>BSBM01000406.1:4315000-6990000 GCA_027924585.1 Larix kaempferi
ATGATAGTGAATATAGTTCAGCTGTGAAATGGAAGGTTTTGTGGAGTACTAGCTGCTAGAGTAACAGCTGCGAAAGTGGGCAAATCTGGTGGAGTAACAGTTGTGGAGTAACAGCTGTTGGAGTAACAGTTGCGAAAATGGGAAAATCTGGTGGAGTAATAGCTGCGGAGTGGATTAATAGCTGCAGAGTAACAGCTTCGAAAGTAGGCAAATCTAGTGGAGTAACAGCTGGTGTTGCAGCAAACTTCCTGAGCTAATATCTCACAAACTATGATATGGGTTTGGCTGAAATTTTGCAAGCAAGTTCGTATAAGTCCAATGCATCTCCGCACCAAAAATACGAAAAACCCACATAATCATTGTCATACCCCCCTTCCTCATCAACATCTCCACCATCATCATCTTCTTCATCATCATCATCATCATCTTCATCACCATCACAATCACCATCACAATCACCATCACCATCACCATCACCATCATCTTCATTGTCATCTCTAGGTTCCTCATCAACATCTCCATCATCATCATCTTCTTCATCACCAACATCATCATATTCATCACCATCACCATGATCATCAACATCTCCATCATCATCATATTCTTCATCATCATACTCATGACCATAACAATGACCATGACCATGACCATCATCATCATCATCACCATCATCATCGCCATCTTCATCATCATTGTCATCTCTAGGTTGCTCATCATCATCTTCTTCATCATCATATTCATGACCATGACCATGACCACCATCACCATCATCATCAACATCTCCATCATCATCATCTTCTTCTTCTTCTTCATCATCATCATCTTCACCACCATCACCATCATCATCAACATCTCCATCATCATCATCTTCATCATCATCATCATCATCATCATCTTCATCACCATCACCATCACCATCATCATCATCATCACCATCATCATCGTCATCAACATCATCATCATCATTGTCATCTCTAGGTTCCTCATCAACATCTCCATCATCATAATCTTCATCATCATCATCATCATCATCATCATCATTTTCATCACCATCACCATCATCATCAACATCTTCATTGTCAACATCTTCATCATCATCATCATGATCTTCATCACCGTCACCATCATCATCAATATCTTCATCATCATCACCATCATCATCATCATCATCATCATCATCACCATCATCATCATCATCAACATCTTCATCATCATTGTCATCTCTAGGTTCCTCATCAACATCTTCATCAATCATCATTTTATTCTTCATCATCATCATCATCATCTTCATCACCATCACCATCATCATCAACATCTTCTCATCATCACCATCATTATCATCATCATCATCATCTTCATCATCATTGTCATCTTCCCCTTGCTCATCAGCATCTCCATCACCATCACCATCACCATCACCATCACCATCACCATCACTGTCATCATCATCATCAACATCTTCATCACCATCACCATCATCATCAACATCTTCATCATCGTCACCATCATCATCATCATCATCACCACCACCATCATCATCAACAACATCTTCATCATCATTGTCATCTCTAGGTTCCTCATCAACATCTCCATCATCATCTCCATCATCATCTTCATCATCATCATCATCATCATCATCATCTTCATCACCATCACCATCACCATCACCATCACCATCATCATCATCATCACCGTCATCATCATCATCAACATCTTCATCATCATCATCATCATCATCATCATCATCACCACCATCATCATCATCATCAACATCTTCATCATCATCACCATCATCATCATCATCATCATTGCCACCATCATCATCATCAACATCTTCATTATCATTGTCATCTCTAGGTTTCTCATCAACATCTCCATCATCATCATCTTCATCATCATCATCATCATCATCATCATCTTCATCACCATCACCACCATCATCATCAACATCTTCATGATCATCACCATCATCATCAACATCAACATCTTCATCATCATTTGCATCTCCCCCTTCCTCATCAACATCTCCACCATGATCATCATCTTCTTCTTCATCATCGTCTTCATCATCTTCATCACCATCACCATCATCATCAACGTCTTCATCATCATCACCATCATCATCATCCTCCACATCTTCATTATCATTTTCATCTCTAGGTTCCTCATCAACATCTCCATCATCATCATCATCATCATCATCTCCTTCTTCATCATCATCGTATTCATCACCATCACCATCACCATCATCATCAACATCTTCATCATCATCACCATCATGATCATGATCATCAACATCTCCACCACCATCATCATCATCATCTTATATCCTCCTCTTCATCATCATTGTCATCTCCCCCTTTCCCCATCAACATCGCCATCATCATCATCTTCTTTATCACCACCATCATCATCCTCATCACCCTCATCATCTGTTAAATTTTCAGAATTTACTTCAATCTGATCTAGGATCTTAACTGAGAGAACAACATCTACAGCATATCAATCATGGAGACAATAATGCAAGCACACAAGAGACACAAAGATTTACTTGGGGAAAACCATAAAGGTGAAAAACCCCAATAACTTCCTCAGAGATAGATAGAGAAATGATACAACCATAAGAGATAGACACAACCTAGCAGCAGATCCTCCTCCTCCATAAGTGCGCCACTCCTCCTTGAGTGCATGTGTGAGAAGTGAGTGAGTAAATAGAATGCCTCCCGCACTCTATTTATACTTGACTTGACTTGCCTTTTTACCTAACTCATGTAGGCTCAAACTTAACCACATAACATAATGCTGACTGGGCCAACCCCCAATAGGGTGGTCTAATAACCCTTTGATCCACATGACTTATACAGGGCCGACCCCAAACAAGGTGGTCTAATAACCCATCAAGTATAAGTTACGACACTTACAATATAAATGACGACACTTCCGCATAGAGGAATAATAACATCTCTATAGGAATACAATATACATATATGTGAAATACATTCTGAAGTTACATATACATCAACACTCCCTCTTAACTAGGAAGGTATTTCTTAGCACAGTTCTTCTAGCACAAGTCATCTTCTCTAGATCATCATCACTGGATAATCGTCATCGAGTCATCATCATCATCATTGCTGCTGCTATCTCAATCAATCTCTGAATCTACTCGGCATAGGAAGTTCTACAGAGCCAGTCCTTTTTCATACTGGATGTAGGCCCACCACCTGCAGGTCTTCATCATCACTGGCCATATTGTGGAATCCTCAGGACTTATTACGTGCATCACAAAACCTCGAAAGAGCATCCCAGGATGTTACGGGTACACAACTTTGACCTGTAGGATCTCCCAAGGCGCTATTACATGTGACCCCACCACAAAACCTCGAAATAGCATCTCAGGATGTTATGGGTACACAACTCCAACCTGAAATCTCCCAGGGCACAAATTACATGTGGTCCACCACAAAACCTAGCAAGAGCATCTCAGGATGTTACGGGTACACAACTCCAACCTGAAATCTCCCAGGGCACAAATTACATGTGGTCATGGAAAAACCTCGAAAGAGCATCTCAGGATGTTACGGGTACACAACTCCGACCTGAAATCTCCCAGGGCCCAAATTACATGCCATAGGACAAAACCTTGCAAGAGCATCTCAGGATGTTACGGGTACACAACTCCGACCTAAGATCTCCCAGGGCACAAATTACATGTCCTCCTAGAGCAATGTCTCGAAAGAGCATCCCAGGCTGTTACGGGTACACAACTCCGACCTATAGGATCTCCCAGACATGCTCATCTGCACAACCTGATCCACAGCCATAGAGTATCAACCTGATACTCACCATACATCATCCTGATGTACTCATGATCGTCCTGATCATCATCACTGCAACGTCCTGCTGCATGTCATCTGGAGCAACATCCTGAAGCTCAGCATCCATGATCATCCTGATCATCACTGCAACATCCTGCTGCATGATCCACCTGATCATCAATGCATCCACCTAATGCATACCAAGTATCTACCTGATACATATCATCATACATGATCCACCTGATCATCAATGCATCCACCTGATGCATACCAAGTATCTACGTGATACATATCATCATACATGATCCTCCTGATCATACAATGTATCCACCTGATACATGATACATATCACCATACATGATCCACCTGATCATACAATGTATCCACCTGATACATATACAGATACATGGTCCAAGCATCCAACATGATGCATATACAAAATACATACACATGATCCAACTGATCATATCCAGCATCCAACATGATGCATACATACATAAATGATCCAACTGATCATATCCAGCATCCAACATGATGCATACATACATACATGATCCAACTGATCATATCCAGCATCCAACATGATGCATACATACATACATGATCCAACTGATCATATCCAGGCAGAAACCAGAACATCATCCTGATGCCCATTATCCAGCGCTTACATCCATAGCCATGTGAAGGATCCTCCTTCCAACATGCTTGGAATGGCTTCAGCAAATGTGTCCATCACTTCTTCCTCAAAGTGTCCTCAATCTGAAGAACGCCAAGCCTCTCTCTGAAGTACTCGAACTTCACCCTGGCTAGTGGCTTCGTCAGCACATTTGCAATCTGCTCATCTGTTGCAACATATAGGAGCTTCACAGCTCCTCTCTGCACCATATCCCTAATATAGTGATATTTGATCTCTATGTGTTTCGACCTGTCATGAAACACTGGGTTCTCGGAAAGCTTCACACAACTCTGGTTATCACATAAGATACCAGTAGCTTCCAATGGGAGATCAAATAACTCAGACAGTAGTTTCCGTAGCCATACTGCCTCACAACTAGCTGAACAGGCTGCAACATACTCTGCCTCAGCTGTACTCAATGCTACGCAGGACTGCTTCCTGCTAAACCAAGAGATCACACCTGATCCCATACTGAAGCAACACCCAGATGTGCTCTTCTTGTCTGCAGCACTGCCAGCCCAATCTGAATCAACATAACCCTGCAGGTTAAACTTTTGATTCGCCTCATACTTGAGCCCATAATCCACTGTACCCTTCAGGTACCTCAGAACATGCTTTACAGCAACCAGGTGAACACTCCTCAGATCCATCAGGAACTGGCTCAATGTGTTCACAGCAAAGCAAATATCTGGTCTCGTGTTCGTCAGGTACATCAAGGACCCAATCATCTGACGATACATAGTGACATCAACTGGTTCAGATGAAGCATCACAGAGAAGCTTCAGGTTCGATGCCATAGGTGTGGACATAGCCTTGCATTCCATCATCCCGAACTTCTTCAGGATCTCTACTGCATACTTCCCTTGTCCAAGGAAGATTCCATCATTCTGCCACACCTCCATGCCAAAAATAGTGCATCATCCCCAAGTTCTTCATCTTGAACTCGGCAGTAAGCTTCCGCTGCATGTCAGTAATCAATCTATCTTCACCTGTAACAAACAGGTTATCCGCATACAAAAGTAGTATCATTGGATTGCCTTCCTCAACCTTATAGTAAAGGTTGGAATCCGCTTTACTCTTGGTAAAGTCCAAGCTGGATAGAAAGCTATCTATCCTACCATATCAAGTTCTGCACACATATATGACTACACCATGCTGTCTTGAAATCCATCTGGTGCATCTTCTATTTCATCACTTTTGTATTTCTCAATGCTGCCATCTGCAACATGCTTGATCTGATAGTACCATTTGGAAGTCATAACAAACTTCCCTTCACATCTTGAGACTGCAACCCAAACATCATTCTTCATGATCGACGGATCATGGCATTCCATTTCTTCATCCCAGATCCTGGGAACTTCAATAGATATCTTTATTGCTGAACAAATGTTGTAGTTCTTCTTTTGTAGGAGATGGCATACGATCTTTCCTACACAACAAGTTAAATTGCATGATTAGAAAACATCTCATAGTTTTCAGAACAAATTCTTACACATAAAGAAATATGTCATACAGTCATGCAATTATCTTAGCCAATGCTTCAATACAACATTTATCCATATCCCATCACTTTCTAGATGCCTTCCAATCTCTACCAGAACATTGTTAAGAGTGTGCACAACTCCCAACATGTCAGCAAAGAGGTTTCATTCTAGATAAGTAACAATGGAATGTTGTACAGTGCCATAGGCCACTTACCCATGTATATTAGTAGTATACTGTTCATCAATGCAACTATTCTAATATGCATAATACACAACCTAATTCTAGGAACATCAGTATATACATTATTGAACAGTATTATTTAAAACAAACAAATATGCAAGAAATGATGATTAAAATACTTATCTTTCTTTGTTCGTTGGGTGGACTCCCTTTGAGTCTTTTCTTCCTTGCAGGAGCTGTTGAAGTCCTAATCTGAAGTAGCTTCTTCTACACTTTTCTGTTGTGGAATGTAGAAAGATGGTCAACTCCTTCTGAATATCTGCATCCTTGCAGAAACTACTGAAGTGTGCTCTTTTTTCTTTCTTGCAGGAACAACTGGAGTGTGCTCCTTTGCTTTCTTGCAGGAGCAACTAGAGAGTGCTCCCTCTTGATCTTTGCTTCCCGAATTACCTGTTCTTGAACTCATATTCATCCTTGGTCCCTATGCATGCTTATTAGTATCATGATTGTGTTATCCTTGTGATTTCATATAAAATCATACATTCATTAGTATACTATTAAAACACAATAATTTCAAGCATGTATAGTCATGATCATTTCAAACAGAATAATAAGCATTAGCATTCAAGGTTTATGTGGGATTCTTATGGTTAGTCAAATCATAAGAAGCATAACATGTCTAAACCTGTAATTACTCAAACCTATGACTCTTCAGGTTAGTTGAATCATCAATCAAGATAAGAGATATAATATGCATAAAATCTGTGATTATTCAAACCTATACCTTCATGATTCTTCTGGTTAGTCATATCATCAATTATGGTAAGAAACATAATATGCATACAACCAACAGTATAAGATCCTAAACCAAGGTAGGATTCTAGCTTGATATAGGAAAAACATACATGGATTAGCATGCTAGCTAGTTTATGTACCTGCATAATGTCTTTTGGTTCTCTTCAGTGACTTGTGCTAGTAACCTGCATGTCTCATATGTTAACCATTACAAAACCAAGTTATACATACCTCGTAAATGGATCTTCTATGAGATCCATGACAATGGATGAATCTTTGTCCTCATGTTATCATGATCATATGTTCTTGGACCAGAACATGATTTGTCTTTCTTGGTGTACTTTCATGTTAGTATACAACATAAACCTCATACAACGCCATAATGCATTAGTACAATCATAAGTGTCAACACCCCAATCAATGAATATTTTCTATCGGGCATTCATAGTTTTATTAAGGTGATATGACAAGTCTAGAATCCAGATTGTACTAACCGTAATAACATGAAGACAAACATACCATAAACTTAATCATGAACAAATCTGAAAACATACCTCGATGAGTCATACCTATCGAGATCGCTTGTAATCTTTTTATGTAAGGCCTTAGCCTCATCTCCCTCTGAAACAGGAACTCCTTTACTTATGCAGGTGACCAATCCATCTTCTTCTAGGATTAACCCAATCCACTTGATTTGCAAGAACTGGACCTGGAGCTGGATATGGGTTTGTCAGAGAAACCCCAAAAATTCAAACTTTGAATTTCAAACTTCCGAAAGGATAGAAATATGCGCCTTAGCTGATCAAGCTGGTATATTCAGAATTTGGAAACTGCAAAGTTTCACTCCTCAATTTTGCCTTTGAAACTTCCGGATTCACTGGACATGACCCTGAACTGGGGTTTGATGAAGCCCACTCTTCTGCCCAATCAAAAGGTTTTATCCAAAGCTCTAAGCTTCTATTTTTCTGAGAAGCTTCCAGCCATGGTCACAGATTTCAAAAATTCCCATTTTTACAGAAGCCCTAATTTTCCACTTTTCTGATCAAAGTCCCGAAATAGGGTTTGATCAAGCCCGGCCTTCTGCCCAACCAAAAATTCTGATCTTGGTCTCTAAATTTCTATTTTGATGAGTAGCATCCAGCCGTAGTCTCCGATTACAAAAATTCCAACTTTCTTCAAAGCCCTAAATTCCGGAAGCCATGAATGAAGGTACTCAAAAATAATTCTGTTTTGACAGAAATATGTACCTAATTGTTTCTGGTGTAACTCCGAACATTTTGATCCACAAGGTCTGAAAAAAGATTTTTGAGATAGCCTGACCTGTTATCTTTCCATCCTGACAGGTCTGACCTCAATTGGATTCTCTGAGAGAGAGTTCTGCCAAATGTCGCAACGTGACCTCTTTTGGGATAAAACAAAAGAGCGAACTTGTATGTTGTGCCACGTGTTACTGTTTGAACTTCAGCCTCTGAAAACGTTTTTTGAGATAGCTCGTCCTGTTATCTTTCCATCCTGACAGGTCTGACCTCAATTGGACTTTCTGAGAGAGAGTTATTCCAAGTGTCGCAACGTGACCTGTTTATGGGATAATATAGGAGAGCGAACTTGTATGGCATGCCACCTGTCACTGGTTCAACTTCGGCCTCTGAAAACGTTTCCTGAGATAGTGCAGTCTGTGTACTACCTGTCACTTTTTATGAAATTTCATTTGGAGCTTCCTAGCCCAAGTTATGACCTTTTTTCCAAGGTCACTTGATTTTGACTCAGATCTGGAAGAGGCAGAAACCCTATATTGCACAGATCATAAATCACAAAGTACAACGAATTAGAGGTTTTCCTTTGGACACAAGGTACCTGGAGATCTTAGCTTCGTCCTGTAACAATTTCAGATCCGAAAACTTCTCCAAAATGGATTTATAGCGAAAGTTCTACGATGACTGGTTTTTGCTATATCAAGCCCTAGCATCGTAAGTGTAACAAGTGTCATACATGCCATATCATGCCTTCTTTCAGGCTAGCTCTGATACCATGTTAAATTTTCAGAATTTACTTCAATCTGATCTAGGATCTTAACTGAGAGAAAAACATGTATAGCATATCTACAGCATATCAATCATGGAGACAATAATGCAAGCACATAAGAGACACAAAGATTTACTTGGGGAAAACCATAAAGGTGAAAAACCCCAATAACTTCCTCAGAGATAGATAGAGCAATGATACAACC
Organism: Larix kaempferi; assembly: GCA_027924585.1. NCBI lineage: Eukaryota > Viridiplantae > Streptophyta > Pinopsida > Pinales > Pinaceae > Larix > Larix kaempferi. Next base: position 4,324,182 of record BSBM01000406.1, read on the forward strand.
ATAAGAGATAGACACAACCTAGCAGTAGATCCTCCTCCTCCATAAGTGCGCCACTCCTCTTTGAGTGCATGTGTGAGAAGTGAGTGAGTAAATAGAATGCCTCCCGCACTCTATTTATACTTGACTTAACTTGCCTTTTTACCTAACTCATGTAGGCTCGAACTTAACCACATAACATAATGCTGACTGGGCCGACCCCCAATAGGGTGGTCTAATAACCCTTTGACCCACATGGTCGACCCCCAATAGGGTGGTCTAATAACCCTTTGATCCACATGACTTATACAGGGCCGACCCCAAACAAGGTGGTCTAATAACCCATCAAGTATAAGTTACGACACTTACAATATAAATGACGACACTTCCGTATAGAGGAATAATAACATCTCTATAGGAATACAATATACATATATGTGAAATACATTCCAAAGTTACATATACATCAACATCATCATATTCAACATCTTCATCACCATCACCATCATCATCATCTTCATCAACATCATCATCTTTATCATCTTCATCTGCATCATGATCATCTTCATTGTCATCACCCTCCTCCTCATCATCATCTTGTGCACTTATGCACTTAGGGATTAATGTTTAGAAGAGGGTCTAAAGGCCTTTATGGGGGAGGGGCTCTAGAAACAAGGTAAGAGAGAGAGGGGAGGGGGGAGGGATAAAGGCATAGAGGGTTAGTGATTAAGGCAAAATAAGGGAGAGAGTTCTATAGGGAGGGATAATGGCGAAGATAAAGAGAAGGTGGAGAGATGGAGAGTGGGGTGGTAGGGACATGGATGGAGTAAGGGAGAGAAAGAAACATACAGGGAGGGTTGTAGAGAGAATGAGGGACAGATATTTAGAAAGAGATAGGGGGTATCTAGGGATTATTGGGAGAGAGTTAGGGGGGTATAGAACCATACAAAACATTTGTCCCACACTAAAAACATTTTTTTTGTACTTAACCATACAAAACATTTGTTTTCTTTTGATTTTATTTGTTTCCCTAGCCCTGCACCTAACCTATTTATTGTGCTTAACTATATAGTGTGCGCGTTTTTCTTCTCCATATCACATGTTCATTTTGGAACTATATAAACAGTGGACTGTCCCTATCCGACAACAACTTTACTCTATCTAAGCGAAAATAGGTTATCCCGTGATTTTTCGAACAGAGCACGAGCCCGCCATTGGAAATATTCACAATAGACCATCTCCATCATTATTTTTGTTATACAGGTGCAGCATTGAGGACATCTTTCATGGTTGGTCAGTGTGGTGTTCGGTTATATGGTCATATTTGAAGAAGATAATCAACAAGCATGAAGAATCTCCAATTGAATAACACCAAAGATAAGGTGGTTGAAAGATTCATTTTGCCTATATTTGAGGAGCACACAAGATAAGATATCAAGCTTCAAGACCATTTCATGGTGATGGTGGATATACACAATTGTACAAGAGAATCAGCTTGAGGAACAATTTATAATTTAACTTTCATTTGCTTATTATTGAATAGCACCAAATGTAAATTTTCTCATTCATCATTGTTTTGATGGGAAATACGAACAATTGAGAAGGAAGATTGAAGCACCTTGAACGATCTATAGTTCTAAAGCACTAAAGGTTTGAAAGCTTGTAATTGAGGAGCAACAAAAACAAACCATATCGAATTGATCATTTTGGTGATGGGGAATGCACGTAACCGAGGAAGAAAATCAGCAAGGAGGAAGAGACCTCAAGAAGTCATTGGAGAAGAGAAAGAAAAGAAAAGAATAGACATGATGAATCAGAGGCTTTCTTTGGAAACTAATCCAAATCCAATTATAGAGGATACCACAGTTCATCCTATTAATCCATGACAAGAAAAAATGAAGCATTCACTAGAGGGACCTTCAATTTCCACAATAGTTGTTTAACAAGCACCCCATGGAAGTAATCAAGAAGAAAAATGTAGGTGTTTGTTAGGGGATGTTTCAATTCCCACTTCAAGTCAAAGTGATAAGTTACCATCTCAAGATGAAACTCATGAAGAAACACAAATTTTTTTTCACCTCTTATGGTTATAGAAGTGATGAAGTCAAAGAGGCGTTGGACATGGAACCTACTATTGAAGAAGAAAATGATATCCAAACCATCAATGAGGATGTTGTACTTCCACCATCCAACTACCAGGAAGAGAATGAAGGACAACAAGCTACTACTGAAACATGAGAGCATCTTGGTGATGCGCTACATGGTAGAATTCCAACCCCCTTACCTCCATTAGCAAGCACACGTCGAGTAACTCCGAAGCGTATACAAGTTGATGAAAGTCTCCTCAAATTCCATTGAAGGTATGCTATCTAAACGTAGTATTGCTTATCAAACTCAATGGATACTTGATAAATATTTTGTTTCTAAATGTGATGGAGATAAATGTAGATTATTTTTATCATTGTTAAAATCTAGGGGCATGAATAGTGTTGGGAAAACGTTAGGGATAAAGATGATAAAGAATTTTGAACCAAGTTTTCATTTAGTTAAAAGCTTAGTAGATGCATTTGGTAAAATTGGTAAGAACACACGTTCAAAGGACGGCAATGCGGCTCATCGTGTGTTGTCATAAGCAATTGTAAATAAGAACACCAGGGTCCTTCATTTTGTCAAGCCTACATCCAAACTAGTTAATTTTAATGTAAAAACCCTCCATAGGTATTCTATTAGAAGAGAACATCTTGACACAACCGATCAGATAGATTTTCGGGCCTTTATTGGTTGGTTGCCATGTCGTGACATGAAGCTAGTTGATGTAGTAAAGGCACTAGTGCATATTTTTTGGCATGATCACACAAGGCCTTCTTCAAACCAGAAGGATGTACTAAAACTGAGAAGGGGTTCAAAGGATCGTGAACCAGATATTAAGCATCTTCTTGATATAACACAGACAGAACTATACAAGAAATTTAGGAATGAACATAGACAATTGAACTTTGGGCAAAGATCTTTTGAAAAATGTAATCCATGGTATGTTAGAATAAATACTCTTCGTAACACTTGTTGTTGTAGATACCACATAGAATATGAATATTACTATGAAAGATTTTTGTACATTCCGCGTGTGTTGCATACTAACCATGTGTAGGATTGCTCCCTAACAATACCACCAACTTCATCAAGGAGAATTAATTCATAGCATCATGTGCAATAGGCCTGAGGTTCAAACATACTATGCAAAATCTTGTTTGGATGGAACATGCTCCAACTATGTTGGAACGGAATTATTGATCCAATGTATGCATGAGAGTGGAGACAATGAATTTGGGAATATGGTTATAGACATGAAAAGTTTCAAATATATCAGCTATGAAATAGTCCCAGGGAAAGAAAGCAAAAAAATACAATTGGTGACATCTCAGGTATGCATTTATATCTATAAATTTATGTTTGAACGGTTGCATTTCAATCCTTACTTACAAAAAAAACTGATATTGAGATCATTTTGTGTCACCAGGTACAAGTTAGTGACTTCATCAAGGAGTTTATTGAAAAGACACATCAATATGTTCAGCATGTCCACTTGGCACGATGGCAAGATGAGAAGCTTAGAATATGCAGAGATACATTTCCCCATGGTACTATACTTTCAGTTGTTGATTTTTCTGAGAACTACACTCTCCAACCTCAAAATGAGATCCAAAGTCAGTATTATCACTATGAGCAGGTTTCCTTGATGGTCCATATCACATATAGGCATGGCCCAAATAGCAGTGAAGAGAAAAGAAAAATTCTGAGGGAATATCACTTCTACATAAGTGATGATAGGTGCCATGAATTCCACTATGTACATCATTGCTTCATCATGTTCTATGATCACTTGAAGGGAAGGAACATATAGATGGATCGACACTGGATTTGGTCTGATGGATGTGCTGGTCAGTTCAAAAATGCACACATATTTCAATGGTTGTGTTCATTGCATAAAAAATACAGAGTGCCACATATGTGGAACTATTTTGAGACTGGGCATGGTAAAGGAGAGCATGATGGAGCTGGAGCATGTGTCAAAATAGCCCTACGAAGAGAGGAATTGAAATTATCTACAGAATCTACTATTCAAAATGCTCAATCTATAGTTAGGTGGTGCACATCAGTAATGGGAGAGGAATCAACTATGCGAGTAGAATCCGCAAGAAAGAGACATGTGGAGAGATTTTTTTGGGAGGTTGTAGACATAGATCGTTCACATGCATGGGAATGCAATAATATGCCTGGGACTCGTGGCTTTCATTCGGTTTGAAGATCTGACAACCTAGTATTTGAAATTTGGACCAGAAAACTCGCTTGTTTTTTCCCTCCTTATTGTGATGGTGACTGGTATGGGTGTGAATCATTGGATTGGGTTGATGGATGGGATCGCATATCACTTCCACTTGATCAACGTGCAATTGTTGAGTTAACTCCATTGGAATAAGACCAATCATTTATTTCTATAGATTTTGATCATGTCTCAGATCTTGTACAACTTGGTATGATGCATTTCCTTAACATTTTTTGTTTATTTACGTATTATTCAAATGCACATTAATGGCTTTGTATCACATGAAAAATATTTTGATCATATGCCGACAATCATATTATGCAGGGAACATATACGCAGTGGCTTCCTCAAAAGATAGTGAATGGGGTAGTGATTACTGGTTGGCACGCTATATAGAGGTAAAGAAAACCCTCAATATGTTCATGACTGACGATGAAAACAACCACTTCCCAATCGGGTCTATGGTTGTTAAAGGTGAATACTTGACACAGGACAACAATGTAAGAAAGAAGGGTGGATATGTTTACAAGGATTACAAACCTGGTGCTAGTGTGTATCACTTTACCAACTTAATCATTCGTACAAACCTCCAAGTACGAACAATGCCTAGCCGAAATTCATCGAAGTTACTCTACTTCTTACCGGATACAAAGCATGAGAGACTAATAGAGGCCATCATTATAGGAGATGAAACAGAGGGCTTGGTTGTATGATAATAGGTGGGATTTAGCATGATGAGGTATGTTACATACTTTTAATACTATATTATTTATACTATTTGTAATTGAATATTGATATATGCTCAATTTTCTCATGTATGTTTTTTATGAATATGTCAATTTTGTGTTCTTGATATGCCAAATTTACGTTTATGTTGTTTATAAATATGCCAAAAGTTCTATTGTATGTCAAGTTTATGAATATGGTAGTAAAAGAAACTTGGTTTTTCCTCCATATCTTGTTTTCCTCACAACTCCACACAAGTCCTTCAAGTTGCATACTTAGAAAGAGTATGCATTGCATTTGCCTCTCAATTTGTTTGGTTGAATACACATGCGTTTTGTAATGGGATCATTACATTGCTAATTTGGATTGTTTATGTGGATGGGGACACCCATCAACCATTGATGCCTAGAGCTCTACACACAAGTTTTAAAAAAAAAAAAAAGACTCCCAACATTGGGGACAAATTGCCAAAACCAACAATGCAACTAGAACACAATGACCAAGGGAACTTCAAAATGAAACACCACTCCACAAAAGAAGTTGCTTTAGACCTACCTCATTTGGTATGAGAGAAGCTTCTTTAGAGACCTAGAGACCTACCTACCACTTCTCTCATTTGGTATGAGATAAGTTTCTTTAGACCTACCTCACTCATGTCAATGCTTGAGTTTTTGGAGGCCAACCTCCCACCCCACATGTCCTCTTCAACATTTTTTGTTCTCTTGGTTTTGTGCCCACCAAATTTTTTTTCATGCTTTGGGTACCTTGAGGTATATCCCCAACCCAAAAAAATCTTATATTATGTTGATTATGTTGGTTATTGGATTCACCCAACAAAATTATATTTAACAATACACATGTTCATACATTTGGTTCCCCATGCTCAATGCTCACTATATTTAACAATACACTTATCTTAAATTTAATTCATGTCTTGTAAAATATTTCATAATGAAATAGATGTTTGAGAGCACCACCTTAGACCAAGCCATACCATTAATATAAAATGTACATTATAGAAATGACCTAATTCAATTTCCTTCTATAACTCTAACCCTAACCCTCACCCAAAACCTAGCACTAAACCCTATGTACCCTTTAGGTACTTCCTCCAATATGTCATAATCTCCCTACAAGTAACACTACCTCTTCACCCTCTCCACAATGGTGCCACTATCATGAAACTCAAAATCTTGATAAATTTACTAAGCAAAACCCTTCATCATCATTGTCATCTCTAGGTTCATCATCAACATCTCCATCATCACCATTTTCTTCTTCTTCTTCTTCTTCTTCATCTTCATCACCATCACCACCATCATCAACATCTGCATCATCATCACCATCATCATGATCATCAACATCTTCCTCATCATTGACATCTCTAGGTTCCTTATCCACATCTCCATCATCATCATCTTCATCATCATCATCATCTTCATCACCATCACCATCACCATCACCATCACCATCATCATCAACATCTTCATCATCATTCTCCTCTCTAGGTTCCTCATCAACATCTCCATCATCGTCATCTTCTTCTTTATCATCATCTTCATCATCTTCACCATCACCATCAACGTATTCATCATCATCACCATCACTATCAACATCTTCATCATCATTGTCATCTCAAGGTTCCTCATCAACATATCCATCATCATCATCTTCATCATCATCATCATCATAATCATCATCATCATCATCTTCATCACCATCACCATCATCATCAATGTCTTCATCATCATCACCATCTTCATCATCATCACCATAAGTGCCCGGTCGACGATTTTGCAAATTTCACCCCAATGTGCAAAAATTGGACACTCCCTTACTGAGCAAAACCCTAGTTTCCAAAAAGGACCTACAAGATGACACCTGAGCCATGGAACCAAAGGAGAGGGGCACCTCTAGCACTATCCCAATGTCCTGAATCCAACGGATTCAACGGTTTGTCAATCCGAGCCACGGTCGTCATTCTATGGCTTATTCCATCTCGCATCCAAAAGGCCTTCGGGGACACCTACTGGATACCTACTGGGGGCATAGAATTCCAACCGTGCAACAAAACTAGGTTCCAGGGAGTCTTGCAAGTGTGTCTAGGAAGGTTCTATTTGGGACCGCTAGCCATAAGTGCCAGGTGGATGATTTTGCAAAGTTGACCCCCGTGTGAAAAAATTGCACACTCCCTTATTGAGCAAAACCCTAGTTTAAAAAATGGAACTACAAGATGACACATGGGCCATGGGATCGGAGGAGAGGGTCACCCCTAGCACTATCCCGATGTCCTGAATCCAATGGAGTTGACTGATACAAACTGTTACACCAAAACCCCTGTTGATGTATATGTAACTTCGGAATGTATTTCATCAGTATATTATATGTATATTTATTGTACCCTTATAAGAGATGTGTTATTCCTCTATAAGGAAGTGTCGTCATGTGGATTGACAAGTGTCGCAAGTGTGTGTACTTGCCGATGGGTTATTAGACCACCTTATGGGGTCGGCCCTAATTAATATATAATATAATGTGGATGTACTCAAGTTGACAAGTCGGCCCCAGTAGGTCACTGGGCAAAAAGGTGAGTATAAATAGAGATAGGAGATCTCTATTTTACTCACTCGGAAAAGTATCTATCTCTCTCTCTGGAAAGTGGCGCACTAGGGAAGAGGAGGAGGATCATCTGCTAGGAGACTATCTCTGTATTATTTGGTTGTATTTTGGTTGAGCCATTGCTCTCTCTATCTCTGAGGAAGTTTGTGGGGTTTTTCACCTTAGGGTTTTCCCCACGGAAACTCTGTGTCTCTTGTCTCTATGCTTTTGATTCTTGTGATGCTTGTCATATTATGATTGTCATGCATTGATATACTGTAGATGTTATTCTCTCAGCAAAGATCCTATAGTATTGTGATTTAATACTGAAAATTTAACATGGTATCAGAACTTAACTGAGAAGAAGACATTTTGCAGTGACGGAAGCTTGTATTGCTTGTTTATTGGGTTTCTCTCCACAGATTTTGGAAATTCAGTATAGTAGATTGGATCTACTCATCAAGGCGCATCTTTCTGTCCAATCAGATTTCAGTTCCGAGCATTTTCAGTTTTGGCCCTAAAATTTAGGGTTTCCACAAAAATAGGAATTTCTGGAAACTGAAGGTACAGCTGGAAGCTCCTTGCAAAAATCGAAGGTTTGAGCTTTGGATCGAGATTTTTGGCTGGGTAGATCTCCGGGAAACTCAAACCCTAATTCAGGGCTCTCCCCAGTGAACCCGGGAGGACAAAAAGGCAATTTTGAAGGACAAGACTTTGCTGATCTCAAATTCTGAATGTACTAGGCTGATCAGCTCTCCAAGGCGCATCTTTCTATCCTTTCGGAATTTTGAAATTCACATTTTGAAATTTTAGGGTTTCTCTGACAAACCCTAATCCGGGTTCAGATCCAGTTTTCAGCACTTCAAGTGGTAAGTTCTAAATCTTTTCTATTTCCATTTGAAGTACTCTTAAAGATGTCTCTTCACACCAAGCTTGAGGATAAGCTTGAAGGGGCTGATAACTTCCGAGCCTGGAAGTATAGGATTGGGCTAATCCTGGAAGAGAATGAGTTGGACTCATATGTGAAAGAAGACATCCCTATCCCAGAGGATGAAGAGGCCAAGGCATTGCACAAGAAGAACTTGGTCAAGGCAAAGAGAATCATTGCTGATTCTATCAAAGACCATCTCATACCCCATGTGTCTTCTCTCAAGACACCCAAAGAGATGTTTGAATCTTTGACCAAGCTATTTGAAGGAAAGAACATAAATCGGAAGATGACCCTGCGGAACCAATTGAAAGCAGTGAAGTTTCAGAATGGAGAAACCATTCAATCCTACTTTTCAAGGGTCTCTCAGATCAAGGAACAATTAGAAGCAGTAGATGAAATGGTGGAGAATGGTGAAGTGGTGATGACCACTCTAAATGGCCTACCCAGGTCATGGGATTCCTTTATTCAAGGAATTTGTGCAAGGAAGAAGTTGATCTCCTTCAGTAGACTTCGAGAAGAATGTTCTCAAGAAGAAGCTAGGCTTATAGCTCGTGAAGAAAAGATGGGAGGAGAAGATCAAGCTCTTGCAGCTCACACTAAAAGAAGTAAATCCAAGAAGGAATCATCTCATAATAGAAGATTCTCTCACCATCATCATTATCATAAAGATAAGAAAGAACTCAGATGCTTCACTTGCAATGAGAAGGGACACTTTGCTTCAGATTGTCCCAAGAAGAAGAAAGACAACAACAGCTTCAGTAAGAAGAAGAAGGGCAGCAAAAGAAGATTCCATGCTCATGCTGCCGAAGATGATGAACCCCCAAAGAAGAAGGCTAAGGTAGAAAGCAGTAGTGATGATGACTCATCAAGTGAAGAAGAATATGTTTTAATCTCTGCACTCACTGGTACCATCTCTCATGGATGTAATGATTGGTTGATTGATAGTGGGGCTTCCAAACACATGACTGGATTTAAAGAATCCTTTGTGAACCTATCTGAACATGAGTCACCCCATAAGGTGAAACTTGGGGATGATTATCAATACCCAATCAAAGGAAGTGGTGAAGCTTCTTACAACCTAGATTCTGGAAAATCTTTGAAGATGAAGGAAGTCCTCTATGTACCTGGGCTCAAGAAGAACTTACTTTCCATCTCTGCTTTAGATGCAAAAGGTATGAGGGTTGCATTTGTTGATGGCCAAGTACTAATGTGGCCTAAGGGAAAGACCATGGATGATGCAGTAGTGATTGGAGAGCAAGAGGGAGGCTTGTATAAATTGAAGGGACAACCTGAACATGCCATGGTACATGAATCCATGGAGCCAAGTGAACTTTGGCACAGAAGACTTGCTCACATGCACTATAGGGCACTTCCAATTGCAAGCAAGGCAGTAGAAGGTCTTCCTGAAATCAAGACCAAACATGAAGGTGTTTGCAAAGGATGTGCAAAAGGAAAGAACACTAAGAAGGCTTTCCCAAGCAGTGAAAGCAAGGCAAAAGACATTCTGGAAATCATCCACTCAGATGTATGTGGTCCTATGTCATCTAGCTCCCTGAGTGGGTATGTTTACTATGTATCATTTATTGATGACTTCTCTAGGAAGACTTGGGTATACTTCTTGAAGGGCAAAGATGAAGTGTTTGATAAATTCAAGGATTTCAAAAACTTGATGGAGAATCAAACTGACAAGAAAATCAAAACATTCAGATCTGACAATGGTGGAGAATTCACCTCAAATGACTTCAAGAAGCTTTGCAGTGATTCAGGGATTAAGAGGGAGTTGACTGCTCCATATAATCCCCAACAGAATGGAGTTGCAGAAAGGAAGAACAGAACTATCATGGAAGCAGCAAGAGCAATGTTGCATGACCAGGATCTTCCTATGCATCTTTGGGCAGAAGCAGCTAGAACAGCTGTATATGTGCAGAATAGAACACCCCACAAGATATTGGACAACAAGACACCAGAAGAAGTCTTTTCTGGTAAGAAACCTGAAGTCAGCCATCTCAGAATATTTGGTTGTCCAGTATACACTCATGTCCCAAAGGAGAAGAGGACTAAACTAGATCCTTCAGGAAAGAAGGGCATCTTCGTGGGTTATAGTGAAAGCTCGAAGGCTTACAGAATATATTTTCCAGGGTTCAAGAAGATTGATGTCAGCAGGGATGTAACATTTGATGAGAATTCAGCATTCATCAAATCAAGAAAGGCACCTATTGAAGTGTATGAAGAACCTAAGGAAACAAGATTTCAAGACACTACGATAACTGATGCAGTTCCAGAAATTGCTCGTGAGTTTGAAGATCCACAAGAACCTGTAGATCCACCCCGTGAGGATAACTCTCACAAGAGGAAACCTGTATGGGCTAGAGAGCTCATTCATGATGCAGAAAGATTTGGCATTCCAGAAGAAGAACACAGAGCAAAGAAGAGAACCAGATCACACACCAGTTATGTTGCTTTACTCTGTGACATCATGAACAAAGAGCCTTCCAGTTATGAAGAGGCAGCAGAAAAGAAAGAATGGAAGGATGCTATGGTTGAGGAATACCAATCAATTATGAAGAATGATGTTTGGGATGTTGTCCCAAGGCCTAAAGGGAAGTCTGTTGTGACTTCCAAGTGGATCTACAAAATCAAGCATGCTGCAGATGGCAGTGTGGAAAAATATAAAGCAAGATTCGTAGCTCGTGGTTTCTCTCAGAAGGAAGGAATAGACTATGAAGAAACCTTTGCACCTGTAGCCAGATATACTTCCATCAGAACAGTACTTGCCCTGGCTGCAGCAATGAAATGGAAGATACACCAGATGGATGTCAAGACTGCTTTCCTGAACGGTGTAGTAGAAGAGGAAGTATATGTGGAACAGCCACTCGGCTTTGAAATACATGACAGGGAATCTTATGTATGCAGATTAAAGAAAGCCTTGTATGGCTTGAAGCAAGCTCCCAGAACCTGGTATGGTAGGATGGACAGTTTCCTATCTAGTTTGGGCTTTACCAAGAGTAGAGCGGATTCCAACCTTTACTACAAGGTTGAGGAAGGGAATCCTGTGATTCTACTTCTATACGTGGATGACCTATTTGTGACAGGAGATGACAGAATGATTGCAGATACCAAGAGGAAGCTTGCAGCTGAATTCGATATGAAAGATTTGGGAATGATGCACTATTTCCTAGGTATGGAGGTGTGGCAGAATGCAGATGGGATCTTCCTTGGTCAAGGGAAGTACACAGTAGATATCCTGAAGAGATTTGGGATGATGGATTGCAAGGCCATGGCCACACCTATGGCATCGAATCTGAAGCTTCTTTGTGATGCTTCATCTGAGCCAGTTGATGTTTCTATGTATCGTCAGATGATTGGGTCCTTGATGTACCTGACGAACACGAGACCAGACATTTGCTTTGCTGTGAACACATTGAGCCAGTTTCTGACGGATCCGAGGAGTGTTCACCTAGTTGCTGTAAAGCATGTTCTGAGGTACCTGAAGGGTACAGTGGATTATGGGCTCAGATATGAGGCAAATCAAAAGTTCAACCTGCATGGTTATGTTGATTCGGATTGGGCTGGCAGTGCTGCAGATAGGAAGAGCACATCAGGGTGTTGCTTTAGTATGGGATCAGGTGTGATCTCTTGGTTTAGCAGGAAGCAGTCCTGCGTAGCACTGAGTACAGCTGAGGCAGAGTATGTTGCAGCCTGTTCAGCTAGTTGTGAGGCAGTATGGCTACGGAAGCTACTGTCTGAGTTATTTGATCTCCCGTTGGAGGCTACTGTTATCTTCTGTGATAACCAGAGTTGTGTGAAGCTGTCCGAGAACCCAGTGTTTCATGACAGGTCGAAACACATAGAGATCAAATATCACTATATCAGGGATATGGTGCAGAGAGGAGCTGTGAAGCTCCTGTATGTTGCGACGGACGAGCAGATTGCAGATGTGTTGACGAAGCCACTAGCCAGGGTGAAGTTCGAGTACTTCAGAGAGAGGCTTGGCGTTCTTCAGATCGAGGACACTTCGAGGAAGAAGTGATGGACACATTTGCTGAAGCCATTCCAAGCATGTTGGAAGGAGGATCCTTCACATGGCTGTGGATGTAAGCGCTGGATGATGAGCATCAGGATGATGTTCTAGTTTCTGCTGGATATGATCAGTTGGATCATTTTATGTATGTATGTATGCATCATGTTGGATGCTGGATATGATCAGTTGGATCATTTTATGTATGTATGTATGCATCATGTTGGATGCTGGATATGATCAGTTGGATCATGTGTATGTATTGTTTATGCATCATGTTGGATGCTTGGACCATGTATCTGTATATGTATCAGGTGGATGCATTGTATGATCAGGTAGATCATGTATGGTGATATGTATCATGTATTTGTATTTGTATCAGGTAGATACATTGATGATCAGGAGGATCATGTATGATGATATGTATCAGGTAGATACTTGGTATGCATCAGGTAGATGCATTGATGATCAGGATGATCATAGATGACGAGCTTCAGGATGTTGCTCCAGATGACATGCAGCAGGATGTTGCATTGATGATCAGGATGATCATAGATGACGAGCTTCAGGATGTTGCTCCAGATGACATGCAGCAGGATGTTGCAGTGATGATCAGGATGATCATAGATGACGAGCTTCAGGATGTTGCTCCAGATGACATGCAGCAGGACGTTGCAGTGATGATGATCAGGATGATCATGGATACATCAGGATGATGTATGATGAGTATCAGGATGATACTCTGTGGCCGTGGATCAGGTTGTGCAGATAAGCATGTAATTTGTGCCCTGGGAGATTTGCAGATGGTCTTGCGAGGTTTTGCCTATGGCATGTAATTTGTGCCCTGGGACATCTGGCAAATGCTCTTTCGAGGTTTTGCTTGGGAGGACATATAATTTGTGCCCTGGGAGATCTGCAGATAGTCTTTCGAGGTTTTGCCTATGGCATGTAATTTGTGCCCTGGGATATCTGGCAGATGCTCTTTCGAGGTTTTGTCCTATGGCATGTAATTTGTGCCCTGGGAGATCCGATAGGTTGAGCTGTGTGCTCGTAATCAGTCCTGGGATGCTCTTGCGAGGTTTTGCCATGACCACATGTAATTTGTGCCCTGGGAGATCCGATAGGTTGAGCTGTGTGCTCGTAATCAGTCCTGGGATGCTCTTGCGAGGTTTTGTGGTGACCACATATAATTTGTGCCCTGGGAGATCTGCAGATAGTCTTTCGAGGTTTTGCCTATGGCATGTAATTTGTGCCCTGGGATATCTGGCAGATGCTCTTTCGAGGTTTTGTGGTGAGGTCACATATAATTTGTGCCCTGGGAGATTTGCAGATGCTCTTTCGAGGTTTTGCCTATGGCATGTAATCTGTGCCCTGGGACATCTGGCAAATGCTCTTTCGAGGTTTTGTGATGCACGTAAAAGTCCTGAGGATTCCACAGTATGGCCAGTGATGACGAAGACCTGCAGGTGGTGGGCCTACATCCAGTATGAAAAAGGACTGGCTCTGTAGAACTTCCTATGACGAGTAGAGACAGAGATTGGATGAGATAGTAGCAGCAGTGACGATGATGATGACGATGCATCGATGACGATGATCCAGAGAAGAAGACTTGTCTAGCAGATCTGTGTCGAGAAATACCTTCCTTGTTAAGAGGGAGTGTTGATGTATATGTAACTTCGGAATGTATTTCATCAGTATATTATATGTATATTTATTGTACCCTTATAAGAGATGTGTTATTCCTCTATAAGGAAGTGTCGTCATGTGGATTGACAAGTGTCGCAAGTGTGTGTACTTGCCGATGGGTTATTAGACCACCTTATGGGGTCGGCCCTAATTAATATATAATATAATGTGGATGTACTCAAGTTGACAAGTCGGCCCCAGTAGGTCACTGGGCAAAAAGGTGAGTATAAATAGAGATAGGAGATCTCTATTTTACTCACTCGGAAAAGTATCTATCTCTCTCTCTGGAAAGTGGCGCACTAGGGAAGAGGAGGAGGATCATCTGCTAGGAGACTATCTCTGTATTATTTGGTTGTATTTTGGTTGAGCCATTGCTCTCTCTATCTCTGAGGAAGTTTGTGGGGTTTTTCACCTTAGGGTTTTCCCCACGGAAACTCTGTGTCTCTTGTCTCTATGCTTTTGATTCTTGTGATGCTTGTCATATTATGATTGTCATGCATTGATATACTGTAGATGTTATTCTCTCAGCAAAGATCCTATAGTATTGTGATTTAATACTGAAAATTTAACAACCCCAAGGTGTTAGTGAAGGCCATCCATTAGGATCTTAACATCCCACCACGCTCCGCAGTCCAGACTCTGGGCTGGATGTGCGCCCATACGGTGGTGTCCCCTTTGCGTCGTACGAGCCTCGGACGAACACTGCAATGCCGATGTTGCCACCTGCTCTGTGACTTGAACCTGGGTGGAGGCTCTGATACCAAATGATACAAACCGTTACACCAAAACCCTGAGGTGTTAGTGAAGGTCATCCATTAGGATCTTAACATTGATGGTTTTTCTATCCGAGCCACGGTCATCATTCTATGGCTCGTTCTGTCTCGCATCCAAAAGGCCTTCAGGGACACCTACTGGATACCTACCGGGGGCATAGAATTCCAACCGTGCAACAGAACCGGGTTCCGGGGAGTCCTTCAAGTGTGTCTAGGAAGGTTCTAGATGGGAACACTAGACATAAGTCTCCAGTGGATGATTTTTTAAATTTGAGCCCCGTGAGAAAAAATTGCACACTTCCTTACTGAGCAAAACCCTATTTTTGAAAATGGACTTACAAGATGACATTTAGGCCATGGGACTGGAGGAGAGGAACACCCCTAGTACTATCCCGATGTCCTGAATCCAATGGAGCTGACAGTTTGTTGATACGAGCTATGGTTGTCATTCTATGCTCGTTCCGTCTCGCATCCAAAAGGGCTTCAGGGACACCTGTTGGATACCTACCGGGGGCATAGAATGACGACCGTGCATCAAAACTAGGTTCTGGGGAGTCCTGCAAGTGTGTCTAGGAAGGTTTCAGATGGGAACACTAGCCATAAGTACCTGGTGGATGATTTTACAAAGTTGACCCCCATGTGCAAAAATTGCATAGTCCCTTATTGAGCAAAACCCTGGTTTCAAAAATGGACCTACAAGATGACACCTCGGCCATGGGAAACTTTTAAAAGGAGAAAATAAAAACAATATGTAATGAATGAGACTTGCCTTGAACTTTCGGGATGAACAAACAAACAAGGTGGGTAATGGAAAGATCCCATCTACCTAAGAAAATCCTCCATTCTAACCTACACCCTCCATAGTTGGAATAATAGTAAAAACTACATAACTCATATGATCTTTTAAGAGTAATATACATGTTTTGCAATAAATCCACATCTGCTATCCCAAACAATGAACCAGAAAATGAAAAAGACCAAAGTTATTAAATACAACCATGAATGTCTTAAACTAAAATAAAAGTAATAAAAGTAATTATAAGTTATTTGACATCATTTAGTGAAAGTAACTGTAATTTCATTGATATCAGTGATAATGGACATGTTCCACTTTTTGCTCTTCCTAATTAAGTTGAAATTACGGATTTTTTTAACATAAAATAGTAAAATATAAGGCGAATCTAAATGTCAACTCAACCTGATATTTAAAAGCCACAAAATCTATTAAAAACAAGGCCAAAGTACAAACTATAAATGGACAACGTACAAGACGCTCACAAGGATTTGATGAGTATTTAATTCCAGGCTGAGCTAATCCATTCATTGCTGAAGCATTTGAGGCCAAAAAGGATTTGGTAAGCATTCATTTTTCAAAAGTGGTTCAGAGGCTCTTGCATCTTGGAAGTGACCAAGAGTATATTGCAGTGTGATAAGTGTGCATTTTATGTTTCAGCGGATTCAAATATGACTCAAAGTCTCTTCCTTTATGGGTCATTTATTGAGGTTTTTCGTTTTACATTGCATTTCTATTGGCTACATAGTTCAACAAAGTGGTTCCAAATAGATGAATGGATGTGGAAGCTGTGTTTGCCATCATTGTCTCAAGTATGAGAAGGTATGGCCATATCAGGCTCTTTAGGAATTGAAACATAGTATGATGCAATCCTTAGGTATGGAATTCAATTAAAATTTTATCCCCATTTTGATTTCTTAATGTGAAAAGTTCCCCCCCATTAAGAGTATTCTCAAGCAAAAAGATCCTTTGCAATCCTATCCTAGTTTTATTATGTGGTTTGTAGTTCATGAAACCCTAGTTGGTTTGTAATTTGTAAGTGTAGCTTAGGCATATGGTTGTTGGCTTATACTTTAGTACAAGAATAATATAGCCCGTGATCTCTAGAAACACAGTGTTTTCTTAATGCTGCAACATGTTCAAATGTAGCATATGTAGAGTTTGATATACAACGAATGATTAATTCACTTGAAGTAGACCCATGTGCAGTTGTTGAAACAACCAATGCAATAGTTGCATTAAATGAAACTGAGCAAAACCCTAGTTTACGAAATGAATGCACAAAGAAGTAATTGGGCCATGAGAACATGAGGGAGAGGGCCCCCTAGAGGTAATTGCACGCCAGGATACAAATGGAGTCGATGGTTCGTCGATTCAACCTCCGGTTTCCAAGTTATGTTGAGTTGCAAGTCGCATGAAAATGTCGTTCAGGGACACTTGGTGACTTTAGGTATGGGAGTGAAAAAACAAACAGAGCCGGAAGATTGCGTACCCTTGGCTCCTGCAAGTGTGTGTGGGAAATTCCAAACTAGTAAAACTGCCAACACTGGCTCGGCGGAGGGTTTTGCAAAGTAGATCCACCAATGCGAGAGTTGCATTGAAGGAAACTAAGAAAAATCCTAGTTTACGAAATGAATGCACAATGAAGTCACTGGGCCATGAGAACACGAGGGAGAGGTCCCCCTAGAGGTAATCGCATGCCAGGATACCAACAAAGTCAAAGGTTCGTCGATCCAACCTCCTGCTTCCGAGTTGTGTCGAGTTGCAAGTCGCATGAAAATGTCGTTTAGGGACACTTGGTGACTTTCGGTCGGGGAGCGAAAAAGAAAACAGAGCAGCAATATTGCATGTCATTCACTCCTACAAGTGTGTATGGGAAATGCCAATGTGGGGACACTACCAACATTGGCTCGGTGGAGGATTTTGCAGAGTTGACCCACCAATGGGAGAGTTGCATTGAAGGAAACTAAGAAAAAACCTAGTTTACAAAATGAATGCACAATGAAGTCACTCGGCCATGATAACATGAGGGAGAGGCCTCCCTAGAGGTAATCACATGCCAGGAGAGCAACAGATTCGACGGTTCGTCGATCCAACGTCCGGTTTCCGAGTTATGTCAAGTTGCAAGTCTCATGAAAATGTCGTTCAGGGACACTTGGTGACTTTCAGTCCGGGAGCGAAAAAGCAAATGGAGCAACAAGATTGCGTGTCATTGGCTCCTACAAGTGTGTATGGGAAATTTCAATGTGGGAACACTTCCAACACTGGCTCGGTGGAGGTTTTTGCAGAGTTGACCCACCAATGCAAGAGTTGCATTGAAGGAAACTAAGCAAAACCCTATTTTATGAAATGAATGCACAATGAAGTCACTGGGCCATGAATACATGAGGGAGAGGCCCCCCTAGAGGTAATTTCACTCCAGGATACCAACGGAGTTGACGGTTCGTCGATCTAACCTCCGGTTTTCGAGTTATGTCGAGTTGCAAGTCACATGAAAATGTCGTTCAAGGACACTTGGTGACTTTTGCTCCGCGACGCATGGTGACTTTTGGTCCTCCTAGGGTTTCTAGTTTTTAAGGCTTGTATAATTTACTTCTTGACAGCTCACCTCTTATGCCATGTTAAATTTTTTATACTTGATCTAGATAAATGCTTTATACCAATTATAACCATTAGTTCAATGCATAAATTTAACCATAAAACATTTACATAAAGAATTTAACATGTAGTATCTAGTTAAGAATAACAATGCACAAGAGACACAACATTTTATCTCGAGAAACCCTCATGGGGAAGAAAACCTAGCAACCTTTCTTAGAATAATTATGTTTAGAAAAAAAGTACAATGAAACCATGAACAAACCCTAACCCTCAAGGGTTTTACCACATGAAAAAACCTTAATGACACATGACAACAAGAGTACTTATCTCCATGAAGATGACCTCCAAGACATAAGGATATCCAAGCATATCCTTCCCAACCAACAATAGAAGGAACTTTATTTCTCGAATCCCGAGGTAACATTTGTTCCTTTCACCAATGTTGCTTTGAGCACTTGTATGTAGTTACTCATATGTAGTGTTGAATCTAATCGTACAATCAAATATTGGGCGTTGATAAAATGTGTAGCATGTATTGCACTTAGTTTTATTAAATTACACTTGAACATTGACTTAACTTGTAATTTAATCATCCAAACTTACAAATATTAATTAGACCTATCCAGTTAGTGTGCATGAGTGAGTTCATTGAAACCTTGAAATACATTGTATTGCAATTAGTTTTATTAAATTACACGAGCAAGAACTCTGACTTAACTTGTAATGATCATCCAAAATCACAATTTTTAATTAGATATCCAATTAGTGTGCATGTAGTGCATTCATGAGTAATAGATAATCCACACAAATCAACACAATAGATTGACATAAGAACATGTGGAAACCGAAGAACAAATACAAAGTGAAATGTATCATTCATTTATAAGTGAAATGTCAATGTACATGTCTCCAAAATTACATGTATCCAAAAGTACATATATATCCAAAAGTACATGTATCCAATGAAGTCAATGTACATGTCTCCAAAAGTACATGCACAATGAAGTCAATGTACATTTCTCCAAAAGTACATGTATCCAAAAGTACATGCACAATGAATTCAATGTACATTTCTCCAAAAGTACATGTATCCAAAACTATCCAAGCCATGTGTACATGTATCCAAATGTACATATATCCCATAAGACACATCAAATCTCAAGCTTCCTCTTGTTCTTTCCTGACATTGATCCTGTAGGAACATCTCTAGGATCAGTGTGCATCTCTGGATCATGAAAATTAAATATCAATTGTTAAATTCAAATAATTATGTACTAATACATTATCTCAACAATTAACTCAACAATGATCAACATGTGCATGGAAATTGCATGAAACACTGGAGTCTTGCTAGGAGTAGGCCTACTCACATACACATGACCCTTGTTCATGAATGGCCTAGGAGGAGATACAAATCCAGGCAATGGTCCAGATTTTTTGGTTGGTGCCTACAATCAGCAAGTGTTCATGTAGTTAGACATGCATGCTTCAAGGAACAGACATGTATTTAAAAAGTGACATTTTTAATTGTTTACCTGGAGCCTAGATGTTTCCTTGGACGATATGACCATGGATTCTACATCCATATTAGCTTGCCCCAGTGAAGGATCTGCCATCTGTAAGTTTAATAATTGTAAATATTAGATCGTAGATAGCATTAGTGAACTAAAATGTAAAGTATGTGGAAATTAACAAATTAACAAGTATCAAAAGACTTAAATTTTAAAATGTTTACCTTGGTGTAAGATACGGAAATGGTTGCTATATAAGACAGGCCTTCCAACTAGGTAGCATCATGAATCCCTCCACAAACGACGAGATCAGTGGATGGAATGTCATGCCCCCATGTAGAGTTTGGAACATCTGACTCTGGGGCGTCACTGCCGGCATAAAGCATCAACTGCAAGTTCACAAAATTAATATATTAGCTCAAACTATATATATGCGTCAAAGAGGAAAATAAATGAAGAATTTATTACAATTAACCATCTACATACCTCACTCAAAAACCCACTAAAGGAAACATTTGAGGCAAGACCATAGCAGGGACGACCACACGATGTGCACTCGTGAGGCTCGATACTAGGATGGGGATGTGCCGATGGTCCTGCACTAGTGGATGGTCCTGCACTAGACGATGGTCCTCCATGGTGACGACCTGGTGTATTTACCACAATAGGGACAGATGTCCCTTCCTCACCCATATGCTAAACCATAGTGCCATGGCGAACAACCACCTGTGCCAAACTCAAAAACACATCACATGCATGTGGAATAACACGGTGTGCAGGTGGGACATCTGGCCTAGGTAACTGCCTTCGAGGTGCAGGGATAGGGTGATCACGGTCTTGAATCCTTGCATTGGGTCGGTTTTGGGGCATCTCCCCACCGATCCTCTGAAACTGCAAGATATCAAAATAGTTTATGTGTTTGTGTAACACGAACTCTGCATACATCTTTCAAAGGAAATATAGGGGAGTTTCCATGTTGTTATGTGGTGGCATATCAAAAGACATATACCATCTATCCATCCAGTTCTCAACAAATGGTTGAAATGTGCACCACTCAATAGAGATATGAGGCCTGTTTGCATTTGGGATTACCCCCGACCGAGGGTCCCTAAACAATGCAAATATGATATCTTTGGATATTTTCAACTTTTTTATTGCAGTGTAGTCTAGCCCATCAGCATATTCTTTTCTTTTTCTTTCTCTATATGATGTAATATCATATAGTACATTCTTTGACTCTGAAATAGTATCAACAATTGCATCTAGAGTTTATGCAAGTGAGTGGTGAACCCTGTCACCACCACTAAAAGATGCACTAATGCCCCTCAAGCGGGAAATCTCAATCAGTATCTCGGCATTTGTGTCCATAGCCGCAACTGCAATAAAAACATCAATACAAAAATCATTAGAAACATATACATGGTATATAATGACGTCTCTTCAAAATTGAAAATGTATTAAATCAAACTCAAGTAAGCAATTTAATGGCATTCACTTACATACATTTAAAACTTAAAATTAAACATTTAACAATTAAAAAGTAAGTTTCATTCGACTTCTTTCTAGAAGTTAAGGTACTTCTTAACCCTCATTGGTAATTTTTACATGCAAACTTGGGTTTAAACTTCTTAGAATTTAGGAGTGTTATTTTGACATGTTTTGGCCTTTACGTCTCTTGTAGAAAACAATATTTCCATCAACTTCATAAGCTAACATTAAATTTATGGATTCCAACATATTACGCCTTGTGGTTGGAGGGGAGGACAAAGTGGCATGGAATGAAATGGATATGTATGAGTTTGTCTTGCCAATATTATTACATATACTTGAGATGACTATCAATGATTAAGATGTTGAATAATCAACTAGATATTATGACTAGAATCACAATAACAACAATGTCAACTTAATAAGATATCAAAAGTGGAATATGACACTATTATGTTAGAATTATCAGATATATTTATTAATGATCCAAGTCTTATGATAATGTGATTGATATGACAAGATGGGTGATTACGAGGATGAAGATTAAGTTGAGATAGAACAACTAAATTTAAATGTCACAGTCCTAGGACTATGACTACATTTAGTTAATGAAAAAGTAAGAATAGGATACGACTTGTTAGGCTTAGAAAGATAGTTAAGGTAACATGCCCGAGGGCATGTCAGGTGCTAAAAATAAGACACGTGTCTTAAACACAGTCTTTAAGAGGGATGGAAGTTTAGGATAGATGTAGGGTTAGGAAAACATCCGAGGGAAGAAGGGCCAAGATAGGTAAGAATGTTAGAAGGGTTTTAGGATAGGTTTCTAGGAGTAGTTACTAAGTCAGGGCCGCAGGTCTTTCTGAGTGTAGATTAGGATTGTTGGATATGTAAACGACAGGTGCGAGGGACTATTAGGATATGTGAGGCAAGAAAAGGTGTGATACAGGGCTACCACCAATCCTCTAAATATCATTGACTCGATCATGGTTGGGAACACTCTCACGACACACTCTAGGTAGTTCATGGGTGTTCACCTTTTCCATTGTTCTATAAACATGGAAACCAACCAAAAGTGACATGGGAAAATGGGAAAATTGTGGACGGGAATACAATTGGTTGTAGATGAGATTAGAGGCTCAACATGTAGAAATATATTACCCATTGTTTTTACTATTTTAAAAAACGGTTGATAGACCTAGTGATGCAGGGGCATAGACTGTTTGAGTAAAGGCATTTATGACTTTGCTAGGTCAAGTGAACTTAAGGAGACCTAGGTTCTCACATGTTTCTAATTTGATTTATTTTGTTGAGGGGTTGAATAAAGAGGATAAGGATACTAGATCCTTTTCCCGATGTAATCAATAGGGTTAGCTGAGCATTTCTAGAATTGCAGCATCTAGTTAGTGATTTGTCAAGTGAGTTACCAGTTAGTTGAGTTATTCATGGATTATGTTCCTTATTTATAGGATCAAAGAAGAAGAATTCGAGTTGTATTTAGTTTAGTTGATGACCTTTAATTAATTAGATTTTTGGTAGCTCAATAGAGCTAGGGTTGGCTCGCAGAAGTTGAAGATAGAGATTCAAGTGGAAGAGGGCTCGAAATTATCAATTCCTTGGAGGAAAACAAACACAATTTCTCTCTACAAAATTGATCTCTAAATTGTATGGCAAGCTCAGAAAATTAAATAAGAAACAAAGTGATTTTCTATATGAAGTCTTTGAGTTGAATCGACGGTCCCTAAGCATTGAGTAGATTGATCGAGAGTGTGGATAGGGCAGGCCCGAGAGGCACTTTGTTAATGTGTTTTGGCATTTAGTTAAGGGTGCTTAACTAAGAGGAAATGTATAGCTACATACATTTGTGATGAAATTTTGATTATGTTCATGGACAAATGATTGTGATTAAATTTTGAGAAACCAAGTTACTAATTTTTTATGCATTTTTTCTATTCACGCTTGTGCATGCATTTCATTTTGTTATGGCCATTTCCGAGGAAACTTATTCAATTAGTATCATGGGGAAATGGCCTTTGAGGGTTGGAAATTTGGATTTCATGTGAATGGATACATTGTCGAAAGGGAGGAGTTCTATTTTTTTTCGATTTTAGGTTGCATTAGGAATTTTTGAGTTCTTGAAAAGGGATTCATTGTAATTATTCACTCATCTTGGTTGAGGGACGTGTGAATTTAATTATAGATTGGTTTATTACCAGTTTGATAAATATTAAAAAATTAGGTTGTTTTAAACTATAAAAAACGGTAATTTAGGTTTAGAATTGAAAAAAAATGGTATGGTGAATGAATTACCTGATTAGATGACAATTCAACGATGAATTTTCCTCCCCTCCAACAAAATTCGGCTCCTCCAATACTCTAGGGCACAAAATCCATCGTCGTCCAAGCTCGAATTCATGTTTCTGATGCTTGAAATGCATCGCGGGTGATCGAGACTGTGTATTTAAATTGATTTTTAGATTTACAAAATGCATATGAGTTATCTAACTACATAACGCGTATGCATTTTGTAGTTCTATAACACGTATGCTTTATTTTTACCTATTCTACCTGTCTAATGACATGTCAGGCTCGGGTTTTACCATACCAAGTGCTATGTATCAAAAATGTGTTATATTTTTATGTAATATGAACGTGTTTTCAAAAACTAGGATTGGATATAAAAGGTCCCTCATCTTCTTGCACACCCATGGCCTAGTGTAAGCTAATCCATTTTTTTTCTTTGGAAAAGATATGGGGGAAGGAACGAAAATCTATGCTATTGGTGTGAAATTGTTGAGGGCCAAAGTCTGGGAGATATCCTGGTGAGGAATTACTTTGTGCACATATCCATTTTCCTTTTCCCATCAACCTAGATATTTGTACTGGTGAATTGCAATTCTCAGCTTGGGGGTGGAACCTTGTTGAGAGATTGATTAACAATCCATCCTACGGTTGGGTGGAGTGTGCCTCACACATAGCCAATTGCTTAAGCTGCTAATTATTCAAATAAGTGTTCCTACTCTGTTTAAACCATTTTATTTACTACGAATATGTTGTATATAATGAATAAAATGATTCATGAAAGAATTGGAATTAATTGTTCCCTTGACTTTACCTAGTTAATTGTAATCTCTCTTCTAAAATGGTTCTAGTATTATTAGGGAGTTTGGAATTGGTTTCCTATTACAAATGAATGTTTTGTGATTACTTTTGTTTTTTTTGAAAGAGTTGGGTGAATAATATGCGTATTTGTGTGATGTTTGATATTTAAGGTTTGCTTATATTGTTGAAGAATAAGAATTATTTATAAATATTTTTCCCATCATTGGAATGCATCTTATGAGAGCTGGTAATGCTCTGTGTTTCCAATACCATACTTAACTCTGGAATGCATTGACAGAGCAAGAATGCTCTACGTGTACTTGGAATTGTGTTGGTAAACATTTAAATAACATGTATTCTAGAAATGCTTTGATATTGTCTTAAATTCGTCCAAATGCATTGCATTTGGAAAGAATGTCCAACATTATGTTTTGAATATATATATATATTGGTTATCCATTATTCTAAAATGTATTTGGCAAAAATATGAAAATATTATGAGTTGAGTTTCCATGGTTGTGGGTACGTCGAGTTAGTAAATTATTTATGGAATAATGTTAAATGGTTATTCATATTTCCTAACATGGAATATTGGATGTTTTTCTATTCAACCAAAAGCATTTTCCATGCTTTTTTTTGAAGCTAAACTTGGTCTATGAACCTTAAGTTTTATGTAAAAATCTTGAAACCAAATGGTTGATGGCTTAATGCCTTTATAAATGGTTTAAGTTAAAATTGTAATCTTGAAGAGAGGTGTTTGTATGATTTGTTATTCAATATAGATTTGATGTCTTATCCTAAGTCTCTTTTATGAATTAGGCCAATTTTCAAAGCGAGGTTGGAAGATGCCTTCCATTTTTATGTAAAATTTAGGAGCACAAGTTAGTGCTATCACCTTGCATATGAAAATGGTTGTGTGTGTTTTAATGTCATAACCAGTTACTTTATAACTTTCAAGCTTTTCATGTTGCACTTCATAAGGTCAAAGAGAGTTATGAAATTCTAGAGGTTAATAGTATAGCTCATCAATTTTCAAAGGAATCTTTGTTGATGTAGGAGGAAAGTATGAAAATTATTAGTTTAAATTTAAGGAGAAATTGAAGCTAGGATGTTAAAGAATAAGATAATTAACATAATACTATAAAGTTGTGAAGATAATTAAGATTAGTTAATCTTGAATAATTCTTAAAATGTAGGTGGATGAAATAATTTGTTGTCTTTATGATATTAAGAGAATTGAAAATGAAAATCACTTTCTCATTAAATGTAGTGCACATTCCCAATACAATGCAAATTCAAAATATTTCTTATAATATATTGGGTGCTTGTCTTATCCATGCATGGGCTACCAGGTATTCTTCTTCTTCTTCCTCTTCTTCTTCTTCTTCTTCCTAAAGTGTACTCTAGAGATTTATTTCCAATTTTGAACGAAGACCATAAAATCAATCTCAACAGTACACTTGTCACATCCTCCTTCAATCTAGGAAAATCATAGATGGCAGTCCACCCCAAATCTTTTAACTCATGATAACTAGCACAGACACTTAACTTGTGGCGGGTGACAACTAAGTATGATTTAGTTAAATGGATTGTCTTATCCATGCATCAACTATTAGTTATTATATATATATATATATATATATATAATAATTGTTTATTTCAAATTTTGAACGACGACTATAAAATCAATATGGACAATACACTTGTCCCATCCTCCTTCAATCTAGGAAAAGCATAGATTGTAGTCCACCCCCAATCTTTTAACTCATGATAACTAGTTAAATGGGTTGTCTTATCCATGCATGAGCTACACTTATTATATATATAAAAGAATAAGATAATTAACATAATACTATAAAGTTGTGAAGATAATTAAGATTAGTTAATCATGAATAATTCTTAAAATGTAGGTGGATGAAATAATTTGTTGTCTTTATGATATTAAGATAATTGAAAATGAAAATCACTTTCTCATTAAATGTAGTGCACATTCCCAATACAATGCAAATTCAAAATATTTCTTATAATATATTGGGTGCTTGTCTTATCCATGCATGGGCTACCAGGTATTCTTCTTCTTCTTCCTCTTCTTCTTCTTCTTCTTCCTAAAGTGTACTCTAGAGATTTATTTCCAATTTTGAACGAAGACCATAAAATCAATCTCAACAGTACACTTGTCACATCCTCCTTCAATCTAGGAAAATCATAGATGGCAGTCCACCCCAAATCTTTTAACTCATGATAACTAGCACAGACACTTAACTTGTGGCGGGTGACAACTAAGTATGATTTAGTTAAATGGATTGTCTTATCCATGCATCAACTATTAGTTATTATATATATATATATATATATATATAATAATTGTTTATTTCAAATTTTGAACGACGACTATAAAATCAATATGGACAATACACTTGTCCCATCCTCCTTCAATCTAGGAAAAGCATAGATTGTAGTCCACCCCAAATCTTTTAACTCATGATAACTAGTTAAATGGGTTGTCTTATCCATGCATGAGCTACACTTATTATATATATAAAAGAATAAGATAATTAACATAATACTATAAAGTTGTGAAGATAATTAAGATTAGTTAATCTTGAATAATTCTTAAAATGTAGGTGGATGAAATAATTTGTTGTCTTTATGATATTAAGAGAATTGAAAATGAAAATCACTTTCTCATTAAATGTAGTGCACATTCCCAATACAATGCAAATTCAAAATATTTCTTATAATATATTGGGTGCTTGTCTTATCCATGCATGGGCTACCAGGTATTCTTCTTCTTCTTCCTCTTCTTCTTCTTCTTCTTCCTAAAGTGTACTCTAGAGATTTATTTCCAATTTTGAACGAAGACCATAAAATCAATCTCAACAGTACACTTGTCACATCCTCCTTCAATCTAGGAAAATCATAGATGGCAGTCCACCCCAAATCTTTTAACTCATGATAACTAGCACAGACACTTAACTTGTGGCGGGTGACAACTAAGTATGATTTAGTTAAATGGATTGTCTTATCCATGCATCAACTATTAGTTATTATATATATATATATATATATATATATATATATATAATAATTGTTTATTTCAAATTTTGAACGACGACTATAAAATCAATATGGACAATACACTTGTCTCATCCTCCTTCAATCTAGGAAAAGCATAGATTGTAGTCCACCCCCAATCTTTTAACTCATGATAACTAGTTAAATGGGTTGTCTTATCCATGCATGAGCTACACTTATTATATATATAAAAGAATAAGATAATTAACATAATACTATAAAGTTGTGAAGATAATTAAGATTAGTTAATCTTGAATAATTCTTAAAATGTAGGTGGATGAAATAATTTGTTGTCTTTATGATATTAAGAGAATTGAAAATGAAAATCACTTTCTCATTAAATGTAGTGCACATTCCCAATACAATGCAAATTCAAAATATTTCTTATAATATATTGGGTGCTTGTCTTATCCATGCATGGGCTACCAGGTATTCTTCTTCTTCTTCCTCTTCTTCTTCTTCTTCTTCCTAAAGTGTACTCTAGAGATTTATTTCCAATTTTGAACGAAGACCATAAAATCAATCTCAACAGTACACTTGTCACATCCTCCTTCAATCTAGGAAAATCATAGATGGCAGTCCACCCCAAATCTTTTAACTCATGATAACTAGCACAGACACTTAACTTGTGGCGGGTGACAACTAAGTATGATTTAGTTAAATGGATTGTCTTATCCATGCATCAACTATTAGTTATTATATATATATATATATATATATATATATATATATATATATATAATAATTGTTTATTTCAAATTTTGAACGACGACTATAAAATCAATATGGACAATACACTTGTCCCATCCTCCTTCAATCTAGGAAAAGCATAGATTGTAGTCCACCCCAAATCTTTTAACTCATGATAACTAGTTAAATGGGTTGTCTTATCCATGCATGAGCTACACTTATTATATATATAAAAGAATAAGATAATTAACATAATACTATAAAGTTGTGAAGATAATTAAGATTAGTTAATCTTGAATAATTCTTAAAATGTAGGTGGATGAAATAATTTGTTGTCTTTATGATATTAAGAGAATTGAAAATGAAAATCACTTTCTCATTAAATGTAGTGCACATTCCCAATACAATGCAAATTCAAAATATTTCTTATAATATATTGGGTGCTTGTCTTATCCATGCATTGGCTACCAGGTATTCTTCTTCTTATTATTATTACTAAAGTGTACTCTAGAGATTTATTTCCAATTTTGAACGAAGACCATAAAATCAATCTCAACAGTACACTTGTCACATCCTCCTTCAATCTAGGAAAATCATAGATGGCAGTCCACCCCAAATCTTTTAACTCATGATAACTAGCATAGACACTTAACTTGTGGCGAGTGACAACTAAGTATGATTTAGTTAAATGGATTGTCTTATCCATGCATCAACTATTAGTTATTATATATATATATATATATATAATAATTGTTTATTTCAAATTTTGAACAACGACTATAAAATCAATATGGACAATACACTTGTCCCATCCTCCTTCAATCTAGGAAAAGCATAAATTGTAGTCTACCCCAAATCTTTTAACTCATGATAACTAGTTAAATGGGTTGTCTTATCCATGCATGAGCTACACTTATTATACATATAATAATAATAATTGTTTATTTCCAATTTTGAACGAAGACCATAAAATTAGAGTCCACCCCAAATTCTAGGATATAAACACCTATCGGTGTAATTATGCCATCAAATTTTCAAGATTATAAATAAAATTCCCAAAAAAACTAAATAATTTCATTTTTTAATTTTAAAAATTTGATGAAACAAAGTTATAAGTTCACTAAATAATTCCGTTTTTTAATTTTTTAAAATGTGATAAAACAAAGTTATAAGTTCAATATGACGTGGAGAGATGAGCAACCAAATGGTCAGGTCAGCTTTGGTAGTTTCGAGGAGATGTGGTATATGGGCAGTCCCCGCGGGCCTCAATCACACTAACGTATTCCGACCCGTTCGCTACGTCTTTAGTTTTCAAATTACAATTTTGGACCCAATTTTGGACCCATCACTTGGTTAGGGCTTTTTTTTCACTTATAAATATGATTTTGGCGGAGGACAGAAATCCGTAACTCAGAAAGGGATAGAAAGGAAGGAGAAGGTGGTGAAGTTGATTTTGTTGCCCGCAGAACGCAGAAGATTAAGCCCCAGCAGAAGAAAAACCTGCATCGCGTTATGGCCTCGCTGCTTCCACCAACATCTGAGGCAGACGCCTCTAAGAGGTTCGACAAGCAAGCGCTTCTTCAATTTCACGACTTAGTCCGTCATCGAGTGGAGAACATACCCGCAGACATTTTTCAACCACATGACTCCAGTGCCAGCAGCCGCCCAGCTTCTTCCCTGCTTCCGGTAGAAACACTGGACCCCATTTCCTTAACCCAGTTGCAGGTTTGGCAAGTTCACCGCGGCCGGGTGCTCTACGGTACTCTCTGCGCGGAGGCCTTCCTGACGAGCGGTGTTATCATGACTATGCTTGAGGACGATAATGGCGATGCCGTCAGGGTGGCAATCTACAATGCGGCTGATTCGCAGACGAACATGAAGAGCCTTTACCCCAGCGGAGCCAAGTTGGCCATCAGGGATCCCTATCTTAAGCAAGACGGAGACGGATGCCTCGGCATTCGTATCGACAATCCTGCCAACATCGAGATGCATGTTACTCAGAAGGAGGAGTATGATATAGATGTATTAATAGAGGCAATTTCGTCGTTACCATAATTAAGCCAATCTCGATAACATCTTCGTATGGCATAATTGTTCCTTATTCGCTGTTATTTCATGTGTATTCAAGAAATATTGAAATTGAATTAGATGTGGTTGGAGTGTACCCTCCTTACTGGTCAAGAATCCTTATAGCATCAGTATTAATTTTGGAATCCTTGTTAGTGAATTCTATGACTAAATGTATATAAAATATGTAGGGTTTAATAACAAGGATAAGTATAAGTGGAAGTTGATTTGATACTATCCTACATTTAGATTTTAAGCTTTATTTATTTTGGAGAGATCAAATCTTTTGAGGTGCAAGTCTCTTTTCATGTATTTTATTCAATGAGTTAATCGAGGAGATGTTTGCACCTAGAGAGATATGGGTGCTTGATAGAGAGCTTAGAATTTGGATCTAAGTTGGTAATAATTTTATTATTAATTATGGCATCACATATAATATTTTTTTTTTTATTACTTTATTAGATAGAAATGTGACAACATCTTCCCCATACTAGACTTAGACCTTCTCTCGATTTAATTAAAAAAAGTTGGATAAAACAACTGAAATTTAATAAACAAAGTAGTGTTGATTTAAGATAAACCAACTTAGATTTTGATAAACATATATTATTTTAAAATTGATTTTTGGTAACCAACTTAAATTTTAATAAATAAAGTAGATATATATTTTAACCTAGGTTATTTAAAATGTTCCATATGTATTTTTTTAATTAATTAAAATATAAATTATTTTTATTACATTCTATTAAGATGTCATTTTTTAAATTTGTGATATAAAGGATAAATTGTCTATATTTATTTGGATGTTGGAATCTCATCCAGGTATGGGATGATTTTTGTGTGTAATATAAAGGATAAATTGTCTATATTTATTTGGAGGTTGGAATCTCATCAAGGTATGACATGATTTTTGTGTAAACTTTTGGAATCTCATCATATTTATATATTTTTGAATATTTTACTATTAAAAATATAAAGGTAATATTAAAAATTATGGAAAAATAGTGCCATGTAATAACATCCTATTATCTACAACTCTACCAAAAAAAAAAGGTATTTTTTACATACCAAACCTTACAACTCTACCAAAAAAAAAAGTATTATTTACATACCAAACCTGGGGCTAATGGGAACATATGCATTATGTTTTAGAAAGAAAAGTAACATACCAATCTTATAAGAACATAATTTTATGGAGTTATACTAATTTTCCATAAATAAAAGTTATATATTCTAGAAGATACCTTGATTGTCTACATTTCATGTTTTTACACCATGTTCTAAAAAGTTGTGTAGGTACCTATAATATGTAACATATCCTATTAATGTTTTTATATTAACATAATTAATTTGATTCCTCTCTATCAAGCATGTTTGGAATCAAATTTGAGTTTAAGATTAAAAAAGAATTACGCCTAAAGAAATTGGAACCCACTCATACGGTTTAAGATAGATCTATGCTCGTGAATTAATTTTGTCTATCTCTCCTAAGAGTAATAAACTAGCATAGATCCATCTTAAACCCGTATCTATCAAGCACCGAGAGGGATCTAATTTCTTGGGGTGTATCTCTTTTTCTAAATTTAAACTCAAGAAATTTGATCTCTCTTGATTGATAGATCTGAGTTTAAGTTTTAAGTTTTTATTTTATAAACGAACATCTATTTGTTGATTTTTTTTCATAATATTTTATTTTATGAACCAACATGGATTTTTTTAAAATACTTTCCATAATTTTTTATTTTATGAGTCGACATGAATTTGTTTAATTATTTTGTTACATCACAAAAGTTACAACATCTCCCCCATATTGAGTTGTAGAGCACCTCGTTTCACTTGGTGCAATTATACTAACTTTTTTATATCAACATAACTAATGGATTATTTTTCATTAACTTATTACAATAATGGAAATTATTCCATCAAACTTATTACAGTTGTTTCTTGTCACAATAATCGCATTAATTAGATGAATACGCTTCACTTGTGGCATTGAATTAGAGATTACTATGTCATCCGGTGTGCAAGGATTCAAGGAGGTGACTAGTGGATGCCTAAATTTTTCCATACTAAACCTTGCCTTCTCTCTTAGTTTGTTTACTTTTTTCAAGGGGAAACTTCATCCTTGTAGATTTGTTTCTCCATTTCTTTTGTTATCCGTTTCCATAAGGTTATAATGCAAAAATAAAAATCTCCAAGAGGTTCTAATAGAAAAAATTATGTCAAAAATAGTGAATCCAATCAGTTTAAGCAATAAATATCACATATAATATAATATTCCTCATCAGATTTGCATGCTTGAAGAACAACCTTCCTAATGTGAGGAGACAAAAAGATGGCTGAAGAAAAGATTTTTTATCTTATGCAGAAATAACATGCACCTGTTCCTTATTCAATTTTAGCAAGGGTTTGCTGAGGAGGGGAGAGAGAGTGTGAGAAATGGTGTTAATAAGGGCTATGTGGAGGAGGGGATTGATAGAGAGAGAGAAGGGAGGTAGTGGTTAAGGGGATGGGGAGTGGTATTAGGAGAGAGAGGGGGGGGGCGTTAGGTGTAGAGAGAGAGAGAGAGATGGGGTGGATGGTTGGTGGTAGGGTGGAGGAGGATCAATAGAGACAAAGAGAGAGGGGGGTTAGGGGTAGAGAGAGAGAGGGGTAGAGGTTAGGGGTAGGTGGAAGATTAGGGGAGAGAGAGAGTGGGAGAGTGGTTTATTAATAGTTATGGAGGGAAGGGAGACCAAGAGAGAGTAGGGGGCTTAGTGGTAAGGGGAGGAGTAGGTGGGAGAGAGAGAGCGGGGGGTTAGTGGTAGGCAGGAGGGGCATTAGGAGATTCATAGAGAGAGGGGGGTTAAGGAGAGAGAGAGAGAGAGAGAGAGTATGGAGTGGTTAATGGCAGGAGTAGGACAGAGCGGGGGAGAGAGAGGGGGGGTTTGGTTAGAGTTATGGGGAGTAGGGGATAATTAAGGGTAAAGAGAGTGGAGGGTAGGGGTAGAAAGAGAAAGATATGTTAGGGGGTTGGTGGAGAGAGAGAGGGGGCGAGGGTTAGCGGTGAGTGCAGGAGTAGGGGGGAGTGGGAGAAGGTGTTAGTAAGGGTGAGAGAGAGAGAGAGAGAGAGAGAGAGAGAGAGAGAGAGAGAGAGAGAGAAGGTGGGTTAAAGGTAGAGGGAGGAGAAACAATGTGTGTCTATAGACCCAAGGAAATTATTCAAATGGGTCTATAGACCCAAGATCTCTATTGGTATGGTCATGGAATTGGCATTCATCAAAATAGTCGTATTGCATAACTTAATGGGAAGATTAGGAAATATCCCTAAGAGAAGACAAAGTCTACCATCAAAGTACCTCCATTAATCTCTTGAGGATAGATGGATTTGTTAATTTGACTCACCCATTAGAAAATTAAATGATGCAATCCAAGAGATAAATCGCATAGGGTGTGAGGAGAAAAACATTTCAAGCTAGGGTGCCTAGACGTCCAAAATTAACTTGGAAGAGAATTGGGAAATATAGCATGCATGTGTTTAGTAACATGTGTGCATTATTAACATGTGCACCTTAATAAGATGTGTGCCTTTTATTTGAATAATAACACACAAGCATGAGTAATGCATGTGTGTTTTTAATTTCAAAAAATAATGACATGATTTAATTTTTCCATCTATGCGTTGGATGAGTTGTCCACTTTGGTTTTAGGTTCAAATTGTCAAGATTGTAGGTTCAACTTGCAAATAACAAAACATGTCCATTTTTTCAACCTTGAGTCTACATATATGCTCTACGTGTTTGTTGGTAATGAAATTGCACACATGTATAGATATATTTGTGTAGATTCCAAATATATATATTTTTTAGGAAGACAATATTGTTTTATATTTTATATTTTTATTTATTTTGTCATATGTAAAATTTCTAAAATAACATAGGTCTCTTATTTTCTTTGTAAATTTTGATTGGTTCTCTTATTTTGAAAACAAAAAAGAACTTGCACAAGTACAGATGAGGACCTACACACTAAAAAAAGGTTCATTGATTGTGTTAAGACCCTCATAGTAGGGTGTAATGATCCACCTTTTCATTCCATGGATTCATTCACTTTCTTATTTAAAAATAAAATAAAAATTATGGAAAAATAGTGCCATGCAATAACATCCTATTATCTACAACTCTACAAAAAAAAATCATTGTTTACATACCAAACCTTGGGCCTAATGCGAACATATGCATTATGTTTTAGCAAGAAAAGTAGCATACCAATCTTATAAGAACACAATTTTCTTGGAGTTATACTAATTTTCATAAATAAAAGTTATATATTCTAGAAGGTACCTTGATTGTCTACATTTCATAATTTTACACCATATTCTAAAAGTTGTGTAGATACCTGTAATATGTAACATTTCCTATTACTCACTAGGGACCTTGTAGTCCATAAGGTGCTGTCATATACATGTGTGCTTCAATATTTTTTTATTATAGACATTTACATGTCTACATTTTAGTTTACAAGACTATTCATAGTTTCTAACATTTAAAATCCATTAACATCTTTCATTTAAATCAGCACTTAGAGGAACCCAATGCTGAGCTAGCTTATCTTGCTGATCCAAACACAAAATCGACACCTAATACCCATTTTCCCAGTTCGGTATTGGTCCTTAACGTTGCTTCCATTGCGATACATTTATCGGGCCATACCTACAAGATTCTCATGCTGCCAACCTAATGTCCCCAACCTCAATGTTGCTTTTCCTACTTGTCGTACACATCAAGAATTCTATATCAGGAGTCAACAATGTATCTCTTACTCAGCCATCCCGATGCTACCATTCCAATATTCCCATCTCGATATGCATTTTCCAATGTTTTACTGGAACTCAGACGTAAAGATGATGCCAAGCCTTATATTCTATTCAATTTCAGCGTTTCCTTCTAGATGTATCCATTTAGATGTTTTATCAGAACCTTGGGACATCAGAACCTCAGGCATTGGAATGAATCTGCAACTCCTTCTTAGTTCCGTTATGATGTTTCCTTCCCGACGTATCCATTATGATGTTTTATTAGAATCACGGACATCAGAACCTCATACATCAAAATTACTTTGCAGCTCCTTCTCGCCTCCCTTTTGATGTTTTCTTCACAACATGGGTCCTGCCACCTTGGGATTGGAACGTCGGGATGCTCTGACTTGATAATCCAATAGTTCTCTGAATGTCACCCTTCTGATGTCAGTTCTCCAATATTTAGACTTACTTTGTTAATCAAAATGTGACTAATGCATGGATCTAGGATTCCCTTAACAAACAGACTTTTCCCTTCGGTGGCTTAATCAATCTTCCTAAAGAATAATCCAAGGAATGAATTTGAATTTCCATTAACATATGACTTTGGCCTCTCAATAAATTAGCTATTTTGTATACCTTTTCTAAGGTTTATAAGCTACTATGGTATTATGGCCATTGAGTTTCTTTCACTGGAGAACATTAAATTTCATACTTAAGTCATGAGGAAGAACCTCATACGGCTTCTGAACACAAAATTGATTTCATACATTCTTCGGCAAGGAAATGAATAATAACTAAACAATTAACTCCGAAGACCTCCATTTCATTAGATGAATATCCAAGGAATTAAGTAAATGGCGAATACTTATTCTCAATTTCTGGATAACCCAACGCAGCAGGATAAAAAAGACATCCCATGGGAAGTATATGGTCACAGCAATGTAGTTTTCCCAAATTAATGCATTTGGAAATGTGAGCATTATCTTTATCAATCATCAACCAAAACCATAGATTTACACTAGCTTTTTTCATTGTTCAACAGTCATGGATAGAATTAGGGACATTATTCCACCTCTCTAATTCTTCAACATTCATGAACTTATAACTATTACTAATCATTTTAACCTTAAGCATTAAACTACCCTTCTGGTTCACACCATGTAACTCATTAAACATAAGTTTCCATCAACTAACACTGCAAAGCTTTTAAGCACTCCATGAACGTCATAATTAGAGCTCAATTATGCTAATATTCACTTAAAATCAATCACAGACCAAGCTATTATAGGATTCAAGCCTTGAAGAATATTTTCTTAAGCTATTTAAACATTTTTATATCCATGCAGAAATACAGATACAACACATAGAACAGTTGAACCGTAGACAAGTTCTCAACCATTTTAAACAAATAAACAATAGGAATAGGAAATGTTCCATTTCTCAATTTATATGTTCATAAAACTAATCATAGGAATATAAATACCAAGTAGAGGAATGCAAATTCAATCTATACATAACCATGCATAGTATATAATTCAAATACCTAGAAAAATCATTATATTCATAATCTGTATAATGAATACAATTCCTTCTTATTATAGAACATACTACTTATCCGGATGAGTAGAAAATACTTGTGCAACTGGATGCAGGTGAGGTGTGCACCTCGCAACCATAGGATGCCTTGCTCATAAATATATGAGCAAGTTGCCACCCTTAATATGAGACTATGAATCCAAAAGGAGAAATATGGCACCATCCTGAAATAACAATTCTATATACAGTGTAAAACCTGCAACAATAGTAACCCTTCACTACTCCCTCTCTACTATTCTCTGAATGATAGAATATTAGGAAAAATCAGAGAAATGTTCCTTTTTGCAAGCATGCACTCATCTGCATGGATATCTTCAACCACATGGGCTTCCCCGAAATACTCATGTCCCATCCTATGCAATAATTCCCCATTAGCACAAAATTAAGGATTAAGGCCAATCAAAAAGTATTTAAGGAATAAACATTGTAAAGGTACTTTTTTTTGTATTCAAGGTTAGGCTGAGCTCATGTTATAATCCCCACATAATTTCTACAACCACCTTTCTTTCTCTCTCCATATATTTCTCTCTCATGGTTTCATAGTCCCCCATTCTCTTTCAGCATTCACCTCAGCCACAACTAGCTGAAATTATATATTATTAATAATGTTCATTTACATATTACAATTGTTCGGCCTTTGCCCTTATCAAGACTTGTCCTACAAAATAAAACATGGGCCTCAAAATGGGGTTTCTACATTCCCATCTCCCTTAGATTAACACCACCCTCATTGTTCTAACTCTTATGGACTCCATACAACATTTATATATAATCAATTTTTTTTTAAATGTAGGTTCTTCTACTATATTATATCTTCCAATTGGTCTTCTTAGGGTTCTACGAGGTCCATTGGACCTTGGCCTTCCCCATTTCTTTGCTCCTGATAACCTTGAGCTTCCAACTCAACTTGTAAATTGGTTTATGTAGGAATTATTTCTTTTGTTACACCTTCCAACTCAGTCATGGAATTTGGAATATTGTATAGGATAGATTTTTGGTTACCCCCGTTTTGGGAATTTCTTATAGTAATGATTACCTCCATGGCCCCAACAATTAATGGTTGGATTTTCTTTCTTTCTAGTGATTTCATCTATTTTCTTTCCTCTCTGATTTGTTTATCTTTGGGCGTTTCTCAGTTGTTCAACTAGATGGATGATTTCTCAAAGGATCTTTGTCTTCTCCCTTTGTGATGGCCACCATGACATCCTTTACCTTATTTCGTATATGGATCAAGTCTTGTAAGACATAAATATTCACTTCATTCTGTTTTGCCTAAGACTTCAGAATTTCTCCAAGGATTTCTTGAAAATTTATCATGATTCAAAGCATTTCTTTAGCAAGGAAGAAAAGTGTTCACTCATCCACTATCCTATATTTATTTGTCCTTTACAGCCTCATAGTTATAGCCTCATAGCTCTTTATGGCTATAAAAACTCCCCTCAATGACTCATGTTCTATTGAGGTTCCACAAGAGCTCGTTCAATTTTTATTTAAAAACTAAGAGATAGTAACATCTACTTCTGAGATTGAAGCTTTATGTGTGTAATCAATAACCACAAAATTCATTAGGCCAGCAACTTATCTATCTATCTATCTATCTATATATTTGTGTGTGTATGTATGTATATATGTATGTATGTATATATGTATGTATATATATATATACATACATACATACATGTATGTATGTATGCATGTATATATGCATGTATATATATATATATATATATATATACATACATACATGCATATATATATATATATATATATATACATGCATATATACATGCATACATACATACATGTATGTATGTATGTATATATATATACATACATACATATATACATATATACATACATACACACACACACACACAAATATATATATATATATATATATATAAGTTCCCGGCCTAATGAATTTTGT
Organism: Larix kaempferi; assembly: GCA_027924585.1. Lineage (NCBI taxonomy): Eukaryota > Viridiplantae > Streptophyta > Pinopsida > Pinales > Pinaceae > Larix > Larix kaempferi. Next base: position 4,362,841 of record BSBM01000406.1, read on the forward strand.
GGTTATTGATTACACATAGAAAGCTTTAGTCTCAGAAGTATGTATATATATAAAGGCATCCTAAGAACAAAATGATACAGTTAATCATTAACAAATATGATAGCTTGATAATATATGTATATATATACATTATCAAGCTATCATATTTGTTAAATGAAAAACTGTATCATTCTTGGCTCAAGATGCCCTTATACATATAAATATTGGTTGGGCCTATTAATGCAGATGAATCCAATCATCTTATTTCTTTAGAGAAAAAAATAGCATGCCCTGGTTATTTTAAGCAAAACAAACACAACATTTGTATGCTCCAAATATGCATTCCAAACAACTTACTCTTTCTAGGAAAATGCAACATTATAATCAAGAAAAATAGGGGTATGGATTCCCCCCCTTAATCTTTGTCTCAGTATAGAATTCCACGGTTGTAGCTCTTTGATCCATAGTCTCTTACTATTTGTATTCATCGTTAGTCAATAGAATTTTAGTCATATCGATTCCTCTTTGATACACTAGGATTCAGCTAATCTTTTTTCATTTGTTTATTTAGTACCCCCTTTTAAACTAAGGAATTCCCTCATGAATAATCTACCTTAGCCCGTTTAAACAAAGGAATTCTCTAGGGAACAATCTACCTTAGCCTAGGGTTTCACAACAAGGGAGTGTACCTTATGGAAATAAATTTATGAATCAAACGTCATCGTAAGGTTTTCTTCCCTCTTTACTTTTCATCATTTACCATCAGATTTTATAGGCATTAATTCTTCCTTCCTTCACTTTGCTTCTTTTTATAGCACTCCTTGTGGTCATGAGCACTTGATTCTTTTATTTGTACTCCCTCCTAGTGAATACACAACAATTGGTAAAGGTTTATCAATATCATGATCACTAGGTAGTTAAAATAAAACATATCAATACTTGTATGCATCTTAATACAATATCATGAAACTTAAAATTATTACCATTAACACCTTCCTCTTTCCAACCTAATTTTGGTATTTGGTCGACTACCTAATTGGCTTCCTTTCACCTAGATATAACAATAAGAATGTGTCCATTCCTTCTTAGTTTTATTCAATGTCGGCAGAAAGGTTGTAGCTCGAGTGTCCTTCCAAGGAAGAGGTCTAGCAATAATATATATTTTCTCGATATCTACTTGACTTGAGATGATACACCTATTTAGTCTTTCATAAATAATTTCCATAGGGAAAACACTGTGAACAAGAACCAAATCATCTAGACCTGCACTAAAACATATGAGTGCAAAATTCAATAGGGAAACATTCAACTAAATTCAAGAACTTCACTGATGTTCCTAGACCTTTGTATATTAATATTTTCATTAAAAATTCCATTTAGAAAATGCTTCAATTACACTTATTTGGCATTGAATAACAATATTTAACTAGTGCTTAAGATAATCTCATTTCCTTCTTAGTTTGATTTTCAAAATAAAGCTTATCCGAAGAACTAGCTAATTGTCCAATTTAGCCTTCTATCAGGGACTTTAATGGATGCTAATTTAGGCAAAGTTCCAGCAATCCATACTATTAGTCGATTCCAATGTTTTTTTATTTAGAAGGGACTTGCTAAATAAAACTTGGTGGAAAGAATAGTTTCAACACTCAATACTATCTTTTCTTCTCCACAATGAGAACTAAACATTTGTTGGTCCACACTTCGGAACAAGAAAAACTCAGTTTGAGATTCTAGAGGTACAAAAGGATTGCTCTGACTGAAATTGCATCATAAACACAATTCTTGACTAGAGACATGTAGATTCCAAGCACTAGATAGCAAAGGCTTTTCCAACACCTATATTTTGTTGTAGGAGATAGTGTTGATGGAGCATTTAGCTAAAGCCCCTGATAAAGATTGATTTTCTTGAATGTGGATTGTACCTAGTCTTCCAACATGAACATCAACCAATAAAATGGATACCATTTTGAACTATACCGATTGTCCTAATATTCATCTCATGTAGTTATTTTAAACTTGACAATATTTGCAGCAACATAACAACTACAACCAACATATTTGCATGTCATATACCCCTTCAAGGAATCATTTAATGACCATCCAAGTTCCACAAACTCAGGTTTTCTTTAACTTCAAAGAAGCAACATTTTCTTTTAAAAACTTGGTTTACACACAATGTTTTACACCGACAAAATTCCCAATAAGAGGTAGCAATATTTCCTATAAGGGTCAATGGTATCTCCTCTAAGAATTCGACTTGCTTGCCTAAGTTAAACTCCAGACATGATTCCCACGAGGAAAATAATTTCAACTCTGCAAAATCTATTTGCATAGATAAAATGAATACATAATCACTGTCGATAAGGGAAACACATTCTCACTTGATAAACCAATTTACTTGCAAAATTTTAACCCAAGAGATTTTTCTTTCTAGGAGAGATTGAGATAAACAATTTGGCAATTTGTAAATAAGTTTTGTCAGATAGTTGCATGCACAATCCTACCATGTTTTTGGAGGAGCCTAGTCAATTGGACGACTAGGTCTTCCACCCGACTATGGTTGAGTCAGTGCACTTGGTGGGGTAGTCATTCGAACTGTCAGTTATAACCAAATAACTAACTGTAAACAATATATATATAGATAGGCTTGTTGAGCCATGATATATAGAGAATTTGACATTGACCATTGTACAATATTCTATATATGTTATACAAAGGCTTGTTACTTCTCTCCCACTTAATCTCTTTTCTTATGTGTGTATGATATATTTTCATGTGACCTATATGTATGTTTATATTTGTTAACACCCAAAAAGTGCTCACTACCTCATCTCCATCGTTACATGACTCATTTGTCTATATTTCCTACCATATTTGCCTCCAAAACCTTAAAAAACCATTAAAAAGCCTCCAAAAGGCTAAAAAACCCCCTTTTTTTCTCAAAATAATTTGAATTTCCTTCAAAATAGCAAAAACCCTCTAAAAAGAAAATAAAAAATACAAAAAAGAGGAAAAAGAAGGAAAAAAGGAAGCAAAAACCCTATACAGTTGACCTAAACCATATGGTGCCAAAAACCATGGGTCAACACTCCACCACTAAAAACCTATAAATAGGTGATGGAGGCTCCCCATTTCATATCCAAGATTTCTCCCATCCTTATACTGCCAAAATTCTCTTGAAACCCTAGCTCTCCACTTGGAGTTGATTTCCCACTTGAGAACCCCTTTGGCCCATATCCAAAACACCTTGGAAGAAGGAGAAGGAACAACACTGGAGCATTGTAGCAGCCCCTAGACTACTGCAAAGGCTCCACCAACCTCACATTTGAGGTATACTTAATACAAAACAAATTTTCATTATCTTGTCATTTCTTTTTTATGCACATGCTAGGTTAAATTTACTTTGCTTTACTGCCTTGTTTTGACCATTTTTATTGAACTACTAATAAGGAGTCCCTTCTCCTTAGTAGGTGCTCATTTGCACAAGCTAGGGTGAAAACCTTAGCTACAGTTTTGGTGACTCCTCTAGTGTTCCTTTGAGTTTTTGGTTATAATTTTTAAGACGTTTTTAATTTTCGGCAAATATTTTTTTGTTTTCTCCTTTCGGCTGTCCCTTTCGACAGTTGGGTTTGCTGCCGTAAATCGCATATTTTTTCCCCACAGCTGCAATCTGACCGTGGCTTTCAGTCTATTTCCTGCGATCTCCCCGCGGCTTTCACCCTATTTCCTATGATCTCCCCGCGGCTTTCATCCTATTTCCTGCGATCTCCCCACCACTTTCATCATGTTTCCTACGATCTCCCCACGGCTTTCAGCCTGTTTCCTATGATCTTCTAGCGGCTTTCAGCATGTTTCCTACGATCTCCCCGCGGCTTTCAGCATGTTTCCCGCTATTTGGCCGCGCATTTTCGCCACAGACCCGCGATCTGTTTTTTGCACTTTTTTACCCTGTTTTGAACCCTGAACTTTGCTGCAATATTTTCTACACCTACATAGCCACCTGTTCTATCTGTAGCCATACTTACCTATTGTCTTTTTCTGTAGTTTGCTTTCTGTTCCATTTACATAGTTTTTTAAATTTTAAGCATTTCAATTGAAAAAGAGAAAATTTTGCATTTCAAGTTTAAGTTTTGCATTGTTAATATTAGTTATAAAGTTTCCCCTCGTGGCACTTTTGATTGGGTTCATTACCTCACACGCACACACTCTGTCATCTAATTCAAGTGAGCCCTAAAATACTACTTAACACAACCAAAATTCTAGCCCCACTTGGGAAACACATAAGAATATTGTAGTTAGGTAGGACAGGGGGGATAGGCATCCAAATAACACCCCTCGGGCGCTTACACTTGAGACATAGTTGTTGTCCATTAGGGAACCAAAATCCCCTAGTATTTTTTGGCACGGTCACAACCAATTTATCAGAGGGCCTCTCTCTTAGGAGGGTTGAAGTAGCCAGACTGGTTCCGGAGGCCTAAGTGGAATACCGCAATCCATTCAGTAACCGAAGGCTACCTACTCGTTGGTCTACGTGTGGTGTTCTCTTTAGGCGCACATGGTGATAAGACCCGAGCTATAGATTCACCTTTTCTAGACGTGTCATGAACGGGGTATCTTAGTTGCCTTTCTTCTAGGATTGTCTTACTCGGTGTCCCTCTCGATAGGGGGATATATTTAAAAACTTGGCTCTACTATCCATATTGTCTTACTTGGATTTCATCACCTTGCAGAGGATATGTTTGGTTGAGTCAGAATACTATTTAGATAGGTGTTTGCATGCTCCCTTACCTCCCTTTGGTCTAGCGAGTCCACTATTTTTATTTTTTAGGAAACTTGCTGCTTGTTGGTATTCTGACCATTGTTGTTGACGCTCCGCTTATTGTAGCACAGCTATTACAGTGAGTGTTTTGAGCTGGTTGTTGGCCTGAATGCCGTATTTTTTGCTCTCTCTTTCTGTACACTCAGCTGCATTAGGGTTTTTGAGCTGTTTTTCACTCAACACAACCCCCAAATACTTGACACCATCTGTCAGCATTGAGTCCCCGAGACATTCTCGGCACCTCCGAGGTGAGTCCCTGTAGGATGGTTCACTTGACATCACCCATCATAGACATAGATCTTCATCACTTGATACCACTCATCACAGACCTCGAGCTTCGTCACTTGACTCTACTCGTAGATGGCATAGAGCTCCATCACCCGACCCGGATGACCCTTATTTAACATCTGATTCTGAGGCAGAATCCGACAACCCCACTTATACTGCACCAACCAGCCCCATGGTTGGCACAACATCCAACCCTTTCTTTGTAGGGACCATTGGTGGAGCATCCACCACCACCCCAGCTATCACACCCACTTTGGGTATGCCCTCGATGGGGCCCACATCCACCATTTTGTTCACTGTGCCTATTCCAGTGGCTAGCATACCCATCCCAACTCCACCAGTGACTCACAGTACCCTTGGCAGTGCAGGACTATCCCATACCACCTTTGTTCCTCCCCCTTGGGGCAACATCCCCAACCCGAACCCAGCCCCTCCACTTGGGAGCATTGGCCCCAACGTGGTCATGACCACCAGTATGTCACATCCTTCTACTAGTTTTCCATTCATGGCTAGTCTCTTCCTTCCTGACCTGGCCAGACTGATTAATGATCCCATCAGACACGACCCTATATGGCCTCACATGCCCACCAAGCTCCCATCAGACATCCCTAAGTTTGAGGGCAAGGCAGGTGAAGACCCCCATAACCATATTATGTCCTTCCATCTATGGTGTTCCTCCAAATCCATAGTGGATGACTCTGTTCGAATCCATATGTTACAACGCACCCTCACTGGCTCTGCAGCTAAGTGGTACATCGAGTAGCCCCATGGGACCCATGCCACCTTTACCTCACTCGCCTCGACCTTCTTGCAGTTCTTTCAGTTACTTGTCCGCTATGACGTGGGAGTTGAGATCCTACTATCTTACAGACGGAACACAGCCACCCACATCACTGACCACATTCATGAGTGGCGTCGATGTCGAAGCCTATGAAAAATCAAGTTAGATGACCGTATCTTCTTAGATTGGTTTCTAAAATCTCTCCTTCCTGTCATTGCCAAGGATGTGGCATCCGAGCGACCCCAGTCTGAGGAAGAGGCCATCCTCAAAGCCCAGCAATTTGACCTTATTTACGCACAGTCAGGTTATCTCTATACCATCATACCTGACACCCCTTGCGGTGATTCCTCCCGACACGATGCACCGGGGGCATCCCATGCCACAGATGGCATCATTGGCCGTATTGCCTCCCATAATCAACCCTTTTCCATAGCACGTCCTAGCCATGGCCCTGAAATTTCGTGGGCTACATCCCACTCTAGAGAAACCAATTCGTATGCTCCCATGGCACATCACCACCATTTCCATGGACCCTCATGTCCACCTCAGTGCTTTGGCCATGCATCCCCCGCTTACGCCCCCCTAGTCGCACCTCAGCCATATTACCACCCGCAGGCCGCACAAGCTCCTGTATCCTCTCAAGCCCCCCCTGCTTATTATCCGCCATAGGCAGCCCCTGCGGTAAACCCACAACCCGTCACATAAACATATCACCAACCCCAACAAGGTTCAGCACCTGCACCACCTCCACCCACTTATTATCCACCACAGCCTGATCCCGCACATGCACAACCCCAGAACCCACCTGCTTCCCAAGGGAAAGTGTATGCCCAACAAAATCCGCAGCCCCTCCAAAATAACCAACACCAACAGGGCCAACAAAACCATGGTAAAGGACGTAACCATGGGAATAACCCCCCTCCAAACCAAGGTGGCCAACCTCCTAATTTCCCAAACAATAATAACGTGTCACCTGCCAACCAAAACCCTGACAGGCTGCCCAAGCAAGCCAAAAATCCTAATTTGCGAACAAACCATCCTTGTTCTATTTGCGAGGTCTATGGCCATTACACACATGCTTTCCCACATTTGGAGCGGGCCCAACAACTTTGGACTGATGATGCCCACCTCCAAGGGCACGCGGCTCCTCAGGCACTGCCCAAACCCCCACCACCTCAGACTCAAACCTTGGTGTTACAAAACCCTTTACCAACCCAAGGCATAGTGAACACTCAGTCGTTGGCTCCCCCTCAAGGAAACGCGCCACCACAATAGAAAATCACTTTGTTCCTAATCATCCCATGCTAGACTCAGGTACCCATCACTTGTTAATGATGTCATCTGTCGATGTCAACCTTCAAACCTGTCGGAACCAATATGGCTCCACCCCTCACACCCCTGCCGCCGACAAAAACACAAACGCTCTTCCCACCAATCAGTCATTACGAATACCTCTGGCTCCACTAGATGGCACCTCCAAAGCCCCTTGCTTCCCACTTCGCTGCATCAACAATAACCCCAATGCTTGCGCTGCATCTAATTACAACATTGTAGATGATTTAGCTCAATCCCCTGCAACCATGTGTGCATTAGAGGTCTTAAAAAACTGTCCTACACAGCGCAAGACTTTGCTCTCAGCCATTGGTGCTATTGACCCAAATGATTCATGAATGATGACCTTCGATTTGGACCAATCCGAACCACGCCTGCCTTCCACTTTAGCGTTCCAAATTTTTGTATCCATTCGGAATCTTGTCATCCATCGGTGCATCATTGATGAAGGTACCTCTACATGCGTTATGTCCGCATTCGTTTGGAAAAAGTTGGGATCCCCCACTCTCCAACAGTCCACCACTGCGTTGCGAGCCTACGACGGACATTTGGCTCAACCTCAAGGTCTCTTAGCTAATGTCCCCGTCCAGTTGGCTGGTAAAACAGTGCTCATTGACATAGAGGTCATGAACACCCAACTTGATTATAACCTCTTACTTGGACACAGTTACATGTATGCCATGCAGGCATTTGCCTCATCATTTTTTCATACCATGATGTTCCCCCATGACGGACGCATGGTTAAGGTTGATCAACTCACCTATTATGATCCCAATGCCCCTGTTGCACCCGAAAATGTTCTCCCCATGGTTGAACAACCTGTTTGCGGTCCATCTACCTCGTTGTTTTCCTCAGTGGGACCTGGAGTTTACTCAGATACGCCAATGACCTCAACATTCCAATCCATTCCACCCCCGTCACCAGCGAACGATATATCTGACTTATGTGCCCTTTCCTACAATACACCAACACCCAGCCATTAACCGCCCTTTCTACCTCAGCCACCATTGGTACCTAGTCATGTTGGTGTTACACCCATCCATACAATCCCCTTCCTATTCCCCCCTTCGGGAGTAGTAAGCGCCCCGGTTATGGCTACTCTCAACCTCCCCAGTTTAACTTTAGGATTACCTATATGGTACATCACGCCTCCCATTTCCCCTCCGACACCAAATTTCATCCTACAACTAGTGCAACCCATCACCACTACTAGTCAACCACCTCCCCGTGTCACTACTCCTTCCTTGTCCACTAATCCATCCCCTCTTATCAAGCACACTCGGGGCAGAGGCCCACAATCATACACTGCTTTAACCCTGCCCAAAATGGTTAAAAACACTCCCTGTTTTGTGCTCCTCCCAAATGCTCGTTGTGTGATGAATTGGGCCATCCTACCCATCAATGTCCACAATTACCCGCATTACAAGAGCACATGCAAATGCTTGACGACGATCCTAACATCCTAGTTGTCCAACTCGACCCGACCCCTAAGCCTTGTGATAAATCACTTCGTACCAACCACCCTTGTGCAATATGTGGTATTTACGGCCATTACTCACATCACTATCCAAATCTCCTAGATTATAGAGCAACTCTCTACGAGATGAATAACTTGGAACTTGAGACGGCTCCCCCCACCATTGAAGAGATTCACCCCCCATCTTCCCCGCCAACCGGAGAGATTAATACCATTTATATGATCTCTTCTACTAGCACTCCCTCGTCAACCGATTTGACAACCCAAAGTTTCCACAATGATGAGGAGATTCTCGAGGCTCTTACTGCACCTGATTACCCCTAAGAAGATATGCACCATCGTTCCTATTTCCTCCCCGAAGAGTCCTCCCCCACCACAGCCACCCAATTTTTGGGTGAGTCCAAAGATTTCCTCCCCACCAAAGTCGACTGGTTTAAAGAGGCCATTCTCTCTCCCGATGTTTTCAAGGAAGGTAACATGGCCAATATCTCACCCATAATTCACATTGATATCTCTGCCCCAGCCAGTGCTCCTGAACTCATTTCATTAGGAGCCTCCTGCACTAAGTACGAGATCAGAGAGTACAAAAAACTTTTCCAAGAGTTCCGCAATGTCTTTGCCTGGTCCTATACCGAAATGCCTAGTCTTGACCCCGCTATCATAGAGCACCACATTGACACATGGCCAGATGTACCCCCCCATTCGCCAGAAACAACACCCCATTCATCCATCAAAGCTCCCCACCATTAAAGCAGAGATTGAGAAACTTCACACAATAGGATTCATTTATCCTATTGCATATACCACTTGGGTTTCTAACCCCATCCCTGTTAACAAGAAACAAGGCACCATCAAAGTATGTACTGACTTCCACGATTTAAAGCAAGCATGTCCCAAAGACAACTTCCCCACGCCATTTATTGACCAACTCATTGATGCATGTGTGGGGCATGAAGTCCTATCCTTCATGGATGGTTTCTCTAGATACAACCAGATTCAGATCCGCAAGGAAGATCAATACAAGACTGCCTTTACCACCCCATGGGGCACCTTTTCCTATCATGTCATGTCTTTCGGCCTTAAAAATGCTGGTGCCACCTTCCAGTGGGCCATGACCTATTGTTTTCATGACTTGGTCCATATCCTTCTAGTCTATCTTGACGATCTTACAGCTCGTTCTAGGAAATTATCAGACCACCTTAACGTCCTCTGGAAAGTCTTTCTGCATTGTCGCAAGTATCAGATCCTCTTGAACCCACTCAAGGGTTCCTTTTGCATTTCGGTAGGCCGGTTGTTGGGTTTCATTGTTTCCCATAAAGGAATCGTTGTTGATCCCCTCAAAGTCCAAGCCATCATAGACCTTTCCGCACCACGCATGCTCCAACAGCTCTAGAGTCTACAAGGGAAAACTAATTTCCTCCACCACTTCGTTCCTGATTATGCCACCACAGTTCATGGTTTCTTACATCTGCTTCGTACTCACATACCCTTTGTTTGGGATGACTAGGCGCAAGTTGCATTCAAAGCCCTTAAAAAAGCTTTCTCGCAAGTCCCTTTGATCGCCCCTCTGGATTTCTCTTAGGACTCCATGTGGCAAGGCCCTTACATAGTACATGCCTGCCTTGGGCATGGGGCATATATTTTAACTAACTCAGAAGGCCACCCCTTGCGCAACCCCCGTAATGGGTTGTATCTTAAATGCTTCTATCCTTGAACAAACCCACGGCCTCATTGGTCCGTATTGTACAGTTTGCTTTCTTTTTGTTTTTCACTTTTTACCGCAACCTTACACTTGTCCTTTTTTGCATGATCACAGATGGACCATATTCCACCTCATTACATTGGCTTCATCGATGGAGCAAGCCGCTGGTCTCCAAACCTGGCCTCTGCAGCCTGGGTCTTATATTCCCCTTCACATGAGTTGATCCACCTTGACGGAATGTGCATAGGCGCTGCTACCAATAACCAGGCAGAGTATGATGCTGTGACCGGTCTCCTGACTGCTTCCCTTCAGATGGGAATATGTCACCTTCATGTGTTCCTTGACTCCCAGCTACTTGTCTCTCATCTCCACAACCGCTACCAGGTGCGTGATCCTTGCCTCTTTAGAAAGTTCCTGCGCAAAAAACAACTAAGCCGACAGTTTGAATCCATAACATTCACCCCTGTCCCAAGAGCTCAGAATAGTGTCGCTGATCAAATGGCTAACAACATCCTAGATTGGCATATAAATCACACCATGTAAACCATCCATCATGCATCATCATACCATTTGATCACATCAAAAAACATATAAGAATCCCAAAAAGACTGCATTTACAACAAGGGGCATCCACGTGCCCATCATCAAATAATATTTGCATCCATGTGCAATAACATAAACACACAACTATACAGGGGCATCCACGTGCCTATCCTAAACACATACTGTTGCATCCATGTGCAATACATCATACAAAATAAACAAGGGGCATCCACGTGCGTACAATAATCATAACCACAAAAGATGCATCCATGTGCATATCTATATAATAACCATCAATGTTATACACATGTCCTGAGTACCTCAGTACTTAGTTATACAAAAAATATATATACATAACAAAGCCTCATAAAATACATGCCGTAGCTACAAAAAACGCCGAGTGTCCATACACATCGGGGGGGGGTCCTCTGTACTCCCTAATGAGAGTTCGTACCCTTAATCACTGCCTGTATCAGCTGCCTCCGACTCCTCACCCCTCTCCTCCTCTGGCAGCTCCTCATACCCTGAGGGATCCTGTGCCCTACTCCTCTCCGCCAGTACGGCCACCCGAATCGCAATCGATCGGAAGTCCCATGGAGCCCCGAGGCAATCCTCGATCACCTCCCAATCCAGGTCCTGCCACCCCTCGTCAGTCACCCCAACTAGTAGACAATCTAGGAGAACCCGTAGGGACTCCAAATTCCCCTCAGCGTCACATCGACGCACCTCCCCTCGATCCGACAGGAATGGTACATACACATGTCCCCTACGGTCTACATATCCCTGTGGTGGCCTTGGTCCAACATTTGCATCACATCCAAGAATATACATAGTTAGTATTAGCATATACATCTATCAACCCTAAACATACACAAAATATGACATAAAACAATCACACAGATAGATACATACCATCTGGTGCCCATGCCTGCCCTGGAGGTCGTGGCACCTTCGGATCTAGTGTGTAATCCATATCTCTGTATGGATAGTCATCCAATGTTAGTGGCATCTGTAACCACTAAAGGTAGACCTCCCCAGTGAAGTATCTGCCGACCTCTCCGCCACCCCGCTGGCACATCATCTATCCCAACCGCACCATGCGCGGCTCCCTCATCCCTCCTGCCCTAATCGACACGCACGGCCACAGTGTAGGTACCCGCTCCATAAAGAAGGCACACAAGAAGGATCCATAGTAGAATCCCTTGCCATATTCCTTCACCGCGGTCAGCTGCCGCTGAACACAGGTCAGGAACATTTGGCCCCAGGCAAAGTATGTGCCATGCAACACTCACTCCACTAATTGCATCTGACCCCCTGACACCCGTTCCGGCGCCTGAGACCCCAACACCCGTACCACACACGCTGCAATCGCTCGCACTGCTGGCTCCTGTAGGTCCACAATACGAAGTGCATTCCTATGCACTTCAGCCTCTGGAACATAGTAATGCTATAGCATCTCCTCTACGTCTACATCCGCTGACACCCGTTGCTGTGTATCTGCCACCCGACCCAAACAGTGTAGTCCCGTCAAGAAGTAGACATCCGCCAGGGTGAGATCCACCCTCTCCCCCTGTAACATGAACACTTGTATATCCGGGTCCCAAAACCCTACCAACCTGTTCAGCAATAGCTTTGTTGAATGCATCATAGGTACCTATGCGAACTTTAGAAGCCTGCACAACCCCAAGGTCGACCGAACATGCCGATCCTCCTGGATGAACTCCATCTGGTCATCAGGGATCTCCCACTCCCGCCATAGCATGATCGGCATCCTGTCAATCAAACAATGAACACTCATTAGACCCACGTCAAATAAATAACCACCCCCCCCCCCCCCGGGGATGACCCTAGAGCACAATCTAGATCGCGGCTTTAGGGACCCTTGCCACGATCTCAGATCGCGGCTTTCAGGATTTGAGTCGCAATCGCATATCGCGGCTGTCAGGTCTACAGTCGCGGTCGCAAATCACAGATTTCCTGATCCGAGTCACGATCTCGGACCGCGATTGTAGGAGCTGAACTCGTGATCCAGGATCATGTGTAGCGTCCGAACTCGCAATCTAGGATCACGTATTCAGCCCCGGAACTCGTGATCCCAAACCGCGATTCCACCCCAGAAACCCACGATCCACGCCTTTGTGGACTATACAGACCCCCCTGGGGACCCACCACCCCCCTAAACCCAGCAAAAAATTACAGGTATCAGTTTAACGGAATACCTGCAACTCACGGATCTGAAATCGGCCGGTCGGATCGCCCAGAAACACCACCTAAGCTCTGATCCACTATGATCTCCTGTCAAAGTCAATAGTCCAACTGACCCTTGTCATGATTGGGTCCACTTACTATTTATAGACCGTTGACTTTTTCTTGTTTCAGCCATTATGCATCCATACGGAGTCCATTCTCCGAACCGTTTCCACCACTGGAATCAACACGATGAAACTGTCATGATGGTCAACTCGTTTCCTTATTTTTTTCGCACTGTTTTTTGAGCATTTTTTCTAGACACCCCTCGTCACCTCGGTTTGTGTGCCACATCGGTTGTAGCCCATTTTGATATACTTTATGTCATCGGATTCAGTTTTCCGACCCCGCGATGATGCTTGAGATCATTTCTTGCTCTCACCCCCATATTTTTCGAGTATTTTTTCCAAAATGCCCCCCGTCACCTCGATTTACATGCCACCTCAGTCGTTATCCATTTCTGACACTTTTTATATCACTGGATTCAATTTTTCGAGCTCGTGATGATGGTTGAGATCATTTCTCACTCTCACCAGGACCAATATCAACATTATGTCTCGACACCTTGCTGCCTCGGTTCGCGCGCCACATTGGCTTCCATCGAATTATTACACATTTTTACATGAGCCCTTCACTCCATCCATACTGCAGTTATAGCATTGTTTTGCCACCATTCATCATCCCACAAGGAGGCCCACTAGTGTTCCCCCCCACCCTCGTTCTTGGTTCTCATTGATGTCCCTTGATTGAACACTCTCTCCTTGCTTGGCCATTCCTTTTGTTCGGTATAATTTTATCCCTTTTTCGAGCCGAACAAGTCCTTTACCAAAAAGGCACTTAGGGAGTTTCTGTTAAGCTCTTTTCTGACTCCTAAAAAAATGAAAAGATCGCCGAGAAATCTTGCTTCCTTTCATCCTCGTTAAAGTACCTGAAAGGGCGTCTATCTGGTATAAGTTTAACCCTTTTCCGGACCTGGTAGACTAATTACGAAAAAGGAATACTCTAGTCACACTGGCTAGAAGAGTTCTTCATTGCATCCTTTTATGCTTTTTCGAGCCTTGGAGACTAACACATGAAAAAGAACCCCCTTGGAGTCTTCTTTTAGCTTTCAAACTCTCTAAAATTCAAAGCAACCGCGAGCATACATCATCTTGGGCTCGTACAAATCCACACGACAGTACCATTCCATTATTTCGAAGTCTTCTTATCACTTTTAGACTCCTTAAAATTGAAATCAATCACGAGCATGAACTGTCCTGGGCTCGTATAAATTCACACGATAGTACCATTTTGAGCACACTTCTTCCAGCACCTTACAAACCATAAAGAAGTCCCCCCCGTGCCTCTCGGCACTATGATCGATCATATCGGCAGCACCCCCATAAGGTCTCCTTTGTTCAGAGTATTCTGCAATCTCATGCCATCTTACACCAAATTGAGTATCACTCATCCCAGTCACCATCGTTGATCCATTATAGCTATGATCCCTTTCCCACCAGTCAGTTTCATATGCTGCCCGATCACTTCCACCATCATACTCTGAACAAAGGAAGTTTGAGTCCACCCACTCTATTTGCCCAGTTATTCCCTACCCCTACAGTATGTCAGTCTTACTATCAGTACTCTCACACTTCGGTTCTCCACCTCGTGCTCCTATCAAGGAAACATCATTTCCTTGGTAGTTGCAGGTCTCCCTCTGTCAACGCCAACCCCTCTATTCCAGAAGATAGACCTAGAGGTCCCTACGCCTTGGACTCATCACCATCTATGGTGAGTTCCTACATACCATTTTCAGAGGAGACATCAGTGCCTTTCTGAATGGTTGTTTCTCACATGCTTGACTTCAACACCTTGATCGCATCGTTGAGAATCGCGCAGGGTATATATCCCTTCAATTATTAGTCGAAGACCCAAGATTTTCCCCGACTCAAGCACAGTGGTGAGTCACTTCAGAACACCCAATTATATTTTCCCCTAGATATCCGGGTTGCATTGGCAATTGTATTTGGAATCCATCCACTTATATGCTTCCTTGAGTACCCCGTTCAGCTCCAGTCCAGTGTACCATTGAGGGTATGACTCACTGTTCCTGTGATCCTGCAACTCATCAGTTCCTCTGGTACCACACTTAGCAGCACTATTGATTATTCCATTGTATCAGTTCTTCAGCTCAGACATGGTCAGCCCAGCAGTATGTCCCAGATTCTATGTCCCCTTTGGACCCTTATGATGTACACACTGGTTCTCCATGTATCTTTCAGGTCTCCATTTTTGGGCCTCATTGTTATTTTTTATATATATCTTGATATGAGCATGGGTATGCCCACCTTGTCCATATATTGAGATTCCTCCTCATTCATTATTTGAGGCCATGTATCTTTCCGGCCCCCATTTTTTGGACCTCATTGTTATTATTATAGATCTTGATACGAGCATGGGAATATTGGTTAAGGCAATCCATATGATTGAAAAATTAATAAACCCGGTGTTATTCAAAGTATTATATATCGGAGACCATTCAAGAAATTGTCATGGCGGACCCTAATTAAATTTATTAATGAGAAGGTAAGTGATATACATTTGAGAAAGATTCAATAAAGCTAGAAATTTCCAAACAAGTCATAACAATACCCCAAGAACCCAAAATAAATGTTATATGAGAGATGTCATCTTATTACGAATCACAATTCAAAAAGAACTATAATTTTTTTTGTAAAAAGAGTAAATTTTAGTAGACATCGGTATGTCTATTCAATTGAAATTCAAGTGGGGAAGGTATAGCCCAAGTCCTACTACCTATGAGGACATAGAGACGATGCATCGAGATTTTCCCTCACTATGTTGACCATAACTTCGGGACGAAGTTTCCTGAAGGGTGGGTGTATGTAATGCCCCATATTTCGACCAGACAGGTTTATCCATGAGACATATTACACCTAATTTTCTTATTATATGTTGGACTCAGCTAGAATGAGTAAACTATACTTATGAGATGATAGACCTAATTATATGTTGCTACCATGTTTATGTTGTTATTATGTTATGTTGTCACTATGCCTATGATGTTACGATATTCTGATGTTACTATGTTCATGCAGTTACTAGGTTATGATTATCATGAGATTCATTGCTTTTATGATTACAATATATGTTTTAATGTTTTCATTGATGGAATGTGAAGTATATGATGTTGTACGTGGATGCCATCCTATGATGAAATTGATTGAATTGTTATATGCCATGCATACATGTGATGAGCTAAAATTGTGACGTGAAGTAAAATGATGATAATGATATGGATCAATTGGTGATCGAATGGAAATGCTCGTTATAAAATGTGTATTTTGCAAAATAATAACCTACAAGACACAAGGGCTATGGGATAACTAGATACTTGATCTGATATATGGGATAATAACTTTTCCATGCAATAAACCTTAGCAACGGAATTTGATGATACGATGACATGGTCCAATAATCTTGATAGCAGCAAAGTATGATTTGATAAGGGTGTAGTCCCAGTACGTTGAGAGGGAAGGATGTATTGCCCACCCTATGTTTCTATGATACCCGGGGTCATGGGAGGGCCATGCTAAGACACGCTTCCAAAGTTGTTGTGATGACGATGGTCGGATTCCTGCTAGGAGAGGCTAGGTCTACTACTTAACCGATGCTACCGCTCTCAGGTTCTATGTGGTCAAGTCAGTATAGCTGGAACCCACTTTTGTACTAGCAGAGGAAGGATAGGGAGGATGTGGACATAGGTTAGGATGGGAGGATATGTTAGTTAGTACTGTTGAGGGTTGGGTATTACTTGATCTTGAGTTAGTGGTAGTAGGTACCTTTCCTTGTACTTGATTGATTGAACTGATGTAATCATAAAAATAATGAAATGAAATCTTAAGGGTTAACTGATAAAATAACCGATGATATTTTAGTAATGTTATAAAAAATGTATACTTGTTCTGTTTGCATGAAGTATTAAATTAGTATTAGTTAGCTGTTAAGCATAGAAAATATTATGTATGTTTATAGTACCTGTCAAACCTGTGCATACGCTGGCCATGCATGCCCATTTTGTACATGTGCGATAGTATAAGCTTACAACATACTTATCAGGATTTAACAATGTTATAAGTTGTCATAGATAACTCAATTAAGGTTTGAGTAAACGACATAAGTAAAGGTGATCGATTTGCTTATGTATAAAATAACTTAATTAGTCTTATATGTAAACATTGTAATGAACAATTAAAATAATTTCCACCATCTGTAAGTCTCATCAAGTGGAGGTATCGGAAATATGAAGTATAGCAGATAAACATTAATGATGGAAGCGTGTACTATCTAATTGTTAATATTGATTAATTAAACCCTTAAGAGTACTTTGTTTATTAATGTAAGTATGTTAGGTTAGTGCTAAGGAACTTAAATCACCATTAATATTTATTATTATTAATATTTTATTATTTTTTATTTTTATTATTATTAATATTATTATTATCAATATTATTATTATTATTTAACTAATGTTAATAATGATAATTTGTCCTTATTGGAATGAAAGAAATCATAAGTGGGTAAGTGAACATGTTTGAATTATTAAATTAATTAATTTCCTGAACCATTGTTATGAAACGAGAAAGGAGTATTATTAAATTATTCAATGAGCTAGGAAGGCGAAGATAAAACTCAATTAAATTTATATTCATAAATTACTGTCACGTCAGACAACTGATCTAAGATTGACTTTTTAGATATATTTCTAATTAAAACAAACTACCACTTCAAATTTGAAAGGGTCAACATGATAGTATTTAATTATTATTCTATTCAACATATTAAATGGAGGATAAGACTAATATTTAATTCACTGCCTCATGAAGGTCCTAAATTAAACATTTCGAGAATCACTAAATGATGTACATTCAACCCATCGAATCTGTTGCCGTCCTGAGGTTCATGTGGTTACCATGGATACATTATATGTTATAACCAAGAACACACAATGATACAGATACAAGAGATGAGAGAAATAGAGAGAAGTATAATATTTTTTTTTTAACCAACAAGAGCAGAATACAACATAGAACCAATCTAACTAGTACATCGGCTCAACATGTTAGGATATCTCATCATTCAGTATGTACTTTGCATCCACTTTGCATGCATGCATGCATCCGCATGCTACTTAGTCACCAATTTGACGCCTCCAGCACCTAGTCCCTAGTCTGACAGCACCCGGGAGCTTCTTTCCACTTAGTTTTAGCCCTCCTACTGCTTAGTGCGCCCATCATGCACCTACCACCTGAGAGGGGCACCTTTTCTCACCTACCAGTCCAGTTCACTTCAGTTATCTAGTTGTCTTTCCTTGATTTGAGGCTAGATTGACTCCTAACTACTGTTATCACTTTGATTGACCTCCGATGAGACTTGAATACCTATTATGAGTGCAGTTAACTCCTCATGCACCCTCCATTGATCCTCCTTCCCTACATTAGTGCCATTACCATCAGTTACACTTATTACACTTAGTTAGACTCAGTTAGAATCAGTTTGACACCTGGCTGGCAGTTACTTGTGCATTGATGACTACCACTGATTGATGATGAGGACTCCTAGTTGGAGCCAAGATATTCCATGCAGTATCTTCGAATGACCTCTTTGGCTAATTTGAATTGCTCACTCATTGTGACAGTATTGTATTGTAATTCTGCCATTCTAGATTATAGAGCACTGATGCATCTCTCTTGCACAATTTTTACTCCAATTTAATTGACATCATTGTGATTGATATTCTTGTTCAATAGATCTGATGTGAATAATTTTACATGGTATCATAGCCATGGCAGGGACAAGATCTCTCTTCTACAGGTGTTCGGAATGAAGAATTGAGTGAATCTACTCAAAATTACTGAAGTTTGGCATGCAAAATATCATGTGCATTTTCTCATGTGCATGCAAAGCTAAAAATACTCTCCAATCCACTCCAACAGCTTGATTTTTCCACAGAATTCCTATATTTGATACATTGGATCATTCAAGCTTGCTTGATCTCCAATCCCAGGTGTGATGCAACTCTAAAAGGGTGGATTATTTGACCTTACTGTTCTTGTTTTTATTGTGATTTGCAGTTTAATCATCTCCATCAAGTGCATTCGCTATCATTGAGATGGATTCTTCTTCTTCAAAGCTACTCACTCCCTTCAATTATTTTGAATGGAAGAATGACAAGGAGATTATGTTGCGCTCAAGAGGTACTACAGAGTCACCATGGGCCTCGAAGATGAGCCCAATCCACTCATTGAAAAATAAAAGCACTTCAACAAGTTGGATGAAGCATATGGTCTTCTTTGGCTCAATATTTCCAAGGATATTCACTTTCACCACAGTGGATTCACAACTCCAAAGGCAGTATGGGAGCAAATCAAGAATATTTTTGGAAAGCAAGATGACATGTGGTCTTTTCAATTGGAAAATGAATTGATTGCCATGAATCCTTAAAATTTCGAGACCATCAATGACTTTTTCACAAGATTCAAGCATTTGTCTTTGCAATTGAAGAACAGTGGAGTTATCAAAGAGGATAAGTAATTGATCCTCTCCATTCTTTCAAAACTTGGTAAATATTTCTCGGTATTTGTCTCTACTTTCAATTCCGGTCGGCTGACAACACCAAATTGGAAGATGCCTACCTTGAATGCCTTCATTGAGTTCGTTACCAAAGAGCATGATAAGCTAATTCAAATGGGGTCCATAAGCTCCAAAGATTCATCCCTCTTTGTTCAAGGATCCAAGAATTTGAATGGAAAAGGGAAGCAAAAGAAAGAGAAGCACAAATTCGAACTTACCAAGCAAAGAGAGAAAATCAAACCATC
Source organism: Larix kaempferi (assembly GCA_027924585.1). Taxonomy (NCBI): domain Eukaryota; kingdom Viridiplantae; phylum Streptophyta; class Pinopsida; order Pinales; family Pinaceae; genus Larix; species Larix kaempferi. Next base: position 4,382,887 of record BSBM01000406.1, read on the forward strand.
GGATGCACCATCCAGTTCAAGGAACAAGCAAAAGGGAAAAGAGGGAAAAGAAAAATCTAAATGTTCATAATGCAACTGTAGCTTTCATCCTGAAATTTTATGCATGAAGAAAACAATAGATCAAATGGCCCTCCTTTTGGAAAAGAATAACATAACTCTTCCTGACGGTGCACGAAAGAAGGATAGAAATGATGATCATGAAAGAGGTAAAGACTCATGGCAACTATTTCGAAACCCACCACTCTACTGATAGAATTCGATGCCTCAAATCATATGGCTGCAAATATTGACTCCTTTTCTTCATTTGATTCAAACAGCTCCATTACCATCCATTTGGGAGATGACTCAAAAATTTCATCAAAGGGTAAAGGTACCATCCATTTAGAGCATGGAAGTTTTCAGAATGTTCTTTATGTGTCTTCCTTGGCTTCAAATCTACTTTTTGTGTATCAAATGACACACATTGGTGCACTGAAGCAAGTTACATCCAGCCCTAACAAAGTTGAAATTTACGATATTGAAAGTGGAAGACTTATTGCAGTCGGAAAGGCAAGCCATACTGCAAAATACTATGAGTTTTCACACTTTGTGCCGCTTGAAAAGCCCACTGCTCTTCTCACTCATGGCAATGAGGTTAGTAGGATTTGGCACGAAAGGTTTGGACACCTTAATTACAAGTATTTGAAGCAATTAAAAAACAAATCCATGGTTGATGGTATTCTGCACCTCCGTTCCTCGAAGGGAATTTGCCCAAGTTGCATCATTGGGAAGCACCCCGAGCACAAGTTTGACCACAGCAAAGCTAGCAAAGCTTCTACTATTCTGGGTCTCATACATTCTGATATTAGTGGTCAGCTGCCAAATATTTCCATGAATGGTTCAAGGTAAGTTTTGACATTCATCGATGACTTCTCCCGCTTTACTTGGGTATTTTTTCTCAAAAACAAGTCAGAAGTGCTTGGAAAATTCAAGGATTTTAAGGCCTCTGTTGAGACCGCCACTGAGAGAAATCTCAAAGCTCTTAGATCTGATAATAGCGGAGAATATATCAAGACTGAGTTGCTGCAACTTTGTGCTGAAAGAGGAATTCAGATCCAACATATAATTCCCTACACACCCCAGCAGAACGGTGTAGCGGAAAGGAAGAATCAGTCACTGAAAGAGATGGATACCTGTATGCTTGAGTGAAAAGGTTTGGCTGCAAATATTTGGGTTTAAGCCATGAATGTTGCTGCATACATTCAGAACTGAGTTCAAAAATCATCCATGAAAGGTAAAACTCCTTTTGAAGCATTCACTGGTCACAAACCGGATGTGTCCAAATTGAGGGTTTTTGGCTCCACTGCATGGGCTAGAATTCCTCCTGATAAGAGAAAAGATTTGGATCCACAAAGTATTGAAATCATCCTAATAGGATATGGAGAATAATAAAAAGAATATAAAATCATGAATATCAGATCCAAAAAGATATTCATAGAGCGAAGTGTGAAGTTTGAAGAACCGCTTCTAGATCTGAAACTAGTCGAGGAAAACATTGTCGATTCGTAGTCTCTACAAGAAGAAGTTTCGAGAGAAGATGAAGAAATCATTGGATCTGATATTTCTGATATTTTATCATACTTTGATGGCCATGACATATCAGGTTCAAAATCCGACCATAATGATCCTCCTCAGTTACCAAAGTGGGCCCAATACACTCTACAATATGTTGCTCCAAACATTGGAAATCCTGATGATCCAAGGAGAACAAGAGTAGACTTTCAAAGAGAAGGTACGGATCTTTCATTTTATGATCCATTATTATCTGAGAAATTTTATTTGATGATTGGTGTATATACCAAATCATACTTTCATGCCCACCGAGATCCACGATGGAAAACTGCCATGGATGAAGAGTACAGTTCTTTTCAAAAGAAGAATACATGGGAGCTAGTTTCTCTTCCACCTGGAAGAAAATTGGTCCAATGTAAGTGGGTCTACTGCACGAAGGTTGCTGCTGATAGTTCTATGAGCAAATACAAATCTAGGCTGGTGGAAAAAGTTTTCTCCCAAGTCCAAGGAGTGGACTACACTGAGACCTTTGCACCGGTTGCAAAGATGGATTCCATCCGCCTAGTTTTGGCCATTCCCGCATCCCAGCACTGGGAAGTGCACCATATGGATGTGAAGAGTGATTTTCTACATGGAGACCTTGATGAAGAAGTATATATGAAGCATCCAGAATGATACATATCAGATCCATCATTAGTTTGCAGATTGAAGAAACCTTTGTATGGATTGAAACAAGCTCCAAGAGCTTGGTACTTAAAGATGGACTCCTTCCTTCTTTCTCAGAATTTCAAAAGATGAAAATCTGATCCGAATGTGTACTACAGCAATTTAAAGGTAATTTGATTATTTTTGTTCTTTATGTTGATGATCTTCTCATTACTAGTAACACTCTCGTTACAATCAACAAGATAAAAACCGCTTTAAATCTAGCTTTTGACATGAGCGATTTGGGCTTGCTTAAGCAATTTTTGGGCTTGGAGATAGCTAAAAATTTTGATGGGATCACATTATCTCAGCAAAAGTATGCTTCAGACCTGCTATTAAAGTTTAATATGGCAGAATGTAAGGCTGCTCCATTTCCATTCCTCTCAGGAATCAGTCTTGAGGAAGGAAATTCTACACCGCTTGCAGATTGCACTATGTATCGACAATTGATTGGTTCAATACTCTACTTGACACACTCAAGGCCTAATATTTCATATGTCATGAGTGATGTATCAAGGTATATGAATCCTCCCTCTGAGATTCATTGGCGGGAAACCAAGCGGATCTTGCAGTATGTGCAAGGTACGAGACATTTTGGCATACATTATGCTGTAGATTCTGAGCTAGATTTCATTGGCTTTATTGATTCAGATTGGGCAAGTGATAGCATTGATTGGAATTCCACTTCCGGTTATGTTTTCATGATTGGACATGGACATATTTTCTCGTCAAGCAAAAGGCAGGAAGCCATTGCACTTTCTTCAGCAGAGGCAGAGTATCAAGGCGCAGTCAATGCCTACATTGAGGCAGTTTGGTTGCAGGGTATTCTTTCCGAGTTGGATTTTGGTAGCACTACTTCAACTGTCATATTTTGTGACAATCAAAGTTCTATTAATATCTCCATAGATCCAGTTCAGCGGTAGAGGACCAAGCACATTGAGATTCATATGCACTACATTCGAGAGTTGGTGCATGATCGTACCATCATTCTGCAATATTTCCCTACTGATGAGCAAATTGCAGACATCTTCACCAAGAGATTCACTGAGAAGAAGTTCTCTTACCTCCGTTCACTGTTGGGGGTGAGTTCCATCATGGTGGAGACAAATTAGATCCATTTTATGTTTAGCTTGAGGGGGGGATTTCTTCCCTCTGGGTTTTCCCTCTTTCCTCACTTAGCTTATTTTCAGCATTTTTTGGATTATTGTATTGGGATGACCTTTGGTCTCAATACCCAGGGCCCTACATTTTATTTTTTACATCATAGTATAGCTTGAGGGGGGCTGTTAGGATATCTCATCATTCACTATGTACTTTTCATGCACTTTGCATGCATGCATGCATCTGCATGCTTCCCAGTCACCAGTTTGATGCCTCTAGCACCTATTCCCTAGTCTTCCTGCACCCGAGAGCTTCCTTCCACTAAGTTTTATCCCTCCTACTGCTTAGTGTTCCCAGCATGCACCTACCACCTGAGACGGGATCCTTTTCTCACCTACCAGTTCAGTTCACTTCAGTTAGCTAGTTGTCTTTCCTTGATTTGAGGCTAGACTGACTCCTAATTGTTGTTATCACTCCGATTGACCTCCGATGAGACTTGACTACCTATTCTGAGTGTAGTTAACTCCTCGTGTGCCCTCGAATGAGCCTCCTTCCCTACATTAGTGCCATTACCATCAGTTACACTTATTATACTCAGTTAGACTTAGTTTGACACCTGGCTAACAGTTACTTATGCATTGATGACCACCATTGATGGATGATGAGGACTCCTAGTGGAGCCAAGCTATGCCATGTAGTATATTCGAATGATAGATGAAAGTATTCATATCGATTCGACTGTCATATTCTTCTTCCTTCTCTCTGTCCGGTAGCGGCTCAACAATGGTGAAGTTGACCTTTTTATCTTGGGTCGGAATGGCCAATACTTCATTAGATTGTCGAATCAACTCTGTGAAAATTTCATTTATTGTAGGATAGTAGTCGAGGCGCTTTGCCTGCCCTGCTGCTCCTTGCATATACCAGACCATTGTGTCATCCAAATAGAGTTGGATGTGTGTTGTCAGAGGTATAATCTGTCAAATGTTCGGTGATACTCTCCATCTTGTCGCTTTTGTTTTGAAGTCGAGGAACCAAGCTTCTAACCATATCTTGACTATTGTAGGTCCATGACGACTTCCTCCTGGTGAAAAGCATCGAAAATTCTCCATAAGAACAAGTTGCTCCTGACTGAAGTCCTTATTTCCTCGCAGTCGAATATTGGTTAAGGCAATCCATATGATTACAGATGGGTACCGAATGGCAGCCCCCTCATCTTGGCATTTACTGGAGGTGTGCTTGATTATGTCGGCCAAGAACTCGGCCCATTTGTACACTTTACCCCGTGTTGCCATGTTTTTAACTACTTCCATCATATCAAGTTTTAGGTCGGACCCCCTTCCGGCTTGTGAAAGTGCATATTAAACAATCTTATCTACGGTTTTGTAAGTGCTATATTTGGTGTTATTCATGACCAATCCTCACGATTTCTTCCCTGCAGCATTATCTACAAATTCATCGACCAGAGCTCTGCTTGAATAGGTCGGTACAACATCCCCCTTATTCGACAGACTAGTGATTTTGTTGATGATTTCACCGTTAATTTTGACTGGGACGTCAAAATAGATCTTTCCATTATGATAATGGCTAATGATGAATTGTGCCATCATTTCCTTAAAACCTCCAAAGATTTCTAGAAGTGGTGCCTTCATATAGTGCAAGATTGTAGCAGTTTCTAGTTTTCATGCTTCATCCCTCCAATGTCCGTTTGGTTCTTTTCCCCAATATTCTATTTCCCTCCATGCTCTCTTCTAGATCGGCTCTAGAACCTTAGCATTCTGGATCATTTGCAATCTTGTTTCGAGAAGAGTTTGTACTTTTTCTGGCTCTCTAACCTTTTTCGCCGCGGCCCTGGCCGACACTTGATTTTTTCTAGGAGCCATAGAGGATTCAGGGTTCAGCTGGGAATAATTTGTTTGCGCAAGGTCGGAGGGCTCTGTATCTTGGAGTTCAAGTTCTTGGAAAAAGAGTGCCCAAGAATCCTCGAGCTCAGGATTTATAGCAGAGCTACTCGGCATGGGGGAACGTGACGTTGAAGCCTGTATTAATGACTGATTTGACGAAGGCATTAATTTGAACTGACAGGCTACCGGTGCTCTGTTAGGCGCATTTCCTATTGAGCCATGTCTACTTTTTTCCTTCGTGTCTTTATCATCATGATATTGCGACACTTCTCTAGGCATGTCATGTTGATGGACTTCTCTAGGTGAGTTGTGTCGGTCTGAGTTTCTTTGCTTTGGTCGTGTCTGTTCTTCCTCCACAATTTATTGACGTTCTTCTTGATTCCTATAGTATTGAGGACTATGTGTTGGGCTGTTTTCTTTTCTTTGTCCAGCCTTACTCTGCCAATCTCTCGTCATTCTTCTTTTTACTTGCCTTGTTGTTTGCTTGATTGCTTATAGTACTTTCTCTCTCAGTTGGTTATAACCGTTTTTTTTTGTTTTCGAGATTCATGACTTGTACCTTTTTAAGCGGGCGCCATTTACAGCTTTCTTAAAGACACTTCAATTTTCCTTTCACACGACTATTATAAAGTAGTTCTAAGTCCCCAACTGACAAATTTTTCTATTTAATGTTTCTGTCATGCCAAGCTTTCTGTTGTTGTTTTTGGACTTGTTGATGTTCTATCGCCATCTGTCGACTTTCATCCAGCTTCAATAGTTGTAATAGCCTTTCTTGTTGAGCATCTTCGACATCAATGTGCAAGACTGCTGCAATAGTCGGTGCTTGACATCGAAAATGTAATGGGACGGCTGCTTCTTGTCCATAGACAAGAGAGAATGGTGTCTGTCCTGTCGTTCTTTTGTATGATGTTCTATATTCCCAGAGAACAACAGGTACTTTGTCATCCCAATCGTCCTTCTCTATATTGCATACTTTTTTTAATCTTCTTGTAAGTGTTTTATTGGTTGATTCCACAGTGCCGTTGGATTGAGGGTGATAAGCTATGCTTATTCTATGATCTACTGCAAATTCCTTAGTCAATGCTTCAATGGTTCTGCATACAAAGTGCGTACCTTGGTCACTTATTAATGTTAACGGTCATCCAAAATGTGTTATGATATTTTCGTAGATAAACTTGGCGGCAAATTCGCTTGAACATGTTGTTAGCACCATTTTTTCACAACATGGGTATGGAGGTGAAGTGAAAGGATAGCCCTAAATTTTTTGATAAAAACCAGGGATTACCCTTGCTTTCCATAGCTAGGTGCTAAAGATGTAAGAAAATGGAGATGGGGGTGCTAAAGGTGCTAGGAAAAACCAAAATGGGGAAGAAACGCATTAAAACGCGACAAAATTAACCCAAATAAGCCAAAGTCTATAGTCCGAAGGAAATAGAGATAAAGGTATCATACGCACCGATTTCCACCATTGGATGGCGCAGGAGTGAGATAAACGACCGACATTGATGGTCACGTAACTAAGGCATGCGGGGACTAGTCATAGGAGTGGTCGCGATGATGGATACTGCCAGCCAGATGGCAGCAAGAGGAGACATCACGAGGATGATAGGTGGTAAGCGGTATCATTTTAATAAACATGTGATACCACCAGAGCATAAAAGTAGATCTCTGGCCACGTGGACAGCTCGGGGAAGCAGAGTAGTAGCCTATGATCTAGATTAATGGAACACAAAGGTAAGTGCAATGTGACGAGGTAAACGGTATAGATCGGCCTTAGGAAGATCGACGATCCACGGTGATCCTATCTTTGAAAAGATGCTCGTCTGATAGACAGGAAGGTGGTAGCAAGGCACAAACCCATTTGCCAGATGTCACCACCAAAGGCGGTCATGAGGAGATGAACGATAAAGCAAAAACCAGTTTAGGGGCATGCGATCCCACACTGTCAGGGTATGATGCTTAGCAATTGATGATGGAGAATGGGACACGTGGAATGATCCAATGGCAGAAATGGAAAGGCATTCAAATCAATGGTTAAAGAGAAGGTTGGATCTAACAGTAGAGATCGACACGTAAAATGCCAATGGCCGAGATTTGCGGGTGGCTGACAAAGAAGCCCGGAGGATAAGTGAGTGGGCTTACATATATAACCGTTGATAGGTAAAGTTGACATTTTTATTTTTTCTAAGACCTGTCGAGGGTTGAGGCCTCCAGGCATGGGACAGATGTAGAAAGCGATAGGTGATGCCATTCCCATGGCCCCTCAGGCTATCTCAGTAAGACAGGAAAGGTCACGTGGCGAAGCTTAGTCTGTTTGCAGCAAGGAGGTAGGTTGAAGGCCAGTTTCCAGGGAGGTTAAGGTTAAATGGGCCCGAGTCCTAGGGTTTGAAGATGCTTGGTTCAGAGACTCAGCATTCTATACCCATGAGGTTTTTCAGTAGCATCTCGCCCTTTGTCGCATCTGTCAAAGATATGTTTGTCTTGGAACCAGAGGGTTTTTCGGGGGGTATTCATTGTCACTACTCAGAGATAGGTTTTTCCTGCAGGAGCTGCCATGGCATTAGTGGGTTAAAAGACTGGCTTTGAAAATTGGGGAAGGGAATAGAATGGCAAGGTTGGAAGCTCAACTGGCGTAAGAAGACAAGGAAGCTTACGATCTTGGTCAGAAATGGAGAAGAAAAGGCCAGAGCCGCAGGTGATAAAGGGGTTCAAGCAGGAGGAACGTCGCTTGTGCGGATTGACAGGTGGCCCAAGTGGTTTCGAGGATGAGGTTACTCACACCTTTCGACATGTGGGGGAGACATGAGGTTAAGGGTTGTGACGTAGACAAGGATGTTGATGTATTTTTAACTTTGGAAGATATTCACTTGTATGTTGTGTGTATTACATTTGTATTTTATTGTATCCCCAACAGAGATGTATTATTCCACCGATTGGAAGTGGCGTCAGGTGTACTTGCAACTATTGCAAGTTATATTGTAAGTGTCATAACTTATACTTGATGGGTTATTAGACCACCTTATTGGGGTCGGCCCTGTATGATTCATGTGGGTCAAAGGGTTATTAGACCACCCTATTGGGGGTTGGCCTAGTCAACATTATGTTATGTGGTTAAGTTAGGGCCCACCTAGTTGAGTAAAGGTCAAGTGATGTAGTGTATAAATAGAGAGTGTGTCTCTCTCATTTTACACATTCTATTGTTCACTCACTTCGCATTAGTGAGAGAAGAGGAGGATGCGCACAAGTGGAGGACGAGCATGCTACTGAAGATATCTATCTCTTGGGTTTGATCATAGTGATCCTTGTATTGATGCTTATTCTATCTCTGAGGAAGTTGCGGGGTTTTTCACCTTCTTGGTTTTCCCCGGTGAAATCTTTTGTGTCTCTTGTCTCTTGTCTCTTATGCTTGATATGTTGTACATGTTGTTCTTTCAGTTAATATCCTAGATCATAATGTATTAAATTCTGAAAAATTAACATGGAATCAGAACTGTCCTGAAAGAAGGCATGGTATGGCATTTATGACACTTGTTGCACTTGCAAAGCTAGGGCTTGATATAGCAAAAACCATTTATCATAGAAATTTCACTATAAATTCATTTTGGCGAAGTTTCAGTATCTCAAAATATTACAGGTCAAAGATATGATCCCCATGTACCTTGTGTCCGAAGGAGAGCCTCTAGTTCGTTGTAATTTCAGATTTATGATCTCTACAATATAGGGTTTCTGCCTCTTCCAGATATCAGTCATAAACAGGTGACCTAGGAAAAAAGGTCACAACTTGGGCTAGGAAGCTCCAAATGAAATTTCATAAAATGTGGTAGGTAGGGCACGAATTGTACTTTCACACGACCGATTTTCAGAGTCCAAAATTGAACCAGTGACATGTGGCACTCCGTACAAGTTTGCTCTCTTGTTTTAACCCATAAAAAGGTCACATTGCAACACTTGTCATAAATATCCCTCAGAGAATCCATTTGAGGGAAGACCTATGGGGTTGGAAATTTAATAGGCCAAGATACCATAAGAAGAAGTTTTAGACCTTGTAGATCCAAAATTTTGAGTTACACTAGAAACAATCAAGTGCATATTTTTGTCAAAACAGAATTGGATTTTGAGCACCTTCATTCATGGCTACGAGAATTTAGGGTTTCAGAGAAAAATGGAATTTTTGTAATAGGAGACCATGGCTGGATGCTCCTCATCAAAATTGAAATTTAGAGACCAATATTGAATTTTTAGGTTGGCCAGAAGGCTGGGATTGATCACACCCTAGTTCGGGACTTTGACCGGAAAGGTGAAAAATTAGGGCTTCTGCAAAAATGGGAATTTTTGAAATATGTGACCATAGCTAGAAGCTCCTTGGAAAAATCAAATTTTAGAGCTTTGGATAAAACTATTTGGTTGGGTGAAGCTCTGGGAAACTCAAACCCTAATTCAGGGTCCTCCCAAGTGAATCTGGAAGATTGAAAAGCAAATTTGAGGGGTGAAACTTTGCAGTTTTCAAATTCTAAGTATACCAGGTTGATCAACTCATCAAGGCGCATCTTTCTATCCCTTTAGAAGTTTGAAATTTAAAGTTTGAATTTTTAGGGTTTCTCTGACAAACCCTAATCCAGGTCCAGATCCAGTTTCTGCAATTCAAGTGGATTGGGTTAATCCTAGAAGATAATGGATTGGTCACCTGCTTAAGTGAAGAAGTTCCTATTTCAGAGGGAGATAAGGCTAAGGCCTTACATAAGAAGATTACAAGCAATCTCGACAGGTATGACTTACAGGTATGTTTCGAAATCTGTTCATGATTAATTTATGGTATGTTTGTCTTCATTAAGGTGAGTACAATATTGATTAACTTTAGACTTGTCGTATCACCTTAATAAAATTATGAATGCAGATATTCATTGATTAGGTTTTCGACACTTATGATTGTACTAATGCATTGTGGTGTTGAATGAGGTTGATGTTGTCCGCTAACATGAAAGGTACATCAAGAAAGACAAATCATGTTCTAGTTCAAGAACATATTGTTGGTAGGCAGTTTGGTAAGAAAGAATTGCAGCATCGCCGATGTTGTGACATGTCAAACGAGGTCGCAGAAGGAGGAAGGCTCTATTATTTTATGTATTTTTTAGTCATTTGTACCGTAATAGGCGGGTTTTTGGGTCATTGTACCATATGAGATGTAATTTCGAGTTAAGTATACCACAATAGGCGGGTTTTTGGGTCATTTGGACCATGTTAGTTTGATTTTGGGTCATTTGTCCAGGAGTCAGTTAGGAAGTTGTTAGTAAGTGGACAAGCATTGTAAAGGTGGAAGCCTATATATTGACAAAACGTTGTAGGTCGTAGGGGGGAGATATAGAAGAACTAGAGAAAGATCAAGCATAGAGATTTTGGTATGTTTTGGTGCGGATGTTCTGAGAACAAGAGATATTGTCGAAGTCTGCGATCTGCAGAGGCATTGTATTGGGTTTTTTGTGGTAATAATATGATGTGATGAAACTGTTCCTGTGCAATCCTAATGTGTCTTCTGTCTAATGATGGTAATGCAATGTTTCTTTGATGCAATAGTCGCTTTATTGTTATAATCTTCCCTAACGATGAATGTTTCCATTAAATAATGTTATGAATACAACAATGTCGAAGTGAATGCATATATTTATCGTTGAATGTTGCAATAATATTAACTAGCTAATGCCGCAACATCCTCCTTCATTCGGTGGAAACATGGTTTCGTCCACTCTCCCTTGATCGCCATGGGTGAGACCTCATCTGCTTTGCAGGTGTTGCTGGGCAGGGTAAAACCTGTTTGGGCCGATGCTTAGGGAGATCGCGATGGGTTGGTGTTGACAGTGATGGGAACCCCTGTTGACTAGCTTTGAGTCAACACATATGACCATGGTGACATGAAGACAAAGATTCATCCATTGTCATGGATCACATATAGGCTCTACTTACAAGGTAAGCATAATTTGGTTCTACAATGCTTAACCTATGATATATGCAGGTTACTATCACAAGTCATTGAAGAGAACAAGAAGGCATTGCTAGACATAACTAGCAAATATGATAACCAGGTATGTTTTTCCTATATCATGTTAGAATCCTACCTTGTGTTAGGATCTTATACTGTTGTATGGTTGATAATGATTATTCATGAAGTTAGAAATGTAAGTAATCAAGGATGTATGCATATTATGTCTCTTACCTTGATTGATGATATGACTAACCAGAAGAGTCCTATAAGAATTTGCATGAGTAAAGGAATTACTCCTTGAAACCTTGAATACTAATGCTTTTGTTTATTATCTGTGTTTGAAATGATCATGATTATACATGTTTAAGATTATGTTGTTTTAGTATTTATACTAATGAATGTATGATTATGTATGAGATCTTGAGGATGGCACAATCATGACACTAGTGCACACTTAAGCATTCATAGTGGTCCAGGATGAATATGATTTCAAATACAGGTAAACCAGGAAGCAAAGATCAAGAGGGAGCACACTCCAGTAGTTCCTGCAAGGCAACAAAGATTGAGAGGGAGTCCACCCAACAAACAAACAAACAAACAAAGATAGTATTTGAATTGTAATTTCTTGTATATTTGATTGTTTAAATAATACTATTCAAATATGTATATACTTATATTTCTAAACTTAGGTTGTGTATTATGCATATTAGAATAATTGCATTAATGAACAATATACTACTAATACGCATGTAATGGGTAAGTGGCCTATGGCACTGTACAACATTCCATTGCTACTTATCTAGAATGAAACCTCTTTGCTGACATGTTGGGAGTTCTGCACACTCTTAACAATGTTCTAGTAGATATTGGAAGGCATCTAGAAAGTCAGAGGATATGGATAAATGTTGTATTGAAGCATTGGCTAAAATAATTGCATGACTGAATGAAACATTTCTTTATGTGTAAGAATTTGTTTTGAAAACTATGAGATGTTTCTAACCATGCAATTTAACATCTTTTGTAGGAAAGATCGTATACCATCACCTACAAAAGAAGGACTACAACATTTGTTCCAGCAATGAAGTTCAAACTATCTATTGAAGATATTGAAGAATCTGAAGTTCCCAGTATACGGGATAAAGTAAAAATATGCCATGGTCGAGAAGTACCAATCAATCATGTTTGGGATATGGTCCCAAGACCTGAAGGGAAGTTTGTTCACGGGAGGTTCACTTAGTGAATTTGTTACATAGCACGATTGTTCGCATTATATTAAAGAATATCCCTAATTTCACTAAATATTGGAAAATTCCTCCTAAAATTTTATTGTTGAACCCCCCTCCCAATATGCATTTCCAATTAAGAAAACCCCTAGTTTCACCATATATTATATGTATCCATTTTTATCAACCCATTTTTAATACCCCCTTTATATCATATTATCAAGTTGTAACAAATAGGATCCCTAACACATATTAGTATAAGCAAACATGATGCTAAATAAAATAATAGTATAATGCTAATAATGATCCAACCAGGATTGCAAGGGTGACTGATCAATTTGTAGCGTTGGATAGTGGAAGACCAAATGAAATAGTATTGGGAAGGAAAATGCGTAAAAGGAAACCTAGTCAAGAGATCAACATAACAAAGAATTTAAAATCTTGATAGTTTAATAGTTAGTGCAATGCTTAGAAAAGAGTAGAATTGCAAATGTTTCACACCACAATCTGCCAATATACAAATTTTATATCAAGTAAATATAAGTATAGACACAAAGAGCTCATGTTTTCTATAATCTTAATAAATTAAACTCCATAAAAATTTAAAATTGAAACCCTTTTGTGGATGGAATCCCCTACCTTCCTATCAAAACAAACATCCTTGATGTTTGAATCCAAATGAACATAACAAAATTCCTCTTACTTTCCAATAACACCATATGATCATGTGCATAGCTTGGATTAGGATTATTCACAAGATGTAATGAATTTCCTCCACTTCCTCTACATTTATTCTTGCCATCAAGGAAATTAACCTTTAGTTACCTTTTTTGGGGTTATATCTAGTCTTCTTTTTTTTATGGGAGAGGGAAAAATCTCCATTGTTAGGTTTCAAGCATGCAATAGTTATAAAGATACACAGATGGAGAAACCTATATGATACCATTTCATGGTAACGATAACACATAGGGTATGTAAATAAGGATTTATATTTACACCTATGTTCATGTTAGTTCCAATACAATATTAAAACAAATTCCTTGAATATTATAAGAATTGAAATTACACATATGAATATTCCAAATATAACTCAATCTAACAACTAATCATAACTGGCAATGTGAAAATGTTAAAGAAGAATACAAAAAGTTGAAAGAAATAATTGGTCAAGAAAGATTGAACTAACGTTTCCTGGTTCGAGTGAGCCAAGAAAGATTGATCTCACTTTTCTTGGTGGTCATGGAGCAAGGTTTCATTAAATCTCAATACCCACCTAAACCCCAACCTAGAAAATGAAGAGTTAGATATTTTACTTGAATTCCTACAAAAAATAAAATACAATTGTTCAACTATGAAACTCCCAATTAGATACATCTCTTAACTTAAAGATGAAAAACAATATAATGTATCAATTCAAACCAATCATAAATAGGTTATTAAATGAGTATGGATCAAGGCAAATAATCTGAAGAGACTTCCATCGATATTATCATTGGTACAATATTATCAGATTTATGCAAAACTTAGGATCATAAGCAATATCAAATAAAAATGGAGGGTCCTTAAGTCTTAGGTGGGTATGAATTGAGCCCATGATTTGGAGGTATGAATCCATCCCACAATTTGGAGGTTATTCCTCGGCCCACCCAAATAAAATAACCACCAATATTTATATTACTTCGCCAAATTAAAAAAACCCCTTGACCCCTTAATACGGGGCAATATATTTTTGAGGTTTTTAAGAGTATTCAAGAACCCAATATGAATGGACATGATATGATATTGCCTCACTAGTGAACCCCCCGTGAGTTTGTTGTGACTTCCAAGTGGATCTATAAGATCAAGCATGCTGCAGATGGTAGCATGGAGAAATACAAAGCGAGGTTTGTAGCTCCTGGCTTCTCCCAGAAAGAGGGATTGACTATGAAGAGACTTTTGCTCATGTAGATAGATACACTTCCATCAGAATAGTACTTGCTCTGGCTTCAGTGATGAAGTGGAATATATGTTAAGTTTATACTAATTTGACTACCAAGATCACTGAAAGAAACACAATCACAAGATAGACAGAGATTTTACCCTAGGAAACTCTCATGGGGTAGAAAACCCAACAAAGCTTTCCTCAATAAGATGATCAACCAGAATACAAGATGTAGTCCAAGACTAGAGCTCCTTCTCTACCTCCTATCTAGACCTCTCTCTCACTTGTGTACTACTTTCCGAGTGATGGAAGTGTGAGATAAGTGAGGAACAAACTCCTCTACTTATACTTGTTTTTTGACTGACTTATTACCCTATGGGGCCGACCTCTCCAAGAGAGTCTAATAACCCCCAATAAATTAACTTAGGGCCAATCCCCACATGGGATATATAATAACCCTAGTTACCACAATCCATTGGAGGAATAAACATCTCCGGATACATAATAAAGTCCCATCATAGGAATGAAACATCTCCGGAATAATACAAATATAATATGCTTAGAAGTTACAATATTTCAACACTCCCCCTTAACGAGAAGGATATTATAACAAAATCTGAAGGAGCAAGGAATCATCGACTACATGATACATCTATAAATCATCGGAATCTTTCTTTATACATTTTTATCAGTAACTCAGACAGTTACTGGAACATAATCAATACTGGAACATCAGCACCATCAGTATTGAGTCATCATCTTCTGCAGCACTTGACCAGCTACAGCAACATCTCACGATCATTAACATCATCATCTAAATCATTATGAGCAGCAACATCATCATCTAAATCATCATGAGCAGCAACATCGTCATCTAGATTATCACGATCAGTAGCATCGTCATCTAGACCATCACGATCAGTAGCATCGTCATCTAGACCATCACGATCAGCAGCATACCCTGCAATACACATGATCCAATTACGGGATGGTCAATCCCTCTCATTTTAGGACATAGGTCCAAGGATGATACAATCTTGATCTGCTGACGGGATGATCAATACCTCTCAATTTAAGACATCTCTCATTTCTATGGACGATACAATCCAGATCAACTTACAGGATGATCAGTCCTTATCCTTTTAAGACACCTCATCATGTCTAGGGACGATGCAATCCTAAATCAGCTTACAGGATGATTATTCCTTATCACTTTAAGACACCTCACCATGTCTAGGGACGATGCAATCCCAATCAGCTTATAGGATGATTAGTCCTTATCACTTTAAGACACCTCACCATGTCTAGGGATGATGCAATCCCAATCAGCTTATAGGATGATTAGTCCTTATCACTTTAAGACATAAGTCCAAGGATGATGCAATCCTGATATACTTACGGGATGATGAATCCCTATCACTTTAGGACATAAGTCCAAGGACAATGCAATCCTGATCCACTTACGGGATGATCAATCCCTATCACTTTAGGACATAAGTCCAAGGACGATGCAATCCTGATCCACTTACGGGATGATCAATCCCTATCACTTTAGGACATAAGTCTAAGGACGATGCAATCCTGATCCACTTACGAGATGATCAATCCCTATCACTTTAGGACATACATCCAAGGATGATGCAATCCTGATCACCACTTTATCGACCTCGTTGTCGGAACAGACAACCTCATCATCAACCTCATTGTTGGAATAGGTAGTCACATCATTGATACAGTATCCTCATCAATGCATATCATCAATACAAGTATCCTCATCAATACAAGTATACATATCATCAATATAAGTATACATATCATCAATACAAATACAAGTATCCTCATCAATACAAGTATCCATAACATCAATACAAGTATCCTAAGTATACATATCATCAATACAAGTAACCATACAAGTATACTAAGTATACATATCATCAATACAAGTAACCATACAGGTATCCTAGTCATTGATACGGGTATCCTCATCGATACCAGTATCCAAATATCATCATTGACCATGTCACTCGCCCTTTCGAGGAGGGTCCTTCTGAACTACACCAAGCTTATCTCGGAAAAACTCAAACTTTACTCGAGACAGAGGTTTGGTCAATATATCAACAATTTGTTCATCAGTGCTTACATACTCGAGTTTGATAGCTCCTTTCTGCACCATATCTCGTATATAGAAATATTGGATCTCTATGTTCTTTGACTTATCATGGAATACTAGATTTTCTGTCATCTTGATACAACTCTGGTTATCACAAAAAATCACAGTGAGTTCCATCTCTAAGTCAAACAAACCTGATAGCAGCTTTCGAATCCATACTGCTTCACAACTCGCAGAGCAGGAAGCTATATATTCTGCTTCAGCTATACTGAGAGCTACACTTGACTACTTCCTGTCGAACCATGAGATCATGGCAGATCCCATACAATAACATCCACCCGATGTACTCTTTCTATATGATACGCTACCTGCCCAATCAGCATTAGTGTATCCATACAATCTGAAGTCATGATCTCCATGATAGTATAGACCAAAATCTATCGTACCCTTTAGGTACCTCGTCACATGCTTTGCAGCAATCAGGTGAACTCGTCTAGGTTCCACTAGATACTAACTTAGGGTGTTCACCGTAAAGCATAAATATGGTCTGGTATTTGTTAGATACATTAATGATCCAATAATCTGTCTATACAAAGTCATATCCACTAACTTTGAAGAGTCATTAACTAACAACTTCAAGTTGGAATCCATGGGAGTGGCCATGGCTTTGCATTCCAACATATCAAATCTTTTCAGGATTCTCACAGCATACTTACCTTGGTTGAGAAAGATCCCCTTTGGGCCTTGCCATCCTTCTAGACCTAAGAAGTAGTGCATCAATCCAAGATCTTTCATCTCAAATTCTGAAGAGAGCTTCTTCTTGCACTCAATAATCTGTTTCTCATTTCCAGTAAGAAATAGATCATCCACATATAGCAGCAATATGACAAGTTCATCATTCATGATCTTGAGATAAAGATTTGGATTAGCTTTACTTTTGGTAAAGCCTAAGTTTGTCAAGAAACTATCAATTCTTCCATACCAAGCTCTGGGAGCTTGCTTCAACCCATATAAGGCCTTCTTCAGTTTGCATACATGGGTTCTTCCATTTTCCCCCTCAAAGCCTTGTGGTTGTTCTATGTACACTTCTTCCTCAATCACACCATTTAGGAAGGATGTCTTTACATCCATCTAGTGTATATTCCATTTCATCATGGATGCAAGAGCCATGATGGTTCTAATAGAAGTGTACCTTTCAACTAGGGAAAATGTTTCTTCATAGTCAATTCCCTCTTTCTAAGAGAATCCTCTGGCTACAAATCTTACCTTATATTTTTCAATGCTACCATCTGCAGCATGTTTTATCTTGAATATCCACTTGTAAGATACCACACTTTTATCTTTTGGTTTGGGAACTATATCCCAAACATCATTCTTCATTATTGACTGGTATTCTTCTATCATTGCTTCTACCCACTCTTTCTTTTGAACTGCCTCTTCATAGCTAGTGGGTTCTTGATCCACAAGATCACACATCAAATCCACATAGTTGGATACTAGCTTTGGTTTCTTCCTTTGTCTAGTGGAGCCTTCAGGAGCTCCATACTTTTTAGCTCCTTGAATAATGTCTCTAGCCCATGCTGGCCTTCTTTTTCTTGATAAGTTTGTAATAGGGGGTTCTTGTGGTTCTAACATGTCATGGTATTCTAGTGTAGTATCTTTAGAGATGGGTACAGCCTCTGTGATTCTAGGAGGTGCATCTTCTTCATAGGCTTCTTCATGTTGACACTTCCTAGATCTCTTGAGAGCTGCTTCTTCATCAAATGTCACATCCCTACTTATTTCCATATGATGAAAACCTGGCATGTAAATTTTGAATGCTTTGGATGATTGACAATATCCAACAAATATTCCCTTCTTACCAGAAGGATCCAACTTGGTTCTCTTTTCTTTTAGAATGTGAATATACACTGGACATCCAAATATTTTGAGATGACTTACCTTAGGCTTCTTTCCTGTGAACACTTCTTCTGGAGTCTTAAAATCAAGAGCACTGTGGGATAGTCTATTTTGCACATAGACTGCTATCCTAGCTGCTTCAGCCCACATATACATAGGTAGGTCTTGATCATGTAACATTGTCTTTACAGCTTCCATGATGGTTCTATTCTTTCTTTCCGCAACACCATTTTTTTGAGGATTGTAGGGAGTAGTTAGCTCCCTCTTGATTCCAGCTTTCTTACAAAAATCTTCAAAGTCTTTTGAAGTATATTCTCCGCCATTATCTGTCCTGAGAATCTTGCTTTTCTTTTCTGAATGATTCTCTATCAGGGCTTTGAACTCCTTGAACTTTCCAAAGACTTCATTATTTCCTTTTAGAAAGTATATCCAAGTCTTCCTTGAATAGTCATCAATAAATGTGACATAGTATTCATATCCACTCAAAGATGTGGAGGGCATTGGTCCACATACATCAGAGTGAATTAACTCCAAGGTACTTTTAGTCTTTGTTTCACTCTTTGGAAATGGGTTCTTGATATTCTTCCCTTTTGCACATTTTTTGCATGTGCTATCATGATCAATCTTTAAGTCTGGAAGACCTATAACTACCTTGCTTACATGAGGTAGTGCCTTGTAGTTAATGTGAGCAAGTCTCCTATGCCATAGGTCATTTGGGCTAATGGATTCATGTACAAGGGTAGCTTCTGAATGGCCCTTGAGCTTGTACTGACCTCCTTCCTCTTCACCAATGATAATTGCATCCTTGATAGATTTACCTTTGGACCACATTAATACTTGTCCATTAATGAATGCAACCCTATAACCTTTCCTATCCAATGCTGAGATGGATAACAAGTTCTTCTTCAATCTTCGTACATACAATATTTCTTTCATCTTCATGGGGGTACCAGAATCAAGCTTGTAGCTTGTGTCACCAATTCCCTTGATGGGATATTAATAGTCATCTCCTAGAGATACCTTTTGTGGAGAGGTCTTTTCTTCAAGTCTTGAGAGAGCCTTCTTCTGACCTGTCATGTGCTTTGAAGCACCACTGTCAATAAGCCATGTATCTTCTCCAGGTGTTATAGATCCAGAGAGTGCAGAGAATACAACATATTCTTCTACATCTTCTTCTTCATTTCTCCTAAAGCTTCTCTTGAAGAAGGTCCTTTCTTCTTCTTCTTCTTCTTCTTCTCTTCTAGGTCTTTTCTTGTGAGGCCTTTCTTCCTCTTCTACTTCTTCTTCACTATCATCTTCTGCAAGATGTGCTTGATGCCTTTTGTAATGAGAACCCTTTTTCTTCTTTAGAGGACAATCTTTAGCAATGTGTCCTATTTTGTGACAAGAAAAACATTGGAATGAGGAGTAATCTCTTCTTTGATTAGTTCCTCTTTTCTTTTGAAATCTTTGTGGAGGATGAGACTCCTTGTGACTATCCTTCTTGAAGTAGGATTGATTCCTTTCTCTCTTGGTGTGGGTGGCCAAGGCTTGGTCATCTTCTTTGAGCAAGGATTCTCTGTTTGCAACCCTAGCCTCTTCTTGAATGCAATCCTCCCAAACCACATCAAATTTCATGCTTTCTTTTCTGGCACAAATGGTTTGGATGAATGACTCCCAAGGTCTGGTGAGACCATTTAGAGCAGTCATGACTAGTTCATCTTCATCAAGAGTATCTCCAATAGCATCTAGTTGTTCCTTGAACTAGGAGATCCTTGAGAAATAGTCTTGAAAAGATTCTCCTTTATTCATCTTTGTGCTCTTCAATTGAGCTCTCAGATTCATCTTCCTATTGATGTTCTTTCTTTCCCTCATACATTCTGGAAAGGGCATCATACATTTCCTTTGGATTCTTCTTGGATGCCACTTGGGGAATCAAGTGGTCTTTAATAGAATCAACAATGATTATCTTTGCCCTAATCAAATACTTCCTATGCTTCTCTTTGGCTTCACCTTCTTCAGGTTCTACAATCTCATCCTTGATATACTGGGCAAGATCATTCTCTTCAAGAAAGAGGCCAATTTTGTATTTCCATGCCCAGAAATTTTCTATACCCTCTAGCTTGTCTTCAAGCTTAGTGCTTGGAGCCATCTTCTTCAGGGATCAAAGAAATTGAAGTTTCTTAAGGGATAGAATAACACTTACCAGGAGATGTGTTTGATTGAAAGTTCTGGTGTGTTTTGCTTATGGAAACTTCAACTTTTCACCTTCCGGATCTGCAACAGAATTTTTGGTTTACCTCACTTTTGGTCAAACTAGGGTTTGACTTTCCCAAAGTTCTACCCAACCAAAAACCTCGATCCAGGGCTCAAAACTTTGATTTTGAGGAGGGATATCCAGCCATGCAATCAGAATTCAAAAATACCAACTTTTGCAGAAACCCCAATTTTCACTGGAGGAGAGAGAGAGAGATATTCACCTTGTGAAAGATGTCCTATTCAAGATAGCTCTGATACCATGTTAATTTTATACTAATTTGACTAGCAAGATCACTGAAAGAAACAGAACCACAAGATAGATAGATATTTTACCCTAGGAAGCCCTCATGCGGTAGAAAACCTAGCAAAACTTTCCTCAATAAGACGATCAACCAGAATACAAGATGTAGTCCAAGACTAGAGCTCCTTCTCTACCTCCTATGCAGACCTCTCTCTCACTTGTGCACTACTTTCCAAGTGATGGAAGTGTGAGATAAGTGAGGAACAACCTCCTCTACTTATACTTGTGTTTTGACTGAATTTTTACCCTATGGGGCCGACCTCTCCAAGAGAGTCTAATAACCCCCAATAAATTAACTCAGGGATGACCCTCACATGGGAGATCTAATAACCCTAGTTACCAAAATCCATCGGAGGAATAAATATCTCTGAATACATAATAAAGTCCCATCAGAGGACTGAAACATCTCCGAAATAATACGAATGTAATATTCTTAGAAGTTAGAATATTTCAACAAGATACACCAAGTGGATGTCAAGACAACTTTCTTGAATGGTGTAGTCAAAGAGGAAGTGTATGTGGAGCAGCCACTCGGTTTTGAGACACATAACAAGGAGTCATATGTGTGCAGGTTGAGGAAATCCTTATATGTTTTGAAGCAAGCTCCCAAGACTTGGTATGGTAGGATGGATAGCTTCCTATCTAGTTTTGGCTTTACCAAGAGTAAAGTGGATTCCAACCTTTACTACAAGGTTGAGGAAAGCAATCGAGTGATACTACTATTGTATGTGGATGACCTTTTTGTTACAGGAAAGGGTAGATTGATTGCCGATACGAAGAGGAAGCTTGATTCCATGTTCAAGATGAAGGACTTGGGTATGATGCACTACTTTCTAGGCATGGAGGTGTGGCAGAGTGCGGATGGAATCTTCCTTGGACAAGGGAAGTTTGCAGTATAGATCCTGAAGAGGTTCAGGATGATGAACTGCAAGGCCATGGACACACCTCTGGCATCGAACCTGAAGCTTATGTGTGATGCTTCATCTGATCCGGTTGATGCCACGATGTATTGTCAGATGATTGGGTCCGTGATGTACCTGACGAATACGAGACCATATATCTACTTTACGGTGAACACCTTGAGCCAGTACTTGACGGATCCTAGAGGTGTTCACCTGGTTGTTGTAAAGCATACTCTGAGGTAACTAAAGGGTACGGTTGATTATGGGCTCAAGTATGATGCGAATCAAAAGTTTAACCTAGAGGGTTATGTTGATTCAGATTGGGCAAGCAGTGCTGTAGATAGGAAGAGCACTTTGGGGTGTTGCTTCAGTATGGGATCAGGTGTGATCTCTTGGTTTAGCAGGAATCAGTCATGTGTAGCACTAAGTATAGCGAAGCAGAGTATGTTGCAGCTTGTCCGACTAGTTGTGAGGCAGTATGGCTGAGGAAGCTACTGTTTGAGTTATTTGATCTCCCGTTGGATGCTACTAGTATCTATTGTGACAACCAGAGTTTTGTGAAGCTGTCTAAGAACCCAGTGTTCCATGAAAGGTTGAAGCACATTGAGATCAAATATCACTATATCAGGGATATGGTGCAGACAAGAGCAGTGAAGCTCCTATATGTTGCGATAGATGAGCAAGTTGCAGATGTGTTGATGAAACCAGTAGCTAGAGTGAAGTTTGAGTACTTCAGAGGGAGGCTTGGTGTTCTTTAGATTGAAGGTACTTCAAGGAATAAGTGATGGGACACATTTGCATAATCCATTCCAATCATGATGAGAGGAGGATTATTCCCATGGTTGTGTATGTAAGCGCTATGTGATGAGCATCAGGATGATGCTCCAGTTGCTGCTCGGTATGATCAGTTCGATAATATATATGTATATGCATCCGTTGGATGCTTGGTATGATTAGTTGTATCATGTATATGTATATGCATCGGTTGGATGCTTGGTATGATCAATTGGATCATGTATATGTATATGCATCGGTTGGACACTTGGTATGATCAGTTGGATCATGTATATATATATGCATCGGTTGGATGCTTGGTATGATCAGTTGGATCATGCATATGTATATGTATCAAGTAGATACTTGGTATGCATCAGGTGGATGCATTGTATGATCAGGATGATCATGGATGACGAGCTTCAAGATGTTGCTCCAAATGATGTGCATCAGGATGATCATGTGTGATGAGTATCAGGACAATACTCTGGATGATATGCATCAGGACGATGCTATGATGATGATAAGGATGATCATATGAGATGATATGTATCAGATGGATACATTACATAATCAATTGGATTATGTGTGATGAGTTCCGAAGACACAAATGCACATGAGCTTTTCGGACATGGTTGTAGATGTGTTCTCCCATGGTTACGATGTAATTGTTGGGCTTTTTCAACATGGTGGCAGATGTGTTATCCCATGGTTGTGATGTAATTGTCGGAGCCATTCTCACATGGTAATAGACGTGTTCTCCCATGGTGCATATGTAAGGGCTGGAGCCATTCTCACATGGTGGTATATGTGTTCTCCCATGGTGTAGATGTACAGGCTAGGGCCATTCGAGCATGGTTGTATATGTGTTCTCCCATGGCTGCGATATAAGTGTTGGGCCATTCGAGCATGGTTGTAGATGTGTTCTCCCATGGCTGCAATATAAGTGTTATGCCATTCTCGCATGGTTGAAGTGTGTCTTCCCATGGTGTAGATATAAGTGCTGAGCCTTTCACGGATGGTTGAAGTGTGTCTTCCCATGCCGATGAATGTAAGTGCTATGTGATTTGCATCTCGTTTGTGCTTCATGAATAATGTTATGATCAGTATGATCATGAGTATCAGGATGATACTCTGTGGCCATGGACAGGTTGTGCAGTGGCATGTAAAAGATCCTAGGAGATTGGATAGGTTGAGTTGTGTGCTCGTAATCAGTCCTGGGATGCTATTTTGAGGTTCTATTGACCCACGTAATAAGTCTTGAGGATTCCACAATATGGATAGTGATGATGAAGACCTACATGTGGTGGGCCTACATCTAGCATGAAAAAAGGGCTGGCTCTGTAGAACTTCCTATGATGAGAAGAATTATGAGATAGCATCAGTGATTGAGATGACGAGTACAGTAGTTGTGACGATGATGTTCCGTGATCCAGTGATGATGATCCAACTCCAGTATTGAAGACTTGTGCCTATATGCATTGATGACTTGTGTCAAGAGAATACCTTCCTAGTTAAGAGGGAGTGTTGATGTATTTGTAACTTCGGAAGATATTCACTTGTATATTCTATGTATTACATTTGTACTTTATTGTATCCCCAATGGAGATGTATTATTCCTCCGATTGGAAGTGTCATCATGTGTACTTGAAAGTGTCGCAAGTTATATTGTAAGTGTCGTAACTTATACTTGAAGGGTTATTAGACCACCTTGTTGGGGTCGGCCCTGTATGAGTCATGTGGGTCAAAGGGTTATTAGACCACCCTATTGGGGGTCGGCCCAGTCAGCATTATGTTATGTGGTTAAGTTAGGGCCTAACTAGTTGAGTAAAGGTCAAGTGATGTAGTGTAGAAATAGAGAGTATGTCTCTCTCATTTTACACATTCTATTGCTCACTCACTTCACATTAGTGAAAGAAGAGGAGGATGCGCACAAGTGGAGGAGGAGCATGCTGCTGAATATATCTGTCTCTTGGGTTTGGTCATGGTGATCCTTGTATTGATGCTTATTCTATCTATGAGGAAGTTGCGTGGTTTTTCACCTTCTTGGTTTTCCCCGATGAAATTTTTTGTGTCTCTTGTCTCTTATTCTTGATATGCTATACATGTTGTTCTTTCAGTTAAGATCCTAGATCAGCATGTATTAAATTTTGAAAAATTAACAAAGGCCAGAGGGATGAACCACTTAAAGGCATCTTTCTGCCGCCCCGAATGATTATTGATGCGATGGAGGCCACCTCAGCGTCACCACCCACTGCGCCATATGTCTGGAGATCTTTGTCGAGCATGTTTTAGGTCAACTCAGACCTAGGACATCATTGTTACTTGTGTTAGAAAAACAAGATCACAGAGTAATAACAATAAACAGAAATGCAAATATAATCACACATACACATTACAAGAGAGACACAGATATATCGTGGTTCACCCAACTTGGGCTACATCCACACTGAAGTTTCCAGTCCTTATTATTATTCCGTCCAGCAAAGTGAAGGGATACAACCTGCAGCACAACCGCTGCACTTCCTCTTCACTGTCTCATAGTCTCTCTTCACCGATCTCAGAGATCTTTACAATGCATAAAACCTAATACATCAACCCTAGGCATATTACAATGTCTTTCTTTTATAAGGGAAATACAATGGGAAAATACCACGGGATACCCAAAACCATAGGCCCAAAAAATGATGGCGAAAACAACCCCAAAAATTTTCCTTGGTGGTGCTTCCCCCGAACCCCTATAACTTGGGGGCATTCCCCCTAAACCCCCTTTCTCAGGGGCTCGCTGGCCCCCGCGCCCCCTAGCCGAGGGAGTGGACACTCCCCCGGACCCCCCTAGGGTCGTGCTGGGATCATAACCAAACCTAGGGTATGGACACAGCTGAATAATAATATCTCTGAATCTGGAGATCAGGCTCCACAACCAACAATATCCCACTTGGAGACTGATCACAACAACAACACCGTTGCTAGACTTGGACTTGGAAACTTTATCCACTTCACCTTCATGCTAGAAGGCCAACTGAAACTGAGTAGGAACTCAGTTTCTCTCTGGTCACTACCTTTGTGAACATGTCTGCAGGATTATGGCTAGTATGTATCTTTTCCAGCTTCAACAATTCATCTTCTAGAATAGAGCGTATGAAATGGTACTTGAGCTGTATATGTTTAGTCATGGAATGGAATGTTGAGTTCTTTGCAAGATGAATGGAACTCTGGCTGTCATTATATAACCTGCTATCCTTCTGCTTCTTACCCAATTCCTCCATAAACCTCTACAACCAAATCATCTCTTTACTAGCCTCTATAACAACAACATATTCTGCTTCCATTGTTGAAAGTGCAACAACTTTCTGCAGTTTAGAAATCCAACTTACTCCTGTTCCACCTACAGTAAACACGTACCCTATGGTTCTCCTCCTTCTATCCTCATCGCCTGCCATATCTGCATCAACATATCCCTGTAGAACAGTGTCTGAACCTCCAAAACATAATTCCTGAGTGGTAGTACCTCTCAAATACCTGAGAATCCATGGTACTGCCTTCCAATGTTCTTTAGCTGGATTGTTCATATATCTGCTCACAACTCCCACTGCTTGTGCAATATCTGGTCTTGTGCACACCATGGCATACATCAAGCTGCCAACTGTTGATTCATAGAGAATCTTGGACATGTAATATGTCTCTTCCTGTGTCTTGGGACACATTTCCTTACTTAGACTAAAATGGCTAGCCAAAGGTGTACTAACTGGTTTTGCATTCTGCATTTTGAACCTTTCCAACACCTTTTCTATGTACTCACTCTGATACAGTGTCAATTTGTGATTTTTCCTATCTCTCATTATTCTCATACCAAGGATTTGCTTTGTAGCACCCAAATCGTTCATTGCAAATGAATTATCTAGCTTCCTTATCAGTACATTTATATCCTACATGTTAGACCCTGCAACAAGCATGTCATCCACATACAATAAAAAGATAATATATCTTACATTGTCTAGCTTCTTGAAATAAACACAATGGTCAGAATGGCATCCACTATAACCTTGTTCTGTCATAAACCTGTCAAATTTTATATACCACTACCTTGGAGCTTGCTTCAAGCCATACAAGCTCGCTTTCAACCTGCGCACCAAATTCTCCTTCCCTTTGACCTCATACCCTTGTGGCTACTGCATATATATCTTTTCCTCCAAATCCCCATGGAGAAAGGTTTACATCTAATTGTTCAAGATGAAAATCTTCTACCACCACAAGACTTAAGATAGTCCTAATTGAAGTCATCTTAACAACAGGAGAAAATATTTCATCAAAATCTATACCTTTCTTATGTGCAAACCCCTTTACAAAAAGTATCACCTTGTACCACTTCTTACCTCCTTCTTCTTCCTTCAACCTGTAAATCCATTTGTTCTGTATTGCTCTTTTACCAGTAGGCAAGTGAACCAGATCCCATGTCTAGTTTCCTACCAATGAGTCCATCTCCTCATTCATGCCTTGCTCCCACTTCTTTCTTGTTTCCACTTGGATCACTTCTCCATAACACTCCGATTCACCAGCATCAGTCATCAATAAATAATACATTGAAGGAGAGTATCGTTCAGGGAGTCTACTTAACCTGGTAGATCTTCTTGCAGTTGCAGGAGTTTCAGGTACTTGCTGTTGTTCTTGATTTTTTGGCACCTTTGGAACTTCATTTTCTTGAATTTCATCAAGTACTGTGTACTCTGTGTTTTTCTTTTCCTATTTCTTTCCCTGCAACTGATCTTTGTACATGACCTTTTCATTGAATATGACACCTCTACTTCTAATGATTTTGTGATTTTCATAATCCCATAAGCGATAACCAAAATCATCAACCCCATATCCAATAAAGGTACATTTCTTCGATTTAGCTTCAAGCTTTGTTCTATTTTCTTTATCAATATGGACAAATGCTTCACAACCAAACGTTCTTAGAAATGAGTAGTTTACCTTTTTAACTGTCCATTCCTCCTCTGGAATATCACCATCCAAAGCACTTGAAGGTCCTCTGTTTATTAAATAAACAACAGTATTTACAACTTCCGCCCAAAACTGTAAGGGCAACCCTGCATGCAATCTCATACACCTTGCATGCTCCATGATTTTTCTGTTCATCCTTTCAGACACACCATTTTCTTTTGGTGTTCCTGGGACTATCTTCTCTCTATGAATCCCATGGTATGAACAGTAACTATCAAACTCCTTGCCGCATTACTCACCTCCATTATTAGATCTGAGACACTTCAACCTTTTTCCTGTCTCATTCTCAATCAAAGCTTTCCACTTCTTAAAAGTAGCAAACACATCAGATTTCTGTTTAATGCAATAAACCCAAGTTTTCCTAGTTGAATCATCAATAAATGTAACATAATAATGAGAGCCACCAAGAGATTGTACTAGAGCTGGTCCCCATACATCTGTATGCACAA
Source organism: Larix kaempferi (assembly GCA_027924585.1). NCBI lineage: Eukaryota > Viridiplantae > Streptophyta > Pinopsida > Pinales > Pinaceae > Larix > Larix kaempferi. The sequence goes on from BSBM01000406.1 coordinate 4,410,943, forward strand.
GCTATAACTTTTCATTCTTCTTTTGTTTCCCAACCCTGAGAAATCTGACTCTCTTATGTTTTCCATAAACACAGTTCTCACAGAATTCCAAACTTACCTGCTTCAAATCTGGCAGCAACTTCCTTGAGTGGAGAATCTGCATCCCCTTCTCACTCATGTGGCCTAGCCTATGATGCCACAATGTTGTATTTGTTCCTGTGGAAGCTAAAAAGATAGAATGGTCAGTATAATGAGGACATAAATACAACGTACCTACCCTATCTCCTTTTGCTATCACCATTGATCCTTTAGTGATCTTCCACCACTTTTATCCAAATGTAGATAAACAGCTACCATCTCCTAGCTACCCTATTGAGATTAGATTTGTTTTCATAGTAGGAATATGCCTAACATCTGTCAACAACCAATCAGTTCCATTCTTAACTTTTATCCATACCTTACCCATTCCAACAATTTTACGTGGCTCATCATCACCCAATAAAACATGTCCAAAATCACCTAGAACATAATCATGAAAATATTTCCTATGGGGTGTAGCATGACATGAAGCCGTTGAATCTACTACCCAATAATCACTTGTATTATCTAATGCAAGAATCAAAGCATCTTGTAACACATCACCTGCTACATTTGCTTCTTGGGTAGTTTCCTTTCATGCATCTCCTTTCTTCCTTAGAGATCTGCACTCTTTCTTCAGATGTCCTTTCTTTCCACAGTTCCAGCACTCTATCTTTCCCAGTTTGGACTTGGATCTGCCCTTTTTAGAGTTGCTGCGATTACCTTGGCTCTTTCCTCTCTCCTTTTGTATTCCCCTTCTCTCCATGGTCAACGCATTACTTGATGTCTCACCTGTGTTTTTTATTCGCATTTCCTTGTTAAGAATAACACCAATAACATCATCAAATTTCAAGGTGTTTGAACCAAAGACAGAGTTATTTACAGCCATGACCAAGCTATTCCAGCTTTCTGGCAATGAACACAAGATTAGAAGATCCCTAACCTCATCATCAAAGTTCACACTTACAGAACTTAGTTGATTTGTAACCGTATTAAACTCATTTAAATGATCAGTAATAGATCCACCTTCAAACATCTTCATATTAAATAATCATTTCATTAGAAATACCTTGTTGGATGCCAGGGGTTTTTCATACAACTTACCCAATGTGCTCATCGAACCCTCTGTTGTCGTTTCTTTTGAGATATTGAAAGCCACTACCGAAGCCAGGCTCAGCCGTATTGTTCCCAGAGCCTTTTTGTCAAGAACCTCCCATTCTTCGTCCTTCATAGCCGCTGGCTGCTTTGTTCTTCCTCCCAATAGTAGGAATAGATCCTTCTGGTACATATAGTCCTCCATTTGCATTTTCCATAACTAGAAGTTTTGGCCATTAAACTTCTCAACCTTAAACTTTCCTTCTTCTGCCATTGCTTCCACTTGAACCAGAAACCCTAGCTTCCTGCGGGTTTAACTGCCAGATAGACCTTTGGGTTTGATACCAATTGTTATAAAAACAGGATCTCAGAGCAATAACAATAAACAGAAATGAAAATATAATCACACATACACATTACAAGAGAGACATAGATATATCGTGGTTCACCCAACTTGGGCTACGTCCACACTCAAGTTGTCAGTCCTTATTATTATTCCATCCAGCAAAGTGAAGGGATACAAACTGCAACACAACTGTTGCACTTCCTCTTCACTGTCTCACAGTCTCTCTTCACCGATCTCAGAGATCTTTACAATGCATAAAACCTAATACATCAACCCTAGCCGTATTACAATGTCTTTCTTTTATAAGAGAAATACAATGGGAAAATACCATGGGCCCAAAAATTGATGGCGAAAACAGCCCCAAAAATTTTTCCTGGGGGATACACCCCCGAACCGCCATTTTCTCGGGGGCATTTCCCTCAAACCACCATAACTTGGGGGAATTTCCCCTAAACCCCCTTTCTCGGGGGCGCTGCCCCGAACCCCCCTAGGTTCGTTACTAGATCATAACCAAACCTGGGGTGTTGACACGGCTGAATAATAATATCTTTGAATCTAGAGATCAGGATCCACAACCAACAACTTGATTCAGGAGTCCGATCAGATTATCATGGAAACGGTGTCCACACATAGCTATTGTCATCATCACCGCAGTTATGGGTATGGTTTTTTGTCCACTGTACGAGATCGATACATAGAAAGGATGGTACACATAGAAACTTGGGGCATCTTTCAGTTAGGATTGGATCATGGAGAAGGAGCAAGAATCCAGGCTGGTTTTCATGTTAGAGCAGGCGTGGTTTGAGGTGGAGGAAGAGCATGCTCCTTCGTCTCCTATGGCATTCGACCATGAGGAATCCGGATCCGGTAGTGACGATGAGAAGGCGAAAAAGTGGCAAGTGTCCAAAAGAGTTTGACGTCGGAGAAAAGAGAAATTTCCTGAAGGAGAAGGGGCATCCAGCAAGACACTGAGGTCGTCCATGATCTTGTGCTCTCCACTATGGAAGTGACACCTCCCCCTACTGTTGAGGAATCATAGGTTGAAAGCTCTCTGAAGGTAGAGGACTTCTTTTATTCGTAGGGTCGATTAAAAATTCTAAAGTAAGGTGGCACCCTGTTCATAATATTTCTTTTTCCCATCGTAGTCAATCTATTTTGGACTTGACACGTATGTAATATTCCAAATTTGGGACTATTCTGTTTGTGTCCCAAGAACTGATTCTAGGCCAAGATCCTATAAAAGATTTGTAATAGAATAATTAAGGGTTGGAAAGTCATTTGGCTAAGGCCTGAGGAGTGAGCCTTGTTTTGAGAATTTCATAGTAATACAATGTGCAATGCCTATGGTAGACTGTTTTGCAGAGATTCCTATGTCATTCTAACTTGTAGTAATTTTTCTCCTTTTTCCCTATGCGTATGTGCTTCTTGGTATGCCTTTACATTATGTTTTTCATTTCATGTCTGATATTAGTGTATAATGGTTTGGAATTCTTGGAAACTCGCTCCAACTATTATCTCAGATGTTCACAAAATATTTCTACTAAAGTTGATATTGAATTCATCTTTGTTGGATGCTCATATCAATGGACTGTTCTTATTCTCTTCTTTTAGCACAAGAAAATATCTTTACGATGGCAAGCGAGTGGCTACCTTGCCTTTGTTAAATTAGTTAATATTGTGGCATTGTTATCTGATTTATGTGTAATATCTTGACTCCATTGCCCAATTGTTTTTTCCTTGTGATTATCCCTCCAACAATTTACACACACTTTGTCTCATCAGAAATCTGACCTTCTGTTAATAATTTAATTGAATATTTTCAAGTGAGAAAGGCTGGTCTATGAGTTCACTGTTGACACCTTTGAATGTTTCCAGTCTTTCATTGATTTTTAGAGAGAGCCCTCTCCGACTATGCTCGGTTAGTAGCATTAGTCCAAAGTTGGTTAGTGGTTACCCCATTTTCCCTCTCCTACAACTTAGGGGGTACGATTTGGGTGTTAACAAATTGGCGTCGCTGCCGGGGAAGGGTTATTTTACTGTCCTGGGTAAAACGACAAAGTCCAGATTTGACTGTTGATGGTGGACAGCAATTAGGTACCAGAAGAGTTGCATATCATCCACCTAGTGACTCAACTCATTTATTTAAGGCTTAATCTGTAGACTCCACTGGAGAACGAGCCCAGCCGTCTCTGACATGGAAGAATTAAATTCCAAGTATCAATATCAATATCTTCAAAGAAACCCTATTCTTCTGTGTTGGCATCCTTTTACCTTTATGTATATATATCAAAAATTTCTTGTCTCACTAGAGAGCTCTCGATCATGAGAGAGCCTCTTTTGTATATCCCTCGCTAGAATCTGAAAGTGTACATTCTCCTTCTACTCCTAGATTTGATCTTGTCCTTTCATTTGAACCCTATACAAACTATAACCGGCTTCATGAATTCTCCGAGGGTGAGACCAATAATGCCCCTGTTGCATCCACTCCTTTGTCTTCTAGAGCCCATTTAAGATACAGCCCTCTAAAGCTACCCCTTGCCCTTCATGATTTTCCTCCAGACTACCATAAACACCTCCCTGTTTTTTATGGAGAGTCCGAGTTTCTCACTGCGGAGAAACATATTCAAGGTTTTGAGCATTTTTTGGATCTCTTCGAAATAGAACACGATGACATTTGTATGAGAGCTTTTTCAAAATCCCTCCAAGGAAATGTGAAGAGATGGTTTAGGCATCTAAAGCTTGACTCTATTGATACCTGGGGAGCATTGTCTGAGGCTTTTCTAGGGTTCTGGGGAAAAAGAAGGTCGTGGGATCTTGTCCTTTCAGAGTTTTACTCCATGAGAAGGAAAGAGAGTGAAACTATGTTGCACTTTAATAGGAGGTTTGTGAACTTCTACTGTGACATGCCCCAGGAAATTCATCCCCAAGAGAATGCTACAAAATTATACTATGCATCTGTTTTTCTTCCTGATTTTTCTTTTCATATTTTGGAGAGGAAGTATTGCGATCTGCAGCTTATGTTCAGGGATGCAGTGGAGGTTGAGGAAAACCTATGGATGTCTGGAAAGCTATCAAAAAAAGGTGATGATGAGAGGATTGAAGAAGAAACGAGGTTCGAAAATATACATGATCCGAGGGACCTTGCTTTACGTCCCAGTCCTCCCCATAAGGAGCCGAAAGATGATCAGCTCAATGAAGTGCCGGGATAAGGTGAAGATAGTCTGTTCTGTAAAGACTACAACCAACCTGCTGAAATTTCTGTTTTTGAAGGCCCTTGTGAGGTTCTCAGTCTAGCTAAATCTATGAAGGGGACTGTTTGGAAAACTTCATAAGCTTTTTTGAGATAATGGATGAAGAGGCCCTCAAGGCTTTGAAGGGAAGCCTACACTCCCATCCGCTGAGAGAAGAATAAGATGGCGATCAAGAGATCCTTGAAGACCCCCAGCGAGAAGAGTTTTCCTCGTGGACGGATGAAGAGGAAGAATATGTGATCCTGGAAGAGATTCTAGAATCTGGGACGTATTCACAGCAAGTCGACCGGATAGCTGAGAGGCTAAGGGATGACCCAGGTGGCCTACATGATTCTTACATGGAATCCATATCCTGGACTGAATATGATCATAGACTCTTCGAAGAAGTATTCAAGCTTGGTCGATATCTCCGGCCAGCAAATCAAATGATCGAGGCGTTCGAAGGAGACCAAGCTAAGCAGGTGGATGTTCGTGCAAGTGTTGCAAGATAGGAATCCAGTCTTCAGGAAGACTGGCCCTTCCCAGACTCTTTCAAGGGACAAGATAGACCTTCTCCTGGGGTTACAGAGCAGAACTAGGTTTTCAACCTAGGTATTATAGCTTAAAATGACACTTCTTTGTCCGTGACGACACTTGCATCGCTTGGTCGCATGACGACACTTCTTGAGATCAAGTTTAGTCACACAACATGACACTTGTGGATGGAAGGGTCATATGGGACACTTAACATGGTTGAAATTACCTCGTTCCTAGTCCATTTGATGGTCATAACCCTTAAGAACACATCTCTAGACCAAACCACCTCCTAAAAACCATCAGAAAACCCCGTTTTTTGCCATATTTCCACATGAACGCTGGTATCCTATGCAGAGCATAGCATCCACCTTGAAAAGTACACTGGTTTGCAATAGGAAGAGTAGGGTACTTTCCTAAATTAGTTAAAATCTCCAATTTTGGTCAAATTAGGTTGGTTTGGAAACCTCTTGATTGGTTATAACTGTTTTTCCTCTCCTTCATTGACTATATAAGGAAGGTAGAAGGGCCATGAGAGGGGACCAAGCCCATAACAATGTTATTCTAAAGGAATGGAGACCCTCATCCCCCTCTCTTATGCCTCAGTTTCTGATAAACCCTAGCATAGCTGATTAGAGACTGGGATCCTTGGAAAATAGAAGCAGGAGACCTTGAATCTAGGTTTCGTGAAGTGCCAAGCTTGAAGGAAGGTATAATTTTATGTACTTGCTTCATTCATTAATAAATATTAGACATTCTTCCATTTCCAAATATGACCTATTCATGTGTGTCTCAGATTTGCTTATAGTTTGCTTATAGTTTGATTTCTTCTTCTGTCATGAATATCAGTCTTATATATGTAGTCAAATGTATTTGAGAAAGGTATGAAGTTTTTTTGAAGGTGTGGGCCTTATGACACTAAATAGCATTGAAGAGAAAGGAAGAGAAAGGCCTGGATCAACCTTCTGAATAAGGTACACATCCTCTTTAACCTTTATCTCTTTGCTTACTAGTTGTACTTGCAGAACATTTGTAGGTCTATCTTTCATCCCTGTAAGTTGGTAGTTTCTCCCCTGAACTATAGGTGTATTTTCCTCACCACGGAATGGCGACTCCGTTGGGGATTAGCCTATCTGCTTAGGGGTATCCAAGTTCATTTCTTCAGCTTTTCTTGAAGGTATTTGATCAATTTCTTGATTAGAATCAATTATTAGGCTTTGTTTGACCCTCCTTGGCTCTTACAGACCCTTCCTAGCCCTTACAGACCCTTACTGGCTCAGGTGTGGGGGGTTTTTGCGCTATTTTTTCAACTCTTCCCACATGGACACTAATGTTGTGAAGCACAGTAGCGTATTCCCCTATTTGGATGCTAGTATACCTCATAGACAGTAGCGTACACATCTTGGAGCTGATTTTTTTGAGTTTTGACCTGTTTGGGGGGGTTGTGGCTGTATTTTTTGGGGTCCTTGATTACCCTAGGTCTGAGTTAAACCACTGTAAGTGGTCTCCTATCCTTGTACAGATCCTTTGTTCATGATTTGGACCTTCTTTGATCAATTTGGGCTTGTTTGGAAAGTTTTGGGGTTTGTTGACCCAGGTTAGTGGGTTGTGGACCAGTTTGGTGTTTTGTACCCTGATTTGAGTATGACTGAATCTACTTGATCCATTTCCACTGGATTTGAAGCCTACTAAGTCTACTTGACCCTGTTTGTATCTATTTGAGTGAAATTTCTCTTTAGATTGGTTTCTTATCCTCCCTTATGCTTTTAGTTTTCTTTTTGTAGTGAAAGCTCAAGTGTCTTTGCTGTTGTTCAGGACCTTAACTGCACTATTTATGTGCAGACCTGAATTTACCAAACCATACTTCTTTGTAGGTCATTTTCTTTTTTTGGGTGTAAAAGTAGGTTTCGTACGCTTTTCCCAATGGATGGCATGCTTACATCGATAAGAATCTGAAAGTTGTTGATGTATATGTAACTTCGGAATGTATTTCATATATGTATATTGTACTCCTATAGAGATGGTATTATTCCTCTATACGGAAGTGTTTGTGTTCCTATAGAGATGCTATTATTCCTCTATATAGAAGTGTCATCATTTATATTGTAAGTGTCGTAACTTATACTTGACGGGTTATTAGACCACCTTGTTGGGGTCGGCCCTGTATAAGTCATGTGGGTCGAAGGGTTATTAGACCACCCTATTGGGGGTCATCCATGTGGGTCAAAGGGTTATCAGACCACCCTATTGGGTGTCGGCCTAGTCAGCATTATGTTATGTGGTTAAGTTAAGGCTGACCTAGTAAAGGTTATTAGGCAAGTCAAGTCAAGTATAAATAGAGTGCGGGAGGCACTCTATTTCATCATTCTATTCTCTCTCACACTCTCAGGAGAGTGGCGCACTTGTGGAGGAGGAGAATCTGCTGCTAGGAGATGTCTATCTCTTATGCTTGGGTTGTATCATTGCTCTATCTATCTCTGAGGAAGTTATTGTGGTTTTTCACCTTATGGTTTTCCCCAAGTAAACTCTATGTCTCTTGTGTGCTTGCATTATTGTGTCCATGATTGATATGCTATACATGTTGTTCTCTCAATTAAGATCCTAGATCAGATTGAAGTAAATTCTGAAAAATTAACATGGTATCAGAGCTAGCCTGAAAGAAGGCATGGTATGGCATGTATGACACTTGTTGCACTTACGATGCTAGGGCTTGATATAGCAAAAACCAGTCATCGTAGCACTTTCGCTATAAATAAATTTAGGTGAGGTTTCAGGGTTTGAAAATCGTACAAGGAGAAGCTAAGATCCCCATGTACCTTGTTTCCAAAGGACAACCTATAATTCATTGTACTTTGTGATTTATGATATGTACAATATAGGGTTTCTACCTCTTCCAGATCTCAGTCATAAACAGGTGACCTTGGACAAAAGGTCATAACTTGGGCTAGGAAGATCCAAATGAAATTTTGTAAAAAGTGACAAGGAGTGCATGGAATGTAATTTCTCAGGTAACGTTTTTAGAGGCCAAAACTAAACCAGTGACACATGGCAGGCTGTACAAGTTCGCTCTCCTATTTTACACCATAAACAAGTCACGTTGAGACACTTGGAATAACTCTCTTTCAAAGAATCCATTTGAGGTAAGACCTGTGGGGTTGGAAAGATGACAGGCTGAGCTATCACAGGAAACATTTTCAAACCCTATGGATTGAAAAGTTTGGAGTTACACCAGAAACAATCAGGTACATATTTCTTTCAAAACAAAATTATTTTTTAGCACCTTCATTCATGTCTAGTGAATCCAGAAGTTTCAAAGGCAAATTTGAGGGGTGAAACTTTGCAGTTTTCAAATTTTGAGTATACCAGCTTGATCAGCTCATCAAGGCACATATTTCTACCCTTTAGGAAGTTTGAAATTCAAAGTTTGAATTTTTAGGGTTTCTCTGACAAACCCTAATCCATCTCCAGATCCAGTTCCTGCAAATCAAATGGATTGGGTTAATCCTAGAAGAGAATGGATTGGACACTTTCATAAGTGAAGAAGTTCCTATTTCAGAGGGATATGAGGCTAAGGCCTTACATAAGAAGATTACAAGCAATCTTAACAGGTATGACTTATCCAGGCATGTTTCAAGATTTGTTCATGATTAAGTTTATGGTATGTTTGTCTTCATGTTATTACGGTTAGTACAATCTTGATTAAATTTAGACTTGTCGTATCACCTTAATAAAATTATGAATGCATGATAGAAGATATTCATTGATTAGGGTGTTGACACTTATGATTGTACTAATGCATTATGGTGTTGTATGAGGTTTATTTTGTCCACTAACATGAAAGGTACACCAAGAAAGACAAATCATGTTCTAGTTCAAGAACATATGATCATGATGACATGAAGACAAAGATTCATCCATTGTCATGAATCACTTAGAAGATCTATTTGTGAAGTATGTATAACTTGGTTCTATAATGGTTAACCTATGAGATATGCAGGTTACTAGCACAAGTCACTGAAGAGAACAAGAAGAAATCATGTGGGTATGTTAGACATAACTAGCTAACATACCAATCCAGGTGTGTTTTTCCTATATCAAGTTAGAATCCTACCTTGTGTTAGGATCCCTTATATAAGTATACTTGGTATGATTGGTTATGTTTATTCATAAAGTTAGAAATGTAAGTAATCAAGAGTTTATGCATTTTATGTCTCTTATCTTGATTGATGATTTAACTAACCAAAAGAGTCCTATGATCAAATCAAAATATGCATGAGTAAAAGAAGACTTCTCTGAAACCTTGAATACTAATGCTTATTATCTGTGTTTGAAATGATCATGACTATACATGTTTAAGATTATTGTGTTTTGATAGTATTAAGATTATACTAATGAATGTGTGATTATGTATGAGACCTCGAGGATAACACAATGATGATACTAATAAGCATGCATAATGATGGATATAAGTTCAAGGACAGGTAATCCAGGAAGCACACATCAAGAGGGAGCACACTTCAGTAGTTTCTGCAAGTATGCAGATATTCAGAGGGATTTGACCACTTCTCACAATCCACATCAGAATGGAGTTGCAGAAAAGAAGCAAAGACTGAGAGGGAGTCAACCCAACAAACAAACAAAGATAAGTATTTGAATTATCATTCGTTACATATTGTATTGTTTAAATAATATTGTTCAATAATGTATATACTCATGTTCCTAGAATTAGGTTGTGTATTATGCATATTAGAATAGTTGCATTGATGAACAGTATACTACTAATATACATGGGTAAGTGGCCTATGGCACTGTACAACATTCCATTGCTACTTATCTAGAATGAAACCTCTTTGTTGACATGTTGGGAGTTGTGCACACTCTTAACAATGTTTTGGTAGATATTGGAAGGCATCTAGAAAGTTACGGGATATGGATAAATGTTGTATTGAAGCATTGGCTAAGATAATTGCATGACTGTATGACATATTTCTTTATGTGTAAGAATTTGTTCTGAAAACTATGATATGTTTTCTAATCATGCAATTTAACTTGTTGTGTAGGAAAGATCGTATACCATCACCTACAAAAGAAGGACTACAACATTTGTTTAGCAACAAAGTTATCTATTGAAAATATTGAAGATATTGAAGTTCCCAGGATCTGGGAAGAATTCCATGATCGAGGAGTACCATTCGATCATGAAGATGTGTGGGATGCAGTCCCAAGACCTGAAGGGGAGTCTGTAGTGACTTTCAAGAGGATCTACAAGATCAAGCATGCTGCAGGTGGTAGCATAGAGAATTTTGCTCCTGTAGCCAGATACACTTCCATTAGATCCATACTTGCTCTAGCTGCAGTGATGAAATGGAAGACACACCAGATGGATTCCAAGACATCTTTCTTGAATGGTGTAGTTGAAGAAGAAGTGTATGTGGAGCAGCTACTTGGTTCTGTGACACATGACAGGGAGTCATATATGTGCAGAAATTGGTATGGTAGGATAAACAACTTTCTATCCAATTTGGGCTTTACCAACAGTAAAGCAGATTCCAACCTTTACTACAAGGTTGAGGAAGGAAATCCAGTGATACTACTTATGTATATGGATGACCTGTTTATTACAAAAGAAGAAAGATTGATTGCCGACATGCAGCGGAAGCTTGTTGCTGAGTTCGAGATGAAGAACTTGTGGATGATGCACTATTTTCTAGGTATGGAGGTGTGGCAGAGTGCAGATGGAATCTTCCTTGGACAAGGGAAGTATGCAATAGAGATCCTGAAGAGGTTCGGGATGATGGACTGCAAGGCCATGGCCACACCTATGGCATCAAACCTAAAGCTTCTGTGTGATGCTTCATCTGATCTGGTTGATATCACTATGTATCATCAGATGATTGGGTCCTTGATGTGCCTGACGAACACGAGACCAGATATTTGCTTTGCGGTGAGCACATTGATCCAGTCCCTGACAGATCCAAAAAGTGTTCACCTGGCCGTTGTAAATCATATTCTGAGGTACCTGAAGGGTACAGTTGATTATGGGCTCAAGCATGATGCGAATCAAAATTTTAACCTACAGGCTTATGTTGATTTAGATTGGTCAGGAAGTGTTGCAGATAGGAAGAGCACTTTTGGGTGCTGCTTCAGTATGGGATCAGGTGTGATCTCCTGGTTTAGCAGGAAATAGTCATGCATAGCACTGAGTACAGCCGAGGCAGAGTATGTTGCATCCTGTTCGGCTAGTTGTGAGGCAGTATGGCTTTGGAAGCTACTGTCTGAGTTATTTGATCTCCTATTGGGTGCTAATCGTATCTTCTGTGATAACCATAGTTGTGTGAAGTTGTCTGAGAACCCAATGTTCCACGACAGGTCGAAACACATTGAGATAAAATATCACTATATCAGAGATATGGTGCAGAGAGGAGCGGTGAAGCTCCTGTATGTTGCGACGGATGAGCAGATTGCGAATGTACTGACAAAGCCACTAGCCAGAGTGAAGTTCAAGTACTTCAGAGAAAGGCTTGGTGTTCTTCAGATCAACGACACTTCAAGGAAGAAGTGATGGAGACATTTGCTGTAGCCATTCCTAGCATGGTGGAAGGGGGATCCTTTACATGGCTATGGATGTAAGCACTAGATGATGAGCATCAAGATGATGTTCTAGTTTCTGCTCTATATGATCAGTTGGATCATTTACATTTATGTATGTACGCAACATGTTGGATGTTGGATATGATCAGTTGGATCATTTATGTATGTACGCATCATGTTGGATGCTTGGACCATGTATCTGTATATGTATCGGTATGATCAGGTAGATCATGTATGTTTATGGATACATTGTGTGGATCATGTATCTATGTATGTATCAGGGAGATACATTGTATATGATGATATGTATTAGGTAGATACTTGGTATGCATCAGGTGGATGCATTGTATGATCAGGATGATCGTGGATGACGAGCTTCTCTAGATGACATGATCAGGACGATGCAGTGATGATGATCAGGATGATCATGTGTACATCAGGATGATGTATGGTGAGTATCAGGATGATACTTTGTGGCCGTGGATCAGGTTGTGCAGATGAGCATGTCTGGGCGATCCTACAGGTCAGATTTGTGTACCCGTAACAGCCTGGGATGCTCTTTCGAGACATTGCTCTGGGAGGACATGTAATTTGTGCTCTGGGAGATCTTCAGGTCGGATTTGTGTACCCGTAACATCCTGAGATGATCTTGTGATGTTTTGTCCTATGGCATGTAATTTGCTCCTGGGAGATCTAGACAGGATGAAAAAGGCCTCAGATGCTTTAGCCAGGTTTTTCCAACTTTTGGGAGATCTGGACAGGATGAAAAAGGCCTCAGATGCTTCAGCCAAGTTTTGTGGTGGAACACATGTAATGTGCTCTTGGGAGATCCAACAAGTAGAGCTGTGTGCTTGTAATAGCCTGGGATGATTCAACCAGGTTTTGTGGTGAGATCACATGTAATGTGCTCCTGGGAGATCCGATAGGTAGAGCTGTGTGCTCGTAACAGCCTAGGATGCTTCGGCCAAGTTTTTTGATGGTTCACATGTAATGTGCTCTTGGGAGATCCGACAGGTAGAGTTGTGTGCTCATAACATCCTGGGATGCTACTGCTAGGTTTTGTGATGCATGTAATAAGTCCTAAGGATTCCACAGTATGGCCAGTGATGATGAAGACCTACAGGTGGTGGGCCTACATCCAGTATGAAAAAGGACTGGCTCTGTAGAACTTCCTATGATTAGTAGATACGGAGATTGTTTGAGATAGCAGCAGCAGTGATGATGACGATGATTTGAGGGCGATGCATCGATGACGATGATCCAGAGAAGAAGACTTGTGCTAGAAGATCTATGTCGAGAAATACCTTCCTAGTTAAGAGGGAGTGTTGATGTATATGTAACTTCGGAATGTATTCCATATATGTATATTGTACTCCTATAGAGATGGTATAATTCCTCTATACAGAAGTGTTTGTATTCCTATAGAGATGTTATTATTCCTCTATACGGAAGTGTCGCCATTTATATTGTAAGTGGCGTAACTTATACTTGACGGGTTATTAGACCACCTTGTTGGGGTTGGCCCTGTATAAGTCATGTGGGTCGAAGGGTTATTAGACCACCCTATTGGGGGTCGGCCATGTGGGTCAAAGGGTTATTAGACCACCCTATTGGGTGTCGGCCCAGTCAGCATTATGTTATGTGGTTAAGTTAAGGTCGACCTAGTAAAGGTTATTAGGCAAGTCAAGTCAAGTATAAATAGAGTGCGGGAGGCACTCTATTTCATCATTCTATTCTCTCTCACACTCTCAGGAGAGCGGAGCACTTGTGGAGGAGGAGAAGTTGATGCTAGGATATTTCTATCTCTTATGCTTGGGTTGTATCATTGCTCTATCTATCTCTGAGGAAGTTATTGGGGTTTTTCACCTTTATGGTTTTCCCCAAGTAAACTCTGTGTCTCTTGTGTGCTTGCATTATTGTGTCCATGATTGATATGCTGTAGATATGTTGTACATGTTGTTCTCTCAATTAAGATCCTAGATCAAATTGAAGTAAATTCTGAAAAATTAACAAAAGTCATATTGGTAGCTTTTACTGTTTCAATTAGGAAACCTGAAAATCCTTTGCTTTTGCTTTGATAGTAGGTTACCTTCAATTTCAGTTTTTGTTTCTCAACTTTGAAAAGCATGAAAAAATTTTGATTTATTTTCTGAGTAGAGTACCTTGCAAGTGGCTTAAAGGATTTAAGAGTGCATTGCATCAAAAAGAAGAAGTTTTCTTTTGCATACTTATTTGTTTGAGTAGCTGCATTCTTAGGTTTTGAGTTTAATTTTGTACATTTAGACTTTATTTTTACCTTTTTGCATTCGAAAAGACTAAAAATTGCATTTGCATATGCATTCTAGATCGTATCTTTAGGACTCGCATTGAAAAGAAAATATTTGTTTAGTGATAAACATTTCATTTCAGTATTCTATCTCTGTTACAACCACTCTCACACACCCACTACCTTTTTGAGTAAGCAAGTAACCTTTAAAATGAACCCTAATAAAATGTACTAGTAACATTTTCATTTCTAGGTTACACTATTCACCAACTAGTCTTGGTTAGGATCTTGGGTTTAAAACACCTTAAACCACCCAAGATCACACATTACGCAAAAATCATAGTTCGACTATCACAGGTAAACCCACCTCATTCAAAACTTGCCTGGGATCTATGCAGTAGGTCTTGTGAGATCAGATTGTTGGGAATAAACCTCCTACTTTATGTTTTGAGTATATACCAGGATCGGATCGCGTTTGGGGACTCTTTTGAGTTTCGAACTCTATTACCCCGCCCACGCCTTCTGATTCGACCAGAGACTGTTCCCTTAGGAGTTTTCGATGTGGTGGTATCCTTAGTATCTGACCATAGGATCATACACAAATGATGGAAGAGGGTTATATCTATTGTACCTAGGACAGACGTGGGAGGAAATCCCTTGTAGGTCTTTGAGAGGGCGGTTGGGTGATTCCAGCACTTGCACCCTTAGTCATTGTATTATTGACCTCGGGTAACTATCCTTCTTCCTTTGTTGATCTATTCTGGGCCCTCATCATCCCAGACTCTTCTCCGGAAGACATCTGTTTGCCTAGTTTGATTTACTTAGGACCTTTTTAGTGGTGTTCTCTTTGTGCTACTTGTCTTAGTTTTCCTTAGAAAACTTCTTGCTCATTTGAGAAGGAAACTATGTCTAGTATTCCGACAAGCGCCAATCAAGATACCCCTGTTCCAGGGGATCCTTGTGCTATTCCATTCATTGGAAACATTGATACTCCCTTAATGGCTACTCTGAATCTTCCTGGATTCACTATAGGGCTGTCGGTTTGGTTGTTCTCCACTCTGAATGCCTTGCATGCTCCTGATGCTTCTTTTGTAAGCACCTCAAATCAAGAGCATCAAAACCCTATTCCTTCTTTGCCAATAACATCTTCTTCACCTCCTTCTACCTCATGTGGAGAAAGTAGCAATACTAGTAACCAGCAGTCTAAAAGGAATAGACAAAGGAAGAATAGGAAGAAGATGCCAAAATAAGGGGGTAGCAACCCAGCCTCTGTAAGTCATGCTAGGGGAAAGCACCCTGCCTCTGCAAATCATGCAAGGGGCACCCACCTAGTCTTTGGAGGTCATGCTGGGAGAAAAATTTTAGTCATTGAAAATCACACTGAAAGTTTGTCCTCAACCACTGTCAGTCATGTTGAGGACACGTCATTGATCACTGCTAGTCATATTAATGACAAGTCACCAGTTCCTGTGAGTCATACTGGAGACACCAGATCAGCCACTGCAAGTCATGCTGAGGGAGTTGACATTGTCGGCAAACCCAATAAACAGAATTATAAGTTCCCTTGCAAGTTTTGTGAGGGAGACCAGCTTACTTACTTGTGCCCTATACTTCCAGAAGTGCAAAAAGTGTGGTCCTTAGTTCAAAAGTCTTCTGCTTCTGAGCAACCAGCCACTGCAATTCATGCTGGGGGCAAGCTGTTATCCAATGCTAATCATGTTGAGAATACTGACGTTGTAAAGGAGTCACAACCTATATGATGGAAACCAAATTTCCCTTGTAAACTTTGTAAGGGAGATCACCTTACTCACCGATGCCCTACCATTCCAAAGACACGAAAAGTGTTGTCCATGTATGAAGGAATCTCTACTCCTGCGTTGTCTATAGATTCCCTACAGTCAGATCAACCATTGGTTGATAAAGTGGTTGAACCAAAAGAGTTCTTGGTCAACCCCACTCTTTCTTCGGAGAGTGAAGTGATCGAATCAATGCAATCTTCGACCAATCCTATCAGTCCTGCAAAGATTGATGCACCTACTGCGGAAGTCTTCTGCATTACCAGTTTGGATGTTTCTAAAAAAGGGGACACTTCATATGTGCCATTTGAACCCCTACAAATCCCTAGGATCATTTCCTTTGATTGGAATAGTCTAGACGAACCTCATCTTCTTTCTTCGACACCTTTCTAGATAAAGGTTGATATCGGGAACCATATGGTTGATCGATGCATTATAGATGAAGGAGCTTCTGTTAGTATCTCATCCGCTTATGCTTGGAGAGATTTGGGTTTCCCTAATGTTATTCCAGTTGTTAATTGGCCGTTGACCTTTGATAGAAGAGCTAGTGAACTGTTCGGATTCCTCTCTCAGGTACCTGTTACTTTGGGTGGGAAAATAGTCTTAGTATATTTTATGGTTTGAAAGGACCCTATGGACTTTGATATGATTCTCGAGCATGATTACGTTTATGCTATGCATGCTGTGGTGTCTACGCTCTTTCGTGTGATGCATTTCCCTCATAGCGTAAGCATCGTCACTATCGATCAACTTGCATTCGTTGATCCTCCTTATTACCCAACTGTAGACCAGTCAGATCCCTCGTCATTAGGAACTGCTATGTCACATGGGACTTATGTGGCATATTGTTCCTTGAGTTCAACTGCTACATAGAAGAAGTCTCTGGGTTCATGCTTACCTTCTCAGGACTTAGTCCCATCTTTTGACCAAGTGACACCTGCATATGAATGTTTAGATATGTGTTCTATCTAGGACAATATACTTCCTTCTGATGAAGTTTTCCTAGAGTCCATAGTATAGTTTGCCATTCATTTGTATGTTGATCCAGTTGTAGTTATGTCAAGCCCCGGTTTGACCTTAAATTCTGATCTTCCTACTGTTGAGTCTTTGGACTCCCTATAGATCCGCAAATTGGTGTTCCTGCTGAGTTTGATTCTGCTTCTAGAATTTTCGACTCCCGTGATGTTGAATTTGTTTCTGTAGATTCCATCATGTCCTTCAACTTTGATCTTCATCCTGAAGTCGATATTCTTGATTGTAAGTCCTTGGGCTTGGGTACTATAGAGTCTTCATTTGAAAACTCTGCCTTGTTTATGCTTGTTGTTGATGACAGTGAAGTTGAAAGTATTTCTACCACAGTGACTTGTATCGGGTCTTTCTTTACATATGTTTTAGATATGATCTTGGTACTAATGTTTCTTGGAGACAAGATTCTTATCTAGATTTATACTTGCTTACTGGTCCTTTTCGACACCTTGTGTGACCATGTTAGGTATACTCGGAACCTCGCATATAGGTTTAGGATTCTTCGTTGTTATGTTGCATTTGAACCTTTTGCCATCCGAATTCGCCATAGGGTCGAACCTATTAGATATTGGTGTGTTAGCCATCTCTTTATGCATTGTGCACGAGTTCGACAGCAGAGCATACCTAACATGGGTCACCCTAGTCAGCACCCTTATGCCATTTTGGTGCCCATGCTGAGTTTTTCTCATAGGCTCGGGAGCCTTTTTAGATTTACCATGACTTTGAGAAGAAGCCTCATATCTTTCTTCCTCATATATTTCTGGCCATCCATGATAAGGCTCCCATATTTGTGTTCAAGTTTCATATGCATCTATTATGATCCCGCTTGCGCTAATGAGCCTGATGCCAACTTCCATGCTTTTAGCTCATTGTATAAGCCTCCATCTCTGATCTCATTTTTGCTAAGCCCTGTATCATTTTTCCTTCACAATTTGACACCTTTTACCTGGAGGAGACATACCCTGAGTGTCCTTATCTTGCTCATGTTCCTTGCATTAGGCATAGCTTTTTTCCATGCGCTTGGAGCTATTTTCGCATGTCTCTGGCACTCGTCTCCTCCCTTTTTGAGCATTCTTCCACCTTTACTTCGAGCTCGTTAAAAATAGTAAGTAGGTTACGAGCATTCTTTCACCTTTACTTCGAGATCGTTAAAAACAGTAAGTAGGTTTTGAGCATTCTTCCATCTCTCCTTTGAGCTTGTTAAAAACAATAAGGAGGTCATGAGTTTACTTTTTCGGGCTCGTTAAACCTTTACAGAAAAGATCCCTATGGAGTTCTTTTAATCCCTTTTCAGACTCCTTAAATAGAAAAATTTTGTCGAGCATAGTTGTCTTTTCGAGCTTGTTAAAATAACTGAACTGACATCCACTTAGGTATAGAATTACCCCTTTTCCGGGCCTTGGTGGATAATTTACGGAAAATGTATACTCTAGGTATACTCTGGTATGCACTAGAAGAGTTATTCTTCCATTATTTTACACTTTTTCGGTGAAGGAGACTAACTTTACAAAAAAGGACCTTTGGAGTCGTCTTTAGGGTTTTCAGACTCTCGAAATGTGAAAACACCAAGCGAGCATTCACCTACTCAAGCTCGATGTGAAATCCATGAGATGGTTGATAGAGGACTGTTTAAGTTTTTGAACTCTATAAGCAAGAAAACACCGCCAAGCACAGACCAATCCGGGCTCGATATAAAATCCACAGATAGGAGTATGGAGTTTTCTTCTAGGTTTTTAACACTTCTTAAATATGAAAATACCATCGAGCAAGCTTTAGTTCTTTTTCAAGCTCATTAAAAAATGAAAAAGGTAAGGGAAGGGAAGAATGTTAAAATATCTTTCAATATGATGGTAGCAAGTCAACTATCTCCTTGAACAAAGCACCTATTTTTGAGTCTATCAAACAAGTTGGGTTCTAGTGTTAGCCTTACGATAAACCTGATCTCAAAGTTCTTACTCCCCTGTTTGGTTAGTTTTCCAATCATATGGAGAATCTGTTAATGTCTCCTACATTGCAGATTTGCATCGTGGTCTCTTTGTGTTAAAAGATTCATAAGTCACTCTTGTGTCGTGCTCACTGTTCAAGGATATAACCTGTGTCAGACATTCTGCACTTGCCTTGACCTCATGCGTCAGCCATTCCTTGGTATTAGTATGTTTCATCATGTGTTCAGTCCTATTCCAAATCAGCTCATACCTGTTGAGTGTCCCTCGTGTTGGATAATGGAGGATGCCTTAAGGCCTCCCTTCCAATGGACTTCTTCCCATCGACTTCAACTCATTATGCTCTGGGAATGAAGTTTAGAGTTTCGGTTAGTACCTTGGGGATTGCAGTCATTAGTGGTAGTTTCCCTCACTATTGGATAGATGGGAATAAATCAATGTCTCCTATCCAATGGATTCTTCAAGTGTTCGACGACAAGAACATTTATTCACACTTGCTTGAATGTACTAGGTACCTTGGGTTCCATTTTCATTATTGGTGGACATCCTCGCATTTGTTAACGGTATACATCAATGACCAGTAATCAAACAATACCTCCCATGTTTGACTTCAACTCATTTATTCACATGGATAGGTTTGTACCTTGGGTTGTTTTTGGATGAAGACCTCGGGATCCTCGCTAGCATCACCTTATTTATGTTATTTCCCAAGTTGCGCAAGACCGAGCCATACTCTTTTTAGCTCTTGATGAGACATAGATCTAGCTTCTTCTCTATGGCTATGTTCTCTAGTTTTGACATAGCTCCACCTTGTATTTATGTGGCTATGTTTACACTTATGTTCCTCATGGATCCACGCTTGTATTCTAGTGGCCATGATATACGCATCAATATTTGGATCATTATTGTATCCTCTTGGAGGTCATGTCCCACTATTTGAACATGGACAGTTACCCCAAGGATGAGTTTGTTTGACATTGCCTTTGCTTTCAAGTACTTATTTGAGCCTATGATTCTTGGTTTCTCCAGTTACTCTGCTTCCATGTTTCAATTCTTTGTTATTTATAATGTATTTTGGCCATCGTTTCCCTCACTCCCTCTGACCTCACACATTAGGGGGCATCTGTTATAGCTTAAAATGACACTTCTCTGTCCGTGACGACACTTGCATCGATTGGTCGCATGATGACACTTCTTGAGATCAAGTTTAGTCACACAACAGGACACTTTTGGATGAAAGGGTCATATGGGACACTTAACATGGTTGAAATTACCTCACTCCTCATCCATTTGATGGTCATAACCCTTAAGAACACATCTCCAGACCAAACCACCTCCTGAAAACCATCAAAAAACCCTGTTTTTGGCCATATTTCCACAAGAACATTGGTATCCTATGCAGAGAGTAGCTTCCACCTTGAAAAGTATGTTGGTTTGCAGTAGGAAGAGTAGGGTACTTTCCTGAATCAGTCAAAATCTCAAATTTTGGTCAAATTAGGTTGGTTTGGGAACCTCCTAATCGATTATAACTATTTTTCCTCTCCTTCATTGACTATATAAGGAAGGTAGAAGGGCCATGAGAGGGGACCAATCCCATAAAAATGTTATGGTGGAGGAATGGAGACCCTCATCCCCCTCTCTTGTGTCTTAGTTTATGATAAACCCTAGCACATCTTATTAGAGGCTAGGATCCTTGGAGAACAGAAGCAGGAGACCTTGAATCTAGATTTTGTGAAGTGCCAAGCTTGAAGGAAGGTATAATCGTATGTACTTGCTTCATTCATTAATAAATATCAGACGTTCTTCCCTTTCCAAATATGACCTATTCATGTGTGTCTAAGATTTTATTACAGTTTTCTTATAGTTTGATGTCTTCTTCTGTCATGAATATCAGTCTTATATATGTAGTCAAATGTATTTGAGAAAGGTATGAAGTTGTTTTGCAGTTGCGGGCCTTGTGACACTGAATAGCATTGAAGAGCAAGGAAGAGAAAGGCTTGGATCAACCTTCTGAATAAGGTACACATCCTCTTTAACCTTTATCTCTTTGCTTACTAGTTGCACTTGCAGAACATTTGTAGGTCTATCTTTTATCCCTGTAAGTTGGTATTTTCTCCCCTAAACTATAGGTGTATTTTCCTCACAACACCAAGAATCATGAGCAGCTTGGAAAGAAAGTTGTCTGGAGTTGATATTTTCAATCGTACACAGCCCCAGGGCCAGACACGAGCATTAGGGAAACTAAATGGCATCTGTGTGTTTCTTCTGAAAGAAATATTGTTGTGGTGCAAGGGACATATGAAGCGTACCATATTTTTTATGACCCAGTAGCAGAATATATGGAAGACTTCCGCAGTAGGGGCAAAGGGTGTAGTTTCACTCAAAGGGTCTTCATCCATCGCCATTACCTCGGGCCATGGGCCTTCACTTTTCTACAGTCAATTGAGAAAAATGAGAAGAGCCACCTGGGATATCAACTGCTAGACTGGTTGCATTGGCACTTTTGCATTACTTAGAGCCGTGGCCTCTCGAGTAGAGTAGGTTGTATATAAATAAGCCTCAAGTTTCAGCATCTCCAATTTCAGTAGTGAATTTCAACTTAGAGCAATTTCTAGTCTGTTTTCAGAATGTACAGTTTCATTTTTGTTCTTGATTTCAAGAAGTTTCCAGTCTGCAGTAGGACGGAGCATATGGTTGGGGTTCAGGTCGCCACAGGAGACACCACACAGCCGATTCCCCATACGTTTTTCCATGAATATTTTTAGGAGATCCCTCCCAAGTGGTCTACCGAAAAAAATTCCTCTAGAAGAAGCCTCCCAATGGATCAGGCACCCAGTCTACGAGATTCTTTGCTACCTCATAGGGAGGGCAACATCCTCGGTTGGAGCTAGTTGTTAGCACCTGTTTTTCATAAAATGGGTATCGAGGTGAAGTGATTGGATAGCCCTAAAATTTTTGATAAAAACCATGGATTACCCTTTCTTTCCATAGCCAAGTGCTAAAGATGTAAGAACTTGGAGATGCGGGTGCTAAAGGTGCTAGGAAAAGGAAAAATGGTGAAGAAACGCATTAAAATGTGACAAAATTAACCCAAATAAGCCAACGTCTATAGTCCGAAGGAAATAGAGATAACGGTAGCAGCCATGTTGGTTTCCACCATTGGATGGCGCAGGAGTGAGATTAATCGCCCACATTGATGGTCGCGTAACTAAGGCGTGGGGGGAATAGTCATACGAGCAATCGCGATAATGGATACCGCCGACCAGATGGCAGCAGGAGGAGACATCGCGAGGATGATAGGTGGTAAGCGGTATCGTTTTAATAAACATGCGATACCACCAGAGCATAAAAATATATCTCTGGCCACGTGGACGGCTCGGGGAAGCAGAGTAGTAGCCTACGATATAGATTAATGGACTACAGAGGTAAGTGCAATGTGACAAGGTAAACGATATATATCAACCTTGGGAAGATCGATAGTCCACAGTGATCCTCTCATTGAAAAGATGCTTACTAGATAGACAGGAAGGTGGTAGCGAGGCACAAACCCATTTTCCATATGTCACCACCAAAGGCGGTCGCGAGGAGATGAGTGGTAAAGCAAAAACTGGTTTAGGGGCATGCGATCCCACTCTGTCAGGGTACGATGCTTAGCAACCGATGATGGAGAATGGGACATGTGGAATGATCCAACGACAGAGATGGAAAGGGGGTCAAATCAGTGGTTAAAGAGAAGGATGGATCTGACGGTAGAGATTGGCATGTAAAAAACCAACGGCCGAGATTGGTAGGTGGTTGACAAAGCATCCCAAAGGATAAGTGAGTGGGATTACATATATAACCGTCGATGGGTAAAGTTAACATTTTTATTTTTTCTAAGACCTGTCGGGGGCAGAAGCCTCCAAGCGTGGGAGAGATGTAGAAAGCGATAGGTGAGTCCATTTCCACGACCCCTCAAGCTGTCTAAGTAAGACAGGAAAGTTCATGTGGCGAAGATTAGTCTATTCACGGCAAGGAGGCAAATCGAAGGACGGTTTCCGGGGAGGTTAAGGTTAAATGGGCCCAGGGCCTGGGGTTTGAAGATGATTGGTTCAGAGAGTCAGCATTCTATACCCATGTTTTTTAGTAGCATCTCACCCTTTGTCGTGTATTTCAAAGATATGTTTTTCTCGGAACCAGAGGGTTTTTCGGGGGGATCCGTCATCACTACTCAGAGATAGGTTTTTCCCGCAAGAGCTACCATGCCGTCAATGGGTTAAAAGACCAACTTCCAAAACTGGGGAAGGGAATAGAATGGAAATGTTGGAAGCTCTACTGGTGTAGGAAGAAAGTGCAACTTATGATCTTGGTCATTGAGGGAGAAGAAAAGGCTGGAGCCGCATGTGATTAAGGGGTGCAGGCAGGAGGAATGTCACTTGTGCGGATTGATAGGTGGCCCAAGTGGTTTTGGGGATGAGGTGACTCACGTGTTTCGTCATGTGGGGGAGACGTGACGTTAAGTGTTGTCATGTATACAAGGCCAGAGGTATGAACCGCTTAAAGGCATCTTTCTGCCACCCTGTTGATGCCCCGGGGATCGCAGCATCAATCAGAAAGGGATCCTCCCCGATAGACTATCCCAATTAGATTATCCATCGTTTGGTGTGGGGAATCCGTCCGGGTAGTGGTTCCGGCAACCGTGGGTTTGGAGATTTGCTCCATTTATACCGGTTATGGCTCGATCCACTGTTCTTTTGATTTTATGTTTTATAATGATATGCAAGTGCCTAATCTAAATTTAATCTAAATGCAAAACTAGAACACAGATCTATTTCTAATACTGAAAATAAATCTAAACTATCCCTGCAAGGAGCAAATTGAAAGCATGAGTAATGAGCTGTAGGAGTTATCTAAAAATAAACAGACAGCCATTAAATCTTTAAAGATAAAGCTACAGCAAAGGTAAGAGATATCAGAAGATAGCTTCTAATTAAATATAACACATTCCATTACTCATGAAATAGAGAATTCATTTGCACAGAAAGAAGTAAGATCATTCACTACAAAGAAATAATTCAGAACAGTAAAGAAAGATCTCACAGTAAAGTATGGAAGTCACAAGAATAATCCAATATACATCCAATCTTCATTCCCATGCAAAAAGATGTCCTCTCCAGGCTCTTATTAGGTAGATTTTATTTCCTTGAGACAAGTGCAAGGTAGCTCGTACAGGTTCAGAAAATAATATTTCCCTGCCAAAAGTCCTTTACATTGCTTCCTAAACTTCTATTTATAATATTACAAAATGCCCTTTGGGCTACCACCTGGCTCTCTACACTTGTCACCTAAAGACTTTCCCCCCTTTTAATAGACAAAAATGTGACCCTTTCTTAAACAGAAAATTACTTAAAAAGAAAAGGACAGCTGTCCAATGGCTCCACGTTTTTTACATATGAAAGCCAAATTACAAAAGATAGGAATTAATGCTTTAATATCATCGCGTTCACTCTTGGGCAGGCGCTTCAGCTGGGAGAGAAGCACTCGAGCTAGTTGTTGCTGCTGTTGTTGCTGGGAGAGAAGAAATCGGGCTGGCTGTTGCTGCTGTAGCTGCTGGGAGAGAAGAAATCGGGCTGGCTGTTGCTGCTGCTGCTACTGGGAGAGAAGAAATCGGGCTAGCTGTTACTTCTGCTACTGCTGCTGCTTTCTTTTCCTATTCTGCAATGTAACTAAACCATATACAAGTATCTCTTATAACTACATTTGCTGAGGCAGGGAGTAATATTTTTTGGAAAGTTACATCTTTACCAAGCTCTACTCTAATACCTTGAATTTCTGCTACTACTGCTTGGTGTATTTCCTTAAGTAGATGATTGTGTATTGATGACATCCCAATATAATGATGGAGATCATCAATGGCTAAGACATCAATCCTCTTTACATATTCTGTTTGGATGCCTAGCTCTTCCTTCAGGTCAGCTAAACGTTGTTCTTTGCCCGGGAAATCATCAAGGGACTGAGGGAAATTCAACTTGCATTTGTCATGCACTTCATGGATTCTTTGATAAAGCCCATTAATTTTATCCATTGTCCCTCGGATCTTGGCCATTAGCTTAATGCTACAGTTTCTGCAAAATTCCAAAAGGGCTATGTATTCATTAAAACCATCTTCAGATTTGAATGGGAGATGCTTGGGGAAATCTACCTTTCCTTCTCTCCATTCTATCTGGCTCAGGATATTTTCCTTAACCCGAGTATATTTAGCTTTAAGCCTATTGGCCTATGCATTAACTTCTTTTAATCTAACCACCATGGCCTTGAGCTTGCATACTTCCTCAGTAATTAGTTCCTGCGTGTCATGGACTTGCTTTAGGATGCTACAGGACAGCTCATGGAAAGGAGACATATCTATCGCTCTGCTCTCCGCCTGCTCTAATTGCTCAACCAATGCCTGCTTGTCTGCTTCTAGATGGGACACTCTGGCTCCCGCATCATTTTTTTATGCTTCTACAATCATCATCTGCACTGCCAGTTGCTCCTTTTCTTCTTCTAAATGGTTATACTTGTCGGATAGTTCTTTATGCTCCACAGACAGGCGATTATACCTATTCACCACGAGATCCCTGTAGGCTTTCTCATTAGCCACAGTATGTTGTA
Organism: Larix kaempferi; assembly: GCA_027924585.1. Classification (NCBI taxonomy): domain Eukaryota; kingdom Viridiplantae; phylum Streptophyta; class Pinopsida; order Pinales; family Pinaceae; genus Larix; species Larix kaempferi. The sequence continues at coordinate 4,436,460 of BSBM01000406.1, forward strand.
GCATGCGAGCTCTCCTCTTTGTCGACTCAACTTCTTTAACTATATCAGCCACATTGTCCAGCGTTGCTTTTGTTGTCTCCATAGCGGCGGATGCCATAGCTAAGGGAGCCTTATTTGTGTTTTGCATTATTGTGGTCTCCCGGTGGGTAACAATATCTTCTTGGAAGAGTCTCTTTATCCTCTCTTCCGATTTAAGGACCATTGTCTTCCTCTTCTTATCATAGACAAATTCATCCCATCTGGACACAGTATGCTCTTCCGATGGAGTATAAGGGACAATTGGGAGATCTATAATATTTATTTCTGCTTCCGCAGTTGGGGTCGGGACTACTTGAGCTGAATCTGTTCCCAGATTTTGGGTACCAGAGACACCTGCTTGTGCTGTGTCCGCCTCCACATTCTAAGTGCTGGAGACACCTGCTTAAGATATGTCTATCTCCATGTCCTGAGTGCCAGAGCCTCCTGCATGGGCATCTTCAACTGTCTTGAGTTCCTCTTCCGTCTTTTGCCTCATTTCAGCTTGTTGCCTTCTCTCTTCTTCTTCAAACTGTGGCTTATTCTCATTTCCTTCCACCTACTTTACATCCTCTGCTTCTTTCTGTTGCTGGGCTTCCTCAACTTCTTTCTGCAACCTTTCATTTTCTGCTTCTTTCTGCAATCTTGCCACTTTAGCTTCTTGCTGTAACCTTACTTCCTCTGTTAACCTTTGTTCTTCTTGGGCTCGGGCATCATCCGCTTCTTTCTCTTTCTGCAGGCTGGTTTTTTGGGCCTTGGTGGAGCTAGAGCTTGCTCCACTGCCTTGGCGACAAATATGCAGCTCAGTCATGTTACTAATGCCTCTGAATGCCTCTTCCTCGGTATCATAATAATGAGCGTACTCAAAATGAGCATAAATTTCCTTGCAATGCTTGGCAACTTTTCCTCGCCTATCATTCCTATGGAAAATTACTTCGCCGAAGTGCAAAGATTTCATCTCTTGAACAAACTCCTCAGCTGATGCAACCCCTGAGAATTTGTAAGCTCCTATGCAGAAGGGTAGAGGAGGGAAAGAAGCCTTATGCTACTTGTTAAGCACTGCTCTAGTTCCATCTAGGAAAATTTGTCTCACTGCTTCCTTGAGGACCACATAGTCAGTAGCATACCTCGGCAAAATATATGGAGCTTTAGTCCCTCCAAACATTCTGATGTAGGTGCCTTGCTCTGAAAAATAAAAATCTCCATAGTTTTCAAGGATCTCCATGGAATTCTCCGACAGACAGTTGGGCTCTTCCTTGAATATCTGCTCATATAGGGGCATGATGAACCCCTCACAGATGAGTTTATAGCTGGCTGTGTAATTTTGAGCCCACATCATCTTGTAAGTAGTGTAGACTGGGGTATTGGCTTTATCCCACGTGCAACCTAAGCTGGGGAAAGATAGCTTGGCTAAGATACAGTCAATGAGATATGAAGACATGTAAAATTCTGACTTTTTTAAGGCCAGACCTTCTCTCGCAGCAGTCACCATTGATGCCAAACTATACGATAGGATAGTAGCCCACTCAAACACAGTTACTTTGAATGCTACGAAGTGGATGATGGGAACCCATTGTATCCTGTATACAGTACCATCGGGCATGCCGAAAATTCTGCATAACATCAGGGCGATTAACCTGAAAGGAGGTCTTAGATTCTGAACATCATATTCGTCATTACCTCTCTTTCTTAGGTGCTTTCCTGCGACCAATAATTTTTTGGCCATTTCAATATTGTTCATCTGGCCCAACCATTCATCACTCAGATCTTGCTGGGGACGTGAGAACTTATAGGCTACGGCAAGATATGCTGGGTGGAATGAGGCGATGGCTACTCTCCCACTGTCATGTAATACTCTTGTCTCCGCATTAGTATGCTCTAGTATCCACCCGATTACTTCAGAACATGGGAACGGTTTAGGGCGGGTAGAAGACCTAGCTATGCCTGAAGTTCTGATGTTGCGATAGATCTACTCCTCTTCTAGTAACATATCTAGGATATCTTGGTCCCTGATCATCCTGTAAATATCACCCCACCAGACTTCGAGAGGAATACCGGTGGTGCACTTAGTATCTTGGAACATAGTTTCAGTCCTAAGTGGTACTGGTTCAGGTTCCATCATTTTAGCCTTCTTTCTACCACCTTTTTTCATCTTGGCTTATCCCTGCTAGCAACCAAATACAAGTCATTATAAAAATGTGCAACCTGCTATGAGATTTTAACAAAGAGAAGGACCAATTCAACATGCTAAAACATAGACAAATTATGAAGCTGTGTGTTGGGGAAGAAAAATAGATCACTCCAAACAAGAAAAAATAGACTTGATTATCCTAAGGAAACAAAGTTTGGAATGTTCCCGAAAGGGCACGCATACAACGTGAAACAACCTGCTTCCCATCTAGTCCTAGGAGGGATGGTATCCTTCATCATTGCACTTCTAATGGTTAGTGGCGGGTGAGTCTGGAGTGAAACAACCTTACGATGAAATAAGGGGCCACTTTCCACATTTATGAAAAAGTGAGGGGTTCAGCTGACCCAACCACTACTGTTAATATTTACAAGACTTTGTATGGCCATCTCGGGGCTTGAATGGGGGCGACGACACCTAGAATATGGCTGGTGAAAAGGCTCGGGAGGTCATAGTCATGGATTTGGTTGAGCTGAGAAACCACAGGGGCCCCGACGGCCTTAAAAAAAAAAATAACGATGTATGGCCACGAATGTCTATCGGCCACGTTGAAGACGGGAAAAAAAAAACCCACAGGTAACTTGACGTGGAGATAAGACAAAAAATAACGGTTAAAAAACCTACCTGGCAACGAGAAGGTGGCTGAATGAGGTGGATGCAGACGTGGACGAGCTGAGCTGGAGCAGTCTGGCACGGTATCCCAACGGCATTTGTTTAATAAAAACTAACACCATGACCAACCCAAATCCCCACCGGACTTTTAAATGAGTTAGACACGTGCGGTATTTAATCCGGTGGGTGGTGCATTTAAAACGAGTTTTAATTTTTTGTACGTCGCAGTCTTTTCAAGCCGCCTCGGCAGTTGTGTGCAACCATCATTTGCAGGGCAGACTCACAAATTTCACCCGCAATTGTGGAATGATATAGCAAATGGCTTCGACATTTCGGAAGAGATTGGCGTATCCTTCTGAAACGCAACCTTAGGAGAGTTGTTGCGAGTGTTTTTACGGAGTTGTCCCGCAGTTTCAGGGAAATATACAATTTCTTTCTGCAATTTTAATGGAGATAAGTCAATCGCTTCCGCAATTGCGGAACCATTTCATGAAGGTTCCTGTCGTTTCGGGAGGGTAGGCGAATGGCTTCCGCAACTCAAAAAAAAAAAAAAAAATTTTGAAGTCTCCGCGGGGTTTCGAACATGAATGCTACCGTAGTCGCGGAAAGCTTTCACAAATAGCTTCCACAGTTTCAGAATGGATTGGCGAATGGCTCCGCTGTTTCGGAAAGATAAGATGAATGGTTCCGTAAAAAGTTAAGTCTTTCGGCGGGGCTTCGGAAAGATAATGTGAAGGCTTCCGCAGTTGCGAAAGGCTTTCGCAACTAGCTTCCGCAATTTCAGAAGGAAAACCCAAAAGGTTCCGCCGTTTTGGAAGGCTTTCGCGAATAGCTTCTGCAACTTCGAGAAAAAAGACTTAAGATTTTTTTCAAAAGAGACTAAGTCATTCGGCGGCCCCGGGGGAGATTTGCGAATGACTCCCACTGTTTTGGGAGGATAAGCTGAATGGTTCCGCGACTGCGGGAGGATAACCCGAAAGGTTCCACAACTGCGGGAAGATAAGTCAAATGATCCCGCAATTTCGAGAGGATAACTCAAAAGGTTCCGCCGCTTCGAGAGACTTTCCCAAATAATTTCCGCAAATTCGAGAGAAAATTTCTAAGTCCTTTTCGAGAGGCTTATGCAAATGGCTCCAGCCGTTTCGAGAGGGAAACTCGAATGGTTCCCGCAGTTTCGGGAGGATAACTTGAATACTTCCGCAACTGCGGGGGGCTTTCTCAAATGCTTCTGCGACTTCAGGAAGATTTCACGAATTTTATCCTTAGAAAAAAAAACTAGGAATTCTTAAAGCAGGATTTTCAGTTGAAAACAAAGCAAAAAGGAGAATTGACCTCTTACAGCAGTCTCTCTAAAAAAAATAAAGGAGGGGCCCCAATATGTACAAAAATTTGGGGGGGGATGTTGTTGCCAAAACACACCCCGAATGATTATCGATGCGATGGAGGCAACCTCAGCGTCACCACCCACTGCGCCGTATGTCTGGAGATCTCTGTCGAGCATGTTTTAGGTCAGCTCAGACCTAGGGAATCATTGTTACTTGATTGAAGAGTCAGATCGTGTTATCATGGCGAAGGTGGCCACACGTAGCTACTGTCATCATCACTGCAGTTATGGGTATGGTTTTTTGTTCACTATACGAGATCGGTACATAGAAAGGATGGTACACCTGGCAGCTTGGGGCATCTTTTAGTTAGGATTGGATCATGGAGAAGGAGCAGGAATCCGTGGTGGTTTTCATGCCAGAGCAGGCATGGTATGAGGTGGAGGAAGAGAATTCTCCTTCGTCTCCTATGGCGTTCGACCACGAGGAATCCAGCTCCGATAGTGATGATGAGAAGGTGAAAAAGCAGCAAGTGTCCAAAAGAGTTCGGCATCAGAGAAAAGAGAATGTTCCCGAAGGAGAAGGGGGCGTCCAACAAGACAAGGAGGTTTTCCATGATCTCGTGCTCTCCACTACGGAAGTGACACCTCCCCCTCCCATTGAGGAATCACAGGTTTATAGCTCTCTTAAGGTAGAGGACTTCTTTGAGTCAGGCCGATTGAAAATTCCGAAGTAAGGTGGCACATTGTTCATAATATTTCTTTTTCCCATCTTAGTCAATCTGTTTTGGACTTGACATGTATGTAATGTTCCAAATTTGGGACTGTCAAGGTGGCAACGTATTTCTGTTCGTTTCCCAAGGACTGATTCTAGGCCAAGAGCCTATAAAAGCTTTGTAATAGAATAATTAAGGGTTGGAAAATCATTCGGCTAAGGCCTGAGGGGTGAACCTGGTTTTGAGAATTTCATAGTAATACAATGTGCAGTGCCTATGGTAGACTATTTTGCAGAGATTCTTGTGTCATTCTAACTTGTAGTCAATTTTCTCCTTCTTCCCTATGTGCATGTGCTTCTTGTTATGCCTTTACATTATGTTTTTCATTTCATGTGTGAGATTACTTTATAATGGTTTGGAATTCTTGGAAACTCACTCCGACTATTATCTGAGATGTTCACAAAATATTTTTACTAAATTTGATATTGAATTCATCTTTGTTGGATGTTCATATCAATGGACTGTTCTTATTCTCTTCTTTTACCACCAGAAAATATCTTTACGACAGCAAGCGAGTGGCTACCTTGCCTCTATTAAAGTAGTTCATACTATGGAATTGTTATTTGATTTATGTGTAATATCTTGACTCCATTTCCCAATTGTTTTTTCCTTGTGATTATCCCTCCAACAATTTACGCACACCTTGTCTCATCAGAAATCTGACCTTCTGTTAATAATTTAATTGAATATTTTCGAGTGAGAGAGGTTGGTCTGTGAGTTCACTATTGTCGCCTTTGAATGTTTCCATTCTTTCATTGATTCATGGAGAAATCCCTCTCCGACTATGCTGGGTCAGTAGCATTAGTACAAAGTTGGTTAGTGGTTACCCCGACTTGCCCTGTCCTGCAACTCAGGGTGTACGATTTGGGTGTTAACACATGTTTCAACCGGTTCTACTTCTGCCCACTTGGTGACAAATTCTATTGCGGTGATAAGATATCTTGCACCTATTCGCCTGCCGACTACTAGAAATGGTCTAATAAAATCGATCACTCAAATTTCAAATGTTCTGTTGGGCTTAATTAGAACCAACGGAATTTCTGATCTTGGCAGCGGTCGCCCCATACGCTGACATCTATCACATTTGGATACAAATTCTCGACAGTATTTATGAACTGTCAGCCACCAAAGTCCTGCTTGCATAATTTTTCTGGTTGTTATGTCTGCATGATAATGACCTCCCACCGGTCCAAAACGAGCTTGAGAAAGTATAGTTTGTCGTTCATGCTCAAGTGCACACCAACGTAATATATCATCCAAGCCAAGTTTATAAAGGAATCTATTGATCAGAGTGTATGGTGTTGCTTTCATCACCAGGATATTCCTCTTTTTCTCAGTCATTCCTTCAAGGGATTTCCCATCCTCCAAAGATTGTGCAATTTCTGCAAGTTCTGAAGGGACTGCTTCTATGCGAAACAAATGTGTTTCTGTAAAATCATCTTCTATTCCTGTCGGCTCCTCTCCTGTGTCGATTCTCGACAGGTGATATTGCCCGACATTAGCCTTCCCAAGTCGGATTATTACTTCGAACTCAAACTCCTGAAACAGTAGGATCCATCGACACAACCTCCCATGGTGCAATGGTTTACTGACTAAATATTTCAACACTTTATGATCTGTATAAAATACGAATGGGTTAGCCAATAAATAATGACGGTATTTCTGCAATGCAAATACCATACCTAATGCTTCCCTTTCTGTCGTAGATTAATTTATTTCAGCTTTATTCAACTTCCGACTGTTGAATGCATTAGGATAATCCATTCCATCCTTTCCAGGTGGTGTCAGAATAGCGTTGACTGCTATTCCAAAAGCATCAATATGCACATGAAACTTTACCAATGAGTTTGGAAATCGGAGGATGGGTGCTTCAACCATTTTTCTTTTCAAAGTATTGAATGAAACATCACATTCTTGCATCCACCTGTAATCTTGATCTTCTTTTAGCATTTCTTCAAGAGGATAGGTCATGTCAGAGTAATGTCTGATAAACTTCCTGTAATACCCCGTATGACCTAACAGGATCCATACTTGTTTCGCATTAACTGGAGGTTTCAGGTCGAGAATAATTTTTATCTTGGCATAATTAACCTTTATTCCATCTTTGCTTACAACATGGCCTAGCAGTATGCCAATTGGTGTGGCAAAAATGCACTTTTTGATGTTTAGTGACAACTATATCTACTGACAACATTCCAACATTAGTCGAAGCCATTATAGTGATCTCTCAGCATCATGTAGATTGTCCAATCATCAAAGTAGACAACCATGGTTTTGTAGATATATTCTTGAAATTCTTTGATGACACACTGGGAGAAGACTGCTGGTGCATTCTTTAGACGGAAGGGCATAACTTTGTACGCAAATGACCCAAACTCAGACACGAATGTTGTCTTTTTCTGATCTTCCTTTGCAATACGTACTTGATTATACCCAGAGAATCCATATGTGAAAGAATAGCATTCGTGCCCTGCAACTTCGTTAATAATTTCATTTGCAAAAGGAGTTGGAAAGGGATCTGTGAGTGTTACCTTGTTCAGCTTGCAAAAATCGACACAAATCCTTAGTCATGTCAAATCTTTCTTCTTTGGATGAACCACCATTGGGCTTGCCCATTCTGACTGGTCGATAGGATATAAAATACCTGCTTCAAGCATGCTATCGATCTCCTTTTTAACAATATCCTTATATTTGTGAGAAAGCCTATAGGTTCTTTTCTTTACTGGTCTGGCGTCTGGCTTGATATCAATTTTCATCTCGCCCATCTCCTACAAAAGTCCTTTCAGGTCTTTGTAATCCTGAGCAAAAATGTCCTGAAATTCCTTGAGGATACTGGTGATTTGTGTTGTTTGTTCTTCACTCCAATAGTCGCCAATTTTTTCCATTTTCGGTCGGTCGTCTTTTGAAATGTATTCTTCCTTCATTTTAATTTTTGCGTCCATCCATTCTAGAGCATAGCTGTCATTTATCGGTCTTTCACCTTCTTTAATTTGTGTAAACGCTGGTGGAAACACTTTTTCTGATAACCTTTCTTGTTCTTCCTTCTCAACAAACTCTATGCTAAAAATTGTTTTCACTGGATTTGATGTGTTGGGGTGATCCTTTCTCCATTGGAAGCTCTTCCCGACTGATTTATCTGTTTCTAAACTTAGTCTTGTCGAATGATGGATTTCTACCAAAATTATTTTATAGCAGGTGGTAGGTCAGCGAGTAGTCTGCTTCTTTTCTGCCATTGGTAGATTTTTTGTCGGCCACAAAAATTCTTTTAACTTTTTACTCGCTTCAACCAACTTCTATTCCTTCGGGGAAAACTGGAAATCCTTAATGGAATTTTCTTTTAAGTCTTTCCACATGAAATTTTCTCCCCTCGCCTCTTCCATCTTGTACCATTTATTGGGTAAATCATCAATTTTTCTGGGGAAAAGATGAGGCCATGCTCTTTCATCTTTATAGCCCAATTTTCTCCATTCTTTTTCACAACAGTCGATGTGGACTTCAGGATTTTGTCCCTGTGTGAACATAGGGATGTCGGCCTGAGTCATCAGTTTCTTTCCTCCAAATATTTCTATAAAAAATGTCGATGCAGTATTCCATCTTTGGAGTTTCGACTAATGGGTGTCCCACCATCTCGCAGCTTGACCAGTAAATGTCTCTACCAGACTTCGTAATCGGCCTTGCTCTCCGACATGTTTTGATACTTGTTCAACATGTACAGTAGGTGAATCACGTTCTTTGTATCTCAATGTCAGATTACATGTTTGTGAGCTTCTGTCTGGAATAAACGTCAGATATGCTTGCATCTTTCACTCGAATATCTTCGGAGTATATGATATTGAGACACAGTTCTTTATTTGCTTCTTTGAGATGGATTCCACCATCCATCATTCCTTCTCATGAAGATCATAGTTCTCGATCTTCCAGTTGTAGATCTCTACATCAGAATTATATCCAAGTGAGACAGGATCTCCAAGGTGAAGCTCTCCTTGGGAATTTGGTTCAATGCATTCTTCATTATTGTCTATTCGGTAAAGCTGTCGAATATCATTGTCAACTTCTGCGGGTTCTTCCCATGGCTCTCCCTGAGATGAGAAGATAGGTACAATAACAGTTTGTTTGTTTCCTTTCAATTTGATGTGAATTTTATCTAAGGAAATTGAGGCCTTCATCTTTCACCCCCAAGGTCTTCAAACCAAGGATGGGAAAGAGATTGCATCATCCTTGGGATTTATGATTTTAAAATCCACTTTTGTCATGATGCCCTTGATCAAAGTTTCGACTCCTTTCCATACTCCAATTGGCTCAATTAATCCTTGACTTGCGAGCTTTAGATAAATTCCCAATTCCTGTAATTGTGGTCGACTGAGTTGGTCCCAAGTATCACGAGTCATGATATTCACTTGGCAACCAAAATCTAATACGACTTGTCGTACATGATATCCATTTATGTCTAGGTCAACCAATGGGTCAACATCATTTATTTCTTTTTGATTTAGTCGGAAAATGTTTTTGGTTTGTCTTTGCTTGACATGTTTATGTTTTAATTCGTGCAACAGATCAATCATTCTCCCTACAGCTTCATCTTTTGAAATTAAATTGAACACTTCATTTAGAGCTTTATGTCGGTTTTCTTCACTATCTTCATGTGCTGCCAATTCACAAAATATGTCAGATGCATTTTTGTACATAGATTTTTGTTTCTTAGGATTTGGATAATACTCTTTATCTACAATTTTACTTATCTGTGGCTTATCTTAACCAATGTGAGTACCTTTCCTAGTGACAATTTGCAAGTTTTTAGTACGAAGCATATCATTTTTGGGTACACAAGATAAGACATGAACATTCTTTTTATTATTTATTCTTTCAATCATGGTAGGGAAATACTCTAAAAAGTGATCGCCTACCCCACACTTTGTATAAAATTTAAGATCTGTTCTTTCTTTATAAGGGAATTCAGCATGCCGATGATCCTCACTAAAATAAGTGAAACATAAACCAAATTGATTAGGTCAAACACCATGGACACCACCACCACAACCATGACCTTGGTATCCTCCACGCCTATTGAATTTGTCGTAATGCCAATCAAATCTTTGGTCGTTATATCTCAGGTATCTGTCATTCCAATTTCGACTGTACCGGTCATTCCTTCCATCATTCCTTTCAAACCTGTCATTTCCTGGATTTTTGTCGTGATGTTGTTCGACAAAGTTTGTTTGATATACTGCATGGTAGTTTTGTCAAATTTTCAGATTCATATGAAATTCTTCAATTGAATGTGTATTGACTTCACATATTTGACACCATTTAGCTTTCTTGTTTTTCAGATTGTATGGACAATCGTTTGTGGTGTGCAAGTCATACTCTTTACACACATCGCAAAAGCATCTGGTCTAAATGATTTTAACTTCTTGTCGCCGATCCTCAGTTGGACAAGAGTCTTTCGTGTGTCCCGCAGTTCGACATGTAGTACACCACAGTTCTTGCCCTTTCAAGCTCAAAATTTGAATCGCCTGCTCCATACTATCAAGGAGTTCGTCGACATGTCTATCCATGGAGACTAAAGGATATTCATCATCCATTTCAATCTCCAATGCTGACTTCAATGCTTCTGCGTAAGTATTAACCGGTTGTCGTCGAACGTGTACTTTAATTTTGCTTATGAGACCGGAAATGAACCATTTGATTAATAAATTTTCTTCGACCTCATAGTCAAGTTTTCTCAAGAGGTATTTAAATATTTTTCCGCACTCCTTGACAATTTCTGTTGGCTTTTGGACTGTTGTCTTCAGTCGTTTGGCTGCTAGAGATGTCGCATCTTCTATCATGAAAAAGGCGAGAAAGTTTTGCTTAACTTCTGCTTTTGTTGCATTTGGTGTCTTTGCACTATATCCCATGTACCATGTCAGTTCTCTTTTACTCAAAGAGCCAACAAACTGGACCACTTGTCTTTCTTCGCTGGTAATTTGATTGGTCATCCATATCGTTTCGCACACGAACCAATGTCATGTCGGATCTTCATCACCTTCATAGAATGGAAGGTGTTTTGTCGAGTGCGACATGTCTGCTAGTGTATTAACTTTAGGAATACATGGAGGTGTAGGTGGATTGTTTCCGCAACCAGAACCTGTTGCTTCTTTGACTTCAACTAGCTCTCTGTCAGGACTGGGTTCTATATCTTCCGTAACAGAATCTAGAACTTCCAATGTTTTGCCGAGTCTGTTTTATTTTACTACTTCTGTCAAAATCCAATTAAAGTTCTGCTCGAACAGGATTTCGCTAAGCCTCAGGTTCTCCGATGTATTCGGTAAGTCACTCAAGATTGGTATTGGCAGGGGGGGCACTTCTTCATGTTTTGAGTATACTAGATGAAAACTTCGATTCAAAAATTCGCATTGAAAGGATACCCAATTTCCTTCTTCCGGCTGATGAATCAATAATCTATTGATGTCATCGCCTTCTTCACTTTGACGACTCCAGATTCTCGACTGACCAACATGGAGACCCAGATTTTCCTCGACAATTTCCTACACCTGGACACTTTGTGTTAAATGAAATGGAGAAGGAGGTGTTACCATTTCAGGTATCTGTACTTGGAGAGCTCTACAACGCTCTATCCACAAGTCTTCTTCCATCAGCAACAGGTCTTCTTCGACGCCCTGATCATCGTGGGCTCGACTTGAATCTGACAGATTTTATTCTGAATCTGTCACGACATTTGATCCTAACGTCCTCTGGAGTGCAATTGCCTGCTCTCTCAGCTCTTCACAACGTAGTCTCCTTTTTTCTCTTTCAATTTTCTGGATGTCTAGGGTGCTTTTATGACTCATAAGTCTATCTTTGTCGGATTTGCATCCACTGCTAGCAATGTTGCCTTATCATATGTCATTTTTCATCAAACTGGATACATTAGAACATGCTTCGCCGTCCCACAATGCTAGTCCGGAGTTTTCTAGACCATTGGGGAAGTGTAGATCCTTACTTGTTCAGAAAATATTCCCATTCTCGTTCATACACAATTTTTTCCCACTTACGTTCTTTCTCCTCCCAATTAGAGTTTGGAAGGGGCGGAAGCAACAATGGTCGTGTCTCGACAATATGCACAGCGCCTTTGTCGATCAAAAACTTGAACAATAAGGTCGACAGAGAACATAGAAATTGATCAGCTAGTTCGGTGAAGAACTTTCTTCTAACTTCATCTATAGAGATGTGGTCTTCAATCGCTTGCTCTTCATAGAAGTCATTTGCAATATTTTCAGACCACTGCGATAGGTTCGTACGACCTCCGTTGATCAACTTCAACAATAGACTCATCTCTGCTTCATCAACTGGTTTTTTCATCCAGAAGCTTCTTCAAGACGGTCGGCATAGACTCTACAAATCTCTCATGAGTCTCGGAGAAGAATCGATCTCTCGCTTGGATAATTGTCAGCTTGTTTCATCGTGCATAGTTCTGTAGATAATTCGTGATCTTCTTCTCCCACCAATCCCTAATCTCCTGTTTTGAAATCATAGGTCATGCTGCTATTTCTTCAATGCATCAACCGACAACGGAACCAGATGTTGTAGTCTTGAGGTTCATGTGGTTATTGTGGCTACATTATATGTTATAAGGAAACATACACAATGATACAGATACAAGAGACGAGACAGATAGAGAGAAGTATAAGCCTTTGTATTAACCAACAAGAGCATAATACAACATAGAACCAATATAACTAGTACATCAGCTCAACAACCTATATATATATATATATATATTCCTATGATACAGTTACATAACCATCTGTCGGTCTAATTGACCGACTCGACCTATACTAGTCTACGTGACGTATCGACATATGCTTCAAGTGGTTGGGCGGAGGGCCTAGTCGACAAGGCGATATAGGCTCCACCAACAAAATCCAACTTAACTAGTCTTAATATCATTGAACTGCTTGAGAAAAGAAGTACTATAAAAATAATATTTATTTATGATTTGGATTGTAAAACAACCCATCAAAATTAATGTTTTGGGGACTCAGGGGATTTATGTTACAACATATTTTTCCACCTTGTGAGCATTAGCATTGATTGGCCTTTAGGATCCATTTCGTTAACTCATATTCATCATTTTGTCCTCCAGGAACACATTTTTCTCTATCTTTGTTCCTGTATATGAGCTGTTCCACGTTAGCCCGTGTACACGCAAGTTGTTGGACTATAGCCCGCAGGTACCAAGTAAAATGGTGAAAATCATTATAAAATTACTTTTTACTCCCAGAAATCGGTCTTAGGGTGATCTTTGGCCCTCCATATGACCTGAAATGCCTCGATCTGTCCTTTCACTTACCTTTGGAAGGATATATATTGAGCTCTTATGGCATGTGGAAGGGAGGAGAAAGAGAAATCAAGAAAACTCTAGTTTATTTTTGTCGTGACTTGAGTGTATACTCATTGATCCTTGTTGTTGTGAACTTCTTATGTTCACCTTCCAAACTCCTTTTCATAGTTTGAGTTGTCCATAGTATGGAGGATTGAGGTGGTGGAGGCATAAGTAGAGAGACTCATTTCTTGGTTCATATTGGTTGTCGGCAAGAGGTTGCACATTGTACTTCTTGTTATTCATTAATGGAAATACTCATTTTGTCGTCCAATTGATGTTGTGAATATTGTTAAATTACATTGGGTTATATTTGCTTATAATATCATGGATCATTGCTATTGATTATGCTAATGCCTTTCACATATTATATGCACTTGTGTCGTATTGTTTGTTGAGACTAATTTGCAGGTTCAAGTGCACAAGTTGAAAGCTCAACGGGGATCTACTTCAAACATCCGGTTAAAGGTTGGTCTTTTATCCATTATCTTAGCATTGTCATTTATATAGCTTTGCATTGGGAATTGAGTCATTTTCTGGTAGTTAGTTGTCTGTTGTGGTCTACCCCAAGCCATAGGAAGTTTTCTTTGTAACAGAAATGGTGACTCCGCTGGGGAGAACATCCATTTTTGGGGATTTTTAGGAATTTGTCCTTATTTAGAGTTGTTGTTTGTCGAATATCTAATTCATTGCTTGATCGTTGGGATATACTATAGAAAAAAATCTTTTTTTCTGGGTTATTGGACTCTTTGTTTGTTCATTTTATTTTCCCTGTACGCGGGTCAGCTTAGTTTTTCCTGCGTCTACACGCCTCTATCTGCACTGTAGTTCACGTCTACTCGTTGGTTTTCCTTCGATAGTAGCGTACAACTCCGGGTTTGATTGTTTTATGAACTTGAATTTGTTGTTGGGTTGGTTTTGAGTGTTGCTGAGTCTTTATTGGCCTGATCCCTGACTGTTCCATGCCCTGTTTGTGACCAGGACTCCTCTTTCTCTTTGTTTTGAGCCTTGTTGGTTTTTTACCATTTTTTATTTTCTAGCTCATTACATTGGCTGAGTCTTACTGTTTGGGATTTGTTGGGTTGTCTTAGTGATCTGCTCTACATTTCTTTAACTGAATAGTTAGATTTTGCTTGCATTTTTCATTTCATTATATTGAAAAATACAAAAACATAGTTTTGCATTTTCCTTTCCATTATAAGAGAAAATACAAAAATATTTTCTTTCCATAATGCATTTTGCATCTGAGTGCTTGTGCTTTCATCTAGGATCGGTTTGTGCATTGGAATTTGAAAAGATTTGCATTTTATTTCGAATCGTTGGATTGATTTTCATTATAGTGGCATTGTTTTTATTTAATAGATGAGTATAGAATTTTTCGATTGTGCATACTATTGAGTCCTATACATCATCAGTTTCACGACCATATCCTTTGAGTAATTACAACCATTTAAAATCAACGCTTAGTCTTAAAATTGATTAGAACAATTTTTCTTTTATAGTGATACGAACCATTACACCAAAACCTCAAGATGTTAGTGAAGGCCGCCCACCAGGATCTTAACATCCCACCACGCTCTGCAGTCTAGACTCTGGGCTAGATGTGCGCCCGTACGGTGGTGTCCCCTTTGCGATGTACGAGCCCCGGGCGAACACTGCAATGCCTGCGTTTCCACTCGCTCTGTGACTTGAATCTGGGTGGAGGCCTTGATACCAGATGATACGAACCATTACACCAAAACCTCGAGATGTTAGTGAAGGCCGCCCACCAGGATCTTAACATATAGGGTGCACCAACTAGTATAGGTTTAGAGTCTTGGAATAGATCGTTGTGAGTTAACAATCCAAGACTACTAGATGAAACATTATGTGTCTGACTAGGGAGTGGTGAATTCCATAATATACATAAGTGTTCTCAGGAAGCTCTACTCAGACCATAGTTAAGCACGAGGTCACGGGAGGTTGGTTGCGGACATAGCCCTCCAATATTGGCTGAATGTGGGAGATATTTCCAGGATTTGTTCGTATCTGTGGACTCTTGGGGGATTTGACCCTCTTGAGTTTCGGGCTTAGCTACCCTGCCCATTAGATGGATCCCACTTGCGAAGGCCCCCTAAGCATTGGTTATATTGTGGTGACATTAGTTTCCTTACCTAGGTATCACATAGGGCATTCATAGTGGTTATACTGCGATTGTCCTAAGTCAGATAAGTGTTGGACAACACAGTTTCCTGTTGTATAGGGATTTGAACCTATGCACACAGTGAAGTATGGGAGCCCTTATAACTGACTATGTTGCCTCCGGTTATAGTTTAGGAGTCTCAAGCCTCTCCTAGGCGAGACATACTGGCTGTAGTGTCGGGAGGCCCTTGAGCTACTCTTGTTTGTGTGCATTTGGATGTAGTTTCTTAGGTGTGTGCTCTTTGCTCTTTGATCGTTAATTTGGCCATTAGGAGACACTTTGATTTATTGATTCTTCGGAGGTATCATGGAGCGATGTCCCACTCTCCGCCAGTCTCGTCGGTTGGCTAGTTTACCAGCCGCTGAGGTTACACATCGTGTTAATAGGGGATGCTAGAAGGCCCTCTCTGATTCTTCTGATTCTTTTGAACACTTCGCGCTGACATTAGCGTTGGTTTTGGCATGGGAGAAATAAATACAACTCCATCGGGTAGAGTCGAAGACACTTCTGACACCCCCACTCCTAGGGAGGCATGGGAGGGGTGATCCACAACCCAATACCCAACCTAGTTTGTTTGGGCCGGATCCACCTAAGGATGACCTGTTCGATCCTTCGATTCCACATAATTTCCTATATGGGATGCCAGAGTCACATGTTAACATAGGTCCTATGACCAACACTACCTCGTTCTCTTATGGTATGCCTAGTCTGAACACAGTTAATACTTCCACTACATCAGATAGTCATACTAGCACTAAACATGGTGTTGGAAACACTGCACTCACCGGGGGCACTACCCTCGCCAGGGGAAATACAGACTCTACTCACACACATCAGCATGGGATGGGCTACATTCCTCCAAACTTTCCAAATCTTGGAGGGATACCGCCTCCTAGGACTACCCCTCATTGTGGGAACACTGTTCAAAATACGGCTCACATTCCACAATATACTACACATGCCTCTACACATTAACCCGTGACCACATTCGCTAATGTTAACAATCCTCCTTATACCAGGAGTGGACACATCTCGTATACTTTTACGACCACTCCTGCTACTCATAACACCAATGTAGGGGGTGGGAATATACCTTATAATTATGGTCACAATACAACTGCTCCTGCTACTAGTAACGCTTATGCTGGGGGTTGGACTATACCTTATTATGGTCATAATACAACTGCTCCTGCTACCAATAGTACTTATGCAGGGGGTGGGAACATACCTCACAACTATGGTCATTACAATACGGTTCCCGCTACGAGTAATACTTATATGACCCATATTTATGGTGGTAACCCTTACTATAATACAGCCGGTTCTGGCCCTTATTACAACCCACCTCATTCCAGTGCTCATAATACATATATACCTACTTACCCTCACACGGGTTAGTTTGGAGGAGGTTATCAACCTTATGGTCATGGTCATGGTCATGGTCAATCCTATCCTTCAGGTCCGTATAATCAACCTTTTATGGGAGCTTATAATCAATCTTTACAGCCACAGCTTCCCTTCCTTCCTCGATTAATATTTCTGATCTTTCAAAGCTCAAAAATGATCTGGTGTGTCACGATCCTACTTGGCCTCCGGTCCCTACCAAGCTCCCTTCAGACATTCCCAAGTTTGAGGGTAAGGGTGGTGAGGATCCGGGTGATCATGTTATGACTTTCCACCTTTGGTGCTCATCAAACTCGTTAAATCACGATTCCATTCATTTGAAACTATTTCAATGCACCCTCACAGAAGCAGCCGCGAAGTGGTATGTTGAGTTGCCTGGGGGCACGTACAGGGGTTTCAATGATATAGCCTTGGTTTTCTTGGATCATTTCTAGTTGCCTGTTCGCTATGATAATGGCACTGAAATCTTGTCTATCTTCTGTCAGAATAAGGCCACGCACTTATCTGACTACATTCAAGAGTGGCGTCGACGAAAGAGGTTAGTGAAAGCCAACATTCCTCCAGAGTTTCTGTTGGAATGGTTTCTCAAGTATTTGCTTCCATACATTTCTAAGGACATTTCGATGTCCGGCATTATGACTGAGGAAGAAGCTATATTAAAGGTTCAACAACTAGGTTTACTCTATGCTCAATCTGGCATCTTGTATGATATTATTCCTGACGCACAGCGATCACGACATGAGCCCAAGCCAGTTCCTGGACCACATGCCAATGGCATTGCTGGATCCACAAGTACTCGACCTATAGATTTTGTTGCTAATCAAATGCAAAAAATTTCACTTAACCAATCTACTCCTGGACAGGTTCACACCTTGTCCACTTCAACCCCATCGTCCAATGTACATGTTATGCAATTGACGAACCCATTGGGTACTAACAGCTTGGTGATAAGAAGAAGGAGAGAAATAACCATAAGGGTGGAAATAATGGGAATAATGGTAGTAATCATAATAATCCTCGGTGTAGCTAGGGTTTTCACCCTAGCTTGTGCAAATGAGCACCTACTAAGGAGAATGGAGTCCTTAGTAGCAGTTCAATAAACAGTAATTAAAAGACAATGCATTAAAATGGAAATTATTCTAAACATGTGCATGAAACATAAGAGACAAGAAATGATAAATGGTTTTCTTTTGTATTAAAATTTTACCTCAAGTGTAGAGGTTGGTGAAGTTCTTGCAATGATCCAAGAGGGTTGCTCCAAACTCCAACTTTGCTCCTTCTCTTTCTCCAATGGTGGAAATGGGCCAAAAGGGGCACTCAATGGTGAACGTAGCTCAAGGGTGAGCTAAGGTTTCAAGAGTGATTTTGGCAGAGTAAGGGTATAATTGATTGTGGATATGAAATGAGGGGTCTCCATCACCTATTTATAGTTTTTTAGTGGTGGAGTGTTGGCCCATGGTTTTGGGAACCATATGGTTTAGGTCAGTTGTATAGGGTTTTTTCCTCCTTTTTTTATATTTTTTATTCCCTTTTTAGAGTATTTTTGGTATTTTGTAGGAATTTTGGGGGGAAAAGGGCTTTTTTAGCCTTTTGGAGGCTTTTTTGATGATTTTGTGGCCTTTTGGAGGCTTTTTAATGGGATTTTAGGGTTCTGAAGGTAAATATGGTAGGAAATATGGACAAATGAGTCATATAATGGGGTAGATGAGGTAGTGAGCACTCTTTGGGTGTTAACACTCGAAAATAGAACGCCAACCCTCCTTGGCATGGTGGAAATGCTGGTGCGGACCGTAACCCTAGGCGTAAGGTGAAATTCCCTTGCAAGCTTTGTGGGGAAGATCATCTTACTCACTTTTGTCTTCAGATTGAAGAAGCATCAAAGCATATTACACAGAACCCAGATGTGTTGAAAGATCCCCTTCCACACCATCAAAATATGGCTTTGAATGCTCCCGCTACTAGTGATGGGACCAATGATATTTCAACGTCCACTTCTCAAACTGGTGGCTTTGGATGATTGAATATGGTTAAATCAGAGGTTATTGTTGCTACCCGCCAACATGATTATGATGCACCACAACCGAATATGGGGAATGAGCCTCCTCCTCCTCCTGATACCTCTTTGCATATCGAGAAACCCACTACCATGCCACGGATACCGAAAGGTGTTCTCAAGCGCTCTACGCATAATCCCAATGCTCGAGCGGCCCAAAACTACTCTATTGTAGAAGATTTGGGTCAAAATCCGTGTGCCATGTCGACTCTTGAGGTTTTACAGGCATGTCCTTCTTAAAGGATGCCCTTTTGCGTGCTTTAGGAGTTCAGGATGTGGGGAGTCTTAACCTTATTAAGTTTGACACTATTGACATCCAACCTCACTTACCTTACCACGTGGCTTTTCAAATCCATGTGGAGTGCCTACAGAATTTCATCAAAAGAACAGTGGTTGACAAAGATGCTTCTACGTCAGTGATGTCTTTATCTTGTTGGAAATCTCTTGGATTTCCTTGTGAAAATCCTCACAGCAGATATAAGAGATGATGTATACCTCACAAGAAGATTAAGCAAGAAAATAGAAGAAGAGTGGACAATGCAGTGTAAAAGAGCAACAAAATTATGATGCAGTAGAACTCGGATAGACGCAGAATAACATCACACACTAATTCATTAATGTTAACACCCAAAAAGTTCTCACCATCTCATCACCCTCATTACATGACTCATTTGTCTATATTTCCTACCATCTTTGCCTCCAAAACATCAAAAAACCATTAAAAGGCCACCGAAAGGACAAAAAAAACCCTTTTTCCCTCTCCAAATAGTTAAATTTTGTCAAAAAATAGCAAAAATCCTCTAAAAAGGCCCTAAATTCCCAAAAATCAAATAAAAGAGAATAAAAAATATAAAAAAGAGGGAAAAATGAAGCAAAAACCATATACAATTGACCTAAACCATATGGTGCCAAAAACCATGGGTCAATACTCCACCACTAAAAACCTATAAATAGGTGATGGAGGCTCCCCATTTCACAGCCACAATCTTTCCTATCCTCACTCTGCCAAAATCACTCTTGAAACCCTAGCTTACCATTTGAGCTAGTTTTTCCCATTTTAGTGCCCCTTTTGGCCCATTATTAAAACACCTTGGAGAAGGATAAGGAACCCATTGGAGCACGGAAGCAACCCTCCTAGACTACTGCAAGAGCTCCACCAACCTCAACACTTGAGGTAAATGTAATCTTGATGATATCATAATACAAAAAGAAACTTTCTATTATATTGTCATTTTTTATTTCTGTTGATACACATGTTAGCTTAGATTTTACTGTTTTACTGTTTATTGAACTGCTACTAAGGAGGCCCTTCTCCTTAGTAGGTGCTCATTTGCACAAGCTAGGGTGAAAACCCTAGCTAAGGTTTTGGCGACTCCACTAGTGTTCCTTTGAATTTCTGGTTAAAATTTTTAAAAGTTTTTAGTTTTCTGCAAATATTTTTCTGTTTTCCCTATTCGGCTGTGGCTTCATCCAGTTGGGTTTTCCGCCACAGATCGTGGTTCTACTCTTTGCAGCCGTGACCCAGATCGCAGCTTTCGGCCATCTTTCTGCGATCCAGATCGCAACTATTTTCTCTTTTCCCGCGACTTGAGCACAGCATTCTGCCTCTTTCCCGTGTCCCAGACCGCAGATTTAGCCCCAGACCTACGATCCGACCATGGCTTTCTGCTCCTTTGTCGCACTCCAAAGCGCACATTGTGGCCGTAAACCCACAATCCGACTACAGCTCTTCCCCCTTTAGTCACGCCCCAAACCGTGCCGCTTGACCCCAAACCCATGATCCGGCCGTAGGGTTTAGCCCTACATTCGCGCCCCAAACCGCACCTTTTGGCCACAAACCCATGATCCGATCGTAGGTTACACCCCTACAGTCGTGCTCCAGGTCGTGCATTTCAGTCACAGACCCACGATCTGTTTTCTACATTTTTACCCTTTTTTTAACCCAGAATTTTGCTGCAATATTTTCTGCACCTGCACAACCACCTTTTCTGTCTACAGCCACACTTACCTACAACCTTTTTCTGCAGTTTTCTTTCTGTTCCATTTACAGAATTTTTTAAGTTTAAGCATTTACATAGAAAAAAGAAAATTTTGCATTGCAAGTTAAATTTCTGCATTATTATTATTGGTTAAAAAGTTGCCCGCACCGTGGCACTTTTGATTGGGTTCATTACCTCACACACACACACTATGTCACCTAATTCAAGTGATCCTTAAAATACTACTTACCACATCAACATTCTAACCCCACTTGGGGAACACATAAGAATATTTTTGTTAGGTAGGATAGGGGGGATAGGCATCAAAATAACACCCCTCGGTCACTTACACTTGAGACATAGTTGTTGTCCATTAGGGAACCAAAATCCCCTAGTATTTTTTGACACGATCACAACCAGTTTATCATGGGGCCTCTCCCTTAGGACGGTTGAAGTAGCCAGACTGGTTTCGAAGGCCTGAGTGGAATACCGCAATCCATTCAGTAACTGAAGGATACCTACTCGTTGGTCTGCGTGTGGTGATTCCTTTTTAGGCCCACACGGTGATAGGACCGGAGCTGCATATTCACCTTTCTAGACGTGTCATGAATGGGGTATCTTATTTTCCTTTCTTCTAGGATTGTCTTACTCGGTGTCCCTCCCGGTAGGGGGATATCTTTAGCCACTTGGCTCTACTATCCATATTGTCTGACTTGGATTTCATCACCTTGTAGAGGATATGTCTGGTTGAGTCAGAATACTATTTAGCTAGGTGTTTGCATGCTCCCTTACCTCCCTTTGGTCTAGTGAGTCCACTAGTTTTATTTTTTAGGAAACCTGCTGCTTGTTGGTATTCTGACCATTGTTGTTTACGCTCTGCTTATTGTAGCACAGTTATTACAGTGAGCATTTCGAGTTGGTTGTTGGCCTGAGTGCCATATTTTTTGCGCTTTCCTTTTGCACACTCGGCTGCATTAGGGTTTTTGAGCTATTTTTCACTCGACACAACCCCTAGATATTTGACACCATCTGTCACCATTGAGTCCCCAAGACACTCTCGGTGCCTCCAGGGCGAGCCCTCGTAGCACAGTTCACTTGACATCACCCGTCATAGATGTAGAGCTTCATCACTTGATACCACTCGTCATAGACCTCGAGCTTCATCACTTGAGTCTACTCTTTGATGACATAGAACTCCGTCCCCCAGCTCTGATGCCCCTTATTTCACATCTGATTCTAAGGCAGAGTCTGAGAACCCCACTTACACTGCACCAACCATCCCCATGGCTGGCATGACTTCCAACCTGTTCTTTGTAGGGACAATTGGTGGAGCGTCCACAACACCCCGGCCACCACACCTACTTTAGGTATGCCCTCGATGGGGCCCACACCCACCATTCCGGTTACTGTG
Organism: Larix kaempferi; assembly: GCA_027924585.1. Classification (NCBI taxonomy): domain Eukaryota; kingdom Viridiplantae; phylum Streptophyta; class Pinopsida; order Pinales; family Pinaceae; genus Larix; species Larix kaempferi. Next base: position 4,458,763 of record BSBM01000406.1, read on the forward strand.
CCAATTCTAGTGGCTAGCATACCCAACCCAACCCCACTGGTGACTCACACTACACTTGGCGGCGTAGGACCCTCCCATACCACCTTCGTGACCCCACCTGGGGGAAACATCCCCAACCTGAACCCAGCTCTCACACTTGGGGCCATCGACCGTAATGTTGCCTCCACCACCAGCTTGTCACATCCTTCTAGTAGTTTTCCATTCATGGCCAGTCTTAACATTCCTGACCTGGACAGACTGACTAACAATCCCATCAGACACAATCCTACGTGGCCTCACATGCCCACCAAGCTCCCATTAGACATCCCTAAGTTTGAGGGAAAGGCAGGTGAAGACCCCCAGAGCCACATTATGTCCTTCCATCTATGGTGTTCCTCCAACTCCATAGTGGACGACTCTGTCCGACTACGTATGTTACAACGAACTCTCACTGGCTCTACAGCCAAGTGGTACATCGAGCAGCCCCATGGGGCCCATGCCACCTTGAATTCCCTCACCTCAACCTTCCTACAGTTCTTTCAATTACCTGTCCACTATGATGCAGGAGTTGAGATCCTACTGTCTTACAGACAAAATATGGCCACCCACATCACTGACCACATTCATGAGTGGTGTCGATGCCGAATCCTGTGCAAAATCAAGTTAGGTGACCGTATCTTCCTAGATTGGTTTCTACAATCTCTCCTTCTCGTCATTGCCAAGGATGTGGCATCCGAGCGACCCCAGTCTGAGGAAGAGGCCATCCTAAAAGCCTAGCAATTTGACCTTATTTATGCCCAGTCTGGTTACCTATATACCATTATACCCGACGCCCCCTATGGCGATTCCTCCTGAAACGATGCTCCGGGGCATCCCATGCCCCAAATCGCATCATCGGCCGTATTGCCTCGCATAATCATCCCTTTTCCATGACACGTACTAGTAATGGCCTCGACCTTTCACGGGCTACATCCCACTCCGGAGCAACGAATTCATATTCCCCCATGGCGCATAACCGCCACTTCCACAGACCCTCATGTCCACCTCAGTGCTTCGGCCATGCATCCCCCACTTATGTTCCTCCGATTGTGCCTCAACCATATTACAACCCGCAGGTTACGCACACTCCTGTATCCTCTTAAGCCCCCCCCGCTTATTATCCGCCACAGGAAGCACCTACGGAAAATCAACCACCCGTCACATAGACGTATCAACAACCCCCACAAGGTCACGCACCTACACCGCATCCACCCCCACTCACTTATTATCCACCGCAGCCTGCTCCCGCACCTGTACAACCCCAGCACCCACCTACCACCCAAGGGAAAGTGTACGCGCAACAAAATCTGCAGCATAACCAAAATACCCAACACCAACAAGGCCAACAAAACCGCGAAAAAGGACGTAACCGCGGGAACAACCCCCCTCCAGACCAAGGTGGCCAACCACCTAATCCCCCAAACAATAATAACACGACACCTGCCAACCAAAACCCTGACAAACCACCAAAACAAGCTAAGAACCCTAACTTACGAATGAACCACCCTTGTTCTATTTGCGGGGTCTATGGCCATTACACACACACTTGCGCACATTTGGAGCGGGCACAACAACTCTGGACCGATGATGCCCACCGCCAAGGGAACAAGGCACCTCAGGCGCCACCTAACCCCCCACCACCTCAAACTCAACCCTTGGTGTTACAGAACCCTTTACCAACCCCAGGAGTAGTGAACACTCAACCATTAGCTCCCCCTCAAGGAACCGCGCCACCACAACAGCAAGTCACGTACGTTGTTCCTACCCACCCCACTTTAGACTCAGGCACCCATCACTTGTTGATGATGTCATCCACCGATGTCAACCTTCAAACCTGCTGGAACCAATATGGCTCCACCCCTGAATCCCCTCCCACCGACAAAACCACCAACGCTCTTCCCACCGATCAGCCATTATGCATACCTCCGGCCCCATTAGATGGAGCCCCAAAAGCCCCTCACTTCCCACTTCGTCGCATCAATAATAACCCCAATGCTCGCACTACGTCTAATTACAACATTGTGGACGACTTAGCTCAATCCCCCGCAGCCATGTATGCATTAGAGGTCTTAAAAAATTGTCCTACACAGCGCAAGACTTTGTTATAAGCCATTGGTGCTATCAACCCAACTGATTCATGAATGATAGCCTTTGATTTGGACCAATCCGAACCACGCCTGCCTTCCACATTAGCATTCCAAGTTTCTGTATCCATTCGGAATCTTGTCATCCATCGGTGCATCATTGATGAGGGTGCCTCTACATGCGTTATGTCCACATTCATTTGGCAGAAGTTGGGATCCCCTACTCTCCAGTAGTCCACCACTACGTTGCGAGCCTACCATGGTCATTCAGCTCAACCCCAAGGTCTCTTAACTAATGTCCCCGTCCAGTTGGCTGGTAAAACAATGCTTATTGACATAGAGGTCATCAACGCCCAACTTTATTATAACTTGTTACTTGGCCGTAGTTACATGTACGCCATGTGGGTGGTTGCCTCATCTGTTTTTCGTACCATGATGTTCCCCTATGAAGGACGTGTGGTCAAGATTGATCAACTCACCTATTATGATCCCAATGCCCCCGCTGCACCAAAAAATGTTCTCCTCATGGTTAAACAACCTATTTGCAGTGCATCTACCTCGTTGGTTTCCTCAGTTGGACCCAGATTTTACTCAGATATGTCGATGACTTCCACAATCTAATCTATTCCACCCACGTCACCAGCAACCAAAATATCTGACTTATGTACCCTCTCCCACAACACATAAACACCCAACCATCAACCGCCCTTGCTACCCCAACCACCGTTGGTACCTAGTCATGTTGGTGTTACACCCATCCATACAATCCCCTTCCTATTCCCTCCTTTGGGAGTAGTAAGTGCCCCGGTTATGGCCACTCTCAACCTCCCAGGGTTAACTCTAAGACTACCTGTGTGGTATCTCACGCCTCCCGTTTCCCATCCGACACCAAATGTCATCCTACAACTAGTGCAACCCATCACCACTACTAGTCAACCACCTCCCGGTGTCACTACTCCTTCCTCATCCACCAATCCATCCCCTCTTATCAAGCAAACTGGGGGCAGGGGCTCACAACCGTACACCACTCTACCCCCACCTAAACCAGTTAAGAATTCCCCCCGCGTTTCATGCTCCTCCTAAATGCTCTTTGTGTGATGAGTTGGGCCATGCTACCCATCAATGTCCACAATTACCCGCATTACAAGAGCACATGCAAATGCTTGACGACGACTCTAACATCCCATTTGTCAAACTAGAACTGACCCCTCAACCTTGCGATAAATCGTTGCGTACCAACCACCCTTGTGCGATATGCAACATTTACGGCCATTACTCACATCATTTCCCTGATCTCCCAGATTATAGAGCAGCTCTATACGAACTGAATAATGCCGATCTAGAAATATCCCCTCCTCTTATTGACGAAATTCATCCCCTACCATATTCCTCCTCGGAAGATATTAACACAATTTACATGGTTTCCATTGGAGACCCCTCTGTCTGATCGACCCCTTCCACTGATGTAACATCCTGAATTTTCATAAAAATTTAAAACTTTTAAAATCAGCGTTTATTGTAATAATTATAGTTGCAGAAATATTAAATGCTTGACAAGATGACAATGATTAAAGAAGTCATTAATAATAAACATAACTTAATTACTGAGTCAAAACATTGTTAAATGACAACGACACATCATACTTATGAAAAACATGCTTATGATAATAATGCTAAAGATAACTGAAAAGTGGGAAATATGATACGAACAAGTTTTCTTTTTTACAAGACACTGACGGTTTTTTTTTTTTTTATGTCCAAGGGTGTCCCACGAGGTACCCTGGAGTTTACTTAGCTTCCAAATCTAAGGCATTTGAAATGTTTCTATGTGCAAACAGCAAGTAAGAAGTTTTTTTTACGACAACATGTGTTTAAGAGTATAAATGTTTTTCAATTCATCGTCAATGTAAAATGCTGATTATTTCCTTGTGACACCAGTGCCTGGAGGTATGGATATCTGGCTCTAAAACTAGTTTGTAAGCTGACTTTCAAAACTCTTTAGTGTTGTGATTTCACGTCATCCAAGTACTTGTTATCATGCTGCAATTATTCTCATATGATTAACGTCAATGTTAACAAAATAGTACTTCCAATATCTATTGATGATGCTATTAGGAAACATATAGAAATAGTATTGTATCTTGAATAAACTCATACTACTCTAAGTCATGTAATTTATAAATGAATACACAGTTAACATAAATAAAGCATATCGACTAGTGTTTGTACTAAGATTGTAGCTTTAAAGTGTATCTCATCAATACTTAAACAATATCTATGATGATACAATGATCCTTGCGTTGCATTTCTAAACAAAAGGAAGTGATCGTAAATATAGTATTTATACTATGAATTAGCATTATCAAACTTCATTTTAAATTCTATATGAAAGGTAGAAATGAAATAGATACATTTCTTATTGTTACTATGCCTTTACATACTACTATGTAATTTAATTATTACAATGTCTAAACCTTAGGCTTGAAACTATATAAGACTTACACTACAAATTACATTTATAAGCTTAAACAAATTGCAATCCTAACTATATGATCATATGCTAGATTGAATAATATGAATCTATCTACATGTTGGCACTGTCGAGCTTTGACATATGCCAAACCATTGGATACGATGCAATATGATAATACAAACATTATATTAAAATGTAATATTACAAAACTCTTAACCTAAGTATGACTATCATGAGCTTTGAATTTACCCTAGCTCGTGAATGGAGTGCGGAGTTGATGTGCCTTAAATGTATTAATTGACAGGTTGGTAGAAATACGATTATGTATTAAATGCCTTGATCGAACTCCATAGTGGAAGGTTGGTTGTCAACCCACATAGCTCGCCCATGATAACCTTGATTGGTTTTAACACCGGAACGCTTGGCTGGCAAGGTTAATACGATACTTCACTTCCTATCTGTACACTGCAATACCCTCTTGGCAGGCCTTGCTGGCGATGATGTGGTTGATGTAATTAATGGATATCAATACAAGGTAGCTCGGTCTCCAAGGTTACGCTGTTGGCATCTCCATGCTCGTTGATCTTATCAACTCTCGACCATTGATGTTGCTACTCTAAACCTCGTTGTATGTATTGCATTGCAAATTTTCCAGTCTTCATTGTTATGTTAGGGTATCGACGACAGGCTTCCCAAAAAGTAGGGTTTGGTGAGAAGGTCTCTCAGGGTTCGATCACGTGACTTGTGAGTGATAAACTTCTTAAATAATATACAGGCTGATAGCCTCCTGCACTTGAACTGTGTTAACTGAATAGTGGCAAGGTTTAACTTCTTCCAGTGATGTAATAGAATTTCGGACAGAGTTCGAATCTTTAAGGTTAGAAGAAAGTTTACTGTGAAAAGGTTTTAGGGTCATCGTGAAGTGTCAACTTGCTTCGTCATTTTGATAAAGTATAAGCTTGTTTCTTCGACAAGACAAAATCAAAGGTAGAAATTCGATATTGTACAAGATGTTGTAATACTTGATTTGATTCTGCAAAACTTGTCTTGACCCTTGCAATGTTTGCTTGGCAGGTACCCGCTAAAAAGAAGTTGAAGGTTGAAGAAAGAGAAACTGGAAATGCTTCGGTTTCCTGGTAAGCTCCGGTGGTTTCTCGTAAGACCTCGTAGGTGCCTTTGATGATGCTTCTTGTATGATGAGAATTGGAAAAACCTTTGAAAGTTTCAATTGTTGAAATATTGTAACTTCTAAGAATATTATATTTGTATTATTCCGGAGATGTTTCATTCCTCCGATGGGACTTTATTATGTATCTGGAGATGCCTTATTCCTCCGATGGATTGTGGTAACTAGGGTTATTAGATCTCCCATGTGGGGGTCGGCCCTGAGTTAATTTATTGGGGGTTATTAGACTCTCTTGGAGAGGTCGGCCCCATAGGGTAAACAGTCAGTTGAAAAACAAGTATAAGTAGAGGAGGTTGTTCCTCACTTATTACACACTTCCATCACTCGGAAAGTAGCGCACAAGTAAGAGAGAATTCTGCATAGGAGGTAGAGAAGGATCTCTAGTCTTGGACTACATCTTGTATTATGGTTGATCATCTTATTGAGGAAATCTTTGCTGGGTTTTCTACCCCATGAGGGTTTCCTAGGGTAAAATCTTTGTCTATCTTGTGATTGTGTTTCTTCCAGTGATCTTGCTAGTCAAATTAGTATAAAATTAACATGGTATTAGAGCTAGCCTGAATAGGACATCTTTCACTGGGTGAATATCTCTCTCTCTCCTCCAGTGAAAATTAGGGTTTCTGCAAAAGTTGGTATTTTTTAATTCTGATTGCATGGCTGGATAGCCCTCCTCAAAATCAAATTTTTGAGCCCTGGATCAAGGTTTTTGGTTGGGTAGAAATTTGGGAAAGTCAAACCCTAGTTTGACCAAAAGTGCAGTAAACCAGAAATTCTGTTGCAGATCCAGAAGGTGAAAAGTTGAAGTTTTCAGAAGCAGAACACACCAGAACTTTAAATCAAGCACATCTCCTGGTAAGTGTTATTCTGTCCCTTAAAGTGTTATTCTGTCCCTTAAGAAACTTCAATTTCTTTGATCCTTGAAGAAGATGGCTGCAAGCACTAAGCTTGAAGACAAGCTAGAGGGTATAGAAAATTTCCAGGCATGGAAATACAAAATTGGCCTCATTCTTGAAGAGAATGATCTTGCCCAGTATATCAAGGATGAGATTCCAGAACCTGAAGAAGGTGAAGCCAAAGAGAAGCATAGGAAGGATTTGATCAGGGAAAAGAGAATCATTGTTGATTCTATTAAAGACCACTTGATTCCCCAAGTGGCATCCAAGAAGACTCCAAAGGAAATGTACGATGCCCTTTCCATAATGTATGAGGGAAAGAACATCAATAGGAAGATGAATCTGAGAGTTCAATTGAAGAGCACAAAGATGAATAAAGGAGAATATGTTAAAGACTATTTCTCAAGGATCTCCCAGTTCAAGGAACAACTAGATGCTACTGGAGATACTCTTGATGAAGATGAACTAGTCATGACTGCTCTAAATGGTCTCACAAGACCTTGGGAGTCATTCATCCAAACCATGTGTGCCAGAAAAGAAAGCATGAAATTTGATGTGGTTTGGGAGGATTGCATTCAAGAAGAGGCTAGGGTTGCAAACAGAAAAGCCTTTCTCAAAGAAGATGACCAAGCCTTGGCCACCCACACCAAGAGAAAAAGGAATCAATCCTACTTCAAGAAGGATAGTCACAAGGAGTCTCATCCTCCATAAAGATTTCAAAAGAAAAGAGGAACTAATCAAAGAAGAGATTACTCCTCATTCCAATGTTTTTCGTGTCACAAAATAAGACACATTGCTAAAGATTGTCCTCTAAAGAAGAAAAAGGGTTCTCATTACAAAAGACATCAAGCACATCTTGCAGAATATGATAGTGAAGAAGAAGTAGAAGAGGAAGAAAGGCCTCACAAGAAAAGACCTAGAAGAGAAGAAGAAGAAGAAGAAAGGACCTTCTTCAAGAGAAGATCTAGGAGTAATGAAGAAGAAGATGCAGAAGAATATGTTCTATTCTCTGCACTCTCTAGATCTATAAAACCTGGAGAAGATACATGGCTTATTGACAGTGGTGCTTCAAAGCACATGACATGTCATAAGAAGACTCTCTCAAGACTTGAGGAAAAGACCTCTCCATAAAAAGTATCTCTAGGAGATGACTATCAATATCCCATCAAGGGAATTGGTGAAGCAAGCTACAAGCTTGATTCTGGTACCCCCATGAAGATGAAAGAAATATTGTATGTACCAGGATTGAAGAAGAACTTGCTATCCATCTCATCCTTGGATAAGAAAGGTTATAGGGTTGCATTCATTGATGGATAAGTATTAATGTGGTCCAAAGGTAAATCTATCAAGGATGCAATTATCATTGGTAAAGAGGAAGGAGGTTTGTACAAGCTCAAGGGCCATCCAAAAGTTGTCCTTGTACATGAAGCCATTATCCCAAATGAGCTATGGCATAGGAGACTTGCTCACATTAACTACAAGGCACTACCTCATGTAAGCAAGGTAGTTATAGGTCTGCTGAACTTAAAGATTGATCATGATGGCACATGCAAAGGATGTGCAAAAGGGAAGAATATCAAGAACCCATTTCCAAAGAGTGAAACAAAGACTAAAAGTACCTTGGAGTTAATTCACTCTGATGTATGTCGACCAATGCCCTCCACATTTTTGAGTGGATATGAAGACTATGTCACATTTATTGATGACTATTCAAGGAAGACTTGGATATACTTTCTAGAAGGAAAGAATGAAGTTTTTGGAAAGTTCAAGGAGTTCAAAGCCCTGATAGAGAATCATTCAGAAAATAAAATCAAGATTCTTAGGACAGATAATGGCGGAGAATATACTTCAAAAGACTTTGAAGATTTTTGTAAGGAAGCTGGAATCAAGAGGGAGCTAACCACTCCCTACAATCCTCAAAAAAAGGGTGTTGCGGAAAGAAAGAATAGAACCATCATGGAAACTGTAAAGACAATATTACATGATCAAGACCTACCTATGTATCTGTGGGCTAAAGCAGCTGGGACAACAGTCTATGTGCAAAATAGACTATCCCACAGTGCTCTTGCTTTTAAGACTCCAGAAGAAGTGTTCATAGGAAAGAAGCCTGAGGTAAGTCGTCTCAAAATATTTGGATGTCCAGTGTATATTCACATTCCAAAAGAAAACTGAACCAAGTTGGATCCTTCTGGTAAGAAGGGAATATTTGTTGGATATTGTGAATCATCCAAAGAATTCAAAATTCACATCCCAGGTTTTCATCATATGGAAATAAGTAGGGATGTGACATTTGATGAAGAAGCAACTCTCAAGAGATCTAGGAAGTGTTAACATGAAGAAGTCTATGAAGAAGATGCACCTCCCAGAATCACAGAGGTTGTACCCATCTCTGAAGATACTACACAAGAAGACCATGACATGTTAGAACCACAAGAACCCCCTATTACAAACTTATCAAGAAAAAGAAGGCCAACATGGGCCAGAGACATTATTCAAGGAGCTGAAAAGTATGGAGCTCCTGAAGGCTCCACTAGAGAAAGGAAGAAACCAAAGCTAGTATCCAACTATATGGCTTTGATGTGTGATCTTGTGTATCAAGAACCCACTAGCTATGAAGAGGCAGTTCAGAAGAAAGAGTGGGTATAAGCAATGACAGAAGAATACCAGTCAATAATGAAGAATGATGTTTGGGATATAGTTCCCAAACCAAAAGATAAAAGTGTGGTATCTTCCAAATGGATATTCAAGATCAAACATGCTGCAGATGGTAGCATTGAAAAATATAAGGCAAGATTTGTAGCCAAAGGATTCTCTCAGAAAGAGGGAATTGACTATGAAGAAACATTTGCCCCAATTGCAAGGTATGCTTCTATTAGAACCATCATGGCTCTTGAATCCATGATGAAATGGAATATACACCAGATGGATGTAAAGACAGCCTTCCTAAATGGTGTGATTGAGGAAGAAGTGTACATAGAACAACCACAAGGCTTTGAGGTGGAAAATGGAAGAACCCATGTATGCAAACTGAAGAAGGCCTAATATGGGTTGAAGCAAGCTCCCAGAGCTTGGTATGGAAGAATTGACAATTTCTTGACAAACTTGGGCTTTACCAAAAGTAAAGTTGATCCCAATCTTTATCTCAAGATCATGAATGATGAACCTGTCATATTGCTGCTATATGTGGATGATCTATTTCTAACTTGAAATGAGAAATAGATTATCGAATGCAAGAAGAAGCTCTCTTCAGAATTTGAGATGAAAGATCTTGGATTGATGAACTAGTTCTTAGGTCTAGAAGTATGGCAAGGGCCAAAGGGAATCTTTCTCGACAAGGTAAGTATGTTGTGGGAATCCTGAAAAGCTTTGATATGTTGGAATGCAAAGCCATGGCCACTCCCACGGATTCCAACTTGAAGCTGTTAGTTAATGACTCTTCAAAGTTAGTGGATATGACTATGTACAGACATATTATTGGATCATTAATGTAGCTAACAAATACCATACCAGATATATGCTTTGCAGTGAACACCCTAAGTCAGTATCTAGTGGAACCTAGACGAGTTCACCTGATTGCTGCAAAGCATGTGATGAGCTACCTAAAGGGTATGATAGATTTTGGTCTATACTATCGTGGAGATCATGAATTCAGATTGTATGGCTACACTAATGTTGATTGGGCAGGTAGCGTATCAGATAGAAAGAGTACATCGGGTGGATGTTATTGTATGGGATCTGATATGATCTCGTCGTTCAGCAGGAAGCAGTCAAGTGTGGCTCTCAGCACAGCTGAAGCAGAATATATAGCTGCCTACTCTGCCAGTTGTGAAGCAATATGGCTTCGAAAGCTGCTATCAGGTTTGTTTGACTTAGAGATGGAACCCACTGTGATTTTGTGTGACAACCAAAGTTGTATCAAGATGACAAAAAATCCAGTATTCCATGATAAGTTAAAGCACATAGAGATCCGATATTTCTATATATGAGATATGGTGCAGAAAGGAGCTATCAAACCCGAGTATGTTAGCACTGATGAAAAAATTGCTGATATATTGACCAAACCTTTGTCTTGAGTAAAGTTTGAGTTTTTCCGAGATAATCTTGGTTTAGTTCAGAAGGACCCTCCTCGAAAGGGGGAGGGACATGGTCAATGATGATATTTGGATACTAGTATCGATGAGGATACTCGTATCAATGATTAGGATACTTGTATGGTTACTTGTATTGATGATATGTATACTTAGGATACTTGTGTGGTCACTTGTATTGATGATATGTATACTTAGGATACATGAATGGATACTTGTATTGATGTTATGGATACTTGTATTGATGAGGATACTGTTCGGATATCCACATCATCTTTTTCAGGATCTTGCATGCAATTAGGGTTTGCATGCAAAATCTAGGGTTTGCATGCACCTGCATGCACTTGCATGCATCCCAGTCACCAGTTTGATGCCTCCAGCACCTTAGCCACCTCATTCTAGCACCTGGGAGCCACTTACTACAGATTTTTAGCCCTCCTAGGCTGAAAGGTGCCCACTTCTCACCTACTGCCAGAGAAGGGCGCACTTGTTCACCTACCACTGCAGTTCCACTTCAGTTACATTCAGTTAGCTCCGATTCTCCCTGATTTGAGGCTAGTTTCACTCCCGACTGACTGTTTCACTTCCGTTGGACCTCCAGTTTGACTAGATGACTTGTTCTGACGTTAGTTAGTCTCCCATGCACCCCCCACCGAGCCTCCTTCCCTTAATCAGTGCTACACACTTCAGTTACACATGACACACTAAGTTAGACTCAGATTGACACCTGGATGATTGGTTCTTGTGCATTGATGAGCACCACCGATTGATGATGAGGACTCCTAGTTGGAGTCAAGCTACTCCATTCAGTGATTCGAATGGCCTACTTAGTCAATTCGAATTGCTCATTGACAGATATTGTATTCTATTGTAATTCATTCACCCTTTCTGGGATATTGAGCACTGCTGCATGTTTTACACAGTTTTACACCATATTTTCTATATTCATCTGTTGTGATTGATTTACTTGTTCATTAGATCTGCTGTGACTAATTTTACATGGTATCAGAGCCATTGCAGGGACAAGATCTCTTTTCTACAGGTGTTTCTACAAGAAGATTTGACTGAATTGCTCAAAAATTGCAAAAAGTTTTGGCATGAGATATCTCAAGGGCATTCGCTCCTGTGCATGCAAAGCTTGAAAATACATCCAATACCACTCCAGAAGCTTGAGTTTCCACATAATTCCTGGATCTGATACATTGGACCCATTCAACATTGTTTGATCTCCAATCCCAGGTGTGATGCAACTCTTAAAAGGGTGGATTGTTCGACCTTACTGTTCTTGGTTTGATTGTGATTTGCAGGTTATCAAGCTCCTGTTTTGCATTCGCTACACTGTGCATGCAAACTCCTCTTTTGCATTCGCTACACTCTGCATGCAAGCTCATCTACATCAGTTTGACTCGCTCCTAGCAATGGAATACTCTTCTTCAAAGCCTATCCTCACCCCATTCAATTATTTTGATTGGAAAGATGATATGGAGATCATATTACGTTCAAAAGGTTACTACCGAGTCACTCTTGGTCTTGAATTGGAGCCAAACAATGTGTCAGATCGAACCAAACACTACAACAAGCTTGATGAAGCTTATGGTCTTCTTTGTCTCTCCATCTCCAAATATCTTCACTTCCATCTCAGCGGATTGAAGACTCCAAAAGCTATATGGGAGCAACTTGAAACATTATTTGGCAAGCAGGATGAGCTTAGGGCTTTTCAATTAGAGAATGAATTGATTACCCTTAGTAATGAGAATTTCGAGACCATCAATGAATTCTTCACAAAATTCAAGAACTTGAACTTACAGTTGAAGAACAGTGGAGTTATCAAAGAGGACAAACAATTGATCCTCTCCATTCTAAGCAATCTTGGTAAAGATTATTCGGTATTTGTCTCTACTTTCAATTCCGGTCGGCCAACTACCCCGAATTGGAAGATGCCTACCTTGAATGCCTTCATTGAGTCCGTCACAAAAGAGCATGACAAGTTGATTCAAATGGGGTCCATAAGCTCCAAAGATTCATCCCTATATGTTCAAGGACCCAAGATCTCGAATGGTAAAGGAAAGCAAAAGAAGGAGAAGCCCAAATTCGAGCCTCACAAGAAAAAAGACAAAGGCAAATAAACGGATGCACCATCCAGTTCGAAGTTCAATCAAAAGGGAAAAGAAGGTAACCAAAAATCTAAATGTACTTATTTCAATCGTGGATTTCATCCCGAAAGTTCATGTATGAAGAAGACTATAGATCAAATGGCCCTCCTTTTGGAAAAGAACAACATAACTCTTCCCGACGGTGCAAGGAAGAAGGATAGGAATGATGATCATGAAAGAGGACAAGCACTCATGGCAACGGTTTCGAAGCCCACTACTCTCTTGATAGATTCAGGTGCATCAAATCATATGGCTGCAAATATTGATTCTTTTTCCTCATTCGATCCAAACAGCTCCATCCCCATCCATTTGGGAGATGACTCGAAAATTTCTTCAAAGGGCAAAGGTACGATTCATGTAGAACATGGAAACTTTCAGAATGTTCTCTATGTGCCTTCCTTGGCTTCAAATCTCCTTTCTGTGTATCAAATGACACACACTGGTGAACCAAAGCAAGTTACATTCATCCCTAATACAGTTGAAATTTTTGATATCAAAAGTGGAAGACTAGTTACAGTCGGAAAGGCAAATCACACTGCAAAATGCTATGAGTTTTCACACTTTATTCCGCTTGCAAATCCCACTGCTCTTCACACACATGGTAATGAGGTTAGTAGGATTTGGCATGAAATATTTGGACATCTTAATTATAAGTATTTGCTGCTGTTATCAAACAAATCCATGGTATATGGGCTTCCACAACTCCGTTCCTCGAAGGGAATATGCACTGGTTGCATCATTGGGAAGCACCCCGAGCACAGATTCGACCGCGGCAAAGCTAGCAGAGCTTCTACTATTCTGGGATTGATCCATTATGATATCAGTGGTCCGCTGCCCCATATTTCATTAAATGGTTCAAGGTATGTTTTGACATTTATTGATGATTTTTCCCGCTTTACATGGGTATTCTTTCTCAAAAACAAGTCAGAAGTGCTTGGAAAATTCAAGGATTTTAAGGCTTCTGTTGAGACCACCACTGAGAGCAAGATCAAAGCTCTTAGATCTAATAATGGTGGGGAATATATCAATTCCGAGTTGCTGCAACTTTGTGCCCAAAGCGGAATTCAGATCCAACATACAGTTCCCTACATACCCCAGTAGAACGGTGTAGCGGAAAGGAAAAATCGGTCACTGAAAGAGATGGCTACATGCATGATTTAATCAAAAGGTCTGGCTGCAAATATTTGGGCTGAAGAAATCAATGTTGCTGCATATATACAGAACCGTGTTCCACATTCATCCGTGAAAGGTATGACTCCTTTCGAAGCATTCTTTGGTCACAAACCAAATGTGTCAAATTTGAGAGTTTTTGGCTCTACTGCATGGGCTAGAATCCCTTCTGAGAAGAGACGAGCTTTGGATCCACAAAGTACCGAGTGCATACTGATAGGATATGGGGAAGAATCAAAATCATATAAACTCATGGATATCAGATCTAAAAAGATATTCATAGAGCGCAGTGTGCAATTTGAAGAACCGCTTCAAGAATTGCAACTAGTCGAGGAAGAGACTGCCGATTCACCGCCTTCACCAGAAGAAGATCCGTGAAGCGATAATGAAGGTATGAGTTATGATATTTCTGATATTGTAGCAGCATATGATGATCATTACATATCAGGTTCGGAATCCAACCATTATGATCCTCCTCAGTTACCCAAGTGGGCCCAAAACACTCTCCAATCTGCTGGTTCGAATCTTGGAAATCCTGCTGATCCGAGACGAACAAGAGCAGACTTTCAAAGAGCAGGTATGGCACTTTCTATTGCTGATCCATTACTTCCTGAGATTTGTTATGTGATGGCTGGTTCAGATCCCACACCATACTATTCTGCTCACCGAGATCCGAGATGGCAAAGTGCCATGGATGAAGAGTACAGTTCTCTTCAAAAGAACAACACATGGGAGCTAGTTTCTCTTCCACCTGGAAGAAAATTAGTGAAGTGTAAATGGGTCTACCACACGAAAGTTGTTGCTGATGGCTCTATCAACAAATACAAAGCAAGTTTGGTGGCAAAAGGTTTCTCCCAAGTCCAAGGAGTGGACTACACTGAGACTTTTGTACCGGTTGCAAAGATGGATTCCATCTGCCTTGTTTTAGTTGTTGCCGCATCCAAGCACTGGGAAGTGCACCACATGTATGTGAAGAGTGCATTTTTACATGGAGACCTTGCTGAAGAGGTATATATGCAGCAGCCAGAGGGATACACATCAGATCCATCATTAGATTTCAGATTGAAGAAATCTTTGTACGGGTTAAAACAGGCCCCAAGAGCTTGGTACGCAAAGATGGACTCCTTCCTTCTTTCTCAGAATTTCCAAAGATGCAAATCTGATCCGAATGTGTATCTTCAGCGAGTTAAAGGTAATTTGTTGGTTATTGTACTTTATGTTGATGATCTTCTCATTACTGGTAGCACACTTACTTCAATAAACAAGCTAAAATCTGCCTTAAATCTAGCTTTTGACATGAGCGATTTGGGCTTGCTGAGTCACTTTTTGGGCTTGGAGATAGCTCAAAATTTTGATGGGATCACTATATCTCAGCAAAAATATGCTTCCGACCTGTTATTGAAGTTTAATATGGCTGAATGTAAGGCAGCCCCATTCCCATTCCTCTCAGGAATCAGTCTTGAGGAGGGAGATTCTACACCGCTTGCAGATTGCAGTATGTATCGACAGTTGATTGGTTCACTACTTTATTTGACACACTCACGGCCTGAAATCTCATATGCCGTGAGTGCCATGTCAAGATATATGCAGCAGCCACATGAGCTTCATTGGCGAGCAGCCAAGCGGATCTTGCAGTATGTGCAAGGTACGAGACAGTTTGACATACATTATGCTGCAGATTCTGAGGTAGATTTCATTGGTTTTACTGATTCAGATTGGGCAGGTGATAGCATTGATCAAGTCCAATTCTGGTTATGTTTTCATGATTGGTCATGGTGCTATTTGCTGGTCCAGCAAAAATCAAGCAGCCATTGCACTTTCTTCAGCAGAGGCAGAGTATCGAGGGGCAGTCAATGCCTGCATTCAGGCAGTTTGGTTGCAGGGTATTCTTTCCGAGTTTGGTTTTGGTGGCACTAATTCGACTGTCCTATTTTGTGACAATCAAAGTGCTATCAAGATCTCCACAGATCCAGTTCAGCAGAAGAGGACCAAACACATTGAGATTCATATGCATTACATTCGACAGTTGGTGCATGACCGCACCATCATTCTGCAATATTGCCCTACTGATGAGCAAATTGCAGACATCTTCACTAAGAGCTTCACTAAGAAGAAGTTCTCTTACCTCCGTTCACTGTTGGGGGTGAGTTCCATCATGGTGGAGACAGATTGATTCATTATTATGCTTTAGCTTGAGGGGGGGCTTTCTTCCCACTGGGTTTTCCCTCTTTCCTCACTTAGTTTATTTTCAGCATTTTTTGGATTATTGTATTGGGGTGACCTTTGGTCTTAGTTACCAGGGCCCCACATTATTTTTTGCACATCATAGTCTAGCTTGAGGGGGGGTGTTCGGATATCCACATCATCTTTTTCAGGATCTTGCATGCAAAATCTAGGGTTTGCATGCACTTGTATGCATCCCAGTCACCAGTTTGATGCCTCCAGCACCTTAGCCACCTCATTCTAGAACCCGGGAGCCACTTACTACAGAGTTTTAGCCCTCCTAGGCTGAAAGGCGCCCACTTCTAACCTACTGCCAGAGAAGGGCGCACTTGTTCACCTACCACTACAGTTCCACTTCAGTTACATTCAGTTAGCTCCGATTCTCCCTGATTTGAGGCTAGTTTCACTCCCGATTGACTGTTTCACTTCCGTTGGACCTCCAGTTTGACTAGATGACTTGTTCTGACTTCAGTTAGTCTCCCATGCGCCCCCCACTGAGCCTCCTTCCCTTAATCAGTGCTACACACTTCAGTTACACATGACACACTCAGTTAGACTCAGATTGACACCTAGATGACTGGTTCTTGTGCATTGATGAGCACCACCGATTGATGATGAGGACTCCTAGTTGGAGTCAAGCTACTCCATTCAGTGATTCGAATGGCCTACTTAGTCAATTCGAATTGATCATTGACAGATATTGTATTCTATTGTAATTCATTCACCCTTTCTGGGATATTGAGCACTGCTGCATGTTTTGCACAGTTTTACACCATATTTTCTATATTCATCTGTTGTGATTCATTTACTTGTTCATTAGATCTGCTGTGACTAATTTTACAGATACTTGTATTTGATGTTTACTTGTATTTGTATTAATGATATGTATACTTTTATTGATGAGGATACTTGTATTGATGCTATGTATACTTGTATTAATGATATGTATACTTGTATTGATGATATGTATTGATGAGGATACTGTATCAATGATGTGACTACCTGTTCCAATGATGAGGTTGATGATGAGGTTATTTGTTCCGACGATGAGGTCAATAAAGTGGTGATCAGGATTGCATCGTCCTTGCACTTATGTCCTAAAGTGATGGGGATTGATCATCCCGTAAGTGGATCAGGATTGCATCATCCTTGGACTTATGTCCTAAAGTGATAGGGATTGATCATCTCGTAAGTAGATCAGAATTGCATCATCCTTGGACTTATGTCCTAAAGTGATAAGGACTAATCATCCTATAAGCTGATTGGGATTGCATCGTCCCCAGACATGGTGAGGTGTCTTAAAGTGATAAGGACTAATCATCATGTAAGCTGATTCAGGATTGCATCGTCCGTAGACATGGTGAGGTGTCTTAAACTGATACGGACTAATCATCCTGTAAGTTGATTCGGGATTGCATCGTCCCTAGACATGGTGAGGTGTCTTAAAGTGATAAGGACTATTCATCCTGTAAGATGATTCAGGATTGCATCGTCCCTAGACATCGTGAGGTGTCTTAAAGTGATAATGACTAATCATCCTATAAGTTGATTCAGGATTGCATCATCCCTAGACATGATGAGGTGTCTTAAAAGGATAAGGATTGATCATCTTGTAAGTTGATCTGGATTGTATCATCCATAGACATGAGAGATGTCTTAAATTGAGAGGGATTGATCATCCCGTAAGAATATTGGGATTGTATCATCCATGGACCAATGTCCTAAAATGAGAGGGATTGACCATCCCGTAATTGGATCATGTGTATTGCAGGGTATGCTGCCGATGCTGCTAATCGTGATGGTCTAGATGACGATGCTGCTAATCGTGATGGTCTAGATGACGATGCTATTGATCGTGATGGTCTAGATGATGATGCTACTGATCGTGATCATCTAGATGACGATGCTATTGATCATGATAATCTAGATGACGATGTTGCTGCTCATGATGATTTAGATGACGATGTTAATGATCATGAGATGTGGTTGTAGCTGGTCAAGTGCTGCAGAAGATGAAGACTCAATACTGATGGTGTTGATGTTCCAATACTGATTATGTTCCAGTAACTATCTGAGTTACTGATAAAGATGTATAAAGAAAGCTTCTGATGATTTATAGATGTATCATGTATCATGTAGTTGATGACTCCTTGCTCCTGCAGATGTTGTTATAATATCCTTCTCGTTAAGGGGAAGTGTTGAAATATTGTAACTTCTAAGAATATTATATTTGTATTATTTCGGAGATGTTTCATTCCTCCGATGGGACTTTATTATGTATCCATAGATGTTTATTCCTTCGATGGATTGTGGTAACTAGGGTTATTAGATCTCCCATGTGGGTGTCGGCCCTGAGTTAATTTATTGGGGGTTATTAGACTCTCTTGGAGAGGTTGGCCCCATAGGGTAAAAAGTCAGTCGGAAAGCGAGTATAAGTAGAGGAGGTTGTTCCTCACTTATTACACACTTCCATCACTCGGAAAGTAGCACACACGTGAGAGAGAGGTCTGCATAGGAGGTAGAGAAGGAGCTCTAGTCTTGGACTACATCTTGTATTCTGGTTGATCATATTATTGAGGAAGGCTTTGCTGGGTTTTCTACCCAATGAGGGTTTCCTAGGGTAAAATCTTTGTCTATCTTGTGATTGTGTTTCTTTTAGTGATCTTGCTAGTCAAATTAGTATAAACTTAACATCAATAATGGCCGAAACAGAGTGTTAAGTTTTTTTTTTATGCCTGGCTAAGTTGTTCATAGAGATGTCAACGTTTATTCTTCCAGATGTTTCAAGGGTAAAAACCCTATTTAATTTCAATGCTTCACGACTCTAGTTGTTTGAGTTTTTGGTTGAAAAGGGTCAAGTCCCGTGCCTTGAGAAACCTTCACAGTTTGTAATGAAAAAGTTTGGGAAGGAAACTTAAAGCAACAAAGTTTATTTATGGTTTATAGTTACTCGTTGCTCTACTATAGGTTGATAGATACTTTGCTATGTATCATTTGAATCACAAGCAAAGTTTTGGTGTCTGTATTTTATAAAATGGCAATGCCACAGGGTTCGATGAATACAAACCCTACCTGTAGGTTTTAATGGCAGGCTTGCTTATACTAAGAAGGAAAACTGTAAGCTTTTGTTTTGATTTGGTTATTGGTACAAACGTTTAAAATTTACTGTAGTACTTTGATCGTTTTAACAAAACTTCAAGAGGGTTTGACCTCTGCGTTCTAGTTTTGAAGATGAACACTATAACTTACAAATACAGATATGAATGAGTTTTGAAGCTAGGGTTTATAAACCAGACCTCTTTGTTGTGAAGAGAGAAATCTCGATAGTGTATTTGCTGAAATGTTAAGGTTTGAGCTACAGTTTATACAAAAGTATGTAAAATGTGTATTTGGCTACTGTTAGAATAAATCTTTATGAAACAGAAATAAAATATGAATGCTTGTATTAGACTAGTATGAAACTAATTAATTAAAACAACTATAGTTACAATGGAAATGCTCTAGGAAAAAATGAAAAGTATTTACTTATAACAAATTTTATATGGAATGAATTTGCAGCTGTTATATTTTTGCAAAATTCCTGTACTGTGAAAACTTGAAATGTTTAATACTGAATGCATTTGCTTGCTATTTGAATAGGATAGAGATATGAGGAGAATACATGACTGTTCAGAAAGTAAACTAGATTTATATTTTTGAGATAACAAAAGAATCTTATAACATTATCTATAATTATACAGTAAATTCTTACTCTGTTTAGATACAGGTCAGAATGGAAAACAATCACTTACTACAATTATTTAGCCAATCAAATGACAATATGCCTATCTCTAATCTATTATTTAACTTGCTTCTCTATACTGGAGTATGATGCAAATAACAGCATGTGGAAAAATATAGAGTTGATTTTCTAATCAGATTTTTAAACAAGTTTATCATTCAGACTTAAACAAAGATCAGAAATAAATTCATTTACAAAACAGAGTTTGATGATTTCACTAAACAAAATTATTAAACTATAAACAAAATAGGAAACAACAAAACCTGATTAACTGTAGGGAAACAAACAGCCCAAGGAGCCTTTTCCACCCAACCAATTCCTGAATACAACCAAGTTACTTGCCTTAGGACCCCCAAGCCTGTTCACTGAACCACCAGGAGGAAGAAACTTAGAAGTTTAGGATCTCCACTTGCAGTAGCAATAGTTGTCCAATCTTTGAAACTAGCAGTCCAAAGGACCTACACCAGCACCTCTGGTTCTCTTATCAAAATAGTTTGCAGACTTATGATTGCACTCACAACTAGCCTCCCTATTCGAATATCTCAGTGATCACCTGATGCACATGAGGAAAATACTTATGCCGAAAATATTGTGTAAGAGCTGCTTGCTCAATTCGAATTTGCCTTATGTAGGTTGCCTACGCCTTTTCAGTTGTTATTGGGTCATTAAATGAGATTCCTTCCCACTCCCACCACCTAGGGGATAATGCCACATTTTTAGGGGCAGTTGTCCCATAACCAACAGCTAGTGGTGAAGTGCAATTGCTGCCATCTGTCCCATGCCTTCTAATAGCTTCCATTCCTCCTAGTGGGTCAGTGAACACTCATTTAACAGTTCCCTTGGGTGTTTGTCTCCTACTTTAATTTATTAAATAATAATAATTTAGTAATTACATTCATCCTTGACCAAAATTGGTCATAATTTCAAAACTTTGAAATTAAAATTTAACATAAAGTATTTTTGCAAATAAAATATTATTTTCAAAATTTGGGTAGGTGGCATACACCCCCCCTTAAGTCTCAACATTGTCCTCGATGTTGGTTAGTCACTCCTTGAGTGTTCCTGAAACAGAGTTGGGTATGCTTCCTGCATACTACTCTCCAACTCTCAGGTTGCCTCTTCCGGGCTAAGGTGCTTCCATTGCACCTTCACTTGCCCAATGGTGAAATTCCATAGCAGAGTTTCCCTCCTTTTGAGGATACAGTCCGGTTCCACCTGAAAATCTCCGTCTTGTCCCACCTATACATCATTCCAATTTACAACATGAGTAGCATCGTGTACATACTTCTTTAAAAATGATATATGAAAAACATTATGTATTTTTAAATTTGGTGGCAAAGCCAGTTGGCTTGCCACTGGTCCAACCTTGGACAATATTTCAAATGGACCACAATTACTGGGTTCCAACTTGGCACAGCTTCCCAATTTCAATGAACTCTTTTTCGGCCTTACCTTGAGAAATGCATGTTCACCAACCCGGAACTCTTGATGAGTTCTTTTTAAATCTGCTTGACTTTTCTGCCTATCTTGGGAAGCTTTCAAGTTTTCTTGTAACTGTTTCACAATTACTTCTAACTCCTGCAATAATTCAGGTCCTAAAACAACTCTATTTACTGGGTCATTCCAAGAAATAGCTGTATCACATTTCCTACCATAAATCATTTCAAAAGGACTAAGTCTGGTTGATGCATGATCATGATTATTATAAGCAAATTCTGCTAAGTGCAAGTAGTCTCCCAATTACCAGGCTGATCCTTAACACACATTCTTAATAAATCTTCTAAAACTTGATTTACCCTTTCTGTTTGTCCATCTGTTTGTGGACGAAATGCAGTGCTGGAGTTTAAGGTTGTATTCAGCCCTTTAAATAATGATCTCCAAAAGTTTCCAATAAACTTAGAGTCACAATTTGAAATTATAACTTTTGGTATACCATGTAGTCGAAAAATCTGCTTCATGAAGATTTCTGCAATGTCTGGATCTTTATGAGTAGTCTTTACAGGTATAAAGTGTGTTGCTTTGCTGATTTTGTCCGCTACCACCATAATAGAGTCATTTTGTTTCTGATTTTTAGATAATCCAGTAATAAAGTCTATGCTTATCACTTCCCATTTCCAACTTGGTATAGGTAACGGTTGCTACAATCCAGCAGGATGTTGGTGCTCAACCTTCAGCTTTTGACAATCCAAACATTTAGCTATATACTCTGCTTCTTCATCTTTCATTCTAGGCCAATAATATTCTTTCCTTAGCATAGTAATGGTCTTTTGATAACCTGGATGCCCAGAATAATGACTTTTATGCATCTCATTTAATATCAGAATTTTTATTTCTAATATGTCTAGTACATACACTCTATTCTTATACAGCAATAACCCATTTTCCTTCATGTTGTAATCTGCCATAAAATTTTCAGAACTGTTGTTTGCTATCTTTTCCTTCATTTTTCTGTATTCTTCATCTGCTTCACTTTTTTCAAGAATCTGATTTTCCAAATCTGTTGAATAAGTACTGATGGCTGAAATAAAATTCAGTTTTGCCTTATGACTCAAGGCATCTGCATCCTTGTTCTCCTTTCCTTTAATATGATGAATTTCGAAATCATACTCACTTAAAAAATTAAACCATCTAGCTTGTCTAGCGTTCAGATTTATCTGGTCTAATAAATATTTCATACCCATATTATCTATCAACAATGTGAATTTTCTGCCAATAAGGTGATGACGCCACATTTTTAAGGCATGAATTACTACCAGTAACTCTAAATCATAAGTAGAGTAGTTCTTCTCATGTATTTTTAGCTTTCTAGATTCATATGCTACTGCATGCCCTTCCTGTGTTAGCACTCCACCGAGTTGGTCATTGCATGCGTCTATACACACTACAAAATCCTTGTTAGGATCTATTATCCTCAAGATCAGTGTTGTAGTCAATAATTCCTTTAATTTCTTAAAACTGTTAGAACATTTCTGATCCCATGCAAATTTCTTCCCTTTCTTCTGCAAAGAAGTTATGGGGTTGGCAATCCTCGAAAAACCTTCTATAAATTTTCTGTAATATCTAGTAATGACCATAAATGATCTTACATCCGACACATCCTTAGGAACTAGCCAGTCATTAATGGCCCTTATCTTATCGGGGTCAACCGATATTCCTTCTTTAGAAATTATGTGTCCTAGATACTGAATTTTGTCTTTGTGGAAGTCACAATTACTAAACTTAGCGTATAGTTGATGATCTCTCAGAACTTGTAAGATAATCCGTAAATGTTCATCATGCTCTTCTTTCCATTTAGAATACACTAAAATGTCGTCTATAAACACAACAACAAACTTGTCTAAGTATTGGTGCAGAATATTATTCATTAAACACATAAATACAGCCAGGGCATTAGTCAAGCCAAATGGCATGACTACGAACTCATAATGTCCATACCGAGTTCTAAAAGTTGTCTTGAAAATATCTTCATCCTTAACGTGTACTTGATTATATCCTGACCTTAGATCAATCTTTCAAAATATCTTTGCTCCACGCAGCTGATCAAATAGATCGTCTATGCGGCGCAATGGATATCGATTCTTGATTGTCATCTTATTAAGCTGGCGATAATCTATGCATAGTCTTAAGGTTCCATCTTTGTTCTTAACAAAGATGACAGGTGCTCCACAAGGAGACACGCTGGGTCTTATATAATTCTTATCAATCAGTTCCTTCAACTGTGATTTCAATTCATTTAATTCCAGTATATTCATTCTGTATGAAGATTAAAAATTTGGTACTACTCTTGGTATTAACTCGATGGTAAAATCTAAATCTCTTTTAGGAGGTAATCTTGGAATCTCCTCAGGAAATACATCCTTAAAATCCTTTAGGACATGTATGTCTTCTAATTTCAGTTTGTCCTCTTTACCGATAAACTCATTGTTTACTACATTTACTGCAAACAACTGGCATCCTTTCCTAACTGCCCTCTTAACTTGCATGGCTGAAATCTGTCTAAGGGTTACCTTTCTTGGGATACCTTTTACTTCTACAGTTTTTTCTTCTTCATTTAAACATGTAGAACTTTTTTCGTAATAGTTCAGAATGACATGATAGGCTTCTAACCAATCCATTCCGACTATAATATTGTAAGATCCTAAAGGTAAAATATTCAACTTGATTTGAGTCTGTAATTGATTCATGGATAAAGCACAACTTTCTATAAAATCTGATACTTTCCTCTTTGTTCCAGTTGCTAGTCTAACTAACCAAGATTTGCTAAACTTTTTTGTTTTCAATTTAAGACTTTCCACAATATCTGGTGATATATAACTTAAGAGAGCACCTGAGTCAATTAAAATAGTAACAGGACGATTTTGCGGGATACCTTAAATCTCTACCATGGAGATTTGATGATCTGCTTGTCTGTTGTCAAGTGCTGCATTGATTCTGGGCATTTCCCTCGCCACGTCTCCAATAGTAGGTTCAGTCTGAATAGAATTGATGTTGTTAGCTTTTCGCTTCTGCAAGGGACATTCTGATGCATAGTGGGGACCTTGACATTCGAAACATTTGATGGGTGCCATTTGCTCATTGGTTCTGGTATTATTAGGTGCATTTCTGGGTGCTGTAGAATTCTGTTGTTGATTGTTTCTGGAATTATTCCCTTGATAATTTTGATTTTAAAATTTTTTCTTTTGGAAACTGAAATTTCCACTGAACTTGAAATTTTTCTTTTTCATGTCAAAACTGTTGGGATTATGACTTTTCCAGTTCGACATTCCTTCTCTTTTTCGATTTGTGTCATAACAGAAAACTGCCTTTCTCATAACCTCTTCCAAGGTTTTTGGACTATCATACTCGATTATGTCCTTAATATTGAAAGGTAGGCAGCTCAAGTATCTTTGAATTTTCGGCTTTTCTTCTATGAGGTATGGTACATATCTTAGTAAGTTCATAAATTTACTATTCATTTCCTTCATGTTCATACCTCCCAACTTCAAATTGTAGAACTCTTTGGATTTTTCTTCATAGTACTGTTCAGATAAATACTTCTTTTTAAAGTATCATTTAAAAGTACTCCAGCTTACATCTTTATCTTTGATTTCCTTTACTCTTTTGATGTCCTGCCACCAAATATCCGCTTTTCCAGTCAAGTTATATATAGCCATTTTTGCCTTCAAGGACTTTGAATAGTTATAAATATGGAAGTATTTCTTCATACCGGACAGCCAAGCTTCAGCTGTCTCACCCTTATCAGTTTCTCCATTGAAAGTCGGAGGTCTAATCTTTTTGAACTCCCCAAAAATATGCTCATACTCCTTATGATTTTTCCATCTGGGTTTGAAATCTCCTTCGCTGCTATCAATGGTGTAGTTATGTTTCTTTTTACGCACTTCAATAGCATCTCCTGATGAGGTTGAACTGTTGTTCACCTCACTGTTTTTCATTTTCTTATTTTTATTAGCATGAGGCAGATCCTCAACTTTGGAGAGATCTTCATTATCTCTCTCTTGCTCCTCAGTTGGGCACTGTTCAAACAACACTTGGTTTAATTGTTCTTGTGCTTGCAGAATTCTTTCATTGTCTTGTTTCACATATCTGATTTCTGCCTTTAATTCATGAAAAGCACGTAACAATTCTGATGAACTGTTATTTAGTTCACCGTGACCTTCTTCTGCATAGTGTTGTCCCGAGCTGTGGCTGCTTGGTTGAAATCTGTCTTCTACATGATCAGCTGAATTCTCCATACCTGTAGCTTAAAATAATTTCTGAACAATACCATAATTAAAATTCAAATTAGTAAAATTTTCTGCTATATAAAATTTGTCGCTGTATAAAAATTTTTGTTGCGTGTTCTTGGACCTTTTTCAGGCCTAGAGTTCGAACATGAGTTCTGATACCACATGTAACATCCCGAATTTGTTAAGTTTAAACCAAATAGCCAAGCAAGATCACTGAAAGAAACACAATCACAAGATAGACACACAATATACCCTGGGAAACCCTCATGGGGTAGAAAACCCAGCAAAGCTTTCCTCAATAAGATGATTAACCAAAATACAAGATGTGCTCCTTCCTCCTTTGTCTCCTTAGCAGATCTCCCAGACAAGTGCGCACTCTTCCACAAGTGAGTGAATGATCTAATGAGGAGTTCACCTCCTCTATTTATACTGACCCTCAACTGACTAAAAGACCTAATGGGGCCGACCTCTCCTGGAGAAGTCTAATAACCCCTAAAATATAACTACAGGGCCGACCCCCACATGGTGGGTCTAATAACCCTAGTTAATACAAACCCTTGGAGGAATAAACATCTCCAGATACATGATAGGGTTACCTCGGAGGAATGAAACATCTCCGGAATAATAAAATACAAATATAATATTCTTTGAAGTTACAATATTCAACACTCCCCCTTAACGAGAAGGATATTATAATAACATCTGCAGGAGCAATGAGTCATACATCATACATCTATATATCATCGGAAGCTTTCTTTAGTTCATCATCATCAGTAACTTGACTAGTTACTGGAGTATCGATATCACTCGATCATCAGCATCGATATCATCACTTTCATCAGTATCGTCATCATATGATCAGCATCATCATCACATGATCAGTTGCATCGTCATTATACGATCAGCAGCATCATCATCATACGATCAACAGCATCGTCATCACATGGTCGGCAGCATCGTCATCATACGATCAACAACATCGTCATCACATGATCGGCAGCATCGTCATCACACGATCAGCAGCATCGTCATCATACGATCAGCAGCATCGTCATCATACGATCAGCAGCATTGTCATCATACGATCAACAACATCGTCATCACATTACAGGATGATCAATCCTTATCTCTTTTAAGACAAGTCTCATGTCTAGGGATACTTCAATCCTGACCACAGTGCCAGTCCTCTTTCATACTGGATGTGTCACATCTACAGAGCCAGCCCTGTTTCATGCTGGATGTATCACGACTACAGAGCCAGCCCTGTTTCATGGTGGATGTATCACAACTACAGAGCCAACCCTGTTTCATGCTGGATGTATCACATCTGCAGAGCCAGCCCTGTTTCATGCTGGATGTATCACAACTACAGAGCCAGCCCTGTTTCATGCTGGATGTATCACAACTACAGAGCCAGCCCTGTTTCATGCTGGATGTAACCTAGAGCAATCCTAGGATTTGTCACGTACATTTTGAACCGAGGTCCAGGGACGATCCAGTCCTATCGTTCTGTTATCGGAGACCTTATGTCTACGGCTCTTCTTTAGGACTGAAGTCCGGGAATGATCCAATCCCCTCACATGTTCACTAAGAACTTCATTTTCGAAGACATACGTCTACGGCTCTTCTTTCGGACTGAAGTCCAGGAATGATCCAGTCCCTTCACATGTTCACCAAGAACTTCATTTTCGAAGACATACGTCTATGGCTCTTCTTTCGGACTGAAGTCCAGGAATGATCCAATCCCTTCACATGTTGTATACCAAAAACATGTATCCTCATCACCAAAACATGTATCATCATCATCAAAACATGTATAGCCACAACATGTATCATCATCATCAAAACATGTATAATCACAACATGTATCATCATTATCAAAACATGTATAACCACAACATGTATCATCATCATCAAAACATGTATTACCACAACATGTATCATCATCAAAACATGTATAACCACAACATGTATCATCATCATCAAAACATGTATAACCACAACATGTATCATCATCATCAAAACATGTATAAACACAACATGTATCATCATCATCAAAACATGTATAACCACAACATGTATCATCATCATCAAAACATGTATACATCTACCATCAGAACTAACATCAAAAGTATGTATACATCTATCATCAAAACTAACATCAAAAGCATGCATACATCTAACATCAAAAGTATGTATACATATAACATCAAAAGTATGTATACATCTATCATCAAAACCAACATCAAGAGCATGTATACATCTATCATCAAAAGAAAGAATATAAGAGTCCTAAATCTAAATAATTCTAGGTAACTAAGTGCAGTAAATAGGTAACCTCATCATTGATGAGATAGACTTGTTGTCGGATACTGTGCTACTCCCCCTTTCTAGGAAGGTCCTTATGAACTACACCAAGCTTGTCTCGGAAGTGTTCAAACTTTACTCGAGATAGAGGTTTCATCAGGATATCAGCAATTTGATCCTCAGTGCTTATATACTCAAGCTCGATAGCTCCTCTCTACACCATATCTCGTATGTAAAAGTATCGAATCTCTATGTGTTTTGAATTATCGTGAAATACAGGATTTTCAGTCATCTTGATGCAGCTTTGATTATCACACATGATCACAGTGGGGTCCATTTCTAAGTCAAACACTCCAGATAAAAGTTTCCGAAGCCATACTGCTTCACAGCTGGCAGAGCAGGCAGCTATGTATTCTGCTTCAGCAGTACTGAGGGCCACACTAGATTGTTTCTTGCTGAACCATGAGATCATGGCAGATCCAAGACCATAACATCCACCTGAAGTACTTTTTCTATCTGAGACATTACCTTCCCAATCAGAATCTGAGTAACCATTTAGTCTAAGTTCATGACCTCCAAGATAAAATAGGCCAAAATCTAATGTACCTTTTAGGTACCTCATTATATGCTTTGCAGCTATTAGGTGAACCTTTCTGGGTTCTACTAGATATTGACTTAGGGTATTTACAACAAAGCATATATCAGGCCTAGTATTGGTTAAGTACATTAATGATCCAAGGATTTGTCTGTATAGAGTTATGTCCACTAATTCTGATGAATCATTAACTAATAACTTTAAGTTGGAGTCCATGGGAGTGGCCTTGGCTTTATACTCCAACATATCAAATCTTTTGAGAATCTCCACAGTATACTTACCTTGATTTAGAAAGATTCCTTTTGGTTCTTGCCATACTTCTAAGCCTAATAGGTAATGCATTAATCCGAGATCTTTCATCTCGAATTCTGAAGAAAGCTTCTTCTTGCTTTCAGTAATTTGTTTCTCATCTCCAGTTAGAAATAGATCATCTACATATAACAGCAATATAACTGGTTCATCATCCATCACTTTGAGATAAATATTTGGGTCAGCTTTACTTTTGGTAAAGCCCATGCTAGTTAAGAAATTGTCAATCCTTCCGTACCAAGCCCTGGGAGCTTGTTTCAACCCATATAATGCTTTCTTCAATTTGCATACATGAGTTCTTCCATCATTAACCTCAAACCCTTGAGGTTGTTCTATGTATACTTCTTCTTCAATTACACCATTCAGAAAAGTTGTCTTAACATCCATTTGGTGTAATTTCCACTTCATCATGGATGCAAGTGCCATGATAGTTCTAATTGAAGTATACCTAGCAACTGGTGCAAATGTTTCTTCATAATCAATTCCCTCCTTCTGAGAGAATCCTTTGGCTACAAATCTTGCTTTGTATTTTTCAATGCTTCCATCCGCGGCATGTTTTATTTTGAAAATCCATTTGGAAGAAACCACACTTTTATCTTTCGGTTTGGGAACTATATCCCAAACATCATTTTTCATTATTGACTGATATTCTTCAGTCATTGCTTCTACCCATTCTTTCTTTTGAGCTGCCTCTTCATAGCTAGTAGGTAGTTGATCCACAAGATCACACATCAAAGCCATATAGTTGGACACTAGCTTTGGTTTCTTTCTTTCTCTAGTGGAGCCTTCAGGAGCACCATATCTTTCAGCTCCTTGAATAATGTCTCTGGCCCATGCTAGTCTTCTTTTCCTAGATAAATCTGCAACTGGGGGTTCTCGAGGTTCCAGCATGTCATGATCCTCTGGTGAATCCTCTTCAGGGATATGAACAGTCTCTGAATCTTCTTCATAAACTTCTTCAAGTTGACACTTTCTAGATTTCTTGAGAGTTGCTTCCTCATCAAAGGTTACATCTCTACTTATTTCTATATGATGAAAACCTGGTATGTAGATTCTGAAGGCTTTGGAAGTTTCACAGTATCCAACAAATCTTCCCTTCTTACCTGAGGGATCCAACTTGGTTCTCTTTTCTTTTGGATGTGGATGTACACAGGACACCCAAATATTTTAAGATGACTTACCTCAGGCTTCTTACCTGTAAACACTTCTTCTGGAGTTTTGAATTCAAGAGCACTGTGAGATAATCTATTTTGCACATATACTGCTGTCTTGGCTGCTTCAGCCCATAAATACATGGGGAGATCTTGGTCATGTATCGTGGTCTTCACAGCTTCCATAATTGTTCTATTTTTCCTTTTAGCTACCCCATTTTGTTGGGGATTGTATGGAGTAGTTATTTCCCTTTTAATTCCAGCTTCTTTGCAAAATTCCTCAAATTCCTTTGAGGTGAATTCTCCGCCATTATCTGTTCTGAGAATTTTGATTTTCTTTTCTGATAGATTTTCTATTAGAGCCTTGAACTCTTTGAATTTTCCAAAGACTTCATTCTTACCTTTCAGGAAGTATATCCAAGTTTTCCTTGAATAGTCATCAATGAATGAAAGATAGTATTCAAAACCACTTAAGGAAGTGGTGGGCATTGGTCCACATACATCTGAGTGTATAAGCTCTAAAATGTTCTTAGTCTTTGTTTCACTCTTTGGAAAGGGGTTCTTGATATTTTTCCCTTTCTTACATCCTTTACATGAGCCATCATGATCAGCTTTCAAATCTGGTAATCCTATGACTACCTTGCTTACATAGGGTAAGGCTTTATAATTGATGTGAGCTAATCTTCTATGCCATAGCTCACTGGGGATAAAGATCTCATGTGCAAGGGCAGCTTCTGGATGGCCCTTGAGCTTATAGAGACCTCCTTCTTCTTCACCAATAACAACTGCATCTTTAATTGTCTTTCCTTTGGACCACATGAGTACTTGTCCATCTATGAAGGCTACTCTAAAACCTTTCTTATCTAGTGCTGAAATAGAGAGAAGGTTCTTCTTTAAACCTGGTACATATAAGATGTCTTTCATCTTCAAGGGTGTTCCAGAATCTAGCTTATAGCTAGCTTCACCAATTCCTTTGATGGGATATTGGTAGTCATCTCCTAGAGATACTTTCTGTGAGGAAGACTTTTCTTCAAGATTTGAGAAGGTCTTCCTTTGACCTGTCATGTGCTTGGAAGCACCACTGTCAATGAGCCATGTATCTTCTCCAGGAGATACAGATCCAGAGAGTGCAGAGAATAGAACATATTCTTCTGGATCTTCTTTCTTTTCCTTTTAGGATTTACCTCTACCTCTTCTTCTTCTTCATCTTCTTCCTCTTCTTCTTCTTCACTATCATTTTCTGCCATATGTGCATGGTGCCTTTTGTCGACAAACTTCTTCTTTTGTGAGGGACAAAATATGGATATGTGTCCTAGCTTATCACAATTATAGCATTTGACTGTGGAAAGATCTCTTACTGGAAATGGTCCTTTTCTCTTTCTAGAGAAGTGTTGAGATCCTTTGTGGTCAACCTTCTTGAGATGACCTGTTCTTCTTCTTCTGGTATGGGTGGCCAAAGTTTGGTCATCTTCTTTGAGAAGAGCTTCTCTGTTGGCTACCCTAGCTTCTTCTTGAACACAATCCTCCCATACTATATCAAACTTCATGCTTTCTTTCCTGGCACACATGGTTTGTATGAAAGATTCCCAAGATCTAGTGAGACCATTGAGAGAAGTCATCACTAGTTCATCCTCATCAAGAGTATCACCAATTGCATCTAGTTGTTCCTTGATTTGTGAAACCCTTGAGAAGTAGTCTTGAATGGATTCTCCTTTGTGCATCTTGGTACTCTTCAATTGACTCCTTAGATTCATTTTCCTATTGATGTTCTTTCCTTCATACATTCTTCCTAGGGCATCATACATTTCCTTTGGAGTCTTCTTGGAGGCCACTTGGGGAATCAAGTGGTCTTTAATGGAATCAGCTATGATTCTCTTTGCCCTAATCAAATACTTCCTATGCTTTTCTTTGGCTTCATATCCTTCTGGTTCTGCAACTTCTTCCTTGATATACTGAGCAAGATCATTCTCCTCAAGAATGAGACCAATTCTATATTTCCATGCCCGGAAATTTTCTATATCTTCTAGCTTGTCTTCAAGCTTAGTGTTTGGAGCCATCCTCTCTTGGGGGAGTCCAAGAGACAGAGCAGACTTACCTGAAAATTTGCTTTTCACTTTTCCGGAATCTGGAACAGAATTTTATCGCACTTTTGGTATAATTAGGGTTTGACTTTCCCGGAGTTCTACTCAACCAAAAAGTTCGATCTAGGGCTTAAAAGAAAGGTATTGAAAAGAGCTATCCAGCCATGCAACCAAAAATCAATAATACCAACTTTGGGCTGAAACCCTAACTTCACCAAAGAGAGAGAGAGAGGTATTCTTACCTTGTGAAAGATGTCCTATTCAGTCTAGCTCTGATACCATGTTAAGTTTAAACCAAATAGCCAAGCAATATCACTGAAAGAAACACAATCACAAGATAGACACACAATATACCCTGGGAAACCCTCATGGGGTAGAAAACCCAGCAAAGCTTTCCTCAATAAGATGATTAACCAAAATACAAGATGTGCTCCTTCCTCCTTTGTCTCCTTAGCATATCTCCCAGACAAGTGCGCACTCTTCCACAAGTGAGTGAATGATCTAATGAGGAGTTCACCTCCTCTATTTATACTGACCCTCAACTTACTAAAAGACCTAATGGGGCCGACCTCTCCTGGAGAAGTCTAATAACCCCTAAAATATAACTACAGGGCCGACCCCCACATGGTGGGTTTAATAACCCTAGTTAATACAAACCCCTGGAGGAATAAACATCTCCAGATACATGATAGGGTTACCTCGGAGGAATGAAACATCTCCGAAATAATAAAATACAAATATAATATTCTTTGAAGTTACAATATTCAACAGAATTTTCATAAAAATTTAAAACTTTTAAAATCAGCATTTATTGTAATAATTACAGTTGCGGAAATATTAAATGCTTGATAAGACGACAATGATTAAAGAAGTCATTAATAATAAACATAACTTAATTACTGAGTCAAAACATTGTTAAATGACAACAACACATCATACTTATGAAAAACATGCTTATGATAATAATGCTCAAGATAACTGAAAAATGGGAAATATGATGCGAACAAGTTTTCTTTTTGACAAGACACTGATGGTTTGTTTTTTTTTATGTCCAAGGGTGTCCCACGAGGTATCCTGGAGTTTACTTAGCTTCAAAAACTAAGGCATTTGAAATGTTTCTATGTGCATACAGTAGGTAAGAAGTTTCTTTTACGACAACATGTGCTTAAGAGTATAAATGTTTCTCAATTCATCGTCAATGTAAAATGTTGATTATTTCCTTGCAATGCTAGTAATTGGAGGTATGGATACCTGGCTCTAAAACTAGTTTGTAAGGTGACTTTCAAAACTCTTCAGTGTTGTGATTTCACGTTGTCCAAGTAATTGTTATCATGCTGCAATTATTCTCATATGATTAACGTCAATGTTAACAAAACAGTACTTCCAATATCTATTGATGATGCTATTAGGAAACATATAGAAATAGTATTGTATCTTGAATAAACTCAGACTACTCTAAGTCATGTAATTTATAAATGAATACATAGTTAGCATAAATAAAGCATATCGACTAGTGTTTGTACTAAGATCGTAGCTTTAAAGTGTATCTCATCAATACTTAAACAATATCTATGATGATACAACGATCCTTGCGTTTCATTGCTAAACAAAAGGAAGTGATCGTAAATATAGTATTTATAGTATGAATTAGCATTATCAAACTTCATTTTAAAGTCTATATAAAAGGTAGAAATGAAATAGATACATTTCTTATTGTTACTATGGCTTTACATACTACTATGTAATTTAATTATTACAATGTCTAAACCTTAGTCTTGAAACTATATAAGACTTACACTACAAATTACATTTATAAACTTAAACAAATTGCAATCCTAACTATATGATCATATGCTAGATTGAATAATATGAATCTATCTACATGTTGGCACTGTTGGGCTTTGACATATGCCAAACCATTTGATATGATGCAATATGATAATACAAACATTATATTAAAACATAATATTACAAAACTCTTAACCTAAGTATGACTATCATGAGCTTTGAATTTACCCTAGCTCGTGAATGGAGTGCTGAGTTGATGTGCCTTAAATGTGTTAATTGACAGGTTGATAGAAATACGATTATGTATTAAATGCATTGATCGAACTCCATAGTGGAAGGTTGGTTGTCAAACCACATAGCTCGCCCATGATAACCTTGATTAGTTTTAACACTGGAACACCTCGCTGGAAAGGTTAATACAATACTTCACTTCCTATATGTACACTGCAATACCCTCTTGGTTGTCCTTGCTGGCAATGATGTGTATGATGTAATTAATGGCTATCAATACAAGGTAGCTCGGTCTCCAAGGTTACGTCGTTGGAATCTCCATGCTCGTTGATCTTATCAATTCTCGACCATTGATGTTGCTACTCTAATCCTCATTGTATGTATTGCATTGCAAATTTTTCAGTCTTCATTGTTACGTTAGGGTATGGCCGACAGGCTTCCCAAAAAGTAGGGTTTGGTGACAAGGTCTCTCAGGGTTTTATCACACGACCTGTGAGTGATAAACTTCTTAAATAATATACAGGATGATAGCCTCCTGCACTTGAACTATGTTAACCGAATAGTGGTAGGGTTTAACTTCTTCCAGTGATGTAATAGAATTTCATACAGAGTTCGAATCTTCCTTGGTTAGAAGAAAGTTTAGTGTGAAAAGGTTTTAGGGTCGTGGTGAAATGTCAACTTGGTTCGTCATTTTGATAAAGTATAAGCTTGTTTCTTCGAAAAGCCAAAATCAAAGGTAGAGATTCAATATTGTACAAGAGGTTGTAATACTTGATTCGAGTTTGCAAAACTTGTTTTGACCCTTGCAATGTTTGCTTGGCAGGTACCCGCTTAAAAGAAGTTGAAGGTTGAAGAAAGAGAAACTGGAAATGCTTCGGTTTCGTAGTAAGATCCGGTGGTTTCTCGCAAGACCTCGTAGGTGCTTTTGATGATGCTTCCTATATGATGAGAATTGGAAAAACCTTCGAAAGTTTCAATGATGGCCGAAACAGAGTTTTAAGTTTGTTTTGTTTTGATGCCTGGCTAAGTTGTGGATAGAGATGTCAACGTTTATTCTGCCAGATGTTTCAAGGGTAAAAACCTTGTGTAATTTCAATGCTTCACGACTCTAGTTGTTTGATTTTTTGGTTGAAAAGGGGCAAGTCACATGCCTTGATAAATCTTCACAGTTTGTAATGAAAAAGTTTGGAAAGGAGACTTAAAGCAACAAAGTTTATTTTTGGTTTACAGTTACTCGTTGCTTGACTGTAGGTTGATAGATACTTTGCTATGTATCATTTGAATCGCAATCAAATTTTTGGTCTCTGTATTTTATAAAATCGCAATGCCACAGGGTTCGATGAATACAAACCCTACCTTTAGGGTTTAATGGCAGGCTTGCTTGTACTGAGAAGGAAAACTGTAAGCTTGTGTTTTGATTTGGTTATTGGTACAAATGTTTAAAATTTACTATAGTATTTTGATCGTTTTAACAAAACATTGAGAGGGTTTGACCTCCGCATTCTAGTTTTGAAGATGAACACTGTAACTTAAAAATCCAAATATGAATGAGTTTTGAAGCTAGGGTTTATAAACCAGACTTCTTTGTTGTGAAGAGAGAAATCTCGATCGTGTATTTGCTGAAATGTTAAGGTGTGAGCTACAGTTTATACAAAAGTATGTAAAATGTGTATTTGGATACTGTTAGAATAAATCTTTATGAAACAGAAATAAAACATGAATGCTTGTATTAGACTAGTATGAAACTAGTTAATTAAAACAATTATAGTTACAATGGAAATGCTCTATGACAAAATGAAAAGTATTTACTTATAACCAATTTTATATGGAATGAATTTGCAGCTATTATATTTTTGCAAAATTCTTGTACTATGAAAATTTGAAATGTTTAATACTGAATGCATTTGCTTGCTATTTGAATAGGATAGAGATATGAGGAGAATACATGACTGTTCATAAATTAAACTAGATTTATATTTTTGAGATAACAAAAGATATCTTATAACATTATCTATAATTATATAGTAAATTCTTACTATGTTTAGATACAGGTCGGAATGGAAAACAATCACTTACTACAATTATTTATCCAATCAAATGGAAATATGCCTATCTCTAATCTATTATTTAATTTGATTCTCTATACTAGAGTACGATGCAAATAACAGCATGTGGAAAAATATAGAGTTGATTTTCTAATCAGATTTTTAAACAAGTTTATCATTTAGACTTACACAAAGATCAGAAATAAATTCATTTACAAAACAGAGTTTGATGATTTCACTAAACAGAATTATTAAACTGTAAACAAAATAGGAAACAACAAAACCTGATTAACTGTAGGGAAACAAACAGCCCAAGGAGCCTGTTCCACCCAACCAATTCCTTAAGACAGCCAAGTTACTTGCCTTAGGACCCCCAAGCCTGTTCACTGAACCACCAGGAGGAAGAAAGTTAGAAGTTTAGGATCTCCACTTGCAGTAGCAATAGTTGTCCAATCTTTGAAACTAGTAGTCCAAAGGACCTGCACCAGCACCTCTGGTTCTCTTATCAAAATATTTTGCAGACTTATGATTGCACTCACAACTAGCCTCCTTATTCGGATCTCTCAGTGATCACCTTATGCACATGACGAAAATACTTCTGCTGAAAATATTGTGTAAGAGCTCCCTGCTCAATTTGAATTTTCCTTATGTAGGCTACCTAATCCTTTTCAGTTGTTACTGGTTCATTAAATGAGCTTCTTGCCCACTCCCACCACCTGGGGGATAATGCCACAATTTTAGGGGTAGTTGTCCCATAACCAACAGCTAGTGGTGAAGTGCAATTGCAGTCATCTATCCCATGCCTTCTAACAGCTTCCATTCCTCCTAGTGGGTCAGTGAACACTCATTTAACAGTTCCCTTGGGTGTTTGTCTCCTACTTTAATTTATTAAATAATAATAATTCAGTAATTACATTCATCCTTGACCAAACTTGGTCATAATTTCAAAACTTTGAAATTAAAATTTAACATAAAGTATTTTTGCAAATAGAATATTATTTTCAGAATTTGGGTAGGTGACAACTAATCCCTTTGACACACATGTTCAACCTTTTCAGATCAACGAGGAAACCACATGTCCATGGCATGGGGGTGGGCCCAAAACCTTTCCCACTCATCATCATCGTCATTCTCATCGGCGATACTGGTGGCATCCACCCCGCAAGAGGAATCCCCCATTATCATATCATCACTTCAATATGACACCATGGCCCACAGCCTCATGGTACACCCCCCCTCCAACAGTTGGTCAATGCCTTGTTGCTCCCTCTCTAAGATAGAATATGCACTACATTGCAACCTTTGAGTTCGGAGGCATAATATATTACCTCGAACATGGGATAGGGGGCATGATCAATCATTTTGACCCTACCCCATCACATCTATCTCAGCACGTCAATGAACCCATCATTCAAACCAACACATATGTGATCCACAATCACAAACCCCATGCACATAGCATGGGGGAAGGTCATTAACCCTGCTCATTTTTACACATTCGTGATCTCAACCATTTTTTAGGTCATGTGTCACTTGTATATTCGAATTGCTTTGATACACCTAGAATTTTTCCCTTGCGGGTCATCATTTCTCCCCACCACTACATCCTTGGCTTGGTGGGCTCACCTTTATTTATAGCCATTTTTTAACCTTGTTTTTCCTTTGACCAATCCAGAGTCATTTTCCCTCTGTTTTTCGCACCTTTTACACCATCGGATTCAGTTTTCCGAGCCCATGATGATGCTTGAGATCATTTCTCGCTCTCACCCCCAAATTTTTTGGGGAGTTTTTACCAACCCCTATTCATCTCGATTTGCATGCCACCTTGGTCGTTATCTATTTTTGATGCTTTTTATATCCCCGGATTTTGTTTTTCGAGATTGTGATGATGCTTGAGATCATTTCTCGCTCTCACCAGAAATAATTTCAACATTGTGTCCCAACACCTTGCTGCCTCGATTTGCGCACCACATTGGCTGCCATCGAATTGTTACACATTTATACATGAGCCATTCACTCCATTCATACTGCAAT
Organism: Larix kaempferi; assembly: GCA_027924585.1. Classification (NCBI taxonomy): domain Eukaryota; kingdom Viridiplantae; phylum Streptophyta; class Pinopsida; order Pinales; family Pinaceae; genus Larix; species Larix kaempferi. The sequence goes on from BSBM01000406.1 coordinate 4,497,099, forward strand.
TATTTCGTTATTTTTTCACCATTCACCATCATGCAAGGAGACTCCACCAGTGTTCCCCCCGACCCTCGTTCTTGGTTCTCATCGATGAACCTTGATTGAACACTCTCTCCTTGCTTGGCCATTCCTTTTGTTCGGTATAATTTTATCCCTTTTTCGAGCTGGACAAGTCCTTTACGAAAAAGTCACTTAGGGAGTTTCTGTTAAGCTCTTTTCTGACTCTTAAAAGAATAAAAATATCGCTGAGCAATCTTGCTTCCTTTTATACTCATTAAAGTACCTAAAAGGGTGTCTATCTAGTATAAGTTTAACCCTTTTCTGAACCTGGTAGACTAATTACGAAAAAGGAATACTCTAGTCACACCAGCTAGAAGAGTTCTTCATTGCATCCTTTTATGCTTTTTTGGGCCTTGGAGACTAGCACATGAAAAAGAAACCCCTGGAGTCTTCTTATTGCTTTCAGACTCTCTAAAATTGAAAGCAGCCACGAGCATGCACCGTCCTGGACTCGTATAAATCCACACGATGGTAGCATTCCATTATTTCAGAGTCGTCTTATCGCTTTCAGACTCCTTAAAATTGAAAGCAATCACGAGCACGAACTGTCCTAGGCTCGTATAAATCCACATGACAATACCATTTTGAGCACACTTCTTCCAGCTCAAACCATGTACAAGTCTCCACCGGTGCCTCTCGACACTATGATCCATCATCTCGGCAGCACCCCCCATAAGGTCGCCTTTGTTCAGAGTATTTTGTGACATACCACCCTTAGAGTCTCCTACCATCCTACACCAACTTGAGTCTCCCTCATTCCAGTCACCATCACTGGTACCTTCAAAACTATGATCCCCTTCCCACCAGTTAGTTTCATATGCTACCCGATCATCCCCCACCATCATACTCTGAACAAAGGAAGTTTGAGTCCACCCACTTTATTTGTCCAGTTATTCCCCACCTCCCCAGTATGTCATTCCTACCATCAGTACTCTCACACTTCGGTTATCCACCTCGTGCTCCTATCAAGGAAACATCATTTCCTTGCTAGTTGCAGGTTTCCCTCTGTCGACAATAGCCCATCTATTCCAAAGGATAGGCCCATAGGTCCATGCACCTTGGACTCATCACCATCTGTGGTGAGTGCCTACAAACCATTTTGAGTGGATTCCTCATGAGTGCCTCTCCGAATGGTTGTTTCTCACATGCTCAACTTCAACACCTTGATCGCATCATTAATATTCGTGCAAGGTATATATCCCTTCAGTTATTTGTTGAAGACCCGGGACTTCCCCCGACTCTAGCACATTGGTGAGTCACCTTGGAACACCCAGTTATATGTTCCCATGGATATCCGGGTTGCGTTGGCGATTGTATTCGAAATCCATCCACTTATATGCTTCCTTGAGTACCCAATTCAGCTCTAGTTCAGTGTACCATTGAGAGTGTGACTCCCCGTCATTATGATCTTCCAGTTCATCAGTTCCCCTGGTACCATACTCAGCACCACTATTGTTATTTCAGTGTATCAATTCTTCAGCTCAGACATGGTCATCTTGGAAGTATGTCCCAAATTTGTGTCCCCTCTGGACCCTTATGATGTACACAGTGCTTCTCCATGTATATTTCAGGTCTCCTTTTTGGGCCTCAATGTTATTTTATATATCTTGATACGAGCACGGAAATGGCCGCCTCGTCCATATATTGAGATTATGCCTCATTCATTATTGAGGTCATGTATTTTCAGTTTTTGCATTTTGTTCGGGACCGTTGTTCCGGGCTCTAGTTTGTTTCTTCTCTTCTCCACACCCCAGGAAAACCATTAAAGACCTATGATGTCTATCGGCCATACGATGAGCTCCTGGCCTCACACATCAGGGGGAAATCTGTTAACACCCAAAAACTACTCACCATCTCATCTCCCTCATTACATGACTCATTTGTCTATATTTCCTACCATATTTGCCTCCAAAACCTCAAAAAACCATTAAATGGCCACCAAAAGGCCAAAAAAACCCCTTTTTTTCCCTCTCCAAATAGTTAAATTTCCTCAAAAAATAGCAAAAATCCTCTAAAAAGGCCCTAAATTCCCAAATATCAAATTAAAGAGAATAAAAAATATAAAAAAGAGGGAAAAAGAGGGGAAAATGAAACAAAATCCCTATACAATTGACCTAAACCATATGGTGCCAAAAACCATGGGTCAATACTCCACCACTAAAAACCTATAAATAGGTGATGGAGGCTCACCATTTCACAGCCACAATCTTTCCTATCCTCACTCTGCCAAAATCACTCTTGAAACCCTAGCTTACCATTTGAGCTAGTTTTTCCCATTTGAGTGCCCCTTTTGGCCCATTATTCAAACACTTTGGAGAAGGAGAAGGAACCCATTGGAGCACGGAAGCAGCCCTCCTAGACTACTACAAGAGCTCCACCAACCTCAACACTTGAGGTAAATGTAATCTTGATCATATCATAATACAAAAAGAAACTTTCTATTATATTGTCATTTTTTATTTCTGTTGATGCACATGTTAGCTTAGATTTTACTGTTTTACTGTTTATTGAACTGCTACTAAGGAGGCCCTTCTCCTTAGTAGGTGCTCATTTGCACAAGCTATGGTGAAAACCCTAGCTACAATTAATCATAATATGAACAATAAATAATACAATGGTGAGAGGATTCGAATGCCAAGGTGGCAATTCGAATTAGCCTTCATGGAGTGATCATCAGATCAATAGAGTGTCATTAAAGCACAACTAGAAGTCCTGATCATCATCAGTGGAGTCATCAATGCACAAGTAATTGTCAACCAGATGTCAAACTGATTCTAACTGAGTGTGGTAGGTGTAATTGGTACATGGAGGCACTGACAGAATGAAGGACACTCAGTGGAGGGTGCATGAGGAGCTAACTGGAGTCGGAATGGGCAGTCTAGTCTCACTGGAGGTCCATTAGAGTGATACTGTCAGTTGAGAGTCAGTCTATCCTTAAATCAAGGAAGGAACTAAATATAACTCAACTAACTGAAGTGCAAGTGAGTGGTAGGTGAGAGAGGGCGCCTTTGCTTCCTTAAATCAAGGAGGAAGGATGCACTAAGCTCTAGGAGGGATAAAAATTATCTAAAAGAAGCTCCTGGGGCTAGCTAACAGAGGGCTAGGTGTTGGGACTGATGATTGGGATGTATGCAATTGCATGCATGCATGCAAAATCATGACTGCATGCAAAATGCATGCATGACTGAAAATGAAAAAATGGATAATGCTGGTACGACTAGGATGGAGTATAGGAATATCCCAACACCCCCCCTTAATCCATCCTGGGCCTTGGTAACTGAAACCAAAGGTCACCCAATACAATGAATAATAATAACAGTCAATAAACCGAGGAAATGGAGAAAACCTCATGGGAAAAATACCCCCCCTCAAAATAAACTATAGGGCACACGAAAAATAAATGCTCCAAACTCAAGCAGGTGTGATGCTTGGTCATATGTCTGGAGGTATCTTCTTCTTGGCAAGAAGTGGATCATGCTCAAAAAGCACATGCTTGTACTTTCTCTTTAGATCGAATGTGATGAGAACAAATCCAAAACTATGAGGATGATCCTGGAACCTATGATTCGAATCAGCTAAGGTAGGATCAAAACCATGAATGTGTATATAGTCTCTTTTTTTTCTCCTTCGAACCATCATAGGTGAGATTATGCCCAAAAGAACCATCACATGATAATGAATGCTTTGAATCCAAATCATATCCAAGACTTGAAGAATGGTTTCTTGAGATCTCCTTTGAACCATTAGAGGTGAGATCAAAACCATGATATCCATGAGAAATTATCCCAAGTAGTGATTGCTTGGATTTTAAATCAGCTCCAACACTTAATGAATGGTTTCTTGAGATCTCCTTTGAACCAGTAGAGGTGAGATCAAAACCATAAAATGCATGAGAAATTATCCCAAGTGAATGGCAATGCCATACATCTTCAATAAACTTCTAAGAGCATGTACAAATGATCATATAGTAGTACATAAGAGGTGAGTGATCAAGGAGAGCGAATACATTACCTCCAATTGCTGATTTGACCTCCGAAACATTCAATAGATCATGATGCAAACCAACAGACTCTTGTGCAAGAGAGGATTTAAGAACCTCTATAGTTTCTAGAGTGTGAGCTGGCACAGAATTCAAAATAGAAGAAATTTGGAGCATGAGTCTAGAATCTACAAGTTCTTCTTCTTTGTGGACAACTTCAATATGAGATATGTTTGATACTAGTTCATGATCAGAGAGACCATCAAGGAGGGCGAATGCATCACTTTGCTTGCTCTCGAAATAGTTTGGACTAATCCCTTCATTCTATTTTCCAAATATTTCATCCAGATGGACCCATAGCTCCTTTGGAGATTCAACAGAATAGAAGTGGTGTACCATGCATCGAGACATAGAAAACATCAAGGCTATAGAGGCTCTTTCACATTCATCTAACCAGTCATTCTCTTCTTCAGAGGATTCGAACTCTCTTTCAAAACAATAATAAAAGAGACCATTTCTCTTCAAATGTGCTATCATCTGTGGTTTCCATTCATCATCGTTGAATGGAGAAAGAGGAGTAATTCCTTCCGAATTCATGGAAGTTATTTCAGAAGACTTGCAAAAACAATAGAAAATGTCTGCAACTGCTACTGTTGTAAAAGTGCAGAAACTGCTGCAACTATTGCACTCAAAATCTTGATAATAACCTGCAAAAAACTCTCAGGAATGGAGATAGAAAATACTCTCAACATGATCTGAAACCATGTGAAAATCCTCATAGCAGATCTAAGAGATGATGTATACCTCATAAGAAGATGAAGCGGGAAAATAGAAGAAGAGTGGACAATGTAGTGTAAAAGAGCAACAAAATTATGATACAGTAGAACTCGGATAGAAGCAGAATAACATCACACACTAAATCATTAATCATAATATGAACAATAAATAATATAGTGGTGAGAGGATTCAAATTCCAAGATGGAAATTTGAATTAGCCTTCATGGAGTGATCATCAGATCAATAGAGTGTCGTCAAAGCACAACTAGAAGTCCTGCTCATCATCAATGGAGTCATCAATGCACAAGTAACTGTCAACCATATATCAAACTGAGTCTAACTAAGTGTGGTAGGTGTAACTGGCACATGGAGACACTAAATGAATGAAGGAGGCTTAGTGGAGGGTGCATGAGGAGATAACTGGAATCAGAATGGGCAGTCTAGTCTCACTGGAGGTCCATCGGAGTGATACAATCAGTTGAGAGTCAATATATCCATAAATCAAGGAAGGAATTGAAGATAACTCAACTAACTAAAGTGCAACTGAGTGGTAGGTGAGAGAGGGCACCTTTGCTTCCTTAAAGCAAGGAGAAAGGGGGAACTAAACTCTAGGAGGGATAAAACTGATCTGAAAGAAGCTCTCGGGGATAGCTAACTGAGGGCTAGGTGTTGGGACTGATGAGTGGGATGCATGCATGCAAAATCATGCATGATTGAAAATACAAAAATGAATAATGTTGGTAAGCCTATGATGGAGTATAGGAATATCCCAACACTTCTCCCTTGTCCAAGTCTATGACCATGCTCACTTCATTTGATGGTCGGTCGTCTAAGCTGCATGGGATTCTCCCTTCCCTTGTTGTCCACTTGGGTGGGAAACCTATGCCTATTGAAGTCGAAGTGCTTGATGTGGAAATCAACTACAACCTTATCCTGGGTAGTTATTGGATTTACGCTATGAAAGCGATCGTGTCCTCTGTGTTTAGCATTATTTTCTTTGCACACGAAGTCAAGATTGTGACGATCAACCAACTAGATTTCGTTAGTCCCTATTCCACAGCATCCACGGGACCTGTTGTCCCCCAAGTCAAAGATTCTCAACCGGCAACTAGGAACATGGGTGTTGGATTGTACCCCTCATTGTTGGGATCTTTTGATTTCCCTGCATCCATTGCTTTTATTGGAACCATTTCCGATAATGCGCCTCCTCCATTAAATAATGTACCATTCTGGACTTCGTATTTTAACGACCTATGGACTTTACCGTCCACTAGTTCCATGTCTAGAGACGTTGCGCATGTTGGGATGGCTATGTCATTGTCTGCTGCTGAGCTTTCTTATCAAGATATCTTCATATTTTAACGACCTATGGACTTTACCGTCCACTAGTTCCATATCTAGAGACGTTGCGCATGTTGGGATGGCTATGCCATTGTCTGCTATTGAGCTTTCTTATCAAGATATTCAACAAGCCACTGCAAAACCGGATCCTTCCTCTTCACGGGAAGAAGTAGAAGATCCCGTTATGCTTCTTGCATGGGCAGTCGACTCATCTTGTTTGCACGATTGTCTTGACAGTACTTTACCTTCGGATGAAGCTATTGTTAAGGCCATGTGTGGTATTGAAAGACCTTGGGAAGATATGCATCATCGCTCTTATTTTCTTCCCAACCTTGATCTTATCGAGCAAGAAGAGTTTAGGATGACTCTTGCTAAGATGGTTGGTCACTCGGTGGCTCCTTGGGATTCACATGGGATTTACGCGGAGGGGAACATGGCTAATATTTCCCCTACTATACCAATCAACAGCTCTCGTACTCCTGAAAAGGTAGAGAACATTTACATCAGTGATGATTAATCTCCTGAGGAGTTTAGCACTTACACTGAGTTATTTAAGGAACTTCGGGAAGATTTTTCCTGGTCATATGAGGAGATGCCAGGAATAGACCCTAGCATTGTTGAACACAGGATTAGAACATATCCCAATGCTAAGTCGGTTCGACAACACCTTCATGTTATGAACCCTAGAAAGGAAACCGCAATCAAAGCAGAGGTGGAGAAACTTCTTAAGGCAGGTTTCATCTACCCAGTTCCCCTTACCGAATGGGTATCAAACCCCATTCCTGTGCATAAGAAGCATGGAAATATCCATGTATGCAAACATTTTAGAGAACTAAACCGTGCATGTCCGAAGGATAATTTCCCCACTCCATTCATAGATCAGATCTTGGATGCTTGTGCGGGAAGCGAAGTTTTTTCATTTATGGATGACTTTTCAAGATACAAGCAAATCCAGATAAAACCTGAGGACCAAAATAAGATTGCTTTTCTTTGTCCTTGGGGTACATTTGCGTATCGGAAAATTCCCTTCGGCCTTCAAAACATCGGAGCTACTTTTCAGTGTGCTATGACCTATTCCTTTCATGACCTTAAACGTATAGTGGAGGCATACTTGGATGGTCTTGCTGGCCATTCTCGCAAGAGACTGGACCACCCCAAGCACCTCCGTTTAATTCTCGAATGATGCATACGCTATAAGATTCAGTTAAATCCCAATAAGTGCATCTTTCTTGTGAAAACGGGTCTCCTTTTAGGCTTCATAGTTTCAAAAGAGGGTATCAAAGTCGATCCTCTTAAAGTTGAGGCAATACTTCGGTTGCGTCCTCCGCGCAACTTATTTTAGCTTCAGATCCTCCAAGGAAGAGCTACTTTTCTACGTCTCTTTGTAGTGAATTATGCTAATCTTACTAAAGGTTTCACATGCTTATTGAAGAAAGAAACACTGTTTATCTGGGATGAGCGAGCCCAACAGTCTTTCGATGCTCTTAAGAAAAATTTGGTATCGGCCCCTCTGCTTAGTCCACCCAACTTTGCAAGAGATTTTCTACTTTATGTGGCCGCGTCTCAAGAGATGATTGGCATGGTCTTAGTTCAGGTTGATGATGTGCTCATGGAGCATGTGATCTATTACCTTATTCAAAATTTAGTAGACGTTGAGCTGAGATACACTCATGTGGAGAAGTTGGCACTTGCGACTGTTCATGCAGTCCAACGGTTAAAACACTATATCATGCTTAGGAAAACCACAGTCACAGCGCATATCAATCTATTTCAGTTCGTGCTATCATGACGTCTTATAGGGGGAAGTATAATAAATGGATTGTGATCCTTCAGGAGTTTGATCTTGAGTTTGCTTCGGCGAAATCGGTGAAATCCTTAGTTTTTGCTGAGCTCATGTCAGACCTTCTGCGGATAGATGATGATATTGCCCATGAAGATTCCTTTGTGGATGAGCACTTAGTTCTTATCTCGTCTGAGGACCCTTGGTATGGGGATATCATTGTATATCTTCAAACTTCAAAGTTTCCTTCGCACTATTCACGAGATGAACGACGGTGTGTGGAACACCACGCTAAAGATTATACCATCGTTGGCGATACTTTGTATCTTCCACGAAAGGATTCTATTCTTCGTCATTGTTTAACTCACGAAGAAGCAGAGTGTGTTCTTAATGATTGCCACACTGGGGTGTGTCGTGGTCACTTATCTGGGCTTGCAACAACCCAACGCATTATGCGAGCTGGTTACTTTTGGCCTTCAATCTTCAAGGATTGTATGAATGTCGTAAAGAGATGTCACTCTTGCCAGGTGTTTTCTCGAAATGTACACTCGAATCCAGCGCCCCTTCACCCGGTCATCACTGTCAGTCCCTTCACCAAGTGGGGGATGGATTTCATGGATTGAAAACTAGCTTCGGCTGGGGGGAATCACTAGATTATTTTGGCCATGGATTATTTCTCCAAATGGGCTGAGGCCATGCCTACCGAAAATCCGATGGTGCTACAATAGCCCATTTTGTAGTCAATCAGATTATCGCTCGGTTCGGTATTCTGAGAGAGATTGTCACTGACCATGGCAGTCACTTTCAGAACAAGATGATGGCAGATTTGTCACTCAAGCTTGGGTTTCATCAAGAGCACTCCTTCTCATACTACCCCCAAGCGAATGGTCAAGTTGAGGCAGTCAATAAGTCTTTAAAGACCATTCTCCAACGTACCATCCAACAAAGCAAGAGCAACTGGCATACTATGTTATACCCTGCTTTGTGGGAATATTGAGCCGCAGTTAAGACTGCCACCAGTTTCTCACCATTTCAGCTAGTTCATGGGATGGAATCTATATTACCGATTAAATGCGAAATCCCTTCGTTAAAACTAGCCATAGTGTTCCTGCTTGACACTTCGGATGCTGAGCAATGGTTAATCCACCTTGAGCAGCTTGACGAGTAGTGTTGAGATGTTGTTGTGGCTATAGATGACAACAAATGCCATGTTAAGGTTCAGTAAGATAGGTCTGTCCATCCCCGACAGTATTCTGAAGGTGACTTGGTCCTCTTGTATGACCAAGCTAAGGAACCCCTGGGGGCAGGAAATTTTAACCCCATGTGGCACGGTCCTTACATAGTGAGGTGTGTCCTTGAAAAAGGAGCCTACGAATTGGAGGATTATGAATGGAATGCATTGAAGGATCCTAGAAATGGGCTCTACCTCAAGCGGTATTACGCTTGAACTTCTAGTTCGAGCTGGTACTTTTGTATACTATTGCATAGTTGCTTCTTCACATAGTTTAGATTTATTTTGGTTTCTCGGTCTGCTGATTCGCTTCCGTTTGGTTGATCGATGTCAGCGGATTCTCCTGTGTTCTTGGGATTCGCGGATGGTGCTAGCCATCATATGCAGAGACTCACTTCTGCTACGTGGGTTATTTATTCACCTGACCATCAGATTGTGTCTTCAGGAGGTGCTTGTCTCGGTCCTACATCCAACAATGTGGCTGAGAACAGTTCCGTAGTTGAGCTTCATGATGCAATTTCACATGGTATCTAGTCTTTAGAATCCTACTGGATTCACAACTGGTTGTGTCTCAGTTAAATTGTCAGTATCGTGTGAGGGATCCTACTTTACTACGGAGATTCTTAAGGGTAAGACTCTTGGAACGTCATTTTGTTTCCATTACATACATTCATGTTCCGAGAAGTTTTAATCATGTATCTGATGCATATGCTAACTATGTCCTAGATTGGCATTTGTCACATTCATAATGAAGCACACAAATAAACATACATTCATACATTTGTACATACACATATAGTAGAACCAGAGAACCATAGTTTTTTATAAATAACATCTCCAAAAAGGTGGTGTCACAGTACAAAACTGGAGCTTATAGCTCTCAAAAATATACATATCGATACAAAATACGGGACTCTGAGATGTCTAAGCCTCACGAGGAGGCCTAGTTTCCTTGGAAGGATGTGTCTGATAGTAATAATGTACTTCGTTGGCTATGCGCTGCAATATTCGTACCCAGGGGCTCGTTACTCCCACAACATGGCGCTACATGTCCTCTGGCAATCACGATACCTCGATCATGGATACCATGTTGGTCATGCAGGACAGGTTGACCCGTATAGTCTCTAGTGTGTTCTTTGCGGCCACACCAACTACCTCTCTACCCCTTCCCCGTTAACGATGTCTCGAGAAACCCTCTGGTCTTCGCGGACCAGCATCTTCGAGAAAGTAGTAGAATGGCAATATGTGATTTCACACCAAAAAGATTTTTTCATTTCCATATATAATAAAAAATCCCAAAAAATTTAATACAAAAAAACATAAAAATAGTAACATACTGTTGTCTCCGAACACGGCTTTTGGAGTAAGCGGCATGTCGCGATCACCACAAAAGTCTATCCCTCCATAGGGGTAGTCGTCTATGGCTATGACCTGTTGGTCCCATCAGTGAAATAAATCATATGTGAATGGTGATGCCTATCTGCCACCCCACTGCCGTGTCAAGACCTCTATCAACCGGGTCAAGGCTGGGTCACGGAGACTATGAGGAGGGACTTCAACCCTCGGACTGAGCCCCAGAACCCTCTTGAAGAAGAAGTTGCATAGTATACTATCGTATCCAATGTTTTTTTCCTCCCCACGCTTGCACTCTGTTAACTAAGTCTTCATACACCCCAATAACATTGTGCACCAGTCATATACAATGGGCCGCATGCACTGTGAGGCATAGAACATCACTGGCCTTGAATCTTGGTGTAGAGCTGCTGAACCTGCAATCCTGACAAGGGTAGCAACTATGATCTTCATGCTCAGATCGAATATGGCTTTTATGGGTACCTGACTCCCCACCTTCCGAGTGTCAGGAAGATAGTACCACTCTATGTAGTCGCGAATGGTGATCCTACCACCTATAGTACGAGATTGTAGACTTGCAACTTCCCCTCGACGGGACAATCCTGTAATGAATTATATGTCATATATCTCCAAGGAGAGTATTTGACCATCCAGGTTGAAATTTTGTGCATCTACATACTAGTAGTCTATCAAGCGATGGAGCAATTGGTTTTCGGCCCTCAAACCCCCAATGAGCTAGAATTTAAAAATCTCACACGATTGTAATGCTTGTTGTGCAGGCAAATCATTGCGGTCGGCCTCATCCACAAGGTCATGCTCCCTTTCCCTCCATTCTAAAACCATCCCGGAGGAAGAAAAACCAAGAGTTTAGTCTTTTTCATTTAAAAAACAAACCTCACGTCCGTACCCGTGGACTATTTAGAAAACAAAGGTGGGTACCCACGGTCAACGCATGCATTGACCGTGGGTACCAGGCCCTACCCACAACCCGTATACTTGTAGCCCGCTTACAACGTCGTGACCAAATAGGGATTGGCCAATAAAAAGTTTTGACCACTGAAAAATGAAATAAAAACTACTAAATGAAAGAGGAGGATGAGATAGCTAACCTGCTCCATACGGCTCGGTGAACAGATGCCTGTAGCTCCCAGAATCAGCGACTGAAATCCAAGGTGAAAACTAACCAAAAACTCCAAATTGGGTAAAAAGTGAAAATGAATTGTAAATTGTAATTTTCTATTACTATTTATAGTTTTGGAAACCCACTTGTCTATAGTTTTTACCATTTTAAGCTGTTTTGGACTAATATGATGTCTTGGAGTAGCATTTTGAACAAATTTCTTCGATGAGAGTTGATTTTTGATCGTTTTGCGCCTACAGCGAGTATATTTCACACCTGGCATATAGGTTAGATGTCATGTTCACATGCATTATTCATTTGACCTTTTGACCATTTTCTTTAACCCTAGGTGCGACCCCGCTTCTTAATCAGGACAGGGCCTTCACACTATTATAGAAGTGTCGTTATTTGGCGGTAGGGCCTTTCCAAACATGGGTGCCCTAGTTAGAACCCCTTTTTCCTTTTGGCGCCCATGCCGATGTTTTTCCTTAAGATCGGGAGTCCTTCATAGTTATGCCATGACTTTGTGATAAAGATTCATACTCTACTTTGTCTTATGATGGCCATCTCCCATAAGGAATCCCCCCATTTTTATCAAGTTGTGATTGCATTGCATCATCCTACTTGCTGCTTGAGCCTTGTGCCGGCTCCTGCTTACTCGATTATTAGCCAGGTGCCTGAGCACTTTCCGTGTTGAGCCTTACAGAGCTTTCATTTTCCTTTCACAGTTTGATGACCCTTCACCCTGAAGGAACACCCCCCCGAGTGTCCACATCCTGCACATGTGTCCTTGCATTGATCATAGATATGTTCCACTATTTGGGACTATCTTGCTCGCTACTTGACACTCGTTCCCTCACCTGTTGTACTATAAGCAATTTTATTCTTTTTCAAGCTTTCCAAATATGAAAAAGACCAAAAAAATCAAATATTCCAAAAATCCAGATGGGAGAATATTTACTTCTTATTGTTGGTAGTTGTTGTGTCACCTTTGAACAGAGCATTCATTCCACTCCATCCGCTATGAGTTAGGACTATAGTAGGACCTTAGGAACTGTACTCATTTATCATTTTTACTCCACCGATTGGTTAAGCTTCCAGTCACTATGGAGCCCTTTGTTGATGCCTCCTGCATCGCAAAGTGTTATGCCAAGTCTATGCTTCCTAATTCTACCCATCGGCTCATACTCTTGTTCAAAGGAAGTTCTGAAACCAAAGTCGACCACTCCTCATATCTCTTGACTATTGCATGTCCTCCATCCTTATTGAGTCAATCCGTTTGACCTGAGTTCTTCCAAATCTTTCAGTGTAGCTAGTACCTCATGCTGGTTGATGGGGGATGCCTTGATGCCCTCCTTCCAGCAAGTTTCGTTCCATCGACCTCAACCCATTTATTCTGGAACTTGAGACTTAGATTTCGGTTGAGTACCTTGAGGCTTGCAGTCATTAGTGGTAGGTTCTCTCCCCTTATCAATGGATTCATCCTAGTGTTCGACTTCAACACATCTATTTTCACTTGGATGATTTTACTATGTGCCTTGATTCCCATTTTCATTATTGGTGGGTTATCTCACGTCTGTTAATGGTATACATCATTGACCACTAATCAGATGATGTCACATCAAGTTTGACCTCAACACCTTTATTCACTTGATGGAAATTTCACCATAGATGATTTGTGTAGAAGGCCCCAGGCGATAGTAGCATTCAGTATGCTACTTATGCTCATGACTTTACATCTGAGATATCATCTCTCAGACATCAACAATTTCTACCTCCAGTTTGCACCAATTGTTTCCTTTCCACAGGAGACCGTCTATTACTATAGATGGTTAAGGCTATGATTACCTATGAGATGTATTCACTATGTACTACTTATTCATGGCCATTGTATTAGATTTTTGTATTGTACTGATATGTACTCAGAGATATTATTGTATTATGATGAGTGATATGTTCCTTCCATTTGTGTCTCCATCACTCCACTTCTGAGATTTATAATGTATTTCGGCCATCGTAGCACCATTCTCTGACCTCACACATTACGGGGCATCTGTTACAGCGTATTTTTCCACCTTGTGAGCATCAGCATTGATTGGCCTTTGGGATCCATTTCATTAACTCAGATTCATCATTTTGTCCTCCAGGAAAACATTTTTCCCTATTTTTGTTCCTATACGCGAGTTGTTCCACTTTAGCCCGCGTAGACGCAGTCTATTGCACTATAGCCCGCGGGGTACCAAGTAAAATGGTGAAAATAATTAGAAAAATACTTTTTACTCCCAAAACGCAGTCTTAGGGTGACCTTTGGCCCTCCATATGCCCCGAAACGCCTCGATGTGTCCTTTCACTTACCTTTGGAAGGCTATATATTGAGCTCTTATGGCATGTGGAAGGGAGAAGAAAGAGAAAGCAAGATAACTCTAGCGGATGTTTTCCGTGACTTGAGTCCACACTCATTGATCCTTGTTGTTGTGAACTTCTTATGTTCACCTCCCAAACTCCTTTTCATAGTTTGAGTTTGCCATAGTATGGAGGATTGAAGTGGTGGAGGCACAAGTGGAGAGACCCAGTTCTTGGTTCAGATTGGTTTCTAGCAAGAGGTTGTATATTGTACTTCTTTCTATTCATTAATGGAAATACTCATTTTCTCGTCCAATTGATGTTGTGAATATTGTTAAATTACATTGGGTTATATTTGCTTATAATATCATGGATCATTGCTATTGATTATGCTAATGTATTTCACATATTATATGCACTTGTATTGTATTGGTTGTTGAGACTAATTTGCAGGTTCAAGTGCACAAGTTGAAAGCTCAACGGGGATCTACTTCGAACATCCGGTTAAAGGTTGGTCTTTTCTCCATTATCTTAGCATTGTCATTTATATATCTTTGCATTGGGAATTGAGTCATTTTCTGGTAGTCATCTGTCTGTTGTGGTCTGCCCCAAGCCATAGGAATGTTTCTCCATAACAATTTGATGGAGGGCGGTGGAGTAAGACGAAAGGAAAATGAAGGAGGAAAATGGTATATAGGGAAGAGTTTGGGGATTGGAGAGGGGGTTGGTTCTTTTGGGGAGTGAACAGGGAGAAATATGATTTCTTTTGGGAAGTGAAGGAGGAGGTGGGAAAATCCACAACAAATATTGCATTGTTGAACAAAGGGAAGATGCTATCGAGATTATCGGCTGTGGGCTCGGAGGCTAGGAAACCCATTGGTTTCCTAGGTCCAGCACGATAAGATCTAGTCAACAGGGTGGTTCATATGTTAGGTTGCTAAGTATTTGTCCAAAAGAGCTGCCGGAACTAAGGGATCTACTGCAACCTACAGTAACAAGTATTCTACTGGTAGTTTATTTTATTATTTATATGTTAATTTATGCATGGATAAATGTGAAATGAACATTTGAACTATGCAAAAATTTATAAGTATTTTAAAGAAAAATATATATATCAGATGCATAAAATTCTAGATTACTATGATAAGAATGTGGATACAAAATAAGAAATAACAAAACATAAATCTGATGCTAAAAAAAAAGAGAACTGGAATTGTATTTAATCCAAGCTCTAAATGAGTTGTGTACATCGATTTTGACCAAGTGATAATTTTAGTGCTATTCCTGAAGGGAGAGCACTACATTGAAGATGAATGAAAAGAAGATCCAAGAGACTCTTAGCCTACTCCATGACACTCAAGCATTGGTGTCAAAATCTTGTTGGAGAGTTTCTTCATTGAAGGATCCATCCGTCCTTGAAGACATGGAGAAGATTCAAAGAGCAATGTGCAACATCAAAGGTAATTTTATGTCTTTGCTTTTTGATAGGAACAATTTGATTGATTTTAAAGAATTGTTACATGATGCATACTTGAAGAATAATGAGGATATTCATAAACTCAAAATTCAAAATGAGCAACTTCTTGAAAGGTTGCAATATACTTGTTCTTCCTCCTATGATTCAAATTGTCATATGGTAGATTGCATGGAGGATTCTCATGACATGGTAGATCATGAGAAACATGAAAATTTGCATGTGCCTAGTGTGTTTGAAGATGATATTGATGAGATCCAAGCACTTGATGTGGTGGAAGAGGAACTTGAGTTTCCTCTTGGAAATGGTTACACATTTTTTTAAGAAGTTGATTCCACTACCTTGGAACCAACCTATGAGGAAAGTTCTGCACTTTTGAGGGAGGTGCATGATCCTACCATTATGGAGCATTCATATGAGGACACGTTTGTACTTTCTAATCAATTGGGTGAGTTGGTTCATTCTCCTACATCCTACACTTCCATATTTTACTGCATTCATCCTAATGAAGTATGGGTGAAAGGTTTATTTTTTATGGTGCCACATGAGGAGCATGAAACTCCTATCTCTCCTTTAAATGATGGCCTTATTGGATCCATTACTTATTTACATTTGCAGAAGCATTCCTTGTTACCTTATGATGAAACACATCTACATGTATGCACTTATGATGTTCACTTGAGTCACTTGAAGACTCGTGATTTTCCTTGCTCCTTGCTTAGTTCAATTGATATTGGAAGAAATTCATCCACTACTTGGGTGAAGAGATATATGATTGGAGCAAATTCTTATTGGAAGAAACATCCGTTGTTATTTTCTGATGATACACATGTTCATGGATGCACAAATTCTACTTATGTGAGCCACTTGAAGGCTTGTTGTTTTCTTTGCTCCCTACTTGGTTCAGATTTTAGTGGAGGTTCTTCATTCACTTCTTGGATGAAAGAACACATGGCTGATTATTTTGATGTATATTAGATCCTTTTGGAGTAGCATTATAGGACATGGGATCCTCACCTATTTCATTGGAGCAGATTTGATTTGTCACTTGAAGCTTCTATGCACTTAGAAAATGGTGGTCTACTTACTTGGAGGTACAAGCACTTTCATGATTCTTTGATGAAGCACCTCCTTGATGTACGTTTTCATTATGTTGTTATGTAGTTTTCTGATATATATTTTGTACTCATGATGTTTGGAAGAATTCATACAAGAAAATGGGATCCAGGAATTCTCTTACCTAATGGTATGAGTTGGAGAGCACTCTTAATTGTTGGAGTGCAATACAAGCAATGGGACCCTGGGATAATTTTTAGTCCCATTGATTTCAATTTTTCGGTGAAACAAGCAGTATGGGAGATTGATTCCCCACTTAATAAAGTGATTTTAATCAGAGTAGTGTAGCAGCAAGCATGGTGGTTCCTCTCTATAATATTCATGGAATCTCGAAGACTAATGTGAAGAACTTGCAACAATTAATTAATGAAAATACACGAGATAGCAGAAATAATAGAACTCAGAATCACTTTTATTGATTGCAGGCCACTTCAAGGGGGCAACCTCCTTTGAGAAAGCTCAATACAAATAACTTCACGGCGCCTTCATTGGTCTCAACACAAACTTATATACTAAGTCTAGGCACCAATACCATGAGTCAATACCATGTGTCAATACAAACCATGGGCCAATACAAACTATTGATCAGCAATTACTATGGGACGACTTACAAAGCATATGCATCCAAAAACAATAAGACAAAATATGGATCAACAAATACTATGGGACAAATTACAAAGCATATGCGTCCAACAACAATATACTAAAAAAGTAAATAGAAGGGTTGACATGGGTTCCTAACAACTGAAAATTGGGCAACTCAGTGGAAACTTCAAGAATTATGCAGTGGTATCAGAAGGGATTTCCAAAATATGATAGGGGTAAAGAGTAATTGTGAAAACATGGTTTGATGGATTTAATTAACATTTCGGCGTTTAGTGGTGATGTTAAAGGGGATATCAAAATGAAAAAGAAAACCCACATCTCCTTGCTTTTGGAAACACACAATTTTAGTGCATGGGTGGCTCTACTCAAGGTTTTAGAAGAGAAATTTTGGGAAGCAAAATTTTGGAAAGAAAGTAGGTTCTTCCACATACATGTGTTGAAATTTCTTGAGGACAAGAAATATTGGGAAGGGAGGATTTGTCATGTCCCAAAATTTTGCATTGGGTCAGAATGGCCTAAGCCCCTTGGCCATACTCATGATAGTTTGTCAAATTGATGCTAAGGGTCAAATAATTGCCAAGAATGATGTCCAAATTATTAATAATGTGAAATTAGATCCAAACTGACAAGGTCGGTCACATTAAGATAAATTCCCAATTAAAAGTTTGTAATATACCCATCCAAATGAACTGTCGTGGGGGGGAATTACTAGTTCCCTAGGTTGGGGATGGAAGCATTAAAAGTTGGGATAAGGGAGCTACAAGACCCAAAGTCACCTTAGAATTAAAAATTTACATTAAATGGGTCAAATAAATAATAATTAAAAGAAAATAAGGTGGCAATGGATCATGAGGGCACATAAGAGGTTGTGGGACCCCCATGTGGCAAGATTCCCCACTACACTTGGCATGATTCTCTCCCCAATTCGAATTCAATATGAAGGGTGACATACTTGGGGGATTTTAAGAGGTATTATTCATGGCATGATTCATGTAAGTTTGAATTGAAGTGGAAGAATAACTCCCATGGAAGAGGAAGAGGCAATTTGGAGCTAGTGGGACACTTGGGCTAGATTCCCTAGCTCTTTGACAACAATGATGAAGATGCTATGACACCTATGACACAAATCAGACCTGAATGCTGACATATGACATATATGACATGTCAGGTATAAAAATAGCCGAAAAGAGGGTGCTCAATGGATTTAGGGAATCCAAAGAGACACCTATTCCAAATTGGTGGAGGAGGAGGCTAGAATTGGAGGGACAAGTGGCATACATTGGAATCTCTTCCCAACTTGAGTTGGAATGAAGCTCTTGGAAGGAATTCGACCCATGGAGGACCTTAGAAGTTTATAAAATTCATGAACAAAGAAGAATAGCATCTTTTGATCATTTTACATTTTGCATTTGGAGAGGAGAGCTAGTGGAGTGTTACTCTACTTTCCTTAGCACCAATTTCGAGGGTGAAAGATTCCCATTCTAATTGGAAATTGGAGAGGCCATTCAAACCTTTAATTTAGAGCTACAATGGAGTCTTTTGTTACAGGTTTAATCTATAGGGAATCTCTTGGTCACATCTCTTTCAGCTTGCTTCTACAACCATTCTTCTATTTCTTGCCATATTCTTGCTCCTTTAAGAGAGGTGCACTTGTTGAGGTGATGAACTCTTTGGGATATCTATTGAGGCCCCATATATTTGTAATATGATATTTATACTCTATTTCTACTGCTCATAATATTTTCAGGTCGAAACTCAAAGAGATTTGATGTAAAAATGCTAAACTATGAACAAATGGTATCATTTCCCCAATACCTTGTTATTTGCACTTGAAGTGGTATCAAATTCGAATGGTTCAGTCAATTTATGATGAATTAATGTTTTATGGAGTTCCATTATAATGCTGAAGAAGTTTCATGTTCATTATACAAGCATTTGGAGCAATATTCTTGAGTTTCCTAACCATTTGTGAAGAATTACTATCATTCCCCTCCTATGTCGAAACTAGTCTTTTGTATTTGATTTAAGGGGGTTGTAGCAGACTTAATAAACTGAATGGTGATGCATATGATACTATATTGATGTCCCCTAAATATTCCCTTCCTATTTTTGGAAACTCGAGAGGGTCCAATATATTTTGGAGAGCGATTTCCAGCATCTACCCCATGGGGAATTGAACCCCTACTTGCTAGTCAAATTCCCTACATGGGACAATATTCAAAGGAGAGTTGTAGAAGCCTTTTGAAGACTCTAAGGCATCCATGAACCTCATAATCATGTCCTCATACCATACATATACCTTTTGTGACAAGTTGGGAGCATTTGGATCCATTTGGAGATCAAGAAACCAATACTAGTCAAGGGTTGAACTAGTGGAAAAATTGAAAATTTCACCATTTTATTAAATTTCTAAAAAGGGACATTACAAAAAAACCTACATAAAATATAAAGAGATCAAATCTACAGACGAGGAGATCATTTGAGAGATATTTATAGTCCTTTGCATGACAAAAGCAGTGTAAAGAAGATGGATAAGATGATTGAGCAACCAAAAGGACTACCCAAGTCGATGGAAAGTCGATCGGTCGAGAAACAAGGTGAGGTGCTAACATATGAAGTTTGGTCACACGCAATGGTGTTGAACCCACAAAAATTTTGCATTAAAATCCCAGATAGATAGACTCCTGTCAGTTCTGTACCCATGATAATGATGATTGGGCCGACTATTAGAAAAATAGTTGAGTGTGACATGGGACTACTACCAGGCGATACTAGTATATGGAATCAACTAGAACAAAGACAAAGTGGATGAATTGCGGATAGGTTGATGATTCTGTGTCCAGAACATGGCAACTAGATTACCTTAACACCTGAATTTGGAAGACACTTGTTTAATTTATTTTATTTAGAACATATGGAAGTAACCCCCCTGCCAGCAACATTACTGATAGAAGCAAACAATCCATCGGTGAACCGACCTAGTAATAAAGAATTTGTAGAAGAGATACGTTTGTCATTGCATCAGTCCAAATCACAATAGGTCAGTAGTAATCATCAAATAGTAATTGTTTCAAGTAAGCAGTCCAGTTTGGTAAGTCTAAAAACTCGTAATTCTAGCAACATGGCGTATAGTATTCCAGTTAACACTCCGATTTTTTAAGGGGATGGTGATCCCAAAAAACATTGGTTTGTATGTGAATCCCTTTGGAAATCTAACCTTATTGATAATGAGAATCAACAAATTGCAAATTTTGTAAGAGGACTTAGGAATATAGATATTAAATCGTACATGAACCTGATTGAAGAAGGTCCAAAAATGAAACAACAAATAAAAGACAGTTTCCTATATTTTTTAAAGATGATGACATAAATCATGTGGAAGGACATAAATTGAAGCAAATGACACAAGGAACAGGAGAATCTGTATGAGAATATGATAGACGATTCAAAGAACTCCTTAGCCAAATTCCAGCTAAGATGACCCCTTCACTAGTCATTCAATTCTTTGTCGAAGGTATATAGGAGAAAATAAAGACTCGGATACTAATGGATGAATATACAACTTATGATGAAGTCTTTAAAAAATACTTAAGAGTAGAATCAAATGCAAATTATTCATTTGGACCCATCGACAAATGTCTAGACACAATAGAAAAATCACTACAACATTTGACATTGTGTCAAAATAACGTATGGTGTACCAAATTCTCCCAAGAAGAACATACTAAGGATGCTTGACCCTATGATGAAAGAGAAAGGTATAACAATGATTACAATGTGTTTCAACAAGAAGTGAGACCACTAGAAGAAACTCCAATTATATTTCCAAATAAAGGAAGCCAGAAAACTTCTAGTTGACGTGGACAATGTAATTTTGTGATATCTGTGAAATATTCGAGACACACTCGACCATGGATTTCCCATACAATGTTGACAACGTAAAGCCTAATTGTTGTGGAATTTGTTGGACAATACAACACTCAACTGCACACTGCATAAAGAACGTGAAGGCTAAAGAGCACTACCACACAATATATCAAACTTAAACAACAAGGAAAAAAGGTTGGGAGAGCCGTAGCAATGACCATTGCAACAACGAAAACTATCATCGAGGATGATTCAATGGTTGCAAAAAAAAAAAATTGAGGATATCGACCACCTGGTTGAAGTCGACCTCGCGTCTATGTATGCTGTAGTGAAGATCCCTTGAGCCCTGACTGTCCTTGGAAAGACAAGACATATTTAAAATTTTGTTCTAAATGTTGCATTGAGGAGCACAATCTAGAACAGTGCCCCATAATGTTGGATGCACTTAAAAAAAGAAAAAATGTTAATGTCTTGCTTGCACATGAAGCATGCAATACTAAAAATTTGCAAATCATCACTAGAAAAGGTATAAAAATGGGTGGAGATAACCCCCAAGTTACGAGAATACAAATAAATCAATAAGTGTACCCCAATATGCTGAAACAAAAAGAAATATTTAGCAATGCATCATACATATTTGCACGAATTTTTATTGAAGAAAGTAACGATGAAAATAAGAATAAAATAATGAATGAGCCGTTACAACTTGAAATAAAAGAGGAATCCATTGCAATATTGATTGATCTAATGAATCTTCTCAAAAAGAGTTCACAAAATGAAAGGATTACTTAAACTCTTTGTAATATGAACCATAAAGAAAAAATTGATATTGACCCCCTTATCGACCTCGAAGTCGAAGGATTTCGCATTGCACAAGTCATCCTTGACTTTGGGTCGCAAGCAAATATAATGACCATATCAACATGGGAAAGTGTCAGTTGAACTCGACTATAAGAGTCGAGTATCTATCTTGTGTTAGCCGACTAAGGATTAATTGATCCTATTGGAGTATGGAAAAATGTTAGAACTTCTATTATGGGAATCAACACATACATTGGCTTTGAAATCATCGACCCATGAGCAGAATCCAAGTCTTTTCTCACCTTATTCGAATGACCTTGGGGATGGAAAATGAAAGCATCCATCTCACTAGAAAAAGAAATAACTAAATTAAAAGGAGAAAAAAAGAAATTCATTGTGTTTATTAACTCATTTCAAGGAAAACCCTGGGCTGAACAAGATGACAAAGATGACGACATTCGATGACTATATTAGATAATCCAAAACAATGAATATATTGTCGGACCAAATAATCATGGATAAATCAACTTGGAAAATCCCTTGTCGGTCAGATATAACTCTGACTCAGATCTGTATGAATGGAAAATAGAAAATTATCAAGAAAAAGGTCGTGAATGTTGGTCAGTTGATATTATTCCTATAAAAAGAGTGCAACAGTGTTTTACCATATCCATCATTCCAAAATTATTTGAGAAGAAAGTAAGAGAATACCCGATGATCATCCCAACGGAAAAGGATCCAACAAGCATTCCAGCTCTTCGATACAAGGAACGAGAATCATTGATTGCACATATTGAGGAAGTTTTTAAAAACATTAGTGACCAAGGTCGACTTCAAACTCTTGTCGAAACATTCACCGGACAAGTAGCAAGATGGTGGGACACACATCAGTCCCATCTCTAGGCATGGACTACTGCTTCAACAAATTTCATTGAACTCTTTGGAGGTAATAAATTCACTGCACATGAAGAGATACGAAAATTCATACAAGGTCAATACCCAGTCAAGCACATCAATATATGTGAAAACAAATGGAAATTAGTAGGATATAGAGATGAAATATTATATCCCCATATTTTTGCAAATACGTTAGAATATCTACCAAGCAAATGGTATAAAATGGAGGAAGCAAGAGGAGAAACATTAAATTGAAAAAAATTAAAAGAAAACTACATCAAATATTTTTCGTTCACTCCAGAAAAAGAATACATAAGAGAAGTTGTCGAAGAAATAAAAATTTGTATACAACTGACAAGTAATATTTCATCGGCATTGATAGAACTGCCGCACCTGACATTTAATTGTATTTCGACTAAGTCCAAATGTTGATTGACTCAACTAGAGATGGAAAATGACAAAACTCTAGGTAAAAGTTTTAGATGGAAAATAAACCATCGTGGCATTGTAAAACCTATCAAGACATTGATGCAAGTCAATACAGAAGCAAAAATAAATTAAAAGAAAAATTCACCGAAAAAAAATCTCCCTCGGCATTCATAGAATTTAAAGAGGGATATTGACCTTTCAACAAAAAAGGGGCACTAGAATGGATGGATGCACAAATAAAAATGAAAGAAGTCGATATTTCAAATGATGATCAACCAAAGATGGAAAATATTGGAGATTATTGGTCCGACCAATAAGTTGTCTGGAGATTATTTTAAATGTTGATGCTGATTGGAGCCACTATTGGATGATGGATGAATTTCATATTCTTTGCTACTGAAAGAATGAACTTTGTTTCTTGAAGTTCGTTTCCTTGTGAGCTTCAATGTGATCTTTGAGATCTTTGTGTGATCCTCCGCCATTGATGAGTGGCTTGCTGAAGTATGCCAGCCACGGGGAAAGAAGAGCGTAGACTGAGCCTCCGCCTTCAATATGCAGTTGAGAAAGGCCTCTGCAATAGCATATTTTCCATAAGACTCTTTAAGACATGAGAGCAATCTAATGATGAAGACTCATGAACCAACAACAACATTGAAGAAAATTTTGAAGTGCTTCGTGACTACATCTAAGGTTCCTAGCTGAGACTTTAGACCAGCAGGGCATGATTTTTGTAAGTTGTGTAGCTGTGAATGTGGCTATTGAAATTAAGGGGGAGTGTTGGATATTAATTCCAACAGCCACGCCATAACTTTGGAAACCACCGGAATCATTCAGTGAATGTCGAGCTGATATGCATTTATGCAAGATATGTTGCCATGCCTATTGGTATCTAACATTAAAATCCATCTAAGAAGCTTATCTAAGAATCCCATGATGATGTTTTTCGATGTCTCTAGAGAGTTTGCAATGTGTATAAATCTATATTTTTGTTAATGGAAGAGGTAGAGAGTAGTTCTAGGAAATTTTGGCCCGTTGTCCCCTGTGCCTACTCTCTCATGGAGCTCTCTCTGACAGCATACCTGGAGCTTATAACCTCACGATTCAAGCAGTTGCATGACAAAGCATTGGAAAAAACCAATGCTACAAGCTCTCAAGAGCGTTTCGATCGGAATCTTCCAACATGCGCAGAATTTTCCAAGCTTTTTGTTGAGCAGAGGAGATTATCAGGAGCTCCGTGTTGTTGAAAGTGGAAGAAGAAAGAAATTGGATTCGTGCATCATTTGTGTCTGCATATCTTGCAGGAACACAGTCGAACAACTTCTTCCCGATGGACTGCATTCCTTTCGGAGAAGTAGTTATGGAGGCCATTCAAAATACTGTGCCCGGGGACATTCGAACCCTGGTCATGGTAGCCTAACATTCAAAAGAATCCAACCTTATAAT
Source organism: Larix kaempferi (assembly GCA_027924585.1). Lineage (NCBI taxonomy): Eukaryota > Viridiplantae > Streptophyta > Pinopsida > Pinales > Pinaceae > Larix > Larix kaempferi. Next base: position 4,521,710 of record BSBM01000406.1, read on the forward strand.
GGGGGATGAAATTCAAACGTTTATTAGACGAAATGCATCAGAGCAGGAGAGGGAGGCATGTATTAGAGTGTTTGGAAAGCACAGTAAATATGTTATCGAGGCGCTCGTCGTCAAGCATTCAAACTGCCATTTATTTTAGTAAGAGCACAACTTCCAATGATACGGTCATATCTGATCTTAAACATGCGCGACAGGGTGCCACTTTTGTGGTTCAAGTTTTCTTAAATCTTTGAAGTAATTATTTACGAAGACAAGATTATCATAGCTATCTGACTATTATTCGTTCCAAGTATGACGAAAAGCACAAGCGAATCTAACACAGAGAGTTTATTGAAATTGCATTAGAAATGGTGGGAGTGTAAATATATTATGGTTGCCTCTGTAACCCTCCTCCATTCCATTATGGTCAAGAGATATTGAAATTGTATTAAATGTAGTTGGAGTGTAATTATGTTCCGCTTGCGTGTGTGATCCTCCTTCATTCCATTATGGTCAAGAATCCTCATAGCCTATAGCATTAGCATCACTTTTGGAAATATTTGTTAGTGAATTCCATGACTAACTTAATACATAATATTCAAGGATGTGGGGTTTAATAACGAGCATAAACACAAGTGGAAGCTGTAGCTGACTTGGGATAAACCAACTTAGTTTTGATAAACAATGTCAATATATTATTTTAAACTTGATAAACACAAGTGAAAGTTATAATTGATTTGGGATAAATCAACTTAAATTTTTATACTGATAAATGTTTATATTTTAGAATTTGAGACGGATTGCCATCTATAATATTACAAAGTAAATATATACTAACCTAAATTATTTGAAATGCTCCATATTTATCCATCTTTGAGACTGATTAATTCTATTAATTGTTATTCTTTTAATTTGAAATATAAAATATAAATTGTACATATTTATTTGGATGTTGGAATCTCATCAAGGTATGCACGCTGAAATCTCATCAAGGTATGGCAATGATTTTTGGTGTAAACTTTTGGAATCTCATAAATGTATCGGAATGATTTTGGAGTACATTTTAAGAAATTGTTATAATTAATGACTATGAAGTAAATTTTGGGAGATGCAATTTTTAGTTTTTAAATTTTAAAAAAAATCTATTAATATTTGTATTTGTATATTTTTAATATTTTAGTAGTATTGATATTTGTATTTATATATTTTTGTGATATTAGTAATAATGATACATTTTTAATATTTCAATAATATTATAATAATATTATTTTTTTTTATATATTTTTAATATTTTCAAATAGATTTTTCCATCAAACTTATTACAATTGTCTTTAGTCTTGTTATCCTTGCCCCTATTAATGGTGTCCTTTCTTAAATAGTATATCAATCTCATATGGTGTTTTTTTTTTCTGTGGCCTGGAATTCTTTATTAATAGATTGTGAACCTCTCAGATCAAGGAATGTTGACTTCAATATTGAGCATTCGCTGGATTACCATATATACAATGGGAAATTTATGAGGCACTATTAATCCTTAACATTGAGTCACTTGCTCATTCAAATGCTTTGTAGAATGGTTTACATTGCAATGTCCTAAAATGTTTGACATTGGAATTCCAAATACAGGGTTGTAGGTTGCTACATGTAGCCTACGGGCCTCACCTATAGGCTCCATGTGGAAACCTACATGGTTTCCACATGTGGCCTACGTCCTTGTCTATAGGGATGTAGGATTCCACATGCAACCTACAGGGGAGGCTTCTAGACTACATGTGGAAGCCTACAAGGATGTAGGATGACAACCTCTCAGCCTACAACCTTGCAGGTTGAGTGATCTCGGCCTACATGGAAATAGGCTAAGATAAATCAGATTGTAGGGTTGTAGTCTAAGATAAATCAACCTACATTGATGTAGGTTGCGATAACTCAACCTACAAGGTTGTAGGATGAGATAACTTAGCCTATAGGGTTGTAGGATTTCACATGTAACCTACATGATAAGGAATACCATTGATAAAGTAACCATCAACATAGAATATGGTTGATAAGGTAGACAAATGATAAGGGAGTTGTCAACAACAAGATTCATTGACAACAGATGCATTGTTAGAAGCATGACTAACAAAGGCATTGTTGACAAGAAATCAACAAACCCCATCCTCAATATGAAAAAACTTATGCAATGTTGGAAACCTTGTATGGAAAATAGAAGAAGGCCAATTATGGCCTAACACAAATCTTGAGTTGCACAATGTTGAGGGGGAGGTGAAGGAAAACATTCTATGTATTCATAGTGAGAAGCTACCATTAGTTTTTGGATCATCAATACAATCCCATGCACCACCATCTACATCATGAAGAACCTTTGTGTGTGTAGTGACTGCAATAATGCCACTAAGTTCATCTACACTATTTTTAGGTGAGAAATTATTTTGAGACATCCAAACAAATTCCACCATTTTAAGGATGTATTGTGCTCTTATGGATATTACTTGTGATGCTACTTAAACTAAACAATGAATAGGTTTGTGCTTTTAAACCATATGTGTCATGATATTTCTTTGTTAGGTAGAGTACAATATATGCATAGAGAGAGGCATGAGTTGGCCTAAATTGGGAGACTCTTTCGATATGATGTTAAGCTCAAGCCATAAATACTATTTCTATAAACAAACTAACTAAAATGGAATTGTCTAAGATAATTGACATAATTTATTATTTTATGGATGTAAACTCTATAATATATTTAACCTATGTAGCCTAGCCTAATTTTCTAGTGTTTAGTGTTGTTATGAATATATGGGTATGCATAACAAAAGGTTATATGTAAGTAAATATATGTTGGGTTTATAAGTCTAATATGATTGTTTTGTAATATAGTTATCAAACAAATGTATTTCAAGATCTAAACACAATGCTGAGAGACTTTCCATTTAGAAACTTCCAAAAGGATTGGGATCTCAAAATAAATAAGTCATATAGGTGTCTCACCATATTTTTTGCAATACTAAAGATCCATTGAAAACTCGAATTATTGATTTTCACAAAGATGTGCTCGTAGAGGAGGAGATTATGATGTTAGGATATTTAGACACTTAGGAGTTAGTTAAGATCAACTTGTGTAATATATCTGTTAGAATAGTTTTATCCAGTCAAGGAATCAATGCTACTTCTCTTAGGAAAATGAGCAAGAAGTTTATTCTAAATCTAGGGATTTAAATGACAAGGTGTGCTTGGGTTAAAAATCCAAATCATATAGAAACAATTTAATGGGTCTGACTCGAGTAGCACCCAGTGAAGGTTAGAATTCATGTGGAAGATCTAAAAACAATTGTGGTGAGAAGTGTGATCTATGTACCATATATGTAAGCAATACAAAATTTTCATTTTGTTTTAGAAGTATTACATCATACTAAATTGGTGGGAATCTTCCTTTCATGGAACAAAAATCTTATCAATTTGTATGGGAAAGTATGGGATATTAAGTCAAGAGGTAGGGGAGGAAGCTTTGTGCTCTTCCATGAAGATAAAATCAACTCCCATACCAATTAATTGCCTCATAACTCCAATCTATAGTGCACCAAGGAAAAAAAGGGACCAAATGAATCCATTATTGATGACCATCTCTTACACATGTGTTCTACCTAATCCTATCATCCACATCAAAGACATGATTTCTAGACATTTTCAAATAGAAAGTAGGAAAAGGTGGACTATAATTATCCAGTGATCCATTACGCCAAGCTAGATATAATTTTCAATCTTACAAGGATGGAGAAATTTCAAATGATTCTCAAACGCCTTTCTAATTATTATTTTTCAAACCCTATTCACTAACTCCACTATACAAATGCAGATGCAATACATGTTGAGAAGAGTGAAGGGTTTTGGAATGAAGTGAATAAGAAAATGGAAGAGGATAGAAGGAAATGCATGTATAGGTTCAAACTTTATTATGCTCCAATCGCAAATCCACAAGATTTGTAACAACACCTGTGAGATACAACTTCACTCAGTGCCCTTCCCTACTCCAACTTTCCTTCACTCAATTTCGTAATCATCATACCCTTCAATTGCAAAGGGCCATCCAGTTGTCAAAGTTTAGTTCAATGTTCCATCATACCCTCCAGTCACAAATCCACCCAGATATCAAAGCTTAGTTCAATGTTCCATCATACCCTCTAGTCGCAAATACACCTACATCTCAGAGCTCAATTTAATGTTCCATCATACCCCTCCAATTACAAATCCACTCTCATCCCAGAGATTGATTTAGTGTTTCGTGTGATGCACCTGCAACAATTAATTAACCAGAATATGTGAAATAGTAGAAATGACAAAACTCAGAGTCACTTTTATATTGATCACAGGCCACTTCGAGGGGGAAACCTCCTTTGAGCAAGCTCAATACAATTAACTTCACGGTGCCTTCATAGGTCTCAACACACACTTATATACTAATTCTAGGCACCAATACTATGGGTCAAAACCATGGGCCGTTACAAACTATGGATCAACAATACTACGGGCGACTTACAAAGCATATGCACCAACAACAATAACATAAACTATTGATCAACAAATACTACGGGACGACTTACAAAGCATATGCGTCCAACAACAACATACTAACAAAGTAAAGACATGGGTTCCTAACATCCCCTCCCCCTTAAAAAAAGCTTTGTCCTCAAAGCTTTAGACGTGGAAATTGTTGTTGAATCTGAAGGAGTGGTTCCCATGTAGCATCCTCTGGTTGCATGCCGTGCCACTGAATTAAGACCTCTATGATAGAGCGAGAACGAAGCTGATGCGTGCGCCGATTGAGGATGGCCTCTGGCTCCAAAAGGATGGATCCTTCATTATCCAGTTCGGGTAAAATCGTTTGTCCACTGATGTTGGTGCCAAGAACTTTCTTTAGACAAGATACATGAAAGACTGGATGAATGCGGGAAGAAGGAGGAAGTTCCAATTTATAAGCAATGGACCCAATCTTCTGAAGAATCTAATATGGCCCATAGAACTTTGGAGTGATCTTATGACACCCTTTGAGTTTCAAGGATGATTGTTTGTATGGCTGGAGACAAAGAAAAACCATATCGCTGACTTGAAAAGTGCGCTCAGAATGGTGCTAATCAGCTTGTTGCTTCATGCGATTTCTTGCCATGTGAAGATTGTCCCGCAAAATACGAAGAATCTAATCGTGGTTTCAAAGGACCATGTCAACTTCCTGAACTGGTGAGCTGGTGGGGGTGTATGGAAGAAGAGCTGGAGGTGCCTAACCATAGACTGCTTCATATGGGGTCATTTTAGAGGCAGTGTGGTAAGAGGTATTGTACCACCATTCAGCGAGAGGGAGCCATTTTTCCCACTGATGTTGTTGTTCCGAGGTGAAGCAACGAAGATAAGTTTCCAAGCATTTATTGACAATTTCAGTCTGACCATCTGTTTGTGGGTGATACCCTGAACTAATCTTCAGTTTGGTGCCAGTGTGGCAAAATAGTTCTGTCCAAAAATGATTGGTGAAAGTCGCATCACTATCCAAGACAATGGAAGAAGGGATGCCATGAAGACGAAAGATCTGGTCCAGAAAAATTTGAGCGACGGAGGAGGCTGTATAGGGATGGCTGAGAGCACAAAAATGACTATATTTGGAGAGGTGGTCAACCACACCGAGAATCACTGTCTTCCCGCCATATTTAGGGAGCCCTTCAATGAAATCCATAGAATTATCTGTCCAAATCCGTGTAGGTATGGGCAAGGGTTCAAGCAATCCTGGAAGGAGTGTTGTTTCACCCTTATTGCGCTAGCAGGTATCACATTCGGCCACCATTTGTTGAATTGTCCTTTTCATGCCCTGCCAAAAGAAGTTACGTCGTGCTCCTTCATACGTTTTGAGGAACCCAAAGTGCCCTGCCGATGGAGAAGCATGGAGTTCATAGAAGACTGCTTGTTGAAGATCTGTGCTCTGGGGAAGCACCAGACGACCCTTGTATCGCAGAGAAGCACCATCCCAAGAGTAATGTGGTACAGCAGAAGGGTTGTTGGTCAAGCGTTGGATGATTTGAGATAAGGAGGATTCATTGACATAACCCTGTTGAACAGATTGCAACCAATTTGGAACAGGCATAGAAATAGCTGAAAGAGAACCTTGGGCCTCAAATGTGCGAGAAAGAGCATTTACCATAATATTGTCTTACCCTTCTTGTAAGTGATCTCATAGTCATAACCCATGAGTTTGCTAACCCATTTCTGTTGTGCCGGGGAGGAGACACACTGGTCCAAGAAATATTTCAGACTCTGGTGATCAGTCTTGATGCAGAAATGATTCCCTAATAGGTATGGGCGCCACTTCTGTACTGCATGCAAAATAGCCATCATTTCCTTCTCATAGGTAGAGGCAGCTAGATTCTTACCTGAAAGGGCTTTGCTGGTGAATGCAATGGGGTGTTCATCTTAAAGGAGAACAGCACCAAGTCCATTGCCGCAAGCATCACTCTCAATAGTGAAGGGCTTGGAAAAATCGAGCATAGCTAGCACAGGTCTAGTACACATAGCATGTTTTAGTTTGTCAAATGCACACTGAGCAGCAGGTGTCCATGTGAAGGCATCCTTTTTCAATAGAGCAGTTAATGGAGCTGCAATCTTCCCATAATCCTTGACAAACTTGTGGTAGTATCCAGTCAACCCCAAAAAACCACGATAGCTCTTAAGTGTCTGAGGATGCGGCCAATTGTTCATGGCATCGATTTTGGCAGGATCCACACGAACCCCTTGTGCTGAGATAATGTGCTCGAGATACTCAACTTCCTTCTGTCCAAAAACACATTTAGACTGCTTGGCATGGAGATGATGGTCAGAGAAAAGTTGCATGACAAGATCCAAATGCTGGAGATGTTCATCCCATGTTTTACTGTAGATGAGGATATCATCAAAGAATACCAGAATGAATTTCTGCAAGTAGGTTCAAAATATTTTATTCATTAAGGCCTGGAATGTGGAAGGAGCATTAGTGAGGCCAAAGGGAATGACCAAAAACTCATAATGGCCATCATGTGTGCAGAAAGTTGTTTTAGGGATATCATCCTCATGAACCCGAATTTGATGATACCCAGAACGAAGATCCAACTTGGAGAAAAAGTGAGCCCCATGAAGCTCATCAAGAAGCTCATCAACAACAGGAATTGGAAACTTATCCTTGATGGTGAGGTGATTAAGTGCTCGGAAGTCAATGCAGAGGTGCCATGACCCATCTTTTTTGCGGACAAGAATAACTGGAGAAGAAAAGGAACTAGTGCTTGGGCGAATAATAACTTGCTTCAATAAGTCCCGAACGAGCATTTCAATCTCCGTTTTTTGGTGAAATGGGTAGCGATAGGGCCTGATGTTGGGAGGAATGCTGCCAGGAAGGAGCTGAATACGATGGTATTCTGGCCTGGAAGGTGGCAATCCCACTGGTTCAGCAAAGACACCTGTATATCGATCCAGTATTTGTTGTAGATCTAAAGGAGTAGTAGAGACCGCTGATGGTTGCATCTAGATGGAATGGATCTAAGCGATGACACCATGTGAATTCTTCTTGAGGATTTTTTCCATGCAATGTGAACTGATGATGCTGAGAGAACCTGGTTGTAATCCTGTCAATGTGTGTTTGTGTCCATTGAGGGAAAACTGCATCCAAAGTTCAGCAAAATCCCATAAGAGAGGGCCAAGTGTGCGTAGCCATTGAGTGCCCAAAACCACATCACATCCGCCTAAGGGCAAGGCAAACATGTCAGAGCACAAGGTATAATATCCCATAGAGATACGCACATTTCGACACTTCCCTTTGCAAGGTAAGGTGCCCCCATTGGCAACCATGACTTCAAAGTTGGAGCAAGGATGGATAAAACAATCAGCTTGTTTGGCGATCCGAGGGTCAATGAAATTATGAGTGCTACCAGAATCAATGAGTATTGTAAGAGGAAGCTTCTTGAAGTAACCCCTGACCCGCATTGTTTGGGGGGTGGTGATTCCAGCTAAAGCATGGATAGATATCTCTGACTGGTCATCCTGAGACGAAGGGTCAATAGGCGGTTCCTGAATGTCGACCAGAGCATCCAGTGTTTCTGGATCTTCGTCACCAATTTCAGAGGTAGGCGGAGACTCCACATCCAAGAGATAGAGCTTTTGCTGAACACATTTATGTCCCCGAGTGAATTTCTCATCACAATTATAGCAAAGCCCCTTTTCTCTGCGTACTTGCATCTCTGTTTCAGACAAACGCTTAATAGGAGTCGGTCGAGGAGCCTGTGGTATAGGTGGTCGCTGAGAACCCATATTTCAGAAGGGAACAAACGTGGGCTTGGAGCGTTGTTGGGCTGCAATCTTGTCTTCTTCCAACTTAGCCAACCCTAGTGCTTCCATCATTGTGTTGGGACATAACATTTTGACCTCAGAGCGGATGGCATCCTTTAGACCACTGATACAACAACTCCGGTAAAAGTCATCAGACAATCCTTTGGTGTGGTTGGCTAGATTCTCAAATTCGGTTTGATACTCTCTCACAGTGTCAGTTTGGCGAAGTTTAGTGAGGGCTCTTGTGAAGTCATCAAAATCGCTAGGACCAAATCGTTGCAAAAGGAGCTGGCAAAAGTCTGGCCAGTTGGGCTCTGGATGAGCCTTGATGTACCAACGGTACCATTGAAGAGCTTCCTGTTCCAAATGAATGGATTCCAATGGAACTTTGTTGACATCAAAAGTATTATGCAGACTGAAATACTGTTCTGCATGATAGATCCATCCAGTTGGATCAGTACCATTGAAGCGAGGAAAATCAAGCTTCAGACCACGAAAATTGCTGGAAGAAGAGAACCCATTGTCTGTTGAAGACTCGGACTATCGTTTGTTGTTCATAGCTGAATGTTCAAGATGGAGACCGAGAAATTTTTCATCCAGATCCTGGAGTTTGGCTTGGATGGCTGCAAGTGCGTCCTCCATGGTTTTTGCTCCTGCACGGGTGACAACCATAACCAGGATTTTTTTTTTTTTTTTTCGGTTGACAGGGTAGGAAAACAAAAACAGAAACTACTTCAGTAAAGGAAAATATGGACTTGGGAAAAAAATCAGAAGGGTAATTGGGGTTTGACTAGGTTTTGGACACTGTTGGATAGATAGGGAAGCAAAAATGAGGATTTCAGAAGCGGGGTGAAAGAATGGGAAAATTTGGCAGAGGGGAACAAAGAAGCAGAATTCAGAAAGGAACTATGTGGTAAAATTTGAAGGTGATTGGGTGAAATCTGAGGAAGTTATGGCAAACCCTAAAAATAGACAAATGTGGGATTTCGGCCTTTGGGAAGGGGAATTGGGGATAGGGTCCTCAGGACTGAAATATGCAGAATGGGATGACAGGGGTTCCTCGAAAATTTTAAGGGAAACAGAGTGAAAATAAGGGAGATATGGAGAAAAAACTGAATTTTATACTTTTTTTTTTTTCTAGACTAGAGCGGCTACGGCTCGAAAGGGATCTGGAATAGCGCCGAATGGATTGAAAATGGATGAATCTGGAACGGCTTGCAAGATGGATCTAAAACGGCATAGCAGTGATCGACAGTAGTTCAGCTGAAAGTAGATATGGACCCCAGGTATGTGCAGCTTCCTAATAGTTCAGGGGTTTCACTCGGCCACCAATGTTGTTTGACGGCTTGCGTATTGGGGCAGTACCCCTCACTCCACGGCTTAGGTAAAACTGATAACCTCTTTGCCACAAACGACAGCTCTTGGTTTACCTCAAGGGTGGGAACTAGTCAATCAGGTAGGGGTCGTTGCCCTTTTCGCTGGCAGGTCCTCTCAATGGGCCAGCTACTTCGGGGTTCCTGTGGTACTCCTCACAATGAGTTTTAGGGCTTATTCCCAAGTACTTCCCACAGTTAAGCGGATAGGGATTATTCCCAAATCCGAACCTGCAACAGATGCGAAAAAAAAAATTTGCAGAAATTTCACCCAGCGAGCCCAAGAAAGTGCTCTGATACCAGATGTGATGCACCTGCAACAATTAATTAACCAGAATATGTGTTGTACCTGCAATAATGAATTAATGCAAATACACGAGATATCAGAAATAATAGAACAAAATCGCTTTTATATTGATCACAGGCCACTTCGAGGGGGCAACCTCCTTTGAGCAAGCTCAATACAATTAACTTCACCGTGCCTTCAATGACCTCAACACACACTTATATACTAAGTCTATGCCCCATACCATGAGTCAAAACCATGGGACATATAATACTACGGGATGACTTACAAAGCATATGCGTCCAATACTATGGGTCAATACTATGGGCTAATATAAACTACGGATCAACAAATACTACGGGACGACTTACAAAGCATATGCGTCCAACAACAATATACTAACATAGTAAAGAGAAGGGTTTACATAGGTTCCTAACATCCCCTCTCCCTTAGAAAAAGCTTTGTCCTCAAATCTTTGGTTGGAGAAATTGCTGTAGAAGCTGAAGGAGTGGTTCCCCGGTAGCATCCTCGGGTTGCATTTCAGGCCACTGATGCCTTTGGAGTGTCAAGGAGGATTGCTGGGAAGGCTGGAGATGAAGAAGAACCCTGTCAGCTGCGTGGAAAATGCGCTCAGAATGGTGCTGATCGGCTTGTTGATTCAGGCGAATTCTGGCCATGTGAAGATTGTCTTGCAGAATGAGAAGAATCTGATCGCGGTTTCGAAGAACCGAATCAATTGCCTGAACTGGGGGGATGCTAAGGGTGTATGAAGAAGAACTGGCAGTGTTTTTCCATAGACTGCTTCATATGGTGTCCTGTGAGATGTGGTATTGTACCACCAGAGCTCTACTAGGAAATCCATAGAAATAGTTGTCCAAAGCTGTTTAGGGATGGGCAAGGGTTTGAGCAATCCCGAAAGGAGTGTCGTTTCACCCTTGTTGACTTGGAAAGTATCATCGTCAGCCACCATCTGTTGAATTGTCATTTTTAGTCCCTGCCAAAAAAAGTTACATTGTTCTTGGTCATACATGTTGCAGAACCCAGAGTGCCCTATTGATGAAGAAGCATGGAGTTCATAGAAGAGAGAGCCCTGTTGAACATATTGCACCCAATTTGGAACGAGCAGAGAAAGAGTTGTAAGAGAAACTGGGTCATCAATTGTGCAAGAAGGAGCATCTTCCACCATATTGTCCTTACCCTTCTTGTAAGTGATCACATAGGGATAACCCATGAGTTGGATAACCCCTTTCAGGTGTGTTGGGGAGGAGACCCATTGTTCCAGAAAATTTTCCAGACTCGGGAGATCAGTCTTGATGTAGAAATAATTCCCTAATAGGTATGGCTGCCACTTCTGTACTGCATGCAAAATAGCCATCATTTCCTGTTGAGAGGTAGATGTGGCTAAATTCTTACCGGAACGGTCTCGTGAAGGTAGCAAGCGCATTGGTTCAGCAAACATAACTGCATATCTATCCAAGGAAGTAGTGGAGACTGTTGATGGGTGCATCTGAATGGAATTGAGCTGAGCGATGACACCATGTGAATTCTTGTTAAGGATTTTTTCCAGGCGATGTGAACTGATGATGTAGAGAGACCCTGGTTGTAAGCCCATAAATTTGTGTTGTGCCCCATTGACTTTAAACTGCATCCAAAGTTCAGCAAAATCCCATAAGATGGGGCCAAGTGTGCGTAACCATTGAACGCCCAAAACCACATCACATCCGCCTAAGGGCAAGGCAAACATGTCAGAGCGTAGGTTATAATCTTCCATAGAGATACGCACATTGTGACACTTCCCCTTGCAAGGTAAGGTGCCCCCATTGGCAATCACGACTTCAAAGTTGGAGCAAGGATGGACAAAACAATAAGCCTGTTTGGCAATCCGAGGGTCAATGAAGTTATGAGTGCTACCAGAGTCAATGAGTATGGTAAGAGGGAGCTTCTTGAAGTATCCCCTGACCCACATTGTTTGTGGGGTGGTGACGCCGGTTACAGCATGGAGAGAGATCTCAGGTGGGTCGTCCTGAAATGGGGTGTCAACATGCGGGTGTTGAATGTCGATCTGATCATCCACTATATCTGTAGCTTCTTCACCAAGTTCTAAGGCAGGCGGAGAATCCACATCCAAGAGATAGAGCTTTTGTTGAACACATCTATGTCCCCGAGTGAATTTCTCATCACAATTATAGCAAAGTCCTTTTTCTCGGCGTGCCTGCATTTCTATTTCAGACAAATGCTTGATAGGAGTTGGTTGAGAAGAAGGCGTGATGGGAGGTCGTTGGGAACCCATATTTCTGAAGGGAACAAGGGTGGGTTTGGAGCGTTGTTGAGCTGCAATCTTGTCCTCAGCCAGCTTAGCCAACCCTAGGACTTCCATCATTGTGTTGGGACAAAACATTTTGACCTCTAAGCGAATTTCATCCTTGAGACCACTTATAAAACAACTCCTGTAGAATTCATCAGACAATCCTTCTGTGTGATTGGCCAATTTCTCAAATTCTGTCTGATACTCTCTCATTGTGCCAATTTGGTGAAGTTTAGTGAGTGCTCCTGTGAAATCATCAAAAGCACTAGGGCCAAATCGTGGCAAAATGAGTTGGCAAAAATATGTCTAGTTTGGCTCGGGATGAGCTTTGATGTACCAACAGTACCATTGAAGGGCTTCTTGTTCCAAATGAAAGGATGCAAGTGGAACTTTCTGGACATCAAAAGTATTATGCAGACTGAAATATTGTTCTGCTCGGTATATCCATCCAGTCGGATCAGTACCATTGAAGCGAGGAAAATCAAGCTTCGGCCCATGAAAATTGTTGGAAGAAGAGAACCCTGTGGCTACAAAAGATTCTGGCTGTCGGTTATTGTTCATGGCTGAATGCTGAAGATGGAGGCTGAGAAATTTTTCATCCAGATCTTGGAGTTTGGTTTGGATGGCTGCAAGTGCTTCCTCCATGGTGTTTGCTCCTGCACGGGTGATAACCATAAGCAGGTGTTTTTTTTTTTTTTTTTTTTGAATAGACTGGAGTGGCTACGGCCCGAAAGGAATCTGGAACAACACCAAACGGCTGGATCTGGAACGGCTTGCAAAATGGATCTGAAACGGCTCAGCAGTGATCGACAATAGTTCAGCTGAAAGTAGATATGGACCCCAAGTATGTGCGGCTTCCTAACAGTTCAGGGTTTTCACTCGGCCACCAATGCTGTCTAACGGCTTGCGTATTGGGGCAGTACCCCTCACTCCACAGCTCAGGTAAAACTGATAACCGCTTGGCCACAAACGATAGCTCTTGGTTTACCTCACGGGTGGGAACTAGTCAATCAGGTAGGGGTCGTTGCCCTTTTCACTTGGCAGGTCCTCTCAATGGCCAGCTACTTCGGGGTTCCTGTGGTACTCCGCACAATGAGTTTTAGGGATTATGCCCAAGTACTTCCCACAGTTAAGCGGATAGGGATTATTCCCAGATCCGAACCTGCAACAGAAAAAATTTGGGCAGAAATTCCACCCAATGTTCAAAAACTGGATCTATATTGCTCAGAATCGCTATTATAGCATGTTTCCGGAACTGGAACAACCACTCTACTTCTACCCATGAAAGCATAATAGAAATCTGGGCACTCGGTCAAAAGATTTTCTTGCCGCAATTTCCGCGGCCATCACCGAAATTCTGAAAAATTGTTGATTTTAAATCCGCGATATCTCCACTTTTAGAACTCCAAATGAGATGATTTTTTTTTGAAACTGCATATTTTTGAAAGAGAAATTTAGATATGCAATCGGTTTCTTCTGATTTTGTGCAGAAAGTTTTAGAAATTGATCTGAAAGTCGCCGCCCAAAAAGAAAAGAAATAAATAAATAAATTTCCCACATGTGCCAAGGAAAGTGCTCTGATACCAGATGTGTTGTACCTGCAATAATGAATTAATGCAAATACACGAGATATCAGAAATAATAGAACATAATCGCTTTTATATTGATCACGGGCCACTTCGAGGGGGCAACCTCCTTTGAGCAAGCTCAATACAATTAACTTCACCGTGCCTTCAATGACCTCAACACACACTTATATACTAAGTCTGTGCCCCATACCATGAGTCAAAACCATGGGACATATAATACTACGGGACGACTTACCAAGCATATGCGTCCAATACTATGGGTCAATACTATGGGCTAATATAAACTACGGATCAACAAATACTATGGGACGACTTACAAAGCATATGCGTCCAACAACAATATACTAACATAGTAAAGAGAAGGGTTTACATAGGTTCCTAACAGAATATGCAAAATAGCAGAAATGACAGAACTCAGAATCACTTTTATATTGATCACAGGCCACTTCGAGGGGGCAACCTCCTTTGAGCAAGCTCAATACAATTAACTTCACGGTGCCTTCATAGGTATCAACACACACTTATATACTAATTCTAGGCACCAATACTATGGGTCAAAACCATGGGCCATTACAAACTATGGATCAACAATACTATGGGCAACTTACAAAGCATATGCGCCAACAACAATAACATAAACTATTGATCAACAAATACTACGGGATGACTTACAAAGCATATGCGTCCAACAACAACATACTAACAAAGTAAAGACATGGGTTCCTAACATTTCGTGAGAATGAAGCAAAATACACTACATAAGAAAATCCACCCACATCTTAGAGCTCAATTCAGTGTTTCCAGAGGACAAAAAAAAAGACACTACAAAATTTTCATACATTTTTATATTGATCCCCCCTCCACCCACCCACATGCACCCCCCCCCCAAAAAAAATGCCTATTTTGGTGTCTACCATTTAAAAATCCTTTACACTCTTATTACCAAACAATATAGTGACCTATGTTTTCACCCTTTTTAATTACTCCTTTATTAACAAACATGTTAATATACTAACCATCTAGAAATCCCCTGTGAGGCACTAACATTAAGCCATGGCCTCTGATGTGATACTATGGATGTGTAAAGGTGGGGGTGGTGGGGTTGTTGGCAGTAGGATCCATGGGAGATATGATGCATTGGGAAAACAAAAGGTGCTTGGTTTGGGCATTGAGGACCAATTAAGCTTCATGAGATCTATTACAATATTCCAACCAAGCGAGGGTTAGTTGCATGAGGAGACATGCACAAATTTCATTCTTGAGGCAATTGATGAAACATTCCCAAAGAAAGAATTAGAGAGTCATTTGGTATGGATGGCCAACTGCTCAAATGTTGTCATGTAGTCCAAAATAGTGTCTGTTTTGCACAATTTATTCATTCAACATACATAATGATTGTCGTAATCAAAGCGCTCACGAAGGATATTCACAAATTGGCTCCAAGGGACATAACAATGATAATATTTATGGTACCATTTCCATGATTTCCATTGTTCATAATCTAATTATACGAACCTGATTTTCAACTTTTGGATATCATATTTAATGCTATGTAGTGAAAAATAATGTTCCATTTGAGTAACCAAACCTAAGGATTCATAAACATAAAATTTGCATATGTCAATATTTAGAAATAAATGCCATGGCATTTGATATTCAAAGGAGATGGAGGCCGGTATCCTAAGTATAAAGAGTGAGATCCATGGTCTTTAGCGGCCACAACTTTATGAGTGGGGGTGTCGAAGGGTGGAGCATATCCACAATGTTGAGCAATAGTACTTAGCATAATTTCATGGTTAGAGTACTTATGTTCATGGTTGGTCAAGCGCTTGTTGATTTATACAATGGTAAAGGAAAGGGTTTGAAGGTCAAGAAGCTGAGTGGGTAGGTTCAAATTACGTCGAGGTGGATTCTAGTTGGTATTCTCCATGTTTGACTAGTGGTGAGTGTGTACCATGGGAGTTGAAAAGTATGAATTGAAAAAGAAAATGGGTTGGATCTACCAAAATAGGGTTATGGGAGATATAAATCAAAATGATCAGCAAAAAGAAAGGAGTCTGTTGAGGTAGGTCATAAATAAGGATTTCTACGGACTCTTGAAAAATGTTATGAAAGTTATATACCAAAATTATTGTGTGATGCAAGGATTCCAATGAGGTATCCCACAAATAAGGGTTTTCTAGACCCTCCATACTTTTTACTTTTTTACATTGGTTCTTGAATGTTACTACACTAACAAAATTCCCAAATTCCTATTAGATTCAAAGGTGTACAAGTTTTTCATGGCCACCAGGATAGTGAAGTTGATTGTTGCTTGGATAGAAGGAATAATCTTACCAATAGGCTGTAGAGAGAAGTGTTTCTTGGTTTTCTAGGGTTATAAAGACAAGGGATTGTCATCCACTAAAGTTGTCTTATATACATACAGGGTCCAATAGTAATACTCTATGAAATTCAAGCACAGTATATCTATGGAACAAGAGAAACATTACAAGAGATGCATGCAAAATAATATGTGTAAAACTATGCAAAAGACTTGCAGCAGCTCTATATTCAACTCAGAAATAGAATACAATACAATACAGTAACAATGAATGAATAATTTTAATTAAACAAGGAGTTCATTCGAATATCCTGCATGGTGTAGCTGGTCTTCACTAGGATTCCTCATCATCAATCAGTGGTAGTGTCATCAATGCACAAGTAGTGATCAACCAGGTGTCAAACTGAGTCTAACTGAATGTAGGTAGGTGTAAATGATGCATGGAGCAGTAATGTAGTGAAGGAGAATCCAAGGAGGGAGCATGAGGAGTTTTCTAGAGTTAGAATAGTCAAACTAGTCTCTTTGGATGTCCATAAGAGTGTTTCAGTTAGTTAACTAGTCAATCTGTCTTCAAATCAAGGAACATCTCCACAAATCAAGCAACTAACTGAGTGTGTCACTGGTGATAAGTAAGAGAGGGCGCTATTGGTCATAGGAGATGAAAACAAGGCACGTGATGAACTAGGAGGGTTGGAACTGAACAAAAATGAGATCTTGAGGCTTGTAAACTAGGGACTAGGTGTTGGGAGACACCATACTGATGACTGGGATGCATGCAAACATAAGATGATGGTGAGATATACTAATACCCCCCCACAAGCTATATTATGTGGTAAAAAATAAAGGATAGGGCCTTGGTAACACAGACCAAAGGTCACCCCAATACATAAAATAATCCAAATAAATAATAGTCCATGAACCAGGGAAATGGAGAAAACCTCATGGGAAACCCCCCCCCCTCAAAATAGAATGAAAAACACACCAAAGTATTAATTGCTCCAAACTCAAGTAGATTTGTCTAGAGGTATCTTACTCTTTGGAGGAAATGGATCATGTTCCAAAAACATGTCCTTGTATTCTCCTTCAGTGGATGTAAGCGAATATGGAGGCTTTATGAACTTTCTCTTCAGACTGAACATGGTGAGAACAAATCTAAAAATATGAATATCATCCTGGAACCTGTAATTCGAACCAACTGAGGTAGGATCAACTTGAATTAGATCTAATGGCTCTTGAAACTTGAACTTCTGATCAGTGGAAGTTAAATCAGCGCCAAGAATTGATAGATGGTTTCTTGTGATCTCCTTTAAATTAATAGGGGTGAGATCAAAACCAAAATCACCAAAATTTGCTTGAGACTTGAACCTAAGCGAATGGTAGTATCCTCCATCTTCAATGAAACTCTGAGAACATGTGCCAATGATCGAACATAAGGACATAGGAAGCATATGATCAAGGAGGGCAATTGCATCACCTTCAAAACCTGATTTATCCTCCAAAACATTCAATAGATCATAATTCTGCACACCGACAAGCTCATGTCAAAGAGAGGATTTAAGAACCTCTTCAGATTCTGGAGTATGAGCTGGCTTATATTTCTCAGAATTCGAAATAAAAGAGATTGAGAACATGAGTATTGAATCTGCAGCTTCTTATTCATCTTGAACAACTTCATCTTGAGATATGGTTGAGGCCGAGACATAATTAAAGAGAACACATAAGGAGGTATCACTGGGCTTGTTCTCCAAATGGTTAGCATGATCCTCTTCTTTCTTCTTTCCAAATTCTCTATCCAGTTGGGCCCATAGATCACTTGGATTTTCAGCAGCTTTACTGAGGTAGTGCATACTAGGAGACATAGCAATACACATTGCTCCAAAGGCTCTATCACAATCATTTAGACAATCATTATCTTCTTCATTGGAATCAAAATATCTCATAGTACCAATACACATATCAAAAAGACATTGTCTCTTCAAATATGCTATCATATTTGGTTTCCACTCATCATAGTTGAATGGAGAGAGAGGAGTAATTTCTTTCAGATCCATCGAAGAAGTTGTAATCTTTGAGAGAAACCTACAGTCACAAACAAACAAGAACCATTAGGTTGACAACCTCCACTTTTCAAGTTGCATCACACCCGGCATAGGAGATCAAGCAAGCTTGAATATCTAATGATCAATATCTAGGAATTATGTTGAAACTCTCGGCTTCTAGTGCATAATTGGAAAAAATGGCTGCAAGTGCAGAATATGGATGCAGTGCAGAATCACCAGTGAATAATCACTAGTGCAGAATCACTAGCGCAGAATCACCAGTGTAGAATCCCCAGTGCAGAATCGACATGTAGCGCAGAATCGGCATGCAGTGCAGAATCGACATGCAGTGCAGAATAGTTGGCTTGTCCCTGCCATGGCTCTGATACCATATGAAATTCAAGCACAACAAATCTATGGAACAAGAGATACATGCAAAATAATATGTGTAAAACTGTGCAAAAGACTTGTAGCACTGCTCTATTCAACTCAGAAGTAGAATAAAATACAATACAGTAACAATGGCTGAATAATTAGAATTAACAAAGGAGGTCATTCAAATAGCCTACATGGTGTAGTTGGTCTGCACTAGGATTCCTGATTATTAATTAGTGGTAGTGTCATCAATGCACAAGTCACAGTTAACCAAGTGTAAAACTGAGTCTAACTAAATGTAGGTAGGTGTAACTGATGCATGGAGCGCTAATGTAGTGAAGGAGAATCCAAGGAGGGTGCATGAGGAGCTGTCTTGAGTCAGAATAGTCAAACTAGTCTCTCTGGATGTCCATCAATGTTGCAGTTAGTTAAATAGTCAATCTATCCTCAAATCAAGGAATAGATCCACAAATCAAGCAACTAACTAAGTGTGTCACTGGTGGTAGGTAAGAGAGGGTGCACTTGGCCATAGGAGATGAAAACAAGGCACATGATGAACTAGGAGGGCTTGAACTGAACAAAAATAAGCTCCCGGGGATAGTAAACTAGGGACTGGGTGCTGGGAGACACCATACTAATGACTGGGATGCATGCAGAATGAATGCAAAATGCATGCAAACATAAGATGATGGTGAGATATCCTAACATACTCAACCCAATCTCTCAAGGAACTAACTAAGAAGGCTAATTTGTGCCCTTAGTCATGCTACTTTATTACTTAGGTGCATGAGAGTATCTGATGCAAGGGCATCTTTACAACTGACAAAGAAAACCAAGAGGCTCGAATCTGGTTTTTTTTCTTGCTACAGGAGTGATGCCTGGAATGACAAGTGATAAGTTAGGAATAAAATGCATTTTCAGTAGTGGTGTAACCATTTTGAGCATGATCGCAAATGGACAGGGGTGGTTGTTGGTTACCCTTGTTCGAGGAAGAGGGCCAGGCTATGTTTTTTTGTTTTTAAGCTTGTAAATTCATTGTTTAGAGGTTAGAATACAGTGTGTAGATATTGTGAACTAGACTTCTCTTCTTTGTGAACCAATAGAAACCAAAAATTGTCAAACTAGATTATATTCTCTGTTTTGAGTGTGTGCCCTCCATTTACATAATATTAACGGAGTTGTTATAGTCTGGAGATCGGATTAAAACGTGTAATGCTCTAGTTAAATGCTTACACTATGTGAAAGGCCCTTTAACAGGCTAGGATTATGTTTGCTAAGAAAAGCCCTGCGTAACCATTTGTGAGAGTATCATCCTACCTATGTTGAGTAGCAAGAGTTCATTCATGGGGTTCAAAATTTTATAGCGATATAGGTAGAGAATGAACAGACCCTGTATCTGTGTTGAAGATAGTGTCGTTGGCCACCCAGGTCGACATCATTTTGGTATCAGAGCCTGAGAAAGAACCTGTAAGTATGCAGGATTATTGAGTTTGGAATTCGCATTGTTTGAAGTTTGTGAACCGATTTTGTCTCTCTCAAATAAAATGAAACAAGAAAATTGCAACGCAAATGAGAGGAGGTAGAGCAGGTCAGAGAGGTAGACTTGTTGCAAATGTCGAGCTGATGGAGAAAATGAGGGCTATGCAAGCTAGAATGGAAGCTATGGAGTTGGCTAGGCAACAAGAACTAGACCTAGGAGATGAAAGTGAACCAGAAGTAGAGGGTGGTGAGCAAGAAGTGTTGATTTATCTGTAAATTCAGAATATATTCACTTGTATATTATATGTATTACATTTGTACTTTATTGTATCCCCGACGGAGATGTATTATTCCTCCGATCGGAAGTGTCGTCATTTGTATTTGCAAGTGTCACAAGTTATATTGTAAGTGTCGTAAATTATATTTGATGGGGTATTTGACCACCTTAGAGGGGTCGGCCCAGTATGATTTAAGTGGAAGGTTTATTAGACTCCCCTAAGGGGTCGGCCCAGTAAGGGTAAAATTCAGGTCAAGTTAAAGTATAAATAGAGTGGTTGCACCACTCTATTTGCTCATTCACTCATTCATCCAACTCACATAGTTGAGAGAGAAAAGTGCGCACAAGTGGAGGAGGAGTAGCTTCTAGAGACATCTATACTTTGGGGTTTCATATTTTTGATCTTTGTATTGGTGCTTATTCTATCTTTGAGGAAGTTGCGGGGTTTTTCACCTTTATGGTTTTCCCCGAGGAAACATTGTGTCTCTTGTGTCTATGACTGTTATGTTGTGCATGTTATTCTCTTAGTATGATCCTAGATAATATTTGAATGAAGTTATCAAAATTCTAACATGGTATCAGAGTTGACCTAAGAAGAAGACATTGTGCAACTGCGGAAGCTAGGGATTTGTATAGAAAAAACTAGTAATCGTGGAACTTTCACTATAAAGAAATTTTGGAGAAGGTTCAGGATCTGAAACATGGAAAGGCTAAAGATGACATGTTCTTGTAACTTGTGTCGAAGTTTCAGCCTCGGATTTGTTGTACTTTCTGAAATATGATCCGTACAAGTTAGGGTTTCTGCCTCTTCCAGAATGCAGTCCTAAACAGGTGACCTAGGGAAAAAGGTCACATATCGGTCTAGGAATATCCAAATGAAATTCCATAAAAAGTGACAGTTAGGGCATAGACTTTAGTTTCACAGGTCCAAGTTTTAGAGGTCGAAGTTGAAACAGTTACACGTGGCACTCCGTACAAGTTCGCTATGTTGTTTCATCCCATAAACAGGTCATCTTGCGACACTTAGAATATATTTTTCATGGAGAATCCATTGAAGCTCAGATCTATGGGGTTGGAAAGATGATAGGTCAGTCTACCCAGGCCAAAGTTTCAGACCCCGAGGATCCGAAATTTCAGAGATGCAACAGAAACAATATGGCATATATTTATGTCAAAACTGAATTGGATTCTGAGCACTTTCATTTTTGGCTTGTCACTGCTGCGGGAAATAGGTCTTTTGAAAGAAGTGAAATTTTGGAATGCTCTCAGCACAGGATTGTTCTCCTCAGCAAAATATAAATTTAGAGACCAAGATCAAATTTTATGGTTGGGTGAATCTCCGGGAAAGTCAAACCCTAATTTGACTTTGGGACCAGAAAATCCAGAAAACCAGAATTTTACAGAAGTTGTAGATCTGAAATTCGTAGGTCATTTTTGAAGGGACAATTTTTGAAGTTTTCAAAATATAAGCACACCAGCTTTCTCTCCCTAGTCAAATGCATTTCCCTATCTAGACAGAAGTTTGAAATTCCAAGTTTGGATTTTTAAGGTTTCTCCGTCAAACCCTAGCCAGCTCCAAATCCAGTTTCAGCAAATCAAAGTGGTAAGACCTAAAAATTTTCTATTTCCATTTGATGTACTCTTTAAAATATGTCTCACCACACCAATCTTGAGGATAAGCTGGAAGGGGCTGATAAATTCTAAGCATGGAAGTATAGGTTTGGGTTAATCCTAAAAGAGAATGAATTGGACGCCTACATAAGTGAGGAAGTTCCAGTTCCAGATGGAGATGAGGCTAAGGCCTTACACAAGAGGAACTTGGTCAAGTCCAAAAGGATCATTGCAGATTCTATCAAAGACCATCTCATACCTCATGTGTCTTATCTAAAGACACCCAAGGAGATGTTTGATTCCTTGACCAAGCTATTTGAAGGATAGAATATAAATCAGAAGATGACATTGCGGAACCAATTGAAGAGTGTGAAGATCCAGAATGGAGAGACCATCCAATCCTACTTTACTAGGGTCTCTCAGATCAAAGAACAACTTGAAGCTATGGATGAAGAGGTGGAGAATGGAGAAATTGTGATGACCACCTTGAATGGCCTACCTACGTCATGGGACTCCTTCATCCATGGAATTTGTGCAAGAAAGAAATTGATTTCTTTCCGTAGACTGTGGGAGGAATGCTCACAAGAAGAAGCTAGACTTGTGGCCTAAGAATAAAAGATGGGAAGTGAAGACCAAGCTCTCATAGCACACACCAGGAAGAATAACAACAAGAGGGAGCATCCTCATCACAAGAAGGGTAAACACCACCACTAGAATCAGAGGGAGAACCTTGGAGGATCCAAGAGAGATCTTTCTCACATTCGATGTTATACTTGTGATGAGAAGGAACACTATTCCATAGATTGTCCCAAGAGCAAAAGAAATTCCCACAAGAAGAAGAACAATAAGAAAATACATCATGCTCACACTGCAAAGGATGATGAACCTCCAAGAAAGATAACCAGAGAAGACAATGAAGATTCTTCAAGTGATGAAGAATATGTATTGTAATGAAGAAGAAGCTACTGCATAGTTGGACTCTGGAAGACAGATAATCTATCGAAGAACCTTTCATCCATTTGCAACATTGGTTAAGATGCACACTGTCAGAGACTCCAGTAGTTCCTCCAAGGAAGCACATATTGAGAGGCAGTCCACCCAACAACCAAACAAAGATGAGTATTTAAATTGTTATTTCCTATATATAAGATTACTTAAATGATGTTGTTCATTCATGTACATACTTATGTTCCTAGATTTAGGATGTATATTATGCAGTTTAGAAAAGTTGCATTAATGAAAAAAATACTACTAATATGCAAGTAATGGGTAAGTGGCCTATGGTACTGTACAACATCACATTGCTACTTATCTAGAATAAAACCTCTTTACTGACATGTTGGGAGTAGTGCACACTCTTAACAATGTTTTGGTAGAGATGGAAGGCATCTAGAAAGTTACCATATGAATACGGGATATGGATGAATGTTGTATTGAAGAATTGGCCAAGATAATTGCATGATTGTATGACATATATGTATTTATGCATAAGATTTTGTTCTGAAAACTATGAGAAGTTTCTAATCATGCACTTGAATTTGACTTGTAGGAAAGATCATGTACAATCACCTACAAAAGAAGGAAAATGACATTTGTTCCGAAGAACAAGTGACGAAGTTCAAGAAAAACTACCTATTGAAGATATTGAAGAATCTGAAGTTCCCAGGATCAGGGATGCAGTAATGGTAGGATGCCATGATCAAGGCGTATCAGTCGATCATGAAGAATGATGTCTGGGATGTGGTCCTGTTGGGTGTGTTTAAGCTATCTTAATGAATCACCAAATATTTAATTATCGTCTGGGGTTGGTAATCTTAGATTTGTGGAAAAGTATATGCTGAGGTAGAAGGGAACCTAAGATATCGGCTCGACAGACCTTAGAAATTTTTAATAATGAAAAGATTGAAAGATCTTTCAAAATTAAAAACCGAGTCAAACTTCAGAAATACAACTACTAAGCTTATTAGACCTATAGATCAGAATAGTATCAATCTATACTACTCTACTCTATGCCCGATAATTGAAAAAATAAAAACAACACTACTCTAAGAAACAAGACTTCATCAAAAGCAAACTATTCTTTACAAAAATGGAAACTACTGATTAATTATTCAAACTCTAATCTATGAATTAGAAAGGCTAGCTACCATGTAATAATTATGAACAAATTCAAAAACCTATCTATGAAATGATTCAGTCTAGAAACTTGTACTATCTTAAGCAAGATTACAAACTACTTAAGAAACTTAAGAAATTCAATAGTTAAACTACTCATGCACTGAACAAACACTCAAAACTAATCTAAGCTACCTAATTCCACTCTCCTTGAGGATTCTGAGGAAACACATCAAATTTGATAGGAACTGGACTAAATGTATCAAAATGACTTTCAAATGTAATAAGGAAACAAAATGGAAGTAAATCTAATTTAACCTCTACAAAGAGATGCAAGCTAAAAAGTGACCGATTGCAATTAATCTTAAACATTGTAATCTATTCTTTATCCATAGACAAATGACATTTGAAAACTATAGTTATGCTATTTAATATTGATTCGAAATGAGATGCTATTAATAATCGATTTATTAACACAAGTTTAAGGAAATCTAAGCATGTGCAAATGACTTGGAAATAAATGTGATCTAGAAGCAAGTAGAAAACTTAATAAAGTTATGCTATTTCTGAATCAAATCCTATTCATGAACATCTTCATCAACCATGTGAAATGAGGAGAATAGATCCTATATTCGAACTAAAATTTATGATCAAAGCATGAAAAACTAATGTACTTTTGAGAATGAAATTAACAAGTTCTAATCCAAAATCAACCTTGATATAAATGAAGTAAACTGAATTGAAATTGATGAGTTCTAAAGCAGTAACAAGTTAAGAAATCAGAGATAAAAGAAACATAATTCAAAAAGAAAACTAAGGCAAAGTCAAGGAAATGAACGAAAACTAAGAATAAATATAAAGCTTAATTGAAACTCTATGTAGTTCAAAACAAGGTCCTAATTACATATATAAATGTTGGTCAACTACAAGAAACAGTATAATTCGAACACCTAAGAAATTGAACTCTAAACAAGCATAAAAACAAGACAGAAATTATTAAAGTCTGAATGATAGTCCGGATGACAGTCTGAAAGATAGTCCGAATGACAATCCGGATGATAGAAAATGATATAAATTGTGAAAATAAGCAGACTAAATGATATTAACGCCAGTTGGTTTATGCATATGAATCTACAGTGCAAGCAAAGTAGTAAATAAACTATTTAAAGTTGAAATAACAAGAAAGAAACTACACTCATTTCTATCTAAGGAAAGAAACTATTTCTTATTGCATAATAAAACAGGGCTGAAAGATAAATGAAGCTAACCTACAGCTACAGGAACATTTAACATAACTAAATCTAATTGCAACCTGAATTTGAAACACTGAAATAATGAAATTCTATCTAATTGCAAATAGAAAGACTGAAAGGCAACTAAAATAAACTATGCATGACTGGTCGTTCTAAATTCTGAAAATATAAATTATATCAACAACAAGAGATATGTTACAGAAAACAAAACAACATCATCTACAGGAAAACCAAGTTAAATACTGAAAATGAAAACTACTTATCTGCAGAAAAAGAAATAACAAAATATACATAATGAAAAACCTATGGTTGTTGAGGGGCCCTTCTCAACAATCAGGGATTGTAGCTAACTCAGATCGATCACCAACAGAACATAAATTTACTCATCAACAGCTAAAATTAGGGACGTCTATTAACTGAATCAAAGTGACACATCGTTTTCTAGCTTTGCGCCTATTCTCTCCAACTTCGTTTCTAAACATGAGGTGTATTTTTATAGTTTTTACAATGGGGGAGAAGGTTGACCCTTTCAGTGGTCGACCTCTCTAAAACTAGGAGGTCTTAATTGCTAAAGAAAACGGTTGCAGGATGGTTTATCACAATGCACAGTCCGTCTGCCTGATTTTGTGGGCGTTGATTCTGCTTGACATGGGAGATGATGCATTGTCAAGCTGGGAGAGAAAGAGCACGGATCTTCTAGAGCGAGGGCTCGCGCACCATGAGGGACACATTGCCAACGGAACCCATGTCACAGCTTTTTCCTTTAATGCCCCGAAATATTCCAACCAACGAATCCAATGGTGTGAACGGAGGGCTGAACGATGGTCCAAATGTGGCTGGACATCATCAGCGTGAACGCGTATCCGGATGAAGGTCCGAATGACAACCACAACCTGTAGAGAAAAAACTATATGCCAAGCACGTCTAGAAATGTGAGATAATTGTCAATAAACCATAAAATGATGATATTTAATCAAGATTCATGTGATATTCAAATAATTTTATACATGGGTCTGATTGATGGTATGAATGGAAAGAATATTGACTTATCATATAAAAAATAGTTAAAATAACGCCAATCAAAGCACGTTTAATGATAAAAAATGGTTGCAAAAATGGACATCAACATTCCCCCAAACTAGAGATATGTCAGGTCCCACTGAGAAAAGAAGAGATGAAGTTAGGAAGAAGGTTGAGTTGTGGTAGCAGTTGCCTTTGACTTAGACAAGGAAGAAGCATATTTGGACTTAAGCCTCCTGAACTGATCCTTTAAGGCATCATGCTTCATCCAGAGAGAAGTGAAGGATGATGTGTTGGGTCTGTTCAAATCTTCAACGCTCTTTACTTGTAAACGTAGTTCTTTGTTCTCTTCACGAAGCTCAAAGATTATTTCAGTATATCTTTGGCTTTGGTTTGTTAACTATGCTATGTCTTGGTTCAATCTATCCACTACCTACTGACTTGGAGTGGTCAAAATCCTTATGAGGACTCAACTCTCTTAAGAATATTTCAAGCTCAAGAGAGGTAATGTGTTCTTCAGGAGCCTTGTCTTCAATGTGTGCAGGAGCAAGTTCAAAAGAAGGGGCCTCAAGCAAATGAGCAGATACATTGGCTAACACAAGAAGGGGTGTTTCAAAGATGGGTTCATTTCGCTGGTCGTCATGACTGTCTGAATGCACCGACTGGATGATGGGATGAACAATGGCCTGAACGACGGTCTGGACGACGAACCGAGCATGATTTGACCTTCTTGGTTTTGTGGGTATTGATGAAAAGAGTGGGGGTTTCATAGTCATGTCCTTCTGGATAAGTTCAGTAGAAGAATATGAATGGACAAGGTGCATTTCTCATGTGGCATCTTCATCAAAACGCAGAGACTTAGTATCCCTTCTTACTTGGGCAGAGGTTTGATCAGGCTCATCAGCACGGGTTTGAAAATGATAACACTTACGAGAAGAAGGGGCTTTAACAATGGGCTTCTCAACCAGGTGGGGATTTAATACTTCAAAGACAGGTTTTCCCCTTTTCCTCCAACTGGTGAATGATCCAGATTTTTATGAGGCAATGGTGGTATAAACTACCAGTGGGGTTAACTACATTTTTCCTCACCTGACTTGACATTTTCTCTAGGCTCCTCAGAAAATAAAATGGGAAATTTCGGGCCTGTTCATTAACAAAATGAGCTAATAATCTAAGGTGACAGACTTTAAAATGGTCAACTTACCCTCACAAGTGATCAACCAGATGATCACAGTCAAGGGATGGAGATATTCTGGCTTAATCCACTCCCAGTGGAACCCTTTTGTGCCTGCAACATGTTGGTATTTGTCCCTGGGAGAAAATTCATGATCCGTCCGTGGAAGGAAAAGGTGTTTGTGCCAATGGGAACCCTCCCTGGGAAGATTCATGGCCAACGCAATGGACTCTTTAGTTATAGTAAAGGTAAGGTTTCCAACCTTAGCCATCTTACTATCAAACCCCTTAGCAAACAGGAGTGAGATCTCATGATCGTGGCCCTGGAGAAGACGGAGGAATAGACCCCAACTGGCTCGAAGAAACACTTCACGACATGCCTTGAATTCATGGATACAGAGCACATCTTGGTAGCTCCCAGGCTCATGGCAGATTGGCATTGTTGAACAGTGATCAAGGGATGCAAATGGATACAAAGGATGCAAGAAACTGCAAGAGATGAGGCCCGATAGACTCAAGAAAGAAGATAGCGAGAAAAATCAAGGAAAAATTCACGCAGACATTGGTTTAAAACGAGATCCATTTGAACAGTTGAATGATCATGAGGCAGAGATTTAGCACGTTTGAACAATCACGCTATCATTCTGAAATCTTGAGTCATGTTCCATCATAAAAATGCATGCATGTTTTTAGTGAATTTGCATGGTTATGACATATTCAACCATGTCCAAAGTAAACTTTGGACAGGTTGAATGTAATTTTCATCATGAGAGTATAAGCATAGGTAACATAAAAACACGATGAGTTTGATTAATACAGTGTCAGATCGCATGATAATGTTTCATGTAGCTTAATGAAAGGTTAAAACCATATGATAGCGATATAATGATTCTGAAAATTGCAATAATGCATGATTAATTGATTCATTTGATGAAGTCAAGATTAGAAAGGAATGAGATCATGTGCATAAATGATATTTGATTAATCCCTGGTATGGTTAGTTAATTAGATTTACCAACATAATTCAAAAATTAGATACCATAGCATACTAAATCATGTTATTATAAGCTATGATTTCATTTGGATCATCATTTGGCACTTCATTCAGATCGTCATTCATTCGCCTCATTCGTCACTTCATTCGGATCGTCATTCGACCCTTCATAAAGACCTTTTATCTGTACAAGATGTATTTTGTTGGATCTGACTGATGCTGATTCTGCAAAGAATTCCTTAGAATGCCATCGCACAAGAGGTATTGTAAACCTACTTTTCTAACTCTTCATTCGTGCTCTTCTATATTTATCATGGATCAGAACAATCTTTCTTCTGCTATTTGCATTATTCCTAAAACACATATCATTTTATCAGAGATAAATGAACTTTTTGGTAAACAATCAGAAAAGAAAAAAAGAAAAAAAAAGACAATTCTGAACCTCCCCCAAACCAAAAATATGGCATGTCCTCAAGCCATCAAAGAAAAATTAATTGGTATTCAAATATTTTCAATTAATAGTTTAACCAATAACTCTAAAATGTTGTTATTTTTGTAAGAAAAAGAAATACTAACTAATAATGGAGATGATTCATACATGCAAATTCATCAAAAATTAACAATGCTTAAGAAGACCATATGAATAATGATAGTACAGTCGATGCGACAAATGCCATAGGAAAACCAGTCATCCTTGACTCATTTTGAAAGATCTCTTGTCATCCAAAGAATATAGATAAATTTCACCCTAGAGTTTGTTAGATTCCTATAGTTATGGGTCCCATTTCTAGGATAACCACATCCTAGGTATTGTTTGAATTAGATGACAGGGTCCAAGTCCAACTTACAGCCATTATCTAATGAAAGTATAAATAATTGGCCTAAACATGTATTTGTGTATTCAGGTTTTTTAGATGAACCATGTGCATAGTAATGCATTAACCATATCTCTTTTACCCGATATTGCCCAGTTGCCAGCAGGCCTGTTCAGTACCTCGATGGGTTTATCTTGGTACCATTCAAGCATAGCCCCACTGCAAGCGAGCCTGTTTAGTACCCCGACGGGTTTACTTGCATTTACCGAGCTTCCTTTTTTAAGATTTTACTTAGCATGGACCCACTGTCAACGAGCTTGTTCAGTACCTCGGTGGGTTTGCTTCGTGTAATGATTTTAGTGTGTGGAAGCCAGTTGGCACTAGAGTGTATTAAGCTTAGTAAACACATAATTCAAATTTTTAGAGCAAACCTTATGAGTAACTTTATTTATAATAGCCTACATTACCGATCATGTCAAAAGAGAATAACCTAAAGTTGTCCCTTGACCTCTCAGTATATCTTCTTCTTAAAAGATCAGTAATGTTCCCCACAAGTAGAACTATCACCTACTCTTGGGCTACCTTTTTTTAAAGAATGCTTAAGAGACATGTTTTGATAATGAGTCTGGGATGAACTAGTAGTCCATAGGTGTGAGATAGAACTTTGAAAAATATGATGATTAAAGTAGGTCTTAAGCAATTGTTCTAATGATAAATCATGAATGTGCATGTTTGAATAAAATACCATATACATAAGCATAAAAATGGAATTAATCGAAAAGAATCATAGAAGCAAGTGGTTATAAATTATATATAAAACATTTTATCTTTTCACTAAAAATTTTCAATTCTTAAAAATAATCAAGGGAAAAGAATCAAGATGTAAAATATTTAGAGCACTTCCCTTTTTGGATGATGTTTCTATAAGTTGAGTATAGAGATAATATTCCTGTAATCAAACTGCAAGTCACTTGTTAATTGATTATTCAAATTTATTCAAAATAAAAACATATGTACAAAGAATTTTTTTTTTTTTAAAGCTAGGAAAAAGTAGAAGACTCTCCCTTTCTTAATTGATAAAGTCTGATCATAAGTGTGAAATTCCTATGAAAATACAATCAGCTATCAGAAATGACTCTTGATTATTAAAGAAACAAAAACATATTTACCATTGTACAAATGAATATAACCCAAAATAAGTCAAGAACCAGGAGAAGGAGGGACTTCCCCTTCAACCAGCTCCATCTCCTTCGGTTGCGAGACATTCTGCACAAAGTATTGTTTAGATACTGGTTGATGATAAAGTCTTAGTCTATGTCCATTTACAACAAAGCAAATTTGAGAATCATCAATTGTTTTAATTTTGACAGATCCATTATCAAAAGCTGTAACAATTTCATATGGACCCATCCAACGAGTAGTCAATTTACCTTTAAAGTTTTTATACCTGATTCAAAGAGTAATGTCCAATCTCCAGTTTTGAATTCCTTCTATTTAATATACTTATCGTGCCACTTTTTGCATTGGTTTTGTATTAGAATTGTCTGTTGAATGGAATCTTGTATAATCTCATCTAATTCATTTATTTGCAGGATTCATTGTCTCTGTGCTTCTTCCAAATTCATCCCTAACTGTGCAGCCATACAAAATGTTTTGACTTGAAACTTAATAGGTAGAAGAAATTGTTTACCATAAACAAGTTCATAAGGTATGTGGCCAGTGGTATTTCTCCAAGTTATTCTATAATCCCACAAGGCTTCTAGAAGCCTATCTGCCCAATCTTTATGGTGTAACTGGATAGTGTTGGTTAGGATGGATTCTAACAATTTGTTTGTAGATTCTACCTAACCATTAGCTTGCAGGTGATATGGTGAAGATTTGTAGTGTCTAATACCATATTTTTCAATAATTTCTTTCATTAACTTGGAGGTGAAATGAGATCCTTGATTGGTTACAATTTCCCTAGATACACCGAATCGGGTAAATATTTCTTCATACATAAACTCCACCACAGATTTTTCTGTGGCTCAGAATAAGGCTTTAGCTTCCACCCACTTGGTGACATAGTCTGTATAGACTAGGATGTACTTCTTTTTGCAATACATAGGGGAAATTGGCCCAACAAAATCTAGAGCCCATTTTTCAAAAGGCTCAATCATAACTTGAGGATGCAAAGGCATCTTATCAGATGGCATAGGTCTACCCATTCTTTGACAACTGTCACACTCCTTGACATATTTGGAAACATCTTTGAAAATGCTTGGCCAGTAATATCCAGAGTGCAACACTTTGTATGTTGTTCTCTTATAGGAAAAGTGCCCACCACATGGTCCACCATGACATGCATGGAGGATCTCTGCCATTTCATCCTCTCATACACATCGTCTAATAATAATATTAGGACCAATATGAAAAAGATCATTCTCAACCCAAGAGTAATTAGAACTTTGGACTATGATTCTACGTTTCTCGGGTGGGGAGAGATGGTTTGGTAACTTCCCAGTTGCTAAATAATTGGCTATGTCTGCAAACCAAGGGGTTTGGATGGACACAGCGAACAGATGTTCATCAGGAAAGCTATCGTCAATGAGATTAGCACTATCGTCAATTTGAATACGAGAGAGAAAATCTGCTACCACATTCTCTCGATCAGGACAATCAACAACAGTGATGTTGAATTCTTGTAGTAAATGAAGCCACCAAGCCACCCTGCCATTGGTGATTGGTTTGTTCATTAGAAATCTAATGGCAAAGTGGTCTGTGTGTACAAAAACTTCATATCCTGTGATATAGTGACAAAACTTGTTAATAGCATAGACTACTGCCAGAAACCCTTTTTCAGTAACAGTGTATTTTGATTTTGCAGGAGTCAAATTTTTGCTAGCAAAATAGATGGAATATGATGCTTTTCCTTGTTTTTGACCTAAAACTCTTCCTATAGCCATGTCGGAAGCATCAGTGGATATATGGAAGGGAAGGGACCAATTGGGGGCCCTAAGTATTGGTGCCACTAATAGCTTTGCCTTTAAAGTTTCAAAGGCATGTTGACAAGCTTCAGTCCATTGAAAATATGTGTCTTTCATGAGTAATTTGAACATAGGTGCAGCTATCTTGGTGAAATTTTCAATAAAACGTCTATAATAGCCTGCATGGCCAATAAAAATCCTTACCTCCTTCTGAGTTTTTGGAGGAAGAAGATTAATAATTATTTCAATCTTGGTAGGATCCACCTTGATTCCTTGAAGAAAGACATGATGTCCCAAAACTATACCCTCGGTTAATAACATCTTACATTTTTCATGACTAAGGGCTAAGTTTGTTTCTTGGCACTGGATAAGAACTGTTTCAAGGTTATCAAGGGATTCTTGGAAGGTATTACCATAAACTGTGAAATCGTCCATGTAAACTTCTACACAATCATGTATAAGGTCAGCAAAAATTCCTAAGACTGCACACTGGAAAGTGGCAGGTGCATTACATAGGCCAAATGGTAAAACCATATAGGCATATGTTCCCCAAGAACAAGTAAATGTGGTCTTGTCTTGGTCCTCAGGTGCTATCAAGATCTAGTTTTATCCACTATACCCATGAAGGAAGGAGAAGTATTGTTTCCTTGAAAAGGTATCGAACACCCGGTCAATGAATGGTAAAGGGAAGTAATCCTCAAGAGTGATCTTGTTTAATTCTCGAAATTCAACACAGATACACCATTTCCTTGTAACTTTCTTTGGAACTACCACCAGAGGAGACACGCATTTATTGTTAGAAATTGGGTAAATGAAACCAACATTCAGGAGTTTTTGTAATTCATCTTTAACTATATCCTTTAGGGTCGGATTCATTCTTCTCTGGGGCTGTGACAGGAGGTATGTTTGAATCTGTGTAAATGTGGTGAATACAAGTGTGTGGGTGTATACCCTTCATATCAGTGTATTCCCATGCAAATTATCCAGTTTGATTTTTGAGAACTTTTAGTAATTGTTTTTGCTGGCACTCATCTAAACCTGCATTTATATGTAGAAACTTTTCAGGGATGACCTCACAAGGTATGGTATAAGATCCCATATGTTCTTCGATTGTGAAGACATAAGGAGTATTCGTAAATGTTGAGAGGCTCATGTTTTCTTGGAATTCATCTCCAAAAATTCGATCAAGTTGGAAAAAGGACTGGGGAAAGTCTGTACATGTTGTGGAAGAGACAAATTGGTTCAACACATTTTTAGTATTTTTTTCTTGAAGTGCCCAGGAGAAATCACTAAAAAGGGAAAGTTCTTCCAAGTTCTCATCCCCAAAAGGACAATCTAACCAAAATATGTTTTCAGTTACTGGTTGTGATGGTGGGTATAGTGCAAGTTTCCTTGTGGATAACCCATCATAGATGATCATCTCTCCATCCCTACATCCTATAAATTCATTAGCAGTGACTAGCCAAGGTCTTCCCAAAATAATAGGATGTCCTTTAGAATGATCCTTTGATTGTATGACCATAAATTCCACAGGATATTCCCATGAGGCCACTGATACAGTCATATCATCTAGGATCCTGGCAGGCTGTACGATAGTGCGATCTACTAATTCCAACATTGTTGGGGTAGGGCAGAGAAACTGTCCTTAATGGAGGGTTTCTAAAACTATGGTATTCATTAGGTTAATAGCATCCCCTAGATCAATAAGTGTGTTTCCTATAGAAATGTTATTGATGATAACAGTTACCACAAGATCTCCTGGATTTGTATACTTTGGAATTCTAGGTTGGTTTTCTATGTAATCTAATATTTCACCTATGACATGGATTGTCGGAGGGTCTTTTTGCTTCTTACCTGGTATTTTAATACAAAGTTCCTTTATCACCTTACTATAAATTGGTATATCTTTAATGGATTGTAACAAAGGGATATTGATACAAATATTTTTAAGTTCATTAATGATATCATACTCTGGATAAGTTGCAGGTTTCTCTATTACTAGACGCTTCGGATATGGGGGTGCTTTGTCTCATGGAATTACTTCTTTATGAGGCTGGTTGTGTGCTGAATCTTTTGGAATAACTACATCTTCGAGAATGGCATCATTCAGAATTTCATTAGGTATGTCTTCTTCTTCATTCTCTTATTGGATGATAACTGGTGATTTGGGTTGGTCTTGAAAAACACTTCCCGATCGCAATTGGATTTCATGCAATGGTGTGGTTAATATGACATAAGATGGAAGAGGTTGTAACCCAATTTTGTTAAGAGATTGAGTTGGCTTGTTGTTAGGATTTGGTATCGGTTGTGCTGGTAATATTGTGGGTCTTGGGGGATTCATGTTTTGGAAATGGTGAGATTGATTTGTGATAGGGGGTAGTGAAGGAGGTACAAATCCAGGCAAGAGTTGTTGGATATTAGGTGGGTAAGGATAGTTAGGAATAGGAGGAGGTGGTTGAGCATATGCTTGTCCTCTCCACCCATGTGCCCATTGCTGATGTTGAGAATTCTGAGGAGGATACTGAGGTGGCCAATTTTTCTAACCTGAAGTGTTCCATTGTTGAGGAGGTTGATAAGGATGGTAATAGGGTGGAAATTGTAATAATGGATCCTGATATGATGATTTATCTCTAGGTTTCCAAGGCCTCCTAGATGTCTCACCAAAATTTCCACTCTTATATACAGCTTGCAACCCAAGCAACGATGGACAGTTATCAGTCGGATGTTCTTATGTACAAAGGTGACATACTGAAACATTATTTAATGGACATTCCCGTTGGGGATGTTTAGTTCTACACCTGGGACGGCAAATACTCATTGTTGCACATTCTTCATCATGTCTCTTTTTAGCTTGTAGTGCATCTAGTTGAGAACCCATAGTTCCTAGAATATTTGTTTTGAAGTTTTCTAATAGGCTTCCCAACTCTACCCTTGTAACTCCACTAGGACTAGATGTATTTCCTTTTAGGTTTCTAGTATAATATTCCCGAAAGCGTCTCCCACTTTTCCCTCTACTTCTAGAGTAATTCCTACACATCTCACAAATCTGTGTGAAAGACCTATGAGAGATGTCTCCTGCTGCCATGAGATTAAGGTTTTCTAAGAATTCTTCTAAGATTCCTTTAAGGAAGAGGGTCCTTACTGCATCTTCTCGAAGGTCACTATATTTGGATTTATGTAATACATAGTTAAATCTTTCGACGTAGTCTTCTAGGCTTTCATCTTCAAGTTGTTGTATTTTGAAAATGTCATTGCGAGAGTTTTTAGGTTTACAGTAATCTTGATATTTTCATAAAAATGAAGTCTTCATGTCTTCCCAAGTTCTAATACTAGATTCTCCTAATCCCATAAACCATCAAAGAGCATAATCTTTTAATGTGGCAGGGAAAAGTTTTAACTTTTTGCCATCTTGTAGATAGTTGTATCTTCTACACAAAATGTCAAATTCAAATAGGAATGTATCCGGATCTTCACTGCTATTCCCATAAAAGGTAGGTAATGAGGAAGGAGG
Organism: Larix kaempferi; assembly: GCA_027924585.1. NCBI lineage: Eukaryota > Viridiplantae > Streptophyta > Pinopsida > Pinales > Pinaceae > Larix > Larix kaempferi. The sequence continues at coordinate 4,557,527 of BSBM01000406.1, forward strand.
GATGTTTTTCATAGTCACATCCTGTGTAGTATCTAAAATAGGAAATCCAAAAGTTCATTCAATTCGAATTTCTCCTTCTTCTTCATTGTGTCTCACCTCATCATTTTCTTCATTCTCCATGTAGACTTGATTTCCAAAGAGAGAATACCTAGGTTGTATTTTCTTGGTGAATATGGGATGTCCCAACGTTTTGTTTCAAGAATAGTATTCCTCTTTTTAGGAGAGGAATTACCATCTATGTGGGAGTCCAGTTTTGAAGGTCCTATAGTGGTTGTCTCAATATGTGAAACAACTGTGTTCATAGAATTTTAAAAAAGAGCGTCTGTTGTAGCTTAAAATGACACTTCTCCGTCCGTGATGACACTTGCATCACTTGGTCGCATGATGACACTTCTTGAGATCAAGTTTAGTCACACAACAAGACACTTGTGGATGGAAGGGTCATATGGGACACCTAACATGGTTGAAATTACCTCACTCCTGGTCCATTTGATGGTCATAACCCTTAAAAACACATCTCCGGACCAAACCACCTCCTGAAAACCATCAGAAAACCCTGTTTTTGGCCATATTTCCACATGAACGCTGGTATCCTATGCAGAGAGTAGCGTCCATCTTGAAAAGTACACTATTTTGCAGTAGGAAGAGTAGGGTACTTTCTTGAATCAGTCAAAATCTTGAATTTTGGTCAAATTAGGTTGGTTTGGGAACCTCCTGATCGGTTATAATTGTTTTTCCTCTCCTTCATTGACTATATAAGGAAGGTAGAAGGGCCATGAGAGGGGACCAAGCCCATAACAATGTTATGCTGGAGGAATGGAGACCCTCATCCCCCTCTCTTGTGCCTCAGTTTCTGATAAACCCTAGCATAGTTGATTAGAGGCTGGGATCCTTGGAGAACAGAAGCAGGAGACCTTGAATCTAGGTTTCGTGAAGTGCCAAGCTTGAAGGAACGTATAATTTTATGTACTTTCTTCATTCATTAATAAAGATTAGATGTTCTTCCCTTTCCAAATATGACCTATTCATGTGTGTCTCAGATTTTATTATAGTTTGCTTATAGTTTGATGTCTTCTTCTGTCATGGATATCAATCTTATATATGTAGTCAAATGTATTTGAGAAAGTTATGAAGTTGTTTTGTAGGTGTGAGCATATGAAGTTGTTTTGTAGGTGTGGGCCTTGTGACACTGAATTGCATTGAAGAGTGAGGAAGAGAAAGGCTTGGATCAACCTTCTGAATAAGGTATGCATCCTCTTTAACCTGTATCTCTTTGCTTACTAGTTGTACTTGTAGAACATTTGTAGGTCTATCTTTCATCCCTGTAAGTTGGTAGTTTCTCCCCTGAACTATAGGTGCATTTTCCTCACAACAGAATGGCGACTCCGCTGGGGATTAACCTATCTTCTTAGGGGTATCCAAGGTCATTTCTTCAGCTTTGTTTGAAGGTATTTGTTCAATTTCTTGATTAGAATCAGTTATTAGGATCTGTTTGACCCTCCTTGGCTCTTACAAACCCTTCTTAGCCCTTACAAACCCTTACTGGCTCAGATGTGGGGGGTTTTTTCCCTATTTTTTCAACTTTTCCCACATGGACACTACTGTTGTGAAGCACAGTAGCGTATTACCCTATTTAGATGCTGGTATGCCTCATAGACAGTAGCGTACACATCCTGGAGCTGAGTTTTTTCCAGTTTTGATCTGTTTGGGGGGGTTGTGGCTGTATTTTTTGAGGTCCCTAATGACCTTAGGTCTGAGTTAAACCACTATAAGTGGTCTCCTATCCTTGTACTAATCCTATGTTCATGATTTGGACCTTCTTTGATCAATTTGGGCTTGTTTGGAAATTTTTGGGGCTTGTTGACCCAGGTTAGGGGGTTGTGGACCAGTTTGGTGTTTTCTACCCTGATTTGAGTCTGACCGAATCTGCTTGCTCCATTTCCACTAGATTTGAAACCTATTGAGTCTACTTGACCCTGTTTGTATCTATTTGAGTTAAATTTCTCTTTAGATTGGTTTCGTATCCTCCCTTATGCTTTTAGTTTTCTTTTTGTAGTGAAATCTCAAGTGTCTTTGTTGTTGGTCAAGACCTTGACTGCACTGTTTATGCACAGACCTGACTTTACCAAACCATACTTCTTTGTAGGTCATTTGCTTTGTTTGGGTCTAAAATTAGGTTTCGTACGCTTTTCCCAATGGTTGGCATGCTTACATCGATAAGAATCAGAATGTCGTATTGGTAGCTTTTACTATTTCAATTAGGAAACCTGAAAGTCCTTTGCTTTTGCTTTGATAGTAGGTTACCTTCAATTTCAGTTTTTGTTTCTCGCCTTTGAAAAGCATGAAAAAAATTTGATTTATTTTCTAAGTAGAGTACCTTGCAAGTAGCCTAAAGGATTTAAGAGTGCTTTGCATCAAAAAGAATAAGTTTTCTTTTGCATACTTATTTGTTTGAGTAGCTGCATTCTTAGGTTTAGAGTTTAATTTTGTACATTTAGACTTTATTTTTACCTTTTTGCATTCCAAAAGACTAAAAATTACATTTGCATATGCATTTTAGATCATATCTTTAGTACTTGCATTGAAAAGAAAAGATTTGTTTAGTGGTAAACATTTCATTTCAATATTATATCTCTGTTATAACCACTCTCACACACCCACTACCTTTTTGAGTAAGCAAGTAACCTTTAAAATGAACCCTAATAAAATGTACTAGTAACATTTTCATTTCTAGGTTACACTATTCACCAACTAGTCTTGGTTAGGATCTTGGGTTTAAAACACCTTAAACCACCCAAGATCACACATTACGCAAAAATCGTAGTTTGACTATCACAGGTAAACCCACCTCATTCAAAACTTGCCTGGGATCTATGCAGTAGGTCTTGTGAGATCAGATTGTTGGGAATAAACCTCCTACTTTCTGTTTCAAGCATATACCAGGATCAGATCACATTTGGGGACTCTTTTGATTTTTGGGCTCAGTTACCCTACCCACGCCTTCTGATTCAACCAGAGACTGTTCCCCTAGGAGTTTTTGGTGTGGTGGTATCCTTAGTATATGACCATAGGATCATACATAGGTAACGACGGAGGGTTATATCTGATGTACCTAGGACAGACGTGGGAGGAAATCCCTTGAAGGTCTTTGGGAGGGTGGTTGGGTGATTCCAACGCTTGCACCCTTAGTCATTGTATTATGGACCCCGAGTAACTGTCCTTCTTCCTTCGTTGATCTATTTTGGGCCCTCATCATCCCATACTCTTCTCCGGAAGGCATCTATTTGCCTGGTTTGATTTACTTAAGACCTTTTTAGTGGTGTGCTCTTTGTGCTACTTGTCTTAGTTTGCCTTAGAAAACTTCTTGCTCATTCGAGCAGGAAACTATGTCTAGCATTTTGGTGAGTGCCAATCAAGATACCCCTATTCTAGGGGATCCTTGTGTTGTTCCATTCATTGGAAACATTGGTACTCCCTTAATGGCTACTCTGAATCTTCCTGGATTCACTATAGGGCTGTCGGTTTGGTTGTTCTCCACTCCGAATTCCTTTCATGCTCCTGACGCTTCTTTTGTAAGCACCTCAAATCAAGAGCATCATAACCCTGTGCCTTCTTTGCCAGTAACATCTTCTTCTCCTCCTTCTACCTCATGTGGCGAAAGTAGCAATACTAGTAACCAACAGTCTAAAAGGAATAGACGGAGGAAGAATAGGAAGAAGATGCCAAAACAAGAGGGCAACAACCCAGCCTCTATAAGTCATGCTGGGGGAAAGCACCCTGCCTCTGCAAATCATGCAGGGGGAACCTACCCAGCCTCTGGAGTTCATGCTGGGAGAAAACTTTTAGTCACTGAAAGTTTGTCTTCAACCACTGTCAATCATGTTGAGGACACATCATTGATCACTGCTAGTCATATTAATGGCAAGTCACCAGTTCCTGTGAGTCATACTAGAGACACCAGATCAGCTAGTGCAAGTCATGCTGAGGGAGTTGACATTGTCAACAAATGCAATAAACAGAAGTATAAGTTCCCTTGCAAGTTTTGTGAGAGAGAACACCTTACTTACTTTTTCCCTGTACTTCTGGAAGTGCAAAAAGTGTGGTCCTTAGTTCAAAAGTCTTATGCTTCTGAGCAACCAGCCACTGCAAGTCATGCTGGGGGCAAGCTGCCAGCCAATGCTAATCATGCTAAGAATACTGACGTTGTAAAGGAGTCACAACCTATAGGAAGGAAACCAAAGTTCCCTTGTAAACTTTGTAAGGGAGATCACCTTACTCATTGATGCCCTACCATTCCAGAGGCACGAAGAGTGTGGTCCATGTCTGAAGGAATCTATGCTCCTGCGTTGTCTATAGATTCCCTACAGTCAGATCAACCTCTGGTTGATAAAGTGGTTGAACCAAAAGAGTTATTGGTCAACCCCACTCTTCCTTCGAAGAGTGAAGTGATCGAATCGATGCAATCTTCGACCAATCCCATCAGTCCTGCAAAGATTGATGCACCTACTGCAGAAGTCTTATGCATTACCAGTTTGGATGTTTCTGAAAAAGGGGTCACTTCATCTATGCCATGTGAACCCCTACCAAGCCCTAGGATTGTTTCCTTTGATTGGAATAGTCTAGCTGAACCTCGTCTTCCTTCTTTGAGACCTTTCCAGATAAAGGTTGATATCGGGAACCATACGGTTGATCAATGCATTATAGATGAAGGAGCTTCTGTTAGTATCTTATCCACTTATGCTTGGAGAGATTTGGGTTTCCCTAATGTTATTCCAGCTATTAATTGGTCATTGACCTTCGATAGAAGACCTAGTGAACTGTTCGGATTCCTCTCTCAAGTACCTATTACTTTGGGTGGAAAAATAGTCTTAGTTGATTTTATGGTTTTAAAAGACCCTATGGACTTTGATATGATCGTTGGGCATGATTGTTCTTATGCTATGAATGTTGTGGTGTCTACTCTCTTTCGTGTGATGCATTTCCCTCATAACAAAATCATCGTCACTATCGATCAGCTTGCATTCGTTGATCCTGCTTATTACCCAATTGTAGACCAGTCAGATCCCTCGTCATTAGGCACTACTATGTCACATGGGACTTATGTGGCATATTGTTCCTTGAGTTCAACTGCTACTGAGAAGAAGTCTCTAGGTTCATGCTTACCTTCTTTGGATTTAGATCCAGCTTTTGACCAAGTGACACCTCCATCTGAATGTTTAGATATGTGTTCTATCTGGGACGATATACTTCCTTCTGATGAAGTTTTCCTAGAGTCCATAGTACAGTCTACCATTCATTTGGATGTTGATCTAGTCGCAGTTATTTCCAGCCCCGGTTTGATCTTAAAGTCTGATCTTTTTACTGTTGAGTCTTTGGACTCTCCTATAGATCCGCAAATTGGTGTTCCTGCTGAGTTTGATTCTGCTTCTAGAATTTTCAACTCCCGTGATGATAAATTTGTTTCTGTAGATTCCATCATGTCCTTCAACTTTGATCTTCATCTTGAAGTCGATCTTGTTGATTGTAAGTCCTCGGGCTTGGGTACCATAGAGTCTTCATTTGAAAACTATGCCTTGTTTATGCTTGCTGTTGATGACAGTGAAGTTGAAAGTATTTCTACCACAGTGACTTGTATCGAGTCTTTCTTTACATATGTTTTAGATATGATCTTGGTACTAATTTTTCTTGGAGACAGGATTCTTAGCTGGATTTATACTTGCTTGCTGGTCCTTTTCGACACCTTGTGCGACCATGTCAGGAATATTCAGAACCTTGCATAGAGGTTTAGGCTTCCTTGTTGTTATGTTGCATTTGAACCTTTTGCCATCCGAATTTTCCATAGGGTTGAACCTGTTGGATATTGGTGTGTTAGCCATCTCTTTATGCATTGTGCACCAATCTGACAGTAGAGCCTACCTAACATGGGTCACCCTAGTCAGCACCCTTATGCCATTTTGGTGCCCATGCTGAGTTTTTCTCATAGGCTCAGGAGCCTTTTTAGATTTTCCATGACTTTGAGAAGAAGCCTCATATATTTCTTCCTCATATATTTCTGGCCATCCCTAATAATACTCCCATCTTTATGTTCAAGTTGCATATGCATTTGTTATGATCCCACTTGCGCTAATGAGCCTGATGCCAGCTTCCACGCTTTTAGCCATTGTATAAGCCTCCATCTCTGATCTCATTTCCGATAAGCCCTGTATCATTTTGCCTTTGAAATTTGACACCTTTTACCTGGAGGAGACACACCCTGAGTGTCCTTATCTTGCTCATGTTCCTTGCATTAGGCATAGCTTTGTTCCATGTGCTTGGAGCTAGTTTTGCATGTCTCTGACACTCGTCTCCTCCCTTTTAGAGCATTCTTCCACCTTTAGTTCGAGTTTGTTAAAAACAGTAAGTAGGTTACAAGCATTCTTCCACCTTTACTTTGAGCTCGTTAAAAACAGTAAGTAGGTTTTAAGAATTCTTTTGTCTCTCCTTTGAGCTCGTTAAAAACAGTAAGGAGGTCACAAGTTTAACTTTTCGGGATCGTTAAACCTTTACGGAAAAGATCCCTATGGAGTTCTTTTAAGCCCTTTTAAGACTCCTTAAATAGGAAAAGTTTGCCGAGCATAGTTGTCTTTTCGGGCTCATCAAAATAACTGAACTGACATCCACTTAGGTATAGAATTACCCCTTTTCCGGGCCTTGGTGGATAATTTACATAAAAGGTATACTCTAGGTATACTCTGGTATGCGCTAGAAGAGTTCTTCTTCCATTATTTTACACTTTTCGTGGAAGGAGACTAACTTTACAAAAAATGACCTTTGGAGTCGTCTTTAGGGTTTTCAGACTCTCGAAATGTTAAAACACCAAGCGAGCATTCACCTACTCGGGCTCGATGTGAAATCTATGAGATGGTTGATAGAGGACTGTTTAAGTTTTTCAACTCTATAAGCAAGAAAACACCACCGAGCATAGACCAATCTGGGCTCGATATAAAATCCACGGATAGGTGTATGGAGTTTCCTTCTAGGTTTTTCAGACTCCTTAAATATGAAAATACCATCAAGCATGCTTTAGTTCTTTGTCAAGCTTGTTAAAAAATGAAAAAGGTAAGGGAAGGGAAGAATGTTAAAATATCTTTCAATGTGATGGCAGCAAGTCAACTATCTCCTTGAACAAAGCACCTATTTTTTAGTCTATCAAACAAGTTGGGTTCTAGTGTTAGCCTTAGGATAAACCTAATATCAGAGTTCTTACTCCTCCGTTTGGTTAGTTTTCCAATCATATGGAGAATCTATTAATGTCTCCTACATTGCAGATTTGCATCGTGGTCTCTTTGTGTTAAAAGCTTCCAAAGTCACTCTTATGTCGTTCTCACTGTTCAAGGATATAACCTGTGTCGACCATTCTGCAGTTGCCTTGACCTCATGCATTATCCATTCCTTGGTGTTAGTATGTTTCATCATGTGTTCAGTCCTACTCCAAATCAGCTCATACATGTTTAGTGTCCCTCATGTTGGATGATGAAGGATGCCTTAAGGCCTCCCTTCCAATGGACTTCTTCCCATCGACTTCAACTCATTGTGCTCTGGGAATGAAGTTTAGAGTTTCGGTTAGTACCTTGGGGATTGCAATCATTAGCGTCAGTTTCCCTCGCTATTGGATAGATGGGAATACATCAATGTCTCCTATTCAATGGATTCTTCAAGTGTTCGATGGCAAGACCATTTATTCGCACTTGCTTGAATCTACTAGGTACCTTGGGTTCCATTTTCATTATTGGTGGACACCCTCTCATTTGTTAATGGTATACATCAATGACAAGTAATCAAACGATACATCCCATGTTTGAATTCAACTCATTTATTCGCATGGATAGGTTTGTACCTTGGGATCCTCGATAGCATCGCCTTATTTATGTTATCTCCCAAGTTGCACAAGACTAAGCCATATTCTTTTTGGCTCTTGATGAGACATAGATCCAGCTTGTTCTCTATGGCTATGTTTTCCAGTTTTGACATAGATCCACCTTGTATTTATGTGGCTATGTTTACACTTATGTTCCTCATGGATCCACGCTTGTATTCTAGTGGCCATGATATATGCATCAGTATTTGGATCATTATTGTATCCTCTTGGAGGTCATGTCCCACTATTTGAACATGGACAGTTACCCCAAGGATGAGTTTGTCTGACATTGCCTTTGCTTTCAGGTACTTCATTTGAGCCTATGATTCTTGGTTTCTCCGGTTACTCCACTTCCATGTTTCAACTCTTTGTTATTTCTAATGTATTTCAGCCATCGTTTCCCTCACTCCCTCTGACCTCACACATTAGGGGGCATCTGTTATAGCTTAAAATGACACTTCTCCATCCGTGATGACACTTGCATCGCTTGGTCGCATGACGACACTTCTTGAGATCAAGTTTAGTCACACAATGGGACACTTGTGGATGGAAGGGTCATATGGGACACTTAACATGGTTGAAATTACCTCACTCCTAGTCCATTTGATGGTCATAACCCTTACGAACACATCTCCAGACCAAACCACCTCCTGAAAACCATCAGAAAACCCTATTTTTTGCCATATTTCCACATGAACGCTGGTATCCTATGCAGAGAGTAGCGTCTACCTTGAAAAGTACGCTGGTTTGTAGTAGGAAGAGTAGGGTACTTTCCTTAATCAGTCAAAATCTTGAATTTTGGTCAAATTAGGTTGGTTTGGGAACCTCCTGATCAGTTATAACTATTTTTCCTCTCCTTCATTGACTATATAAGGAAGGTAGAAGGGCCATGAGAGGAGACCAAGCCCGTAACAATTTTATGGTAGAGGAATGGAGACCCTCATTCCCCTCTCTTGTGCCTCAGTTTCTGATAAACCCTAGCACAGCTGATTAGAGGCTAGGATCCTTGGAGAACAGAAGCAGGAGACCTTGAATCTAGGTTTCATGAAGTGCCAAGCTTAAAGGAAGGTATAATTTTATGTACTTGCTTCATTCATTAATAAAGATCAGATGTTCTTCCCTTTCCAAATATGACCTATTCATGTGTGTCTCAGATTTGATTACAGTTTGCTTATAAATTGATGTCTTCTTATGTCATGAATATCAGTCTTATATATGTAGTCAAATGTATTTGAGAAAGGTATGAAGTTGTTTTGCAGGTGTGGGCCTTGTGACACTAAATAGCATTGAAGAGCGAGGAAGAGAAAGGCTTGGATCAACATTCTGAATAAGGTACGTATCCTCTTTGACCTTTATCTCTTTGCTTACTAGTTGTACTTGCAGAACATTTGTAGGTATATCTTTCATCCCTGTAAGTTGGTAGTTTCTCCCCTGAACTATAGGTGTATTTTCCTCACAACACCAGGAAGCATGAGCAGATTGGAAAGAAAGATGTTCGGAGTTGATATTTTCAGTCGTACCCAGACATGCAGGGGTTTCAAACTGCATGGGTTTCAAGTTTTGATGGAGGTTGGTCAGAATACATGGCCCCAGGTCCAGAGACGAGCATCGGGGAAACTTAATGGCATCTATGCATTTCTTCTGAAAAAAATATTGTTGTGGTGCAACGGACAGATGAACCATACCATATTATTTATGACCCGATAGCAGAATATATGGAAGACTTCCGCAGCAGGGGCAAAGGGTCTAGTTTCACTCGAAGGGTCCTCGTCCATCACCATTACCTCGGGCCATGGGCCTTCGCTTTTCTACAGACGGTTGAGCAAGAAGAGAAGACCTGCCTGGGATATCAGCTGCTAGACTGGTTGCATTGGCACTTCTGCATTACTTAGAGCCATAGCCTCTCGAGTAGAGTAGGTTGTATATAAATAAGCCTCAAGTTTCAGCATCTCTAATTTCAGTAGGGAATTTCAACTTACAGCAATTTCTAGTCCACTTTCAGAATGTAGAGTTTCGTTTTTGTTCTTGATTTCAAGAAGTTTCCAGTTTGCAGTAGGAAGGAGCATATGGCTGGGGTTCAGGTCACCACAGGAGACACCACACAGCCGATTCGCCATAAGTTTTTCCATGAATATTTTCATGAGAGCCCTCCCAAGTGGTCTACCGAAAAAAATTCCTCTGGTAGGAGCCGCCCAATGGATCAGAAACCCGGTCTACGAGGTTCTTTGCTACCTCGTAGGGAGGGTAGCATCCCCAGTTGGAGCCAGTTGTTAGCACCTGTTTTTCACAACATGGGTATGGAGGTGAAGTGAAGGGATAGCCCTAAATTTTTTGATTAAAACCAGGGATTACCCTTGATTTCCATAGCCAGGTGCTAAAGATGTAAGAAAATGGAGATGGGGGTGCTAAAGGTGCTAGGAAAAGGAAAAATGGAGAAGAAACGCATTAAAATGCGACAAAATTAACCCAAATAAGCCAAAGACTATAGTCCGAAGGAAATAGAGATAATGGTTGCAACCGCGCCAGCTTACACCATTGGATGGCACAGGAGTGAGATCAATGGCCCACATTGATGGTCGCATAACTAAGGCGCATGGGGAATAGTCATACGAGCGGTCGCGATGATGGATACCACCGACCAGATGGTGGTAGGAGGAGATGTCACGAGGATGATAGGTAGTAAGCGGTATCATTTTAATAAACATGCGATACCACCAGAGCATAAAATTAGATCTCTGGCCACGTGGACGGCTCGGGGAAGCAGAGTAGTATCCTACAATATAAATTAATGGACTGCAGAGTTAAGTGCAATGTGACAAGGTAAACGGTATAGATTGGCCTTGGGAAGATCGACGATCCACGGTGATCCTCTCGTTGAAAATATGCTCGCTAGATAGACAGGAAGGTGGTAGTGATACACAAACCCATTCGCCAGATGTGACCACCAGAGGTGGTCGCGCGGAGATGAGCGGTAAAGCAAAAACCGATTTAGGGGCATGTGATCCTACTCTGTCAGGGTACGATGCTTAGTGACCGATGATGGAGAATGGGACACATGGAATGATCCAACGGCAGAGATGGAAATGGGGTCAAATAAGTGGTTAAAGAGAAGGCTAGATCTGACGATAGAGATCGGCACGTAAAAGACCAATGGCCGAGATTGTTAGGTGGCTGACAAAGAATCCTGGAGGATAAGTGAGCAGGATTACATATATAACCGTCGATGGGTAAAGTTAACATTTTTATTTTTTCTAAGACTTATCAGGGGCGGAAGCCTCCAGGCATGGGAGAGATGTAGAAAGCGACAGGCGAGGCCATTCCCATGGCCCCTTGGGATGTTTGAGTAAGACAGGAAAGGTCGCATGGCAAAGCTTAGTCTATTCGTGGAAAGGAGGTAGGTCGAAGGCCGGTTTCCGGGGAGGTTAAGGTTAAATGGGCCCGGAGCCTAGGGTTTGAAGATGCTTGGTTCAGAGAGTCAGCATTCTATACCCATGAGGTTTTTCAGTAGCATCTCGCCCTTTGTTGCATTTTTCAAAGATATGTTTGTCTCGGAACCAGAGATTTTTTCGGGGGGATCCGTCGTCACTACTCGGAGATAGGTTTTTCCCGTAGGAGCTACCATAGCATCAGTGGGTTAAAAGACCAGCTTCCAAAATTGGGGAAGGGAATAGAATATCAAGGTTGGAAGCTCTAACGACGTAGGCAGACAGGGCATCTTACGATCTTGGTCATCGACAGAGAAGAAATGGACGGAGCCGGAGGTGATAAAGGGGTGAAGACAGGAGGAAGGTCGCTTGTGCGGATTGATAGGTGGCCCAAGTGGTTTCGGGGATGAGGTGACTCACGTCTTTCGGCATGTGGGGGAGATGTGACGTTAAGTGTTGTGACGTAGACAAGGATAGAGGGATGAACCTCTTAAAGGCATCTTTCTACCACCCCGAATGATTATCGATGCGATAGACGCCACCTCAGCGTCACCACTCGCTGCGCTGTATGTCTGGAGATCTTTGTCGAGCATGTTTTAGGTCAACTCAGGCCTAGGGTATCATTGTTACTTGATTGAGGAGTCTGATCACGTTATCATGGCGACGGTGGCCACACATAGCTACTTTCATCATCACTGTACTTATGGGTATGGTTTTTCTTTCGCTGTACGTGATCGGTACATAGAAAGGATGGTACACCTAGCAGCTTGGGGCATCTTTCAGTTAGGATTGGATCATGCAAAAGGAGCAAGAATATAGGGTGGTTTTCATGCCAGAGCAGGCGTGGTTTGAGGTGGAGGAAGAGCATGCTCCTTCGTCTCCTATGGCATTCGACAAAGAGGAATCGAGCTCCGATAGTGACAATGAGAAAGCAAAAAAGTGGCAAGTGTCCAAAAGAGTTCGGCGTCAGAGAAAAGAGAAAGTTCCCGAAAGAGAAGGGGGCGTCCAGCAAGACATGGAGGTCGTCCATGATCTCGTGCTCTCCACTGTGGAAGTGACACCTCCGCCTCCCGTTGAGGCATCACAGGTTGATAGTTCTCTGAAGGTAGAGGACTTATTTGAGTTGCAGGGCCGATTGAAAATTTCGTCTATGTGTGCAGAATCAACAAAGTATACTAGATTTGGACCACCTACTATTGAGAAGGTAGTGTCTTTGGGTTTTGGAACTAATGGAGGATTAAGAGGTTCTGATGATTTATCTTTTTGAGTTTCTTCTTGTTGAAGTTCAGTCTCGATATGGATTTGAGCTTCTTCTAGTGGTGTTTCTTTATGGACTGGCTTCTCTGATGTCTCTATGGTTCCCCTTGAATGGTCCTCGAAAAAAAAATATTTAGCTTTCCAAGTAGAACTATCCCCTTTGTTTGTTTTATGATACCTTTCTGGTGAGTTAGTAGTTGGGGTGACATGCCCCCTGTGAAGGTTAGTAGGGATTTTAGTAGGAAGGCTAGTTTTAATGTATCTAACTTTCAAGTCTCTAGACCTATTCATGAAAGAAAAATTACAACTAAAGAAAAAACTACATGCATTACTGCTACTGCTAGGTTTTGGGGATGCCTATTATAACAGATGCGCAGGTTCTTACCTCTCTTCTTACCGCTCACCCGCCACCAACCTAAGTTTCAAAAAGGAAAATCCTAACTATTACTAAAGTTTTTTTAAAAGAAATTTTACCTACCTACAACTAAATTCTACCTATCTACAACTCCCCCGACAACGACGCCAAAATGTTGGGTGTGTTTAAGTTGTCTTAATGAATCACCAAATATTTAATTATCGACCGGGGTTGGTAATCTTAGAGTTGTGGAAAAGTGTATGCTGAGGTAGAATGGTACCTAAGATATCGACTTGGCATACCTTAGAAATGTTTAATAATGAAAAGATCGAAAGATATTTCAAAATGAAAAACCGAGTCAAACTTCAGAAATACAACTACTAAGCTGATTAGACCTATAGATCATAATAGTATCAATCTATACTAATCTACTCTATGACCGATAATTGAAAAGATAAAAACAATACTACTCTAAGAAACAAGACTTGATCAAAAGAAAACTACTCTTTACAAAAATGGAAACTATTGATTAGTTATTCAAACTATAATATATGAATTAGAAAGGCTAGCTACCATGTAATAATTATGAACAAATTCAAAAACCTATCTATGAAATAATCCAGTCTAGAAACTTGTACTATCTTAATCAAGATTACAAACTACTTAATAAACTTAAGAAATTCAACAGTTAAACTACTCATGCATTCAACAAACACTCAAAACTAAGCTAAGCTACCTAATTCCACTCTCCATGAGTATTCTAAGGAAACGCATCAAATGTGATAGGAACTGGAGTCAATGTCTCAAAATGACTTTCAAATGTAATAAGGAAACAAAATGGAAGTAAATCTAATTTAACCTCTACAAAGAGATGCACGCTAAAAAGTGACCAATTGCAATTAATCTTAAACATTGTAATCTATTATTTATCCATAGACAAATGACATTTGAAAACTCTAGTTATGTTATTTAAAATTGATTCGAAATGAGATGCTATTAATAATCGATCTATTAACACAAGTTTAAGGAAATCTAAGCATGTGCAAATGACTTGGAAATAAATGTGATCTAGAAGCAAGTAGAAAACTTAATAAAGTTATGCTATTTCTGAATCAAATACTATTCATGAACATATTCATCAGCCATGTGCAATGAGGAAAACAGATCCTATATTCAAACTAAAATTTATGATCAAAGCATTAAAAGCTAATGTACTTTTGAGAATGAAATTAACAAGTTCTAATCCAAAATCAACCTTGATATAAATGAAGTAAACTGAACTGAAATTGACAAGTTCTAAAGCAGTAACAAGTTAAGAAATCAGAGATAAAAGAAACATAATTCAAAAAGAAAACTAAGGCAAAGTCAAGGAAATGAACAAAAATTGAGAATAAATATAAAGCTTAATTGAAACTCTATGTAGTTCAAAACAAGGTGCTAATTACATATATAAATGCTGGTCAACTACAAGAAACAGTATAATTCAAACACCTAAGAAATTGGACTCTAAACATGCATAAAAACAAGACAGGAAATATTAAAGTCTGAATGACATTCCGGATGATAGTCTGGGTGACAGAAAATGATATAAATTATGAAAATAAGCAAACTAAATGATCTTAACTCCAGCTGGTTTATGCATATGAATCTACAAAGCAAGCAAAGCAGTAAATAAACTATTTAAAGTTGAAATAACCAAAAAACAACTACACTCATTTCTATCTAAGGAAAGAAACTATTTCTTATTTCATAATAAAACAGGGCTAAAAGATAAATGAAGCTAACCTACAGCTACAGGAACATTTAATAGAACTAAATCAAATTGCAACCTGAACTTGAGACACTAAAATAATGAAATTCTATCTAATTACAAATAGAAAGACTAAAAGGAAACTAAAAGAAACTATGCATGATCATTTGTTCTGAATTCTGAAAATGTAAATTATATTAACAGCAAGACATATGTTATAGAAAACAAAACAACATCATCTAGAGGAAAATCAAGTTAAATATTGAAAATGAAAACTATTTATCTGCGGAAAAGAAATAACAAAATATACACAATGAAAAACCTCTGGTTGTTGAGGGGCCCTTCTCAGCAATTAGGGATTGTAGCTAACTCAGATCGATCACCAACCGAACATAAATTTACTCATCAACGGCTAAAATCAGGAACTTCTATTAACTGAATCAAAAGTTACACAGCGTTTTCTAGCTCTGTGCCTATTCTCTCCAACTTCATTCCTAAACCTGAGGCATATTTTTATAGTTTTTACAATGGGGGAGAAGGTCGACCGTTTCATTGGTCGACCTCTCTAAATATAGGACGTCTTAATTGCTGAAGAAAACAGCTGCAGGACAATTTATGACAACGCACGGGCCGTCTACCTGATTCTATGGGCATTGAGTCTCTTTGACCAGGGCAGAGGATGTGTTGTCAAGCTAGGTGAGCAAGAGCACAGATCTTCTAGAACGAGGGCTCATGCACCATGAGGGACACGTTTCCAACGGAACCCATGTCACGGTTTCTGTCTTTAATGCCTCGGAATATTCCAAAAACTGAATCCAATGGTGCAAACAGAGGGCTGATCGATGGTCCGAATGTGGCTGGGCGTCTTCAGTGTGAACGCGCGTCTGGATGAAGGTCCAAATGACAACCACAACCTGTAGAACAAAAACTATATGCCAAGCACGTCTAACGATAATTGTCAATAAACCATAAAATGATGATATTTAATCAAGATTCATGTGATATTCAAATAAGTTCATACCTGGGTCTGATTGACAGTCTGAATGGAAAGAAGAATGGCTTATAATATCAAAAATAGTGAAAATAACGCCAATCAGAGCACGTTTAATGATTAAAAAAATGGTGGCAAAAGTGGACATCAACAGGTCCCAAGACTAGAAGGGAAGTCTGTTGTGACTTCCAAGTGGATCTACAAGATCAAGCTTGCTGCAGATGGTAGCATAGATAAATACAAGGTAGGGTTTGTGGCTCGTGGCTTCCCCCAGAAAGAAGGGATAGATTATGAAGAAAGTTTTGCACCTGTATCCAGATACACTTCCATCAAAACAGTACTTGCTCTGGCTACAGTGATGAAGTGGAAGATACACAAGATGGATTTCAAGACAGCTTTCTTGAATGGTGTAGTCGAAGAGGAAATGTATGTGGAGCAGCCACTCGGTTTTGAGACACATGATAGGGAGTCACATGTGTGCAAGTTGAAGAAATCCTTGTACGGTTTGAAACAAGCACCCAGGACTTTGAAACAAGCACCCAGGACTTGGTATGACAGGATTGACAGTTTCCTAACTAGTTTGGGATTTACCAAGAGTAAAGCAGATTCCAACCTTTACTACAAGGTTGAGGAAGGAAATCCAGTGATACTCCTACTGTACATAGATGACCTATTTGTGATAGGTGAGATTGGGTTGATTGTTGATACGAAGAGGAATCTTGCTATCGAGTTTGAGATGAAGGACTTGGGTATGATGCATTACTTTCTAGGTATGGAGGTGTGGCAAAGTGTAGATGGAATCTTCCTTGGATAAGGGAAGTATGCACTAGAGATCTTGAAGCGGTTCGGGATGATGGACTACAAGGCCATGGCCACACCTATGGCATCGAACTGAAGCTATTGAGTGATGGTTCATCAGAGTCGGTTGATGCCACAATGTATCATTAGATGATTGGGTCCTTGATGTACTTGACCAACACGAGACCAGATATTTTCTTTTCTATGAACACATTGATCCAGTTCCTCATGGATCCTAGACATGTTCACTTGATTGTTGTAAAGCATATTCTGAGGTACTTGAAGGGTACGGTTATGTTGATTCCGATTGGGAAGGCAGTGCTGCAGATAGGAAGAGCACTTTGGGGTGCTTCTTCATTATGGGATCAGGGGTGATCTCTTGGTTTAGCAGGAAGTAGTCTTGCATGTTGATGTATATGTAACTTCGGAATGTATTTCATATATGTATATTGTACTCCTATAGAGATGGTATTATTCCTCTATACGGAAGTGTTTGTATTCCTATAGAGATGTTATTATTCCTCTAGACGGAAGTGTCATCATTTATATTGTAAGTGTCGTAACTTATACTAGATGGGTTATTAGACCACCTTGTTGGGGTCGGCCCTGTATAAGTCATGTGGGTCGAAGGGTTATTAGACCACCCTAGTGGGGGTCGGCCATGTGGGTCAAAGGGTTATTAGACCATCCTATTGGGTGCCGGCCCAGTTAGCATTGTGGTATGTGGTTAAGTTGAGGCCGACCTAGTAAAGGTTATTAGGCAAGTCAAGTCAAGTATAAATAGAGTGCGGGAGGCACTCTATGTCATTATTCTATTCTCTCACACACTCTTTGGAGAGTGGTGCACTTGTGGAGGAGGAGAAGCTGCTACTAGTAGATGTCTATCTCTTATGCGTGGGTTGTATCATTGCTCTATCTATCTCTAAGGAAGTTATTGGGGTTTTTCACCTTTATGGTTTTCCCCAAGTAAACTCTGTGTCTCTTGTGTGCTTGCATTATTGTGTCCATGATAGATATGTTGTAGATATGTTGTACATGTTGTTCTCTCAGTTAAGATTATAGATCATATTGAATTATATTTTGAAAAACTAACATGGAATCAGAGCTAGCCTGAAAGAAGGCATGGTATGGCATGTATAACACTTGTTGCACTTGTGATGCTAGGGCTTGATATAGCAAAAACTAGTCAGCGTAGCTCTTTCGCTATAAATCCATTTTGGCAAAGTTTTCAGATCTGAAAATTTTACAGGTCACAGATCAGATCCCCATGTACCTTGTATCCAAAGGACAACATCTAATTCATTGTACTTTGTGTTTTATCATTTGTACAATATAGGGTTTCTTCCTCTTCCAGATCTAAGTCATAAACAGGTGACCTAGGAAAAAAGGTAATAACTTGGGCTAGGAAGATCCAAATGAAATTTTGTAAAAATTGATAGGTAGTGAACGGAATGTACTTTCTTAGGTAACTTTTTCAGAGGCCAAAATGGAACCAGTGACACGTGGAATGCCGTACAAGTTTGCTCTCTTGTTTTATCTCATAAACAGGTCACGTTCCAACACTTGGCATAACTCTCTCTCAGAGAATCCAATTGAGGTCAGATCTATGGGGTTCGCAATATGACAGATTGGGCTACCACAGGTAGATTTTTCAGACCTTGTGGATCAAAAAGTTTGGAGTTACACAAGAAACAATTAGGTACATATTTCTGTCAAAACATAATTATTGTTTAGCACCTTCATTCATGGCTTCAGGAATTTAGGGTTTCAAAGAAAGTTGGAATTTTTGTAATTGAAGACCACGGCTGAATGCTACTCATCAAAATCAAAATTTAGAGACAAAGATTAGAATTTTTGGTTGGGCAGAAGGCTGGGCTTGATCAGACCCTAGTTCGGGACTTTGATCGGAAAAGTGGAAAATTAGGGCTTCTGCAAAAATGGGAATTTTTGAAATCTGTGACCACGGGTGGAAGCTCCTCAGAAAAATAGAATCTTAGAGCTTTGGATCGAACCTTTTGATTGGGCAGAAGGGTGGGCTTTATCAAACCCTCTGCAATGCTGCAGATAGGAAGAGCACTTCGGGGTGCTGCTTCAGTATGGGATCAGGGGTGATCTCTTGGTTTAGCAGGAAGCAGTCCTGCATGTTGATGCATATGTAACTTCGGAATGTATTTCATATATGTATATTGTACTCCTATAGAGATGGTATTATTCCTCTATACAGAAGTGTTTGTATTCCTATAGAGATTTTATTATTCCTCTAGACGGAAGTGTCATCATTTATATTGTAAGTGTCGTAACTTATACTAGATGGGTTATTAGACCACCTTGTTGGGGTCGGCCCTGTATAAGTCATGTGGGTCGAAGGGTTATTAGACCACCCTATTGGGTGTCGGCCCAGTCAGCATTGTGGTATGTGGTTAAGTTGAGGCCGACCTAGTAAAGGTTATTAGGCAAGTCAAGTCAAGTATAAATAGAGTGTGGGAGGCACTCTATTTCATTATTCTATTCTCTCACACACTCTTTGGAGAGTGGCGCACTTGTGGAGGAGGAGAAGCTACTGCTAGGAGATGTCTATCTCTTATGCTTGGGTTGTATCATTGCTCTATCTATCTCTAAGGAAGTTATTGGGGTTTTTCACCTTTATGGTTTTCCCCAAGTAAACTCTGTGTCTCTTGTGTGCTTGCATTATTGTGTCCATGATTGATATGCTGTAGATATGTTGTACATGTTGTTCTCTCAGTTAAGATTCTAGATCATATTGAATTAAATTCTGAAAAACTAACATGGAATCAGAGCTATCCTGAAAGATGGCATGGTATGGCATGTATAACACTTGTTGCACTTGCAATGCTAGGGCTTGATATAGCAAAACCTAGTCATCGTAGCTCTTTCGCTATAAATCTATTTTGGCAACATTTTCAGATCTGAAACTTTTATAGGTCATTGATCAAATCCCCATGTACCTTTTAACCAAAGGACAACGTCTAATTTGTTGTACTTTATGTTTTATGATCTATACAATATAGGGTTTCTGCCTCTTCTAGATCTGAGTCATAAACAGGTGACCTAGGAAAAAAGGTAATAACTTGGGCTAGGAAGCTCCAAATGAAATTTCGTAAAAAGTGATACGTATTGAATGGAATTTACTTTCTCAGGTAACTTTTTCAGAGACCAAAACGGAATCACTGACATGTGGCACATCGTACAAGTTCGCTCTCTTGTATAAACAGGTCACGTTCCGACACTTGGCATAACTCTCTCTCAGAGAATCCAATTGAGGTCAGACCTATGGGATTGGAAAGATGACAGGTTGGGATACCACAGGTAGATGTTTTAGACCCTATGGATTGGAAAGTTCAGAGTTACACTAGAAACAATTAGGTACATATTTCTGTCAAAACAGAATTATTTTTTAGCACCTTCATTCATGGCTTCGGGAATATAGGGTTTCGAAGAAAGTTGGAATTTTTGTAATCGGAGACCACGGAGGAATGCTACTCATCAAAATCAAAATTTAGAGACCAAGATCAGAATTTTCGGTTAGGCAAAAAGCTGGGCTTGATCAGACCCTAGTTCGGGACTTTGATCGGAAAAGTGGAAAATTAGGGCTTCTGCAAAAATGGGAATTTTTGAAATCTGTGACCACAGCTGGAAGCTCCTCATAAAAATAGAAGCTTAAAGCTTTGGATCGAACCTTTTGATTGGGAAGAAGGGTGGGCTTTATCAAACCCTATTTCGGGGTCATGTCTAGTGAATCCGGAAGTTTCAAAGGAAAATTTTGGGGGTGAAACTTTGCAGTTTTCAAATTTTGAATATACCGGCTTGATCAACTCATCAAGGTGCATATTTCTATCGTTTCAGAATTTTGAAATTCAAAGTTTGAATTTTTAGGGTTTCTTTGACAAACCCTAATCCAGCTCCAGATCTAGTTCCTGCAAATCAAGTGGATTCGGTTAATCCTAGAAGAGAATGGATTGGTCACCTGCATAAGTGAAGAAGTTCTTGTTTCATAGGGAGATGAGGCTGAGGCCTTACATAAGAAGATTATAAGCAATCTCAACTGGTATGACTCATACAGGTATGTTTTTAATTTTGTTCATAATTAAGTTTATGATATGTTTGTCTTCATACTATTACAGTTAGTACAATCTTGGTTAATTTTAGACTTGTCATATCACCTTAATAAAATTATGAATGCATGATAGAAGATATTCATTGATTAGGGTTTTTGACACTTATGATTGTACTAATGCATTGTGATGTTGTATGAGGTTGATGTTGTCCACTAACATGAAAGGTACATCAAGAAAGACAAATCATGTTCTAGTTCAAGAACATATGACCATGGTGACATGAAGACAAAGGTTCATCCATTGCCATGGATCACATAGAAGATCTACTTATGAGGTATGTATAACTTGGTTAACCTATGAGATATGCAGGTTACTAGCACAAGTCATTGAAGAGAACAAGAAGACATCATGTGGGTATGTTAGACATAACTAGCTAACATACCAATCCAGGTATGTTTTTTCCTATATCAAGTTAGAATCCTACCTTGTGATAGGATCTCTTATATAAGTATACATGGCATGATTGATGATGATTATTCATAGGTTTGAATAATCATGGGTGTATGCATATTATGTTTCTTACCTTAATTGATGATATGACTAACCAGAAGAGTCATGAAAGTATAGGATTGCGTAATCATGGGTTTAGGCATATTGTGTTTCTTACTTTAATATGACTAACCATAAGAGTCCTTGAATACTAATGCTTATTATTTCTATTTGAAATGATCATGACTATACATGCTTAAGATTATTGTGTTTTGATAGTATTGAGAATATACTAATAAATGTATGATTATGTATGAGATCTCGAGGATATCACAATAATGATACTTGTAAGCATGCATAGTGATCGAGGATGGATATAAGTTCAAAGACAGGTAATCCAAGAAACAAAGATCAAGAGGAAGCACACTCCATTAGTTTCTGCAAGGATGCAGATATTCAGAGGGAGTCGACCACTTCTCACAATCCACATCAGAATGGAGTTGTAAAGATTCAGAGGGAGTCCACCCAACAACCAAACAAAGATAAGTATTTGAATTGTTGTTTCTTACATATTTGTTTGTTTAAATAATGTTGTTCAATGATGTATATGCTTATGTTCCTAGACTTAGGTTGTCTATTATGCATATTAGAATAATTGCATTAATGAACAGTATACTACTAATATGCATGTGATGGGTAAGTGGCCTATGGCACTGTACAACATTCCATTGCTACTTATCTAGAATGAAACCTCTTTGCTGACATGTTGGGAGTAGTACAAACTCTTAACAATGTTCTATTAGAGATTGGAAGGCATCTAGAAAGTTATAGGATATGGATGAATGTTGTATTGAAGCATTGGCTAAAATAATTGCATGACTGTATGACATATTTCTTTATGTGTAAGAATTTGTTCTGAAACTATGAGAAGTTTCTAATCATGCAATTTAACTTGTTTTGTAGGAAAGATCGTATACCTTCACCTACAAAAGAAGGACTGCAACATTTGTTCCAGCAACAAAGATATCTATTGAAGATATTGAAGATAATGAAGTTCACAGGATCTGGGATGAAGTAATGGAAGAATGCCATGATCAGTCAATCATGAAGAATGATGTTTGGGATGCAGTCCCAAGACCTGAAGGGAAGTCTGCTGTGACTTCCAAATGGATCTATAAGATCAAGCATGCTGCAGATGGTAGCATGGAGAAATACAAAGCGAGGTTTGTAGCTCGTGGCTTCTCCTAGAAAGAGGGATTGAGTATGAAGATAATTCTACACCTATAGCTAGGCACACTTCCATTAGATCAGTACTTGCTCTAGCTGTAGTGATGAAATGGAAGATACACCAGATGGATGTCAAGACAAATTTCCTGAATGGTGTAGTCGAAGAGGAAGTGTATATGGAGCAGCCACTCGGGTTTGAGACACATGACCGATAGTCACATGTGTGCAAACTGAAGAAAGCCTTGTATGGTTTGAAACAGGCAGTCAAGACCTGATATGGCAGGATAGATGGATTTATATCCAGTTTGGGCTTTACCAAGAGTAAAGTAGATTCCAACCTTTACTACAAGGTTGAGGAAGGAAATCCAGTGATACTAATTTTGTATGTGGAAGGAAATCCAGTGATTTGCATTTATTGATTTATTTTATTTATTTATAGCCCGCATCTTCCGATAGAGGCACGGACAGAAGCCATTTGTTACAGGTGAGGATAGATTTATTGCTGACATGCAGCGGAAGCTTGTTGCCGCGTTCGAGATGAAGGACTTGGGGATGATGCACTATTTTCTAGGCATGGAGATGTGGCAGAGTTCAGATGGAATCTTCCTTGGACAAGGGAAGTATGCAGTAGAGATCCTGAAGGGGTTCGGGATGATGGACTACAAGGCCATGGCCACACCTACGGCATCAAACCTGAAGCTTCTGTGTGATGCTTCATCTGAGCCGGTTGATGTCACTATGTATCGTCAAATGATTGGGTCCTTGATGTACCTGACGAACACGAGACTAGATACTTGCTTTGCGGTGAACAAATTGAGCTAGTTCCTGACGGATCCAAGGAGTGTTCAACTACTTGCTGTAAAGCATATTCTGAGGTACTTGAAGGGTACAGTTGATTATGGGCTCAAGTATGATGCGAATCAAAATTTTAACCTGCAGGGTTATGTTGATTCAGATTGGGCAGGCAATGTTGTAGATAGGAAGAGCACTTCTAGGTGCTGCCTCAATATGGAATCAGGTGTGATCTCTTGGTTTAGCATGAAGCAGTCCTGCGTAGCACTGAGTACAGCTGAAGCAAAGTATGTTGCAGCTTGTTCAGCTAGTTGTGAGGCAGCATGGATTCAGAAGCTACTGTCTGAGTTATTTGATCTCCTGCTGGAGGCTATTGGTATCTTTTGTGACAACCAGAGTTGTGTGAAGCTGTCTGAGAATCCAGTGTTCCACGATAGGTTGAAACACATTGAGATCAAATATCACTATATCAGGGATATGGTGCAGAGAAGAGCAGTTAAGCTCCTGTATGTTGCGACAGATGAGTAAGTTGCAGATGTGTTGACGAAGCCACTAGCCAGAGTGAAGTTCGAGTACTTCAGAGAGAGGCTTGGTGTTCTTCAGATTGATGACACTTCGAGGAAGACGTGATGGACACATTTGCAAGAGCCATTCCAAGCATGGTGAGAGGAGGATCCTTCCCATGGCTGTGGATGTAAGTGTTGGATGATGAGCATCAAGATGATGCTCCAGTTACTGCTTTGTATATGCATCAAGTGGATGCTAGAGATGATCAGTTGGATCATTTATATGTATATGTATGTACGCATCATATTGGATGTTGGATATGATCAGTTGGATCATTTATATATATGTATGTACGCATCATGTTGGATGTTGGATATGATCAGTTGGATCATGGGTATGTATATGTAGATGTATCAGGTAGATACATTGTATGATCAGGTAGATCATGTATGTTAATATGTATCAGGTATGATCAGGTGGATACATTGTATGATCAGGTAGATCATGTATGATGATATGTATTAGGAAGATACTATGTATGCATCGGGTGGATGCATTGTATGATCAGGATGATCATGGATGACGAGCTTCAGGATGTTGCTCCAGATATGCATCAGGACGATGCAGTGATGAGTATCAGGACGATACTCTATATGATATGCATCAGGATGATGCTATGATGATGATCAGGATGATCATATGTATCAGGTGGATACATTACATAATCAGTTGGATTATGTGTGATGAGTTCCAAAGACACAGATGCACATGATATTTTCGGACATGGTTGTAGATGTGTTCTCCCATGGTCGTGATGTAATTGCTGGGATTTTCCGACATGGTCGCAGATGTGTTCTCCCATGTCGTGATGTAATTACTAGGGCCATTCAAGCATGGTTGTAGATGTGTTCTCCCATGGCTGCGACATAAGTGCTGGGGCCATTCGAGCATGCTTGTAGACGTGTTCTCCCATGGTTGCGATATAAGTGTCGGGGCCATTTGAGCATGGTTGTGGATGTGTTTTCCCATGGCTGCAATATAAGTGTTGTGCCATTCTGACATGGTGGTAGGTTGGTCCTCCCATGGTCATTGATGTACGTGTTGTGAGCCTTCCACGGATGGTGGTAGGTTGGTCCTCCCATGCCGGTGAGTGTAAGTGTTGTATGTGTGCATCTAGGTTGTGCTTCGTGATACTATGTGGCCATGTACAAGTTGTGCAGTAGCATGTAAAAGGTCCTGGGAGATCTGATAGGTTGAGCTGTGTGCTCGTAATCAGTCCCGGGATGCTCTTTCGAGGTTTGGTGATGCATGTAATAAGTCTTGAGGATTCCATAGTATGGCCAGTGATGATGAAGACCTGTAGGTGGTGGGCCTACATCCAGTATGAAAAAGGACTGGCTCTGTAGAACTTCCTATGACGAGTAGATTCAGATATTGATTAAGATAGCAGCAGCAATGATGATGACGATTATCCGATGATGATGATCCAAAGAAGAAGACTTGTGCTAGAAGACCTGTGTCGAGAAATACCTTCCTAGTTAATAGGGAGTGTTGATGTATATGTAACTTCGGAATGTATTTAATATATGTATATTGTACTCCTATAGAGATGGTATTATTCCTCTATACAGAAGTGTTTGTATTCCTATAGAGATGTTATTATTCCTCTATACATAAGTGTCGTCATTTATATTGTAAGTGTCGTAACTTATACTTGATGGGTTATTAGACCACCTTGTTGGGTTCGGCCCTGTATAAGTCATGTGGGTCGAAGGGTTATTAGACCACCCTAGTGGGGGTTGGCCATGTGGGTCAAAGGGTTATTAGACCACCCTATTGGGTGTCGGCCCAGACAGCATTGTGGTATGTGGTTAAGTTGAGGCCAACCTAGTAAAGGTTATTAGGAAAGTCAAGTCAAGTATAAATAGAGTGCAAGAGGCACTCTATTTCATTATTCTATTCTCTCACACATTCTTTGGAGAGTGGCGTACTTGTGGAGGAGGAGAAGCTATTGCTAGGAGATGTATATCTCTTATGCTTGGGTTATATCATTGCTCTATCTATCTCTGAGGAAGTTATTGGGGTTTTTCACCTTTATGGTTTTCCCCAAGTAAACTCTGTGTCTCTTGTGTTCTTGCATTATTGTGTCCATGATTGATATGTTGTAGATATTGTATACATGTTGTTCTCTCAGTTAAGATTCTAGATCAGATTGAAGTAAATTCTAAAAAACTAACACTGCATAGCACTAAGTACAGCTGAAGCATAGTATGTCATAGCTTGTTCAGCTAGTTGTGAGGCAGTTTGGCTAAGGAAGCTACTATCTAATTTGTTTGATATCCAGATGGATGCTACTTGTATCTTATGTGACAACTATAGTTGTGTGAGGTTGTATGAGAACCTGGTGTTCCATGACAAGTCAAAGCACATCGAGATCAAATATCACTATATCATGGATATGGTGCAGAGAGGAGCAGTGAAGCTCCTATATGTTGCAATGGACGAGCAAATAGTAGATGTGTTGACCAAGCCACTATCCAGAGTGAAGTTCGAGTACTTCATAGAGAGGCTTGGTGTTCTTCAAATTGGAGATACTTCCAGGATGAAGTGACGAGACACAGATGCAGGAGCCCTTCCAAGCATGGTGGCAAGCATGTCCTCCCATGGTTGTGGCTATAAGTGTTGTGTGATGAGCATCCGCATGATGCTCTGTATGATGATGATCAATATGTTCATATAAATCTATTTGATGCACTGTGTATGATGATGATCCGTACGATCATGAGCATCCGTATGATGCTTCATGGCCGTGGATATCTTGCACATTGTGCAGTAGCATATAATCACTCCCTTGGAGATCCTATAGGTTGAGCATGAAGCTCGTAATCAGTCCTGGGATGCTCTTTCGAGGTTTTTCTTGTTCGCATGTAATTAGTCCTAGGAGATCCTATAGGTTGAGTAGGAAGCTCGTAATCAGTCATGGGATGCTCTTTCAAGTTTTTGCTTGTTCGCATGTAATCAGTACTGGGAGATCCTATAGGTTGAGCAGTAAACTCGTAATCACTCCTGGGATTCTCTTTTGAGGTTCTCCTTGGTTGCATGTAATCAGTCCTGGGAGATCCTATAGGTTGAGCAGTAAGCTTGTAATCAATCCTGGGATGCTCTTTTTAGGTTTTGCAGATGCACATAATCAGTCTTGAGATTCCACCAGATGGGCCACTCGCAGAGATGATGAAGACCTACATGGAGGCTAGGCCTACATCCAACATGAAAAAGGGTTGGCTCTGTAGAAATTCCTATGATGAGAAGAATTGACATATAGCACCAGTGATCAAGATGACGAGTACGGCAGTAGTGACAATGATGCTCCAGTGATCCAGTGATGACGATCTAGCTCCAGTATTGAAGGCTTGTGCCTATATCCAATAATTCCTTTATCAAGAGAATACCTTCCTAGTTAAGAGGGAGTGTTGATGTATTTGTAACTTCGGAATATATTCACGTCCATATTGTATGTATTACATTTGTACTTTATTGTATTTTCGACGAAAAAGTATTATTCCTCCGATCGGAAGTCTGGTCATTTGTATTTGCAGGTATCGCAAGTTATATTGTAAGTGTCGTAACTTATATTTGATGGATTATTAGACCACCTTAGAGGGGTCGGCCCAGTTAGGGTAAATGGAAGGTCAAGTTAAAGTATAAATAGAGTGGTTGCACCACTCTATTTGCTCATTCACTCATTCATCCAACTCACATAGTTGAGAGAGAGGAGTGCGCACAAGTGGAGGAGGAGGAGCTACTAGAGACATCTATCTTTTGGGGTTTCATCTTTGTGATCTTTGTAATGGTTCTTATTCTATCTCTGAGGAAGTTGCGTGGTTTTTCACCTTTATGGTTTTCCCCGAGGAAACATTGTGTATCTTGTGTCTATGATTGTTATGTTGTGCATGTTATTCTCTTAGTAGGATCTTAGATAATATTTGAATGAAATTATCAAAATTGTAACAAGAAGAAGAGGCAACACCAGATACAGCTGAGATGAATTTGTTAAGGTTCGTGTTAGGTTCCAGCTCTAGACCAAAACCCTCCTTGTCTACTTATGATGGGAATTTGTCAGTAGAAGGGCTGATAGACTAGATAGGGGAGTTAGATCGATATTTTGATTATGAAAAGATAGAGGAGGACAAGAAGGTAAAACTAGCTGTGACTAGATTGAAGGGTTGTGCAGCACTATGGTGGGATAGTGTACAAGCTAAGAGGAGGAAGAAAAACAAGTTAGTGATCAAAATTTGGGTAGCAAGATTTCTAAGATGCGAGGTAGGTTCTTTCCCAAGGACTACCAACTGAGTCTCTATAGACAGATGCAGAACCTTAGGCAAAAGTCACTGACTGTTAGAGAGTATACATAAGAGTTTTACAAGGTAAACTTAAGAGCAGGTTACGTTGAGGATACCTCTGAGAAGACATCTAGATACATAAATGGGTTGAGAATGGAGATCCAGGATGAGATCGGTATGTTATCTCCTAGAACTATGGAAGGAACTTATCAGTATGTTCTAAGGGAAGAAGAGAAGATATACAGGAAGCAAACCTTTGGTAGAGGAAGAGGATCTACCAAGGGAAGGGGACAAACAGTTGGAAGAGAGAAAGTCCCAACCTACAAGGATGAATCTAGTGGTTCTAACCAGCAATACCAAACAGCGAAAGGAGATGAACCTCGAGTTGGAATACCCTAACATAGAGGTAGGGGCAAAGGCAGAGAGTCAGTTTACCGGTGTTATAGATGCACCAAGCTAGGCCATCGATCCTATGAATTCCCTGAAAATGAAAATGTAAGACAGAGAGGAAATTACATTGCACAAGGAAAGTAGGCAGAGACACAAGTTCTCATGGTAGAAAATGAACCTAAAGTTGGGGAGGCTCTCCTTATGAACAAGGTACTATTGAAACCAGAGAAGGAGGTGATAGAGTCTTCACAAGGAAGGCCTTATTTCGAACTACATGCAAAGTTCAAGGAAAATGTTGTAAGGTAGTTGTTGATAGTGGAAGCATCGACAATTTGGTGTCCACTGAAATGGTGGAAAAGTTTAAGCTTAAGAAGGTTAAGCATCCAACACCTTACAAGGTGTCATGGCTGCATAAGGGACACCAACTGCTGATTACAGGACAAAGTGAAGTGCAATTCCAAATAAGCAGATATCAAGACAAGGTGACTTGTGATATCATACCTATGGATGTGTGCCATGTTCTACTAGGAATACCTTGGCAATTTGCTAGGAAAGTTGTGCATGATGGGTGTAAGAACTGTTATAAGTTCGAGATGGGTGGTATCTAACACACTTTACTACCTTTACAGGAAGGAAATGGAGCTGCAAACGAGGTGCCAAAAGATCTGGTGCTCAATGGGAAAAGGTTCCTACATCAGATGATAGAAGAAGAGGTAAGTTATGTTATTGTTTGCAAACCAAGATTTGAACCTATTAGTACTGCCATTTTAGATCTTCCAGTAGAAATTAAGGACATGTTACAAGATTACCAAGACATTGTAGTTGATGTCTTACCCAATGCATTACCACCTAAGAGAAGCATTAGTCATCGCATAGATCTGATACCTGGAGCAAGCCTACCAAACAAGGATGCTTATAGGATGACCCCAAAGGAAAATGAGGAAATTAGAAATCAGGTTCAAAAATTGCTAGATAAGGGCCTGATTAAGGAAATTTTAAGCCCATGCGCTATCCCAACAGTGTTAAGCCCAAAGAAGGATGGTGAGTGGAGGATGTGCACTAACTCTAGGGAAATTAATAAAATCACCATCAAGTATAGGTTTCCTTTTCCTAGGATAGATGATTTGATGGACTATCTGAGTGAAGCAAAATACTTCACCAATATTGATTTAAAGAGTGGTTACCATCATATTAGGATTCAGGAAGGTGATGGGTGGAAAACAACTTTCAAAACCAATGATGGGTTGTATGAGTGATTTGTCATGTCATTTGGGTTGACCAATGCCCCAAGCAATTTCATGAGACTCATGAATGAAGTGCTTAAGGATTTCGTAGGGAAATTTGTCATAGTTTACTTGGATGACATATTGATATTTATCCAAACAAAAGAGGAGCATTTGAGGCACCTCAAATATGTTTTGGACAGGTTGCAAAAAGAGAAGTTATTAATGAATGTTAAGAAATATTTCTTTATGCAAAAGGAGCTAGTATATTTGGGATTCATTATTTCACGAAAGAGGGACTGGAGATGGACCCAGAAAAGGTGGAGGCAATCCTAAACAGGCCAACACCAAAGAATTTTTTTGAAGTCAAAAGCTTCCATGGATTAGCAAGTTTTTACAGGAATTTCATCAAAAAATTCAATGGTATTTGTGCTCCAATTATTGATACCCTTAAAAAGGATAATAAACCATTCTATTGGACTGTAACAGCTGATAGAGGTTTTAATCTGTTGAAAAGCAAGGTGTGATAGAAACCTGTGTGGAAGTTGCCAGACTTTGACATTCTTTTCCAGGTAAGATGTGATGCAAGTGGCACAACCATATGAGCTGTGTTGAGCCAAGAAGAAAAGACAGTGCCTTATTACAGTGAAAAATTAAATGAATCTAGGCAAAAATACTCTTCCTATGACAAGGAGTTCTACGCCATTGTACAGTCTCTAAAGCACTGGAGACACTACCTAATGCCCAAAGAGTTTATACTATTCTCTGAAAATCATGCCTTACAGTTTATAATGCAACAACCCAAATTAAATCAGAAGCATGTGAAGTGGGTTTAGTTCTTGCAAGGTTTCACTTTTGTTATCAAGCATGTAAGTGGAAAAGCTAACAAAGTGGAAGATGCCTTAAGTAGGAAAATCTTAATGGTGCAAGAGAGCCAAGTTCAAGTCTTAGGATTTGATTTTCTTAAGGATTTGTATAAGTCTGATATAGATTTTAAGGAGATAGGGGGCCTTGGAATGACTACATATTGCAAGATGGACTATTATTTAAGGACAACAGATTATGCATTCCACAATGATCTATGAGGGAGAACTTGATTCAAGAGAAGCACAATGGAGGATTGGATGGACATTTTGGCATAGACAAGACAGTGGGATAGTTGAGCCACTTTTACTTTTGGCCCAGGATGAGGTCAGAAGTAGAGAATTTTGTGAAGAGGTGTAGAATTTATTACCATGCTAAGGGGAGGAGCTAGAACACAGGGTTATACACTCATTTACCTGTTCCAAGCAGGCCTTGGGATTCGGTAAGTATGGACTTTATTCTGGGCTTACCAAAGACACACAGAGGTAATGATTCTATCTTTGTAGTTGTAGATAGGTTTAGCAAGATAGCACATTTCATACCATGATATAAGACCAGTGATGCAACACATATCGCAATTTTTTTCTTTAATGAAATTGTTAGGTTGCATGGGCTACCAAAGAGTATAGTTTCAGACAGGGACACTAAGTTTACTGGAAATTTTTGGAGGACTCTATGGAGGAAGCTGGGAACTAAACTGAAATTTATCTTAGCATATCACCCTCAAACAGATGGGCAGACTGAGGTAGTGAATAGAAGTCTGGGAAATATCCTGAGAATCCTAACTAGTGAGCAGCCGAGACAGTGGGACCATGTGCTATCTCAAGCTGATTTTGCATACAATGATTCACCCAATCGAAGCACAGGCCTAAGCCATTTCCAAATTCTGTATGAAATGCATCCCAGGGGTGTATATGAGCTAAGAGACTTAGGGAAATTCAAAGGAAGGAGTGTTGAAGGTGAAGAATTTGCTATAGCCACGACCAAACTACATGAACAGGTCAAGCAACAATTACAAGAGAATAATCAGAAGTATAAGTCTAGAGTGGATTTGAGGGAGAGAGAGGTCAACTATGAGGTAGGTGATCTAGTCCTAGCTTACCTAAGTAAGGAAAGATTCCCAAAAGGTGAGCATAAGAAGTTGAAATTCAAAAAAATAGGACCCTGCAAAATTCTTAGGAAGTTTTCAGCTAATGCATATGAATTGCAGCTACCAGCTGGGATTGGTATATATCCTATATTTAACATAGCTTACTTGTATCCTTATGAAAAGGATGGATCAGAACAAGTTACATATAATCTAGAACCGGGTATGAATAAGGATGGGGGGTGGGAAAAGTAGATGCCAATGGCGAAGCCTTTGGAGGCTGAAAGGATCTTAGACACCAGATTAGCTAAGGAGACTAGAGGCAGAAAATACCTAGATTACTTGGTCAAGTGGAAAGAGCACCCTAAAGAAGATGCTGCCTAGATGAATGTAGAAAAGATTGAGAAGAAGGGTTACTCCGTTGAAGAACTTATGAATAGGGATTCATAAGCATTTTAACCCTGGGAGCCTGATGCAAGGGCATCTTTACAGCTGACAAAGAAAACCAGGAGGCTCGAATCCATTTTTTTTCTTACTACATGAGTGATGCATGGAATTATAGGTGGTGTGTCAGGAATAAAACGCATTTTCAGTAGTGTTGTTGGTTACCCTCATTTGAGGAAGAGAGCTAGGCTCTGTTTTTTTGTTTTTAAGCTTGTGAATTCGTTATTTAGGGGCTAGAATACAGTGTGTAGAGATTGTGAACTGGACTTCTCTTCTTTGTGAACCAATAGAAACCAGAAATTGTCAAACTAGATTGTATTCTATGTTTTGAGAGTGTTCCCTCCATTTATAGAAGATTAACATAGCTGTTATAGTTTGGAGATCAGATTAAAACATGTAATGCTTTGGTTAAATGCTTACACTTTGTGAAAGGCCCTTTAACAGGCTAGGATTACATTTTCTAAGAAAATCCTTACGTAACCATTTGTGAGAGTATCATCCTCCCTACATCAAGTAGCAAGAGTTCATTCATGGGGTTCAAAATTTTATAGTGATCCGGGCAGAGAACGAACAGTCCCTGTATCTATGTTGAAGATAGTGTCGTTGGCCACCTAGGTCAACATCAGTATCTTCTTGAGTGTTGTTCTTTGTGCCATTATAGAAACAAGATGGTCATAGGCTAGTGTTATAAGCAAAATCTATCCGTGAGGATGGATCCAACCTATCCGACAGTCATGCCGGTTACAAGCCTCTTTGGTAGCTATGCACAAGGTAAAGCTACCCGCACCTAAGATGATCTTATGTCAAAGGTGGTAAGAGGGGAAAAGAAAGAGAGGTGAGGGACTTGGAAATAATCCGTCTTTGGATCACCCTAAATGGGTTTTAACCTCTAACAATTTTCAGGATGGCCCAGGGGCCAAAAAAAAGAAAATGGGTAGGATAACTATAAGTGTGAGGAAGTGAGGATTGACAAAAGGCTGACTCGATTAATG
The DNA here is from genome assembly GCA_027924585.1 of Larix kaempferi. Lineage (NCBI taxonomy): Eukaryota > Viridiplantae > Streptophyta > Pinopsida > Pinales > Pinaceae > Larix > Larix kaempferi. The sequence goes on from BSBM01000406.1 coordinate 4,590,431, forward strand.
TATTTTATCAAGTTTTTAGTTTATTAATCAAGCATGCAAAAGGTTGACCATACCATTCTGAAGGTCCTCCCAAGCAGGCTCACACCCTTTTTATCGTCAAGGTCACCTTAGGTGTAGGAGAGTGAGTGGGAAATTAGTTGGATGAAACTGGAATACCTCATGCAGTTTAGTGGAAGAGGGGTTGGCCCTTCCTCGTCACTAGCGTAGTATCCCACAAATACCTCATGCAGTTCAGAAGGAGAGGGGCTGACCCTTCCTCGTCACTAGCGTAGTATTTGTTGTTTCAAGAAAATGTAAAATACTCACTGACCGACACTTAAGAGACCAACAACGAGGGGTCCCTGATTGAGGATTCCTTGGTTTTGACACTTAGAGTTCTAGAAAAATTGAAATGCTTGAAATGAAAGGACCAGGCCATCCACGTGGCGAGATCACCACTTGCTTTCACAAAAGGGTCTCCTGGTCTAAACTGCAAAATGGAAATATAAACTACATACATATAATAATACACCCTATAATGGGCTTCGAGCATAGATATATATACATAGTAATTTTTTTTTGTGAATGGGGCGGACCCCTGCTTGGTTTTCAGTTTTTCTTTCTTTTTCTTTTTTTTTCTTTTTTTTTGGTGGGGCGGACCCTTGCTTTTTTGTTTTGTTTTGCGTTTTTGCTTTTGCAAATTAACCCTCTTGGGGTGCAAGCTATAAGTGAACACATCAGTAAATAAAATGCATTAAACAATAATAATAATAAAAAGCAAGTATGTACCAAAACTAAATTATCCAACCCAAAGGAATGGAACTGGTTTCCCTCACGGGCGGCAAAGCCGCCATGGGCGAGGAAAGAGCCAGTTGGTTCCTTGGTTAGTGGGCTAGTTTGTTAGTGAAAAAATGTAAATTTTAAACTTATGAAAATGCTGGAAATTAATCAAAGTAGTGTGTGCAAGGCTTTTAGTCTTGTGGGTTATGTGCAAAATGGTAAAAATACTTGAAAATTACTAAGAATTCTAAAGCTTTCCTATGTTTTTTATTTGCTGCCCTGTTTTTCCTAATGCCTCAAACAGGTCTTGGGATGGTTCCCTAATGCTCAGGAAGAGAATCCAGGGCAACCGAGTAAAGGGACTTAAACTGGGCAACAACTTTTAGATTTTAAGTGTAAAAAAGGAAAAAATAACATAAATTCTTACATACAAATAAACAAGTGAAAGGGAAAGAGAATGACCACTCAAACCAGGAAGAATAGGGTGACTTAAGGGCTTTCCTAAAATGCCAACATCAAGTGGACAAGTACTCCTCCTAATTCAAAAAACCTGCACAAAGATCCATATAAACAAAGGCAGTAATTGTTAAGAGTTAAGAAATAGCAAATAAACCCAAGGAAATAACAAATAGCACCTAGTTAACCAATCCCATAACAGATAGCTAACATTAAGAAACTATAACTATCCCTCAACCCTTATCATGCATACAAACTAATCCCAACAACTATAAATGAGAACAAGCAAGTGTATTCTAAGACCCCGGAATGAAAACCAGCAGCACTTAGTTATATTCCTTCAAGTTCTGAATATTTACAAAAGACCCTCCTCATTATATAAGATATGAGGCTAGGGTTAGGGTTTACATGACACATGTCACTTTTGGGAAAGTGACAAGTGTGACAAGTCAAATACTTTTGACTTTCCAAATACTAATTTCAGAATTAAAATTTTGTCCTTTGCATGAAATAAAATATTACAATAATATCTTTGAAAGGATAAGATACTCGAGAAAAGACTTCAAAAAAATAATGGAATGCCACGTCATCATTTGCTTTGGGATTTGTGTCCCCCATGGCACTTGTGATGGTTGATCATAGGCTGGATGATCCCAACATGGATAAAATTTGCAGGTGTCAAGAGGCCATCCATGGCTGCCAAATTAATAAGGAACGATAGTCTGATTTTTTGGCCAAAATGAGGTTCTGTTCATTCCCAAAACATATTCAGAAAATACAGGCTTAATTTCTGAGTTTGGATACTGAAGGATTGAAGATCTCTCTTTCCCGGTCATTTTGACTATTCATGTGCGAAATTCCGCCTCTGGATGAGGGAGATATTGCAATTTTGGCTCACGCAAGCATTTGATGGACAATTTACTTGGCTAAAGGCTTTTGTCAAACACTTAGTGGACAGCCTTGGTTGTGGGATTTTGTCAAACATTTAGTGTGCATCCACCTACATCCATCCCATCTTTTTGAACTCCTGTAGCATTTCAATAACATGCATGAATTATATCGGGCCCAAACCCAGGCAAAAAGACCCTCGGGGAGAACCTGCGTTTTCACAAAATGACCAGATGACGGTTTTTGGTTTTGAAAACAATTTTATTGGACTCAAAATGGGGGTTCCAAGTTCTTATGGTACGTATACCCCCTGATGCTGACTTGATTCAAACCAGGTTCTCCTGTAGATTCCTTTCGTTAAACATATTACACTAAAATTTGCAAACGGCCACAGGGGTTTTCAATTTGAAATTAATGGAAAGTTGAGGGTTATGGAGAGCCATGGATTGGCTCTGGTATTGAAAGGGAACCTGAAGGAAGTAGCATGGTATCATAGGTTCCAAACCCATCCCTCCTTAATTCCCAAAGAAAACAAATCCAACCATTTACAAGATTCATGACAAAATTGCAGATGTGAACACCATTACTTTGAACTACCATAGTCATCATCCTCATAACCAAGTCTCAAATTGCAAAGAAATCTGGTGGAAAACAGTAATGGATTTATTTTTTAGGGGGGAATCCACATCAATTTCAGATTCAAACTCAGTACTTGACATGGGTTTTGTCTTGGTACCTCTTCTATCTTGGTGAGGGTTCATCCTTTGCTTGTCTCCATTGAAACCACGAACCAGAGCACCAGAGCAGTGTTCCCTTCCTTGGTTAACTCGAAAATGAATTGGGGAAGAAAGGGGTAAGGAGAAAACCCTCTTCCCCCCAAATCGAATTTGCATGGTATGGGTATGTGGCACTCCCTTATTGATTTGATATATGCATCACACCATTAAAATCGAGTGGCTTCCTTTCCATTCAAACATAAGGCTTGGGGCTATTGGTTAGTGGAGGTCACTTAAGACACTTGTTGGGTGGGAGGTCTCAATTTCAAACCTCTTGGACTCCAAATCTTCCATTTTACCAAAAATTACACTATTTTTGTAATAATTACAAAATACACATTGTATATTTTATAATTTGTGCCTAAACACATTTTCCATACTTAACCCATTTATGTCCTGAAGTTCCGGAGATCGGTATGTGGCCATACGGTGTCGAAATCGAGCATATGATGGCTCGTTGGAAAACTTATCTAGAACCCTATAAGACACAACCATATAATTTCCCAGAATGTGAATAGGAGAAGTTTTATAACGCTTGGAAGACATGTCTTTAGTTGGCCCCGCTAAGTGACCAATGAAAGGGGCCAACGTTGAAATTTTGCAAACTGTGCTCATATCTCTTGAAATATGACATGGTTATACCATAAATATATATTTATGAAATGGTAGTGTTCTAGAACTCAATAATAACCTTATAGTAACCTTTCAAATGCCTCAAAAGAAGGGTGCCTAGAACAAGACCGATGAGGCCAATTTCCACTCAACTGAATACCGATGAGTCTTAGTTAAACACTGTGGCCCTGATGGCTGCCTTGAATATGTCCCAAAAGGTGATAGGATGCTCGAGAATACTTAAATATGACAACCATTTAGCTTTACCACCCTAATTTCAATGTAGAGGACCTAACCAATATGAAATCCAACCACTATAATTGTCTTTAACACTGACTTAGTGACTCGAAGACTGCTCACTAATACTCCTTAATGTCCCCAACATGTAATTATGACCCCTCCCTTACTCATTGATTCTCACCCACTGATACTCTTTAATAAACTGAAAGGTCAGCTTTGAACTTAAGTGACATCTGAAAGTAAACCACTGATACTCTTTAGATGGGGAAAAGTCAAATGAACCAACTCCTACCACTTCTTTGACCAGAATGAAAGTATGCAGGGTTGCTACAAGCAACCTCCTCAAGAATATTTTTAGCTATGAAACAACATGTTGATCCCAAACAGATTTTTGGGTCAACAACTAGTTTTAGGTGATCTATGGGACTTTTGATGTACCCAAGGGTACGTGGAAGTGATTCCATGTGTAGGTGCTATCTTATTACTACTCGAAGGGGTATCAATAAGGGTTATAGTGGCATCGAACAGTTGCACCAACTTAGGGTAAAATGTCACTACATACCAACTATATTTACTACATGTACTTCTCATCAGTCATAGATTTATCTACTAAAGGATATATCTCTATGGTTATTTTAATATGCTAGAACACATATCTAGCCTAAAAAGGAACTATATCAATTATTGGAGGACCATTTGTTGTCTCAAGACCGTGGCTCTAATACCACTTGTGGTGTTCGTTACCCCTAAAACTTGAGAATCATATAGAATATAGCAAGATTAGCATGCAATAAACCAAAAATAAGTAATAGAGAACTAGAAACATGAAACAATAATAACATAATATGGAAGGAAATGAGCTTTATTATTATGAGAACAATGTTGACATGCCTATTATGGTAGAGTGACCATTCTCTTAAACATAGCTCCGTTACAATATTCTTCACAAAACACTTCTTAGACTTGAATCTCTTAAAATAGGTTTCAAACATCCAAAACCATAACTACTTGGCATGGTCAAAATACAACTTCCTAATGGGCCTTAATTAATAAACAAACTCTTTTTACATTGATTATTGAACTTTAACTTAGTCATCCTTATTACAAAGTTGTGGCCTTATACAATGTGTGCTTAATTTTTAGAGTAAGGTGTTGATAACATTTTTTGTTATCGACATTAATCTAGCCAACAAGGTATTGCCAGTATTTCCCCTTCGATTAAAAGACACGTCTGTTATTTGTAAAATTAGTCACAACAGATCTAATGAACAAGTAAATCAATCACAACAGATGAACATAGAAAATATGGTGTAAACTGTGCAAAACATGCAGCAATGCTCAATATCCCAGTAAGGGTGGATGATTACAATAAAGTACAATAACGATGACTAAGCAATTCAAATTGACTAAGGAGGTCATTTGAATTCCTGAATGGTGTAGCTTGGCTCCAACTAGGAGTCCTCATCATCAATTAGTGGTGGTCATCAATGCACAAGAACCAGTCATCCGGGTGTCAATCTGAGTCTAACTGAGTGTAACAAGTGTAACTAAAATGTGTAGCACTGATATAGGGAAAGAGGCTCAGTGGAGGGTGCATGGGAGGCTTAACTAAAGTCAAAACAAGTCATCTAGTCAATCTGGAGGTCCAACGGAGTGAAACGGTCAGTCAAGAGTGACACTAGCCTCAAATCAAGGAGAATCGGAGCTAACTAAGTGTAACTGAAGTGGTAGGTGAAGAAGTGCGCCCTTCTCTAGCAGTAGGTGAGAAGTGGGTGCCTTCCTGACTAGGAGGGCTAAAACTCTGATGGAAGGAGCTCCCGGGTGCTAGAATGAAGTGGATAAGGTGCTGGAGACATCAACCTGGTGACTGGGATGATCCGGATTTTATGAGCAGAAAGAAATGAATACAGATTATTATCAGATGCTTAACACAAAATAACAAAGATACAGTAAAACTGGTTTTCTATTCAATAAGGAAATAAGCTAGAACTGTAAAATGCAGCGGAAAACAAGCTTGCTGGAATGGTGGCGGCTTATCTCTGAGAAGAGATGTGATGGCTGCGCTCATTTCGCAAGAAGATGGTTACAATGAGGCTCTTAAGGCCTTTTACAATAAATAGGAATGTCAAAAACCCTAGACATCCAAAAACCTAACCCTAGGAGATGAAGCGCCAAAAGTCATGTGGGCCCCGTTTGGGTAAGTTAGTACATCAACTTCCCAGGGTCGTAACTTTTGCATACGATCTCTGTTTCGAGCTCTCGGTAGCCCGTTGGAAAGGTCTATCCGAGATTTACAACTTTCAAGTGGGGCCAAATGTGTGCCGATGGCAACCATTTGGCCCCCCGAATTGCCAAAAAAGGTCGTTTAGGGCCTCAAAACGGCCCCAGAAGTTCAGGACCCGAAAAACTGCTAAAAATAGTACAATACCAAAATTGCCATAAAACTGTTTTGAGCCAGTTGGAAAGGTGGGTGGCCACCAATATCCACCTGGATCAATCCTCCCTCCTTAGGAAGCAATGGTCTCCATTGCGATGAGTTCCCCCATCAGATGAGGAAATTTCTGCTGAATTTGGCCTCAAGTGAGCCACTTGCCTTGGTGCAGGAGCTGCCCTGCTTTGACAACTCGATAAAGCTGGATCCTTTGATGTCGAGTGCCCTTGATCTGTGTGTCTGCAATATGATCACTAGATGCTTGTTGTAGGCAGTCAGGGTTAAGCTCTGTTGGTGTCAACTTCTCTACTATCTCTGAGGTGTCTAATAGTGGTGGGAAATATGGCCGAAGGAGAGCCACATTGAAGATTGGATGCAGACCAAGGAAGGGGGGAATGTTGAGCTCAAAAGCATTGTCACCCACCGCCTTGGTGATGGTGTACGGCCCATAACGGAGTGGGCGAAGCTTTCGATGGGGCCCTGTAAGGCGTTCTTTCTGCAAATGCAACCAAACTTTGTCGCCCACCTGAAACTTATGTGGCACCCGATGTTGATCATGGCGTTGCTTGTACTTGGCATTAGACTTCTGTAGAATATCCTAAACCTATTGGCGGATATGCTGGATCCGTTCAATGAACCGAGCGGCTTTGTAAGCTTCTGGGGACGAGTCAGCCGAGGTGGTCACAAGGGGAAGTGCAACATCCATGGGGCCCAATGGTTGGAATCCCAACCCCACCTGAAAGGGGCTGTGGCCAGTTGAGCTATGCAAGGCTCAGTTGTAGCTATGTTGGACATAGGGGAGACTCTCATCCCATGTGCGGGGGTGTGTTGAATTGTACATGCGCAGGATATGTACGACCATCCGGTTGACAACCTCCATTTGTCCATCGGTCTGGGGGTGGAAGGCAGTGGATTTGGTGAGCTTGGTATCCATCAGTGACCAGAGGCTTGACCAGAATGAGCTAAGGAACCGACTGTCACGGTCTGAGATAATGGTATGTGGGATCCCAAAATGTACCCATACTCGTTCAAAGAAGAGCTTAGCAGTGGCTTCTGCTATGATATTCTTCTTGCAAGCAACTAGAATCACCATCTTGGAAAATTGATCAACAACCACAAAAACACAGTCATTTCCCCTCTTGGTGGATGGGAGGCCCGACATGTAGTCCATTGAGATGGATTCCCACGGCCTGTCAAGAGTAGGCAGAGGGGTGTATAGGCCCTGTTTCTTAGTGGTCGGTTTGGCAATGGTGGAAGCGGTGCAGGACCTAATATACATGCTGACATCCTGTCGAAGTTTCGGCCAGTAGAAATGTTTCTGCAACACTGCCACTGTCTTTTCGATGCCAAAGTGTCCTACCACCCGACTGTAGTGAGCTTCCCAAATCAGCTTCGCGCACTCGCTTGATAGAACGCAGAGATGGCCCAAACGACACAACAACCCGTCCTGAAGATGGAAATTAGCAACCACTGAGTTGGTGCCCAACATTTGATAGGTGGCGGAGAAGTTAGGGTCTGTCTCATAGAGGTGGGGCCATCTGGAGGTCTCATGGCCACAAGAGTCTAGCACCGTGGTAAGTGCCGCGACTGGAGGTCGACTGAGGCAGTCAGCAACTCGGTTGGTACTCCCTGTTTTATATTTGATGTTGAGGTGGAACTGCTATAAATATGTTGAACACTTCTGATGGCGGTCATTCTGCAACTTTCCTTGGGTCTGCATGAACTGTAGTGGCTTGTGATCAGTGTGGATGACTGTCTCCTTCCCAAGAATGTAATGTCTCCACTGGCGGTAGGCTTGTACAATGGAGTACATTTATTTGTCGTAGGTAGGGTACTTGTGGACAGCATCTGAGAGTGTCTCACTATGATATGCCACGGGGTGGCCGTGTTGAGTGAGAATGGCGCCCATAGCATAATCTGAAGCATCTGTCTCGATCTCAAAGGGATGTTGCATGTTCGGTAATGAGAGTACCGGCGATGAGCACAAACGCTTCTTCAAGTCATCGAATGCTTGTTGTTGGGACAGGCCCCACATAAATTTTGCCTTACCACCACCCCTAGTCACTTGGCTGAGGGCCCATGCGATATGAGAGAATCCCAACACGAATCGACGATAGAAATTGGCGAGGCCCAAGAAGCTCCGAAGTTCAGTGAGTGTGGTTGGGGATGGCCAGTCACAGATGACCTGGATCTTGGCTGGATCCACATGCACACCATGTCGATCAATGATGTAGCCTAAGTAATGGACCCTGTCCATGCCGAAGGAGCATTTTTCCAAGTTTGCATATAGTTTGTGCTTCCGCAGGGTGTGCAGAACGTGCTAAATATGTTGCAATTATTCCTCCCAAGTCTTGATGTAGATGAGGATGTCATCCAGATACACCACTACAAAATTGTTGGTGAAAGGTCGTAGGATATCGTCCATCATCCTCACAAAAGTTGCTGGAGAATTTTTCAAACCAAAAGGCATGACCAGACATTCAAAAAGACCTTCTTTTGACTTGAAAGCAGTCTTCCATACATCTGTCTGTTCTATTGGGACCTAGTGGTAGCCAGACTTCAGATCAATCTTACTGAAGTATTTGGCCCTCGTGAGTTGATCAAGGAGGTCGTCGATTCGGGGAATCGGGTACCGGTTGCGGACTGTGATTCTATTCAGGGCCCGGTAATCAATGCAGAGTCGCCAGGTCCCATCTTTCTTCTGCACCAGCACGATTGGGCTCCCACAAGGTGATGAACTGGGACGGATGTGCCCTTTGTGGAGAAATTCTTGGATCTGCCTCTTGATCTCCTCATTTTCCAACAGAGAGCGGCGACAGACTAGCCCATTGGGTAGCGGTGCACCTGGGGTCAGATCGATGGGATGCTTGACCTGGCAGTGCAGAGGTACCCGGGTCGGAGAGGAGAAGATATCTGAGTATCCTTCCACCACTTTATCTACTTGCTTCTGTTGTGTGGATAGATCGGTCATGGAGGCCTGGGATGTGGCTGCGATCTTTCTTTCACTCTGAGAGCAAATCACCAAGAAGACAAATTTCCCGGTCTGAGAGATGACCTTCCTGCATTGCTTGGCAGAGATCAAGGAAATAGCACTAGGAGGGACTGCCTCGGGTATCCTGTACAATTTCCTGTTCAAAGAAATAATAACACTACGAGGCCTAGACTCATATACAGCATGACATTTCCATAAATAAGGTTGGCCCAAAAGAACATCTGAAACTTTGAGAGGAGCAACATCACACAATACCTCGTCCTTGAAGGGCTTGATTCCGTATGGCAATCGGCACTGTTGGCTGACGCGGAGATCGCTTCCCTTGCGGAGCCATCCAATGGTGTAGGGTTGTGGGTGCGGCGTTGTCAGCAGGGCCAGGCGCTTGATGACCTCTGCTGAGATGAGATTCTTCTGGCTACCACTATCAACGATGAAGTGCAGCGGGGTGCCTTTTACCCACATCTGTGAATGGAAGAGGCGTTCTCCTTCTTCTGGCTCGTCTAGTTCATCAGGATGGAGCTTGGTGGTAGCAATGGTGGCACTGGGTTCCGCGTCAATGATTCGTCTTCCCCTTTCTGGTTCGGACTCAGAGTCAGAACCCGCATCTGATTCAGATGCTTTCACTTCGGCCACCAGCGACTGCTTTGAGCGGCAATCAGCAGTGTTATGCCAAGGGCTCTTATGGAAGTTGCACCACTTCCCGGTATCTTTCTTTGTTTTTCCGGTGTCCTTCTTTGCTTGCGGCTTGGGCTGGTTGTCCTGATACTATCCATCTTTGCTCTGTCCTTTATTCTGTGGGTTGGGGCCGCCCTTTCCTGTCTTTTGCTGTGAAGGGTTCCCAAGCCCAAATTGTCACGTCTTTTGTTTGAGCTTCTGCTCAATTTTGACGGCATATCAGTAGGCCGCGCCCAAGGAAGAGATGTCTAGAAATTCCATTTTAGTCTGGATGTATCTATGCAAACCACCACGATACTTGAGCACCAGATGTCGCTCTGAATCTTTGATACCCAGCTTGGTGTGCAAGGTATGGAAGATATTTGTGAACTCTGGCACTGCTTGGTCTCTTTCTTGTCGCAGTGTGGTCCATTTGGTATACAAGTCGTCATAACTTCCAACAGGGTAGTATTGTTCCTTAATAGCATCCCTGAAGGATTCCCAGGTGGCTGTGACTGAAAATAATGAGGCTTCTTCTATGTCCTTTTGCTCGCAGAATGTTTCCCACCAATCTTTGACATGGGGAACGGCTTTGAGGAGCGCAAAAGTAATCTTTTCTTTATTCGAAAAGTTATGGACAGAAAAATACCCTTCTAGTAGATTCAGCCACTTATCTACAGCATCTGTGTCTATCTTTCCTTCAAATATAGGGATATCGAAGTTGATCTATACCTTGAAGGGGGTGGCACCTCCGCTCGAGGAAGATGCGTCGCTTGTTGGTGGTCGCCGAAGGATTTGCGCGAAATTATCCATCATCTCGTTCCTCTGCTGCGTGAGGGCTTCCTCAAGCAAAATTTTGATAGGATCTACTGTCCCGTCATCTTTCTTTTCTCCTGCCATGAGAGGTCGCTTGGGCGTGTGAGAGCTTTTGTCCTCAAGAGAAACAAGCTTGAGACCCAATTCTTTGTACCCTGACCTCGTTGGGGACATGCATTAAGACGACAAGGAGCATACCGCTCTGATACCACTGATCCGGATTTTATGAGCAGAACGAAATGAATACAGATTATTATCAGATGCTTAACACAAAATAACAGAGATATAGTAAAACTGGTTTTCTATTCAATAAGGAAATAAGCTAGAACTGTAAAATGCAGCGGAAAACAAGCTTGCTGGAATGGTGGCGGCTTATCTTTGAGAAGAGATGTGACGGCTGCGCTCATTTCGCAAGAAGATGGTTACAATGAGGCTCTCAAGGCCTTTTACAATAAACAGGAATGTCAAAAACCCTAGACATCCAAAAACCTAACCCTAGGAGATGAAGCGCCAAAAGTCATGTGGGCCCCGTTTGGGTAAGTTAGTACATCAACTTCCCGGGGTCGTAACTTTTGCATACGATCTCCATTTGGGGCGCTTGGTAGCCCGTTGGAAAGGTCTATCCGAGATTTACAACTTTCGAGTGGGGCCAACCGTGTGTCGGGGGAAACCATCTGGCCCCCTGAATTGCCAAAAAAGGTCGTTTAGGGCCTCAAAACGGCCCCAGAAGTTCAGGACCCGAAAAACTGCTAAAAATAGTACAATACCAAAATTGCCATAAAACTGTTTTGAGCCAGTTGGAAAGGTGGGTGGCCACCAATATCCACCTGGATCATGGGATGCATGCAAAATGCAGGCAAACCCTAGAATTTGCATGCAAACCCTAATTGCATGCAAGGTCCTGAAAATGATGATGTGGATATCCGAACACGCCCCCTCAAGCTAGACTATGATGTAAAAAAAAATGATAGGGCCCTGGTAACTGAGACCAAAGGTCACCCCAATACAATAATAATCCAAACTAATAACAGTCAATAAACCGAGGAAATGGGGAAAACCTCATGGAAAAAATACCCCCCCTCAAAATAGACTGTAGCACACCAAAAGATTTAACTGCTCCAAAATCAAGTAGATATGTCTGGAGGTATCTTACTCTTGGGAGTAAATGGATCATGCTCCAAAAACATGTGCTTGAATTCTCCATCAGTGGATGCAAGTGAATGTGGAGACTTTATGAACTTGCTCTTCATACCGAAAATGGTGAGAACAAATCTGAAAATATGAGGATGATCCTGGAACCTGTGATTTGAACCAAGTGAGGTAGGAATAGCTCCAATCGGATCAAATAGATATTGAAACTTGAACTTATCAATAGAAGTTAAATTAGCTCCAAAAATAGATGAATGGTTTCTTGAGATCTTCTTTGAACCAACAAGGGTGAGATCAAAACCAAAATCAGCAAAAGGTGCATGAGAATTGAACTCAAGCGAATGGTAGTGCTCTTCATCTTCATTAAAACTCTGAGAAACTTTGCAAATGATAGAACATAAGTCTATAGGAGGCATGCAGTCAAGGAGGATGAATTCTTCACCTCCAAAATCAGATTTTACCTCTAAAACATGAAGTAGATCATTATTCTGCATGTCGGCAAACTCATGTGAAGGAGAGGATTCAAGAACCTCTTCGGAATCTAGAGTATGAGATGGTTTATCTTGCTCAGAATTCGAAATAGAAGATATAGAGAGAATGAGTTTTGAATCTACAGTTTCTTCTTCATCTTGAACAATTGTTGAGGCCAAGACATGATCGGAAAGAACACATAAGGAGATCTCATTGGGCTTGTTCTCCAAAAGGATAGCATGATCCTCTTCTTCCTGCTTTCCAAATTCTCTATTGAGTTGGGCCCATAGATATCTTAGATTTTCAGCAGTAGTACTAAGGTAGCGCATACAAGGAGACATAGCAAGACATATTGTCCCAAAAGCTCTGTCACAATCATTAAGCCAATCATTCTCCTCTTCATCGGAATCAAAATATCTTGTAATACCAATACACATATCAAAGAGACATTGTCTCTTCAAGCATGCTATCATCTTTGGTTTCCATTCATCATAGTTGAATGGAGTAAGAAGATTTTGTGAAGAAGAATATTCCATCTTTGCAATAGCAAATGCAAATGGAGGAAGTAAGAAACCTGCAAATCACAGACAAACAAGAACCATTATGGAGCAATAGCTGCAACTGCAGAAAACTGCTGCAAAGTGAGCAAAAATTGCTCAATCTTCATGTAGAACACCTGCAGAAGAGAGATCTTGTCCCTACCATGGCTCTGATACCATGTAAAATTAGTCACAGCAGATCTAATGAACAAGTAAATCAATCACAATAGATGAACATGGAAAATATGGTGTAAAACTGTGCAAAACATGCAGCAGTGCTCAATATCCCAGTAAGAGTGAATGATTACAATAAAATACAGTAACGATGACTGAGCAATTAGAATTGACTAAGGAGTTCATTTGAATTCCTGAATGGTGTAGCTTGGCTCCAACTAGGAGTCCTCATCATCAATCAGCGGTGGTCATCAATGCACAAGAACCAGTCATCCAGGTGTCAATCTGAGTCTAACTGAGTGTAACAAGTGTAACTGAAATGTGTAGCACTGATATAAGGAAAGAGGCTCAGTGGAGGGCGCATGGGAGGCTTAACTGAAGTCAAAACAAGTCATCTAGTCAATTTGGAGGTCCAACGGAGTGAAACAGTCAGTCAGGAGTGAAACTAGCCTCAAATCAAGGAGAATCGGAGCTAACTGAGTGTAACTGAAGTGGAACTGAAGTGGTAGGTGAAGAAGTGTTCCCTTCTCTGGCAGTAGGTGAGAAGTGGGCGCCTTCCTAACTAGGAGGGCTAAAACTCTGATGGAAGGAGCTCCCGGGTGCTAGAATGAAGTGGATAAGGTGCTGGAGGCATCAACCTGGTGACTGGGATGCATGCAAAATGCATGCAAACCCTAATTGCATGCAAGGTCCTGAAAATTATGATGTGGATATCCAAACATTACTTGTCTTTCTATCTATTATTTGTGCAAGTACACCAGCCTAGCCTAGGTCTCTACTTGACTTGATGTCGACTTGAGTTGTCCGTCGGTTTGGGAGTCTTTGAGATTTTAATATAATGATAGTTAAAATATGTGAGATTAATGGTTTGTTCTAAAGTTAATGGTTTCCTACTCAATGCCACAATGGCACAAAATGACAAACTACAAGATGTTTTCGTCGAAGTTCTATTTAGCAAAGTTACAATTGGCTTGAAGAGCTTTATTAATTTTGCTTGTGCTTTTCCTCTTCTATTTTTATTTGTTTTACATTACTATGTTATATAGTAAAATCAAAAGTTCACTTTTGATAATAACATTTCATAAAAACCCAATTTAAAATATTTAGATTTCTATGCCTTTTGTCTCCACTTCAGGACAAAAAAGCTCCAAATCTGTTGACACCCAAAAAAACTTCATGACAAAGAAGCTCCAACTCCGTTAACACCCAAAAAGACTCATTCACTTTTTCTATTATATTATGGAAAATTATTTTATCATAAATGAAAGTTAAACTAAAAAAAATTATTATTATGGTTTTTATATATCATTTCCCTTTTACACATTACCTATTTGTCCGTATTATAGAAATAAGGGTTTTTTTTTAAACTAATGGTATGGCCGATTTGAAGTTGATGGGCTTTGACAAAAGATTTTGTTTGAGAATTGATTTTTAACATTTTATGGTTCTCTGTCGCATTGCCCAGCTTATTTTCAAAGTCGTTGTCAATGTCTCTTTTGGAAAAAATTAAAGCTTTCACACTCAAACTCCCAATGAAAGTTTTTAAGTATAAAAGGACAAATTGGGGAGTTTATGTATCAAGCCACTGAAAGACAAATTAAGAGTATTTTTGCCATGTTAACACTACCTAAATAAACATAATAGGGTCATGTTGATTCTCTCACACATATACCAAACCCTCTCGCAAGTAAACAATATTTTCTTTGAGTGTGGAAAATTGTTTTGTTGGTTCAAATAAACAGTGTTTTCTTTGGATGTGGAATTGTTAAATATTGGTTTGTGATTTTGTTTGGTTATTTTGTGTTTTTTTAGAGTTCATTGTAGGTTTATTTTAATGCTTTTTTAGCATAAAAATTGAACGAAAATAGAAAGAGGGCACAAGATTTACCAGCGAGAGAGAAGAAATTAGTTGAAGATGCTTCTATAGGATGAAATCGTGTATGTGTTTCACCTTCATTGCCTGCCAGAATGGAAATCAATAGAATGTGAAGAGTGGAGTCACGGGTTGATTTTGCAGATAAAAACAGTGTTAAGAGAACAAGTATTTTTTTTCCACTATAAAACGTGTGTGCATTTTTGGAGAGCAAAAATGTGTACACGTTTTGTTCTCCTATCCTTCGTAGCATCCCGATTGGATGCCTTGGGATTGTCCATTCCTAAGGCTATGAAACACAAGCGTGTTTCTAAATTCTACAATGGATGTGTGTTTTGCAAAACATCAATTACATCTAAAAGCTCCCTCATATTCTTGTGACGCCCTTTTCTTTTCTTTACCTCCCTTTTTGTTATTCACATTTACATTTACATTTCCATTATCTTTAATGTATTATCTAATTTTTATTATTGCCAAAATGCATTATAGGTACTAAGTATTACAACCATTATTTGATCAAATCCATTATCAGATCATGTTCTCCTCTCAAAATCCAAAACCAAAACTTCCCACTCATCTCCTCAAGATCGAGCTCAAATTTCTCTTCCTTACATTTAAGGTACTAACTATATCGCCAAGATTTTATCCATACAGAATATAAAAACCTTATGTAAGCCTTAGAATATGCTCAAACATTATTCAAAGGTATCAAAGATAACCCAAAACCAACTCCATTGTCAAAGTGTTTACCAAACTCCTTGTTCCTATGAAAACTCTTGCATTGACCAAATCAACTCATCTATCCAAACCCGTCTTAAAAAACACATAGTTGATACTCTTCTTAATTCTTAAACAAATACAAAATTGTTAAGTGCACTCTAATAACACTAAGCATTTCATTTGTTTTGATCCCACAAAGTTCTAGCATCCACTCCTCATTATTGAAACTACTTCAACATAAGTGTCCTAGAATTTGAAAAATATCATAATAATTTTAATAATAAAGATGAGTAAAACTTTACCACTCCTAGAATCTCATTATTTTGTAATTAATATACTTTATTGGGTTCTTCTTCTCTATGATTGTCTTTTATTTATGTCCTAACTCTCTTTTCAACTCCCTTATTTTCTTAATTTATATATATTTTTTAATTTTAATGGATTTTAATTTGTCTTTTCATTTATTACTTTATTTATTTAATTTTAATTAATATTAACTAATATTATCACTTGCCTTCCTTTCTTTGTTAGCCACCTTAAATAAAAACCCCTTTCTTTTTCCTTAAATTTAAATGCTTATAAATCACATCCTCGAATTATATGTGGATTGTTTATAAAGAGAAACCACGGAGAGATATAAATGAGCCTCATAACGATTTTGAACCAGGTTTAAGTTTCTGTATATTACTTTTAAGTTAAAGTTTGCTAGATACAAATAACATAGTTGTCAATTATTTAATGTATGGTTTCTATTAAAAGTAACAAGAAATTAAGAATAAAAAATCATAAGTATTTGGTGATTCATAATTGAGTGAATTGGGTTAATATGAAATGTATAATTAATAATATATTATTTTTAAATCTTTCATGTTGCAGCCTATAAGAGTTTATAAGATTAAAAGAGTTATGAAATTTTAGAGATGAATATTATAACTTATAATTTTCAAAAGAATATTTGTTGTTGTAAAAAGAAATTAGTAAAAATTATTATTTTTAATTTAAGGATAAGTTGATAGAATAAGATAAACTAGTATAGATCCATCTTAAACCTGTATCTATTAAGTACCTAGAGGAATCCAATTTTTTTAGGTGTATTTCTTTTTTTAAATTTAAACTCAAGAAATTTTATCTCTCTTGATTAATAAATCCGGGTTTAGGTTTTAAGTTTTAAGTTTATAAACAAACATCTATTTTTAATTACTTTTCATAATATTTTATTTTATAAACCAACATGGATTTTTTTAAAATACTTTCCATAATTTTTTATTTTATGGATAGACATGAATTTTTTTAATTATTTTGTTAGTAATAAACATTACATCACAAACATTACAACATCTAAAGAAGTAGTTCTCAATAATTTAGAAAATCAAAAATATTTTGTTTTCATAATTAACTTTAAACAATTTTTTAAAAATAATTTGTTGTTATAAGAAAAAATTAGTAAAAATTATTAATTTCAATTTAAAAAGAAATTGATAAAATAAGATAAATTAAAATAATATTATGAAATAATCAACCGTAATCTAAAAAACTAAAATATATTTTTTCCCTACATAAAATATCATACACACAAAATCACAATTTAATGCACATTCAAAATATTTCTTAGAATATTGACTTTCTTAATTTCTAACTCTAATAACTTCGATAATATAGGACATCATTAAAATCAATATTTCAAAGACACAGATAAAATTTAAAAAAAAAAAACCAAATACTTCTTTAAAATGTGATAATCCAAAGTTAGTAGTTCAATATGACGTGGACCATTCGGTGGAGGGATGAGCACCGAAACGGTCTAGCCAGCTTTGGTACTATCGAGGAGATGTGGTAGCCTCATCGCCCATTTTAAGAGTGGCACGCGCAATCACGGACAGTCCCCGACTCTCCACTCCCCACAATCATACAAACCTGTTCCGACCGTTAATTCCGTCTGTCGTTTTAAAATTTCAATTTCAAACTTGGTTATCAAATATGATTTTGGCGGAGGAAAGAAATCCGTAACTCAGAAAGGGAGAAAAAGGAAGGAGAAGGTGGTGAAGTTGATTTTGTTAGCCGCGGAAGATTAAGCCCCGGCAGAAAGAAGAAGAGAAGCAAAAGAACCTGCATTGCTTTATGGCCTCTCTTACACCAATATCTGAGGCAGACGCCTCTGAGCGGTTCGACAAGCAAGCCCTTCTCCAATTTCACGACTTAACCCGTCATCGATTAGAGAACATACCCGCAGACATTTTTCCATCACACTTGTATTTCACAGACTCCATTGACAGCAGCGGCACAGCTTCTTTGGTTCCGCTGGAAAGACTGAACCCCATTTCCTTAACCATTTTTCAATCACACTTGGATTTCACAGACTCCATTGACAGCACCGGCATAGCTTCTTGGGTTCCGCTGGAAAGACTGGACCCCATTTCTTTAACCATTTTTCAATCACACTTGGATTTCACAGACTCCATTGACAGCAGCGGCATAGCTTCTTTGGTTCCGCTGGAAAGACTGGACCCCATTTCCTTAACCGAGTTGCAGGTTTGGCAAGTCCACCGCGGCCGGGTGCTCTACGGTACTCTCTGTGCGGAGGCTTTCAGGACGAGCGGTATCATCATGACTATGCTTGAGGACGATAATGGCGATGCCGTCAGGCTGGCAATCTACAATGCGGCTAATTCGCAGACGAACATGAAGAGCCTTTACCCCAGCGGAGCCAAGTTGGCCATCAGGGATCCCTATTTTAAGCGCGCCGGAGACGGTAGCCTCGCCATTCGTATCGAAAATCCTGCCAACATCGAGATGCATGTGACTCAGAAGGAGAAGTGTACAGAGAGCCTGCCGCATGTCGATGTGGACGAGCTGAGGAAGAAGGGCAACACCTGCTTCAAAGAGAAACAATGGGACGCAGCGATCGAGCATTATACAAAATGCATCGACGCAGGTCTGGTTCAGCTCAAGAAGAGGTTCTCTAATGACAAGAATAATATCATTCCCTGCCTCCTGCACGCGTACTCCAACCGGGCGGCGATAAGGCTTCGGATGAAGGAGTTTGAGAAGGCGCTGGAGGATTCCAACGAGGCCTTTCAGATCGATTCTAGCAACCTCAAACCGTTCTTTACAAAAGGTCGCGCTCTGGTCGGCCTGAGGCAGTATGCTGCAGCATGCCAATATCTGGAAATATTCAACAAGGCCTACCCTGGCCACAAGCAAATACAAGACGTCCTTCGTCAGGCTAAGGCTTTGCACGCTCAGAGCCGTGATGGCAAGTATGACATCTCCGACTCTCTGCTCGGTCTTGAAACTCCTCCGGACGTCGCGGATTTCTTTGGCCCCGTGGAGATCAAGATGACGGAAGACGGCCGCGGTCGCGGCCTTTACGCCACCCGAGAAATAAGCACTGGGCAACTTTTGCTGGTAAGCAACGCCGTCGCAGTTGCTTATGATGAGGACAACGATCGGAGCGCCAGTTGGGCGTGGATTAATGTGGACCACCAGGGAAATTGCATCAACCTGTCGTCGCAAGAAGATCTTGTTGTCGCCGTAGTCAGTGCTGCCAAGAAATCGCAGAGATTGCTGCAACAACTTTATAGTTTAGACGACTACTCCTCGCCTGTCAACCTGGACGCTCCAGCCATTGATCTGTTTAAGACTCACGGCCAAATATCTCAAAGCCAAGATGCAGCCGGAAAAGAAAAATTGCAGATAGACGTTAACCGTATACGGAATATTATACGTCGGAACTCATTCGTCGGAGCCGAACAGACATTTGCTTCAAAATCGAAAACATATGAAGCCAAACTCGTCCAGCGAGGCCAGAATTTTAGCGGTCTCTGGCTGCTGCTGTCTTTCATCAACCATTCCTGCCTGCCGAACTCGACGAGAATGGCAGTGGGAAGCGCTATGTTTATTCATGCCTCTAAGCCCATCAAGCGAGGAGAAGAAATCACTATTTCCTATTTCGATACCCTCGTCCCCTTGCTGCAGCGCCAAGCTAGGTGCAAAAGCTGGGGTTTCAACTGTAAGTGCAGGAGATGCATTCTGGAGCTCTCTTTGAAGGTAGTCTTGGAGCCTATAACTTCACGATTCGAACAGTTGCTTAACAAAGCATTGGAAGAAACCAATGCTGCAAGGTCTAAAGAGCATTTCGACCGAAATCTTCAGGCATGTGCAGAATTTGCAAAGCTTTTTATTGAGGCAGAGGAGATTATCAGGAACTCCGTGTTGTTGAAAGCAGAAGAAGAAAGAAATTGGATTCGTGCATCATTTGTGTCTGCATATCTTGCAGGAACACAGTCGAACGACTTCTTCCCGCTGGACTGCATTCCTTCCGGAGAAGAAGTAATGGAGGCCATTCAAAATACTGTGCCCGGGGACATTCGAACCCTGGTCATGGTAGCCCAGCAGTCAAAAAAAGCCAACCGTATAATGGGGGATGAAAGTCAAGCGTTTATTAGACGAAATGCATCAGAGCAGGCGAGGGATGCATGCATCAGAGTGTTTGGCAGGCACAGTAAAGATGTTATCGAGGCGCTCGTCGCAAAGCATTCAAACTGCCATTTATTTTAGTAAGAACACAACTGCCGTTGCGATGATACGGTCATATCCGATCTTGAAGATGCACGGCAGGGTACCATTTTTCAGGTTCAAGTTGCCCTAAATCTTTGAAGTAATTATTTACGAAGACAAGATTATCAAAGCTATCTGACTCGCCGATTTTTTGGGGGTTTAGGATAAGATTTTTTTTTCAAGTAAAGGTGATACTACGATGGGTATGATATAGATGTATTAATTAAGCCAATCTTAATAATATCTTCGTAGAGCAGAATTGTTTCTTATTCGCGCTGTTATTTCATGTGTATTCAAGAAATATTGATAATATCTTCGTATACCAGAATGGTTCCTTATTCGCTGTTATTTCATGTGTATTCAAGAAATATTGAAATTGCATTACGTGTCATTTTTTAATTTGTAATATAAAGGATAAATTGTCTATATTTATTTGGACGTTGGAATCTCATCAAGGTATGCACGCTGGAATCTCATCAAGGTATGGCGATGAATCTCATCAATTAACCATGATGGTTTTGGAGGAACTTTCAAGAAATTGTTATCATTAATGATTATGAAGTGAAGTTTGGAGATCTCCAATTTTTAGTTTTTAAATTTAAAAGAAATTGTGTTGATATTTGTATTTGTAAATTTTTAATATTTTAGTAATATTGATATTTGTATTTATATATTTTTAATATTTTAGTAATATTAATAATAATGATATATTTTTAATATTTCAATAATATTATATTCGTATTTATATATTTTTAATATTCTTAAATAGATCTTTTCGTCAAACCTCCTATTATTCCTAGACATTGAGTCGCTTGCTCATTTGAATGCTTCGTAGAATGGTTTACATCGCAATGTACTAAAACGTTCGACGTTGGAATTCCTGGCCATTTCTGCAATTTCTGGCGTGGCTTGTAGTATTTCTGCTCTCTCATGTGTGTATGGTGCCAAGGTTGCAAGGTTCAATTCAAAGTTCACTCGGAAATTGCATGAGTATGTAAATTTTTCCTATGAAAAAAAAATTATAGGGATACTCTTTGCTCTAATGTAAATATGTTTTTTCAAACATTCTTTGATTTTTTTCGAAAATCAACTATTTAAAAATCTATGTTAATTCTATTAACTATAATAATGTGTTTATTATTTTTGAGATTTTTTTCGAAAATAATCTATTTAAGAATCTAGGTTAATTCTATTAACTATAATAATGTGTTTATGCTTTTGTTATGTCATCCATTTTTTAAACAATGTTATTCTTTATATCAAATGAATTGATTTTTATTAACTCTTATTATTTGAAAGAATGTGTTTATGGTTTTGTTGTGCTTATTATTTGAAAGAATGTGTTTATGGTTTTGTTGTGCTTATTATTTGAAAGAATGTGTTTATGGTTTTGTTCTGCTCTTTTAAAAAAAATTAAACACGGTATCGTTCATGTCAAAGTGAAATGAAGCACGTTAGAAATCAAAGATTCTTCAATCACATAAAGTATTAAAAATTTGTTATATGAAAAGAAATAAGTTTTATAGAAGTATTAAAAAATTGTTATAGGGAAAGAATTAAGTTCTATAGAATTTAAGATTGAAACTAATTTGTGGTAAAAAATGTTGTTGTCATTGGTAAAGGGTATTATATATATTTTAATGTATATAGTGTTGAAGCTAGAGGATATTTTAGAATTAGTGTCATTTTGTGAAAAGTTGGAAAAAATATTGAAATGAAAAGAAAAAGGGAAATATAAATAACTTTATTTTCTTTTATTTCATTTTATATACGTGGTTTAAAAGAAGTGTTATTTATTTTTTAAAGCAAGATCTCGAAGTTGTTCATTATGCTTTTGAATTGAGCTATGCTTTAACTACTTAACCATTATAAGTATGGAACTACTTAAAAAATGTACAGATTTCAATGTTTGCTCTAAATGAGGAACATGATGATGCTTCATGTGTTGAGCCTTGTATTTTTTCTATCTTCTACGTCAATTCTTTGTGTTTTCTTTTGAATATCAAAAACCTTGTCCTTGAACTTAGTTCCTTGTTGATTTCTTGTTACTCATGGTTAGAGTTGATAGAAATAATTGAACTATGTGGATATGCATTGAGTATTGAAATCCATAATAAATCTCAAAGTGACTCTTGATTGTGGAATTGTGCTCAGTTTTATTGTTGTTACATTGAATGTATGGGGAATGCTTCCATGTTCTACAATGCTTGTGGTTGTACATGTGAAGCGATTATATTTCATCCATATGATTTACAAACTTTTCCTATCCATTTGTGTGATGATGGAATGTTGTCGACATAGAGTGTTGTTTGTTAAGTTGTTGTCACATTGTTTTCTGAAAGACATGGACCAAATCTAGAATCATGACCAGTGATGATTGTAGTTTATTGACCATAGTGCTTCCATACATGATTAAAGAATACTTTCCTTGATTGTTGCATAGTTGTAGTCTTCTTGCAAATTATGAGGATAGCCATTTTAGAAATTTTGTCGACCACTACCAAGATTGCATCATGTTGGTGATTGGTGGAAAGATATCTAGTTTAGTCCATGCAAACAAAGCATTAGAGTAAATTTGGGGTATAAAAAGGGCATTTTAAGGAAAATAATAAAATAAGAGTTCTGAATTTTGGAGGAAAAGAGAAAAAAACTACATTTTCTCTTTGTGTTTCAACTTATCTTTCTGTGGTTTTACTCAAATTTTGAGTGGGAGCACTCGTTGGATGTGGAATTCATCCTGTAGGTTAACTCATCCTACAGGGCTATAGGACAGGTTAATTCATCCTATAGGGATATAAGCTAAGTTATCTCAATCTATAGGGTTATAGATTGCCACATGTAGCCTATAAGCCTCCCCTTGTAAGATGCATGTGGCAACCTACATCCCTGTCTAAAGGGATGTAGGTTTCCACATGCAACCTACATCCATGTCTATAGGGATGTAGGCTTCCACATGAATCCTATAGAGGAGGCTTGTAGGCTACATGTGGAAACCTACATGGATGTAGGATGATAACCTCTCAACCTACAACCCTCCAGGTTGAGTTATCTTAACCTATAGGGATATAGGCTAAGATAACTCTTGATCAAGGCTTCAATTTGGGATAATTCAGCCTACATGGATGTAGTTTGAGAAAAATTACCCTACAGGGTTCTAGGCTAAGATAATTTATCATACAGGGTTGTAGGCTTCCACATGTAGTCTACATGATAAGGAAGAACACCAATAAAGTAATCATCAACATAGAATATGGTCGATAAGGTAGAGCACTGATAAGGGAGTTGTTAACAACAAGATTTATTGACAAGAGATGCATTGTTAGAAGCATGACTAACAAAGGCATGGTCAACAAGAAGGTGTTTGAAAATCCAAATGATCAAGAAGAAAGTATTCAACAAGCCATTTGTGAATAAATGACATTTGACAAGACAAATGATCAAGAAGAAAGTATTCAACAAGCCATTTGTGAAATCGATGATGTTTTGTTGATGACCACATTGTAGATTCACCATAAGCCAACTATAGACATACACATTTGACAAAAGTTACAACTATGGTGAACCATGGAACCACCATAAGAAGGCGAACAAATTGTAACAAAATCTTGGATAGAGATTTTAAAAGGAAAACATAAAACATCAAAGGGGGGATTTCGTGAATGTAAAATTGGAATTTGAAACAAAATCACTATTCCAAACTTAGGGAAGAAGAGGTTTACAAGACCAGATCCTACCTACAATTGAACTACACTATCTTGAACCTAAACTAGATGCTTGAATTCTTAGAGGAAAGCATGTACCAAGGCACAAAAAAATTCAAGATTATTTAGATGGTAGAGTAAGAATATTAATATACAAATATCAATAGGGGATATTGCTCTTAAATGTAACTCCATTAATTTAAATGCATAATACACTACAATTTTTTAATGTTGGAGATTTCCAATATTAGGTTCTACCATTAGTTCATTAAGATAGTAACTTTTATAAAAATTCTTGCTAGCTTGTTTCCCACAATAGAGTTAAATGTTGTGATCCTTTAAAGCATTATTACTACTCATTGATATTGAACGATTCACATCACTCAGTGTAATCATACTTAATGTTGTAAGGTCTCTCCCACACTTCTATTTGTCTCATCTTGTATTCTCTCTCTCTCTCTCTCTCTCTCTCTCTCTCTCTCTCTCTCTCTCTCTCTCTCTCTGAAGCAATGAAGTTATGGGGAATTAAGACTTATGATGATTTCATGGGAAACTAACTTTTTTCTAAGTTTTGCTAACTTTTGAAATAATTAGTGTGTGGAATCGATATCATATCCCACAAAAACATAAACAAACCATCAAAGAAGAGATGAACATGTTGTTGGGGTTCAAAAATTATTGGGAAAAATGGTGGTGTTATGGTCGACATCCTAATCCCTTGCATTGTCTACACTACACATTATGTAGGATGGATATGTCTTTATTTTTCCTACCAACTTATTTAATCCTATCCCCCTCCCCAAAACCCAATCAAGATTCATTCCATCAAACACATTTGCATTCTTATCATCTTTGTTTTTATTTTTTATTTACCTCGTCCTATTCCCACCTCCACTTTTTTTACACCAGCACTAAAATAATGTTGTAGGATTAAAGTGAAGGACATAGAAGTTTCAGCATGTGCTAATGCATATGGAACCCAAAAGCAATTCACACAAATGGATATACCCAAATACAAATTGAGAAATGGTTTCATATGGAAGGAGACAATGAAACATTATGTCAAAAATTACTTATGGGACAAAGCGTTGACTATGTATTATCAAATGCAATGCTCAAGCATAAACCCTAAATGAAAATGCCTAAACGAGATGTAGTGTCACGGACTACAATAGTTGTTGGGTATTCCCAAAATGGCCACCACCATGAAGCCTTGGCATTCTTCAATGAAATGCAAGTCCAAGGTATAAAACCCAACTCAATCACTATAGTTAGTGTTATGTCTACATGTACTAATTTATTATCTATATAACAAGGTAAATAGATCCATGGTTATGAAATAAGAAGCGTATTACTTGAATATGATATTGTTATTGGAAATTCAAATGTAGACATGTATGTCAAATGTAAGGATGTTAACATTGACCACAAATTATTTGGAAGAATGACTAAACAAAATGTTGTGTCGTGGATTGCAATAATTTATTCCAAGAATGGCTATCCCCATGAAGCCTTGGCATTCTTCATTGAAATGCAAGTCCATGGAATAAAACCAGACTCAATCACCATAGTGAGTTTTTTTCCTATGTGTGCCCATTTCTTGGCTCTGGAACAATCTAAGAGAATCCACGGTTATGCAATAAGAAGTGGATTTGGGTTTGATGTTTTTGCGGACACTACACTCATAGAAGTGTATGCTAAATGTGGACATTTTAACACTTCCCACAAACTATTTGAAAGAACGCTTAAATGAGCTATTGCATTATAGAATGATTTCATTGCTTGTTATTATCAAACTGGATACCCCCATGAAGCATTGATATTCTTCAAAGAAACACAAGTTCGGGGAATAAAACCCAATTCAATCACCATGGTTAGTGGTATGCCTGCTTGTGACCATTTGTTGGCTTTAGAACAAGGTAAGAATATCCATGGTTATGCAAAAAGAAGTGGATTTGAATCTTATGTTATTATGGGAATTGAGCTTGTAGACATGTATGCCAAATGTTAGCATATAGGAATTGCTTGGAAAGTGTTTGACATGTGTCAAGTCAAAATGTGGTCTTGTGGAATGCAATGGTTCTGGCATAAGGAATTCATGGACATGGTGAGGATTCTCTTGGTATTTTTTCCCAAATGCAACAAATAGGGACAAAACCAAATTATATCACCTTCATTTATATTTTGAAATCTGAATTTCATGCAAGGTTAGTTGATATAGACCAATAATACTTTTAATGCATAACTTGTTGAATTATGGCCTTAAAACTAAGTTAGAATCTAGATGCAACACATAAAATTATAAAAAATATTCCATTAGAACCCAACACAAATGTGTGGTGAGACTGCTTGGGGCCTGCAAAATTCACTGCAATATTGAGTTGGGAGAACAAGTAGAAAAAGACCTTTTTGAATTAGAACCAAATAAGGATAGAAATTATGTACTATTTTCAAAGATCTATGCCGAGGCATGTAGGCGGGGGAATGTATTAAATTTAAGGAAAATGATAAAAGAGAGGGGAATGAAGAACCAACCAAGATGCAATTTTTTTGAGGTGCATATAGAGGTTCATACATTCCTTATGGGATACAAAACCCATCCTTAATCTAAAAAAAATTATGTATTGTTGGAAACCTTGTATAGGAAAATGCAAAAGGCCAATTATGTGCCTAACAGAAATTTTGAGCTACACAATGTTGAGGGGGAGGTGAAGGAAAACATTTTATGCAGACATAGTGAGAAGCTACCATTATTTTTTGGATCATCAATACAAGCCCATGCACCCTCATCCACATCATGAAGAACCTTCATGTGTGTAGTGGCTGCCATAATTCCACTAAGTTCATCTCCAAGATTTTTGGGAGAAATTATTTTGAGAGATGCAAACAAATTACAGCATTATAGGGATGTATTGTTCTCTTGTGGATATTATTGGTGATACTACTTAAACTAAACAATGAACATGATTGTGCTTTTAAAACATATGTTTCATGTTATTCCTTTGTTAGGTAGAGTACACTATATGTATAGAGAGAGGCATGAGTTGACCTAAATTGGGTGATTCTTTTGATATGATGTTAAGCTCAAGCCATAACTACTATGTCTATAAAAAAACTAACCAATATGGAATTGTGTCAAATAATTGACATAATATACTATTTTATCGATGTAAATTTTATAGTATATTTCACGGATGTAAACTCTATAATATATTTAACCTATGTATCCTGGCCTAATTTTTGTGTGTTCGGTGTTGTTATGAATCTATGTGTCTGCATAACCAAAGGTGGTTTATGAGTAATTAGATGTTATGTTTATAAGTCTAATATGATTGTTTTGTAATATAGTTATCAAACAAATATTTTAATATTTGAACATAGTGGTAAGAGATGGACCATTGAGAAACTTCCAAAAAGAATGGGATCTCTAGATAAACAGTTCATAGAGGTGTCTCACCATACTTTTTGCAATACTGAAGATCCAATGAAAAATCCACTTATTGATTTTCTGGAGCAGTAAAATACTGTTCTTATGGGAAAACCCAGTGTAAGTAATGTAAGTGGTCCATAAATGGAACAATAGTAATGTAAAAATGTAATGTATGGTAGATGAGTAATAGTTACATAGGTTTGGGCTTTATATAAGCCTATCATGCACCTTTTCGTAAAAGGGCATGACTATTGACTTAAAGACTTAATTTATTATTTTATTGTTACATTGCCTTCCCCTTAAGGGAAGCTTTGTAGTCAAAGCTTCATTGACAGAAATGTTTGGAATCTTTGCGACACTTGATGAAATAAGACAATACGAGTTCCAGATTCCCCAGGAGAATTGTCACATCGTATCTGTTGTGGTCCATCCTAGATCTATTTTAAATGGACCTCTGAGATCGTTTTGGGGAATGGGTTGTCTCAATTGTTGCTTAGTATGTTGAACTGTTTGCTTGACAATATAATTCTCTTGTGAATGCTCATTTTGACCCTGTCGTTGGTCAAAATGACGATTATAATTGGGATGTCTGTAAGGCGTATGTGTTGTTTGTTTTTCTTTCTTTTGAATTGTGGCAAGGACTACCTACACTTTCTCGATTTGATTTTTGGATGCATCTTCCTGGATTTGTGCTTCTTGGTTCTCCAGTAGATTGTGACGATTCTGAATCTTTTCGATTCTTTTCTCTTGCGACTTTTTGTCAATTTCTAATTTCTTGATTTGATTCTCTAAGTCCTGATTACGATTCTTTAGAGACTGGTTTTCTTTCTGCTTTTCCAATGTTGTTCCTTCGAGGTCTTCACCGACGTGTTCCCTCTTGCTACTATTTTTCAATTTTTTAATCTTTGTAATCAGTGTTTTGTTATGATTTCGTAGTCGAAATATCTCTTCGGTATTGTTTAATAAAACATTGTTGACTTTTGTCAGTTCCAACTTATGTGTCTTCTTACTGTCGTCATACTGCTGCCGGAGTTTTTCTTTCTGCTATTGATGATGGCATAAATCTGTTTCTTGATTTTCTAACTTTTCATGTATTTGCGCCAATTCGTCTTCCTTGTCCATGACGACTTTGTTTAGATGACTAATTTCCTCTTCTAAGTTGACACTATTTCCATACAAATATTCTTTGACTTTGTTTGGTTTTTTTATCTAGTCTTCAAGTTTTTGAATGATACTTTCCAGACGTGATATTTTCTCATCTTTATCTGCTAACCTTTCTATGAGTTTTTCTTTACTATCTTCCAAAAATTGAATATTCATTTTTCGAGGTAATAATCCTTAGTTTTTGCTTGTCGATTTTGAGTAGTAGATTATTATTGGTGACTTCGCATTGTTTTAGCTCATTTGAAACTGCTCGTAACTGTGATTGCAATTGTGAGTGACCTGGATCGTCCCTCATAATAAATCGTTTGTCACATATTGGACAGAATCGATCATAATTTTTAAAGGCTGTCGGATATTGGAATTCCATTTCGCAATAAGGAGACTTGGTCCAGAATTTGGATTTATATATGGAATCCATAATTTTTGTTAATATCTTCTGCGAATTGATTTTGTTCAATATCTTTTTTTATTAATGTCTTCCTTTGAATACTTCTTGTCTTCTTTCCCCTTTCTTTTTTTTAATAATTGTAATTAATACAATTATCAAATAGTATTACTAAAATAATAATAATAAATATTATTATTATTATTTAATAGAGTAAGGATAAGGTTTTTTTTTAAAATAGGATAATAATGGAATTTTATTATCAAATTTTGAAATGGAGTTAAATTAGAGTTGTTATAATAATAATAATGTGTTATTATTATTACAGATTTGGATAAAAAAAGTTAATAAAAATAATATTATATAATAATATTTTTTTATTAAAAAATTGTTGGTTGTAGGTTTTTCACGGTGAGAGCGGCGTAGAAGAAGTGTAGTGTGAACAATAGAGGAGGGACGAATTGCGAGGGAGGTAAGTGATGGCGTGGAGAGGAGGCAATGGAAGGGTGGAGAGTTGGACACCAGCTGCGGAGGTGGACGGGGAGGGCACGCAGTAGGAGGGCGCGCACGGAGAGACGACAGATGGATGCTACGGGGGCGGGGAGAAGGTTGGTGTGAGATGTGGATGAGAGACGGTGGACAGCACGAAGGAGAGGGAGGGGGGGGAGCGTGGCGGAGGACATGGAGGTGCAGATGCCGGGGGAGTGAATGGAGGAGAAGGGGTGATGGTGGAGAGCTGTGCAACAGCTATAAAGGAGGGTGGACACACAGGTGGAAGGAGCGATAAGGAAGCACGCAAGACAGAATGGCGATGGAAGCTTGAAGGGACTGTGTGGAGGGCGATGGAAGATGGGGGAAGGAGCTGCGAATTGGGAGGCGGGGGAAAGCCCTGCGAGGGAATGTGGGGGAGGCATGGGGAATGTGCAGTGGGGTGGCCGCATGAAGATAAGGACGGGCGAGTGAAGGATGGTAGAGCAGGCTCGGGAGGAGGTTGTGAATGGGGGCCGAATTAGCGAGGTGGGTGTGAGGTGAGAGCAGGTGCGTGCATGGAGTGGAGGAGGAAGAAGCGTGAAGGGAGATGTGAAGTGAGGAACCAGAGAGACTATGAAGAGTGACTAAAAGCCACTATGAGGTCAAAGACCTTAATGTCAAGAGACTTGAAAATTTGGCGAGGAGCCAAAATCAAACCAAAGAAGGGGCTCTGATACCACTGGAGCAGTAAAATACTAACGTAAGTGGTCCATAAATGGATCAATAGTAATGTAAAAATGTAATGTATGGTAGATGATTAATAGTTACATAGGTTTGGGCTTTGTATAAGCCTATCATGCACCTTTTAGTAAAAGGGCATGACTATTGACTTAAATAGTCTTTAATTAATAATAAATTAATATTAATATTAATTTATTATTTTATTGTTACATTTTCCTAAAGACATGTTCACAAAGGAGGAGAGTATAAAGCAAAAAAATAGTTTTATCCAGTCAATGTTACTTCTCTCACGAAAATGAGCAAGAAGTTTCTTCTAGATATAGGGATTTAAATGAAAAGACATGCTTGGTCCAGTAATCCAAATCATACATAAACAATTTAAGATATGTGACTTGAGTAGCACCTGATGAAGGTTAGGATTCATGTGGAAGATCCAAAAGCAATGTTGGTGATAGGTGTGATTTATGTACCATACATGTAACCAATAAAAATGTTTCATTTTTCTATGTTTTATATGTATTACATCATACTAAATT
Organism: Larix kaempferi; assembly: GCA_027924585.1. Taxonomy (NCBI): domain Eukaryota; kingdom Viridiplantae; phylum Streptophyta; class Pinopsida; order Pinales; family Pinaceae; genus Larix; species Larix kaempferi. Next base: position 4,620,966 of record BSBM01000406.1, read on the forward strand.
AGTGGGAAACTTCCTTTCATGGCACACAAATATTATCAATTTCTATGGACAATCAGGGGATAATAACTCAAAAGGAAGGGGAGGAATTTTTGTGCTCTTCTATGAATACCAAAGAAAATCCCATACCAATTAATTGGCTCATCATTCCAATCTATATTGCACCAAGGAAATGAATCCATTATTGATGACCATCCCTTACACATGTTTTCTACCCAATCCTATCATCCACATCAAAGACATGATTTCCATACATTTGCAAATAGAAAGGAAGAAAAGGTGGATTGTAATTATCTAATCCATTTACCCCATGGTAGATATAATTTTCAATATTATGAGGCTGGAGATATTTCAAATGATTCTCAAATTTCTTTCTAATACATTACCTTTTTCAAACCTTATTCACTAACTACACTATACAAATGTAGATGCAATAAATATCGATAAGAGTGAAGGGTTTTAGGATGAAGTGAACAAGAAAATGGAAGAGGAGATAGGGAAATGTGTGTCTAGGTTTAAAAATTATTATGCAGCATTCACAAATCCACAAGATCTATAACACCTGTGAGCTACCACTTAACTTAGTGCCCTTGAATACTATAGATTTCCTTCACTTGGTTCCATAGCCACCATACCCTCCAATCGCAAATCCACCCACATATCAAAGCTCAGTTCAGTGTTCCATCATACCCTCCAAATCCACCCCCATCTTAGAGCACAGTTTAGTGTTGCACCATACCCTCTAGTTTCAAATCCACTCACATCTGAGAGTTTGATATAGTGTTTCAAGAGGATGAAAAAAAAGACAGGTCACATAAGAGAATCCACCCATATCTTAGAGCTAAGCTAGTTCAGTGTTATGATAGGACAAAGAAAAAGACACTACGAAATTTTCATACATTTTTATATCAATCCCCCCTCCCCTAGTTGATGTGCCTCCCCCCCCCAAATACCTATATCGGTGTCTACGATTTAAAAAACCTTTCCGCTCTTATTACAAAACAATATATTGACCTATGTTTTCACCCTTTTTAATTACCCCTCTATAAATAGAGGTGTTGATGTATTGACCATCTACAAAGCCCTTGTGAGGTGCCAGTGATGCTAAGTCATGGCCTTCGGGGTGAGATTATGGATGTGCAAAGATGGGGTGGTGGGTTTTTTGGGAGTAGGATCCATGGGAGATACAATGTGAGGAGAAAACAAATGATGCTTGGTTTGGGAATCGAGGACCAATTAAGCTTCATGAGATCTATCACAATATTTGAACCAAGTGAAGGGTCATTGCATGAGGAGATGTGCATGAATTTCCTCCTTGAGGCCATCGATGAAACATTCCCAAAGAAATAATAAGAGAGTCCTTCGGTGTGGATGGCCAATTGCTCAAATGTTGTCATGTAGTCCAAAATAGTGATTGTTTGTCACAGATTAGTCAATCATCCTATATAATGATTATCATGATCAAATCACTCATGATGGATCTTCACAAATTGGCTCCAAGGGACATATTGATGATAATATTTTTGGTACCATTTCCCTGCATGACATTGTTAAGAATCTAATTATAAGACCCCAATTTTCAACTTTTCAATATAATATTTAGTTCCATGTAATTAAAAAGAATGTTCCATTTTAGGAACCCAACTTGAGGGGTCATAACCATCAAATTTTCACATGTCAATCTTCAAAAAACAATTCCATGGAGTTTTACCTCCAATAGAGGGAGGCTAGTGTTCTGAGAATAGAGAGTGAGATCCATGCTCTTTACTAGACACAACTTCATGAGTGGGGTTTTTGAAGGGTGGATCATATCCACAATGTTGAGCAATAGTAGTTAGCATAATTTGGTGGTTGGAGTAATTATGTTCATGGTTGGTCAAGCACTGGCTTATTTTTACAAAGGTAAAGGTGAGGGGTTGAAGGTCAAGAAGTTGAGTGGGTGAGTTTAGATTAGCCTGGGGTGGATTTTGGTTGGTATTTTCCATGTCTTACTAGTGGTGCATTTGTACCATGGGAGTTGAAAAGTATGAACTGCAAAAGAAAAGGGTTTGGATCTACCAAAATAGGGTTGTGGAAGATATAAATAAAAATGATCAGTGCAAGGTAAGGAGTATATTGAGGTAGGTCAGAAATAAAGGTTTCTATGAACTCTTGAAAATTTTTATAAGATTTATATATCAAAATGATTAGTGTGATGCAAGGATTCTAATGAGGTAGGACACAAATAAGGGTTTTATGGGCCCTCCATACTTTTTTTTCTTTTTCTTTTTTTATGTTGGTTCTCGAATGTTACTACAAAGGCATAATTGCAAAATTCCTATTAGATTCAAAGATGTACAAGTTTCACAGGGCCACCCCTAGTGAAGTTGGTTGTTGCTTGGATATACGGAATAATCTCACAAACATGTTGTAGAGAGAAGGGTTTCCAACTTTTCTAGGGTTCTAAATACAAGGGATTTACATGCACTATAGATATCTTATATACATATGGTGTCCAATAGTTGTACTTGTCCCAATCTCTTAAAAAACTAACTAAGGAGGCTAAATCATGTTGTTAGTCATGCTACTTGACTACCTAGGTACACGAGAGTATCTTCTTGAGTGTTGTTCTATGTACCATTATAGAAACAAGACGGTCATAGGTTGGTTTCATGTGACCTAGGGGAACTTATGATATACCCAAGGGTATGTGGAAGTGATTCCATGTGATGGTGTTATCTAATTACTACCCAAAGGGGTAGCAACAAGAAGTACAGTGGTGTCGATCAATTGCAGCAAATGAGGATACAACACGTGACTAAGTACCAGCTATGTTTACTACATGTATTAATCCCCAGTCATAGGTTTATCTACTAAACAACATATCTATGTGGTTAATTTAATATGCTAGAACACATCTCTAGCCTAAAAAAAATATATCAATTATTAGAGATATGTTGTCTCAAGATCCTAGCTCTAATACCACTTGTGGGGTTCTTTACCCCTAAAAATTGAGAATCATATAGAATATAGCAATATTAGAATAGAATAAACCAGAAACAAGTAACACGGAACTAGAAATATGATACAATAATAGCATAATATGGAAGGGAAAGATATTTTTTTATTATGGGAACAATATTCATGTACCTCTTATGGTAGGGATACCATTCACTTGAGCATAGCCCCATCACAATATTCTTCAAAAAACACTTCATAGACTTAAAGCTCTTTAATTAAGCTTTAAACACCCAAAACGCTAACTACCTGGCATGGTCAAAATAAAAATTCCTAATGGGTCTAAATTAATAAAGAGAATTTTTACATTAATTATTGAACATTAACTTATTCATCCTTATTAAAAAGTTATGGCCTTATACAATGTGTGATTAATTATTAGAGTAATGCGAGTTAGGGTAGGACCCTAATAATATTTCTAGCCATGCCCTTTGTATTCTCGAGCCTCTCATCCCCAATATGATCAGTGTATCATTTATGTTCCCCACCATCTCATAAACCTATGAGAACACACATAATGAGGCCCTACCTTGTTATTAAAACATTTTTTTACATGACCATCCCATTGGGACACTCTGGATAGTTTTTACTCATCAAACACCTGTCTCCTTGTCTATAAAAATTCCCCTTGTTATTTTGTTCATTTGTAAAAGGTTATTCTCTAATACACCAGAAACATGAGAATATTTCAATACCATTATTCTTTTTCTCAACGACATCACCACTAGTCATCCTTGATTAACATGTTTGAAATATGTCACTTTACACCTACCAACACCTTCATCACTATGATTGTCACCTTGCCACATTATCCTCGTACTCATCCTAGTTTGAAATCACTATATGATATCCAATATACAGTATTTTAACTCATATTGTCCCCATCAACCCTTGGTTACACTTTGGACAACTGATGGAATATTTTTTCCTAGGGTCATCCACCTCTCTCACTATGCTCAAAGGAAGTCATGAGCCTCACACTTAATAGTTGGTATCATCCTATTCTGTCACCATCCTAGTAAGTTAAAACATGTTATTGGTCCTCATGATCGAGATCCTCATCTTGTAATTTCCCTTATCTCTCATCGACTTTAGCATACTACTCTCTGGGAGTTACAATGACAGTAGTTGTACCTCAGTTACCCTTCTCATCAACAAAGGGTTAGTATCATACTAATAAGAGAGAGTAATAAATGCTCTTTTCCTCAATAGTCACCCCTATTATAGACACCAACTCATTTATCCCATCATGGTTGCAGTGTTCCTAGTTATGATTTAAGGATTCTCAATCTAACATTGCGGATTACCCTCCTAACATCAATATTCATATCCCCTACCCCCATGCATTGTTCAACATCATATTTAGTTTCCCCCCCTCGGGCCTCATTTCAATAACATCGAGATACCAGGCATGTCTATTGATTTTAGGATTAGATACAACTCCAACCTTCCCACAACAATTCATAAAGTTGACCACTCCGACTCCTTTCACTGTAATTTACTTAGACATAATTTCACTAACATACTAATGCATATATCTTTTGTTACAAATAATTATTTATATCATATGTATTAGTTTGTTTCTTCATAGGCCATCACCATCACTCCCTCATGGGTCACGATGGAAGGATAATAGATACTTATGCTAATTGTTTGTTTGCGATCATGATATATGTTGATGAGCTATATGTATCCACTATGACACCAAGGTATTCATTGTGTTCTTGATCTTATGAAGAATTGACATCCAATCTAAAGTTTTGAGGTGGGTGAGCATTGTTGGCAGGCGATTTGATGAGTCATCATCGCAGCATCGCAGATGTTGCGCAAGGCCAAAGGTGTCACGGAAGGAGGAAAGGAGCGCGAATGGCAATAACACTTTTTGTAGGTTTTGGGTCATTTGGACCATGTCATATGTATTTTGGGTCATTTGGACCGCATTATGTAGTTTTTTGGGTCATATGTTTGTAGAGTCGTTAAGAAGTAGTTAGGAAGTGGACAAACAATGTAAAGGCGCAAGCCTATAAATAGATGTAGGTTTGTAGGTGTTGAGATATTCGATATCAGAGATTGGATTGATCCAAGCATGTGTTGATCTGGGTATGTGACAGAGACCAATTTTGTTGTATCTAGGTTTTTGCGGAGATAAATATGATGCGACAGAGTTTTTGAGTAGAATCCTTATGTTGTTTCCAACTTTCTGTGGTAAATGCCTTATGCGATATGAATCTGTGAATGATGCGATGTTTCCTTATTGCGATTAATGTTTTATTGTTATATCTATTGCACAATTATGATTATGTCAATAATGCGATCTGTTGAATGATGTTGCAATTATGATTAATGCTTGAGTTGAATGCTTAGATCTATGTCTGAATGATGCGATGAGTTGATCAGTTAATGCACAACATTCGCCTACATTCGGCGGAAACATGGTTCCGTCAACTCTCCCTTGAACATCTCGAGTGAGACCTCATCTGCTCTGCAGGTATTGCTGGACGGGATAAAACCTGTCTGGGCTGGTGCTCAGGGAGATTGTAGCGGTTTGGGTGTCGACAGTGTTGGGAACCATTGTCGACTGGGTTTGTGTCAACAAATGGTTCCATTGTCGGGACCATAGCGCGAAGTGGCGGGAGGATATGTTGTGGCATCCAACGAAACCGGAAGTTCAAGACTGGTTCGACCAAAAGTTGCAAGAGTTCACTGAAAAAGAAAACCAGAACCCTCGGCTAACGGTAGATCAGTGGGTGGAAAGGTACATTCATGACGGTCCGCACAAATATTTTTTCTGCGAATTTCTAGTCATCTTGTCTGATTGGTTGGCAAAGTTAACCTTTAAGAAGAGGAACTTTCAAGGTTGTGAGCCGACGTTTTGGACCCCAAACTGATCCGAGAACTTCAAGAGGTTGACAACAAAGCGTCGCGGGCTGTCGAAGTTTGGCTCAACAGTATACTAGAAGGCTATATCACTAAGTTTGCGGTTGATACAAACAAATGGTATAGCAAATCTGAAAGACATTTCTTCCGTGGACCACGAGGCAGGTTTCTGTTGTTGCTGCAGTTGTCCATCAGGATGCTCATTTGTGAAAAGGGCATACTGAAGATGCACCTTGATCAGTAAAAACCCTTGAGGGCAGAGGCTATGGATACCGTAGCTGAGGAGGGGCAGTGAATGGAATGATACGAGGTAGATGGGTGGAAATTATGATGAGACTGTGAGGGAAGTCGAGAAAGAGAGTGGTCTTACGAGGGGAGGAGCAAGGTTTCGACAGGAAAATAGGCAAAGACAGGAGAAGGTCCTGCTGCGATATAAACGCAAAGCCGCGAAGGAACACCACACAGGACGAAGCGACCTCACAATGCCAATAAGGAAAACCAGGCTATGCCCAGGATAGAGGCATGACCAAACCCCAGCAGAAGCGTACCCACACCTCTACTCACTATCGCACAACCAATAAGAAATACCCCTTCGACACCACCGTGTTCATCGTGTCAACAACATTTACTTACTAGCGGGTCAGCGACTATAGGAAGGAAGCCTAGGATGGCGGGCAAGGATGCAAAGTTGCCACTATTCCAGGGTTCAATGGAACAGAAAACCCAGAGCAGTACTGGTTTTTATGTGAAGCAGTATGGACCGTTAAGCAAATTACCAATGATGATGCTAAAAAGGGACAATTGGCGACAACTCTTCGAGGTCACGCATTGGACTGGTTTATGAAGATTGTTCAAGTTCCCACAGGAACTCCAAAAAATACATTGGATGTGTTGGGTGTGTTATATCTCTTCACATGGTGGGTGCGTGTACACCACAATCCCCTCCCCAGTTTTTGGGTTGTTTTTGCTTTTTTTGTTGTTTCGGCCCATTGTATTCTTTCTAATCCCGGTAAATGGATTAGGGTTGTAACCTAATTTTGGGTAAATGAATTAGGGTTTTAGATGCTGCGAATACCATATATTGTATTGTAAATGGTTAAGAAAACATATAATGAAAAGAGTTGTGCGGCTCTAAGTTTTGCTGGTTTTTTCCCGGTTAAGGGTTTCCAGGTGAAAATCTCTGTGTTATGCATGTGCCATTGTGTATTTTTTGTTATTGGTTAAGAATCTATATGAGTTTTTATTTCATTGTTAAGGTTTAAAACTATCAGGATGAAATTCGAAAAGGATTGATTCCAGAGTTCAGAAAGCCCAAATCAGAAGCGCAGTATATTACCAAATTAAAGGAGATCAAGCAGTATCCAAATGAAACTGTTTGGGATTTTGACCAATGATTCAAAACGCTTATGGCGCAGTTAGTTTTGACATGAGTGAGGTCCAGCACAAAGAATGGTTCATCGCAGCATTTCTACCTCACATTCGGCTACTGTTGATGTAACAGAACATTACGACACCGAGCGAGGCTCTGGAAATTGCAATGCAGTTAGAAGATTCGCCGATTGGCGAGAACGCAGCTGGTATGTCACAGATTCAGACATAGTTGGCAAACCTGACAATACAGCTGCAAGACCTGAAGAAGGGTAAGGAACATCATGACAAGGCTTGGTGTACGCGATGTCGTGCAGAAGGGAATACTAAGGATAGTTGCCCATATTTTTGCAATTATTTGGTATCCGGAGCACCGAACCCCTTGAGTGGCACGGGTATGCCATGGTGTCGCATCTATCATGTATATGGGCATCGACACGAGGAGTGTCAATACATGCAGAAGATGGTGACAAAGCTAATGAATTTGTATTGCACATTCTATAAGTCTGTGGGACATGATGATAAGGACTGTCGTGCATATGGCTTACTTCATGAAAAAAAATATGATTCCTACTATGTGAAAGATGATCAGTGTGCAATACCGCAACCACAGCCACAGGTGGCCCAGCCGCCACCACAACCACAGATGCAGTTCACACCACAGCCGCAGCAACAGTTTGTTCAGCAGCCGCAGTATGTTCAGCAGCCCCAGTATGTTCAATAGCCATAGTATGCTCAGCCAGGGCAGTGTGTTCAGTTGCAACCGAATCCCATGCAGCAACCGTTTAACCAACTGCAGTATCCGCAACAAGGGGGATTCCGTGGAGGATTTCGGGGAGGACGCGGTGGAGGTTTTGGAGGTCGCAGAGGAGGCCGAGGTCGCGACCCAGTCCAATGTTATAATTGTGGGGTATTGGGGCATTATCAGAGGGATTTCCCATAGTTGCAGACGTAGTGTACATATTGTTTTGTTTCTGATCACACTGTTGAAAATTGTCTACAGCTAATTGCGCAATGGTAGGCCGGAAATATACCGCAAATTCAGAACCAGAACCAAGTTCCAAATCAGAATCAACTGCAGAACCAGAATTAGTGGCCGCCAGGTAATGTACCTTAGAATGTGAACCAGCCTGTGAACCCACTGCCGAACCCAAATCAAGGATCCACTGTTGTGACAATTTCAGCAAAGTCGAGGGCACACGATGCTGCTGTTGTTGTTATTACTCGAGGAGGCACGATGACAGGCGAAGATGGTTTGCATCCTCTGATCCGGTCGGCTAAGACGAAGAAAGCGCAGTTTGATATTGGTGATAAGCATGATGCATTTTTTCAAGCACGTAACGCACTGGAAAAAGATTGCGGTAAGTCAATTATTTATGATATGCATTCGGTTTTTTACTCAACTTCGGATGCAGGACCGTCGCGTCAGTATGGTACATTACAACACTTCCTGGAAAGTTCTTATTTCTAGCCAAAGATCTTGATGCGCTTGTTGAAATTGAGAACCTGTTGCGTTGACTCAAGGACGGAGGGAGTCTGCGGTGAATTCCTTGCAAAGGAAGAAGACTTGCAAATAAATGCACATGAACATCTAGATTGGGGACTATGAGATCGACTCAGTCATTCTGGATCTCGGATCAGATGTCAACATTTTGACAAAGCAGGAATGGCAGAAGATGGGGATCCCACAGCTGAGTTGGTCTCCCGTGCAGCTGCGATTGGCTAATCAATCCAAGGTGACACCTATTGGGTGCATTCCATGCCTTGTTGTGGATATTGAAGGAATGAAGACATGTGCTGATTTCGACGTTATTGAAGTCGTCAAAGGTGGAAGTTCCTATCCCGCGCTGCTGGGGATTGGATGGGCTAATGACAACGCGACAGTCATTAATTTTAAGAAGCAAGTGATGATCTTTGAAAACCAGGATCTTTGCGTCATTGCTCCATTGGATTAGGAAAAAGGACGATGATATACTGAACTAGTGAAAGATGAAATTGTACAGGGATGGGATCATGCATACAACCTTTCAGAAGATTACGTTCATCCCACTGTTGAGGGAGAACTCGGTTGGCGCAGTTCTAGCTCAGCGATTTCTGATTTTGAATATGCTTTAGAAAACTGGCAGAATCGCATGCATGAAGTATCATTCAGAAAGTGCGGGTTGATTACACAGTCGCTGCGTCGTGTCGCAATTGAGTCTGTTGAGATGTCAGTATATGAAAGGCTGTCGGGATTGTTTGAGTTTCTGGTTGCATTTGAAGCTAGGGTGTCAGAACCGCAGCGACTGCTAGCATTGGAGGAAGCACTGAAGGCTACTCCAGCAAGGTGGTGGGCAACCCATAAGAAGTTGATTACTGATTGGCCGCAGTGTCGACGGCTGCTGATGGTTTGCTTTGGCGACAACGAAATCTATCACACCGGGAGGTACGATGGGCGGAATGACCTTGGTAGTCATTTGATGGAATGTCAGACTCTATGGGCCTCGCGACCAAGGGATAAATGGGTCCATGCATTTATCCACACTTTGGATGAATTGTTGCGGTCATGGTATGCTTTATCTGAACTGCAAGGGGAAATCACCACATGGTTAGAGTTGACAGTTTGCTTTACGCATACCTTCAGCTTCGCAGATATCAACTCAAATGTTCACAATGCTTTGCAGCTGATTTGCGACGTCATTTTGAAGGTCATTCCAATGGAATATCCTATGGATCCGCATACCCATTGCAAGATGCAGTCAATGATGGAGTGTTACAATATCAGTGGAGGACCAGAGGATGGGGATGATCCATGCAATGTCAGCATTCCAGAGTCATAATGGATTCACGATGTTGTAGCACCTAATGCACTAGCGGATCTGATCAGTCAGCCACTAAAGCTCGGGAAGGTCAACATTGGCACAAAGGAGAATACAAAATTTGCAAATATTGGGGACTATTGGGATGACAAGATGATGGCGAAGGTCACCACATTGTTGCATGAGTTCCAAGATTTGTTCCCAGTGAAGTTTTCTAAGATGAAGAGAATCTTGGGGGATTTAGGGGAGATGAAGATTCCATTGAAGCCAGATGCAAAACCAATTAGGCAGCGACCATATCGACTGAATCCGCAACATAAGGAATGAGTCAAAGTAGAACTTGACCACATGTTGGATGCTAGAATTATTAAATCAGTTGAGGAAACAGACTGGATTAGTCCTATGCTGGTGCAGTACAAGAAGATAGGTGAAGTGCACATTTGTGTCAACTTGCGGAAGTTGAATGACGCATGTCTGCATGATCCATTTCTGACTTCGTTCACTGATGAGGTGCTAGAAGGCATGGGCAGTCAAGAGATGTATTCATTCACGGATGGTTTCTCTGGTTATCATCAAATCAGTATTGCGACAGAGGATCACCATAAGACGATATTTGTGATGGAATGGGGTTGTTTTCAGTACACGGTGATGTTGTTTGGACTCAAGAATGCAACTGCAATATTCTCTCGAGTTGTTGTTGCTGCCTTCATGGATTTGATTCAAAAGTTTCTGCAGGTGTACATGCACAAATGGACAGTGTATGGGTTGATCAGCAATCATCTCTCAAACCTGGGACTGATGTTGGAGCGTGGTCGACAGCATCAGATATCGCTGAACTTAAAGAAATGTATCTTTTTTGTGTCATTTGGGCTATTGTTGGGTCACATTGTCTGCAAGGAAGGATTGTTGGTTGACCCAACAAAGATTGTGCTCATTATGAGCTTGACACCACCGACCAATGTCAAGCAGTTGAGAGCGACATTGGGGCATGCCGGGTACTATCGCAATTTCATCCGAGGGTATGCAGCAATCACGACCCCTATGGAAAAGCTGTTAAAGAAGGATGCAGTATTTTTATGGAGTCCCGAGTGTCAAGCTAGTTTTGAAACGCTGAAGGCTAAGCTAGCTTCCGCACCCATATTGGTTTTTCCGGACTGGAGCAAGGAATTCCATGTTCATGTGGATGCATCATCGATTACGCTGGGAGTTGTGCTCGCGAAACCAGGGGAAGGGGATCTAGATCACCCCATTGCTTTCGCGAGTTGGAAGTTGTCATCTGCAAAGAGGAACTACACCACTACAGAGAGGGAAGGTCTGGCGATGATCTATGCACTACAGAAGTTTAGGCACTACTTATTGGGAGGTCACTTCAAGATGTTCACCAATCATTCTGCATTAAAATATCTGGTCAATAAGCCTATGTTGGGGGGAAAGATATGTTGTTGGCTATTTCTTTTCCAAGAGTTTGATTTTGAAGTGATTGTGAAGCCAGGACGGTTGAACGCAGGACCTGATCATCTATCATGGATTGAGACTGGGGAGGAACCAACCAACATTAAATATGGGTTTCCAGATGTGCTACTCTTCAGGGTTGACATTGTTGATGACTACTGTGAATTCAGTTTCTGGAAACAAGAACCGCACCGGAGGGACTCACCACTAGTCAAAAGAAGCATCTTATGGTCAAGGCTGCGGATTTCCAGCTGATTGCAGGACAATTGTACAAACTGGGATCAGACAAGATCTTGAGGCGCTGTGTTCTACCTCATGAGCAAGGGAAGATCTTGTCAAAAGCACATGCAGGGATGGCTGGTGGGCACTATGGTGGTTGTGTGACTGCCAGAAAGGTGCTTCACGCAGGGATTTGGTTGCCCACACTTCACAATGATGCAACAGATTATGCGCAGACTTGCGATGTCTGTCAGAGAACTGGGAAACCCTCCAGGAGGGATGAGATGCCGCTAATACCTCAAGTGACACTGCAGCCATTTGAAAAATGGACAGTGGATTTCGTGGGACCTATCAACCCACCTGGGAAATGCAATGGTGCACAATACATCATCACAGCAACAGATTATCTAACAAGATGGGTGGAGGTTGCACCAGTCGTAGATTGCATCGTTGCAATGGCAGCACATTTTTTATTCGACCACATTGTCACTTGGTTTGGTTTCCCGAAGCTATTGATGAGTGATCAGGGGAGTCACTTCATCAATCTCACCATCAGCGCATTGACAGCAGAGCTGCAGATACAACATAATAATAGCACACCATATCATCCGTAGGAAATGGGACAATGGAAGCTTTCAACAAGGTCTTGGAGCATGAGCTGACAAAAGTTTGTAATGTGAACCACGATGATTGGGATTTGAAGATTCCAGCAGTTTTGTGGGCGTATCGCACTACTTGTAAAAGGTTGACAGGACAGACACCATTCAAGTTAGTATATGGGCAAGAAGCGATTATGCCTATGGAGTACATTGTTACGACTCCGCGCATAGTGGCAACGACAGGTATGGATGATGAAGAGGCATTAGGAGAACATTTGGTGTAGCTCGTGCAGCTGGAGGAAGACCATTTTATCGCAGGTTTACACCAGAGCATCGAGAAGGATCGCCAGAAGGCTTGGCATGATCATCATATCAAGAACAAATAGTTTCAGCAGGGTGATTTGATGTTGTTGTATGACAGCAAGTTTATGAAGCATCCACGAAAATTGCAGATGCATTGGCTTGGTCCATATCGCATCAGTAGCATAACTTCAGGTGGAGCAGTACAGCTAAAACAGTTAGATGGAGCGATGCTCCCAAAGTTGGTTAATGGTAGTCGGTTGAATCCCTTTAGGATGATCTTGGAGCAGCGTGATGCCTAAGTCGCATGAAAAAAAAAAAATAGAAGTAGGATGCTAGGTGGCGAGATGGCGCACCAACCGGAAGAGAATGCGCAAACAGAGATGGTCGTATCGCAGTTGGAGCATAGGTTCAGGACCGTTGCAGGGTTGTGACCCCATCAAATCAGCAATCATTACGAATCATTAGCAAATGGGACTTATTCTCTCTGACGGGTTTGATTGATAGTTGACCCGGATTGGCGCCCGAGTTAGGCATGTTTGGCACATGGAACACACTATGGAAGCGTGGCCGGTGGCACCAGGAGTGATAGTTCGCACGTTTTGGAATGCATGGTAGTTGGTGGAAGTATGGTCGCCACTATCGCATGTCAGTAGACTAGTCTACACAAGTAGGAAACAACGGCATGACATGCTTGGCACCTTACGTGAATGGACGTTGCGAATGATTCTCAAGGCAGACGACCGGACCGGGGTAATGCATAAATACAAGAACCAGAGGCTAGCTGAGCAAAGAGATATCTATCAGAGGAGAGGAATTTATGCTACGAGAGGGTTAGCCATCTAGTTAAGTTAGGAATTCCAAGGAGACTATGGAAATGATTCATTTCATTTCATGCGGAAGCACACTAGGTGCGCTAAGGGCCCAAATGATGAGTGTGCATGAGTGCCTTGAGACGGCAGTGACGAGGACACTCGGGTGCAACGGAGATGAAGTCTCATCCGAGATGTCTAGGAATGTGGTGGTAGTTCAAAGAGTTGTGGTCCTTGCAACCACTAGATTAGCAAGGGCGTCAGCCCCCTGGTTCCAGTAGACGGTGATCTCTAGTGCGAAACAGATGTGATGGAGCAGTCGGCCTGTTTCGCACCCTGATATTGTTTGTCCTCTTTTTCTCCATTTGTTCCTAGTTTCCACAGACTGGAGGAAGAGTTTGAACAGTTCCTGATAGCCCGAGGGACGATCACTGTAGCAGTATGAGAAGTACATCATAGGGAGACAGCAACCGACGTATCCGCTTGAAGTACACAACAGCGAGTTCCAGACAGCAAGAACAGTTACAGAGGAGTAGTCCAGCAACTGATGAGTCTATATACACCATGTCCAGTTGACATGCCTTGAGGGAGAGACACAAGATTGTGTTGGGGGCTTATTGGCAGACGGTTTGATGAGTCAGCATCGCGGATGCTGCGCAAAGCCAAAGATACCGCTGAAGGAGGAAAGCAGAGCGAATGGCGATAGTACTTTTTGTATTTTTTGGGTCATTTGGACCATGACATATGTATTTTGGGTCATTTGGACCATGTCATATGTATTTTGGGTCATTTGGACCGCATTATGTGGTTTTTTGGGTCATATGTTTGTAGAGTTGTTAAGAAGTAGTTAGTAAGTGGACAAATAATGTAAAGGCGCAAGCCTATAAATAGATGTAGGTTTGTAGGTGTTGAGATATTCGATATCAGAGATTGGATTGATCCAAGCATGTGTTGATTTGGGTATGTGACAGAGACCAATTTTGTTGTATCTGGGTTTTTGCGAAGATAAATATGATGTGACAGAGTTTTTGAGTAGAATCCTTGTGTTGCTTCCATCTTTCTATGGTAAATTCCTTATGCGATATGAATCTGTGAATGATGAGATGTTTCCTTATTGCGATTAATGTTTTACTGTTATATCTGTTGCGCAATTATGATTCTGTCAATAATGCGATCTGTTGAATGATGTTGCAATTATGCTTAATGACTAAGTTGAATGCTTAGATCTATGTCTGAATGATGCAATGAGTTGATCAGGTAATGCACAACATCCTCCTACATTCGGCGGAAACATGGTTCCGTCAACTCTCCCTTGAACATCTCGGGTGAGACCTCATCTGCTTTGCAGGTGTTGTTGGACAAGGTAAAACCTATTTGGGTCGGTGCTCAGGGAGATCGTGATGGTTTGGGTGTCGACAGTGTCGGGAACCCCTGTCGACTGGGTTTGCGTCAACAGGCATGATTTGGATTCCTAAGTACTTAAAAGTATTCGAATAAGATTATAAATATAATTTGAGGACCTAGCAATTTGATGCATCATATAGTGGGAAACATCAACCATAAATATTGATTTTATATTTATTGATTTATCCCTCTAAAGAATCCAAATATTTGTTTAATTTGTTCTTAAATATTAGGGCTATAATCATTGAGGCTCCCCTTAAAAGAAGGGTTTTATCTACAAATTGGGTGTGGTTAATTTCTTTAATACCCAAACAATTTTAACTCCTTTATACATACATTCCCCATATATCACAAATGATTTTTGATCAATGGAAGAAACATCCATTTGAATAAAGAGACAAGAATATTTATTCCTCCAGATCCCGATCAAGTGTGGGCCCCACCTCTTATGGTTTGAACTCTATTATAGAGGACACTCTTCATGGACGATTATTAATTATTTGTGAGTATGAATAGGCACTCGCCTTAATATATTTTGAACACCTATAACTAATAAGAGAGGGATAATTTCACATGACTTTGTTAAGAAGTTAATAAGCCATTGAAGTTTAAAAGGCCCAAGTCCTATGTGGGGCCTCTTTATTCAAACTAATTTAGAAATTCATTTTGATGGAATTTATTTCATCACTCAACAATCCATTATACTTAGAGATGAGGGAATTATTTTTTTAATCTAACGTTGAATCCATGAATGTTTCCTATAATGAGACTAAGAACCCAACCCACATGTGGGACCCGCCTTCTACAAATTAGAATAATCTAATCTTGAAAAAAGGAATGCACTTCAAAGTGTGAAGCTTGAGTACATTATTTATATATATAATATTGTAAGCCTGAGAAAGGGTTTCCATTTCAATCTTTCGAATCCCAATGTGTGAGTGGGACCAACCTCTTATTTGTTCAAAGGATGTACTCATTTAAAATGATAAATTATTCTTAGCTCTTGACCTTTTTTATCATTCTATTCAAAGTTCAAATTATTTTGAAACAAAGGGGTATCCCCTTTCAACCTTTTGAGATTTTATTTGAAGTTGAACATGTTAATGATAAATTTAACAAGATGTTGAAATACCTTCAATCCTCTATGACCCAAAAAGGCGATATATATGTAAAGTCATGTCCAATCCTATTCGACTAACACAAGATATTTCCAAAAGATTGAACACCTTGAGTAGCCACTCACACAAACATATCACAAGTCAAAACACCAGTGTTTTTACATGGTTAAAACCTTATTAGATGGAAATAGTCCATGGCACTAGCCAAATATCTACTTGAGGCAATATTATTATGCAAAATAAGAATAATGTTACAATGAGTTTCTCATAATCGATCAACTAGAGGATGACCCTCCATGTTATTTAAATAGATATTGTGGACCAATTGGGGGTTGAGCCACATATCAATGGTTGTTAATGTCAAGGTGAGAATGGATCGTCCGATCACTCTATGTCTACTAAGAACATATCATGACTTTTGAATTGCATAGATACAAATGCATACTAATGCATACTAAAGAAACACACTTTACCTAAAGATACATTATAAGAAGTTGATCTTAAGAAAATACTAAGTGTCTAAACATCCTAACATCCCCCTTTAAGAACAACTTGGGATAGGATTGAAGGATTTACAAAAGTGACACTATAGGAGAAGGAAGGAGGCATTAGATCCTACCCCCCCCCTTAATGAAAATTTCCCGAACCCCTAACATAGATTGAATTTTGGTAAACTTTTCTTCTATAAGAGACTTTGTGAAGATGTTTGAAACTTGATCATTTGTAGGGAAAATAGCACTTCAAGAACATGAACATGAGAAAGATCCCTTATGAAGTGAATATGCAACTCAGTGTGTTTGTTGTGTTGATGTTGAACTCTATCTTTGGAAAGCTTGGTGGCACTCTGATTGTCACACCAAAGGGTAGTTGGATGTTGTTGCTTGAATACAAACTCTAAAAGAATATGTCTAAGCCTCAAATATTCCTAACATTCGTTAAATACAACTCGATACTTTGCATCTGATGAAGAAGCAAAAATATAAGCTTGTTGTTTCTTACAACCCTACATGACAAGTCTAGAACAAAGAATGAAAACATAACCTATAGTATTTTTTTCTGATCATCGGGATATTTGCCCCAATCTAAATTAGTGAAGCCAACCAACAAAGAAGTCCCCCTTGAACTATAATGAATCCCAAACTAAATGGCATCCTGAATATATCAAAGTATCCTTTCACTGCTTTTCAATGTCTTTCATGGGGTGTTTTAATATAGTGGGAAACAAGAACAACGACAAAGGAAATATCAAGACACGTATGAGTCAAGGACAAGAAACTACCAACACACTAACAATATAGGGTGGAATCAACTTTGGGTGAAGTGCAAGTGGAAAAAAGTTTGACTTCAAGCTAGAAGGGAGATGGGGTTGGTTTACAATATTCCATGTGAAAGCAATGAAGAAGGTCACAAGTATAAATAGACTAAGAAATAAAGATTCTTCTTTGGTTTGCAATACTTCGAGGCCAAGAAATTAATGCAAATGTCCAAATTCTATCATTTAAAATTTTTGCTTAAGGATTGATTTCACATGGGTTAAATTTTATGGTCATTGCCAGTAAGAATAAGGTCATCAACATAACAAACAAGGATGGTGAGATGGTTTCCTACTTCCTTGGTATAGGCATTGGGGTCAGAATGACATCTAGAAAAACCAATGCCAAGGAGAAAGCTATCCATTTTGGCATACCAATCTCAAGGAGATTACTTAAGGCCATATAGGAATTTGTTAAGGTGAAAGACAAGGCTAGAGTCATTCTGAACATATCTAGGAGGTTTTTCTATGTAAATTTATTCATGAAAATCACCAAGCAATAAGGAAGACTTGACATCCATTTGATGAACCTCCCATTTATGTAAGGAGGCAAGGGAAAGAACATGGCATGTGGAGTTCATTTTGGAGATAGGGGAAAAGGTTATGTTGTAGTCAATTCCTTCAACTTGGTAAGATAATTTGGAAACTAACCTTTCCTTAAGTCTTTCAACACTTCAATCCGATGCATACTTAATTCTATAGACCCATTTACATATGAAATTTTTTCTTCCTTTCAGAGGAGGTACAAGATCCCAAGTATCATTCACCATTAAGGAATGATATTATTCATCCATAGGTATGTCCTAATTTGGATTTCCTTAAGCTTCTACAAATGGATTTGGATCATAATTCTTTGAAACTTGAACCAAAAGAGAAGTTTACTGGAATTGAGAACATGTTAGGCATTTATGTCTGGGATCACCGACGAGATCACTAGTTTCTTCACATGTTGTATGATCCCATCAAGGAAACAATTGTTTTGTTCCAATGCAAGGAAAATAGGAAAGAATAGGTGGGTTTTCATCTTCAATATCATCATCAGATGTCTGAGTAGGAACACTGTAAATATTTTGGGAGTAGAAGATGGCTCAAAGGACATAGATGGAATAGACATTGAATTAGGCTTGCATGTCAAGATATTTTCACCAAATTTAACATATATTCTAATAATTTTATCATCAGAATGCGGATGAAGAATTCTATAACCATTGGCATCTTTAGAATATCCAACAAATATGCACATTTCACTTGTAGGCTGTAATGCTTTCCATTTTGCATCAAGAATATGAGCTCGTGCTTCACTACCAAATGAATAGAAGTGGATGACATCTGGTTTAATGGTACTACATGCTTCTTCCGGCATTATACTTTTTAAATATTTAGTAGGATTGAAATTAACTATTTAATTGGAAAAATTAATGGCTTCATCCCAAAATTTAAGACTTAGTTGTTGAATTTGTACACCTTGGTAATATCATAAACAATTCCAATAGCTAGGACATGTTTTGGATATTTGAAATCCTTGATTACAACTTGGTGAGGTGTAAACTTTACAGACTTACCTTCACCAGAATGAGTGATTTGATAGATGGACAACAAATAGCATAAAATTCTTGGAGCACATAATACATCATTGAATTGTCCATCATATACCTGAACTGTTCTAGATCCTTCAACATTAAGAGATCTATCATCACCAACAAATATTTGTTTGGTGTTACATTCATTCATTGTAGAAAATATTGATTCATCTTTAGCCATAGGATAAGATTCTATAGAATCAATGAGCCACTCATTCGAAGAAGAGAAAGATGCATTGAAGGAAAAACTAGAAGAACAATGTACATTTCCTTCATTTGTAGAGTCAGAAGACAAATCAATGTTGATGTTGTGCTTCTTCATTGCTACTTCCAAGGTTACCATATTCTTGAAACACTTCAGTTCCACATGACCATCTTTCCCACAAAAGTTGCAATGACACTCAATCTTCTTACCTTTCGATTTGGTTCCTTTGTCATCTATGGAAGGATGTGCTGGATGAGAGGGTTTGGAACCCTTATTTTTCTTATTATTGTGAGTATTTTTGTTCTTGGGGTTCTTGTTTTTGTTCTTTTTTTGTGCCACTAAGGCTTTGCTAGATGTATCTACATTGTTGATTACTCCAATACATATGAGCTTTTCTTGATCTATAATCAAGTAATCACAAAATGATTAAAGAGTGGGGTATTTATAATTACTCCCCAAATATTCTTTCATGGAGTAAAATGTAGATACAAAAATAGAATAGGTGGGACCAATCTTGGAAAGAGTAGCATAAGTACATTGTTTTTATGGCTTAAGTATTTTGCACTCTTCAACTAAGGTTCCAAGCATTTTGATTTTAGATAGATAGTATTGACTACAAGAAAATTCACTTGGATTTAAGGAAATCAACTCATTTTCAAGCTAGTGACCTAGAATCTCATTGTGTTTATCAAATACAGTTTCTAAGTTTTCCCAAGCCTTATCTAATTCATCAATTCCTGATATGTGGATCGTAAATCAATAGAAATTGACATCTCGATTAATCCATGAGATTCATCACATTTATTGACCCATTTTATTTTCTTATCGGCATCACTAGGTTTAGTTTCATTATGCACCACAATCTTGTAAAGTCCCCTACTTTGTAGGACATCCTCCATATGGGATTCCATTAGTTGGTACTAGTAAGCATAATATCACATGGAGTAGCCATATTTCATTACATAGGTAATATGACTTCAAAAATAGAAACTGATAGTCTAGGTGCTTAAAGATCTCAAAAAATAGGTAGTTTAACAAAACAATATTGAAAATAGACTCTGGATGAGGATGTTATGGTTGTTTGAAAAACGGTAGAAGTAGACTCCAAATGGAAACATTGCATGTATAAAATTGACCCAGGTGGTTAAAAAAATGCCCCTCCTCTTCCCAAGCCTAATCTTTTAAATCACTTTACAATAATGTTATTTATGTGAACCACTTTTATAAAATAACTGGAGTTCACTTTTACAATAAAGTTACTTTTAATATTGCATGCAAAAACTAAAACACTTCATAATTGAAGGATCCAATAGAATTAACTCCACAATGGAAATTGTAAATGTTATTGAGAGAGATAATGAATAAATACAAATGAGATAACAATTGTGAAAAATAAACAACCGGAAAATCATCAACAACTTATTAATTACATAATATAACCCCAAAGGATTATATGAATAACATTCGCCCCCCCAAGCTAAATGGGTGTTTGTGGGCCCACACATCATTCTGAAATTTTCAATATTTTCTTTTCCAAGTGCTTTGGTGAAGATGACTTCAATCTACTCACTTGTGGAACAGTGTCTTAAATCAATAGTCTTGGACTCTACATGATGTCGAATCAGATTATATTTTGTGTTTATGTGCTTGTTTCGATCATGGAATATGGGATTCTTGGCCAACGTGATTACATAAGTATTGTCAAACAAAAGAGGAGTAGAATTCACTTGTTTCTCCTACAATTCTTCAAGTATTTTCCTGATCCATATAATCTCCTTTGTTTCTTTTGGAGTTGCCACTTATTTTTCCTTTGTTGTGGAATTTGTAGGAAATGAATGTTTGTATGATCTCTAGGAGGTAGCATGAAGTTCATACTCCATTTCCTTTATCCCAATAAAAGTATAAATTGGAATATCCAATCAAAGTAAAGGAATCCACCTTAGAATATTTGATTCCATAATGTTGTGCTCCCTTCCAGTACTTTAGAACTCTTTTTGCAACATACCAATGTCCTTCACGTGGTTTTTGCATGAACATAGAAAGGAGCCAACAACAAATGAAATATCTGGTTTGGTGGTGGTAAGGTACATAACACTTCCCATGAGCTACCTATACTTGGTATCATCCTCAAATTCATTCCATTCTTTTGATGTAAGCTTTATATTTTGTTTCATTAAAGTAGACATCAGGTTACATTGAACCATGTTGAATTTGTTCAATAGTTCTCCAATATACTTTATTGTTGTATGTGATTTGGCACACACCCATGCCAAAAGGAACCTGCTAAGGGGTTGTGCATCCTCAACAAAGTTTCAAAAATGAAATAAAAGAACTGAAACTAAAACTAGAAATTAAACAAAGAAAGGCATATCTAAAATAAAATTAAACCAAAAACTTTTTTGCATTATTCAATCAAGCAACACACATGTAAAGGCACAATGTAAAGAATAAAGAATTATTTTTTCTTTTGTATTGAAATGAGATATTACAAGGGTAAGAATTACCTCAAAAATAATAGTGAAGGGGTCCCCTACAGATGTCCAAGGAAGGGTCTGTTGTTTCTTCTGACGATATCACAATCCTACAACCACACTTCACAAGGTGGATCTCCAACAGATAAGAAAGAATCCAAAGGAGGATAGCTTCAAACTCAAAGGGAATCTCGATAGAGCGACAACTTAAGAAAAGAGAAAGAGAATTGTGTGGAATTATGGACTTTGAGAACATTTTATAAGTACAATAGTGGCTATGGTGAGCATCTGGGGTTAGGTTTTTGGGCCCATGTTTCATCACATGATTTAGGCCATGTAGGGGCTCATGTAAATATTTCTTCTATTTTGTCTGAAGATGGGGTTAGACATTTTTGTAGGTTTTTTGTAGCTTGGGTCTCTCTTATCGAATTATATGAGCAACTTAGGTTGCTTCTTTCAAGAGGAAATTCTTGACTTGTTTTTTAAAGTGTCTCCTTAAAGGTTGACTTCCATTTTTTGGGATTTTTATTACTTTCTCAAAGTCCAGTGGGTGTAAATGAGATGAAGTGATGATATATGATGTTTAAGGGGCTAATGACATGTTAGGTGAGAAAATTTTGGTTGTTAAATTATTCCCCCCTGATGTGTGAGGTCAAGAGCTCATTGTATGGCCTACATAGTACATCATAAGATTCTATTGATTTCAAGAGATAAGTGTTATGGTGATGTAGAGGATGAAAACAGATTTAGAAGGGAATTCACTTCCCATAATACCATAGGGGTCCTTACCTACAAATATAAAGGTGCATATAATTCCAAATATATAGATGAGTTGGGCATGCCCATGCTCGTATCAATGTGTCAAACATAAAAATTGTGATCTAGGACCATAGGGGACTTGACTAATACACCAATAACTACTGTGTACATCATAAGTGTCTAGTAGGGACTCAAGTCAAGGAGTACATAATAATTTCTCAATCATAGCTGATCTGAAATCCAAATGGGATGTTGGATCACAATAACTGATGCTCTACAAGAACCAGAGGTGTCCAACATCTACTGTGATTCAAACAAACTAGAATTCTGAGTCAAACGGGTTTAGGGAATTGCATATGGAACTGGATACAATAGGATTCACGCAACTGGGGCTTCTAGAACACTTTCACCAATGCAACCCAGATATTACAATAAATATATAGTTGGAAGGTTTACACACGAACTCACAAAAGAAATAGTGTTGGGGATATCTAGGGTCTTCTACCAAATGACGAGAGAACCATCAACTTGTATGAATCTCATCGATGGGATAAATGAGTTGACGTAGAGCACATGAGAAATAACCAAACTAAGGGGCAATAAGGTCTCCCCTCGGTCAGTCCAAGGGAATCATCAATTATGGTTATGAGGCTAAGGTATAGGATACCCATGAGTATATCCTCTGGAATATATGTGTTGCTATTGATAGAGGGAGACCTACAATTGACAAGGAAATAGTGTTTCCTTGATGGAAGCATGAGGAATACAAAAATGATATGAGTAGATATGAACAAGTAACTAAGACATTTTTTGGGGATATGAGGGTTATAGTGTATGGAAATCAAACTTCCTTTGTTCAAAGTATGAAAGCGAGGATGACTTGGAAGCATGTGTGGGATTTCTTGATTGGATCAGGGAAAAGACACAACCGCGATACTATGGGACATGAATGCAATGGGGCGGGGACAAGTAACTGAGACATTTTTTGGGGATATGAGGGTTATAGTGAAAGGGACTCAAACTTCCTTTGTTCAAAGTATGAAGGCAAGGCTGACTTGACAGCATGTGTGGGATTTCTTGATTATATTAGGGAAAAGACACAACTGGGGTACCAAGGGACATGAATGCAATGGGGGGTATTTTACTCATGGATATGGGGATACTAATATGGTATGAATCCAAGGGTGACTCATCATAGAATACTCTAAAAATAGGTGACTATGGGGTGCTTCCATAAAATGAGAATATATACGATTTGTAAGAGTGATGAGGAGCATTGTTTGTGAAATAGTTTCTACGATGCATGGGCACTGAAGAAGGAGTACTCCATAATCGTAGATTCCCAAATGTATGAGTATCTAGAAAAAGGGGGTGCTTAAAAACACCATTGTATAATGGTTGCTAAGATGGGTGGCTACCTTAGCGAGATGAGAAGGAATGGCAAGGAGATAAGCGTCCATCTAGAATCGTAGATTCCCAAATGTATGAGTATCTGGAAAAAGGGGGTGCTTAAAAACACCATTGTATAATGGTTGCTAAGATGGGTGGCTACCTTAGTGAGATGAGAAGGAATGACAAGGAGATAAGTGTCCAATGAAATGATTTAGATGAATCAAATGATTGGGTGATAACAAATGGATCTTTGATGGTGGGGTAGGACACTGATGATAATCTTCTTGCGAGGTGGTGAATGGTGGAAAAATAATGTGACTGAGGTAGTACGAATGGAGCAGTGGGATCATGAATGTGTAATACAAGACACCAACATGACATGATGGACATTAGTCTAGGATTCCATGGGGTCATCAAGTGAGGGACATCATTGAAGTATTATGTGGCTAAGTGAAAAATCACATACTAAATAGACTCCCAATCCTGTGAAAAAATAATATCATGGGTGCCAAAGGGAAAGGGTCTCTACCCATGTGAGAGAGGCTTTACTATCGAGTAAGGGTGAATGAAAGTGTGTATGGGTTGGTACACTTAGTCAAACAAATGGTGTCATATATGCATAAAATGGAGGTGAAGTCTTATGCACAATATGTTCTATAGATGGGGAGCACGTATATGCTAGATTGAGATTTATACCTATTGGAAATAGCTATCTGCTCAAATTGGTGAATCTCATCATAACCTAGTTGTGTACACATGGAAATGATACCCAATCATAAAGGTGCATCTGGAAATCAATTTGAATGTACTAGTACCATATAACATATAAAAAGTTGAATTTACCTAAGGGCACAGAACTTGAGGTGGGTGGAAGAGGTCCCTAAAAAGACTTCTCGAACATGGAAAAAGGATCTCATAATCAAGAAGAGCATAGAATCATTATTCCAAAAGTATGAACTATGCATCAAACATATGTCGTATTAGGATGTAATGCTTAGAGGGAAAAAGATGCCCAAAAGCACTTAAATAGAGGTAGGTCCACCACTCCAGGTGTCATTGTCACTGTTCACTATTGGAGGAGTGTGGTGAACCCATATTTTTAGGCATTGATTTCTTCTATATCGACCATAGGTTTCAGATTCCACGAGTTGCAGGTTATTGGTCTCATCCTCTTGGTTAATTTCATCAATTTATTTTGTTCATTTAGGCTTCTAAGGGACCCTATAGAACCCCTCAATTTTTTTAGGGCTGGGTCACATTTTTCGAAGGGTTATGGGCGATTTAGGTTGCTCTTTTTCCTTTAAAATATGCAAATTGGGTCGCTCCTATTGGAGAGATAGGTGTGGCCTAGGTCGCACTTTTTGGGAGAAAGAGTTCAACCCAGGTCATTCTTTTCTCCAAGATAAGCGTTACTTGGGTCACTTTGTTCCTTCAAACAAGTGTGGCCTGGGAAAAGATGAATATTTTGACTTTTGATTCAAATTGGTGCAAGATGTTGTGGGTCAAGTGGAGGGAAAGGGATGTCACAAAAATTTAATGAGAAATTCACAAGGACCAATATATTAGGGACATTCTAGCCAGGCATGGGTTACTGAAATTCCTTGAGAACCCATTGATGTAGATCGCACCATTACTACTCAATAAGATTGTTTAGTTTTGGGACTGGGACTCCTCTTTATTATCTAAGGTGAGTGAGTGTAGCTCACTTTACAAGGAGTTCATTTCATGACTAGTCTCCCTCTACTAGAGGTGTTTAGTGAGACACAACCAATGCATCCATGTGACATGGACATGAAGGATAACTCGATCGCCATTGTTTAACAAGTGTAGAGCTCCATGGGACATCGATACTATTGGCCTACACTAAATGCTTGGAGACATGGGTTATTACTACAAGGAAGGTGAGGGTCCTTTTATAGAGTGGCACACACAAGATCTCAGGAGGGAAGATGCTCCTACTAGAGAAAGTATTGGCTGGGATATGTTTTGGGTGGGACAAGATGTTCTGGATGTCGGTTCATTGACAGTTGAACCAATGCAGCTGAAATGGAGGGGATTTTGGCTTAGCTTATTTCATCTCCACCTTATTTTTCAAGAAGGTGCCCACATTATGACCCCACTTTGTAGTGAGAGTCAGCGGCCCAATGGAACCTAAGATGAGGAGATAGGGTGAGATGATGATCAGGGAGGGTGGAGGTCTGATTAATCGAGTGTTCAGCCCCGTATACTTCACGTTGTGGTGATAAATTTGGATGGTAGTCAAGGAATACACATATGCAGGAATGGACTACCAAGGAGACCTGAAGCTACCCTATCCCCCTAGTCAGGCCTGGGGACCTAATGATATGTGTGCATTATGATTATAGTTGTGTTTACAACACTAGCGTAGATGACATCTATATTTTTATATGATATCAGTACGGACGAATTGTCATATTTGTTTGCATATGTGGGGCCAATGCCACCGATGGACTACCATATATGGCATGGTAGGGTCAAGGGAGTCGACCATCCCCCTGATCGAAATGACAATGGAGGAGTGTTGAGGTATTCCTTGACGGAATTTTTGGTGACATCAACTTTCTACTAGAGGGGGTTTCCAATGACGGGTGGGAGAAACTTGATGATGAGCTGATCATGATATGCTACTAGGCCCCTGCTGAGTAGTGCCTGACAATGCATCATATTGAAAAGGTTATTGAGGGAATCCGAGCCCTGATGCTGGGAGATCTACCCCGTATAGTATCTGATAGTGATGACGATGAGGATATTGAATATTATGCCTGAGATTATTCAAATGACAAATGAACAACACGATGATCTTCCCCCCGTGCTATGAGCAAGGAGATTTTTTTATTTATGTACTTATTTTTATGGAGTTGTTGGGGTTACTTGTTGTAAACATGACTATATTTTGGACGTGATTTTATATACATATGCATGTGAATGTAAATTTTTTATCATATCTACGAACCTCTTATTATGATGTGATGTTATATGTATAGATGAATGCAATATGATATGCATACGAATGAATTATTTCCTTGTTATTGATGATTAACTTGCCAATCTAGAATATCATTAGCCATTTGGTCTACTACACTTATGAAACTCCTAGGTACATGGATAAATGTAATGGATATAAACTATCTATCCAATTCTTTAGTACATAGAAACTTTCTAAAGAGGCAAGGATCATGTACCTAATAACAGTTGTTCAACTATGAGACAAGAAACTGGGAATCCAAATATACACAAAGGTGACAAATGTTCATATTGAGGGAATAGGATAGGAGGCCAATCACAACATTGTAGTATGCTTGGTTATTGGTGGATGCACCAGTACACATGCCATTGATATGCATCGTGTCATATGATGGGGAGTAAGGTACCCACATAGCCGAGTGAGATTTCTATTATATCTAATTGTAATGTCAACGTAACCGATGTAAACGATAAGATAAGGATCCATCTAAGATCAAGGAAACAAATCATGAGGATATCTTTCAAAAGGGGGAACAAAAGAAAAGAAAAAAAATTGATACAACAAACAATTGGTTCTTGTCATATTAAGCATAAAATATCTTGAGATATAATCCATTGCATGGATTCTTCAAGAGTTCAGCATCTGCACCAAAAAGGAGGTATCCCCCCTTAATGAGGCAATGTTTGACAACATAGGGTAATTTCCACATGGAATTGAACTTTACTTTTCCAATATTATCATGATATTGATCATAGGAAAGGACGAGATCACCTTCCTGAAATGTGTGGGGACGAACATGGGAATCATAGTGAACTTTCAACCACCGCTTGGCGACTTCGATCATTTAGAGTTCCACACGATGATCCTCATTTGCTTGTTCTAGGGTAATTAGGAATTGCTCTAGAGCAAAGGTCTCTATGAGAATTTTGATGATTATGTGTAGGGATGGTATATGGAACTCGATTGGGAGAAAAGACTCTACTCAATGCAAAAGATGGAAAGGTGTTAAACCTGTTGTGGTTTTGGTGGATGTTCAATATGCCCATAAAGCTAGAAAGAGAATGTGGTGCGAGTTAGACTTTGCTTGTCCACTATTCATGGAGCATGGTCTTGAGTATTTTGTTAAGAACCTCAACTTGGCCATTTCCCTAAAGGTAGTAGGTGGAGAAGAACTAGTGCTAAAATTTTAGAAGGTGTGAGAGATCTTTCTAGATGATCTCCTTGAAGTGGGAACCATGGTCGAACACCAATTAGAAAGGGACGTAAAATTGGTGATGATGCGGTTAAAAAATAAATGCATTGCAGTGGAGATGGTGCAATTGAAGTTTAGCATGGCTTCGACACATTTGGTGAAATAATCAACAGTCATGCTTATGTATTTATGACTACCAGATGACATGGGATTGCATTCCATGAAGTTTATGGCCCACTTGGAAATGTGGTTGACAATGAGGCACAGAGGGGGTTCTTGCTTTAGGAGTGAAGAGCTAGCAGTTACGACAATTTTTTAGTGCTACAATGCAATAAAAAACAAGAGTTGGCCATAAATAACCAATGCGGATGATATTTTTAACAGTGGCCATCCCTCTTACACCAAAATATCATCATCATGAGTTGTGTGTCCTTCATTTTCCTTGATTCCTAAATCACTTAGGCCAATTGATTGAAGGAAGAGTTGTGGTTATCCTTTTTTCCCTTTCTTGTCACCCCGACGCACCTTGCACATTGACAAAGTGCGTCAGACTCCTGGTGACGCACTCTGTACATTGACAGAGCGCGTCGGTGAACCTTTCTGCCTTTGGAGAAGGTGCACCATCCTACACAGATGCATGCTTCCTGTGGACAAAGTGTGGCACTGTTGGGTTAAAATGATAAAGAGAAGCTTCCAGCGGCTTCTAGAACTGATAGCTACGTGGAGGCTTATCCCTATGAACTAGGAAGGGTGGAACTCGATCCCCTTACCTTTTGGTATGATCCCTTGATCTTCTCCCACAAATACTCAACCTATCCTATCCATTTAGGCATATAAATACAATCCATCTCTTCATAACTAGGGGGGGGAGATAGAGCACTTAAAGGTTGGTGAAATTATGCTAGAGCTCATTTATTTTCATGCATTAGGAGGACAAATCTTGGATATTTGAGGCTAGGACCATTCGGAAGAATTTGCAACGTCAAAGCTTGGTTGTAATATCTCCCTATGTAATTCTTTCATTTACAGTAATACAGATTCTTTCCATAAAGTCTTGTTGTATTAAGATATTTAGAATTAGCTTCTTTGACTGCTAGTTTAGACTAATATTCATTTCATATTATTGGTATTTATATATTTCCACTTGTTTGTATATTATCTTGTAGTTGAATATAAGGAGCTACATCAAGCAAGGAGGTAGCACTACAAGCATAAGGTAATCCATTCCTTCATACCTCTTGCAATTTGGTTAATCTAGGAAAGATCTTTGTGTTTTGTACTGCTTTTGTTCTATATCTGAACCATTCAAACTAGGGGGATCGGTTAGTGTCCACACTAACGGAGTGTCTGCAAACAAAATTGGTAGCTCTGTTGGGGAAGAGTCCCATAGTCTTTGATTTTCTTGGATTATGATTTCCATTTTCTCGGTTTTACTCCAATAGCCTCTAAATTCCCTCCTTCTCTTGGATTTGTTTCTCAGAGAGTTATTGGGTGATCCAGTCTCTGATTGGGATATTTAGCTTAGCCAATTACCTTTTTTTCTTTTGGGATTGTTTGTTTCTTCAAATTTGGATTTCGCTCGATGCACCTAGGAAGTTCTGTGCCTACGTCACTGTAATTCTGACGCATTTTTTCCTTGGGGGAAAACTATGTCGTTGACACTCTTTTTTCGTGTTCAACCCGCGTCACTTACACACTTACCTTGTTTTTAACCTATGTCACTAGTATTCCAATGCCCTCGTGTATACTTGTAGAGTGCGTCACCCTGTAAAGCTTAGTGCAGAGGGTCAAAATCCCACAAAATTGGTTTTTTGTTGGTTTTTTGAGGTCCATGTCTCACTCATTGAAGCCATAGTGTTTCTCAGATTTGTGTGCTTTGTCCTTGGCTTATTTTGGAACTTAGAGCTTGATTTGACTCCTAGTTACTCAAGCGGTTATTTCTCTAGTCGTGGGAAATTTCAATCCCTCGTGAGTGCAACCAGTATTGTGACTCCTGTTAGTGCCTCTGATTTGTTTGCTCTGATTTCTAAGTCCTCCGAAAAATAGATTATTGTGATTCTTGCGCAATTTGGTGTGAGTTTTGTGTTTTATTGCATTTTTGGGTTATTGATTTCTTAAGAACTTTTGTTTGGTTAAAGATTGCAGTAGTAAATACGCTACTATTTTGAATCAAGCTTAAAGAAGTGATTGCATTCTCATATTTTTGAGTGAATTAGTTTGGAAAATAAAAAATTCTTTACTCTCTTCATTTTGAGTGGATTGCTTGAAACTGTTGAGAAGAGTGTTTTATGCTTTGGATAGTTGTTTAAAAAATCTTTGGAAGAGCTCAAAAATTGTGAATGCTTATGTTTTCTTGGTTTTAGAAGGTTCATCTTCATCTCCTTGAAAAGGTTAAGTCAATTTAGGCCTTCTTGAAGTATTGAAAAATCTAAGTGAATGCTCTTATATTTTTTATTTCCCTTCCACCTCTTTTATTCCATGATTTAAAATTGAAGTTATTGCAATCAAAGAGAAGTTCATAGCTTCATGCTTGCTTGTAGATTTAGCTTAGTTGAAAAGAAAAAAAGAAAATATTCTTAGTTTGGTATGTTATTTTCGTTTTGTTGGATTAAATGAAAGAGTGTTTGTAGTCTTTTGGTTTGATTGGAGAAGAAAGTTGATCAAAGAGAAGAAACACGCCTGCACGTTCAATGTTATTTTCGTTTCATTGGATTAAATATCCCATTCCGTTTTAATCCTCTTTGGATTCATGACTCTGTGTTTTACGATCTTGTCCAAACTGCTTGGATCTCCCAGCTACATATGGGAATCCAAGCTTAGAGCCATGATATTTGTGCTTAAGAGCTGGTCTAAGACCTCTTACAAAAATCCTAGCCATGTCAAACACCTTCTTCAATCAGATCTTGCAAACCTTCATCCCAGAATGGAGCATGAGGAGGTGACCCCCTCCTCACTCAGCCAGGAAAAGGATTTAAATCTGAAAATCCTCACTGCGGTCAAGCATGAAGAGGAAACGTAGAGAGTTAAGTTTAGATAGATGTGGCTAAATGGACGGTGATAGAAACACTGATTATTTTCACAAACAAGCTAAGGCTTTCCTCAGTCATAATGTCATTAAGGAGTTGAAGAATCAAAATGGAGAAAAGATAAGTGGGAAGCAGGATTTAAAGCTCCATATCTACAACCATTTCAGTGAAATCTACTATGATAACAGAGAAACAGACCCAGAAGGACAAGCAGATCTACTCTCTGGAATCCCCAATATTGTCTCGGATAAAGAAAATAGAGAACTCTCCAAACCTATCTTGGAATACGAAATTATGAATTCCATTTGGTCCCTTCACACAGACAAAGCGCCTGGTCCAGACAGGTTCACCATTAATTTTTATAGGATAGCATGGGATATTATCAAAGAGGATCTGAAACAAATGCTCAATTGGAACAGGAAGAAAGACAAAATAGGAGGGGCCACCAATTCCCTCTTCCTAGATTTAATCACTAAAGAAAAAACCTCGAGCTCTATTGACCACTTCAGACCAATATCTCTCTACAACACCTCCTACAAAATCCTTTCAAAGATCCTTGCAACCATAATGAAAAATGTCATGTGTCAGCTCATCTCAGAATCTCAAGGGGGTTTCATTACAGGTCGCCAGATCCTCAACAACATCATTATAATGTAGGAAGCGATCCACTCTAGCATTGAAAAAAAGCATCAAGGTATGGTCGTTAAGCTTGATATGGTGAATGCCTTAGATAGAGTAAATCACCCCTTTCTCTTTGAAATTATGACTAAGTTTTGGCTTCTCAAAAATATTTGTTCGTCGGGTTAAAGCGTGTATTAGCAGCCCCTGGATAGCCCCCCTTGTTAATGGCAAACCCACTAGCTTCTTTCAAGCTTCAAGGGAACTCTGCCAAGGTTGTCTAATGTCACCCTTCCTTATCTCTTAGTTGCTGAGTCAATGAGTAGGAAACTTAACCATCTGCAAGATTTGGGGAATTAAAAGGTCTAAAAATTGTCAGAGGGGTCAAATCTGTCAACCATGCTCAGTTTTTCGACGACACTATCTTACTTGGGGGAGCCTCCTCTATCATAGCCGAAAGATTCAACAATGTCCTCTCCCCCTTCCTTAAAGCTTCTGATGGAAAATTTAACTCAGTCAATTTCAAGGTTTACGGTTGGAACTGCTCTCCGGGGGTGTTAGCCAAAATTGCAAGAACCTTTGGTTTTGAAGGAATTGTAGCTTGGAACTCCTTTAATTATCTTGGAATACCTATCTTCAAAGGGAAAAAAAAGAGTCGCTTACTGGAAAGGATTGATAAACAAAATTAAAAATAAAATTAATTCTTGGGGATCTAGATGGCTCAATCCCGCTGGAAAACTTGTCCTTATTAATTCTATCATTTCTTCTTACCCCCTCTACGGTTGTTCTATCTCTAGCCCCCAAAACCATAACAAAGGAAATCAAAAAAGAGCTCAGAAAGTTCTTATGGCAAGGAGGAAAGTCCAATCACTCTAAAAAGTTTCATTTGATCAACTAGGACACAGACCCAAAATATATGGAGGTGCTGGGATCAAAGATCCAACGAATATGAACGTTTCTCTTGGTGCCAAAATATCATGGAGAATTATTTCCGGTAAAAAGGCATGGTGGAAGGAGATCCTCCACAAAAAATACATGACCGGTAGCAGAAGACGTTGTGTGGAAGAAATTGATCAGGGAAGAAGAGGGTCTTCAATCTGGGATCTAAGTAAGCGGGCGGATTTCATAATTCAAAGCATTCTTTCTAAATGGCAAGCAAACTAAGATCTGGAATAATAATTTTGGTTCAATATCCCCTGCAAACCTTCTGCATGATTTTCATGATTTAAAAGAATGGATAGAGCAAGCTAACATTCACACTCTATTTGATCTATCCTCCTGGTCTAATCGGGGAAGATGGGTTGGTTGGATCTAGTTGGAGTTACCGAAACACCCCTCTCATGATTATAATGCACTCCTTTCCCTATTCCACAGTTCACTCCCCGTTCACAAAAATATGAGGGACAAAAGAGGATGGGGAAAATTGGGCACTTACACTATCAAGGAGGGATATCGTTATTTGTATGCTCTTGCCAACCCCCGAATCAAGGATACTAAGTGGAGCAGAGTTTGGGGCAAGGATGGTAAATTCCTTCACTTGGACTCTCGCACACCGAAATAATTTAACCATCGAAAATCTCAGAAAAAAGGGGATTGAAGGACTGGTCAGATGCATTATATGCAAGGAAGCTGAAGAAATGATTGAGCATCTCTTTCTGTAGTGCAAATTCTCTCAAGAAGTTTGGCATCGTGCTTATCGGGAAATTCAACCCAATTTGATCTTTCCAACAAATTGGAATGATCTTTTTTGCAGTCTGGCATGATTACTATCAGAGTTTGCTTTATAGAAAGTCAGATTTCAAAAGAGCTTGGGTCGCTCTTCCTAAATTCATTTATTGGAAACTCTAGACTGCTAGGATAAATAAAGCTTTGAAGACATTAGTGCCACTCCAGGTAAAGTCCTCTCTTCTGCAAAGGCACTTTGGATTGACTCCCTTTCCACGAGAGGTATGAAAAACATTAGCAAAGAACCTTTAAACACGAAATAAAAAATTTGGGTGGAAGACCTCCCTACCTCCCCTCCCTATTCTCTTTCGGCCCAATCTTTCAAGAAACATATCTCTCAAAATTGGAAGATCAGAATGAAACCGGAGGATCTTCAAGTCTAGATAAGAAAATTGGTAGCTACATGTTGTTCTTTGATGGTGCCTTGAAAGGAAACCATGGGTTGGCAGGAGCAGGAGGAGTCCTTCTCGACTCCGAGGGAAACGAGGTGAAATATTTTGCTTGGGGAATTGGTAGGAGGACCAATAATGATGTCGAGTGGCTTGCATTGATCAAAGGAATGATGAAATCAAGGATCTGGTGGCCTTTGGAGACTCAATGCTGGTCATTAGGGAAGCTAGAACCTTAGCCACAAATTGCAGAAATCATGTCTCTAAGCTCCATCACCTCTTCAATTACATGGCTAAAGACTTCAGCTCTATCAACTTTCTACATGTTCTGAGGAACAATAACCAGAAAGCAGATGTCATGGCTAACGTCGGAGTTGGCCTTGAATGTGGAATTATGGTTAGCAATGGTCAATATCTTGGCATCAACTGGGTTCCCTAATATCATCTCCCATTCAGTTTTGATGTTGAAACATGAGTATTTTCTTAGCATTGAAAAGTGGCATTTCCCCTTGGCAAGGGAAAACCTTCATTTTAATCCTAGGAACTACAACCCATTGAAAAATTAGGGAATTAGTTATTTCAAGATCTCATTGGGATTCTCTTTCACTCCTTGAAACTTTCTCGCGTCATTGGAGCCCTCCACGTGCCGGACACATCTGGATCACATGCATGCCTTTAAGGAGGTAGAGGATCGAGGGAGCTTTGGCATATATTTTGATCGCGGGTGCCATTCTAGTCATTCTGCAGGGAAATTCTTGCGCAAGGAATAGGGTGTCTGAAGTTTGGTTCATCATGGAGGAAGACGCCCCTATCGCTATCTCGAGCCTCCCTGCGTTGCAATGTTTGCGCTGCAAGAAACAATTTCAATCTTTGGCCCATTCTGGGAGTGTTGGTTTGCAGAGAATGCCTTCAACAATTGACGTTGTGTAGGGTCAGGTTCTTGGTGCCTCTGTCCAAGCGCAGCCCATAATACATGACCACTACATAAAAGAAGCGTCGGGTCTTGGCAAGAATTGGACTCATTTAGCAGGTGAATGCACTGGAAACAATAACCCGGGGTCTTTGCCTGGGTTTTAAAGTCCTCCTACAGAGGTTCAAATGCAACTTAAGGATTTGGAATCCCAAGTTCGAATGCTCAGAGGGGAGAATTCTGACCTTAAATGGGCCATTTCTCATCTTTTCACTATTGTCCAGGTAACGAACACTGAGGTTCGTAGCAGTAGCACTAAGCTGCAGGAGCATTATGAAATTATTGCTTGGAAGTTTGAGAATGGTTGTCCCTGTTCTGTGGATCTGGGCACTCAAATTATGTCTTTGTATTGCAGCCTCAGAATTGTGGAAGCTAAGATCGACGACATGAGGGCTGGCATTAGGAATAACACCATCGCCTTTCAAGGAAATGTTGGAGGCATAGCCGGAGCTGCTGATGGGAATACATCAAAGAGTCCACACCAGTAATCCATCATTTATGGATCTTTCAGTCTTTCAAACTCCTTGCTCAATTATGTTTTTTCAGAAAGATAGAGATTTGGCTCTCTTTGCTAGGCTTGTAGAAGTTGTTGATCAACTAGTTTATGGTTTCTTTCTCTGTAATGTTCTACTCCTATATTTTGCTTCAAGGAAAGTTTGTTAGAGTCTACAGTTCTCACAGAATAGGTTTTGTTTATGATCTTATCATGACTGGAAAATGAAGAGCTAGGAATCATGGAAGGTCTTCGATTTTGGGATCAGTCTTCCCATCCTTTTTGTAAACTTGTTCCTCTTTTTATGTAAAAGCTCATTATCCGTTATTGTTAAAAAAAGAGAGAGAATGCACATGTCGTTACCATTGTCAAAAATGAATATATCACATATCGCTACCACATTCACTTGAATTCCACATGATTTTTTTTCCTAGAAGGCTCACCGTTCTTGAAGGATTGAAAACAACATGGAGTTAGAACCCCATGGATCTAATACCACTGAAGGATCCAATAGAATAAATCCACAATGGAAATTGTAAATGTTATTGAGAGAGATCATGAATAAATACAAACAAGATAATAGTTATGACAGTTAAATTCCCGGAAAACCATCAACAACTTATTAATTTCATAATATAACCCCAAAGGATTACATGAAAAACAATAATTTCAAGTGATTCACTTTTATAAAACAAGTGAGATGCATTTTTACAATTAATTAACTTAAAAATAGAAGTTACATGCACTTTTAAAAAAGTAACTACCAAAAAGAAGACTTGAACCCAACACCTCTTATCTAATAAAGAAACTTCCAATCAAGTGAGCTAATATAAAAGATATGTAAAAGTTGGAAGGGAAGAAGGGGCGTTTTTTTAAACTCATATTCCTTGAACTGCATGCTTACCCCAAAAACTTACTTTTTGATCTACAAAACATTTCAGAACAACTTAAAAAAAACCAGAAATTCCAAAACTAAAATGTCTTAGATTTGGGGTTAGTACTTGGCTAGATTTCCTAGGAAATGTACGTTTTCCCATTGTTTCTAGTTTATCGAGTTCGCACAAAGTGCATGGTAAAGAGAATAGGTGGTAATGAAAACCGTTTCCACTTAGTTTTTTATTTTCCATGTTGACACAAAGCACATGGCAAAGAGGATACACAGATTGAAAAGGTAACAAACCATGAATAAAAACAAAACAAACTAAAATTTGAAAGAATATGAGAAAAAAATAAAAAAATGTGTAATTGTAAACAATATACCTCTCGATATGGTAAAATGGCCATATCTTGGGCAAACATCAACCTTTTTAGTGAAACAAAAAGCATTTCCTGGTGAAAACAATGTTCCATATGCAATGGAACACCCCTCTTAACCCAAAAATGCATAAAAATATTAGAAACCATAAATCCTTTGCTTCATGCGGTAACATTGGTTCAAGATCTCGATCACAAATGGTAGCAAAACTTTATAAGATCTTTAATACCATGTTCGATTAACACAAGATATTTCAAAAAGATTGAACACCCTGAGAAATTGCCCACACAAACGGATCACATATCAACACACCAATTGTTTTTATGTGGTTAAAATCCCAGAAGAGGGAAACATTCCATAGCCCCAACCAACTAGCTACTTGAGGCAATATTATTATGCAAAAGAAAATCATGTTACAATGAGTTTCTCGTAATTGATCAACTAGAAAATGAACCTCCATGCTCTTTAAATAGAGATCATGGACCAATCAGGTGCTAAGCCACAAATCAATGGACATTAAGATTGAGGTGAGAACGAACCGTCAGATCACTCTATGTTTAGAACATATTGTGATCGTCAGTTACATATATACAAATGCATGATAATGCAAACTAAAGAAACACATTTTACCTAAAGATACATTATAACAAGTTGATCTTAACTAACTCCTAAGTGTTTAAATATCCTAACAAACCCCACCATCACCTTGCTAAAAGAATTTCCATTCTTAAATCTATTGTCTCTAAAATTGTTTGAATTTTGACCCTCCCACATCTAAGTGCAGAAAGCACCCACCTCACTAAATTCCTCAAAGTTGCTAACAAATATATTATTTTCCAAATCAACAAATCCTTTTATTATTTTCTCCTCTCAAAATCCAAACCCAAAGTTGCCCAATCCACTTCTCCATCTCGAGCTCAAATTATCTTCCTTATATTTAAGGTACTAACCATCCCGAGCTCAAATTACCTTCCTTATATTTAAGGAACTAACCATATGTCCAATATTTTATTCAAAATGAATATAAAACCTTATTTAAGCCTCCCAAAATGCTCAAACAATCACTCAAAGGTATCAAAGATAAGCCAACCCACTCTACTGTCAAAGTGTTTACCAAATTTGTTGTTCCTATGGCAACCTTTACATTTACCAAATTAATTGATCTATCCAAACCCACCTTAAAGAACACATAGTTGATACCTTTCTCAATCACTTGACTTTAAATCAACAATTGTTAAGCACTCTAATAATAGTAAGCATTTCATTTATTTTAATCACATGATAGTCCTAACATATACTCCTCATTATTCAACCTCCATAGTCCTAACATCTACTCCTTATTATTCAACCTACATCACCAGAGGGGCCCTAGAGATTGAGAAAAAACATAATAATTCTAATTGCAAACATGGGTCACTCCTATAAGCCCATTATCCATCATCTTCATACTTAATATGA
The DNA here is from genome assembly GCA_027924585.1 of Larix kaempferi. Lineage (NCBI taxonomy): Eukaryota > Viridiplantae > Streptophyta > Pinopsida > Pinales > Pinaceae > Larix > Larix kaempferi. The sequence goes on from BSBM01000406.1 coordinate 4,658,738, forward strand.
TTTATTATGATATTAATCTACCTTTAATATTAAGATTTATTAATATGATTTGTCTTTTACCTTCGTCTTCTATTTATGTCCAAACCTCCTAACCCCTATTTTCCTAAATAATATTTTTCTTTAATTTTAATGATTTATAATTCATTATTTTTTAATTATTATAATTATGTTTCTCTTTATCCTTTTCCAGTTCATTTATTCCCATATTTATTTAATTTTAACTAATATCATTACTTCACTTTCTTTCCTATCTATCCTAAATAAAGTCCCCTTTTTCTTGAATTTGATCATCTCTACATTTTGAAGACAATAAATGGTGTGGAAAAATGTTATAAAAAAAGGGGAGAAATCATTGAACATTTAGGCTGCACAAGAAATCTCATTTCCAAATTGTTATTATTTCGCTTTCTTAAAAAAAATTCCTACTTCATTAAAGTTAATTGTCTAATTTTAAATATTTTAATATCTTTCTTCATTTTGTATGTACCAATACATTGATATCAACAATATATAATCATTATTTCTTCTAAGATAGTATATATAAGTGGCTTCTTTTAGTTAAAACAACTTATTGTTGAAGAACTAAAATAAGAACAAGCTCTCACAAGCATCATGGTGAAACATGGTGCTAAACAATTCCTAAAACATATTGGGATGAAATAATTTGTTATCTTTGTGATATTAGGAGGATTAAAGATGAAAAATAGTTTCTCATAGAATGTATTACGTACACCCACATTAGAGTGCAATTTCAAAACATTTACTACATTATTGGCATTCCTAACCTTTTAACTCACCATAACTATGCTGATCTAGGACTACTTCTCTGAAAACTCATAGGGCTCTTCCTTGTTTTTTCATTTGGGAGATGTGACTATTAAGCTAATGTAAAAACAACGTAAGGTAGCAACAAATTGGAGAGTAAAAAAGTTACAAGTGTTTAATAAAACAAAATTGATGGTGGATTGGGTTAATATGAAATATAGAATCAATAATATACTACTTACTTGAGTTGTGGTTCAATTAAGAGCCTAGCATGGCACTTACAATGAATTAAAATTGGGTGGAGAGGTTAACAATCAATACTCCCAACCACCCAAGCTACATCAGATGAACTTATTTATTATTTCACAATATCTTATCTATTATTATTTTTAATTTTTAATTACATCCTTTCTATATTTACATCATTAGATGTTTATATTTTACAATTATTATTATTTTTAAAAATTTTTAACTACACTTTTTCTATATTTATATCATTAGATATTTATATTTTACAATTTAGAGTGAAAAATATATTTAAAATTTCTCAATGTACACATTAGATGTTTATATTTACGCCGATAGGCGTATTCTTTTAACTTTTAGGGGTGGGGGCTGGGTGGCTGATTTATTGTATTTTTAATAACTGATGGCCAGATTTTAATGATCAGAGAATATGCTTCGTCTTAGGCCCAAATGAAGCATCCGGCGTATTCTTTTAACTTTTAGGGGTGGGGGCTGGGTGGCTGATTTATTGTATTTTTAATAACTGATGGCCAGATTTTAATGATCAGAGAATATGCTTCGTCTTAGGCCCAAATGAAGGATCCAGATTTAATGGCTTAACTCGGGTGCATGTTTAAATAGAACCGTCATGAATAATTAATATAAAAAATTAAATTTATTCAAACTGCAACTGTGGATGGAAGATTAAAACGTTTAGGTATCTTTATCCGTTTCACATCTGTGCAGCCACGTTATCGAACAGTTTTCAAAGCCACGTTATCGAACAGTTTTCACATATGTGCAGCCACGTTATCGAAGAGTTAATATTCACTCACTCTGTTAACAAACCTATCAAGCAGTTGTTTGTTTAAATGTTGAGGTTCACGCCTGTATGGTGCTAGATTGAGCAATATTCATTGATGGAGGTTATGCATGGATTTGGGGATTTGAATTTGTCTAGTGAGGAACGCCACCAACGAAGAAGGCATTGCAGTGATTGCATTTCGCCCAACATAAATGTCAGCACTGAAAATTGCTACTATTGTTGAACCTACAGTACCATAGCCTTGGACGCTTATCCATATATCCAATCCTGGTCATTTCTCATATTGTTTGAGTTTTCAGTGGTGGATGTTTCGATTGAAGTTGGGTTATGGCGACTTTCCTTTCGTTTTTAGTTGTTCTATGTGCAACGGCAACACTAAGACTGCTACAGGTACATTTAGTTTTTTCCTCTGCATTTTGACATTTTCCTCGGTATTCATTTGCTTGGCATGATTTTCATGCATGGTTTCCTTCTACTTCAAGCACCCAATGGATCATTCTTTTGTAAATATCACTAGATAATATTAGGGTTACTGTCTTTTTATTGGATCTTCGATTAAGCCCTTCTTGCCTAATGTATTAACCATTCGATGGATGAATAAAATGAAAATGATTCAATTCTTTGTTTACCTTTACATTTATTACCTGGTGCATGAATAAACGATTGAGATTTACAGAATTAACTAAGGTGCATGTTTAATTCAAAGAGTCACAACTAATTAATAAAATAAATAGAATTATTTCAAATGGCATGGTAGTGTTAGTAACAACTACCACGTTTTGCATATAGGCTGCAGCTGGAGCATTGTGGTGGGTGTGGGTATGTACATACAGGCTGCCAAGTGCACCTGAAACTCAAACGTTTCCTCTCCACTATCAATTTAACCGACGACGTTTATATTATCCCGACAACCACAAGTTGGATCAGTTGCATGCAGTAAATGGCGTTGAGAATCAGTCACAAACTGGATCAGTTGCGTGCAGGAAATGGCATTGAGAATAAGTTTATGACGGCTTCCATTATGGGTAGATGATGAAATTTATAGAGGATTGAATAGAAATCTACTAGCTTATATACATCGAGTGTTCTAACCTGTAAGTGTTTAATAAATGTAGGCTTCATAATCATTGAGTTAGTCGGTTCGATACCAAACATTTATTAATTATTTTTGTTGTTTTGTTTATTGGTATTCCCTGACCGTGGTTGATGCATTAACCTTATGGATGCTCTCCCACACTCCATCTATACACCATTCTGGGCTCAACTCAAACACGAACCAGATGTCTCCAACTATACACATTTCTTTAGGTTTTGATGTCTTTGACTTATGAGCTGAATTATTTGTTTAGGGTTTTGAGTTCCCTCTGTAACTATACCACGGGTTGATTCATGAAATATATGTATAAATTTTGGATCAATGTTTTCATGTCAATTGAAAGCCATAAATAACAAAGACATTACTATCCTTGGTTTCTTGATACAATGAACATTTTTTTCTTCTTTCACTCAAACATGACTTGTAGGTTTTCTTGGATGTTTTATAAAATGAATGGGCCAATTTTCTTTCACTCAAACATGGCATTCTTCTCCGACGAGTTGCTCCAGTGGCTCATTTCTTGATCACAATGCAATATCGCATCATTCTCCAAGCAGGAGCCATCGTCGACCACAGAATTGAGATTGGGATCGAACGTTAAAGGATTGGCGGAGGCGATAAATTGATTGTTCTCCAGCAATCTTCCGCTGCAGTTCTGGCTTGCAACAAGCAGGAATGAGATTATTGCGAGGATAAGGCTCTTTCAGTACGCCATGCACGCTATGAGCATCCACCCAAACACCCTTCATTTCACCACAAAAAATCAAATTCTGCCATTCAATGTGCATATTTCTGCGAAGTCTATACCTAAAAACGTCTTGCGATCTAGAGCCCTAATATGGAAATATGGAAATATTAATTTGGAGCCCTAATATTAATATTAATCGACATTGGTTTGTGTTTGTTAGTAGATTTGTTATTTTGCATGCAATTGTGTGGTTGTACCTCTTATTATTGCATGGATGGAAGAGTGATTTGGATTGCAGGCATTTGTGTGTGGTCGAAATCTGGCTATTGCATAGAGACTATAGCCTTGATTATTACAGAGTTTTTCTATGTACTATTTTTTTCTATCTGATATAAATTACCTTTGTGAAAGTTGGGCATCCCATTGGGGAAATCATCCCAATCCTGGTACTACATCTTTGTCTTACGATTTAGGTTTTGCATATATCTCCAAGAACTGTTCAAGGTATTTTCATCAATTTGCTTTCTAATATGTTTTAAAAGATATTAAACATGATTTCAAAATTGTTTCTCCTAATCTTGTTGATCAATTAGGTCAGTTGAATTATGATAAAATCCAAATATTGTCAAACAACATTGTTTATAGTTTTGTTATTAAATAACAATTTATTTGACTAAATTTTGTTATTAAAATATTTTTATGAATTTATGAATTTGTCATAATATTTTACACACATAAAAGGTTGAAATTGAAATAAATAATAATAATGGTGCTCAGCACAATTGCTTTTAACAATTGTTCTCACACAGTTCCAGATAATAATCCCAACAGATTTATGCAGAGCAAGACCATGTAAACGTTCTTCAACTCGCTATGATTGACCTCCATGGAAATACATAGTTATTTCTCTCTTTCAAATCTTAATTACATCCTTGAATAAACATATAGATAAGCAAACCCTGTCACATGGCTTCTACTTCTTTAACTTCTCAAATGGGCATGTAATATGACTTCCGATTCGATGGAGTGTTTTGATAGTACCGTGTTAAGTTTTCTTAATTAAAGACCTAAGAAATAAAGAACCACAGATCGTCATTAATAAATCTAGAATCCACATTTTTTTGTTGTCTAGGGCGGCCATGGTGTATAGCATGTGGCAATGGTGTATATTGCGGCTTCCATATGCACTGAAAATGAAATTTCCTCTGCGAGCATTAGAGAATCATTCTCAAACTTTGCAAACCCCAGAGTTTGAAATCAATGTTAAAAGCAGAAACACGGGCATTGAGGAGTCCATCTTAAAAGCAGAAACAAGGACATTGTGGAGCAGAACGATTGGGATCTGAGTAGAGAGTAGGGTAGAGGGGAGTCGAGGGGAGGGTTACAGACTGCGGGGAGTCAAGGCGAGGGTTACAGACTGTGGGGAGTGGAGGCGATTGGGATTTCCGAGTGATCATTACATAAACTGATGGCAACTCATTTTTTTATCTCTAAAAGGAACTTGGGAAGGAAACGATTGAATTTACTTGAATAAACTTCCAAATGAATAGAGTATTGAATTAACAATTCAACTCACCTTAACTCTAATTCAAATCTGAACCCTAAATTTGAACACTTGATTTGTGAGAGACTACTAAGAATATTCAAGTTCCTTTAATCTTATTTATTAATAATTAAAAAAATCATAATTATGGAATCTCCACGCCACCTTCAATGTTAAAATAAATACCCCTATAGACCTAATAGCCCTCTATTATATGGAATACACCCGTCACACACCTAATAGCCCTCTGTTATATGGAATACACCCGTCACACACCTAATAGCCCTTTGTTATATGGAAGACACCCGTCACACATATAATATGTGGTATGAAAAGTTTTATTATTTAAACACTTTAAGAACCAACAAATTATTCAAACAAATTAAGTTCGATCTTCTTTGAGATGCATTTACCCATGAGATTTGATGGTGAAGTTGTCTTTATTATTTCATTATCCAATAATGAAAAGCATATTTATTTTTTGCTAAAAATTTCAAATAATTACGTTCGATCTTCTTTGAGATGCATTTACCCATGAGATTTGATGGTGAAGCTGTCTTCACTATTTCATTATCCACTAATGAAAAGCATATTTTTTTCCCCTTAAGATATGCGTGGATGCCTTTGGAGAATAAAAATATAAAGAAATCTTTAGCTTTAAAATTGATAAGGCAGTGCACGGGATTATATACGAAAAAATACAAGGGCATCGGGTCATACACAGTAAATGCCCATTGAACACTCCAGATGCATTAAGACCGGTGCTTCCATTGGGCAACCTAGTGGGCAACCCAGATATGCGTGGATGCCTTTGTAGAGTAAAGCGTGACTAAAATGAGTATAAACATTTAATTGAAATAAAATTATGAATGATAATAAAAAATGGTTCTATTTCTTTCGTAATATTTTTTTTAATAAATAAAAGAAATATGAAATTGAAATAGACAATTATGTAAAGACAAAATATAAACATTTGCTCATCAAATTCATAAATATTATGGATTAAATCCAAATCCTTATATCATTAACATTAATGTTAATGCATTAATAATATTAATATTAGAAAAAATTACCATTAAAGTTCATATTTACTCTCAAATATAACCTTTAAACCCTATAAAATTATTAACAATTTAAAACAATATTATAAAATTATTATTCCAAATTTCAATATTAACATAATAATGAAACATTATTTATACTTTACAGTATTAATAATATTAATATTAAAAAAAATTACCATTAAGGTTTATATTTACTCTCGCACATCACCTTATACCCTTCTAAAATTATTAACTCTTAAATAAAATATTATAAGATTATCATTCACTCTTAAATACAATCTTATAAAACCATTATTCATGAATTTCATATTTTAAAACATTATTTCTATATCATTACTTGTTAAATGTTATTTTTTCCCCGAAAAAAAAGCGTAATTTCATTTCATCCATGGAGTACGAAATTACAATGATCAACACACTCATCTAGAGTGGAGTATAGAACTGCACTGAAATCACCCTAAAGTGTGCCCAAAAATAGCTCCGATGTTCTCACTATGTGAGCAATAACATCTTTTACAAAATGCAAGTATAGAATTCTTTTGTATCTTTACAATACGAGTATTGACAGTTACAAAAATAATTTCTAAGTTTATAAACATAGCTGTATATGTAAATAACTGTTTGTAGTTTTTCTGACTCCTCAAAATATAAAACCTGTTGCAATAACCAGTAACAAAAAACCCATAATCTGATCATTCTATGAACGGTCTGTGAAAGAAGGCACGCTCATTTCCATTCAGAAATTCATATATTTTCCAAGTGCCGACCCCCAAATTGAGCCCTTCCTTTGAGGCCTTGTCCGCCTCAGCATTGTTCTCACGATAAATGCGTCTGCAAGTAAAAGATTCCAAAGTGAGAGTGACGTCCTGAATTTGTTCCAAAACAGAAGCAATCCTCCAACTGCTGCAGGTGTATGTGCCAATAACCCAATTAACCACATTCAACGAGTCTCCAAAAACATTAAGTTTCTGGATAAATAGTTCCACAGCAAAAGAAATCAGCAGTTTGAGACTTAGAATCTCTGCCCAGTTGTTTGTTCCCCTCCCAAGACCAAAAGACATCGCATAGTAGTGAACAGGAGAAATATAAAGAACAGCCCCTCCCCCACAGAGTTCGTTTTGGCAGGCCCCGTCAAAAATTCCCCATGGCTGGGATCTATCAATTTCCACAGGTTGTATAAAACGAGGACTAGATGCCTGATGAGCCCGCTTAAGAGCTAGGAATATCCCACAACAGTTAATAGCCACTTGAGCCAGAGTTCCCGGTTTGTCTTTGAACAAACCACTGTTGCGCATGAGCCATATACCCCATATCACCACCGGAGGAAGAGCTTTATAGCCTTTCAATGCAGCATTGTTTGTCCACCTTCTCCAAGCATCTTCAAGTGTGTTTCCTTCCCATGGTAGAGGTGTTTTTAATATTCTGGATAAAATGCTCCAAACCTCCTTTGAGAAGCGGCACTGTAGAAATAGGTGTGGAATAGTTTCCCCAAATAGTTTGCACAGGTAACATCTGCTAGGACCGTGAAAGCTGCGTTTCTACAAATTTTCCCACGTCGGAATCCGATTTGCCAAAGTACACCACATGAAAAGTCTGGTTTTGGGTGGGCAATGAAGTTTCCAAACCGTTTTCCACCACCAAACCAGATCTCTTGGCTCATAATTCTCACCAATCCACTGATACCCACTTCTAGGTGTGTAATTTCCGGACGGGTCCCCATCCCAGATTAGAATGTCATCTTCCTCGGTCAAGAAAATTTGTTCCCTGCAAAGTGCTCTTAAGTACTGTCTTAATTCATCCACCAGCTCCACTCTTAAGTCGAATGAGTCTGCCCTTCTCCATACAGGTCTTCCCATCCATACATTCTCCACATCCGCTAACTGACTGAGAAAAAGTATTCCCTGTTGCCTCAACGCCTCCATCAAACCTTCAGACAGTAAGTGTTGAGCTTCACATCCTACCCAGGGATCACAACCAATCCTCACCCTATGTCCATTGCCAACATCCCAGGCAAGGTTATGCTCAATGACATCATATGAGGTCACCAAGGCTTTCCAGATGACCGAATCACCACAATGTCCCTTATGAGGAGACCTAATCCAATCTTCCACATTGTCGGGCTCAACGTATTTCTGCAACATAACCCTAGCCCAGAAGCCATCGGACTTAATTAAACTCCATCCACACTTAGCAGCCAAAGCCTTAGAGAAGTGAAAAATATTCTTTAGACCCCACCCCCCCAAAGCTTTTGGAGCTTCAATTCTGTCCCACCTCACCCATGGGGTAACATGAACATCTTCCTTTCCATTCCACAAAAAATTAAAGCATATCTTCCTTGCTGCTTCCAAAATCCCTTTAGGGATCCAAGCAAGTGACATCCAATATACCGGGATGGCTTCCAGCATCGTCTTGACAAGAACAAGCCTCCCTGCACGCGAGAGCCACCAAAAACTCCAACACTTCAACCTCTTTTCCAGCTTCTCCAACAACCAGGCCCATTCCTTTTTTAAGTAGTCATTAGGCTTCAAATTGAATCCCAGATATTTTAACCCCTCCGATAGATTAAGAATCATGAAAGGAAAAGAGGTATTATAGAACATGTATTCCTCCTCCCTCAAAAGAGATACAGTTAGAGTGGATTTCCCCTCATTAATCTCCATTCCAGTTGCAGTTGAGAAGAGTTTCAGGATCTCTTTGAGTTTTTCAGCATCCAATCTAGAGCCAGAGCAAAAGATCAAAATATCATCCACAAAGAACAGGTGAGTAAGAGAAAGGCCCGACGCTACCATTATTCCCTCGAATTCTCCATCCCGTTTTGCTTCCTTGATAGCTCTACTCAGACTCTCGGCCAACAACAAAAATAATAATGGAGAGAGGGGACATCCCTGTCGTAAACCACGACCAGAGTGAAAGAACGGCATCGCTGCTCCATTCATTAAGACAGAGAAAGATACAGTAGTGATGCAGCTCATGATCCAGCGTATAAAGCCAATCTCAAAACCTAAATGGGTAAGCATGAGACGGATATACAGCTAACTCACCTTATCAAATGCTTTGGACAAATCAATTTTGAGAATTGCTCCTTTCAGTTTTTTCATCTTAATGCTATACAACCCTTCCTGAGCTATTCCAATTGCCTCATGAATCTGATGCCCTTCCAAGAAACCAAACTGCTCTTCTGAAATGTGAGTAGATAGAATAGGTTTAAGCCTACTAGCAATCACTTTAGTGACAATCTTGTACACACAGTTACACAGTGAGATAGGCTGGAAGTCGTTTAAGGAAGAAGGAGTATCCACTTTAGGAATAAGTGCTATGAATTTGGAGTTGATGCTGGCTGGCACGCTGCCAGTTCTCCTCGAGTCCTCAACAAGTTCAAGTAGATCATTTTCGATGATATCAAAAAGAGCAATAAGAAATTCAATAGTCCACCCATCAGGCCCAGGGCTCTTATCCTTCTGAAAACTTCCCAAAACCTCCTTTAATTCCTCCCCAGTAATGGGGGCCATCAATTTCCTGTTATCCTCCGCTTCCACAAACCTTGGGAATAGCTGGGCTACCTGAATCACCTCTTCAATATTCACTCTCTCACTGGCTTTGAATAGATCCTTGAAATGAGTAACCCCAATAGAAGCCAGCCCTTCGAAGGTAGACATAGAATTTCCTTCTACATCCTCAAGACTCCAAATAGTATTAGCAAACCTTCTTCCTTTTGCATAAGCATGGAAGAATTTGGAATTTTCATCCCCACTTTCCAACCAGATGGCCCTGCTTTTCAATCTCCAAGTCTCCTTGATCTGAAGAAGTATTCTGTTCCTCTGATTTTCCAAAAGTGCTAGGTGGTCCCTAGACGTCTGAGAGCTGTAACCACCACCCACCTCTTCAGAAATAGAGGCAATATCTCCTTCAATTGCTTTTAGGACCCTATCGTCCCTCCTCCTCTTCTCAGCAGCCCAAGATTTTATGGGTTCCTTAAGTGTTCTAAGATTCTCCGCAAAATGGAAAGCTGCTGAATGAATTGACTCAGAATGATAAGGTAACCAATGCTGCTGTATCAGCTCCAAGAAAGTTGAATCTTCCAGCCAGACTTTATTAAATTTAATAAGAGCAGGCGGTTTAGTTGGACCATCTTTCATCTCCAAATATATTGGATCATGATCAGAGTTTCCCCCCGATCCAATCCATTGTCGTACAAAGAAAGTTGCCTCCACAAGATGCTCAGAAAGGAGAAAATGATCCAACCTCTTTGCCACACTGTCCAGTCCAATTCTCTTATTCCTCTAGGTTGGCTTCAATAGTACAGGCTCCACATCAATCCAGTTGCCTTCAACTAACTTCCGAACAAAAAAGTTTGTAAGGGGATCCACATTTGAGTGCGGCCCCCAAACCTCCACATGACCTAGAGAGAAATTTAGATCACCCCCCAATACCACAGAATCCCCGCTGAGCAGGTTCCTTCCCAGCAGAGAGGTCCAAAACCTTTCCCTCTCACAGTAAGGGCCATAGATATTAACAATAGTAAAAATACGTTCAAAATCCAGGAATTTGCATGAAATTCCCAAAACCCACTGCATCCCCCACGGGGAGGATACACACACCTTAGCCGCGTTCCATCTAATCACCAAACCTCCAGACCGACCCCTAGCATCCAAGGATTCAAAGCACCACCCAGGAAACCAAACCATAAGCCTGTCAATAGCTTCATCACCGCCACACATAGTTTCTTGTAAAAGCAGAACATTAGGATGCTCAAGGAGCAACATCCGTCGCAAGGCTGGTCTTTTGGAGGGACCAACAAGACCTTGACAATTAAAAGACATAATCTTCATCACAACCCATCCTTATGGGTAGTCACTGCTCTAAGTGCCCTTTCAATTGAAAGTTGTGTTCCATTCCTAAGATCCGAGCGCACTCTGGTCTTAGCATGTGAGATGAAAGACTTCCTTCCTCTGGTTTTAGGTTGTTTAGGTTTTTCCTTCCCTAAACCTCCTCCAGTGGCTTTATTCATGTAGTGTAAAAAATAACCAGACTCCGAAGAGCCGGTGGGTGTAGAGGTCTTAGCCATCACTTGAACAATTACAGGGGAATCATCATGAGGATCAGGGGCAGGACATTCAATCCGAATGGTTTCCAACACAAGAGCAGAGCCAACATCACCCTGTAGAGAAGGTAGAAGGGCCAACGACTTTGCAGAAATATGTAAATTCCTAAATCCATCCACCCAATCGAGTCCAGGAAGAGATAAGTTTTTAATAAAAAGACTGAAGGAAGGGTTTAAAAAGGGAGCAGAAAGAGTACCAGCCACAGTGTCTGAATCCCGAGACAGAGAAAGCAAGGAAACCTCCGATGTCTTGTCCAAAGGCATAAAGCGTTCGTTCTCTGCTGTGCCCGAATAATCATTCGACTCAGGTACAATGCCATCCTCCACCAGAATGTTCACGACTTCCACAACTGCAGTGGGAATCTCCTCAGATGGACGATCCTTGTCCTGCTCTCCCAGTGCTTCTTCTCCCCATAATTCCCCTACCTCCTTCTCCACAGACCTCCTTTTCAAATTCTTGCCAATCTTCATACGAACCGACAAAGAGCATTCAACGGCTGGGTGCCCATATTCATGACACCTTCTGCAACGATATGGCACATTTTCATAGTCCAATGTTTGTGTGAAACAGTAAGGTCTCCATTTCAAATCCATGCTTTCAAATAAACCCTCCCTTACATTTATGCTTACCAGAATCCTGGCCACCTTCTGGATTGCCGTTGTTTGGAATGAGAAGTTGGCTTCCAAATAAATTCCCAAAAGATTACCAATGCTCCTAAAATGCTCCTCCGCCCAATGCTGTAAGGGTAGCCCAGGTAGCCTTACCCATAGAGGTATAGTGTCCAATCTTTCACGGCTCGCGTCAAACAGCGGATTCCACGGCTTAAGTAGTAGAGGAGCCTTGAAAATCGACCAGTTCATGCTAAGCGCCCATACTACATGTGCTTCTGTGTTAAAATGGAATGCAAACCAACCTCCCGAGAGGCCCACAATCCGCGATACATACCCACAATGTCCCAGCCAAACACCGGAAGCCCACTGAATCATCGATTTAAGGCTCACCGCCATGCCATATACCCTGCCCACCAGCACAGATTTAACCATTTCAACTATCTGCTGGAAGCCGATGTCCTCTCCCAGAGTGTAGTTCGGGGCTTTGCCCGTGTTCTTGATCCACCTCCTGCGCGTCTTCGCTCGGGGACTCTTGGAACCCTCAAAACCTGCACCACAGCCTACAACCTTCCTTGCCGAGTCTCCAGCCGGGCTAGAAAAGCCCTGTTGTTCCGCCCAGTCCAGAGCCGTAGCACAGTTACCTCCCTACGTGGCCCCGCTACCATACACCCCCGGTATATCCTCCCGTGTAATCGATACCCTGCTTAACTCTCGCACCGGATTTTCATGAGAGCCGTCCGAAGAAATCAGGAAATCTAGAAGGTCACCTATACCCGCACTTACTGGTTCCGGAGAGAGTGAGCACGGGACCTTGACACCCCAAATTCTATCAACTCTGCCCACCGATACAAACCCCTCGCCATTCCTGTCCCAGAACGGAGATGCCAATAGGGATGGCGCCGAAGAAAACACCTGAGAAGCCCGCCCAACAGGAGGAAACAAACCCTCGGTCAGATGGTAGTCCGCTACATTGCCTCCACCAAAACCACCATCGCCGCTCACAAACCGAGAATCGCCAGGTGGCGAGCTCCAAATATCCCGATGCCGTAGCGTGTCGCTGCCATAATCCACTTCATCTAACTATTCCATACCGTGGTATTCGAGAAGCTACCTAAAGGGAAAGTGGGGTAGAAAGATAACAGTAAAAAAATACTCACCCCCAGATCACCTGCTAAACTGACCTTGAAACCATAGCAAAGCTGCCTAGGGATCCGTGCCATCCCCTGACGCCGCTGACGGCCTGCTGCCGTCTGCAGTGGGCATGGCTGGCGCCACCATCACTGTTCAAACCCTCGCCGCCATCAATTCAAACCCTCGCCGCCAATCGAACCAAAAAAACAGTGCTAATCAATTTGTATATTACTTGTTAAATGTTTTATTTATACACTATTGCTTCTTAATTGTGGCTATATTATGGCTATATGACATATGAATAACATTAATAATATTATGGCTATATGACATATGAATAACATTAATAATATTGCATTAATATTAAGAACATTAAAGTAAAAAATGGTCACCATATCTCAACCAACCACTATAAAGAGTATTAATAAAATTAATACTATCATTAATCACATTAATATCAATAGCATGAATATTATTAATATTAAGATTAATATAACTAACATTAAGATAGTAAAACTTAACATTATTGTTAAGATTGAAATTAACATTAATATTATAAAACATTAAGAAATTAATATCAATATTGATATTAACATTATGAACATTATTTTTAATATTATTGTTGTTGTTGTTACTAAAAATATTAATGTTTTATTTTTAATAAAATAATAATAATAATAATAATAATACAAAATATTAATACAAACCTTAAATATAACATTTACGGATATCCTAAGGTCAACAATAGTCAACAAAGGCAACAATAGTAAAAACTATTAAAGTAAAGTCAAACATAGTCAATATTATTCAAATGCTATTCAATTATGGTCGACATAAGTCAGCAAGAGCCAACCAAAATTTAACCATGGTTAAAAAAAATCAACCATGGTCAACCAAAGTCAACTATAGTCAACCAAAGGTTAACCCAAAGCCAACCAAAGTCAACAAAAGTCAACCATAGTCAACAATGGTAAAGCATTATCAACCATGCTCAACCAGAGTCAACCATGCTCAACCATAATCAACCAAAGTCAACCAAAAGTTTACCAAAGTCAACCATGGTTAGCTAAAGGGCCCTCTCACGAAGTTGAGGGACCTTTTAGATGTAATCTTAGTTTCACAAAAAGTCAACCAAAAGTCAAGAAAAGTCATTCGTGGTCAACCAAAGCTAACCATGGTCAACCAAAGTCAACCATGGTCATTGAAAAGTCAACCAAAATTTAAGAAATTCAATTGTTGTCAACTAAAGCAAAGTTAACCATGGTCAACCAAAGTCAACTGTAGGAAACCATGGTTAACCAAAAGTCAACCTAAGTCACTTCAACTCAACCATGGCCAACCAAAGTCAACCATGGTCAACCATATTCAACCATGGACAACCATAGTCATCCATGCTCAACCATACTTAACCTGGTCAACCAAAGCTTACCTTGGTTAGTGAAATTCAACCATGTTCAACCAAAGTCAACAATGGTGGGTCAAAAGTTAAATAAAAGTCGATCAAAATCAATAGTGGTTAGAAAAAGTCAACCATAGTCAACTAAAGTTAACTATGGTTAAGAAAAGTCAACCATGGTCAACCAAATTCAACCAAAGCTAACAATGGTCGACCAAAGTAAACCATGGTCAATTGTGGTCAACGAAAGTTAACCATCGTCAACCATAGTCAATCATGGTCAACTAAACTCAACCATGGTTAGCCAAAGTTGATTGTGGTCACCTAAAGTCAACCATGGTCAACTAAAAGCCATGCAAAGTCAACCATGATTAAGCAAAGTGAACCATAGTCAATCGAAGTCACCCAAATCCAACCATGGTAAACCAAAGTCTGATACAGTGAACCATGGTTATTTAAAGTCAACCATCAACTATATTCAACCACAGTCAACCAAAAGCAACCAAAAGTCAACCATAGTTAACCAAATTCAACCATGGTTGACCATGTTCAACCATATTCAACCATAATCAACCAAAGTTAACCATGGTTTACCAAATTCAACCAAAAGTTAACCATGGTTTACCAAATTCAACCAAAAGTTAACTAAAGGCAACCATAGTCAACCATGGTTAACCTAACTTAGACATGGTTTACCATGGTCATCCAAAGTCAACCATGGTCAACCATAGTCAACCAAAACCAACCATGGTAAAGAAAAGTCAACCATGGTTCATTATAATCAAACATGTTTAACGAAAGTCAACTAAGGTCAACCAAAGTCGTCTATGGTCAACCATGGTCAAGGATATTCAACCATAGTCAACCATGAACATCTAAAGTCAACG
Organism: Larix kaempferi; assembly: GCA_027924585.1. NCBI lineage: Eukaryota > Viridiplantae > Streptophyta > Pinopsida > Pinales > Pinaceae > Larix > Larix kaempferi. Next base: position 4,674,072 of record BSBM01000406.1, read on the forward strand.
ATGTTCAACTATTGTCAACCATGATCAACCAAAGTCAACCGTAGTCAACCATGGTCAACCAAACTCAAGCATGGTAAACCAAAGTCAACCATACTCAATGATGGTCAACCACAATCAACCATTATTAACTAAAAGTCAACCATGGTCTACCAAAATTCATACATGGTTAAGCAAAGTCTACCAACGTTAAACATGCTTAACTTTGGTCAGCGAATGTCAACTTTGGTTAGCCAAAGTGAACTTTGGTTAGTCAAAGTCAACCATGGCCAACCAAATTCAACCATGGTCAACTATGGTTAACCATGCTCAACCATAGTCAAACAAAGTCAACTAAAGCCAACCATGGCCATCCAAATTCAACCATGATTAACCAAAGTTAACCAAGGTCAACCAAAATTCAACAAAGTCAACCAAACTCAACTTTGGTCGTCCAAAGTCAATCATAGTCAACCATGACCAACTAAAGTTAACCATGTTCAACCAAAGTCAACCATCATGAAAAAAGTCAACGATGCTTGTTGAAAGTCAACCACTGTCAAACAAAGTCAACCATGGTCAAACATAATAATCCATGGAAAACCATGGTTAACCATTCTCAACCATAGTAAACTAATAATTGACCATTGTCAACCAAAGTTAACCATGGTCAAACATAATAATCCATGGAAAACCATTTTTAACCATTCTCAACCATAGTAAACCAATGCTTGACTATTGTCAACCATAGTCAAGCACAGTTGACCATGATCAACCATGGTCAACCATAACCAACCATAATAACCCATGGTCAACCAAAATCAACCATGATTAATCAAAGTAAACTATGGTTGACCAAAGTTACCTATGGTCAGCGATGGTCAACCAAAGTTACCCATGGTCAGCGATGGTCAGCCAAAGTCAACCATGGTCAGCGATAGTCAACCATGGTCAACCATAGACAACCATAGTCAACAAAAACCAACCATGATTGGCTATAATCAAACATGGTTAACGAAAGTCAACTAAGGTCAACCAAAGTCTACCATGGTCAAGGATGTTCAGCCATAGTCAAGCATGAACATCCAAAGTCAACGATGTTCAACTATTGTCAACTATTGTCAACCAAATTCAAGCATGGTCAACCATAGTCAACCATGGTTAACCGTTATATTTAATTATTATATTTATTATTATTCAATTAATATTATTAATTGTGTGGCCATAGTGTTATTCAACCAAAGTCATCCATAGTCAACCATATTGGAATTATAATCAACCATATGCTTTTAAAGTCAACCCTTATGTCAACCAAAGTTGACCATAGTCAACCATGGTTAACCAAACTCAACCATAGTCAAACAAAGTCAACCATGGTTATCCAAAGTCAACCATGTCAACCAAATGCAATTATAGTCAACCAAAGTCACCCATGGCTAAGCACGTTGAGCCATATTCAACCAAATTCAACCATGGTCAATGAAGAGTCAGTCATGGTCAACCAAATTGAACTATGGTCAACCATAGTTAAGCATGGTTGACCAAAGACAACCTTGATGATGGTTGACGTTTGGCTGACTAATGGTCAACCATAATCAACCAAATCCAACCAAAGTCAATCTTTGTCAACTAAAGTCAAACATGGTCAACCAAAAGTCAACCAGATGATATTAAAATCAACCAATGTCAACTAGCGCCAACCACAATCAACTATAGTTAACCATGGTTAACCATAATCAACCATAGTTAACCAAACCCAACCAAAGTCAACCATAATTAACCAAAGTCAATGATAGTCAACCAAAGTCAAAATTCAAACAATAATCATTTACATGCAAACAAAGTCAACCATGGTCAACCATATTCGATTAGTTAACCATAGTCAAAAGTCAAACAAGGTCAACCAAAAAGTCAAATATAGCCAAACATAGTCACCCATTGTCAACCATTGTTAACCATACTCATTTAGCGAACCATATTCAACCACAATTTAATCAACCATAGTCAAAAGTTAACCATAGTAAAAATGTCAAATAGGGTTAACCAAAGTTAACCATGGTCAACCATAGCTAACCGTGGTTAACCAAAGTCAAACATGGTTAACCGTAGTCAACCATGGCTAAACATGCACAACCATGGTTGTCAACAATTGCCAAAAAAAATTTAACCATGGTCAAACATGGATTTCAACAAAAAGTCAACCATGGTCAAACATGGTTGTCTACTAAAGTCAACCATAGTCAACTGTGGTCAACCAAAGTCAATTGTAATGAATTATAATAACTTTGTCAACCAAAGGTAGCAATATTAATATTAATATCCATGATCAACCATTGTTAACCAAAAACCAACCATGGTCAAACATGCACAACCGTGGTTTTCAATGGTTGTCAACAAAAATTCAACCATGGTCAACCAAAATTCAACCATTGTTGTCGACCAAAGTAAACCATGTTCAACCATAGATGACCATGCCAAACCATCATCTACCATGGTCAAACATGTGCAAAAATAAAGAACCAAAAGTCAACCATTATCAAACCCTTGCAACCATAAGAACAAAAAGTAAAAAATGCACAAACATTGTCAACACCTACATAACCATAGAGAACCAAAAGTCAAACATGCGTAACCATGGTCAACCATTGTCAAAGATTCATTGTCAATACTCAACCATGATTTAACATGCGCAACAAAAAGTAATCGAGGGCAAACATGTGAAGCCATAGTCAACGAAAAGTCAACTGTGGGTAAACATGCACAACTAGAAGTCAAACATGTGAAACCATACTCAACTATGTTCAAACATGCACAACCATGGTCAATGAAGGTCAAACATGCATAACCAAAAGTTAACCATGTTCAAGCATGCATATCCATAGTCAACCATGGTCAAACATGCATAACCATAGGTGAATGTGTTTAACTAATGTCAAACATGTACAACAATAGTCAACTGAAATTCCAATAGTGCACAATCTAAAGTTAGCCATGGTCAAATTTGTACAACCTAAAAATCAGCCATGGTCAAACATGCAAAACAAAAAGTCTACCAAAAAGTTGAACACATACAACCATAGTCAACCAGAAGCCAACCATGGTTAAACATGAGGAACAATGGCCGACTATTGTAAACCAAAAGTCAACCATGGTAGAGCAATGTAAACCAAAATTCAACCATGGTCAAATATGTGCAACCATAGAGAACAATGCTCAACCATAGACAACGAGAGTCAAACATGCGCAACTATAAAGAAGCAAAAGTTAACCATTGTCACACTTGCGCAATCTTTGAGAACCAAAAGTCAACCATGCGTAAACATAGAGAACCATAAGTCAAACATGTGAAAACATGGTCAACCTATAGTCAACTATGGTCAAACATTTGCAACCAAAAGTCAATCTTGATCAAACATGCAAAACAAAGAGACAACCATCGTCAAATGACCATTTATTCTTGATTATTCTTGAAAAATAGACCATAGTCTACAAGCCAAATAAATTCAATAGACTATACAATATTATAAGCCATATAATATTATAAATTCAATCATATATAAATTATAAGCCATTTAATACTAATTTTAACATAATTAATACTAACATTGACATAATTAACGTTAATATTAACTTTATTAATATTAATGTCAACTATTAAGAAATTTAATGTTAAGAATAATATTCAACTTATTAATATTGGCAACATCAATATTAATATTAATATTAATAATGTTTCCTAATTTTAATAATACTATTTGTAATGTTGTCATTATTAAACATTTTTAATAATAACAAGTATAATATCTAAAATTAATGTTATCAATATTCATTACTAACACAAATATAAATATTATATTATAATATTAATATATATAATCTAAAATACCTTAACATTAATATATTATTTATGAAACCTTCACACATTAATTTATCGTTAGTATGTTATAACCATCAATGTTATATATATATATCACATTAATTAATATTAATTTAGAAAATAAAAGAAATATTGCTTATTAATTATTTATTTTTATTTAAAAAATAAATATTAACAATTTTTTATTTGCTTATTTATAATTAGTTTATTATTATTATATATTTATAAATAATCATATATATTAATATTAAATAATTATTATCTTATAATAATATATGTTATAAAAATAATAATAACATTGAAATATTTTATTATTATTATTATTATTATAATAAAAATAATAATTATTATAATTAAGAATTAAATAATAAATACTATAATAAATGTTAATTAAATAATAAATATTATAATAAATAATCAATATAATAATAATAATATTATAATAAATAATTATTATTATAATAATAATTATAATAAATAATAATTAAAATTGAACAATCCTTCCTCCTCATAGGTCGATCGTCAACTAGCAAGCCATATCAATATTAATAATATGGCTTACAATAGATGTACGTCGATCGTCGTATATAAGCCATATTATTAATATTGATATGGTTTACTAGTTTACAATTATTATTATTTTTTAATTTTTAACCACATCTTTTCTATATTTATATTTTACAATTTGAAGTGAAAAATATATTTAAAATATCTCAATGCACACTTGTTCACTAATAGTTGAAACCTACAATTAAAAAACAGTTTAGGACAATCAACTTATAACCTATGTATACTAGATAAATATTATTATTAATTATTTTCCATGGCTTGTGATATGGGACACTCAAATAACCCCATATTTTGGTGAGTGGTTTTCCGGCAAGGCACAGTTCCATCCCTTTCTGATTATTTTTTTGGAATTTCGACGATTTGGGTCGTCTTAAAATGGCCCAAAACCCCTGGGGCACAGTTCCATGGCATAGTTCCGCAATAAACTGGTGGAACTATGCTTTCGCCGGTTTTTATAGCCGAATCGAGAGAAAATATCGCCAGAAAAGCGGGAAGATTTGAGTGCTAGGTATCCCACGCTATTTTCCACTCCATCTTTAGTATATTTAAATATTATTATTTATTATTTTCCACTACATCCTTTCCTTCTTATTTCTCCAATTAGGTTTCAAATTTAAACGGGAGAAAACTTAAATCAAATTTAGAATATCTACGCGTGGCACGCGCAATTATGGGCAGTCCCCATAATCACGGTAACGTTACATCTATTCCGACGTGTTCGTCACGTCTTCAAAATTTCCGTACCATCACTCGTGTGAAGCGTTTTAGGAGTGATTTTAAGTCTGGTTTGTTTAGGGATTTTGTTTTTTTACACTTTAAAGATGATTTTGACGGAGGAAAGAAATCCGTAACTCCGAAAAGTAATGCTTTTGGCGGTAGAAAGAAATCGGTAACTCCGAAAAGGCAGGTGAAGGTAGTTTGGTGTGGTTTGTTAGCCCTAGAAGAGTAAGACGGTGGTGAAGATGGTTTGTTAGCCCTAGAAGAATAAGCCCAAGGAGAAGAAGTGAAGCAGAAGTGGCTTTTTTACACTTTAAATATGATTTTGGCGGAGGAAAGAAATTCGTAACTCCGGAAAGGAAGCAGAAGGTGGTGAAGCTGGTCTGTTAGCCCTAAGAGAATAAGCCCAAGGAAAAGAAAGAAGAGAACCAGGAGGAAGGATGGAGAACCTGCAGCGTTTATTGGCCTCGCTTCCACCGATGTCTGCGGTAGACGCCTCTGAAAGGTTCGACAAGCAAGCCCTTCTCCAACTCCACGACTCAGCCCGCCAACGAGTCGAGAATGTACCAGCAGATGTTTTTCAATCACACATCTCCTTCCCAGACCCCATTGCGGCCACCAGCGGCGCAGCTTCTTCGGTTCCGCTGGAAAGACTGGACCCCATTTCCTTAACCCAGTTGCAGGTTGGGAAAGTCCATCGCGGCCGGGTGCTCTACGGTACTCTCTGCGCTGAGGCCTTCAGGATAAGCGGTATCATGACTCTTCTTGAGGACGATAAAGGCCATGCAGTTAGGCTGGCAATCTACAATGCGGCTCATTCGCAGACGAACATCAAGAGGCTTTACCCCAGGGGAGCCAAGTTGGCCATCAGGGACCCCTATTTTAAGCGCGGCGGCGATGGTAGCCTTGCCATCCGTATCGAAAACCCTGCCAACATCGAGATGCATGTGACTCAGAAGGAGAAGTGTAAAGAAAGCCTTCCGCATGTCGATGTGGAGGAGCTGAGGAAGAAGGGCAACAACTGCTTCACAGAAAAACGATGGGACTCAGCGGCCGAGAATTATACAAAATGCATCGACGCCGCTCTGCTTCAGCTCAAGAAGAGCTCCTCTAATGACAATAATAATATCAAAACCTGCCTCCTGCACGCGTATTCCAACCGGGCCGAAACAAGGCTTCAGGTGAAGGAATTTGAGCTGGCGTTGGATGATTCCAACCAGGCCCTTGAAATCGATTCCGGCAACCTCAAAGCGCTCTATAGAAAAGGCCGCGCTTTGCTCGGCTTGAGGCAGTATGCAGCAGCATCCGATTTCTTGGAGAAAGCCGGCAAGGCCAGCCGTGGCCAGCAGGAAATAGAAGACGCCCTTCGTCAGGCAAAGGCTTTGCACGCTCAGAGCCGCAATGGCAAGTATGACATCTCTGACTCCCTGCTCGGTCTCGGGCCTCCTCCAGAGGTCGCCGATTTCGTTGGCTCCGTGAAGATCAAAGTTACCGAAGACGGCCGCGGTCGAGGGCTTTATGCCACCCGAGAAATAAGCATTGGGCAACTTTTGCTGGTAAGCAATGCCGTCGCAGTTGTTTATAAGGACAACGACCGGAGCAACCCTTGGGCCCGGATCAGTGTGGACCACCGGGGAAACCTTAACCTGCTGTCCCAAGAAGATCTTGTTGCAGCCGTAGTAAGTGCTACCATGAAATCGCAGAGATTGCTGCAGCAGCTTTATAGTTTAGACTACTGCTCCGCGCCTGTCGGCCTGGATGTTCCATCAGTTGATCTGTTTAAGACCGAGGGCCAAATGTCTCCAAGCCAAGCAGCCGGAAAAGAAAAATTGCAGGTAGACGTTAACCGTTTACGGGATATTATAAGTCGAAATTCATTCGGCGGAGCCGAACAGACATTTGCTTCAAAATCGAAAATATATGAAGCCAAACTCGTCCAGCAAGGCAAAAATTATAGCGGTCTCTGGCTGCTGCCCTCCTTCATCAACCATTCCTGCCTGCCAAACTCGAGCAGGATGACAGTGGGTAGCGCTATGTTTATCCATGCCTCTAAGCCCATCAAGCGAGGAGAAGAAATCACTATTTCCTATTTCGATACCCTCGTCCCCTTGCTGCAGCGCCAAGCCATGTGCAAAAGCTGGGGTTTTAAGTGCAAGTGCCTGAGATGTGTATTGGAGCTCTCTTTGACGGCAGCCTTGAAGTCTATAACCTCACGGTTCGTGCAGTTGCATGACGAAGCATTGGAGGAAACCAATGCTGTAAGGTCTCAAGGGCGGTTCGATGCGGATCTTCCGACATGTGCAGAATTTGCGAAGCTTTTTGTTGAGGCAGAGGAGATTGTCAGAAGCTCCGCGTTGTTGAAATCGGAAGAAGAAAGAAATTGGATTCGTGCGTCATTTGTGTCTGCATATCTTGCAGGAACACAGTCGAATGACTTCTTCCCCACAACGTTGAAGGACTGCGTTCCTTCCGGAGATGAAGTTATGGAGGCCATTCAAAATACTGTGCCCGGGGACATTCGAACCCTGGTCATGGTTGCTCAGCAGTTAAAAGAAGCCAACCGTTGGATGGGGGATGAAAGTGAAGCATTTATTACACGATATGCATCACAGCAAGCGAGGGAGGCATGCATCCGAGTCTTTGGCAGGCACAATGAAGATGTTATCAAGGCGCTCGTCTTACAGCATTCAAACTGCCATTTGTTTTAGTCAGAGTACAACTTCGGTTGAGATGATACAGTCATATCCGATCTTGAAGTTGCAGGGCAGAGTGCAATTTTTGAGGTACAACTTGCTTTTTAAATCTTCGTAGTAATTAGTTATTAGTTACATTTCCATGCTATGCACAGGTATTCAACGAAGACACGACTATTAAAGCTGTCTGACTATTATTCGTTCCCAGGATGAAGAAGAACACAGGCGAACCTAAAACAGAGGGGTGTTTTGGTGTGGAGGGTAATTTTTTTTTAAGTGAGGTCATACTATGATGGGTGTGATATAGACGTATTAATGGAGGCAATTTCATTCTTGTCTCGTAAGAGTTTACTATGTTTGAAATATATTAAAGTACTCTTTTGATTGTTCTGCGGTAAATTCTGTCATCGCTGTTATTTCATATGGGTATTCAAGAAATATTGAATTTGCATTTGGTGAGGTAATTAATTCTGTCATCGCTGTTATTTCATATGGGTATTCAAGAAATATTGAATTTGCATGAGGTCGGTAATTAATTCTGTCATCGCTGTTATTTCATATGGTTATTCAAAAACTATTGAAATTGCATTGGGTGGAATAAACTATTGAAATTGCATTGGGTGTTGGAATGTACCGCTTGCCTGTGTAGCCCTCCATTAGTTTTGGAATCCTTGTTAGAGAATCCCATGGCTAACCTAATGTATGTTCAAGAAAATACAGGCTAGAATGTAGAGTTTAATAACAAAAGCATAAACACAGATGGGATCTGATTTGATTTTAAAGCTGGTTTCGGTTAAACCAATTTAGATATAATTTTAACCTGAGTTATAAGCTTTTGATACGGATTTAAACTATAGATTTTTCGAGCTTTGAGACTGATAAAATACGGATTCCAATTTCCGACCAAAAACCATCTCCATTAAATACTATAAAAAGTATTTTTATAAAGGGGTGATTTTCGTCTAAATTTTTAGAAATTGTTATAATTTATGATTTTGAAGTGCAAATTTGTCGTGTAAATGTTTAGAAATTGCTATAACTGAAGATCTTGAAGTGTAAATTTCTGGTGTAAATTTATAGAAATTGTTACAATGGATGATTTTGAAGTGAAGTTTGTGAGCATTTGGAATTTAAAATTTAAGACTGATTTATAATGATGTCTGTATTTTTATATTTTTAATATTATATATATATATTATATAAAAGTTTGTCAAGCTCCAAAATAAAAGACTCTTGACTTTACTATTTGCTTATTCCTTTATTTAATGGCTGAAATTTGAATAGTTGAGCTAGTCCGCATTGAGCATGAGCTGAATTACGAGATAAACTCGAAATTTTTAAAGGCACTATTACTTGACATTGGGCCGCTTGGTCATGTGAATTTTTGGGTAGAAAGGCTTACACTGGAATTTAGCTCTACATTGGAATCCCAAATAAACCTTAAAGCATGACTTGGCTTGTAGACATTGGAATCCCAAATACACCTTAGAGCTTCATGTGGCTCTCATATGTTTATGGTGGTGCATGATGGTGTGAGGTTCATTTCAATTCTATTTGACATGGAGGTTGGTAGGGTGTGGATCAAAGATTATTATTATTATTTTTAATTCTGGAATGATTATAAAGTTTTATTAGCCATGAGCATGTAGATTTTTTTGTAAAAATGAAAAGAAAATTTATTGTGATTTTATTTATCTTCATATAAATATGTTTTTTTATTATCTTTTAACATTTTCTGGAAAGTGCTGAATATATAATTTTTTTTAAAAAACCACTGATCTAAGAATTTATGTTAATTTGATGTGGTAATAAAATAGAAACAATAGAAGTTGTATAGAAATGTGGGACAAAGAAGCTATATCCGTCATCTTGATAATGGAAATAAGTAATTCCATAAATCTGCCTGTAGTTTCTGCCTGTCTCCATATTTTGCCGGTATGGCTGGGCCCGGTTTGTTTATTAGGTTGTGGTGCCTTCTTTCCCTTGTCCGTAGGGAGCTTTATTTTCTCTGGGTTTTCTCTGTTTCGTATTTGTTTTTAACTGGCACTTTTGGTTCACTTGAGTATTGAACTTTGTATCTTCATTTTATTGTTTTTAATATAAATAATATGCACTTTTTCTTGTGAAAAAAACTAATTTTATAAATCAGGGATATGGTTTCCTCAAATTTGTAGTTACAAGTATAATACAAATTAGATCAAGATATTATATTAAATATAGTATTATAGTGTATTTTTCTAGAAACTAATACAAACTATATAAAATATTATATTAAATCAGGTATTATAATTGAGAATTATTGCTATCTTGTGAAAAGATAAGAGATTAGTACATTAAATAGTTTATTCAATTATATTAAATATTTGTTTGTAATGGAATCAACAACTTTGCATCTTTGATGATGCATTCTTTGCCCCTCATTACCTTCTACCCATAATCAAGAAGAAACCAAAAACATGCTATGATGAAGAAGAAACCAAAAACATGTGATGAAAGCATTAGTAATTATCTTTTAGAAATTGTCCAACATGGGACTTCATAGATTGCTTAAAACTCTGATTCCTCTCCTTGATTCCTTATACTTGAGAGAAGAAAACTAGTTTCTTAAAATAAATTTTGTTATGTTTGGTAGAAAACTTGTTGATTCTTTAAAACTTTTAGTGAAGAAAGTGAAGAAAACCAGGTATGGCAAGCAATCTTGGTTGTGAAAATTTATGCATCATGCTTCCTCTAAATGAGGAACATGATGCGATGCTTGTCGTGTTGAACCTTGGCTATTTTGCTATCTCTCTACATCATTCTTTGTGTTTTCTTTTGAATCTCACAAACCTTATCCTTAAACTTGAGTTCCTTGTTGATTTCTTGTTGCTCACGGTATGAGTTGATGGAAATAATTGGATAGCTAAGTGGATAGGTGCCAACCCATAATAGATCTCAAAGGTACCCTTTCTTGTGGAATTGTGCTCAATTTGATTGTTGTTGCATTGAATGTATGGGCAATGCTTCCATGTTCTACTGTGCTTGTGGTTGTACATGTGAAGCCATTGTATTTGCATGTGATTTACAACATTTTCCTATCCATTTGTGTGACGATAGATTGTTGTCAACAGAGTGTTGCTTGTTAAGTTGCTACCGCAATGTTTTCGAAAAGACATTTACAAATCTAGAATCAAGGCTAGTGATGATTATAGTTGATTATCATAGTACTTCCATACATGTTCAAAGAAGACTTGTGTTGATCGATGAGCAATTGTGGTCTTCTTGTTAAGTATGAGTATCGCCATTTTCAAAAGTTTGTCGACCGCTTCCAAGGTTGCACCATGTCGGTGCGCAATGATAGGATATCTAATGTAGTCCATTGAAAAAAATTCCTATGATCGATCTATAATAGGAAAGGGTGTATATAAACATTGGTAGTGATGGCATAATCCATGCATGAATTGATGTATTTATCAACATTTAACTTGAATGAAAGCCAATAGAATTAATTTTATATCACTGCAAGAGTTAATCCTTGGAAAATCTAAAGTGACTTGGGGGCACGCACGAAGGTGCTCCCCAAATCCGTTGCAACAAGAGTGCGTGAGCGGAAAAAAAAACATATTGCGCACGCGCCTTTAAGGCCGCGTGCGTGCAAAGGTTTGGCAAAGTCTTGAACCGCCAGGTAAGCGTCCACATAGGCATTAAGAGCGTGCGTGCACTATTAACACTTGTGCGCAATTAACGCGCACACTATTAGTGCATGGGCGCTTCTCTGTATATTAAAAATTGGGCCAAGGCCTATTTCTTACCCACCTTTCTTGATTTCGTTGGTTCATTGTTGTCCAAGAATGCTTCACGATTGCGTGTGTGCACTGATTTCTCCACCAATGTCCCTCAATAATCATCCAAGTAAATTTTCATCCTCTAATTACAATTTTTGTTTGTATTTTCAATGATTTAAAAAAAAATTACATTATAAAAAATCCAAAAAACTCAAACAATATTGTAACAAATTCAATTTTTTTAATTGCAGTTAATTTTTACTCCATCACAATGACAGAAAACCAAGAGCCAAACCCCCAAACAAACAACCCATCCACATAAAATCCTAAAGTAAATATTCACCCCGAGGAGGACCCAAACACAGAAGTCCAAATAAACCAAAATTTACACCAATTAAGAAGCTTGGTTCAAGAACTTAGAACAACTAGGGAACCATCGAAACTCTCCCTAGCCACATCCTTGGACAACATCATTGTCTTAGTTGACAATGATCATGGTCAATTGGCGAGCATAACAGAGTATAGGGTTGGGATGAAAACATATTATTCCATTGGTCTCAGTAGAGACCAAATCAAAGACTTGAACATCTAAAAAAAAACTCTAGTTAGTTATTTCATTGACCCTAGGAGCAACCTACCCTCTAATCCATGCAAAAGGAACTTTTGCATGGATTGCTGCACATATGAGCCATGGAGACAAAATTGGATGAGTCGATGGTTTATGGTTTTTGACAAACCTCCTTGCAACAATAGGGAGGTCCCACTTTATTTTCTTCGGAAACTATATGCAGAGTTTGTGTTCGGCCTACATGTCAACTACTTTGACATTAGTGAGTTACATGGGGTTGGTCTTGGATCTTCCTGTCACGTCTCTTCTACGCGATTTTATTTTTTGGTACTAAACAATAAATGCAGAATTATAAATACTAGTTGTCGTCGTAGCCTACTTAGTAATATTTCGAAAGTATGTGTTATTGTAACTTTTGTCGCTTTTCAGACAAGTGCCGATCATGGCAATGTGCCTATACATCGTTGCGTTAGTCACCAATTCAAATTTCCACCGAAAGTATAATGACGCCATGTTGAACACTTTGCGACAATATGAAAAATTACAAAAGCAACATTAATACTTCAATTAATGACTATATTAATGTCACAAATATGTCATTAATTGTCATCCACCACTAGTACAGTATTAATGCGAATATAAATTAACCTACATAGTTATACATTATACTTATGTACCACATACACACTATGCATTTAAATACTTTACCAAACCCTAGCATTAACTTGTAAATACTAGGCTAAGTGCTCATACACCCTACGTACTTACAATATCCAAAACATAGATCATACGTGGCAATATTAAAACAATGCATAACATGTAATTGATAATAATAAAACTATTGCAATGCAATACAAATTTAATACCATGCAAACTATATATATATATATTACACCTAATATATATATATATAACACGAGGTATAGTGTAACTATATACAAACGTTACGACTTAATACAATGTTATAACTTAATGAAATATAATATTTATATATATATTATAAATAATATATATATATATATATATATCACCTAAGCTCCTTAAAGGTTGACCTTAGTCTACCCATAAGCTAATACCACAAACTAGTGCTTACATTAAAGCACTTAAGCGCTAACATAACTACTATATGCCACGCCATTAACATGGACTTAGCACAATGTAAATAATACATTAAAGAGTAACTTAATGCATATGCATTGTAACGTTGTGTGACTTATGGGAAATCGCATCACTCGGTCAACACAAGGTTGGACCAAGGCGTATGTGAATCCATGTCACAAGCCACGAATCACAACAACCGGTCCAAACCTTAGGCACTCATGGGGATAACTTACGTCAGTGCATGACATAAAATTCGTAAACGGTCGAAGCATAAACGTAGGTTCAACGTTGCATAACATAGAATTATGTGATGACTGTAATTAACTTCTATTCTGCCACACAGACAGCGAGATAATGAACCAAAGTGTTAAACCCTGGGTTGCTTCCATGGCAGGTAATTCCACTTGGCAACGACGTATCCCAGCTGTTGACACAAGGGACAACACTCACTCGTGCTCCAACTAGCCATGCTGACACAAACTGCCATCTCCCAAGGATCGCTGCCTTAAAGTTTGACTGCGGGTTGAAATGAATGAAGAGTGACTCATGACCATCGATCGTGATCCAGGTTGCCAAATTGGGATTTGTGAATGCATAACCATCGTTGATCTTAGTTGTGATTGTTGGTGCCAATACCTACGAGGTACTCTGCAAATAAATGAACCAGTGACCGGGTTCAGAGGTTGCCACCCTTCACACCGGTATTACCTCGATACACAAAACCGTACCTTGTAACTTGGCTGCTCATTTGACCTTCGATGAGCTCCTTCAAGCTCTCCTACTCCGAGCATGGCGTTCACTCCTAAACCAGGGAAAGGGTGCTCCCAAAGCGCACCAACACTCTGCGTGAGGTGGCTAGCGACATCGTTGCTGGGTTGCATGTTTTGTAGGTAAGAATGGTTCATTCCTTAGGCAGTTACCAGGTCTTTAGTTCATTGTTACGTGGTAAGAATATTATGTTGTCTCACTTTTAACTTATTATGTTTCATGTGCAGGTGTGGTGTGATCCCAGCTTGGGCCTCGTGTCGGCTCCACATGATGGTAAGTGGTTACACTACCACTACTTTCGTTGTCCCATTTAATTTTTACATTGTGAAATTATTACTTCCATAACCAACTGCTGCATTGGACTCTTCTCAATGCAGGGGCTTCAGGATTGTGGGTGTGCTGGGTCGCTCTACGCTATCTCCACGACTTGGACGAATAACCAACTCTCTACATGGCCAGGTAACCCTACATCCTTGGTCCTTTGGGTGAAAATGCCCGTTGGTTTGGATGGGTTACTTAAAACTCATGGTTCTCTGTCTGCTTATGCTGCAACCAGGCCTTCGGCCGTCCTTGCTGTTGCATTCAACTTTGTTTAGGGTTGAAGGCTTTCCCCATCCTGTAGGTGCATGAAACGTTGTCCTTGACTGACATGGCGAACATGTCCTTGGGTAGCTTGGCCACGCTGGGTGTCGCTGGCTTAGCACTATATCGAAATTGTGTGACCCTTGAAGGGATTTTAAGTGTGGAAGGGAGAGCGAGAGCTCTCGGGACTGTATTATTTCTTTTTGTAAATAATGAATGCATTGGGTAATGAAATGTTTAAGTGTTGGTTTGTTATATTACCGTGTGGAAAATCCATAGAGGCTTTCGGCCTCTGTTTTCCTTAGGAGGCCCATTTTTACCCAAATTTCCTCTAATGTGTCCTTGAAATACTCTAGGAGGTGAGTTGCAACAGGCCATAAAATGGTGACCATGGTTTGAATCGACGAACTGTCAACATTGTTGGAATCAGGACGCTGGAATAATGTTAGGGGTTCCTCTGTCTCCTAGGTCCATGGCCTAGAGCCCCTCTATTTCGATGATTTTGTAATATAGGGTTTCTCTTAGTGAGAGACAATACAATTCTTGCACAAGGGGGTCAACTTTGGAAATGAATCGATCGTGAACCCGTGGCCAACATTCACACATCACACCTGCCCAAACACACTTGCGACATCTCATGAAACTCAATTCTGCTCCCTGGATCAAATCTTATGCCCCTAGGACCAATTCAACATGTGTCCCTGAAATCCTTCAAGAGACGAGTTGCAAGTGGCCATAGAACGATGATCGTGGCTCAGATCGATGAACCATCGACATCATTAGAATCAAGATGCCAGAATAATTCTAGGGGTGCCTCTCTTCTCTAGGGCCATGGCCCAGAGCCCCTCCATTCGATGATTTTGTAATCTAGGGTTTTTCTTAGTGAGAGACAATGAAATTCTTAAGGGGTTGAATTTGGAAATGAATCAACCATGAACTCGTGGCAAACGTTCACACATCCAACTTGCCCAAACACACTTGCAGCATCTCATGGAATTCAATTTTGCTGCCCAGATCAAATGCTATGCCCTTGGGACCAATTCAACATGTGTCCCTGAAAGCCTCCAGGAGGCGGGTTGGAACTAGCCATAGAAAGGTGACAGTGGCTCGGATTGTGAAGTACCAAACTATGGATTCAACACACTAAGTCAAAACTTGGGAAACACAAGGGCTACACTGGCTAAAGAATCCTTTGCACAGCGTATTGGGACCATTTATGTTTCAAAATCAGACACTACTTAATTCTATTCCAAGGATACCTGAGTACACCAACATATGCAAACTATATTCTTTAAACCAAGGATTACAAGGCAACTAGGCTCACTATCTCAATGAGGCAGCCAAGGTACAAATATTTGACTTCCCGGTAGGTAGGAGGATTTGGAACGCAGGATAAGGTTCTGGAACATGTATCTGGTCTTTTTTATGATAGGGAATGTTGTAGGAATGTCTGCAGAAAATTGCAGAGGCCAATTAGGGCAAACTATATTCTTTAAACCAAGGATTACAAGGCAACTAGGCTCACTATCTCAATGAGGCAGCCAAGGTACAAAGATTTGACTTCCGGGTAGGTAGGAGGATTTGGAACGCAGGATAAGGTTCTGGAACATGTATCTGGTCTTTTTTATGATAGGGAATGTTGTAGGAATGTCTGCAGAAAATTGCAGAGGCCAATTAGGACAATTGGGCCTCCGAAAGTGAGATTTCCCAATTCAGGACTACACAGTTACCTTGTTTTCAACTCAACTCAAACACTAGTAAATGTTCCCGAATATTTAGTCTGAAGGTTTTGTTTGGACCAATTTTCTGTCTAGTTTCTAAATATGGTTTCAAAATTCCAAATAGATGAGCAAAAGACACTTTTTTATTCTAATTACGAAAACTAGTCAGAATTTGGTACACATTGAGCATAGGTAAATAAAACTGTGCACAAGGGATAAAAAATTACAGAACCAGATCTGAAGATTTATTATTGATATGCTGCAAAGAGTCAAATAATATCATATATGGGTTTATATACCCTAGTGTTACAACGTAATATTCCACCTTGTGAGCATTAACTTTCTTTGGCCTGTAGGATCCATTTCACTGACTCAGATTCACTTTATATCCTTCAGACATACTATTTCCTCATTTTTTCTCTTACCCTCTTGTTGCATCACTATAGCAAGGGTACCCACGAGTTGCATCACTGTAGCTCGCGGGTAGCATGTAAAATGGTAAAAATCACTAGTTAATTACTTTTTACTCCCAAAAAGCGGTTATTGGGTGACCTTTGACCCTCCATCTACCCAAGTAACGCCTCGATGTGTCCTTTCACCTACCTTTGAGAGGACTATATATTGAGCACATATGGCTTATGGATGGGAGGAGAAAGAAAAGCAAGAGAACTTTAGTGAATTTTTTCCCTATCTTGAGTCTACACTCATTGATCCTTGTAGTTGTGAACCCTTTATGTTCACCTTCCAAACTCCTATCTAGTTTGAGTTTACCATTCATGGATGATTGAAGTGGTGGAGGCACAAGTGAATTGATCCAGATCTTGGTTCAGATTGGTTGCCGACAAGAGGTCATATCACATTGTACTTCTTCTTGTTTATTAATAGAAATACTCATATTCTCGTCCATTAATGTTGTAAATGTTGTTTATCTTACATTGGGTTGCATTTACTTATTATATCATGGGCCATTGCTATTGATGATGTTAATGTCGTTTATATATATTATGTACTTGTTGTATATTGGCTGTTAAGACTAATTTGCAGATTCAAGTGCACGGATTGAAAACGCTCTAACGGGGATCTACATCAAACGTTTGGATTGAGGTTGGTTACATTCTCCATTATCATAGCATTGTCATTTATAATAGCATAGTTTTGAGAATTGAGTTGATTTATAGTAGTCATCTGTCTGTCTCCGAAGCCATTGTGAGTTTTCTCCAACACAGAAATGGCGACTCCGCTGGGGAAAACATCCATGTTTGGGAATTTTTTTGAGCATTAATACATAATTAGAGTTGTTGTTTGTCGAAGCTCTGTGTCACTGATTGGCCGTTAAGATACACTATAGAAAACTTGCTTTTTTTTGAGCCATTGGACTCTTTGTTTGCCCATTTTCCTTTCCTCACCCACGGGCTAGCTTAGCTCTGCCCGCGTATACCCGCCTCTGTTCACACTGCTGCTTGCGGGTACCCGCAGGTATTCCTTCGATAGTAGCGTACAACTCCGAATTTTGTTGGTTTATGACTATTGGTTTTTGTTGGGTAGCTTTGGATGATCCTGAGTCTTTGTTGGCCTGTTGCTTGACTATTTAATGCCTTGGTTGTGACCAGAACTCTTTGTTTCTCTTGGTTGAGCCTTGTTGGTTTTTTATCCATCTTTGGATTTAGCCTTATTGGTTTTTTCCTTTTGAGATCATTCCTTTGGCCGAATCTTATTGTTTGGAATTTGCTGGTTTGTCTTAGTGATCTTCTCGGCACTTCAGTGACTAAATAGTAGGATTTTGCTTGCGTTTTTCATTTCTTTATATTGAAAAATACAAAAAAATACATATAGTTTTGCATTTTCCTTTTGTTTATAAGAGAAAATACATTTTTTTTTTTTTGCTTTCATGTACTGCATCTTGCATTGAGTGCTTGTTGCTTTCATTTAGGTTCTGATTGTGCATCGAAAATATAAAAGGATTGCATTTTTATTTCGAAATCATTGGGTTGATTATGCATGTTAGTGACATTGTTTTATTGGATAGATGAGTCTAGGATTGAATGATTTTGCATACTATTGAGTGACGCACACATCACTAGTTTCACGACCATATCCTTTGAGTAACCACAACCATTAAAATTAACGCTTAATCTTAAAATTGATTAGACCGATTTTATTTATAGGGTACACCAACTAGCATAGGTTTAGAATCTTGGAATAGATCATTGTGAGTTAAAAATCCAAGACTACTAGACGAAACATTAGGTGTCTGACCAGGGAGTGGAGGAATCCATGGTATATATCGGTGTTCTCAGGAAGCTCTACTTAAACCAGAGTTAAGCACGAGGTCACGGGAAGTTGGTTGAAGGGATATCCCTCTGATAGTGGCTGAATGTGGGAGATATTTCCAGGGTTTGTTCGTATTTGGGGGTACTGAAAGTTCGTCCTCTTGTGCTTCGGGCTTAGATACCTTGCCCATAAGACGGATCCCACCTGCGACTATCCCCCTGAGCATTGGTTATATTGCGGAGACCATACTTGCCTTACCTAGGTATTGCATAGGGTACTTGCAGTGGTTATGCTATTTGTGTCCTGATTTAGATAGGGGTCGGACAACACAGTTGCCGTTGTATAGGGACTTGACCCTGTGCACGCAGTGAAGTTTGGGGGCCATTATAACTGATTCTGTTACCTCTGGCTATAGTTTGGGAGTCTCAAGCCTTTCTTAGGCGAGACATACCGGCTCTAGTGTCGAGAGCTCATTTAGCCACTCTATTTGTCTGCTCTTGGCTGTAGTTTCTCTAGGTGTGTGCTTTTGATTTATTGTTTTTTTTATCGATAGTTAGCCGTAGGAGACGTTGTGATTTGATATTCTCTTTGGAGATATCGTGGCGCGGAGTCCTACTCTCCGCCGTTCCCGTCAGTTAGCTGGTTTAAAACCGGTCGAATTTTCACGCTGTGCTGCTCAGGGACACCGACGGGCTCCCTCTAAGTCTTCGGATTCCTACGAG
Source organism: Larix kaempferi (assembly GCA_027924585.1). Lineage (NCBI taxonomy): Eukaryota > Viridiplantae > Streptophyta > Pinopsida > Pinales > Pinaceae > Larix > Larix kaempferi. The sequence continues at coordinate 4,693,402 of BSBM01000406.1, forward strand.
ACATACATAGTCGACATTATGACGGCTGCACATTCCGACACGGAGAACATCGTCACAATTCCATCGGATGGATTCAAACATACTTCAGACACCCCCACACCTCGTGAGGCCTGGGGGGGTGATCCACCTGAGACTCAACCTGGTTCTATTTGGCCGAATCCAATTGCGAACGATCTGTTCGATCCTTCGAATCCGGATAATTATCTTTATGGGATGCCTACCTTACTTGAAGACGAAGACGAGGATCCTGCGATCAACGTTAACCCGTTCTCATATAGTATGCGCGGTTTCAGTACAGTTGATCCTCCCACTACTTTTGGTAGTCATGCTGGCACTAGTCATGGTGTTAGCAACACTGCACCCACTGGGGGTAATACCCTCGTCGGGGGCACCACGTTGTCCACTCACGCACATAATATGAGGACTGGTCATAATCCTCCTAACAATGCTAATGTTGGAAGAAGACCACCTCTTAGGACTTCCCATCCCAATAGGAACACTGTTCGAAACACGACTCACCATCCACCACCTAACACACATATCGCTACCCGTCAACCCAGGACCACTTTCGCAAATGTTAATGCTCCTCCTAACTATGGGGGTGGACAAGTACCACACACTTTTGCATCCAACACCACTACTAGTAATGTTAATGTAGGAGGTGGGAATGTATCTTATCCTCATGATTATAACGCCACCATTCCTACTACTAGTAACACCAACGTTGGGGTTGGGAATATTTCTCATGCTTTTGGTCACCACACGAATGCTCATGCTAATCCTAATCTTGGGGGTGGGAACATACCTCACCATTATGGTCATTACAACTTGGTTCCTGCTACGAATAGTACGTATATGCCCCATACTTATGGTGGCAACCCTTACTACAACACAGTCGGTGCTGGCCATCGGTTCAACCCACCCTAATATGGTGCCAAAAACACTCATATACCTACTTACTCTCATACGGGTCAGGTCGGAGGAGTTTATCACCCTTATGGCCATGGTCAAGCTTATGGTCCGTCAGGTCCTCATTATCAGCCGTTTAATGCTCATGGTCAAGCTTTTGGTCCACGTTATAATCCGGTTCCATTCAACCAACCTTTTATGCGAGCTTATAATCAAGCTTTCCAGCCGCAGCTCCCGTTCCTTGCACGTTTGAATCTTCCAGATCTTTCAAAGCTCACGAACGATCCGGTGTGTCACGACCCTAGTTGGCCCCCGGTCCCTACCAAGCTCCCCTTGGACATTCCTAAGTTTGAAGGGAAAGGTGGTGAGGATCCGGGCAATCATGTCACAACATTTAACCTTTGGTTCTCCTCCAACTCATTGAATCATGTTTCCATTAGATTACGACTATTTCAACGCACCCTCACGGGGAAAGCTACGAAGTGGTATGTGGAGTTTCCTGGGAGCACCTATGGGGGATTCAACGAGATTGCTTTGGTTTTCTTGGACCATTTCCAGTTTCCAGTTCGTTATGATATTGTTACTGAACTGTTGTCTACCTTCCGTCAGAATAAGGCCACACATATTTCTGACCACGTTCAAGAGTGGCGTCAATGGAAGAGATTAGTGAAAGGAAACATTCCTCCAGAGTTTCTTTTGGAATGGTTCCTCAAGTCTCTACTCCCATACATTGCTAAGGATGTTTCAATGTTTGGCATTGTGATCGAGGAACAGGCTATCTTGAAATTCCAGTAGTTAGACCTACTATACTCTCAGTCTGGCATTTTATATGACATTATTCCTGACACACCGAGAACATGACACGAGCCCACGTCAGTTCCTGGACCACATGCCGATGGCATCATGGAATCCGCAAGCACTCGCCCTATATATTTGGTAGCTAATCAAATGAAAAATTTGTCGCTAAACCAGTCTACTCCTGGACAGGTTCACACCTTGTCCACTTCCACTCCGTCGTCTGATGTACACAATGTGCAATCAACGAAACCGTCAGGTAACCAACAACCTGGTGGTAAGAAAAAGGGGAGAAAAAATCGTAGGGATGGAAACAATGGAAGTAACAATAATAGCAATCGTAATACTCCTTGTAAAAGAATGCCAACCCTCCTCGAGAAGGCGAAAATGCTGGCGAGGATCATGAACCTAGGCGTAAGGTGAAATTGCCTTGCAAGCTATGTGGGGAAGATCATCTTACTCACTTATGTCCTTGAATTGAAGAAGCATCGAAGCATTTGGCACAGAGCCCAGCTGTGTTGAATGATCCCCTTCCTCATCATCAAAACATGGCTTTGCATGCTCCCACCACTGGTTATGGACCTAATGAAACGGAAACGGCTTCTTCCAATACTAGTGGTTATGGATGTGTGAACATGGCTCAGTCGGAGGTTTGTGTTGTTACTCATCAACGCGATTATGGTGCACCACAACCTAATATGGGGAGTGAGCCTCCCCCTCCTCCTGACAATTCCTTGCATATCGAGAAGCCCTCTAATATGCCGTGGATACCAAAAGGTGTTCTCAAGAGCTCTACGCATAATCCTAATGCTCGAGTTGCCCAGAACTACTCCATTGTAGAAGATTTGGGTCAAACTCCATGTGCCATGTCGGCTCTTGAAGTTTTGCAGGCCTGCCCTTCTCAGAAGCACGCCCTTTTGAGTGCGTTAGGAGTTCAGGATGGGGGAAATCCTAGTGTTATCAAGTTCGATACTACTGATGTACAACCTCGCTTACCTTACCATGTGGCTTTTCAAATCCAGGTGGTGTGCCTTCAGAGTTTTGTCAAATGTACTATGGTTGACAAAGGTGCTTCTGCGTTAGTGATGTCGTTAACTTGTTGGAAAGCTCTTGGATCTCCTCCTCTACTTGCGTCTAGAACCATGCTCACTGCATTCGACGGTCGCTCTTTTAAGCTGCATGGAATTATCCCTTCCCTCGTTGTCTTCCTGGGAGGTAAGTCTGTGCCTATTGAAGTCGAGGTGGTTGATGCGCCCATCGACTACAGCCTTTTATTGGGTCGAAATTGGATGTACGCTATGAAGGCTGTCGTGTCCACTGTATTCATAGTTATTTGCTTTCCCCATGAAGGAAATATTGTGACCATTGACCAGTTGGATTTTGTTAACACTCCTTCCACAACATCCACGGGATCCATAGTCCCGCAAGTTACTGATTCTCAGCCGGAAACTGGGAACATAGGTGTTGGTATGTACCCTTCATTGATGGGAACTTATACTCTTTTTGCACCTGTGAACTTTATTGGAACCATTTCTGATGATGCGCCTCCTCCTTTGTATAATATGCCATTCCAAACTTCCTATTGTACTGATCCATGGAATTTACCGTCCACGAGTCCTACGTCTGGAGACATTACGCACGTCAGGATGTCTGTGCCCTTGTCTGTAGTTGAGATTGCTTACGAGCATATTCAACAAGCCACTGCAGAACCAGATATCTCTTCTTCCCAGACAGTTGAAGAAGATCCCGTTACACTGCCAGTTTGGGTAGCCAACTCCTCTTGTTCACATGACTGCCTTGATGATACTTTGCCATCTGATGAAGCTATCATGGAGGCCATGTGTGGTAGTGAGAGGCCTTGGGAGGATATGCATCATCGCTCTTATTTCCTTCCCAACCTTGAACTCGTTGAGCAAGAAGAGTTTAGGATGACTCTAGCAGAGATGCATTAGAGAGATTTTGAGGTCAAAAAAGGGCCTCCTAAGAGATGTACTACAAAAATATGAGATATATTAAAATATTATGAATTGGGGGTTTTATGGGGTAGGTATATATGACAAGTCACCTCCCACACTATTTTCTATGCACAATATAAATAACCATGGTTGAGTTACTTTTCAAAATTCACTAGAAATAAAATTAATAAAATAAGTCTACATTGATGTGACTAAGATTCATTGTAAATTCCCAAAAATGTATTGTCCTTTAACATTTATTTGTCTTGAACTTGCAAATGAAATTAAATAATAAAAAATATTTTTAAGAGCTTTTTTTAAAATTTTATATTGACTTTTTATATTTAGTACTTTTCTCATGAATTTAATAATGTAATTTAATTGAAAATCTATTTACATGTAAAATGTCAATAATATTATTATAATCCACATTGCATTATTATTATTATTTATTAAATCTATTATTATTCTTTATTAGTTTGACATTATGTTATTAAATAGAATGGAGTGAATATATAATTTAAAATTAAAAACATAAAAATGATAATATATTATTTTATAAAAAAATGTGAAAGGACTTTCTTTATGAATTAAGAGTACTTCACTTGAAAATGACAATAATATTATTTTATGTGAAAGTGTGAAAAGACATTCATTATGAGTACTTTACTTGAAAATGACAATAATATTATTTTATGAAAAGACTATCATTATGAGTACTTTACTTTATGACTTAAAAGTACTTACACCACTACCTTGGTTAACTATGTGTTTTCATCCACCATAGAAAATTTGATAAATAAGCATTCTTAACTCATGCAATGCCACCTCACCAAGGGGGATGATGTCATCTACTAGAATGTGATTGGTTGTATTTTATAGTACATTTTATTTGTTTTGAGGCCCTTTTTTGACCTCAAAATTTCTCTAATGGGTTGGTCACCTTGTGGCTCTTTTGGAGTCGCATGATGTTTTTGCGGAGGAGAATATGGACAATATTTCCCCAACTATGTCGATCAACATCTCTCGTACTCCCGAAAAGGTGGAGAATGTCTACATCGGTGTCGATTGCACTCCTAAGGAGATTGCTATTTACACTAAATTGTTTACAAAACTCCAGGAAGCTTTCACCTGGTCATATGAGGAGATGCCAGGAATAGACCCCCGCATTATTGAACATGAGATTAGAATGTACCCTAATGCTAAACTGGTTCAACAACATTTATGTGCTGTGAACCCTAGGAAGGCAACTACTATCAAGGCAGAGGTGGAGAAATTTATCAAAGCTGGTTTCATCTACCCTATTCCCCTTACTGAATGGGTGTCAAACCCCGTTCCTATGGATAAGAAGCAGGGAACGATCCGTGTATGCACCGATTTTAGAGATTTGAACCGTGCATGTCCGAAAGACAACTTCCCCACGCCATTCATTGATCAGATCTTGGATGCCTGTGCGGGAAGTGAGATTTCTTCATTCATGGATGGCTTCTCAGGCTATAATCAGATTCAGATCAAACCTGTGGACCAACATAAGACGACATTCATTTTTCCATGGGGAATGTTTGCATATCGGAAAATTCCCTTCGGCCTTAAAAATGCCGGAGCTACATTTTAGCGGGCCATGACCTATGCCTTTCACAATCTTAATAAAATTATGGAGGTTTTCTTGGATGACCTTGCTGGCCATTCTCGTAAGAGAGTGGACCACCCCAAGCACCTCCGTATGATTCTCGAATGATGTATACACTACAAAATTCAATTGAATCCCAATAAATGCATCTTCGCTGTAAGGACTAGTCGCCTTCTAGGCTTCATAGTTTCGAAAGAGGGTATTAGAGTCGATCCTCTATAAGTTGAGGCAATACTTCAGTTGTCTCCTCCTCGTAATTTGTTACAATTTCAGAGCCTCCAAGGGAGAGCTACTTTCTACATAGATTTGTACTCAATTATGCTAATATTACCAAAGGTTTCACGCACTTATTGAAGAAAGACACACCTTTTATCTGGGATGAGCGAGCCCAACAGTCTTTCAACGCCCTTAAGAAAGCTTTGGTATCGGCCCCGGTGCTTAGTCCACCAAACTTCGCACGAGATTTTATCCTTTATGTGGCCACGTCTCAAGAGAGAATTGGCATGGTCTTGGTTCAGGATGATGACGCGTTCATCGAGCATTTTATCTATTACCTCAGTCGAAATCTAGTAGATGCTGAACTAAGATATACTCACGTAGAAAAGATGGTGCTTGTGACTGTCCATGCAGTCTAGCGGTTACGACATTACATTTTGCTTAGAAAAACCATAGTAGTAGCTCAAATCAATCCATTTCAGTTCATGCTATCACGATGCCTTATAGGGGGGAAGTATAATAAATGGATTGTGATCCTTCAGGAGTTCTATCTCAACTTTGTTTTGGCGAAATCGGTGAAATCGTTGCTATTTGCTGAGCTTATGTCAGACCTTCCGAGACTTGATGAGGATGTCATTCATGAAGATTACTTTGTGGATGAGCACTTATTTCTTATCTCATCCAAAGACCCTTGGTATGGGGATGTCATTGTATATCTCCAAACTCTGAAGTTTTCTCTGCATTATTCATGAGATGAGCGGCAGCGTGTGAAACATCACATTAAAGACTATACCATCGTCGGTGACACTTTGTATCGCCAAGGAAAGGATTCGATTCTCCGTCATTGCTTAACTCACGAAGAAGCGAAGTGGGTGCTTAATGATTGCCATGCTAGGGCATGTGGTGGTCACTTATCCGGGCGTGCTACAACCCAATGTATTATGCGAGCTGGTTATTTTTGGCCTTCCATCTTTAAGGATTGTGTTAATGCTGTGAAGAGATGTCACCCTTGCTAGGTGTTTTCTCGGAACATACGCTCGCACCTAGTGCCCCTTCATCTGGTCATCACCGTCAGTCCCTTCACTAAGTGGGGGGTGGATTTCATGGATTGCAAACCAGCCTCGGCTGGGGGGCATCACAATATCATAGTGGCCGTGGATTATTTTTCCAAATGGGCTGAGGCCATGCCTATCGTAAAAGCCGACGGTTCTACTACAGCCCATTTCATGTTCAATTAGATTATCACTCGGTTCGGTATCCCGAAAGAGATTGTCACTGACCATGGCAGTCACTTTCAAAATAAGATGATGGAGGATTTGTCTCTCAAGCTTGGGTTTCGACAAGAACACTCGTCGTCCTACTATCCCCAAGTGAATGGTTAAGTTGAAGCAGTTAATAAGTCTTTGAATACCATTCTCCACCATACTATCCAAGAAAGCAAGAACAATTGGCACATCAGTTATATCCAACTTTGTGGGCGTATCGAACCACAATCAAGACTGCCACCGGATTCTCACTGTAACAGCTAGTTCACGGTGTGGAGTCACTTTTACCGATTGAATGCGAAATCCATTTGCTTAAACTGGCCATAGAAATCCTCCCTGATACGACAGATATTGAGCAATGTTTAATCCACCTTGAACAACTTGACGAGCAACGTCGACAGGGAGGAGTTACATACATGTTTTGAGAAGTGTTAATCATATATCTAATGCATACGCTAACTATGTATTAGATTGGCATTTGTCACATTCACCATGAAGCACACAAATGAAAGAGACATTCATACATTTGTACATACACACATACAGTAGAACCGAGAACCAAAGTTTTTTATATAAATATGTCCAAAAATGGTAGTGTCATACAAAACTGGAGCCCGTAGCCCTCACAAATATACATATCGATGCAAAATGAGATCCTGGGATATCTACTCCCTCCGAGGAGGCCTAGTTGCCATCCCGACAGGATCTGTCTCATAGAAATAGTGAACTGCATTGGCTACCCGTTGCAGTAATTGCACCTAGTCACAAGGAACCCCCACTACTTAACGCTGCATGGCCTTAGGTAATCGCGCCACCTCTATCTGTGGAACCTTGGAAACCATCTGTGATAGGTTGCGCCGCAAGGTCTGTAGAGTGTGCCCTGCTGCAGCATCACCTACCTCATCACCCCTACCCCGACGACCATGTGTCAGGAAGCCATCGAGTCTCACTGGGCCTTTTTCTACGAGAAAACAGTCAACCATTAGCGTATGATACTACCACCAAAAAGATTTTTGCATTTCATCTATAATCAAATATCCATAAAAATTTAATAACACAAAACCTAAAAAGAGTACTCACCAATGTCTCCGAACGCTGCGTCTGGTGGAAGTGGCACGTCCCGATTCTGGAGGAAATATATCTCTGCATAGGGGTAGTCCTCTATGGCAATGACCTGTCGGCCCCACTAACGGAAGAACTCCTCAATATATGGTGACGCTAGACAACCACCACCTTGTCGTGTCAAGATCTCATCCCACCAGGTCAGGGATGGATCGCGGAGACTATGAGGAGGGACATCCACCCTCGAACTAAGCCCCGGGACTCTCTCAAAAAAGAAGCTACATAGGATACTTCCATACCTGAAATTTTTTGCCTTCCCTTCCTTGCATTCTGTCAGTTGTGTCTTCATAGACACGAGTAGTGTGGTACACCAATCAAATACTATAGGCTGCATGCATTGTAATGCATAGAACATCACCTTCCTGGATTCCTGGTGCAGAGCTTTGGATCCAATGATCCGCACTAAGGTAGCCACAATGATCTTCATGCTCAGATCCACTATGGCATTGATGGGAACCTGACTTCCCATTGCTTGTGTGTTTGTGAGACGATACGGTGATATGTAATCATGGACGGTGATCCCACCACCCACGGTACGAGACCGATGTTCTATGCATCAACATCCCAATAATCGATCAATCGGCGGAGTAGTAGGTTTTGGGCCTTCAAACCCCCTATACTCCATAATTTATATAACCCACATGCTTGCAACGCCTGCTGTGCTTGCACATCGTTGTGCATGGCCTCATCTACTTGGTCATGCTCTCTCTCCCTCCACTCTAGAACCATCTTGGAGTGAGAAACAACAAAGATTTTGGTCAAATTCTTTTGCAAAATCATCTTCACGGTCGTACCTGCGGGCTACTTTGTATACAGGGGCAGGTACCTGCAGTCAACCTTTGCGTTGAATGCGAGTATCGTTCCCTACCCGTGACCCGCATAGTGATAGCCCGCAAGTAGCACTAAAGCCATTTAGGGCTTGGCCAAACTAAAAATCCCACCACTGAAAACTAAAATGAAAGCCTTGAAATTAAAGGTATGGATGAGACTACCAACCTGCTCTGGATGGTTCGATGAACGGTCGCTTGTAGCTCCCAGAATCGGCCACTGAACTTTCAGGTGAAAACTAACCACAAAGCTCCAAATGGGTGAATAGTAAAAATGAATTGTAATTTGTGATTTTTTATTACTATTTATAATTTTATGGACCCACTTATCTATAGTTTTTACTGTTTTATGCCGTTATGGACTAATATAATGTCTTGGAGTAGTATTTTTTAATCAGATTTCTTCGGTGAAAGATGTTTTGGACCATTTCACACCTACGGCAAGTACGTTTCGCACCTGGCATATAGGTTAGATGCCATTTCCATGTGCATTATGCATTTGACCTTTTGACCACTTTCATAAACCCTAGGTGTGACCCCGCTTTGTAACCGACATGGAACCTTCACATTGCTATAGAAGTGTCGTTATGTGGTGGTAGGGCTTTTCTGAACATGGGTACCCTAGTTAGAACCCCTTTGTGCATTCTGGTGCCCATGCCGTTGTTTTTCCTTAGGATTGGGAGTCCTTTGTAGTTTCGCCATAACGTTGCGATAAATACTCATACTCTACTTTGTCTCATGCTGGACATCTCCCTTAAGGACTCCCCTCAGTTATATCATGTTGTGATTGCATTGCATCATCCTGCTTGCCGCTTGAGCCTTGCGCCGACTCCCACTTACTCAGTTGTTATCCTGGTGCCTGAGCAATTTTTCTTATCGAGCCTTGCAGAGCTTCCATTTGTCCTTCACAATTTGATCACCCTTTTGACCCTGAGGGAACACACCCTTGAGTGTCCAAATCCTGCATGCACTTCCTTGCATTGATCATAGGTATGTTCCACTGCTTAGGACTAGTCTGCTCGCTATTTGACACTCGTTCCCTCACTTGTTGTACTATAAGCAATTTTATTCTTTTTCAAGCTTTCCCCATATATGAAAAAGACCAAAAAAATCAAATATTCCAAAAATCCGGATGGGATTATGGTTACTACTTCTTGTTGGCAATTGTTGTGTTGCCTTTGAATAGAGCATTCATTCCACTCCATACACTATGAGTCAGGACTATAGCTGGACCTTAGGAGCTGTACTTGTATCTTAGTTTCTCCATCGATTGGTTAAGCTTCCAGTCATTATGGAGCCCTTTGTGATGCCTCCTGCATCGCACAATTTATATTAAGTCTATGCTTCCTAAGTCTATCCATCTGCTCATGCTCTTGTTCAAAGGAAGTCCTAAGAATAGTGTCGGCCACTCCTCAGATCTCTTGACTATTGCATGTCGACCATCCTTATTGAGTCAATCCGTTTCACTTGAGATCTTCCAAATCTTTCAGCGTAGCTGGTACCTCGTGCTAGTTGATGGGGGATGCCTTAATGCCCTCCTTCCAGTGAGTTTCGTTCCATTGAATTCAACCCTTTTATCCGGGACTTGAGGCTTAGAGTTCAGTTGAGTACCTTGAGGCTTGCAACCATTAGTGGCAGGTTCTCTCGCCATCGACAGTTTTGGGAATACATCAATCTCCATTGATCGATGGATTCATCCTAGTGTTTGACTTCAACTCATTTATTCACACTCCGATGATTGTGCTCTGTGCCTTGATGCCCATTTTCATTATTGGTGGGTCATCTCGCGTCTGTTAACGGTATATATCATTGACCGGTAATCAGACGATGTCTCATCAAGTTCGACCCCAACTCCTTTATTCACTTGATGGGACTTGCACCATCGAAGACTTGTGTTGTAATACCCCATTTCTACCCTTAGGATATATTAACTTTTAATGTAAATATTGTATACATGTGATGTATGTTTTCCTAGCATGGATCTTAAGGCCAAGGCCCTGCTAGTGGAAGCTCGAACTTTATTTAAATGCAAGTATTAGACATTACGTTACCCATGTGCTATTTAGCCATGGAACATTGTAAAAATGACGTAAATAAACATCATGCAATAAAATACCAAAACTGGCTATGGAGGCAACGAATGAGAAGGGGCCATGTGTATCCACTAGGGAGTGGTGAGGGGGCTGTGGGATTGAACCATAGGCTTCCATATGTCACCTTGAGAACCCATTTGACTTTCCTTGCTGACATTTAATTCTGTTGTAAGGAAGTGGTTGAAGATTTCAGTCCATGGCTTCAATAGAGCATGGGCAGCCCAGAAATTCGTATGGCAGAGTATGGGCTCTGTTTTCTTGTACCACAAGTCACTCTATCTCATGAGAGTTGATTCTTCCTCATTCCCATGGCACTTTTGAACAACCCAGCATCAATTATCATCCAAAAAAATGAATTCCCAGCAGGGAGAAAAACTAGAAATCGCAACTGTGAAAGAACCCACGTTTTGAAGAGCCATAAACGCCCAGATTTTGTATTTGACAGTGAAATCCAATGGGGGATCCATAGATATGAACCTTGGGGTGAATTTGAGAGCATTAGCTACCTCGAAATCCATTGGAAAACCCAGTTCTGATAGCCTAGAAAACTAGTGACGGGATGGAGTTATTCGTTGCCAGAATGGTGAGAAATCCAAGTGTGGATGTTGGAATAGAGGATGGGATTGCTTGAATTTAGGTTAAGATGTCGGTAGCTCTGTGGTTGAGCTCACTGGCTTAGCAACCTCATCCTTTCCTGATTGCATGCTTGATAAACCCAACTGTGTGCTGGCTTAGCATGACCGTTTGAGTGACTCCATGGCTGTGAGTGAGCCTGTCTAGTTCCTCCTTAGTGGATACACAGCCCAACTCGGGGGTGATTTCTCAGCTGAAAGATTATAGCCTGGACAGAGATCTATGGTTGGGTGGAACGTTGCTCTCACGTAGCTAGTTGTTTGGACGTTTGCATTTCAAGATAAGTATTCTCTGTGGTTGAATGATGTTCATTTTATGGTTTGTCCTATATGTTAAATTACTCATGTTACTTGGATGAAATGATTATCTTAAGTTAGTTAGCATGAAGACTGTGCAATTAGCATGAGAATGAGATTGATTATTCTGTGATTGTTTCACTATTCTGCATGAAAGAAATAAGCTGATGCATCTCCTTCTGCGTGTATGTTATTATGGTTATTCTGCTGTGTTTATTAAATTGAGTTGTGTTAATTCTATGTTCTGTAATTTCTTAATTAATGACTATTGTTTATATGCTGAATGCATGATGAACTATGTGCATCTATAGTGTTTAATTCCGTTGTGCTTGTTGAATATGAATATGTATGCACAAGTTTTATTTAACCATGGATTTCTTAGTAATTTGAATGGGGCTGAGATCGCCAATAAGCCCAGTATGTTGGTCATGTTTCCTTTCTAGGATCAGATGTGTTGGAAGAGGACGTGACATGTGTAGAAGACCCCAGGTGATGGTGGCATTCAGTATGCTACCTACGACTTTGACTTTAAATCTGAGATATCACCTCTCAGATATTAGCAGTTTGTACCTCTAGTTTGCACTAGTTGTTTCCTTTTAAGCAGGAGACCATATCTTACTGTAGAGGGATCATGGCTATGATCACTTATGACATGTATCCATTATGTACTGCCTATTCATGGCCATTGTATCAGATTGTTGTACTATACTGACATGTATTCAGAGATACTATTGTATTATGACGAGTGAGATGCTCTTTCCACTTCTGTTTCGATCACTCCACTTCTGAGTTTTATAATGTATTTCGGCCATCATAGCATTAGTCTCTGACCTCACACATTATGGGGCATCTGTTACAATGTAATCTTCCACCTTGTGAGCATCGGCATTCTTTGGCCTGTAGGATCCATTTCACTGACTCAGATTCACTTTATATCCTTCAGACATACTATTTCCTCATTTTTTCTCTTACCCGCTTGTTGCATCACTATAGCTCGTGGGTAGCATGTAAAATGGTAAAAATCACTAGTTAATTACTTTTTACTCCCAAAAAGTGGTTATTGGGTGACCTTTGACCCTCCATCTGCCCAAGTAATGCCTCGATGTGTCCTTTCACCTACCTTTGAGAGGACTATATATTGAGCACATATGGCTTATGGACGGGAGGAGAAAGAAAAGCAAGAGAACTCTAGTGAATTTTTTCCCTATCTTGAGTCTACACTCATTGATCCTTGTAGTTGTGAACCCTTTATGTTCACCTTCCAAACTCCTATCTAGCTTGAGTTTGCCATTCATGGAGGATTGAAGTGGTGGAGGCACAAGTGAATTGATCCAGATCTTGGTTCAGATTGGTTGCCGACAAGAGGTCATATCACATTGTACTTCTTCTTGTTTATTAATAGAAATACTCATATTCTTGTCCATTAATTACTAGTTAATTACTTTTTACTCCCAAAAAGTGGTTATTGGGTGACCTTTGACCCTCCATCTGCCCAAGTAATGCCTCGATGTGTCCTTTCACCTACCTTTGAGAGGACTATATATTGAGCACATATGGCTTATGGATGGGAGGAGAAAGAAAAGCAAGAGAACTCTAGCGAATTTTTTCCCTATCTTGAGTCTACACTCATTGATCCTTGTAGTTGTGAACCCTTTATGTTCACCTTCCAAACTCCTATCTAGCTTGAGTTTTCCATTCATGGAGGATTGAAGTGGTGGAGGCACAAGTGAATTGATCCAGATCTTGGTTCAGATTGGTTGCCGACAAGAGGTCATATCACATTGTACTTCTTCTTGTTTATTAATAGAAATACTCATATTCTTGTCCATTAATGTTGTAAATGTTGTTTATCTTACATTGGGTTGCATTTACTTATTATATCATGGGTCATTGCTATTGATGATGTTAATGTCGTTTATATATATTATGTACTTGTTGTATATTGGCTGTCAAGACTAATTTGCAGATTCAAGTGCACGGATTGGAAACGCTCCAACGGGGATCTACATCAAACGTTTGGATCGAGGTTGGTTACATTCTCCATTATCTTAGCATTGTCATTTATAATAGCATAGTTCTGAGAATTGAGTTGATTTCTAGTATTCATCTGTCTGTTGTGGTCTCCTAAACCATAGTGAGTTTTCTCCAACACACCTAGGTGTCCCAATGACTCTTCTAGAACATAGGATGCTTCACAATACTACCAAAAGACATAGAAATGCAATGACATCGAAATTGTGGAATATGATTTTACGCCACCACTACCATATGATAGTTACTAGTATAAAATGTATGTATAAAATCTATGTGAATGAAGCTAGGTGCTCCAGTACTCCTCAATCAAAGTACAGAGGGTCACATATCCCTACTGTTTGCAAGGGGCACATCTCCCAAGCACTGGAATTTGCTCAAGCAAACTCTCAATACAAAACAATAAAAATATTCACCAACCCCATGAAGTGTGTTTGATGTCGTTTATATAGCTTCAAAATACCCCAAAACCATGGGGAAATACCATGGGGGTAAGAAAACCATGCTCCCCCAAAACCATCAACCACCAACCAACTCCTTGGAAGAGGCCTAGTCAAAGAAACCCTAGATTTGGTAAAATCATTAATGAACTCCAAAAGTGCGACCCCCTTGGACACCCACAACTCTAAAAGTGTGCCACTAACCTCTTTGAACCAATATTTATAATTAAAATCTCCAACTACCTCAAGGGAGGTTAGATCCTTTGCTTCAGAATGAATTCCAACCACTTTCCTTAATTCATGGAATTTCCATGTTTTATGGAAATGACCTAGATTTGGTCCAAATTTTATATGGGCACCCCTTCGACTATTTGAACACTTAATTAACTCTTATAAAACCCTTAGGGATCCATTCACACTCAGATCTGATCCCAGCCAATCTTGTGGACAAACTTACCTTTGGAAATTTTTAGCAATTTTCTTCAAGGCAATTTTATTAAAATTTAATTAATTTCCACTTGAACCAAAGGGAACCTAATGGGTAAGTGGGGTGGATCCATGTTATTCTAGTAATGGGACATGAAATTCCTCCCCTCCCAAGAATGCTTTTCCTCAAGCATCATCAAACCGGGGTGTTGTAAGATACCTTCTCTTTCCCAAGTTGCATCCTCACTTGGAAGACCCTTCCATTGCACCAAATATTATTTGATGATTATATTCCTTAGATTCATTTCTTTGACCTGCAATATAATCTTTGGTATCAGCTCCAAATGTCCCTCAGCTTCAAGAGGAGGAAGGTCGTTTTATGCTACAACTTGTTTTCCAATTTCCTTCTTAAGACGACACATGTAACACATTATGTATTTTGCTCCCTTCCAGTAACTCCAACTCAAACAAATTCACCGAAATTTATTATCACTCTGTAGGGTCCGTAGAACCTTGGATGTAACTTCTCATGTCCCTTTTTATTCAAGGAGGATTTTCCATATGGATGCAATCTCAAAAACACCACATCCCATACTTGGAAGGAGCGCTCCACTCTATGTTTGTCCACATACAATTTGTATTGGTTTTGGAAAACTTGCAAGTTTTCTTTGAGTGTTTTGAGTATTTCTTGACTCTCTTGGATCCAATCCTTGTCCTTTTGATCCCTACAATCATAAAAAACCAGATCTACAAAAGTGGGAGCTTCATACCCATACAAAGCTTTAAAATGAGACATACCAATGGAAACATGAAAAGTAGTGTTGTAGCATAATTTTCCCAAGTGCAACCAAGTGACCCATGTTCTTTGCTGATCTATTACATAGTTTCTAAGGTAACCTTCCATCCATTGGTTCACCCTTTTAGTTTGGCCATCACTTTGAGGATGATAGCTTGTGCTAAGGTCCAAACTAGTTCCTACCGACTTAAATAATTCTTGCCAAAATGCACTTGTGAATTTGCTATCTCGGTCACTCACAATGGACTTAGGAAACCCATGCAGCTTGAAAAATTCTTGAAAGAAGAGGGAAACCACTTGGCTTGCTGCATATGTATATGGTACAACAAATAAATGTGCATATTTAGTCATGAATTCCTTCATTTGCTTGAATTATTGTTCAACTTGCTTGGACCAACAAAATGCACCCTTCTTAGTGAGATCTATCAATGGAGCAGTGAACTTCGATAAGCCTTTGAAAAAATTCTTGTAGTAAGTGCAAATTCCAATGCAACCCCTCAACTCTATGAGGTTCCTTGGACTGTCGCATTCCCCGATCTCCTTTGTGGCCTTTAGAGGCCATGGGAGACCCTCTGTTTCTTTTTTTTTCTCCAATTCCTTTCATTTTCACACACAGCCGCAATGGGCTTGGATCCTCAACCCGCAGCCTCCTCTCCGCAACCCACAACCTCCTTCCCGCAACCCACAATCGGGATTCGGAAATAGGATTTCCAAATCCGTCTCAATGGATTTTTGTTACATGCATTTCATAAAAATAAGAAACTCGGATTGCCACGAGCATTGAATATTGAATCAACAACAAAGTACTATTTTATAAATCCAGGATTAAGGGAATTTTTTGAAAAATGCTTTAGTATATTTGAATTTGGGGTATGGACATCTACACAACAAAAAAACGTTGACAATTTTTTGCCAAAATTATTACAAAGAACGGGATTGCAAAGGAAACAATTTATAGTAATTTTAACACCACAATATTGTTCTTGCATAGCCAGAGAGGGTTATCAGGGTGATGGAAATCCTTATGTATTTCGCAAGCCTTTAAATAAAGTTTGGGACATTTTGGTCTATGGTTGGGATGCTACAAATACAATGATTGTAGATGACTCAAAAGAAAAACATGTTTATAACAAGGAATGGAACTGTATTATAACAAAAACTTATACTTGCCAAGATGTCAATGACACATTGCCAATTGTGAATAAAATGAAAATGAAAGTATTTTGTTAAATAATACACTTGTGGTTTTTTGTACTAGTATGTTAAATAAAGTTTGGGACATTTTGATCCATGGTTGGGATGCTACAAATACAGTGATTGTAGATGACTCGAAAGAAAAACATGTTTGTAACGAGGAAGGGAACTGTATTATAATTTTCTTTTATATTTTCCAAGATGTCAATGACATTCTTGTTAGATCAATTATGGCCTTGCTTGTTGCACCTGAATGGCGTGAGTGATGTGAGGCCAATTGTGAATAAAATGAAAATGAAAGTATTTTGTTAAAGAATACACCTATGGTTTTTTGTACTTGTATGTTCAATTTCACTGTGATTATAATTCTTGTAAAGTGTCGAGTTTGGTTTTTGAAAATGCAAAATCAGAGTTTGAAAGTGCTAAAATTTGTTTTAAAATTTCAAAATTAAGAATTGGAAGTATCAAATTTAGCCTTCCAAAAGGGAAAAATAAGGTTCTAAACATTTTTTATATGAAGTATGTCCATAGCATGTTTATTATTTTAATAAAAAAATTCCAGTTGGCTATGTGATGAACAATACGCTAAAGAGGAGGTCCAGATATTAACCGAGGATTGTGAGGGGGGAGATCCATAATGGTCAATTGCTTAGAAGAGGGATATCGAGGCTTTCACTTTCAAGGCACAATTACAGCTTGAGCATGCAAAATATCAAGATGTTGATGATCTTTTGGATGTATTTTCCAAGTGGCAATCTTCCCTTGGAAAATCGCATGAATGGGGGGGGCAACCATCGAAGGAGAGAACTGGAGACACTATGTACTTGGAGACTTGTAATGCCTTACAATCTTTAAAGAATTTCAGTTAGTTTCTCTTTTACTTTCTTTTGTTATGTGTATCAAGTTTCCTTGATTCATTTTGGTTTTTCATACATACATCTAATAACTCTATTTTGTATTGTTAAATCATAAAGCATATAAATTCATGTGCTTGATTTATCATTCATATGATTTATATGCAGGTAATGCATCAATCAATTTATTTACTTGATTCATATTGTTTCACATTCTGCAATTACATAACAGTCATTATCATCATTGTTAGTTTTTCATCATTTAATTCAATATGATCTAGGATCTTAACTGAGAGAACAACATGTACAACATATCAAACATAAGAGACAAGAGACACAAAGCATTTCACCGGGGAAAACCAAGAAGGTGAAAAACCATGCAACTTCCTCAGAGATAGAATGAGCACCAATACAAAGATCACAAAGATCAAACCCAAAAGATAGATGTCTCTAACAGCTACTCCTCCTCCACTTGTGCACACTCCTTGCTCTCAACTATGCGAGTTGGATGAGTGAGTGAATGAGTAAATAGAGAGGTTCTCCTCTCTATTTATACTTTACCTTTACTTGCCTTTTACTCTAACTAGGTCTACCTTCCCTTAGGAGAGTCTAATAACCCATTACCATTTGTCACTGGTCTGACCCCACTAGGGTGGTCTAATAACCCTTTAACTCATATAGGGCTGACCCCACCAAGGTGGTCTAATAACCCATCAAGTATAAGTTATGACACTTACAATGTAACTTGCGACACTTGCAAATACAAATGATAACACTTCCAATCAGAGGAATAATACATCTCCATTGGGGATACAATAAAGTACAAATTTAATACATACAAGTGAATATCTTCCGAAGTTACAAATACATCAACAATCCCTCTTAACTAAGAAGGTATTCTCTTGACACAGGTCATCAATACATATAGGCACAAGTCTTCAATACTAGAGCTAGATCATCGTCACTGGATCACTGGAGCATCATCGTCACTGCTGATGTACTCGTAATCTTGATCACTGGTGCTATCTCTCAATTCTTCTCATCATAGGAAGTTCTACAGAGCCAACCCTTTTTCATGTTGGATGTAGGCCTAGCCTCCTGTAGGTCTTCATCATCTATGCGAGCTTCCTGATAGAGGTGGAATCTCACGACTGATAATGTTCCTCTACAAAACCTGATAAGAGAATCCTGGGATCCTTTATGTGCCTTAGCACGACCGGAAAGATCTCCCAGGACTGATTACATGCATCCTTCAAAAAACCTTTAAAGAGCATCCTAGGAATGTTTATGTGCCTAGCACGACCGAAAAGATCTCTAAAGAGCATCCTAGGAATTTTACGTGCCTAGCACAACCTATCATATCTCCAGGACTGATTACATGTGAACAATCAAAACCTTAAAAGTGCATCCCAGGAATGTTTATGTGCCTAGCAGGACCAGCAAGATCTCTAAAGAGCATCCCAGGACTTTTACGTTCTTAGCACAACCTATCGGATCTCTAGGATTGATTACATGCCTCCCTCACAAAACCTCGAAAGAGCATCCCAGGACTAATTACGAGCTTATTGCTCAACCTATCGGATCTCCCAAGGAGCTATTACATGGTATTGCACAACCTGCCACATATTCATGGCCTCGAAGTATCACCCTGATACTCATGATCAACCTGATCATTGTCGCACGAAGCATCATCTTGATTCTCATGATCATACTGATCATAATACAGTGCATCATCTTGATGCACATCATCATCACATGATCATCCTGATCATCATCATAGCATCATCCTGATGCATATCATCATCACATGATCATCCTGATCATCATCATAGCATCATCCTGGTGCATATCATCTAGAGCATCGTCCTGATGCTCATCACACATGATCATCCTGATCATCATCATACATAGCATCATCCGGAGCATTGTCCTGATCATGCTCATCACACAACACTTACATCCACATCCATGGGAAGGATCCTCCTACCACCATGTTTGGAATGGCTCCTGTAAATGTGTCCCATCACTTCCTCCTTGAAGTATCTTCTATATGAAGAACACCAAGACTCTCTCTAAAGTACTCGAACTTCACTCTGGCTAGTGGTTTGTTCAACACATCTGCAATCTGCTCATCTGTCGCAACATACAAGAGCTTCACTGCTCCTCTCTACACCATATAGTGATATTTGATCTCGATATGCTTCGACTTGTCATGGAACACCGGGTTCTCAGACAACTTCACAAAACTCTGGTTGTCACAGAAGATACAAGTAGCATCCAACTGGAGATCAAACAAATCATACAGTAGCCTCCTTAGCCATACTGCCTCACAACTAGCCGAACAAGCTGCGACATACTCTGCTTCGGCTGTACTCAGTGCTACGTAGGATTGCTTCCTGCTAAACCACGAGATCACACATGATCCCATACTGAAGAAGCACTCCGAAATGCTCTTCCTATCTGCAGCACTGCCTGCCCAATCTAAATCAACATAACCCTCCAGGTTAAACTTTTGACTCGCATCATACTTGAGCCCTTAATCAACCGTACCCTTCAGGTACCTCAAAATATGCTTTACAACAATTAGGTGAACATGTCTAGGATCCATCAGGAACTGGCTCAAGGTGTTCACCGCAAAGCAAATATCTGGTCTCGTGTTTGCCAGGTAGATCAAGGACCCAATCATCTGACGATACATCTTGGTATCAACCGACTCTGATGAAGCATCACTCAATAGCTTCAGGTTCGATGCCATAGGTGTGGCCATGGCCTTGCAGTCCATCATCCCGAACCACTTCAGGATCTCTACTAGATACTTCCCTTGTCCAAGGAAGATTCCATTTGCACTCTGCCACACCTCCATACCTAGAAAGTAATGCACATACCCAAGTCCTTCATCTTGAACTCGACAGGAAGCTTCCTCTTCGTGTCGGAAATCAACTTATCCTCACCTGTCACAAACAGATCATCCACATACAATAGAAGTATCACTGCATTTCCTTCCTCAACCTTGTAGTAAAGGTTGGGATCTGCTTTACTCTTGGTAAAGCCCAAACTAATCAGGAAGTTGTATATCCTGTCGTACCATGTTCTGGGTGCTTGTTTCAAGCCATACAAGGCTTTCTTTAACTTGCACACATATGACTCCTTGTCATGTGTCTGAAAACCGAGTGGTTGCTCCACATAAACTTCCTCTTCGACTACACCATTCAAAAAATCTGTCTTGACATCCATCTGGTGTATCTTCCACTTCATCACTACAGCCAGAACAAGTACTGTTATGATGGAAATGTATCTAGGTACAGGTGCAAAAGTTTCTTCATAGTCTATCCCTTATTTTTGGGAGAATTCACGAGCCACAAACCTTGCCTTGTATTTCTCTATGCTACCATCTGCAACATGCTTGATCTTGCAGATACATTTGGAAGTCATAACAGACTTCCCTTCTGGTCTTGTGACCACATCCCAAACATCATTCTTCATGATCGACTGGTATTCTTCGATCATGGAATCCTTCCATTACTGCATCCTTGATCTTGGGAACTTCAAATTCTTCAATAGGTAGTTTTCTTGAACTTCATCACTGGAACAAATGTCATTGTCCTTCTTTTGTAGGTGATTGTACATGATCTTTCCTACAAGTCAAATTCAATTTGTTAAATTTTGAGCATTAATTTACAATACTCTAGGATCTTCACTGAGAGAATAACATATACAGTATATCAATGCATAACAATCACAATAAGCATGACAAGCATCACAAGAATCAAAAGCATGAGAGACAAGAGACAAAGAGTTTCCGTGGGAAAAACCCTAAGGTGAAAAACCCCAGAACTTCCTTAGAGATAGAGAGAGCAATGGCTCAACCAAAGTACAACCAAAATACACTGAGATAGTCTCCTAGTAGCAGATGATCCTCCTCCTCACTAGTGCGCCACTTTCTGAGTGAGAGAGATACACTTTTTCGAATGATCTAAATAGAGATCACCTGATCTCTATTTATACTAATCTGTTTGCTCAGTGACCTTATGGGGCCGACTTGTCTAGCTAGGTACATCCACATTATAATATATATAATTCAGGGCCGACCTGACATGGTGGTCTAATAACCCATCGGCAAGTACACACACTTGCGACACTTGTCAATCCACATGACGACACTTCCTTATAGAGGAATAACACATCTCTAATAAGGGTACAATAAATATATATGAAATACATAGATGAAATACATTCCGAAGTTACATATACATCAACACTCCCTCTTAACTAGGAAGGTATTTCTTGAAACAGATCTGCTAGACAAGTCTTCTTGTTGGGATCATCATCATCAATGCATCATCATCATCGTCGTCACTGCTGCTGCTATCTCAAACAATCTCTAACTCTACTCGTCATAGGAAGTTCTACAAAGCCAGTCCTTTTTCATACTGGATGTAGGCCCACCACCTGCAGGTCTTCATCATCACTGGCCATACTGTGGAATCCTCAAGACTTATTACGTGCATCACAAAACCTCGAAAGAGAATCCCAGGCTGTTATGAGCACACGGCTCGACCTATAGGATCTCCCAGGGCCATATTATATGTGACCTCACCACAAAACCTCACAAGAGCATCCCAGGCTGTTACGAGCATGCAGCTCTACCTATAGGATCTCCCAGGGACAGATTATATGTGGTCACCACAAAACCTCGCAAGAGCATCCCAGGATGTTATGAGCACGCAGCTCTACCTATAGGATCTCCCAGGGACAGATTATATGTGGTCATGGAAAAACCTCGCAAGAGCATCCTAGGACTTATTACGGGCACACAACCCAACTTATCGGATTTCCCAGGGATAGATTATATGCCATAGGACAAATCTTCGAAAGAGCATCTGCCAGATATCCTAGGGCACGAATTACATGCCATAGGAAAAACCTCGAAAGACTATCTGCAGATCTCCTAGGGCCAAATTATATGTCCTCCCAGAGCAAAACCTCGAAAGAGCATTTGCCAGATATCCTAGGACACGAATTACATGCCATAGGCAAAACCTTGAAAGACTATCTGCAAATCTCCCAGGGCCAAATTATATGCTCATCTGCACAACCTGATCCACGACCATAGAGTATCAACCTGATACTCATCATACATCATCATGATGTACACATGATCATCCTGATCATCATCACTGCAACATCCTGCTGCATGTCATCTGGAGCAACATCCTGAAGCTCGTCATCCATGATCATCCTGATCATATAATGCATCTACCTGATGCATACCAAGTATCTACCTGATACATATCATCATACATGATCCACCTGATCATACAATGTATCCACCTGATACAAATAAAAATACATGATACATATCACCATACATGATCCACCTGATCATACAAGGTATCCACTTGATACATATATAGATACATGGTCCAAGCATCCAACATGATGCATACAAAATACATACAAATGATCCTACTGATCATATCCAACATCTAACATGATGCGTACATACATATACATATAAATGATCCAATTGATCATATCCAACATCCAACATGATGCGTACATACATATACATATAAGTGATCCAACTGATCATATCCAGCATCCAACATGATGCATACATATAAAAATAATCCAACTGATCATACAAAGTAGAAACCAGAACATCATCCTGATGTTCATCATCCAGCGCTTACATCCACAGCCATGTGAAGGATCCTCCTTCCAACATGCTTGGAATAGCTTCAGCAAATGTGTCCATCACTTCTTCCTCGAAGTGTCCTCGATCTGAAGAACACCAAGCCTCTCCCTGAAGTACTCGAACTTCACCCTGGCTAGTGGTTTCGTCAGCACATCTGCAATCTGCTCATCCGTCGCAACATACAGGAGCTTCGCAGCTCCTCTCTGTACCATATCCCTAATATAGTGATATTTGATCTCTATGTGTTTCGACCTGTCATGAAACACTGGGTTCTCGGACAACTTCACACAACTCTGGTTATCACAAAAGATACCAGTAGCATCCAACGGGAGGTCAAATAACTCAAACAGTAGCTTTCGTAGCCATACTGCCTCACAACTAGCTGAACAGGATGCAACATACTCTACCTCACCGGTACTTAGTGCTATGCAGGACTACTTCCTGTTAAACCAAGAGATCATACCTGATCCCATACTGAAGCAACATCCAGATGTGCTCTTCTTATCTGCAGCACTGCCAACCAAATCTGAATCAACATAACCCTGCAAGTTAAACTTTTGATTCGCTTCATACTTGAGCCCATAATCCACTGTACCCTTCAGGTACCTCAGAACATGCTTTATAGAAACCAGGTGAACACTCCTCGGATCTGTCAGGAACTGACTCAATGTGTTCACAGCAAAGCAAATGTCTGGTCTCGTGTTCGTCAGGTACATCAAGGACCCAATCATCTGACGATACATAGAGACATCAACCGGCTCAGATGAAGCATCACATAGAAGCCTCAGATTCGATGCCATAGGTGTGGCCATGGCTTTGCAATCTATCATCCCAAATCTCTTCAGGATATCTACTGTGTACTTCCCTTGACCAAGGAAGATCCCACCTGCACTCTGCCACACCGCCATACCTAGGAAATAGTGCATCATTCCCAAATCTTTCATATCGAATTCAGCAGCAAGCTTCCTCTTAGTATCTGCAATCAGTCTGTCATCTCCTGTTACAAATAAGTCATCCACATACAGGAGTAGAATCACAGGATTCCCTTCCTCAACCTTGTAGTAAAGGTTGGAATCCGCTTTACTCTTGGTAAAGCCGA
This sequence comes from Larix kaempferi, assembly GCA_027924585.1. Classification (NCBI taxonomy): domain Eukaryota; kingdom Viridiplantae; phylum Streptophyta; class Pinopsida; order Pinales; family Pinaceae; genus Larix; species Larix kaempferi. Next base: position 4,717,681 of record BSBM01000406.1, read on the forward strand.
AACTAGATAGGAAACTGTCCATCCTACCATACCAAGTTCTGGGAGCTTGTTTCAAGCCATACAAGGCTTTCTTCAATCTGCATACATATGAATCTCTTTTATGTATTTCAGAACCGAGTGGCTGCTCCACATATACTTCCTCTTCAACTACACCATTCAAGAAAGCAGTCTTGACATCCATCTGGTGTATTTTCCATTTCATTGCTGCAGCCAGGGCAAGTACTGTTCTAATGGAAGTATACTTGGCTACAGGTGCAAAAGTTTCTTCATAATCTATTCCCTCTTTCTGAGAGAAGCCACGAGCTACGAATCTTGCCTTGTATTTCTCTACACTGCCATCTGCAGCATGCTTGATTTTGAAGATCCATTTAGAAGTCACAACAGAATTCTCTTTAGGTCTTGGGAAAACATCCCAAACATCATTATTCATTATTGATTGGTATTCCTCAACCATGGCATCCTTCCATTCTTTCTTTTCCGCTGCTTCTTCATAACTGGAAGGCTCTTTGTTCATAATGTCACAGAGTAAAGCAACATAGCTGGTATGTGATTTGGTTCTCTTCTTTGCTCTGTGTTCTTCTTCTGGAATGCCAAATCATTCTGCATCTTGAATGAGCTCTCTAGCCCATGCGGGTTTCCTTTTGTGAGAGTTATCCTCACGGGGTGGATCTACAGGTTCTTGCGGATCTTCAAACTCACGAACAACTTCTGGAACTGCTTCAGTCATGGTAGTTTCTTGAAATCTAGTTTCCTTAGGTTCTTCATACACCTCGATAGGTGCCTTTCTTGATTTGATGAATGCTGAGTTTTTATCAAATGTTACATCCCTGCTGACATCAATCTTCTTGAACCCTAGAGAATATATTCTGTAAGCCTTCGAGCTTTCACTGGAACCCACAAAGATACCCTTCTTTCCTGAAGGATCTAATTTATTCCTCTTTTCCTTTAGGACATGAGTGTATACTAGACAACCAAATATTTTAAGATGGCTGACTTCAGGTTTCTTACCAGAAAAGACCTCTTCTAGTGTCTTGTTTTCCAATATCTTGTGGGGTGTTCTGTTTTGCACATATACAGCTGTTCTAGCTGCTTCTGCCCATAGATGCATAGGTAGATCCTGGTCATACAGCATTTCCCTTGCTGCTTCCATGATAGTTCTGTTCTTCCTTTCTGCAACTCCATTCTGTTGAGGATTATAAGGAGTAGACAGCTCCCTCTTAATCCCTGAATCACTACAAAGCTTCTTGAAGTCACCTGAGGTGAATTCTCCACCATTGTCGGATCTGAATGTTTTGATCTTCTTGTTAGTTTGATTCTCCATCAAGGTTTTGAATTCCTTGAACTTATCAAACACCTCATCTTTGTTCTTCAAGAAGTATACCCAAGTCTTCCTGGAGAAGTCATCAATAAATGAGACATAATAAACATACCCACTCAGAGAACTGGATGACATAGGACTACATACATCTGAGTGGATGATTTCCAGGATATCTTTTGCCTTGCTTTCATTGCTTGGGAAAGCCTTCTTAATGTTCTTACCTTTTGCACATCCTTTGCAAACACCTTCATGTTTGGTCTTGATTTTAGGAAGACCCTCTACAGCCTTGCTTGCAATTGGAAGTGCCCTATAGTGCATATGAGCAAGTCATCTATGCCAAGTTCACTTGGTTCCATGGATTCATGGATCATGGCATGTTCAGGTTGACCCTTCAATTTATACAAACCTCCCTCTTGCTCTCCAATCACTACTGCATCATTGCTTGTTTTACCCTTTGGCCACATTAGGACTTGGCCATCCACAAATGCAACCCTCATACCTTTTGCATCCAATGCAGAGATGGAGAGTAAGTTCTTCTTGAGCCCAGGTACATAAAGGACTTCTTTCATCTTCAAACATTTTTCAGAATCTAGGTTGTAGGAGGCTTCACCACTTCCTTTGATTGGGTATTGATAATCATCCCCAAGTTTCACCTTATGGGGTGATTCATGTTCAGATAGATTCACAAAAGATTCCTTAAACCCAGTCATGTGTTTGGAAGCTCCACTATCAATCAACCAATCATTAAAACCATGTATATGGTACCTGTGAGAGCAGAGATTAGAACATACTCTTCTTCACTTGATGAGTCAACATCACTATCATCACTTTCTGCCCTAGCCTTCTTCTTTGGAGGTTTATCATCCTCGGCAGCATGAGCATGAAACTTTCTTTTGCTTCCCTTCTTCTTCTTGCTGGAGTTGTTGTTATTATCCCTTTTGTTCTTGGGACAATCTGAAGCAATGTGACCCTTCTCATTGCATGTGAAGCATCTTAGATCCTTCTTATTCTTTTGATAGGATCTCTTGTGACTAGAGTGCTCCTTCTTGGGCTTGCTTCTTTTGGTGTGAGCTGCAAGAGCTTGATCTTCACCTCCCATATTTTCCTCACGAGCTATAAGTCTAGCTTCTTCTTGAGAGCATTCTTCCCACAATCTGTTGAAGGAGATCAACTTCTCCGTGCACAAATTCCTTGAATAAAGGAATCCCATGACCTGGGTAGGCCATTTAGAGTGGTCATCACCACTTCACCATTCTCCACCATTTCATCCATTGCTTCTAGTTGTTCCTTGATCTGGGAGACCCTTGAAAAATAAGATTGAATGGTTTCTCCATTCTGAAACTTTACTCCTTTCAATTGGTTCCGCAGGGTCATCTTCTGATTTATGTTCTTCCCTTCAAATAACTTGGTCAAAGAGTCAAACATCTCCTTGGGTGTCTTAAGAGAAGGAACATGGGGTATGAGATGGTCTTTGATGGAATCGGCAATGATTCTCTTTGCCTTGACCAAGTTCTTCTTATGCAATACCTTGGCCTCTTCATCCTCTGTGATAGGGATGTCTTCTTTTATATATGAGTCCAACTCATTCGCTTCCAGGATTAACCCAATCCTATACTTCCAGGCTCAGAATTTATCAGCCCCTTCAAGCTTATCCTCAAGCTTGGTGTGGAGAGACATCTTAAAGAGTACTTCAAATGGAAATAGAAAAGATTTAGGTCTTACCACTTGAAATGCTAAAAACTGGATCTGGTCCTGGATTAGGGTTTGTCAGAAAAAAACCCTAAAAATTCAAAATGTGAATTTCAAATTTTTGAAAGGATAGAAAGATGCGCTTTGATGAGCTGATCAGCCTGGTGCATTCAGAATTTGAGATCAGCAAAGTTTTACCCTTCAGATTTGACTTTTTGTTCTCCCGGGTTCATTGGGGAGAGCCCTGAATTAGGGTTTGAGTTTCCTGGAGATCTACCTAGCCAAAAATCTTGATCCAAAGCTCTAAACTTCTATTTTCGCAAGGAGCTTCTAGCTGTGTCTTCAGATTCCAGAAATTCCTATTTTTGTGGAAACCCTAATATTTAGGGCCAAATCTGAAAATGCTCGGAATTGAATTTTGATTGGACAGATAGATGTGCCTTGATGAGTAGAGTCAATCTACTATACTGTTTTTCCAAAATCTGTGGAGAGAAACCCAATAAACAAGAAACTCAAGTTTCTGTCACTGCAAAATGTCTTCTTCTCAGGTTAGCTCTGATACCATGATAAATTTTGAGCATTAATTTACAATACTCTAGGATCTTCACTGAGAGAATAACATATACAGTATATCAATGCATAACAATCACAATAAGCATGACAAGCATCACAAGAATCAAAAGCATGAGAGACAAGAGACACAGAGTTTCCATGGCGAAAACCCTAAGGTGAAAAACCCCACAACTTCCTTAGATATAGAGAGAGCAATGGCTCAACCAAAGTACAACCAAAATACACTGAGATAGTCTCCTAGTAGCAAATGATCCTCCTCCTCACTAGTGCACCACTTTTTGAGTGAGAGAGATACACTTTTCTTAATGATCTAAATAGAGATCACTTGATCTCTATTTATACTAATCTGTTTGCCCAGTGACCTTATGGGGCCGACTTGTCTAGCTAGGTACATCCACATTATAATATATATAATTCAGGTTCGACCCCACATGGTGGTCTAATAACCCATCGGCAAGTACACACACTTGTGACACTTGTCAATCCACACGACGACACTTCCTTATAGAGGAATAACACATCTCTAATAAGGGTACAATAAATATATATGAAATACATTCCGAAGTTACATATACATCGACACAATTGCATGATTAGAAACATCTCATAGTTTACAGAACAAAATCTTACACATAAAAGACATGTGTCATACAGTCATGCAATTATCTTAGCCAATGCTTCAATACAACATTTATCCATATCCCGTAACTTTCTAGATGTCTTCCATCTCTACCAGAACATTGTTAAGAGTGTGCACAACTCCCAACATGTCAGCAAAGAGGTTTCATTCTAGATAAGTAGCAATGGAATTTTGTACAGTGCCATAAGCCACTTACCCATTACTTATATATTAGTAGTATCTTGTTCATTAATGAAACTTTTCTAATATGCATAATATACATCCTAAATACAGGAACATAAGTATGTACATGACTGAACAACATCATCTAAGTAATAAGAAATGACAATTCAAATACTTATCTTTGTTTTCTTGTTGGGTGGACTCCCTCTCAATCTTTGCTTCTTTGTAGGAATTACTGGAGTGTGGTCCCTCTTGATCTTTGCTTCCTTGTAGGAACTACTGGAGTGTGCTCCCTCTTGATCTTTGATTCCTTGCAGGAACTACTGGAGTGTGCTCCCTCTTGATATTTTCTTCCTAGATTATCTATCTTTGAACTTATATCCATCCTGGACCACTATGCATGCTTAAGTGTGCACTAGTGTCATCATTGTGTCATCCTCAATATCTCACACATAATCATACATTCATTAGTATAATCTCAATACTATCAAAATATTATGATTCTAAATAGTCTTAAACATGTATGGTCATGGTCATTTCATACACAGTTAATTTATCACAAGCATTAGTATTCAAGGTTTCAGGGAGGACATCTTTTACTCTTGCATATTCTTATTTGACCATAGGACTCTTCTGGTTTTCCATATCATTATTCAAAGTAAGAAGCATAATATGCATAAGCACATGATTACTCAAACTTATAACTTCATGAATAATCATTATCAATCATACAAAAGTATACTTATATGAGATCCTAACACAAGGTAGGATTCTAACATGATATAGGAAAAACATACATGGATTATCATGTTTGCGAGTTATGTCTAACATACCCAAACAATGTCTTCTTTGTTCTCTTCAATGATTTAGAGACCTTGTGCTACTAACCTGCATATCTCATAAGTTAAGCATTGTAGAACCAAATTATACATCCCTCGTAAGTAGAGCTTCTATGTGATCCATGGCTATGGATGAGTCTTTGTCTTCATGTCACCATGGTCATATGTTCTTCATCTAGAATTTGATTTGTCTTTCTTGATATACCTTTCATGTTAGCAGACAATATCATCCTCATACAACACCATAGTGCATTAGTATAATCATAAGTGTCATAACCCTAATCAATGAATGTCTTCTATCATTCACATGCATTCATACATTTAATAAGGTGATAAGACAAGTCTAAAATTAATCAAGATTATACTAACCTCAATAATATGAAGACAAACATATTATAAACTTAAGCATGAGCATATTTCAAAACATACTTGTATCTCCTCAAATCATACCTGTCAGGATTGTTTGTAGTCTTCTTATGTAAGGCCTTAGCCCCATCTCCCTCTGGAACTGGAATCTCTTCACTTATGTAGGTGTCCAAATCATTCTCTTCTAGGATTAACCCAATCCACCTTGATTTGTTGAAACTGGATCCGGAGTTGGCTAGGTTTTGACAGAGAAACCCTAAATATCCAAACTTCGAATTTCAAACTTCTGTCTGGACAGGGAGATGCAATTGACTGAGGCGAGCAAGCTTGTGTGCATAGATCCAAAAATTGACCCCTCAAAATTGACCTGCGAGATTCCGATCTGCAACTTCTGTCAAATTCTGGTTTTCTGGTAAAAAACCCGAACTAGGGTTTGATAGAGCCCGGGGTTATACCCAACCAAAAACTTCGATCTTGGTCTCTAAATTTTGATTTTTATGAGAAGCATCCAATCGCGGTCTTATATTCCAAAAATTACAACTTTTGTAGAAACCCTAATTTCCCGTAGCAGTGACAAGCCAAAAATGAAAATGATTAGCATCCAATTCTGTTTTGACAGAAATATATGCCATATTGTTTCTGGTGCATATCTGAAATTTCGGATCCTCAGGGTTTGAAACTTAGGCTTGTGGTAGATTGACCTGTCGTCTTTCCAACCCCATATATTTGAGCTTCATTGGAATCTCCATGAGAGAGATATGCCAAGTGTCGCAACATGACCTATTTATGGGATGAAACAACATAGCTAACTTGTAAGGAGTTCCACGTGTCCCTGTTTCAACTTCGGCCTCTGAAACTCAGACCAGTGAAATTACAGTCCGTGCCCTAACTGCCAATTTTTACAGAATTCCATTTGGATCTTTCTATCCCGAGATATGACCTCTGTTCCTAGGCCACCTGTTTAGGGATGCATTCTAGAAGAGGCAGAAACCCTAACGTGTACGGATCATATCTCACAAACTACAACGAATCTGAGGCTATTCTTCGAACACAAGGTACATGAACATTTCATCTTCGGCTTGTAAACATTTCAAATCCTGAACCTTTTCCAAAATGGATTTATAGTAAAAGTTCCACGATGACTGGGTTTTACTATACCAAGCCCTAGCTTCCAATTTGTCGCAAGTGCAACAAGTGTCGTAAATGCCATACAATGCATTCCTTCATGCGAGATATGATACCATGTTAGTTTTTCATCATTTAATTCAATATGATCTAGGATCTTAACTGAGAGAACAACATGTACAACATATCAAACACAAGAGACAAGGGACACAAAGCATTTCACCGAGGAAAACCAAGAAGGTGAAAAACCCCGCAACTTCCTCAGAGATAGAATGAGCACCATTGCAAAGATCACAAAGATCAAACCCAAAAGATAGATGTCTGCAACAGCTACTCCTCCTCCACTTGTGCGCACTCCTCTCTCTCAACTATGTGACTTGGATGAGTGAGTGAATGAGTAAATAGAGAGGTGCTCCTCTCTATTTATACTTTACCTTTACTTTCCTTTTACTCTAACTGGGCCAACCTTCCCTTAGGAGAGTCTAATAACCCATTACCATTTGTCACTGGGCCGAACCCACTAGGGTGGTCTAATAACCCTTTAACTCATACAGGGCCGACCCCACCAAGGTGGTCTAATAACCCATCAAGTATAAGTTACGACACTTACAATGTAACTTGTGACACTTGCAAATACAAATGACGACACTTCCAATTGGAGGAATAATACATATCCATTGGGGATACAATAAAGTACAAATGTAATACATACAAGTGAATATCTTTTGAAGTTACAAATACATCAACAATCATAAGTTAATTTGTTAATTACCTTATCATTGACAGGACAGTCACATTCTTTTTAATCCTTTGAATAAAATAACACATGAATCTTTACTCTTGAAAATATGCATTAACTCTGTTCGGCCATATTTATTATTCAAAATTGAAGGGCTCAATACAAAACGAGTATCTCTTCACAGGTTCCAACCCATACTACATTTCCAAAAAATTTCTTTTATACATTGTAAAACCTCTAATCCTTTGAATAAAATAACACATGAATCTTCACTCTTGAAAATATGCATCAACTCTGCTCGGCCATCTTTATTCAAAATTGAAGTGCTCAATACAAAATGAGTATCTCTTCACGGGTTCCAACACTTACTACATTGTCAAAATTTGTCTTTTATACATTGTAAAACTTCTCGAGGTACAAGCCTAACTGCTTCATAACTAAAAATAGAAAATTATAAACTAACTATTACATTCCATTTCGGTCAAAATTTATACAATTTCCAAAATTTCTCAGAATATAACATTTGATGTCTTTCTATTGGTTGTAGCTGTTGACAGGGCTTCTTTCTCGAACAATAGTCTTCAAGTGTGCAAGGTGTACTTCATTTTCCCATATCTCTCCATTGTCTTCCATTGCTCCGTAGAAGGTACCCCATAACTAGTCATCTCCTTGAAAAAAACTTTCATCTCTATGTGCTCTGCAATGGAAGTTGGAGGAATCTTTTCACCTATCATGGCCAACTGGTTTAGAATTTCAAAATCATCTAAGAGTTTCTCCAATAGAATTTTTCTTGTTAGAACATGAGTCAAAACTTCAAATCATTAGAAGAAATTTGAGGTCTAAAATGGGTCTCCTAAGAAAAATAATAAAATAATAGTTAAAATAATAAAATAATAGTTAAAATAATAAAATAATATTTATTAATTTTGGAGGAAGAAGAAAAAAAACTACTGTTTTTGTTTGTATTTTCAACATATCTCCCTGTGTTTTTACTCAAATTTCAAGCGGGAGCACTAGTTGGATGCGGAATTTAATTCTGCATCCAATGAGTACCCACACTGCATACTTTTGAAGGACCTCGCTTCCCAAAAAAGAACAAAAACGTGAAAAATGTCATGATGACATCATCATGATGTTGTTTTGGGTATTTCTTGTTTTGGGGCAATGGGGTCCCTCAAAAGTATGCATTGTGGGTACTCGTTGGATGTCGAATTAAATTCCACATCCAATGAGTGCTCCCACTCAAAATTTGAGTAAAAACACAGGGAGATATGTTGAAAACACAAACAAAAAAGTAGTTTTTTTATGACAAATATTTCAAGTCAACCATTATGGTTGACTCATTTTATTGAAATTCTACTGGCTCTTGAATTCCAACTCATCAAGAAATTATGGTTGGCTCATTTTCTTATATGATGGCTTGTTTTCTTATAAGGCCCATTTTAGACCTCAAATTTCCTCTAATGTTCTCATGGTTCCTCCTGATGTTTAATAATAAATCCTTATAATTGTTCTGGGAAATTAACTCATTATTTTCATCCCAAAAAGAAGGCGGTCCCTTTTGTATTATATTTTCAAATCCCTTTTTGAAGGCTTCAACCTGTTTCTTCATCTGTTCTGCTCTAGCCTGAACATTTTCAATGTGAGAATGTTTTCCAAGGACTCCCCTAGCCCAAGTTACGATTGTTACCCTGTTTTTGATAGCCATTGCTTTCATATCATCTTCTATTAGAGTATTTAAGAAACTTGTGGTATTCTGGGTCTTATCTTTTGGTTTCTTATCTAAAACTTCTCTCATTGTTGTACAACTTTGTAAGCTATCATTTGTTATGGCTTCCTTTGACTTCATAAAATTTAAATAAGGCCTGAATTTTGCAGCCTCATTGATGATTGAATCCCAAATCAAATGGTTTTCACCTTTCAATGCTAGTTGTCCTGTCACTTGAATTATGAACCTTTGATTGCTGCCTACCATTTCTTTATTGTTATTTGTCAACTATTTTATTTCATTTTCCTTTTTCTGATTTTCCACTCCTAGTCTTTGTTTTTCTTCTTTTAGTTCTTTGATCTCCACCTCTTTCAAGCTAACTTGGGACATATCTTGAATTATATCATATGTGCTTGATTCTTTGTTGCCTTGATCCGTTCCTTGCTTCTCTTGTGCTATATTTTCCAATTTGGCCTTTAGATCTTCAATCTGAGTCTTAAGACTCAATCTATCTTTCTCCCAACATACCTCTTTTTCCTCAAACTTGAGCTATTTAGCTCTACAGTCATCCTATTCTTGAGATAAAGTTTTTTTTTCTTGTTCTAACATAGTTAGTTTAGAGGCTTGAATTAACTGATTGCTAGAATTTTAAGCTTTTTCTTAAGTAATTAGATAGTGTTTTCTTTTTCAGCTAAAATATTTTTACTTTCCTCCCCTCTATTAGGTTCATCATTGCTCTCCACTGGGTCATCTTGCAATCTTTTTATTTGTTGTTGATGAGCTTTGTTCTCTATTTTCTCTTTCCTCAACTGGATTTTCAGCCTGTTCACTGTATTTTGTAGTTTTCCCACTTTTAAAGTAGATTTCATCAAATCAGTATAAATCACCTCTCCAATCTGTCTATGTAGTTGAATTTTATCAAGGACTGGTATCTTCTGCAAATTCAATTTCATTTATGTGACCTTATCATAAGGCGATATGACCAAATTCAAAGTATTTTTTCCTGGATCTATGTTAGTCATCATAGTAATTTCTGAATCAACAACATTCTTGACTTTTGGAAACAACTTATGCGTTGCTTTTGCTGTTGTTTGTTTGTCTTTCCCATATTTTACATATATTTAAGCTCTTGATTGAAATTTGCTAGAATCACCTATAGCTCTTGCCTCGTCAAATTTGTATTCCTATACTTGAATTTCTGGCCCGTGGTATTTTTCTTTCATTTTCACTGTTCTTTGTCAAATACAACTACTTCATCTTGCTGGCTTGATTTTAATCTTTTGGATTATCTTTCTTCCTCCATCTGCATATCAATACTTTCATAAAAAATTCTTTTACTTGTTGCTGAAACTTTATCCAAGGTAGAAGGATTAGCGTGTGAACTTCTTGAAACTTCTGTGTCTGATTTATATTGTAATAAATTTTCCATCTTCACCAATCCTTCAACCTCTTGGTGATCAAAGGCTCTATTTCTGTTCTGTTGCCTTCTGTTAGAAATAACATGACAATGATTATAATTAATAGCTATCGTTTTCCTAAAACTCAGTGCTCCTAAATGTTTTTCTACAAAAGGGAGAGCATTCTTGTTCTTGATGATAAAAGGAACAATTTTTAAAGGGAACTTTATATCTGAAGCTTTTCTGAAAGCTAGAAAATGGTCATTTTCTACTGTCAATTTCTGTTTAATAAACTCCAAATCAAAAAATATCTGAGTCAAAAATGCTGGTAGAATATAGGGTTCCTAAAAAAATCCATAAAGTTTGATTACTGTATGCTGCTTCAGTAAAAACCAGTCTCCAATTGCTTTTTCTAAGCTTAATTGCATCAAGGTCTTCATCTCTGATAATACTCTAGGCAAGTTTTCTCCAAACATCAATCTGTATACTTCTAATAAAATAAAATTCATAAAATTAAAGATATTGTCTTCCACTATTTATGAAAACATTGACTGTGGGAAATGTAAATCTTTTTCACTGAAAAACAAGAGCATTTTCATCAGGTGTGTCTGGAATATGAAATATCTGGAAGTGTGGAAATTCACTAACTGAGAGTGTATTTTCCCAGCCAAAAATTCATCAAATTTAAGGCAGGGCACTTGACTGTAATACATTTTTGGTTTACCAACACTTAATTTAAAAAGCAAACTTAACTGGACCTCTGTGACTATGGAATCATCATCAAACCCTAAAAACTGTGAAATGAGTGACAAAACTAACTATGAATTTTCATCAAAGAAATTAATGGCAAGTGGATAGGGGGTGTTATCAATGGCAAGGTCAGGTTTCAGACAACTGGTCATGAAGGTTTGTTTGGTCTCAGGGGACGACTCTCTGTATTGGCTAACTAGGGATTCTTTGGCAAAATATTCCTGGTCATGGGAGGAAAACATGGGTACTGCTAGATATTTCCTAACGGTAGACGTATTTACAGGCAAAGAATTTTTGTTCTTGATGAATTCATAATGACTCTTTCACTCTGAGAATAATTTACTGCACACCATGAAACGAATTCCATAAACCCTAAAGCTTGTTCTGGACAAAAATGGATAAAACGAGACTTATAAACATTGTGCACATCCAAATTTTGTTTATATAAACCCTCCAATTTGCTTTTGATTTTTGAAATTGAGAATTTAACCATTATGGGGTCACAAATGTCACTATCTCCGTCCTCTAGGGTTTCTTCTATCCTCATAGTTTCAACGTTCTGAGGGACTATTTCACTACTTCCTTCCATTATGTAAGCAATTCTAGTTACATTCACGAGTTTCAGAGGACCTACCTGGCACGGACAGGTCAAAAAAACTATTCTCTGTCGGTTTCCAGCAGCACGGACATGTTCCAATCCTCCGCCATTCAAAAGAAAAATGTCAACTTTTGACGTGCCCTTTTCTTTTATACACCCTCGAAGGTGGTTTCGCAACACGGGAGGGTGGTTTTCCTTAACTCTCTCTCTGATTACAAAATGATGTGGAGATGACACGCGTACAATGGTATGGTATTTCACAACCGTCTGACCTTCATTTCATCGTGCATGTTGGCAGCGCGAAAATATTATGGGTCGTCGATCTAACCGCCCCTTTATCGAATATCCATTGATCTTGGTCTACATTTAACACCGCCTGACTTGAATTTTCAATGCACTTTATATTCATTATCCTCCTCGCCTCTTCCACAGTGAAACCTTTCCCCTGAAGTTGATCTATCCATTTCCCCACCAACAATCGTCAATCATTTCTATCCTTTAGCGTCATCCTTTAATTTTTCGGGGGATTTCGATTCCACTATTCATCTCTCTTCTTTTACGGTGAAACTAATCTTCCACCGTCAATCTTCTCCAATGCAATCGTGACCATTGATCATTTTGCATGACTTTGAAAGCACTTCGCTCGGTTCTTTAGCTCCTTATTGGTATAGGAAATGGTCATATGAACCCTTTTTTTCAAGACTTGGGGCTATTCTCACCATTTTTACATTATATCAAGACTTATTTTTATCAATATTTTTCCCATTCAAAATTGAAAAATAGTGTGTCAACAGGTTTCACACAACTCATTGAATTCGTTTGAGGTAAAATCTCCTCCATTATCTTACCTTAAACATTTGATTTTCATATTTGTATCATTTTCAACCAGTGCTTTAAAAATTTTAAACTTCTCAAAAGCTTCTGATTTCTCTTTGACGAATGTTACCCAAATTATAACATATAAACAATATTTATCCCGACTTCCGACTTCCTACAAGAAGGATCGGCGGCCCCTTCGTTTAGTAGATAGTTGTGAACACCAATATCCAGTGATTCACCTGTATACAGAATGCTGAACACAAGAAGGATTGACCGACCCTTCTTGTAGTATAGAACTATTATGAAAATAATACTAGGCAGAAGAAGGGTCGATCGCTCCTTCATTTATGAGGGAATTGTGAAAATATTAAACCTATGAAGGCTAGGCCGTCAATTCATGTATAACCAGAATGGTCAAGACTGGAAAAATACTAAGCACAAGAACGGTCGGTCGACCCTTCGTTTAGTAGATAATTGTGAACACCAATATCCAACAATTCACCTGTAACTAGAATGGTGAACACAAGAAAGATCGGACCATCCTTCTTGCAGTCTAGAACTAGTATGAAAATAATACTTGGTAGAAGAAGGGTCGACCGCCCCTTCATTTATGAGGGAATTGTGCAAATATTCAACCTACAAAGGATAGGCTGTCAATTCATGTATATCCTAAATGGTGAAGACTGGAAAAATACGAAGCACAAGAAGCGTCGGCCGACCCTTCATTTAAAAGAGAAATGAAAAAATATTTAATCTACGAAGGTTGGGACAACAATTCCAAAATATCGGCTTCCACAGTAAATGGTAGGGATCGAGAAATTGGCTAAGTTATAACATGTAAACAATATTTATCCCGACTTCTGACTTCTGAAAAGAAGGATTGACTGCCCCTTCATTTAGTAGATAAATGTGGACACCAATATCCGACAATTCACTTGTATCCAGAATGGTGAACACAAGAAGGATCGAACCATCCTTATTGTAGTCTAGTACTTGGATACATTAGTATGTTCAATTTCACTGTGATTATAATTCTTGTAAATTGTTGAGTTTGGTTTTCGAAAATGCAAAATCAAAGTTTGAAAGTGCTAAAATCTATTTTAAAATTTCAAATGAAGTATTGGAAGTGTCAAAAGTAGCCTTCCAAAAGCGCAAAATCATGTTCTAAAAGTGCCATTATCATATTTATCATATCGAAAAAGCGTAATTTTTTTTTTCAAAAGTGGCGATATCAAAAGCAAAAGTATGCTTTTGGAACCTAGATTTGGCACTTTTGGAACTGGATTTGGCACTTTTGGAACCGCTTTGTGCACTTTTGGAACCGAATTTGGTACTTTTGGAACCGATTTTGGCACTTTTGGAACCGGTTTTGGCACTTTCAGAACCAAATTTGGCACTTTTGGAACTGTTTTTGGCACTTTTGGAACTTGGATTTGGCACTTTTGGAACTGGAGTTGGCACTTTTGGAACCATATTTTGCTTCATTTTGGGGTTCAAAACGGCTGTTTTTGACCCGTCTTCAAAGTGACTTGGACTAGAATATGTCAAAGTTTAATGAAGTTGGCGTTAAAGGGAGAATGGAACGATCATCAATAGACAACAAATAGTAGGACTGAGGAGAGCGCAGGAGAGGAGAAACGTCTATGTAGAGAGTAGAGAATTTGACAGGAGGATGGTAGAATAGTCCAGAATGCCATGTCTAACATACACAACAGGAGTTATGGGGCAGGATCAGATACCACTACAGGGTAAAATAACTCACAGGTTGTGTATTGATGAGCATAAATGATTTATTTATACAATGTTAGTGACTACTGGATTTCACCTACCCATAGGTCCTTTGGATTTCTACATAATCTATTCATCTTCTAATCTAAAATATTTACATTATTTACAATTGTGGGTGGAAGCATAATCCCGAAGGATTGTATATCCACCAGTTTGCATTATGTTTTATTTTTTTGTTTATCATCACGTGGTAGAAAATTCTCCCTACGGATAGGTGGAAATTCTTTTGGATATCAAGTGGCTCCTTATTCCCCAATCCAAGATATTTATAAAAAAGTGGACACTAACATCTTCCTAGATCTAGTTCATACACAAGAAAACAATATAAATTCTAAATAGGTTCAAGACCATACTAGAATTCACAAGCTAGGATCTAGAAACAAAGTAGTCCTCACCAAGAATTTACACAAAGATTAATATACTTAAGAATAAATATTGAAGCATAAACATAAGAGAGAGAGAGAGAGAGAGAGCTCAATTGATGTAAACTTCCACTCTCTATATTATTCAAAAATAATATTACAATATATCATACATCTCTTAGAGAGAATTCGAGTACCTTGGAGGTAAGTTGAAAAGATCACAGGTGGAAGTATCAGACTAGACCAAATATTCCTATATGGAAAGTATCCCACTCAAACTCATAGTATATGGTCACGAAATGGCTAAGTGGGCCTAGCTTGATAGTTAATGACCAAAAATCAAGCAGTGGATGGCTTTTGTAGGAGAAAAGGAAGGAAGATGTTGAGGCAGAAAAGTGGCAAGGTTTCCCAAGTCATCTTAGCGCACTAGCTCATCCTAATCCATGTGAAAAATAGGAAGAAAGTTTCCTTATCTCACAAAATATTGATAAAGGCATGAATAAAGAAGGATAGCATTCTAGCTCATAAAATCATAGAAAAATTTGGAACTAAAGCACAAGAGGGCGCTATAGTGGATAAAACAGACCAAGGTGGGAAAATAATGTGCTAGGTAGCCTAACTAACATAATATAAACACCTAGGAAAAAAAATAATTGCATAATACTAAGGTCTAGTGTTACACCAAAATCTCGTCATCATGAGTCTTGTATCAGCTCCATGCTTCAATCCCTGAAGTTCCTTGGCTAAGTCAGCAGAAGGAAGGTTTTTGTCCTTCTCTTTCCATAATTTCTAGTTGCTTTGGTTCACCCTGTTGTCTAGCAAGGGGCATCATACCAAGGGTGGTGCATGATGTATACTAATGGAGTGTGCCAGTGGCTCTTGCTTCCCATTTGCAAGATGCTTTGATCCATTTCTGATGCAAGTTTCCTTCATACAAGGTGCGCCAGAGTTAGTTAATGTGGATAAAAGGAAGCTTCGAGCGACTTCTCGAAGCTTGGTGACATGGAGGTCTATCCCCAGATGTTAGGAAGGCTGGTATTCGATCTCCTAACCTAATGGGAAGATCCCTCAGACCTCTCCCCTTAATCCTCAACCTATCCTATCTCTTTAGCCTTATAAATATTGAACTTCTCTCCATTGGGAAAGGGGGAAGGAATATAGTACTCTCATGTTGGTGGAATTATTCTAGGTTATCCTTACTCATCCTTTGGGAGGCAAACATCATTCTTTGGAGGCTTGGATTGGATTGTTGGATGGAAGTTTCAAAGTTGGGCTTAGGTTGTGATGTTCTTTCTCTATGTATTTCCCATCATTACATTAATACAAACTCTTTCCATAAGTATTGTTGTGTTGATAATGCCTAGAACTTTCTTCCTTAACTGTTAGTTTAGATCAATTCATATTTAGATATGCTTTTATTGTTTTCTTGTTTCCACATGCTTGATAAGGTTTTGCAGCTCAAGATCTGAAGGCCCTGGAGCTTGGAGCAACAAAGAGAAAAATATTTAAATATCTAAGGTAAGTTATATACTTGTTCCCTTTCATTTCTATTGATATAGGAAAGTGGATTGTATTTTGTACTTATTTGTTCTAGATCCACTTGGACTAGGGAGATCTTGCTTGAGACCGCTTGAGTTGATTGTCCACAAACACTAGATGGTTAATTATTCCAACACCCCCCCCTTAATCCTGACTTATGTGAGTGAAAATATCAAAATTAGGGCCCAAGAAACAAAGGCCTATGATCACCCTTTACAATTTATCAAGTCCATGTAAAATGAGGAAAGAGAGAAAACCACTTGGGAAGAATCCCCCCCTAAAAAATGGACATGAAATACACCATAATAAGTCTCTTCAAACTCCAAGCAGTTGTGAACTTGGTCAAATGTCTGGAGGAATCTTCTTCTTGGGAAGAAGTGGAATGTGCTCAACTGAATCAGGAACATAAACAGTTGCATGGTGGACAATGTAACCATGTAGAACAACTAATATCCAATTATAGTAGAGTAAGTATAGGTTTTCACTAAACTTGAAATTCCGAAGATAAGGTCCAAATAAGACTTAAGATTCTCCATCTTCAAGAGGAAATGTGTTTTCCATCATGTAGCAATGGATAGGTAGAAAGAGACCAAGGAGATCGAATGCATAATCTCCATAATTTGATCTATCCTTCAAAACATCCAATAGCACACCAAATGTTGAGCCAAAATCCTCATGTGAAAGAGAGGGATTGAATTCCTCTTCAACTTCTAGAGCAGGCTCAGGATGTGAATGATTTGCCACAACATGCTTATCATCCTCACAATATGAAGCATGATAGGAGAATATGATGAGATATGGAAGGGGAGTTCTTCTTCAACAATAGAGGTTCGAGTGTATTCTCTTGGATTAGTTGCATATTAAGAGGAGAAATCAAAGTTCTCATAAGCTTCTACTACAACAGGAGAAGGAGTCACTTCAAGGATTCTTTCACCATTCGAACTTGTGTTGAGATTTCTGCCATTTGATCTTCTATACTTGCAAATCAAATTTTTTGGAAAATATTGTACTGGAGGACTATCTAGATCTATCTAATCTATGAGTTCTACTTTACTCAGTAGGCACATTCGAGAGTGCATCACACCTAGGTATACCCCAATGGAAATCCAAAGGACTCAAAACAATTTCCACAGGAATTGTGTGTTAGGATATTTAGACACTTAGGAGTTAGTTAAGATCAACTTGTGTAATATATCCGTTAGGGATAGTGTGTTTCTTTAGTATGCATTAGTATGCATTTGTAAATACTTAATCCGACGGTCACGATATGTTCCCGACATAGAGTGATCCGACGACTCAACTTCTCTTAGATCAAACCTAACCTTAATCTGTGGCTTAACACCCGATTGGTCCATGATCTCTATTTAAAGAGCATGGAGGGTCATTATTTAGTTGATCGATTATGAGAAGCTCATTTTGTAACTTTCTTTCTTTGCAAAATAAATTGTCCCGTAGAAGCTATTTGGCTGGGGCCATGGAGTGTTTCCCTCAAGAGGGTTTAAACCACGTCAAAATATCGGTGTGTTGATCTGTGATCTGTTTGTGTGAAGTGGTTGCTCTTGGTGTTCGGTCCTTTGGTAGTACCCTGTGTACCCGAACATGGTAGTACCCTGTGTACCTGAACATGGTAAAGTAATTGTCAAAAGGTTCATCTTGGGAAGAGGGGGTTCTTTTTTTTTGCTGGACATTCTCTAGCTACCACGTCACTATTGGGGACATCTTCAACAGTTTCTTTGTAGAAGCATAACTTCATCATATAGAGTCAGTTTTCAGTGCCCTTTTTTTGAAACCACCTATTTTTTCGAGCTCTTCACATCCCGACTATTGGTTTCTGCTTTTACAGCCATTAATTTACAAATATGGACGCCCTTTGTGATATTCTACTTAACAGTTCCAACTATTTCTCATGGAAATCTCATATGGAGGATGTTCTACAAAGTAGGGGACTTTTCAGAATTACCTCAGGGAAAGAAAAAGAACCCACTGATGATGATAAGAAAATAAAATGGGAAAATAGATGTGATGAAGCTCGTGGATTGATTGGGATGTCAATCTCTACTGATTTGTGATTCCACATATCTGGAATTGATGAACCTAATGCTGCTTGGGACAAGTTGGAATCTGTGTTTGGTAAACACAATGAAATTCGAGGTCACCAACTCGAAAATGAGTTGATTTCTTTAAATCCAAGTGACTTTTCATGCATTCAAGATTATTTATCTAAGTACAAAACTCTTAAACTCTTATGTGCAGAATGTAATATTGAGAGGGAAGACAAACAATGCATTTATCATATTCTTTCCAAACTTGGACCTGCATATTCTATTTTTGTATCTACATTTTACTCCATGAAAGCATCCTTGAATGCAGCTAGCTATCAAGAGCCTAGTCTTGAATCCTTTTGTGATTCCTTGATTAGAGAACAAGATAAACTCATTCATCTTGGAATAATCAACAATGCAGATACATCTGGGAAAGCCTTATTGTCCCAACAGAAAGAAAAGTACAAGCCTCCCAAGAAACAAAATTTTCACAATAATAAGTCAAACAAGGGTCCCAAACCCTCTCAGTCAGCTCCTTCTTTAAAAAATGACAAAGGATCCAAGCCAAAAGGCAAGAATACTGAGCGTCATTGCAACTATTGCAGGAAAGATAATCATGATGAATCTAAGTGTTTCAAGAAGATGGCAGCCTTGGAAGCAGCAATGAAGAAGCACCACATCAGCTTAGATTCACCTTCAGAATCTGCCTCTCATGGACATGCACTTTGTGCTTCTGGTTATTCTTATTATGCATCTTCTTCTTCTACTTCAAATGAATGGCTCATTGATTCTGGAGCATCTTATCATATGGCTAAGGATCAAGCCATCTTTTCTACTATGCATGAATGTAACACCAAACAAATATTTGTTGGTGATGATAGATATCTAAGTGTTGTAGGAGCTGGAACAGTTCCAGTAGATAATGGTCATTTTAGTGATGTACTATGTGTTCCAAGAATTTCCTGCAATTTGTTATCAGTCTATCAGATCACTCATTTTGGTGAAGGTAAAACTGTGACCTTTACACCTCACCAAGTTGTAATCAAGGATTTTAAAGATCCTCAATAGGTCCTAGCTACCGGAATTGTTGATGATATTACCAGGTTGTACAAGTTTAACAACTTTGGGTCATCACCTTTCCCTTCAGTTTTTGTTGCTCATAGTGATAACTTGAGCAAACTTTGGCATGAGTGATTTGGTCACTTAAATTATCGCTCATTGCAACAACTATCTAAAGAAAATATGGTGATAGGTCTTCCGATGGTATCTTGCAAGGATGGTGTTTGCTCCGGTTGTGTACTCAGAAAACATCATCGGGACAGTTTTGACAAACGTGCCTCTTGGCACGCCTTGGTTCCCTTGGAGCTTGTGCATAGTGACTTGTGTGGTCCTTTTCCATCTGATTCCTTTTCTGGTTTCAAATATTTCTTAGCTTTCATTGATGATTACACCAGATGCACTTGGGTTTATTTCCTAAAACTTAAGAGTGAAGTATTTAACATGTTCTTGGCCTACAAGGCCCTTGTTGAAAAACAATCTGGTCATCAAATTATTAAGTTAAGATCTGACAATGGAGGAGAATATGTTAACAATAAGTTCACTACTTTCTGCACTGAACAAGGCATCCAACAACAGCACACTGTTCCATATACACCACAACAAAATGGTGTAGCTGAGCAGAAGAACCACACTTTAAAAGAAATGGCTAATTGTATGATCCAATCTAAAGGACTAAGTCTTCAATTTCGGGCTGAAGCCATTAATTGTGCAAATTACATAGTTAATCGCACCCCCACTAAAGCATTACAAGGTATAACACCAGAAGAAGCATGGAGTAAAACTAAACCTGATGTAAGTCACTTCCGTGTGTTTGGTAGTGAAGCATGGGCTCACATTCCGGATGAAAAATGGAAAGCATTGCAGCCTAAAAGTGAAAAGTGCATATTTGTTGGATATTCTGAAGATGTAAAAGGTTATAGACTTGTTCAACCACATTCTCATGATATAATCATTAGAAGATATGTTAAATTTGATGAAAATCTCTTGGCCTATGAGCCTAACTCTATGATTGTGCCATCTGTGGCTTGCGAGCCTGATTCGGCATTTGTGCCTTCTTCTTCTTCTTCCAACTTCCTTGACAGGTTTCAAACTCCAGTTTCTGATGATGACAGTGAGGATGAAAATCCACCTCTGCCTCCTCATGTTCCTCCAGTTGCACCAGCACAAGTGCTTCCTCGATGGGTCCGTTAAACATGTGAAGCAGTTGGTGATCTTTCCGGTGATCCTAGAGATCAACATCGAACATGTTCTCAGTTTCAGTGAGCCTCTTCTCTTTTGGCTCAAGTTTCCGAGAATCATGATCCAGAAACTTTTGCAGAAGCTTCAGGGAATCTAGATTGGGATGCAGCCATGGATGAAGAATATCGTTCCTTAATGGCGAACGATACTTGGGATCTTGTACCTCTTCCAAAAGGAAGAAAACATGTCAGATGTAAATGGGTCTACATAACTAAGTATGCATCAGATGGAAGTGTTGAAAGACTTAAGGCAAGTTTAGTTGCCAAAGGTTTTTCCCAAGTTGAAGGGATTGACTACAATGAAACCTTTACTCCTGTCACAAAAATGAACTCCATCTGCCTTGTTCTTTCCCTTGCAGCCTTACACAACTGGGAAGTCCATTAAATGGATGTCAAGTCTGCCTTCTTACATGGTGATTTACAGGAGGAAATTTACATGGAACAACCTCCCGGCTATGTTCAGAATAACTCTAGCCTTGTCTGCCGCCTTAAGAAATCCTTATATGGCCTTAAGCAAGCTCCTAGAGCTTGGTATGCCAAAATGGATAACTTTCTCCTTGACACTGGTTTTTTTAGATGCCATTCTGACCCTGATGTCTATACCAAGAAAGTAAGAAACCATCTCATCATACTTGTTCTATATGTTGATGACCTTATTCTTACTGGTAGTGACCCTAAGCTTATAACCCATGTGAAATCCAGTCTTAAACAAAATTTTGAAATGTCATACTTAGGACATTTGCCTTATTTTCTTGGTCTCCAAGTCCTGCAAACCAAAGAAGGAATCTTTCTTTCTTAGTCTAAGTATGCTTGTGACCTTCTTCGTCGCTTTCATATGGAAGATTGTACAACAGCCCCTTCTTCCTTCCAGTTTGGAGTCAAACTTTCTGCCACTTGTACTTCACCTGAAGTCGATGCCACCTTGTATCGTTAGCTTGTTGGTAGTCTCTTATACTTGACTCATTCCCATCCTGACCTTTCCTTTGTCGTTGGTTGTGTTGCCCGTTATATGCATACACCTCATGAAAGTCACTGGAAAGCAGCTAAAAGAATACTTCGATATATTCGAGGTACAGTTCAGTTTGGGATTCATTACAGTACAGGGGGAAACCTTTGTTGGTTGGTTTCACTGATTCAGATTGGGCCGGCGATCCTGATGATTGAAAGTCTACTGCAGGTTATGTTTTCAGTCTGGGATCTGGACCTATTACTTGGGCTTGTAAGAAACAACAAGCTCTTGCTCTTTCTTCAACAGAGGCAGAATATCGAGCAGTAGTTAATGCCAGTCAGGAAGCTTTATGGCTTCGACATATCCTTTCAGAGTTTGGATTCGAGCAGCAGCAGCCTACTCCACTTTGGTGCGACAATCAAAGTGCCATCAAGCTTGCCAGAGATCCAGTTCTACATCAACGCAGCAAACACATTGAGCTACATATACACTTCATCAGAAATCTTGTTCATGATCGTGTTCTTGAAGTGCTCTTTTTCCCTACAGATGATCAAGTTGCAGACATCTTCACCAAGTCTCTTACAGAAGTGAAGTTTTCTAAACTTCGATCTATGTTAGGAGTTCAGGAACTTGTCATTAAGGGGGGATAGGCTCTAATGCCTCCTTCCTTCTCCTAATAGTGTCACTTTTGTAAATCCTTCAATCCTATCCCAAGTTGTTCTTAAGGGGGGATGTTAGGATATTTAGACACTTAGGAGTAGTTAAGATCAACTTGTGTAATATATCTGTTAGGGATAGTGTGTTTCTTTAGTATGCATTAGTATGCATTTGTAAATACTTAATCTGACGGTCACGATATGTTCCTGACATAGGGTGATCCGATGACTCAACTTCTCTTAGATCAAACCTAACCTTGATCCGTGGCTTAACACCCGATTGGTCCATGATCTCTATTTAAAGAGCATGGAGGGTCATTTTTTAGTTGATCGATTATGAGAAGCTCATTTTGTAACTTTCTTTCTTTGCATAATAAATTGTCCTGTAGAAGCTATTTGGTTGGGGCCATGGAGTGTTTCCCTCAAGAGGGTTTAAACCACGTCAAAACATCGGTGTGTTGATCTGTGATCTGTTTGTGTGAAGTGGTTGCTCTTGGTGTTCGGTCCTTTGGTAGTACCCTATGTACCCAAACATTGTGTGGTAACTCCACTGGTTCTAGTGTGTTACTACAAGCATCTATGCTCAATCTAAGCTCCCTAAGATTTGATACCATGTATAAATTCTAAATATGTTTAATACCATACTAGAATTCACAAGCCAGGATCTAGAAACAGTAGTCCTCACCAAGAATTTACACAGAGATTAGCATAATCAAGAAGAAATATTGAAGCAGAAACATAAGAGAGAGAGAGAGCTCGATTGATGTAAACTTCCACTCTCTATATTATTCATCAATAATATCAAAATATATAATACATCTCTTAGAGATAATTCGAGTGCCTTGGAGGCAAGTTAAAAATATCACATGTGGAAGGCTTAAAATAGACCAAATCTCCCTATATGGAAATTATCACACTCCAACCCATAGTAGATGGTCATGAATTGGCTAAGTGGGCCTAGCTTCACAATGAGTGACCAAAAATCAAGTAATGGGCGACTTTTGCAGGAGAAAATGAAGGAAGATGTTGAGGCAGAAAAATAGCAAGGTTTCCCAAGTCATCTTAGTGCACTAGCTCATCCTAATCCATGTGAAAAGGAGTAAAGCTTCTCTAGCTCACAGAAGTTGGATAAAAGCAGGAATAAAGCATAATAGTGCTCTAGCTCATAAAAGCATAGAAAAAGTTGGAACTAAAGCACAAGAGGGTGCTATAGTAGATAAAATTGACCAAGGTGGGAAGAAAATGTGCTAGGTAGCCTAACTAACATAACCTAAACACCTAGGAGGCAAAATAATTGCACAATACTAAGGTCTATATGGTTAATTATTCCAACACAAACAAGCTATGGAAGAAATAAAGGAGATAGATGACCTACCTCACTTTTGATGGTTATCCTCGTTACTCCTTGGTTGATCCAGCTCCTAGCCTTGAGATCCGAGATTATGGACCTATTTGCAAACATGAGACAAAACCTTCTCTAGAGAAACAAGTGCATAAAAAAATATCTAACTATCAAAAGATAGACAACTTCATGCATTCACCATGAAATACATGAAATTGGGAGAAATAGGATAAGTTTGTATTGAATGGAAATCCATAAAGAAGTACATCACAAGTTATACTTGACTTAGCAGCAGCATCTCCTCCAAGCTCTCCTTCCTGGACCTCTTGAGAATCAACTAGCATAAGGATGGCATATCCAAGCTTTATTTCCTATATGTGCAAGCCAAGGCATGAGCTTCATTTATAGTACTTGAAGGCCAAGCCACTTGAGAGAAAAGATGGGATCAAGAGAGGATATGTTGGATCAAGGGATATTGGGGTTTCTTAGAATGGAATTGGAGATGATATTCAAAGTATAGGAGAAACCACTCCAAATAATATCTAAAGCTAGGTCCTAGGTTCATGCTCAAGAGGTTGGAACAAGATTGTCACCCCCAAGAAAAAGGATACAGAGGGACAAAAGGGGATATTGTCACTCCCCTAACACTGTAAATATAGTTTTGTCCATCCCCGGGAAAAGGAAAGAGGGAAACATTCTTCATAGAAGGATAAAAAAAGGGCTCGGGAAAGTGGTTTTCAACCCCTAAATGATGGTATCCCCTCCCAAACATAGCTAAGGAGTGGAACCACCATAATACAAAGGGTCCTAACACACCTAAGAAACATAATAATCACACTTCTCATGGTGATGAAGTATGAAAACCAAATGTGACACATAAGGGTGACAATTTGAGTTGTAACATGTGCCCCCTAAAGTGTGAGTTCGGAAGGGATCTAATGGCTGAAACACTTTACCAAGTCATAGGTTCAAAGAGTACTAGAGGAAGAGAGTCAAACAAATGCTACAAACCAAGATCAAAATGTATATCAATTTTCTTGAAAAAAACAATCGTGTCATTAGAAGATGCTCAATTAGCTTTTCATACCAATATCTTGGTGCTTTTTTCAATCCATATAAATATTTGATGAACTTACATACCTTTTTTTCCTTGTTCCTTCACAAAAAAACCTTCAAGTTGAGACATGAAAACATTCTATTTAAGGTCTACATTCAAAAAAGAAGTCTTTAAATCCATTTGATGGCTTTCCATCTTTTTTGTGATTCTAAGGCCAATAGAGTATGAATGGTAGCCCATTTTGTTGTAGGGGAAAACGTATCATCGTAATCAATTCCTTATTTGTGTACATAACATTTTTCCATGAGCCTCGCCTTATGCTTGTCAAGTGAGCCATCTTATTTATACTTGTTCTTGTATACCCACTTACATCGAATTGGTTTGGTTCCAAATGGACAATTCAACAAGTTCCATGTCCCATTCTTGATGAGAGCATCAAATTATTTCCACTTATAATGAGAAATAGCCTCTTCAAAGGAAGATGGTATTTAATCAATATATAAATTCAATTCATAATCATTTAAATATACCATATCTTTTGCATCATTTGTATTTGAATTACCTACATTACCTCTATCTTCTTGTCTTGTTGAGCTCCTAGTTTCCATCTGTTCATTCTCATTAGAATGAACACTTTCAAGTGTCTTCATGGACCAATTTGACTCATCTTATGTGATGAACTAGGTTTCTCAACTAGTTGAGATGGCACAATCTCTCCAATACTTACACATCTAATCCCTTCAATCACATCATCCATTCGAACTTGCTCTTCTAATAAGGATGGGGATGGAGATGTAATTTCAAAAGAAGATTCCAAAGGTTGATCCAAGATAGGAATCCCCCCTTCAAGATTTGGAATCTAATTATCAAATTCATGATATGTCTTTATACGGGTAAATTTGTCAAGATGTTCAAGTTGTCACTCATCAATCTTGTCATTTTTAGAGAATTCAAGAAAAATCACATCTCTAGAAAGAATAATATTTTTATTTACCTCATCTTAAAGATGATATTCCTTGGAGGAATTTGAGTACCCAAAGAAGATACACTTCTGACTTCTTGAATTCAATTTGTTTCATTGTTTCTTGGGAATTAAGGCATAACAGGTGGAACGAAAAATCCCGAGATGTTTTACCGAAGGAATATGACCATGCCACATTTCATAACTGGTCTTATTATTAAGAGCATGTGATGGAATTCTATTTCGCAAATATACTACACAAAGAACCGCATCACCCCAAAACATCAATTTCACATTTTTGAAAAACATCATAGAATGAACCGTATTCAAAAGTGTCTTCTTCATTTTTCGGCTACCCTATTATGTGGAGGATTGTATGGAACTTTGGTTTAATGCTTAATTGTATGTTGGCGAAGATAGTTTTTAAATTCATTAGATGTATATTCTCCTCCATTATCAATACATAAAGTGCTTATACATGATTGAGCTTCATTTTGGATCCATACATGAAAAGTTTTAAATGTTTCAAAAGCTTGATATTTATATTTCAACAAGTATACGCAACCCATCATAGTGTAATCATCAATAAAAGACAAGATTATTTATTTCCATTAGCAGATGGAATAGGCATTGGGCCACACAAATTAGAATGTGTTAACCCAAGTTTTCTAGCTGCTCTGGAAGTGGAATCATAGAAAGGTTATTTGCTATGTTTTCCAAGGATACATGCATCACATTGCTTCAATTTCATTGGATTAGTACACAAACTTGAAAAACCCTTATTTTTCATCAAAGGCTATCATAGTTAATGTGCCCCAATTGAGCATGCCATAAAAAATTAGATGACAATGTACCTTCATCATTGTGAGATAAGTAGGAAATATTATGCGGCATAATTAAACGTCTTTTTAATTTTCAACAATCATTCATCTTCCATACCTATCATAATAACTATGTTGTCAAAATCCCTCGTCATTTCAAATTTTCCATTGAAGATATCAGTAGAGTGGCCTTGCTATCGAATATGCACAAGAGACATTGGTTCCTCCATAACTCAGGAAGATAGAGAACATCATGCAAAATAAAATCCTGGAATCCAGGAAACTTAAATTTGATGGTGCCAATTCCCGAAGGCTTGAGACCTGATTTATTTGCAAAATAGACTATAGCATCTACATTGTATTGAAATCTTCAAATAAGTCTCTTCGAAAGTTCATGTGGCATGCTGCACCTGTGTCTAGTAACCAAGCATCTCTCCAAGAAGAAAATGAAGTGTACAATAAATCTTCAATTACTACAATATCTCAATGAACAACAATGTAATGAGTGGATTCTGCTTTACCT
Organism: Larix kaempferi; assembly: GCA_027924585.1. Classification (NCBI taxonomy): domain Eukaryota; kingdom Viridiplantae; phylum Streptophyta; class Pinopsida; order Pinales; family Pinaceae; genus Larix; species Larix kaempferi. The sequence continues at coordinate 4,744,741 of BSBM01000406.1, forward strand.
TTTGTCAATTCAGATTCTTTACCTTTGTATTATTTCTGATCATGCTTTTGTTTGACCTACTCCCATGGATCCAAACAACGTTGTGCATTATTCCATTCTTTCCGCAACTAACATAATGACAATCGAATCTCTCACCTTGATTATGTCACCCCCCTTCCTCTGAAGGTCTTCTTTCCACATGCTTTAATATTTCCTTCTCCTTTAGAAGAATCTTGTGATTGTTTCTTTTGATTGAGGCATACAATCTCTCCAATGGGATGTGTTCTTTTAATTTCCAAAGGATTTCTCATGTTCTACAACCTTCTCCCCCAAATATTCGAATGTGATGGACTTCATTTGGCCACTAGCTTGCAATGATTCAACATAGTGTGAATATGTAGGGTAGAGATCCTTAATAAAAGTTGTGAGAGGAATGCCAATATCCACACCAGTGGCATCAATGTCATGATTTATGGATTTAATCTCATAAGCTAAATCCATGTGATCATTATCCTTCAACTCTCGATTGAAGAGCTTCATCAACAATTGTATGAGTTCCAATTCTAAATGGGAATCATCCAAATGTTTCAATTTCATTAAAGTGTGATAAGAGTCTTGAAAAGGTAATATATGACAATTTACCTCCACTTATAGTGGCAATGATCAACACTTAGGATTTCTTATCTTTGTTCTTCCATATGTGAGCTCTTTATCTGTTGTAGGAATGGTAAGTGTAACATTATTCTGTTATTAACAGATATACCATCCTAGAGGTCATTAAAAATCAAAGTATGTTTAATTTTTCGTAACCATTACATATACTTTTCTTTACCATTCAACACCACACCCATAATTGATACAAGTGAATGCATTTTAAGAACAAAAATGAAATGGAATTTATAATGATAGCTTTCTCGCAGTCGTGCATGGCTAAGTTATTGATAATGTTGAGCTCATACTATATGAAATCATACAAATTTCAATAATATGTCAGGTTAAAGAAATTAATTTTACCAGTTTAGCATGTCTTCCAAACTAGCATCATGCATGCCAAGTTTTACACTCTTCTATGAAGATCCACGTCTCACACACAGTAATTCAACTGTCGGTTCTAGAGAATTCCTTTAGTATTAACGTTATTGATCTATCTGAGGATACAAGATAGGCGAAGATTTTCAAGTCATTTGGTCACATCATGCAAGACTTTGTTTCCGTGGATGAGAGGAGCAGGATGAGCTGGGGTTTTGTCTTTATCAAAATTTTCCAATAGGGAAGCTGCGCATAAATTCACTAAACCACTTTCTTGTCTCTTCCTGTAGATATGGCCCGATGTGGTGCCTCCAAAAAAAATCAATGACAACAAGATGAAGACAAATGCAAAAAAAACCTTAACTTGCTCATGTAGTAAGTTAGATTGGATTATTTTGGATCGATACAAGCAGGACTTCAACCTATGGCATAGATGGTGTGCCAAATTTTCTTTTATTTGTGATATAACTAGTCACTGTGACATGCTCTCAATCTCTTCGAATCTCCTTAGTACGATAACAAATGGCACCGGGTGGTTTCTCTCTTTTGTTCTCCATTGACAAGAATCAGTCGAGACTTCTTTTAAAATTCAAGTTCTACACCCAAGGGTTTGAATCCACATGCTGCTGCTCTCAAGGGATTGAAAAATTCATTACTGAAGCATGTCAAGAGAACACAGAGGCCGCTACCATCATCAACAATGAATATATCATAGATCGCTATCACATTTACATGAATTCCACATGGGTTTATGTCTACCAGGCTCACCCTCATTGAAGGATCGAAAACTGCTTCACGAGGATGAAGACAAACAACTCACATATGCCTCCACTCCAGACAATGATTAAGACACTTTCACTTCAAACAAGGAACATGGAGTTAGAACCTCATGGATCTGATACCACTAAAGGATTTGATAGAATTAACTCCACAATGGAAATTATAAATTATAAATCTTATTGACAGATATCATGAATAAATATAGATAACAGTTGTGATAGTAAATTGTTCAACAACCATCAACAACTTATTAATTACATAATATAACTGCGAAGGATTACATGAATAACAATAATTTTAAGTGATTCACTTTTATAAAACAAGTGAGATGAAATTTTATAATAAATTAACTTAAAAATAAAAGTTGCATGCACTTAAAAAAAGGTAACTACCAAAAAGAAGAATTGAAACCGAGACCTCTTATCCAATAAAAAAACTTTCAACCAAGTGAGCTAATATAAAAGATTTGTAAAAGTTGGAAGGGAAGAAGGGGTGTTTTTGTTAACTCTTCTTCTGCGAATTGTGTGCTTACCCCAAAACATTACTTTTTGGCCTGCAAGAAATTTCACAACAACACAAAACAAAAACAAAAAAAGAAATTATGAAACTAAAATGTCTCAGATTTGGGGTTAGTCCTTCGCTAGATTTCCTAGAAAATGTAAGTTTTCTCATTGTTTCTAGTTTACCAAGTTCGCACAAAGTGGATGACAAAGAGCGTTTGAAATAAGGAAAACCTTTTCCACTCTATTTCGGATTTTTCGAGTTCACACGAAGTGCGTGACAAAGAGAAAATGCATATTGAAAAGGTAGCAAACCATAACTAAAACAAAAACCAAACTGAAATTTGAAAGAATATGAGAAAAAAATTAAAAATGCATAATTGTAAACAATATAACTTTGGATCTGGTAAAATGTTATATCATGGGAAAAAAAAACCTTTAGTGAAATGAAAATATTTTCCAACCGAAAACAGTGTTCCATACAAAATGGAATACTCCTCATAGCCCATAAATGCAAAAAAACAAAAACTAGAAATCCTTTGCTTCATGCAATAACACTAGTTCAAGATCTTGATCACCAATAGAAGCAAAACATTATAAGAGTTATGATGTACCATGTTTGACTAACACAAGATATTTCCAAAAGATCGAACACCTTGAGCATCTATTCACACAGATATATCGCAAATCAACACACTGATGTTTTTACGTGGTTAAAACCCTCGAAGAGGGAAACAATCCATGACCCAAACCAATTATCTACTGAATATTATTATGCAAAATAAAAATAATGTTATAGTGAGTTTATCATAATCTATCAACTAGGAAAAAATCACCGACCACGCTCTTTAAATAGAGATCATGGATCAATCGAGTGTTAAGACATAAATCAATGGCCATTAAGATCGAGGTGAGGATGAATCGTTGGATCACTTTGTGTTTAGAACATATTGTGACCATCAGATTACATATATACAAATGCATACTAAAGAAACATACTTTAACTAAATATACATTATAACAAGTTAATATTAATTGATTCCTAAGTGTCTAAATATCCTAACAAATCTCACCATCACCTTTCTAAAAAAAAATGTCATTATTAAAACTCTTGTCTCTAAAGTTGTTTTAATTTGGTCTCTCCAACATCTAAGTGAAGAAATCACCCACCTCACTAAATTCCTCAAAGTTTCTAATGGATATCCCATTTCCCAAATCAACAAATCATTTTATTTTGTTCTCCTCTCAAAATCCGAAACCAAAATTTCACAATAATGCCTCCACTCCGGACAATGATTAAGACACTTTCACTTCAAACAAGGAACATGGAGTTAGAACCTCATGGCTCTGATAGCACTAAAGGATCTTATAGAATTAGCTCCGCAATGGAAATTATAAATTATAAAGAGAGACATCATGAATAAATACAAATGAGATAACAGTTGTGATAGTAAACTCTTTAACAACCATTAACAACTTATTAATTACATAATATAACCGCGAAGGTTTATATGACTAACAATAATTTTAAGTAATTCACTTTTATAAAACAAGTGAGATGCAATTTTACAATAAATTAACTTAAATATAAAAATTACATGCACTTAAAAACATGGTAACTACCAAAAAGAAGACTTGAAACCAAGACCTCTTATCCAATAAAGAAACTTTCAACCAAGTGAACTAATCTAAAAGATATGTAAAAGTTGGAAGGAAAGAAGGGGTGTTTTTTTAACTCTTCTTCTTTGAATTGTATGCTTACCCCAAAACATTACTTTTTGGCATGCAAGAAACTTCACAACAACACAAAAACAAAAAAATAAATTCGGAAACTAAAATGTCTCAGTTTTGGGTTTAGTCCTTGGCTAGATTTCCTCGAAAATGTAAGTTTTCTCATTGTTTCTAGTTTACCAAGTTCGCACAAAGCGGATGACAAAGAGCGTAGGCAATAAAGAAAACCTTTTCCACTCTATTTCTGATTTTTCAAGTTCACATAGAGTGCATGACAAAGAGTAAACACATATTGAAAAGGTAGCAAACTAGAACTAAACCAAAAACCAAACTAAAATTTGAAAGAATATGAGAAGAAATTTAAAAATGCATAATTGTAAACAATATACCTTTGGATATGGTAAAATGTTATATCATTGGAAACAAAACATTTTTTAGTGAAACGAAAATATTTTCCAACCGAAAACAGTGTTCCATATGAAATGGAACACCCCTCATAGCCCATAAATGAAAAAAAACAAGAAATCCTTTGCTTCATGCAATAACACTAGTTCAAGATCTTGATCACCAATAGTGTAAAATTAGTCACAGCAGATCTATTGAACAAGAATATCAATCACAAATATGTAAGACAAATTGGAGTAAAAATTGTGCAAGAGAGATGCATCAGTGCTCTATAATCCATAATAGTAGAATTACAATACAATACTATCACAATGAGTGAGCAATTCGAATTAGTCAAGGAGTTCATTTGAATATACTGCATGGCATAGCTTGGCTCCAACTAGGAGTCCTCATCTCAATCAGTGATGGTCATCAATGCACAAGTAACTGTCAGACAGGTGTCAAACTGAGTCTAACTGAGTGTAATAAGTGTAACTGATGGTAAATGGCACTAATGTAGGGAAGGAGGCTTAGTGGAGGGCACATCAGGAGAAATATGGAGTCTGAATAGGTAGTCAAGTCTCATTGGAGGTCCATCGGAGTGATAGAAATAGTTAGGAGTCAGTCTAGCCTTAAATCAAGGCAAGATAGATGGCTAACTGAAGTGAACTAGAGTGGTAGCTGAGAAAAGGCGTCCTTCTGCAGTGGAAGGTGAGAAGTGGGCGCATCCCTAGCTAGGAGGGCTAAAACATAGTGGAAAGTAGCTCCTGAGTGCTGGAAGACTAAGGACTAGGTGCTAGAGGTATCACACTGATGACTGGGGAGCATGCGGATGCATGCAATGCATGGAAAATGCATGCAAAGTACATACTGAAAAATGAGATATCCTAACAGCCCCCCTCAAGCTATACTATGATGTAAAAAATAAAATGTAGGACCCTGGTTACTGAGACTGAAGGTCAATACAATAATCCAAAAATGCTGCAAAATAAGCTAAGTGAGGAAAGAGGGAAAACCCAATGGGAAGAAAGCCCCCCCTCAAGCTAAACATAAAATGGATCTAATCTGTCTCCACCATGATGGAACTCACCCCCAACAGTGAATGGAGGTAAGAGAACTTATTCTCAGTGAAGCTCTTGGTGAAGATGTCTCCAATTTGCTCATCGGTAGGGCAATATTGCAGAAGGATAGTGCGATCATGCACCAACTCTCGAATGTAGTGCATATGAATCTCAATGTGTTTGGTCCTCTACCGCTGAACTGGATCTATGGAGATATTAATAGCACTTTGATTGTCACAAAATATGATAGTCGAAGTAGTGCTACCAAAATCAAACTCGGAAAGAATACCCTGCAACCAAATTGTCTGAATGCAGGCATTGACTGCCCCTCGATACTCTGCCTCTGCTGAAGAAAGTGCAATGGCTTCCTGCTTTTTGCTTGACCAGCAATTAGGCCCATGGCCAATCATGAAAACATATCTGGAAGTGGACTTCCGATCTATACTATCACTCGCCCAATCTAAATCAGTAAAACCAATGAAATCTAGCTCAGAGTCTGCAGCATAATGTATGCCAAAGTGTCTTGTACCTTGCACATACTGCAAGATCCACTTGGCTGCCCACCAATGAAGCTCATGGGGCTGTTGCATATACCTTGATATAGCACTCACATCATAAGATATGTCAAGCCTTGAGTGTGTCAAGTAGAGTAGTGAACCAATCAACTGTCGATACATAGTGCAATCTGCAAGCGGTGTGGAATTTCCCTCCTCAAGACTGATTCCTGAGAGGAATGGAAATGGAGAAGCCTTACATTCTACCATATTAAAATTTAATAATAGGTTGGAAGAATACTTTTGCTAATATAATGTAATCCCATCAAAATTTTGAGTTATCTCAAATCCCAAAAATTGCTTAAGCAAGCTCAAATCGCTCATGTCAAAAGCTAGATTTAAGGCAGTTTTTAGCTTGTTAATTGTAAGGAGAGTGCTACCAGTAATGATGCATGTACACATTCGGATCAGATTTTCATCTTTTGAAATTCCGAGAAAGAAGTAAGGAGTCCATCGTTGCATACCAAGCTCTTGGGGCTTGTTTCAATCCATACAAAGATTTCTTCAACCTACAAACTAATGATGGATCTAAAATGTATCCTTCTGGATGCTTCATATATACTTCTTCATCTAGATCACCATGTAAAAAAGCACTCTTCACATCCATATGGTGCACTTCCCAGTGCTTGGATGCGGAAATGGCCAAAACTAGGTGCATGGAATCCATCTTTGCAACCGGTGCAAAGGTCTTAGTGTAGTCCACTCCTTGGACTTGGGAGAAAACTTTTTACACCATCCTAGCTTTGTATTTTCTGATAAATCCATTAGCAGCAACTTTCGTGTGGTAGATCCACTTGCATTGAACCAATTTTCTTCCAGGTGGAAGAGAAACTAGCTCCCACGTATTGTTCTTTTGAAGAGAACTGTACTCTTCATCCATGGCGGTTTTCCATCGTGGATCTTGGTGGGAATGATAGTATGATTTGGGATCTAAACCAATCATCAAATAAAATTTCTCATATAATAATGGATCAGAAAAAGAAATAGCCATACCCGCTCTTTGAAAGTTTGCTCTTGTTCTCCTTGGATCAGCAGGATTTCCAATGTTTGGAGCAGTAGATTGTAGAGTGTTTTGAGCCCACTTTGGTAATTGAGGAGGATCATTATGGTTGGATTCTGAATCTGATATGTCATGGCCATCAAAGTCTGATATAATATCAAATATATCAGATCCAATGCTTTCTTCATCTTCTCTCGAATCTTCTTCTGGTGGAGGTTGCGAATTGGTAGCGTTTTCCTCGACTAGTTTCAGATCTTGAAGCGGTTCTTCAAACTTCACACTTCGCTCTATGAATATCTTTTTGGATATGATATTCGTGAGTTTGTATGCCTTTTATTCTTCTCCATATCCTATTAGGATGCATTCATTACTTTGTGGATCCAAAGCTTTTCTTTTATCAGAAGGAATTCTAGCCCATGTAGTGGAGCCAAAAACCCTCAAATTGGACACATCTGGTTTGTGACCAGTGAATGCTCCGAAAGGTGTTTTTCCTTTCACGGATGCATGTGGAACTCGATTCTGAATGTATGCAGCAACATTCATGGCTTCATCCCAAATATTTGCAGCCAAACCTTTTGACTCAAGCATGCACGTAGCCATCTCTTTCAGTGACCGATTCTTCCTTTCCTCTACACCGTTCTACTGGGGTGTGTAGGGAATTGTATGTTGGATCTGAATTCCGCTTTCGACACAAAGTTGTAGCAACTCAGTTTTTATATATTCTCCGCCATTATCATATCTAAGAGCTTTGATCTTGCTCTTAGTGGCGGTCTCAACAAAAGCCTTAAAATCCTTGAATTTTCCAAGCACTTCTGACTTGTTTTTGAGAAAAAATACCCAAGTAAAGCAGGAGAAGTCATCGATGAATGTCAAGATGTACCTTGATCCATTCATGGAAATATTTGGCAGCGGACCACTGATATCAGAATGTATGAGACCCAAAATTGTATAAGCTCTGCTAGCTTTTCCATGGTCGAACTTGTGCTCGGGGTGCTTCCCAATGATGCAACTAGGACAAATTCCCTTCGAGGAACGGAGTTGCGGAAGACCATCAACCATGGATTATGTGGTAACAATAGCAAATACTTGTAATTAAGGTGTCCAAACCTTTCATGCCAAATCCTACTAACCTCGTTGCCATGAGTGAGGAGAGCAGTGGGCTTTTCAAGCGGCACAAAGTGTGAAAACTCATAGTATTTTGCAGTGTGGTTTGCCTTTCCGACTGCAATAAGTATTCCACTTTCAATATCATAAATTTCAACTTTGTTAGGGATGAATGTAGCTTTCTTCAGTTCACCAGTGTGTGTCATTTGATACACAGAAAGTAGACTTGAAGCCAAGGAAGGCACATAGAGAACATTCTGAAAACTTCCATGCTCTAAAAGGATGGTACCTTTACCCTTTGATGAAATTTTTGAGTCATCTCCCAAATGGATGTGGATGGATCTATTTGGATCGAATGAAGAGAAGGAGTCAATATTTGCAGCCAGATGATTCGAGGCACCGGAATCTATCAGTAGAGTGGTAGGTTTTGAAACAGTTGCCATGAGTGCTTGACCTCTTTCATGATCATCATTTCTATTCTTCTTCTATGCACCGTCGAGAAGAGTTATGTTGTTCTTTTCCAAAAGAAGGGCCATTTGATCTATTGTTTTATTCATGCATGAACTTTCAGGATGAAAGCCACGGTTGCAATAAGAACATTTAGATTTTTCATTACCCTCTTTACCCTTTTGCTTGTTCCTCGAATCGGATGGTGCTTCCTGTGATTTTCCTTTCTCTCTTTGCTTGGATGGTTCGAATTTGGGCTTCTCCTTCTTTTGCTTTCCATTTCCATTCGAATTCCTGGATCCTCCAACAAAGAGGGCTGAATCCTTGGAGCTTATGGACCCCATATGAATCAACTTGTCATGCTCTTTGGTAACGGACTCAATGAAGGCATTCAAGGTAGGCACCTTCCAATTTACGGTAGTTAGCCGAACGGAATTGAAAGTAGAGACAAATACCGAGAAATATTTACCAAGCTTTGAAAGAATGGAGAGGATCAATTGCTTATCCTTTTTCACAACTCTACTATTCTTCAATTGCAAAGACAAATGCTTGAATCTTGTGAAAAAGTAATTTATGGTGTCGAAATTCTCAGGATTCAAGGAGATCAATTCATTTTCCAATTGAAGAGACCGCATCTCATCTTGTTTCCCAAAAATATTTTCGAGATGCTCCCATACTGCCTTTGGAGTAGTCAATCCAATGAGGTGAAAGTGAAGATCCTTGGAAATATTGAGGCAAAGAAGACCATATGCTTCATCCAACTTGTTGAAGTGCTTTGATTTTTCGATGAGTGTATTGGGCTCAACTTCGAGGCCCATGGTGACTCTGTAGTACCCTCTTGAGCACAACATAATCTCCATGTCGGTCTTCCATTCAAAATAATTTAAGGGAGTGAGTAGCTTAGAAGAAGAAGAATCCATCTCAATGAGAGCGAATGCACTTGATGGAGAAGAACCCGTAGATCACAAGATAGCGAATGCACTTGATGGAGATGATTAACCTGCAAATCACAATCAAAACAGAACATTAAGGTCGAACAATCCACCCTTTGAGAGTTGCTTCACACCTGGGATTGGAGATCAAGCAAGCTTGAAGATCCAATGTATCAAATCCAGGAATTTTGTGGAAAACTCAGGCTTCTGGAGTGGGATTGGAGAGAAAAATTCAGCATTAGCGAATGCATAAGCAGTTTTGCATGCCAAATCTTCAGTATTTTTGAGCAAATTCACTCAATTCTTCATGTAGAACACCTGTAGAAGAGATATCTTGTCCCTGCCATGGCTCTAATACCATGTAAAATTAGTCACAACAAATCTATTGAATAAGAATATCAATCACAAAGATGTAAGACAAATTGGAGTAAAAACTGTGCAAGAGAGATGCATCAGTGCTCTATAATCCAGAATAGTAGAATTACAATACAATACTTTCACAATGAGTGAGCAATTCGAATTAGCCAAGGAGGTCATTTGAATATACTGCATGGCATAGCTTGGCTCCAACTAGGAGTCCTCATCTCAATCAGTGGTGGTCATCAAAGCACAAGTAACTGTCAGACATGTGTCAAACTAAGTTTAATAAGTGTAACTGATGGTAAATGGCACTAATGTAGGGAAGGAGGCTCGGTGGAGGGCGCATCAGGAGCAATCTGGAGTTTGAATAGGTAGTCAAGTCTCATCGGAGTGATAACAATAGTTAGGAGTCATTCTAGCCTTAAATCAAGGCAAGACAAGTGGCTAACTGAAGTGAACTGGAGTGGTAGGTGAGAAAAGGCGCCCTTCTGCAGTGGAAGGTGACAAGTGGGCGCATCCCTAGATAGGAGGGATAAAACAGAGTGGAAAGTAACTCCCAAGTGTTGGAAGACTAAGGACTAGGTGTTGGAGGTATCACACTGATGACTGGGCAGCATGCAGATGCATGCAAAGTACATACTGAAAGATGAGATATCCTAACAAATAGAAGCAAAACATTATAAGAGTTATGATACCATGTTCGACTAACACAAGATATTTCCAAAAGATCGAACACCTTGAGCATCTATTCACACAAATATATCGCAGATCAACACACTGATGTTTTTACATGGTTAAAACCCTCGAAGAGGGAAACAATCCATGACCCCAACCAAATTTCTACTTAATATTATTATGCAAAATAAAAATAATGTTACAATGAGTTTATCATAATCTATCAACTAGAAAAAAATGACCGTCCATGCTCTTTAAGTAGAGATCATGGATCAATCAGGTGTTAATCCATAAATCAATGGCCATTAAGATCAAGGTGAGGATGAATCGTTGGATCACTTTGTGTTTAGAACATATTGTGACCGTTAGATTACATATATACAAATGCATACTAAAGAAACTGACTTTACCTAAATATACATTATAATAAGTTAATATTAATTGATTCCTAAGTGTCTAAATATCCTAACAAATCCCACCATCACCTTTCTAAAAAAACTGTCATTATTAAAACTCTTGTCTCTAAAGTTGTTTTAATTTGGTCCCTCCAACATCTAAGTGAAGAAATCACCCACCTCACTAAATTCCTCAAAGTTTCTAATGGATATCCTATTTCCCAAATCAACAAATCCTTTTATTTTGTTCTCCTCTCAAAATCCGAAACCAAAATTTCCCACTCCACTTCTCCATCATGAGCTCAAATTTCTCTTTCTTACATTTAAGGTACTAACCATATGTCAAATATTTTATCCAAAATGAATATTAAAACCCTATTGAAGCATCACAAAATGCTCAAACAATCATTCAAATGTATCAAAGATAAGCCAACCCTCTCCATTGTCAAAGTGTTTATCAAATTCCTTGTTCCTCTATGATCAATAAAATGTCATGGATATTCCACAGGATCAATTCATCGCAACAGATCTTACAATTTAGTTGATTGTGTTAATTTCATTTCATAAAATTACTAAATACAATGGAAATGAAACATAAACTAGATCAGCTAAGTACACAATCCACACAATAACACAAGATACACCCTGGGAAAACCCACTATGGGGAAAACCCCAACCACAAATGAGGACTATTCCTTGCTCTTCATATCAAACTGCAAATATAAATGAAATGGTACTCTCTATGGAGTTACCTATGACTCTGTGACCAAAATGGCTACTACATGATCTCATATCTCCTTTGTTCTTCTCTAACATCCACTCTCATGTTGTTCCTGAACTATGGAACAATACAATAAATCAAAAGAATCCCCCCCCTTCTTCATCTAGTGGCCTTGTATTTAACATAACCCAATATCCGTCTAGGGATAATTTTAAGGTTTTTACATGTCTCAAATACCAATTAGGCTTAGTGTTTTGATCCTTCTATAATATTCTTGAAGTTCTGCACGTGACTAGCTCCAGATGTGTTAAAAATGAGGGGTGATGCGGAATCCACTCGATACTATGGGGGTCAACTGGATAGGTTAACTTGTGATAGGCATAAGTTTTGCATACATACTCTAATTAAGGAAATATTTGGACAACTCGAAAGGTATTAGAGTGTAGAAATCATGTATTGTTCCATTGCGCTAGTGATTTGTTGTTTTACCCCAAAAAATTCCATTTAAACCCTGAAACATACTCCAGAAGGTTTCAGACTCCAAATCTGCAAAATGAGTCCTGCCCATTAAATGGGACCTACAAGCCAATTGATCCAATATTTAGACCTTGAAAGCTCCAAGTAGGTGACAAATTATATATTGATCCATTTCGGATCACTATGGCAACTCTTACATTGGCCAAATCAATTGAGCTATCAAAACTTGCCTTAAGGAACACATAGTTGATACACTTCTTAATTGCTTAAATAATTAGTAATTGTTGAGCACTCTAATGACACTAAGCATGTCATTTGTTTTGATCACATGAAAGTCCTAGAATCTGCTCCTCATATTCAACCTACATCACCTTAGGGCCCTAGAAATTGAAAAACATCTTAATAATTTTAATCGCAAATATGGGTGAAATTTAGCCACTCCTCAAAACTCATTATTCATCATCTTGAAACTTAATGTACCTTATTAATATATTATTCTCTATGTTTTTGTTTTACCTTTGTCTTCTATTTATGTCCAAACCTCCTAACCCTTATTTTTCTAAATTATAATTTTCATTAATTTTAATGATTTCTAATTCATTTTTTCCTTTTATAAATCACTTTTATCTTTATCCTTTTCCACTTCATTTCTTTCCCTATTTATTTCATTTTAATTTTAATATCATTACTTACCTCACTTTATTTCCTATCTATCCTAAATAAGGTCCCCTTTTTCTTGAATTTTATTTCCTATAAATCTCAATACAAGTCTAAAAATTAAACGATTTTGCCCCTCTTGCGAGTTTTTGACTGGAACCTGACAATTTTTTTAATAAAACAATTTTTTTTTTGTTCAAATCATGCTTATGAATGCATAAATGGATTCAAATTCCTCAAATATTTCGAGGCTACCCATATTATGTAAGTTTAAACACCGTTCTTTGAGATTCTAAATTTTTCTTCAAAATTTATTGGATTTTGTTGAAATCTTGCCAAAAAACGCTGACGAAATCGTCAAATGTTTAGGATATGCTATAAATCTCATTCCCAAACTGTTATTACCTCTATTTCTTCAAAAAAATCCTAAATTTATTTCACTTCATTAAAGTCAATTGTCTAATTTTAAATATTTTAATATATTTTTCATTTTGCATGTACCAATACATTAGTCGCAATAATATATAATCACTTATTTCTTGTGAGGAGAGTATATATGAGTGGATTTCTTTAGTCAAAACATCTTGTTCTTTAAGCGAGATTGGCATAAAGACACCATGTCTTGGCTAAATCATTGAAATCAAGATTACTAAAATAAGAACAAACTCTCACAAGCTTCATAGTAAAACAAAGTGTTGGTCAATTCCTAAAGCATTGTGGGATGACATAATGTGTTGTCTTTGCGATACTAAGAGGATTGAGGATGAAAATTAGTTTCTCATAGAATGTCTTATGTACACCCACATCATAGTGCAATTTCAAAACATTTTCTACAATATTGACATTCCTAACCTTTTAACTCACCATAACTATGGTGATCTAGGACTACTTCTATGAAATCTATGAAAGCTCATAGGGCTCTTCTTTGTTTTGTCATTTGGGGGATGTGACTATCTCGAAAGAAAATGGGTTTTCAAGGATTAGAATTAAATCTTGCTCCAATTACCCATAAAAGAATAAGAATTAGTTGAAGAAACTAGACTTTTTCTAAAGAGAAACGAAGAAGAAATTTAAAAGAGCCTCACATTGATTTTGAAAAAGCTTTGGGTTTCTTTAATGATTTTTCTTAGGGAGTCCAAGTCTTTGTGGTGCTCCAACTATTTTATTCATGAGTCAACAACATTACTTTAAGCTAAAAATTTGCACTAAGCACATGTAAAAACAACACAAAGTAACAACATATTCAGGAGTTAAAAAATTACAAGTGTTTAGTTACACAAAATTGATGGTAAATTGGGTTAATATGAAATATAGAATCAATAATATACTACTTGAGCTAGAGTCAAGAAACTCTATTTTCCTTTATATCTATAGAGAGGTGAATACTATGGTTCATCAATTGTCTAAGGAAGCTTTGTTGGTGCAAGAAGACCAATGCCTTGGCTCAAAATGTGTTTGGCCAATTTTGTAATGAAAAGGGTTTATGGGTTAAAGTAGTCACACCGAAATATATCAACCCATTATCTATTGAAGAATGGTTTCACCAAAGGAATAAATATTTGAGGAATGTTTCCATCATTTTGAAGGCAATGGTCCTAGCCTTTGATGCGATACTAGACTGGTTGGTGTGGAGAGTGGGAGATGGCAGAAAATTAAGAATTTGCTAGTATACATGGGTGGGAAATGAAGGATCTTTCCGATTACTTGCTTAGATGATCCAAGCTTTGAGGAATCAAGGAATAGTCCTTATGGAACACTTAGGGGATGAAATACTCACCACCATTATGGAACATGAATGGCTTTCTGTCGAGGTATTAGGATTTGTTGGTGAGGGCAAGGAGTTATGGAAGTATTACACCGAATCCTTACAAAGATGTCATATCATATTAACTGCTAAAGAGGATAGACTTATATGTTCAAGGAATGAGGCTGGAGGGTATTACAATCCAATATTATGATATAAAATTATTCGATAGGAGGAAGACTTCAATGATCCATAGTGGTTGTACAAAACTTTATGGAAGTTCAAATCCCCTCTTAAAACTAAGTTATTTTTATTGTTAGCCATTCACAATAAAGTCCGATTTTGGGACAATTTGCAAAAGATGTTTTGGGAAGGACCCAACAGATGTTCGCAATGTGGGGAGAAGGGTGAAAGTGTTAATCACATCTTCATTGAATGCATACATCAAGTTGGTATGGAGAATAGCTTCTCATGTTACAAGGGTCAATTTATCCTAGGAGGTGCAAAATTTAGTGAGGGCTCTGTTTTCATGGTGTCATAATGATGGTCACAAAGACAATCTGGCCCTCCTCTCATTATCATTTGGAGTGTATGGTGTTTTAGGAACAAGTCAGTTTTCGAAGACACATTCAAAGTTGCCAATTTATTTGCATCAAATAGTTTGGCAATTATGAGTTTTTTCCCTAAGATGAAGTGTTAGTCAAACATAGAAGAATTGTGCTTGATGTTATTGACATGTCTGATGGGTGGGGACATTTTGATGGAGCCTCTCAAGGAATTCCATCTAGGGGGGAGCATGTGGGATCATTTATCAAGATGATAATTTATGGACAAAGTTTCAGGCAGCTTTAGGACAGAGTGCCAACAATAGGGCAGAGTTGATGGCTCTCAAAATCTTATTGAATATTGATCTTTCTAGGAGAATAAAAAGACTTCAAGTTTTCAGAGACTCAAAACTTGTGATTAATTGGTTTCGACATAATCGGCCTCCTAGGAATATTCATATGAAAGTTATATATGATGAGATTCGGCTACTTCAAAGAGAATTTGTGGATATCACCTTTATACATATTTTTAGGGAAAGAAATGAGTTTGTTGATGATATCTCCAAGATAGGGCTACAAATAAGTCTCGGAACATGGAAAAGGTGGTAGATGTCCGGTGATACTTTGAATGAATGCAGTGAATGTATCCGTTCACTAAGTTAATAGTCGAATCCGACTCTCGTATTGAATACTAGATAAAAATAATATATTTGATGATAGGATAAAAGATGATATGTTACAATGATGGCCCTGCCTTAAATATGGCTCGGGCATTTGATGTTGAGGAGACGCCTCATTTCATAACCTAACTTTAGTTAACCTAATTATTAATTATTTAATTATTATCTTATTTTATGTTTGTAGCATTGCCACTCTCTTAGAAAGGCTTTGTCCTCAAAGCCTTATAATTTTGGCGCATTGTTCTTTGTGATGTCATGGCTGACGATACATGTCGATACGAACTACTAAGTGTAGAGCATAACTTCTGATATGTGGATGGGTCAATCCATCCCAAATTGATTTGTTGTGGACTGATGGGATTCCCTACTGATGTGTCGTCAGGAGATTTGATCACATTAGTACCATTATCTTTCGACATTTCCCACTTTTTCAAATATCGATTTTTATGGTTGGGGTGTCGATAGGGAACTTTCACGATGTCATTTTCGTTTACGAATGTCGCCTTTAGAGCATTGATCTGAGTTGGAAGTTGTATTTTTGTCTCTTGAGTATTTAAGTTTTTGTTTTGTATCTTTTCCAACTTGTTTTCTAACTGCCTATTATCATCTTGAAACTTCTTAATCAATTCGACTTGCGATTTTCTGTCATCTTTAGATGTCTTAAGTTGTTCCTTAAGATCTTCATTATGACTTCTGATACACTATTTTCTCCTGCTTGTCTAGAAGTTTCCCTTCAATGTCATCCATAGATTGTTCTATCTTTCGGCTATTTTTCAACTTCTTAATTTTTGTGACTAGTATCTTGTTATGATTTCTTAATCTAAATATTTCTTCAGCATTGTTAGATAATGCTTTATTACTCTTCACGATCTCTGACTTATGTGTCTTTTTAGAGTCGTCATTTTGTTGTTGAAGAACTTTTATCTGTTGTCGACACTGGCCGACCTCTGATTCTTGACTTTCTAATTTATGTCGTAACTGCATTAGTTCTTCATCTTTGTCGCTAACGATTTTGTTCAAGCGTATTATTTCTGCTTCGTAATTATTTATTTCCTTCTTTATATCTTGATTTCCTAACCTCTGAATGAATTTATTTTTGGCTTTTAATTCATCAATTTGCGCATACAATTTTTCTATACGCCTTTCCTGGTCAGAGATTTTTATTCAATTGTACCTTTCTTGTAATTCAATTCTTATTTCTGAACTGTTATTTATGTCGCGCAATTCTTCATTGTCTTTTCGATAACGTTTTAACGTGGCTTCTAATTTTTCTCGCAAATCGGCTTCCATGGTCTCGACTTCTTCGGAGATGGATGGTCTTTGATTTCTTTGACGAGTCTTTCTTTGATTTTCGCTGCTTCAATGATAGATAGTCTCTTTCTTTAACTTGATTTCTTGACGATAAAGCTCTTTTTCTGACTTGACGAATGTTCCTTTGATTTCTTGACGTAAGGGTCTTATTCTGACTTGACGAATGTTCCTTTGGCAATGGTTTTGTCTTTTTCTTTGATTTTGTTTTCTTGGGTTTTGTTCTCTTAGTATTAGGTTTAAATAACCTTTTTATATATAATTATTATTATTTTTAAATAATAATAATTGTGATAGTAATTTTTTGAAATAATAATAAATTATTATTATTGATGTTTTTTTTGAAATGGTCTAGGTTGGGATTCTAAAAGAAAAAGTAATAATAATAATTATTATTATTATTATTTAAACAATAATATTATTATATATTTCTTTTTTTTTTGGTGTAAAAATAAAATATGAGAATTAGGGTTTCAACCCTAGGAATGGCGCACGTGGGAATGGAAGAGGAGAGGTGGCCGCGTGAGCTGGAGAATGGGCGAGGAGTTGGCTAAGGTTAGGTGGGCTACGTGTGGGCCTGGCGGTGGCAAGGTGGATGCAGGTGAATTGCACGGAGGAAGGGCCTGCGTGGTGGCTTGGCGGTGGTAAGGGGGATGGAGGGTAGTGCCGACGGGGGAGTAGGGGGAGTAGGGTAGTGCTCTGATACCAAATGTAGTGAACGTATTCGTTCACTAAGTTAAGAAGTGAAACCAACTTCCATAATTAATAAATAAAGAATAATATATTTGATGATGCTGATAAAATTACAATAAGCTCACCTTTATAGGGCTTAAGCGAGCATAGTGAAGGGTTACGCCCTTTCACTAGTAACCTAATAATCTATTAATTTATAAATAATAATATTAATTAAATATTCACAGCATTGCCTTCCCCTTAAGAAAGCTTTGTCCTCAAAGCTTGAGTATTTTCCTAATGTCGTCGTTCATTCAGATTTGGTGTCAGTACTAGAATCGGACGAGATTTCTTGTGCAGAGACTTGCACTTCCTCTACATTGGTGATTCTGCACTGTATTGTCTGATTGTTCCTACATTTATGGCTTGGGGTCCAGTCATCACCACATTGACGACATATGTTTTTCTTCTTTTTTCTATTATCAAAGTAACTATTAGATGACTTTGATCTATTTTCCATTTCATAGGCATATGATTGAGGTTTGTGGCATTGATGGCCGGGTGACCAAGTATCTACACAATACCTACATTGTGTCTCTTTTTCTTGTCGATAATGGTTATCGCCTCTTGTTTTTATTCCTTCCAATTTGCGTTCTGTGGCTTTTGCTTTATGTCTTGCTACTTCTACATTAGGTATGTCATGTAACTTTAACTCTTTTTGGAGGTATGGTTTAAGACCTCCTAAATAGGTTTCGAGTCTTTGCTTGTTAGACAACCCAAATACTCGTGTCGATAAGGATTCCCATTGATGTGTGAATTCCTCCACGCTTCCAACCTGTTGTAATCTGGTAAGTTTACTGAAAAATTCATCTTCTTTAATTCCTTGAAACCTATTAAAAAATTCATTTTTGAATAAGTTCCAGGTGTAGGAAAAATTGTCTCTCTTCCACCATAAGTACCAATTATAGGCATACCCTTCCATATGCATTGACACATATTTCACCTTCTCCTTGTTAGATTGAATATTGTAAATGTCGAAGTATTCTTCCGCTTTGTTTAGCCAAGCAAAGCATTGGTCTTCACTTCCATTGTATTTTGACAACTCTATTTTTGCCATAGGTGGGTACACTATGTAAGGGTGATATTGATTTCCTTTTGCTTTAGGGTTTGATGGTGGATTGGAACTACTGGATGATGCAAGTGACATATTTGAACTGCTTTGTTGTTGGTGGTGATTTGTAGCTTTTTTATTCTCTACTCTCTGACTGATAGCTTCTATTTTGTTATTTAATCGTGCCTCCATATCTAGCAGTACTTTTGTTTCTATCTCTTGCTTAAGCATCACATTGTTAATCTTTATTTCTTTTTGCAATTCTTCTTGATTCTTGGTAAGTGCTTCCTGTGTGAAAATATGAAATGAGGCATCTAGCATGTCTGGACTACTGACTTGGTCTGTCTTAGGCATTAGCCTTTGTACCACCTCCATTAATGTATTATGGTTCTGCGTCATGGTGCTCAAGTTCCGGGTTATGGTGTTTATGTTTTGAGTCATAGTACTCATTTTGCCATCCAAGTCTTTTTGTTTTTCATTCAGGATGTCAAATTTTTCATCCAGCCTTCTTTCTAGTACTAGAACAACTTTGTCTTTGATTTCTTTTTTAAGCACTGTATTGTTATTTTTCATCTCTTCTTTCAAGTTTTTTTGATTAGCGACGAGGGATTTGATGTCCTTCTCCATTTTTTCGATTTGTTCTTTTAGTTCCGCCATGGTTTTGGACCTTGTACGCGGATGTGTGTACTTCGACGTTATTTTGGCTTGTGAGGGTGAAGTGATACTCGGGAGATTTGGGATATTTGTGTGTGGGCTTGATTAATTAATAATAATTGTTATTATTAAAATCAAGTGGTAGTAAAAAATAATAATATAATTATTATTATTATTTGAAAATAATAATATTATTATATATTATAAAGCTTTTTAAAAATATATATATATATTGTGATAATAATAACATTATTATATAATATATATATTTTTTAACTTTTTTTTTTGAAATTTTTTTTTTGTAGGGTTTCTACGTGGAGTTGGGGAGGAAGGTGGCTGGTGGAGGCACGATAAGAGAGGTGGAGGTGACAAGGCATAGGGTAGTGCAGGCCGAGAGAGAGAGGGTGTTTAAGCACAATGGCAGCGTGAGGCAGTGGGTAGCAGACGCAGGTAGCAGGGGGTGTAGCTGGGGTGCAATGGAATGGGTGTGCAGCGGAATGCATGTAGGAGGTAGTGTGTGACGGTGTTGGAAGGGAGCGTGGAGCGTGATGGAGGGAGGAGGAGGCTGGGAAAATGGGGGAGCATGGAGCAGGAGGCTGTGAAGGGAAGTGGTAGCACACGAGGGTGGCAACGCGCGGCGGTGTACGACGTGTTGTGCACGTACGAGGGTGGACGGAGGCTAGAGGGAAGGAGCTTGGGGGATATGGGGACTACGGGGGAGAGGAGGTGGAGAGGCTACAAGAGGTTGCGCGAAGGATGGGAGAGGAGATGGCAGTAGGAGGAGGGAGAGCTGTGTGGGAGTGAGAGCAGAGGCACCGAGTGTGGATGGGGTGTGTAGATGGATGCTGGGCGAGATACTGGTGGATGAAAGATGGGGGAGTGTGGGTGGGGGAGCGCAAATGGGCAGGGAGAAAATGAGCAGTGATCAGGCGACACGTTTGGAGGAGGGAAGTGGCAACGAAGAGGAAGAAGGACGGCAGAAACAACATCGTGGAGATGAGAGAGGGAGGATGAGCCGAATCCGAGCTCAGGCTGAAGGAGCGAATCCGCTCTAATACCAAATGTAGTGAACGTATCCGTTCACTACATTAATAGTCGAATCCGACTCTCATATTGAATAATAGATAAAAATAATATATTTGATGATAGGATAAAAGATGATATGTTACAATGATGGCCCTGCCTTAAATATGGCTCAGGCATTTGATGTTGAGGAGATGCCTCATTTCATAACCTAACTTTAGTTAACCTAATTATTAATTATTTAATTATTATCTTATTTTATGTTCGGAGCAATGAAATGGATCTAGGACCACATCAAGGTTGATAAAATTGATCCTTTCATAAGGATCATTTCTTGGTGACTGTTTTCTTTTAAGTTTCCACAACAAGCATGTTACAAGATAGATGATCTTTATCTTTAACTGTCATATTATGAAGTTTTTGATCGGAAAGTTTTGTTCTTGTATCTTAAAAGATAGTTTTTGTTAATATGAATCACAAGTCAGAACAATTTTATGATCTTTCCATTTGGAAAGGTTAATACTCATAGCTGCCAATTTTGATAGTTTATTAACAGACAAGGAAGCTTTACATAATTATAAGTCAAATTTCCTGAGATGACTCTCATGTCACAACATCATTATGATTCTCCATCTGAAAAGGCATTTACATCCTATACAAAATGTAGTTTTGAATTAATATAATTTGGAACTACAAAGTTTTTTGCGAGGGAAAAAGAAGAAGAAGAAGAAACTCTCAATAAATTAAATAATTATAGCTTAAGTGTTTTCTAAAGGAATAATTTTTCTAAAGTTTGTCAACAAAGATCCTACAATGTCAAAAGTATCATAAATTAGATAAATAAACTTGATTTACAAATGTTTTTCTCAAACCATTATATCCTTTCATTTGATGACGATGATGATGAAGATTAATGTTCATTGAGACCCATTTAGTCTATTAGACCTTAAGAAAAGAGAAATGAATTAATTGGATTTCTGTAAAATTTGGTTCCTATGATTAAAACACTAAGAAAGAAGCATTCATACGTCATCGTAGGTTTCACGATCATGGAGATTAGAATTGTAGAAAAGATTAGGAAATTGTGATCGAACGTGGGTATACGCAGGGCACTGTAAAAGAAAGTGGGATTCATCTTCAATACGTACTAAGATGGTAAATCCTTTTCTCCCATTGTGTTAAATATGAATTGTCTAACACCATGTTTCACTATGAAGCTCATGGAAGTTCGTTCTTATTTTGGCTATATTAATCTTATTCTTTGAACTGGTTAAGACAAAGAGATACTTTTGATCTTCCATATTAGTATTAATGACTTCCTTGTAATATCTTAATTTTCTGTTCATCTCTAAATCTTTATAGTCCCACATTCTCGCTTTGAACTTAGATATGATAGTATTTTTGAGGTTTATTTGTAGATCGCCATACGCAGTGATCGGATGAGAGAGAGAGGACATGCGTTCGAATTGTGGAAATTTTCTCAAACACAAACACATGTCCTCTCTCTCTCATTTTTGAGGGTGTTGATATTTTGTAAAGTGATATTTTCGTCAATTTTTCAATGATTTAATCAAGCCATGCCTTCCTTATACCATCCTCTCTTGAACCGAAGATGACCTTAACTAAAATTGAAAGCAATTTTAAAAAATATCCAGTCTTCCCTATCATTTACATTTATAAATATTTATGTTTTACAAAACAGGTATAACAAACCATTTATGACACTTATAAGCTGAGGGTAGGAAATTCAAATCAAAGAACCATGTCAAAATTCACGATATTAGCTAAATTCTTGAACGTTTTTTTATTTTTTAAGCCATTTGGTGATGGCTTAGATACACTGTTGTCCGTCAAAATTGGCCATATTTGACGGATAAATTGCCTTGTGACGGGCAGTTTTACACTACTAGATAAATATTTTATTTATTATTTTCTACTATTTTCCACTACATTCTTCCGGTAATTACTTCCGGTATTAATTAGGTCTCAAATTGAAACTGGAGAAAAGTTAATCAAATTTATAATATATACGCGTGGCACGCGCAATTAAGGGCGGTCCCCATAATCACGGCAACGTTACAGGTATTCCAACCTGTTCGTTACGTCTACGGAATTTCCGAACCATCACACGTGTGAAGGGTTTTTATGAGTGATTAACTCTGGTTTGTTAGGGATTCTCTTTTCACTTTAATGATGAGTTTGGCGGAGGAAAGAAATCCGTAACTCCGAAAAGAAGCAGAAGGTGGTGAAGCTGGTTTGCCCAAGGAGAAGCGGAAGGTGAAGCTGGTTTGTTACAAATTAGGTTTCAAATTTAAACACAATTTCAAAGGAGATAACTTCTATCAAATTTATTATATATACACGTGGCTGATAACGTAATGGTTCGGTCCCTCTTCCGTTTGCAAATTCCGAATTTCCGACCTATCACTCGTGTGAAGGGTTTTAAATTTATTATATATACACGTGGCTGATAACGTAATGGTTCGGTACCTCTTCCGTTTGCAAATTCCGAATTTCCGACCTATCACTCGTGTGAAGGGTTTTAGGAGCGATTAACTCTGGTGATTAACTATGGTTTTTTTTTGGAGTGGAGGTTTCCTTTTTCGCTTTAAAAGATGCTTTCGGCGGAAGAAAAGAAATCCGTAACTCCGGAAAGAAAGCAGAAGGGAGTGACGCTGGTTTGTTAGCCTTAGAAGAATAAGCTCAAGGAGAAGAAGAAGAGAAGCAGAAGGAAGAATGGAGGACATGCATCGCTTAATGGCCTCGCTTCAACAAATGTCTGCGGTAGACGCCTCTGTGAGCTTCGACAAGCAAGCCCTTCTCCAAATCCACGACTCAGCCCGTCAACGATTTGAGAACGTACCAGCAGATGGTGTTCAATCACACCTGTCCATCGCAGACCCCATTGCGGCCAACAGCGGCGTAGCTTCTTCCGTTCCGCTGGAAATACTGAATCCCATTTCCTTAACCCAGTTGCAGGTTGGGAAAGTCCATCGCGGTCGGGTGCTCTACGGTACTCTCTGTGCCGAGGTCTTCAAGATAAACGGTATCATGACTATGCTTGAGGACGATAATGGCCTTGCCGTCAGGTTGGCAATCTACAATGTGGCTCATTCGCAGACGAACATCAAGAGCCTTTACCCCAGGGGAACCAAGTTGGCCATCAGGGACCCCTATTTTAAGCGTGCCTTCGACGGTAGCCTCGCCATCCGTATCGAAAACCCTGCCGACATCGAGATGAATGTGACTCAGAAGGAGAAGTGTACAGAGAACCTGCGGAATGTCGATGTGGAGGAGCTGAGGAAGAAGGGCAACAACTTCTTCACAGAAAAACGATGGGACGCAGCGGCTGAGCATTATACAAAATGCATCGACGCCGCTCTGTTTCAGCTCAAAATGTCTAATGAGAATACTAATATCAACACCTGCCTCCTGCACGCGTATTCCAACCGTGCAGAGACAAGGCTTCAGGTGAAGCAATTTGAGCTTGCTTTGGACGATTCCAACAAGGCCCTTGAGATCGATTCAGGCAACCTAAAAGCGCTCTATAGAAAAGGCCGCGCTCTGGTCGGCCTGAGGCAGTATGCGGCAGCATGCGAATATTTGGAGAAAGCCCACAAAGTCAGCAACGGCCAGAAGGAAATACAAGACGCCCTTCGTCAGGCTAAGGTTTTCCACGCTCAGAGCCGCAGTGGAAAGTATACATGAGAATCCAATCTACACCATCTAGACTGTGGACCGTTGGTAGGAATAAAAGAGAACAGAGGTCATGGAAAGTAGAAGGCAGGATATGAAAATTATGTTATACCAACCTCCAAAATAAAGTACTCTTAAACTTTACTATTTGCTTATTCCTTTATTTAACGGCAGAATAGTTGATCTAGTCCGCATTGAGCATTAGCTGAATTACAGTAGCTTTTCCTTTATTTAATGGTTGAATCGTAAAGCTATTCGGCATTGAGCATTAGCTGAATTACTAGATATAGTGGGAAATTTAAAAGGCACTATTACTCTTGACATTGGGCCGCTTCATGTGAATTCTTTAGCAGAATGGCTTAAATTGCACTGTCCTACAATGCTCGACTTTGGATCCCAAATACACCTCAATGTGGCTTGTAGTGCTGGAAATTTCTGCGCCCATATGTTTATAGTGCTTAAGGTTGTCAATTTTATTTGACATTCTGGAGGTTGCTAGAGTGTGGGTCAAAGATTATCTTGTGGGTCAAGGATTATCTTTTTCTTCGTTTGAATGATCATGTTCGTTACCCATTCCAGGCTTTGAAATTTTAGTGTTCATTCATTGACTTTGAAAGTTAAAATTCATTCAGGTATTGCAATTTCTAAAAGTCAATGAAAACATAATTTGCAGTGATTCTATTTATTTTTATGTAAATACAATTTTGTGAATTCTTAACATTTTTATGGAAAGTGAATTAACATACATTTTTTTTTCTTTTAGAGAAGGGTGTGTGCAAGCTGATGAGGATCTCTTTTGACACGTTAGATTGAATAAAACATAACAGTAGGTCAAATGTGGATCATGCAACATTTGAAGGTCTTAATGCAATTATTTCGAAAATGTTTTTTTATAGCATATCGAGGTCGGTGTTCTAGTGCACCATACAATTTTTTTTCAAAATGGTTGAGAAATAGAAGATTTATGGACGAAACACTAACATTGTATTTTTTTAGTTAAGGAGTCATGACACAAGAAAAATAAGAGAGAGAGTGAGGAGTTATTGCTAGTGGGAATGTTAGAGAGAGAGAGGGTAGTTTTACGGGGATGGGGGAGACAGAGAGGGGTGGGGGTTAAGTCTAGGTGGAGGACTACGTAGGGGGGAGAGAGAGGGAGAGATGGGGTTAGTAAGGGTTAGGGGGAAGAAACGAGAGAGAGGAGTGAGAGAGGGGGTTAGTAAGAGTTAGGGGAAAGAGAGAGACAGGAGGAGGAGCAGGAGGAGGAGGAGGTGGGGGATAGAGCTAGTGAGAGGAGTAGGGGGGTAAGAGTGGGAGAGAGAAAGGGGGTTTTACGGGATTGTGGGAGATTTAGAGAGGGTTATGAGTTATGGGTAGGTAGAGGAGTATGGGAGAGAGAGAGAGAGAGGAGGATAAGTGCGGGACTTGGATTGGTGATGATAACATATGAGAACATTAAAAATATTTTGATGGCTAGGTATATAGAATAAACATCTTTCATGAAGAAAGCGAATATGATTCGGTGTGTTAGAGTTGGCTTGGTTATGATTTAACATGAAAAATGTTTGGATGGATAGGTATATAGAATGATACTAAAGATTAGTAAGCATCAGGGGAAGGGGGGAGAGAGAAAGAGAGAGAGAAAGAAAGAGAGAGGATGGTTTGGGATTTGGGGAGTAGGGAGATTCGAGAGAAAATGGGGTATAGGTGAGGATTGTGAGTGTTGGGTTAGAGAGAGAGAGAGAGAGAGAGAGAGAGAGGTTAGGGGTTTGGGGAGGAGTAGGGATATTAAAGAGAAAGGGGGGTATAGGTGAGGAGTGTGGGTGTTCAAGTCAGAGAGAGAGAGAGAGAGAGAGAGAGAGGTAAATGGAGAGACATCCGTGGGTCATATGGGGTTATAGGTAGAGGGAGAGGGGGGTGTTAAGGGGTTAGAGGTAGTAGTAGAGGGGGGTGTTAGGAGATTGGGGTTAAGTGGAGAAGGGAGAAAGAGAGTGAGAGAAGGGGTTATTAAGGGTTAGAGAGAGAGAGAGGAGGGGGTTAGTAGTAGGGGGAGGCATAGGGGTGTGTGTGTGTGTGTGTATGAGAGAGAGAGAAAGAGAAACAATGGGGTGGTGGTGTGTAGGGGGGTTGGGGGAGAGAGAGAGGGGTGGGGGTTAGGTGTAGGTAGAGGAGTAGGGGAGTGATAGAGAGTGAGAAAGGGGGCTAGTAAGAGTTTGGGGAGAGAGAGAAGGAGAGGTTTGGAGAGGATTAGGGTGATTAGAGAGAAAAGGGGGGCATACATAAGGAATGTGTGTGTTGGGGAGAGAGAGAGAGACATTGTGGGGTGCTAAGGGGTTAGAGGTAGAGAGAGCAGGGGGTAGTTAAGGGGTTAGAGATAGAGACATAGGTGGTGTTAGGAGATTGGTGGTAAGTGGAGTAGGGGAGAAAGAGAGTGAGAGAAGGGGTTAGTAATGGTGAGAGAGAGAGAGGGTGTTAGGGGCCTAGGGGGAGAGATAGAGGTAGGTGGAGGGTGTGGTTGATTAGGGGTAGGGGGGTGTTAGGGAGTTAAAGAGGGTGTTCTAGGGGTTGGGCAGGTGTGTTACGAGGTTGGGGGGTGTTAGGGATTTTGAGAGGGGGTGTTAAGGGTTTGGAGAGGGGGTGTTAGGGGATGGATTTATGGAATAAAATATTCTTTACAAAACACGTATGCGTTTTGGTTCTCTAAAATGCATACGCGTTTTGGTTCTCTAAAATGTATACGCATTTTGGTTCTCCAAAACACATGAGGGGTGTTAGGGGCCATATTTACGGAATAAAATATTCTTTACAAAATGAGTATTGTGTTTTGGCTCTCTAAAATGCATATGAGTTTTGGTTCTCCAAAACATGCACGTGTTTTGGATCTCTAAAAACGTGTGCATTTGAGAGAACCAAAACGCGTACGCGCTTTGTTCTCCTAGCCTTCGTGGCATCCCACTTGGTTGCCTTGGGATTTCCCATTCATATGTTTAATTAACATGTACGCATTGTTGAATTCTACAACAAGAACATGTTTTTCAAAACATCATTTGCATCTAAAAGGTCCCCCATCTTTGTGCGAGGACCCAAAACCAATGATTTAAGAATTTTTGTATTAATTTTTATAATGTGAATCTGATTTTTTTTTGTACCCTCTTAACATTTTTGTAAACAATGGTATACTGTGTCAAAGTGGAGTGAAGTGGGTGGTAATAAGCTGCATAGAAATTCTAGATTGGAAACTTATTTGTGGTTCAATCTTCTTACTGAAAGGTGAAGTAAAACTTGAATAGTACTGATAAAGGAACAAAGAAGATACATCCATCGTCATGATAGTGGAAAATTATATAATTCCATAAATAAGGGATGGTAAATTACATAATTCCATAAATAAGGGATGTGGTTTCCTCAAATTTGAAGTAGTGGCATAAATATTTGCTTAATATATTATATCTATGAGACTACAAATTATGTTGGATGTAAAGGATGTTAGTTTTTCAGAATTTACTTCAATCTGATCTAGGATTTTAACTGAGAGAACAACATTTACAACATATCTACATCATATCAATCATGGACATAATAATGAAAGCACATAAGAGACAATAGACACACAGAGTTTCATTGGGGAAAACCATAAAGGTGAAAAACCCCACAACTTCCTCAGAGATAGATAGAGCAATGATATAACCCAAGCATAAGAGATAGTCCTCCTAGCAACAACTTCTCCTCCTCCACTAGTGCGCCACTCTCCAATGAGTGTGTGAGTGAGAAAGTGAATGATCAAATAGAGTGCTTCCCGCACTCTATTTATACTTGACTTGACTTGCCTAATAACCTTTACTAGGTCGGCCTTAACTTAACCACATAACATAATGCTGACATGACCGACCCCCAATAGGGTGGTCTAATAACCCATCAAGTATAAGTTACAACACTTACAATATAAATGATGACACTTCCGTATAGAGGAATAATACATGTCTATAGGAATACAAACACTTCCATATAGAGGAATAATAACATCTCTATAGGATACAATATACATGGGTGAAATACATTCCGAAGTTACAATTACATCAACACTCCCTCTTAACTAGGAAGGTATTTCTCGACACAGATCTGCTAGCACAAGTCTTCTTCTCTAGATCATCGTCATCGTCACTGCTGTTGCTATCTCAATCAATCTCCAATCTACTCGTCATAGGAAGTTCTACAGAGCTAGTCCTTTTTCATACTGTATGTAGGGCCACCACTTGTAGGTTTTCATCATCATTGGCCATACCGTGGAATCCTCATGACTGATTACGTGCGTCAACAAAACCTCGAAAGAGCATCCCAGGTATTTTACAAGCACAAAGCTCAACCTATCGGATCTCCCAGGATATTTTACATGTGACTGTCACAAAACCTTAAAAGAGTGTCTTGCCCAGTCAGATCTCTAAAGAGCATTCGAGGCCTTTTACATGTCTAGCACAACCTATCCGGATCTCCATGACTTATTACATGTGACCCCTACCACAAAACCTTAAAAGAGTGTCTTGCCAAGCAAGATCTCTAAAGAGCATCTGAGGCCTTTTACGTGACTAGCACAACATGTCCAAATCTCTAGGACTTATTACATGTGGTCCCCACAAAACCTTAAAAGAGTGTCTTTCCAAGCAATATCTCTAAAGAGCATTTGAGGCCTTTTACGTGACTAGCACAACCTGTCCAGATCTCCAGGACTTATTACATTCTACCCTTGCACAACCTGTCCATGACCACGAAGTATCAACCTGATACTCACCATACATCATCCTGATGTACATCATCACATGATCAACCTGATCATACAATGTATCTACATGATACATATCATCATACATGATCTACCTGATCATACAATGTATCTACCTGATATCATCATACATGATCTACCTGATCATACAATGTATCCTCCTGATACATACACAAATACATGATCCACCTGATCATACAATGTATTCACCTGATACATATACCAATACATGATCCACCTGATCATACAATGTATCCACCTGATACATATACAAATCCATGATCCAACTGATCATATCAATTATCCAACATGATGCATACACAAATGCATGATCCACCTAATCATATCAAGCATCCAACATGATGCATATACAAATACATAATCCAACTTATCATAACAAGCATCCAACATGATGCGTACAGAGCAGTAACTCTAGCATCATCTTGATACTCATCACACAATGCTTATATCCACAGCCATGGGAAGGATCCTCCTCTCACCATGCTTGGAATGGCTCCTACAAATGTGTCCATCACTTCTTCCTCAAAGTGTCGTCAATCTAAAGAACACCAAGCCTCTCTCTGAAGTACTCAAACTTCACTCTAGCTAGTGGTTTCGTCAATACATCTGCAACCTGCTCGTCCATCGCAACATATAGGAGCTTCACTGCTCCTCTCTGCACCATATCCCTGATATAGTGATATTTGATCTCTATGTGCTTCGACCTGTCATGGAAAACCAGGTTCTCAGACAGCTTCACATAACTATGGTTGTCACAAAAGATACCAGTAGCATCCAACGGGAGATCAAATAACTCAGACAGTAGTTTCCTCAGCCATACTGCCTCACAACTAGCCGAACAAGCTGCAACATACTCTGCTTCGGTTGTACTTAGTGCTACGCAAGACTGCTTCCTACTAAACCAAGAGATCACACCTGATCCCATACTGAAGCAGCACCCCGAAGTGCTCTTCCTATCTGCAGCATTGGCTGCCCAATCTGAATCAACATAACGCTCTAGGTTAAACTTTTGATTCACATCATACTTGGGCCCATAGTCAATTGTACCCTTCAGATACCTCAGAATATGCTTTACAGCAACCATGTGAACATTTCTTGGATCCGTCAGGAATTGGTTCAATGTGTTCACCGCAAAGCAAATATCTGGTCGCGTGTTCGTCAGGTACATCAGGGACCCAATCATCTGACGATACACAGTAACATCAACCGGATCAGATGAAGCATCACACAGAAGCTTCAGGTTCGATTCCATAGGTGTGGCTATGGCATTGCAGTCCATCATCCTGAACCTCTTCAGGATCTCTACTGCATACTTCCCTTGTCCAAGGAAGATTCCATCTACACTCTGCCACACCTCCATACCAAGAAAGTAGTGCATCATACCCAAGTCCTTCATCTCGAACTCGGTAGCAATCTTCCTCTTGGTGTCGACAATCAACCTATCCTCACCTATTACAAACAGGTCATCCACATACAAAAGTAATATCACGGGATTTCCTTCCTCAACCTTGTAGTAAAGTTTGGAATCTGCTTTACTCTTGGTAAATCCCAAACTGGATAGAAAGTTGTCTATCCTATCATACCAAGTTCTAGGAGCTTGGTTCAAGCCATATAAGGCTTTCTTCAACTTGCACACATATGACCCCCTGTCATGTGTCTCAAAACCTAGTGGCTGCTCCACATACACTTCCTCCTCGACTACACCATTGAAGAAAGCTGTCTTAACATCCATCTGGTGTATCTTCCATTTCATCACTGCAGCCAGAGCAAGTATTGATCTGATGGAGGTGTACCTGGCTACAGGAGCAAAAGTTTCTTCATAGTCTATTCCTTCTTTTTGGGAGAAGCCACGAGCTACAAATCTCACTTTGTATTTTTCTATGCTGCCATCTGCAGCATACTTGATCTTGCAGATCCACTTGGAAGTCACAACAAACTTCCCTTCAGGTCTTGGGACCACATCCCAAACATGATCGATTGGTACTTCTTGACCATGGCATCCTTTTGCTGTATCCCGTATCCTGGGAACTTCAGATTCTTCAATATCTTCAATAGATAGTTTGAACTTCGTTGTTGGAACAAATGTTGTAGTCCTTCTTTTGTAGGTGATGGTATACGATCTTTCCTACAAAACAAGTTAATTTACATGATTAGAAACATCTCATAGTTTTCAGAACAAATTCTTACATATAAAGAAATATGTTATATAGTCATGCAATTATTTTAGCCAATGCTTCAATACAACATTTATCCATATCCTGAAACTTTCTAGATGCCTTCCAATCTCTACTAGAACATTGTTTAAGAGTGTGCACAACTCCCAACATGTCATCAAAGAAGTTTCATTCTAGATAAGTAGCAATGGAATGTTGTATAGTTCCATAGGCCACTTACCCATCAAATGCATATTAGTGGTATACATTTCATTAATGCAATTATTCTAATATGCATAATACACAATGTAAGTCTAGGAACATAAGTGCATACATAATTGAACAATATTGTTTAAACAATCAAATATACAAGAAATGATAATTTAAATACTTATCTTTGTTTGTTGTTGTTGGGTTGACTCCCTCTCAGTCTTTGTTTCTTTTCTGCAACTCCATTCTGATGTGGATTGTGAGAAGTGGTCAAATCCCTCTGAATGTCTGCATCCTTGTAGAAACTACTGGAGTGTGCTCCCTCTTGATCTTTGCTTCCTGGATTACCTGTTCTTGAACTTATATCCATCCTCGATTACTATGCATACTTACTAGTATCATCATTGTGTTATCCTCGAGGTCTCATACATACATTCATTAGTATAATCTTAATACTACTATAAAAAACATTATGATTCTAAGTAATCTTAAACATGTATGGTCAATATCATTTCAAACACAGATAATAAAGATTAGCATTCAATGTTTTAGGGAATACTTCTCTTACTCATGCATATTCATATTTGACCATAGAACTCTTCTGGTTAGTCGTATCATCAATCAAGGTAAGAGACATAATATGCATAAACCCTAGATTACTTAAATTTCTAACTTCATAAATAATCATTATCAATCATGCCATGTATACTTATATAAGAGATCCTAACACAAGGTAGGATTCTAACTTAATATAGGAAAAACATACTTGGTTATTATATTTGCTAGTTATGTCTAGCAATGTCTCCTTGTTCTCTTTAATGACTTGTGCTAGTAACCTGCATATCTCATAGGTTAATCATTATAGAACCAAGTTATACATACCTCGTAAGTAGATATTCTATGTGATCCATGACAATGGATGAATCTCTGTCTTCATGTCAACATGGTCATATGTTCTTGAACTAGAACATGATTTGTCTTTCTTGATGTACCTTTCATGTTAGCGGACAACATCAACCTCATACAACACCACAATGCATTAGTACAATCTTAAGTGTCAAAACCCTAATCAATGAATATTTGCATTCATAATTTTATTAAGGTGATATGACAAGTATAAAGTTAATCAAGATTGTACTAACCTTAATGAAGACAAACATACCATAAACTTAATCATGAACAGATCTCGAAACATACCTGGATAAGTCATACCTGTCGAGATTGCTTGTAATCTTCTTATGTAAGGCCTTAGCCTCATCTCCCTCTGAAATAGGAACTTCTTCACTTATGCAGGTGGCCAATTCATTCTCTTCTAGGATTAGGGTTTGTCAAAGAAACCCTAAAAATTCAAACTTTGAATTTCAAACTTCTAAAAGGATACAAAGATGATCCTTTCTGAGCTGGTCAAGCTGGTATACTCAGATCTTGAAAATTGCAAAGTTTCACTCCTTGAAATTGCCTTTTAGATTTTCGGATTCACTAGGGAGGACCCTGAATTAGGGTTTGATTTTCCCAGAGCTTCACCCAACCAAAAGGTTTGATCGAAAGCCCTAAAATTTGATTTTTCCAAGGAGCTTCCAGCTATGGTCATAGAATTCAAAACTTCCAACTTTTGTAGAAGCCCTAATTTTTCACTTTTCCGATCAAAGTCCCGAACTAGGGTTTGATCAAGACCGACCTTTTGTCCAACCAAAAAATTCGATCTTGGTCTCTAAAGTTCGATTTTGATGAGGAGCATCCATCCATGGTCTCCGATACAAAAATTCCAACATTCTCCGAAACCCTCAATTCCCGGAGCCATGAATGTAGGTGCTCAAAATCCAATTCTATTTTGAAATAAATATGCACCTGATTGTTTCTGGTGTAACTCTGAAATTTTAGATCTATAGGGTCTGAAAATTCTTCCTGTGGTAGCCTGACCTATTATATTTCCAACTCCACAGGTCTGACCTCAAATCGATTCTTTGAGAGAGAGTTATATCAAGTGTCGCAACATGACCTGTTTATGGGATAAAACAGGAGAGTGAACTTGTACGACATTCCACGTGTCACTAGTTCCGTTTGGGCCTTTAAAAAACTTACCTGAGAAAGTACAGTCCGTGCCCTAGCTTTCAATTTTTACTAAATTTCATTTGGAGCTTCCTAGCCCAAGTTATGACCTTTTTTCCTAGGTCACCTGTTTATGACTGAGATTTGGAAGAGGCATACACCCTAGATTGTGCAGATCATAACTCACAAAGTACAACGAATTAGAAGTTGTGCTTCTGACAAAAGGTACATGGGGATGTTATCTACGACCTGTAAAGGTTTCAAATCCTGAAAATTCTCCAAAATGGATTTATAGAGAAATTTCTACTATGACTGGTTTTTGCTATATTAAGCCCTAGCTTTGCAAGTGCAACAAGTGTCATAAATGCCATACCATGCCTTCTTTCAGGCTAGCTTTGATACCATGTTAGTTTTTTAAAATTTACTTCAATTTGATCTAGGATCTTAACTAAGAGAACAACATGTACAACATATTTACAACATATCAATCATGGACATAATAATGCAAGCACACAAGAGATAATAGACACACAGAGTTTCACTGGGGAAAACCATAAAAGTGAAAAACCCCACAACTTCCTTAGAGATAGATAGAGCAATGATACAACCCAAGGATAAGAGATAGTTCTCCTAGCAGTAGCTTCTTCTCCTCCACTAGTGCACCACTCTCCACTGAGTGTGTGAGTGAGAAAATGAATGATCAAATAGAGTGCTTCTCGCACTCTATTTATACTTGACTTGACTTGCCTATTAACCTTTACTAGGTCAGCCTTAACTTAACCACATAACATAATGGTGACAGGGCCGACCCCCAATAGGGTGGTCTAATAACCCTTTTACCCACATGACTCATACAGGGCCGACCCCATCAGGGTGGTCTAATAACCCATCAAGTATAAGTTACGACACTTACAATATAAATGAAAACACTTCCGTATAGAGGAATAATAACATCTCTATAGGAATACAGACACTTCCGTATAAAAGAATAATAACATCTCTATAGGATTACAATATACATGGGTGAAATACATTCCGAAGTTACAATTACATCAACAAAGGATAGTTGAGAACTAGCCCCGTCTAGTGAAAAGTTGGAGAATAAAGAGTTGTGTGCCTAGTACATTAAATAGTTTATCCAATCATATTAAATATTTGTTTGTAATGGAGCCAACAAGTGTGCATCCTTAATGATTCACTCTATACACCCTATTACCTTCTACCCATAATCAAGAATAAACCCAAAATATATAAGGAAATGATGTAGTTTTCTTTTAGAAATTGTCCAACATGGAACTTCATTAGATTCCTTAAAACTCTCAGTCTATAAATTTTATTTATTCCTCTCAATTCCTTATACTCTAGAGAAGAAAACTAATTTGAAATAAATTTTGTTCTATTTGGTAGAAAACTCATTGAGAAGAAAACTAATTTGTTTAACTAAATTTTGTTCTATTTGGTAGAAAACTTATTGATTCCTTCAAACTTTGAAGAAAGTGAAGAAAGCTAATTTGTTTGTCACTAAATTTTATTTTATTTAGTAATTTCTAATTTGCATAATTTAGATACATTTGTTTTAGAATTTTTTCATTGTAGTAGGTTAGGCAAGCACTCTTGGTTTTGAAAAACTATGCAACATGGTTCCTTAAATGAGGAACACAATGATATGCTTGTCATGTTGAAACTTGGATATTTTTCTATCTCTCTATGTCAGTCTATGTGTTTTCTTTTGAAACTCACAAACCTCATCCCTGAACTAGTTCCTCGTTGATTTCTTGTTGCTCATTGTTCGTGTTTATAGAAATAATTGGACAGCTAAGTGGATAAGCTTTAAGTGTTGAAATCCATAATAACCTTATCCTTGAACTTGAGTTCCTTGTTGATTTATTGTTTCTCATGGCCAGAGTTGATATAAATAATTGGACAACTAAGTAGATAGGTGTCAAGGGTTGAAATCCATAATAGATCTCAAAGGTATGCTTGCTATTGGAATTCTGCTATGATTGTTGTTGTAATGAATTTGTGGGAAACAATTCCATGTTCTACTATGCTTATGGTGGTACATGTGACACTACTACATATGGTCTAATTTGCCTTGAAAGTTCGTTGTAATAGCCACGAATTTTCGTCGTTGTTTCAACGATTGGGGTTTGTTTTTTTCGTGGAAAGAAATCCGTGGATATAGAGACGAAACTTCCACTTCGTGGCAATAGCAATGTTTCATTGATGCCATGTGTCAACAACACAATACTTCTCATATCCATGGAAAATGAATCCTTCCACGCAATTTCGTCTCTATATCGACGCATAACTCCTATACATTTCCACGACTGTGCTGAACCTTCCACGAATATTCATCGCAATATACACGAATCCATTCACAATATTTCATGGCATATTCAACACCTGCATGGAAGATACTTTTATAGTTCCACGAATCATTGTCACAGTATCCATGGTTGCATTCCCAAACGTTCGTGGCAGGTTCAGCAACTACATCGAAACATTTTGTATATCCTACATTGATGTTCGTTGATATAGAGATGATTCCTGGGAGTTAAATTTTTTTTTTTGAATGCGACGATACAGTCATAGATTGGCTTCAGATAGACTGAAAGCACTTCTCATGAACCATCTCTTACATCTCAATGATTCCTTTTAGATCTGTAAACAAGTCTGCTTAATGATGGTTTCCAATTCTATCAAACTTCATCAAACAAATAATCTTGCATTGTATTCCTTAAAGTAGTTACCATTAAGTCTTTATGATAAGCAGTAACAGAAATGAAATTTGTTCAAGTAGTTTTCATACTTAACCCTTTTCAACAATCCATTCTTCAACATCAAGTTTTGTCTTTTAATGGCACAAATATTCAAACTCAAACTCAATTTGGTCACAAAGAATAGGGTCGGTCTTCATGAAGATATAACTGATGTTCTCCCATGACACTATTCAAACTCAACTTCAATTTGGTCACAAAGAATATGCTCAGTCTTCAAGTTATGACACAAGTCCTTCAAATATGCTATCAATATGTTTCAATGCTTTGCAAATTGTTCTTCTTCAAGCTCAGATTTCACATCCTTGTGTCCTTTGAATAATCATAAGGCTTAAACAACTTTTTGCAATGTATGAGCACGGTCTTACAAAGAATTATACCTTAGCTCTATTTACTTATTAGCTCTATTCACTTCTTAATAGAACTTTCTCGGAGTCATTTATCATCAAACTTGCTTGTAAACAACAAACACAGTCCTAGATAGATATCTGAAGAACTTGAACTAAATGTATAAACATGAAGAATTGTAAGCCCCAGTCTTAAGCACATGTGGATAGCAGTTGAATGGTGATCCGATCGCCATCGAAACTCCAACTTTCGGTAACCACCAGAATCTCCTCCTTGTCACATTATGAACCCCACATATGATGAACAGTCATGCCTTCAGCTTCTCCCTCGGGCCCTTATCGCAGCTCTATGGTAATATATCATTGAGGTCTTAAAGGCAAAGGCCCCTATTCTCATGGGAATCCTGATCAAGAATGTCCTCAATAACAGAAAGATATCAATCTTTCCTTACTCAATAAAAGAAAGGTATCAATCTCGAGTGCCTGAATGAACATGCAAAATGTATTTTTGATGTTTCTATATGAAGTAAAAAATGTACAAGATTTGACTTTATAGAAATGTGACCTTAGTGTACATTTTTCATTAGTATCTTGCATTGAAGCAATGACATGATAAAATTTTACTTTAAACCCCTACAAGGAAATAAGATCACAATTCTACTTGTCATGAATACCCTATAGGAAACAATTGTTCCACAAATTCTATCATTTGAAGTTTGCAATGCTACAGTTTTCAATTCTCAACACTCACTGCATTTTTGAACAAGAAACTCTTTGTAGGGCACAATAGAAGAGACCAACTTAGCTTCCATGTTAGAGGCCACCTGATCCAATGAATGCACCAACCCAATAAAAACCAAAACAAATAAAAATCCCAATTGCAAATTTTTATGAGCTGCATAAATTTTCACTCTCAAGTGCACTTTATGTAAGAGGATTTGCCAAAAATACCATAGAACTATATAGGCACCACATGCAAACAATGCAATTACCATGCACTCAAATGGGTGTTAGTTTTTCAGAATTTACTTCAATCTGATCTAGGATCTTAACTGAGAGAACAACATGTACAACATATCTACAGCATATCAATCATGGACACAATAATGCAAGCACATAAGAGACACAGAGTTTACTTGGGGAAAACCATAAAGGTGAAAAACCCCAATAACTTCCTCAAAGATAGATAGAGCAATGATACAACACAAGCATAAGAGATAGAGATCTTCTAGCAGCAGATTCTCCTCCTCCACAAGTGCGTCACTCTCCCAAGAGTTTGAGAGAGAATAGAATGATGAAATAGAGTGCCTCCTGCACTCTATTTATACTTGACTTGACTTGCCTAATAACCTTTACTAGGTCGGCCTTAACTTAACCACATAACATAATGCTGACTGGGCCGACACCCAATAGGGTGGTCTAATAACCCTTTGACCCACATGGCTGACCCCCAATAGGGTGGTCTAATAACCCTTCGACCCACATGACTTATACAGGGTCGACCCCAACAAGGTGGTCTAATAACCCATCAAGTATAAGTTACGACACTTACAATATAAATGATGACACTTCCATATAGAGGAATAATAACATCTCTATAGGAATACAAACACTTCCGTATAGAGGAATAATACCATCTCTATAGGAGTACAATATACATATATGAAATACATTCCGAAGTTACATATACATCAACACTCCCTCTTAACTAGGAAGGTATTTCTCGACACAGGTCTTCTAGCACAAGTCTTCTTCTCTGGATCACCATCACTGGATAATCATCATCGAGTCATCGTCATCGTCACTGCTGCTGCTATCTCAATCAATCTCTGAATCTACTCGTCATAGGAAGTTCTACAGAGCTAGTCCTTTTTCATACTAGATGTAGGCCCACCACCTGCAGGTCTTCATCATCACTGGCCATACTGTGGAATCCTCAGGACTTATTACGTGCATCACAAAACCTTAAAAGAGTCTCTTGACTAGCAAGAACCCTAAAGAGCATCTGAGGCCTTTTTCATCCTGTCCAAATATCCAAGACTTATTACATGTGACTATCACAAAACCTTAAAAGAGTGTCCCAGGAACGTTTATGTGTATAGCACGGCCGGCAAGAACTCTAAATAGCATCCCAGGAAAATTTATGTGCCTAAGCACGATTGGACTTATTACGGTCACATAGCCCAACCTATCGGATCTCCTAGGTCTTACATGTAGCATCCCACCACAAACCCTCAAAAGAGCATCCCAAGACTTATTATGGGCACACAGCCCAACCTATCGGATCTCCTAGGTCTTACATGTGGCCCACTATCACAAACCCTCAAAAGAGCATCCCAGGATTTACTACGGGCACACAACCCAACCTATCGGATCTCCCAGGTCTTACATGTGATACACAGTGCCAGTCCTTTTTCATATTGGATGTGACCTAGAATAAATCTAGGATTTCCTTTGCACAACCTGTCCACGACCACAGAGTATCAACCTGATATTCACCATACATCATCCCGATGTACACACAGAGCAGTAACTGGAGAATCATCCTGATGCTCATCATCCAGCGCTTACATTCGCAGCCATGTGAAGGATCCTCCTTCCAACATGCTTGGAATGGCTTCAGCAAATGTGTCCATGACTTCTTTCTCAAAGTGTTTTCAATCTGAAGAACTCCAAGCCTCTCTCTGAAGTACTCAAACTTCACTCTAGCTAGTGGCTTGGTCAATACATCTGCAATCTGCTCATCCGTCTCAACATACAGGAGCTTCACTGCTCCTCTCTGCACCATATCCTTGATATAGTGATATTTGATCTCTATTTGTTTCGACTTGTCCTGGAACACCGGGTTCTCAGACAGCTTCACACAACTCTGGTTGTCACAAAATATACCAGTATCCTCTAGCGATAGATCAAATAACTCAGATAGTAGCTTCCGAAGCCATACTGCCTCACAACTAGCCAAACAAGCTGCAACATACTTTGCTTCGGCTGTACTCAGTGCTACACAGGACTGCTTCCTACTAAACCAAGAGATCACACATGATCCCATACAGAAGCAACACCCAGATGTGCTCTTCCTATCTACAGCACTGCCTGCCCAATCTGAATCAACATAACCCTATAGGTTAAACTTTTGATTCACATCATACTTGAGCCCATAATCAACTGTACCCTTTAGGTACCTAAGAATATGCTTTACAGCAACCAGGTGAACACCTCTCGGATCTGTCAGGAATTGGCTCAATGTGTTCACTGTAAAGCAAATATTTGGTCTTGTGTTCGTCAGGTACATCAAGGACCCAATCGTCTGACGATAC
This sequence comes from Larix kaempferi, assembly GCA_027924585.1. Lineage (NCBI taxonomy): Eukaryota > Viridiplantae > Streptophyta > Pinopsida > Pinales > Pinaceae > Larix > Larix kaempferi. Next base: position 4,784,611 of record BSBM01000406.1, read on the forward strand.
ATAGTGACATCAATCGGATCAGATGAAGCATCACATAGAATCTTCAGGTTCGATGCCATAGGTGTGGCCATGGCCTTGCAGTCCATCATCCCGAACCTCTTTAGGATCTCTACTACATGCTTCCCTTATCCAAGGAAGATTCCATCTGCACTTTGCCCCACCTCCATACCTAGAAAATAGTGCACCATCCCCAAGTCCTTCATCTCGAACTTGGCAGCAAGCTTTTGCTGCATGTCGGCAATCAATCTATCTTCACTTGTAATAAAAAGGTCATCCACATACAAAAGTAGTATCACTAGATTGCCTTCCCAAACCTTGTAGTAAAGGTTGGAATCCACTTTACTCTTGGTAAAGCCCAAACTGGATAGAAAGTGGTCTATCCTACCATAACAAGTTCTGCACATATATGACTCCCTGTCATGTGTCTCAGAACCAAGTGGCTGCTCCACATACACTTCTTCTTCAACTACACCATTCAAGAAAGTTGTCTTGAAATCCATTTGGTGTATCTTCCACTTCATCACTGCATCTAGAGCAAGTACCGATCTAATGGAAGTGTATCTGGATACAGGACCAAAAGTCTCTATGCTACCACCTACAGCATGCTTGATCTTGTAGATCCTCTTGGAAGTCACTATAGACTCCCCTTCAGGTCTTGGGACTGCATCCCAAACATCTTCATGATTGACTGGTACTCCTCGATCATGGCATTCTTCCCAGATCCTGGGAACTTCAATATCTTCAATATTTTCAATAGATAACTTTGTTGCTGAACAAATGTTGTAGTCCTTCTTTTGTAGGTGATGGCATACGATCTTTCCTACACAACAATTTAAATTGCATGATTAGAAAACATCTCATAGTTTTCAGAACAAATTCTTACACATAAAGAAATATGTCATACAGTCATGCAATTATCTTAGCCAATGCTTCAATACAACATTTATCCATATCCCGTAACTTTCTAGATTCCTTCCAATCTCTACCAGAACATTGTTAAGAGTGTGCACAACTCCCAACATGTCAACAAAGAGGTTTCATTCTAGATAAGTAGCAATGGAATGTTGTACAATTCCATAGGCCACTTACCCATGTATATTAGTAGTATACTGTTCATCAATGCAACTATTCTAATATGCATAATACACCACCTAATTCTAGGAACATCAGTATATACATTATTGAATAGTATTATTTAAACAATAAAATATGCAAGGAATGATAATTCAAATACTTATCTTTGTTTGTTTGTTGGGTTGAATCCCTCTCAGTCTTTGCTTCTTTTCTGCAACTCCATTCTGATGTGGATTGTGAGAAGTGGTCAACTCCCTCTGAATATCTACATCCTTGCAGAAACTACTGAAGTGTGCTCCTTCTTGATCTTTGCTTCCTTGCAGGAACAACTGGAGTGTGCTCCCTCTTGATCTTTGCTTCCTGGATTACCTGTCCTTGAACTTATATCCATCCTTAATCACTATGCATGCTTATTAGTATCATCATTGTGTTATCCTTGAGGTCTCATACATAATCACACATTCATTAGTATAATCTTAATACTATCAAAACACAATAATCTTAAACATGTATAGTCATGATCATTTCAAACATAGATAATAAACATTAGTATTCAAGGCTTCAGGGAAGTCTTCTTTTACTCATGCATATTCTTATTTGATCATAGGACTCTTCTGGTTAGTTAAATCACCAATCAAGATAAGAGACAAATAATGCATAAACCCTTGATTACTTACATTTCTAACTTTATGAATAAACATAACCAATCATACCAAGTATACTTATATAAGGGATCTGTTATCACATATATAGTAGCCGGGCTACCATACATTATTTTTCTCATTCCAGTACATTATTCAGCCAGTTCCCTTGCATTTGAGATGCCGAGATGAGCATTTATATTGGATCACTATCAGATTGTGGACAGCAGTTATATTCCCCATGCCATGACTGAGTTTCAGGACACTCAGAGAGATGCCCGATATAGCCATTATGCCATTGGTACAGAGCAGACAGTAGTGCCCAGAGTTACAGCAGCAGTCTCAGAGGACAGATGATGGTACAGGTTGATGAGCTTTCAGGTATATGACTCAGCAGGTATACTATTGTGTTATGGTTAGATTGCTTTTATACTTATTCTTATAGCATGTCTTAGCACTTAGTGTCATGATCTGGCGATCATATAGATATGTGGACCTGGTTGACCTATTATATATATATTACTGTCCCTACTCAGACTTAGAAGTTCACTATTCATACTCATTGGTACATACCCTCCTTAGGGAGAATAGAGGTGATCATTACACCATACTATGGCTTGCTAGTGTTGGCTTCATCTTTTCATTGTCTTCATCCATCCGTGGCCTACCTTTTAGATTATTACCTTGATTTGCTACTTGACTAGTGACATGGAGGACCTTTCCCCACTGTAGCCTCTGTACTGGATGAGCTTCCTTGTTTATTGTGTCTCGGCTCTGAGTTGGTGACAAAACTTACCTATGGTGAGTTGGAGTTCCTTGAGAATTCCCCCTAGTCACTAAAGTTGTGTTGGCTAAACCTGAAACTTTTAGTGCTGCCATCAATACAAAATCTGGAAAAAATCAAATGCTATATCTTGTATATGAAAGAAATGCCAAATGAAAATGGCCATGAAAAATAAAATGTTATATCTTTTGGAAAAATAAATACCTAGGTAAACAAGCTGTCCATGACACACCTAGAAGTGCTCAGGTAAACAAGTGCCTTAAAAACACACCTGCAGCAGAAAGCCTAAAAATAAATGTAAATCTATGCAATGTGTTTGTAAACACACATAGATCAAGGCTATGGAAAACTCAGGCCCAAAAAGCAATGGAACTTAAATGTTATATCTAAACAATTGCTGGCCTTGCTTGTATTATGGATTGTGCGCATCTGTGAAGGTGAATAAACCCTCTTTAAACAACTCATCCATTTGTGAGACACCGCCATTCCCTGTGTTATTGCTCATTCAGTATATACTATGGTGTGTATTCCCTTTCCCTTGCCAAAGTGTCACAAAGTCAAGATAGTCAAGTCATCCCTTAGCCTAGCCATTTATGTCAGCCCTCACCCTTCACTAGTAAATTGATCACAACTATGAAGTGAGTATGATCCTGAAAGTCTAGTCTGAGTAATAATAATAACTAACGACACTATATATTTGGATTTAGATCGCCAGTCATGATTACTCTGTGTTATAGAAGCTATTTGAATAAATTGTAAAGCATGTATTAACCTTGACACCTTGCAGCAGCTATTGATGATAGTCTGAGTTGTATTTGGTCTTGGTTAGACCTAGTTTGACCATGGAGGACCATGGGACATGAGATGTTGGACCTTATGATGATATGGATAGATGATATATGGTCTATGTACACATACAGGATGATTCTATGCAGCAGCTACAGGGTATGATGATGATTCTGGGGTTACAGCAGTGTTTGTATATATACAGCGCATTATTATTGGCCCTGTTCTGGTATATTGGATATTTATTTTGATCATGCAGAGACTCATATGGTGTATGAGTACACATCTTGGATAGATTTGGACCTTCTGAGTCCAATGGGACAGTTTGTTTTCAGTTCCGGGCACTTACAGTGATGATTTAGCCTCAGTAGGCTGTCCTAGTGCAGTTTTGGCCTGTTGGAGGCCCTGTCGGAGCAGAGATGACTTTTATCCGGATGACCTAGGGCGCTGATGATGGAGGGGGTGGTCCAATAACTTGTTTTTACCATATTACCCCCCTCCCGGACACATTGGCACCCTCACCTTGACAGCGCCATCACTCCAGGAGGCAGTTTGGGCAGTTTCACGTTTCCCGAGGCATTTCAGGATTGGTAGAAATGGCTATTGAGGAAATCGATTTGGGCTACTGAGGCAAAGTTATGGCATGGGATGATCAGTGATGATAGATCGGGACCTTCCACACCTCCTCCTGCAGTTTCAGCTTCATCGGGGCCCGCATCCATCACTTATGGCACTTTCTGTGGATTTTTTGAGGTCTTTGAGGACCACGACTTCACCTTGGAGATACACTACTTCACCTTGGAGGCACGATTTGGTACTTTCATGATTGTTTATTGGTTATTGTGCCATGGGGATTGACCAAGGAGGGATAAAATTACCCCTTGGACCCACCATGAGCCTCTTATGATATTTTGTCATCATGATTTGGTGGGATTCCCCTCTCCTAGGGCGACTTTGTCCACTTATGTTATATTTTATGTGTGATCCATGTATTATGTTGTTGAGCTCATCTCAACCATTGATTAGACATTTGTATCTTTTAATCTTAGCCACTCATTCAAAAAGTGGTTAGGGTTTTGGTGCCTCTCCTTCCTATTTAAAGGAGAGAGCCTCTCATTGTAAAGGGTCTTTGGCTCTTGGATTATTGGTATAGAAAAATATTCTTGTGGAAATTCTTGTGGTCTCCTTTGCATCTGGTGTTCTTAGATGGTGATTGGAAAGTCTATTGCAACCTAGCATTTGGAAATTGTGGCAAGATCTATCTTTTTGGAAATCATTGTTTGTCTACAGGAGGGCGACTTCAACAAGGGCGATTTTGCAAGGCTTCTTCAAATCGACTTTCTTGGCATTCGCTTGTATCAGGGGGTTATCATTAGTATCATTGTGATCTATGCTATCTTTTTGTTACTTCTTTTGTGGCATTAGTCTTATCTCTTGATGCATCAAATCTGATATTGTTGACGTTTGTTGTGCAGGAGAGGGGGCGCATTGGCTTCTTGGACCAAATCGACTTGCATAGAAACTACCTCAAAGCTTCTCAAATTGATCGGGTTTGCATAGATCATCATCATCAAGGCATCTACAAGGTTACCCAGGTAAGATCCACAGGTTTGTTTCTCTTTCCTTTATCCAATCCATTGACATAGCTCATAAATTGTTAAAACCCTAAATATCTTAAAACCCCCATTTTACATTTTTTCAGATCTACTTAGATCTAGTGGGTTGTTGGGCATAATATTGAAAACCCACCTCTATAGCATCCACGGCATCCCGGATCTATAGTTTGGTGAGGATTGGCTTCCATTTGATCCCCTTCCCAGGCCAACTTAGCCTCTCCCAAGCAAGGCGCACTTCACCAGTTGAGCAGGTTGACCTAGATCTAAGTGGTGGGTGTTTGAGATTCCACTTGATTTGACATCTACACATAAAATAACATACACCCAGGTTGTCCCTTTCTTGAAATTCACCTTGTGGACCCCATTCCACATTTTAAGGGATTTAATCCCCATTTTGGACCACTTGGAACACTTAAACTCAGATCTACTAAGATCTAACCGGTGGATTGCCACGAAATTATAGATCCATACTCCTACCTGACCGATCTACTGGGATCTAAAGTTTGGATGCCATCCGACATGATTTGACCCACCTAAACCCCAATTTAAGCCTCCTTGGGTAAAGTCGCACCACCTTGGAGAAGTGAGTTCACTCACTTCTAGGAACTGGGTACTTGAGATTATTGCAGATCTGAAACCGGAATAATTCTAAACCTAGGTCTAGACTATCACTTTGTCAAATCTTGCCTTGGGGACAACATTCCTTGTTTTAAGGGATTGTGGTCCACTTGGGTCAAACCTAGATCTAGACACATTTAACCATCAAGACCTCTATTGCCCACTTGTCTCATGTTGTAGGAGTCCTAAACCATAAGTCAACCCCACTTTGACTCCACTTCCCAATTCGCAAGGCACTGGTTTCTCTCCAAGATAATTCAACTTTCCTAGATTGTTGGATTGACTTGTGGTTTGACTTTTGCACGGTGAACTATACCCTTAAAGCTATCATGAATCATGGTCAAGCTTGTCTCATGTACTAGTTAGCCCCAATACATCCCTCAAAACTATCCTGCATTGGACACGGTTCCCAAGGCAGTGGACCTTTTGACATTGACCTAGTACACTCATCCTAGATCTCACTTCAAACATTATAAGTCACTCTCACATCAACTATGAACCAAGGCTATACCTATTGAACCCTCACTTGGCTTGTGACTTCATCCTTAGGTCTAGGATAAACCATACATCTAACTTCACTTAGAAATACCCTGATTTGGTGTCTTGGTTTTGATCTCTCCTGTCGGGAGTAGATCGGGTCTCCCCCTTTGTTGTCTGGGCTAGATAACATAAAGCGAAGGTTGCCTCGACTAGCGTGACAACCATACATATTGGAGGTCGAGGTGATCGTGGTTGCACCTTTCAAGTTGCCCTTCCCTATTGCCATCCATGACTGGATCCATCCATAGGGGTAACTACAGTTTAGGTGATAACATTTTGGCGCCGTTGCCGGGGAGGCAATAGCTTGCCCTAGTCCTTCCCGCATATACAAACGACACATATCTTGGTAGAAGAGTTAAATCTACCTGGCGACTCCCAATCGTGACTCCGCTGAGGAGCGAGCTCATTTACATCCTTACAACACAAGAAGTAAAGTAAACTTAGATCAAGTTGAAGGAACCCCGATCACCTATCGTAAAAGAGATCCTAAAGCACAACCATCAAACTTCCTTTGGAAATTGGTTAACGATTCTCCAAACAGAACTTTAGGATCCCCTTTGATCAGGTCGGTTCCTCCCTCATCACCTAGTTCAAACTTAAACACAAACTTACCAAATCCAATGGCCGGAACAAACCCGGGAAACCAGAATGTTCCTCCACCACAAGCTCCTAGGATTTTTGGAAGAAAAGCAAAACCATCTCCTTTAGACTTTTCCCAAATCCAGGGTGCACCCCATGACATGCCTGAAAAGTATTTTGAAAAGGTTCCCAGATTTGATGGAGTATCCGCTATATCAATTGAAGACCATATTGATAAAGTTTGGGAACACATGGAAGCATATGGAGCATCTGAGGAAGATGTTTTCATGAGGGGTCTCCTGGCATCCTTGGAAGGAGATGTTAGGAAGTGGTTTGACAGGTTGCCTGCCTCATCCATTGATGGGTATGATAACTTTGTCAACAAGCTAAACAGTGAGTGGTCCCGAAAGTTAGATGGGAAGTTTCTCTTACACCAACTTTTTGACATCAAGAAAAGAGAAAATGAAACAGTCCATGAGTTTAACATAAGATTTGACAAGACTGTAGCTGTTATCCCTGAAGAAATTAGACCAAAAGATCAAGCAGTTGTCATTCACTACTTGAATGCTTTTGAGGGATGGGTTGGTTATCAGCTAAAGGACAAAAACCCAAATGACTTAAAGACCGCTCAATCAAATGCTAAAATGGCTGAACAAAATGTAGCATCCATGGGGAAACAAAACTTTTTCGATCAATTTACCCCATCCACTTCCAGATCTGACCCTAGACTCCGAAAACCAAAGGAACCTGTGAGTATGCCAAAGGAATCCAAGGACACTTTAGAAGTCATGCAAGAAATGATGAAACAATTAACTGTCTTGACTAAGAATGTGGCAAGTTTGAATGACCCTGAGAGACATAGAAATCCTTATGGCCCTAAACCTTACTGGAATAATAATAGAAGGCCTGATGGGGATAGGGATAGGCGACGACCTGAGTATCCAGAAAACTCTGAAAAGAAGGAAGTCAATTGGTGTGATGAAGAAGAAGAGATACCCTCTGACACCATTGACCATGATAACCAACCAGAAAACATCAACTTTATAAATGACTTATCTTATGATGAAGACTTTGGAAGAATCCTTTTAGAAGAAGAGCCATGGGAGCAAGAAGATGATGTTATTGAAGAACCTAGCTCCACATGTTGTGCCTTAGAACTCCCAAAAACTAAAGAGCAACCAAAGTATCAAATATACAAACGAGGAACCACCTCCCAGCCTTCTTTCCTTGATAAACATAAAAAGATTGATGAGGATAAAAAGGAAGAAGAAGATCTTGCCATAGATGATTATGATCTTAAGATTGATATGAAGAAAGAACTAAGCAAGATAATGTGTAACATCCCTGTCACCGAGTTAATGAAAGTGCCCTCTGTTAGATGCCAAGTAGAGGATTTTTTCAATGGTATTGGCCAAGAGAAAACTTCTGAACCGGTCCTAGAATCATGTCATATCCAAAAGCTTAGTGGAACACAACCTAGTGAAACAAAGAAAGATCCACCAATAAACATCCATTCAGCCATTTATGAAAGAAAAAGCGGTGGTCACTCCCCCTTTTACCTTACCTTGCACATTCAAAACATGCTCCTTCATAATTGTATGTTGGATTCTGGAGCAGCAATGAATGTTATGCCTTTACAAGTTTTGAAGGAAATGGGACTTGAAGTGACTAGACCTTATGGAAATGTCTGTGGTATAGATTCCCGACGAGTGCCATCTTATGGTTTGATCAAAAACCTTAGAGCTGATCTTTTCGCATGTTCAGACATTTCTACTATGATGGATGTAGTTGTCATTGACTTACCCCCAGCATATGGAATGCTTTTATCTAGAAAATGGGCAGCTGGCCTAGGTGGATACCTTATGATGGATTTATCATTTATTTGTGTTCCCAACCCTGATGGAGCTTTGATTCGGGTTAACAGAGAGCCTTGTTATAATGAGCATGTTGAATCTTTTGATGAAGGGTTAAAAAACACATACGGGGATGAATTATTAAATAATGCCAAAACTAACCTTGTTGAAGATGAGGATGAATTGTATGAAGTTGATCAAAGTATGTGTATGGTCATGGAAGATTCTGAATCTTTTTGGGAAGACAAGCAAATGATTGAAATAATTAGAAATGATGTTGTTGAGGAAATAGATGAAAATCAACCCCAAGATCACGAACAAAACAATGAAACCATTCAAGAACCTGCTATAGAAAATCACACACTTGAAGGGATTGAGGATGACATAAGAAGTCTAGGAAGAGATGAGAGTCTGCTAGATGATCAAAACATTGAACAAATTCTCCCAATAGAAAACCTCCATGAACAAACACACAATGAGGAGAACATTGAAAACCCAATACATGAAGATGAGTTTGATGATATTAGAAGGGGAGAAAGAATTCCTTTCACTGTTAGGGAGTGGTTTGCCTTGACCGATCACAATAGAGAGAGAGAAAGACAAGGGCTTGCACCTATTTACCCATGGGAAAACAATCTTGCAACATCTACTAGGGTTGAAACAAACGAAGAGCCTGAAGCTACTTATTATTCCGATACAGAAGATTCTTTATCTCATCTATCTCTAGAAGACGGTAATCTTATTCAAGTCCATGATAATTCTCTAAGTTGGGAAGAGGATGCCCTGATTAATGATGCTCCTGAAGGAGACTATAATCTAAATAACTTTGCTATTTTTCAAACTCCTTCAGAGCCTCAAAGCCATACTTTATCTACACATACGCATATCCCTAGTTTCCTCCTACCATCTGAGTCATCCAGTCATCATACTCATGATCTTTCTCACATTCCTACTTCCTCTACATTTCATTTTGAGTCAGTTTCTCCCAGACTGGAAAACATGGTTGTACCTATTCCTTCAGGGGAAGGTTCTAGTCATAACACTGTCATATCTGAAGAGCCACTTCCCTTGGAAGAACATAGAGACTTCTTGACTGTAGGTGAGGTTGTTAAAAGAATTGTGTCTCCCCATGGGGAAGAGCCAAATGAGGAAATCCAAGAAACAAGAAGGGAAGTTAGGGAAATCCTTGTTGGCACAGTTGCTATTTCTTTAGATGGTGGTCCACCCAGAATGGAGGCAGTTCCTTCTAGAAGAAACTCGAGGATTGTCACACCTCAACCGCAAAACCCTGCTGAAATCCATCCCATACCTATTCGTAACATTGGAGTTATTCCTGAGTCAGTCAATAGAAATAATTTTCATACAGGAAGTCAAGTCATCATTCCCAACCATTTATTGCATATAAGATCGGGACAAGCTGATGACATATGGGTTGGACCTTTCACAGTAGAGCGATGCATTGATGGCATGTGCTTTCTGACCACTGGTAGTGGACGACGTATCTTATATCCTGTCCATCAGAGGGACTTAAGGGATCACATCCCTGATCCCACATAGTTGGGATTTCTCCGCTTGCATTGCCTGGTAGAGTAGGGTAGGTAGGAAACCAAATAAGCCTACTTAGGCAGTAGTTAGTCTTTTCAGCCATTGAGTCTGGCACCTTTTTTTAGTCTCTAAGCTCCTTTGTAAGCTCCTAGTTTAACTGAGTACCTGTCACTTTTTCTTTTCCTGCACAATAAAACTCAAATTTTGCAAATTATGTTAATTTACTTTCTGCATTTATATTTTATGCATTTATATTTCTGACATAGAGTAGATTTTATTTCAGTTGATTTTATTATTTTTCCCACACATGCGGCATGAGGTATTTTCTTTAGATGTTTGTGAATGCAGAAAATAGGTTGCAAGAATAAAAGCTGGAAGTAAAATGGTAGAGTGTTGGATCGTGGATTCGAGTAGCAGAGTTCGAGGACCAGAGATTCTGAGGTTCTCAAGCGCTCATTTCAGCAGAGCACTTGTCCCAGCCGGAGCCAGATGTTATCACATATATAGTAGCCGGGCTACCATACATTATTTTTCTCATTCCAGTACATTATTCAGCCAGTTCCCTTGCATTTGAGATGCCGAGATGAGCATTTATATTGGATCACTATCAGATTGTGGACAGCAGTTATATTCCCCATGCCATGACTGAGTTTCAGGACACTCAGAGAGATGCCCGATATAGCCATTATGCCATTGGTACAGAGCAGACAGTAGTGCCCAGAGTTACAGCAGCAGTCTCAGAGGACAGATGATGGTACAGGTTGATGAGCTTTCAGGTATATGACTCAGCAGGTATACTATTGTGTTATGGTTAGATTGCTTTTATACTTATTCTTATAGCATGGCTTAGCACTTAGTGTCATGATCTGGCGATCATATAGATATGTGGACCTGGTTGACCTATTATATATATATTACTGTCCCTACTCAGACTTAGAAGTTCACTATTCATACTCATTGGTACATACCCTCCTTAGGGAGAATAGAGGTGATCATTACACCATACTATGGCTTGCTAGTGTTGGCTTCATCTTTTCATTGTCTTCATCCATCCGTGGCCTACCTTTTAGATTATTACCTTGATTTGCTACTTGACTAGTGACATGGAGGACCTTTCCCCACTGTAGCCTCTGTACTGGATGAGCTTCCTTGTTTATTGTGTCTCGGCTCTGAGTTGGTGACAAAACTTACCTATGGTGAGTTGGAGTTCCTTGAGAATTCCCCCTAGTCACTAAAGTTGTGTTGGCTAAACCTGAAACTTTTAGTGCTGCCATCAATACAAAATCTGGAAAAAATCAAATGCTATATCTTGTATATGAAAGAAATGCCAAATGAAAATGGCCATGAAAAATAAAATGTTATATCTTTTGGAAAAATAAATACCTAGGTAAACAAGCTGTCCATGACACACCTAGAAGTGCTCAGGTAAACAAGTGCCTTAAAAACACACCTGCAGCAGAAAGCCTAAAAATAAATGTAAATCTATGCAATGTGTTTGTAAACACACATAGATCAAGGCTATGGAAAACTCAGGCCCAAAAAGCAATGGAACTTAAATGTTATATCTAAACAATTGCTGGCCTTGCTTGTATTATGGATTGTGCGCATCTGTGAAGGTGAATAAACCCTCTTTAAACAACTCATCCATTTGTGAGACACCGCCATTCCCTGTGTTATTGCTCATTCAGTATATACTATGGTGTGTATTCCCTTTCCCTTGCCAAAGTGTCACAAAGTCAAGATAGTCAAGTCATCCCTTAGCCTAGCCATTTATGTCAGCCCTCACCCTTCACTAGTAAATTGATCACAACTATGAAGTGAGTATGATCCTGAAAGTCTAGTCTGAGTAATAATAATAACTAACGACACTATATATTTGGATTTAGATCGCCAGTCATGATTACTCTGTGTTATAGAAGCTATTTGAATAAATTGTAAAGCATGTATTAACCTTGACACCTTGCAGCAGCTATTGATGATAGTCTGAGTTGTATTTGGTCTTGGTTAGACCTAGTTTGACCATGGAGGACCATGGGACATGAGATGTTGGACCTTATGATGATATGGATAGATGATATATGGTCTATGTACACATACAGGATGATTCTATGCAGCAGCTACAGGGTATGATGATGATTCTGGGGTTACAGCAGTGTTTGTATATATACAGCGCATTATTATTGGCCCTGTTCTGGTATATTGGATATTTATTTTGATCATGCAGAGACTCATATGGTGTATGAGTACACATCTTGGATAGATTTGGACCTTCTGAGTCCAATGGGACAGTTTGTTTTCAGTTCCGGGCACTTACAGTGATGATTTAGCCTCAGTAGGCTGTCCTAGTGCAGTTTTGGCCTGTTGGAGGCCCTGTCGGAGCAGAGATGACTTTTATCCGGATGACCTAGGGCGCTGATGATGGAGGGGGTGGTCCAGCCACTTGTTTTTACCATATTACCCCCCTCCCGGACACATTGGCACCCTCACCTTGACAGCGCCATCACTCCAGGAGGCAGTTTGGGCAGTTTCACGTTTCCCAAGGCATTTCAGGATTGGTAGAAATGGCTATTGAGGAAATCGATTTGGGCTACTGAGGCAAAGTTATGGCATGGGATGATCAGTGATGATAGATCGGGACCTTCCACACCTCCTCCTGCAGTTTCAGCTTCATCGGGGCCCGCATCCATCACTTATGGCACTTTCTGTGGATTTTTTGAGGTCTTTGAGGACCACGACTTCACCTTGGAGATACACTACTTCACCTTGGAGGCACGATTTGGTACTTTCATGATTGTTTATTGGTTATTGTGCCATGGGGATTGACCAAGGAGGGATAAAATTACCCCTTGGACCCACCATGAGCCTCTTATGATATTTTGTCATCATGATTTGGTGGGATTCCCCTCTCCTAGGGCGACTTTGTCCACTTATGTTATATTTTATGTGTGATCCATGTATTATGTTGTTGAGCTCATCTCAACCATTGATTAGACATTTGTATCTTTTAATCTTAGCCACTCATTCAAAAAGTGGTTAGGGTTTTGGTGCCTCTCCTTCCTATTTAAAGGAGAGAGCCTCTCATTGTAAAGGGTCTTTGGCTCTTGGATTATTGGTATAGAAAAATATTCTTGTGGAAATTCTTGTGGTCTCCTTTGCATCTGGTGTTCTTAGATGGTGATTGGAAAGTCTATTGCAACCTAGCATTTGGAAATTGTGGCAAGATCTATCTTTTTGGAAATCATTGTTTGTCTACAGGAGGGCGACTTCAACAAGGGCGATTTTGCAAGGCTTCTTCAAATCGACTTTCTTGGCATTCGCTTGTATCAGGGGGTTATCATTAGTATCATTGTGATCTATGCTATCTTTTTGTTACTTCTTTTGTGGCATTAGTCTTATCTCTTGATGCATCAAATCTGATATTGTTGACGTTTGTTGTGCAGGAGAGGGGGCGCATTGGCTTCTTGGACCAAATCGACTTGCATAGAAACTACCTCAAAGCTTCTCAAATTGATCGGGTTTGCATAGATCATCATCATCAAGGCATCTACAAGGTTACCCAGGTAAGATCCACAGGTTTGTTTCTCTTTCCTTTATCCAATCCATTGACATAGCTCATAAATTGTTAAAACCCTAAATATCTTAAAACCCCCATTTTACATTTTTTCAGATCTACTTAGATCTAGTGGGTTGTTGGGCATAATATTGAAAACCCACCTCTATAGCATCCACGGCATCCCGGATCTATAGTTTGGTGAGGATTGGCTTCCATTTGATCCCCTTCCCAGGCCAACTTAGCCTCTCCCAAGCAAGGCGCACTTCACCAGTTGAGCAGGTTGACCTAGATCTAAGTGGTGGGTGTTTGAGATTCCACTTGATTTGACATCTACACATAAAATAACATACACCCAGGTTGTCCCTTTCTTGAAATTCACCTTGTGGACCCCATTCCACATTTTAAGGGATTTAATCCCCATTTTGGACCACTTGGAACACTTAAACTCAGATCTACTAAGATCTAACCGGTGGATTGCCACGAAATTATAGATCCATACTCCTACCTGACCGATCTACTGGGATCTAAAGTTTGGATGCCATCCGACATGATTTGACCCACCTAAACCCCAATTTAAGCCTCCTTGGGTAAAGTCGCACCACCTTGGAGAAGTGAGTTCACTCACTTCTAGGAACTGGGTACTTGAGATTATTGCAGATCTGAAACCGGAATAATTCTAAACCTAGGTCTAGACTATCACTTTGTCAAATCTTGCCTTGGGGACAGCATTCCTTGTTTTAAGGGATTGTGGTCCACTTGGGTCAAACCTAGATCTAGACACATTTAACCATCAAGACCTCTATTGCCCACTTGTCTCATGTTGTAGGAGTCCTAAACCATAAGTCAACCCCACTTTGACTCCACTTCCCAATTCGCAAGGCACTGGTTTCTCTCCAAGATAATTCAACTTTCCTAGATTGTTGGATTGACTTGTGGTTTGACTTTTGCACGGTGAACTATACCCTTAAAGCTATCATGAATCATGGTCAAGCTTGTCTCATGTACTAGTTAGCCCCAATACATCCCTCAAAACTATCCTGCATTGGACACGGTTCCCAAGGCAGTGGACCTTTTGACATTGACCTAGTACACTCATCCTAGATCTCACTTCAAACATTATAAGTCACTCTCACATCAACTATGAACCAAGGCTATACCTATTGAACCCTCACTTGGCTTGTGACTTCATCCTTAGGTCTAGGATAAACCATACATCTAACTTCACTTAGAAATACCCTGATTTGGTGTCTTGGTTTTGATCTCTCCTGTCGGGAGTAGATCGGGTCTCCCCCTTTGTTGTCTGGGCTAGATAACATAAAGCGAAGGTTGCCTCGACTGGCGTGACAACCATACATATTGGAGGTCGAGGTGATCGTGGTTGCACCTTTCAAGTTGCCCTTCCCTATTGCCATCCATGACTGGATCCATCCATAGGGGTAACTACAGTTTAGGTGATAACAGGATCCTAACACAGGGTTGGATTCTAACTTGATATAGGAAAAACATACCTGGATTGGTATGTTAGCTAGTTATGTTTAACATACCCACATGATGTCTTCTTGTTCTCTAACCATTATAGAACCAAGTTATACATACCTCGTAAATAGATCTTCTAAGTGATCCATGACAATGGATGAATCTTTGTCCTCATGTCATCATGATCATATGTTCTTGAACTAGAACATGATTTGTCTTTCTTGGTGTACCTTTCATGTTTAGTGGACAACATAAACCTCATACAACACCATAATGCATTAGTACAATCATAAGTGTCAACACCCTAATCAATGAATATCTTCTATCATGCATTCATAATTTTATTAAGGTGATACGACAAGTCTAAATTTAATCAAGATTGTACTAACCGTAATAACATGAAGACAAACATACCATAAACTTAATCATGAACAAATCTCGAAACATACCTGGATAAGTCATACCTCTCGATATTGCTTGTAATCTTCTTATGTAAGGCCTTAGCCTCATCTCCCTCTGAAACAGGAACTTCTTCACTTATGCAGGTGACCAATCCATTCTCTTCTAGGATTAACCCAATCCACTGGATTTGCAGGAACTGGATTTGGAGCTGGATTAGGGTTTGTTAGAGAAACCCTAAAAATTCAAACTTTGAATTTCAAACTTCCGAAAGGTTAGAAATATGCGCCTTGATGAGCTGATCAAGCTAGTATACTCAGAATTTGAAAACTGCAAAGTTTCACCCCTCAAATTTGCCTTTGAAACTTCCAGATTCACTCGACATGACCTTGAACTAGGGTTTGATGAAGCCCACCCTTCTTCCCAATCAAAAGGTTTGATCCAAAGCTCTAAGCTTCTATTTTTCTGAGGAGCTTCCACCCGTGGTCACAAATTTCAAAAATTTCCATTTTTGCAGAAGCCCTAATTTTCCACTTTTCCGATCAAAGCCCGGAACTAGGGTCTGATCAAGCTCGGCCTTCTGCCCAACCAAAAATTCTTATCTTGGTCTCTAAATTTCAATTTTTATGAGTAGCATTCAGCCGAAGTCTCCGATTACAAAAATTCCAACTTTCTCCGAAACCCTAAATTCCGGAAGCCAACCACTTATACTATGAAACGAGAACTTTATACTATGAACGAGAACTCTAGCCATAAAAACGATGATTTTTGCGAAAAAAACACCAAAAAACAACCCCAAATCGAAAACTGGTGATACTAGTATCACCATTTTTCGATTTGGGGTTAAAATTACAACTTTTTGAGAACTTTGGGTGGTGGAGTAGAACCACCTTTTTTTTCAGAGCTAAAATTACAACATTTTTGGTAACCCTACGCAATGCAACATGGTGTTGCTGCAATAGTTGCCTTAACAGTTGGCGTCGTTACAATGGAAATTCCAAAATTGATCTCTGAATCGAAATTTGGTGCTTCCAGTGGCACATCTTCCTTTGTCGGGTTACAATATGGTTTTTTAAATTGTTTTTAGGAAAATAAACAATTAAAAATATTTAAAAAAACATACTTGATAATAAATCGAAATAGAAACAAATGTGAAATTTACAAAAACAAATAATAATAAAAAACCTAAAAAATAAAAAAAAAAACCGAAAAACAAAGAAAAACACACACAAAGATAAGTTAAAAATAAGTTAACATTGGCAAAATAAAATAAAATAAAACAAAAAAAATTGAAAAACATTTCAAAACCAATAAAAAATATACAAAATTATTAAAATATAACACATAAAAAAACAAACAAATAAAAAATATGGAGAGAGGCACGTGGAGGCATGGAGTGGGGGAGCGGAGGGATAAGGGGGGGGGGGGTGTGTAGGTTACGTGGGCAGAAAAGGGGTAGGTTAGGTGGGTGGGAAAGGAGTGGAGAGAGGCACGTGGAGTGGGGGCGGAGGGAGAAGGGGGCGCGGCATGGAGGAAGGGGGCGGACGGGATTGTCGTGGAGTGGGGAGCGGAGGGATAAGGGGGGGAGGCATGGAGTGGGGAGCGGAGGGATAAGGGGGGAGGCATGGAGTGGGGGATCAAAGGGATAAGGGGGGAGGCATGGAGTGGGGGGGGCGGAGGGATAAGGAGCGGGGGCGTGGAGGGATAAGGAGCGGCGAGATGGGGGTGGAGGTGGCGGGATGGAGGTATAAGGGGGCGGATAGGTGGTGGAGGTGGCAGAGGGGGGTGGGTAAGGGTGCTAGCTCGATGCCCAGCATCGTGCCCCTGACCAGGGGGTGGATACGAGTGCTGGGCAGAGTGCTGGCTCGATGCTGGGCATCCAGACGTCACTCCTAGATGGGGTTTTCAATGGTGGAGTGCGGTTTTTTTTTGGATTTTTTTTTGTTTTTTTTTGTTTCTTTTGTTTTTTTATGTTTTTTTTTTTAATTTGTTTTTTGTTTTTAATTTGTTTTTGTTTTTTTTTAAAGAAAAGTGGGTTTTTTTGTTTTTTAAATAGTTTTTCAAAACAAAAATTAAGTTTTTAATTTTTTTTTCCTTTGTTTTTTTTGTTTTTTTCAAATTTTAATGTATTTTATTCATTGTTTTTTTTCTTTCTTCAATTATTTCAAAACATTTTGTTGTGTTTTTTTGTGCTTTTTAGTTTTTTTTTTGTTATTTACACACTTTGCATGGTTTTTTCAATTTTTTTTTGTTTCTTCACCGGACGAAGGAAAGAGGTGTTACTGGAAGCACCATCTTTTGATTTAGAGGTCAATTTTCATTTTGTTTACAAGGGCATTGGACCGGTTTTCAAAATAGTTGTAAATTTAGCCCCGAAAAAAAAAACAGGTGATACTAGTAATACCACTTTTCAAAACAGAGGTAAAAAATGCCTCAAAATGAAAATGTGTGATACTAGTATAAACCCTTTTTGCAATGGAGCTAAAAATAGCTACTAAAATTAGGAGAGAGAAAAACGAGAACTGTGTCGAGTTCTCATTTCATAGTATAAGTGGTTAGCCATGAATGAAGGTGCTAAAAAATAATTATGTTTTGATAGAAATATGTACCTGTATTTTCCTGGTGTAACTCTGAACTTTTCGATCCCCAGGGTCTGAAAACGTTTCCTTTGATAGCCTGACCTGTTATCTTTCCAAACCCACAGGTATGACCTCAAATGGATTCTCTGAGAGATAGTTATGCCAAGTGTCGCAACGTGACCTGTTTATGGGATAAAACAGGAGAGCGGACTTGTATGGCGTGCCACGTGTCACTGGTTCATTTTCAGCCTCTAAAAAATTTACCTAAGAAATTAAAGTCCATGCACTACCTGTCACTTTTTACAAAATTTCATTTGGAGCTCCTAGCCCAATTTATGACCTTTTTTCCTAAGTCACCTGTTTATGACTCAGATTTGGAAGAGGCAGAAACCCTAGATTGTACAGATCATAAAACACAAAGTACAATGAATTAGAAGTTTTCCTTTGGACACAAGGTACATGAGGATCTTAGCTTCACCATGTACGATTTTTAGACCCTGAAACCTCACCGAAATGTATTTATAGCGAAAGTTCTACGATGACTGGTTTTTTCTATATCAAGCCCTAGCTTCGCAAGTGCAACAAGTGTCATACATGCCATACCATGCCTTCTTTTAGGCTAGCTCTGATACCATGTTAGTTTTTCAGAATTTACTTCAATTTGATCTAGGATATTAACTGAGAGAACAACATGTACAGCATATCTACATCATATCAATCATGGACACAATAATGCAAGCACATAAGAGACACAGAGTTTACTTGAGAAAAAATATAAAGGTGAAAAACCCCAATAACTTCCTCAGAGATAGATAGAGCAATGATACAACCCAAGCATAAGAGATAGACATCTTCTAGCAGCAGATTCTCCTCCTCCACAAGTGTGCCACTCTCCCAAGAGTGTGAGAGAGAATAAAATGATGAAATAGAGTGCCTCCCACACTCTATTTATACTTGACTTGACTTGCCTAATAACCTTTACTAGGTCGGCCTTAACTTAACCACATAACATAATGCTGACTGGGCCGACACCCAATAGGGTGGTCTAATAACCCTTTGACCCACCTGGCCGACCCCCAATAGGGTGGTCTAATAACCCTTCGACCCACATGACTTATGCAGGTCCAACCCCAACAAGGTGGTCTAATAACCCATCAAGTATAAGTTACGACACTTACAATATAAATGACGACACTTCCGTATAGAGGAATAATAACATCTCTATAGGAATACAAACACTTCCATATAGAGGAATAATACCATCTCTATAGGAGTACAATATACATATATGAAATACATTCCGAAGTTACATATACATCAACAATGGAAAGATGTATTCACTTAAGACCAAACAACTTCAAACAAAGACAATTTACACAATTTTACATGTATCACAACCATGTTTACATCTCCCATGCAAATATTTCTGACTCCATACAACACTTCATGGAGATGGGATTTTCTCCATAATCTATTGTCGTCTTCTTATGTGACACATGAAACTTCTCTGCACTTGCTGTTACCCAGGATTTCATTTGATTTCATGCCACCTTCTATATATTTTCTAGCTGCATATGCAATCACACACAAATCAACATCATCATGTCTTTTCCCACAGTGTCTATATCTCATTCTATGATCAGTTCTGGATGAAATCTCTCCACTAAAATGGTTTAGTCTCAATCAAGGACTCCCAATTTCATTGAATTTCCTGTCTCAAGGCCAAGGCATGATACAATTAGAGGAAGCCTTCTATCTTCAAAGGGACCATCTTCCCTCAATTGGAAGCAAAGATATGGTTCATTACCAGTGGGCACATCACTTGCAGCCCCCCTCAGGGGACTCACTGCTATAATATTCCCTAAATGGAGATGATCCTAATTTCTTGTCAATGGAAAAGACCAGGTAATCAATTGGGTGCCGAGCGAGGAATATCAACTGATTCTGCTTTTCCCTACCAGGATATATATATAATATTTTTTGGTCAACTGACAACACAATGAACTAAAGAAATGCTAATTTCTTGTGAGATGTGGTGTTTGAGACCCTGGACAATAGTGAGCCTTCACATGTTTTTAGATCATTATAGATATAAACCTCACTAATTTAGTTGCGAGCTTATATGTTTAAAACAAGCAAATACATAATTATTAAGCACCATGTTGAATATCAATACATAGCATGAACAGTGCCTTGAAGGACATGACTACATGTTGCACCTCACAATTTACCCCAGTATACAAATATCCAAATGCATATTTGTAACCACCGAGATAGGTTTTTGCGTCATTTTCATTCAAATGTAGAAAATAGAGAGCACATGCACATGTGATAAAGTAACAGTGTCCCAACTTCCATGCAGTTAGATGCTGTGATTACTGTGCAGGGTTATAAATGTTTCTTGAATGATGTGAGCAAAAAGTCAATGTGCAAATTTTTTTTTAATAAAAAACAAGAATTCCATAACAATCAAACATCTTTAAGGTAGTATGTGCCCTCCCTGTATCAGTTAATAATAGTGAACACAATTCACATTAGTTCCACAGCACAAATGCCAATAGAAACAATAAGAACAAATTTCCAGAAAAAAGTATTCCATGGATATACATTAGTCAGTCTAAATACTTACCTCTTGAAACCAAGTGATCATATAACAATAAGAGAGGTATAGTTAAAGATCTCCACGTCAACATTAAACCAAAAATACGACAGCATAGATGTCCACTGTAATCTATTCCACCCAAACCTATCAAGTGTACTTTTAGGTTAACAGTATTCTTTTCTCCGAATTGTAGCTACAGTTCGGAGTCAAGAATACTGCTGACCTAAAAGTATACTTGATAGGTTTGGATGGAAACCATTTTCAATGTTGATGCCACTACCGTACTTATTGTCTTACAAAAAGGCATGAAAATGAGGAAAAACACTTAAAATTGTGGACTTCACCTTCAAAGAGTGCCTTACAATCACATTGATACGATGTCCCACAACCATTTCTCTTGACACCCACTCTTCATTCATTCTGTATGCATTTTACTATGCAACCGTCTCAGATTCTCACTACGTTTTCCCTCAATTAGTTTATCAATTCAGTATGACCCACGACCACTAGCAACAATCCCCAGACGGCGGGCGTGGGTCATACTGAATTGATAAACTAATTGAGGGAAAACATAGTGAGAATCTGAGATGGTTGCATAGTGAAATGCATACAGAATGAATGAAGAGTGGGTGTCAAGAGAAATGGTTGTGGGACGTCGTATGAGAGGAAATGCTGATGGGAATTGAAAGGTCAAATTAAATTTGCATGGTGGTAATAAACTACACTTGTGTCTTCCATTGTCAGCTGCCCTTCAAGCCTGAAGGTGGTAGCCTTGGGACCCATGACCCTTAGAACCAAGGGTGTGCTCCAAATGTGGCCAAACAACTGTAGTACTCTATAAGAGAAAAACTTCAACAAGGTGGTTTTAAAAAAGTTACTCAAGGAGGGTAAATGACCCCATTAAACACAAGTGAAAGATAAGGTACCACAAGACCAATCATATCTCAATCAAGGTGGGGAAGGTACAACCAGTCATCTCTCTCTCAAATCTACAGCCGTCCAATATAGCCTGAAAGTTCATCATCACAGTATAAGGAAGGGTGGTGGGATGTGTTGGCTTGGTTTTTCAACCAAGCTTTGTGCAATGGGCACCTATCAACAATGTGATAGCAGCTTCAATATCGAAAGCAAAAACAATTATAAATTAAATCTAAATCTAAACTAGCATGTGCATATAACAAATAATATTTTTTAAAAAACGATTCAAGAACAAGAAATAAAAGAATAAGTATTTTGTATTAAGATACCTCAGATGGTGAGGATTTGTGTTGAGCAACTCCCAAGGTGAGTAGCTCCAAGCTCCAAAGGTCTCTTCTCCAAGATGCTGCAAATGGCCAAAAGTCTCATGAGAAATTTTGACAGCGTGAGGATAGGATGATGGACGGATGGAAAGTGAGGAGCCCCTACCACCTTTTTATAGTTTTCGGTGGTGGGGAATACCATTATGGTTTTGAGGAAACCAATGGTATTGACCAACATGGTTTAGGTACCTTTTCCCTCCTTTTTCCTTTTTTGAATATTTTGAATATTTTTATTCCCTTTTTAATATTTTTGGGAATTCTGGACCCTTTTTGAGGGTTTTTTTTTTATGTTTTTTGAGTAAAAATATTCATTTTGAGGGGAAAAAAGGGGTGTATCATGGTCTTTTGGTGACCTTTTGATGGCTTTAGAGGCTCAAATGGTGGAAAAGTGGACAAATGGGTCATGTGAATAAGGAAATGAGCTAGTGAACACTTTTTGGGTGTTAACAGATTTCCCCCTGATGTGTGAGGGCAGGAGCTCATTGTATGGCCGATAGACATCATAGTTATTTTGTCTTTTTCCTGGGGTTTGGGGAAGAGAAGAGACCCGTTGGAGACTAGATCAACGACCCTTGGAAGTTGCAAAAACAAAAATATTACATGGCCTCAATATGGATGAGGAATAATCTCTGATAATGGACGAGGCGGGCATACCCATGCTCATATCGAGATATATATATATAACAATTAGTCCCAAGAAGGGGGACCTAAAAAAGACATAAAAAATCTGCTGGTACATCATAATGGTCCAAGGGGACAATATTTTTGGATGTACTCATGATCATAACATGACTGATTTCAATGACTGATCTGGAATAAAGCGACAACCGTTCTGAATAAGGTCTCAGTGTTGATGTATATGTAACTTCGAAATGTATTTCACATATATGTATATTGTATTCCTATAGAGATGTTATTATTCCTCTATACGGAACTGGTTGTATTCCTATAGAGATGTTATTATTCCTCTATATAGAAGTGTCTTCATTTATATTGTAAGTGTCGTAACTTATACTTGATGGGTTATTAGACCACCTTGTTGGGGTCGGCCTTGTATAAGTCATGTGGGTCAAAGGGTTATTAGACCACCCTATTGGGGGTCGGCCATGTGGGTCAAAGGGTTATTAGACCACCCTAGTGGGGGTCGGCCCAGTCAACATTATGTTAAGTGGTTAAGTTGAGGCCGACCTAGTTGAGTAAAGGTCAAGTCAAGTTAAAGTATAAATAGAGAGTGTGTCTCTCTCATTTTACACATTCTATTCGCTCACTCACACTTGGGAGAGTGCCGCACTGGTGGAGGAGGAGGCTCTGCTGCTAGGAGAAGACTATCTCTTGTATTCTGGTTGTATCATTGCTCTATCTATCTCTGAGGAAGTTATTGGGGCATTTCACCTATATGGTTTTCCCCAAGTAAACTCTGTGTCTTTTGTGTGCTTGCATTACTGTGTCCATGATTGATATGATGTAGATTTGCTGTACATGTTGTTCTCTCAGTTAAGATCCTAGATTAGATTGAAGTAAATTCTGAAAATTTAACACTCAGAAGGGTTGATGAACTGTTAAAACTGAAGGTGTCCAACATCTGTAGGGACTCAATGACTGTGAGTCATCTCTGAGAAGTACATGTAACTGTATACTCGAGGGAGTATAAAACTGGGGTACATTGGAATACTGTCGCCATGCGCAACCCAGATATCTATAGAAAAAATGTAACTGGTTGTTTCCATAGGTAGATTCTCAAATGTGGAAGAGTCAGGTGGTATCTGGGGTCTTCAACAAATAACTGAATGGACCAATACCCTGTGCGAGTCTCAACAATGCGATCAAGGTGTTGAAGTTGAGCATGTGAGAAACAACCATTTGGAGAGGCACTGAGGACTCTTCTCGAAATGATTCGTAGGAACTCATAATAAATGGTGATGAGTCCAAGACATAGGGACCTCTAGGTCTATCCTCTGGAATAAATTTGGGTGTCGTCGACAGAGGGAGACCAACAACTAACAAGGCAATGATGTTTCCTTGATAGGAGCATGAGGTGTAGAACTGAAGTGTGGTAGTGCTGGATTGTAGGACTAACATACTTGTAGGGATGGGAAGTAACGGGGGTCATAGAGTGGGTAGACTCAAACTTCCTTTGTTCAGAGCATGATGACATGGTTGACCTGGAAGCATAGGGGACTGATTTGTAGATGTGGGGATCATAGATTTTAGGGATTGAAGGGTATGTATTCAATCTGGGGGGGTCAAGCTGATGGTTGTTGTCGAGGGATTCTCAGGGTGACATACTGCAGAATACTTTAAACAAAGGAGACCAAAATGGGGAAGCTACCATATGAGTAGACATGATCTGTTGTGGTGCCAAGAAGCACCATTGGATCCTTCTTCGTAGTTTTAATGAGCTCCAAGAAAGGATAAAAGTGTGCTCTGAAATGGTACTGTCCTGTGGAATTTGTGAGCCCAGGACTGTTCATGCTCATGGGTGCTTTCATTTTTAAGGAGTCTGAAAATGATAAGAAGACTCTGCAGTGGTTATGAGTACCATCCTGTGGGTTTTTACGAGCCCAAGATGGTGATTGCTCGTGGTCGCTTTCATGTTTAGAGAGTCTGAAAGCGGTAAGTGGACTCCATTGGTGTTCTTTTTTGTAAGTTAGTCTCCAAGGCCCGAAAAAGCATAAAATGATGCAAATGGAGAACTCTTCTAGCCGATGTGACTAGAGTATTCCTTTTTCGTAATTAGTCTACAAGGTCCAAAAAATGGGTAAACTTATACCATGTAGATGCCCTTTCAGATACATTTAGCAAGCATGAAAGGAAGCAAGGTTGCTTGGTGATCTTTTCATTATTTTAGGAGTCAGAAAAGAGCTTAACAGAAACTCCCTAAGTGCCTTTTTCGTAAAAGGGATTGCTCAGCCCGAAAAAGGGGTAAAACTATACCGAACAAAAAGGGATTGATGAGAGCAAGAAAAGGTCTCAAGCATCGTCATGAGTGCGGAATACTGAATCTAGTGACATAAAGATTGTCAAAAAGGGGGCAACGACCAATGTGGCACACAAACTGAGGTGATGAGTGGAATTTTGAAAAAATGCCCGAAAATTATGGGGTGAGAGCGAGAAATTATCTCAAGCATCATCACGAGCGTGAAAAACTGAATCCAACAATATCAAACTTGTAAAAAATGAACAACGGTCGATGTGGCACGCAAATCGAGGTGATGAGGGGGCATGGGAAAAATGCCCAAAAAATTTGGAGGTGAGAGCAAGAAATGATCTCAAGCGTGATCACGAGCGCGAAAAACTGAATCCAACGATATGAGAGTCGTAAAAAACGGAGGACGGACGATGTGGCACACAAACCCAAGGCGATAAGTGGCATTTTGAAAAAATGCCCAAAAATTATGGGTGTGAGAGCGAGAAATGGTCTCAAGCATCATCACGGGCATGGAAATATGAATCCTGCGGTGCAAATGGTGCAAAAAATGGAGGTCATAAGAACTCCAGAATGGTCAAAGAAAATAACTAGGTTAAAAAATGGCTACAAATGAAGGTGACCCCACCAAGCCAAGGATGTAGTGGTGGGGAGAAATGATGACCCGCGGGGGTGAAATACTCTGTGTATCAAATCAACTCAAATATACAAGTGACACGTGACCTAAAAAATGGTTGAGATCATGAATGTGAAAAAGTGAGTAGGGTTAATGACCTGCCCCCATATGATGTGCATGGGGTTTGTGATTGTGGATCACATATGTGTTGGTTTGAACGATGGGCTCATTGAGGTGTTGAGATAGAGGTGATGGGGTAGGGTCAAAATGATTGATCATGCCCCCTATCCTAGGTTCGAGGTAATATATTATGTCCCTGAACTCAGAGGTGTCAATACGGTGCAGATGCTGTCTTAGAGAGGGATCGAGAGGGCATTGACCAACTACTAGAGGGGGAGTGTACCATGAGGCTGTGGGCCTTGGTGGCATACTGAAGTGATGATATGATGATGGGGGATTCCCCTTGTGGGGTGGATGCCCCCAGTATCTTTGACGAGAATCACGATGATGATGAGTAGGCAAGGTTTTGGGCCTGCCCCCATGTTGTGGACATGTGGTTTCCTCGTCGATTTGAAAGGGTTGAACATGTGTGTCAAAGGGATCAATGGAAGGGGCCGACCGGACAGAGGGGTATCCAGTGGAAATCGTGTAAATGGTGTTAATTTATTTCGAGGAGGAAGATGGTGGGGGATGAATTTCCTCAATGAGAAGAGGGGATATCTCTAGGTCGACGTTATTCAACTTGTACAGTGTTGCTCTATAATTTGGGAGATCGGGGCAGTGATGTGAATAATGGCCATAGATTCCGCATATTGCATAAGGATGGTTTGTGCGCAATGATTTATCAAGAGGTTGAGGGGGGAGTTCTAGTTTGACTACTGGAACGTTGGTGTCGTGATCCAACATATTCATGTGTTCTTGAAGTGCTGGTAACTGTGGACATTGATGGGTGACATGGCCTATGTCGTCGCACAAAGAGCACTTGGAGGGTATGCGGTTTGTTGGGGGATTCTTCTCCAACTTGGGGGTCGCTGGGGGGGTGCGAGTTGTGGGTCCAGTGGTGTAGGTTTGTGGACCTCTGCCCCCAGTGTTTCAAAGTGGTGGGGGAGTATAATTGGATGTTGATGCGGTGGCCGCTGTTGGAGGTGGTCAATTCTGGATGTTTGCTACACCAGGGGGTGGACGGTTAGAAGTATTGATGGGTTGCACCGGTTGTAAAATGACATTCGGTGTCGGAGGAGAGGTTGGGGCAGGTAGGTACCACACAGGTAGTCCTAATGTTAATCCTGGGAGATTAAGTGTAGCCATGACTGGTGTGTTGATGGCGCCTAAAGGGGGAAATAAGAATGGGATAGTATGAATTGGTGTGGCTCCTACATGAGTTGGCACTGAGGGTGGTTGCAGGAGTAAAGGGGGCTGTTGGTTTGGTACCTGTGTGTTTTGCGAGAGGGTGCACAAATAAGATATCTCAGTTATATTCAAAGGGGGTGGGATGGATTGGAATGTGGAAGTCATAGGTGATTCCGAGTATAATACGGGTCTAACTGTGGAGACGAACGATGTAGGTTCATTCTGAACTGGTTGTTCAATCATAGGGAGAATATTTTTAGGTACAGTGGGGGCGTATTGGTTTCGATGTGTTTGGAGATTCATGTCGAACGATGACATCATAAGGAGATGATGACTACATGAATCCATCGGTTGGTTTGTGTGTGCAGCATATGTGATTTGCTGTTGTGGTGCTGTGGTTCCTTGAGGAGGATCCAATGGACTAGTGTTCGCCACTCCTTGTGTGGGAAAAGGATTCTGCTACACCATGGGTTGTGGTTGAGTAGGTGGCACTGGTTGTGCTGCGTGCCCTTAGTGTTGGGCATCATTAGACCACAGTTGGCGTGCTCGCCCCAAATGGGGGCAAGTGTGTGTATAATGTCCGTATACCCCGCATATGGAACATGGGTGGTTTGTTCGTAAATTGGGGTTCTTACCCTGTTTCGGTGGTCGATCAGGGTTTTGGTTGGCGGGGGGTAGCGTTGTTGTTGTTTGGAGGATAAGTCTGAGCGATTGGAGGTTGTGGTGCAGCAAGGACTACCTGTGGTGGGAAATAAGCCATTGGGGCTTGTGAGTGAACAGGAGCATGTGTGGCCTGCTGATGGTAATACGTAGGGGGTGCAACTAGAGGTGGATAGGATGAAGGTGCGTAACCATAACACTATGGTGGACATGGGGGTCCATGAGTGTGGTGGGGGTGGGCCATGGGAGCATACGAAGTTGTAGCTCTGGAGTGAGATGTGGCCCGCGAAATATCGGGGCATTTATTACTGCGCATAATGGAAAATGGTTGGTTGTGTGATGCAACTTGTCCAATGATGCTATCGGCGGTGTGGGATGCCCCCGATGCGTCAGTCTGGGAGGAATCGCCGCAGGGAGCGTCAGGTAAAATGGTATACAGGTAGCCACACTGGGCATAGATCAGATCAAACTGTTGGGCTTTTAGAATGGCTTCTTCTTCCGACTGGGGTCGTTCAAAAGCTACATCCTTGGATATGAGGGGTAGGAGTGATTTGAGAAACCAATCCAAAAATATACGGTCGTCCAGTTTTATCTTGTAGAGGCTATGGCGCTTTCGCCACTCATGGATATGGTCGGTGATGTGGGTAGCTGTGTTTTGTCTACAAGACAACAGTATTTCAACTCCTGCATCATAGCGTACAGGTAGTTGAAAAAACTGAAGGAAAGTGGAGGCGAGGGACGTAAATGTATGGTGGGTCCCATGTGGTTGTTCAATGTACCACTTGGTTGCAGAGCCAGTGAACGTTCGTTGCAACAGTCTTAGTCTAATGGAGTCATCCACTATGGAGTTAGATGAACACCATAGGTGAAATGACATTATGTGGTTTTGGGGATCTTCCCCAGGTTTTCCTTCAAACTTCAGGATGTCCGAGGGAATATTTGTGGGCATGGGGGGCCAAGTGGGGTCATGTCTAATAGGATCATTAGTTAGTCTTGCCAAATTTGGAAAATTCAAACTTGCTAGAAATGGTAGACTGGCCGAGGGGTGTGATGTAGTGGCTGGGACATAACTGTTAATGGTAGCATTATGTAGTGGTCCAGTGGCCCCTAGGGGTATGCTAGGTATGGAAGGTATGTGTGCTCCAACTGATGTGGTGTGGGAAAGGCCAACACTCCCAAGTGCAACATGGGTTGCAAAGGGGTTAGGAATAGTGCCAGGAATTCCTAGGATCTGGGTTGTGGTAATGAGAGGTGGTGTGATTCCTATGTTGGGCATACCCATAATAGGAGGTAGTCCTGTGTTGGGCATACCTAAAGGTGGAGTGGCCCCTATATTAGGCATGCCTAAAGGGGTTTTTGTTACCATGGGTGGCACAGTAGTAGAAGGGTTTGTGGATGTATCTCCAATAGTACTGGTGAAAAGTGGGTCATATTGTGATCCAGCCATGAGGTTGGTTGGTGATATTTCAGTAGGGTTTTCGAATTCAGCCTCAGAATCAGATGTGAAGTGAGGCATGTCAGAATCGGATGACTATGTGTTTGGCCGATGACGTGTTGAGTCAAGGGATAAGGCTCTACGTCAGTGACGTGTAGAGCAAAGTATACCGAACTGAGGGGGTTCACCCTGAAGACGACGAGATCATCTTAAATTCTTAATGGTGAGAAATATTTTTTTAAAATTTCAGTGTAAGGTGGTGATGTAAAAAACTTGAAACCCTAATGCAACAATGATTGCAAAAGGGGAGTGAAAAAATAAAGGCTCTCAAGCCAACAATCAACCTCAAAAAGCACTTATTATAGCAGCTGTGCTATAATAAGTGGAGGGATGCAACAAAATTTGTCAGAATACCAAAAGTCGAATAGTTTCTAGAAAAAAGGGGTGTTACTAGACCAAAGGTGGGTAATGTATCCTGCAAACACCTAACTAGAAGTATTGTGAGTCAACAAATGATATCCTCTGCAAGGTGATGAAATCCAAGTCAGAAAATATAGAGTGTTGAATCAACGGCTAGATATCCCCCTATCGGGAGGGATACCGGGTAGACAATCCTAAAGAGTTGCAACTAGGATACCCCGTTCATGACATGTTCAGTTGGGTGAATCTGCAATTTGGTTCTATCACCGTTGTACACCCTCGTGGGTGTACACCGAGAACTTTGAAAGGTATCCTTCGGTTACTGAATGGATTGCGGTATTCCACTCAGACTTCCGGAACCAGTCTAGCTACTTCAACCCTCCTAAGGGAGAGGCCTTCCCAATAAATTGGTTGATAACCATGTCAAAATTATAAGGGATTTTGGTACCATAGAGGACAACCACTATGTCTCAAATGTAATAATTGAGGGGTGTTATTGGAACACCTATCCCCTCAATTCTACCTAACTACAAAATTCTTTTAAGTGCTCCCCAAGTGGGGTTAAAAGTTTGTTGAGTTTAAGGTAAATTTTAAGGCTCAGTTTAAATTATGTGGCAGAGTGGGTGCAAGTGTGGTATTTAAACTGAAATTGATTTTCCTTGCTTGGGCGATTGATTACAAATGAAAGAAAAGACGCTTCCAGTTTTGCAAAAACTAAAGGCGTTTTTGAAATGTAAATGCTTGAAAAAACTATTCAAAAATAATGGATCTTTGAAATAATTTGAAGGAAAGCAAATAACATAAATATTTCAAGAAATAAATGGATCTCTTAAAAGTTGCTTGGACAAAGTATCGAGCAAATAAGCAGTAAAACCTTGATCTAAATAAAATGCAGAAAAATCTCTCTTTCAATTACTGAAAATTTTTAAAAAGACTTTTAATGGAGCATTCTAAATAGTAAAAGATTTAATGTGGCTGTAAAAATGCAGAAAAATTAATGCTGTAAAATATGCTAAATAGGCAGAAAATACAGCAAAAATAATTTTAAAAAAATTGGCCGAATTAAAAAAAATTGCATCGCGGGTTTTGGGAAAACAACCGCGATGTGCAGCGAAGGTTTCGGCCGCGCAGTCGCGATGTGCAGTGCGGGTTTTAGCCGCGAAGCTGTGATGTGCAGCGCGGGTTTAGGTCACATAGTCGCGATGTGCAACGCGGAAAATGGCCGCGAAGCCATGATGTGTAGCGCGTAAAATGGCCGCGGAGTGCCGCACGGAAAAAAGCCGCGTGGTTGCGATGAGCCGCGCGACTGTCGGGCAAAAAACCGCGAGGCGAAAGCCAAAAAATGGATGCCGAAAAATGAACCCGAAAATGGAAATTTCAGGCTGTTAATGGCAATAGAAGGGGCCAAGATCTAGAACAACAATGGATCTGTTATCTAGGATGGCAGATCTATGAATAAAAATGATTAAAACTAAGAAAAACTAAGATCTAAAGCAAAAAACTGAGATCTAAGAATTCGAAGCCAGCGGAGTCGCCAAAAACTGTTGGCTTGGTTTTGCAACCAAGCTTTGTGCAATGGGCACCTATCAACAATGTGATAGCAGTTTCAATATCGAAAGCAAAAGCAATTATAAATTAAATCTAAATCTAAACTAGCATGTGCATATAACAAATATTTTTTTTTTAAAAACGATTCAAGAACAAGAAATAAAAGAATAAGTATTTTGTATTAAGATACCTCAAATGGTGAGGATTTGTGTTGAGCAACTCCCAAGGTGAGTAGCTCCAAGCTCCAAAGGTCTCTTCTCCAAGATGCTGCAAATGGCAAAATTTTCATGAGAGATTTTGACAGCGTGAGGATAGGATGATGGATGGATGGAAAGTGAGGAACCCCTACCACCTTTTTATAGTTTTTGGTGGTGGGAAATACCATTATGGTTTTGAGGAAACCAATGGTATTGACCAACATGGTTTATGTACCTTTTTCCTCCTTTTTTCTTTTTCGAATATTTTTAATATTTTTATTCCCTTTTTAATATTTTTGGGAATTCTGGACCCTTTTTTAGGGTTTTTTATGTTTTTTGAGGAAAAATATTCATTTTGAGGGGAAAAAGGGGTGTATCATGGTCTTTTGGTGACCTTTTGATGGCTTTAGAGGCTCAAATGGTGGAAAAGTGGACAAATGGGTCATGTGAATAAGGAAATGAGCTAGTGAGCACTTTTTGGGTGTTAACAGGATGCCAAATAAAAATATCCCTCATTTCTCTCTATTGATCAAATAACAATAAGAGAGGTGCCATTGAATATCTACACGTCAACATTAAACCAAAAATCAGATCTGAAGTGTGGGTACAAATATAGTACCTTGTACTATAGAAAATAAAAGCCACCTGCGTTACCTTTCAATTTAGCAATATGGTCTACAGAAGCACAATTTCCTCACAATTACCATCGAAATTTATGACTAGCGCTAAAGCAACAGTAAAAGAATTTATAACATAATTTTGATCTCTATCAACTTCAGCACTCCTGTGTGGTCCCTGTGCTGAAGTTGGTCCTCAAGATGTAAGTTGCTTACACAGATAACCATTGCATGACTGCACAATCTTCTAAACACATATAAAGTAGACAGGAAACACCAAACATTAAATGTGATACATATCCTGGCTTTGTCTTACGTATTTCTTTCGTATGGCTTAATTTATGAGGATGTATGTGCTGTTATAGTCTTATCCTGTAGCTAGATCTAGTGCTTCAACCATATCAAGGAAATTACGATTTGCAAACGTAGACTCAGGAATTCCATTACTGTTACAACTTTAACGAAAACGCAGGAGGTTTTTACACAGTCATCTTTCAATCAAATGAATTAACAATCATCAGCACCACAACCATCTTTCATCAAAACTGCATACATTAAATACAAACAAGCATTGGGTTTCAAACGCAGGAACTGGGATTGAATCCCTTTAAGATTCCACCCATTTAAACTCTTTTGTATCTCTATTTATGAAATTCCAGAAACGCAGTAGTAAAGAAAGAACCAAAACTCATAATTTAAATCACTCAGGAAATCAATTATGGGAACATTACACAGTAAACACGATTTATCGAAACCATATCAGAACACAACAGAACCTTCAAGGATTATTACTGCTCAAACCCTATGGACGCAAACTCTAAGGTTTATATTGCAACTCTAGAAACCTAACGGAATCCAAGGATCGAATCCCACATTGACACCAACAAAACGATAGACACCCAGGTCAGGTATGGAAACCCCAGGTAGAATTCCAAAAGCCCAGGTCCCATGAAAATAATTTAGAAATGAGGCAAAAGTATCTTGGGAAACAGAAACATTTAAACTAAATCTCCTACACAGAAGAACAAAACGATTTTATTCAGTATGGAATATCTATCAACAGTTACCATTTATAGATTCTCATGCTACAGGAAAACAAGGCAACCTTCTTAAACCCCATTTCTTCTACGCATACACTTGGATCTTATACATAGGAAAACACAGAGATTAAATAGAGAACCAAACATTCAAATGAACTATGACATCGAAACCCTCGATGAACACTCCATAGAGGCGAGATGAAGAGGTAATGAAATGTGGACTCTGAACTTACCAATTGCAAATGCCTCCAAGTCTAAATCTGTACCATCAACCAATAACCATGCAAATGGAGAGGGCCAAACTATTACCTGCCAAGTAAGTAAAAATATACCAGTCAGAACTTGAGTTTGTATTCGTATCAATTCAAATTAACAAGAAAGACAATAAGGGTATTACCTCCGTGTGTAGTTGTCACCATTCCTGCATGTGCAACCTTCATGGTGGGTTGACCATGAGACAAGCTTAGGTCAGACCATGAAACCATCAGGCGCATCTAGCATACAGACTTCAACAAACGAACTATGACATCAAAACCCTCGATGAACATTCCACAGAGGCGAGAGGAAGATGTAATGAAATGTGGACTCTGAGCTTACCAATTGCAAATGCCTCCAAGTCTAAACTTGTACCATCAACCAATAACCACGCAAATGGAGAGGACCAAACTATTACCTGCCAAGTAAGTAAAAATATACTGGTCAGAACCTGAGTTTGTATTCGTATCAATTCAAATTAACAAGAAAGACAATAAGGGTATTACCTGCGTGTGTAGTTGTCACCATTCCTGCATATGCAACCTTCGTGGTGGGTTGACGGCCATGATCCAAGATCATGTCAGACCACGAAACCCTCAGGCGCATCCAACATACAGACTCCAACAAACGAACTATGACATCGAAACCCTCGACGATGGTGTAGAAACCAAGAACCCATGTGCTATCATAGAGTTACCTACGTGTATAGTTGTCACCATTCCTGCATATGCAACCTTCATGGTGGGCTGACGGCCATAAGCCAAGCTCAGGTCAGACCACGAAACCCTCAGGCGCATCCAACATACAGACTCCAACAAATGAACTATGACATTGAAACCCTCGATGATGGTGTAAAAACCAAGAACCCATGTGCTATCGTAGAGTTACCTGCGTGTGTAGTTGTCACCATTCCTGCATATGCAACCTTCGTGGTGGGCTGACGGCCATGATCCAAGCTCAGGTCAGACCATGAAACCCTCAGGCGCATCCAACATAAAGACTCCAACAAACGAACTATGACATCGAAACCCTTGACGATGGTGTAGAAACCAAGAACCCATGTGCTATGGT
Source organism: Larix kaempferi (assembly GCA_027924585.1). Taxonomy (NCBI): domain Eukaryota; kingdom Viridiplantae; phylum Streptophyta; class Pinopsida; order Pinales; family Pinaceae; genus Larix; species Larix kaempferi. Next base: position 4,818,692 of record BSBM01000406.1, read on the forward strand.
AGAGTTACTTTTAATGCCCTCACCATTAACCCAAATTTTAGATACAAGTCATGATCCCATACGAGCTTTGTGGCATGCTTTGGTATTTCATTATTTCACCACCACTATGGAGCTACCTATGGTATATATATCCCTATAGTAGTGGAGCACTCACGACAAATGAAGTAATTGAAAAAATGCAAGGAGTATTATAAGGACCCCAAGTAGTGTGTAAAGGAAACAAGTAATGGCAGCTTCAACATGCTTTGAAAGCTCAATAAGGACTTTAACTTCCAACAAAGCATTTCAAGTTGAAAACCCCCAAACGTTACAAACATTAGTATTATTAGTATTATAGGTACACAAATAGCCATAACTTATAATATAATATGAATATCCCATAATATTTTGTGTTGATTTTGTTGTAGGTCAAGTGGAGTGTGCAACAAAAGAAAAGAAAGTGGAATGGACCAAATAAAACATGAAACAATGATGTTGCCAAAGTGAATAAGTTGTTGAGATGAAAATGCAAAGTAGTAGAGAAATCTTGAATAGGAAGATGATGAAGGAATACACATGCATGTTTGTCATGGAATAAGATGTTTAAGTGAAAATGCAAAGTAGATAACTATAAATATTGAAGATGAAGATGATGAAGGAATACATGATGTGTTCATCATGGAGAAGTAGAAATTTCTCTAGTAAGAAGAGTTTATGTCAATAAATAGAAAATATGAAGAATAGGAGAAACAATTTGAAGATCAATATTGCAATAGAGGACTGGTTGCAATGAAAGCAAAGTATAATGATGATAAGTTTTCGAGTGGCGAGCATTAGTTGTGTTCATTGAGATAGTGGTGATGGGGTAGAGGAGAGAGGATGGGGAAGTTCTGAATACCATTGAGTGGAAGTAGCTTGAGGAAATATGTTCCATTTAACAAGCACATTTTGGGATGTAAGCTCCATTGGGAGAGAATGGAAGCATATTGCAAAGACGTTGAAGGTGGTAAAAGAGTTAAAGATGATGGTGATGAGGAGTTTCCTATGGTAGCAAAGTATATGGGATAATAATGAAGAGAAAAGGAATATGAAAAATAAAGGGGACTTACAAATAGTGAAACCTAAATAGTTCATCCATATATCGACGAAAGTTCATGGAACATTACAAAGCGTGGATATTGCCACGGTTTTTCTGCCCTGAAAAAAAATATAAAAATTAATTTTTTTAACCCACGAATGTTGAAAACGTGGAAATATTTCGTGGAACAATCTGCCCATATGTAATAGTGTGAAGCCATTGTATTTCCATGTGATTTACATCCTTTGCTTATCCATTTGTGTGACGATGGAATGTTGTCAACATAGTGTTAGTTGTTAAGTTGTTTCCACAATGTTTTCCAAAAACATTGAAAAATCTAGAACCAAGGCTAGTGATGACTATAGTCGATTGACATAGTACTTCCATAAATGTTAAAATAAGGCTTGTGTTGATTGTTGAACAATGGTAGTCTTCTTACAAAGTGTGAGGATTCTCCATTTTCAAAAAAATGGAGACTCACGGGGCAGCATGGCTAAATATAAAAATATTAATCAAACCTGGTTGTACAAGATCTGATATGTGGTCATAGTTTGGTGAAATACTTGATTGGTCCTCCTCCAACTGGGATAATTCTGTAGCTATCCGTTGACCAATGGGAAGTGATACACAGTCCTAGCTATCAACCCAATCCATGGATTCACATTCGTCCCATTCACTACTACTGCATGGAGAACAAAAACATGAAGTTTCCTTATCCGCATTTCAAGTATAGCATTGTCCGACGTTCTAACTGAATGAAATGCACGAGTTCCTTGGATGGTCTTGCACTCATATAACTGTGATTGATCTACATCCACCACCTCCCAAAAATAAGATGTAAAATGCACATCTTTTACATCTTAGCATCTTTAAGCAGCTCTAAGTTTCTTTTCTACATGTTCAATGTAAACATTTTGAAAAACAGTGATCCAAATTACTGCTTGGAACACATTACCTATCTTGTAGGTACTGTTGCAGATTGTTTTGAACAATGATGTTTTGTGGATGCTTCCCAAGTTGTATATCCTGATTACGAAAAATTGATGATGTTCCATATTAAGCCATGTCTACACCTATCTTCTCGGAATCTCGAATTCCCAACCCCACACTTGTAAAATCTATGTGTTTTGATCTAAATGAATGACAATGCAGAGCAATCATCGCTCCCAAGTGGAGTGCACGCACCTGTTAGAAAAACAGGATCGCAGAGCAATAACAATAAACATAAATGCAAATATAATCACACATAGACATTACAAGAGAGACACAGATATATCGTGGTTCACCCAACTTGGGCTACATCCACACTGAATTTACCAGGCCTTATTATTATTACCGTCCAGCAAGTCGAAGGGATACAACCTACAGCACAACCGCTGCACTTCCTCTTCTCTATTTTACAGTCTCTCTCCTGATCTCAAAGATCTTTACAATGCATAAAACCTAATACATCAACCACCCTAGCCGTATTACAATGTCTTTCTTTTATAAGGGAAATACAATGGGAAAATACCACGGGATACCCAAAACATGGGCCCGCAAAACAGCTGGCGAAAACAACCCCAAAAATTTTCTTCGGGGGCGTTGCCCCCGAACCCCCGCCGGGGGACCGCTGGCCCCCAGACCCCCCTGCAACCCCGTGGGGGGGAAATTCCCCCCCACACTCCCCCGCTGGGGTGAGTGTACAATACACCTGCATATCATATAGAACTGGGGTACAAACACGGCTGATACAATATCATCTATGAGACTAGAAGATTTGGCTCCACAACCAACAATCTCCCACTTGGAGACTGATCACAACAACTCCACCGCTGCTACGCTTACTAGACTTGGACTTGGAAAATTTCTCCTCTTCACCTTCATGCTAGAAGGCCAACTGAAACCAAGCACGAACTCATTTTCTCTCTGGTCACTACCTTTGTGAACATGTCTGCAGGATTCTGGCTAGTATGTATCTTTTCCAGCTTTAACAGTTCATCTTCCAGAACAGAGCGTATGAAATGGTACTTGAGCTGTATATGTTTAGTCCTGGAATGGAATGCTGAGTTCTTTGCAAGGTGAATGGCACTCTGGCTGTCACTATACAATCTGCTATCCTTCTGCTTCTTACCCACTTCCTCCATAAACCTCTGCAACCAAATCATCTCTTTACTAGCCTCTGTAATGGCAACATACTCTGCTTCTGTTGTTGAAAGTGCAACAACCTTCTGTAGTTTCGAAATCCAGCTTACTGCTGTTCCACCTACAGTAAACACATACCCTGTGGTGCTCCTCCTGCTATCCTTGTCACCTACCATATCTGCATCAACATATCCCTGTAGAACAGTGTCTAAACCTCCAAAACATAATGCCTCAGTGGTAGTACCTCTCAAATACCTGAGAATCCACTGTACTGCCTTCCAATGTTCTTTACCTGGATTGTTCATATATCTACTCACAACTCCCACTGCATGTGCAATATCTGGTCTTGTGCACACCATGGCATACATCAAGCTGCCAACTGCTGATTGATAGGGAACCTTGGACATGTAATCTGTCTCTTCTTGTGTCTTGGGACACATTTCCTTACTTAGACTGAAATGGCTAGCCAAAGGTGTACTTACAGGTTTTGCATTCTGCATTCTGAACCTCTCCAACACCTTTTGTATGTAATCACTTTGAGACAATGTCAATTTGTGATTTTTCCTGTCTCTCATTATTCTCATACCAAGGATTTGCTTTGTAGCACCCAAATCCTTCATTGCAAATGAATTAGCTAGCTTCCTTTTGAGTACATTTATATCCTGCATGTCAGACCCTACAACAAGCATGTCATCCACATACAATAACAAGATAATATATATTCCATTGTCTAGCTTCTTGAAATAAACACAGTGGTCAGAATGACATCTACTATAACCTTGTTCTGTCATAAACCTGTCAAACTTTAGATACCACTGCCTTGGAGCTTGCTTCAAACCATACAAGCTCTTTTTCAACCTGCATACCAGATCCTCCTTACCTTTGACCTCATACCCTTGTGGTTGCTGCATATATATTTCTTCCTCCAAATCCCCATGGAGGAAGGCTATTTTTACATCTAACTGTTCAAGATGCAAATCTTCTACCGCCACTAGACTTAAGATAGTCCTAGTTGAAGTCATCTTTACAACAGGAGAAAATATTTCATCAAAATCTATACCTTTCTTCTGTGCAAACCCCTTTACAACAAGTCTGGCCTTGTACCACTTCTTACCTCCTTCTTCTTCCTTCAACCTGTAAATCCATTTGTTTTGCAATGCTCTTTTACCAGCAAGCAACTTAACGAAATCCCAAGTCTGGTTTCCTACCAATGAGTCCATCTCCTCGTTCATGCCTTGCTCCCACTTCTTTCTAGTTTCCACCTGCATTACTTCTTCATAACATTCTGGTTCACCAGAATCAGTCATCAATAAATAATACATTGAAGGAGAGTATCATTCAGGGAGTCTACTTAACCTGGTAGATCTTCTTACAGTTGCAGGAGTTTCAGGTACTTGCTGCGGCTCTTGATTTTCTGGCACCTTTGGAACTTCATTTTCTTTAACTTCATCAAGCACTATGTACTCTGTGCTTTCCTTTTCCTGTTTCTTTCCCTGCAACTGATCTTTATACATGACCTTTTCATTGAATATCACACCTCTACTTCTGATGATTTTGTTATTTTCATAATCCCATAAACGATAACCAAATTCATCAACCCCATATCCAATAAAGGTACATTTCTTGGATTTAGCTTCAAGCTTTGTTCTATTTTCTTTATCAATATGGACAAATGCTTCACAACCAAACGTTCTCAAAAATGAGTAGTTTACCTTTTTATCTGTCCATGCTTCCTCTGGAATACCACCATCCAAAGCACTTGAAGGTCCTCTGTTTATTAAATAAACAACAGTATTTACAGCATCCGCCCAAAACTATAAGGGCAACCTTGCATGCAGTCGCATACACCTTGCACGCTCCATGATCGTTCTGTTCATCCTTTTTGACACACCATTTTCTTGTGGTGTTCCTGGGATTGTCTTTTCTCTACGAATCCCATGGTATGAATAGTAACTATCAAACTCCTTGCCGCAGTACTCACCTCCATTATCAGATCTGAGACACTTCAACCTTTTTTCTGTCTCATTCTCAACCAAAGCTTTCCACTTCTTAAAAGTAGCAAACACATCAGATTTATGTCTAATGCAATAAACCCAAGTTTTTCTAGTTGCATCATCAATAAATGTAACATAATAATGAGAGCCACCAAGAGATTGTACCTGAGCCGGTCCCCATACATCTGTATGCACAAGCTCTAATTTTTCATTCTTCTTCTGTTTCCCAACCCTGAGAAATTTGACTCTCTTCTGTTTTCCATAAACACAGTTTTCACAGAATTCCAAACTTACCTGCTTCAAATCTGGCAGCAACTTCCTTGAGTGGAGAATCTGCATCCCCTTCTCACTCATGTGGCCAAGCCTATGATGCCACAATGCTGTATCTGTTCCTGTGGAAGCTAAAGAGATAGAATGGTCAGTATTATGAGGACATAAATACAACGTACCTACTCTGTCTCCTTTTTCTATCACCATTGATCCTTTAGTGATCTTCCACCACTTTTCTCCGAACGTAGATAGACAGCCGCCATCTCCCAACTGCCCTGTTGAGATCAAATTTCTTTTCATAGCAGGAACATGCCTAACATCTTTCAACAACCAATCAGTTCCATTCTTAACTTTTATCCATACCTTACCCATTCCAACAATTTTACATGGCTCATCATCACCCAATAAAACATGTCCAAAATCGCCAGGAACATACTCATGAAAGTATTTCCTATGGGGTGTAGCATGACATGAAGCTCCTGAATCTACTACCCAATAATCACTAGTATTATCTAATGAAAGAATCAAAGCATCTTGTAACACATCACCTGCTACATTTGCTTCCTGGGTAGTTTCCTTCTGTGCATCTCCTTTCTTCTTTAGAGATTTGCAGTCTTTCTTCAGATGTCCTTTCTTTCCACAGTTCCAGCACTCTATCTTTCCCAATCTGGACTTGGATCTGCCCGTTTTAGACTTTCCACGATTACCTTGGCTCTTTCCTCTCTCCTTTTGTCTTCCTCTGCTCTCCATGGTCAACGCATTACCTGATGTCTCACCTGTGCTTTTCCTTCGCATTTCCTCGCTAAGAATAACACCAATAACATCATCAAATTTCAAGGTGTTTGAACCAGAGACAGAGTTACTTACAGCCATGACCAAGCTATTCCAGCTTTCTGGCAATGAACACAAGATTAGAAGAGCCCTAACCTCATCATCAAAGTTCACACTTACAGAACTTAGCTGATTTGTAACCGTATTAAACTCATTTAAATGATCAGTAACAGATCCACCTTCAGACATCTTCATATTAAATAAACGCTTCATTAGAAATACCTTGTTGGAAGCCGAGGGTTTTTCATACAGCTTACCCAATGCTTTCATCAAACCCTCTGTTGTCGTTTCTTTTGAGATAATGAAAGCCACCGACGAAGCCAGGCTCAACCGTATTGTTCCCAGAGCCTTTCTGTCAAGAACCACCCATTCTTCGTCCTTCATAGTCGTCGACTGCTTTGCTTTTCCTCCCAACGATAGGAATAGATCCTTTTGGTACAGATAGTCCTCCATTTGCATCTTCCATAACCCGAAGTTTTGGCTATTAAACTTCTCGACCTTAAACTTTTCTTCTTCTGCCATTGCTCCCACTCGAACCAGAAACCCTAGCTTCCTACGGGTTTAACTGCCAAATAGACCTTTGGCTCTGATACCAATTGTTAGAAAAACAGGATCGCAGAGCAATAACAATAAACAGAAATGCAAATATTATCACACATACACATTACAAGAGAGACACAGATATATCGTGGTTCACCCAACTTGGGCTACGTCCACACTGAATTTGCCAATCCTTATTATTATTACCATCCAACAAGTCGAAGGGATACAACCTGCAGCACAACCGCTGCACTTCCTCTTCTCTGTTTTATAGTCTCTCTCCTGATCTCAAAGATCTTTACAATGCATAAAACCTAATACATCAACCACCCTAGCTGTATTACAATGTCTTTCTTTTATAAGGGAAATACAATGGGAAAATACCACGAGATACCCAAAACCATGGGCCTGCAAAACAGCTGGCAAAAATAGCCCCAAAAATTTTCTTCGGGGGCGTTGCCCCTGAACCCCCATTTCTCAAGGGCGCTGCCCCCAAACCCCCTCCGGGGGACAGCAGGCCCCCAGAACCCCATGGGGGGGCGATGCCCCCCACACCCCCCTGCTGGGGTCAGTGTACAATCCACCTACATATCATATAGAACTGGGGTGCAAACACGGCTGATACAATATCATCTATGAGACTAGAAGATCTGGCTCCACAACCAACAACACCCAAATTGCTTCAAATCATAGACCGCTTACAAAATGCATGAACTACCTCGTATTTGATGCTTCAACATTGCTTGCACATGCATTCTTGCTTACAACATCTCAGTTTGTCAGGGCTGTCAATTTGTCACCATGGTGTCAAGGATCAATGCATTTAGATAGGCGCATCTAGATAGAGTGCTGGAAATGAAAAGTTGTTTTCGCAATAAGACTGTGCTGTTGTAAAACTTAGGACAATCGTTGAAAAAATAACCACTCATGTTTGGCTACATTAAATGTATATGCTAACCACTCATGTTTGGCTGCATATACTAACCATTAAATAAATATGATGACCAGTCATGTCTGGCTACATCTCTGTATTAGGGGCAACATTGCTAAATATAAAAATATTAATTGAACCTGGTTGTACGAGATCTGATATGTGGTCATAGTTTGGTGAAATACTTGATTGGTCCTCCTCCAACTGGCATAATTTTGTATTTATCCGTCAACCAATGGGGAGTGATACATGGTCCCAGCTATCAACCCAATCCATGGATTCACATTCGTCCCATTCACCACTACTGCATGGAGAACAAAAACATGACAGTTTCCTTGTCCACATTTCAAGTATAGCATTGTCCGACATTCTAACTGAATGAAATGCTCGAGTTCCTTGGATGGTCTTGCACTCATATAACTGTGATCGATCTACATCCACCACCTCCCAAAAATATCTATGTACATGTGCTTTCCTGGTTGAGTTCCTTCCTTCTTGCTCCCTCCCCCACGACTAAAGCACACCATTCAACAATGGTTTTTGCATCTCGGATGATAGGTCCATTTGTGAACTTAATTTCTTACTTGCGTAATGCAGTCTTTATGCACGCACCTACTCCATAATGTTCATCTTTTCCATGTCCAGTCTCAAAATAGTTCCAAATATGTGGCACCTTGTGCCTTTTGTGGAGCATACACAACCATTGGAAGACACGGGCATTTTTGAATTTCCCTACACAACCGTCAGACCAAATCCAATGTTGTTCCATCTTTATACTGTTATCCTTCAAGTGATTGTAGAACATTTGAAAACTGTGTTGTACAAAAGTCAAGTCGTGAAACCTATCATCACTTATGTAGAAGTGATACTCCTTCAATATAACTCTATTGTCTTCAGTACTATCTACCCCATGTCTATAGGTGATATGGACCATTAGGCTGACCTAGTCTGAGTGATAGTATTGACTCTGAATCTCATTTTGCGGTTGAAGAGTGTAGTTTTCCGCAAAATCGACCACTGAAAGGATAGTCCCAATAGGAAATGTATCCCCGCACATTCTAAACTGCTCATCTTGCCAACGAGCCACATGCACATGCTTTACATACTGTTGTGTCATTTCAAAGAATTCCTCTATGAAGTCGCAAACCCGTACCTGGTAGATCAACAATAAATACATTATATCAGTAGATTTTTACATATGAAATTGCAATCTGAAGAAAAAATCGTGTCTAATAACTCATTACCAACCTGAGAAGTGACCAATTGTATTTTTTTTCTTTCGTTCCCTCCATCAATATCATACGTGACATATTTGAATGACTGCAAGTTCACCTCCTGCCTCCCAATTTCATGCTCATCGGTCACATGTATGCATTTTTCCAATAATGCGAATCCACCACACCCTAGGCATGTCCCATCTATGCAAGTTTTTTGATACAATGTGCAATCGTTTGGCCTGCTACACAAAATGCTATGAATAAAGTCTCTAGATGGCATTGGTGGTAATGTAGCTGAGCATTCCTGCAAAAGAGTGTTATGCAATACACGAAAAGTATATGTATATGTGCCATAATAGTAACCATACTCAATGTGGTATTGACAACAACATGTGTTACGAATTGTGTTTATTTTAACATACCATGGTTTTCATTTTTCAAAGGATCTTTGGCCCAACTCAAGTTCGTTATGTTCATTCCTAAATCTCTCATATAATTTTGTTTGTGTCATATCAAGAAAATGTTTAATGTGTGGTTCACGATCCTTTGAACCCCTTCTCAATTTTAATACATATTTTTGGTTGGAAGAAGGTCTAGTGTTGTCATGCCAAAATGCTTGCACTAATCCCTTTACCGCATCAATGAGCTTCATATCAGAGCGTGGCAACCTGCCAATCAAGGCCCAAACATTTGTTTGACCGGTTTCAAGTTGTTCTCTTTGAACACAATACCTACCAAGTGTCTTCACATTGAAATTAATAATTTTGGATGTAGGTTTAAGAAAACGAAGTGCGTTAGTGTTTTTGTTCACGATTGATTGAGACAACACAAGACGAGCTGCATTGCAATCCTTTGAGCGAGATTTCTTTCCAATTGTACTAAATGCATCTACTAAACTTTTAACAATATGAGCACTTGGTTCTAACTTTTTGGTTATCTTTATCTTTAACGTTCTTCTAACAACATCCATAGACCTAGATTTTAACAATGATAAAAATAATTTGCACTTGTCCCCATCACATTTAGAATAAAAAAAGTGATCTAGTATTTATCGAGTTTGATAAGCAATAGCACGTTTAGACAACATACCTTCAAGTGAGCTAATGAGAGTTTCATCAACCTGTATATGTTTCGGAGTTCTTCGGTGTGCAGTTTCTAATGGAGGTAAGGGTGTTGGAACTGGAGCATGTACAACATCAACAAGATGCTCCAGTGTTTCAATATGAGCCTCTTGTATTTCATTCTCTTGGACGTTCTCCATGACATTTGATTCTTTCGTTGTAAATCCTCCACTCAATTCCTCTCTAACTTCGTCGCTTATATAACCACTACCCAACAAGTCATTCACTACCATATTCTAAGGTTGACTTGATGTGGGAATTGAAATGTTGGGTGCTTGTTCATCAAATGTTGTTGAAATTGAGGGCCCCTCTAGTGAATTTCTTTGTTTTTCTTGAGGTGGATGGGTAGGAACGACCGTGGCATCATCTATGGTTGGAATTGGATGAGTTTCCATGGAATGCCTACGATTCCACATGTCCAATCTTTTATTTTCTCTAACTTCTTCCATGGTTTCTTGAGGATTCTCTTTCCTTTCCGATTTCCTTTTTCGATCGTGTGAATTCCCCATGACCACAATGAGAAATAATAAGAAAATAGATTCTAGAGGTGTGCTCAACTATTCAAATATCCAAATTCTTTCTCAATTGTGAATATATAGGTTCTTCAAGCTTGCTCAATTGTCAATATAGATACTTCCTCAATTGTGAATATAGATTCATCAATCTTGCTCAAATGTGAAAGTAAAGTTTCTACCTCACTTGTGAATATAGAAAATTCTTCATTTCTGAATATAGATTCTTCAAGTTTGCTCAATAGTGAATGTAGATTCTTTTTCAATTGTGTTCATATAGATTCATCAAGCTTGCTTTACATTATGAATGTAGAATCCCCTTGAAGCTTCCAATTGTGAATGTAGAATCCTCTTGAAGCTTGAAATTGTGAATGTAGAGTCCTCTTGAAGCTTGCTAATTGTGAATGTGGAATCCTCAATTCCAAATGCTAAGTGTAGAATCCTCTTCAAGCTTGTTGATTGTGAACATAGAGTGTCTTGAGCTTCCTCAATTTCCTTGAATGTTCACTGTGAAGTATTCTGTTGTATGGGAGACGGGAATACGAGAAACAAAACGCAAGATTTAGGGTATAAAAGCATTCAGCTGAAATTTTGCACAGACAAAATGCGCTAGCATTATGTACACACATAATGCACTAGCGTTATGGAAAAGCAAAATACGCACACGTTTCTGTAATCATAAAAAAAATCCTAGACATTTAATATGTTTGGTGCACGGCTAAATAACGCCTACTTGCACAAAATGAGAGAAACCACTTATACTATGAAACGAGAACTTGACACAGTTCTCATTTTTCTCTCTCCTAATTTTAGTAGCTATTTTTACCTCCGTTTCAAAAAGGGTTGATGCCAGTATCACACATTTTCATTTTGAGGCATTTTTTGGGGCCTTTGAATTATATTTGTCGTAAAATATATTTAATTTCTATTTTCAAGTGTGTTTTTTAGAAATTTAACAAAATAACATACATTTATAAGCAATTTATAATAAAAAACATATACATTTTGCAATTTTTTCTAGAAAATAAAACATTTTTATGGACAAAATAAGACATTTTTATTGACAAAATTATAAAAAATTTCAGAAAATAAAGACATTTAAAACCATTTTCAATGAATTTTTAGAGATTTTTTCTATAAAAATGATACTATTTCATATTATTTTCTGAAAAGTGACGATTCACATAAATTCAAGAAAACTATACCATATATTTGTAAAAAACACATTAAAAATATTATATATAGAAATTTTATTTCTAAAATAAAGTCTGAAGTCAAAACATTACTAATATATCTTATCAAAAAATTGCCAAATTTAAAATTTTCTTCAAGACATGAAACTAATCAACACTTTAAGTTATTAGGCACTTTTAGTCTCTTGTAATATTTATTGGAATGAGCATAGTTGACACATACATCTATCTTCACAGATTTTTGTATTACTTTGTGGTTTACAGTCTTTTACTATTTCATCCATTAATAGAATTTGGGTTTTTTTATATTACTATGTTCTTTGCAATATCTTCTTTTGTATATTTTCATTTTATCTTTCTTCCTTCATTCTATGAAAAAAATATATCAAACATCTCTTCCCTATACCATTGATTTTTATGAACATGATACATTATAAACAGGGAAAATATATTTAATCAATTGGAACACAGATGTCTAAGTGTTAAGACTCCATAGGAGCCCAAATATTTGTATTTTATCAATATTAAAAAGAAAAATATATGATTATAACAAGTGACTATAATCACAATCACATTAGAGAAAACAAATAACTGATAGAAACACACAAAGCCTAGTTCGTGTCTTAAAAATTTAGACATGGAATATATCTATATATCTATGTAGAAAGGTTGAACACCACAAACTTCACAAGGAGGGTTATCTTAATTGGCAATATAAAATATGCCTTTGCTCCATTCTTAAAAATATATCTAGAAAGATAGAACACTTCAAACTTCACAATGAGGTTTATCTTAATTGCCACTATATGCTTGCCCACCACTCTTATCAATTGTTTCTTTGAATATTGTTAGAAAAACAGGATCGCAGAGCAATAACAATAAACAGAAATGCAAATATAATCACACATACACATTACAAGAGAGACACAGATATATCGTGGTTCACCCAACTTGGGCTACGTCCACACTGAATTTGCCAGTCCTTATTATTATTACCGTCCAGCAAGTCGAAGGGATACAACCTGCAGCACAACCGCTGCACTTCCTCTTCTCTGTTTTACAGTCTCTCTCCAGATCTCAAAGATCTTTACAATGCATAAAACCTAATACATCAACAACCCTAGCCGTATTACAATGTCTTTCTTTTATAAGGGAAATACAATGGGAAAATACCACGGGATACCCAAAACCATGGGCCCACAAAACAGCTGGCGAAAACAGCCCCAAAAATTTTCTTCGGGGGCGTTGCCCCCGAACCCCCATTTCTCGGGGGCGCTGCACCCGAACCCCCGTCGGGGGACCGCTGGCCCCCGGACCCCCCAGCCAAGGGGGATGGTCCCCCCTGGAACCCCGTGGGGGGGGGATGCCCCCCCACACCCCCCCCGCTGGGATGAGTGTACAGTCCACCTACATATCATATAGAACTGGGGTACAAACACGGCTAATACAATATCATCTATGAGACTGGAAGATCTGGCTCCACAACCAACAATCTCCCACTTGGAGACTGATCACAGCAACTCCACCGCTGCTGCACTTGCTGGACTTGGACTTGGCAAATTTCTCCTCTTCACCTTCATGCTAGAAGGCCAACTGAAACCGAGCATGAACTCAGTTTCTCTCTGGTCACTACCTTTGTGAACATGTCTGCAGGATTCTGGCTAGTATGTATCTTTTCCAACTTTAACAGTTCATCTTCCAAAACAGAGCGTATGAAATGGTACTTGAGCTGTATATGTTTCGTCCTGGAATGGAATGCTGAGTTCTTTGCAAGGTGAATGGCACTCTGGCTGTCACTATACAATCTGCTATCCTTCTGCTTCTTACCCACTTCCTCCATAAACCTCTGCAACCAAATCATCTCTTTACTAGCCTCTGTAATGGCAACATACTCTGCTTCTGTTGTTGAAAGTGCAACAACCTTCTGTAGTTTTGAAATCCAGCTTACTGCTGTTCCACCTACAGTAAACACATACCCTGTGGTACTCCTCCTGCTATCGTTGTCACCTGCCATATCTGCATCAACATATCCCTGTAGAACAGTGTCTGAACCTCCAAAACATAATGCCTCAGTGGTAGTGCCTCTCAAATACCTGAGAATCCACTGTACTGCCTTCCAATGTTCTTTACCTGGATTGTTCATATATCTGCTCACAACTCCCACTGCATGTGCAATATCTGGTCTTGTGCACACCATGGCATACATCAAGCTGCCAACTGCTGATTGATAGGGAACCTTGGACATGTAATCTATCTCTTCTTGTGTCTTGGGACACATTTCCTTACTTAGACTGAAATGGCTAGCCAAAGGTGTACTTACAGGTTTTGCATTCTGCATTCTGAACCTCTCCAACACCTTTTGTATGTACTCACTTTGAGACAATGTCAATTTGCGATTTTTTCTGTCTCTTGTTATTCTCATACCAAGGATTTGCTTTGCAGCACCCAAATCCTTCATCGCAAATGAATTAGCTAGCTTCCTTTTGAGTACATTTATATCCTGCATGTCAGACCCTGCAACAAGCATGTCATCCACATACAATAACAAGATAATATATGTTCCATTGTCTAGCTTCTTGAAATAAACACAGTGGTCAGAATGACATTTACTATAACCTTGTTCTGTCATAAACCTGTCAAACTTTATATACCACTGCCTTGGAGCTTGCTTCAAGCCATACAAGCTCTTTTTCAACCTGCATACCAGATCCTCCTTACCTTTGACCTCATACCCTTGTGGCTGCTGCATATATATTTCTTCCTCCAAATCCCCATGGAGGAAGGCTGTTTTTACATCTAATTGTTCAAGATGCAAATCTTCTACTGCCACTAGACTTAAGATAGTCCTAATTGAAGTCATCTTTACAACAGGAGAAAATATTTCATCAAAATCTATACCTTTCTTCTGTGCAAACCCCTTTACAACAAGTCTGGCCTTGTACCGCTTCTTACCTCCTTCTTCTTCCTTCAACCTGTAAATCCATTTGTTTTGCAATGCTCTTTTTCCAGCAGGCAACTTAACCAAATCCCAAGTCTGGTTTCCTACCAATGAGTCCATCTCCTCATTCATGCCTTGCTCCCACTTCTTTCTAGTTTCCACCTGCATTGCTTCTTCATAACATTCTGGTTCACCAGAATCAGTCATCAATAAATAATACATTGAAGGAGAGTATCGTTCAGGGAGTCTACTTAACCTGGTAGATCTTCTTACAGTTGCAGGAGTTTCAGGTACTTGCTGCTGCTCTTGATTTTCTGGCACCTTTGGAACTTCATTTTCTTTAACTTCATCAAGCACTATGTACTCTGTGCTTTCCTTTTCCTGTTTCTTTCCCTGTAACTGATCTTTATACATGACCTTTTCATTTAATATCACATCTCTACTCCTGATGATTTTGTTATTTTCATAATCCCATAAACGATAACCAAATTCATCAACCCCATATCCAATAAAGGTACATTTCTTGGATTTAGCTTCAAGCTTTGTTCTATTTTCTTTATCAATATGGACAAATGCTTCACAACCAAACGTTCTCAGAAATGAGTAGTTTACCTTTTTATCTGTCCATGCTTCCTCTGGAATACCACCATCCAAAGCACTTGAAGGTCCTCTGTTTATTAAATAAACAGCAGTATTTACAGCATCCGCCCAAAACTGTAAGGGCAACCCTGCATGCAGTCGCATACACCTTGCACGCTCCATGATCGTTCTGTTCATCCTTTCTGACACACCATTTTCCTGTGGTGTTCCTGGGACTGTCTTCTCTCTACGAATCCCATGGTATGAACAGTAACTATCAAACTCCTTGCCGCAGTACTCACCTCCATTATCAGATCTGAGACACTTCAATCTTTTTCCTGTCTCATTCTCAACCAAAGCTTTCCACTTCTTAAAAGTAGCAAACACATCAGATTTCTGTCTAATGCAATAAACCCAAGTTTTTCTAGTTGCATCATCAATAAATGTAACATAATAATGAGAGCCACCAAGATATTGTACCTGAGCTGGTCCCCATACATCTGTATGCACAAGCTCTAATTTTTCATTCTTCTTCTGTTTCCCAACCCTGAGAAATCTGACTCTCTTCTGTTTTCCATAAACACAGTTTTCACAGAATTCCAAACTTACCTGCTTCAAATCCGGCAGCAACTTCCTTGAGTGGAGAATCTGCATCCCCTTCTCACTCATGTGGCCAAGCCTATGATGCCACAATGCTGTATCTGTTCCTGTGGAAGCTAAAGAGATAGAATGGTCAGTATTATGAGGACATAAATACAACGTACCTACTCTGTCTCCTTTTTCTATCACCATTGATCCTTTAGTGATCTTCCACCACTTTTCTCCGAACGTAGATAGACAGCCGCCATCTCCCAACTGCCCTGTTGAGATCAGATTTCTTTTCATAGCAGGAATATGCCTAACATCTTTCAACAACCAATCAGTTCCATTCTTAACTTTTATCCATACCTTACCCATTCCAACAATTTTACATGGCTCATCATCACCCAATAAAACATGTCCAAAATCGCCAGGAACATACTCATGAAAGTATTTCCTATGGGGTGTAGCATGACATGAAGCTCCTGAATCTACTACCCAATAATCACTAGTATTATCTAATGCAAGAATCAAAGCATCTTGTAACACATCACCTGCTACATTTGCTTCCTGGGTAGTTTCCTTCTGTGCATCTCCTTTCTTCTTTAGAGATTTGCAGTCTTTCTTCAGATGTCCTTTCTTTCCACAGTTCCAGCACTCTATCTTTCCCAGTCTGGACTTAGATCTGCCCGTTTTAGACTTTCCACGATTACCTTGGCTCTTTCCTCTCTCCTTTTGTCTTCCTCTGCTCTCCATGGTCAACGCATTACCTGATGTCTCACCTGTGCTTTTCCTTCGCATTTCCTCGCTAAGAATAACACCAATAACATCATCAAATTTCAAGGTGTTTGAACCAGAGACAGAGTTACTTACAGCCATGACCAAGCTATTCCAGCTTTCTGGCAATGAACACAAGATTAGAAGAGCCCTAACCTCATCATCAAAGGTCACACTTACAGAACTTAGCTGATTTGTAACCGTATTAAACTCATTTAAATGATCAGTAACAGATCCACCTTCAGACATCTTCATATTAAATAAACGCTTCATTAGAAATACCTTGTTGGAAGCCGAGGGTTTTTCATACAGCTTACCCAATGCTTTTATCAAACCCTCTGTTGTCGTTTCTTTTGAGATATTGAAAGCCACCGACGAAGCCAGGCTCAACCGTATTGTTCCCAGAGCCTTTCTGTCAAGAACCACCCATTCTTCGTCCTTCATAGTCGTCGGCTGCTTTGCTTTTCCTCCCAACGGTAGGTATAGATCCTTCTGGTACAGATAGTCCTCCATTTGCATCTTCCATAACCCGAAGTTTTGGCCGTTAAACTTTTCGACCTTAAACTTTCCTTCTTCTTCCATTGCTCCCACTCGAACCAGAAACCCTAGCTTCCTGCGGGTTTAACTGCCAAATAGACCTTTGGCTCTGATACCAATTGTTAGAAAAACAGGATCACAGAGCAATAACAATAAACAGAAATGCAAATATAATCACACATACACATTACAAGAGAGACACAGATATATCGTGGTTCACCCAACTTGGGCTACGTCCACACTGAATTTGCCAGTCCTTATTATTATTACCGTCCAGCAAGTCGAAGGGATACAACCTGCAGCACAACCGCTGCACTTCCTCTTCTCTGTTTTACAGTCTCTCTCCAGATCTCAAAGATCTTTACAATGCATAAAACCTAATACATCAACAACCCTAGCCGTATTACAATGTCTTTCTTTTATAAGGGAAATACAATGGGAAAATACCACGGGATACCCAAAACCATGGGCCCGCAAAACAGCTGGCGAAAACAGCCCCAAAAATTTTCTTCGGGGGCGTTGCCCCCGAACCCCCATTTCTCGGGGGCGCTGCCCCCGAACCCCCGCCAGGGGACCGCTAGCCCCCGGACCCCCCAGCCAAGGGGGATGGTCCCCCCTGGAACCCCGCTGGGATGAGTGTACAGTCCACCTACATATCATATAGAACTGGGGTACAAACACGGCTAATACAATATCATCTATGAGACTGGAAGATCTGGCTCCACAACCAACAAATATAATTTTATTGATTTTATTATAAGATATATAACAAAATTCTTAAACTATTAAAAACCTATGTACAAGACTGTGGAAATGAGGTATATATGTTTGTGAAAATATCATAACATTGAGCTAAAGAGATACCTATGTACAATAAATATTATTTTTACTAATATTTATATCTAAATTAAAACCTTTTACACTTTTTATAAAAAATCAAAATCATTATTAAACCTTAATAACCTAAATCTTTCTATCTTTGGAATGATGGAAATAATCTAAATCTTTAAAATGAAGATAGTTGTTGTCAATATATACATATATTTGATAATTTTATTAAATGTAGTTACAAGTTCAAGTTCCTCTATTATAATTTATTTTTCTAAATCTTTACAAGTTCTATTTCGAGTATTAAAATATTTTTCAACAGATCACCCCTATGCCACTTTGCCACACACCATGCAGGTTTCTCAGCGGATGATAGTTTCCATTCAAACCTCTCTTTTAGAGTAGACTTGATTTCAATTGCATCGATTCGCTGTGAAAGTCACCAACCGTACGTCGTTTTCCAGAAATTAAAAACTACTTTTCATCGAAACCTACACCAAATCACGCCTCGTAAGATTCGATTTAGTTACGTGTTTGTTACTTCATCTCTATTGAAATGATCTTCTCCCCATTCAAAGTCTACATTTCAGAAGAATAAATTTGATTTCAGTGGAATCCGGTAGTTTTGAAAGTTATTGAGATATATGCATACCACTGGAGGCCCAAATATTTGTTAATCCCTGGACTGATGGCAGAACTTGATCATTTTCCACTTCTGGCTATTATGGTGGTGGCATGCCTGGAATTTGATGTCCCACGGGACATATTTAGAAAATTTGAACGTATTTGACATGTAATATTAAATGACACACGTCAGTGTCTACGTGTATCAAGAAAGAAAAACCGTCAATTTGAAGTCTAGTCCTGTACATCACCCATCATAAGTGCTCATGCTTGCAAGCATAACACTTAGCACTGCGATCGTTGTTTAATGAAATTAATGCTTTGGACCTTGGTAGCTCGGTTTGGTTGTTGCAGGCTTTAGTTTGAAGCTCGACTCCGATTGGTGGGACTGGGTAATTTGCAATACGGATCTATCACCGTTTGAGCTGAAATTTATTAACTTCATATTTCGTGAGAAAGAAAGAGTTGTGATCTTATTGCTATATATTATATATACTGTTGAAATATAGTTTGGCTAAAATATAAAAGTTTATTATGTATAATACAATTTGAGTTTCATTAGTATATTTATTATTATGAATGGTTGTTTTAGTGTATTTCTTTTTGCAAAAAATTATATTATTAAAATTGAAATTTCATATCAAAATGTAAAAGAATTTGTCTTGAGATCTTCTATTAAAATGTAAATAAGTTTGACATTCATGAATTTGTGTAAAACTTAAAGTGATAGGTATGAAAAATACAAGACCGTCATGAAATTTTTCTTTGACAGATAAAATATATTTGAAATTCTAGGCCTGGGTGGCGGTCGTGATTGCAGTCGGTCTTGCAGCCGACAATCAAACCGTGGGAAAAGGGTGCAGCCCCCACAAGTATGTGAGTGCAACATCGTTTATTAACAATCTGGATGTTGTTTTGCAATCCCTTCTTTCAAATCTATCCTCAGATGGCTTCACTACTTCAATGCAAAACAAATCTGGAAAAATGGATCCTGGAAGTGCTCTCTAGAACAGTTTGCGGTATTAAAATGCATTTCGATCGTTACAGTATTAAAATGCTTTTTAAATTTGTAATCGCGTCAAAATTCTTAGGCGTGAGTGAGCAGCTCCCGCTCACTTGGGCACCCAAGGGCTGCCCTCATGGCCTGCTCGATGCCGACTCACTTGGGCACCCAAGGCCCGCCCTCACGGCCTGCTCAATGCCCACTCACTTGGGCGCCCAAGGGTCGCCCTCACGGCCTGCTCGATGCTCGGCATTGAGCAAGCCGTGCGGGCGGCCCTTGAGCGCCCAAGTGAGCAGGAGCCACTCACTTGGGCACCCAAGGGCCTTCCTCATGGCCTGCTTGATGTCTGGCATCGAGCAGGCCGTGAGGGTGGCCCTTGGACACCCAAGTGCACGGCTCCTGCTCACTTGGGCACCCAAGGGCCGCGCTTACGTCCTGCTCAATGCCGGGCATCGAGCAGGCCATGAGGAAGGCCCTTAGGCGCCAAAGTGAGTAGGATCCGTGCACTTGGGTTCCCAACGGGTGCCCTCACGGCCTGCTCGATGCCCGACATTGAGCAGGCCGTGAGGGCGGCCCTTGGGTGCCCAAGTGAGCAGGAGCTGCTCAATCATGGCTAAGAAGTTTGACGTGATTACAAATTTAAAAAGCATTTTTGTTTTGGAATTAAAAGTCATATTAATATTCACTTTCATGGAGTTTATATCCAAAAACTATGTTCTGTCGCAAGGGCTTCAAAAGTTACATACATACTTCCTAGAGCAACTTTCCCTTTAAATCAAATATTTACATGAATTAGTGCATTATCAAAAAGCGTTCCTCTAGCTGGTCGTTTTGCCATCCTTCTACCTCAATGATGCTAGGAGGTACAACAAGTGCCATTTTAGAAAGCGAATATTTCTATAAACATGAGCAAAAGAAACTTGTTCAAAGGAGGTGATGAACTCTTTAATTGACAGAAGCAGATGTTGGAGGTGGGGAGCATTGATCCGAATTTTACCATTTTCCCAAACTATTACTATCTTTGAGTCCCCAAATCGCTGAATAGGATGCATAATATGAAAGATATATATAAGAATTTTGTTAACTAATATTTTTTAAAAAGTCAATTTGGGATGCATCAAATATTTTTACAATGAATAAATCAATGTTGTTTTAAGTTAAATATTTTTTTAAATATAAGGTTTACATGCTGCAATAAAAGTAATTTTATGACCTAATTATATATATATATATATATATATTTGTTTAAATCAAATCTATTGTACATCTATAAGTGGAAATGATTTGCTCCATGATAGTCATATATAAGGCAGTGAACTCTTATGTAATAATTGCATCAGTGATTCATAATGCCATATTGTGTTATTGTGTATATATTTCTCATGTGTCTATTTATCTTTTTTGATATGGTATTAGAGAGAGTGTGATTGTAGTACTAGTCGTGTAGGCAATAGATTTTTTTTCTTTTTTCTTGAAAAGATAAGCATGCTCTTCTCTTGCATTGAACAATGATCTAGATAATAAAAAAGGCTTGATAGAAAGAGTAGATTATCACAAAATGTTGTCAAGGAGTTACCATGCGGTATTGAAGGGAAGGAGTTGTGTAGTCAAGATAGTGGCCATTGAATGTTAATGAGTGTTTTGAAAGGATCACAAGGGGCAGAAAAATGATTACAACTAAGATATTGTTATGGTAGTCTCTATTCCTATAGTTGAAGATTTTTCAATGATTTTCTACTAGTTAAATTTATGTTCAACAATTTTTTTTGTAGTTTTTATTAATATTTTTCAATAGGAAGATATAGGGTTTCATCATTTAGTAATAAAGCTTATTTTGTATTATGGTTTTGACAAGTTGCAAGAAGATGGACCACAACCCATGCTCTCGGGTTTATCAAAGGAGATGTAGCCATTGCTAAAAATCCATCTGATATTGACATCGATAATGACCTTACTAACGAAGAGTACTTTTTGCATTTTAAGAAGCGATGCCTAGAAGACATGAATGCTTATAATGTAGATAAAGCTCAAGCATGGATGACTACTCAAATAGTTTGGAAGTTTGTGAATCTTGGGAATTATACTTTTACAAGGGTCATGAGATCACTTGATGGAGCACCCCGTCATCGAGTAGGCCATGAGGGCGGCCTTTGGGCGCCCAAGTGAGTGGCTCCTGCTCACTTGGGCACCCAAGGGCCACCCTCACGGCCTGCTTGATGTCGGGCATCGAGCAGGCCGTGAGGGTGGCCCTTGGGTGCCCAAATGAGTGGGAGATACTCACTCACGACTAAGAAGTTTGACGCGACTACAAATTTAAAAAGAATTTTAATACTGTAATGATTTAAATGCATTTTAATACCGCAAACTATTCCAGAGAGTGCTTTCATCTCTTAACTAGAGGTTTTCACTCTTTGACTTTTAATTCCAAAACAAAAATTTCATCTCTTAACTAGAGGTTTCCCATATCTTAACCATGTGAATTTTCAGCCTTATGGATGTTATGAAATAGAAAAAAAAATAGAAAAAATAAACAATATTTCAATCCTTGACAACCCCAATCAACTAGGCAATTTAAGAGATAACATATCAATGTGTTCCAATAAGTTTCAACCTTTAAATAGGGCAATCTTGTCACACATATCACATATCCAAGAACACTTATAACACTTGGGCTCCCAGATCAAAATCAAAATATTTACATTCGTATATAATATGTAAAACATAAGTTGGGCACAAAACAAATGTTGGAATTAATATATGTTTCATTTTTAAACTTGTAATGTTGGAAACAATACTTTTGATTAATTATAAAATTTAGTATTTTAACTTTTTTTAATTGATAATATTCTTGTCATTTCAAATCTTATATTTAAAATGAGTAGACATATAAAATGAGTTTTAACCTCTAAAGAAGTTTTAAACTCTAAATAAGTTTTTGAATATTTATATGAATTATTTGTTCTTGTATGGTCTAATATATTATTTCATTATGAATTGCATCATAATTTCTTTGGTTTTTATTTGTTAGAGTGGTGAAATTATTTATGATTTTTTTGTTTGTTTGTTTATATGCAAGTTTCAAAAAAGTTGTAATTTATCTCTTGAAGAAAAAAAAATTTCCAATTTAGGGGTTGATTTTAAATTTTTTGTAAACAAGAGTATGGGATGTTTAGGCCATGGCTCTATTTTTTAACAACAACAAAAAATTCGTGTATACTGGTATCAACACTTTTCTATTTGGGGGGTGTTTTTGGTGTTTTTTATTATAAAAATCAACGTTTTTATGTCTAGAGTTCTCGTTCATAGTATAAAGTTCTTGTTTCATAGTATAAGTGGTTGAGAGCGTTTCTTCATGCAAAAATGCGCTAGCGTTATTGTAATAATCACAACCTTATTCAATAGTTTATTTAATAGTTTCTATGGGTTAGGAGGTTCAATAGGGATTTGGTGTTAGGGGCTTAGGGATTAGAGATGGGGGGTGGTTAGTTAGGGGTAAGGGGCTAGGAGGGGGGGTTAGTTAGCGGTAAGGGGATACGAGGGGGGTTAGCGAGGGGGAGAGAGAGAGAGAGAATAAGAAAGGGGGTTAGTAATGGTTGGGAGAGAGAGAGATAGAATAAGAAAGGGGGTTAGTAATGGTTGGGAGAGAGAGAGAGAGAGAGAGAGAGGAGAGGGTGTTAGTTGCAGGGAGTGAGAAAGAGAGATGGGAGGTGTGGTTAGAGGTAGGTGGAGGTGTAGGGAAGAGAGAGAGACTGAGTGAGCCTGGGTTAGTACGGGATCGGGAGATGAGGGGAGAGAGATAGAGAGGAGGCGGTTTTGGGCTAGGGGGAGTAGCAGAGAGATAAAAAGAGTAGGATGGTTAGGGATGGGGGAGATGTTAGGGAGAGGGAGAGGGGGTTTACAGAGAGAGAGAGAGAGAGAGAGAGAGAGAGAGAGAGAGAGAGGTGTAAAACTAGGGAAGAGAGAGTGATGCCGACCATGATGAAGACGATGATGATGATGAAGATGATGACGGTGATGATGATGATGAATAGGATGATGATGATGACGGTGATGATGATGATGAATAGGATGATGATGATGATGAATATGGTGATGATAATGATGCTAAAGATGGTGATGATGAGGACGATGAAGATAATGATGATGATGATGAGGAGGGATGATGATGATGATGATGATGACAATGAAGATGATGGTGATGATGAAGACGATGAAGATGATGGCGATGACGACCACAACAACGATGATGATGATGATGGTGATTAATGATGATGATGAGGAAGATGGAGATGATGATGATGATGATGATGATGATGGTGACGAGGATGATGATGATGATGACGACGATGATGAATATGACGATGAGGATGATGAAGATGAAGATGATGGTGATGAATATGATGATGATGATGATGGTGATGATAAAGAAGAAGATGTTGTTGATGATGATGATGATGATGATGATCATCATCATCAACATCATCATCATCATCATCATCATCATCATCATGTAGTGGTAAGGGAGGGGGGATTAGGAGAGAGAGAGAGAGAGAGAGAGGGAGAGAGAGACAGGTGTAGAAGCAAGGAAGAGAGAGTGAGAGAGGGGGGTTAGTTAGGGGTAAGGGGATAGGAGGGGGGTTAGTGATTGGGAGAGAGAGACAGAGAGAGGGGGTTAGTAATGATTGGGGGGGGGAGAAGGGGGAGAGAGAGAGAGAGGAGAGGGTGTTAGTTGTAGGGAGAAAGAAAGAGAGATGGGAGGTGTGTTTAGAGGTAGGTGGAGGTGTAGGGAAGAGAGAGAGAGACTGAGTGAGCCCGGGTTAGTAAGGGCTAAGGAGAGGAGGGGGTTTTGGGCTAGTGGAAGTAGCAAAGAGATAGAAAGAGTAGGATGGTTAGGGATGGGGGAGAGGTTAAGGAGATGGAGAGGGGGTTTACAAAGAGAGAGAGAGAAAGAGAGAGAGAGAGGTGTAAAACTAGGGAAGAGAGAGTGATTCCGATGATGATGATGATGATGATGAAGATGAAGATGATGGTGATGAAGATGATGAAGATGATGATGGTGATGATGAATATCATGATGAAGATGATGATGATGACGAAGATGGTGATGATGGTGATGATGAAGATAATGATGATGATGATGACGATGAAGATGATGATGATGATGATGATGATGATGATGATGATGATGACGATTAAGATTATGGTGATGATGAAGACGATGAAGATGATGGTGATGATGACCACAATGTTGTTGATGATGATGATGATGATGATGAATGATGATGATGATGATGATGATGATGAGGAAGATGGAGATGATGACGATGATGATGAATATGGTAATGAGGATGAGGATGATGATGATGAATATGACGATGAGGATGATGAAGATGAAGATGATGGTGATGAAGATGATGATGATGATGATGATGGTGATAAAGAAGAGGATGATGATGATGATGATGATGATCAATCATTAATCATCAATATTCATCATCATCATCATCAATCATCAATATTCATCATCATCATCATCATCATCCTCTTCTTTATCATCACCATCATCATCATCATCATCATCATGTAGTTGTAGGGGAGGGGGGATTAGGAGAGAGTGAGAGGGGAGAGAGAGAGAGAGAGAGAGAGAGAGAGAGAGAGAGGTGTAGAACCAAGGAAGAGAGAGTGAGAGAGGGGGTTTAGTTAGGGGTAAGGGGATAGGAGGGGTGTTAGCGAGGGGGAGAGAGAGAGAGATGCTGAGAGAGAGAGGGTTAGTAATGGTTGGGGGGAAAGGAGGGAGAGAGAGAGAGAGAGAGGAGAGGGTGTTATTTGTGGGGAGCGAGAAAGAGAGATGGGAGGTGTGGTTAGAGGTAGGTGGAGGTGTAGGGAATAGAGAGAAACTGAGAGAGCCTAGGTTAGTAAGGGCTAGGGAGAGGATGGGAGAGAGATAGAGAGGAGGGGGTTTTGGGCTAGGGGGAGTAGCAGAGAGATAGAAAGAGTAGGATGGTTAGGGATGGGGGAGAGGTTAGGGAGAGGGAGAGGGGGTTTACACGCACCGAGAGAGAGAGAGAGAGAGGTGTAAAACTAGGAAAGAGAGAGTGATGGCGATGATGATGATGAAGATGACGACGATGATGATGATGATGATGAAGATGACGACGACGATGATGATGATGAATATTATGAAGATGATGATGATGATGATGAATATGGTGATGACGATGATGAAGATGATGATGATGATGAAAATGATGATGATGATGATCATTACCATCATGATGATGATGATGATGACAATGACGATGATGATGATGATGATGAATACGATGAAGATGATGGTGATGACGACCACAACAATGAGGATGATGATGATGATGATAATGATGAGGAAGATGGAGATGAAAATGATGATGAAGAAGATGGTGATGAGGATGAGGATGTTGATGATGAAGATGATGATGTATATGACGATGAGGATGATGAAGATGAAGATGATGGTGATGAAAATGATGATGGTGGTGATGATGATGGTGATGATAAAGAAGAGGATGATGATGATTATGATTATGACGATCAATAATCATCATCATCCTCTTCTTTATCATCATCATCATCATCATCATCATCCTCTTCTTTATTGCAATCATCATCATCATCATCACCATCACCATCATATTCATCTTCATCATCCTCATTGTCATATTCATCATCATCTTCATCATCATCATCATCCTCCTCACCATATTCATCATCATCATCGTCGTCATCATCATCGTCATCTCCATCTTCCTCCTCCTCCTCCTCATCCTCATCATTGTGCTTGTTGTCTCCATCATCTTCATCATCTTCATCATCACCATCATCATCATCATCATCATCGTCATGATCATCTTCGTCATCATCATCATCATCATTATCTTCATCATCATCATCATAACCATCTTCATCATCATCATCATCTTCAACATAATATTTATCATCATCATCATCTTCATTATCTTCATCACCATCATCTTCATCATCATCATATTTCTCTCACCCCCTTTATCTCCATCTAACACTTCAAAACATTATTCTGTGAAGATAATAACGCGCGTGCGTTATGTTTATACAAAACGCTAGCGCATTTTTTATATAAGAAATGCGCGTGCGTTTTGTGTGACATTGAGCGTGAAAACAATAAAATTTGAATTTATATATAACGCCCGCGTGTTATTTGAATTTAAAAATAATGCACATGCGTTCCGGAGCACCTAATCACCCACTCCTCCCATGCCCACGTGTTATCCACAGTCCTATGTGGCTGGTTCAGACTTACCAAACCCGTGTTATGGAATTTACTACACCATAGCTAATTAGACATTTCCACCATTTTTCTCAATATGCGTGTTTTTCACTGCTCTCTACAACATGACATACATGAACATTATTGACAAAATTTTAGGCATAGATAGAATTTTTTATGCAGATTCCAAATATGTAATTCTTAAAAAAAATATTGAGATTTTCTATTTATTTCCTAATTTTCTTGTGTCATCACTCCCTAAGTCAAAAAACATATTGTTAGTGTTTATTCCGTAACTTTTTCATTTCACAACCATTTTTAAAAACAATTGTATGCTTCACTAGTATACACCTACCTCTATATGCTATAAAAAATTGAAGTTGAAATAACTGCATTAAGACCTTCAAAGGCTGCACCCACATTTGACGCACCGTTATCTAGGTTTGATCACTTACATAATTAAAAAAAAAAAAAAATTAAACATTTAATTTTGGAAAAATAGTGCTGCACCAGTGCTACGGATTCTATACATGTCTACTCATTTTTGTAGCCCGAAACTGTGATTTAGACATTGAAAGGCTGCACCCACAAAAATATATACCTTATCATTTAACAAAAAAATAAAAAAGTGACTGTTAGAAAACATGAAATTTGACATAGTTATGTAAATTTTCAATACTTAAAACTTATATATTCGGAAACGTGACTCCATTTCCTACGTTTCATATTTTTTACTCGATGCAAGATATCTTGTGTAAGTATCTCAAAAAAACCATGTAAGTTGAGGGATTCCTGATTTTTCATTTTTCTATTGCTTCTAACGCGCCAAAAGTGACCCTCATTAGCTTGCACATGCCCATTAATATTATTGTCAATCATTAAAGTTAATCGTTAATAATGTTAATTGACTTATTAATATAAATATTAAATTATTTTATGATGGTGATTAACATCCACTGAGACCAACTTTGGTCTATCGGACCTTAAGTACAGTATTGCTTGGTTTGCTTTAAAACTTTGTTCTTGTGCTCAAAAAGATTGGTGAGAAGCTTTCCTAGATCAGTATAGTTTTGGCAAGCTAGGAGCTTAGAAAGGTTTTTGTTGTAGCAAGTACTATGAAACTCAGATCGAATGTCGGTGTAAGCAAGGCACTCTAAGAGAAAGTGATTTTCATCCTCAATGCTCATAGACTCACAAATATGGCAAACCATTTCCTCCCATGGATTTTTAGCAAAGAGAAACGTCGTGTTTCGCAATGGAGCTCATGAGAGTTTGTTATAATCTTGGCTATATTATTTTTCTTCCTTGAACTAGTTACTACTGAGAGATACTTCTAATCTTCCAAATTACGGTTATGACCTCCTTGTAGTATCTTAATTTTCTCTTAACGCTAAATTTTTCTCACACCACAATATCTCTTTAATTTTATAAGTACTAATATTTTTTACATTATCGATTTTTTACAAAGTGTCATTTCATCAATACCCTAATGGTTTAACCAAGCCATGGCATCTTTACACCAACCCTACTTGAGGCATAGTTGGTTTTGAATTGAGTTTAAAGCAATTTTATGAAGTCTCTCATTTCCCATATTATTTATCTTATGCTTGTACATCAGGTGCCTAGTCATATCCATACTCTTGATGGGGTAAAGACCCACTTCTATGAGGAGAATAGGATAAGGCATATTGATTTTAATTTTGAGGTTAAAATTTATAAACCACTTCTGGATTTGATCAATCCTCCTCCAAGATTCTCTATAAATGCTACACCCCCATACTTCACAATCGTACAAGATAATGGGGATGACAAGAGTTTCAAAGAAGAAATTCTTTTTATCCCCCATGGCCAAGTTGGCTTATTTACAATTATTTTCAAGACCAAAATAAACTTTCCACCCTCCGTTAATAGTTTTTTCAATGATATAGTTCCAATTGAGCTTGTGATGAATATAAATTCCGAGATATTTGTAAGAAGACACTTCCTCCAGTTTTCTATTATCATAAACAAAAATGGCATAGGTGTCTTTTGTAGATTTTAGAATCATAACTTTTTTTTTGTCGGTGTTAACATTCATATCCATGTTAAAGAAAAAATCTTTGAGAATTCTTAATTTCTTATTGACATCAGAGGGATACCTTTCCATAAGAACAATATCATCAGCATAAAGTAGGAGGATGATAACTATCCTATCCAAGATCGTGTCGACGCAACCTACTTCTTCTAAACCCCATTCTAGTTTATCGATGTCAATGCCAAAAAGGATAGGGCAGAGGGGGCATCCTTGCTTAAATCCAATATTATAGTTTATATCTATTGATCACCGTTCATTATTCTTAAACTTGGAAATGACCTTTTTGTATAACCTTATAGCAGCAGCTGTCAACCTAAAAGGAACCTTAAGCTCCTCTACCCTATTCCATAGGTTATTTTTAGGCACCGTATCAAAAGATTTTCTAAAATTCACAAAGCGGAAAAAAGGTCAGACTTATTATTACGACATTCCTCTGCAATGATCCTAAGTGGAACGAGGTGGTTCATGGTTTAATGATTCGCTCTAAAACCTACTTGACCTTTATCCCGCTTACCTTCCATTTCTAGCCATCTGTTGATCTTATTTTCTAAGATAATACCGTATAACTTGCTAAGGGAGGTCTAATCATAATGGTACGAGAATTAGAGGGGTTATTTTTATCACCACTTTATAAAATAGGGATAATGAGGCTATGAGTCCTATTGATGTATATGTAACTTCGGAATGTATTTCACCTATGTATATTGTACTCCTATAGAGATGTTATTATTCCTCTATACGGAAGTGTTGTCATTTGTATTGACAAGTGTCGCAAGTGTCGTAACTTGTTGTGATGGATTATTAGACCATCGAGTGTGGGGTTGGCCCTATTTAGTTTAACCATGGGTTATTAGACTGAGTTAGACAAGTCATCCCTGTTTGGTTATTAGGTAGGAAAGGTCATGTATAAATAGAGATTGGGAGATCTCTATTTTGATCATCTCATTACTCACTCTTAAATCACTTGGAAAGTGGCGCACATGTGAGGAGGAGGATCAGCTGCTAGGAGAAGACTATCTCTTGTACTTTGGTTGTATCATTGCTCTCCCTATCTTTGAGGAAGTTGTGGGGTTTTTCACCTTTATGGTTTTCCCTAGTGAAATTTTGTGTGTCTATTGTCTCATGTGATTGCTTGGTGTGATTGATATGCATTGTTATACTTGATATGCTGTACATGTTATTCTCTCAGTAAAGATCCTAGAGTATATTGAATTAATGCTAAAAAATTAACATGGTATCAAATCTTCCCTAAGAAGAAGACATTGTGTAGTGGAAGAAATTAGGGTTTCTTGTTTATTGGGTTTATCTCCACATATTTTGGAAAGGAATCAAGGTAGATTGACTCTACTCATCAAGGATAATCTTTTTGTCCAATCAGAATTCAATTCTGGGCACTTTCATTTTTGGCCCTAAAAATTACGGTTTCCACAAAAATAAGAATTTCTGAATTCTGAGGACATAGCTGGAAGCTCCTTGGAAAAATCAAAGTTTAGAGCTTTAGATCGATATTTTTGGTTGGGTAAAACTCCGGGAAACTCAATCCCTAATTCAGGGTCCTCCCTAGTGAATCCGGGAAGACTAAAGGCATTTCTGAAGGGTGAATCTTTGCAGATTTCAAATTATGAATATACTAGGCTGATCAGCTCATCAAGGCGCATCTTTTTATCCTTTCAGAAAGTTGAAATTCACATTTTGAATTTTTAGGGTTTCTCTAACAAACCCTAATCCGGCACCAAATCCAGATTTCTGTAAGTCAAGTGGTAAGACCTAAATCTTTTCTATTTCCATTTGAAGTACCTTTTAAGATGTCTCACCACACCAAGCTTGAGGATAAGCTTGAAGTGGCTGATAACTTCCGAGCATGGAAGTATAGGATTGGGTTATTCCTGGAAGAAAATGAATTGGACACCTACATAAGTTCTGAGGTCCCTGTCCCAGAGGAAGAAGAGGCTAAGGCCTTGCATAAGAAGAACTTGGTCAAGGCAAAGAGGATCATTGCTGATTCTATCAAATACCATCTCATACCACATGTGTCATCTCTAAAGACACCCAAGGAGATGTTTGATTTCCTAACCAAGATATTTGAAGGAAAGAACATAAATCAGAAGATGACTCTGTGGAATCAATTGAAAGGGGTAAAGCTTCAGAATCGAGAAACCATTCAATCCTATTTATCTAAGGTCTCTCAAATTAAGGAACAAATTGAAGCCGTTGATGAAGTAGTGGACAATGGTGAAGTTGTCGTGACCACTTTGAATGGCCTACCTAGGTCATGGGACTCCTTCATCCAAGGAATATGTGCAAGAAGAAAACTAATCTCCTTCAGTAGGATGTGGGAAGAATGCTCTCGAGAAGAGGCTAGGCTTGTGGCCCAAGAAGAAAAGATGGGGAATGAAGATCAAGCCCTCACAGCACATGCCAAGAAAGGAAAATTCAAGAAGGATAAATATCATAGGAAATCTTCTCACCATACACATAGGGAGAACTCTAAGAATACCTCCCATGGTAGATGCTTCACATGTAATGAGAAGGGACACTTTGCTTGAGATTGTCGAAAGAACAAAAGAGATTCCAACATAAACAAGAAGAAGGGCACCAAGAAAAGATATCATGCTCATGCTGCTGAGGATGATGAACCTCCCAAGAAGAAGGCTAGGGAAGAAAGCGATACTTCATCAAGTGAAGATGAATATGTTCTAATCTCTGCTCTAATAGGTACTATCTCTCATGGATGTAATGATTGGCTTATTGACAGTGCGGCTTCCAAACACATGACTGGGATTAAAGAATATTTTGCAAATCTATCTGAACATGAGTCACCCCATAAGGTGAAACTTGGGGATGACTATCAATATCCTATCAAAGGAAGTGGTGAAGCCTCCTACAACCTAGACTCTGGGAAGTATTTTAAATGAAAGATGTTCTATATGTACATGGGCTCAAGAAGAACCTACTCTCCATATCTGCATTAGATGCAAAAGGCATGAGGGTTGCATTTGTAGATGGCCAAGTCCTAATGTGGCCAAAAGGTAAAACTATAGATGATGCAGTGGTGATTGGAGAGCAAGAGGGAGGTTTGTACAAATTGAAGGGACAACCTGAACATGCCATGGTACATGAATCCATGGAGCCAAGTGAACTTTGGCATAGAAGGCTTGCTCATGTGCACTATAGAGCACTACCAATTGCAAGCAAAGCTGTAGAGGGTCTTTCTGAAATCAAGATAAACCATGAAGGTGTTTGCAAAGGATGTGAAAAAGGAAAGAACATTAAGAAGGCATTTCCAAGCAGTGAAATCAAAGCTAAAGGAATCTTGGAAATCATCCACTCGAATGTATGCGGTCCATTGTCATCCAGTTCTCTGAGTGGGTATGTATACTATGTCTCTTTCATTGATGATTTCTCCAGGAAGACTTGGGTCTACTTCTTGAAGAACAAAGATGAAGAGTTTGATAAGTTCAAGGAATTCAAATCCTTGATGGAAAATCAAACTGATAAGAAGATCAAGACCTTCAGATTCGACAATGGTGGAGAATTCACTTCAGGTGATTTCAAGAAGCTATGCAGTGATTCAAGGATTAAGAGGGAGTTGACTACTCCCTACAATTCACAATAGAATGGGGTTGCAGAAAGAAAGAATAGAACAATCATGGAAGAAGCACGGGCAATGCTGCATGACCAGGATCTGCCTATGCATCTATGGGAAGAAGCAGCTAGGATAGCTGTATATGTGCATAATAGAACACCTCACAAGATATTGGACAACAAGACACCAGAAGAGGTATTCTCTGGTAAGAAACCTGAAGTCATCCATCTCAGAATATTTGGTTGTCCAGTATACACTCATATTCAAAAGGAAAAGAGGACAAAGCTGGATCCTTCAGAAAAGAAGGGCATCTTTGTGGGGTATAGTGAAAACTCGAAGGCTTACAAAATATACTTTCCAGGGTTCAAGAAGATTGATGTCATCAGGGATGTAACATTTGATGAAAACTCAGCTTTTATCAAGTCAAGGAAGGCACCTATTGAAGATCATGAAGAACCAAAGGAAACCAGATTTCAAGACACTACCATGAATGAAGCAATTCCAGAAGCAGATCGTGAAGTTGAAGATCCACAAATACCTGTAGATCCACCCAGTGAGAAGAACTCTCACAAGAGGAAACCTGCATGGGCTAGAGAGCTCATTCAAGATGCAAAAGGTATGGCATTCCAGAAGAAGAACACAGAGCAAGGAAGAGAACTAGATCTCATACCAGCTATGTTGCCTTACTTTGTGACATTATGAACAAAGAACCTTCCAGTTATGAAGAAGCAATGGAAAAGAAAGAATGGAAGGATACCATGGTCGAAGAATACCATTCTATCATGAAGAATGGTGTTTGGGATGTAGTACCAAGACCAAAAGGGAAGTCTGTGGTGACTTCCAAGAGGATCTACAAGATCAAGCATGCTGCAGATGGCAGCATAGAGAAATACAAAGCAAGATTTGTAGCTCGTGGCTTCTCCCAGAAAGAAGGAATTGATTATGAAGAGACTTTTTCTCCTGTGTCCAGATACACTTCCATTAGATTAGTACTTGCTTTGGATACAGTAATGAAATGGAAGATACACCAATTGATGTCAAGACAGCTTTCTTGAATGGTGTAGTCGAGGAGGAAGTGTATGTGGAGCAGCCACTTGGTTTTGAAACACATGACAGGGAGTCATATGTGTGCAGGTTGAAGAAAGTCTTGTATGGCTTGAAGCAAGCTCCTATGCCTTGGTATGGTAGGATGGACAGTTTCCTATCTAGTTTGGGATTTACCAAGAGTAAAGCAGATTCCAACCTTTACTACAAGGTTGAGGAAGGAAATCCTATGATACTACTATTGTATGTGGATGACCTGTTTGTAATAGGTGAGGATTGTTTGATTGCCAATACCAAGAGGAAGCTTGCTGCCGAGTTTGAGATGAAGGACTTGGGGATGATGCACTATTTTCTAGGCATGGAGGTGTGGCAGAGTATAGATGGAATCTTCCTTGGACAAGGGAAGTATGCAGTAGATATCTTGAAGAGGTTTGGGATGATGGACTGCAAGGCCATGGCCACACCTATGGCATCGAACCTGAAGCTTCTGTGTGATGCTTCATCTGAGCCGGTTGATGTCACTATGTATCATCAGATGATTGGGTCCTTGATGTACTTGATGAACACGAGACCAGATATTTTCTTTGTGGTGAACACATTGAGCCAGTTCCTGACGGATCCCAGAGGTGTTCACCTGGTTGCTGTAAAGCATATTCTGAGGTACCTGAAGGGTACAATTGATTATGGGCTCAAGTATGATGCGAATCAAAAGTTTAACTTGCAGGTTTATGTTGATTCGGACTGGGCAGGTAGTGCTGTAGATAGGAAGAGCACTTCTGGGTGCTGCTTCATTATGGGATTAGGTGTGATCTCTTGGTTTAGCAGGAAGCAGTCCTACGTAGCACTAAGTACAACCGAAGAAGAGTATGGTGCAGCTTGTTCGGCTAGTTGTGAGGTAGTATGGCTTCGGAAGCTACTGTCTGAGTTATTTGATCTCCCGTTGGATGCTACTGGTATCTTTTGTGATAACCAAAGTTGTGTGAAGCTGTCTGAGAATTCAGTGTTCCACGATAGGTCGAAGCACATTGAGATCAAATACCACAATATCAGGGATATGGTGCAGAGAGGAGCAGTGGAGCTCCTGTATGTTGCGATGGATGAGCAGGTTGCAGATGTGTTGACGAAACCACTAGCCAGAGTGAAGTTTGAATATTTCAGAGAGAGGCTTGGTGTTCTTCAGATTGATGACACTTCGAGGAAGAAGTGATGTACACATTTGCTGGAGCCATTCCAAGCATGGTGAGAGGAGGATCCTTCCCATGGCTATGGATGTAAGCGTTGGATGATGAGCATCAGGATGATGCTCCAGTTACTACTCTGTATATGCATCATGTTGGATAATGGATATGATCAGTTGGATCATGTATATGTATATGCATCATGTTGGATGCTTGTGATGATCAGTTGGATCATGTATATGTATATGCATCATGTTGGATGCTTGTGATGATCAGTTGGATCATGTATTTGTATATGTATAAGGTGGATACATTGTGTGATCAGGTAGATCATGGATGAGGATATGTATCAGATATGCTTCAGGTGGATACATTGTATGATCAGGATGATCATAGTTGATGAGCTTCAAGATGTTGCTCCAGACAATATGTATTAGATATGCATCAGGTGGATGCATTGTATGATCAGGATGATCATAGATGATGAGCTTCAGGATGTTGCTCCAGATGATACGCATCAGGATGATGCTATGATGATGATCAGGATGATCATGTGATGTACATTGGGATGATGTATGGAGAGTATCAGATTGATACTCTGTGGTCATGGACAGGTTGTCTAGATGAGCATATAATAACGCCCTAGGAGATTTGTAGACACTCTTGCTAGGTTTTTCCAATGGCATATAGTAGCTCCCCGGGAGGTCTGGAAAATGCTCTTATTAGGTTTTGCTTAGAGGGACATATAATAGCGCCCTAGGATATTTATAGATACTCTTGCTAGGTTTTGTCCATGGCATAAAATAACTCCCTGGGAGATCTTGCAGGTTGTGCTGGGCACGTAATCAATCCTCGGATGCTCTTGCTAGGTTTTTCCAATGACATATAATAGCTCCCTGGGATATCTAGTAAATGATCTTGCTAGGTTTTGTCCGTGGCATGTAATAACTCCCTGGGAGATCTTGCAGGTTGTGCTGGACACATAATCAGTCCTGAGATGCTCTTGCTAGGTTTTTCTGGTTGCATATAATTTCTCCCTGGGAGATTTGCAGATGCTCTTGCTAGGTTTTGCCTATGGCATATAATCGCTCCCTGGGAGATCTGACAAATGCTCTTGCTATGTTTTGCTTGGTCACATGTAATATCTCTCTGGGAGATCTTGCAGGTCGTGTTGGGCACGTAATAAGTCCTGAGATGCTCTTGCTAGGTTTTGTTGATGCACGTAATAAGTCCTGAGGATCCACAGTATGACCAGTGATGATGAAGACCTGCAGGTGGTGGGCCTACATCCAGTATGAAAAAGAACTAGCTCTGTAGAACTTCCTATGACAAGTAGATCAATTGATTAAGATATCAGCAGCAGTGACGATGACGATGAATCGAGGACGATGATTCGTTGATGATGATCCAGAGAAGAAGACTTGTGCTAGGAGATCTTTGTTGAGAAATACCTTCCTAGTTAAGAGGGAGTGTTGATGTATATGTAACTTCGGAATGTATTCACCTATGTGTATTGTACTCCTATAGAGATGTTATTATTCCTCTATATGGAAGTGTTTTCATTTGTATTGACAAGTGTTGCAAGTGTCATAACTTGTTGTGATGGGTTATTAGACCACCGAGTGTGGGGTCGGCCCTGATTAGTTTAACCATGGCTTATTAGACCGAGTTAGACAAGCCGACCTTGTTAGGTTATTGGATAGGACAGGTCATGTATAAATAGAGATTAGGAGATCTCTATTTTGATCATCTCATTACTCACTCTTCCATCACTCAGAAAGTGGTGCACATGTGAGGAGGAGGATCAACTGCTAGGAGAAGACTATCTCTTGTACTTTGGTTGTATCATTTCTCTCTCTATCTCTAAGGAAGTTGTGGGGTTTTTCACCTTTATGGTTTTCCCTAGTGAAACTTTGTGTGTCTATTGTCTCATGTGATTGCTTGGTGTGATTGTTATGCATTGTTATACTTTATATGCTATACATGTTATTCTCTCAGTAAAGATCCTAGAGTAAATTGAATTAATGCTCAAAAATTAACAATTCCAAGGTATAGGGAACCCTTGATTAAATCCTAGATTAAAGAGTTTGTAGATATGCGGGATGAGGACCAACCCTCCAATTTTAAGATTTATACTTGTAGCCTTCAACGTCTTTGCATTTTCCATTTGCTGAGTGCTTAACCCCAAAATTTATGTCTTCTAACGAGAAAAATTCTTTCTTTGTAAGACGGGTTTGAATGTTATCTATGATATCTGGGGATTCATAAATATTTTTAAGATAGGAATTCCAATCTTTTAAAGCAATCTTCATATCTTTTTTTTTTTGTGAGCTAGAATTTGCCTCCAGAATTTCTTAGGAGCCATCTTGGAGAGGTGTAAGAGATTTTCCTGCCTTTTATTTAGATAGTTCCCTTTGTTTTCTTGTAATTAGGGCTTTGTAGTGATTTATGTTATCCATTTTTATTGATTCTGCAGTAGCTTGCGTAATTTATTTTCACATCTTTACACTCTTGATCATACCAAGGGTTAGTTCTACTATCTCTCTTTTTATCCAAGACTTCAATAGAGAAATTGGTAATGGATGATGATGGGGCTATAGTAAAATTACGGTATAGATTTTCTATATTCACCATACTAGATAAAGGAAATAAATCATTTTTAAGTCATCAAGAAAAAGGTTAGATTTATTTTTATCGAAGATCATGTGCTGTTGGAAATGATAGTTTTCCTCTTTGGGATTGCTATGCATTGAAATATTGAGAGTTATAATTAAAGGCCTATGATCAGAGTCAGGCTCATGGTTGTTGAATATGTCGAAATATATTAGTTTGTTGTATAAAAGGATATCATATATAACATAATCTACCACACTACTACCAAGCCCATGGATACAAGTCATCCAGATATAATTTGGTCATTTTGTCATACCCTTGCAAATGATAAGATATTGAGCACTACAAAATTTGACCAGCTCAGAACCGAATACATTTTTACCTAGATATTCATAACTTCTTTTGTATCTATTAGCTAGCTCAAGGTCTTCGTCTAACCAAAGAGGATTAGGGTTGGAATAATTACTTAAAAGAATAGCTTGGTTATTCGAGTTTAGAGCACTGAAGTCACCCATCAAAATGATCTTTCCTTCCTTCCTTAGACTAGAAATATCATGCCCTATACCATTATAAGGAAATTTTTTATGTAAATTATTTTTTTATAGAAGTTGGAATTAATAGGGACAAAATAATAGATGTCTATGTGGGATTTTTCATCATTAATGCTTGTTATCTCTATCAAAGTAAATTGGTTGCAAGAGTATTTCTTATAAAGTCAAACATGCAAAGATATGTTCTTCTTGATATAATAGGTTATACCCCAATTCATCTACGCCATATTATTCCATATTGACCATAAAACATATCTATGTATATTTATATATTAATAATATTAATACTAAAATTATAAGTTAATAATAATAATATAATTTTCCATTTGTAAAAAGAACATATAAATTTAATCTATAGTTATAAACTCTTACTCACATTATATATTAATAATCCTTTTCTCAACCTAAAGGTGCCAACCCTTCCACTCCTTCTCCACCAACCCCCTGAATGTTAGAGTAAGTATTACTCTAATTGATTTAGATTGTTCTCTGGAATTTGTTTTATGGTGACAACCTACTTGGCTTCCATTTTCAATTAAATCAATATAACTAATACATAAATAAAGAAAGAAAAACATCCTTTAAATAAATTTCTTCCTGTTACATCCAGGCTCACCATTACATATTTTTCCTTTTCATTAGATAAACTCACACTTTCTAAACATAGCCAAAGTTTATGTTAAAAAACAATGTGCAAAAAACAATGGCACATAGGTCTTTGAAATGAAGCTTGTTAAACATGTTGATCTCCAAGTTTAGTATTTTCTGGCTCAAGTAATAACCCTTGCCAATGGTTAAATGATGAAGAAACATCGATACGAGTATAAAATGTTTAGAATTAGAATTTGACATATTTGACTACCTTATTATAAAAATAGTGAAAGTTTTCAAATTCCAAACTTGATTGCATCAAGTTATATGTTTCACATAAATAAAAATAATAATAGAAAGTTCCAATTTAATGGAATGCAAATATTTTTATAAATTTATGAATTTGTAATAATATATTTATATAGAAAAAATTGAAATTAAAATAAATAATAATATTGATGATAAGCACAATTACTTTTAACAGTTGTTCTAACACATTTTCCGAAAATAATTCCCATAAATTTACTCAGAGAAAGACCATGTAGTTATTTCTCTCCTTCAAATCTTAGTTACATCCTTGAATAAACATATAGATAATACTCCAACTTTGCTTCTTCAACTTCTCAAACAAGCACACAATATGACCTCGAGTGGACGGAGTGTTTGATAGTACTTCATTAAGTTTTCCCCTTTACATTTGGTTGGCCCTTAGCCTTATAATATTACATTTACATTTGTTTGGCCATTAACATATTACATTTATATTTGTTTGGCCTTTAGCTTTATCATAACTTGTCCTATACTATAAAATCTAGGACTCAAACTAGGGTCATTATAAATATTTATTTCTAGTGATCATATTTTTGTTTTCCAAGTTTTCATTAGTTATTATAATGTATTATAATTGAATATGATTATCTTGCATCATCCCTTTATTAAATTCAATCATCTAATACTAACTATTTTAATATATTTTTCATTTGTATGTACCAATAATTTGTAATTTGATGTAAATAATATTTAATTATTAGAGATTTCAGACTCTTTTTGCTCTTATATCTAGAAAGAGGTCAATACTATAAGAGGTTATGAATTTTTTTTTTTTTTTTAAACTTATGTATAGAAAAGTCAATACTATGGATCATCAACTTTCAAAGGAAACTTTATTATTACTAAAAATACCCACAATGAAATAAAGAGTATAGCCTAAATATTACATAAAGACATAATATTTCTAAAGATTGTATTGCATGAAGCCTACAATGGTAATTGAATCATAAGTTAGATAAATACACAATCTAAACATATTTTTTTCAAACCATTAACTTTTTAACAATTTTTTCAAATTATTAATTTTTTAAATATGAAATATAATAAAACACATATTCTAATTTCACCTTAAAATATGAAATATATTTGGTTTACTTTATATTTTTTTTTATATATAATTAAATGTAACACTATAAAAAAATAAAAAATAATTAAAAAATTTATGTTTTATAGATAAAATAAAAAATTACACATCAAAATTATCATAGATCCATTTTAAATCTAATACATCTTAAAACTATTATAATTATCATAGATCCATCTTAAACCTAGTGCATCAAGAAAAATCAAATTTCTTCTTATATACTTTTTTATGAATCTATACCAATTTAAAATAGATCCCTCTCCAATAAAAAAATCCATAAAAAAATTCCAATAAAGTATTATTACAAAATTTCAATAAAAATATTTATTTTGAAAAAAAATTCAATAATACGATATTAACACTGAAGTTTTCACACTGCTATATTTTCCAATAAAACATTATACATTAACTATAATAAAACATAAAACATTGTATAAGATTTTAGAAACAGCCATCATCGAGTCTTAAAAAAAAACAATAGAAAAAAAAAAAAACTAAATGTGAAACTCATCAAATTTATTATATACGCGGCACATGCAACTAAGGGCAGTCCCCATAGTCAGAATAACGTATTCCGTCCTG
Organism: Larix kaempferi; assembly: GCA_027924585.1. Classification (NCBI taxonomy): domain Eukaryota; kingdom Viridiplantae; phylum Streptophyta; class Pinopsida; order Pinales; family Pinaceae; genus Larix; species Larix kaempferi. The sequence goes on from BSBM01000406.1 coordinate 4,859,262, forward strand.
GTAGTTACGTCTTTCATTTTCAAATTTCGAACCCATCACTTGTCGTAACAGTGATTAACTCTTGTTTGGTTAAGGTTTTTGGCTACTATAAATATGATTTTGGTGAAGCGGAGGAAAGAAATCCGAAGCTCAGAAAAGGAAGGAGAAGGTGGTGAAGCTGATTTTCTTGGGGACGCACGGAAGATCAATAACACCAAGAAGAAGAAGAAAAGCAAAAGGAAGGTCGGAGAACCTGCATCCCTTAATGGCCCCGCTTCCACCAGCGGTAGACGCCTCTGAGAGGTTCGACAAGCAAGCCCTTCTCCAAATCCACGACTTACTCCGTCATCATTTGGAGAACATACCAGCAGCCATTTTTCAAACACACTTGTCCTTCACAGATCCTATTGCCAGCAGCGGCGCAGCTTCTTCGACAGTTCCGCTCGAAAGACTGGACCCCATTTCCTTAACCCAGTTGCAGGTTGGGCAAGTCCACCGCGGCCGGGTGCTCTACGGTATTCTCTGCGCCGAGGCCTTCAGTTTGAGCTATATCCTGACTATGCTTGAGGACGATAACGGCCTTGCCGTCAGGTTGGCAATCTATAATGTGGTTGATTCGCAGACGAACATCAAGAGCCTTTACCCCAGTGGAGCCAAGTTGGCCATCAGGGATCCCCATTTTAAGCGCGCCCGCAACGGTAGCCTCGCCATCCGTATTGACAACCCTGACAACGTCGAGATGAACGTCACCCAGAAGGAGAAGTGTACAGAGAGCCTGCCGCGCGTTGATGTGCAGGAGCTAAGGAAGAAGGGCAACAGCTGCTACAGAGAGAAAGAATGGGACGCAGCGGTCGAGAATTATACGAAATGCATCAATGCCGCCCTGCTTCGCGTCAAGAAGAGAAAGAGGCCCTCTAATGACAAGAATAATCTCATCACCTGCCTCATGCAAGCGTATTCCGGCCGGGCGGAGATAAGGCTTCAGGTAAATGAATTTGAGCTGGCGCTGGAGGATTCCAACGAGGCCCTTGAGATCGATTCCGGCAACTTCTACGCGCTCCATAGAAAAGGCCGCGCTCTTTTCGGCCTGAGGCAGTATGCGGCAGCATGCGAATATTTGGAGAAAGCCAGCAACGCCTGTCCCGTCTACAAGAAAATACAAGACGTCCTTCGTCAGGCTAAGGCTTTGCACGCTCAAAGCCGCGATGGCATCTATGACATCTCCGACTCTCTGCTCCGTCGCGGAACTCCTCCGGAGGTCGCCGATTTCTTGGGCCCCGTGGAAATCAAGATGACGGAAGACGGCCGCGGTCGAGGGCTTTATGCCACCCGAGAAATAAGCGCCGGGCAACTTTTACTGGTAAGCAACGCCCTCGCAGTTGCTTATGAGGACAACGAACGGAGCGTACGATGGGGCCAACGGGGAAACATTAACCTGCCGCCACAAGTTCTTGTTGACGCCGTAGTCAGTGCTGCTACGAAATCGCAGAGGTTGCTGCAGCAACTTTATAGTTTAGAGGACTACTTCGATGTTCCAACCATGGATCTGTTTAAGACTGAGGGCCAAATGTCTCCAACCCAAGCAGCCGGAAAAGAAAAATTGCAGGTAGACGTTAACCGTGTATGTCCTATATTTATAAGTCGGAATGCATTCGGCGGAGCCGAACAGACATTTCTTTCAAAATCGAAAATATATGAAGACAGACTCGTCCAGCGAGACCAGAAATTTAGCGGTCTTTGGTTGTTACCGTCCTTCTTCAACCATTCCTGCCTGCCCAACTCGAGCAGAGTGATGGTGGGCAGCGCTATGTTTATTCATGCCTCTAGGCCGATCAAGCAAGGAGAAGAAATCACTATTTCCTATTTCGATACCCTCGTCCCCCTGCTGCAACGCCAAGTCATGTGTGAAAACTGGTGTTTCAAGTGTAATTGTAGGAGATGCATTTTAGAGCTCTCTCTGAAGACAGTTTTGGATCCTATTACCCTAGGTTTCCAGCAGTTGCATGACAAAGCATTACATGAAACCAATGCTGCAAGGTGGCAACAAGATTTCGACCGGAATCTTCCAATATGCACAGAATTTGCCAAGATTTTTGATGAGGTAGAGGAGATTATCAAGAACTCGGCGTTGTTGAATGCAGAAGTAGAAAGAAATTGGATCCGTGGGTCATTTGTGTCTGCATATCTTGCAGGAATACAGTCCAACGGTTTCTTCCCCACAACGTTGACAGGCTGCGTTCCTTCCGTAGAGGAAGTTATGAAAGCCATTCAAAATACTGTGCCGGGAGACATGCGAACCCTGGTCACGGCAGCCCGGATTTTAAAAGAAGCCAACCCTATAATGGAGGATGAAAGTCGAGATGCATCAGAGCTAGCGAATGATGCATGCACCAGAGTCTTTGGCAGGCACAGTGATGAAGTTATCAAGGAGCTCGTCTTAAAGCATTCAAACTGCCATTTCTTCTAGTAAGACTACAACTGCCGTTGCGATCATACGGTCATATCCGATCTTGAAGATACACGGCAGAGTGCCATTTTTGAGGTTCAGTTGCTTTAAATCTTTGAAGTAATTAGTTATATTTCCATGCTGTGCACAAGTATTCGACGAAGACAATACTATCAAAGTTGCCCAATTATTAATCGTTCCCAGGCTGACCGAAGAGCAGAGGCAAACCTAAAACAGAGGGGTTTTTCTTTTTGTGCGTGTAGGGTAAGTCTTTTTTAGTAAAGCTCATACCATGATGGGTGTGATATAGATGTATTAATGAACTCGATTTCGTAGTTACAACTAAGTCTCGAGATAATATAATTTTAGAGCAGAATTGTTCCTTATCATTGCATTCTTGTGCTCGTAAGAGTTTAATATAAAATAGTCTTTCGATTGTACTATTGTAAATTCTGTTATATGGTTTTTCAAGAAATATTCAAAGTCATTGCTGTTATTTCATATCGATATTCAACATATTTTTAAATATAACTAAAACCGTTTTACAATTGTATTATTGTAAATTCTGTTATGTGGTTATTCAAGAAATATTGAAAGTCTTTACTGTTATTTCATATGGGTATTCAAGAAATATTGAAATTGCATTATGTGTAATTGAAGTGTAAATAATTTTTATTATGGTTTATAATCAAGAAAACATAAACTTAAAGATATCATAAATAGAAATGAGCGTTGATTTGATTTTATAATTGATTTCAGATAAAGCAATTTAAATTCTATAAATAAAGAAGATAAATTTTAACTTGAGATAAAAGTTTTCAAAAAAGAATTAAAATATTTTAAATTTATTCAACTTTAAGAGTTATTAATTTCTATTATGGTGCAATATTATTAAATCTATAATATAAAGTATTTTGTTTATATTATATTCCTTATAATTTATAAATTGTTATTATTTATTATTTTGAAATCTAAAGTTTTGAAATTTTGCAATTTGAAAATATTTAATTTTAAAATAGATTTAGGTTGATATTTATATTTTATATTTTTAATATTTTAGTGATTTATTGTAATTTGTATTTATATATATTTCATATTTTAATTATATTAACAGGTGTTTATTTTTAGAATTTAGAGTGGAATATTATGTATGTTTTTTTAGATTGTAACGTTTATCTTTATTATTGTTAGTCATTAATTAAAATGTAAAAAAAAGTTAAATCTAATAAATATTTTGTCCGTTGGTTATTAATTAAAAAATGTATTTTCGATTGTGTATTTCAGATATTATGTTTTTTTAATTAAAACATAATTAAAAAATTAATGTTAACTCATAAAATAAAAAATTATGGAAAGTATTTAAAAAAAATCCATGTGACTTATAACATAAAATATTATGAAAAGTAATTAAAAAATAGATGTTCCTTTATAAAATAAAAACTTAAAACTTAAAAAATAAAATGCACCCCAAAAAATTAAATCCCTCTCTATACTTGATAAATACGAATTTAAGATAAATAGCTAGTTTTATAGGCATCCTTCTAGATAAACAATTATTAAAAAATAATATAAAAAATAAAGTAATAAGTTATACTAACATATAATCGATTTAATTTATTCATCATACTTAACTTATCATCTATAAATACTCACGAACCATAATTATTACAATAACTACTTTATTTAAAAAATGCTATTTCTTTTTATAATTTTCTTAACAAGTACTTATATTTTCAACAAACTTATTACAGTAAAGTTATCTCTTAGTAAAACTTATTAAAGTAATTGTTTCTTATCAATGACCCTAATATTTTTTAAATAATATGTCAACCTCGTATAGTGACTCTTTAAACCTATTTGCTTATTCCTTTATTTAATGGTTGAATCCTGTAAGCTAGCCCGCATTGAGCATTACTTGTTAATAATCAAACAAAATGAAAACCCTAATTTATATATACTCGAATCTTCTGATTAAAACAATGAGTAGAAAATTAATAGCGGAAGCATACCTGAATCCATTGAAGGAGAAACCTTACAGGAAGAGAACCCTTTGAGATGATCTTCCAATTCTAGCCACTAGATTCTGTGTCAACTTCTGCGTGAGAGGATTTTCAGAAATTGGAATACGTAATGGTAGAATGGGGACCATAACCCTATTTATAAACCGCTAGGGCAGTTCACAATAACCGCTAGAGCAGTTTTAATTTTATCACAATTATATTTCCGCTCCTCATAGAAATAATAATTATCTAATGGTATCTACACAATAATCTCATTACAATTATACCCTTAAGCCAATTAATTAATTATTAATTAGATCACTATATTTAGGCTTAATTAAATGATAGCACACACATTTTAATTATTTACATGTGTGGCCCAAATTATAGATTAATTACAAAAATTATTCTAACAATCTCCCACTGGGCCACATGCATATGTAATCAAATAAATGTGCTTAACCTTATGAGCTCAAAATTTGCTATCATGTCCTTAGGGTATATCCGAACAATCTCGTCCATTAACTATACTGACATAGGATCAAGGTGGCCTTTGTTACATCAATCGTTACTAGACCAATCAATGGTCACATATATCTGCACAGCTAAATGACATAGATCAATCATGAGTGCATAGCATGGAAATTACATGCAATGTGATCTATTCATGCCTATTTCCAACTGGTCCTACTTAACTTTATTAAGATCAAATCTTTAGCATAATTTAACAGAGTGCAATAAAATGAATACTTTATTTCTGCAGAACACAATCCAAATGTATAGATAAAGTCTAAACATAACATAGAGCAATATACAATGAATAATATAAACTCCCACTAAATTTGGATATCCTCAAATGAGACAACACCCATATGAGCAGTGTGCTCATGAAAGACCTTGGGTGGTAATCCCTTTGTAAGCGGATCCGCTATCATGGAGTTTGTTCCAATATGCTCTATGGATATCTGTCCACTCTGTACTTTTTCTTTTACAAATAGGAACTTGATATCAATGTATTTTGATTTTGTAGAACTCCTGTTGTTATTGGAATATAAAACTGCTGATTTATTGTCACAAAATATCTTCAGTGGTCTTTCAATACCATCCAGAACACGCAGCCCAGTGACAAAATTTCGTAGCCATATTCCTTGATTGGATGCCCCATAACATGCTACAAACTCTGCTTCCATGGTGGATGAAGTTATGAGTGTCTGTTTGGCAGACCTCCATGAAATTGCTCCACCAGCCAACAGATAAATATAGCCTTATGTGGATCTTCTGCTGTCTTGGCATCCAGCAAAGTCGGAGTCGGAATACCCAATGATCTCTAACTGATCCGATCTCCTATATGTAAGCATGTACTCTTTTGTTCTCTGTAAATATCTCATAACCCTCTTGGCTGCTCTCCAATGATCCATTCCAGGGTTACTTAGATATCTTCCTAACATGCCAACAATGTACGCAATATCCGGACGTGTACATACCTGAGCATACATTAGACTCCCCACAGCCAAAGCGTAAGGAATCTTCTGCATTTCTTGACTTTCTAAACTATTTTTAGGGCATTGATTAAGACTGAATTTGTCTCCTTTAGCGACAGGGGTATCACCTGGTTTGCTATTTTGCATGCCATACCTTTTGAGGACTTTATCAATATAGGTCCTTTGTGACAATCCTAAAATACCCCTAGAACGATCTCGGTGTATCTGGATTCCTAAGACAAAGGAGGCATCACCAAGATCTTTCATCTCAAAATGTTTTGATAAAAGTCTCTTGGTGTCGTGCAATATGCTAATATCATTTGTGGCTAGCAATATGTCATCGACATATAAAACCAGGAAAATATACTTACTCCCACTGAATTTGTGATACACACATTCATCCATAAGATTTGCCTCAAAACCACATGAGACAACAATTTGATGAAACTTGAAGTACCACTGACGAGAAGCTTGCTTGAGCCCATAAATGGATTTAGTTAATTTACAAACCATATTCTTTGAGTCTTCGGACACAAAATTTTCTGGTTGTACCATATAAATTGTTTCATCAATGTCACCATTGAGAAACGCTGTTTTAACATCCATTTGATGTAACTCAAGATCATAATGTGCAACTAGTGCCATGATTATCCTGAAAGAGTCCTTCGTAGAAACTGGAGAGAAGGTCTCTTTGAAGTCAATTCCTTCTTTTTGAGTAAATCCTTTAGCTACAAGACGTGCTTTATATCTTTCTACATTACCATTTGAATCCCGCTTTGTTTTAAATATCCATTTACAACCAATGGGCTTCGTACCAACTGGTAATGGGACAAGTTCCCAAACTTTATTGTCTTGCATAGATTTGTACTCTTCATTCAAGGCTTCAATCCATTTCTGAGAGTTGGAACTTTTCATGGCTTGCTGGAAGTTGATTGGATCATCTTCCATCATTCCACTTTCTACCTCACGTTCCTGGAGATATACGATATAATCGTCCGAAATTGCACTTCTCCTCTCTCTAGTGGATCTCCTTAATGGCATATTTTCTTGAGGTTGTTGAGTTTGTTCTTCAGAAGTAATGTCCTCATTTGCAATGGGTTGAACAATTAAGGGTTGAACAATATTGTCTGTTTGGTTGAGGATCCAAGTTTACTTCTTGATCAATGATAGGTAGTGAAACCTGTACATTATCAAAAGCAATAGTAGATCCCTCTTCCTCCTCAAAGACAATATTCCTAGCCTGATTTCTCCCCCCAAACTCAACATCCTCAAAAAATGTTGCAGTTCCCGTCTCAAAAATTGACCTAATAGCAGGATCATAAAATTTAAAACCCCTTGATTGTTCTGCCAATAAAGTAGCTGCTAACTACACAAATGTGAGTAGTAGCACCAGAATCTAACCACCATGTGTTTCTAGATACTGAAGCTAAATTAACTTCAGAACAGACCAAAGTAAGAAATATACCTTTCTTAACACGCCAAGCAGCATACTTGGTACATTCCTTCTTAGTATGTCCAGGCTTATTACAGAAGAAACATGTTACCTCAACTTTCTGTTTCTTTTGTTCTGGACCCTTAGAAGCAGCAACCTTATTATCCTTATTCTTTCGTTTGCCCTTATCCTTGGAAGTGCTAGCCAGATGAGCACTTTCGGTCTTGTCTTGCTTCAATCTCTCTTCCTCTTGCACACAAAATGAAATGAGCTCATTAAGAGTCCATTTATCCTTTTGACAGTTATAACTGACCTTGAATTGATTAAATTGTGCAGGAAGAGAGATGAGAACCAAATGCACGAGGAAATCATCAGATAACTCGAGTTTCAAAGCCTTAAGTCTTGAAGCAAGATGAGACATCTCCATGATGTACTCCCGAACATTACCCTTGCTTTTGTACTTCATTGAAATCAAGCTTGCTAAAAGCGTGCTCATTTCAACCTTATCGTTTTTGGCAAAACGTTTCTGAATTTCTGCAAGGAAGTCACTGGCATTAGTAACCTCATTGGTTACCGCACCCCTGAAAGCTTCTGGAATGCCGCGCTTCATGATCATAAGACTTAGCCTATTTGAACGTTCCCACTTACCCCAATAAACCTCATCCTCTTGAGTACTATCCTCATTGAGTTCATCGGGTTTGGGCATTCTCAAGGCTAAATCTATATCCATGCAGCCTAAGAGAATCATCATATTCTCTTTCCAGTCCTTAAAATTAGTTCCATTTAACATAGGGACATTATTGATGTTGGCAGATATAGAAGTAGTTGATATAAAAGCTGAATAGAGAACAAAATAAAATGAATCAAATAAACCATCATGTTCACATAAAATAAGCAATTAAACACATAATCTTTAAATTTAAAAACAAATTATGACATTTCAAGATACCTAGCACAACTTTAATATCAAGTCTTTGGACAGTAATATTAAATGTAAGTGGTACTCTTGTTGTAGTGATCAAACATTGATAATAAGTTATGTCAAATAATGAATCTATCTTTGGATTGATTTATTATTCACATTAAGTTACCTTTATAATCATCACATATTTATCACCACAAGTATGTATGCAATTTGACCAAATATTAACTTTCCTTTGGGCCAGTCAATACCCGCATGAATCACATACACACAAATATCTAACACCCCGAACAGACTAATCTACACGAAAGATGTCACTTTGGTGATTTTCCGCTTTAATTAGCCTATTTAAAATGCTAGATCAATAACTTAAATATTAATATCATAAAATGCTATTAAATAATAGTACCAAATGTATTTACTGCTTCATTATTTGATGGACTGTCACGGGGTTCAAGAAAGGATCGCGAGTTTCTGCCAAGAAAGGATCACTTTCCCAGTACTTACCCCATCTAAGTAAGTTAACTTCAATTAAATCAGTCTCTGAACAAACAATCTCCCCTGAACTAGAGTTCTAATGCATGATACAATATAGATGTGAAAACAACGATTCAACAAAAAAAAAAAAAAAAAACACACATCTTCAATATGACATTACGAGAGAGTCCAAGTAAATAAGTTCTGGATAACACGTATGACAAAATCTTTCACTAAAGCAAATACATTCTTTTGATAATGTATCAATGTAATCTGGAGTATTTTTCTAAGCCAATTTTCAAACTGGTTCATGTTAATGGTTCGACGAAATGGAAACTGGTTCATGTTAATGGTTCGACGAAATGGAATTATATATCATGAATATAAAACAAAGTGTAATAATATTGACGTTGAACATGGTTAAAACACTAAACTAGCACATGATCTGCAGATGAAAACCCCGAAAGGTATCAATTCTGATCTGGCCTGTGACTTGCATTGAACCGATTGATTAACATGTAATCTTAATCACCTCCACATTCAGTAATAAGTAACGATCTCGGGCTATGGCTTTATGGAGTTCGCTGCCAAGATAATCCGTAATAAGTATAGAGGGCTATGGCTTTATGGAGTTCGCTGTCACGTACAGCTGCTGAGAAGATGATGCAAAATTATAATGGGACGATAATGCCCAGCACTGAACAAGTTTTCGTTTTCAGAATGAATTGGGCATCTTTTAGCATGGGAGAAAAAACGCCGATGGTGTATTGGTGTTGCCAGAATTGCAAGAACCAGAGTTCTATCACATGAACCTACACAACCAGTTTGGAACGAGACTTTTCACATACTCTGCGCGTATACTTCGCCTTCTTTGGTGAACAGCGTTAAAAAAGGGTTTGGAAATCTCTGCACAAGTAGTAGGAAGAGTCAAGATCCCGATCTCAGAAATCCTCAGCGGCAATGTGATCGAGGGATGGTATAACAGGCCCGCGTGAGTATGTAGTTTGTGCCATAAGGAATATGGGGTTCGTTCCACCCCCGGTTCTTGGAGTTTAAATACAATGTAATACATACACATGAAAGAAAGGCGTTTGGATGGAGGCCCAGATTATTCTATATTTGGATTCAGATGTCTCAGATTTGGTCTTGCAGGAGATGCAAATACAGGGCGTTCAAAAAATTACAACTTCGATGGTGGGCAATACCAATCCTGACGTTTATGGCTGTGGCTGTCAATGGATGGAAAACGAGTCTGGACAATCAAAGCAAGCGAATGCTGTTTTTTTTCGCAGTGGAGGACCAAACACTTCAATCCGTAGAATGAGTAAACTCTGGACGATCAAACCAAGGCGAATACTGCTTTGGGGTGCTGCATTAACAGGTTCACTCGTTCTCGGTTTGTGTTTTCTAACCTTCAATGCAGTCATTGTATTGCCTGAATGGATCCAGCCTGGTTTTATGGGTTTGTTTAAGAAATCTGAAGTATTTGAATCCACCAAGGGCGTTGAATCCAGAGACAAAATGCAGACTTCGTTTTCAAATTCCTTATTATACCCACCAATCCTAAACTCGTCCTCAGAGGGAGGAGAAGGCCATACAAAAGGAATTAGTTCATTTGATGATAATAGAAATGAACCCATTGATCTTAGGACCAGTCCACCTGTTGAAAAGATTGGTGCTTTTGTGGCTCCTAGCCCCAGCCCAATGGTTATTAGATACATGAATACTACAGTTAGTACTTCTTCAAGCCCTTCCCCTAGTGCAGGGATGAGTGGAAGCGTTTTAGGTCCCATCAAGCCCCGAATGGAAGTGGGTCAAACGGAGGGTTCAAGCAGAAATGATGCTAGTGTGAAGATGCTGGCACCGGTACCCAAAGTCAAGAATGAGATGACGACTGCGTGCAATATATTTGATGGAAAAAGGGTTCTTGACAACTCTTATCCCCTTTATCGGACTCGGTCTTGCCATTTCATAGATGAAGCATTCGACTGCGAAGCGAATGGCAGGCCAGATTTGGATTACATGAAATGGAGATGGCAACCTCGAGACTGCAATCTTCCAAGAGAAGTTGACACTAAAAAAAAAACTTTGCTGTGCAGATATATTTAATAAATGAAAAACGGATCGCTATTCAAAGCACTTATAATATTTTACTTTCTCTGAGACTCTAACAAAAAAAAAATTTCTGAAGAGAATTCATTGACAAATATATATATATATTAAATTAATAACTCAAAGAATTAATCAAGAAGTAGGCTCTGATACCACTTGTTAATAATCAAACAAAATGAAAACCCTAATTTATATATACTCGAATCTTCTGATTAAAACAATGAGTAGAAAATTAATAGCGGAAGCATACCTGAATCCATTGAAGGAGAAACCTTACAGGAAGAGAACCCTTTGAGATGATCTTCCAATTCTAGCCACTAGATTCTGTGTCAACTTCTGCGTGAGAGGATTTTCAGAAATTGGAATACGTAATGGTAGAATGGGGACCATAACCCTATTTATAAACCGCTAGGGCAGTTCACAATAACCGCTAGAGCAGTTTTAATTTTATCACAATTATATTTCCGCCCCTCATAGAAATAATAATTATCTAATGGTATCTACACAATAATCTCATGACAATTATACCCTTAAGCCAATTAATTAATTATTAATTAGATCACTATATTTAGGCTTAATTAAATGATAGCACACACATTTTAATTATTTATATGTGTGGCCCAAATTATAGATTAATTACAAAAATTATTCTAACATTACTATACACCTCAGAGCTTGACGTGGCTTTTAGTGTAGTGCTGGCAAATTCTGCTCCCATATGTTTATGCTTATGGAGGTTATCATTTTCTACTTCACATTCCGGAGGTTGGTTGGGTGTAAGTTAATGCTTATCGTTCGTGTAGATATTCCTTAATAACTATGCGACGAAGACAAGACTATCAAAGTTTTATTAGCTACTCCTATATTAGATAAGGGACTGTGAAATTCCAGTGTTCACTCATTGACTTTCCAAGGTTAAGTTCACTTAGAAATTGCACGACTCCATGATCATGTAGATTTTTATTGAAAAGCCAAAGGAAACAATTGATATTTTATACTGATTCTATCTACTTTTATGTAAATATGTTTTTAATGGAAATTGCATGAGCATACAAATTAGTTTTAGAAAACTAGTGATTTAATAATTTATATTATGTAAATATGTTTTTAATGGAAATTGCATGAGCATACAAATTATTTTTTGAAAACTAATGATTTAATAATTTATATTAATTCTATTAATTTTTATTATGTAAATGTGTTTATGTTTTTGTTATGTTTTATTAATTTTTTCTTAAACAATGATATATTATGTTTTTTTTGTAAGTTAGTTGTTAAATCTTTTATTAACATAGTGATACAATGCAAGCCTATGAACGAATTTTCTGAGTCAAATTGACAGATACTACTATGAATGAAACAAATTCACAATTTTAACACATCAAGCGGGTCCATGAGACACCCCACGTGGGCCCTTTTTCTTTCTTCGAACATCAATCGACCCGGCCGAGTTGTCTGGTTCCGATGAGATCGGGATTACAGTTAACTGCTCTGTCAAAGGGTCTTTTGTGTTCTTCTGAATGCTTAGATTTGCTTCCTTGTCATTGTCTGAGTGATCGGATTCATGAGGTCGCTTTTGACCTCCCATGTCCAAAGCAAAAATCATTGATCTATCATTGAGATCTTCACCCTCGGAAGCAATCTTGGGGGCTTCTGTCATCATGTCAAAATACAGAGCAAAATGCGGCTGAGTCGAAGCAAGAGGGACAAAGGTGCTTTTAGGGTAGCCAGTCTTCTACACAATCGGGCACAATAATATATTATGTAAAAAAAAATGAATTTATGTTAATTCTATTAAATTTTATTATTTATATGTGTTTATGCTTTTGTTGTGTCCTCTTAACATTTTTGTTGTGTCCTCTTAACATTTTTTTAAACAATGGTATCCTTTGTGTTAAAGTGGAGTGAAGCAAAACAAGTAAAACATGAATAGTATTGATAGAGAAACGAAGAAGTTATATCCATCATCACATAGTGGCAAATTAACATAATTTCATAAATTAAGGATGAGGTTTCTTAAAAAAAATAAAAATTTATTATAGATATTATATAAATTTTGTGTTGTAGCTAAAATATATTTGAGAACAATTGCCATTTTGAGAGAAGTTGGAAAATAAATATTTTTATGCCTAGTACATTAAATTATCTTTTTCAATAATATCTAACAAAGTTTCAAAACAATTTGCAGTTGGAAATCTGAAAAAATATCTTTATTTTCTCTCATTTCACTCTATAAGCTTGGTCTAAAAGGAATGTTATTTAGTTTTTAAAGCAAGCTATGGAATTTGTTCATTATGCTTTTGGATTTAACTCCTTAACCATTTTAAAGATGGAACTACATAAAAATTATAAATATTTCAATGTTTCTAGTAAAAATTATACCCATGTAATGAGGGAGAAAAAACATATGAAAAAAACATTATTAAATAAATTTTATTTTATTTAGTAATTTCTAATTTGTATCATTTAGAATTTTTTCTTATGGAATACTTTCATTGTAGTAGGTTATGTAAGAAACACTGGCTTTGAAAAAATATGTAGTATTCTTGTTCCGAATGAGGAACACGATGCTTTCCTTGCCGAGCCTTGGATTTTTTGTTATCTCTCTGCGTCATTCTTTGTGTTTTCTTTTGAATCTCAAAAACCTTATCCCTGAACTTGAGTTCCTTGTTGATTTCTTGTTGCTAATGGTCATAGTAAATAGAAATAATTGGAGAGCTAACTAGACAAGTGTTGAGGATTGAAATCCATAATATATCTTGAAAGGACTCTTGTTTGTGGAATTGTGCTTAGTTAATTTGTTGTTTTACTGAATGTATGGGAAATGCTTCCATGTTCTATGATGCATGTCGTTGTAAATGTGAATCCATTGTATTTCTATGTGAAACTTACAACCTTTTCCTATCCATTTGCATGATGATGAAATGTTGCCAACGTAGAGTGTTGTTTGCTAAGTTGCTACCATAGTGTTTTCTAAAATACATTGACCAAATATAGAATCATGAGTAATGATGATTGTAGTTGATTGACCATACTTCTTCCATACATGTCAAAGAAGAGTTGTGTTGATTGTTGAGTAGTTGTAGTGCTCTTGCAAACAATGAGGATGGCCATTTTCAAAATTTTGTCAACCACTACCAAGATTGCATCAAGTTGGTGCTTGGTGACAATGTAGCTAGTGTAGTCCATGCAAACAAAGTCCCATGACCAATATGAAATAAGAAAGGACGTATATAGACCCTAGTAGCGATTCATTGGTTTGGTAGTCATCCATTGGGAATTATAAAGTGACCTATTATGTTTTTGTAGTGTGCATCCCAAATAAACTTATGACAATGCCTACCTTGTAGTACATAATGATGACCTAGATTATAGAGCATTTTGTCCTTATAGAGGTAGTCGAGGGATATTGAAATGTCGAGGGGTAAATAGCTCATTTGGTAGGGGGTAAGCTTCACACTCTCCTCACCTAGTTCAAATCCCAAATGAGACATGGGCCCATCGTGATAAGGGTATAAGGGTATGTTCCCCCCTTGAGTGGTACCACCATTTGTGTGTCTTTAGACATCTTGACCCTTTATAAGTCATAGGTTTCTCACTGAATGACATATATCTCTATTATTTAATAATTTCGAAACAAATCTCTAGCATAAAAAAATATGTGAAAATTATGGAGGTGTACTCGCTCAGAAAAGTGCTCTAAGACCACTTGTGATGTTCTTAACCCTAAAATTTATAACAATACACAATATATACAGTCACATCACGTTTATTGTCTAGAAAGTTGTTACAACATTACTAAGCATGTGGGGGAGAGCACTGTCGTAGTAGAGAGATTAATGAAGAACATTGTTGATGCAATAAAGAGAAAAGAAAAAGTGCCTAAGTTGGAAATGAAGGCAAGGGGAGAGTTTTCCACATTTTTTAGGAGGTTCTCTCACACCTTTTGGATTCTTTAGAGATTGCCAAGTAGGAAACCAATGCAATGACCAAGGTAATAGTGACCCTATGGAAAATCACAAAAAATATTTGGTAGAGTCTAGTGTAGATGCATAGGCAAGATGAACAAAAGAACAAGGAAGAATTTACAATACTGGAAGTCATAAGATAGAGGCTCACATGAAAAAAAAGCTATTATCATTGAACTAGTGAATATTGAAGAGAAATGCAAATATAGAAGTTAAAGTTGTTATGAATGAAATGCCAAAGTTATGAACAGTATTTTAAAAGAAAAAAAATATCCTAGTAGCACCAAAGAAAAGAATCTAGTAAGATATTGAGCAATTGCAATAATAGTACAAGAAGGTATATGTTGAGGCTATCACATCAAATACTCTAGATTATTAGAAATAGACTTAGTGAATAACAATAAGGTTTGCAATAATAGTACAAGAAGGTATATGTTGAGGCCATCTCGTCGAATACTCTAGATGATTATAAAGAGACTTAGTGAATAACAATAAGGTGGGATGCTCTAGAATGTTAAAATAATAGAATAAGGAATATAGTAAGAGAACTCGTGAGAAAAGTGCAATCTCAATCCCTAATGATAAAAAATATAAATAAAAAAGGGGACATTGAACTGGAAGCATTAAATTGGTTAGTGCCCATTATGGAAGAATTGACAATCATATCAAAAACATGGTATGCCTAGAAAATTCAAGATGCAAGTAATATTTGGGATCCTAATTGTAGGGATTTCAATAGATTCATAGACATAGTCATAAGAGAACTTCCAGGCCTCAAGCCCATTTTTGAAGAGTGGGATGCAAACCCAACTCGAAGACAAATTGTAAGGTGTGGTTGGGGAGTTGTCGTTGCTTAGTTTTGACTAAGTGTTGGTATAGAGTAGAGTTCAATATAAAGTGAGCTATAAATTTCATAATACTACATAAGCCTAAGTATGTGGTTCCATAAAATATTGTATATGTAAAATCCAAGGAGATGTCTTGTTCATCCTTTTTTTACTATTATAGTTGGCCCTCTATGCATGTCCCTGAAGGAATAGATCCTTTTGTATGAGTGGGTTACAACTATTAGATTATTTCATATGTTCTGGAATCTTCACTAATTTGTCTAGTCACCTATATATATGAGATTTGTTTGTATTGTAAGGGAGTTAATGGTTAGAATTGAGTTCTTCTATGCATGAGCTATTCTTCTAATATGATGGAAACTTGTTTCACTTATGTGTTTGTTTTTGTAAGGCACTCTTAGTTACACTAGACTTAAAACACACTATTTTTTTTCCTAAAATGTTGCATGCACAGTGGTTATATGCATTCCTATAACAAATGCGTAACAAATATAAGCATTTAGAAGAAGCTTAAACATTTAAATTTATTTGAATAAGAAAATTCATCCTGTGTTTTTTAAAAATAATAATACCATTCAATGCAAGGAAAAATAAACAAGACTGAATTTAAACTTCGACATAAACATTTAAACTTCTTTGAATAAGCAAATTGAACTAGTGGTTTTAAATACAAAATACCATTCAATGCAAGGCATACTAAACAAGCCTTAGCACATAGAAATTGTAAATAAAACAAGCAAATTCCTCCTTTGGTTTTCAAAAGCAAAATATCATTCAATATAAGGCACATTAAACAAGCCTTAACACAAGGTATTGTTTACAATTTATCTATTAAGAAAAAATGGGTGGAGCCCATCTTCCACATAAACATTTAAAATTCTTTGAATAATTATTTCAAACATTTCATTAACTCTTTAAGAAATATTTTCTTCCAATTATATGGAAAATAATAATTTAAACTATTCCACATATTTTAACAAACATTCACTTTACAACCCAGTAAACTAGTAATTACTACAAGAAATTGCAATGATAAATAATTACTTGCAAATAAGCATCCAAGTTATAGAAAAATAATAAAAATGAATGGAATTCCAACTTATTTGTCCATTCATATAATTTCCTTCTTGCAATTAAAATTTAAACAAACATACTGCATAATTTAAACTTGTACACATTCCATAAATAGGAATTCAACTAAGCAACACTGTTGATGTATATGTAACTTCAGAATGTATTTCACATGTATATGTATATTGTATTCCTATAGAGATGGTATTATTCCTCTATAAGGAAGTGTCGTCATTTATATTGTAAGTGTCGTAACTTATACTTGATGGGTTATTAGACCACCTTGTTTGGGGTCGGCCCTGTATAAGTCATATGGGTCAAAGGGTTATTAAACCACCCTATTGGGGGTCGGCCATGTGGATCAAAGGGTTATTAGACCACCCTATTGGGGGTCGGCCCAGTCAGCATTATGTTATGTGGTTAAGTTCGAGCCTACATGAGTTAGGTAAAAAGGCAAGTTAAGTCAAGTATAAATAGAGTGCGGGAGGCACTCTATTTACTCACTCACTTCTCACACATGCACTCAAGGAGGAGTGGCGCACTTATGGAGGAGGAGGATCTGCTGCTAGGCTATGGCTATATCTCTTGGTTGGTTGTATCATTGCTCTATCTATCTCTGAGGAAGTTATTGGGGTTTTTCACCTTTATGGTTTTCCCCAAGTAAATCTTTGTGTCTCTTGTGTGCTTGCATTATTGTCTCCATGATTGATATGCTGTAGATATGCTGTACATGTTGTTCTCTCAGTTAAGATCCTAGATCAGATTGAAGTAAATTCTGAAAATTTAACTGGTATCAGAGCTAGCCTGAAAGAAGGCATGATATGGCATGTATGACACTTGTTGCACTAACGATGTTAGGGCTTGATATAGCAAAATCCAGTCATCGTAGCACTTTCGCTATAAATACGTTTTGGCGAAGTTTTCGGATCTGAAATTGTTACAGGCTGAAGCTAAGATCTCCAGGTAGTACACAGGCCGAGCTATCTCAGAAAACTTTTTCAGAGGCCGAAGGTCAAACAGTGACACGTGGCACGCCATACAAGTTCGCTCTCCTGTATTATCCCATAAACAGGTCACGTTGCGACACTTGGCATATCTCTCTCTCAGAGAATCCAATTGAGGTCAGACCTGTCAGGATGGAAAGATAACAGGCCGAGCTATCTCAGAAAACTTTTTCAGAGGCCGAAGGTCAAACAGTGACACGTGGCACGCCGTACAAGTTCGCTCTCCTGTATTTTCCCAAAACAGGTCACGTTGCGACATTTGGCATAACTCTCTCTCAGAGAATCCAATTGAGGTCAGACCTGTCAGGATGGAAAGATAATAGGTCAGGCTATCTCAAGAAACTTTTTCAGACCCTGTGGATCAAAATTTTTGGAGTTACACCAGAAACAATCAGGTACATATTTCTGTCAAAACAGAATTATTTTTTGGTACCTTCATTCATGGCTTCCGGAATTTAGGGCTTTGGAGAAAGTTGGAATTTTTGTAATCGGAGACCACGGCTGGATGCTACTCATCAAAATAGAAATTTAGAGACCAAGATCAGAATTTTTGGTTGGGCAGAAGGCCAGGCTTGATTAGACCCTAGTTCGGGACTTTGATCAGAAAAGTGGAAAATTAGGGCTTCTGTAAAAATGGGAATTTTTGAAATCTGTGAACACGGCTGGAAGCTCCTCAGAAAAATAGAAGCTTAGAGATTTGGATCAAACATTTTGATGGGGAAAAAGAGTGGGCTTCATCAAACCCCAGTTCAGGGTCACGAGCAGTGAATCCAGAAGTTTCAAAGGAAAAATTGAGGAGTGAAACTTTGCAGTTTTCAAATTCTGAATATACCAGTTTGATCAGTTCATCAAGGTCCAGTTCTTGCAAATCAAGTGGATTGGGTTGATCCTAGAAGAAGATGGATTGGTCACTTGCATAAGTGAAGAAGTTCCTGTTTCAGAGGGAGATGAGGCTAAGGCCTTACATAAGAAGATTACAAGTGATCTCGACAGGTATGACTCATCGAGGTATGCTTTGAGATTTGTTCATAATTAAGTTTATGGTATGTTTGTCTTCATGTTATCACGGTTAGTACAATCTTGATTTTAGACTTATCATATCACCTTAATAAAATTATGAATGCATGATAGAAGTCATTCATTTATTAGGAGTATGAAACTTATGTTTGTACTAACACATTGTGATGTTGTATGAGTTTTATGTTGTCTACTAACATGAAAGGTACACCAAGAAAGACAAATCATGTTCTGGTTCAAGAACATATGATCATGATGACATGAGGACAAAGATTCATCCATTGCCATGGATATCATAGAAGATCCATTCACGAGGTATGTATAACTTGGTTTTATAATGGTTAACTTATGAGACATGCAGGTTACTAGCACAAGTCACTGAAGAGAACCAAAAGACATTATACGGGTATGTTAGACATAACTAGCTAGCATGCTAATCCAGGTATGTTTTTCCTATATCAAGCTAGATTCCTACCTTGGGTTAGGATCTTATACTGTTGTGTTGTTGATAATGATTATTCATGATGGTATAGGTTTGAATAATCACAGGTTTTATGCATTTTATATCTCTTATCTTGATTGATGATTCAACTAACCTGAAGAGTCATAGGTTTGAGTAATTACAGGTTTAGACATGTTATGTTTCTTATGATTTGACTAACCATAAGAATCCTTGAATGCTAATGCTTATTATTTCTGTTTGAAATGATCATGACTATACATGCTTGAGATTATTGTGTTTTAATAGTATACTAATGAATGTATGATTTTATATGAGATCACAAGGATAACACATTCATGATACTAATAAGCATGCATAGGGACCAAGGATGAATATGAGTTTCAAGAACAGGTAATCCAGGAATCAAAGATCAAGAGGGAGTACACTCCAGTGGTTTATGCAAGGATGCAGATATTCAGAGGGAGTTGACCATCTCTCTACATCCCACAACGGAAAGGTGTAGAAGAAGCTACTTCAGATTAGGACTCTAGCAGCTCCTGCAAGGAAGCGAAGACTCAGAGGGAGTCCACCCAACGAACAAACAAAGATAAGTATTTGAATTGTCATTCCTTAAATAATACTGTTCAATAATGTATATACTGATGTTCCTAGAATTAGGTTGTGTATTATGCATATTAGAATAATTGCATTGATGAACAATATACTCCTAATAAGCATGGGTAAGTGGCCTATGGCACTGTACAACATTCCATTGCTACTTATCTAGAATGAAACCTCTTTGCTGACATGTTGGGAGTTGTGCACACTCTTAACAATGTTCTGGTATAGATTGGAAGGCATCTAGAAAGTTATGGAATATGGATAAATGTTGTATTGAAGAATTGGCTAAGATAATTGCATGACTGTATGGCATATTTCTTTATGTGTAAGAATTTGTTCTGAAAACTATGAGATGTTTTCTAATCATGCAATTTAACTTGTTGTGTAGGAAAGGTCGTATGCCATCTCCTACAAAAGAAGAACTACAACATTTGTTCAACAACAAAATTATCTATTGAAGTTATTAAAGTTCCCAGGATATGGGAAGAATGCCATGATCCGTCGATCATGAAGAATGATGTTTGGGATGTAGTCCCAAGACGTGAAGGGAAGTTTGTTATGACTTCCAAATGGAACTATCAGATCAAGCACGTTGCAGATGGCAGCATTAAGAAATATAAAAGTGATGAAATAGAAGATGCACCAGATGGATTTCAAGACAGCATGGTGCAGTCATATATGTGTGCAGAACTTGGTATGGTAGGATAGACAGCTTTCTATCTAGTTTGGGCTTTACCAAGAGTAAAGCGGATTCCAACCTTTTCTACAAGGTTGAGGAAGGTAATCCAGCGATACTACTATTTGGATGACCTGTTTGTATCAGGTGAGGATAGATTGATTGCCAACACGCAGTGGAAGCTTACTACTGAGTTCGAGATGAAGAACTTGGGGATGATGCACTATTTGTTTTTGGCATGGAGGTGTGGCAGAGTGCAGATAGAATCTTCCTTGAACAAGGGAAGTATGCAGTAGAGATCCCAAAGAGGTTCGGGATGATGGATTGCAAGGCCATGGCCACACCTATGGCATCAAATCTGAAGCTTCTATGTGATGCTTCATCTGAGCCGATTGATGTCTCTATGTATCGCCAGATGATTGGGTCCTTGATGTACCTGACGAACACAAGACCAGACATTTGCTTTGCTGTGAACACATTGAGCCAGTTCCTGACGGATCCGAGGAGTGTTCACCTGGTTGCTGTAAAGCATGTTCTGAGGTACCTAAAGGGTATAGTGGATTATGGGCTCAAGTATGAAGCGAATTAAAAGTTTAACCTACAGGGTTATGTTGATTCAGATTGGGCTAGCAGTGCTGCAGACAGGAAGAGCACATCTGGGTGTTGCTTCAGTATGGGATCAGGTGTGATCTCTTGGTTTAGCAGGAAGTAGTCCTGCGTAGCACTAAGTACAGCTGAGGCAGAGTATGTTGCAGCCTGTTCAGCTGGTTGTGAGGCAGTATGGCTACGGAAGCTACTGTCTGAGTTATTTGATCTCCCGTTGGAGGCTACTGGTATCTTCTGTGATAACCAGAGTTGTGTGAAGCTGTCCGAGAACCCAGTGTTTCATGACAGGTCGAAACACATAGAGATCAAATATCACTATATCAGGGATATGGTGCAGAGAGGAGCTGTGAAGCTCCTGTATATTGCGACGGACGAGCAGATTGCAGATGTGCTGACGAAGCCACTAGCTAGGGTGAAGTTCGAGTACTTCAGAGAGAGGCTTGGCGTTCTTCAGATCAAGGACACTTTGAGGAAGAAGTGATGGACACATTTGCTGAAGCCATTCCAAGCATGTTGGAAGGAGGATCCTTCACATAGATTTGGATGTAAGCGCTGGATGATGGGCATCAGGATGATGTTCTGGTTTCTACTTGGATATGATCAGTTGGATCATTTATGTATGTATGTACGCATCATGTTGGATGCTGGATATGATCAGTTGGATCATTTATGTATGTATGCATCATGTTGGATGCTGGATATGATCAGTTGGATCATTTATGTATGTATGCATCATGTTGGATGCTGGATATGATCAGTTGGATCATGTGTATGTATTTTGTATATGCATCATGTTGGATGCTTGGACCATGTATCTGTATATGTATCAGGTGGATACATTGTATGATCAGGTGGATCATGTATGGTGATATGTATCATGTATCAGGTGGATACATTGTATGATCAGGAGGATCATGTATGATGATATGTATCAGGTAGATACTTGGTATGCATCAGGTAGATGCATTGATGATCAGGTGGATCATGCAGCAGGATGTTGCAGTGATGATCAGGATGATCATGGATGATGAGCTTCAGGATGTTGCTCCAGATGACATGCAGCAGGATGTTGCAGTGATGATCAGGATGATCATAGATGACGAGCTTCAGGATGTTGCTCCAGATGACATGCATCAGGATGTTGCAGTGATGATCAGGATGATCATGGATACATCAGGATGATGTATGGTGAGTATCAGGTTGATACTCTGTGGTCGTGGATCAGGTTGTGCAGATGAGCATGTAATCCGGTGCCCTGGGAGATTTGCAGATGGTCTTTCGAGGTTTTTCCTATGGCATGTAATTCGGTGCCCTGGGACATCTGGCAAATGCTCTTTCGAGGTTTTGCTCTGGGAGGACATGTAATTCGGTGCCCTGGGAGATCTGCAGATAGTCTTTCGAGGTTTTGCCTATGGCATGTAATTCGGTGCCCTGGGATATCTGGCAGATGCTCTTTCGAGGTTTTGTCCTATGGCATGTAATTTGTGCCCTGGGAGATTTCAGGTCGGAGTTGTGTACCCGTAACATCCTGAGATGCTCTTTCGAGGTTTTGCCATGACCACATGTAATAGCGCCCTGGGAGATTTCAGGTCGGAGTTGTGTACCCGTAACATCCTGAGATGCTCTTACGAGGTTTTGTGGTGGACCACATGTAATAGCGCCCTAGGAGATTTCAGGTCGGAGTTGTGTACCCGTAACATCCTGAGATGCTCTTGCGATATTTTGTGGTGGGGTCACATGTAATAGCGCCCTGGGAGATCCTATAGGTAGAGCTGTGTGCTCGTAACAGCCTGGGATGCTCTTTCGAGGTTTTGTGACGCACGTAAAAGTCCTGAGGATTCCACAGTATGGCCAGTGATGATGAAGACCTGCAGGTGGTGGGCCTACATCCAGTATGAAAAAGGACTGGCTCTGTAGAACTTCCTATGATGAGTAGATTCAGAGATTGATTGAGATAGCAGCAGCAATGACGATGATGATGACTCGATGACGATTATCCAGTGATGATGATCCAGAGAAGATGACTTGTGCTAGAAGAACTGTGCTGAGAAATACCTTCCTAGTTAAGAGGGAGTGTTGATGTATATGTAACTTCGGAATGTATTTCACATGTATATGTATATTGTATTCCTATAGAGATGGTATTATTCCTCTATAAGGAAGTGTCGTCATTTATATTGTAAGTGTCGTAACTTATACTTGATGGGTTATTAGACCACCTTGTTTGGGGTCGGCCCTGTATAAGTCATATGGGTCAAAGGGTTATTAAACCACCCTATTGGGGGTCGGCCATGTGGGTCAAAGGGTTATTAGACCACCCTATTGGGGGTCGGCCCAGTCAGCATTATGTTATGTGGTTAAGTTCAAGCCTACATGAGTTAGGTAAAAAGGCAAGTTAAGTCAAGTATAAATAGAGTGCGGGAGGCACTCTATTTACTCACTCACTTCTCACACATGCACTCAAGGAGGAGTGGCGCACTTATGGAGGAGGAGGATCTGCTGCTAGGCTATGGCTATCTCTCTTGGTTGGTTGTATCATTGCTCTATCTATCTCTGAGGAAGTT
This sequence comes from Larix kaempferi, assembly GCA_027924585.1. NCBI lineage: Eukaryota > Viridiplantae > Streptophyta > Pinopsida > Pinales > Pinaceae > Larix > Larix kaempferi. The sequence goes on from BSBM01000406.1 coordinate 4,882,928, forward strand.
ATTGGGGTTTTTCACCTTTATGGTTTTCCCCAAGTAAATCTTTGTGTCTCTTGTGTGCTTGCATTATTGTCTCCATGATTGATATGCTGTAGATATGCTGTACATGTTGTTCTCTCAGTTAAGATCCTAGATCAGATTGAAGTAAATTCTGAAAATTTAACAAACACATGAGCTCTTTCTTTATACCTAATTTCAAAAATTAAAATAGGAAACCATTCATCAAATAAACAACATTGAGAAATTAAAACATAATTTCTAGGAATTAAAACTTATCTGGAAAATACTTGAAATGGGGAATTGGCTATGTATGAAGCACCCTCCACCCAACCTTAGGAAATTTTGCTCATCAATATCCTAGCAAAATGCCACCCTCTGATCTAAGACTCATGCATTCACAATACATACATCTCACCAGACCCAACATTTTTGAATTTCACACTTTGGCAAACAAGAAATGCGCTTAGCTCCAAGTTCATGCCAAACAGTGCATTTCACTTCCTCAGTTTCATTCTATCATCACAATAGTGAGATACATCACTATTCTCAGTTCTCATAAATCCACCAAATTAACTTCCTACACAGTTTTCCATAATTATAGGGATAATCAGAGGAAAAAATGGTCACAAATTTAGAAATACCAAACTAATGATTGGGTTCTCAAACTCAAAATTCAATCCCAAGTTCCTTCTACAGAAAATTATCCCTCCTTTCTCCTCAAACTCTCTACAGGAAAGGGCCAATGTAGTCATGGATTCTCACAAGGATGAAGGAATGAATTTCCTCCGGCATGCGTTAGTTTAATGCATGGAAATATGGAACCACATGGGTTCTCCAAGAGACCCACATTTCCCTTTTTTAATTAAACACTATCTTTAATCCCACTCAATTCACAATTATGATTTTACAATAAGTCTAAAGTCATTTAAATGGGATTATGACTTATCTAAGACTTAGGATATTCTAAGCATCTAAATAACACCAAAGGATCATAGCATAATTTCCACCTAGGACACTTTAACCCCATTACTATCTCTGGTGAATACATGAGTTCCCGATCTGTTCATCATACCGCCTCTGCACAACTAGTTGTAAATTTTAATATTAATAATTGTAAAAATACAATATTTTCGACCTTGCATGCATTTATAGACAATAGTTACATATGTCCATCATCGGAAAAGGGGTTTCAAACCAGAGGTGTTACATTCCCCCCCTTAAATCTACACTGTCCTCGGTGTTATAATGCTTATAAACACACATATATCAAAAAAATTCAAAATGTTCAAGGTGCTTCTCCTACATTATCTCTTTCAAGTTGTATTTTTAGGGCCAAGTCCATCTAACCCCTTCATGCTTCTCCTATTGCATTGGACCTTCCAACTCAACATGTGGACTGTTCACTTCATCCATTCTTTCTTCTCCTCTACTTTCCAACTTAGTCAAAGATTTGGAAACTTTGTGTATGACATATTTCTTGTTTCCTCTTGTTGGGAATTTACTGAGGTAATGATTACCTCTACAATTCCAACATTTTATTTGATATGGATTCCTTTGATTCAAGGGCTCAACCATATTTGATTCCTCTGACCTTAGCCATTTCTTGGTTGATCGATCAGGTGAATGCTTCTTCAAAGGGTCGATGTCCTTGCCATTGTTGATGGCTACCAAGAAATATTTTATATAATTTTGCAAATGAATTGAATCTTGTGGAATCTGTAAATTTACTTCATTATGTTATGCTTGAATTTTCATCATTTTCCCAAGGATTTCTTGAAAATTTACCATAATCTGAAATATTTTTTTAGCAAGGTGTAGATTTTCAAGATCAGGTGCCATCCTCAATTTGTATCTTTCCTTAGTCCTCTTTAACTTTTTAAGGTAGCAACATCAAATTCCAAATGAAATCTTTCTCTATAGTTAATCAGCATGAATTCATTAGGCCAACATACTAAAAATAAGTCCATGCTTTTATGAAAAGACTAATTGCACTATTCTTGCTCATATTTATTTTATACATATCATGCATAATTTTCAACACTTTTTTTTCCTAAATAGTAATAACATAAGTAAAAAGAGTAGAGTAAGAGTTTCGCCCTCTTAGTTTTGTCCCAATCAAGAGTTCCAAAATAACTGTGGCATTTTTTTCTCCTTGGTCTCTTTCTCTTTGAAATGTAGATGCTCAATTTGCATAATTTTAATTAGAGGAGATACATCCTTAATGCAAGCAGCTGAGGAAAACTTGTCCTCGGCTTTGCATAAATTTTAGTTAGAGGAGACACTTCCTCAATGCAAGCAGCTGAGGAAAACGTGTCCTCGGCTTTGCATAAATTTTAGTTAGAGGAGACACATCCTCAATGCAAGAAGCTAAGGAGAACTCATCCTCAGATTTGCATAATTTAGTTAGAGGAGACACATCCTCAATGTAAGTAGTTGAGGAAAACTCATCCTTGGCTTTGCATAGGCTTTTTCTTATTTAGCTTTGCTCCCTTTATTCAAAATGCAAATTCTCAGCAATAGCAAATTCCTCTTCTTTAGCTTTGCTTGTGTACTTGTTGGATACATAGTAACTAACAACGTTCATTAGTATCATGATGTAAATCACATACATTTATCATAATGTATAATCATAAAACTAATAACATATTATTATGTAAAATCTACTTCTCGACATTGAAACCCCAGGAATGCATTCATTCCTTTGCGGTGTAATTAATGTCGGAAACCATGTCACAGGAGAACACCAAGAATGCATCCAGCCCTTTCTGATGTGTGGCACGTAGGCTAGAATTGCAGCTTATATGTCTTTTCAAAGAAAAAACATCTTTTAAATATTAATTGCTTTAAAAATTCTAAATTTGAGGTTAGGGTAAAGATTAATCCCTTCCTCCCATATTCACATTTCCGTTGAACACCATGATGTACACATGGGCATTTTGAAATCTCGAGAGAACTTCAATATTGCATTTTTTTATTCTCTACAAAAGAACTTTATATTGTAGTCTCATTCCCTGCATTAACACTTTTAACATTGTATTTTCATAACAAGAATTCATACCAAATAACCTCAATTACCAATAGTTAACATGTTTAATCAATTAGCATTTTCACCAATTAACAAAATTCAACAAGTTATAATTAGTTAGTTCATCCACAATATTTAACAATTTATATCAACCAACAATTCATCTCAGCTAGCATCACTTTCATAGATTTTATAAATTATCATAAGTATGGAAGTATTAACCATTCATTTACAACTCACAAAAACATGGTGAACAAGAACCCAAGCATTCAGGCCCAAAACATACAAATGCAATGTTCAATGCAAGTGAGGAAGGAGCAATGCACAACTTCCACTTAGACAGACCTATGTTCTCCTCTGCTACTTTAGGATGAAAGAGATAAGTGGAAATCAGTGGTAGAATTATTCTAGGAAGGAATGGCATCTCTTGAAGAATATAGGCAAACCATACATGCCTTTCAAAGAAGAAAACTAGAGGAGCTTTCCTTTCATAAGGAAAATGATGAAAATTGGGAAGTAGACAAGAGAAAATTAAGGTCGGCGCAAGAGAAGATAGGGAAGAAATAGGAGGAGAAGGATGGAATGAAAAAACTTGTCCATGAGTTGTTGGGATGCATAGAACCTTCCATTGTATATTCCTTTTTCATAAAGGAAAAATTTCTCCTCTTTCAACTAACATCCGTGGTTGAAGGTAAGAGTCATTGAATCAGTAATTTCAAGGTATTATGGAGAATCTACTTCCAGGTGGATGTACTCACAAAGCACTCTCTATGTGAATTTGATTTGCATATTTTTTTTGGAATCGGTTTAATACTAAAAGGAGGATTGATTCAATATTAATGCAGTTATCAACAAATTTGACCTTCTTAAACAGATTAACCTTTACTTAATTCTTATCTTCTATTATGTATCAATAAATAACACATTCATCCATTCATGTCCAAACACAAAGAACACACAACACACAAATTTTTATGTGGAAACCCAATCAGGAGAAAACCACAGAATGCTTCTTTATAATGAGAAAGAATACATTCAAGGAAGCACCAACTTCTTGTTTTTACCAACACCATCTGGGAGGAGGCACCGACCCCTTGGTTTTACAGGATTCTATTTGAAGGATGCTACAAATCCCTATATTTACCCAGCACCAACTGGAAGGAGGCACCGACCCCCTATTTTATAGGCTCCAACTTGAAGGAAGCTCCAACTCCCTATCTCCTTGCCTCGTCTTTCTGCCTTGATGTCCAAAGTATAATTATGTCTTACAGATCTTCAATTCTGTGCACTCGTCTAATCTTCTGAAAACTGTTATGTTGTGCGCTACCTTCGTATGTATCTGATTCTCTGTCACTATGTTGCATACATCACTTGACTTCTCATTCCTCTCAAATCACACTTCTACTGATGTATATATTCATATATTGTGTGTTCATTGATACTGCAGTCTGTGTTACCGATTATCTTATTGTTTTGATCTACGTGACTGTAATGACCAACTGATACTGTGCTTTCAATTGATAGTTTGATGTTCTGAAATAATGCACTAGTAATAGATGGAACTGTGCACTTACTGATGGGTCTATTATGTATAAGTGCTACAGTCCCTTAGACAATCTACGACGTCATGTTCATCAAATGATCTGTCTATTCATTTTAATGCACTTTTCCAAGATCATATGCATCATGACGCGTTTTCCAGATCCTGTTGTTGTTCTATCATCACGCATCAAATGGAATTCTCAGCTTTGCACACTTTCACTTATGCTCATATGCATCAACTAGACATGTGCACATTATATGTTAAACTTCAATTATCTCTCTTCTCTTATGTCTTTACTATGTCTATGACTATCGACGTGCTGACTGTAATGTTGTCCTTTGAAACATCAAGCACTTATGCATACTTCAGTATTTCTTCCTTTCGGTACTTGCACATATGTCACAAATTTAGAACATCATTATGCACATCGTCAAAAATTCATTATGTTGCATGTGCACATTCTTGGATCCTTGCTAGATCATTTTGTTCTATCCTTGAGCCATTTGATGCCCCAAATATCAAACTGCAAAAAAAAATTGAAGCTATTATGCTCTCGCCATCAAGCTTAAATCAAATCTCAAACTTGCATCTCTATCGATACATGTCCTGCAAGGATTGTATGTTCACAAGTTGGTCGCGACATCCTTTTTCTAAACTTCACAGATTGTGCATTTGCCATGTGTCACCTTATGCACTATTGATGTGTCATCCTTTGTGTGTCTTGCACATTCATGGTCCACAACTTAGTGGGACTTTACACATTGGTGGTGTACTCTTGCGCTCTTCATGTACCATCATTTGAGATATGTGTGCTGTGAAATTTAGTTCACACCAAGATCTGATCAAGAAATTACAACTCTCACAAGTAATTCTCACAAAACTAGTCAAGAACACTGGAGAACAATCACGTATGATGAAAACATAATTACTCTCATGAATAATAATACATCAGCCAACCTTGGTAAATTAATAGGATGTCAATATATAGAATTACATTAGAGATTCAAATGCATAAGGATGCCATTCGAATCCTCACAAAAGTAGAATTACTAAAATTATGCAAAACCCCCCCTAGGTGGAAAGTGTGATTTCCAAGTCTCCTCAAAGGCTCATGAATTTCTGATTTAGTGATTAGTTAGTGATGTATGATGGAAAATCATGATAAATCCAGAATTTGGAAGGAAGAAACATCATGGAGGATGATTTGGCCAAAAAACAGTTATGACTAGTCAACTAGCTTTCACCTTTAACCAAAAAGTGGTAAAAAATAGTAAAAGAAGCTAAGGCATCTTTCTATTCTAGGATAGGATAAGATCATCCAAAATCCTATGAAATCTTATCCAAAATCTTTAGAAATGTGCGCAGGTGAGTCTAGGAATCTTGTGGTCCACACAATGTCTAATTTAGCCAACTACATAGTCTAACACCTAGGAATTAATAAAAAATGATCAATAATGCTATCCTAAGGTATTAAATGACATGAATGGGTTTAAATATTCCAACAAATTGCCATAAGTTTGACTTTATGTGCTAAAAATCAGAAATAAAAATAGGGCCCAATAACAAGACATGGTCACCCCATACATACTGCCTTGTTCATGAAACAAGGAAAGAAGGAAAACCTCATAGGAAAAACCTTCCCTAAAAAATGGACATAATAAAAATTGAAGGATTGCTGACCAATCCTTCTCAGTAAAATCTCTGGTGAAGATGTCTGCAGTTTGCTCACCTGTTGGGAAATACTGCAAGTCAATGATCGGGTCATGTACTAAAATCCCGATGTAGTGCATATGGATCTCTATATGCTTGGTCCTTTGTCTCTATACTGGATCACTTGAGACCCTTATAGCACTCTGATTGTAACAAAATATGACAGTAGGAGTACTAAAGGAAATCTCAAACTCTGAAAGAATACCCTGCAACCACACACATTGAGTAACAACATTCACTACTCCTCTGTATTCGGCCTCTGCTGAAGATAGTGCAGTTGCACTCAGTTTCTTGCTAGAAAAGAAAATAGGACCACCTCCAACCATGAAAACAAATCCAGATGTGGACTTTATGTCAAGGCTATCACCATCCCAATATGAGTCACTAAATCCAAGAAGGTCTAGGCTAGAATCTGCAACATAGTGAATCCCATCAGACTTGGTTCCTTGTACATAATACAAGATTATTTTGTAGCCCTCCAATGAAGCTCATGTGTATGTTCCTTGTATCTCTAAGCCACACTCACTGCATATGCAAGCTTAGGTTGAGTATGAGTAAAGTATAATAAGCTGCCAACAAGCTGCCTATACAAGGTGCTGTCCACCAATGGTGAAGAATCTGCTTCTTCAAGTCTAACTCCTGAAAGGAAGGGAGTATTTGAAGGCTTGCAATCAGCCATCTTGAACTTATTTAGCAGTTCATATGCATATTTGGACTGATATACCTTAGTTCCTGTTAACACCTAAAAAGTGCTCACCAGCTCATTCCCTTACTCACATGACCCATTTGTCCACTTTTCCACCATCTGAGCCTCTGAAACCAACAAAAGGTCACCAAAAGACCTTAGTACACCCCTTTTTCCATTAAAAAAGATTATTTTTCCAAGAAAATCATAAAAAACCCTCAAAAAGGGTCCAAATTCCCAAAAATATTAAAAAGGGAATTAAAATATTATTTTTATTCAAAAAAGGAAAAAGGAGGGAAAAGTACCTAAACCATGTTGGTCAATACCATTTGGTTTCCACAAAACCACAAATGGTATTTCCCACCACCAAAACCTATAAAAAGGTGGTAGGGGCTCCTCATTTCACATCCATCCATTATCTCATCCTTATGCTGCTGAAATCTCCCCTGAGCATTTTAGCCATTGCAAACCACATTGGAGAAGAGACCATTGGAGATTGGAGTTGCTCATCCTTGTAGCCATTCAACATCAACCTTCACCATTGAAGGTATTATCGCAAGCACTTGCTTGCCCCCCATTTTTCAATACAAGCTCATTCTTTAATATCTTCTTGTTCTTGATTTCAAATTATTTTCATTATTTGCTTAATATCTTTGCTTAGATCCATGAATAGTCTTGTTTAATTAGTTTATTGTTATTTATTTACATTGAAACTGCTGCTACTAGTTAGCAGGTGCCCATAGCACTAAGCCTGGTTGCAAAACCGGGCAAACAGTTTTTGGCGACTCCGCTTTGGTTTGAACTATAGATCTCTAGTTTTGCCTTTAATCTTAGTTTTTTATGAGTTTTTAACCTTTAGATCCATAGATCTGCCATCTTAGACAGCAGATCCATTGCTGCTCTGAGTTTTGGCCCCATAAACAGCCCAAAATTTTCAATTTTCGGGTTCGTTTCTCGATTTCCGTGCACGGCTTCCGCCTCGCGGTTTTTTGCCAGACAGTCGCCGCGGTCCATCGCGAATTTTCTGCATTTTTCCGCGCGGTCCATCGTGGCCTTTTGCCAGACAGTCGCGCGGTCCATCGCGACTTTTCTGCATTTATCCGCGCTGCACACCGCGGCTTCGCGGCCAATTTCCGCGCTGCCCATCGCGACTGTGCGGCCAAAACCCGCGCGGTCCATCGCGACTGTGCGGCCAAAACCTGCGCGGTCCATCGCGACTGTGCGGCCAAAACCCGCGTGGCCCATCGCGACTGTGCGGCCAAAACCCGCGCGGCTGAGTTTTTCATTCGGCCATCCCGATTTTGAAAATTTTTTGTTACTGTACTTTCTGCCCATAGCACATTTTTTACAGTATTAAATCCTGCATATTTTACAGCTTTGAAATTTTTTTTACTATTTAAAAAGTGCATATCTAGAAATCTTTTTAAAAATTTTTCAAGAAAGTGAAAGAAAGACTCATTTTGCATTTTCATCTAGATTCAAATTTTTTCTTGTTTACTTCTTTAAAATCTTGCCCTTAGCAATTTTCCTGAACGAAGAAATCCATTTATTTCTTTTAAAAAGAAGTCTATTATTTGCTTTCATAAATCCAAAAAATCCATTATTTTTTGAGTTATTTTTTGAAAAGCATTTAAATTCCTTTTAGTGAAAAAATCGTAAATATTTGCTTTTTATTTTCGAAAAATCCTTTATTTTTTGAAAATTTCCTATAAAGCATTTTATTTTTTCAAAGTTCAGTTTACAACACCTCACGTGCACTCACACGATCACTTAATTGAACTAAGCCTTAAAACGAACCCTAATTTGAACACACTTTTAACCCCACTTGGGGAACACTAAAAGAATTCTTGTAGCTAGGTAGTATTGGGGGGATAGGTGTTCCAATAACACCCCTCAGTTCATACATCTGAGACATAGAAGTTGTCCAATTAGGGAGCTAAAATCTCTTAGTACTTTTTGGCGCGGTCACAACCGGTTTGTGGGAAGGCCTCTCCCTTAGGAGGGTTGAAGTCGCGAGGATGGTTCCGGAAGCCTGAGTGGAATACCGAAATCCATTCAGTAACCGAAGGGCTACCATTCGCAGTTCTCGGGATATCCCTATATTGGGATATTGTGATCAAAGGACCAAACGACAGATTTACCTTTTCTCGACGCGTCATGAACGGAGTATCCTAGTAGCCTGTCTTTAGGATTGATTACCCGGTGTCCCTCCCGGTAGGGGGATATCTAGCCGTTGTCTCAACATTCATATCGTCTGACTTGGATTTCATCACCTTGCAGAGGATATCGTCTGTTTGAGTCACAATACTTTTAGATTAGGTGTTTGCATGATTTCAACCTACCTGTGGTCTAGTTACACCTATTTTTTCTAGGAGCCGTTTGCATGTTGGTATTCTGACTAGTTGTTGCATTCCTCCACTTATTGTAGCACAGCTGCTAGAATAAGTGCCTTTTTTGAGGATTGATTTTTTTGGCCTGAGAGCCTTCTTTTTTCACTCCCCTTCTTGCACCCCCTTGGTTACATTAGGGTTTTGAGTCTTTTATATATATATCACCACCTGATACTTAAACAAATTTTTACATCAAAAACTTATATTCTCACCATTGAGAATTCTAGACGTTCTCGTCGTCTACAGGGCGAACTCCCAGAGTTTAGTCCACTTGGATCTCCACGTCACAGACGCAGAGCCCTATCCCTTGATTCGACACATCGTCAATCAACTAGACAGTCATCCGATTCTGACACACCTCACTTCACTTTTGATTTGGAGGTAGAATCCGAACAACCCACAGAGTTACCACCAACCACCATTATGGCTGGAACACCATTTGATCCATTGTTTACAAGCACCATAGGTGAGACATCCACAGACCCTTCTGCTGTAGTACCATCCACGGCAACAACCACCCCCCCTGGGTATGCCCAATATGGGTAACACTCCACATTTAGGAATGCCCAACACAGGGCCAACACCTGTCATAGGTATACCCAACATGGGGGTCATACCCCCTTTGGTTTCCATAAATCCCATCCCAGGAATCCCTAGTACGATTCCCAACCCAAGTGCAACCCATGTTGCACTTGGGAGTGCTATCCCAGGAATCCCTAGTGCAATTCCTAACCCAAGTGTAACCCGTGTTGCACTTGGAAGCGCTAACCCATACCAGCCCACACCCATGGGAGGGCACATACCTTCCATACCTGGCGTACCTTTAGGCGCTACTGGACCCCTACACCATACCACAATGGCTAGGCATGTCCCCGCCCCAGTTACCACACCGGCTAGCCTACCATACATGGCAAGTCTGAACTTGCCAGACCTAGCTAGGCTAACAAATGACCCCATCAGACATGATCCTGCGTGGCCCCATATGCCCACCAAACTTCCCTCTGACATCCCTAAGTTTGAGGGTAAGGCAGGGGAAGACCCCCAGAACCATGTCATGTCCTTCCATTTATGGTGTTCCTCCAACTCCATAGTGGACGACTCAATCCGCCTCCGGCTTTTACAACGCACCTTCACTGGCTCCGCAGCCAAATGGTATATCGAGCAGCCCCATGGGACGCATGCCACATTTACCTCCCTTGCCTCGACTTTCCTACAATTCTTCCAATTACCTGTCCGCTACGATGCGGGCGTCGAGATCCTACTGTCTTGCAGACAGAATACGGCCACCCACATCACGGACCACATTCATGAGTGGCGTCGCCGCCGAAGCCTCTGCAAAATCAAATTAGATGACCGTATCTTCTTAGATTGGTTCCTAAAATCCCTCCTCCCTCTCATTGCGAAGGATGTGGCATCTGAAAGACCCCAGTCTGAAGAGGAGGCCATCCTCAAGGCGCAACAGTTTGATCTCATATACGCCCAATCAGGTTATCTATACACAATCATACCTGACGCCCCACGAGGTGACTCTTCACGTGGTGACGCACTGGGGGCATCACATGCCGCTGATGGCATCATTGGCCAAATCACCCCGCAACCTAAACCTTTTAGCATGGTGAGCACCATGCCCGCCCCAGACCTCTCTAGGGCTATATCCAGTTCCGAAGCAACAACTTCTTATGATCCAACAAACCAGACCCATCACATTCATGGACCCTCTTGTCTACAAAATTGTTATGGGAAAACGCCATCAGCATATGTACCTCCTACATACTATGCTCAACCTACTACACAGAACCCCATTCAGTTCTCACCACAACCGTTGCAGTACCCACAGCAAACTGCACCAGCTAATCTACCACATCCAATAGCTCAAGGGTACCAACAACCCCAACAGGCAACTGGACCACCTCCAGCTCCACCTACATACTACCCACCGCAACCTGCTCCCGCACCTGCGGCTCCCCAGAATCCCCCCAATGCTCAAGGGCATGTGTACGCACAACATCAACAGCCCCAATACCAAAATAACCAACGCAACCAGGGTGGGAAACCAAACCGCGGAAGAGGACGTAACCGTGGAAACAACCAAAACCATAACCAAGCTCCACAACCTACCCATCCTCCGCAAAACAATAACGCGGCGCCTGCTCATCAGAATCCTGATCGGCCACCTAAGCAAGCCAAAAATGCTAATCTACGAACAAACCATCCTTGTTCCATTTGCTGTGTCTATGGCCACTATACCCACGCTTGCCCACATCTGGAGCGAGCTCGACAACTATGGACAGACGACGCCCATCGTCAAGGGCAGGCGGCTCCTCAGCCGCCACCCAACCCTCCACCACCTCAACAACAGCCTTTGGTGCTACAAAACCCTTTTCCCACACAAGGGGTGGTGAACACTCAGCCGTTAGCCCCCCCACAGGGCAACGTGCAACCACAACAAATCACTTACGCCGCTCCTGATCAACCCATGTTTGATACAGGAACCCACCACTTATTGATGATGTCCACTGCCGACGTCAATATCCAAACCCGTCGGAACCAGTATGGTCCTACCTCTGAGGCTCCCCCTGCCGACAAGGATACTAACGCTAATCCCACCGATCAGACGTTACGGATACCACCTCTTCCACTTGATGGTGCCTCTAAAGCACCTCGTTTCCCTCTCCGTCGTATCAACAAGAACCCCAATGCACGGGCTGCATCAAATTACAACATCGTAGATGACCTAGCTCAATCTCCCGCAGCCATGTCTGCGTTAGAAGTCTTGAAAAATTGTCCTACGCAGCGCAAGACTTTACTGTCCGCCATTGGGGCAATTGACCCAAATGATTCGAAATTGATGACCTTTGATTTGGACCAGTCCGAACTACGTCTGCCTTCCACCATAGCAGTCCAAGTTTCCGTTTCTATCCGGAATCTTGTCATCCATCGATGTATCATCGACGAAGGTGCCTCCACATGCGTCATGTCCACATTTGTTTGGCAGAAGTTGGGATCCCCTGCTCTCCAGCAATCCACCACTGCATTGCGGGCCTATGACGGCCGGTCAGCTCAACCTCAAGGTCTACTACCCAAGGTCCCTGTCCAATTGGGTGGGAAAACTGTGCTCATCGACATTGAGGTCATTAATGCCCAACTCGATTATAACCTTTTACTTGGCCGCAGTTACATGTACGCCATGAAAGCAGTTGCCTCATCCGTTTTTCGTACCATGATGTTCCCCCATGAGGGACGCGTGGTCAAAATCGACCAACTCACCTACTATGATCCCAATGCCCCTGCAGCCCCCGAAAATGTTCTTCCCATGATTGAACAACCCGCTTCTAGTGCAGTTACCTCCTTTGTGTCTTCTGTGGGACCCGGACTCTACTCAGATACACCAATGACCTCTACATTCCAGGCCATTCCACCACCGTCACCAGAGACCCAGGTCGCAAACCTCTGTACTCTTTCACAGAATACACAAACACCCGGTAGTCAACCACCATTGGTACCGAGTCACATCGGTGTTACACCCATCCACACCATCCCCTTTCTATTTCCTCCTTCGGGTGTAGTAAGCGCCCCGGTTATGGCTACCCTTAGTCTACCCGGATTAACATTGGGATTACCCGTGTGGTATATTTCACCTCCCGTTCCACCGCCGACACCAAACGTCATCCTCCAACCGGTACAACCTATTGTTACCACAAATCAACCTCCTCCGGGTGTCGCAACCCCTTCGTCGTCAATGAAACCTCCTCCTGGTCTCACGATTGCTTCGACGTCAACGAATCCCCCTCTCCTTGCTAAGCCCACTGGGGGCAGAGGCCCACAACCGTACACTGCGATACCACCTCCTAAGGCAGTTAAACCCCCACCAGTGTTTCGAGCTCTACCCAAATGCTCATTATGCGATGAGATAGGAAATCCAACTCATCAATGCCCACACCTACCGGCACTCCAAGAGCATATGAATATGTTGGACGATGACATCAGCATCCCAGTAGTCAGGTTAGAGCCACCTCTACAGCCTCGCGACAAATCACTGCGCACTAACCATCCTTGTGCTATATGCAGTGTTTACGGCCACTACTCTCACCATTGTCCTGATCTACCTGACTATAGAGCAGCGTTGTACGAGTTGAACAACGTCGACTTAGAGATATCTCCTCCCCTTATCGAAGAAATCCACCCCCCGCCATCATCCTCGTCGGAAGAAGTCAATACAATTTATATGATTTCAACAACTTTCAAACCAGAACCCCTTGATTTATGGTCTGACTACTTCAATACTGATGAGCAAATTTTGGAGACACTCACTGCACCCGACTACCCTTGGGATGATATGCATCATCGCTCGTACTTCCTCCTGGAAGCATCTACATCCACCGCATCCAACCAGCTATCGGTCGAGTCGAAAGTCTTCATACCCACTAAGGTCGATTGGTTAAAAGACCCCATCCCAGCACCGGATTCCTTTGAAGAAGGGAACATGTCAAACATTTCCCCCACTATACAGATAGACATTTCCACAACACCAGGAAAACCTGAGCTCATCTCGCTGGGCGCATCTTGCACTCAAGCAGAAACTCAGGCATACAAAAAGCTCTTTCAAGAGTTCCGAGATGTCTTTGCCTGGTCCTATACCGAGATGCCTGGTCTCGACCTCGCCATTATTGAACACCACATTGATACATGGCCTGAAGTACCCCATGTTCGTCAGAAACAACGACCCATTCACCCTTCCAAGCTCCCCGCTGTTAAGGCTGAGGTCGAGAAACTTCGAAAAGCAGGGTTCATTTACCCTATTCCGTACACCACCTGGGTATCGAACCCCGTTCTCGTCAACAAAAAGCAAGGCACCCTTAGAGTATGCACTGACTTCCGCGACTTAAACCACGCTTGTCCAAAAGACAATTTCCCCACGCCATTCATTGACCAACTCATTGATGAGTGTGCGGGCCATGAGGTCCTATCCTTCATGGACGGGTTTTCCGGATATAACCAGATTCACATCCGTAAGGAGGATCAGTACAAGACTGCCTTCACCACCCCATGGGGCACCTTTGCCTATCGCGTCATGCCATTTGGCCTTAAAAATGCTGGTGCCACTTTCCAGCGAGCCATGACCTATTGCTTTCATGACTTGGTCCATATCCTGCGAGTCTATCTTGACGACCTCACAGCTCATTCCCGAAAACGATCAGACCACCTTAACGACCTCCGGCAAGCATTAGAGAGATTTTGAGGTCAAAAAAAGGCCTCCTAAGAGATGTACTACAAAAATATGAGATATATTAAAATATTATGAATTGGGGGTTTTATGGGGTAGGTATATATGACAAGTCACCTCCCACACTATTTTCTATGCATAATATAAATAACCATGGTTGAGTTACTTTTCAAAATTCACTAGAAATAAAATTAATAAAATAAGTCTACATTGATGTGACTAAGATTCATTGTAAATTCCCAAAAATGTATTGTCCTTTAACATTTATTTGTCTTGAACTTGCAAATGAAATTAAATAATAAAAAACATTTTTAAGAGTTTTTTTTAAAATTTTATGTTGACTTTTTATATTTAGTACTTTTCTCATGAATTTAATAATGTAATTTAATTGAGAATTTATTTACATGTAAAATGTCAATAATATTATTATAATCCACATTGCATTATTATTATTATTATTATTATTATTATTATTTATTAAATCTATTATTATTCTTTATTAGTTTGACATTATGTTATTAAATAGAATGGAGTGAATATATAATTTAAAATTAAAAACATAAAAATGATAATATATTATTTTATAAAAAAATGTGAAAGGACTTTCTTTATGAATTAAGAGTACTTCACTTGAAAATGATAATAATATTATTTTATGTGAAAGTGTGAAAAGACATTCATTATGAGTACTTTACTTGAAAATGACAATAATATTATTTTATGAAAAGACTATCATTATGAGTACTTTACTTTATGACTTAAAAGTACTTACACCACTACCTTGGTTAACTATGTGTTTTCATCCACCACAGAAAATTTGACAAATAAGCTTTCTTAACTCATGCAATGCCACCTCACCAAGGGGGATGATGTCATCTACTAGAATGTGATTGGTTGTATTTTATAGTACATTTTCTTTGTTTTGAGGCCCTTTTTTGACCTCAAAATTTCTCTAATGTTTTCCTGCGTTGTCGCAAATATAAAATCCGCTTGAACCCACACAAGTGTGTCTTTTGCGTCCCGGCAGGCCGCTTATTGGGTTTCATTGTTTCCCAAGACGGAATCACTGTCGATCCCCTGAAAGTCAAAGCCATCTTAGAACTTCCCCCTCCTCGCACGCTTCGGCAGCTTCAGAGCTTGCAAGGGCGGTCCAATTTTCTTAGGCGCTTCGTTCCTGATTATGCCACCAAAGTCCATGGCTTCTTACGCTTACTTCATACCCACATACCCTTTGTTTGGGATGAACAAGCAGACACGGCATTCGAAGCCCTCAAGAAAGCTCTCACACAAGCCCCCTTGATATCCCCACCGGATTTCTCTCAAGACTTCACCCTTTATGTCTCGGCATCTGAACATGCTGTGTCCGGATTTTTGGTCCAAGAAGATGCCTCCCACAAAGAGCATGTGATCTATTACGTCAGTCAGACCTTGTCTGGCCCACCTCTGCATTACCCATACGAGGAAAGATTAGCCCTAGCTGTAGTCTTTTCCGTACAAAGATTGCGACACTACATTCTACTCAGTCATACCACGGTCGTGGCCGACTCCAACCCTATGGTCTATCTCCTCACCCGGCGGCTCCTACAAGGTCGTGTTGCTAAATGGGTCATTATCCTCCAGGAATATGACCTAACTTTCAAAACTCCCAAAAGCACTAAAGCCCTTGCGCTTGCTCACCTCATCACGGACCTCCCATCCTATTCAACATCACCCGTTATCCAAACGGACCTGATTGACGAGCAGATCTTCATCATCTCGTCTGACGACCCTTGGTACGGAGACATTTTGACTTACCTTCGTACGCAAAAATTTCGACCACACATCGATCGTGATGGACGCCGTCGCATACGACACCACGCCCCCCCGATATCTCCTGATAGGGCATGTACTTTACCGACGCGGCGTTGATACCATCTTACGCCGCTGCCTATCCCATAGTGAGGCAGAACAAGTCCTCAATGATTGTCATAGTGGCGCCTGCGGAGGCCATTTCTCCGGCATGGAAACCGCCCAGAAAATCATTCGGGCAGGTTATTTTTGGCCATCATTATTTACTGATTGTATCACCGCAGTTAAGCATTGCCAGAACTGCCAACTATTTGCCCCAAAAGCAAGAACCCCCCCTGCCCCCCTTCATCCAGTCATCACTGTTGGACCATTCTGCAAATGGGCCATCGACTTCCTCGACTGCAACCCCCCGTCAGCCGGCGGTCACAAACACATCATTGTGGCTGTAGATTATTTCACCAAGTGGGCAGAAGCCATGCCGACCTACAATTGCAAAGCCGACACTGCAGCACGGTTTTTCTTCAACCATGTTATCACTCGTTTTGGAGTGCCTAAGCAACTAGTCTCTGACCACGGCTCTCACTTCGAAGATGCCGTCTGGAAGGAATTATCAACCATGTTGAAATTTGAACACCATTTCTCTTCCGCTTACTATCCCCAAGGAAACGGCCAAGTTGAAGCGATCAATAAAATTTTGAAGACCATTCTCCAACGTACTGTAGATAAGCACAAATCCAATTGGCACCACATGCTCTTCCCGGCACTATGGGCTTACCGCACCTCAACCAAAACCGCCACCGGTTTTACCCCTTTCCATTTAGTTCACGGTGTCGAATCCGTCCTCCCTATTGAGTGCCAGATCCCAGCCTTACATATTGCCGTCGAACTCCTACCGGACACTTCCCCGATCGAGCAACGTTTACTACTCCTAGAGCAGGCCGATGAAGATCGGCGCACAGCCATTCAAAACATGGAAGCAGCTAAACAACGATCCAAACTAAGTTACGACAAACGCGTCCACCCAAGAACCTTTTCTGAGGGAGACCTTGTCCTCGCTTATGATCAAGCTCATGATAAAACCGGAAAGGGAAAGTTCGTGTCTAGGTGGCAAGGCCCCTACATCATACACACCTGCCTCGGGCAGGGGGCATACATTCTGACCGATTCAGAAGGCAACACCCTACGCAACCCACGCAACGGGTTGTACCTTAAACGATTTTACCCATAGAAAATCTGATGGACACCATCGTCCATTTTAGTATAGGCATGCTTTCTTTGTTCACAAAAAATTTCAAAAAACCTAAAATATTTGTTTTTCTCTGCATGACTACAGATGGAGCCTCTTCCACTCTGCCATGTCGGTTTCGCTGATGGTGCAAGCCGTTGGTCTCCCAATCTCGCCTCCGCAGCTTGGGTAATATACTCCCCCTCACATGAGTTAATCCACATTGACGGAGTCTGTTTAGGTGCCGCTACCAATAATCAAGCTGAATACGATGCCGTGACCGGTCTCCTGGCCGCTGCTCTCCAAATGAGCATCCGTCACCTCAACTTTTTCTTGGACTCACAGCTCCTAGTTTCCCAGCTCAACAATGATTACCAGGTACGCAATCCCTCTCTCTTCAGAAAATTCCTGTGCACTAAACAAATGGTTAGACAGTTTGAATCCATTACATTCACACATGTCCCAAGACACCTCAATAGTGTAGCAGATAATATGGCCAACAGTGTCCTCGACTGGCACACCAATCACATCATGTCATATCCATAAACAAAAAATTGCATCCATGTGCAAAACAGGTGCCTCCACGGGCATATACAAACACCAACATTGCATCCACGTGCATAACATGTGCCTCCACGGGCATAAAACAAACAAACCAAATAATGCATCCATGTGCATAACAGGTGCCTCCACGGGCATACATAAATCAACAAATATACTGCATCCACGTGCATAACATGTGCCTCCACGGGCATATACAAAAGACAAATGTGCATCCACGTGCATACACGATAATATATCTAAAATATATATCCACATATATATATAAATCAAATAGTGAACATGTCATAAGTGCCCTCAGCACCCGATATACAAAAAATACATCTGTCATACAAAAATGCTTCCCCATATGCTCATCAGCATTTGGGGGCAGATACAATATATCTACTCATCTGGATCCCTAGGATCCTCGGGCTCCTCATCCGGCTCCTCCTCCGACTCCTCCTCCGCCGGCCCCGCCGGGTCATGACGACCCCGAACTCGCCGCTCTGCTGACCCCGCTGGATCATCCCTCAGACGTATCCTCCCCTGAGCCGGCCCTGCCGGAGCATCTCGTCTACCATCCCCGTGCCTCGCCACGAACACCGCTGCCCTCAACAGGAGCGACTGCCACTCAGGTGGCACACCGAGACATCCCTGCAAAATGTCCCGATCAAGGTCCCTCCAACCATCCTCGGGGAGCCCAGCTACGATCCGGGCTAAGGTCCGTCGGACACCATCTATGGCATCATCATGAGGGCCAACCCCTCGCCCACGGGCTGCATATCCTCCACCACGCGGAGGAGGTACAGGTACAGGTGGATGGGCAACCACCATCGCCCGCCCCTGCCGAGCCACAAAGTCAGGTGGTGGCACTGGACCCACATCTGCACAAAGCAAGTAAGCCATCAGATACTATACAAAAAATCATCAATGATAAATCAAACAACATATGATATAATATCAAATAAAACACATAACATACCGTCTAAACTCCAGGCCTGTCCTGGGGCACGAGGCATCTCTGGGTCACCTCGGTAGTCCATGCCGGCGTAGGGATAGTCCTCAATAACCAGAGGCATCTGCTCCCACTGATGATAGAAATCCTCCGTGAAGTAGCCGCGGACACCACCGCCGGCACGGGGCATCATCTGCCCCCACCTCATCATACGAGGCTCACTCGGAAGACCAGCACGAACGGGTACCCGTGGCCGCAAGGTCGGCACCCGCTCGATGAAAAAACAGCATAAAAATGAGGCATAACAAAACTCGCCTCCCTCTCTAATGGCCTTGTCCAGATCTCTCCGGACACCAGCCAGGAACATCTGCGCCCAGGCATAATAAGTACCCTGTAGAACGGAATCCACCATCATCGTCTGCCCCCCAGACATACGATGTGGTGCGGCAGCACCCAATATCCTCAGAACGTAGGCACCAACAGCCCGCATATCCCACTCACGTAGGAACTTCAGACTAATAGAGCTGTTTACCAAAACAACATCATCCACATAGAAAGTCTGTAAGAGGTCCTCCATATCTACACCCGGAGGCAACCTCGGCGAAATATCACCCACCTCACCCAAGCGAGGCAACCCAGTCAAAAAATATACATCCGTGAGAGTGATCTCTAACCTCTCACCACCAATAATGAAGGCACCCTCTGCCGGCACCCACCACTGCACAAGCTTGTTCAGGAGCCGTCTCACTGAACGTATAGGCGGGATCTGAGCGAACTTCAAGAGCCCGCTCATAGCCAGGGTCTGTCTCACCCCTGCATCAGTCTCAATCCTCAGCATGAGATCAGCATCGATCTCCCTCTCCCGCCACACAGACTGAGGTCTCCGCAACATCCTGCCCAAAAACAGAAGAAATTTTTAGCCCCAGCATAATTTTTTTTTTTTAAATCCCATCGCGGCTTTTACACGAAAAGCCGCGATGCCCATCGCGGCTTTTCCACAAAAAGCCGCGATGACCATCGCGGGATCCATGCAAAAACCCGCGATGAACATCGCGGGTTTTGGCCGGACAGTCGCGATGAACATCGCGACTATCCCCCATGAACTCGCGATGAACATCGCGGGTTCCGACCTCACAGTCACGATGAACATCGCGACTGTGAACCTAAAACCCGCGCGGTTCATTGCGGGTTCAGCCCCGAAACCCGCGCGGTTCCACGTTGGAGAGTCAACGTGGAGTTTCGCGGCCTTCGGGGGCCCGCCGCCAAACAAAAAAGACATAATTGACAAGGTTAAGGCGAATAGAGTTACCTGCAACTCGCTAAATCGAAAACCAACGGTGAAATCTCCCGGAAATCAAGAAATAGCTCTGACAGCTCTATCAAACTCGCACGTAACAATGACAAGTCATTTGGGCCCCACGTCCTATTTATAGAAAATCTACCATTTTTCCAACAACCATTGCGGTATCATACGAAGTCCATTTCTCAAACCGTTGGTACCGTTGGGATCAGCACAGCGAGAAATTCATAGAGGTTCCTTCCGTTTCCCGTTTTCACGGGGTCCATTTTTTGACCATTTTTTAGCCTCTCTCGTCACCTCGGTTTGCATGCCACATCGGCCGTTCTCCGTTTTAGACGTGCCTTATATAGCCGGATTCAGTTTTTCGCGCTCGTGATGATGCTTGAGATCATTTCTCGCTCTCACCTTTAGATTTTTCGGGCATTTTTTCCACGCCCCCTCGTCACCTCGGTTTGCGTGCCACATCGGCTGTTCTCCATTTTCGACGTGCCTTATATAGCCGGATTCAGTTTTTCGCGCTCGTGATGATGCTTGAGATCATTTCTCGCTCTCACCTTTAGATTTTTTGGGCATTTTTTCCATGCCCCCTCGTCACCTCGGTTTGCGTGCCACATCGGCCGTTCTCCGTTTTCGACATGCCTTATATCGCCGGATTCAGTTTTCCGCGCTCGTGACGATGCTCGAGATCATTTCTCGCTCTCACCTCTAGATTTTTCGGGCATTTTTCCTTGTGACCCCCTCGTCACCTCGGTTTGCGCGCCACATCGGCCGTTCTCCGTTTTCAACAATCCTTAGGTCACCTGATCCAGTTTTCCGCACTGATGACGATGCTTGAGACCTTTTTTTCGCCCTCATCAGTCCATTGTTGTTCGGTATAATTTTATCCCTTTTTCGGGCCGAGCGACCCCTTTTTACGAAAAAGGCACTTAGGGAGTTTCTGTTAAGCTCTTTTCTGACTCCTAAAACAATGAAAAGATCGCCGAGCAATCTTGCTTCCTTTCATGCTCGCTAAACGTATCTGAAAGCACATCTACCTGGTATAAGTTTACCCCTTTTCCGGACCTTGTAGACTAATTACGAAAAAGGTATACTCTAGTCACATCAGCTAGAAGAGTTCTCCATCCGCATCATTTTATCCTTTTTCGGGCCTTGGAGACTAAACTTACGAAAAAGAAACACCAACAGAGTCCACTTACCGTTTTCAGACTCTCTAAACATGAAAGCAACCATGAGCATGAGCCGTCCTGGGCTCGCAAAATCCACAGGACCGTACCATTTTAGAGCACACTTTTATCCCTTCTTGGAGCTCATTAAAACTATGAAGAAGGAATCAATGGTGCCTCTTGGCGCCACGACAGATCACATCTACTCATATGGCAGCTTCCACACTTTGGTCGCCTTTGTTCAGAGTATTCTGCAGTATGTCACCTTGATAATCCCTCGACAGCACCTATCAGCTCGTCCTCCCCCCCAGAGTCAATATATACCATTCAGTCAAAGCAATGATCCCCACACCTACAAGTCAGTTCCCTACGCTGCCAGGTCAACCATGTCATCATGCTCTGAACAAAGGAAGTTTGAGTCTACCCATTTTTTGACCCAGTTATTTTCCTTCCCCACAAGTATGTCAGTCCTACCATCAGTACTACATCACTTCAGTTATACACCTCGTGCTCCTATCAAGGAAACATCATTGCCTTGTTAGTTGCTGGTCTCCCTCTGTCGACGACAACTACATTGATTCCAGAGGATAGACCTAGAGGTCCCTGTGTCTTGGACTCATTACCATTTATGATGAGTGCCTACGAATCATTTCGAGAGGAATCCTCAGTGCCTCTCCGAATGGTTGTTTCTCACATGCTCGACTTCAACACCTTGATCGCATCGTTGAGACTCGCACAGGGTATTGGTCCGTTCAGTTATTAGTCGAAGACCCCGGATACCACCTGACTCCTCCACATTTGAGAGTCTACCTATGATACAACCAGTTACATTTTTTCTATAGCTATCCGGGTTGCATATGGCGACAATATCTCAGATGGCTCACAGTCATTGAGTCCATACAGATGTTGGACACCTTCAGTTTCAGCAGTTCAACAGTTATTCCAGTGTATCAGTTATTGATATCAGCCATGATCATGAGTATATCCCACAATAATGTCCCCTCTGGACCATTATGATGTACCAGTATATTTCTTTACGTATTAGATCCCCCTTCTTGGGACTAATTGTTTTGTATATGTCTTGATACGAGCATGGGAATGCCCGCCTCGTCCTTTATCAGAGATTATACCTCATTCATATTGAGGCCATGTAATATTTTTTTTTTTTGCAACTTCCAAGGGCCGTGGCTCCAGTCTCCAACTGGTCTCTTCTCTCCCCTAAACCCCAAGAAAAAGGACAAAAGAACTATGATGTCTATCGGCCATACGATGAGCTCCTGCCCTCACACATCAGGGGGCAATCTGTTAACACCTAAAAAGTGCTCACCAGCTCATTCCCTTACTCACATGACCCATTTGTCCACTTCTCCACCATCTGAGCCTCTGAAACCAACAAAAGGTCACCAAAAGACCTTAGTACACCCCTTTTTCCATTAAAAAAGATTATTTTTCCAAGAAAATCATAAAAAACCCTCAAAAAGGGTCCAAATTCCCAAAAATATTAAAAAGGGAATTAAAATATTATTTTTATTCAAAAAAGGAAAAAGGAGGGAAAAGTACCTAAACCATGTTGGTCAATACCATTTGGTTTCCACAAAACCACAAATGGTATTTCCCACCACCAAAACCTATAAAAAGGTGGTAGGGGCTCCTCATTTCACATCCATCCATTATCTCATCCTTATGCTGCTGAAATCTCCCCTGAGCAGTTTAGCCATTGCAAACCACATTGGAGAAGAGACCATTGGAGATTGGAGTTGCTCATCCTTGGAGCCATTCAACATCAACCTTCACCATTGAAGGTATTATCGCAAGCACTTGCTTGCCCCCCATTTTTCAATACAAGCTCATTCTTTAATATCTTCTTGTTCTTGATTTCAAATTATTTTCATTATTTGCTTAATATCTTTGCTTAGATCCATGAATAGTCTTGTTTAATTAGTTTATTGTTATTTATTTACATTGAAACTGCTGCTACTAGTTAGCAGGTGCCCATAGCACTAAGCCTGGTTGCAAAACCGGGCAAACAGTTCCATTCTTAGTTTGAGAAATCTCAAGCCCCAAAAATTGCTTAAGAATTCCCAAGTCAGTCATGGAAAAAGCTTGATGCAAAGCAGTCTTTAATGAATAAATTTGATTAGTAGAGCTACCTGCGATTAGTAGTTCATCAACATATAACACAATAATCAGAATTGATCCATCAATCAGCTTCATGTAAACATTTGGATCAGATTTGCAGCTAGCAAAAGATTGTGATAAGAGAAAGTTGTCCATTATGGCATACCAAGCCCTGGGGGCTTGCTTAAGCCCATATAAGGAGTTCCTGAACCTGCACACATACATAGGATCATATGTATAGCCTTCTAGATGTTGCATATAAATATCTTCCTCAAGATATCCATGAAGGAAGGCACTTTTGACATCCATGTGATGTACTTCCCAGTGCTTGGCAACGGAAATTGCCAGAACTAGTCTTATCGAATCCTTTTGTGCAACTGGTGCAAAAGTCTCATTGTAGTTAAGGAAATGGACTTGGGAGAATCCATTTTCTACCAGCCTAGCATTATATTTAATTGCTACACCATTAGCTTCACACTTGGTCTTGAAGATGCACTTACACCTTACCAATTTTCTGCCTGGGGGGAGCTTGACTAGCTCCCATGTCTCATTCTTTTGCAGTGAATGAAACTCCTCATCCATAGAATCATGCCATATTAAGTCATGTGAGGCCTCCTCATATGTCTGAGGATCAGGATCCACTATCAAATAACATCTCTCAGATAAGTAAGGATCATTCACATTGAGGGCATTCTCAAATTGTGATCTAGTCCTCCTTGTGTCCTGAGGATTTCCCACTAGTTCACCAGCTGCTTGAAGAGTCTTAGCATCCCACTTTGGACTTGTTGGTGAATTAGGATCTGTAATAAAATGGTATTCATCATCATACATATTAGAATCAAAAAATTCAATAGGAACTTCACTTACGTCTTCAGGTGGTGGTGTGGATGGTTCTCCAATTTCAACACTCTGTGAGGGCTCTTCTTCGAATCGAACGCTTCTTTCAATGAAGGATTTTTGAGAAGTCATGCTCAGCATATTGTAGCCCTTGGATTCTTCTGAATATCCAATAAAAAGACATGGTTTTATTTGGGGCTCCATAGCCCTCCTCTTCTCAAGTGGAATTCTAGCCCAAGCCTTGGAGCCAAAATCTTGAAATCAGAAATATCAGGTTTGTTCCCAGTCCAAGCCTCAGAAGGAGTGATTCCTTTTAGTTCTTTGTGAGGCACTCTATTCTGTATGTAAGTGGTACAATTTATTTCCTTGTCCCAAATCCTTGGAGATAAATACTTTGCCTCAAGCATGCATGTGGCCATCTCCTTCAGAGATCTGTTCTTCCTCTCAGCAACACCATTATGCTGAGGTGTGTAGGGAACAGTGTGTTGCATTTGTATGCCTGAAGAGGAAAAAAATTGCTGAAACTCAGATTTGATGTACTCCCCACCATTATCAGATCTAACGATCTTGATATGTCTACCAAACTGGTTTTCAACTGAGACCTTGAAAAGCTTGAACAAACCGAACACTTCTGACTTTAACTTGATGAAATAGATCGAACAGTACCTGGTAAAGTCATCTATGAAGGTAAAGATGTATTTGTAATGGTTAAAAGACTCATGGGGGAATGGACCTGATATGTGAGTGTGAATAATATCCATGGGTGTTGAGGTTCGCTCAGTTTTGGCTCTTTCAAACTTATGCTCTGGGTGCTTTCCTAGGATACAGCTTTGACAGACACCTTTAGAAAACTTGATATTGGGAAACCCTATGATCATCTCTTTCTCATGAAGTTGGGAAATATATTTGTAATTTAGGTGACCAAATATTTCATGCCATAATTTTCTTGACTTATTGGCATGGGTAAGTAAAGCAAAAGGTGAGGGGAATGGCACAAAATGAGAGAGCCTATAGATTTTTGAGCTATGGTCAGCAAGACCTAAGGAAACAATTCGACCTGTTGACATTTCATAGATTTCAACATCATTAGGTGTGAAGATCAAATTTTTGGGTGACCCAGTGTGAGTTATCTAGTATACTGACAAAAGGTTAGCAGCAAGTCTTGGAACATACAAAACATTAGTGAATGACCCAAATTATAGACCAATGTTGCCTTTACCTTTGCTTGAAGTTTCAGAATCATCACCCAACACAATGGTTGGACCACTGGAAGAATACAGAGATGAGAAGCTCTCTCTTGTGGACACCATGTGCCTTGAAGCTCTAGAATCAATGATGAATGAGGTAGGATTTGATGTGCTTTCCATCAATGCATGCACTCGCTCCTTATCTTCATAATTTTGTCCTCCATCCTTCCTCCTTGCTCTCTTAGGAAGAGGAATATTGGATTTCTCCAAGAGTTGAGCCATTTGATCAATGGTCTTCTTCATGCAGGATCTTTCAAGATGAAATCCCCTGTTGCAATAGTTACACTTTTCCTTGTCATTCTTCTTGTTTGGATTCCTCTTTAAATTTGAGTTTATGGAGTCTTCATGGACTTTCTATTTTTCCTTCCTCTGATCCGTGGGTTTCTTGAAATTGCCCTTCTTCTTGCCTTTCAAACTCCTTGAATCTCCAACATTCAAACAATGATATTTTGATGGATTTTTTATGGCTCCCATCAAGACCAACTTGTCTTGTTCTTTTGTAAGAGACTCCATGAATTATGAGACTGTAGGATTCTTCTAGTTTCGAACTTCCTTCCTTGTGGCATGGAAGGTTGAAACAAAGACTGAGTAATCAGGGCCAATCTTGGAGAGAATGGCCAGGATTATTTGCTCATCATTTTTATCAATTCCACATTGCTTCAAATGTACAAAAAGTGACAAGAACTTTGAGAAAAAATCCTGGAGGTTCTCGAAATTTTGTGGACTCAATGAAACAAGTTCATTATCCAGTTGGTGGCCTCTTAATTCATTGTCTTTCTGAACAAGTCTTTTAGCTTCTCCCAGACTTCATTGGGTGATGTAAGACATTTAGATGGAATACAAGATCCCTGGATGTGGTGAGACACAGGATACCATAAGATTCATCTCTTCGATTATTCCACTTTGATTTCTCAATTGCTGAGGTTGGCTCAGGTTCAGTTTCCATAGTCACCCTGTAGAGGCCTTTGATCCTCAACATGATCTCCATATGCGCTTTCCAGTCAAAATAATTGAATGGAGTGAGGATGATCTAATGTAACTGATCCATGGCAGCTTTGAAATAGATTTTAGAGTGGTTTGGGTGCACCCCAAGATCCTTAGTTGCGCCCTCTAGGTGATTGATTGCACCTTGTAGATGACTAAATGCGCCCTCCTTGAGATTGGTTGGATCCTGCAAGAAAATCAATGGAGAAAATAATATCTTTATAGCTATGATACCATGTGAAATTTAGTTCAAACCAAGATCTGATCAAGAAATTACAACTCTCACAAGTAATTCTCACACAACTAGTCAAGAACACTGAAAACCAGTCACATATGATCAAACATAATTACTCTCATGAATAATAATACATTAGCCAACCTTGGGAAAGTAATAGGATATCAATATATATAATTATATCAGAGATTCGAATGCATAAGGATGCCATTTGAATCATCACAAAAGCAGACTTACTAAAATTATGCAAAAACCCCCCTAGGTGGCAAGTGTGCTTTCCAAGTCTCCTCAAAGGCTCACAAATTTCTGATTTTAGTGATTAGATAGTGATGTATGATGAAAAATCATGATAAATACATAATTTGGAAGGAAGAAACATCATGGAGGATGAGTTGGCCAAAAAACAGTTATGACTAGTCAACTAGCTTTCACCTTTCACCAAAAATGGTAAAAATAAGTAAAAGTAGCTAAGGTGCTTTTCTATTCCAGGATAGGATAAGATCAACCAGAATCCTAGGAAATCTTATCCAGAATATTCAGAAATGCACCCAGGTGAGTCTAAGAATCTTGTGGTCCACACAATGAAGACTTGTAGTCCACACAATGTCTAATTTAGCCAACTACATAGTCTAACACCTATGAATTAATAAAAAAATGATCAATAATGATATCCTATGGTATTAAATTAGATGAGTGGGTTTAAATATTCCAACATGCGCATCATTGCTTTTCAACTTGGTGTATATTCAGCCTTTGTTGTACCATCCCTTATTGATCCTTGATATGTTGTTGCCTTGCGGAATCTGTGCATACTCCAACGTCTACTTGGTGGGACTTTGACCCTTATTGCTTCATCAATTGTGAGTAATTCACACTTGATGCATTGACACTTTCTGAATTATGCATCTACTCCATCTTCTACTTGGTGGAACTTTGACCTTTTCCTTCTCATCACTTGTGGGAATTGTGCACCTGCTATACTATTGGTTGTGGAATTTTCTAATAGACTTACTTCAACTAGTGTACCCTTCTAGCACCTTGTGCACGTTCCACTAACTGAAAGCATCTTCTGATTAGATGAATTTGTGTTCTTTCAAGTATGTCTTACAATTTGTTGTTTCTTACTACTTGCATACTTCCAATCTTTAACCAAGCAATGCTTTCCCATGACAGATACATCTTGTTAGGAACCCATGTCAACCCTTCTCTTTACTTTGTTAGTATATTGTTATTGGATGCATATGCTTTGTAAGTCGTCCCATAGTAATTACTGATCCATAGTTTGTATTAGCCCATGGTATTGACCCATAGTATTAGAAGGATATGCTTTGTAAGTCATCCTGTAGTATTATATGTTCCATGGTATTGAACCATAGTATTGGGAATAGACTTAGTATATAAGTGTGTGTTGAGGCCAATGAAGCCATAGTGAAGTTATTTGTATTGAGATTGCTCAAAGGAGGTTGCCCCCTCGAAGTGGCCCGTGACCAATAAAAGTATTATGTGATCCAATATATCATGCATTTTATCAATTAATTGTTGTAGGTTCCTCACATATGGTATCATAGAACTTTCTTGGGCTCGTTGGATGGAATTTCTGTCAATTTTTTTTTCGCATTTGTTGCAGGTTCGGATCTGCGAATAATCCCTATCTGTTTAACTATGGGAAGTACTTGGGAATAATCCCTAAAACTCATTGTGAGGAGTATCAAAGGAACCCCTAAGTAGTTGGCCCATTAAGAGGACCTGCCAGTGAAAAGGGAAAAGACCCCTACCTGATTGACTAGTTCCCATCCGTGAGGTAAACCAAGAGCTATCATTTGTGGCAAAGCAGTTATTAGTTTTACCTAAGCCATGGAGTGAGGGGTACTGCCCCAATACGCAAGTCATTAGACATTATTGGTGGCCGAGTGAAACCCCTGAATCATTAGGAAGCTGAGCATACCTGGGTCCATATCTATTTTTAGCTGAACTGTTGCCGATCACTTCCACGTTGTTGTAGATCCACCCGTTTCCGACCCATTCCGAAATTCGTTTCAGATCCCGCTGTGTTCGATCCATTCCGAGTCGTTTCAGATCCACCCGTTTCATATCCATTTTGAAATCTGTTTTAGATCCAGTCGTTTTTTATCCATTCTGAGTCATTTCAGATCCATTATGGAAAAAAAATCCATTTTTTCGCCATATCTCTGTTTTTTAACTCCGTTTCCCCTAAAACTTCACTGACACCCCTACAATCCCATTCTGCATATTTCATTCCTGAGGACACTATCCCAAATTCCACTTCCCAAAACCAAAAATCCCACATTTGTCTTTTTTTAGGGTTTTCCATAACTTCTTCTATTTTCACCCACTCGACTTCAAATTTTTCCATAGTGTTCATTTCCTATTTCTGCTTCTTTGTCCCTCTCTGACAAATTTTCTCATTCTTTCACACCACTTTTGAAATCTCCATTTTATGCTTCCCTATCCATCAGAAAGTGTCCAAAACCTAGTTAAACCCCCATTACCCATCAGATTTGTTTCCAAACCCAAATTTTCCCTTACTAAAGCAACTTTTGTTTTTGTTTTTCTACCCATTCAAAAAAAAAACTCTTGGTTATGGTTGTCACATGCGTAGGAGCACAAATCATGGATGAAGAACTTGCAGCCCTCAAAACCAAAATCCAAGATCTGGATGAAAAGTTTCTCAGTCTCTATCTTCAGCACTCAGCCATGAACAATAACCAACAACCCGAATCTTTTCTAGCCATTGGGTTCTCTTCTTCCAGCAATTTTCGTGAACCAAAGCTTGATTTTCCTCGCTTCAATGGTACCGATCCTACTGGATGGATATACTGGGAAGAACAATATTTCAGTCTGCATAATACTTTTGATGTCCACAAAGTTCCACTTGCATCCTTTCATTTGGAATAGGAATCCCTTCAATGGTACCGTTGGTACATCAAAGCTCATGATGAGACAAACTGGACAGATTTTTTCCAACTCCTTTTGTAGTGATTTGGTCCTAGTGCTTTTGATGACTTCACAGGAGCACTCACTAAACTTTGCCAAATTGGCATTGTGAGAGAGTATCAAATAGAATTTGAGAAATTGGCCAATCACACAGAAGCTTTGTCTGATGAATTCTATAGGAGTTGTTTTATCAGTGGTTTCAAGGATGAAATACGCTCAGATTTTAAAATTGTTCTCTCCCAACATAATGATGGAAGTCCTAGGGTTGGCTAAGTTGGAAGAGGACAAGACCGCCGCCCAACAACGCTCCAAACCGACTTTTGTTCCCTTCAGAAATATGGGTTCCCAACGACCTCCCATCATGCTAGCTGCTCGACCAACTCCTATCAAGAATTTGTCGGAAGCAGAGAAGCGGGAATGCCGATAAAAAGGGATTTGTTATAATTGTGATTAGAATTTCACTCGGGGACATAGATGTGTTGAGAAATAGCTCTATCTCTTAGATGTGGATTCTCCACCTTCCCCCAAACTTGGTACAGAATCTCTAGATACACTAGATGATCGGGTCGACATTCAGCAGCTACCTATTGACCCTCCCTCTCCGGATGACCACCCTGAGATATCTCTCCATGCTTTAGCCGGAGTCACCACCCCACAAACAATGCGGGTCAGGGGTTACTTCAAGAAGATCCCTCTTACAATACTCATTGATTTTGGTAGCACTCATAATTTCATTGACCATCAGATCACCAAATAGGCTGATTGTTTTGTCCATCCTTGCTCCAACTTTGAAGTCATGATTTCCAATGGGGGCACCTTACCTTGCAAGGGGAAGTGTCACAATGTGCATATCGCTCTTGAATATTATAACCTGCACTCTGACATGTTTTCCTTATCTGTAGGCGGATGTGATGTGGTTTTGGGTGTTCAATGGTTATGCACACTCGGTCCCATCTTATGGGATTTTGCTGAGCTTTGGATGCAGTTTCTAGTCAATGGGAAACAACACACATTTACAGGATTACAACTAGGTTCTCTCTGCATCATCAGTTCACATCGCCTCGAAAAGATCCTTAAGAAGAATTCACATGGTGTCATCGCTCAACTCCATTCCATTCAGATGCACCCATCAATGGTCTACAATACTTCCTTGGATAGATATGCAGGTGTCTTTGTTGAACTAGTGGGATTCCCAGCTTCAAGAGAGATTTCCAGTAATGATTTAGCCGCATCTACATCTGAGATGGAAATGATGGCTATTTTCATGCAGTACAGAAGTGGCGGCCATACCTATTAGGGAATTATTTCTATGTCAAGACTGATCACCATAGTCTGGAAAATTTCCTGGAACAACAGGTCTCTTCCCCAACACACTTGAAATGGGTTATCCAACTCATGGATTATGCCTATGCAATCACTTACAAGAAGGGTAAGGACAATCTAGTGGCGGATTCTCCTTTTCGCACATTTGATGACCCAGTTTCTCTTACAACTATTTCTTTGCTTGTACCAAATTGGTTGCAATCTATTCAACAGGGCTATGTCTTCTATGAACTCCTTGCTTCTCCATCGGCAGGGCACTCTAGGTTCTTCAAAACGTATGACTGGGAACAGTGTAACTTCTTTTGGCAGCGACTAAAAATGACAATTCAACAGATGGTGGCTGACTATGATACTTGCCAAGTCAACATGGGTGAAACGACACTCCTTTCGGGACTGCTCGAACCCTTTCCCATCCCTACACAGATTTGGACAGCTCTTTCTATGGATTTCATTGAAGCGCTCTAGTGGTACATACCACATCTAAAATGGCACCATATGAATCAATCTATGGATATGAACCGCTAGTTCTTCTTCCATACACCCTCCCTCAGCAGTTCCCCAGTTCAGGAAATTGACTCGGTTCTTCGAAACTGCGATCAAATTCTTCTCATTTTGCAAGACAATCTTCACATGGCAAGAATTCGAATGAAACAACAAGCCGATTAGCACCGTTCTGAGTGCACTTTTCAAGTAGGTGATATGGTTCTTCTTCGTTTATAGCCTTCCAAACAATCCTCCCTGAAACTCAAAAGACGTCAGCTTCTCTCTTAATCTATCATAGAGGTATTAATTTAGTGGCACATAATGCAACCCAAGGATGCTACAGGGGAACCATTCCTTTAGATTCGGCATCAATTTCCACATCTAAAGCTTTGAGTACAAATATTTTTCTAAGGGAGAGGGGATTTTAGGAACCCGTGTCAACCCTTCTCTTTACTTTGTTAGTATATTGTTGTTGGACGCATATGCTTTGTAAGTCGTCTCATAATAATTGTTGATCCATAGTTTTTATTATCCCATGGTATTGACCCATAGTATTGGACGCATATTCTTTGTAAGTCGTCCCATAGTATTATATGTTCCATGGTATTGAACCATAGTATTGGGCATGGACTTAGTATATAAGTGTGTGTTGACTCCAATGAAGCCATGGTGAAGTTATTTGTATTGAGATTGCTCAAAGGAGGTTTCCCCCTCGAAGTGGCCCGCGATCAATAAAAGTGTTATGTGATCCAATATATTGTGCATTTTATCAATTAATTGTTGCAGGTTCCTCACACTTCTTTCAACATTATTGCACACTTGTGTTATTTTCTCAACCAAATCCTTGGCTGCTCGTGCAAAAGTACCATTATCCAACCAAATCCTTTGATTGCTACCTTCAGAGAGTATGACTTGGTGGACTCACCTTCTACACAGGTACAACATGTACTAGGATACATTTATGTTCTTGTTTGAACTAAATCTACATTATGTATCCTTGGAAACACACCTTCATAATGGATCCACCTTCTAGATATACTTATTCACAATGGCATTCATGTTCTCCACCATCTTGTACAGACACTCCTTCAAAGTGGTTTCAATATACTTCTTCGCACTGTTGTAGGAATTTTGTATCCACTTTGACATTAGTTGATATCAATGACTCACACTGAATCAATTGACATCCTCTTTGACATTAGTTGACATCAATAACAACCAAAGTTCAACAATATCCCCCTTTGGCATTGATGTCAACACCTTATGAAACTGTGCATGATCTTCTTTGAATTATATGATTCTTCGGTACTCTGTCGCAATGCTCCCCCTAAGTTCTTTGGTATTTTGGCTATTGTGTTGTCTACTACTAATTCGTCTACTACTTCTATGCGAACAATGCTACTTTTCATTCCTTCTGCCTAGACCATACATTCATTCATCTTCATGATATTTCTCCAATTTATTTGCTTCACACTCTTTTATGTCTTCTTTATCTTCATTTCTTCTGCTACACTCATGCATTATACTTCAGTCCTGTCAGCTTCATGCATCTCTTCATTTAATGATCTATGTTATGTTGTCTGCTATATCTTCATGCTATCAGTTCCATATTCATGCATCTTCAACTTTTCTATCAGCTTCATGCAACTCTCCTAGTTTTTCTACTAGCTTCATGCATCTCTCCCCTCTTGACATCAATGGCAAAGAGGAGCCATTACTTACACAATGTAAGTTTTTCTATTACTTGGTTTTGCACTAGTGTCTACCGTATTTGTTTTAGGGATGACTCCCCCTATCTTCATGCTTCATTTCTATGTTGAAATTCTACATTAATATCTTTACATAATTATCTTTGATTTCCTTCCTCTTAATATCTTGTTCCTGTCACAACATTCTGTCCTTCCTTGCGCAATGATCTATACAGATATCCTTTTGTGTTAACTACGTAGTGCCGAATTCAGTCCTCTATTGGTTTACACTTCATGCGCCTGACTACTTCATTTGTTGCAATTACAGTGTTGTCATAGGTCCTTGTCGCATTTAATGTTGTTGCATAATTTTCCAAGACAACCAAAGATATGGCACATTTTCCATTTATCGGCTAGCTCGGCATAAAAAGTGGACATGACACCTAGTTCATGTGGCAGCAAAGACATGTTTCTTTTGTACTCGAACCTTTCAGGAAACATTATCCAACGTAAAATGCAATGAATTAAATTTCCTCCCTTTTTGTACTGTTTCCAAAAATTCATTAACTCCAGCATTTAGTTTTGGAAACTCTACCACCTTCATCAACTTGTGCGACATTGAATGCATATATTATAAAATTAATTTCATGCACGTGAACATCTTCCTTTCAACTCTTTAATATTTTTGCGAGCAATGTTGGGTTCACTGCCTCTTGCACTCATGCTCTTTCATGTCGCATTGATGTATGATCCTTATTTTAGTTCATCTTCTTCCTTCCAATGGATTTCTTTTATCAGAGAATGAAGGCATCCCTTGATAATGTGCACCTTGTTGTCCAAACTCGGCACACTGAGTTTTCTCTCTTGAGAGTTGACATAGAGTCCTGGAAACAAATTGAAGAAAAACAATTTCTTCATCAATACTTTCAGTCGCAGGTGAACCATAGACATTATGAGCAGCTGATCATTCTAACTCATTGGGATGATAATATGGAGCATCATCAATAACAAATTCTCAATGGATTATCTCATCTTAGGCCTCATCATGTTGAACCATCGTCGTCCGCCACTCTACAGCTTCTTCCTCTTCATTATGCTTCTGAATGTACAACACTGGTTGTAGTGGATTTGGAGTTACCTCTTGCGAACCGATCAGATATGGAGCCTGATCTCGAATTGCGGCTGTAGAATGCTATGCGTTTCTCAAATTTTCCCTTTTTCATCTTTTTGTATACGTCATTCTTGGCTTTGGCGTGGAGTATTGACTCATGCAACTTTGTAATCATGCCCAATTTTGAATGTAATGAACAAATCTATTTTGCGCAGTCTCATGTCTTTCAACAATGTGTGATATTCATGTAAATATTTTCTTCTTGCGTTTGTACAACTGAATCAAATCTAATATTCTATGTTCTATGATATATCATATGCATTGTAAATCTTCAACCACTTAATGTATGCATGCACTTTCCCATCTTGCGACATAAACAAATTAACACATAGTCATATAATGAACACATTCTAACCTCAGACGCATTCTAACTAAACACCTAAGTAGCATCCCCTTGAATTCCTGAAGATGCATCATTTTGAACTCAAGGGTCAACCATAGTTCTTATAAGACTAGCCAGAGAGGCAGCAATTGTTGCATTAGATGCACCTGTATTATTTGTATCTTGAGCATACTTGTGCGGATATTTCCTAACACAAGCCTTGTTGTGTGTGCTTCTCTTTTGATTATTCTTTCGATACTTTCCACTAAAATCTCTTTGAATGTGATAGCCTTTGCGCAGCAATTATTCATCACGATAGTCCACTACCTTTCGACAGTACATGGATTTGTGTCCAAAAATGTCACATGCAAAGCATTTGACAGTTTGACAGTATTTTACAATATGACCAAAGAAATTGCATCTTGAGCACCTCACCCCATTGATCCTTCTTTGATTAGTATATTGAACAGAGTTATATATGAAGGAACCATCATGCCTGGAGGAATTATCATGATTTGGGAAATTTTCTCTGTCTAATGCCTTCTTTGGTGTCTTTACATAACCAAAAGCTATTTTTTCTTCTGGTGATATTTGATCCTTTAGAATCCTGTTCAACATTGACGTGATGTCATTCAACTTGTTCTGCACTTCATCTTCAGATTATGTCTTTTCACTTTCTAATTGTGTGATGATAGGATTACTACTTGCAATACGTACTTGTTTCTTTCCCTTTATCTAAGTCAGCATGTCTTCTATACGCGATATCTCTTTATCCTTTTCTTCAAGTTGATTTGTCATCATCCTGATTTTCTATGCCAATTCCTTCATTGAAGCTCTTAATGCAGATTTCTCTTTCTCAAGTACTTGAACCTTTTCTTGTGTGCAACTCACTTGAATCTCATAGTTGGTTATATTTTCACGAATATCTACACCAACATATTCCTGACACGGTCTGTCTTGTTCTTCATACATTGACAGTTGTTCCTTCAAGAGTTTATTCTTCTTCTTTGACTCATTCAATTCATCTAGGGCGTTGATCAATTCACCTTCCCATTCAATATCTGCAGTATCTTCATCATCATCAGATCGACTATCAATCTTGACCTCTGCTACAAGCTTTGGATTTGTAAAATATCCACTAAATTAGTATTTGTCTAGTGACCTTGGCAACCACTTATACTATGAAATGAGAACTTTATACTATGAACGAGAACTCTAGGCATAAAAACGATGATTTTTTCCCAAAAAACACCAAAAAAATCCCCCAAATAGAAAAGTGTTGATACCAGTATACACATATTTTTTTAGGGTAAAAAATAGAGTCATAGCCTAAACATCCCATATTTTTATTCACAAAAAATTTAAAATCAACCCCTAAATTGGAAAAACTTTTTTTTCCTTCAAGAGATAAATTACATTTTTTTGGAAACTTGCATATTAAACAAAAACACAAACTTCATAAATAATTTCACCACTCTAACCATATAAAAACAAAGAAATTATGATGCAATTCATCATGAAATAATATATTAGACCATACGAAAACAAATGGTTCATATAAATATTCAAAAACTCCTCAGAGTTTCAATTACAAACATCATACTAATAAAAAACATCTAAAATGCTTCATGTGAAATTATTCAAATTCATCCATGGATTCTGACACCCCATCAGAATCTACATTTTCTGTAGATGAAGGACTGGATGAATATGTAGATGACCCATACTCTTCTCTATTATCAATGTCTGCACCATCTGAGTCTACATCTATGCCCATCATTTCAGATGTCATATTCCTTCGGGATCTACGGCTTGGTTTAAAAGACTCCCATCTTGCAACTTCTTGTTTTGGCAGCAACCTCTTGATAATCTCCATAGTCTTGGAGCAATGAGTGTCTTTCTTTGTCAACTTGAAATCATAAACAAGTATATCAACTTCCTCTAATTTCAAGATGTTTGTTATCACTCAAGATTTTCCTAGGTTGTGACCGGAAAGACCATCAGGTAATTGTTGCAAACTAATGTTTAGTGGACATAAACTAGCCTTTCCAACCA
Source organism: Larix kaempferi (assembly GCA_027924585.1). Classification (NCBI taxonomy): domain Eukaryota; kingdom Viridiplantae; phylum Streptophyta; class Pinopsida; order Pinales; family Pinaceae; genus Larix; species Larix kaempferi. The sequence continues at coordinate 4,919,894 of BSBM01000406.1, forward strand.
CAGAGAGGGATCTCTCTTTAGTGCTTCTAGCAACAGGATATAGCTTAAAATTGGTTGGGTTATTGGTAAATTAGTAGCGGCCATACCTTTAGATAATGAATTAAAATGGGTTTTTGGTTGGTTGGGGTTAAGAAAAGGAGGACGGTTGGGCATGGAATCAACTTCGGTGGGTTTACTGTCACCAATGACAGATTCAGACCATAATTACAGAGACAGGAGGCAAGGTATATGGGGTTCTTTCAAGTCAAAGTAATGAATGGAGGAAGGCAGAAAAAGGAAACAAGTTCCATCACAAGGTTAGATCATTTGAAAATGAATTCTAACCTGCAACTTCAAGAGGAAAAGGGTGGAGTGTTAAATTTTGAGCATTAATCCACAATACTCTTGGATCTTTACTGAGAGAATAACATATACAGTATATCAAGGCATAACAATCACAATAAGCATGACAAGAATCACAAGAATAAAAATCATGAGAGACAAGAGACACAGAGTTTCCGTGGGGAAAACCCTAAGGTGAAAAACCCCACAACTTCCTCAGAGATAGAGAGAGAAATGGATCAACCAAAGTACAACCAAAATACACTTGAGATAGTCTCCTAGTAGCAGATGATCCTCCTCCTCACTAGTGCGCCACTTTTTGAGTGAGAGAGATATGACTTTCCGAATGAATCAAATAGAGATCTCCCGATCTCTATTTATACTTAACCTGTTTGCCCAGTGACCTTATGGGGTCGACTTGTCTATCTAGATACATCCACAATATAATATATATTTTAGGGCCAACCCCACACATGGTGGTCTAATAACCCATCGGCAAGTACACACACTAGCAACACTTGTCAATCCACATGACGACAATTCCTTATAGAGGAATAACACATCTCTTATAAGGGTACAATAAATATATATAAAATACACAGATGAAATACATTCTGAAGTTACATATACATCAACACTCCCTCTTAACTAGGAAGGTATTTCTCGACACAGTTCTGCTAGACAAGTCTTCTTCTCAGGATCATCGTCATCATCATCATCACTGCTGCTACTATCTCAACCAATCTCTGACTCTACTTGTCATAGGAAGTTCTACAGAGCCAGTCCTTTTTCATACTAGATGTAGTCCCACCACTTGCAGGTCTTCATCATCTGTGCGAACGGTCTGATAGAGGTGGCCTCTCAGGACTAATTTTATGTGCGGATGCAATACCGAAAAGAGTATCCCAAGAACATTTATGTGCCTAAGCATGACTGGCAAGATCTCCTAAGACTGATTACATGCATGTCCTCCACAATACCTTTAAAGAGCAGCCCAGGAACATTTATGTGCCATAGCACGACCGGCAACATCTCTAAAGAGCATCCCAGGACTTATTACAAGCACACAGCTCAACCTCTCGGATCTCTAGGACTGATTACATGTGGATAGAAAACACCTTTAAAGAGCATCCCAGGAGCATTTATGTGCTGCAGCACGACCGACAAGATCTCTAAAGAGCATCCCAGGACTAATTACGAGCACATAGCTCAACCTCTCGGATCTCCAGGACTGATTACATGTCTCCGTAGTAATACCTCATCCCAGGACTGATTACGAGCACATAGCTCAACCTATCGGATATATGAGGACTGATTACATACTACATAGCAATACCGGAAAGAGTAACGTAGGAACATTTATGTGCCGCAGCATGACCGGCAAGATCTCCTAGGATTGATTACATGCTATTTGCACAACCTGCCACATATCATCTATGACCTCCAAGTATCAAACTGCTACACATGATCCAACGGATCATCATCGCACGAGGCATCATCCTAATGCCCATGATCATACTGATCATCATCACTGTACCATCCTGGTACATATCATCTAGAGCAACATCCTGAAGCTCATCATCATGATCAACCTGATCATACAATGCATCCACCTGATGCACACCAAGTATCTACCTGATACATATCATCATACATGATCCACCTGATCATACAGTGTATCAACCTAATACAAATACAAATACATGATCCACCTGATTATACCTGATACATATCAACATACATTATCTACCTAATCATACAATGTATCCACCTGATACATATACAAATACATGGTCCAAGCATCCAACATGATGCATATACAAAATACATACAAATGATCCAACTGATCATATCCAGCATCCAACATGATGCATACATACATAAATGATCCAACTCATCATATCCAGCAACAACACGATGTGTACATACATACAAATATAAATGATCCAACTGATCATATCTAGCATCAACACGATGCATACATACATACAAATATAAATGATCCAACTGATCATATCCAGCATCAACACAATGCGTACATACATACAAATATAAATGCTCCAACTGATCATATCCAGCATCCAACATGATGCATGTACAGAGCAGTAACTAGAGCATCGTCTTGATACTCATCATCCAACGCTTACATCCACAGCCATGTGAAGGATCCTCCTTCCAACATGCTTGGAATGGCTTCAACAAATGTGTCCATCACTTCTTCCTCAAAGTGTCGTTGATATAAAGAACACCAAGTCTCTCCCTGAAGTACTCGAACTTCACCCTGGCTAGTGGCTTCGTCAGCACATCTGCAATCTGCTCGTCCGTCGCAACATACAGGAGCTTCACGGCTCCTCTCTGCACCATATCTCTGATATAGTGATATTTGATCTCTATGTGTTTCGACTTGTCATGAAACACTGGGTTCTCAGACAGCTTCACACAACTCTGGTTATCACAGAATATACTAGTAGCATCCAATGGGAGATCAAATAACTCAGATAGTAGCTTCTGTAGCCATACTTCCTCACAACTAGCTGAACAGGATGCAACATACTCTGCCTCAGCTGTACTCAGTGCTACGCAGGACTGCTTCCTGCTAAACCAAGAGATCACACCTGATCCCATACTAAAGCAGCACCTAGATGTGCTCTTCCTATCTACAGCATTGCCAGCCCAATTTAAATCAACATAATCCTACAGGTTAAACTTTTGATTTGCTTCATACTTGAGCCCATAATCCACTATACCCTTCAGTTACCCCAGAACATGCTTTACAGCAACCAGGTGAACACTCCTCGGATCCGTCAGGAACTAGCTCAATGTGTTCACAGCAAAGCAAATATCTGGTCTTGGTTTCGTCAGGTACATCAAGGACCCAATCATCTGACGATACATAGAGACATCAACCAGCTCAGATGAAGCATCACATAGAAGCTTTAGATTCGATGCCATGGGTGTGGCCATGGCTTTGCAATCCATTATCCCAAATCTCTTCAGGATATCTACTGTGTACTTCCCTTGACCAAGGAAGATCCCACCTGAATTCTGCCACACCTCCATACCTAGGAAATAATGCATCATTCTCAAATCTTTCATATCAAACTCAGCAGCAAGCTTCCTCTTAGTATCTGCAATCAGTTTGTCATCTCCTATTACAAATAAGTCATCCACATACAGAAGTAGAATCACAGGATTCCCTTCCTCAACCTTGTAGTAGAGGTTGGAATCCGCTTTACTCTTGGTAAATCCCAAACTAGATAGGAAATTGTCCATCCTACCATACCAGGTTTTGGGAGCTTGTTTCAAGCCATACAACGCTTTCTTCAATCTGCACACATCTAACTCCTTGTCATGTATTTCAAAACCGAGTGGCTACTCCACATATACTTCCTCTTCAACTACACCATTCAAGAAAGCAGTCTTGACATCCATCTGGTGTATTTTCCATTTCATTACTGTAGCCAGGGCAAGTACTGTTCTGATGGAAATATACTTGGCTACAGGTGCAAAAGTTTCTTCATAATCTATTCCCTCTTTCTGAGAGAAGCCACGAGCTACGAATCTTGCTTTGTATTTCTCTACACTGTCATCTGCAACATGCTTGATTTTGTAGATCCATTTGGAAGTCACAACAAACTTCTCTTTAGGTCTTGGGACAACATCCCAAACATCATTCTTCATTATTGATTGGTATTCCTCAACGATGGTATCCTTCCATTCTTTCTTTTCCGCTGTTTCTTCATAACTGGAAGGTTCTTTGTTCATAATGTCACAGAGTAAAACAACATAGCTGGTATGTGATCTGGTTCTCTTCTTTGCTCTGTGTTCTTCTTCTAGAATGCCAAATCTTTCTGCATCTTGAATGAGCTCTCTAGCCCATGCAAGTTTCCTCTTGTGAGAGTTATCCTCACGGGGTGGATCTACAGGTTCTTGCGGATCTTCAAACTCACGAAGAACTTCTGGAATTGCTTTTGTCATGGTAGTGTCTTGAAATTTAGTTTCCTTAGGTTCTTCATAAACATCGATAGGTGCCTTCCTTGATTTGAGGAATGCTGGGTTTTCATCAAATGTTACATCCCTGCTGACATCGGTCTTCTTGAATCCTGGAAAGTATATTCTATAAGCCTTCGAGCTTTCACTGTAACCCACAAAGATACCCTTCTTTCCTAAAGGATCTAGTTTGGTCCTCTGTTCCTTTGGGACATGAGTGTATACTGGACAACCAAATATTTTGAGATGGCTGACTTCAGGTTTCTTGCCAGTTAAGACCTCTTCTGGTGTTTTGTTGTCCAATATCTTGTGGGGTGTTTTGTTCTGCACATATACAGCTGTTCTAGCTGCTTCTGCCCATAGATGCATAGGTAGATTCTGGTCATGCAGCATTGCCCTTGCTGCTTCCATGATTGTTCTGTTCTTCCTTTCTGCAACTCCATTATGTTGAGGATTATAAGGAGCAGTCAACTCCCTCTTAATCCCTGAATCACTACAAAGCTTCTTGAAGTCTCCTAAGGTGAATTCTCCACCATTATCAGATTTGAATGTTTTGATCTTCTTGTCAGTTTGATTCTCCATCAAGGTTTTGAATTCCTTGAACTTATCAAACACTTCATCTTTGTTCTTCAAGAAGTATACCCAAGTCTTCCTGGAGAAGTCATCAATAAATGAGACATAGTAAACATACCCACTTAGAGAACTAGATGACATAGGACCACATACATCTGAGTGGATGATTTCCAGGATATATTTTGCCTTGCTTTCACTGCTTGGGAAATCCTTCTTAATATTCTTACCTTTTGCACATTCTTTGCAAACACCTTCATGTTTGGTCTTGATTTCAGAAAGACCCTCTATAGCCTTGCTTGTAATTGGAAGTGCCCTATAGTGCATATGAGCAAGTCTTCTATGCCAAAGTTCACTTGGCTCCATGGATTCATGCACCATGGCATGTTCAGGTTGTCCTTTTAATTTATACAAACCTCCCTCTTGCTCTCCATTCACTACTACATCATCTATGGTCTTTCGCTTTGGCCACATTAGGACTTGGCCATCCACAAATGCAACCCTCATACCTTTTGCATCCAATGCAGAGATGGAGAGTAAGTTCTTCTTGAGCCTAGGTACATAAAGAACTTCTTTCAACTTCAAAGATTTTCTAGAATCTAGGTTGTAGGAGGCTTCACCACTTCCTTTGATTGGGTATTGATAATCATCCCCAAGTTTCACCTTATGGGGTGATTCATGTTAAGATAGATTTACAAAGGATTCCTTAAACCCAGTCATGTGTTTGGAAGCCCCACTATCAATCAACCAATCATTACAACCATGGGAGATAGTACCTATGAGAGCAGATATTAGAAAATACTTTTCTTCACTTGATGAGTCATCATTACTATCATCACTTTCTGCCCTAGCCTTCTTCTTTGGAGATTCATCATCTTCGACAGCATGAGCATGGTACCTTCTTTTGTTACCCTTCTTCTTCTTGCTAGATTTGTTGTTGTTGTGGTTGTCCCTTTTGTTCTTGGGACATTTTGAAGCAAAGTGACCCTTCTCATTACAAGTGAAACACCTTAGGTCTTTCTTGTCTTTGTGAAAATGATGAGAAGATTTCTTCTTGTGATGGGATGGCTCCCTCTTGAAATTTCCCTTCTTAGTGTGAGCTGTGAGAGCTTGATCTTTATTTCCCATCTTCTCTTCTCTTGCCACAAGCCTTGCTTCTTCTTGAGAACATTCCTCCCATAATCTGCTGAAGGAGATTAACTTCTTTCTGGCATAGATCCCCTGGATAAAAGAGTCCCATGACCTAGGTAGGCCATTCAAAGTAGTCATAACAATTTCACCATTCTCCACCATTTCATCTACAGCTTCAAGTTGTTCCTTGATCTGAGAGACCTTGGAGAAATAGGATTGAATGGTTTCTCCATTCGACATCTTTACACCTTTCAATTGATTCCACAGGGTCATCTTCCGATTTATGTTCTTTCCTTCAAATAACTTGGTCAAAGAGTCAAACATAGCCTTGGGTGTCTTTAGAGAAGACACATGGGGTATGAGATGGTCTTTGATAGAATCAGCAATGATTCTCTTTGACTTGACCAAGTTCTTCTTATGCAATACCTTAGCCTCTTCATCCTCTGGGATAGGGATGTCTTCTTTTATATATGAGTCCAACTCATTCTCTTCCAGGATTAACCCAATCCTATACTTCCAAGCTCGGAAGTTATCATCCCCTTCAAGCTTATCCTCAAGCTTGGTGTAGTGAGACATCTTAAAGAGTACTTCGAATGGAAATAGAAAAGATTTAGGTCTTACCACTTGAAATGCTGAAAAGTGGATCTGGTGCCGGATTAGGGTTTGTCAGAAAAATCCTAAAAATTCAAAATGTGAATTTCAACTTTCTGAAAGGATAGAAAGATGTGCCTTGATGAGTTGATCAACCTGGTGTATTCAGAATTTGAGATCAGCAAAGATTTACCCTTCATATTTGCCTTTTTGTCCTCCCGAGTTCACTTGGGAGAGCCTTGAATTAGGGTTTGAGTTTCTCGGAGATCTACCCAACCAAAAATCTCGATCCAAACCTTTAAAATTCGATTTTTGCAAGGAGCTTCCAGCTATGTCTTCAGATTTCAGAAATTCCTATTTTTGTGGAAACCCTAATTTTTAGGGCCAAATCTGAAAATGCTCAGAATTGAATTTTGATTGGACAGATAGATTCTCCTCAATGAGTAGAGTCAATATACTATACTGCTTTTCCAAAAACTATGGAGAGAAACCCAATAAACAAGAAACTCAAGTTTTTCGTCACTGCAAAATGTCTTCTTCTTAGGTTAGCTCTGATACCATGTTAAATTTTGAGCATTAATTCACAATAATCTTGGATATTTATTGAGAGAATAACATATATAGTATATCAATGCATAACAATCACAATAAGCATGACAAGCATCACAAGAATCAAAAGCATGAGAGACAAGAGACACAGAGTTTCCATGGGGAAAACCCTAAGGTGAAAAACCCCACAACTTCCTTAGAGATAGAGAGAGAAATGGCTCAACCAAAGTACAACCAAAATACACTTGAGATAGTCTCCTAGTAGTAGATGATCCTCCTCCTCACAAGTGCGCCACTTTCTGAGTGAGAGAGATATGACTTTCCGAATGAATCAAATAGAGATCTCCCGATCTCTATTTATACTTAACCTGTTTGCCCAGTGACCTTATGGGGCCGACTTGTCTATCTAGATACATCCACAATATAATATATATTTTAGGGCCGACCCCACACATGGTGGTCTAATAAACCATCGGCAAGTACACACACTTGCGACACTTGTCAATCCACATGACAACACTTCCTTATAGAGGAATAACACATCTCTTATAAGGGTACAATAAATATATATAAAATACACAGATGAAATACATTCCGAAGTTACATATACATCAACATGGTGTACCTAGTCATATGCATCTGGAGCATGTAGGCATGAATTCCAAACCATGTACTCTTGATCTTTATGTACTCCATAAGTAAACAATAAATGGAAATACAAAGAAAGAGCACATACACAGGAAATAACAGACATCATAACACACATCATAGGAATCTCAAGCTCCGAAATCAGGTCTTCTCATTGAATTAAGAGGTCGAGTTCAATACAAGCATAGAGCATTAATCTCTCTGATTAAAAAACTTCCAACCTCTTGGTCCTCTTCGGAACCTGCCTTTATAGGCTTGCAAAACATCAAAATTGTCTAACTAATTCAAAGTAGACTTGGATAGGTAATGATGAGGGCATTTGAGCTGGGCTGCATGAATCAACAGCCTCTGATTCTGTCATGCATGGAGGAAGGGCATCATTTGCGCTGGAAGTGTGCCATTGGGCTGCGAAAGCCACCTACTCGTCCTTCAGATCAGTCCATTTTAGGTTGATTAGGATAGGTAATTGAAAGAGGCCCCTTCATCGTTCTCAAATGTGACATTTTTCTGTAAAAACCTTCATTCCCTGCGACTACAATTTGCTCTGCAAAAATTCTTTCGATCCACAATTACCTTTCCGCAATCCACAATCTGCAATCCAGACTACGAAATTCAGAATCTCCATTTTATGCCTTCTGAAAAATTACCCTTCCGCAATCCGCAATGCGAAATACGGGATTCAGAAACTCGATTTTATGCCTTCTGAAAAATTTCCTTTCCACAATCTGCAATGTGGAATGTGGGATTCGGAAACTTACTTTTTGCATTCCTGGAAAATTGCCTTTTCGCAATCCGCAATCCGAAATGCAGAATGTGGGATTCAAAAAATTACTTTTTCACCCCTTGGAAAATGACATTTCCGCAATCAACAATCTGCAACATAGATAGCAGGAATTGGAAACCCGATATTTGTATTCTCAGAAAATTGTTTTTCTGCAATCCGTAATGCGGAATGCGGCCCCCCGGATTGACGGGCTTGCAGAAAAGCAGAAAATTATCTTGTTCCCGCTTGCGAAAAACATTCTTAGCCGTTGATCTGATCTCGCCTTTCAATCTTGGCCGTCGAATCTTCTTTGGTTGCAGAAGAAGCCTTTATTGCTTTTTTTTTTTTTTCTGCAGAAGAGCCCCATTGCCTTGTTTTTTCCCATTTTCTCATTGCGACTTGGTCATATAGCCTAGATTTGCTTGACACTTAGCTATTTTTGGGTTTTCTGACTCTTCATATGGTGCAACATGTCGACGGGTGACCTTGGGGATTTGGTGGCAGTTTTCCTTTACCTTCCCTGGTGGAAATCATAATAGGTGTTAACACTGGCTCCAACTAGGGATGTTATCCTCCCTATCAGGTAGCAAGAACATGTAGACTAGTGGCCCTTACTCCCTTCCTCTTTTTCCTTCTTCATATCGCAAAAACTGAAACATGACTAACTGAAAATAAAAAAACGACAATGTACAATGGGGGTGGATCAGCAGACTTGCTTTTTACTTCAAATGATGTTTCAAGAACTGTCCGTTGACTGGTCTCTTGCCAACTGGTTCATCATTCTCGCCCTACAGGAAGAAAGCATTATTCCCATGGTGGGCGGTAATAGTATAAGGTCCGTTCCAAAGGTTATCAAACTTCTGGGCCTAGTATTCTCTTCTAGCATCCCACTTTAATACCAGATCTCTCAATTGGAAATCATTTTCCTTGGTCTCTCTGTCAAACGTCTTCTTTATTGCCTCCTGAGCTTTCGTGGCTTCATCATGTACCCTATCTCTAATTTCTTGTATTTCCACTGGCTGTTTAGCTCTCCTCAGTTTAGGGGTTGGCTCTTCTTCTTGCTCCTAGGGCAGTTTCATTACGGGCCCTCTGAAGGAATCAGGGAATACCACCTCTGTTCCATATACTAATTTGAAAGGAGAAGTTCCGATGGATTTTTTAGAGGTGATCCTATCATCCCACAGGGAAAAAGTCAGCTTGGTGTGCCGAGCCTTTTTATTTTCATGTAGCAATTTCTTGACTATCCTCACTAGAATTTTGTTGGAGGATTATTCCAATCCATTTCCTCGGGGATAGTAAGCAGTAGAATGGCCCAATTTGATGTGGAACTTGTCACAAAATTTGATCATCTTCTTGGACTTGAAATCCTGTGCATTATCAGTGATTATTTTAATGGGGCACCCAAACCTAGACATGATATTCTCCTCTATAAACTTGATTATGATTGTATCTGTGGCTTGTCTAGTAGGTACTACTTCGATCCATTTGGTGAAATAATCAGTGGCAGTCAATATCCACCTATGCTATCCAGAGGAGTTGGGAAAAATTTCGCCAATCAAGTCAAGCCCCCACTGTTGGAAAGGGGCTTCCACAAATATTGGTTTCAAAGGCAAGGACAAGAGCTTCCTCCTTCCTTCAAAAAATTGGCATTCATGGAAGCTGGCTATTTTCTTATAAGCATACTTGAACATAGTAGGACAATATAACCCTGCCCTAAGAATTTTTTTAATAGTGGCTTTCCAATAATAATGTCCTCCACAAACACCTCTGTGAAACTCTTTCAAGGTCGCTTTGGCCTCATCTTCCACTAATCAATTCAAGAGGACACCTCCAGGGTCTTTCCAATAAAGACAACCACCCAGTATGCAAAAATATGTAGCCTTCTTCTTGGTGGATCTAGCTTTTCTTTTTCCCATCTCAAGGGGTGCTTGCAAGTTTTGAAAAACATATATAATGTCAGAATACCAAGGAGAGGACAAGAATTTGTCTGATACCTGAGGGAGTGGGTCTTGGGAAGTTTCCTCCTGCATGTGTGACAACATATTCATACTCATTGAATCCCAATTTGACTCAACCATGAGCCTGGCTAGCCCTTTCCCTTTAATAAGCTTTGTAGGTTTGATCTCTAGGTCATATTCCAGTAGCATAGCTATCCACTTTGCCCTTCTACCTTCTGGATTAGGTTGCGTCAATATATCTTTCACAGTAGCATTAGGAACATAAGCTACAACATGGGAATGTAGAGCATAAATTATGAAATACTTCAGAGTTTTGATCATGGCATAGGATTGCTTTTCCATAATGTTGTACTTGAGCTCAGCATATCTGAGAGTCCTGCTAAAGAAAGCTATGGGATGCTCATCTCCTTCCTGATTTTTCTGTAAAAGTACACCTACTATGGAGTGTTCAGAGGTGAAAGAAAGCATAAGAAATTCATTGTCGAAATTTGGGTTGATCACTATAGGTGCTTCAACAATTGTTCTCTTTATATATTCAAATTCTTTCCTAGCCTCGATAGTCCACCTGACTTGAGTATCTTTCTTAAGCATGCAGGTGATCGTCCTCATAATCTCTGCAAAATTGGGAATAATTCTCTTTATGAAATTCACTGTGCCTAGAAAAGATTGGATTTCATTTTTACTCCTAGGGAGCTCAATTTTATGTATTATTCTGTAAGGGTCAATTTTGATCCCATCTTTAGATATTATGTGGCCCAGCAGTTTTCCCTCTTGCATGGCAAAATTTGACTTTTTAGGGTTCAAGGAGATTCCAAATTTTATGCACTTGGTGAACACTTGGTGCAAGTGTTTTATATGTTCTATATCAGATTTAGAATATATCGTGATGTCATCCATGTAGACAACCACAAATTTGTCTTTCTCTCCTGCAAAATCTATGTCCATAGCTCTTTGAAAGGTGGCCCTTGCATTCAACAAACTGAAGGGCATATTTGCATACATGAAGGTTCCCAAAGGTGTGGTAAAGGCTATCTTGCTTTGGTCTTCTAGCTGCACCTTAATCTGATTGTACCCTAAAAATCCATCCAGCATGGACATTCTTTCTTCCCCTACAACCTTCTGCAAAATGTGGTCCATTTTGGGCAAGGGTTAGTTTTCCTTTAGGGACACCTTGTTGAGATTTCCAAATTCAATACACAGTCTGATTTCACTGTTATTTTTACTCATTGGGACTATGTTGGCCACCCATTGCGAAAACCTCAAAAAGAGTATGATTTTGGCTTCATACAACCTCTTTACCTCTTTTTCTATTAGCAAGAGCATGGGATTCATCCTTCTCAGCTTCTGCCTAAATGGGTTCTCCCCTGTGGCATGTTAGATGACAGTTGTGTCATATTCTTTCAGATCTTCATAGCACCATGCAGAGACATCAGAAAACTTTCTCATTAAATCCATATAGTCGTTTCTGATACCCGGGGCCAATGACTTGGATGGTTTGACAATTTTGGGTTCTTCATCGCTTCCAATGTTACAGTATTCTATTTATTTTGGGTTTGGAGCAACCTTGTGATATTTAGCCACATCATTTTCATCAAACGGTCTTTCCAGTGGGACCAATCCCCTAATCCCCTGGGTATGTAGTTTCTTTTTAGCTGCAACATATCTTTTCATCCCAAAGTGGTTTTGAGCTTTGGTGGATCAAGCTCCCACTCTTCAACTTCACAGTCCTCTTGTTCAATCTGGATATTAGAAAATTCTCCAGTCATATCTAGAAATTTTCTGATCTGCTGGTCATCTTCAAATATTTTGCAGTGCTTTGTATTTTCCGGGACAGAGGGTCTATGCCTTATATTAATCATGTGAGTCCTAGCAAGATAGTCAGGGATTTGAAGCCTACTAGCGGAGCAGGCTAGAATGTCTGCTATTTCATTTTTCTCCTTGGGAATGAAATAAATATGATGTTCTATAAAGAAATTGTCAAACAAATCCCACACAACATTTCTGTAAGGCCTCAACCTGGGGTGTTTCACCTCATAGTTTCCGTTCACTTGTTGGATTATCATCTCTGGATATCCATAGAACTTGATCTTCTTAGCTTTCAGGCCTTTGAGTACAATCAAGCCCAATAGAAAATCTTCATATTATGCCAGATTATTTGAACAGTCAAACATTAGTTTGGAAGTATGAAATTTGGTGCATGCATTTCCCTTGTATGGAGGGATGATCCATATTCCTGCTCGAGCTCCTTCTTTATTTATAGCTCCATCGAATCTCATGACCCAGTGATATTCTTTTTGGAGGGAGACCATGACCTATGTTTCCAATTATGATTTCTCATTACTACCCTCTTCCATCCGCTACCCATCGTTCTCTATGTTAGTTGAGCTATCAAGGCATTGTACCCCATTCCCGTCATTAGCTTCATCATTTGGTTAAGGTAACTTGGAAACTTTCACATTTTCTTCCTCTAAGCCTATATCATAGCAAATAATTAAGGAACCTACATCTGTGTCTATGGAAAATATGGGGTGGTTATCAGGCCTGTCCTTGTTGCTTACTACATATGACAACATATGTTCCCTGTACAAACTTCTGATTTTCCCAAAGATAGGGATGGTGGCATAAGACATTTCCATTTGCATGGTTCCTTTTAACTTTGTTGTCCATGACCTAGACAACAACATCCCAAACATAGGTGGAATATTAACCACTAGCACATCCATGATCATATTCTTTTGAGGTATCTGATTCAGTGAGACCACCATGTCTTTAATCATCCCTACACATGGAACTCTTCTAGAATCAAAGGAGAACATATCTTTATAGGGTCTTATGATTTCTAACCCTATATTCTCCACCAATGAACTCGGCATGAGGTTATGAGAGGCTCCTGAATAAAACATGGCATTGTGCAGGGTATGGTCATGTATGTTGAGACTGATATAGAAAGGAGGGACATCAATTTCCGAGGCTTTTTCAACATGGGGACCAAACAGAAGAGTGGATTTGTCATCATGCAGATTGAGAGTATCAGGTTGCTTTCCTTCTCCACCATTTACTACTTTCAGAATTTGGTCTTTGTATTCTGAGTTTTTGACCAACTCATTTAAGGGGATGGAAATCTTAATCTTAGATATTTCATTTTCCAAACTAAAAGCAACATGAAACCTCTCTGTTGTCTTTGTATTACCTTAATATCCCCATTCCATACTCTTTTTAGGAGGGTCTACCCCCTTCCCAAGAGTCTCATAAGAGATTGTAATTTTTGGGGCCTCTTTCCCAGAGATTTATTTTCTTTGTGGCTGAGAAGAAGATGGATCAGCAACAACCTTTCCTCGGTTTACTGTTATTTTTCTACTTCTCAAATTATGCTGCCTCTCAAATCGCAGATTGGATTGTGGAACCCTCTTTGGCATTGGTCAGATTCTAATTCCCCTAGGACCTCATCTGATTGCAGGGAAGATCGGTCATGCTCATCGTTAGTCAAATAGAACTATGGTTGGATCTAATCAAAGAGATGTATTTGGTCTTCATCATGTCTATCTTCCTCTTCTTCATCTATAAAGTTCTCAGCAAAAGGTGGTATGATTGGATGATTCTTAGGGTTTCTAGGGTCTCTTGGCTCTCTAGGTCTTCCTTGTGGGGCAGGGGGCCTTCTTAGATTGTTATTTCGAGCTTGAGGCTCTGGGTTTTCTTTGGCAGGAGGTCTATTGTCAAGGGAGATCCTATCCACCAACCTTTCCATAGTTCTCATCATCTACTCAAATTTGGTATCCATGGATTGGGATGTGGAAGATTTCACTGCTTCATTACCTCTCTTTTTCTTAGCTTCAGTTATGTGTTCAATTTTACCCGAGGCCATCAAGTTGGTTTCCACTTCTAATGCATCTTTCATCATATTAGGGAGGGTGGCAGATTTCCTCTCTCTTAGCATGAGAGAAAATTCATTGTCAAAACAGTTGGCAAAATGAAGCTTGGATGCCCCCACAGGGGGTTTTATATCCACATGAATAGAATTGTACACTCTCATGAACCTGGCTGAGAATTCTTGGACAATATCAGCATTGGTTTTCTTTGTATTTTCATACTGAGTGAGAATCTAGAGAGGATTTTTTTATCCTTCCATCTGGCTAGGAAAGCTTATTCAAATCTTTCATAGGTAGCAATTCCTCCATTTGGAAGGGCCTTAAACCATTTCTTCACTTCTCCTGCAAGGATTTGGGCAAACAATCTCATCTTAACATCATATCCATCCACCTCTTCTAGGTCCGTGAAGTCATTGAACTGGTCTATATGCTATTGCGTAGAAAATTTTCCCTCCCCATCGAATATCATGAGGCGTTGGGCATAGCCCACAGATAGGTCATCGAGATTGGCCGGGAGGGCTAAAGGGGCGTATTCGGAGGCCATGGCTCTTGGGTTTTTCTTGGGAGCAGAGGGAGTTTTAGAAGCAGCAAGAGTAACAATAGGTATCAAAATAGTAATGCTAGGGACATCAGAAGGAATATTCAGGACTTGGGTACTTTGGCCAGCAGCTTTAGCAAAGGGAAACAAGCCACTAGTTTCTTCCCGGGACTATAAATTTTCCCACAAAGCATTCAGGAAATGGGTCTGGAATTTTATTTGGTCAAACAGGGTTTCTCTTAGATCATTCTCATACCTAGCTATGAATGGGGAAGACTCAGTCCTTAAACTTGAAGGGACGCTTTCTATAGTATGTGCCTCTTTTATAGGTAAAGAAAAGGACCTAGTTAATGGAGAAATACCTGCTTGGATTTTCTTTGGTTTCTCGATGACCTAGTTAATTGAGAAATACCTGCTTGGATTTTCTTTGATAGCTCAGGATCTAGGTGACTTATGGTAGGTATCCTCTTGGGAGCCAAAATTCCACCTAGGAGTTCTTTGATTCGAAAGATGGATTCACCACGAGAATGATACATGAGCCTCTTGGTGTATGACTATTTTTCTCCTTTAGCAATCAACTCTGATCTGATAGAATTTTTAAATTAAGCTCAATCTCCAGTGGAATCACCTGTTTGAAAATTGGAGTCGTCAGGGAAAATGATACAACCTTGGAATTTCAAACTCTTTGTTTGCTCTCAGAGGCTCGATTTGATACTCTGAAAACTAGAGAATCTCCCCAATGGAGTCGCCAAAATGTTGTCACTCAATATTTTCCTAGGTTGTGGCAGGAAAGACCATGAGGTAACTATTGCAAACCAATATTTAGTGGACGAAAATGAGCCTTTGCAACCACAGAGAGGGATCTCTCTTTAGTGCTTCCAGCAATAGGATATAGCTTAAAATTGAATGGGTTATTGGTAAAGTAGTGGCTAGACCTTCAGATAATGAATTAAAAGGGGTTTTTTCTTGGTTGGGGTTAAGAACAAGAGGACAGTTGGGCATGGATTCAGCTTCGGTGGGTTTACTATCACCAATGAAAGAGTCAAACCATAATTACATAGACAAGAGGCAAGGTATATGGGGTTCTTTCAAGTCAAAGCAATCAGCGGAGGAAGGCAGAAAAGGGAAACAAGTTCCATCACAAGGTTAGAGCATTTGAAAATGAATTCTAACCTACAACTTCAAGAGGAAAATGGTGGAGTACCTAGTCATATGCATATGGAGCATGTGGGAGTGAATTCCAGACCATGTAGTCTTGATATTTAGGTATTGCATAAGAAAACAATCAATGGAAATACAAAGCAAGAGCACATACACAGGAAATAATAGACATCAGAATGCACATCACAGGAATCTAAAGCTCCAAAATTGGGTCTTCTCATTGAATTAAGAGGCCGAGTTCAATACAAGCATAGAGAAGTAATCTCTTTGATTCAAAAACTTCCAACCTTTTCATCCTCTTCAGAACCTGTCCTTATAGGCTTGTTGGCATAGGATAGATCCGTGGGAAGTGCTAATAGGTGTGAAAGGTTCATTCTGCGAAAGAAGGATCATTCGCGGGATTCACGGGAGTACAAGAATTGTTAGATTAGTTAAGTCGGTCATGTGGACCATTTTGTAGTAAGATAAAAGCATCTAAATAAAGTAGGATTGTAATCCTAAGGGCATTGAAGTTTTGGATGATTATCCTATCTTTTGGGTTGCTTTGTATCAGCAACATGGTGTATTGATAGTTTCTGCGAGGTTCATTCCATAGGGGTGGTGGATGAATGAAGATGTTCGGTTATGGTGTAATCTCTGTCTTTATTCTTATGGAATGATGCAATGATGAATGTGAAATATGTTATGTGAATATTTTATATTGATTCATGCGAATATGCTGTAGGAAGTACTGTTAATTTGAATAAGTATGTTAAACCTGTTCTAAATGTTTGTTGAACTCTACGAATGACTTAAGATGCAGATGATAAGTTAATAGTATGTTGTGAATGTCTTAATATCTGGTTAGTGAGAAGGTAATGTGTGCATATCCTCTACATCACTGCAAAAACTTGGTTCCAGCAGCCCCCTTATCCATCTCGGGTGAGACTGCACTTGCTCCGCAAGTGTTGCTTGGAAGGGTTACACCTTTCCGGGCCGTTGTAAAAGGGAGTTTGGGTTGATAGTTTGTTGGAGATAGTGCGAAGTGAACCCCTGTCGATAGACGTTGTGTCAACACATGGTTCTATTTTCGAGACCCTCAGGAAGAAGAGAAGAGGATATGCTGTGGCACCCAACAAGACCAGAGATCCAAGAGTGGTTCGATAAGAAGGCAGAGGAATTTGCAGAAAGCGAGAAGTGAGATCCTAAACAGACAGTGACTAGTTGGTTAGAAAGATAGATTTATTTAGATATCATGAAATATTCTTCTGTGATATCCCGAGGTTGTTGCATGAGTGGCTAGCACAGCTGACGTTCTGAAAGAACCACTGCGAGAAGACTGAACTTGATTGTTGGACCCCAGAGTTGGTACAAGAGCTTAAACAAATCGATAACAAGGTATCACGAGCTGTTGAATTTTGGGTAGACAGTATCCTCGAAGGGTACGTGACTGAGTTCGCAGTAGATACTATCAATTCGTATAGTGGCACTGAAATAAACTTCTTCAGGGGGCCAAGAGGAAGATTCTTGCCATCATTAAAACTGTGGATTAAAATGTTTGTCTGCGGAAAAGGAATATTGAGGATGTCTTCTGACGAGTAGAAGAATCGGTGTGTGGAGGGCGAAGGTATCGTGTAAATGTGAGTGTGACGGAAAGATGTGGTAGATGGACATGAACGACAACGAATTTGTAAGGGAAGCCGATGAAGAGTGTGGTACCTTGAGGAGTGGAGAAATATTCTGGCATCCTGAGAAGAAGAGGACTAAGGGAGAGTCTCCTGAGAGGATCGGAACAGAGAATTGCGAAACAGGACCACAAGGGAGGAAGCGACCTTATTGCGAAGGAGACGTCGACCACGCTACCCCAGAGGTAGAAGGAGGTTAGATCATAAGTTACCATGTACCTTCGATCCCGCACACTACTCCGAATTTCATAGGAAGAAATCCAAACTACTCGCGGAGTTTCCCTATGCATAGTGGCAAGAGTAGCACTTTAGTGAACAACAATATTAGCAACATTATGATGGCAGACGAGGCAAAGATGCCCACATTTAAGGGGAACAGGACCAAGGATCCCGAACAATATTGGTTTATATGAGAAGCAGTTTGGACCGTGAAGCAGGTTCACGATGACGCTATAAATATGGGACAACTAGTGACGACCCTTAGGGGTCAGGAGTTAGACTGGTACATTAAGTTTGTAAAGGTTCCAACGGGAACAGTAGCGAAGACATTGGCGTAGGTTAGAACGACGATGATTGATGAATTTAAAAAACCAAAATCTGAGTCGCAGTACGTCACTAAGATTAAGGAGATTAAGCGATTCCCGAATGAGTCAGTGTGGGAAATTGATTAGCGGTAGAAGACGCTGATAGAGAAAGTTAGCTTTCCGATAAATGAGATGCAACATAAACAATGGTTCATCGCAGGACTAGTACCGCATATCCGAGGGCCACCGATGAAACAAAAAGTCGCAACATAGGCAGAATCATCTAAGATCGTGATAAACTAGAGGCTTCACCAATTGGCGAAGTAGGGATGGGAATGGATAGAGTTCATGCACAGTTGGCTAACCTAACACTTCAATTGGAGGATATCAAGAAGGGAAAGGAGACCTGCAGAGACATATGGTACACCAGATGCAAAAGTGAGGGGCACCATAAGGACAATTGCCCAGAATTCGAGGAGTATTTGCAGTCGGGGGCACCAAACCCTCTTCATCAAGGAGGTATTCCATGGTGTACTGTCTGTCAGACCAGAGGGAATCGACCAGAGGAATGTGTATATCTACAAAAGGTGGTATCAAAGCCAGCCAACTTATACTGGAAGTTTTTTCGATCAGTTGGCCATGATGAGAAGCACTGCAGGGCCTATGACTTGTTGCAAGATCGGAAAGCTGACACATATTTCATGAAGGGGGAAGAACCACCGGTGGTACAAAAATAATCGTAGTATAGTCAGCCGTAGTTTAACCAACCGTAGCAATACGATCAAGGGCAATACAAGAAGCTGCAGTATGGGCACCTGCAGTATCCATCACCACCGTATGGCCAGCCACAGTATGGGAAGCAACAGTATCAGCAGCCACAATATGGGAAACCACAGTATCAACAATATGGACCACCACGCGGAGGTTCCATGGGAGGATTGCGTGGAGGCCGAGGTGCAAGTATGGGATGCGGAGGAGTTGCTAGATGGGGAAGAGGACCAATCATCTGCTACAATTGTAGACAGTAGGGGCACTACCAACGGGATTGTCCAAACCCTACGTCACAGTGTACATAGTATAGTGCTGTAGATCATAGTATAGAAGACTGCCCTTAGCTTATTGCGAAATGGAAAACTAAGTAGAACCAAAACCCAAATAATCCAAATGCACCACCTACTGTACAGATGATTTCGATAGAAGCCAGAGGGAACAATGCAACAGTCGAGATAGTTACACGAGGAGGGATAGTGATAGGTGGAGATAGGCCACACACCAATGTTAGACCAGCACAAACATAGCGGAAGCGGGTCACCATTGACACAGAAGAGGAAAGGGACATCTTTTTGAAGGCACAAGACATAATGAGGAATAGGAAGCGGATACCTCTCGAAGAAGAAATCTATGACATGCCACTAACCTTCGACCCGACAAAGTCGTGAAGGAAGGAAAATACTCTAAAAGACTTCTTGGGGAGTTGCCTGGATTTGGAAAAGGACCCAGATGCATTGGAAGAGATAGCTAGTCTACTACAATGACGAGGAGGTGCACGACTGGAACAGAGAGTTAATCGCATACATAAAAGAAAGACAGGAAGGGAGATGCGGATGTTGACATAGATTGATGAATTTGATGTCGAATCCATCATTCTGGATTTGGGTTCGAACGTGAATATCCTGACTAAACAAACATGGGAGACAATGGTAAAGCTGTGGATGACCTGGTCACCAGTACATCTACGACTGGCGAACCAGAGCAAGGTCACCCCGCTTGGTCGGGTATGTCAACTTCTGGTTGAAATTGAAGAGATCGGAATGTACGCAGATTTTGATGTCATTGAAATTGTGGATAACACCAGTCCCTATCCGGTGTGCTGGGGATCGACTGGGGCATGGGGAATCAAGCAATCATCAATTTTAAGAAAAGGATAATGTCATTCGAGAATCAGGAAATGAGATTCATCACACCACTGGATCCCGTGGAAGGGCTACGCTATATGGAGCCAGCCAGAGATGAGTTTGCGGAAGTATGGGACAATTTGTATAAAATTTCTAAAGATTATGTTAATCCCACAATGGATGGAGAATTAGGATGGCACAGCGCCAGTTCGGTATCCTCCGATTCAGACGAGGCCCTTGAGAATTAGTAGAACCAGTTGCATGAAGTGTCCCTTTGAAGATGCGCATGGATAACACACTCCCTGCGAAGGGTAGCCAAGGAGGAGTATGTGTCACCTACCTATGAGGGATTTCCCAACTTGGGCACGTTTCTCATAGAATTTGAGGAAAAAGTGGCAGAACCACAGCATCTCCTAACCTTGGAGGAAGCCCTCAAGGCTACTCCTGCGCGATGGTGGGCAGCGCACAAATCAAACATCAAATCTTGGCCACTATGTTGATGCCTCATGGAGGTTCGGTTCGGCGAAGCTGCGGAGGATGACCATATGCGACATGATGGACAAGGAGACCTGAAGGCACATTTGAATGCCTGTCAACATCAATGGGGATCGAGAGCATGATAGGAGTGGGTACATGCATTCGTACACACATTGAAGAGGTACCACAGAGCTGGTATGTCGCAGCAGAATTGTGACGTGGGACGACATATTGGGAATAGATTACCATTGGCTTCAGCCAATCGTTCTCATTCTCAAATGAAAATCCCTTAATCCGCACCATGCTACAGGTGATCCACGGAAAGATATTTGAAGTGGTACCGACCGGACAACCGATGGCACTCCAATGGATTGCGACACCAGAAATCCTGATGGAGTGTTACGACATCACCGAAGATCCTGAAGATGACGATGAACCCAGGGATATATACTTACCAGAATTAGAGGGAAGTTGTAGTTTTGTGTCACCAGATATACCGTCAAACAATTTTCAGCAACCATTGAAGATCAAGAAGGTGAACATTGGGTCAGAGGAAAATCCAAAGTTCACAAGCATTGGTGACTACTAGGACGAGTCGACCATTGCGAAGATGACTAACCTACTGCATGAGTTTCAAGATTTGTTTCCAACGAAATTCTCAGAGATGAAGGGAATTTTGGGAGACTTAGGGGAAATGAGGATCCCCCTGAAACCTAATGCAAAGCCAGTTAAGAAACGGCCATATCGATTGAACCCAAGATACAAGGAACGAGTGCAAGCCAAAATTGAAAGAATGCTGGAGGCAGGCATTATAGAACCAGTGGATGAATCAGAATGGATCAGTCTAATGGTTGTCCAGGACAAGAAAATCGACAAAGTACAAATATGCATCGACCTAAGGAAATTGAATGATGCCTGCCTACATGATCCATTCCTGACCCCATTCACGGATGAAGTGATCGAAGGAGTAGGAGGCCAGGAGATATACTCCTTTACAGACAAATTTTTGGGCTACCACCAAATCAATATTGCAAAAGAAGATCGACAAAAGACTACATTTGTCATAGAGTGGGGATGCTTTCAGTACATGGTGATGCCATTTGGACTAAAGAATGCTCCCGCCATCTTTTCCCGAATAGTGGTAGCGCCATTCAAATATTATATTCATAAGTTCCTCACTGTCTACATGGATGATTGGACGGTATATGGGTTAGTCAAATATCATGTCGAAAACTTAAGACTCATGCTAGAACGATGTCGACAGCACCAAATTTCCCTGAACCTAAAGAAATGTATCCTTTTTGCTCCATTGGGCATACTGTTGGGACACATTGTCTGCAGAGAAGGAATGTTGGTAGATCCGGCGAAGATTTCCATCATTGTCGACCTCCCACCACGAACAACGACCAAACAACTATGAGCGACATTGGGACACACAGGTTACTACAAGAAATTCATTTGAGGATATGCAATCACATCACCCATGGAGAAGTTACTAAAGAAGGATTCTAAGTTTTAATGGACCAAGGAATATCATAAAATCTTGGACACATTGAAAGAGAAGATGGTCGCAGCACCAATCCTCGCATTTCTGGATTGGAAAAAGGAATTTCACATACACGTTGACGCGTCGTCAGTCGCACTTGGGGTTATCTTGGCCCAACAAGGAACTGGTGACATTGACCACCTGATAGCATTCCCAAGTAGAAAATTTTCTACTGCAGAGAAGAACTATACAACCACAGAGCGGAAAGGGTTGGCGATGGTCTATGCTTTGTAGAAATTCTGGCATTACCTCTTAGGGGGCCACTTCAAGATGTTCACAGATCATTATGTGCTGAAATACTTGGTAAAAAATCCTGTGCTGGGGGGGAGGATCTGCCACTGGATATTGTTGTTTCAAGAATTTGATTTTGAGATTATCGTAAAGCCGAGATGATTGAACGTGGGACCTGATCATCTCTCATGGATAGAGTCACGGGAAGAACCAAGGAACATCAATGAAGGATTTTCAGATGCTCAGTTTTTTATGATTGGCATGGTTGATAACCACTATGAACAAATCATTCAATTTTTAGCGACAGGGAAGGCACCGACCGAGTTCACTACCAGCCAAAAGAAGCATCTAGTTGTCTGAGCTACATATTTCCAGTTAATTGCAGGAGAATTATATAAAATGGGCCTAGATGAGATTCTGCAATGATATGTCCTTCTGCATGAACATGAGCAGATTCTGTCAGAAAGCCCATGACGGAATTGCTGGGGGACATTATGGTGGATGAGAAACTGTTAGGAAGATCCTTCGAGCAGGGCTATGGTGGCCAACTCTACATGGAGATGCCACAGACTACGCCAAGAGTTGCAATGTATGCCAATGAATCAGGAAGCCCTCATGCCGAGACGAAATGCCACTAGTACCACAAGTAACATTGCAGGCCTTCGACAAATGGGTCGTTGATTTTGTGGGTCCCATCAACCCACCTGGGAAGAGACCAAGGTCGTGTTACATCATCACTGTGACAGAATACTTGACACGTTGGGCGGAAGCTGCACCAGTAAGAGATTGTTCTGCTACGACTGCAACACGATTCCTATTTGACAATGTGGTCATGAGGTTTGGTTTCCCAAAAGTATTATTAAGCGGCCAAGGGACACACTTTCTCAACCAAACAATTTTTGCGATGACAGAAGAGTTTCAGATCCAGCACAAGACAAGTACGCCTTACCAGCACAAGATATTGGAGCATGCTGTCACCAAGGTGTGCAATGTGAACCGTGGCGACTAGGACCTAACAATCCCAGCGGTCCTTTGGGCATATCACACCACATGCAAGCGATTGACTGGCCAGAACCCATTTAAGCTCGTTTACGGCCAGGAAGCAGTAATGCCGATGGAATACATAGTATCGAGCTTGCGCATCATAGCAACAACATGGATGAGCGACAATGGCGCGCTGGAGTAACGATTGACAAAACTAATACAGCTTGACAAAGATCGATTCATCGCAGGGTTCCATTAGAAAGTAGAAAAAGACCACCAAAAGGCATGGCACGACTGCCACATTAAGTCTAAGCATTTTCAGAATGGGGATACAGTTCTGTTGTATGATAGTAAGTTGCAAATGCACTAGTTAGGACCATATGTTATCACTTTTGTCACCAACAAAGGCACAATACAGTTATAGAATTTGGATGGAGTACTGTTAATTAAATTAGTCAATGGGAATAGGTTGAAGCCCTATCACCATGATCCGACACAGAGTGGATAAGGAAAAAAAATGCAGGATGCTAGGTGGTAGGATGACACACGAGCCAGAAGAGAATGTACAAGCTGGAGTGGTCATGCCATGATTTGGGGTTTGTGCCGTGACAGCTATCATTACGGATCATTAGCAGATGGGACTTGTTCAGCCGGTAAATCTTTTGGTAGGTATGATTGTTAGCTGGCATGGGTCAGGCACGTTTGGAACATGGAAACACACCGTGGCAGTAGGGCCGGTGGCACCACGGATGATGGTTCCCATGTTTTGACACGAAGGAGAAGTATGGACTCTATTACGCACGAAGGAATTCTAGTCTCAACACACAGGAAACAAATGATGGTAGAATCAACACCTTAGGTGAACGGATTTGCAAATGATTTCCGAGGCAAGCGTCCCGGAAGATGGAAATGCATAAACACAAGAACCAGCATCTAGCGGAGCAAAGAGGCATTTACCAGACGTGAGAAATACATGCTGCGGGTAGGTTAGGTAATTGGATAAGTTAGGAATTCCAAGGAGGTTGTGGAAATGATCCATTTCATTTCCTGCAGTAGCACACCAGGTGCGCTGCGAGCCTGAATGACGAGTGTGCATGAGCGCCTTGAGCAAGAAGAGGTGTGGGCACTTAGGTGTCACAGAGGTGAAGTTTCATCCGAGATGTCTAGGTATGTGGTAGTAGTTCAAAGCTTCGTGGTCCCAGTGACCACCAAAATGACTGGGGCGGCAGCCCCCTGGCCCCAGTAGGAAGCAGGTCAAGGTGTGAAACTGATGTGCCATAGCATTTAGCTTGTTTCCCACCTTGGCAACGTCAATGAATTTCTCCCCAGTCTGGAACGAACATGGAATGAGCCAATAGGATCCGAAGAGGTATATGAAGAAGGTTTCCAGAGACGTGCCAGAGACTGAAGGATGAGTTCAAGAAGTACATGACAGCGAACTAGGGATCGACGGATGAAGATAAGAAGTACACAACAGCGAGCTCCAGATGGAAAGAAAAGTTTTAGAACTAGAACATAGCGAAGGATGGGTACAAACCAATAGTGTCCAACTGAGGTGGCTTGGGATAAGCCATAAGTTTGTATTGGGGGGCTATTGGCACAGGATAGATCGGCAGGAAGCGCGGAAGATGACAGGTGCGAAAGGGTCATTCCGCGAAAGAAGGATCATTCGCGAGATTCACGGGAGCACAAGAATTGTTAGATTAGTTAAGTAGGTCATGTGGACCATTTTGTAATAAGATAAAAGCATATCAATAGAGTAGGATTGGAATCCTAAGGGCATCAAAGTTTTGGATGATTATCCTATCTTTTGGGTTGCTTTGTGTCTGCAACATGGTGTATTGACAGTTTTTGCGAGGTTCATTCCACAGGTTTGGTGGATGAATGAAGATGTTCGGTTATGGTGTAATATTTATCTTTATTCTTATGCAATGATGTGATGATGAATGTGAAATATGTTATGTGAATATTTTATATTGATTCATGCAAATATGTTGTAGGAAGTACTGTTAATTTGAATAAGTATGTTGAACTTGTTCTGAATGTTTGTTGAACTCTGGGAATGAATTGAGATGCAAATGATAAGTTAATAGTATGTTGTGAATTTCTTAATCTTTGGTTAGTGTGAAGGTAATGTGTGAATATCCTCTACATCACTGCGGAAACTTGGTTCTAGAATCCCCCTTATCCATCTCGGGTAGTGAGACTGCACTTTCTTCGCAAGTGTTGCTGGGAAGGGTTACACCTTTTCAGGACGATGTATAAGGGAGTTTGGGTTGATAGTTTGTTGGAAACAGTGCGAAATGAACCCCTGTCAATAGACGCTGCATCAACAAGGCTTACAAAACATCAAAATCATCTAACTAATTCAAAACAAACTTGGATTGGTAATGATGTAGTTGTTCGAGCTGGGCCTCCTGAATCAACAACCTCTGATTCTGTTATGTGTGGAGGAAGGGAATCACTTGCACTGGCAGTGCGCCATTGGGCCGTGGAAGCCACCTGCTCATCCTTCGGATCAGGCTGTTTTAGGTTGATTAGGATAGGTAACTAAAACAAGCACCTTCTCCGTTCTCAAACGTGCCATTTTTCTGTGAAAACCTTCATTCCCTACGACAGCAATTTTCTCTACAAAACTTCTTTCGATATGCAATTACCTTTCCGCAATCCGCAATCCAAAATTCATACTGTGGAATTAAGAATCTCCATTTTGTGCCTTTGAAAAAATGACCTTTCCGCAATCTGCAATGCGGAATACGGGATTCAAAAAATCGATTTTATGCCTGCTGAATAATTGTCTTTCCGCAATGCGGAATGCAGGATCTAGAAACTTACTTTTTGTGTTTTTGGAAAATTGTCTTTCCGCAATCCGCAATGCAGAATGAAGGATTCAGAAACTTACTTTTTCGCCCCTTGGAAAGCAACATTTTCGTACTCCGCAATCCGCAACGCGGATTGTGGGAATAGGAAACCTGGTTTTTATATCCTCAGAAAATTACTTTTCCGCAATCCACAACGCGGAATGCGGGCCCCTGGACCAATGGGATTGTAGAAAAGCAGAAAATTATCTTGTTCTTGCTTGCAAAACACATTCTTAGCCACCGATCTGATCTCGTCATTCAATCCTAGACATCGAATCTTCTTTGGTTGCGGAAGAAGCCTTTATTGCTAATTTTTTGTGGAAGAGCCATACTTCCTTGTTTTTTCTCATTTTCTCACTACGGCTCAGTCATATAGCATGGATTTGCTTGACACTTAGTTATTTTTTGGCTTCCTGACTCTTAATTTGGTGCAACATGTCAATGGGTGACCTTGGGGATTTGGTGGGGGTTTTCCTTTACCTTCCCTGGTGGAAATAATAATAGGTGTTAAAAATGTCAATGCAGCGGAAATTTATTTTTTGACCCTTTGTTTTTCTCTTTCTACAAAACATTTTCTCAACCACCATCTTTTCCTTGTACACACCATCAAATGGGTGTGTATCCATTGCATACCAATGTACTTCTACTGATACTACTTCTTCATTTTACTTATTAACCTTCATAACTTTTGCAATCTAGAATGGATAATGATGTGCAACATCTGTAGCCAAAACTACAATCATGCAACCCTCCTTAATATCTTGTACTGAGCCCCTGTAAAGGTCTTCCATCTCTCGATGTCTTGTGGATGATCTTTTAGAGCCAATATACATTTATCTTTCCTCTACTTGAGAAAACTCAACAACTCAAGGTTCAATATTTGTTACCTCATTTTCATTTGATAAACTTTGTGTCCTAGCAAATGGAGACTTCAAATATATATCTCCATTTGTAGAGTTTGAAATTATGTCACTCTTCTCCATGAAAAAAGACTCCCACCAAACATAATCAACAACATCAAAGTACTCATATGTATCTTCTATGGACTTTTTGATTTCTTACAAGCATTGAGAAGAATCAACATCTCTATTATGTCACCTTGCATTATGAATCTCTATAGATGATTGCAATAACAATAAATTTGAAGCATACATCTTCCTTTTCTCCAAGGCATAATTGTAGCCTAAACTTTTCAAACAAATTTTATGGCAACACTCACTCGAAATCATAGGAGTAATGGAACTTGGACTTGTGAGCAATTCTTTCCTAGACCTTATATAATTGGAATGCTTTGGATTGACATAAAAAGGTCTAGTCCTGCACTTAATCCTACTCAACGTTGGATTTTGTCATTGCATTTCCTAAACCATTATGTCTACAAAAAAATCCTCAGAATGAATTTTTTCATTGTGATGCATATGACCCCCCTCATTGAAAATCTCATCACCAAATTCAGTATGAAAATTATTGTCATGATGACTAATAAGTTGATCAATTGTTGACAGATCAATGTGACCATCAACACTATTTGTGCCACTAAATTCTTCACTGAAAGGGAACTCTTGAGATCCAACATTGACATCATTGGTGCCTGTAAAATCCTTAATTGGAAGAGAATAAATGGTTCTTGTAACATCCTTATTTGGAGGAGACTCATATTCTTCATCATTTGTTTCTTCATCATCAACATAATGATCATCGATGCCATTGAAATCCTTGCTCGGAGGATAATCATCATTTGTGCCATTTAAATCCTCGCTCGGAGGAAAATCATCATCGGTGCCATTGAAATCTTCACTTGGAGGAAAATCATCATATGTGCCATTGAAATCTTTGCTCGGAGGAAAATCATCATCGCTGCCATTGAAATCCTCACTCGAAGGAAAATCATCAATGGTGCCATTGAAATCCTCACTTGGAGGAAATTCATCATCTGTGCCATTGAAATACTCACTTGGAGGAAAGTCATCCTCGTTTCCATTGAAATCCTCTCTTGGAGGTAACTCATCATCAGTGCCATAGAAATCCTCACTTGGAGGAAAGTTGTTATTAGTTCCATTTAAATACTCGCTTGAGGAAAATCATCTTCACCATTATTGATGTCGTCTTCCTCACAAAAATCATCATCTATCCCATTAAAATCCTCACTTGGAGGAAAATCATCATCAGTCCCATAAAAATCCTCTCTAGGAGGAAAATCATCATTGGTCCCATTAAAATCCTTGCTTGAAGGAAAATCATCATTCGTACCATTAGAATCATTGCTATGAAGAAAAAGATCAACATTGTTTGTACATGCATGCTCGACAAAAGCATAATTAGTCCCATAAAAATCCTCGTTGGGAGGAAAATTGTCATCATCGTGCTTACTGTGTTTAGGATCCCCCCCTTTGAGGAAGCTCTTCATCATCATCACATTGTTTCCCTTCATTACTAGTGTCTTCAAAATATTCATAATTAGGAAGCTCTTGAATAACATGCTTGATTAAATTGCTTGCACTACCAGCATCTTGGCTAGATGAACAATACAACTGTTCATTGACATTGGAATTTAATTCAAATGAGTCCATGACTTCTCACTAAAAGATAGAATTATAAAAAAACTTAATAGATAAGATAATGAAATTTTACTATAGTCCTCACCAAAAAGTAGAATGGTGCAACTGTCAACCAACAATCTTATAGCTATGAGAATGAAAATATCCCTCCAAAATATTCCCTCCAAATTTTTCCCTCCAAAACTTCCCTCCAAATTTTTCGTTCAAAATTTTCATTCAAAATTTTCCCTCCAAAATTTGAACGAAAATTTTCGTTCAAAATTTTCCCTCCAAACTTTCCCTACAAAATTAAAGTGCACATTCATAAAACTAGTAAAAAAATGAATTTATGATATAATTTTTTTTGAAATAATGTATTAACTAATTACATATTTCTATCCCAGACATATAAGACTAGTAAAATTTTTCGTAACATTTTTTATATACAATTTGTAATAAAGTAATGGCTATTTACATTTTTTTTACTCCCACATTCATAACATTAGTAATTATTTTATTTAAACCTATCTTATATAAATTTAATAATAATTCAATAAATAATTTCATTTTTTTAATCCCACATTCATAAAACAAGTAATGTTAAACCTAATCTAGGCTATATAAACCATTTAGATTTCCTACTATTCATCATTTAATTTGGAGCAATTTAGTAACACTTTCAAGGTTAGTGTTTTTCTGTTTTTTAATAAATTAGTTAGTTTTATTGTTAATTTTGCAATTATTATTTTAGGGCTTTATTAATTTGGTAATGCTTGTTTTATGGATTTATGGATTTATGGATTTATTCTTTTACAATTTTGTTTATCTCAAATTCTTAAGAGTGGTAAACGTAAACCTAATCTATCTTATTAATACACGATTGTTTAGAATTTAGAGCAATTCATGAAGGTTTTCAAGAAGAAAGAATATTGCAGAGAGGAGCTTCTAACACTTTTAAGAGAGGAGGCTCTACCAATATTCGGGTTATATATCTATATCTATATATATATATATATATATATATATATATATATATATATTAAATGTATTTTTTTCTTAAATTTATGTATTATTAATCGAGGCAAGGCTTGCCCCCTATTCCACGAATATTAGCTTTGGGTTTAATTTTTTTTTTTTTACCTAACCTACCCATGCCCGGTTCTCCCTCCTCATGACCCCTCCCTCGCCCCCCTCCCTCCTCTCTGTGCCCCTCCTCCCCGCACAAGTGGGTCGCTCGCTTGGGCACCAAAGGGCCGCCCCTCATGGGAGGCACGATGCTGGGCATCGTGCCACCCATGAGAGGCGGTGCTTTGGCACCCAAGCAAGCGGATCATATCGCGCCACCTGGGAGGGGAGGCCTACTCATGCCCCCTTCCTTCCCTTTCCTCCCTCCAGCTCCCCCTTCCCCTTCTCTCCACCCCACGCCCATCCCCTTATGAATGTTTGTTGATTATATTTTAAAATTTTACATTTTGGATATAGGGACAATGACATCAAAAAAGATATTTGTAAACGTTTATGCTTCAAGAGCGGTGGTGATTGCATCGAAAAAAATAGTTGAGGCATCTGAGAATGTTGAGCCTCAAGATGAAGTTCTTAGCTTTGAAGATTTAAAAATGAAGAATGCTAGAGAATGGAAACATGCAGCAGAAGAAGACAGAACAGCGTATCATTTGCATTTGAAGGAAAAATAACAAGGAAAACTAGAAAGTATTCACTTATATTCTTTTGCATTTCCATATATACAAACAGATTATCATCTATTGGGATTGCTGAGAGATATATATGTGATGCTGGGTATAGATATTGTTTATGCACAAGTGAAACAAGCCAAGACCTTTGCCAAAATATGATATTCTTTGAAGATTTCAAAATATAATGTTCAAGAAAATTTCATAGATTTTTGTCAAGGGGTCGTGCATGAAATTGACAACGGGAGAGTAAGTTTGAATATTGATATTATTCTTAAATTGGTTTTGTTATAACTTGGATACCACAATGTAATAGATTTAATACGATAATGTTTTTATTTTGCAGGATATTTCCATTTCAATTTCAAAAATATTGAATGGAATTTATTATACAGAGGACAATCATATGGATGTTGTTAATGTCATTATTCAAAAGGGACCATAGGCAAGGAAGAAGAAACAAGTGTCAAATGTTCAAAATGAAGAAGTACAAGAAAAAAGAGGAAAGAGCATCCGACAATCAAATCAGGTACCTAGAAGGGTTATATTTAAATCTTCATCTCGCCTAACTAAACATGTTGAAATTGTTGCAAATGAGCTTGCTACTCCTTCTAGTAAGAGTAACGAACAATCTCATAAAATAAATATGGTTGAGAGTGCCTTGATTCCTGTTGAAGGCATTGTTGATTTAGAAGGAACCCCTTCAAATCAGAAAAAGAGGAGATCTATTGTTACTGAATCCAATGCTATTCCTAAATCTGAGAGTGACAGTTCTAGGGGCAGTAGGGAAATCATTACTCTAGGTGTTGATCTAGAGGATGGCATTGTCAAGACAACACAAAATGCCATTCGAGATTGATTGCGGAGGGATAATTTGGTTAACAATGGACATACATTTGAGTTGAATGTGAATCAACTTTAGGTTGACCCACAGAATGGAAAGATCAATTTAGAATTAGAAAACCACATCACTTGCATATTCACAACTTGAAAGCATTGATGAGGCACAATCCCTATGCACATGTGGTTGACTACCAAGTCCTTGTTGACCCGAAAGATGTTCCTATTAGAGATGAATTTGATCAAACAAGATGTTTTCATTACAAATATTATGTTCTTGGGGGGAATCATTGTTACAACGTATTTTGCCACCCAATGAGCATTTCTACTATTTGGCCTTTGTTATCCATTGTTAATGACTCAGAACCATTTTTTCCCTCTAGGAACCCTTTATTTCCCTATTTTTGTTCATGTACGCGAGCTTCTTGACTAGAACTCGTGCATACGCAGGCTGTTCCACTATATCCCGCATACATCGAGTTAAATGGTAATTAATAATAAAAACTCACTTTTTACTCCAAAAATCGGTCATAGGGTGACCTTTGGCCCTCCATGTATCTCGAAATGACTTGATTCGACCTTTCACCTACCTTTGGAAGGCTATATATTGAGCTCTTATGGTACATGGAAGGAGGAGAAAGAGAGAGCATCGAAAATCTACTGGATTTTTGCCATAACTTGAGTCTACATTCAAGTGATCATTGTTGTTGTCAACCTTTTATGTTCACCTTCCAAACTCCTTCATAGCTTGAGTTTTCCATTGCACAGGGGATTGAAGTGGTGGAGACACAAGTGGAGGGACCTAGTTCTCGGTTCAGATGAGTTGTCGGCAAGAGGTTGTATAATGTACTTCTTGTTTCATTAATAGAAATACTCATTTTCTCATCCAATTGATGTTGTGAATGGTTAGCTATCATTGGGTTACATTTGCTTATTATATCATGGACCATGCTATTGTTTATGCTAATACCTTTCATATTTTATATGCACTTGCTTGTATTTGTTATTGAGTCTAATCTACAGGTTCAATTGTAGAGATTTCAAAGCTCAACGGGGATCTACACCAAACGTCTGGTTGAAGGTTGGTTATTCACTCCACATCTTAGCATTTACATTTATATATCATTGTATTGGGAATTGAATTGATTTTTGATAGTCATTTGTCTGTTTTTTTTTTTTCCAAATCCATAGGAAGTTTTTCTCCGTAACAGAAATGGCGACTCTGCTGGGGAGAAACCTCTGTTTTGGGTATTTTGGGCATTTTTCCTTTTGTTGAGTGTCTGTTCTGTCGAGTTTCTGTGTCATTGGTTGGCCATTAGAATTTACATTGAAAATCTTGATTTTTCTGGTATGTTTGACTCATTTTTGGTCCACTTACCTTTCCCTATATGCGGTCCAGCTTTGCTTAGCTCACATGTATGCGCTACTGTCAGTATAGTAGCCTACATATATACACCACTGTTCTATGAACAGTTGCATACAACTCCTGGATTGATTTTTTTTTTTTTTCTTTGGTTGTTGCTGGGTGAATTCTGGGTGTTCCTAAGTTTTATTAGGCTTGTATTCTGACTGTTCCATGCCTCTTTATTGACTAGAAACTCCTCTTTCTTTAGTTTTTGAGCTTTTGGTTTTCAACCATTTTTTTGTTTTTTATAGCTCATTAGCTTGGCTGAGCCTTGATTTTTGGGATTTGTTGGTTTGCCTGCTTTGCATGCTCTGCATTTTTGCTGAAGAGTTCAAATTTTGCTTGCATTTTTTCATTCATCTATATTGAAAAAATACAAAAAAAATTGTTTTTCATTTTCCTTCCATTTATAAGAGAAAATACAAAAACATTTTCTTTATGTTATTGCTTTTTCAATTTAGAGTGCTTGTGTCTTCATTTAGGAACTGCTTGTGCATGAAATTGTAAAGAGATTGCATTGTTATTTTTGCATTACGAAACGTTGGTTTGACTGTCATATAGTGGCATTCTTTTTATGGATAGATGAATCTAGTGTTTTCCAGGTGTGGATATCATTGAGTCTTTTTCACATCATTAGTTTCACAACCATTTAAAATTAACGCTTAATCTAAAATTGAGTAGAAACAATTTTCTCTTTTATAGGGTGCACCAACTAGTATAGGTTTAGAGTCTTGGAATACATCATTGTGAGTTAACAATCCAAGACTATTGAACCAAACATTATGTGTTTGACGAGGGAGTGGTGAAACCCATGGTATACATCAGTGTTCTCAGGAAGCTCTACTCAAACTAGAGTTAAGCACGAGGTCACGGAAGGTTGGTTGCGGACATAGCCCTCCAATACTAGCCGAATGTGGGATATATTTCCAGGATTTGTTCGTGTTTGGGGACTCTTGGGGGATTTCACCCCCTTGAGTTTCGGGCTTATTTACCCTTCCCATACGATGAATCCCACCCACGACTGTCTGCTTGAGCATTGGTTATACGTGGTGACCTTAATTGCTATACCTAGGTATCACATAGGGTGCTTGCAGCAGTTATACTGTGAGTATCCTGAGTGAGATAGTGGTTGGGAAACACAATTGTTGTTTATATAGGGACTTGACCCTGTGCACGCAGTGAAGTGTGGGAACCCTTATAACTAATTCTGTTACCTCCGGTTCTAGTTTGTGAGTCTCAAGCCTCTCCTAGGTGAGACATACCGGCTGTAGTGTTGGAAGGTCCCTTGAGCCAGTCTTGTTTGTGTGCATTTGGTTGTAGATTTCTTTTAGGTGTGTTCTATTTGACGATCTAGTAGGAATTTAGGTGGCATTTAGTTTTTGATTTTTTGAAGTTATCGTTGATCGAGATCTGGCTCTCTCTCGGTCTCATAGATTGGATGGTTTATCGGCTAGCGAGCCATCATAGTCTCTTATCAAGAGACATCAAAGGAATACCATTGGACCTACACACACATCTCACGAACTTCAAAGAGCTCACAGTATGAGTTCTGCATCTAGCACGACGGGAGTCCTGGTGACTCTGTCTAGTAACACCACAGGAAACTCCCCTCCAGCCACTCCTAGGGGTGAATGGGTAGGAGGTTCACCATACTTTACTCCTCCTGGGTTTGGGATTACCCCAACCACGAGTACAAACCCATTCAATGGTACACAAAAATCGAGTTTTCGATATGGGATACCAGATCATAATACTACATCTGCTACTAGGGTCCAAGACTTTTTTTCTTTCGGTATGCCCGTTTTTATGCCAAGTGTTACTCCCACCATGCCTAGTAGTCACACTGGTCCTACCTTGGGATAGGGGGTACTACACCTGCTTTCACTGCATATCAGTTTGGGAGTGGTCATATCCCTCCATCTTCTCCGAATGTTGGAAGTGGACCACCTCTCACGACAAC
Source organism: Larix kaempferi (assembly GCA_027924585.1). Taxonomy (NCBI): domain Eukaryota; kingdom Viridiplantae; phylum Streptophyta; class Pinopsida; order Pinales; family Pinaceae; genus Larix; species Larix kaempferi. Next base: position 4,954,595 of record BSBM01000406.1, read on the forward strand.
CCCTAGTACTAGTGTGAATCCTTTCTCTCATGGAGGTTTCACTATAGGCATCAAAAGTACAACTTATATTCCATACATCAAACTTTATGCCTCTATACCGGTGCCTGTACCCACCAATGATTTTATGATTCTGAAATCTTCCTCCTAATACCTCAGTTCCCGAGGGAGGGAGCATACCTCTTACTATTAGTCATCAAATTACTACTCCTTCCATGACTAGCGGTTATATGGGGGCCCATTCCTATGGAGGTCATTCTTATGGCTTTTCAACCAGTCCCAACTACTACCCTAATCCTTCCTATGGAATCCATGCCTCGCATGTTCCCGTGTATTCTAACATGGGCCAGTTTGGAGGAGGCTATTATCCTTATGGTAATGGTCACGACTTTTATCGGAGTTCATTGGCACCTCAAGTTTCAACTTCGATGTATACAGTCCCACATTATGGTTCGCAAGGCCAATCTCTTTTGGGAGCTCATAATCAAGATTTGTAGCCTTAGCTCCATTTTCTTGCTAGATTGATTCTACCAGATCTTTTGAATCTCATGAATGATCCAGTGTATCACGATCCTACATGGCCTCGAGTCCCACCAATCTCCCTTTGGACGTTCCAAAGTTTGAGGGGAAGAAGGGTTAGGATCCAGGTGATCACGTCACTACTTTTCACTTATGGTGCTCTTCAAATTCCTTGAACCATGACTCCATTCGTTTGAGTCTATTTCAACGCACCCTTATGGTGGAAGCAACGAAATGGTATGTCGAGTTTCCTAGGGGCACATACAAAGGTTTTAATGAGTTAGATTTGGTTTTCCTAGATCACTTCCAGTTTTAATGATTCGTGGAATCTACCTTCCATGAATTCCTTGTATAGAGGCATTATTCACATCGGAACAACTATGCCATTATCTATAGCAGATATTTCCTATCAGGATATTCAACAAGCCACTGCAAAGCCGGATCTCTCCTCTTCACGGGAAGAAGAAGAAGATCTCGTTATGCTTCCCGTGTGGGCAATCGAATCTTCTTGCTCGCATGATTTCCTTGATAGTACTTTGCCTTCAGATGAAGCTATTATCAAGGCCATATATGGTAGTGATAAGCCTTCTGAAGATCTTCTTCATTGATCTTATTTTCTTCCCAATATTGACCTTATTGAGCAGGAAGAGTTTCGATCGAATCTTGCAGAGAAGGTTGGTCACCCTATGGCTCCTTTGGATTTGCATGGTATTTACGTGGAGGAGAATATGGCTAACATTTCCCCAACCATTCTGATCAACATCTCTTGCATTCCCAGAAAGATTGAAAATGTTTACATCGGTCTTGATTGTTCCTCCGAGGAGATCTTCCTTTACACCGATTTATTCAAGGAATTTCCATATGTTTTCGCTTGGTCTTACGAGGAAATGTCAAGAATAGACCCTAGCATTGTCGAGCATGAAATTAAGACTTATCCAAATGCTAATCCTGTTCTACAACATCTTTATGATGTGAATCCTAGGCAGCCACGATTAAGACAAAAGAGAGAAACTTCTCAAAGCTGGTTTCATCTACCCAGTCCCCCTTACTAAATGGGTATCCAACCCCGTTCCTATGGATAAGAAGTAGGGAACCATCCGTGTGTGTTCTAATTTCAGAGATATGAACTAGGCATGTCCTAAGGATAACTTTCCCACTCCATTCATAGACCAAATCTTGGATGCATGTGCGGGAAACAAAGTGTTTTCGTTTATGGATGGATTTTTAGGTTACATTCAAATCTAGATTAAACCTGAGGATCAACATAAGACTACATTTATATGTCCTTGGGGTACTTTTTCATACCAGAAGATGCCCTTCAACCTTAAAAATGTTGGAGCAACTTTTTAGCAGGCCATGACCTATGCCATTCATGACCTTAAGCGCATATTGGAGGCTTATCTAGATGATCTCGCTGGTCAGTCTTGAAAGAGAGTTGATCACCCCAGTCACCTCCACCTCATTTTTGAAAGATGTCAGTGCTATAAGATTCATTTGAATCCAAACAAGTGCATCTTTGTCGTGAAAACGAGTCGCCTTCTAGGTTTTGTAGTTTCAAAAGAGGGTTAGATTCGATCCTCTAAAGGTTGAGGCGATACTTCGATTACCTCCTCCTCTTATTTGAATCAAATTCAGAGCCTCCAAGGGAGAGCCACTTTCTTACGCCGCTTTATCATGAATTATGCCAATATTACTAAGGATTTCACGTGACTATTGAAGAAGGACACTCCTTTTATCTGGGATGAGTGAGCCTAGCAGTCTTTTGATGCCTTGAATAAATCCTTGGTATCAGCCCCTCTTCTTAGTCCACCCGAATTTGTGAGAGACTTTTTTCTTTATGTGGCCGCGTCTCAAGAGATGATTGGTATGGTCTTGGTTTAGGTGGATGATGTGCTTTAAGAGCATGATATCTATTACCTTAGTCGAAACCTAGTAGACATTCAGCTGAGATACTCTCACGTGGATAAATTGGTCCTTGTGACTGTTCATGCAGTCCAACGATTATGACATTACATTTTGCTTTGATAGATCACAGTCATAGCGCATGTCAATCCATTTCAATTTGTGCTCTCACAACACATAATTGGGGGGAAGTATAATAAATGGATTTTCATCTTTCAGGAGTTTGATCTTGATTTTTCCTCGGAGAAATCGGTGAAATCCTTTGTGTTCGCAGAATTGATGTCGGATTTTCCAAGAATTGATGAGGAAGTCATCCATGAAGACTTGTTTGTGGATGAACATTTGTTTCTTATGTCATCGATGGACCCTTGGTATGTGGATATCATTATATATCTCTAAACTCTGAAGTTTCCTTTGCACTATTCGCGAGATGAGCGACAGCGTGTGAGACATTAGGCTAAAGACTATGTCATCGTTGGTGAAAATTAATATCAATGGGGAAAGGACTCTATCCTCTATCGTTGCTTGACTAATGAAGAAGCAGAGCTAGTACTCAATGATTTCCACAGTGGAGCATGTGGCGGTCACTTATCCGATCTTGCAACAACCCAACATATCTTATGAGCTGGTTATTTTTGGCCCACGATATTCAAAAATTGTGTTAATGGTGTGAAGAGATGTCACCCTTTCCAGTTGTTCGCTCGAAAAATGCACTTGCACCCTACTCCTTTACATCTGGTCGTCACCGTCGGTCCCTTCACCAAGTGGGGGGTAGATTTCATGGATTGCAAACCAGCTTTGCCTGGGGGGCATCATCACATTATAATGGTTGTGGATTACTTCACTAAATCGGGTAAGGCCATGCCGGCCATTAAAGTTGATGGTGCAACTACAACCCACTTTGTATTCAACCAAATTATAGCTCGTTTCGGTATCCCGAAGTAGATTGTTACCGACCATGGAATTCATTCCCAAAACCATATGATGGCAGATTTATTACTCAAGTTGGGGTTTAAGCAATATCATTCATCTTCTTATTATCCCCAGGTGAATTGTCAAGTCGAGGCAATCAATAAATCATTAGATACCATTCTTCAATGAACCATCCAACAAAGAAAGAGTAATTTGCACATCATGTTGTATCCTGCTTTGTGGGCGTACCGAACCGTAGTGAAAACTTCCACCGGGTTCTCACCATTTTAGTTAGTTCATGGTGTGGAGTCTATCTTACCTGTTGAATGCGAAATCCCTTCCTTGAAGCTAGTTGTATAGCTCCTAACTGACACTTTAGAAGCATAGCAATGTCTAGTCTACCTTGAGCAACTCGACGAGCAGCGTCGGGATGCCACTATAGCAATTGATGCTAATAAATGATGTGTTAAGGTCCAGTACGAGAGGTCTATCCATCCCTGGAAATTTGCTAAAGGTGACTTGGTCCTCCTTTATGATCAAGCTAAAGAACCCCTAGGGGCAAGCAAGTTCAACCCGATGTGGCATGGTCCTTACATAGTGAGGTGTGTCCTTGAAAAAAGAGCCTATGAGTTAGAGGACTATGAAGGGAACGCCTTGAAGGAGCCTAGAAATGGGCTCTACCTAAAGTAGTGTTACGCTTGAGCTGATACTTTTGTATACTATTGTGTAGTTTTATGTACATAGTCTAGCTTTTTTTTTTTTTTTTCGAGTCTCCTAATTAGCTTTCGTTTGGTTGATAGATGTCAATGGAATCTCTAGTGTTCTTGGGATTCGCAGATGGGGCTAGCTATCATACGCAGAGACTAGCTTCCGCTGCGTGGGTCAATTATTCGCCCAACCATCAGATTGTGTCCGCTTGGATTCGCAGCTGGTTGTGTCTTAGTTGAATGGTCAATACTGTGTAAGGGATCCTACGTTACTAAGGAGATTCTTAAGGGTAATACTCTTGGAACGCTACTTTGTTTTCATTACATACATTCATGTTCCGAGACGTTTTAATCATACATCTGATGCATATGCTAATTATGTCCTAGATTGGCTTTTGTCACATCAATGGAAAAGCACACAAATAATAATAAACATCCATACATTTGTACATACACAATATCAATAGAATCGAAGTCATAGTTATATATATATATATATCCAAAAAGTCATGTCATGATACAAAACTGGAGCCTGTAGCTCTAAAAAATATACAATCTGATACAAAATGGTGGGATCCCATGGAATCTAAGCCTTGCGGGGAACCCTAGCCTCCCGAGATGGGTGGGTCTGAATGTAATAGTGCAAGACATTGGATATATGCTGGAGCAGACGTACCCAGGTACCTGGTACCCCTACAACATTTTGCTGCATATCCTCAAGGAGATGCTCCACCTCTATCATCGGTACCCTAGCTGTCATGTGGGACAGATTGACTCGTACTGTCTCTAGTGTCCACTTTTCCATAGCACCTACTACCTCGCCTCCCCTACCTTGGCGGCGATGTCAGGGGGATCCCTGAGGTCTCCACGGACCCATATCTACAAGCAAACAGTCACACATCAATATATGATACCACACCAAAATGATTTTTGCATTCAATTATATTCAAAAATCCAAAAAATTAAATACACAAAAATTTAAAAAGAGTAGTCGTACCGATATCTTCGAACGCGGCGCCTGGAGGGAGTGTTATACCTCAATATTACACATTACGTATTAGTGTCGCATCCTTGCACTAGCAACCTAAATGACAGTTCCCCTTAAAGATCATTTGAACATCCAGAGTGAAAACCATTGACTGAACACTGAAAGCAAACACTTTTTTTGCCATCTGTCAACCCAACTTGGTCCTGTTTGCAAGCACTACTGCTCCATACACATCTACAGGGGTGCGGTATTCAGCACTACCGCGTGTTGCTCCTCCTTTGGGGCGTGGTACTATCATGTTATGCTCAGTCTTAGGGGCATGGTAGTCCAAAATTAACCTTTTGCCTTAGATTTTGGGATCTTGACTTTCGAGAGATATCATTGGGATTGCCACCTCTGATTCAATCTCAACTCCCCTCTCTATTTAAGCTGGCCTAATCCACTAAACACTCCATAGATCCACACTTCTCTCTTGTTGGTTAACCTTCCCACATGCTATAAGAGAGAGGCCTTCCATGAGCCAAGGAGAGGACTTTTGGGGCATCCAACCTATGATCTTCAGACTTCTGCAGAGATAGCTAGAGGAAGCACTTGGAGCTGGAGGATTGGCTTGGACATCAAGCAACCTTTGTAAGCATTTTTCAAGCTTCTTAATAAGATAACTTGTCTTGTTTTTCCCATTTCATGTGTATTGTATAAATCTTTGATATGAAATGTATCTAGTTTAGATTTGAACTTAACCTTTGCTTCAAGGTATTTGGAAGATCACATGCTTGTCCTTTGTTTGATTTCAACAGGTTCTACATTGGAGCTTCGGGATCAAGAATTATAAGTGGGACAAACGTCGAATTGGAAGGTAAGTTATGTCTTTCATAAGTTCTGAATGCATTCAATCTTATTGTGAAGATTAGTTTAGGAACTCAAGGTAGCATTTGTTTCTTTTTTGTCTTAGTTTAGAGTTGATCTATACCTCTCTGACCTAAGAGAGTTTCTCTTTATCCGTAGGGATAAATATCTGCAATAGGAAGTGGCATGTCTCTATCACCTCAGAAATCTATGCCCTCATACGGGTATTCATCAATGACGATGACTTGTCGTGACCACTGGTGAAAGAACTCCTCAGAATATGGTGATGTCTTCCAGCCACCACCCTACCATGTCAGTACCTCTTCCCAACGGGTCTGGGAAGGATCTCGGAGAGCATGTGGAGGGACTTCAACCCTCAGAATCAAGCCTGGTACTCTCTCAAAGAAGAAACTGCATAAAATACTACCAAAGCCAAAGTTCTTGGCCCATCCCATCTTGCACTCCGTTAGCTGGCTCTTCATAGTAACCAACAACATTGTGCACCAGTCAAATACTATCGATCTCATGCACTCAACGGCGTAGAATATCATAGGCCTCGAAGCTTGGTGAAGCACAGCCGATCCAACAATCCTCCCGAGGGTGAGAACTATTATCTTCTTACTTAGGCTCACAATGGCTTCAATGGTTTCCTGACTACCCACCGTCTGGGTGCCAGGCATACAGTACATGTCAATATAATCACCAATGGTGATTCCTCCACCCACATTGTGAGACCTGAGGCTCGTTGTCTCCCCTTGACGGGACAATCCAGTAATAAAATAAATATCGTCCACCTCCAATGGAAGTGGTTGGCCATCCAGGTTGAAATGTTGTGCCTCTGCATCCTAGTAATTTACAAAATAAGTGAGCAATCAGTTTTGGTCCCTTAAACCCCTGATGCTCCAAAACTTGTAGAGACCACATGCTTGTAACACTTGTTGTGTGGGTAGATGTTGGCAATAAGTTTGGACAAGTCAGCATAGTAGCATCGCGTATGCTGTGCAAGGCCGAAGATACCGCAGAAACTGGAAAGTTGAGCGCAAATGATAATATTTTATGTAATTTTGGGTCAGTTGAACTGTGGTATGCGGGTTTTTGGGTCATTTGGACCACAACAGGTAGATTTTGGTCATTTTCTTTGAAGTCTTGGTTAGGAAGTAGTTAGTAAGTGGACACGCAATGTAAAGGCGCAAGCCTATAAATAGACGTAGGTTTGTAAGTGTTGAGACATATTGGATCTATCTTTGGAGAGTATGATTGTTGAATATTAACATCTGAGAGATCTTGATCCGATGTTGAGTATTTTGTATCTAGGTTTTTGTGGAGTTAATATGATATGACAGAGTTGTTGAGCAGAATCCTTGTGTTTTTCTTGTTTATCTGTGGTAATGTGTTTCACGATATGAATGATATGATGATTCCTTGCTGCGATTAATGCTTCACTATTACATCTGTTGCAATTATGAATTGTTCTGTTGAATGATGCCATGGATATGATTGATGCCTAAGTTAAATGCTTGGACCCATTTTTGAAATGTTGCAATAAGTTAAGTAATTGATCCACAAACATCCTCTTTCATTCGGTGGAAACATGGTTCCGTCAACTCTCCATTGAACATCTCGGGTGAGACCTCATTTGCTTTGCAGGTGTTGCTCGACGGGGTAAAACTTGTCTGGCTCGGTGCTTAGGGAGATCGCAGTGGTTTGGGTATCTACAGTGCTGGGAACCCCTGTCAATTGGGTTGTGTCAACAAATGGTTATGTTTCCAAGACTGTAGTGTGAAGTGAAAGGAGGATATGTTGTGGCATCTGACACAACCGAAAATCTAGAACTGGTTTGATCAGAAGTTGCAAGAATTTGCTGAAAAAGAAAACCAAAACCCTCGACTGATGGTAGATTAGTGGGTGGAAAGGTACATTCAGGACGGTCTACACGAACATTTTTTCTGTGAATTCCTAGCCATCTTGTTTGAGTGGTTGGCAAAGTCGACCTTTCAGAAGAGGAAATTCCAAGGTGGTGAACCAACAACCTGGACCCCAGAGCTGATCTAGGAGCTGCAGGAAGTTGACAACAAAGTGTTGCGAGCTGTCGAAGTTTGGCTTGACAACATATTGGAAGGCTATATCACTGAATTTGAGGTTGATACGAACAAATCCTATAGTGAAGCTGAAATATATTTCTTCTGTGGACCATGGGGAAGGTTTCTATTGTCGCTACAATTGTCTATTAAGATGCTCATTTGTGAGAAAGTCGTATTGAAGATGCATCTTGATCAGTAGAAACCCTAGTGGGTGGAGGCTGTGGGTACCACGAAAGCATGGGGGAGGTACATTGAATGGTAAGGGGTAGATGGGTGGAGGTTACGATGAGACTGTGAGGGAAGCCGAGGAAGAGAGTGGTCTTACAAGGGGAGGAGCAAAGTTTCGATAGGAAAAGAGGCAGAGGACAGGAGAAGGTCCTGCTGCGATCGAAACGCAAGGCCATGAAGGAAGACCACACGAGACGAAGCGACCTCACAGTCCGGACAAGGAAAACCAGGCTAAACCTAGGATAGAGGTAGGACCAAACCCCAGCAGCAACGTGCCCACACCTCCTTTCACTATCTATTAACTAGTAAGAAATACAACTTCGACACCACCGTGATCATCGAGTCAACAAAAGTTACTTACTAGTAGTTTAGCGATTGGAGGAGCGAAGCCCAGGATGGTGGGAAAGGATACAAAGTTACCGTTGTTCCACGAAAATGGAACAGCTAATCCTAAGTAGTACTAGTTTTTATGTGAAGCAGTACAGACTGTAAAGAAGATTACTAATGATAATGCTAATAAAGGACAATTGGCAACAACCCTTTGGGGTCGCGCATTAGACTAGTTCATGAAGTTTGTGTAGGTTCTTGTAAGTGCTCCAGAGAAGACATTGGATGAAGTTCGAGCTGGATTGATCGCAGAGTTCAAAAAACCCAAATATGAAGCACAATATATTCTAGAATTAAAAGAGATTAAGCAGTATCCCAATGAAACTATGTGGGATTTTGACTAGCGATTCAAAACATTGATGGCAAGGGTCATTTTCAACATGAACACTGTCCAACACAAAGAATGGTTCATCGCGGCATTTCTCTCACACATTTGATTACCGCTGATGCAACAAAACATTACAACACCAAGTCAAGTTCTTGAGATTGCAATGCGGTTGGAAGCTTCGCCGATTGGTGAGAGCACAACTGGCATGTCACAAATTCAGATGTAGCTGGCCAACTTGACTATACAGTTACAAGATCTTAAGAAGGGCAAGGAACAACATGAAGAAGTATGGTGTACGCGATGTCGAGGAGAGGGGAATACTAAGGACAATTTCCTGACTTCCGCAATTATCTGGTTTCAGGAGCATCGAATCCATTAAGTGGAGGCATTATGCCATGGTGTCGCATCTGTCAGGTATATGGGAACTGCCATGAGGAATGTCAATACATGCAGAAGATGGTCACAAAACCAATGAATCTGTATTGTACATTTTGCAAATCCGGGGGACATGAAGACAAATATTTCCATGCATACGGGTTGCTTCAGGAGTGAATGTACAATGCATTCTATCTAAAGGATGACCAACGTGTCGTACAACAACCGCAACCGCAACCACAAGTAGCCCAGCCGCTACCTCAATCGCAGGTGCATTTTGGACTACAGCAATAACCACAACAGTTTATGCCACAATATTCTCCGATGCAATTGGCTTCACATCAGCGACAATACGTTCAACAACCATATTATGTGTAGCAAGGGCAAGGCATGCAACTGAATCCTATGGAGAAACCATTCAATCAATCACAGTACCAATAGGAGGGAGGATTCCATGGAGGATTTTGGGGAGGACGTGGCGGAGGATTTGGTCACACAGGCGGACGAGGAGGTCGCAAACCTATTCAGTGCTATCACTGCAGGGTATGGGGACACTACCAGCGAGATTGCCCACAATTGAAGATGCAGTGTATGTTTTGTTTTGTTACAGATCACACTATGGAAAACTGCCTGCAGTTGATTGCATGATGGCAAGCGGGGAATGTTCCGCAACTGCAGAACCAGAATCAAGTACAACAACTAGGGAAGAATCAAGTGCACCAACTGGCACAGAATTTGAACCAGCGTCTGAATCAAAATGCTAACCAAAATGTGAACCAACTTGGGTATTCGCTACTGAACCAGACTCAAGGTGCGACTATTGCGACAATTTTTGCGGAGCCGAGGACACAAGATGCTGCTATTGCTGTTATCACCCATGCAGGTGTGATGATAGGAGAGGATAGCCCTCATCCACTCATCTGGTTAGCAGGACAAAAGAAGTTGTCATTTGACATTGATTCCGAGCGTGATGCATTCTTTCAAGCGTGACGTGCGATGGAAAATGATCGCGGTAAGGCCATTGTTTGTGACATGCCTCCTATTTTTTATGCCACTTCAAAGGCCGGTCCATTGCGGCAGTCGAGAACCTTGCAAAAATTATTTGAGAGCTGTTTATCGCTAGCAAGGAATCCTGATTCTCTTGCCAAGACCGAGGCACTGTTGCAGCAACCAGCTAGGGGCCGGAAAGAGTCTGCGGTAAACTCCTTACAGCGTTGGAAGACAAGTAAGGAGATGCGAATGAACATTCAACTTGGAGACTATGAAGTTGATTCAGTTATTCTGGATCTTGGTTCGGATGTCAACATCTTAACCAAGCAGGCCTGGTAGAAAATGGGGAGTCCCACGTTAAGCTGGTCTCCCATATAGCTTTGGCTGGATAATCAGGCCAAGGTGACACTGATTGGGAGAGTTCCACGTTTGATGGTGGACATTGATGGAATGAAGACATATGCCAACTTCGATGTCATTGAACTAGTTGAAGGGGGAAGCTCCTATCCCACATTGTTGGGGATTGGATGGGCTAACAACAGCGCAACAGTTATCAACTTTAAGAAGTGGATGATGACTTTTGAAAACTGTGTTCTCAGAGTCATCGCCCCCTTGGATCCAACATAGGGACGCAGGTATATTGAACCGGTAAAAGACGAAGATCCCAGCAGATGGGACCATGCATTCAATATTTCAGAATATTATATTCATCCTACTGCCGACGGTGAGCTTGGGTGGTGCGGCTTCATCTCTATGTCTTCCGACTCTGACGATGCATTAGAAAATTGGCAGAATCGCTTGCATGAGGTGTTGCTCCGCAAGTGTTGATTAGTCACACAGTCATTATGCCGCGTTGCGACTGAGACTGTTGCACTTCCAGTATACGAAGGGTTTCCCAGCTTATCTGAGTTTCTTGTGGCATTTGAAGAAAAGGTTTCAGAACCACAACGACTGCTGGCATTGGAGGAAGCACTGAAGGCTACTCCAGCACGCTGGTGGGAGACACATAAGAAATCAATCGATGGATGGTCACAGTGCCAGAGATTGATGGAAGTTCTCTTTGGCGACACCGAAGTTTACCATACAGGAAAATAGGATGGATGGAATGGCCTTAGCAGTCATTTGATGGAATTTCAGTTGTTGTGGGGATCGTGACCGAAGGATGAGTGGGTCCATGCTTTTTTCCACATGCTGGACGAGATGCCGCAATCACGGTATACTGCAGCTGAATTGAGAGGAGAAATTACTACTTGGTTGGAGTTGACAGTTTGTTTTACTCATACATTCAACTTCGAGGATGCCAACCCAAATGTCCATAACACTTTGCAGCTCATCCACGACGTAGTTCTGAAGGTTGTTCCAGTGGCATATCCTGCGGATCTGCATGCGCACTGCAAGATGCAATCCATAATGGAGTGTTATAATATCACTGGTGGGCCTGAGGATGGTCATGATCTACAGAATGTCAATATTCCAGAATCCGAAGGAAGTCACGACGTTGTAGCACCTGATGCGCCAAGTGATCTGATTAGTTAACTGCTGAAGCTCTGGAAGGTCAACAATGGGATAGAGGACAGTCCAAAGTTCATGAATATTGGGGACTATTGAGATGATGAGATGATGGGGAAGGTCACAGACTTGCTACATGAATTCCAAGACTTGTTCCCTACGAAGTTTTCTAAGATGAAGGGCATCTTGGGCGATCTGGGGGAGATGAAAATCTGATTGAATCCAGATGCCAAACCAATCAGGCAGCGACCATATCAACTAGATCCACGCCATAAGGAGAGGGTCAAGGTAGAACTTGATCGCATGTTGGATGCTGGCATTATTGAACCAATTGAGGAGTCATATTGGATCAGTCCTATGGTGGTGCAGGACAAGAAGATTGGTGAAGTGTGCATTTGTGTTGATTTGCGGAAGTTGAATGATGCCTGCTTGCATGATCCCTTTCTGAACCCATTTACTGATGAGGTCCTTGAAGGTGTGGGTGGCCAATGTTAGTTTTTTCAGAATTTTCAATATGATCTAAGATCTTAACTAACAGAATAACATGTACAGCATATCTACAACATATCTACAACATATCAATCATGGACACAACAATGCAAGCACAAAAGAGACACAGAGATTCACCAGGGAAAACCAAGAAGGTGAAAAACCCCGCAACCTCCTCGGAGATAGATAGAGCAATGATACAACCCAAGTACAAGAGATATTCCTCCTAGCAGTAGCTTCTCATCCTCCACTAGTGCGCCACTCTCCAATGAGTGTGTGTGAGAAGTGAATGATCAAATAGAGTGCCTCCCACACTCTATTTATACATGACTTGACTTTCCTAATAACCTTTACTAGGTCGGCCTTAACTTAACCACATAGCATATGCTGATAGGGCTGACCCCCCAATAGGGTGGTCTAATAACCCTTTAACCCACATGACTTATACAGGGCCGACCCCAACAAGGTGGTCTAATAACCCATCAAGTATAAGTTACGACATTTACAATATAAATGATGACACTTCCGTATAGAGGAATACTAACATCTCTATAGGAATACAAACACTTCCGTATAGAGGAATAATAACATCTCTATAGGAATACAATATACATAGGTGAAATACATTCCGAAGTTACAATTACATCAACACTCCCTCTTAACTAGGAAGGTATTTCTCGACACAGGTCTTCTAGCACAAGTCTTCTTCTCTGGATCATCGTCACTAGATCATCGACATTGAATCATCGTCAACGTCACTGCTGCTACTATCTCAATCAATCTCTGAACTACTCATCATAGGAAGTTCTACAGAGTGAGTCCCTTTTCATGCTGGATGTAGGCCCACTACCTGTAGGTATTCATCATCATTGGCCATACTGTGGAATCCTCAGGACTGATTACATGCGTCAACAAAATCTCGAAAGAGCACCCCAGGCATTTTATGAGCACACATCTCAACCTATCGGATCTCCCAGGATCTTTTACATGTGATTGTCACAAAACCTTAAAAGAGTGTCTTGACAAGCAAGATCTCTAAAGAGCATCTAAGGCCTTTTTCATCCTATCCATATCTCCAGGACTTATTACATGTGACCCCTACCACAAAACCTTAAAAGAGTGTCTTGCCAAGCAAGATCTCTAAATAGCATCTGAGGCCGTTTTCATCCTGTCCAGATCTCCAGGACTTATTACATGTGGTCCCCACAAAACCTTAAAAGAGTGTCTTGCCAAGCAAGATCTCTAAAGAGCATCTAAGGCCTTTTTTATCCTGTCCAGATCTCCAGGACTTATTACAGGTGGTCTAGAAAAACCGTAAAAGAGTGTCTTGCCAAGCAAGATCTCTAAAGAGCATCTGAGGCCTTTTTCATCCTGTCCAGATCTCTAGGACTTATTACATGCTACCCTTGAACAACATGTCCATGACCATAGAGTATCAACCTGATACTCACCATACATCATCCTGATTTACATGATCATCCTGATCATCATCACTGCATCATCTTGATGCATGTCATCTGGAGCAACATCCTGAAGCTCATCATCCATGATCATCGTGATCCTACAATGCATCCACCTGATGCATACCAAGTATCTACCTGATACATATCATCATACATGATCCACCTGATCATACAATGTATCCACCTGATATATATCAACATACACGATCTACCTGATCATACAACGTATCCACATGATACATATACAGATACATGGTCCAAGCATCAAACATGATGCATATACATATACATGATCCAACTGATCATAACAAGCATCCAACATGATGCATATACATATACATGATCCAACTGATCATAACAAGCATCAAACATGATGCATATACATATACATGATCCAACTGATCATAACAAGCATCCAACATGATGTATATACATATACATGATCCAAACGATCATACCAGGCATCCAACATGATGCATATATAGAGCAGTAGCTGGAGCATCGTCCTGATGCTCATCATCCAGTGCTTACATCCACAGTCATGGGAAGGATCCTCCTCTCACCATGCTTGTAATGGATTCTAGCAAATGTGTCCATCACTTCTTCCTCGAAGTGTTGTCAATCTGAAGAACACCAAGCCTCTCCTTGAAGTACTCAAACTTCACTCTGGCTAGTGGTTTCGTCAGCACATCTACAACCTGCTCATCCGTCGCAACATACATGAGCTTCACTGCTCCTCTCTGCACCATATCCTTGATATAGTGATATTTGATCTCAATTTGTTTCAACCTATCGTGGAACACTAGGTTATCAGACATCTTCACACCACTTTGGTTGTCACAAAAGATACCAATAGCCTCTAGCGAGAGATCAAATAACTCAGACAGTAGGTTCTGGAGCCATACTACCTCACAACTAGTTGAACAAGCTGCAACATACTCTGCTTTGGCTGTACTCAATACTACACAAGAATGCTTCCTGCTAAACCAAGAGATAACACCTGATCCCATACTGAAGCAACACCCAGATGTGCTCTTCCTATCTGCAGCATTGCCTGCCCAGTCTGAATCAACATAACCCTGTAGGTTAAACTTTTGATTCGCATCATACTTGAGACCATAATCAATTGTACCCTTCAGGTACCTCAAAATATGCTTTATAGCAACCAGGTGAACACCTTTGGGATCCGTCAGGAACTGGTTCAATGTGTTCACTGTAAAGCAAATATCTAGTCTCGTATTCGTCTGGTACATCAAGGACCCAATCATCTAACGATACATCATGACATTAACCATATCAGATGAAGTATCACACAGAAGCTTCAGGTTCGATGCCATAGGTGTGGCACTAGTAGAAAATGAGAGATAAGTGACCAAGTGACCAAAACATTTGGTCACCACAGGTTATTCAAGGGAGAAATGACCAAAATTGAGAAATTTTAAGTGAAATGACTAAAAATGACCAAGATAAATGACCAATTTGGTCATGGGATAAGAACTACACTAAAAATGACCAATTTTGTCAAGAGATAAGAGCTAAAGTAAAAATGACCACATAAAAATTGGTCATTTATGTGGTCATTTTTAGTTGTGTCATTCCGGCAATGGAAAATTATACTTTTGATAATGAATTTGTAGAAAGGGGTCTCCGAATCCATCTACAGTGTTAAAATTTAGTAAATTGTAACATTAATAGTACACAACTTGGATGATGAAAATACAGATTTCCAGTGTCAGGCTTGTCAACAAGTAGGACATTTGTAGGATTCATGTCCTCAAGCACATGTTTATTCTAAAATGAAAAAATGATATAAACAAAAAGAAAAGGATGACAATCATTCAAGCAATGATTATCAGATGATGAAGATAAACAAAATGCATAATACATACACAATAGTCTCATAAAGGGATACCAATGAATAGCTAGTAGTACGTGATGATGAATTAATGCCATATTCGATGGATAGAACAAACAACAAGAATACGAAGATTATCCCCTCGAGGGTGGTAGTTGCAAATGAAGCCCCATCAAGGGGAATGAAGTGACTTTATGAACCCGACAACTTCGATTCCAATAAGGAGTTGGCACACTATCTAAATTGTGAACATCCAACTTCTAGTCTACAATTAGTCCCCATGAAACCTTCACGTGATGGTGGATTGAGGACAAAACAATGAAAAGAGAAAAATGTAGGATCAAAGATTATTTTACTTATTAACTCTTGACTCTCTTTCCTTGACGATTTTGGTTTGTATAAAATAAGTAAATATGTGCTTGCATGCTTATTACATTTGAATTTTACAAATGCTCTCAAAATATCTATAATAAGTTGTAAGTATGGTATGGGCATAAAAAAAAATGTAATTCCGTTCATTATATGAATAGAAACAATACATTTTTCTTTAAAAATTAATTAAAAATAAAATAAAAATTAAAAACCAAACTTAAATATACAAAACAATTTAAAATTCAACATCAATTTAATAAAATAAACTTATACATATTTTTTTAATAAAAAATTTTAAAACTCAATTTTATACTAATTAAAAATCTATATTAATAAATATAATTACATTACTGCCATAGTCCTATTCACTTTAATAGTGTAATTGTCAAATTCAACCCACTCAAATTTTATCTTATTTAACATTTTAACATGGATCATTATCATAAAGAATTCAATCTCTCACCTGCCAATAAAAAACAAAGAAACCCACATATATATTCCAATTTACATATTTATTATCCTCTTTCCTATGTATTTAATAAATAATAATAATAATAATAACTCTCAAATTTCATTGAAATATGAACAAAAGACTTCCAACTTTTCAACTACAAATAGAACACAACACCAATAAATAATAATAATAATAATTCTCAAATTTCATTGAAATATAAACACACGTTAATATAGTTCATCATCATTATTTAATATTTATGACAATTCATCTATGCTCCAACACAATTTCTAGTCTAAAACTTGCTAGGTAAAGGACCAAATTTTAATCCAAGTTTTTAAAGTTGTATTAATTTTTTTTATTCCTATAAATTTAAATTTATAGCTATAATAATTATTTTTAAAATTTTCCATTTTGCATTTCATATTATAATTTTATACACCATAGTGAATTATTCTTATGTAAAGCATCTAATATAATAAATTATATAACATTAAATGAAATTTAACATTAATTAAAAATAAATTAATATAAAATAAAATTATATAATATAAATTTATAATTAAACAAATAATTATCGACCTAGATAACCGAATCGTTACCAAAGAAGGATGAATATAGAATAGTGTCTTCAATCCCTTTCTCATAAAAAAGCCAAAATGATCAATTTGATCACATTGATGGTCTAGCATCAAAACCTCCTAGATTAGGATTTGACCACATTGTAAGAGTGGAAACCCACCAATGAAATGCCATTTGGCAGCTTTTACTGCCTAGAACAAATGGTTGTTTGAGGATTTCTTTACTGATATTCCCAATTTTCCTTGGAAGAAAGAGTTTGTAAATATGAGCTTCGATGTGACTTGGATTATTGTTGCTCATCAAAATGAGTTTATGCTTCATTCCTTGATCCAATGCCAAACTATTATGCATCTGTTAGTCACTAGTTGTTTTGCTCGTAGGTTGTTCGAGCTAAATCTCAACCTTCATAGATTCTTTGGTTACATGAGAAAATAAAGCAACACACAGCATGTAAACTCATTCTCGTCCTTCCATTCCAATATTCTTGCTTCTCTTCCTCCCTGGAAATGCTGATGAACCACTTGTATGGGAGACTAAACACCTGGTACATATAGCTAAGATGGATCATGATATTACACCAAGTGATCAAGCATAAAACCATATTTAATTGGGTAGACATCATATCTAACAACCTTGATCGATGCATTTGAGAAGCCCAAACCACCTCAGATGGTAGTGTGCCTAAGTTTAACAATATGGCATCCTACCTTATGAGTTGCATGTGTGCTTTCTTTATAAACTTCTCTAGATTTAATCCCATTTGCTAGTCTACCTTTGCACCAATGCACACCTACTTTCAAGGCTTATGTATAAGAAGATATCTCTAAGAATAATCCACCAATATATGTGGCTTTGTCCTTGTCCCCTTTTATGAGAGGATCCATGGAAAGAAGTGCATGTGTTTCTCAAGGGAGGCCATTAAGGTGTTAAAGTAAATTGGCTACTGGTACTTTTTGGAAATAGATAACTACATAAGAGTATACAAGGTGTCCATTGCTCCTCACACTTTTCCCAAGCATGTGCTAGTTCCACTACTAATCCAAGAGATTGGCTTTCAGACTAGATTACATGGGGTGGAAATGACATTTAAAAAGAGAAAAAAGAACTCTATCCTAACTATAAAGATAATACTAATCAAATATTTTACTTAACACACAAGGATAAATTAGCCCCAGAGTTCAAGACATACAATTTCCACTCAGAGCTAATTAAAGTCGATGATCCTCCTAAGTTGCATCCAATTGGTCCTAAAGTTACATTCACATAGTATTGCTATAATAGCTCCCTAAGGTTCAAGTTTCCCCTATCAGCAGAGGGTATGGCCATACCCCTCTCTCAGAATAAGCTAGTTAAACACCCCTCCTGGTAAAAAATAAAGACACCCTCTCCCTGGGGTACCTCTGCAGGTACGCTGGTGCTGGTACCATCATAACATGAGGAATGAAGAAATTTTTCGGTGTGAAAGAGCCAACACATAAATCTTCTATCACTCCTAAATAGGTTAAAAGTGTCTCCTCTCTCAACCGCACTTCACTTAAAGGATCGACATCTCCCAACAAACCCTATTGTCCATCCTGCATATCGCGTTCGACGTCTGTTGCCCGAGCACCTTCCAACATTGGAATACCATCATTGAAACCCTGTAACAATCCTAATAAATCTTTTCCCAAAGATGGCAGCTTTAGGAAAAGATTATCCTTCAAACCCTCATCATGGCTTGGAGCCCATCCTTCTCCCATACCCCCAACCATCGATTCTGAGCCTATGGGATTGGCTTCAACCTAAAAAAATTTAGGCAATAGTTGATCCCATGTGGCCACTGTCCATTCACCGCCTTAATCCAAATCACTTGATCGAACGCTAAGTGGATGGGAAAAAGTCGGCACACCTTCCGTTGGGTCAGCTCTATAATCCACTAACTCTTCCTCCTCCTGAGCTCCTTCCGTCACCTGAACACTCAACAAGCTGTCACCCCATCCATGCTTTCCGTTTTGACATCAGCCGCAGCTCCTGATCAAACCTCATATATTTATTATTCTATTGTAAATTTAATATGAATACACTCTATATGTAGACTTTACCACTTTTCTTTTGTAGTTTGTCAATATGAGTTTTATTATAAATTTAAAATTAACATGACCACTTTTTCTTTGTAGTTTATTAATATGAATTTTATTACAAATTTAAAATTAATATATTTTTTAAAATTATTATTTATTAAGTATTTTAAAAAATTACAAGAAATAATTAAATAAAAGTCTTTAAATATTTAAAAGTTTTTTAATACAAATTTATTAATAATTAAATATGCAAATTGTTACTATTTTGAATTATTTTTACAATTCTATTTTTTCCTCTAACTATTGATGTAATTATATCATAACTATTAAAATAACAAATAGTTAGTAGTAAATAGTCTAGTTTGTTTAACTTAGAGCCTATCAATTTATTCACTCGCCACAAGTTTAAGTGACACTGATAATATTAAAACATTAAAATATCATATTTCAAAACATGATACAAAGGAACAATATTTTATTTATCAACTTAATGGTTAATGGTAATAATGGAGAATCTATTTCAAAATCATTGGTTTCCCGCCATTGTTACCCACCTCCTATTCTATTTTACCATCGAGTCAGCTTTGAAATTTTTGTTGAATCACAAAACTACAAATCTTGTCTATATGGTTCTGGGTTGGGAGCCATCAGTTTTATACCTTTCATTATAGATCATGTTAGAGTGTAGTCCTAGAAGCATCGATAGAGCCAGCCTACCCTAGTCCGGCTCCAGGTCGAGATTGAAAGCCGGAACCATTTGAATCAAAAACCATTACACAATAATTGTTCAGATGAGAGGTGCCAAAAGCAGGTAAAAGTGACCAAAAGAACTAATAAAAAGGGGCTTGCCCCCGGCCACAGAAACTGTGTCACCGAGCCGAATCTAGGAACAAATCGCCAGAAAAGATGGGTTGTTTGAGTGCCAGTTATCCCACGCCATAAAGCAGTGTTATTGGGGTCGACAAGTATTTCTGTAGGATCTAGCACACTCGCGGTCAACTTGCATTTTATGTAAATTTATTCCCCAACCCAAGAAAATAAGAAAAACAAAGAGGGGCATCAGGCATGGAGATTGCAATGAAAAACGGTGGAGTGTTCTCTCACATCCTGACGCGGCTGTTGGCACGATAGTATATGTTATCGGCATCCAGGGCGTGCAAAAAATGGAATGATGTGCTCACATGGGTTTCCCACAAAGCTCAAAATCAAGTCGTGTGTACTTCTCCCTTCTCTCCTTTCATGCTTCAAGTACCTTAAGCGAATTTAGGGTTCGTAGGTAATGATATTGTAGATAACGACTCAGGGGCTGGAATTTGACGGGGCAAAATGCCGGTCATGGGCCATTTTGCCCAAATACGGTGTCTATTTCATATTAATTGTCAAAAAAATGAAGAAAACAATCAAACGTGTATTTAGTGTTGAAACCCGCTGGATTTTTCCCAAATTCTTACCCTAATTTTAGTCTGATTCAGGAGTTCTTCCAAATATGCCGCAACTAGTGAGTGAGAGTTTATACAATCTTGGAAGCTTCGATATCACCATGGGCACACTCAAATTTGAAATTATTGAAAGAAATATCCAATGTTAATAGATTAGAAACCCTGATAATTACTCTGAAAGTCTCCTGGAGAGATTATTACTCTGAAAGTCTCCTGGAGAGATTGTTGTGAGAGAGATACAGAAACAAAAGCTTAGAAAGTATTCATAGATATTTGGGAATGGAACATGATAGCCTATTGTTGATTAGGTAGAGCTCTGTAAGGCTCGATAGCTTACCCCACAAAGCAGGAATGGGACTGCTGATCATGTTATTTTCCATCAAAATGATCTCCAGATTGATCAGTTATCCTATAAATGATGGCAGAACTTTGCTTAATTCATTTCCCTGAAACGAAGAAACCCTAGAGATGTGATCCTTCCCAAGGAGGTCTAGTGGCTGAGTTTGTTTATATGGAGATATAGGAAGGATAGATTCGATAACATACCAATAGAATCTGGTATGCTCCCCATGAGCCTATTGTCAGACAAATTCAACAAATGCAGAGAACGTAATTGTCCCAGAGACGGAGGAATGGAACCGCTAAGAAGGTTGCAATGGAGATGGAGAGTGCTGAGCTCATCGGGACCAACTCTCGAATTTAGGGTTTGTGAAAAATTGTACTCTGCTTGTGGAGGTTTGACAGGATATAGGGATCTTGTTATCGTTCATCCATTCAAGATACCTAAGTGTTCAATGCTCCTTCAAACTAATTTGAACTAAACCAACGAATCCATAAGAGAGTGTAATTACAAGTATAACCCATAAATATTGCTTCTGTCAGCACTAGTCCCTCAAATAGGTGCTAATTTACGAGATAAGCATCAGATCAAACGATTCTTGAAATAATATTACATCTTCCCCAGCCATATACCTTAATAGTTTTTTTTACCTATGGAATGATACCTCTCTGACTAGTAATCTTTCCCATGTTGTTTTTTGTGTGGATCTTAATATTACCTTCAACCATATTTAACCATAAATGTTTCTCATAGCTCCTTTCCACCATATTTAACCATAAATTAAAATGTTTCTCATAATTACATGCAACCATAGTCACCATGCATGGGTGATCATGAAATAAAGTGCTAACTGAAATAATGGTTCAAAGTTATTAGTTCCAGTTCTCTGCAACCATAAATGGTCTCTGTAGCTAACTATAGCCGTAGTGACCATACATATACAACGTTGCTAGTTGAAATCCTTGAATAAGATCAATTATGTACATATAGACTTGAACTACATAGATTACAACTACAAGCTTAAATCCTTCCTCAAGCTAATATAAATCCAAAATTACAAATTGCTGATGATCAACATGGCGCGTATTGTTGGTTAATATACATTTGCACTGACGAGCTTCCATCGGATCAATTATATGGACTTGCAAACCTGCAAATGGAGGTTCCTCCAAGTGAACAGAACTATGCCAATAAACAGCTTGGCCTTTTCAGTGATCCGGTTTGTAACTTCGGTTCTGGCATAGAAACAACACCAGCTCTAAGTAGCGATGAAAGTAAAGGTACTTCCCATCATAATTTATGTCCACCTAGTAATATGGCAGCTGAAGGCACGAAATACACTTTTCCTCGATTCTACAACTTGCCTTCCATGCCCGAAACTTCGAATTCAATGTATGTCACTAATAGTCCTTCTAGAATCCATGATGACCCGAGCTATATCAATTCCTCTGGACTTGAGTTAACAATAAAACAAAAATATCTGCTCCATCTACTCAAAGTCGAGCGGGTAGTCATCAGTGAGGATCTACACACAGAATAACTGATATTACCTTAAGCGAACTCTCTCACTATTTCAATATGCCAATAACTCAATCAGCAAAGGAGTTGAAGGTTGGTCTTACAGTGATAAAGAAAAGATGTAGAGAATTTGGCATTCCACGCTGGCCTCATCGCAAGATGAAGAGTTTGGAAAGCCTCATTCACAATATCTAGGTACCATACATAGTTTGGTTTCTCAAACAACAGTTTTGGTAATTTTATATTAAATTTTTATTATTAATGGTAAATTTATATTAAATTTGTAAGGTTAGGAATAAGAATTTGATTGAATGTTTAACATGATATTGAACTCAATATTGACTTTCAGGATTTGGGGAATAATAATGGGGGCCTCAGCGGTTGAAAAATGCTGTGCAAATATGGGAAGAGCAAAAAAAACTTATGGAAGAAATGCTTGGAATTGAGCTTGCAGAAAGAACCAAATGTCTTAGACAAGCATGTTGCAGAAAGAACCAAATGTATTAGACAAGCATGTTTCAAAGAAACTTATAAGAAAAAAAGGCATATGGCCATGGGGTCTGCTAACCAAGGTTGTTGCTCTGAGGGCAGTACCTCTTCAACATCAGCCACACAGGCCTCCATTTAGGTTTTTAGGTTTTAGATTGCTTATATATATATATATACACTGAGTTTTGATACATTCATAGACATACTGTGTACAAAACTCTATTGGATTGCATTCTAGTACTATAATTTGTATATAAAATAATGTACAAAATATATTTAGTAATAAAATAATGGTTTATACAAAATCATGTATAAAATATATTTAGTAATAAAATAATGGTTTATACCTAACATAGATCCATTTATAGCTTGGCAAATGGAGATAACATAGATGCATTTATAGCTTGACAATATCTCCATATGTTTGAGAATATTTCTATTGAGTTGTATTTTCTATTGATATTGACCGTCAAGCTTGTTTAGATTGCAAAAGTTTAACCTATATTTCTATAGAGTTGTATTTTCTATTCATATTGATCGTCAAGCTTGTTTAGATTACAAAAGTTTAACCTATATTTCTATTGAGTTGTATTTTCTATTCATATTGACCGTCAAGCTTGTTTAGATTACAAAAGTTTAACCTATATTTCCATTGAGTTGTATTTTCTATTCATATTGACCGTCAAGCTTGTTTAGAATACAAAAGTTTAACCTATATTTCTATTGAGTTGTATTTTTCATAAGGGCTACAATGAGAATTGTAGTGGGAGGCCATCACTACCTTTTAATCCCTAATTAAGGATGAATGGCAGGGATTCAATGCTTTGGCATATACTTCAGAAGAGATTCGTCAACCTCACACATCCAGGGGATTAGATTTGGAGTGGGCTCACAGGCTACCCAAACGTCCATGGCTAATCAAACTCCCCATTCCATTTTTTTGCTAATCTAAATCTATTGCCACGCAGGGAAAGCAAAATCGCAATTGTTTCAATATGGAAACGATCCATCCACAAATCGCCATTCCTCCGAGTTCCAACATTTGTTCTGGTTAGAGTTCGGATTTGTGTTTCTGTTCAATATGCAGTTCCATTAGAGCTCAGAGGCAGTCTATAATTCCAGTGGCCATGTATTAGGGTAATTTATATAGCTAACTCCAACCTCCATGGGCATATTGTTTACAACGTTTCTGCGAGCTCTTAATGGTAGCATTTTTAATAGTTGTTCCAGTGAAAAGCTTAGGAAAAGGATATGTTCAAATATATTTTGGATCTCAACGGTGTTCTGAAACTGTAATCTCAATGACAAGGTTATTCCCAAAATGCTGATGTCTCCACAGGTAGAAGTAACACTTCATTTCCATTCCTAAGATTAGAAGTGTTATTCATATCATTGTATATAAGCCTTCGTCGAACTGTGAGTTCATATGCAGATTAGAGGTGAACCAATAGGAGAAGTGAGAGCTATAGGTGACATGCATCAAAGAAAAGCAGAAATGGTGCGCTAATCAGATGCTTTTATTGCCTTGCCAGGTTGCTATCTTCTCATTCTTAATTCTATAGAAGATTTTCATAACTTACAATCTCATGGTTGGTCTTTTCAACTGTGATTTGGGTAATCTGGTCCAGCCTATATTCCTAGCCAAACAGTATGCACAAGTAGGGTAGTATTCCCTTTCCTATGATGCATGGCAAGCATTACTCCCTGGGCAGGGTATCATTAAATGTAATATATGCCAGAATATATAGCATAGGATTTAAAATACTGTATATATCCTTATAAAGATTGAATTTAATATTGCAATGTTCAATGTTTAACTGTGCATGTATTCCAGTATCTATTGAATGTTATGTTTCATTGCTCGATGTTTAATAGCTATGTTTGATTCTCAGTGCATTTGTATATGAATTTTAACTCTCTATCAATTTTATGTTACACTGCACAATGTTTATTAATAACCATAATGCTTATCAGCAAATATGATGGAATCTCAATGTATTTGTGTATATGTTTTATATGAGAATCAGTGAAAGGACATATAATGGGGATTTCCATTTATTAGAATCCATAAACAATTTGTACTAGTCACATTATAATGAAAATAATTGATTGCATTTGATAGTTAAATTGTTTAATGACAAGTATTTTATTTGTCAAAATCAAAGAGTGATTGAGATGTGTATTTTTATATTTCAAAATGTTTTAAATTTATTGATATATATTTCAATTTATATAGTTATTAGTATTTTATTTGTCAAAATTTTAAACTGGTTGAGATATGTATTTTTATATTTGAATTTTTTTAAAATTTAACAATATATATTTTAACTTATATAGCATTTACTATATAATGCTAAACCGAATCCATTTAAGGTCAAGTAAGTTCGTCAAATAAACAATTGTCACTATATTGTTCTGCAAATTTTTATTAATATCCCTATTGGCATTTCCATCTACATCTTTTGCATCTTTTGCAGATGTGCTAGTCCATTGATATTGACCGTCAAGCTTGTTTAGATTACAAAAGTTTAACCTATATTTCTATTGAGTTGTATTTTCTATTCATATTGACTGTCAAGCTTTTTTAGATTACAAAATTTTAACCTAGCATAAGCCATATATACTAGTAACTTGTGATCGCTTTGTCACAACATGCCGATGAGCAACCCTACCCCCTGCTGAGCATTCCTACCCCCCCTGCCAGTTTTGAACCTGTGACCTCCACAGGGATAACACATGTTCTTAACCATTAGGTCCACTGAGGTGCTCTCTTTGTATCTACCAACTTGGAAATCTGTTTAATTTTGTATTTGGGATCCAATTATACATTGAAGAGTGCTAATGGCATGGAAATCAATATTAAATAAATTAAAATTAGATAAAATATTTCTAAATACTCGATGCTAATTTACTAGTATTCAGCGTCAAGCAACTTAAATTTAGATTAGCATCCTAAAAACATGTAATACGAAAGGTGGTGGACATTTTTGGATTTCAAGGTAACTTGGCTACACACCAATTAGCCACACTGTTAAATTTATGTTTTTTTATCATGAACTTTTTTTCAATAACATGTCCCTTTTTGTTCATTATTAAAATCCTTGAAAAGTTCTGCCCCTGGTATGTGGGCTGAATATTTTACAGTTTACCGTGACAAAATGAGCAACTGCTTAAATTAGGTAAGATAAATGGTCCAATCAAAATGCCATGCTTATTCCACTTACATAATTTGTTACACCTTGGAGAGTAGGGAATTTGGATGTTTCATTTATGGATTGTCATAGATCAATCACTGTTTGAATAAGTTTAAATGTTTCTTTGACTTCTTGTCCAATGCTATTGAATTTAACACTAGAGTCTGAAGTACATGGATAGCCTCGGATTTGTATCCCATAAGATTCTCAAAATTGGGAAATATCTCCTAGTAATAACGCGGAGAAAAATTTGACAGTGCAACTGCATTCTTGATTTTTGAGAGATTTTGGCAAAAGAAGGTTATCATTAACATGACCCTTTTTGGTGACTATTGGGTAATCTTTGTTTCTTACCTAGGTATGTGACCATTTTCCAAAATTTGGCAAGATGGTGTTAAATGTTGAAAATTTTATTCTCATATCAATCCATAAGGAATTTTATTTAAGGGTGCTAGCTCAATGGTAGAGTACCTGCCTTATAGGCAGGAGGTTGGTGGTTCGATTCCTCCGTGCCCTATATATATTCTAAAACCACTAAAAATATATAAATCACTAAAAAAATGACCAAAATTTGCATATAAATGACCACTAGTACAACATGAGAGATAAGTGACCAAAATATGCATATAAGTAACCACTTTTGAGTTGGCGATCCCTGATAGCAAATTAGCGGTCATTTATGACGTGACAAAAATGTGGTCATAAATTTGATCATTAATTGTGACAATTAATGACCAAATATATTACCAAATTAATGACCAAATATGCGACCAAATATATGACCACAAGATAAGCTCTAAATGACTAAGCTAAATATGACCACATTTTTGGTCGCGTAATATATGGCCACTAATTTTCTACCAGTCGTCACCAACTCAAAAGTGGTCATTTATATGTGGATTTTGGTCATTTTTTTGGTCACTTATCTCTCATTTTGTACTAGTGTGGCCATGGCCTTGCAGTCCATCATCCCGAACCTATTTAGGATCTCTACTGCATACTTCCCTTGTCCAAGGAATATTCCATCTGCATTCTGCCACACCTCCATGCCTAGAAAGTAGTGCATCATACCCAAGTCCTTCATCTCGAACTCGGCAGCAAGCTTCCTCTTGGTATCGGCAATCAATCCATCATCTCTCGTTACAAACAGGTCATCCACATACAAGAGTAGTATCATAGGATTGCCTTCTTCAACCTTGTAGTAAAGGTTGGAATCTGCTTTACTCTTAGTAAATCCCAAACTCGATAGAAAGCTGTCTATCCTACCATACCAAGTCCTAGGAGCTTGCTTCAAGCCATACAAAGCTTTCTTCAGTCTGCACACATATGAATCCCTATCATGTGTCTCAAAACCAAGTGGTTGCTCCACATACACTTCCTCATCGACTACACCATTCAAGAAAGATGTCTTGACATCCATCTGGTGTATATTCCATTTCATCACTGCAGCCAAAGCAAGTGCTGATCTAATGGAGGTGTATCTGGCTACATGAGCAAAAGTTTCTTCATAGTCTATTCCCTCTTTCTGAGAGAAGCCACAAGCTACAAATCTCACTTTGTACTTTTCTATGCTGCCATCTACAACATGCTTGATCTTATAGATCCACTTCGAAGTCACAACAGACTACCCTTCAGGTCTTGGGACCACATCCCAAACATCATTCTTCATGATCGACTGGTACTCTTCGATCATTACTTCATCCCGGATCGTGGGAACTTCAAATTCTTTAATATCTTCAATTGATAGCTTTGTTGCTGGAACAAATGTTGTAGTCCTTCTTTTGTAGGTGATGTCATACGATCTTTCCTATAAAACAAGTTAAATTGCATGATTAGAAACATCTCATAGTTTTCAGAACAAATTCTTACACATAAAGAAATATGTCATACAGTCACACAATTATCTTAGCCAATGCTTCAATACAACATTTATCCATATCCTGTAACTTTCTAGATGCCTTCCAATCTCTACTAGAACATTGTTAAGAGTGTGCACAACTCCCAACATGTCAGCAAAGAGGTTTCATTCTAGATAAGTAGCAATGGAATGTTGTACAGTGCCATAGGCCACTTACCCATCACATGCATATTAGTAGTATACTGTTCATTAATGCAATTATTCTAATATGCATAATACACACCCTAAGTCTAGGAACATAAGCATATACATCATTGAACAATATTTTTTAAACAAACAAATATGCAAAAAATGACAATTCAAATACTTATGTTTGTTTGGTCGTAGGGTGGACTCCCTCTCAATCTTTGTTTCCTTGCAGGAACTACTGGAGTGTGCTCCCTCTTGATCTTTGCTTCCTGGATTACTTATCCTTGAACTTATATCCATCCTCGATCACTGTGCATGCTTACTAGTATCATCATTGTGTTATCCTCGAGATCTCATACATAATCATACATTCATTAGTATAATATTAATACTGTCAAAACACAATAATCTTAAACATGTATAGTCATGATCATTTCAAACACAGATAATAAGCATTAGCATTCAATGTTTTAGGGAAGACTTCTCTTACTCATGCATATTCATATTTGACCATAGAACTCTTCTGTTTAGTCATATCATCAATCAAGGTAAGAGACATAATATGCATAAGCCCTTGATTACTTACATTTCTAACTTCATGAATTATCATTATCAACCATACAATAGTATAAGATCCTAACACAAAGTAGGATTCTAACTTGACATAGGAAAAACATACCTGGTTATCATATTTGCTAGTTATGTCTAGCAATGTCTTCTTGTTCTCTTCAATGACTTGTGCTAGTAACCTGCATATCTCATAGGTTAAGCATTATAGAACCAACTTATACATACCTCATAAGTAGAGCTTCTATGTGATCCATGACAATGGATGAATCTTTGTCTTCATGTCAACATGGTCATATGCTCTTGAACTAGAATATGATTTGTCTTTCTTGATGTACCTTTCATGTTAGCGGACAACATCAACCTCATACAACACCACAATGCATTAGTAAAATCATAAGTGTCAAAACCCTAATCAATGAATATCTGCATTCATAATTTTATTAAGATGATATGACAAGTCTAAAGTTAATCAAGATTGTACTAACCTTAATGAAGACAAACATACCATAAACTTAATCATGAATAGATCTTGAAACATACCTGGATAAGTCATACCTGTCGAGATTGCTTGTAATCTTATTATGTAAGGCCTTAGCCTCATCTCCCTCTAAAACATGAACTTCTTCATTATGCAGGTGACCAATCCATTCTCTTCTAGGATTAGCCCAATCCACTTGATTTGTAGAAACTGGATCTAGAGTTGGATTAGGGTTTGTCAGGGAAACCCTAAAAATTCAAACTTTGAATTTCAAACTTCTAAAAGGATAGAAAGATGCGCCTTGATGAAGTGATCAAGCTGGTATACGTAGAATTTGAAAACCGCAAAGTTTCACCCCTCAAAATTGCCTTTGAAACTTCTGAATCTTCTAGACAGGATCCCGAACTAGGGTTTGATAAATCCCACCCTTCTGCCCAACCAAAAGGTTCAATCCAAAGCTCTAAACTTTGATTTTTCTGAGGAGATTCGAGTCGTGGTCACAGACTTCAGAAATTCCAACTTTTGCAAAAGCACTAATTTTCCACCTTTTCGATCAAAATCTCGAACTAGGGTTTGATCAAGCCGGGCCTTCTGCCCAACCAAAAAATTCGATCTTGGTCTCTAAATTTCTATTTTGAGGAAGAGCATCCAGCCGTGGTCTCTGATACAAAAAATTCCAACATTCTCCGAAACCCTAAATTCCCGGAGCCATGAATGAAGGTGCTCAAAATGCAATTCTGTTTTGATAGAAATATTCACCTGATTGTTTCTGGTGTAACTCAGAAATTTCAGATCTACAAGGTGTGGTATCCTGACCTGTCATCTTTCCAACCCCATAGGTCTAACCTCAATTGGATTCTCTGAGAGAGAGTTATGCCAAGTGTCGGAACGTGACCTGTTTATGGGATAAAATAGGAGAGTGAACTTGTACGGCATGCCACGTGTCACTGGTTCAGTTTCGGCCTCTGAAAAACTTACCTGAGAAATTACAGTCCGCTCCCTTCCTGCCACGTTTTATGAAATTTCATTTGGAGCTTCCTAGTCCAAGTTTTTTCCTAGGTCACCTGTTTATGACTGAGATCTGGAACAGGCAGAAACCCTATATTGTACAGATAATAAATCACAAAGTACAACGAATTAGAGGTTTTCCTTTGGACACAGGGTAGATCGGGATCTTATCTTCAACCTGTAAGATTTTTAGATTCTGAAACCTCTCCGAAATGAATTTATAGAGAAATTTCTACGATGACTGGTTTTTTCTATATCAAGCCCTAGCTTCGCAAGTGCAACAAGTGTCATAAATGCCATACCATGCCTTCTTTCAGGCTAGCTCTGATACCATGTTATTTTTTCAGAATTTTCAATCTGATCTAAGATCTTAACTAAGAGAATAACATGTACAACATATCTATAGCATATCTACAGCATATCAATCATGGACACAATAATGCAAGCACACAAGAGACATAGAGTTTCATCGGAGAAAACCAAGAAGGTGAAAAACCTCGCAACTTCCTCAAAGATAAATAGAGCAATGATACAACCCAAGTACAAGAGATAGTCCTCCTAGCAGCAGCTTCTCCTCCTCCACTAGTGCGCCACTCTCCAATGAGTGTGTGTGAGGAGTGAATGATCAAATAGAGTGCCTCCTGCACTCTATTTATACATGACTTGACTTGCCTAATAACCTTTACTAGGTCGGCCTTAACTTAACCACATAACATAATGATGATAGGATCGACCCCCCAATAGGGTGGTCTAATAACCCTTTAACCCACATGACTTATATAGGGCCAACCCCAACAAGGTGGTCTAATAACCCATCAAGTATAAGTTACGACACCTACAATATAAATGACGACACTTCTGTATAGAGGAATAATAAAATCTCTATAGGAATACAAACACTTCCGTATAGAGGAATAATAACATCTCTATAGGAATACAATATACATAGGTGAAATACATTTCGAAGTTACAATTACAGCAACAACCAAGAGATGTATTCTTTTACGGATGGGTTCTCTGGCTATCATCAGATTCGCATCGCGAAAGAAGACCGCCACAAGACAACTTTTTGATAGAATGGGGTTGTTTTCAGTACACAGTGATGCTGTTTGGACTGAAGAATTCGCTAGTGATATTCTCGCGGGTTGTCATTGCTGCTTTCTGGGATTTCATCCAGAAGTTTTTGCAGGTGTACATGGATGAATGGACAGTCTATGGCTTGATCAGTGATCATCTGACAAATATGAGGTTGATGTTGGAGCGCTATCGACATCATCATATATCACTAAACTTGAAGAAGTGCATCTTCTGTTCAGCATTTGGAATATTACTGGGTCACATTGTGTGCAAGTAGGGATTGTTAGTCGACCCAGCAAAAATTGCACTCATTCTGAGCTTAACACCGCCAACTAACATCATATAGTTGAGAGCGACGTTGGGAATCACTAGGTATTATTGCAAGTTCATCAGGGTTTATTCAACTATCACGGACCCTATGGAGAAGTTGATGAAGAAAGATGTGGTATTTCAGTGGAGCCCTGAATGTCAAGTTAGTTTTGAAACTTTGAAGGCTAAGATGGCTTCAGCGCCAATACTGGTATTTCTAGACTGGAGTAAGGAATTCTATGTCCATGTTGATGCATCGTCGATTGCGCTGGGAGTGGTACTTGTGCAACCTAGGGAAGGGGATCTGGATCACCCCATTGCATTTTCCAGTCGGAAGTTGTCGTCTACAGAAAGTAACTATACCACAACAGAGAGGGAAGGTCTAGCGATGGTCTATGCACTGTAGAAGTTTCGGCACTACTTACTGAGAGGACACTTTAAGATGTTCACAAACCACTCTGCACTGAAATATCTGGTCAATAAGCCTATGTTGGGGGGGAAGATATGTCGCTAGCTTCTTCTTTTTCAGGAGTTTGATTTTGAAATGATTGTGAATCCAGGACATTTGAATGCAGGACCAGATCATCTTTCGCAGATTGAGACAGGAGAAGAGCCAACCAACATTGAAGATGGGTTTCCTGATGTGCAACTATTTAAGGTTGAAAGAGATGATGACTACTATGAAGATATCCTTCAATTTCCGTTGACAGATACCACATCGGAGGGATTTACCACCAGTTAGAAGAAACAGTTGGTGGTCAAGGTCACAAATTTCCAGCTGATTGCAGGTGAGTTATACAAACTTGGATCGGACAAGATATTGAGGTGCTATGTCTTGCCTCATGAGCAAGGGTAGATATTTTCAGAAGCACATGCAGGGGTGGATGGTGGGCACTTTGGCGATCGTACGACTGCCAAGAAGGTGCTTCGCGCAGGGTTTTGATGGCCCACGCTTCACAATGATGCAACAGATTATGCGTGGATGTGCGATGTTTGTCAGAGGACTGGGAAAACCTCTAGGAGGTATGAGATGCCCCTGAAACCTCAAGTGACACTGCATCCATTTGATAAATGGGAATTGGATTTCGTGGGCTCTATCAACCCACCTAGGAAGCGCACTGGTGCAAGATACATCATTACGGTGACAAATTATTTGACAATATGGGAGGAGGCTTCACCAGTCATAGATTGCACCGCTACGACAGCAGCGTGTTGCTTATTCGAGAACATTGTCACTCAGTTTGGCTACCCAAAGGTGTTGATGAGTGATCAAGGAAGCCACTTCATCAATCGCACCGTCAGTGCATTGACCGCAGAACTACAAATACAACATAAGAAGAGCAATCCATATCATTCGCAAGCAAATGGGACAGTAGAAGCATTCAACAAGGTTCTGGAGCATGCGTTGACGAAGGTGTGCAAAGCAAACCGTGACGACTGGGATCTCAAGATCCTAGCAGTTTGTGTGTGTATCCCACCACATGTAAAAGGCTGACGGGACAAACACCTTTCAAGCTGGTATATGGGCAAGAAGCGATTATGACTATGGAGTACATCGTTCCAAGTCTGCGAATAGTGGCGACAACAAGTATGGACGATGAAGCGGCATTAGGAGAATGTCTAACGCAGCTAGTGCAACTTGAGGAAGATCATTTTATCGCCAGGTTTCATCAGAGGGTGGATAAGGATCGACAGAAAGATTGGCATGAATGCCATATAAAAATTAAATAGTTTCAGCAGGGTGACTTGGTGCTATTGTATGATAGCAATTTTATGAATCATCCAGGAAAGTTGCAGATGCATTGACTTGTCCCATATCGCGTCAGTAGCATAACTTCAGGAGGAGCGGTACAGTTGCAGCAGTTAGATGGATCGATGCTCCCAAAGTTGATCAATGGCAGCAGGTTGAAGCCCTATAGGTTAGGTTGATAGTAGCGTGATGCCTAATTCACATCAGCAGAAGAGAAAAAAAAGCATGCTTGGTGGTAGGATGGTGCACCAGCAGGAACAAAATGCACAAGAAGAAGTGCTTTCATCTCATTTTGGGAGTAGGTTCACCACAGCGGAAAGTTCAAGACAATTAATGGCGCTTGTGTTGGTAGGAGGTTTGATAAGGAGAAATCACAACATCGACGATGCTGTGACATGTCAGACGAAGTCGCGGAAGGAAGAAGGATCGATTGTTTTATGTATTTTTTGAGTCGTTTGTACCACAATAGGCGGGTTTTTGGGTCGCTGGACCATATGAGATGTAATTTTGAGCTAATTGTACCGCAATGGCGGGTTTCTGGGTCATTTGGACGCTATCAGTTAGATTTTGGGTCTTTTGTCCAAGAGTCGGTTAGGAAGATGTTAGTAAGTGGACAAGCATTGTAAAGGTGAAGTCCTATATATAGACAGGAAGTTGTAGGTCGAGAAGAGAAAAAGGAGAGAGCTTTGATATGCGGTTTTGTGAGATCAAGAGATATTGCTGAAGTCTTTGATCTGTAGAGGCATTGTATTGGGTTTTTATGGTAATAATATGATGTGATGAAACCATTCTGTGCAATCCTTGTGTGTCTTCTGTCTTTTGATGGAAATGCAATTTTTCTTTGATGCAATAATCGTTTTACTATTATAATCTGCTGCAACAATGAATGTTTCCATTAAATGATGCTATGAGTACAATAATGTCGAAGTGAATGCATACATTTACCGTTGAATGTTGCAATAAGATTAATTAGTGGATGCCACACACACATCCTCCTTCATTCAGCGGAAACATGGTTCCATCCACTCTCCCTTGATCGCCTCGGGTGAGACCTCATCTGTTCTATAGGTGTTGCTGGGCAGGGTAAAACCTGTCTGGGCCGGTGCTCAGGGAGATCGCGGTGGGTTGGTGTCGACAGTGATGGGAACCCCTGTCGACTAGGTTTGAGTCAAAAAATGGTATGGTTCCGTTGACAGGTACGTGTACAAAGTGAAAGGTGGATATGTTGTGGCACCCGACGAAACCCAAGATCCAGGAATGGTTTGATCAAAAGATGTAAGAATTCACTGAAGAAGAAAGCTGGAATACTTGACTGACAGTAAATCAGTGGGTGGATAGATATATTAACGACAGACCGCATGAATGGTTCTTCTGTGAATTCCCAGTCATTTTGTATGAGTGGTTGGCGAAGTTGACCTTCCAGAAGAGGAACTTCCAGGGTGATGAACCGACAACTTGGAACCCTGAGTTGATTCAAGAGCTACAGGAGGTTGATAATAAAGCATCAAGGGCTGTCAAAGTGTGGTTCGATAGCATCCTAGAGGGATATATCACAGAGTTCGTGGTTGATACCCAGAAATCCTATAGTGAAGCTGAAAGATATTTTTTCTGCAAAACTTAGGATAGGTTTCTACTGTTGCTTCAACTATCGATTAATATGATTATTTGTGAAAAGGGTATACTGAAGATGCATCTTGATTAGTAGACAGCCTGGTGGGCGGAGTCCGTGGGTACCATGATAGTTGGGGGGTGGTACATGGAATGATAAGGGGTAGATGGGTGGAGGTCATGATGATACTGTGAGTGAAGCCAAGGAAGAAAGTTGTCTTACAAGGGGAGGAGCGAGGTTCCAATAGGAAAACAGGAAGAGGACAAGAGAAGGTGTTGCTGCGGTTGAAGCTCAAGGCCATGAAGGAAGACCACATAGGACGAAGCAACCTCATAGTCATGCTAAGGAAAACTAGGCTACACCCAGGATAGAGGCAGGACCAAACCCTAGCACCAACGTACCCACACCTCCGCTCATTATCTCTCAGATAGCAAGAAATACCACTTCGACACCACCAAGTTCTTCAATACCACAGAAGTTAATCGGTAGTAGTATAGTGAAACGAGGAAGGAATCCCAGACTAGAGGGTGATGATGCTAGGTTATTGTTGTTCCACAGGAGTGGGACAAACAACCCAGAATAGTATTGGTTTTTGTGTTAAGCGGTCTGGACCGTCAAACAGATCACTGATGATGCTGCTAAAAAAGGGTAGTTAGCGACAACTCTGCGAGGTCGTGCATTAGATTGGTTTATGAAGTTTGTTCTAGTCCCTACAGGAGCCCCAGAGAAGTCACTAGATGATATCCGGGATGGACTGATTGCAGAATTCAGAAATCCCAAGTCGAAGGCTCAGTATATTATGGAATTGAAAGAAATTAAGCAGTATCCCAATGAGACGGTGTGGGATTTCGACCAACAATTCAAGATGTTGATGGAAAAGGTTAGTTTCGATATGAGCACCGTCCAACATAAAGAGTGGTTCATTGCGGCACTGCTACCACACATTCGGCTACCATTGATGTAACAAAACATCTCGACGCCCAGTGCAGATCTAGAGATTGCAATGCGATTAGAGGCGTCACCGATTGGAGAAAATGTAGCCGAGATGTCGCAGATACAGACACAGCTCGCTAACTTGACTATACAGCTGGAAGATTTAAAGAAGAGCAAGGAAAAACACAATGAAGTATGGTGTACGCAATGCCGAGGATAAGGGCATACAAAGGACAATTTCCCGTATTTCCACAATTATTTGGTTTCAGGAGCGCCAAATCCGTTGAATGGTGCTAGCATGCCGTGGTGTCGCGTCTTCCAGGTATACGGGCACAACCATGACAATTGCCCATATATGAAGAAAATGGTCACAACCCCGAGAAATATTTATTGTACATTTTGCAAATCGGTGGGTTACGACGACAAAGATTTATGTGCATACGGGTTGCTACAAGAAAGAATGTGTGATGCGTTGTATGTCAAGGATGACCAGCATGCCGTAAAACAATCACAACTGCAGCCACAGGTAGCCCAGCTGCTACCTCAACCACAGATGCAGTTTGTACCACAGTTGCAGCAACTGCAACAGTTCATGCCACAATATGCTCCGATGCAGATGGCTCCACAGCAGCTACAGTATGTACAACAACTGTAGTATGCACAACAAGGGCAAGGAATGCAACCAGCACCAATGCAGCATCAGTTCAACCAACCACAGTACAAGCAACAGGGAGGATTCCGAGGAGGATACCAGGGAGGACATGGTGGAGGATTTGGTCATGGAGGAGGACGAGGTGGTCGTGGACCTATTCAATACTATCACTGTGTAGTATGGGGACACTACCAACGGGACTGCCCACTATTGCATAACCAGTGTACGTTCTTTTCTGTTAACGATCACACAGTTGAGAATTGTCCATAGCTGATTGTGCGATGGCAAGTAGGGAATACTACCAAGTTGCAGAGCCATCCCCAGGCACAACAACCTACCTAGAACCAAGTGCAGCAACCAGTGCAGAACTAGAATATGAGGCCAAATCAGAATCAGAATGTGAACCCACCTGGGAATCCGCCGCTAAACCAGACCTAGGGTGCAAACATTGTGACAATTTCTGCAGAGCCAAGACTGCAAGATGCTTTCGTTGTTGTGGTCACTCATGGAGGAAATACAACTGGAGAGGACAGCTCAACGATCTGGTTAGTCGAACAAAAGAAGGTATCATTTGACATTGATGCAGAGTGGGAGGCATTCCTTAAAGCACGTCGTACGCTAGAAAAAGGCCAAGGTAAAGCTGTTATGTATGACATGCCCTTGACTTTTCATACTGCTTTAGAAGCTGGCCTGTCACAATAGTCCAGCACACTTCAATCATTTTTGGAACATTGCTTATCTCTGGAAAGAGATCTCGATACTCTTGCTGCGATTGAAGCTCTGTTGCGACGACTAGCCTAAGATCGACAAGAGTTTGCAGTTAATTCCTTACAACGACGAAAGACGAGAAAGGAGATGGGGATGAATATTCAAATTGGAAACTATGATGTTGATTCAGTTATTCTGGATCTTGGTTCGGATGTCAACATCTTAACCAAGCAGGCTTGGCAGAAGATGGGGAGTCCCCCATTGAGTTGGTCCCCTGTACAGCTCTGGTTAGCTAATCATGCTAAAGTGACACCTATTGGGAGAGTTCCACGAATGTTGGTGGACATTGAGGGAATGAAAACATATGTCGAATTTAATGTAATAGAAGTGGTTGAAGGAGGAAGCTCTTATCCCGCATTACTCAGGATTGGATGGGCTAATGATAGTGGAGTTGTAATCAACTTCAAGCGACATATGATGACTTTTGAAAATCGCAATCTCAGAGTTATCACCTCGTTGGATCCAGCTGAAAGATGCCACTACATAGAACCAGTGAAGGATGACGATCCCAGTGGATGGGATGAAGAATTCAATATCTCTGAAGATTATATCCATCTGACTACCAATGGTGAGCTAGGATGGCACAGCAACAGCTCTGTGTCATCAGACTTTGATGATGCGCTAGAATATTGGGAAAATCATTTGCACGAAGTGTTGCTCCGTAAGTGTGGGTTGATCACGCGGTCATTATGTCGTGTTGCAACTAAAACGGTCACACTACTAGTATATGAAGGACTACCTGGCTTATCTGACTTTTTGACGGATTTCGAAGAAAGATTTTCTGAACCACAGCGATTGCTAGCGTTGAACGAAGCATTGAACGCTGTACCAGCACACTGGTGGGCAACACATAAGGCATCAATTGATGGATGGTCGAAATGTAGAAGATTGATGATGGTACGCTTTGGTGATACTGAGGTTTACCACACTGTAAAGTATGATGGTCAGAATGATCCTGGTGGTCACTTGATGGAGTGTCAGTAGTTATGGGTATCGCGACCAAGAGATGAGTGGGTCCATGCTTTTATCCATACTTTGGATGAGATGCCACGCTCATGGTATACTGTAGCTAAGTTACGAGGAGAAATTTCTAATTGGTTGGAGCTCACAGTGTGTTTTACCCATACATTCAGTTTTACGGATGCCGATCTAGAGGTTAATAATGCATTACAGCTCATCTGTGATGTAATTCTGCAGGTTGTCCCGCTAGCATATACTACGGATCCGCACA
Organism: Larix kaempferi; assembly: GCA_027924585.1. Lineage (NCBI taxonomy): Eukaryota > Viridiplantae > Streptophyta > Pinopsida > Pinales > Pinaceae > Larix > Larix kaempferi. The sequence goes on from BSBM01000406.1 coordinate 4,993,051, forward strand.
TGCACTACCAGATGCAGTCTCTCATGGAATGCTTCAATATCAATGGTGGGCCAAAATATGGTGATGATCCGCGGAATGTGAATATCCCAGAATCAGAAGGAAGTCATGCTGTGGTAGCACTTGATGCGCCAAGCGATCTGATCAATCAGCTGCTGAAGATCTGCAAGGTTAACATAGGGACAGAGGACACTCCGAAGTTCACAAATTTTGGGGATTAATGGGATGATGAGATGATAAGCAAGGTCACCAATTTGCTCCATGAGTTTCAGGACATATTTCCTACAAATTTTTCTGACATGAAGGGGATTCTGGCCGACTTGGGAGAAATGAAGATTCCATTAAAACCAGATACTAAGCTGATCCGGCAATGACCCTATCAATTGAATCTGTGACATAAGGAAAGGGTCAAGTCCGAACTGGATCGCATGTTGGACGCCGGTATCATTGAGCCAGTTGAGGAGTCAGAATGGATTAGTCCTATGGTGGTACAGGATAAGAAGACTGGTGAAGTGCGCATTTGCGTTGACCTCAGGAAGCTAAATGATGCATGTTTGCATGATCCATCCCCAACCCCGTTTACTGACGAAGTGCTTGAAGGTGTGGGTGGCCAAGAGATGTACTCTTTCATAGACAGGTTCTCTGGCTACCATCAGATCCGCATTGCAAAAGAAGATCGCCATAAGACAACCTTCGTTACCGAATGGGGCTGCTTTCAATACACCATAATGTCGTTCGGTTTGAAGAACGCACCTGCGATATTTTCGCGGGTTGTCGTTGCTGCATTCAAAGATTTCATTCAGAATTTTTTACAGGAATACATGGATGATTAGATGCTCTATGGTTTGGTCCGTGATCATCTAGTGAATCTATGGTTGATGTTGGAGCGATGTAGGCAGCACCAAATCTCGTTAAACCTAAAGAAATGTATCTTCTATGCACCGTTTGGCATACTGTTGGGTCATATTGTGTGTAAGGAAGGATTGTTGGTCAACCCAGCAAAGATTGCGCTCATTCTGAGTTTGACACCACCGGCTACTGTTAAGAAGCTACGGGCGATGCTGGGACACACGGGGTATTATTGCAAGTTCATCAGGGGTTATGCTGCGATTACCGCCCCTATGGAGAAGTTGTTGAAGAAGGATGTGGTATTCTAGTGGAGCCCGGAATGTCAGGACAACTTTGAGACACTAAAGATGAAGATGGATTCTTGATTGGAGTAAGGAATTCCATGTTCATGTTGATGCCTCATCGATCACGTTGGGAGTGGTATTGGCCCAGCCCAAAGAGGGGGATCTTGATCACCCCATTTCTTTTGCCAGCTGAAATTTGTCATCTGCAGAAAAGAACTACACTACTACTGAGAGGGAAGGTCTGGAAATGGTTTATGCATTACAGAAGTTCCGCCACTACTTATTGGGATGCCATTTCAAGATGTTCACAGATAATTCTGCATTGAAATACCTATTCAATAAGCTTGTGTTGGGGGGGAAGATCTGTCAATGGATACTTCTTTTTCAAGAGTTCGATTTTGAAGTAATTGTGAATCCAGGGTGGTTAAATGTTGGACTGGATCATCTTTCCTAGATTGACACAGGAGAGGAGCCAGCTAATATTGAAGATGGGTTGCCTAATGCGCAATTATTTAAAGTTGAAATCGATGATGGATATTTTGAAGAAATCATTCAGTATCTAGCGACAGGTACTGCACTAGAGGAATTCACCACTACTCAAAAGAAGTAGTTGGTAGTCAAGGATGTAGACTTCCAACTAATCGCAGGAGCACTATACAAAATGGGTGCCGATGAGATATTGTGGTGGTGTGTCTTGCCACATGAGAAAGAGTAGATCCTTTCGAAGCACATGCGGGTGTCACTGGAGGGCACTATGGTGGCCGTGCAACGGCAAGGAAGGTGCTTCGAGCGGGGCTCTAGTTGCCTACATTGCACAGTGATGTGACAGAGTATGCACGATCCTGCAATGTTTGTCAGAGAACCAGGAAGCCATCCAGATGGGATGAGATGCTGTTGATGCCCCAATTGACATTGCAGCCATTTGACAAATGGGCAGTAGATTTTGTGGGACCCATCAATCCCCCGGGTAAGCGCACTCGTGCTAGGTATATCATCACGGTGATAGATTACTTGACACGATGGGTGGAAGCTGCAACAATCATTGATTGCTCTGCGGCCATAGCCGCGTGATTTCTCTTTGACCACATTGTCACTCGCTTCAGTTGCCCCAAGATATTGTTGAGCGATCAAGGCAGCCACTTTCTTAATCGCACCATCAACGCATTGACGGAGGAGTTGCAGATACAGCATAAGAAGGGTACACCCTATCATCTGCAGGTGAATGGCATGGTAGAGGCTTTCAATAAGATATTGGAGCATGCACTGACAAAGGTGTGCAATGTGAACCGCGATGACTGGGATCTAAAATTCCCAGTAGTATTGTGGGCCTATCGCACCACATGTAAACGACTGACAGGGCAGACACCATTTAAGCTGGTTTATGGACAAGAAGCGGTTATGCCTATGGAGTATATCATTCCGAGTCTGCGCATAGTGGCAACAACTGGTATGGATGTTGTGGCAGCATTAGAGGAACGTCTCGCGCAGTTAATACAGCTGGAGGAAGATCACTTTATCACTGGTTTTCATCAGGGTGTGGAGAAAGATCACCAAAAGGCTTGGCACGATCGCCACATCAAGAGAAAACAGTTTCAACAAGGTGATTTAGTGTTTTTATACGACAACAAGTTTATGAAACATCCAGGAAAATTGCAGATGCATTGGCTTGGTTCGTATCGCATTAGTAGCATTACTTCAGGAGGAGCAGTACAGTTGTAGCAATTGGATGGGGCGTTGCTCCCCAAATTGATTAATGGTAGCAAGTTGAAGCCTTATCGGTCGGGCTTGGAACACCACGATTCCTGAGTCGCATCGGTGGAAAAAAAAATAGTTGGACTGCGCACCAATAGGGATGGACTGCGGAAGCAGGGAGGCTTTTTCCGCAAGTAGGGAGCGATCTGCAACAAGTAGCCGCATTGCGACCGAGTCAAATCAGAAATAAATGGAAAAAGTTAAAATAGTTAATTAACAGTGCTGTTGGCTTATCGTATGATGACCCAGAGGGTTTTCAATAAAGACCCAGGTTCTTCACGGTTTCCCCTTGACCAACAAAACCCCTTCGTACCAACCCTTTCGGAAACAACCTGCGAGCAGGTTGAGGTCTCACCCGAGGTGTATCTATGGGGTACTGCGGAATTAGGTTTCCACAATAGGTGATGAGTTGTTTCATCTGACGTACTGTGCATCATGACACGAGACTTGTACTACGGGGCAAGACTGCGCGGTGATAGATGATGCCGTGGTCCACACCTCCAAATTCTACTTCCACAGAATTTCTTTGTGACTGCGGCCAATGCGGCTCACACTAAGACTTGAAATACTTGCAGTTAACTAGAGTACTGAAGTTATTAACACTCAATTATTCATCCATTCATTCGGGTTGTTCACTGTTCAACCATGTGCTGCGGAGACAGTCCAACTACCATGCATTCTCCCTACTACATAATGTGAAAGTGCTTAAACAATATCTAACACTTAGCCGAATAATTGATTCATTACTGCTTCATAAGTAGAGGCCAAACATTCACCATTCATCTATTCATGCAGAACTTAACATATTATTTCCATATCCTTCTGATGGTAAATACATATAAAATTCCTATCATAATGGTATGCAAGCAAAAATTCAGACATTCATTTACAGGAAGGAGATAAATGCACAATACACAACATAATCACACTGCACAGTATTTAATGCGCTTCACTCCCCCGGGTGGGAAGCTACGTCCACAAGAACTGTTGTTATATATATCTTTTGGGAAGGGCACAACAACTCTTAGTCTGCACGTTCAGCTACAGACTCTCTTCTCTCTCAGATAGGTCTCTGCGCACCCAGCTGCAAAGCTTTTACAATATCTTTTGTCATAAATATTTTACAATGCTCAGTACTAAACCTCTAACAACAACCATTTCCCATACAAAAATGCCTCTTTTTATATATCATGCCCGTAGGTCACGTCTTTACAATGCTAAAGGCCGAAACCCTTAGGGTTTCCAAAAATGCTACGGTTTCTCTAAATCGAACTGGTGGCCTCTTGTAGCAAGTGCTCCATCGTGGTGGTCCTCCACGCCTTCATCCTATCGCTATCGGCCTTTCTGTTGTGTGCATGCCAACAAGTTACTTTCCTCGAGCCACTCTTTCTCTAATGGCCTTGTACAGCTGGCTCAGCTCCCAGTTGCTTTCATCAAACCATTCTTCCTCTAATGGCCTCATACACCTGGCCATCGCTCGGCCTCCCCGAAGCATCTTTGCTAAAACTAGACCGCCGAAGGTCTAACCGGTACCTGTGCACGTCCTCTGTCCAACACTCTACTTTGCTGGTTCCATGTGGACTGGTCACTTTGTAGCACTGCTTCATCGCAGCAGTGATCTTTGCAGCACCATTCGAAGTACTGCCAAAATTTCGTTGCTGTGCGCAACTTCACAGCATCCCCAACACTTGCACAAAATTGTATTTTTGTTGAGCTGTGCTTAAATCCGCAACTAAAACTCCTTCTGCTATCAAAATTTTCCCCAACTTGGGCCAGGCCCAACATGCCCCTGACACTTACATGTGGCTCATCCTCGAGCCACCTTCAGCTTCAACCTTTTTGATTTGCTCCGCAACCTGCAGAGCTAGTTTTGCGGCGAATTCATTGAATGTGCCGACTAGCTGCTCCACTATTTCCTTTGTACCGTGCTTGACTTGCCTGACTGTGTCGAGCATCTCCACAATTATTTCTTCTCCAATCTGTCCTTCCACATTCTCCTGGTTCTCACGCAGGTCCTTGAGTTTGTCTTCAATCTGCTGCGATATTGCAATGGCATCCTGCAGTAGTGGTTGTGACTGATCGTCCATGGAAGTCTCTTTCTCCCTTAATGCTTGTACCTCCTTTTTCAAGTTGGTTATTTCCCTATATTTCGGAAGCCTGTCTCTCGCTGGAAAGGCATTAACTTCCATATCTAGCTTCTCCAGTGCGGCCTTCTTTTCATTGACTGTGGTCTTTACTTGCAGTAGCCCTGGATCCTCTATGAGGGCAGTGAATGCCTTCGAAGCTGCAGTCAATAAATCTTGGTAGTTAGCCACGTCCATTCCAATATTCCACACTATGGCCTTTACTACTTGCTCCCTTAACTGTTGCTCATTTAATGGTATCTCCGTATTGATTTTCTCCTTCAGGGCAGTAATATCATCGTCATGAAGAATCTCCATGTCCAGTATTTCTGTCTTCAGATATTTCACAATATCTCCCATTCTCATAACAGTGTCCGAAGGATCGCTCTGGGGCTCGAGATCTTCAATGTCATCTGTGACAGAAGTAATAGTGGCCTCCAATCACAGCCGACGGTCCTGTACATTGTGCAGTTACATATCTGTGCGTGAGCTAGACTCCTCGAGCTACCTATTTCCGTCTTGCATCTCAGCTTGGGGCTTCATCGAATCAACGGTCCTTTCATGCATTTCGTCTACAACCTGCAGGTGCAAAAAGTGCAAGCCCGGTAACGGAATCTTGGCCAGGTCGAGCTCTACCCGCTCAACACCCTTTATATCCAGAGTCACTTGTTCTGACATTGAAAGTGTTATGCTCATTGGGTCCAGATGAACGAGTCGAGTCTTCACTGGCAACATCATGGCTAGCTGCGGTGGTGTCTACTGCGAGGTTCCTCCTGACCTCCCTTCCGATTATGTGTTGCGTGACAAAGGTAGCCTTTTATGGACATCGTCCATCTTCTGCATGAGCCCTTGCAGTGCGAGCCAATTCTTTTGTAGGTCATCGTATATGGCCTTGTCCTTTTTCTCTTTTCCTGTCATCAGCTCTTCCATCTGTTCTGTGACTATTTTGGAAATCATGTTGAAATCTTCCTCATTAAGCACTGTTTCTGACTGACTCTTGCTTGCTTTCATCTTCTTTCGTTCCTTTGGCTTTGTCGAGATTTCAGGTTCCTTCTTTTTTCCTTTTTCCTCAGTGATTGGGCATGGCCATGGAATTGGTTCATCTTCTTCTGAATCGGTCAGAACATCCATGACCTCGACACAGAACTCTGCTGGCCAGTCCCTCATGAGGATGTCGATGTCTTCCTTGTACATATGGTAATTACCCACATACCATTCCGACTTCTTCATCTTTGCTTTGGGTGAAATAAAAATACAGCGCATGTCTGCCTAAAAATTGATAACACAAATGTATTTTGACATTACCTGCTTTGTAATGCACGATGTGCACGTGATCCCCTCGCGCAACTGGGTGTAATACTGGTAGAAGATTTCAGCTGTCACATGTTGCCGCTCCACATTCAAATTTTCCCAAAGGTTGGCATATCGAACTACTCTAGGATCACTGGTGTCTGCATTTATGCCGACATAGTCCTTCAGTTCCTTCCATTCGACAAAGGCGATCAGGATAATCAACCATGTGAAGTGAAAGTGACCTCCATTCTCTTGGGTGTCATTGAGTTCGTCCAGGAACTCATTGAGAAGGTACTGACACTAGTTGAACTTGGTTCCCTTGGCCACCGCGGCACTGAGTAGCACTACGCCTGCAAGAACCTCCAGAGGCCTGGCTGTTCTTAGGATTTTTGTGGCCAGCAAATTTGTAACAAACTCTTTCGCTCTATCTTCAATTTCTTATATCGGAAAGCCTCTTTTTCCTTTCACCAATGCATGGCTTTTCTTCATCTTTGTGACAGCTTCTTTTTCCTTACTCTTCCCTTGGAAGAACTACTTGGGGTCCTTGCCGCGCTTTCCTAGTCTTGTGATACGGTGGATTAAGTCGATGGTTAAATCAACATTTATGTTTAGCCATAGGCGTCCCTAATGGATTCGTGCCATCAAAGTGCAAACCACCACATTGACTTCTGTTGAATGATCAAAATCGGGTAATCTCAGCAGGTTCAATAATCCTGACTGGACTATTAGTGCCATCCAGCTTTCGGCGACCAAGTTAAGTATGCCTTTAGCATCTTTCTTCCAGCACATGTATTGGTTAGGATGGAAGTGTGGGAACTTGGGATCATGGGGTTCTTCCTTCTGCACTCCCAGGAGGTCATAGTCTTCCCAGTTACATTCTGGGATATTTCCTAGCAAGTTCTGGGAAACGTCTATGTGCTTAGAGATTGGCGACACGGGGATTTCATAGCAGGCATTCTTGACCAGTTTATGGACTGGGGCATCCCGCTCCCATGGTGGTATGTACTTTGGTGTAAGCTTTAAAGGTATCTCCTTCTGAAATACCGGTGACCATGGCACAATCGAAATTGGCCTGACATTCTTTGTTCGTGGCCTGACTGTATCTTTCCCCCTATCCTACATGTTTGGGTTGTGTATAGGTGACCTTCAAGATGCCTGACCTAGTTCCAGTGTAACCTTCTTGGCATGGGTTTTCATTAACTCTTCAATCCATCCGTACTGAAACACTCTGACCACTTCTTGGATTGTAAGCTCTTCTTCTCTGTACGACCACTCGGACAGTCAGGGGCAAGAGTAGGCAATTGTCTCAGATATGTTACTAACGATTGCTAATACAGGAGTGAACGTATAAAAATTCTAAGTTTTTGGTAACGCCCGCGAGTCCTTATGCGACATTACTTATAGGCGCAGGTAAGTCCTCCCATGCCTTCAAATGGTTAGATGAGGATTAAATGTGGTGTCTATTGGCCAAATCGAGCAGATCCTTCAGTCCCTTTCTTCATCAACTTGTTCAGAATGGTTATCTTTGCGTTAAATGCTCAAGCAGTTGTTGGCAACGGTCATATAACGGCTATTTTCTCACGGGTAGTGTAACGAATATTTTTGTGTGAATAGCGCCAAGCTGCGCGGCAGGCCATCTTTGATCCTACGCAGTTACTTCGTAGTGTCGATGTTTCAATTGCACGGCTCCCTTTTTATTTTCTTTCTTTATTTTTTTTTATTTTTTTTGTGTGCAGCTTCAGCAGTGTTGCGCATGACATACATTGTCCTACTTATCGTACATGTACAGACTCCTTTTCATTTCCAGTGTCCAATTCCAACTGTACTTGACACTTAGAAATTTCTCCCTCTGTTTATCATTCAGGATTCTATGAAGCAGGACTATCGTGGTACAGCTTTAGTTTGCTCCCATTTATCAAACTTGGTAAAGTATTGCCAGCTAAGGTGGCTAACTAGACTGCACTAGTGTTAGTAACATGTATCACAGTATACGGACCAAGCCAATGCATCTTAAATTTACTAGGGAACTTCATAAATTTGCTATCATACAAGAGGACTAGGTCACCTACCTGAAAGGACTTATTCTTTATATGGCGATCATGCCATGCTTTCTTGCGATCTTTTTGCACTTGTTGGTGAAAGCCTGCGATGAAGCGATCTTCCTCCAATCCAACCAAGTGTAGCAATATTTCTTCTAGCATTGCGCGATCTGCCATCCCTGTAAATGCAGTGATTCTCAAGCTGGGGACAATATAGTCCATTTGCATTATATCCTCCTATCCATAAGCCAACCGAAAAGGTGTGTGCCCTGTCAATTTCTTGCAAGTGGTCCTATATGCCCATAACACAGATGAGATGCACAGATCCCAGTCATCTCTATTCACATTGCAGATCTTAGTGAGCACATTCTCGAGTATTTTATTGAAAGCCTCAATAGTGCCATTCGCCTATGGATGATATGGGGTACTACGCTGATGATGGATGTAGAATTCCTCTATGGGAGCTTCGATAGTTCTGTTCAAAAAGTGAGTGCCTTGATCGCTCATCAAAATCTTCAAGTATCCAAATCGTGAAAGTATATCTTCAAAAATGAACTGCGCAGTAGTACCGGTGCTACAATCCTTTATTGGTTTTGCTTCCGCACATCTGGTGAGGTAATTAGTAGCAATAATGATGTACCTTGCACCAGTTATTTTCCCTGGTGGGTTTATGGGACCCATGAAGTCAATGGCCAAATTTTCAAATGCCTGTAAGGTCAACTATGGATTCAGTGGCATTTCATCTCTATGCGAAGGTTTTCCTGTCCTCTGATAGACATCGCAATTTTGGCATTATTTGTTGGAGTCTTTATGGATCGTAGGCTACCATAGCCCTGTGCATAGTATCTTCTGCGCGGTATCCCTTCCTGCATAGTGGCCTCATGTGATCCCTAAATGCACATCTGCTAAGATGAATGGCTTCTCATGGTTTAGTACGCATCTACACAAGACTTCATTCGGTCCGAGTTTGTATAGCTGACCTGCAATAATAGTGAAGTCTGCGGCACACACTACCAGTTACTTCTTCTATTGGATGGAAAAGTCCTGAGGTGCTAATCCTGTTGTTAAGAAATCAATAATATCCTGATAATAATCATCAGCAACCTGTATAGCAAATAACTACGCATCAGGCATACTGTCTTCAATGTTTGTTGGCTCTTCTCCTGACTCAATCCTAGAGAGGTGATCAGGTCCCAAGTTCAGCCTGCCTGTCTTAACAACAATCTCAAAATCATATTCTTGGAATAGCAACAGCCATCTGCATATGCGCCCCCCTAGCACTGGCTTACTGACCAAGTATTTCAAAGCGGAATGGTCAGTAAACATGAGGAAGTGCGCACCAAGCAAGTAGTGTTTGAATTTCTGTAGTGCATATACCATCACAAGACCTTCCCTCACAGTAGTAGTGTAATTTTTTTCCGCTATTGAGAGCTTCCTGCTTGAAAATGCGATGGGATGGTCAATACCTCCTTCTCCTAGCTGAGCTAATACGAATCCCAGGGCAATGCATGATGCATCAACATGTACATGGAATGGCTTTGCTCAGTCTGGGAAGACTAGGATCGACGCAGTAACCATCTTCTCCTTTAGTGTATCAAAACCCTGCTCGCACTCTGCATTCCAAATGAACGACGCATCTTTCTTTAGCAACTTCTCCATTGCTACAGTTATCTACATGTAACACTTTATGAATTTCCTATAATATCCGGTATGGCCTAAGGTAGATCGCAACTTCTTGACTGAATTTGGTGTTGGTAAATTTACAATAATTGCAATCTTCACAGGATCCACCATCAATCCTTGCTTACAGACAATGTGGCCAAGTAGAATCCTGTAGGGAACACAGAAAACACACTTCTTCAGATTTAAGGAGATCTGATGCTGTCTACACTTCTCAAGCATCATTCTAAGATTCGTACAGTGGTTCTTCAAGAGTCCAAACACAGTCCAATCATGAAAATAGGCTTCCAAAAACTTGTGCATAAAATATTTAAAGGCTGTGACGACAACTCTGGAAAAGATGGTAGGTGCATTCTTTAGACCGAAAGGCATTACTGTGTACTAGAACAACCCCCATTCTATCGCAAAAGTCATCTTATGCCTATCTACGGGATCAATCCCGATTTGATGATACCCGGAGAAACCATCAGTAAAAGAGTAGGCCTCATCAAGTACTTCATCAGTGAAAGGAGTAGGGAATGGGTCGTGCATAGAACCATCATTCATCTTTCTGAGATCCACACAAATCCTGATCTCACCTTTTGTTTTCTTGTCTTGAACGACCATGGGGCTAATCCAATCATACTCTTCAATAGGTTCAATGATTCCTGCTTCGAGCATCTTATCTAGCTCTGTGCGGACTCTTTCTTTGTACCGTGGGTTTACTCTGTATGGCCTGTGCTTCACAGGCTTAGCACTTGGCTTCAAAGGTATTTTCATGACCCCTAGGTATCCCAGAATGCCTTTCATTTCTGTGAATTTCATTGGGAACAGCTCCTCATACTCATGTAAGATGTCTGCAATCTCTGCAACAGTCTGATCATCCCAATAGTCTCCAATTGATGCGAACTTTGGCTTTTTGCTTGTGCCAATGTTCACCTTCTACGTCTTTATTGGTCCACTCATGTCTGGGATTTCCAATGGAGGTCCCTATACGTCACACGCACCCTCTGATTCTGGTATGTTTATGTTGCACGGATCATCCTCATCGTCTTCCTATCTATCATCGGGTACTTCAGCTAGGTTATAACACTCGATGGGATGTTTTTCGTGTTCCTTCCCTTCTGATTGTAGGTTTGCAAGAATGCCATCTGCCCCGAAGAATTCTTCCAGCGTTTTATTTTCGTGAGGATAGTCTTCTCTGAATATGCGTTCCTTAATTATCTGCAACATGTCATGGATCAGTGGGTTGTCATCGTCAAAGCTGAAGTCCTTCTGGATGTTCGCAGTCACTATATCCCAATCAGTGGTTTCCCTGCGCAACTCTAGGTCTAGGTACCATTTCTTTGGAATGTCATCGTCTAGTGTGTGTACAAATAGATCCACCCATTCTATTTGTGGCCTTTCCACCCATGCCTATGAAAATACTTCAATATGCTGGATAGGATTTGTTTGTCCATTAAACTTTTCAAAAGGTAAAGTAACCCTGTCAGCAAACCAAATCTGCATCTTAATCCTGCATTGATCCCAAGTATTCAATGTTTGCTTGTGTGCAGCCCACCATCTGGCTGGTGTGTCGTGCAGTGCCATATCCAATGTTGGTAATCTATGCTCATTTGCAATAGCTATAGTATATTCTTGGATGAAAGTGTAAACATTAGCAGAACCATCATACACGGGAATAGGACTTACCTCCTTTGCGATCCAGTGCAGTGGTTTCGTAACCTACACACACCTTCTCGCTGATACTTCATGCATGCGGCTTTGCAAATTTTCCAGTCCTGTCTCCGAGCTAGAGACACAAGAGCTGTCACATCTCCAGCTGCGTGTACCATCTGTAGTTGGATTAATGTAATCTTCCTAGTTCGCGGTGATCTAGTATAGTCTTTCCAAGTCTTGAGCCTTGGATTCCTCCTAAATCGGCTCACTGTATCTATCCCCATCTTTAGGATCCAATGGTGCGATGACCCTAAGATGCTTTAATTCAAATATCATATTCTTTTTCTTTAAGTTTATGATAGCCAGGTTATCCATGGCCTAGTCAATTCCTAACAGTGTAGGAAAAGGATGACTATCGTCCACAATATCGATAAATTCAAAGTTTGCATGACTCTGGACTCCATCAATGTCAACCACCACATCAGCTGACCGGCCAAAAGGTATGACTTTCTCTTGGTTATCCATTCTCAATTTCATAGGTGACCATAACAACTTTGGTCGACCCATCTACTGCCATGTCTGCTTAGTTAAGACATTCACTTCAGATCCCAGATCAAGGATGACTTCATCCATTTCAAAATCTCCCATCTAGGCGGTAAGCCTCATTTCTCGGCCTATTCTTTTATGCTTCCTTATGTGATGTACGACGCTATCAGAAGTTTCTGTTCCTGTCTGTGGTTCATATTGGTTAATGAGCTTCTGTAGCTCTGTTATGGCATTTTCACTTTTTAGTAGCTTCATGCAGCTTCGTCGGAACTATGCAACGGAAGTGCCGACATCCCTTGCGGTACTTTTTTTCTCATAAGCAGTTGGCATGTCTTCAACATGCAGTTTTTTGCTGTGCAACGGGAACCTCGCTGACTTATTTGCCAATTCTGTGAAGGTATCCCATGCGTTGATAAATAATTCCTTGTTCTTTCATAGGTCGAGAGTAGGTATTTTTCCCGCAGTTTTTCTTATCCATACTGTCTCAAGAGGGGTCTACTTTATGTGAGCCTCCCCTGACGTTGAAGCTTGTGTTCCCCTATTGCGGCCTATCTTAGCACCACTGCATGTGACCACGTTGATGCTCGATTCCATTGGCCTGTTCTCTGCGGCGATCTGCTAGATGTTTGGAGTTGGTGCCTCTGTCCATCTTCTTTTCTGCATTTCCACCTCTAGCACTGGGCAATCTTCAATAACATGCTCAAATGATTTACAGTAGTTACATGTAGTGCATGGGTTAACACAATCTCTAGACACATGACCTGGCTAGACACAATTATAACAAATGACCGAGGCACGACCTTTTCCCTGCACTGGGCCAGCATTTCTTCCTCTGTCGCGGTATCCACCACCATGACCTTTGTATCCTCCTTGATCATATTGCACGTTTTCTTGTTTGGGATGGTTTTCTTCTTGTACGCGGTACAAGCCAATGCCCCTCATTGCGTCCATATCTCATTTTCTTTCTTTCATTAGCTCATATGTACGGCAGTTGGATTCATCATGTCCAGCTGATTTACAGAAAGTGCAGTGTAAATTTTTGGGTGTTTTCACATATTTCTATATGAGGTAGCAGTCTTCAGGTCTATGTCCTGTAGTTCTACAAATTTCACACCATGGGGCCTAATTCTGATTTATTGGGTTGGGCACACCACTGTTAAGATAGTCGCGGAATAAAGGGCAATGCTTGCTGTCATGGCCTTCTCCTTTACAACCTGTACACCAGACCTCATGCCTAGGTTCATACCTTTGTTCTTTGCCATTCTTCATGCTTTATAGTTCTAGTTTTAGGGTGGTCAGCTGGTTCTGGATCTGAGACATCCCAGAACTAGTCTCACCAATTAACGAAGCCTCTAGCTTCATTGCGATCTCCAAGGCCTTTTCCTGCGATACAACCTTCTGTTGCATCAATGGTAATCTAATGTGTGGAAACAACGTAGCAATAAACCATTCCTTATGTTGTTTTGGAGCTATAACAAAGCTCACTTGGTCCAATAAGGTCTTGAACTTCTGATCAAACTCCCTGACCGTTTCAGTTAGTCTTTTCTTTATTTCATTCAACTCAATTATTCATTGAGATTTAGATTTGGGTTTCTTAAACTCTGCCACAAGCGCAACTTTAATTTCTGCGAGGGTTCTCGGCTATGTCTGAGAGTACTTCATAAACCAATGTAAAGCTCTGTCTCTGAGGGTGGTAATGAGCTGTGCTCTCTTCATAGCATCATCATGGATTTGTCTTATGCTCCATACGGCTTTGCAAAGAAACCAATGTTGTTCAGGGTCTTCTAGACTAGTTCCTTTAAATATCGGTAGCTTCATATCAGTGTTTTCCATTGTCCTATTAGTAGGAGCACCCGGATTTGTGCGTGGCTATTGTGAGGGGATCTGCGCAGTGAAAGTAAATGGGAATATCGGAGTAGATGTACTTGGCTGAGTATCCTATGGGGTGGGCTATGTAATGGGTGGGCTCTGAGATAAGGGAGACGCGGTCTCTGCAACCGGCGGATTCTGAGGGGTGAGTGGTGGCACAACTTCATTGTTAAGGTCACAGGGAATCTCAATATCTATGTGGATTCCAGTGCCTCCAGGGTTTTGATTAAATTTATATCTCTTCCCACTTCTAAGATTATGGGTGTCTTCGTCAGAATCACTATATATACTGTTTACCATGACAGACTTGAAAATATTACTGCATTCTTAAAACACTTTTCTCAGCTAGCATCATCTTAATGTATAGGTTGAGATTGTTTAGGTACTTACCTTGGAATCCGTCAAAAAAGTATTCTTCTGCTTGGTTGTAGGATTTGAGTGTGTCTATAGAAAATTTTGTTATGAAGCCTTCTAGCAAGTGATCGAACCAGAAGTCAACTACACGCATCAATGGGCTGTCTATTGCTTTGAGCTGTGCTATGAGCTCTGGAGTCCACTCTATAGGAACTCCTCCTTGAAAACAGGTTTTCTTCTCTGCGAACTGCGAGATCCACTCGTGCAGCTCGTCTGGAAATGATGCCCAGAAAATCTCGTGAATATCTTTCCAGAGATATCTATTCAACCACTATTCGTCAGATAGATGTGGGTGTCCATTCTCTTTCCTTGCAAAGTCTCTTACGGTCTTGTCACACCAAGCCTGGATCTCTGTCTTTTCAGGATGCCAATTGTCGGAGCCTTCCGGGAACTGATGTTCTTCGTCACACATTACAGCTGTAACTCATCACGGATTCCAGCACGAAAACAAAACCATTTGTTGGCTTATCGTATGCTGACCCAGAGGGTTCTCAATAAAGACCCAGGTTCTTTTCGGTTTCCCCTTAACCAACAAAACCCCTTCACACTGGCCCTTTTAGCAACAACCTACAAGCAGGTTGAGGTCTCACTCGAGGTGTATCTATGGGGTACTGTAGAATCAGGTTTCCACAGTAGGTGATGAGTTGTTTCGTCTCACATACTGCACAGTGTGACACGGGAATTGTGTTGTGGGGTAAGACTGCACAGCGATAGATGACACCGCGGTCCACAACTCCAAATTCTACTTCCACGAAATTTCTTTGTGACTACGACCAATGCGTCTCACACTAAGACTTGAAATACTTGCAGTTAACTAGAGTACTGAAGTTATTAACACTCAATCATTCATCCATTCATTCGGGGTGTTCACTGCTCAACCATGTACTGCGGAGACAATCCAACTACCATGCATTCTCCCTACTACGTAATGTGAAAGTGCTTAAATAATATCTAACACTTAGCCGAATAACTGATTCATTAATGCTTCATAAGTAGAGGCCAAACATTCACCATTCATCTATTCATGCAGAACTTAACATATTATTTCCATATCGTTCTGATGGCAAATACATATAAAAGTCCTATCATAACGGTATGCAAGGGAAAATTCAGACATTCATTTACAGGAAGTAGATAAATGCACAATACAAAACACAATCACACTGCACAGTATTTAACGTGGTTCACTCCCCCGGGTGGGAAGCTACATCCACAAGAACTGTTATATATATCTTTTGGGAAGGGCACAACAGTTCTTAGTCTGCACATTCAGCTGCAGACTCTCTTCTCTCTCAGATAGGTCTCTGTGCACCCAGCTACAGAGCCTTTACAATATCTTTTCTCAGAAAGATTTTACAATGCTCAGTACTAAACCTATAACAACAACCCTTTCCCATACAAAAATGCCTCTTTTTATAGATCATGCCCGTAGGTCAAGTCTTTACAATGCTAAAGGCCGAAACCCTTAGGGTTTCCAAAACTGCTACGGTTTCTCTAAACCGAACTGCTGGCCTTTGGTAGCGAGTGCTCCATCATGGCGGTCCTCAATGCCTTCATCCTGTCGCTATCGGCCTTTCTTTTGTGCGCATGCCAACAAGTCACTTTCCTTGAGCTGCTCTTTCTCTAATAGCCTCGTACAGCTGGCTCAGCTCCCAGTTGCTTTCATCAAACCGTTCTTCCTCTAACAACCTCGTACACCTAGCCACTGCTCGGCCTCCCTGAAGCATCTTTACCAAAACTAGACCGCCAATGGTCTAACCAGTATCCGTGCCCTTCCTCCGTCCAACACTCTGCTTTGCCGGTTCCACATGTACTGGTCACTTCGCAGCACTGCTTCCTCGCAACACTGATCTTCACAGCACCCTTCGAAGTACTGCCAAAATTTGGTTGCTACGCGCAACTTCACAGCATCCCCAACAGTTGCACAAAATTGTAATTTTATTGAGCTGTGCTCAGCTCCACAACTAAAACTCCTTCTGCTATCAAAATTTGCCCCAACTTGGGCCATGCCCAACAGGCGCTTGTTCGAATGATGGGCATTAATGACAGATCCAACCGATCGGCTAACAAAATCAACGATAGATTTGCGTCATTAATACAGGATTTGGGTTTAATTAAGGCATGATTTAGTGATGATTATGGAGGATTCGGCTGCAAGCTATAAAAACGTGTAGAAGTTGGTCCGAAAGCATCAAGATTTTCGTTGTTAAGTGCTTGTGTAGAGCCTGCGAGTATTGGCATAAGGTTGGTAAGCATAGTGGTGTGTTGGGCAAGGTTCTATTGAACTCATAGAGTGTTGTTAGGTCGAAGAAGCTATCAGTTGTAAGTGTTGGGTAAGGTATGCAATGAGAGCTAGAAACGGTGGAGATTAGTAGCAAGGACGAGTCTCCTTTCACTGGGATTGTAGTTGAGGAAGAAGTTGCGTCTGCAGGAGATGTTAATCTTGAGGTAGAAATTGCCAATATTCTGGTAGGAGCATAAGTCGTTTTCAAGAAGCGTCAAGGGGGCCAGCATTCTGAGTCCCTGTAGAGCAAGAGGCAATTGAGATCGTCCACCAGGGTGGTAGGAGAAGCTCACATTCAGTCTAGGCATTCCAGTCACCGCATTGATAAATCTGCCCCATGGGAGGGACTGTCGGCCGTTGACATCCTTGGGTATATCCCTCCCAATCGGCTAGATGCAACCGCACGCAAGGTGAACCCGAAGCAGAAGTATGGTGTGAGGATGCCCACGCTCCCTGCCGAAATGGAGTGCTCTACTGATATTGGGCTGGCATTGATGCGCTTCCGATACAATGACCATGATATGGTGGCCCACCCAGAAATTTCATCGGCCCATATGTGCCTGGATAACAACTTACCGTGACGCCAATTGTCCAGGACTGGGCCCGAGGATTGAAGTAGGCCAGCTTATTGGGACATATTAACATGCCGCACTTTGGGTGACTGGCTGAAGTTAATGCATGCGTGAAGCAACTACTCGCGTGCTTCCATGTGGGTTCATTGTGGCTAGATAGCGAAATCCCGGTCACTGTTGATTTAATTTCGTACATTACTGGATTGCCTAAAGATGGGGTCAACCCATCGCAGTTTTTCCAAGGGAAGGCGAACGGAAAAAAGTGGGCAGGACAGCTGGTGAAGAAATATGGCTTGGAGACGGATCTCCATGGGTATCGCACCCTCAGTATTAATGATAAGGCGGTACTCATCGGCACCAAGATTATATCCTGCAAGATGATCAGGGGTGGTCGCCCTAACCAGTGTAACTCAGGGAGTGTCACATGTGCTGTACAATGTGCGGAGGGTGTCCAAATGAACTGGTCCTTGTTTCTGTTAAATCAATTAGCAGAGGATGCTACGATAGTTTAGGCCAGTAAGGGATCGTTTACATATAGCTGGATGCTTCTCTTGATTGCATTCGTGGCTCGGAAGGAACCCAACACATACCAGGGCATGGAAGTTGAGGCTACAAAAGAGCGGTGGGGTGGGCACTATCAAAACTTATGGTATGTACGCAAACTTGAGTGCCTCCGGGATTGCCAATTGCTATTCTGTCTCTACTGGGAGATTTTTGGCAATTCCGCAGCAAAGGTACTGTAGATATCCGAAGAAACTGTGGCCAGGTTTAAGACAATCATGGAGTTTGCGGTTCGGTCGCACGCTATTTATGTACAGGAAAGGCGTGACCCTGGTTAGCAATGGTTACTGATCCCTTACAAGGTAATGGCTGAAGCACTGGAGGCTATCGTGAATGACTGGCCAGTGGAATGGTGTGAAACTGTCACAGTTACCGAGATTGAGGCTGGTGGGCCAGCGAAGGGTCCAGAAGATACTATATCGGCACAGGACCTGCCCAGTCATCATGATTCTGATCAAGATTCCATCAAAACATCGACAAATGATGATAGTGACCGTACCTTGGAAGAGAACAGAAGAAAGAGGCACCAGGACCCGGCGACAATCAGTGGGCTACCTCTGTCGGTGGAAGCACACTTGGGTCAATTGATACACGCAATCACTGATTCAGCCACCGCAGCAGCTCAAAATATGATATAGGTGACGAATGAAGGATTCCACGTGCTCACTGCTCGTGTGGACTTGGTATATGACATGGTTTCGTGATGAGCACCAGATGATCCAGAGGCACCAGAAGTTAGCACAATCAGCATTGAGCCGCGGGTGAGAAATGTGGAGATTCCCCCGATTGTGATTGTGACTGATGATGAAGCTGTGAACACCTTGCTGCAGCAGCTAAAGAAGGTGACCATTAATGTCAACGCACTGCCAGCAGAAGGGTTGACTACTATATAGGTAGTTACCAGCCAGCAAATGACTGATCGACTGAGGTATATTAGTGGCATGTGCGTCCGACTGCAGGTAAGCGAGGCTGATGTGAAGTGCACCATTGACGAATTGACCGGCAAGGCTGCTTCTGCACGGCAAGATATGGATGACCTTGAAGCACACATTAAGGGAGAATAGGCCGAGAAGGAAAGCGAAATCGAAGGGCTAAAAAGGGAACACAATTTCCTTATTGCAGAGAAGGCCCGTATGTGGGACAACAGCATATGATTCGACCGGGCTGTCACGGAAGCTTATCACCACGTTCCGAAGCCCACTGAAGAGGTGGATGTGCTCCAATGGGTGCAGCAGTTGGGGGCTTCCATTGTCGAGTTGCGGCATGGAGAATCAAGCGTTGGAGGCTCAGGTGAATCGCGGTATGCCTCAAGTTGAAGTTGATGAAAAGAAATGGGAAACTGAGGAGGTCACCACTAGTTGGAGGAGCTAGAAAGGGCTGCAACGAAGCTCACAGCTGACACTATGCAATTTTGTGATTGGATCATCCAGGATGAGCAGGTCGAACAACTCATGAAGGAATGGTAGGAAGCAGAGGGGTAGTTGGTGATGCTTAAAGAAGCAATGCGCGTAATGCCCGCCATGGAGCATATTGCCAAGGTTATGGAGTTGAAAGATCTACAATAGCACGTCGCCAAGGCAGACGAGCGACAAAAGAAATGTGATGCACAGTTGTAGCAGTTTCAGGATGTTAGGGGATAGTTCATGGCCAAGGTAGGTCAAGTGCTTCAAGCGGTACAGAATCATCGACAACAGGTGATGGCCAAGCTCACTGACCATCCATCTGCAGAAGATGTGGTCGATAGTCAAGTGGGCACTACGGAAGTCAACAAAATGGTGATGGTAGTCGTGCAGCAGTACAAGGACTTCAAATTAAATACCACAGAATACACCATGTCCAGTTGACATGGCTCGAGGGTGAGCCACAAGATTGTGTTGGGGGCTTGTTGGTAGGTGGTTTGATAAGGAGAAATCACAGCGACGGTTTGATACGGAGAAATTGCAGCATCGACGATGCTGCGGCATGTAAGATGAAGTCGTAGAAGGAAGAAGGCTTGATCATTTTATGTATTTTTTGAGTCATTTGTACCACAATAAGCGGGTTTTTTGGTAGTTGGACCATATGAGATGTAATTTTGAGCTAATTGTACCGTAGTAGGCAGGTTTTTGGGTCATTTGGACTGTGTCAGTTAGATTTTCGGTCTTTTGTCCAAGAGTCGGTTAGGAAGCTCTTAGTAAGTGGACAAGCATTGTAAAGGCAGAAGCCTATATATAGATAAGAAGTTGTAGGTCGAGAAGAGAAAAAGGAGAGAGCTTTGATATGCGGTTTTGTGAGATCAAGAGACATTGCTGAAGTTTGTGATCTAGAGGCATTGTATTGGGTTTTTGCGGTAATAATATGATGTGATGAAACCATTCTGTGCAATCCTAGTGTGTCTTCTGTCTTTTGATGGTAATGCAATGTTTCTTTGATGCAATAATCGTTTTACTGTTATAATCTACTACAACAATGAATGTTTCCATTAAATGATGCTATGAGTACAATAATGTCGAAGTGAATGCATAGATTTACCGTTGAATGTTGCAATAAGATTAAGTAGCAGATGCCACACACACATCCTCGTTCATTCGGAGAAAACATGGTTCCTTCCACTCTCCCTTGATCACCTCAGGTGAGACCTCATCTGCTCTGTAGGTGTTGTTGGGCAGGGTAAAAATTGTCTGGGCCATTGCTCAGGGAGATCGCGATGGGTTGGTGTCGACAGTGATGGGAACCCCTATCAACTAGGTTTGAGTCAACAACTTGTTCGAATGATGATCATTAATGGCCGATCTGGCTGATCAGATGACAGGATCGATGGTGGATTTAGGTCATTAAGGCAGGATTTGGTCCGACTTAATGCATGATTTAGTCATGATTACGAGGGATTTAGTTGGGTTCTATAAGAACAGGCCGAGGCTGGTCGGAAGGCACCTGTTTATAACAAGTGAGTTCAGCTCCCAATTGTTGAATTATGCAAGGTTGGGTCATGTTGCAGAGTGCAGTTCGGGTGTGTTGAGCAAGTTCTTCGGTGGAGTAAGATTGAGCCATCTATTGGCATTATAGGAATTGAGTGTGGCATGTCGGGTGAGCTAGATATGGTGGAGATTTCAAGTGAAGCCGAGTCACCAATCATCCCCATCAGTATTGCATAGGAGGTCAATCTCGAGGGAGAACTTGCTAGCATGCTAGTGGGATCATCCTCCATTATGCACCAGAAGAGGGGGGACGCAGCCTAGCTCCCTGCGTCCAGAGAAGCGGTAGACCCACTCCAATGCCCAAGTACCAGAAGGTGTCTCGGAGGCGAGCCCATCGAGCTCTAGTGTTGTGGAATCCGTAGTCCGAGCAGGTGTTTTTGCTATGTATATCCTAGGCTACCGACCTCCATCTCGACCTGGTATGCAACCGAGGAAGCCCACTAAGAACCAGCGGTATCGTATCAAAATGTCAGCGATTCCACCAGGTATGAGCTACACCACTGACATTGTGCCTGCGTTGATGCAGCTGCGGTATGATGATCATGATTTGCTGGCACTGGAAGATGTTTTGATGGATCCTTTTAAGCCACTAGCAGTGGGGAAGACTGGACCGACACCACTCATTCCACATGACTCGGTGCGTGGTTTGAAGAAGGTTGAGTTGTTGGGTTTGATCAACATGCCACACTTTGGGCAGTTGATGGAAGTGAATGCCTGTGTGAAATAGTTTCTGGCCTGTTTTTATGGTGGCATTCTGTGGTTGGACAGACAGGTCACCATCACGGTGGACTTGATTTATGAAATCACAGGGTTGCCAAAGGCTGGGGTAGACCCATCGCAATATTTTCAGGGGAAGAACAATGACAAAAAGCTCGCGGCAAGGTTGAGGAAGAAATATAAAATGCAGTGTGACGGATGGGCCTACCTCCTAAACACCATCAATGAGTCTGCAGTTAAAATTGGGGCGTGAATCCTGGCTACCAAAATAATTCGGAACAATCGGCCCAACCAAGGAAACTCAGGGGTTGTCACATGCGGGGAGCTCTATGCAGAAGGTGTGCAAGTGAATTGGTCACTATTTCTGCTCAACCAGTTGATGGAGGAAGCCCTGGAAGCCCAAGCGCGATGGCGACCATTCGCATATAGTTGGTTGCTAATCTTAGTAGCGCTTGTAGCCTAGATGGAGCCCGACGAGAATCAAGGACTGGATTTTGACGTGGTTCAACATCAAAAGGGGGCACGCTACCAAAACGTGTGGTGGGTACAGGAACCAGAGCGCATCAAGGATTGCGCCATGCAATTCTGGCTCTATTGGGAAGCGTTGCAGGAGGCCGTAGTGGGTTGTGCGGCTGACTCAAAAAGCGATTGAAAAGTATAAGGGGATCTCCCAGTTTTTGATTGGACTGCACAGTATCGATGTGCAAGCGTGACATGATAAGGATAAGAAGTGGCTGGAGACCCCCTATAAGTTATCTGATGAAGACTTAGACGTGATCATTGATGATTGGCCAGTCGAATGGAGAGAACCAATTGCTCAGGAGGAGGAGTCTACAAGGATACCATCAAATGCGCCAGTGATGGAATTACAACATCACCAAGAGTCAGACCAGGAGTCGTCGCAGACCTCTATGGATGAAGAGCGCGAGCTTGAAGAGGGAAGAACGAAAACATGCTATGAACATGGGACAATTAGTGGGATCCCCCTGTCATCGGAGGCACAGCTCGAGCGACTACTACTAGCTATAAATAATGCAACCAGTGGGGTGACTAGAGCAATGACGGCAAAGGAGGATGAAGGTTTTTATGCAGTAACTTCCCGTTTGGATTCCTTGTGCGACAATGTTTTGAAGAAGGCACCTGAGGGAGCAACTGTGTAGTCAATTGGCGCAATCGGCACTGGGCTGCTGGTCCGGAATCTACAAATTCCCCCGACTGCAATTGTGACTGATGATGAGGATCTAAAGGCTTCGCTGCAGTAGTTGGAAGTGTTGTCTATTAACATCAATGCACTGTCGTCATAGACATTGGTGCAGCTACAGACAGTTTCCAGTTAGGAACTGGCAGATAGAGAGAAGGACTTCAGGAGTCAGCTATTGTGGTTGCATGAGGACGAAGCAATGTTACGAAAGGAAGTCAAGGAACACAAGGGTAAGGTAGTAGCAACATGGGAAGTGGCCAATGAACTCAAGGATACACTGGAGCAGATTCAGGTTGACAAGGCTAGGGAAATCACAGAGCTCAAGATGGAACAGGATTGGTTGACAGTGGAGAAAACCGCCCTGTGGAACAATAAGGTGCGGCTAGAGGAGGCCGTCGCTAAAGCATGTAAACATGTACTGGAGATGACAGAGGCATTGGATCCAATTGAGCAAGCGAAGAAGCTGGGGGTTATCATCACTGGGTTACAAGAGGAAAATTGTTATCGGACAATCCACTCGAGCGGACGTGAGCAGGATCTCCCTAGCTCAAAGTGAGTCTAGAACAAATAGAACAGACTACTAATGCATTTCCTAAATCTACTTAAGGATCGAGTACTAGATGCCTTACCTTTCACTTTGCAATTTTTTCTCCTGAATGTTTCTCCACGTCTCGCGGTCATTAGATCCAAGCTACAAGACTTGTCAAGACAAGAAACAAGAGAAACGAGTAAAAGACATCTATACAATAAGAGATCTAAGTAAACAGTTAAGCATGTAAACTACTCAATATCATCACACACATGAACAATATTGGTGGAAATCATTTGTATTACTGCAAATAGATGAGTACATAATAGAGGTATAGAACTACAGCCAAGGCTTAACATTGTAGCCCTTCTCCGACAAAGCCAATTGCCATATCCTTCCAAGGAAGTATGAGTTCTCCAATGGGTGAGTGGAGATGTCCTAAGAGTGATTTCACCTGCATGTAGATACCATAGCCTTCCTCCCTTTCGGATGGGAGTAAACTTCATTTATATAGGACTAAATGGATAGGGTATGGATAGGATAGGTTGATAGATGGTAGGAGAGGCTTAAGGGATCTCTCCAAAGGTTTAGGAACTGAGTGCCAACTCTTCCAAGAGGTCAGGGATAGGGTCCCAAGTCAGCAAGCTTCGAGATGGACCTCAAAGAAGCTATTTCTTCCATCTAATTGACTTCGTCACACCCTGTAATGGAGAAAGGTGTGATGTTGCATGTTGCTAGTGTGCAGACTGCGACGACCCTTCAAAACTTAGCACAATTGGGTACAAATCCTCCCAAGATAATTACTTAGTCCAGGTATCTTCAGGGGTGTATACACTGAATCTTATGATGAGCATATTTTGGGTGTAACAGAATGCCCCCCAAAGCATGAAGTTGTTGAATATAGACAGGTGAAGTGCTTTGATAGAAGTAATGGCAATAGACTCGTTGGACGAAGGACACTGCTGCAGTACAACTGACTCTGAACTGATAATCTCATATGAAGTACAACATGGTTTCTGACCAATACATTGCAGATCCATGGTAGTAATGACCGACTAAACACAATCATGGCTACTAGACACAAGCGTAGATCCATGATGAGATGATAACACAGCCACGATAAATACAAAAGTGGATCCATGTGATATAACTCAATACAAAATCCATTGCAACCTCGGTAAAACATGACTCCCCAAGATCTTCAAGTTGAACCTGCAATGATACAAATCTATCCATTTGCTTACAAATGTCTTGATGTTGAACATGGTAGAAATCACTTGATTACTGGCCATTGATGTAAACCGTTAACAAGTGCGAGGGAGATCACCATTGATGTCAATGATTCCCAAGGTATCACAATACATATCATCAAGCGTGAATAAATGAGTTGAATTCGAACACAAGACGAAATCTTTCAATCAAGAGTCAATGATGTAAACTCATGATGAAAGCAAGGTAACTTGCCATTGAGGCATGCAGGGCCAAGGTACCTGATTGGTTTCTAGATTCAATCCTCGGATGATGTGTTGAAGTCGACAAGGATGAATCCATCGAAGGAGGGCCATGATGAATCCCCCATCAATCGACACGAAACACGACAAATATGTATAGGGTAGATTGGATGGTACAGTAACATGCAAGACTGACTCAGAGTAGGCCGACGTGATGGCGGGTGTACTGATAAATGATAGACATATTCTTGAACATGGGCATGGAATGACTTGGTAGTATTGACATGACGAGTGTGACACAAATTCTCAAAGCGATTGATGATGGAATCTTTTCTTTGAATGACTCAAAGGAGTGATAATACTCAAGAAATAAGTGGAATTCGAAGACAAACGGATGATCCAAGTGCTGTATGCAAATGCAGATGAGTGCCATGTTCAAGAACGACTACATACTGCCACTAATAAGGTATGTAACACAAACACTTTCCTTTTTCCCCATCATGAATGATGAGTGCCTCATTTGTTTTTTACGTGCTTGATGAGGGTAACTAGATGCTCGGTATAGCTCATCTAATAGATGATTCCAATCCCAAATATTTTCCGAACCTGGGATAGGAGGGGTTCATCCCATGACGGGCCCTTCAATGTGAAAATTTTAACGAGTCCATAGAAGGTAAACTCGGTCATCATTTCATGTTTAGAGAGTCTGAAAAGAACTAAACGAGACTCCAATGGTCCTTTTTCATAAAGTTAGCCTTAGTGCCTGAAAAAGGGTAAAACAACGTGGGAGAGGCCTCTTCTAGTCATGATTGGCTGAAGTATACCTTTTTCGTAACTAGTGCCTCCTAGTCCGAAAAAGGGGTAAACTATCACCAAGAAGACGACCATTCAAACACTTTAACAAGCGTGAACGCAACAAGTTCGCTTGGCAATCTTTTCATTTTTCGAGAGCCTGAAAAGAGCTTAATGATAGACTCCGGGGGGTGTTCTTTTTCCATGGAAGTTTAACGAGCCCAGAAAAAGTGATAAATCATAACTCGGTACTTGTTCTCATAGTTCCGTGAGTACGAGAAAAAACGAAGAGTAAACTCATCATCACGCAATAATTACAGACTAACTGTTGCAAAAATAACAACAAAATGTTCAAGGGAGTGTTCATACCTGTGATGACCGTTGTGATACGAGAAACAACACAAAAGACCACTTACAACTCCTGCACACTAGAAAATGTGTCAAATAGCCTCAAATATGACAAAAATGGTCAAAAACTATGACAAATGGCCCAAGAGCATCAAAATATTTGAAAAGGAATATTCCATTCTATTTATAAATAGAAAAATGGGCCAAAAATAGATTTCATTGTTTCATTTGCCAATTTGGGAGGAGAAGTACCAATTTGGAGCCAAAACTTCCTTTGCCGATTCTGGGAGCTACGATTTGCCATTTCACCCACCATCAGGAGCAGGTAATCCTAAACTTCATCCAGCAACTTTCCAGTGGATTAGATTTTGTTTTTGGGTTTTTTTATGAACTCATGGAGGGTTACTATGTTCTCAGCTCATCGCAGTTGGCCCTTTCGGGAACTGCGATGAGATTGACTTGGTGCAAGTCCCGAATGGGTGAAGTGCGATGACATCACACTGTATGCAAAAGTACAGTGCGGCGACGGAGTTGCACTTCCCAAACATCAAATTTAATCCAAAAAATGAACTTGCAGAGGTTGAAGTAGGATCTAACAGTGTTTAAATGCCCTTCTTGGTAGGTTGCTAGCAAGCCAACATGGTTTTAGAGTGGCAAGAACAAGAACACGTAGTAGAAGATGAATAAGCTACCAATGATACACAATGCGTGGATGCCTTGAGGAACTGTGGTTTACTCAAGTTCTTTGAGATTCAGGGGATGAGATCCCAAATCCCACTACTATCACACATGCTCCATAGTTGGGAGGCGGCCCAACAATATTCCGTGATTGGTCAGCACATCCTCACAATAGATGTTGAGGACGTCTATTTTCTCACAGGTCTGTCCCGGAGAGGGGAACCTGTACATCTTACTGGAACACGGGCCAGTGACTACACAGTTGATGACATGGTGTCACAGCATTGTACCGCTACTGCTCGATCTTCCAGTGGGAAGATTCTCATCAGGGATGTGGTGAGCTGCCCACTACGTACCATACTGTTTACTATCACTAGAGCGGTGGGTAGCCAAGCCCCACACATGGCTACTCAGAACTAGATGATTTATGCAGAGGACTCCATGTCCCCCATGGTTTTCAACTGGTGCGAGGGTCTCCTCGCAAACCTCCGAGCTTAGCTGATCAAGTGTCAGCGGGGAGAGCTCAAGTAGTTTGGTTATGGGTTGATCGTGGTATTGTTTCTCTTAGAGCGGATCCCTCTCTTGCATCCGTAGGTAGTACTAGATGACAGGGAGCCTTGAGATCCCCACATGCTTAGATGGGCTGAGGTGATGACTCAGCATGGTGGAGGACCTATCATCAGTTTTGGTCCCAAGTTCTTCAGCTGGCTGGAAGGCCAGTTATTCATGGTTGAGGACTTCCCGTACAATGGTACAAATTTCATAGAGGATCCTGACTTGGTGCTTCCTGAGGATGCAGTATGGGGTGACATAGGTGAGAAAAAAAACCCTTGTACTTTTAATTTTGTATATTTATCATTTTTTTTATGTAGTGCTGACAAGTATATAACATGTGTGTGTAGATGTGGAGCCTGTATGGCCGGTAGGACTTTCCCTCCTGGCGAGGAGAGACAAAGCTGGGGAAGCAGTTGTGCCCCCAAGTGCTCATGCTGACATCGAGGAGATGGAGGAGGTATACAGGAACTTGTCCCAGCTGACAGTGGAGGTTCCTGAGCCAGCGATAGATGACCTGCTGAGACCTATGCAGAGGTTTGGGGTTGGAGCGTCCA
This sequence comes from Larix kaempferi, assembly GCA_027924585.1. NCBI lineage: Eukaryota > Viridiplantae > Streptophyta > Pinopsida > Pinales > Pinaceae > Larix > Larix kaempferi. The sequence continues at coordinate 5,020,734 of BSBM01000406.1, forward strand.
TACGCTTCAATGCCATACTCTGCAAAGTAGCGAGGACCGTGGATTTCTTCCTCACTCAGCGACAGCAGGATGTCCGTGCTAGGGGTGGTGTACGGGTCAGGCGTCAGTCCTGATGACACTAGTATACTTGTACTGAGAGCTTAGAGGCTTCATATTTTGTACTACTGAAAGCTATGATGCCTCAGATTTTGTAGAGACTCACTGAAAGCCATCATGCTTTAGATTTTGTACCAGCACTACTTTTGAGAGATATATATATATACAGACATTCTTGGTGATTTATACATTATGTGTTTTAAAATGATGAGTGATGTGATATTATTTACATGTTTTCTTTTATACATTGCATTATTTACATGTTGTGAATGCTTTTACATATTATGAATATTATGTGTGTGTGATGTACCAATCCAAAATGAAGTTGGCCATCGAGTCAACAACTATGTTTAACTCTCATGGAATGTGTAGGTACTGAAAGGATTGAAATGACCTTTCCAGGAGACGTACTCGTCTGAAGAGATGGAGTAAGGTGGGATCACGGATGGTGTAAACCCGTTTAATATGGGAAACCACTAATTGAGAATCCATGTGGATGACAATGTGGCTCATACCCAAGGACATGGAGTTAGCTAGGGTTTTGATTATTACCTGATACTCTGCGGCATTATTGGTCGCAAACCCTAGGAAACTTCCTCCTGAGCTAATGAGCTCACCTATTGGGGAATATAGTACCCAGGCTACCGAAGCAAGGTTACAGGTATGCCGGCTAGCACCGTCCGCGAATCCATAGCGCATTGCCATCTGCACAAGCAGACATAACATGGTATAAGGAGCAAAAACAAGATCTAAAGACACTCAACAACAAAAGCGTCATAGCACACAAAAACAAAAAAAACACACCATGTACAGTATATACAAGAAAGTCCAAGCGTGACAAGTTTAGGCATAGTATCTCTTCAGGTAAATCCCATTGCGGGGTTCACCCAAAGAGATTCCATCATAATCTTTAAGCTCATAAGCTCCCTTCTCCAAAACGCATTTGACAATATAAGGTCCATGCCACATGGATTCGAACTTTCCTACTCCATGTTTTTCGTGCTTCTGGTCATAAGTGAGGACAAGGTCACCCTCGTTAAAGATATGAGGTTCAACTGACTTGTCGTACTGGGATTTGATGCCTTTCTTGTGCGGTTTATTAGCAAGAGCGGCATCTCGGTGGGACTCATCAAGTTTCGCTAAGTGCAGGAAATGTTCTTCCTCAGTAGTAGTATTAGAAAGAAGTTCGACATCCAGTTGTAGAGACGGAATTTTGCACTCTATAGGTAGGACAGCCTCCAATCCATAGACTAGTTGGAAAGGAGTGAAACCTATGGCGGTTTTAATGGGGGTTCTATAGGCCCATAATGCTGAAAAGAGCATGTTATGCCATTTGGATTTCTACGTACCTACCATCCTTTGGACCATAGTTTTCAAGACTTTGTTAATGGCCTCGACCTGTCCATTGGATTGCGGGTAGTAGGGTGTTGAATTTTCATGGCGAAAATCCAACCTATCACTCAGTTCATCAACCATGTGGTTCTGAAAATGGGAACCAATATTGGTAACAATTGCCTGAGGAACTTCGAACCGCGCTATTACATGATTGAACATGAAGAGTGCTGTGGTTTTGCTGTCATTCTGGTATGTAGGCATAGCTTTGGCCCACTTTGTAAAGTAATCCAAAGCTACAATGATGTAACTATGCCCCCCGGCCAAGGTATCCTTACAATGCATAAAGTCAATGCCCCATTTTGCAAAGGGGCCCATGGTAATAACCGGATGTAACGGGGCGGGATGGGTGCGATTCTTCATATGGAAGTGTTGGCAAGGAGGACACTTTTTAATGGTCTCAATACAATATTTGAATATAGTAGGAAAAAAATATCCTGCGCACAAAATATTCTGGGCTGTAGCCATCCCAGAGAGGTGACCGCCACATGCCTCAGCATGACAGTCATTGAGAATGCGTTCAGCCTCATCATGAGTGAGACAACGTTGAAGAATTGAATCAATGCCACGGCGATACAAAGTATCATTGATGATTAAATAATACTTCGCATGGTGACATATATTACGACGGTCATCACGAGATAGTTGAAGGTTCAAGCATTGGGTTTGAATATATAATGAGATATATCCATACCATGGATCAGTTGTACTGATGAGAAACAATGATTCATCTGGAAAAGATTCATTGTGATCAACTTCTGCATCAGGACGGGGAAGGTCACAAATCAGCTCGGCAAACACCAAAGACTTTTTTTACTTGGCTTTCTTGAAAAGAAGATCAAATTCTTGCAGTATCACGATCCAGCATGAATACATGCCCCCAAGCACCTGACGTGTCAGGATGTGGTACATGGGGTTCGAGTCTGTGATGATGATGTGGTGCGGAGCAAGATATAGTGCCGAAACTTCTGGACGGCGATGACTGCCACTAATGAGAGTTTTTCGACATGTGAATATCTAGTTTCAGCGTCAGCAAGACCCTTACTTGCATAGTATATTACATGTTCCTGGGCATTTTGATCCTCCTGTACCAAAAACATGGCGATATTGGTAGCAGAAGCGGCGAGATATAAGATATAATATCGATAATAATTGGGTAGCTGGAGCACAAGGGCATGCGTGATGGCATGTTTGATACTGTCGAAGGACTTTTGAGATTCGTCGTCCCAAATGAATGGGATGTCCTTCTTGATCAGTCTCATGTACCCCTGAGTCTTCTCCATGAAATTGCAAACAAAACGTCTTAAATAAGTCTCCTTCCCTTGGAGACTTTGAAGTTCTGTCACATCAGTCGAGGGTGGCAGGTTGATGATGGCCTCCACCTTTAAGGGATCGATGCGGATCCCATCCTTTGAAACGATAAATCCTAAGAGGCATCCCGAATCAACGCAAAAGATACACTTATGAGGATTCAAATGGATATTGTACCGTCTACATCTGAGGAAAATGGCCATCAAATGATCAATGTGGAACTCGCGCTGCTTTGACATTGTGCAATATAAAGTCATTTTAGGTGACTATGCAAACATTACAAATATTGTTCCTAAAAATGAGTATGCAATAGTGATTGCAGATATCCCTCATGGATACAATATCCGAAACACTACTTATGTTAAGTTTAGCCTAAATTCACAAGCAAGATCACTGAAAGAAACATAATCACAAGATAGACAAATATTTACCCTGGGAAACCCTCATGGGGTAGAAAACCTAGCAAAGCTTTCCTCAATATAGATAATCAACCAATACAAGATGTAGTACCCAAGCAAGAGCTCCTTCTCCTCCTACACAGACCTCTCTTTCTCCTATGCGCCAATCACAAGTGAGTGAATGAATGAGATAAGTGAGGAACACACCTCCTCTACTTATACTCATCTCCCAAGTGACTTTTTACCCTAATGGGGCCGACCTCTCCTAAGAGAGTCTAATAACCCCTAAATAACTAACTCAGGGCCGACCCCACATGGAAAATCTAATAACCCTAGTTACTGCAAACTCTCGGAGGAATAAACATCTCTGGATCCATAAAAAAGTCCCGTCAGAGGAATGTACCATCTTCAAAATAATAGGATACAAATATAATATTCTTAGAAGTTACAATATTTCAACACTCCCCCTTAATGAGAAGGATATTATAACAACGTCTGTAGGAGAAAGGAGTCATCAACTACATAATACATGATACATCTATAAATCATTGGAAGCTTTCTTCATACATCATCAGTAACTCAACCAATTACTGGAACATCTTCAAGATCTTCAATACTGGAACATCAACATCTTCAGTACTGAGTCTTCATCTTCTGCAGCACTCGAACAGCTATAGAAATATCAACATCTGGATCCTCACAATCATCAGCATCGTCATCACACGATCATCAACATCGTCATCACACGATCATCAGCATCGTCATCACACGATCATCAGCATTGTCATCACATGATCATCAGCATCCTCATCACATGATCATCAACATTGCCATCACATGATCATCAACATCGTCATCACACAATCATCAGCATCATCATCACATGATCAGCATCATCATCATATGATCATCATGTGGATCTCTTGATCAATAGCCTCATCGTCTGGATCTTCTGATCAACATCATCATAGCGGCATACCCTGCAACACACATGATCCAATTTACAGGATGATCAATCCTTCTCACTTTAGGACATAAGTCCAAGGATGATAAAATCCTAACACGTATATTTTGAACCAAAGGTTCCAGGATGATGCAATCCCCATCACGTAAATTTTGAACTAGTGGTTCCAGGATGATGCAATCCCCATCATGTACATTTTGAACCAAGGGTTCTGGGATGATGCAATCCCCATCACGTACATTTTGAACTAGTGGTTCCAGGATGATGCAATCCCCATCACATACATTTTGAACCAAGGGTTCTAGGATGATGCAATCCCCGTCACGTACATTTTGAACCAAGCATTCAGGGACGATGCAGTCCTATCATGTACATTTTGAACCAAACATTCAGGGATGATGCAGTCCTATCACGTACATTTTGAACCAAGCGTTCAGGGATGATGCAGTCCTATCACGTACATTTTGAACCAGGCATTCAGGGACAATGTAGTCCTATCACGTACATTTTGAACCAACCGTTCAGGGACAATGCAGTCCTATCATGTACATTTTGAACCAGGCATTTAGGGATGATGCAGTCCTATCACGTACATTTTGAGCCAAACGTTCAGGGACGATGCAGTCCTATCACGTCCACTAGGGACCACACAATGATGTCATTGTCAGAACAAGTAGCCTCATGATCCAGGTGGATATCGGTGGCCACCCACCTTTTCAACTGGCTCAAAACAGTTTTTTTGGCAATTTAGGTAATATACTATTTTTAGCAGTTTTTCGGGTCCTGAACTTCCAGAGCCATTTTGAGGCCCTAAACGACGTTTTTTCGGCATCGAATTCTCGAGAAAATACGGGTACTGCACGCCTATCATTTTCGTGTGCTAGAATTGAGATTTTCCATATCTTGTTGTGTCATTGAATAGATATTTCCAATGAGCTATTGTACGCCCCAAACGGAGATCATATGCAAGAGTTACAACCCCGGGAAGTTGATGTACTATCTTACCCAAACAGGGCCCACGTGACTTTTGGCGCTTCATCTCCCAGGGTTAGGTTTTTGGATGTCTAGGGTTTTTGACATTCTTGTTTATTGTAAAAATCCTTCAAAGCCTCATTGTAACCATCTTGTTCCGAATGAGCGTAGCTATCACATCTCTCCTCAAAGATAAGCCGCCACCATTCCAGCAAGCTTGTTTTTCGCTGCATTTTACAGTTTTAGTTAATTTCCGTATTGAATAGAAAACCAGTTTTACTGTACTCTATTATTTTGTGTTAAGCATCTGGTAATAATCTGTATTCATTTTGTTCTGCTCATAAAATACGGATCAGTGGTATCAGAGCGGTCTACTCCTTGTCGTCTTAATGCATGTCCCCAACGAGGTCAGGGTACAAAGAATTGGGTCTCGAGCTTGTTTCTCTTGAGGACAAAAGCTCTTTCACGCCCAAGCGACCTCTCATGGAAGGAGACAAGAAAGATGATGAGACAGGAGATCCTTTCAAAATGTTGCTTGAGGAAGCCTTCACGCAATAGAGGAACGAGATGATAGATAGTTTCATGCAAATCCTTCGGAAACTACCAACAAGCGATGCATCTTCCTTGAGCGGAGGCACCGCCCCCTTCAAGGTACAAATCAACTTCGATATTCCTATGTTTGAAGGTCAGATAGACGTAGATATTGTAGATAAGTGGTTGAATCTACTAGAAGGCTACTTTTCTGTCCATAACTTCTCAAATAGTGAAAAGATTACTTTTGCGCTCCTCAAAGTCGTTCCCCATGTCAAAGATTGGTGGGAAACTGTCTGCGAACAAAAGGACACAGATGAAACCTTATTATTTTTAGTCACGGCCACCTGGGAATCCTTCAAGGATGCTATCAAGGAACAATACTACCCTGTTTGAAGTTAGGACGACTTGTATACCAAATGGACCATGCTGTGATAGGAAAAAGACCAAGCAGTGTCAGAGCAACATCTGGTGCTCAAGTATCATGGTGGTATGCATAGATACATCTAGACTGAAATGGAATTTATGGACATCTCTTCCTTGGGCGTGGCCTACCGATATGCCGTCAAAATCAAGCAGAAGCTCAAACAAAAGACGCGGCAGTTTGGGCTTGGGAACCCCTCACAGCAAAAGACAGGAAAGGGCGGCCCCAACCCATAGAATAAAGGACAAAGCAAAGATGGTTACTATCAGGACAACCAGTCCAAACTATAAGCAAAGAAGGACACCGGAAAGACAAAGAAAGATACCAGTAAGTGGTGCGACTTCCATAAGAGCCCTTAGCATAACACTGCTGACTGTCGCTCAAAGCAGTCACTGGTGGCCAAAGTGAAAGCATTTGAATCATATGCAGATTCTGACTCTGAGTCCGAACCATAAAGGGGAAGACGTATCATTGATCTAGAACCCAGTGCGACCATTTCTACCACCAAGCTCCAGCTTGATGGGCCAGACGAGCCAGAGAAAGGAGAACACCTCTTCCATTCACAAATGTGGGTGAAAGGAAACCTGCTACACTTCATCATTGATAACAGTAGCCAGAAGAACCTCATCTCAATAGAGGTCATCAAGCACCTGGCCCTTCTGACAACACCGCACCCACAACCCTACACCATTGGATGGCTCCGCAAAGGAAGTGATCTCCACGTCAGCCAATAGTGCCTACTGTCGTATGACATCAAGCCCTTCAAGAACAAGGTATTGTGTGATGTTGCTCCTCTCAAAGTTTTATATGTTCTTTTGGTCCAACCTTATTTATGGAAACGTCATGCTTTATATGAGTCTAGGCCTTGTAGTGTTATTATTTCTTTGAACAGGGAATTGTACAGGATACCCGAGGCAACCCCTCCTATTGTTATTTCCTTGATCTCTGCCAAGCAATGCAGGAAGGTCATCTCTCAGACAGGGAAATTTGTCTTCTTCATGATTCGCTCTCAAAATAAGAGAAAGATCACAGTCACATCCAGGGCCTCTGTGACCAATATCTCACACAACAGAAGCAAGTGGATAAGGTGGTGGAAGAATACTCAGATATCTTCTCCTCTCCTACCAGGGTACCTCTTCACTGCCACGTCAAGCATTCGATCGATATGACCACAGGCGCACCGCTACCCAATGGGCTAGTCTATCGCCGCTCTCCATTGGAAAATGAGGAGATCAAGAGTCAGATCCAAGAATTGCTCCAAAAGGGGCACACTTGTTGTTAACACCCAAAAATTGTTCACTGTCTCATCTACCACATTATATGGCTCATTTGTCCATTTTCCTACCATATTTCCCTTAAAAACCCCAAAAATCCCATTAAAAAGCCTCCAAAGGGCCTAAAATGCCTCCAAAAGGCCACAAAACCATCAAAATAGCCTAAAAAAGGCTAAAAAACCCCCTTTTTCCTCCAAAAATAGCAAAATCCCCTAAAAAGGGAATAAAAAATATAAAATAATGAGGAAAAGGAGGAAAAAACCCTATACAGCTGCATAAAACCATGTGTTTCCTAAAACCATGGGTCAGCACTCCACCACCAAAAAACTATAAATAGGTGATGGAGATCCCTTATTCCATATCCACAATCACAAGCACCCTTACTTTGCCAAAATCTCTCTCGAAACCCTAGTTCACCATTGAACTACTTTCACCTTGAGAGCCACTTTTGGCCCATTCCCATCATTGGAGAAGGAGAAGGAACATCTTGAAGCTTGGAGCATCCTCTTGGACACTGCAAAGGGCTTCATCAAACCTTCTCATTGAAGGTAATATCAATACAAAAAGCCATTCTTTCAATTTGATGTTTATGTTTCATGCATGCTTTAGAAGTAATTTAATTTTTGTTTTAGCTTAATTAGTTTAATATACTGAACTGCTACTAAGGAGTCCATTCTCCTTAGTAGGTGCTCATTTGCACAAGCTAGGGGTAAAACCCTAGCTACAGTTTTGGCGACTCCCCTAGATTTTGAATTTCTGGTTTCCGTTTTGAATTTTTTTACTTTCGGCTGTCCCTTTCGGCCGCTGCATACCGCGTCTTTTCCCTCTACAGTCGCGTCCTGACCGCGCCTTTCAGGCCTTTACCTGCGATCCGACCGCGGCTCTCAGACTGCTTCCGACGCCCTGCCGGCGGATTCAAGTCTGTTACCTGCGATCCGACCGTGGCTAATCAGCCTGTTTGCCGCGATCTGACTGCGCTTGTCGGCCTTTTTCCGGCGTCCCGACTGCGGCTTTCTGCCTCTTTCGTGCGTCCCGACTGCGCCTGTTAGCCCTTTTGCCGCGACCCGACTGCGTCTTGTTCCCTATTTCCTGCGTCCCGCCTGCCTCTGTTGGCCCGATAGCCGCGACCTGACCGCCGCTGTTTCCCTCAAACCCGCGGTCGGCCTGTTCTGATTTGCCACAGACCCGCGGTCTGATTTCTGCTCTTTTCCTGTTTTGAGCCCAGCCCCTTTTGCTGCAATATTTTCTGCATCTGAACAGCCCTCTGTCCCACCTGCAGCCTCACTACCTTACAGCCTTTCTGCAACATAATTTCTGTGCCCTTTACAGAATTCTTTTAAAATTTCGTTATTTTTAATTCAGAAAATTTTGCAAGTTAAAATTTCAATTTCAGCATTATTGATAGTTGGAAGTTGCACCCCTTGTGGCACTTCTATATTTTGGGTTCATCACCTCACGAGCACACACTCTGTCACATAAATCAAGTGAGCCTTAAAAAGTACCTAATTGAACCAACATTCTAACCCCACTTGGGGAACACAAAAGAATCATTGTAGTTAGGTAGGGTCGGGGGGATAGGCTTCCAATAACACCCCTCGGTCACTTTCACTTGAGACATAGTTGTTGTCCAAATAGGGAACCAAAATCCCCTAGTACTTTTTGGCACGGTCACGACTAGTTTGTCAGAGGGCCTCTCCCTTAGGAGGGTTGAAGTCGGGAGACTGGTTCCGGAGGCCTGAGTGGAATACCGCACTCCATTCAGTAACCGAAGGGCTACCTTTCGCGGTTCGCGGGATATCCCTGTATAGGGGTATTGCGGTCAACGAACTAAACGGCAGATTCACCTTTCTGGACGTGTCATGAACGGGGTATCTTAGTTGCCATTCTTCTAGGATTGACTACCCGGTGTCCCTCCCGGTAGGGGGATATCATAGCCACTTGGCTTTCCTACTCATATTGTCTGACTTGGATTTCATCACCTTGCAGAGGATATGTTTAGTTGAGTCAGAATACTTTTAGTTAGGTGTTTGCATGCTCCTTTACCTCCCTTCGGTCTAGTGAGTCCACCATTTTTTCTTTTTAGGAAACCTGCTGCTTGTTGGTATTCTGACCATCTTTGTTGGTACTCCACCCATTGTAGCACAGCTGTTGCAGTGGGTGTTTTGAGTTGGTTGTTGGCCTGAGTGCCTTGCCTTTTAGCTCTCCTTCTGCACACTCGGTTGCATTAGGCCTTTTTTGAGCTATTTTTACTCACCTCAACCCACAGAGATTAGACACCATTTGTCACCATTGAGTCCCCGAGACATTCTCGGCGCCTCAGGGGCGAGCCCCCACAGCACGGTTCTCTTGACACCACTCGTCATAGATTCCGATCATCATCCGTTGATACCACCCATCACAGATCTAGAGCCTTGTCACTTGACTCCACTCGTCAGCGACGTAGGTCTCCGTCACCAGATAGTGACGCACCTTACTTTACCTCTGATTCTGACGAAGAGTCTGAGAACCCTATTTATACTGCCCCTACTAGCCCCATGGCTGGCACGACTTCCACTCCATTCGTTATAGGGACCATTGGTGGCACATCCACCACTACACCAGTTACTACACCTATTTTGGGTATGCCCTCCATGGGGAACCCATCTACCGTTCCCCTCACGGTACCTATTCCCGCAGCGGGAATCCCTATCCCCACTACATCAGTGGCTCACACTACCAATGGTGGTGCTGGACCATCCTCCACTACCTCAGTTCCCCCACTTGGGGGCACCACCTCACATCTTGTCCCTCCACTTGGGGGCACTGGCCCCAACTTGGTCCAAAGCACTACTGTGTCACACCCTTCTTCCAGTTTGCCATTCATGGCTAGCCTCAACCTACCTGACCTGGCCAGATTGACCAACGATCCTATTCGACACGACCCTACGTGGCCTCATATGCCTACCAAGCTCCCCTCTGATATCCCTAAGTTCGAGGGGAAGGCTGGTGAGGACCCACAAAACCATATCATGTCTTTCCACCTATGGTGTTCCTCTAACTCCATCGTGGATGACTCTGTTCGCCTCCGTCTCTTACAGCGCACCTTCACTGGCTCTGCAGCCAAGTGGTATATCGAGCAACCTCATGGGACCCACGCCACCTTTGCTTCCCTTGCCTCGACCTTCCTGCAGTTCTTCCAGTTCCCTGTCCGCTATGACGCAAGCGTTGAGATCCTTCTATCTTGTAGACAAAACACGGCTACCCATATCACGGACCACATCCATGAGTGGCGTCGACGCCGTAGCTTATGCAAGATTAAACTAGACGACCGTATCTTCCTAGATTGGTTCCTCAAATCCCTTCTCCCTGTTATTGCTAAGGATGTAGCCTCAGAAAGACCCCAGTCTGAAGAAGAAGCCATCCTTAAGGCCCAACAGTTCGACCTCATTTATGCCCAATCGGGTTACCTTTATACCATTATACCTGATGCCCCTCGCGGCGAGTCCTCCCAGCATGATGCACCGGGGGCATCCCACGCTGCAGATGGTATCATTGGCCGTGTTTCTTCACATCCCCAACCATTTTCTATAGCACGTCCTACCCCTGGCCCCGACCTGTCGCGGGCTACCTCATAGTCTGGAGCAACCAACTCATATGCTCCCATGACACACCACCATTCCCATGGACCCTCATGTCCACCTCAGTGCTTCGGGTATGCGACTCCTGCTTATGCTCCTCCAGTCGCCCCTCAGCCTTACTACCATCAGCAAGCTGCCTCAGCTCCTGCGCCTTCACAAGCCCCACCATCTTATTATCCGCCACAGGCAGCCCCTGCGGCACATCCACAACCGGCTCCACAGTCTTATCAGCAACCCCCTCCAGTTGCTGCACCTGCTCAGCCTCAACCTACATATCATCCTCCGCAGCCTGCTCCAGCACCTGTGCAACCTCAAAATCCACCTGCTTCCCAAGGGCAAGTTTACGCCCAACAAAACCCGCAGCAAAACCAGAACAACCAACGAAACTAGGGCCAACAGAACCGCGGCAAGGGCCGTAATCGGGGGAACAACCAACCTGCAGACCAAGCTGGTCAACCGGCTAATCCTCCCGACAACAACAACGCGGCCCCCGCTAATCAAAACCCTGATCGCCCACCCAAGCAGGCTAAAAACCCCAATTTGCGAACGAACCACCCTTGTTCTATTTGCGGGGTCTATGGACACTACACACATGCTTTCCCACACTTGGAGCGAGCCCGGCAACTCTGGGTTGACGAGGCCCATCGCCAAGGGCATGCGGCTCCCCAAGCGCCACCCAACCCCCCCCAACCTCAACAACCCCCTTTGGTGCTGCAAAATCCCTTACCGACCCAAGGCGTAGTGAACACTCAGCCGTTGGCTCCCCATCAAGCCAATGCGCCCCAACAACAACAGATCACTTACGCTGCTCCTGATCAACCCATGTTTGACTCAGGTACCCACCATTTACTGATGATGTCATCTGCTGACGTCAATCTCCAGACCCGTCGGAACCAATATGGCTCCACCTCTGAAGCCAATCCCACGGATAAACCTACTAACGCCCATCCCACCGATCAGGCGTTACGTATACCTCCGCCACCCATAGACGGCGCTGCGAAAGCACCTCGTTTCCCACTTCGCCGAATCAACAATAACCCTAATGCGCGCGCTGCGTCAAACTACAACATTGTCGACGACCTAGCCCAATCTCCCGCAGCCATGTCTGCGTTAGAAGTCTTGAAGAACCGCCCTTCCCAGCGCAAGACTTTACTTTCCGCCATTGGGGGGATTGACCCAAATGATTCGCATTTGATGGCATTTGATTTAGACAAGTCTGAACCACGCCTACCTTCCAGCTTAGCATTCCAAGTTACTGTCTCCGTTAGGAATCTTGTCATCCACCGGTGCATCATCGATGAGGGTGCATCCACATGCGTTATGTCTACATTCGTATGGAAGAAGCTAGGATCCCCTCCTCTCCAGCAGTCCACCACTGCGTTACGCGCCTACGACGGTTGTTCGGCCCAGCCCCAAGGCCTCCTACCCAACGTACCCGTCCAGTTAGGTGGTAAAACCGTCCTTATTGACATAGAGGTAATCAATGCCCAATTGGATTACAACCTTTTACTTGGCCGCAGCTACATGTATGCCATGCGGGCGGTTGCCTCTTCCGTCTTTCGCACCATGATGTTCCCCCATGAGGGACGCGTGGTTAAAATTGACCAGCTCACGTACTATGATCCCAGTGCTCCTGCGGCACCTGAAAACGTTCTCCCCATGGTTGAACAACCTGTTTCTCCTGCCACCACTTCGTTTGTTTCCTCTTCGGGGCCTGGAGTCTACTTAGACGCGCCGATGACCTCCACCTTTCAATCCATCCCTCCGCCGTCATCTACGCCCGAAATGTCTGACTTATGTACCTTGTCCCATGACAACCTACCACCTAATACTCAACCACCCTTGTTGCCTAAACCACCATTGGTACCTAGCCACATTGGTGTTACACCGATCCATACGATCCCCTTCCTAGTCCCTCCATCGGGAGTAGTAAGCGCCCCGGTCATGGCTACCCTTAGCCTCCCTGGGTTAACTTTGGGATTACCTGTATGGTATCTTTCACCTCCCGTTCGCCCGCCGACACCAGATGTCATCCTCCAACCGGTGCAACCCATGGCTACTACCACTCAGCCACCTCCCGGTGTCTCTACCCCTTCGTCCTCCACGACGCCCCCTCCTACACCCAAACCCACTGGGGGCAGAGGTCCACAACCTTACACTGCTGTACCACCTCCCAAGACAGTCAAAAACCCTCCAGTATTTCGTGCTCCTCCCAAATGCTCGCTGTGCGACGAGTTGGGCCATGCGACCCACCAATGCCCACAGTTACCAGCGTTACAGAAGCACATGCAGATGCTCGACGATGACCCTAACATCCCAACTGTCGAACTCAACCCCACTCCCAAGCCTAAAGATAAGTCCCTACGTACCAACCACTCCTGCGCCATATGCGGTATTTACGGGCATTATTCACATCATTGTCCCGATCTCCCGGATTACAGAGCAGCTCTCTATGAGATGAACAATCTGGATCTTGAGACGGCACCACCTACCATCGAGGAGATCTACCCCCCGGTCTCTCCCCCTTCTGAAGAGGTTAATATCATCTATATGATCTCTTCAACCACCACTTCAACCACTACCCCCCTCGTCAACCGATTTGACGACGCAAACTTTCCGTACCGATGAGGAAGTTCTTGAGGCCCTGACTGCCCCGGATTATCCCTGGGACGATATGCACCATCGTTCCTATTTCATCCCAGAAGCGTCTTCCCCTAGCTCCGCTACCCAATACGCAGTTGAATCCAAAGACTTCCTCCCCACCAAGGTCGACTGGTTCAAGGACCCTATTCCTGCCCCTGACGCCTTTGAGGAGGGTAACATGGCCAACATTTCACCCATCATCCAAGTTGATATCGCCGCCCCAGGACATGCCCCTGAACTCATCACCTTAGGAGCATTCTGCAGTAAACAAGAGATTGAAGACTACATAAACCTTTTCAGAGAATTCCGTGATGTCTTTACCTAGTCCTATACCGAAATGCCTGGCCTTGACCCCGCAATTATAGAGCACCACATTGACACATGGCCTGATGTACCCCCCGTTCGTCAGAAATAGCGTCCCATTCATCCCTCACAGTTCTCAGATGTTAAAGCTACAATTGGGACCCCTGAAGTCATCACTTTAGGAGCCTCCTGCAGCACGCAGGAGATCGAGAACTACCATCAACTCTTCGAAGAGTTTCGTGATGTCTTTGCTTGGCCCTCTCCCGGCATGCCTAGGTTCAACCCCGCCCTTCTCAAGCATCACATTGACACATGGCCTGATGTACCCCTCGTTCGTCAGAAACAATACCACCTTGACACCTCTGAGTCAAGGAGCATAATAGATTCCCTCGACCCTGGGATAGGGGGCATGATCAATCATTTTGAACCTTCCCCATCACATCTATCTCAGCACATCGATGAACCCATTGTTCAAACCAACACATATGTGATCCACAATCACAAACCCCATGCACATAGCATGGGGGCAGGTCATTAACCCTGCTCACTTTTTCACATTTGTGATCTCAACCATTTTTGAGGTCACATATCACTTGTAGATTTGATTTGATACGCATAGTTCTTTCCTTTGACCATTCCGGAGTCCTTATGACCTCCGTTTTTCGCACCATTTGCACTGCCGGATTCATTTTTCCGCACTCGTGATGATGCTTGAGATCATTTCTCGCTCTCACCCCCCGATTTTTCGGGTATTTTTTCAGACGCCATTAGTCGCCTCGGTTTGCGTGCCACATCGGCCGTTCTCCGTTTTTCACGTATTTTATATCATCGGATTCATTTTTCCGAGCTGGTGATGATGCTTGAGATCATTTCTCGCTCTCACCCCCCCAATTTTTTGGGTATTTTTTCCAAAACGCCCTCGTCACCTCGGTGTGCGTGCCACATCGGCCGTTACCCGTTTTTGACATCCTTTATATCGTCGGATTCATTTTTCCGAGCTCGTGATGATGCTTGAGATCATTTCTCGCTCTCACTTGGTACAATATCAACATTGTGTCCCGACACCTTGCTGCCTCGATTTGCGTGCCACATCGGCCGCTATCGGATTGTTCCACTTTTGTACATGAGCCATTCACTCCTGTTATACTGCAAATGTCTCGTTATTTTGCCACCATTTCATTCACCCCGCAAGGAGGCCCATCAGTGTTCCCCACCTACCCTCGTTCTTGGTCACCATCAATCTACCTTGCTCGAACACTTCCTCCTTGCCTGGCCATTCCTTTTGTTCGGTATAATTTTATCCCTTTTTCGGGCCGGACAAGTCCTTTACGAAAAAGGCACTTAGGGAGTTTCTGTTAAGCTCTTTTCTGACTCCTAAAAGAACGAAAAGATCGTCGAGCAATCTTGCTTCCTTTCATGCTCGTTAAAGTACCTGAAAGGGCGTCTATCTGGTATAAGTTTAACCCTTTTCCGGACCTGGTAGACTAATTACGAAAAAGGAATACTCTAGTCACACTGGCTAGAAGAGTTCTTCATTGCATCCTTTTATGCTTCTTTGGGCCTTGGAGACTAAATTGACGAAAAAGCAACCCCCTGGAGTCTTCTTACTTGCTTTCAGACTCTCTAAAATTGAAAGCACCCACGAGCATGAACTGTCCTGGGCTCGTAAAATCCACACGACAGTACCATTCCATCATTTCAGAGTCTTCTTACCGCTTTCAGACTCCTTAAAATTGAAAGCAACCACGAGCATGAACTGTCCTGGGCTCGTAAAATCCACACGACAGTACCATTTTACACACACTTCGTCTAGTTCCTTCACCCATGAAGAAGTTTTCCCTCGTGCCTCCTGGCACTTTGATCTATCATCTCGGCAGCACCCCCAATCAGGTCGCTTTTGTTCAGAGTATTCTGCAGTCTCCTGCCATTGTACACCAGCTTGAGTCTCCCTCAGCCCAATAACTTTCCCAGATCCCATACAGCTATGATCCCTCTCCCCTTAGTCAGTTTCATATGCTGCCAGATCATTCCCATTATCATACTCTGAACAAAGGAAGTTTGAGTCCATCCACTCTACTTGCCCAGTTGTCCCCCCACAGTTTATCAGTCCTACCATCAGCACTATCACATTTCGGTCTTGTACCTCGCGCTCCTGTCAAGGAAACATCATTGCCTTGATAGTTGCAGGTCTCCCTCTGTCGATGACAGCTCCTCTATTCCAGAGGATAGGCCCAGAGGTCCCTACACCTTGGACTTATCACCATCTGTGGTAAGTGCCTACGGATCATTCTGAGAGGAGTCCTCATTGCCTCTCCGAGTGGTTGTTCCTCACATGCTCGACTTCAGCACCTTGATCGCATCGTTGAGGATCGCGTAGGAATATATCCCATCAGTTTTTAGTCGAAGACCCCGGATTTCCCCCGACTCTAGCACATTGGTGAGTCACTTCGGAACGACTAGTTATATGTTCCCGTGGATGTCCGGGCTGCGTTGGAGATTGTATTCGGAAGCCATCCAGCTATATGCTTCCTCGAGTACCCATTTTAGTTCCAGTCCAGTGTACCATGGAGAGTATGACCCCAGTCACTATGATCCAGCAGCTCATCAGTTCTTTTGGTACCACACTTAGTAGCACTGTTGATTGTTCCAGTGCACCAGTTCTGCAGTTCACACATGACCCGCTCAGCAGTATGTCCCAGCTTTGTGTCCCCTTTGGACTCTTATGATGTACACAGTGATCATGTATCTTACAGGTCCCCCTTGTCGGGCCTCACAGTTATGTTTATATATCTTGATACGAGCATGGGTATGCCCGCCTCGTCCATATATTGAGATTATTCCTCAGTCAGTATTTGAGGTCATGTATATTTCAGGTCCCCATTTTTTGGACCCCATTGTTGTTATTATTATGTTATATCCTGATACGAGCATGGGAATGCCCGCCTCGTCCATATGATCAGATGATTCCTCATCCATTATTGAGGTTATGTACTTTTAGTTCTTGCAGTTGTTCGGGATCGTTGTTCCGGGATTCAGTTTGTTTCTTCTCTTCTCTCCACTCCCAGGAAAACCATTCATGACTTATGATGTCCATCGGCCATACGATGAGCTCCTGACCTCGCACATCAGGGGGCAATCTGTTAACACCCAAAAAGTGTTCACTATCTCATCTACCACATTATATGGCTCATTTGTCCATTTTCCTACCATATTTCCCTTAAAAACCCCAAAAATCCCATTAAAAAGCCTCCAAAGGGCCTAAAATGCCTCCAAAAGGCCACAAAACCATCAAAATAGCCTAAAAAAGGCTAAAAAACCCCCTTTTTCCTCCAAAAATAGCAAAATCCCCTAAAAAGGGAATAAAAAATATAAAATAATGAGGAAAAGGAGGAAAAAACCCTATACAGCTGCATAAAACCATGTGTTTCCTAAAACCATGGGTCAGCACTCCACCACCAAAAAACTATAAATAGGTGATGGAGATCCCTTATTCCATATCCACAATCACAAGCACCCTTACTCTGCCAAAATCTCTCTCGAAACCCTAGTTCACCATTGAACTACTTTCACCTTGAGAGCCACTTTTGGCCCATTCCCATCATTGGAGAAGGAGAAGGAACATCTTGAAGCTTGGAGCATCCTCTTGGACACTGCAAAGGGCTTCATCAAACCTTCTCATTGAAGGTAATATCAATACAAAAAGCCATTCTTTCAATTTGATGTTTATGTTTCATGCATGCTTTAGAAGTAATTTAATTTTTGTTTTAGCTTAATTAGTTTAATATACTGAACTGCTACTAAGGAGTCCATTCTCCTTAGTAGGTGCTCATTTGCACAAGCTAGGGGTAAAACCCTATCTACACCTGTCCCAACTCATCACCTTGTGGGAGCCCAATCATGCTGGTGCAGAAGAAAGATGGGACCTGGCGACTCTGCATTGATTACCAGGCCCTGAATAAAATCACAGTCCGTAATCGGTACCTGATTCCCTAAATCGACAACCTCCTTGATCAGCTCACAGGGTCCAAATACTTCAGTAATATTGATCTAAAGTCTAGCTACCACCAGGTCCCAATAGAACAGACAGATGTATGGAAGACTTCCTTCAAGTCAAAAGAAGGTCTTTTTGAATGGTTGGTCATGCCCTTTGGTTTAACAAATGCTCCAACGACTTTTATGAGGATGATGGATGATATCCTATGACATTTAACCAATACTTTTGTAGTGGTGTATCTGGATGGCATCCTCATCTACAGCAAGACTTGGGCGAAACACTTGCAGCATATTCAACAGGTTCTGCACACCCTGCAGCAACACAAACTATATGCAAACTTGGAAAAATGCTCCTTCGGCATGGACAGGATCCATTACTTAGGCTACATCGTTGATCAACATGGTGTGCATGTGGATCCATCCAAGATTCAGGTCATCTGTGACTGGCCATCCCCAACCACACTCACTGAACTTCAGAGCTTCTTAGGCCTCGCTAATTTCTATCGCCGGTTCATGTTGGGATTCTCTCATTTCACATGGGCCCTCAACCAATGTGTTGGAGAAAACTCACTATGGATTGGGGTAGACCACAACAGAAAGATGACTACCAGAAATCAACTCAATTCTCAGAACTATGCTATATAAATGAAAATGCTAAGATAATGAAGAATATAACCAACCTCGATCCAAATGTTTGATGTAGATCCCCATTGGATCTTTCTGATCCATGTACTTGAATCTGCAAATTAGTCTCGACAGCCAATATACAACAAGTACATATAATATATAAATGACATTAACATCATCAATAGCAATGGCCCATGATATAACAAGTAAATGCAACCCAATGTAAGATAAACAACATTTACAACATTAATGGACGAGAATATGAGTATTTCTATTAATAAACAGGAAGAAGTACAATGTGATACAACCTCTTGCCAGCAACCAATCTGAACCAAGATCTGGATCAATCCACTTGTGCCTCCACCACTTCAATCCTCCATGAATGGCAAACTCAAACTAGATAGGAGTTTGGAAGGTGGACATAAAAGGTTCACAACTACAAGGATCAATGAGTGTAGACTCATGATAGGGAAAAAATCCACTAGAGTTCTCTTGCTCTTCTTTCTCCTCCCATCCATAAGCCATATGTGCTCAATATATAGTCCTCTCAAAGGTAAGTGAAAGGACACATCGAGATGTTTCTTGGGCATATGGAGAGCCAAAGGTCACCCAATGATTTCTTTTTGGGAGTAAAAAGTAATAAACTAGTGATTTTTACCATTTTACTTGATACCCGTGGGCTATAGTGATGCAACTTGCGGGTACGCTTGCTATAATGATGCAACAAGTGGGTCAGAGGAAAAATGAGGAAATAGTATGTCTGAAGGATATAAAGTGGATCTGAGTCAGTGAAATGGATCCTACAAGCCAAAGAATGCTGATGCTCAAAAGGTGGAATATTACGTTGTAACAAATTCCCCCTAATGTGTGAGGTTAGAGACTGATGCTATGATGGCCGAAATACATTATAAATATCCCCATTGGAGTCGCCATTTCTGTGTTGGAGAAAACTCACTATGGCTTGGGGTAGACCACAACAGATAGATCACTACCAAAAATCAACTCAATTCTCAGAACTATGCTATATAAATGACAATGCTAAGATAATGAAGAATATAACCAACCTCGATCCAAACGTTTGATGTAGATCCCCGTTGGAGCTTTCCGATCCGTGCACTTGAATATGCAAATTAGTCTTGACAACCAATATACAACAAGTACATATAATATATAAACGACATTAACATCATCAATAGAAATGGCCCATGATACAACAAGTAAATGCAACCCAATGTAAGATAAACAACATTTACAACATTAATGGACGAGAATATGAGTATTTCTATTAATAAACAAGAAGAAGTACAATGTGATACAACCTCTTGCCAGCAACCAATCTGAACCAAGATCTAGATCAATCCACTTGTGCCTCCACCACTTCAATCCTCCATGAATGGAAAACTCAAACTAGATAGGAGTTTGGAAGGTGAACATAAAGGGTTGACAACTACAAGGATCAATGAGTGTAGAATCAAGATAGGGCATAAATACACTAGAGTTCTTTTGGTCTTCTTCTCCTCCCGTCCATAAGCCATATGTGCTCAATATATAGTCCTCTCAAAAGTAAGTGAAAGGACACATTGAGACATTTCTTGGGAAGATGGAGAGCCAAAGGTCACCCAATGACCACTTTTTGGGAGTAAAAAGTAATAAACTAGTGATTTTTACCATTTTACTTGATACCCATGGGCTATAGTCATCCAACTCGTGGGTATGCTTGCTATAATGATGCAACAAGCGGGTCAGAGGAAAAATGAGGAAATAGTATGTTTGAAGGATATAAAGTGGATCTGAATCAGTGAAATGGATCCTATAGGCCAAAGAATGCTGATGCTCACAAGGTGGAAGATTACATTGTAACAGCCAAGTAACCAGGGGTGGCGGTAAGGAAAAATTTGTGTGGGGCCTATCCCAACAACAAGCCTTCGATGACTTGAAGAAGAATTTGTGCTCATCGTTGGTACTCTCATTACCAGACTTGCAACATCCCTTTGAGATCGAGACAGATGCTTCAGATTATGTTGTGGGCACCGTTCTCACTCAACATGGCCACCCCATGGCATATCATAGTGAGACATTATCAGATGTTGTCCGTAAGTACCCTACTTACGACAAAGAAATGTACTCCATTGTGCAAGCCTACCGCCAGTGGAGACATTAGATTCTTGGGAAGGAGGCAGTCATCCACACTGATCACAAGCCACTACAGTTCATGCAGACCCAAGGAAAGTTGCAGAATGACGACCATCAGAAGTGGTCAACATACTTGCAGCAGTTCCACCTCAACATCAAATATAAAATAGGGAGTACCAACCAACTTGCTGACTACCTCAGTCGACCTCCAGTCGCGGCACTCACCACAATGCTAGACTGTTGTGGCCACGAGACCTCTGGATGGCTGCACCTCTACAGGATAGACCCTAATTTCTCCACCACCTACCAAATGTTGGGCACCAACTCAGTGGTCACTGATTTCCATCTTTAGGATGGGTTATTGTGTCGTCTGGGACATCTCTGCGCTCCATCAAGCTAGCACGTGAAGCTGATTTGGGAAGCTTACTACAGTCGGGTGGCAGGACACTTTGGCATCGAGAAGACAGTGGCAGTGTTGCAGAAACATTTCTACTGGCCGAAACTTCGACAGGATGTCGCCAAGTATATCAGGTCCTGCACCGCTTTCACTATTGCCAAACCGACCACTAAGAAATAGGGCCCGTACACTCCTCTGCCTATGCCTAACAGGCCATGGGACTCCATCTCAATGGACTACATGTCGGGCCTCCCTTCCACCAAGAGGGGGAACGACTGTGTTTTTGTGGTTGTTGATCGCTTTTCCAAGATGGCAATTCTAGCCGCCTACAAGAAGAACACCACAGCAGAAGCCACTGCCAATCTCTTCTTTGAACGAGTCTGGGTACATTTTGGGATCCCACAGACCTGTTGTGGCCACAACATATCCCATGCTTAGCTAAAGCATGGGAGCCCCATTTTTAATATATTTAAAGGTATATGGGTAAGTTTCTCTTTATAAATATGATTTTCGGTTTAGATGTCTTTGAACATTACTGCCCATGTACCCGTACTTCATTTTCGCTGCTTGATCTGGGTTTCTTTAAGTGTTTGGTTTGCAAAATCTTTAAATTTTAACTATTTTGACATTTCTCTTGGAAAACCCGAAACCCGACTTTTGGAGGACCCGAAACTCGAAACCTGAAAGTTTCGGGTGCAGGAATTTGCTATTTTCATTTTGGGATTTTGGAACCCGAAACCCGAAAGTTTTGGGTGCGGGATTTCATTTCTTTTGAAGTTTGTTTTACATAAACCCGAAACCCGACGATGTCGCATTTTGGGATCCGGGATTTTTGTTTGCGTGTTTTAATAAACCCAAAACCCAACACTGTTGTATTTCGGGATTCGGTAATTAATTTTTAACGTTGCATTTAATTGCGTTCCAAAACCCACAACCTGCAACTTTTGGGTTGCGGCTTTCGGAAACTTGGTTTTAATTTGGTCATATTTTTGAAACCCGAAACCCGCTAATTTCGGTTTTCGGCTTTCGGGAGTGGTAAATAAAAACTTTTATTATGTTTTGAACCCGGTCCCGCGCTTTGCATTGGTCAATCTCAGCCGTCCATTTCTCTTAATCCTACGGTTGTGATTTAATTTGGGTAAATTGATAAATATAGGTTTTTATTAACTTTTTCTTTATCATTTTTACTTGCCGAATCACTACGCTGAGCTGATTCTACTGTGAATTTGGTTGCTAAGGGTTGTTATTGCTGGTTTTTCATCTTTTTCTAGGATTAGTTGTTTCCATCGCTGCATATTATGTTTAGAAGTTTGGTTATTTTGGCTCTTGTAATGGTTGTTTTGTTATTTAATTTGATCCTCCCAGGATTTGCAGGATTACACCTTTTCAATCTCTGCAGTGTAGCTCTAATCTTTCTGTTAAATCAGCAATTTGCATTTGATCTCGTAGGTGAAATCAGGCCACCATTTTATGTGCTCAAATTCTTGTCTTAGCCGTTCCATAGTCATCTCTTTCACCGCAACTCCCATTTTTATTTCAAATCTAAGGTTATGATTGTTGATGTGAACAAACTTGTAATGATGAGCTTTCACGTGCTTTTTAATTCATGCAAATTTCGATTGGATTTGTACTTCTGCATGGATCTAGATCCGATTAGCACATGATATAACTCATTTCGTTACAGTTTGCATGATTCCAGTGTCCAAATCGTAATAATTTGACCATTGTAACCGGCTCTGCTCAATCATTTGCCATTCTATCATTTGGTCTTAAATTGGCAACGAGTATGAAAGCCTTCAGTTTGTCCTTTATATTCTGTAAGAGGAAAATTTTGCATGTTTATGTTGTAAGTTTCTTCTTGACATATTTGTTATGAGCAATATGCAGAATGGAAATGAATCCCTTCATGCGTGTTTCGAGAATGAAGAACTTCGGTCTTTGTTGTATCAAGAACCTTTGTCACCGCCTTTTGATGCAAGTATTCCTGATTCAAGCAGCGATAGCGAACAAGAGGATGTTCAAGTCCCATCTGTCTGTATGCGATTCCAAGAGAGGAAGGAAAAGAAGGTTTCTGAAGAGCCGAATGATCAAGATGATACTATTATATGGGATTATATAATCAATGAAGAATCTGATATTCCACCAATTTCTTCTGACGTGGACCCTTTAACGGATTTCTCTGTTTTTGAGAACATAGTCTCTCATCCAGAAGTCCCTGCGGTGAATTCTCTACAAGCCAAATCATCTGTTGCTGACAATGAGGAGGTTGGGGAGGAATTCTTGACTATGATGTGAGGATCTTTTCAATTAAGGAATATATCTTTAAGAATATCTTTGAAAGGTGAAGGAAATCACGTATTCCGAGAAATGGCAAGGTTTCTTGGATCAATAGTTGGAACAGACTCATTACTGATTTTGGAATCCCTATTCTGTAGGATTCAATTTTGTACTTTGTTGTAGTTTAATATTTAAGGAAGGATACCTCTTGGAATGAGGGGTTGTAATTCAGCAGGAGATAAGACTGAGGATACTCTGTGGCTGAAGTCATTGTAATTTTGGTACAAGACATCTTAATATAGTAATGTCATCTTCGGATCCTTCTTCTGATTATCACTTAAATTTCTTTAAGGATTTCTGATTTTATGTTCCAGATTGTCATCCACTATACATATGATCTCTTGTTAGAAATCTAATGGATACATAGATCTATTATATTGGTTTTTCTGTATAGCTGATGTGTGTATGAAAATATTTGATTAAATTTCTTTAATTAAATACTTTCTTTATCGATTTCTGCAATTGATCAGATATATATATATATTCAATCATTGTTGATTTTTCAATCAACAAAAGGATAACAAGTTATATGTTCATGGTCTTTAATCTTGGATTATCATTGTTTAATTTTCATTAAATAAATCATAATTTAAGTCAGCAAATATTTCATCTAAAGGCATTTTTGTTAAAGGTGATAGACTGTTTGTTCTCTTACACCTCAAGGTTGATCTGCATAAACACCAAGCTTTTCATTTTAGAATAGATCTGACTTAAGATTAGGTTCTTTTCTAAATAGGTTAAGTTAGAATTGTTCACTATTTCCCATACCCCTTTGTTTCCCTAAATTGGTAAACTAATCTTATTGATCAAATCACTTACTCGTAGAGTGCCAGCAGAGGCCGAATATCCGTGGGTGATTAACACACCAAATAGCTCGAGGATAGAATTTCCTTTGCATAGGGTCTTTCGAAGCCTTTGGCTGGGTTTTCATCCCCTGTTGTGTGCCTTGGAACCCATTCTAGCACTTTGCACTTACCCTGCACACGCGAGGCTTCAACAAATGGTGCTAGAAGGAGGGCCACTAGTATAACATGCCTAAGAAAATCGCTAATAAACCTCCTCCAGCAAATACTTCAATAGTTCAAACCTGAAGCTAGTCTAGGGCTTCAACATTTGAACAACCGACTGATTCATGACCTACAATTCTCCCTGTTACATCTGCGCAACCTACAGTTATACTTGTCACACCTGTGATACAACAAGAGAATAGAGGGGAAATCATTTTTACATCACCTACAAGGGGACCCATCCTGTTAGAGCAGATATTGAAAACATCTATCGATAGGGTCTTAAGAGCAGAACAACGACTTGCCGATCAAAGATGATGTGGTCTGGAAGCCTTAAATTTAGAAGATATTCTACAGACTGGTGGTCGAGAAGATCATCAAATTTCCACTACACAGACTAGTGACTCACAAATTCAGTACACCACTGATCTAAACACACAGGATCAACACATAGTTGATCAACAACCTGAAAACCAAGAGTCGATTCATCAACCAGATTCTCCTGAATATAACTGTGAGACCACTCTCATAGGAACACAAGGTTGGCCAAATTTTGGAACTGGTGGTCCACCACCATCTCCTCTGTCATCTTCATCATCTTCCTCAGATGGTGAGAATTCTTCTAGCTCGTCCTCGGAAGAAGAAGAGTGAGAACCTCTAATGGATGGAGAAGGGAAAAATAGACCTTGGCTCGACCAAGGTGTAGTTTTCATATTAGGAGATCAACATAGATTACCAAAGAATCCTGAGAAATGGCTACCTAAATTCAACCCTGATGATAAGATACCTGCGTTGGATAATATAAAAAATTTCATGCAGGCAATCAGGCTTAGAAGCGTGGTACATGAGGATGTAGTATGCAGACTCTTTCCCTATACTTTTGAGGGTAGAGCATCCCCTTGGTATTTTTCCTTACCATCCCAATCTATAACTTCCTGGGATGAATTCGAGAAACATTTTACCCATAAATTTGGGGATTACAAAACACTGCAAGATCTTGTCTTAGATTTATCCTCCATGGAAATCAAAGGAAAAGAAAGGGTGAAATACTTTAACCAAAGGTTTTCATATCTCAAAAACAGAAGTCTTACCAATCTTCTCCCTGCTGAAGAATTGTTGGTACCTTATTATGAAAAAGGTCTTCCTATCCCTATTGCAATGTGGGTCAAAAGGGCACAGAAAGGTACTTTATTGGAAGCATTTGATGAAGCAATCCAAGTTGAGAAGGACATGTTTTGTCTGAAAGACAGCCCTGAAACTTCAGAAGAACAAAATTCCACTTCCAGGAAAAGAATTGAGAATGCCCCTAAACCCACTGTTTAGAACAAGGATCCATTTGATATGACTGACATGAAGAAATTCCTTCAAAGGATGTCAAATGAGATGGTGGATTTAAAGATGAACACTAATGATAATCATAATCAAAACAAAGGTTTTGTAAGGCCACCATTTAGGAGACCTTACCAGCCTCCACAAAATCCACCACCACCAAATCCGGCAGATGGACTCACAAACGATGAAATCTATTCTATTTTTAGAGCATTGGCAGCAGAATCTCAAGTCACCCCTGACACTTCCAACGATCAGAACATCCTGGATCCACAATTACCTATAGAAGAAGAATAAGGTGATCCACATGTCGATGTTGTGGGTTGCTTTTCAGAACTTCCTATGTGTGAAGAAGAAGAAGAACCTGAGGTGGTGTTTAACACACAGAATCCTTATAACACGAGGTCAAGACCACAGCCACCTCAAGAACCTTCATCTTCTCCTCCGGTTCCCACAAAAAACAAGACTGTCCCACAAAAGGATACAATCCTCCCTGAAATGGAGTACAATCTAGTTGAAGACTTAAAAAGAGTCAAAGCAAACATCTCTCTATTTGAGCTACTTAAGATCCCTGTTGTGAGGGATTCCTTACCAAAAAACATGATAGTCAAACATCTAAGAGATTCACAAAGTAACAATCTAGACTCTGTTACTAAATATGATGATCAGAAACCAGCAAGCAAGAGGAATCCTCCTTTCTTGCTCACTTTTGAGATCTTCAATCAGAATGTGCACAACTGCATGATAGATTCAGGAGCGTCATCAAATGTGATGCCTCTCTCTGTTTGCAAGAAATTGAATGCAACGTGGGAGCCCTGCCCAACCCAGATTGTGCAACTTGACAGATCCAAAGTCAAAGTGGTAGGTAAGTTGAGAAATGTTTTGCTTACACTGTCAACTAATCCCAGGATCCATCAGACAGTTGACATCGTGATAGCTGACATCCCGAAAGCCTATGGGATGTGGTTAAGCAGGGACTAGTCAGAGAAACTTAAGGGTTACATTGCAACCGACTGGTCCCACTTATGGTTTCCCTACAATGGTCAACCGAATAAAATTAATATCAACAGAGAACCTTTTATGAAACAAACAATCACTGATCTTAATGATTCAAGCGAACTTGCTGGTTATCTCACCTCTTGTGTAGAGCAATTTACGTTCAATACCTTTTTTGGTGAATTCCCAGCTGATGCCTCACCAGAAGAAAGCATTCAAAACAAATCACATATTACTCATGTTACTTCTATACCTTTCTCTGGTGAAATTGTGCATAATGTATACAATGTAAATACAAAATTTTAGGTTAGACCCTATCTCATGGACTTTATTTTTTTATGGTTCCAAAGTCTAAGGAGGGAGCTAGAGCAGGTTGTGTCCTAATTGATCCTAAGGGAATGAAAATTATGATTGCTTGCAGGTTAGAATTCGATTGCACTAATAATGAGGCTAAGTATGAGGCTCTAGTTCAAGGACTCAAGAAGGATGTTGATTTAGGTGTACATGCGATTGAATGCTACAGAGATTCTGAAATTATAGTTAAGCAAGTTAGAAATAAGATACAATGCTTATCTCCACACTTGGATAATTATCAGAAGATGGTAAAGGATTTAACCAACTCATTTTTAGCATTCACTATTAAATCAGTTCCCAGATCACAAAATTTTGATGCAAACATGTTAGCAAATACATCGTCTAGACTGATCCCACCAGAAGGTCTGTCTCCTCAAACTTTTTCCATTGAATTGATGTACAGACCCTCTATTCTGGATAATGTGACTAATTGGAAAGTATTTGATGATGACCGATAGATACTTGACTTCCTCACAGCTCAGGATACATTCCAAGATATGGACATTGATGAAGCAAAACATGAAAAGTCACTCGCTAATCTCTCAAACATTATCCCAAAGTCAGTGATCAATCTAGAAATTTTTTTTGACTTGCAAGACAAGTTCAAATCCAAAACTAATTGTAAAACTCAAAGCTCATCCCTGAACTATGAGCGAGTCAATTTAGGCACCGAGTAGGAACCATGTTTCATCAATTTGGGAGTTGATTGTACCCGTGAAGAACGAAGGGCCATCATTGCATTGTGTAAGTACTATAAATATGTTTTTGCCTGGACTTATGATGAATTGAAAACATTTGACACTAGCATCATGTTCCACAATATACCCATGAAACCAGAGGTTAAGCCATTTCAACAAAAGCTGCGAAAAATGCACCCTAGCTTAGAGCCCTCAGTAAAAAAGGAGTTGGAAAAGCTGCTCACTGCTCAAATTATCTTTCCAGTCAGGCACACTCAATGGATAGCCAACTTAGTGCCTGTTTGTAAGAAAAGTGGTGAAATTCGACTGTGTGTCGATTTCAAGAACCTGAATTGGGCTTCTGAGAAAGACAACCATCCTATTCCACCTATGGAACAGATTCTTCAGAAGGTAGCCGAGTCGGAGATGTTTTCCCTCCTAGACAGTTTTTCAGGATATAACCAAGTCATGGTTGCTCCGGACGACCAATTAAAAACAGATTTCAGGACCCCTTGGGGCAATTTCGCCTATAGGCAGGAGCTACTTTCAAGAGAGCTATGGTGTTAACACTCAAAAAGTGCTCACTACCTCATCTCCCTCATTACATGACTCATTTGTCCATATTTCCTACCATATTTGCCTCCAAAACCTTAAAAACCCATTAAAAAGCCTCCAAAAGGCCAAAAACCCCCCCTTTTCCCCCTAAAATAATGTAAATTCCTCCGAAAATAGCAAAAACCCTCTAAAAAGGGAATAAAAAATACAAAAAAGAGGAAAAAGAGGAAAAAAAGGAAGCAAAAACCCTATACAGCTGACCTAAACCATATGGTACCCAAAACCATGGGTCAACACTCCACCACTAAAAACCTATAGATAGGTGATGGAGACTCCCCATTTTTCATCCACAATCATCCCTATCCTTACACTGCTGCAAATTCCCATGAAACCCTAGCTCTCCATTTGGAGCTAATTTTTGAGAACCCTTTTGGCCCCATTTCCAAAACATCTTTGGAAGAAGGAGAAGGAACAACACTAGAGCTTGGAAGAAACCCTCTTGGACTGCTGCAAAGGCTCCACCAACCTATACATTTGAGGTAATTTTTAATACAAAAAGAAATATCTTCACCATATTTTCATGTTTTGTTATTTATGTTAATGCTCATGTTAGTTTAATTTTATTTTACTGTACTGTCATATTTCACAATTTTTCTGAACTGCTACTAAGGAGTCCCTTCTCCTTAGTAGGTGCTCATTTGCACAAGCTAGGGTGAAAACCCTAGCTACAGTTTTGGTGGCTCCCCTAGTGTTCCTTTGAATTTCTAGTTATAGTTTTAAACGTTTTAATTTTCTACAATTTTTTCTATTTTTTCCTTTTGGTTGTCCCGTTCGACTGCCGTAAACTGCGTCTTTTGTCCCCGCAGTTGCGATATGACCGCGTCTTTCAGACTATTACCTGCGATCCAACCATGGCTCTCAGACTGTTTTTGACGATCTACCAATGGTTTTCAGTTTGTTACCTACGATATAACCGCGGCTCTTAGCCTGTTTTGTGCAGTCCGACCGCAGTTGTTCACCCCTTTTCCCGTGGTCTGCCTGCGGCTTTCAGCCATTTTCCTGCTATCTGCCTGCAACTTTCACCCTTTTTCCCATGGTCCGCGTGCAGCTTTTAGCCATTTTCCTGCTATCCGCCTGCGACTTTTAGCCTTTCCCCCATGATCCGCCTACAGCTTTCAACCATTTTCCTGCTATCCACCTGCGACTTTCGACCTTTTTCCTGCGGTCTGCCTACGACGTTCAGCCATTTTCCTGCTATCCACCTGCGACTTTCGGCCTTCTTCCCGCGGTCCACCTGCGTCTTTCAGCCATATTCTCACAATCTACCCGCAACCGTCGACTTGTTTCCTACAGTCTGACCATGCAGATTTGCCACAGACCCGTGGTCTGGTTTCTGCACTTTTTCCCTGTTTGAACCCAGTACTTTGCTGCAATATTTTCTGCACCTACACAGCCATCTGTCCTATCTGCAGCCTTACTTCCCTATAGCCTGTTTTCTGTAGTATTATTTATGTTCCATTTACAGAATTTTTTAAATTTTAGCATTTTAATTGAAAAGAGAAAATTTTGCATTTCAAAGTTTAATTTCTGCATTGATATTTTTAGTTAGAAAGTTGCCCACCCCGTGGCACTTTTACTTGGGTTCATCATCTCACACGCACACACTCTGTCACCTAATTCAAGTAAGCCCTAAAATAATACTTAACACAACCAACATTCTAACCCCACTTGGGGAACACATAAGGATCTTGTAGTTAGGTAGGATCGGGGGGATAGGCATCCAAATAACACCCCTCGGTTGCTTACACTTGAGACATAGTTGTTGTCCATTAGGGAACCAAAATCCCCTAGTACTTTTTGGCACGGTCACAACCAGTTTATCAGAGGGCCTCTCCCCTAGGAGGGTTGAAGTAGCCAGACTAGTTCCGAAGGCCTGAGTGGAATACCGCAATCCATTCAGTAACCGAAGGATACCTTTCGTAGTTCTTGGTGTATCACCTGTATGGGGATACAACGACGATAGAACCAAACTGCAGATTCACCATTTCTAGACATGTCATGAACGGGGTATCTTAGTTGCCTTTCTTCTAGGATTGAATACTCGGTGTCCCTCCCAGTAGGGGGATATCTTTAGCCACTTGGCTCTACTATCCATATCATCTGACTTGGATTTCATCACCTTGCAGAGCATATGTCTGGTTGATTCAAAATACTATTTAGCTAGGTGTTTGCATGCTCCCTTACCTCCTTTTGGTCTAGCGAGCCCACTATTTTTATTTTCTAGGAAACCTGCTGCTTGTTGGTATTCTGACCATTTCTATTGATACTCCACTTATTATAGCACAGCTGTTACAGTAAGTGTTTTGAGTTGGTTGTTGGCCTCCTTCTGCACACTCGGTTGCATTATGGTTTTTGAGATGTTTTTCACTCAACACAAACCCCAAATACTTGACGCCATCTGTCACCATTGAGTCCCCGAGACATTCTTGGTGCCTTCAGGGCGAGCCCCCATAGCATGGTTCACTTGACATCACCCGTCATAAACGTAGATCTTCATCACTTGATACCACTCATCATAGATCTCGAGCTTTGTCACTGGACTCCACTTGTCAATGGCATAAAACTCCATCACCCAATCTAGATGCCCCTTATTTTACGTCTGATTCTGAGGCAGAGTCCGAGAACCCCACTTACACTGCACCAACCAGCCCCATGGCTGGCATGACTTCGAACCCTTTCTTTGTAGGGACCATTGGTGGAGCATCCACACCACACCATCTACCACTCCCACTTTGGGTATTCCCTCGATGGGGCCCACATCTACCATTCCGATCACTGTACCCATTCCAGTAGCCAGCATACCCATCCCAACTCCATCAGTGCTTCACACTACCCTTGGCGGTGCAGGACCGTCCCATACCACTTTCGTTCCTCCACCTGGGGACAAAATCCCAAACCCAGCCCCTCCACTCGGGGGCATTGGCCCCAACATGGTCACAGCCACTAGTATGTCACATCCTTCTACTAGTTTGCCATTCATGACTAGTCTCAACCTTCCTGACCTAGCTAGACTGACTAACGATCCCATCAGACAGGACCCTACGTGGCCTCACATGCCCACCAAGATCCCCTCCGACATCCCTAAGTTTGAGGGAAAGGTAGGTGAGGACCCCCAGAACCATATTATGTCCTTCCATCTATGGTGTTCCTCCAACTCCATAGTGGACGACTCTGTCTGCCTTCGTCTGTTACAGCGCACCCTCACTGGCTCTGCAACTAAGTGGTACATCGAGCAGCTCCATGGGACCCATGCCACCTTTACTTCCCTTGCCTCAAATTTCTTGTAATTATTTCAGTTACCTGTCTGCTATGATGCAAGAGTTGAGATCCTACTGTCTTACAGACAGAACACGGCTACCCACATCATCGATCACATTCATGAGTGGCGTCGACACCGTAGCCTCTGCAAAATCAAGTTAGATGACCGTATATTCTTAGATTGGTTTCTAAAATCTCTCCTTCCTGTCATTGCCAAGGATGTGGCATCCGAGTGACCCCAGTCTGAAGAAGAGGCCATCCTCAAAGCCCAGCAATTTCACCTTATTTACGCCCAGTCTGGCTATCTATATTCCATCATACTTGATGCCCCCCGTGGCGATTCCTCTCGACACGATGCGCGGGGGGAATCCCATGCCACAGATGGCATCATTGGCCATATAGCCTCACATAACCAACCCTTTTGCATAGCACGCCCTAGCCATGGCCCTGACCTTTCACAAGCTACATCTCAGTCTGGAGTAACCAATTCGTATGCTCCCATGGCACATCACCACCATTCCCACGGACCCTCATGTCCACCTCAGTGCTTTGGTCATGCATCCCCCACTTATGCTCCCCCGGTCGCACCTCAGACATATTACCACCAACAGGCTGCACCAGCTCCTGTATCCTCTCAAGCCCAACCTTCTTATTACCCACCACAGGCAACCCCTGCGGCAAACCCACAACCCATTCCGCAGACATATCAGCAATCCCCACAAGGTTCAGCACCTGCGCTGCCTCCACTTACTTATTATCCACCGCATCCTGCTCCCACACCTGC
Organism: Larix kaempferi; assembly: GCA_027924585.1. Classification (NCBI taxonomy): domain Eukaryota; kingdom Viridiplantae; phylum Streptophyta; class Pinopsida; order Pinales; family Pinaceae; genus Larix; species Larix kaempferi. The sequence goes on from BSBM01000406.1 coordinate 5,053,166, forward strand.
ACAACCACATAACCCACCTGCTGCCCAAGGGCAAGTGTATGCCCAATAGAATCTGTAGCAGAGCCAAAATAACCAGCGCCAATAGGGCCAGCAAAATCGCGGCAAAGGTCGTAACCGTGGGAACAACCCCCCTCCAGACTAAGGCGGTCAACCTCCCAATCCCCCAAGCAACAATAACGCAGCACCTGCAAGTCAGAACCCTGAACGACCACCCAAACAAGCCAAAAATCCTAATTTGCGAACAAACCATCCTTGTTCTATTTGCGGGGTCTATGGCCACTACACACACGCTTGCCCACATTTGGAGTGAGCTTGGAAACTCTGGACCGATGATTCCCACAGCCAAGGGCACACGGCTCCTCAGGCGCTGCCCAACCCCCCACCACCTCAGAATCAACCCTTGGCGTAGTGAACACTCAACCGTTGGTTCCCCCTTAAGGAAACGCAACACCACAACAACAAATCACTTATGCTGCTCCTGATCAACCCATGTTAGAATCAGGTACCCATCACTTGTTAATGATTTCATTTGTCGATGTCAACCTTCAAACCCATCGGAACCAATATGGATCCACCCCTGAAGCCCCTTCCGCCGACAAAAACACTAACACTCATCCCACTGATCAGTCGTTACATATACCTCCGGCTCCACTAGATGGTGCCTCCAAAGCACCTCGCTTCCCACTTCGTCGCATCAACAATAATCCCAATGCTCACGCTACGTCTAATTACAACATTGTAGATGACTTAGCCCAGTCCCCCGCATCCATGTCTGTGGTATAGGTCATAAAAAACTATCCTTCACAGTGCAAGACTTTTCTCTCCACCATTGGTGCTTTTGACCCAAATGATTCACGACTGATGGCCTTCGATTTGGACCAATCCAAGCCACGCCTTCCTTCCACTTTAGCATTCCAAGTTTCTATATCCGTTCAGAATCTTCTCATCCATCGGTGCATTATCAATGAAGGTGCCTCTACATGCATTATGTCCACATTCATTTGGCAGAAGTTGGGATCCCCTACTCTCCAGCAGTTCACCACCGCGTTGCGAGCCTACGACGGCCGTTCAGCTCAACCCCAAGGTCTCTTAGCTAATGTCCCTGTCTAGTTAGCTGGTAAAACAATGCTCATTGACATAGAGGTCATCAATGCCCAACTTGATTATAACCTCTTACTTGGCCGCAGTTACATGTATGCCATGCAGGCAATTGCCTCATCCATTTTTTGTACCATGATGTTCCCCCATGACGGACGCGTGGTCAAGGTCGATCAACTCACCTATTACGATCCCAATGCACCCGCTGCACCCAAAAATGTTCTCCCCATGGTTGAACAACTTGTTTGTGGTGCATCTACCTCGTTGGTTTCCTCCATGGGACTCAGAGTTTACTCAGATACGCTGATGACCTCAACATTCCAATCCATTCCACCCCCGTCACCAGCGACCGAAATATCTGACCTATGTATCCTTTCCCACAATGCACAAACACCCAACAATCAACCGCCCTTGTTACCCAAACCACCATTGGTACCTAGTCATATTGGTGTTACACACATCCACACAATCCCCTTCCTATTCCCTCCCTTGGGAATAGTAGGTGCCCCGGTTATGGCTACTCTCAGCCTCCCCGGGTTAACCTTAGGACTACCCGTGTGGTATATTTCGCCTCCCGTTCCCCCACCGACACTAAATGTCATCCTACAACCGGTGCAACCCATCGCCACTACTAGTCAACCACCCCCCGGTGTCTCTACTCCTTCCTCATCCACCAATCCACCCCCCATTATCAAGAACACTAGGGGAATATGCTCACAACCATACACTGCTATACCCTCGCCCAAAATAGTTAAACCCCCCCCGTGTTTCGTGCTCCTCCTAAATGCTCGTTGTGTGATGAGTTAGGTCATCCTACCCATCAATGTCCACAATTACCTGCATTACAAGGGCACATGCAAATGCTTGACGACAACCCCAACATCCTGGTTGTCCAACTCGATCCAGCCCCTAAGCCTCGTGATAAATCACTACATACCAACCACCCTTGTGCAATATGCAGTATGAGATGAATAATTTGGACCTTGAGATAGCGCCCCCCACAATTGAGGAGATCCAACCCCAGTATCACCCTCATCCGGCGAGATTAATACCATCTATATGATCTCTTCTACTACCACTCCCTCATCAACCGATTTGAAAACTTAAAGTTTCCGCAATGATGAGGAGATTCTAGAGGCTCCCACTGCGCTGGATTACCCCTGGGAGGATATGCACCGTCATTCCTACTTCCTCCCAGATGAGTCCTCCTCCACCACAGCCACCCAATTTGCGGTTGAGTCCAAAGATTTCCTCCCCACCAAAGTCGACTGGTTTAAGGATCCCATTCCGACTCTCGATGCCTTTGAGGAAGGTAACATGGAAAACATCTCACCCGTCATCCACATCGATATCTCCTACCCACCTGGTACCCTTGAAATCATTACATTAGGTGCCTCCTGCACTGAGTACGAGATCGGAGAGTACAAAAAACTTTTCCAAGAGTTCCACGATGTCTTTTCCTGGTCCTATACCGAAATGCCTGGTCTTGACCCCGCTATCATAGAGCACCACATTGACACATGGCCAAAAGGCCACCCCTTGCACAACCCCCGTAATGGGTTGTGTCTTAAACGCTTTTATCCTTAACAATCCGACGGACCCACTGGTCCGTATTGTATAGTTTGATTTCTTTTTGTTTTTCAATTTTTTCCCTTCACGTCGCCATCTCGATTTGTGCACCAAATCGGCCGTTGTTAGTTTTTAGCATTCCTTATACCATCGGATTCAGTTTTCCACACTTGTGATGATGCTTGAGATCATTTCACGCTCTCACCCCCATATTTTTTGGGCATGTTTTACCAGCCCCTAGTCATCTTGGTTTATGTGCCACCTTGGTCGTTATCCTTTTTTGACACTTTTTACATCGCCCGATTCAGTTTTCCACGCTCGTGATGATGCTTGAGATCATTTCTCACTCTCACTAGGTACAATTTCAACATTGTGTCCCGACACCTCATTGCCTTAGTTTGCGCACCACATCGGCCACCATTGGATTGTTCCACATTTTTTACATGAGCCATTCACTCCATTCATACTGCCCTTATTTCATTATTTTGTCACCAGTCATCATCCCGCAAGGAGGCCCACCAGTGTTCCCCCCCACCCTTGTTCTTGGTTCTCATCAATGTTCCTTGATTGAGCACTTCCTCCTTGCCTGGCCATTCCTTTTGTTCGGTATAATTTTATCGCTTTTTTGGGCCAGACAAGTCCTTTATGAAAAAGGCACTTAGGGAGTTTCTGTTAAGCTCTTTTCTGACTCCTAAAAGAATGAAAAGATTGTCGAGCAATCTTGCTTCCTTTCATGCTCATTAAAGTACCTGTAAGGGCGTCTATCTGGTATAAGTTTAACCCTTTTCCGGACCTGGTAGACTAATTACGAAAAAGGAATACTCTAGTCACACTGGCTAGAAGAGTTATTCATTGCATCCTTTTATGCTTCTTCAGGCCTTGGAGACTAACACACGAAAAAGCAACCCCTCGGAGTCTTCTTATCGCTTTCAAACTCTGTAAAATTGAAAGCAACCACAAGCATGAACTGTCCTGGACTCGTACAACTCCACACAACAGTACCATTCCATTATTTCAGAGTCTTCTTATCGCTTTCAGACTCCTTAAAATTGAAAGCAATCACAAGCATGAACTGTCCTAGGCTCGTATAAATCCACACGATAGTACCATTTTGAACACACTTCTTCTAGTTCCTTAACCCCTGAAGAAGTTCCCCCCGTGCCTCTCGGCACCATGATCGATCATCTTGATAGCACCCCCAATAAGGTCGGCTTTGTTCAGAGTATTCTGCAGTCTCCTGCCATCTTACACCAACTTGAGTATCACTCATCCCAGTCACCATACTTGATCCATTACATCTATGATCCCTTTCCCACCAGTTAGTTTCATATGTTGCCCGATCATTCCCGCCATCATACTTTGAACAAAGGAAGTTTGAGTCCACCCACTCTACTTGCCCAGTATTCCTTACCCCCACAGTATGTGAGTCCTACCATCAGTACTCTCACCCTTTGGTTCTCCACCTCATGCTCCTATCAAGGAAACATCATTTCCTTGCTAGTTGCAGGTCTCCCTCTATCGACGATAGCCCATCTATTCCATAGGATAGACCCAGAGGTCCCTACGCCTTGGTCTCATCACCATTTGTGGTGAGTGCCTATGGACCATTTTGAGAGGAGTCATCAGTGCCTCTTCGAGTGGTTGTTTCTCACATGCTCGACTTCAACACCTTGATCGCATCGTTGAGAATCGTGCAGGGTATATATCCCTTTAGTTATTGGTCAAAGACCCCAGATCTCCCCCGACTCTAGCACATTGGTGAGTCCCCTCGGATCGCCCAGTTATGTGTTCTCGTGGATGTCCGGGTTGCGTTGGCAATTGTATTCAGAAGCCATCTAGTTATATGCTTACTTTAGTACCCAGTTCAGTTCCAGTTCAGTGTACCATGGAGGGTATGACTCCCCATCACTCTAATCCAGCAGCTCATCAGTTCCTCTGGTACCACACTTAGCAGCACCATTATTATTCCAGTGTATTAGTTCTTCAACTCAGCCATGGTCATCCCAGCAGTATGTCCCAGATTTGTGTACCCTTTGGATCCTTATGATGTACACAGTGGTTCTCCATGTATCCTTCAGGCCCCCATTTTTGGGCCTCATTGTTATTTTTTTATATATATCTAGATACGAGCATGGGAATGCCTGCATCGTCCATATGTTCAGATTATTCCTCATTCATTATTGAGTTCATGTACTTTCAGTTTTTGCAGTTTGTTCGGGGCCATTTTTCCAGGCTCTAGTTCGTTTCTTCTCCTCTCCACATCCCAGGAAAACCATAAAAGACTTATGATTTCTATCGGCCATACGATGAACTCCTGCCCTCACATATCAAGGAGCAATTTGTTAACACTCAAAAAATGCTCACTACCTCATCTCCCTCATTACATGACTCATTTGTCCATATTTCCTACCATATTTGCCTCCAAAACCTTTAAAACCCATTAAAAAGCCTCCAAAAGGCCAAAAAATCACTAAAAAGCCTCCAAAAGGCCCAAACCCCCCCTTTTCCCCCAAAAATAATATAAATTCCCCCCAAAATAGCAAAAACCCTCTAAAAAGGGAATAAAAAATACAAAAAAGAGGAAAAAGAGGAGAAAAAGGAAGTAAAAACCCTATATAGCTGACCTAAACCATATGGTACCCAAAACCATGGGTCAACACTCCACCACTAAAAACCAATAAATATGTGATAGAGGCTCCCCATTTTTCATCCACAATCATTCCTATCCTTACACTACTGAAAAATCCCTTGAAACCCTAGCTCTCCATTTGGAGCTAATTCTTGAGAACCCTTTTGGCCCCATTTCCAAAACATCTTTGGAAGAAGGAGAAGGAACAACACTGGAGCTTGGAAGCAACCCTCTTAGACTGCTGCAAAGGCTCCACCAACCTCTACATCTGAGGTAATTTTTAAATCAAAAAGAGAGATCTTCACCATATTTTCATGTTTTGTTATTTATGTTAATGCTCATGTTAGTTTAATTTTATTTTACTGTACTATCATATTTCACCATTTTTTTGAACTGCTACTAAGGAGTCCCTTCTCCTTAGTAGGTGCTCATTTGCACAAGCTAGGGTGAAAACCCTAGCTACATATGGACATATCTTTCCGAGGGTTAATGCATAGTTCTGTCATAGTTTATCTTGATGATATCACTATTTACTCCAAAACGCAACATGAACATGTGTTTGCTCTGAAATAAGTTTTCGACCATTGCAGGAAATTCGACATTTCTCTCAACCCCAAGAAATCTATTTTCGCAGTAACAGAAGGAAAGCTTTTGGGCTTCATTATTTTGAAAGAAGGTATGATTATTGATCCCGAACAAACAGAGGCTATTTCAAATATTGGGTTACCAGGCTCATGCAAAGCAATGCAATCCTTCTTAGGTAAGATTAATTTTGTACGTAGATTTGTACCAAATTTTGCCCAGATTGTTAAACCGTTACAACTTTTGGTCAAGAAAGATGTGCAGTTTACTTGGTCTCGGGAATAGAGAGATGCATTTATCCAAATTTGAAAGGCTATAGCTGAAGCTCCTGCTCTCATGTCCCCATATTTTGATAAGGATTTCATTCTTTATACTTTTGCCACTAACTTTTCTTTTGGAGCCGTCCTGACACATAAGCATGACGATGATGCAGAAATCTCGATCTCTTTCATGAGCTCAACATTCAAAGGTGCAGAGCTTAATTACTCATAGATTGATAAGCAAGCTTATGCGTTCTATAAGTCTGTCAAACATTACAGGGCCTACTTGTTGAAGTATCAAACTAAAGTCATTGTTCCATACTCTGCCATTATAAACGTCCTCATCCATAAAGAGTTAGGAGAAAAAAGGGCCCATCAGATGATGACCCTACAAGAATATGATCTTGAGATCAGACCAACTAAAATTGTCAAAGGACAATGTCTTTGTCTTCTTACCTATCAATCTAATGACCCTACATAGCGGCAATCCGAATGGGATTAAAAGGAAGAAGTTCCCTCAGGTGTTGTTAACGTTATCGATGCTCCGACATCTGAATGGTATGATGATATCAGATTTTTCCTGAACCATGGGTTTGCTCCTGAAACCCTTGATTTTAAAAAAGGAAGGGCTTTGAGACTAAAAGTTGCACCTTATCAGTTTATTGATCAAGTTCTTTTTAGGAAAAATTATGATGGAGTATTTCTTAGGTTCTTGGAAAAACATGAAACTGATGACATCTTATTCCAATTTCATGCAGGACCTGCTGGAGGCCATTTTTCAGGTGAGACTACAGCACATAAGATTCTCAGGGCTAGATATTATTGGCCCACATTGTTTAAAGATGCTTACGCTTATGTAAGGAAGTGTGAACCATGCCAGAAATGCACAGGCAAGTTTAAGAAACCTGCATTTCCTCTTCAACCAGTCATAATTCAGTTTCCATTCCAACAATGGGGACTAGATTTTGTCAGGCCTATAAACCCTACTTCGTCCCTCCAACATAAGTATATTCTTACAGTAACTGACTACTTCACCAGATGGGTGGAGGTATCCCCTCTTAAACAATGTAATGCCATTCAAGTAATTTCCTTCCTTGACAGTCAGATCATCACACGGTTTGGCACTCCTGAGTATTTAGTTTTCGATAATGCATCCTACTTCTCTTCAATTGATATAAGTGAATATGATTTTGAAAAGGGGATTAAGCTTAATTTTTCTGCCAATTATTACCCGCAAGGCAATGGTTTGGTTGAGTCATCAAACAAAAATCTGATTAATATTCTCAAGAAGACTATAGCTTCTCATCATAGACATTGGCACACATAGTTATATAATGCTTTATGGACAGATCGAATAACCCCAAAGGAAGCTATTGCAAATTTCCCCTACTGTCTTGTTTATGGCAAAGAAGCCATCCTTCCTACTAATATCACCATCCCTTCACTACAATTGGCCTAGTCTGTCCAAGAAGATGATTCTTCCCCTCTCCAGCATAGAATAGACACTCTCTTGAAGCTAAAGGAGGACAAGGAAATAGACAAGAACAAATTGTATCATCATCAACAAATGGTGAAAAGATGGTTTGATGAAAAATCTTCATCCGACAGGGAATTTTCTATTGGTGACCTGGTTCTGAGGTGGGATAAGCAACATAAAGATAAGAACGAGTATACCAAGTTTCAGCTCCTTTGGCTAGGACCTTTCATTATTACATAAAAGATTGGTCCCAACACTGTTCGATTACAGACACTAGAGGGAGTTGTAGACACCTTCCCAGTGAATGTGTCTCTTCTCAAAAAGTATTTTGTTTGAACAATCTGGTGCAATTGTACATAGGTGTGGTTTGTTTTTCAATCATTTGTTTTCTTGCATTGACATTTTGATTAGTCTTCTTGTTTTGTTTTGGTTTTCATTAATAAGGCTTCACACATCTGGTAATGGCTTATGATCATTTTTCTTAGCAAACAATTGCTTATGAAGTCTCGACATTGTTATCAATCTTACTTTCTGGCTTTTGATTAGAATTTGCTCTAAAGAATAAATAGTCAATAAGTGCAGTACCTTTGGATACTTTTCACTTTGATCGTTATCTTTCACAATGCTTTATTTGTGTAATTGAGGTATGGAGGATGGTCATCATTCCTCTATCTAGTGTTTCATGGTTGAACGACATATCATAATAACCTGACCAGCTCCGATTGCTCATGAATCCTTTTACAATCACTTTGAATATGAATTTTGTTTAAAATTATAAGTTACAAGGTGGGTGGTCTTGTTATCAAGCCAGCCCATTAGGTTCATAGGTGTTTAAGTGGAATGACATCTTCACATCAAGCCACCACACTTGGAAGATGAATTTCAGTTCTGCTGGAAGGTGGAAGATCCTATTACAGGGTTGTCCATTCATGATCCGCAAAGCACTGGTGAGTAACATTACCACTATATGGTCACCAAGCCATGGTAATTCCTTATAGCCTATGCCAAAGTAAATTTTTTTGACTTTCATTATGAGATTTTGTTGTATACAAGAACAGGGGGGGTCTTATCACAAGCCATCCCTGCTATGATCATGGGTTTGATCTTGGACTGGAGTTATCCCAATATGGTCACCAAGCCATGATATTTTCTTTTGGTCTTATAGCCAGAAGACAAGGAGTCTTGTCATCGAGCTAGCTTGACCAGCTTCCAGATCATGCATGTGAATGGCACTATTTCATCTGATCACCAAGTTAGTACAGTGGTCTTGTATCAACAAGGTTTTATGTATAAAAAAAATAAAAATAAAAATAAAAAAGAGAAAAAGAAAAGATAAAGAAGTATACATAACCCAAAGAGGATCACTAAATATACATGCAACTAATAAACCAAGGTGACCTGTAATTAGGATATCCATGAGCATTTCTAAGACTGGGCCCAGGTTCAACACAAGCTAGTTTTCAATGATTACATCATGGTAAAGATTCGGTATTACTCTCTAAATCTCCTTATCAGATGAGTGTTATCTTTAAAATGGTCATTGTTGAGATCTATCCATTTTCATGTTCACTGTTTGTTAACTGTTATCTTTTGAGTATTTTCTTTGAATTGAGTTTCAAGAAATTGGTTGATTAACATGTTGTATTTAGTCATGATTTGATTGCAGAGATAACTTGTTCTTCCCAGCTAGTCACCATTTGTTGTGGCCACAACAGATCCCATGCTTAGCTAAAGCACGGGAGCCCCATTTTTAATCAATTTGAAGGTATATGGGTAAGTTTCTCTTTGTAAATATGATTTTTGGTTTAGATGTCTTTGAACATTACTGCCCATGTACCCGTACTTCATTTTCGTTGCTTGATTTGTGTTTCTTTAAGTGTTTGGTTTGCAAAATCTTTAAATTTTGACTATTTTGACATTTCTCTTGGCAAACCCAAAACCCAACTTTTGGAGAACCCGAAACCCAAAACCTGAAAGTTTTGGGTCAGGAATTTGTTGTTTTCATTTTGGGATTTTGGAACCCGAAACCCAAAACCCAAAATTTTTGGGTGCGGGATTTAATTTCTTTTGAAGTTTGTTTTACATAAACCCGAAACCCGACGATGTCGCGTTTCGGGATCTGGGATTCTTGTTTGTGTGTTTTAATAAACCCGAAACCCGACACTATCGCGTTTTGGGATTCGGGAATTCAGTTTTAAAGTTGCGTTTAATTGTGTTCCAAAACCCACAACCCGCAACTTTCAGGTTGCGGCTTTTGGAAACTTGGTTTTAATTTGGTCGTATTTTTGAAACCCAAAACCCGTTAATTTCAGTTTTCGGCTTTTGGGAGTGGTAAATAAAAACTTTTATTATGTTTTGAACCCGATCCTGTGCTTTGCATCGGTTAATCTCAGGCGTCCATTTCTCTTAATCCTACGATTGTGATTTAATTTCGGTAAATTGATAAATATAGGTTTTTATTTACTTTTTATTTATCATTTTTACTTGCCAAATTACTTCGCTGAGCTGATTTTACTTTGAATTTGGTTGCTAAGGATCGTTATTGCTAGTTTTTCATCTTTTTCTAGGATTAGTTGTTTCCGTTGCTGCGTATTATGTTTAGAAGTTTGGTTATTTTGTCTTTTGTAATGGTCGTTTTGTTATTTAATTTGATCCTCCCAGGCTTTGCAGGATTACACCTTTTCAATCTCCACAGTGTAGCTCTAATCTTTCTGTTAAATGAACAATCTACATTTGATCTCGCAGGTGAAACCAGGCCGCCATTTTATGTGCTCAAATTCTTGTCTTAGCCGTTCTGCAGTCATCTCTTTCACCGCAACTCCCATTTTTTTTTCAAATCCAAGGTTATGATTGTTGATGTGAATAGACTTGTAATGATGAGCTTTCACGTGCTTTTTAATTCATGCAAATTTCGATTGGATTTGTACTTCTGCATGGATCCAGATCCGGTTAGCACATGATATAACTCGTTTCATTACCGTTTGCATGATTGCAGTGTCCCAATCGTAATAATTTGACCATTGTGACCGGCTCTGCTCAATCATTTGCCATTCTATCATTTTGTCTTAAATTGGCAACGAGTATGAAAGCCTTCATTTTGTCCTTTATATTCTGTAAGAGGAAAATTTTGCATGTTTATGTTGTAAGTTTCTTCTTGATGTATTTGGTATGAGCAATATGCAGATAGGAAATGAATCCCTTCATGCGTGTTTCGAGAATGAAGAACTTCGGTCTTTGTTGTATCAAGAACCTTTGTCACCACCTTTTGATGCAAGTATTCCTGATTCAAGCAGCGATAGCGAACAAGAGGATGTTCAAGTCTCGTCTGTCTGTATGCGATTCCTAGAGAGGAAGGAAAAGAACGCTTCTGAAGAGCTGATTGATCAAGATGATACTGTTATATGGGATTATATAATCAATGAAGAATCTGATATTCCGTCAATTTCTTTTGACGTGGACCCTTTAACGGATTTCTCTGTTTTTGAGAACATAGTCTCTCATCCTGAAGTCCCTACGGCGAATTCTCTACAAGCCGAATCATCTGTTGCTGATAATGAGCAGGTTGGGGCAGAATTCTTGATTATAATGTGAGGATCTTTTTAATTAAGGAATATATCTTTAAGAATATCTTTGAAAGGTGAAGGAAATCATGTAGTCCGAGAAATGGCAAGGTTTCTTGGATCAATAGTTGGAACAGACTCATTACTAATTTTGGAATCCCTATTCTGTAGGATTCAATTTTGTACTTTGTTGTAGTTTAATATTTAAGGAAGGATACCTCTCAGAATGAGGGGTTGGAATTTTTGGAATTGTAATTCAGCAGGAGATAAGACTGAGGATACTCTGTGGCTAAAGCCATTGTAATTTTGGTACAAGACATCTTAATACAGTAATGTCATCTTCGGATCCTTCTTCTGATTATCACTTAAATTTCTTTAAGGATTTCTGATTTTATGTTCCAGATTGCCATCTGCTATACATAGGATCTCTTGTTAGATATCTAATGGATACATAGATCTGTTATATTGGTTTTTCTGTATAATTGATGTGTGTATGAAAATATTTGATTAAATTTGTTTAATTAAATACTTTCTTTATTGATTTCTGCAATTGATCAGATATATATATATTAAATCATTATTGATTTTTCAATCAACAAAAGGATAACAGGTTATATCTTGATGGTCTTTAAGCTTGGATTATCATTGTTTAATTTTCATCAAATAAATCATAATTTAAGGCAGCAAATATCTCATCTAAAGGCATTTTTGTTAAAGGTGATAGACTGTTTGTTCTCTTACACCTCAAGGTTGATCTGCATAAACACCAAGCTTTTCATTTAAGAATAGATCTGACTTAAGATTAGGTTCTTTTCTAAATATGTTAAGTTAGAATTGTTCACTGTTTCCCATACCCCTTTGTTTCCCTAAATTGGGAAATTGATCTTATTGATCAAATCACTTACTCATAGAGTGCCAGCGGAGCCAGAATATCCGTGGGTGATTACCACACCAAACAACTCAAGGATAGAATTGCCCTTGCGTAGGGTCTTTCGAAGCCTTTGGATGGGTTTTCATCACCTGTTGTGTGCCTAGGAACCCATTCCAGCACCTTGCACTTACCCTGCACACCCGAGGCATCAACAAGACCATTATCTCAGACCATGACAGTCGGTTCCTCAACTCATTTTGGTCACTGCTGGATACCAAGCTCACCAAATCCACTACCTTCCACCCCCAGATAGATGACCAAACCAAGGTCGTCAACCAGATGGTCCTACATATCCTGCGCATGTACAATTCAACACACCTGCGCACATGGGATGAGAGTCTGCCCTATGTCCAGCATAGCTACAACCGAGCCCTGCACAACTCAACTGGCCATATCCCCTTTCAGGTGGGGTTGGGATTCCAACCATTGGGCCCCATGGATGTTGCACTTCCCCTGGTGACCACCTCGACCAACTCATCCCTAGAAGCTGACAAATCCACCCAGTTTATTGAACGGATCCAGCATATCCACCAACAGGTTCAATATATTCTACAGAAGTCTAATGCCAAGCACAAGCAGCGCCATGATCAACATCGGGTGCCACATAAGTTTCAGGTGGGAGACAAAGTTTGGTTGCATTTGCAGAAAGAGCACCTTACAGGGCCCCATCGGAAGCTTCTCCCACTCCGTTATGGGTCGTACACCATCACCAAGGTGATGGGTGACAATGCTTTTGAGCTCAACATTCCCCCCTTCCTTGTTCTGCATCCAGTCTTCAACATGGCTCTCCTTCGACCATATTTCCCACCATTATTAGACACCTCAAAGATAGCAGAGCAGTTGACACCAACAGAGCTCAACCCTAACTTCCTGCAACAGGAATCCAGTGATCATATTGCAGACACACAGATCAAGAGAACTCTACATCAAAGGATCCAACTTTATCGAGTTGTCAAAGCAGGGCAACTCCTGCACCAGGGCAAGTGGCTCACCCGAGGCCAAATTCAGCAGAAATTTCCTCATCTGATGGGGGAACTCAACGCAATGGAGACCATTGGTTCATAGGGAGGGAGGATTGATCCAGGTGGATATCGGTGGCCACCCACCTTTCCAACTAGCTCAAAACAGTTTTTAGGAAATTTCAGTAATATACTATTTTTAGCAATTTTTCGGGTCCTGAACTTTTGGAGCCATTTTCAGTCCCTAAACGACGTTTTTTCAGTGTCGAATTCTGGGGCAAATATAGGTACTGCACACCTATCATTTTTACATGCCAAAATTGAGATTTTCCATTTCTTGTTGTAGTCATTGAATATATCTTTCCAACGAGCTATTGTACGCCCCAAACGAAGATCGTATGCAAGAGTTACGACCCCTGGAAGTTGATGTACTAACTTACCCAAACGGAGCCCACGTGACTTTTGGTGCTTCGTCTCCTAGGGTTAGGTTTTTGGATGTCTATGGTTTTTGAAATTCCTGTTTATTGTAAAAGGCCTTCAGAGCCTCATTGTAACTATCTTGTTCTGAATGAGCGCAGCCGTCACATCTCTTCTCAGAGATAAGCCGCCACCATTCCAGCAAGCTTGTTTTCCGCTGCATTTTACAGTTTAGCTTATTTCCTTATTGAATAGAAAACTAGTTTTACTGTTCTCTCTTCTTTTGTGTTAAGCATCTGGTAATAATATGTATTCATTTCGTTCTACTCATACAATCCGGATCACCTCATCATCAACCTCATCATTGGAACAGGTAACCTCATCAACTGTTACAACGTAATCTTCCACCTTGTGAGCATCAGCATTCTTTGGCCTATAAGATCCATTTCACTGACTCAGATTCACTCCTTCAAACATGTTTTTTCCTCATTTTTTCCTCTGACCCACTTGTTGCATCATTATAATAGGCGTACCCGTGAGTTGCATCACTATAGCCTGCGGGTATCATGTAAAATGGTAAAAATCACTAGTTTATTACTTTTTACTCCCAAAAAGCGGTAATTGGGTGACCTTTGGCTCTCCATCTGCCCAAGTAACGTCTCAATACATCCTTTCACTTACCTTTGAGAGGACTATATATTGAGCACATATGGATTATGGACGGGAGGGGAAAAAGAAGAGCAAGAGCTCTCTAGTGGATTTTTTCCCTATCTTGAGTCTACACTCATTGACCTTGTAGTTGTGAACCCTTTATGTTCACCTTCCAAACTCCTATCTAGTTTGAGTTTTCCATTCATGGAGTATTGAAGTGGTGGAGGAAGAAGTGGATTGATCCAGATCTTGGTTCAGATTGGTTGCCAGCAAGAGGTCGTATCACTTTGTACTTCTTCTTGTTTATTAATAGAAATACTCATATTCTCGTCCATTAATGTTGTAAATGTTGTTTATCTTACATTGGGTTGCATTTACTTGTTATATCATGGGCCATTGCTATTGATGATGTTAATGCCATTTATATATCATACGGTACTTGTTGTATATTGGCTGTCAAGACTAATTTGCAGATTCGAGTGCAGGGATTGAAAAGCTCCAACGGGGATCTACATCAAATGTTTGGATCAAAGTTGGTTATCTTCTTCATTATCTTAGCATTGTCATTTATATAGCATAGTTCTGAGAATTGAGTTGATTTCTGGTAGTCATCTATCTATTGTGGTATACCCCAAGCCATAGTGAGTTTTCTCCAACATAGAAATGGCGACTCCACTGGGGAAAACATCCATCTTGGGGATTGTTTGAGCATTAGTCCATAATTAGAGTTGTTGTTTGTCGAAGCTCTGTGTCACTTATCTGCTGTTGAGATACACTATAGAAAACTTGCTTTTCTAAGTCATTGGACTCTCCATTTGCCAATTTACCTTTCCTCACCTGTGGGCTAGCTTAGCTCTGCCCGCGTATACCTGCCTCTGTTTACTCTACTGCTCATGGGTACGCACAGGTATTCCTTCGACGGTAGCATACAACTCCCGCTTTTGTTGGTTTATGACCTTTGGTTGTTGCTGGGTTGGTTTTGGTTGATCCTGAGTCTTTGTTGGCCTGTTTCTTGACTGTTCCATGCCTTGGTTGTGACTAGAACTCTTTGTTTCTCTTGGTTGAGCCTTGTTGGTTTTTTACCCATCTTTGGATTTAGCCTTGTTGGTTTTTTCCTTTTGAGCTCATTCCTTTAGCTGAGTCTTACTATTTGGTATCTGCCTGGTTGTCTTACTGATATCCTTGGCATATCAATGACTAGATAGTAGGATTTTGCTTGCATTTTTCATTTCCATATATTGAAAAATACAAAAAAAAAACATATAGTTTTTTGCATTTTCCTTTCATTCATAAGAGAAAATAAGAAAAAAATTTGCTTTTATGTATTGCATCTTAGATTGAGTGCTTTCTGCCTTCATTTAGATTTTGATTGTGCATTGAAAAATATAAAAGGATTGCATATTTATTTCGAAATTGTTGGTTTGATTGTGCATATTAGGGGCATTGTTTTCATGGGATAGATGAGTCTAGGATTTGATGATTTTGCATACCATTGAGTCTTACACATCACTAGTTTCACAATCATATCCCTTGAGTAATCACAACCATTAAAATTAACGCTTAATCTTAAAATTGATTAGACCGATTTTATTTATAGGGTACACCAACTAGTATAGGTTTAGAGTCTTGGAATAGATCATTGTGAGTTAACAATCCAAGACTACTAGATGAAACATTAGGTGTCTAACTAGGGAGTGGAGGAATCCATGTTATAGATCAGTGTTCTCAGCAATCTCTACTCAAGCTATAGTTAAGCATGAGGTCATGGGAAGTTGGTTGAAGGGATATCCCTCTGATACCGGCTGAACGTGGGAGATATTTCTAGGATTTGTTGATATCTTGGGGTACCGAAGGTTCGTCCTCTTGTGCTTCGGGATTAACTACCCTTACCATACGACGGATCCCACCTGTGACTGTCCCCCTGAGCATTGGTTATATTGCGGTGACCATAGTTTCCTTACCTAGGTATCGCATAGGGTACTTGCAGTGGTTATACTGTTTGTCTCCTGAGTTAGACGAGGATTGGACAACACTTTTGTGTTTGTCCAGTGGACTTGACCCTGTACATGCAATGAATCTTGGGTGTCTCTATAACTAATTCTATTACCTCCAACTATAGTTTGGGAGTCTCAAGCCTCTCCTAGGCGAGACATACCAGCTCTAGTGTCAGGATCTCATTTATCCACTCTGTTTGTCTACTCTTGGCTGTAGTTTCTCTAGGTGTGTGCTTTTGATTTACTATTTTTGATCGATAGTTGGACTTTAGGGGACGTTTTGATTACATATTCTCCTCGGAGATATCATGGTGCGGAGCCCTACTCTCCGCTGATCCCATCGGTTGGCTGGTTTAAAGCTGGTCGAGGTTTCACGCCGTATTGCTAGAGGACGTCGGAGGGCTCCCTCTGAGTCTTCGGATTCTTACGAGGCTTACGTCCAAGACGTCATGGCTGCTACACATTCAGATATCGAAGAAAAACCTTCGAATCCATCCGATAGAGTTGACCACACTTCCGATCCCCATACTCCTCGTGAGGAATGGGGAGGTGATCCACCTAAGACTCAACCTGGTTCTATTTGGCCTAATCCACTTGAATGAGATCTGTTCGATCCTTCGAATCCGGATAATTATCTTTACGGAATCCCAACCTTACCCAAGTACGAAGAACAAAACGATCCGTTCATTCCTTCGTTTCCACGTAGTTATAGACATAGGATGCCGGAGTTACATGACGACATTGGTCCTATGATCAACCTGACAACACTCTCTTTTGGTATGCCTAGTCATAGTATAGTTGAACCTTCCACTACGTTTAGTAGTCATGCTGGCACTAGTCATGGTGTTAGCCATACTATACCCACTGGGGGCACTACCCTCGCTCGGGCACTACGTTGTCTACTCACACGCATAGTATGGGGACTGGTCACATTCCTCCTAACAATGTTAATGTTGGAAGAAGACCACCTCCTAGGATTTCCCAACCTAATAGGAATGTTATTCAAAACACAACTCGCCATCCACCACCTAATACACATGCCACTACTCGTCAACCCAGGACTACTTTTACGGATGTTAATGCTCCTCCCAACCACGAGGGTGGACATATTCTACATACTTTTGCATCCGACATATTCTACATACTTTTGCATCCACTTCCGCCACTAGTAATGCTAATGTAGGGGGTGGGAATATATCCTACCCACATGGACATCAAGCCACCATCTCTGCTACTAGTCACACCAATATTGGAGTTGGGAATACTTCTCATGCTTCTGGTCACCACATGACTACTCAAGATAATCCTAATGCTGGGGGTGGGAACATACCATACCATTATGGTCATTACAACATGGTTCCCGCTATGAATAATACATATATGCCCCATACTCATGGTGGATACCCTTACTACAACACAGTCGGTGCTGGCCACTAGTATAACCCACCACCCCAATATGGTGCCCAAAACATGCATACCTGCTTACTCTCAAATGGGTCAGGAAGGAGGAGGTTATCAATCCTATGGCCATGGGAAAGCTTATGGTCCATCAGGTCCTTATTATCAGCAGTTTAATCCTCATGGTCAAGCTTTTGGTCCATCTTATAACACGGTTCCGTTTAACCAACCTTTTATGGGGGCTTATAATCAAGCTTTCCAGCCTCATAATCAAGCTTTCCAGCCTCAACTCCCGTTCCTTGCATGCTTGAATCTTCCAGATATTTCGAAGCTCATGAATGATCCAGTGTGTCATGACCCTACTTGGCCACCGGTCCCTACCAAGCTCCCTTCAGACATTCCTAAGTTTGAGGGGAAAGGTGGTGAGGACCCGGGAGATCATGTTACAACATTTCACCTTTGGTGCTCCTCCAACTCATTGAATCATGATTCCATTAGATTGCGACTATTTCAACGCACCCTCATGGGGGAAGCCACGAAGTGGTACGTTGAGTTGCCTAGAAACACCTATAGGGGTTTTAATGAGATCACTTTGGTTTTCTTAGAAAATTTCCAATTGCTGGTTCACTATGATACTGGCACTGAAATTTTATCTACCTTCCATCAGAATAAGGCCACACATATTTCTGACCACGTTCAAGAGTGGCGTCAGTAGAAGAGGTTAGTGAAAGCCAACATTCCACCAGATTTTTTGTTGGAATGGTTCCTCAAGTCTCTACTCCCATACATTGCTAAGGATGTTTCGATGTCTAGCATTGTGACTGAGGAACAAGCTATCTTGAAAGTCTAGCAGTTAGACTTATTATACTCTCAGTCTGGCATTCTGTATGACATCATCCCTGATGCACTGCGTACACATCATGAGCCCATGTCAGTTCCTGGACCGCATGCCGATGGCATCGTTGGATATGCAAGCACTCACCCCGTAGATTTGGTAGCTAATCAAATGCAGAATTTTTCGCTAAACCAGTCTACTCCCGGACAGGTTCACACCTTGTCCACTTCCACCCCATCGTCCGATGTACACAGTGTGCAAACGACGAACCAATCAGGTAACCAGCAACCTGGTGGTAAGAAAAAGGGGAGAAATAATCGTAAGGGTGGAAACAATGGGAATAACAATAGCAATCGTAATACCCCCCATAAGGATAATGCCAACCCTCCTCGGGAAGGCAGAAATGTTGGTGAGGACCGTAAACCTAGGTGTAAGGTGAAGTTTCCTTGCAAGCTTTGTGGGGAAGACCATCTTACTCACTTATGTCCTCATATTGAAGAAGCATTGAAACACTTGGCACAGAGCCCAACTGTGTTGAAGGATCCCCTACCTCATCACCAAAACATGGCTTCGCATGCTCCCACCACCGGTTATGGACCTACTAAGACGACAATGTCTTCTTCCAATACTAGTGGTTATGGATGTGTGAACATGGTTCAGTCAGAGGTTAGTGTTGCCACTCGTCAGCATGATTATGATGCACCACAACCCAATTTGGGGAGTGAGCCTCCCCCTCCTCCTGACAATTCCTTGCATATCGAGAAGCCCTCTATTATGCTATGGATACTGAAAGGTGTTGTTAAGTGCTCTACACATAATCCTAATGCTCAAGCCGCCCACAACTACTCCATCATAGAAGATTTGGGCTAGACTCCATGTGCCATGTCGGCTCTTGAAGTTTTGCAAGCCTATTCTTCTCATAAGCATGCTCTCTTGAGTGCGTTAGGAGTTCAGGATGGGGGAAGCCCCACTTTTATCAAGTTTGATACTATTGATGTCCAACCTCGCTTACCCTACCACGTGGATTTTCAAATCCAGGTGGTGTGCCTTTAGAGTTTTTTCAAACGTACTATGGTTGACGAAGGTGCCTCTGCGTCAGTAATGTCATTAGCTTGTTGGAAATCTCTTGGCTCTCCTCCCCTACTCGCTTCTAGAACCACGCTCACTGCATTTGACAATCGTTCATTTAAGCCACATGGAATTATCCCTTCCCTTGTTGTCTCCTTGGGAGGTAAGTCTATGCCTATTGAAGTGGAGGTGGTTGATGCGCCCATCGACTACAACCTTTTACTGGGTCGAAATTGGATGTATGCCATGAAAGCTGTCGCGTCCACTATATTCAGAGTTATTTGCTTTCCTCACGAAGGCAAGATTGTGACCATCGATCAATTGGATTACGTTAACTCCTTTTCCACAGCATCCACGGGATCCATAGTCCTGCAGGTTACTCATTCTCAGCCGAGAACTGGGAACATGGGTGTTGGCATGTACCCTTCCTTGATGGGAACATATGATTTTGCAGCACCTGTGAATTTTATTCGAACCATTACCGACGATGCGTCTCCTCCTTCTCATAATATGTCATTCTTGACTTCCTATTTTAATGATCCATGGACTTTACAGTCCACGAGTTCCACATCTGGAAACATTTCGCATGTCGGGATGTTTATGCCACTGTCTATAGCTGAGCTTGATTACTAGCATATTCAACAAGCCACTGTAGAATCGGATCTCTCCTTCCTAGACAGTCGAGGAAGATCTCGTTACACTGTCGGTTTGGGCAGCCAACTCGTCTTGTTCCCATGATTGCCTCGATGATACTTTTCCTTTTGATGAAGCTATTATGGAGGTCATGTGTGGTAGTGAGAGACCTTGGGAAGATATGCACCATCGCTCTTATTTCCTTCCCAAACTAGAGCTTGCCGAATGAGAAGAGTTTAGGACGACTCTAGCAAAGATGGCTGGTCACCCTGTGGCTCTTTTAGAGTCGCATGATGTTTTTGTGGAAGGGAATATGGCTAACATTTCCCCAACTACATCGATCAATATCTCTTGTACTCCCGGAATAGTGGAGAATGTCTACATCGGTGATGATTGCACTCCTGAGGAGATTGCTATTTACACTGAATTATTTACAGAACTCCGGGAAGCTTTCACCTGGTCATATGAGGAGATGCCAGGAATAGACCCCCGCATTGTTGAGCACGAAATTAGAACATATCCCAATGCTAAACCGGTTCGACAATGCTTATGTGCTGTGAACCCTAGAAAAGCAGCCGCTATCAAGGCAGAGGTGGAGAAACTGCTCAAAGCTGGTTTCATCTACCCCATTCCCCTTACCGAATGGGTTTCAAACCCCGTTCCCGTGGATAAGAAGCAGGGAATGATTTGTGTATGCATCGACTTTAGAGATTTGAACCGTGCATGTCTAAAAGACAACTTCCCCACACCATTCATAGATCATATCTTGGATGCTTGCGCCGAAAGTGAGATTTTTTCCTTCATGGACGGATTTTTCGGATATAGCCAAATTCAAATCAAACCCAAGGATCAACATAAGACAACTTTTATTTGTCCTTGGGGAAAATTTGCATATCGGAAAATGCCCTTCGGCCTTAAAAAAGCCAGAGCCACATTTCAGCATGCCATGAACTACGCATTTCACGATCTTAAAAATATTATGGATGTTTTCTTGGATGATCTTGCCAGCCATTCTTGCAAGAGGACGGACCACCCCAAGCACCTCTGCATGATTCTTGAACGATGTATACGATACAAGATTCAATTGAATCCTAACAAATGCATCTTTGCTGTAAGGACGGGTCGCCTTCTGGGATTCATAGTTTCGAAATAGGGTATTAGAGTTGATCCTCTAAAAGTTGAGGCAATACTTCAATTGCCTCCTCTGCTTAATTTGTTACAGCTTTAGAGCCTCCAAGGGAGAGCCACTTTTCTACGCCATTTCGTAGTCAATTATGCTAATCTTACCAAAGGTTTCACACGCTTATTGAAGAAGGACACACCTTTTATTTGGGATGAGCGAGCCCAGCAGTCTTTCGACGCCCTTAAGAAAGCTTTGGTATTGGCCCCTGTGCTTAGTCCACCAGAATTCACATGAGATTTTATTCTCTATGTGGCCGCGTCTCAAGAGATGATTGGCATGGTCTTGGTTCAGGTTGATGATGCGCTTGTCGAGCATGTCATCTATTATCTTAGTCAAAATCTAGTAGACGATGAGCTAAGATATACTCATGTGGAAAAGTTGGCACTTGCGGCTATCCATTTAGTCTAGCGGTTACAACATTACATTTTGCTTAGAACGACCACAGTTGTTGCACATATCAATCCATTTCAGTTTGTGCTATCATGACGCCTTATCGGGGGGAAGTACAATAAATGGATTGCTATCCTTCAGGAATTTGATCTCGATTTTGCTTCGACGAAGTTGGTGACATTGTTGGCATTTGCTGAGATTATGTCGGACCTTCCGAGACTTGATGGGCATGTCATTCATGAATATTCCTTTGTGGATGAGCACTTATTTCTTATCTCGTCAGAGAACCCTTGGTATGGGGATGTCATTGTATATCTCCAACCTTTGAAGTTTCCTCCGCACTATTCACAAGATGAGCGATGGCATGTGAAACATCACACTAAAGATTATACTATCGTCGGTGACACTTTGTATCACCGAGGAAAGGACTCTATTCTCCGTCGTTGCTTAACTCACGAAGAAGCGGAGCGGGTGCTTAATGATTTCCATGCTGGGGCATGTGGCGGTCACTTATCCAGGCTTGCTATAGCCCAACGTATTATGCGAGTTGGTTATTTTTGGTCTTCCATATAAAAGGATTGTGTTAATGCTAGGAAGAGATGTCACCCTTGCTAGGTGTTTTCTCAGAACATACACTCTCATCCAGTGCCCCTTCATCCAGTTGTCACTGTCGGTCCCTTCACCAAGTGGGGGGTAGATTTCATGGATTGCAAACCAACTTGGGTTGGGGGGCATCACCATATCATTATGGCCATGGATTATTTTTCCAAATGGGATGAGGCCATGCCTACCGTTAAAGCCGATGGTGCTACAACAGCCCACTTCATATTCAATCAAATTATAACTCGGTTCGGTATTCCGAAAGAGATTGTCACTGACCATGGTAGTCACTTTCAGAACAAGATGATGGAGGATTTGTCACTCAAGATTGGGTTTCGTCAAGAACACTCATCTTCTTATTATCCCTAAGTGAATGGTCAAGTAGAAGCAGTTAATAAGTCTTTGAAGACCATTCTCCAATGTACCATCCAACAAAGAAAGACCAATTGGCACATCATGTTATACCCTGCTTTGTGGGAGTATCGAACCGCAGTCAAGACTGCCACCAGGTTCTCACTGTTTCAGCTAGTTCACAGTTTGGAGTCATGTTTACCGATTGAATGCGAGATCCTTTCGCTTAAACTGGCCATAGAACTCCTCCCTGATATGACGGGTCTTGAGCAACGTTTAATCCACCTTGAGCAACTTGACGAGCAACGTCGAGATGCCGCTGTGGCCATAGATGCCAACAAATGTCATATTAAGGTTCAATACAATAGGTCTGTCCGTCCTCGGCAATATGCTGAAAGTGACTTGGTCCTCTTATATGACCAAGCTAAAGAACCCCTGGGGGCAGGCAAGTTTAACCCCATGTGGCAT
This sequence comes from Larix kaempferi, assembly GCA_027924585.1. Taxonomy (NCBI): domain Eukaryota; kingdom Viridiplantae; phylum Streptophyta; class Pinopsida; order Pinales; family Pinaceae; genus Larix; species Larix kaempferi. The sequence continues at coordinate 5,076,219 of BSBM01000406.1, forward strand.
GGTCCTTACGTCGTGATACGTGTCTTGGAAAAAGGAGCCTATGAATTAGAAGACTATGAGGGAACTGTCTTGAAGGAGCCTAGAAATGGGCTCTACCTCAAGCAGTATTACGCTTGAACCTCTAGTTCAGGTTGATACTTTTGTATACTATTGTATAATTGCTTCTGTACATAGTTTAGATTTCTTTTGGTTTTCGGGTCTGCTGATTAGCTTCTGTTTGATTAACAGATGTCAGCAGAGTTTCCTATGTTCTTAGGATTCATGAATGGTGCTAGCTATCATATGCAGCAGCTTGCTTCTGCTGCCTGGGTTATTTTCTCACCTAACCACCTAGTTGTGTCCTCAGGAGGTGCCTATCTTGGTCCTACATCTAACAATGTGGCTGAGTATAGTGTTGTCATTGAGCTACTTCAGGATGCCATTTCCCATGGCGTCCAATCTTTAGAAATCTTCCTGGATTCACAACTAGTTGTGTCTCAACTGAATGGGCAGTACCATGTGCGATATCCTACGCTACTATGGAAATTCCTAAGGTTAAGACTCTTGGAATGATATTTTGTTTCAATTACATACATACATATTCTGAGATGTGTTAATCATATATCTGATGCATATGCTAACTATGTATTAGATTGGAATTTATCACATTCATCATGAAGCACATAAATATAAGAAGAAATTCATACATTTGTACATACAAACATATAGTAGAACCAGAGAACCAAAATTTTATATACAAATATGTCCAAAAATGGTAGTGTCATACAAAACTGGAGCCCGTAGCCCTAAAAAATATACATATCGATACAAAAATGAGATCCTGAGATATCTACTCTCTACGAGGAGGCCTGGCTGCTGCCCCGACAGGATGTGTCTCGTAAAAGTACTGTACTGCATTGGCTACCTGCTGTAGTAGCCGCACCCAGTCACTCAGAACTCCCACTACTTGATGTTGCATGGCCTCAGGTAGTCTCTCCACCTCTATCTGTGGAACCCTAGCAACCATCCGTGTGAGGTTGTGCCGCAAGGTCTGTAGCGTGTGTCCTGCTGCAGCATCGCCTGCCTCCTCACCCCTACCCCAACGACCATGTCTCGGGAAGCCATCAGGTCTCACTGGGCCTTTGTCTGCGAGTAAACAGTCAACCATTAGCATATGATACTACCACCAAAAATATTTTTTCATTTACATCTATAATAAAACATCCATAAAAATTTAATACACAAAAAACCAAAAAGAGTACTCACCAATGTCTCTGAACGCCGCGTCTGGTGGGAGTGGCATGTCCCTATCCTGGTGGAAGTCTATCCCTGCATATGGGTATTCCTCTATGGAAATGACTTTCCGGTCCCACCAGCAGAAGAACTCGTCGGTATATGGTGATGCTAGATGGCCACCACCCTGTCGTGTCAAAATCTCATCCCACCGGGTCAGGGCTGGATCCCAAAGACTATGTGTTAAAATTTGAGCATTAATTCACAATACTCTTGGATATTTACTGAGAGAATAACATATACAGTATATCAATGCATAACAATCACAATAAGCATGACAAGAATCATAAGAATCAAAAGCATGAGATACAAGCGACACCGAGTTTTCATGGGAAAAACCCTAAGGTGAAAAACCCCACAACTTCCTTAGAGATAGAGAGAGCAATGGCTCAACCAAAGTACAACCAAAATACACTTGAGATAGTCTCCTAGAGTAGATGATCCTCCTCCTCACTAGTGCGCCACTTTCTGAGTGAGAGAAGTGTGTCTTTCCAAATGATCCAAATAGAGATCTCCTGATCTCTATTTATACTTAACCTGTTTGCCCAATGACCTTATGGTGCCGACTTGTATATATAGATATATCCAAAATATAATATATATTTTAGGGCCGACCCCAGACATGGTGGTCTAATAACCCATCGGCAAGTACACACACTTGTGACACTTGTCAATCCACATGACGACACTTCCTTATAGAGGAATAACACATCTCTTATAAGGGTACAATAAATATAGATGAAATACATTCCGAAGTTACATATACATCAACACTCCCTCTTAACTAGGAAGGTATTTCTCGACACAGTTATGCTAGACAAGTCTTCTTCTCGAGATCATCGTCATCGATGCATCGTCATCATCATCATCACTGCTGCTGTTATCTCAACCAATCTCTAACTCTACTCGTCATAGGAAGTTCTACAAAGCCAATCCTTTTTCATACTGAATGTAGGCCCACCGCCTGCAGGTCTTCATCATCTGTGCGAATGGTCTGATAGAGGTGGCCTCTCAGGACTAATTTTATGTGTGGATGCAATACGGGAAAGAGTATCCCAGGAACATTTATGTGCCTAAGCACGACCGACAAGGTCTCCCAGGACTGATTACATGCATCTCCTCCACAATACCTTTAAAGAGCATCCCAGGAACATTTATGTGCCACAACACGACCGACAAGATCTCTAAAGAGAATCCCAGGACTTATTACGAGCATACAGCTCAACCTCTCGGATCTCCAGGACTGATTACATGTGGATAGACAAAACCTTTAAAGAGCATCCCAGGAACATTTATGTGCTGCAGCATGGCCGGCAAGATCTCTAAAGAGCATCCCAGGACTAATTACGAGCACACAGCTCAACCTCTCAGATCCCCAGGACTGATTACATGTCTCCGTAGTAATACCTCATCCCAGGACTGATTACGAGCACACAGCTCAACCTATCGGATATCTGAGGACTGATTACATACTACATAGCAATACCGGAAAGAGTACCCTAGGAACATTTATGTGCCGCAGCACGACCGACAAGATATCCTTGGACTGATTACATGCTATTTGCACAACCTGCTACATATCATCTCTGACCTCCAAGTATCAACCTAATACTCATGATCCAATGGATCATCATCGCACGAGGCATCATCCTGATGCCCATGATCATACTGATCATCATCACTTGTACCATCCTGGTACATATCATCTGGAGCAACATCCTGAAGCTCATCATCATGATCAACCTGATCATACAATGCATCCACTTGATGCACACCAAGTATCTACCTGACACATATCATCATACATGATCCACCTAATCATACAGTGTATCCACCTGATACAAATACAAATACATGATACATATCAACATACATGATCTACCTGATCATACAATGTATCCACCTGATACATATACAGATACATGGTCCAAGCATCCAACATGATGCATATACAAATACATACAAATGATCCAACTGATCATATCCAACATCCAACATGATGCATACATACATATAAATATAAATGATCCAACTGATCATATCCAACATCAACATGATGCATACATACATACAAATATAAATGATCCAACTGATCATATCCAGCATCCAACATGATGCATATACAGAGCAGTAATTGGAGCATCGTCCTAATGCTCATCATCCAGCGCTTACATCCATAGCCATGTGAAGGATCCTCCTTCCAACATGCTTGGAATGGCTTCAGCAAATGTGTCCATCACTTTTTCCTCGAAGTGTCATCGATCTGAAGAACACCAAGCCTCTCCCTGAAGTACTCAAACTTCACCCTGGCTAGTGGCTTCGTCATCACATCTGCAATTTGCTCGTCTGTCGCAACATACAGGAGCTTCATGGCTCCTCTCTGCACCATATCCCTGATATAGTGATATTTGATCTCTATGTGTTTCGACCTATCATGAAAAACTGGGTTCTTAGACAGCTTCACACAACTCTGGTTATCGCAGAATATACCAGTAGCATCCAATGGGAGATCAAATAACTCAGACAGTAGCTTCTGTAGCCATACTGCCTCACAACTGGCTGAACAGGCTGCAACATACTCCGCCTCAGCTGTACTCAGTGCTACGCAGGACTGCTTCCTGCTGAACCAATAGATCACACCTGATCCCATACTGAAGCAGCACCCAGATGTGCTCTTCCTATCTGTAGCAATGCCTACCCAATCTGAATCAACATAACCCTACAGGTTAAACTTTTGATTCACTTCATACTTGACCCCATAATCCACTATACCCTTCAGGTACCTCAAAACATGCTTTACAGCAACCAAGTGAGCACTCCTCGGATCTGTCAGGAACTGGCTCAATGTGTTCACTACAAAGAAAATGTCTGGTCTCGTGTTCATCAGGTACATTAAGGACCCAATCATCTGACGATACATAGAGACATCAACCGGCTCAGATGAAGCATCACATAGAAGCTTCATATTCGATGCCATGGGTGTGGCCATGGCCTTGCAGTCCATCATCCTGAATCTCTTCAGGATATTTACTGTGTACTTCCCTTGACCAAGGAAGATCCCACCTGAATTCTACCACACCTCCATACCTAGGAAATAATGCATCATTCCCAAATCTTTCATATCGAACTCAGTAGAAAGCTTCCTCTTAGTATCTGCAATCAATCTGTCATCTCCTGTTACAAATAAGTCATCCACATACAGGAGTAGAATCACAGGATTCCCTTCCTCAACCTTGTAGTAGAGGTTGGAATCCACTTTACTCTTGGTAAAGCCCAAGCTAGATAGGAAACTGTCCATCCTACCATACCAAGTTCTGGGAGCTTGCTTCAAGCCATACAAGGCTTTCTTCAATCTGCACACATATGACTCCCTATCGTGTATTTCAAAATCGAGTGGTTGCTCCTCGTATACTTCCTCTTCAACTACACCATTCAAGAAAGAAGTCTTGACATCCATCTGGTGTATTTTCCATTTCATTGCTGCAACCAGGGCAAGTACTGTTCTGATGGAAGTGTACCTGGCTACAGGTGCAAAATTTTCTTCATAATCTATTCCCTCTTTCTGAGAGAAGCCACGAGCTACGAATCTTGTTTTGTATTTCTCTACATTGCCATCTGCAGCATGCTTGATTTTGTAGATCCATTTGGAAGTCACAACAGACTTCTCTTTAGGTCTTGGGACAACATCCCAAACATCATTCTTCATTATTGATTGGTATTCCTCAACCATGGCATCCTTCCATTCTTTATTTTCCACTGCTTCTTCATAACTGGAAGGTTCTTTGTTCATAATGTCACAAAGTAAAGCAACATAGATGGTATGTGATCTGGTTCTCTTCTTTTCTCTATGTTCTTCTTGTGGAATGCCAAATCTTTCTGCATCTTGAATGAGCTCTCTAGCCCATTTAGGTTTCCTCTTGTGAGAGTTATCCTCATGGGGTGGATCTACAGGTTCTTGCAGATCTTCAAACTCATGAACAACTTCTGGAATTGCTTCAGTCATGGTAGTGTCTTGAAATCTAGTTTCCTTAGGTTCTTCATAAACATCGATAGGTGCCTTCCTTGATTTGATGAATGTTGAGTTTTCATCAAATGTTACATCCCTGCTGACATCAATCTTCTTGAACCCTAGAAAGTATATTCTGTAAGCCTTCGATCTTTCACTGTAACCCACAAAGATACCCTTCTTTCCTGAAGGATCTAGTTTGGTCCTCTTTTCCTTTGGGACATGAGTGTATACTGGACAACCAAATATTCTGAGATGGATGACTTCAGGTTTCTTACCAGAAAATACCTCTTCTGGTGTCTTCTTGTCCAATATCTTGTGGGGTGTTCTGTTCTACACATATATAGCCGTTCTAACTGCTTCTGCCCATAGATGTATAGGTAGATCCTGGTCATGCAGCATTTCCCTTGCTGCTTCCATGATTGTTCTATTCTTCCTTTCTACAAATCCATTCTGTTGAGGATTATAAGGAGCAGTCAACTCCCTCTTAATCCCTGAATCACTGCAAAGCTTCTTGAAGTCACCTGAGGTGAATTCTCCACCATTGTTGGATCTGAATGTTTTGATCTTTTTGTTAGTTTGATTCTCCATCAAGGTTTTGAATTCCTTGAACTTATCAAACACCTCATCTTTGTTTTTCAAGAAGTATACCCAAGTCTTCCTGGAGAAGTCATCAATAAATGAGACATAGTAAACATACCCACTTAGAGAACTGGATGACATATGACCACATACATCTGAGTGGATGATTTCCAGGATATATTTTGCCTTGCTTTCATTGCTTGGGAAAGCCTTCTTAATATTCTTACCTTTTGCACATCCTTTGCAAACACCTTCATGTTTGGTCTTGATTTCAGGAAGACCCTCTACAGCCTTGCTTGCAATTGGAAGTGCCCTATAGAGCATATGAGCAAGTCTTCTATGCCAAAGTTCACTTGGTTGCATGGATTCATGCACCATGGCATGTTCAGGTTATCCTTTTAATTTATACAAACCTCCCTCTTGCTCTCCAATCATAACTGCATCATCTATGGTATTTCCCTTTGGCCACATTAGGACTTGGCCATCCACAAATGCAACCCTCATACCTTTTGTATCCAATGCAAAGATGGAGAGTAAGTTCTTCTTGAGCCCAGGTATATAAAGGACTTCTTTCATCTTCAAAGATTTTCCAGAATCTAGGTTGTAGGAGGCTTCACCACTTCCTTTGATGTGATATTGATAATCATCCCCAAGTTTCACTTTATGGGGTGAGTCATGTTCAGACAGATTTACAAATGATTCTTTAAACCCAGTCATGTGTTTGGAAGCCCCACTATCAATTAACCAATCATTACAACCACGGGAGATAGTACCTGTGAGAGCAAAGATTAGAACATACTCTTCTTCACTTGATGAGTCATCATTACTATCATCACTTTCTGCCCTAGCCTTCTTCTTTGGAGGTTCATCATCTTCGGCAGCATGAGAATGGTACCTTCTTTTGTTACCCTTCTTCTTCTTGCAGGAGTTGTTGTTGTTGTGTTTGTCCCTTTTGTTCTTGGGACATTCTGAAGAAAAGTGACCCTTCTCATTACAAGTGAAACACCTTAGATCTTTCTTGTCTTTGTGAAAATGATGAGAAGATTTCTTCTTGTGATGGGATGGCTCCCTCTTGAACTTGCCCTTCTTAGTGTGAGTTGTGAGAGCTTGATATTCATTTCCCATCATCTCTTCTCTTGCCACAAGCCTTGCTTCTTCTTGAGAACATTCTTCCCATAATCTGTTGAAGGAGATTAACTTCTTTCTGGCACAGATCCCCTGGATAAAAGAGTCCCATGACCTAGGTAGGCCATTCAAAGTAGTCATAACAATTTCACCATTCTCCACCATTTCATCTACAGCTTCAAGTTGTTCCTTGATCTGAGAGACCTTGGAGAAATAGGAAAGAATGGTTTCTCCATTCGACATCTTGCCCCCTTTCAATTGATTCTGCAAGGTCATCTTCCGATTTATGTTCTTTCATTCAAATAGCTTGGTCAGAGAGTCAAACATAGCCTTGGGTGTCTTTAGAGAAGACACATGGGGTATGAGATGGTCTTTGATAGAATCAACAATGATTCTCTTTGCTTTGACCAAGTTCTTCTTATGCAATACCTTAGCCTCTTCATCCTCTGGGATAGGGATGTCTTCTTTTATATATGAGTCCAACTCATTCTCTTCCAGGATTAACCCAATCCTATACTTCCAAGCTCGGAATTTATCAGCCCCTTCAAGCTTATCCTCAAGCTTGGTGTGGTGAGACATCTTAAAGAGTACTTCAAATGAAATAGAAAAGATTTAGGTCTTACCACTTGAAATGCTGAAAACTGGAACTGGTCTCGGATTAGGGTTTGTCGGAAAAACCCTAAAAATTTAAAATGTGAATTTCAACTTTCTGAAAGGATAGAAAGATGCGCCTTGATGAGATGATCAGCCTGGTGTATTTAGAATTTGAGATCAGCAAAGCTTTACCCTTCATATTTGCCTTTTTGTCCTCCCAGGTTCACTAGGGAGAGCCCTGAATTAGGGTTGAGTTTCCCGGAGATCTACCTAGCCAAAAATCTCGATCCGAAGCTCTAAACTTTGATTTTTGCAAGGAGCTTCCAGCTATGTCTTCAAATTTCAGAAATTCCTATTTTTGTGGAAACCCTAAGTTTTAGGGCCAAATCTAAAAATGCTCATAATTGAATTCTGATTGAACAGATAGATTCACCTTAATGAGTAGAGTCAATCTACTATACTGCTTTTCCAAAAACTGTGGAGAGAAACCCAATAAACAAGAAACTCAAGTTTTCATCACTGCAAAATGTCTTCTTCTCACGTTAGCTTTGATACCATGTTAAAATTTGAGCATTAATTCACAATACTCTTGGATATTTACTGAGAGAATAACATATACAGTATATCAATGCATAAAAATCACAATAAGCATGGCAAGCATCACAAGAATCAAAAGCATGAGAGACAAGAGACACAAAGTTTCCGTGGGGAAAACCCTAAGGTGAAAAACCCCACAACTTCCTTAGAGATAGAGAGAGCAATGGCTCAACCAAAGTACAACCAAAATACACTTGATATAGTCTCCTAGAGCAGATGATCCTCCTCCTCACTAGTGCGCCACTTTCTGAGTGAGAGATGTGTGTCTTTCTGAATGATCCAAATAGAAATCTCCCGATCTCTATTTATACTTAACCTGTTTGCCCAGTGACCTTATGGGGCCGACTTGTCTATCTAGATACATCCACAATATAATATATATTTTAGGGCCAACCCCACACATGTTGGTCTATTAACCCATCGGCAAGTACACACACTTGCGACACTTGTCAATCCACATGACGACACTTCCTTATAGAGGAATAACACATCTCTTATAAGGGTACAATAAATATATATGAAATACATAGATGAAATACATTCCGAAGTTACATATACATCAACACTATGAGGAGGGACATCCACCCTCAGACTAAGCCCCGGAACCCTCTCAAAGAAGAAGCTGGATAGGATACTCCCATACCTGAAGTTTTTGTCCTTCCCTTCTTTGCATTATGTCAGTTGGGTCTTCATAGACCCCAGTAGTGTGGTACACCAGTCAAACACTATAGGCTACATGCATTGTGATGCATAAAACATCACCAGCTTGGATTCCTGGTGCAAAGCTTTGGATCCTGTGATCCGCACTAAGGTAGCCACAATGATCTTCATGCTCAGATTCACTATGGCATTGATGGGCACCTGACTTCCCACCGTGCGTGTGTTTGCAGGGCAATACCATGCTATGTAGTCAAGGATGATGATCCCACCACCCACAGTACGAGACCGAAGACTAGCTTCACCTCGATGGTACAAACCGGTAATAAAGTAGATGTCGTCCACTTCTAGTGTGAGGATTTGCTCATTGATATTGAAGTTCTGTGCATCAACAACCCAATAGTCGATCAAGCGCCGGAGTAATAGGTTTTGGGCCCTCAAACCCCCTATACTCCAGAATTTGTACAACCCACATGCTTGCAATGCCTACTATGCTTGCACATCATTGTGCACGGCCTCATCAACTTGGTCATGCTCCCTCTCCCTCCACTCTAGAACCATCCTGGAGTGAAGAAAAAAAAGCATTTGAGTCAAATTATTTTGCATTTTCAACTACACGGTCGTACCCGCAGGCTAGTTTGTATACAGGTGCGAGTACCCGCGGTCAGTCTTTGTATTGACTACGAGTATTTTTCCATACCCACAACCCGCATAGCTACAGCATGTGGGTAGCGTCGAAGCCATTTAGGGCTTGGCCAAACAAAATATCCCACCGCTGAAAATCAAAATGAAAGCATTAAAATGAAAGGTATGGATGAGACTACCAACCTACTCCAGACGGTTCTATGAACGGTCACTCGTAGCTCCCAGAATCAACAACTGAACTTTCAGGTGAAAACTAACCAAAAGCTCCAAATCGGTGAATAGTAAAAATGAATTGTGAATTGTAATTTTTTATTACTATTTATAATTTTTAGGACCCACTTGTCTATAGATTTTACCGTTTTGTGCCATTATGGACTAATATAGTGTCTTGGAGTAGTATTTTTTCATCATATTTCTTCGGTGAAAGCTATTCTGGACCATTTCACACCTACGGTAGGTACGTTTCACACCCGCCATATAGGTTAAATGCCATTTGCATGTGCATTATGCATATGACCTATTGACCACTTTCATAAACCCTAGGTGCAACCCCGCTCTGTAACTGACACGGAACCTTCACACCGCTATAGAAGTGTCGTATGTGGCAGTAGGGATTTTTCGAACATGGGTACCCTAGTTAAAACCCCTTTGTGCATTTTGGTACCCATGCCGTTGTTTGTCCTTAGGATTGGGAGTCCTTCGTAGTTACGCCATGACATTGTGATAAAGACTCATACTCTACTTTGTCTTATGCTAGCCATCTTCCTTAAGGACTCCCCTCAGTTATATCATGTTGTGATTGCATTGCATCATCCCACTTGCCGCTTGAGCCTTGTGTCGGCTCCCGCTTACTTAATTGTTAGCCTGGTGCCTGATCACTTTTCCCTGTCGATCCCTGCAGAGCTTATATTTGTCCTTCACAATTTGATGACCCTTTGATCCTAAGAGAACACACCCTCGAGTGTCCACATCCTGCATGCACTTCCTTGCATTGATTATAGGTATGTTCCACTGCTTGGAACTATTATGCTCGCTATTTGACACTCGTTCCCTCACTTGTTGTACTATAAGCAATTTTATTCTTTTTCAAGCTTTTCCCAAATATGAAAAAGACCAAAAAAATCAAATATTCCAAAAATCCAGATGGGGTTATGGTTACTACTTCTTGTTGGCAGCTGTTGTGTCTCCTTTGAACAGAGCATTCATTCCACTCCATACATTATGAGTTGGGACTATAGTTGGACCTTAGGAGCTGTACTTGTTTCTCAGTTTTCTCCACCGATTGGTTAAGCTTCTAGTCATTATGGATCCCTCTGTGATGCCTCCTACATTGCACAGTTTATGTCATGTCTATGTTGCCTGAGTCTATCCATCTCCTCATGCTCTTGTTCAAAGGAAGTCCTGAACTAGTGTCAGCCACTCCTCAGATCTCTTGACTATTGCATGTCGTCCATCCTTATTAAGTCTGTCCGTTTTTCCTGAGTTCTTCCAAATCTTTCAATATAGCTGGTACCTCATGCTAGTTGATGGGGGATGCCTTAATGCCCTCCTTCCAACGAGTCTCGTTCCATCGAATTCAACCCATTTATTCCGGGACTTGAGTCTTAGAGTTCAGTTGAGTACATTGAGGCTTGCAGTCATTAGTGGTAGGTTCTCTCGCCATCGATAGTTTTGGGAATACATCAATGTCCCTTGATCAATGGATTCATCCTAGTGTTCGACTTCAACTCATTTATTCACACTCCGATGATTTTGCTCTATGCCTTGATGCCCATTTTCATTATTGGTGGGTTATCTCGTGTCTGTTAATGGTATACATCATTGACTGGTAATCAGATGATGTCACATCAGGTTCGACCCCAACTCCTTTATTCACTTGATGGGACTTACACCGTCAAAGACTTGTGTAGAAGACCCTAGGCGATAGTGGCATTCAATATGCTACTTATGACTTTGACTTTACATTTGAGATATCACCTCTAAGATATCAGCAATTTGTACCTCCAGTTTGCACCAGTTGTTTCCTTTTCAGTAGGAGACCATATCTTACTGTAGAGGGATCATGGCTATGATCACTTATGACATGTATTCACTATGTACTGCCTATTCATGGCCACTGTATCAGATTGTTGTGCTACTGACATGTATTCAGGGATACTAATGTATTATGACGAGTGAGATGCTCTTTCCACTTGTGTCTCCATCACTCCACTTCTGAGTTTTATAATGTATTTCGGCCATCGTAACATCAGTCTCTGACCTCACACATTAGGGGGCATCTGTTACAACATAATCTTCCACCTTGTGAGCATCAGCATTCTTTGGCCTATAGGATCCATTTCACTGACTCAGATTCACTCCTTTAGACATATTTTTTCCTCATTTTTTCCTCTGACCTGCTTGTTGCATCATTATAGCAGGAGTACCCGCGAGTTGCATCACTATAGCCCGCGGGTATCAAGTAAAATGGTAAAAATCACTAGTTTATTACTTTTTACTCCCAAAAACCAATCATTGGGTGACCTTTCGCTCTCCATCTGCCCAAGTAACGTCTCAATGTGTCCTTTCACTTACCTTTGAGAGGACTATATATTGAGCACATATGGCTTATGGACGGGAGAGGAAAAAGAAGAGGAAGAGAACTCTAGTGGATTTTTTCCCTATCTTGAGTCTACACTCATTGATCCTTATAGTTGTGAACCCTTTATGTTCACCTTCCAAACTCCTATCTAGTTTGAGTTTGCCATTCATGGAGGATTGAAGTGGTGGAGGTACAAGTGGATTGATCCAGATCTTGGTTCAGATTGGTTGCCGGCAAGAGGTCGTATCACTTTGCACTTCTTCTTGTTTATTAATAGAAATACTCATATTCTTGTCCATTAATGTTGTAAATGTTGTTTATCTTACATTGGGTTGCATTTACTTGTTATATCATGGGCCATTGCTATTGATGATGTTAATGCCATTTATATTTCATATGTACTTGTTGTATATTGGCTGTCAAGACTAATTTGCAGATTCAAGTGCACGGATTGAAAATCTCCAACGGAGATCTACATCAAACATTTGGATCGAGGTTGGTTATCTTCTTCATTATCTTAGCATTGTCATTTATATAGCATAGTTCTGAGAATTGAATTTATTTCTGGTAGTCATCTGTCTATTGTGGTATACCCCAAGCCATAGTGAGTTTTCTCCAACACATCAATGATACATGTATCTTGATCAATACAAGTATCCTCATCACATAATCGATACAGTATCCTACTCAATACAGTTATCCTTATTATTTACCTTATCGTCAATATACGAAATCTCATCATCAACACAGGTATCGACATCGATACTAGTATCCAAATATCATCATCAACCATATCACTCCCCTTTTCGAGGAGGGTCCTTCTGAACTACACCAAGCTTGTCTCGAAAATACTCAAAATTTACTCGAGACAGAGGTTTGGTCAAGATATCAACAAATTGTTCATCAGTGCCCACATACTCAAGATTGATATCTCCTTTCTACACCATATCCCGTATATAGAAATATCGGATCTCTATGTGCTTTGACTTATCATGGAACACTGGATTCTCTGTCATCTTGATACAACTCTAGTTATCGCATAGGATCACACTGGGGTCTATCTCTAAGTCAAACAGTCCTGATAACAACTTCCGAAGCCATATCGCTTCACAACTAGCAGAGCAAGAAGCTATATATTCCACTTTAGCTGTGCTGAGATCCACACTAGACTGCTTCCTGCTATACCACGAGATCATGGTAGATCCTAGACAATAACATCTGCCCGATGTACTTTTCCTATCTTATACACTTCCAGCCCAATCAACATCTGTGTATCCATACAATTTGAAATCATGATCTCCAAAATAATATATACCAAAGTCTATTGTACCCTTTAGGTACCTCATCACATGCTTTGCAGCTATCAGGGGAACATGTCTAGGTTCTACTAGATACTGACTCAAGTTGTTCACAGCAAAGCATATATCTGGCCTAGTGTTCATCAGATACACCAATGAACCAATAATCTGTCTGTATAGAGTTACATCCACTAACTCGGATGAGTCATCCACTAACAACTTTAAGTTGGAAGCCATGGGAGTGGCCATGGCTTTACATTCCAACATATCAAATATTTTCAAGATTTCCACAACATACTTTCCCTAGTTGAGAAATATTCCTTCTAACCCTTTCCATACTTCTAGTCCTAGGAAGTAATGCATCAAACCGAGATCCTTCATCTCAAACTCTATAGAGAGCTTCTTCTTGCACTCAACAACCTGTTTCTCATTTCCAGTCAGAAATAGATCATCCACATATAATAACAATATTACAGGTTCATCATCCAAAACCTTGAGATAAAGGTTAGGATCAGCTTTACTCTTGGTAAAGCCCAAGCTTGTCAAGAAACTGTCAATTCTTCCATACCAAGCTCTGGGAGCTTGCTTCAACCCATACAAAGCCTTCTTCAGTTTGCATACGTGGGTTCTTCTATCTGCAACCTCAAATCCTTGTGGTTGTTCTATGTACACTTCTTCCTCAATCACACCATTAAGGAAAGTTGTCTTTACATCCATCTGATGTAATTTCCACTTCATCATGGATGCAACTGCCATAATGGTTCTAATGGAAGTGTACCTTGCAACTAGTGCAAAAGTCTCTTCATAGTCAATTCCCTCTTTTTGAGAGACTCCTCTAGCCACAAACCTTGTCTTATACTTTTCAATGCTACCATCCGCAGCATGCTTTATCTTATATATCCATTTGGAGGATACCACACTCTTGTCCTTTGGTTTGGGAACCACATCCCAAACATCATTCTTCATTATTGACTGGTACTCTTCTATCATTACCTCTACCCACTCTTTCTTATGAACTGCCTCTTCATAACTAGTAGGTTCCTTATCCACAAGATCACATATGAAAGCCACATAGTTAGAGAATGGATTTGGTTTCTTGCTCACTCTAGTAGAGCCTTCAGGAGCTCCATACTTTTCTGCTCCTAGTATAATATATCTAGCCCATGCTGGCTTTCTCTTTCTTGAAATGTTTGTGATAGGGGGTTCTTGTGGTTCTAGCATGTCATGGTCTTCAAGTGTTTCTTCTTTGGGGGCTTGTTCAGCTTCTACAATTCTAGGAGGTGCTTCTTCCTCATATACTTCTTCATACTAGCATTTCCTGGATCTCTTGAGAGCTGCTTCTTCATCTAATGTTACATCCCTGCTAATTTCTATATGATGGAAACCTAGGATGTATATTCTGAATGCTTTGGATGATTCACAATACTCAACAAATATTCCCTTCTTTCTAGAACGGTCCAACTTAGTTCTCTTTTCTTTTGGTATGTGAATATATACAGGACACCCAAATATATTGAGGTGGCTTACCTCAGGTTTCTTCCCTGTGAACACTTCTTCTAGAGTCTTGAATTCAAGGGCACTATGACATAGTCTATTCTACACATAGACTATTGTCGTTGCTGCTTCATCCCATAGATACATAGGTAGGTCTTGATCATGTATCATTATCTTTACTGCTTCCATAATGGTTCTATTCTTTCTTTTTGCAACACTGTTGGCTTGGTTTTGCAACCAAGCTTTGTGCAATGGGCACCTATCAACAATGTGATAGCAGTTTCAATATAGAAAGCAAAAATGATTATGAATTAAATCTAAATCTAAACTAACACGTGCGTATAACAAATAAATCTAAAAACTATTAATAGAAAGAACAATAAATAAAAGAATGTTTTGTATTAAGATACCTCAAATGGTGAAGATGTGATGTTGAGAAACTCCAAGGGTGAGTAGCTCCAAGCTCCAATGGTCTATTCTCCAAGATGCTGAAAATGGCCAAAAGTCTTAGGAGAGATGTTGACAATGTGAGGATAGGATGATGGATGGATGGAAACTGAGGAGCCCCTACCACCTTTTTATAGTTTTTGGTGGTGGAGAATACCATTATGGTTTTGAGGAAACCAATGGTATTGACCAACATGGTTTAGGTACCTTTTTCCCTCCTTTTTCCTTTTTTGAATATTTTGAGTATTTTTATTCCCTCTTAATACTTTTGGGAATTCTTGACGCTTTTTGAGGGTTTTGTATGATTTTTGAGGGGAAAAAGGGGTGTATTATGGTCTTTTGGTGACCTTTTGATGGCTTTAGAGGCTCAAATGGTGGAAAAGTGGACAAATGGGTCATGTGAATAAGGAAATGATCTAGTGAGCACTTTTTGGGTGTTAACGGATTGTCCCCTGATATGTGAGGGCAAGAGATCATCGTATGGCCGATAGACATCATAGTTCTTTTTTCTTTTTCCTGGGGTTTGGGGAAGAGAAGAGACTGGTTGGAGACTGGATCAACGGCCCTTGGAAGCTGCAAAAACAAAAAATATTACATGGCCTCAATATGAATGAGGAATAATCTCTGATAATGGACGAGGCAGGTATACCCATGCTCATATCAAGACATATACATAACAATTAGTCCCAAGAAGGGGGACCTAAATAATACATAAAAGATATGCTGGTACATCATAATGGTCCAAAGGGGACACTATTTTGGGATGTACTCATGATCATAACATAACTGATCTCAATAACTGATACCCTGGAATAAAGCGACAACCATTATGAACAAGGTCTCAGAAGGGTTGATGAAATGCTGAAACTAAAGGTGTCCAACATCTGTAGGGACTCAATGATTGTGAGTCATCTATGAGAAGTACATGTAACTGTATACATGAGGGAGTGTAAAACTGGGGTACATATGAATACTGTCGCCATGCGCAACCTGGATATCTATAGGAAAAATGTAACTGGTTGTTTCCATAAGTAGACTCTCAAATGTGGAAGAGTCAGGTGGTATCCGGGGTCTTCAACAAATAACTAAAGGGACCAATACCTTGTGCGAGTCTCAATGATGCGATCAAGGTGTTGAAGTTGAGCATGTGAGAAACAACCATTTGGAGAGGCATTGAGGACTCTTCTCGAAATGATTCATAGGAACTTATCATAAATGGTGATGAGTCCAAGACACAGGGACCTCTAGGTCTATCCTCTGGAATAAATTTGGTTGTCGTCGACAGAGGGAGACCAACAACTAACAAGGCAATGATGTTTCCTTGATAGGAGCGCGAGGTGTAGAACTGAAGTGTGGTAGTACTGATGGTAGGACTGACATACTTGTGGGGATGGGAAGTAACTGGGGTCATAGAGTGGGTGGACTCAAACTTCCTTTGTTTAGAGCATGATGACATGGTTGACCTGGCAGCGTAGGGAACTGACTTGTAGGTGCCGGGATCATAGCTTTTAAGGACTGAAGGGTATGTATTAAATCTAGGGGGGGACGAGCTGATGAGTGCTGTCGAGGGATTCTCAGGGTGACATACTGCAGAATACTCTGAACAAAGGTGACCAAAATGGGGAGGCTGCCATATGAGTAGACATGATCTGTTGTGGCACCGAGAAACACCATTGGGTCCTTCTTCGTAGTTTTAATGAGCTTCAAGAAGGGATAAAAGTGTGCTCTGAAATGTTACTGTCTTGTGGATTTTGTGAGCCCAGGTCTGTTCATGCTCATGGGTGCTTTCATTTTTAAGGAGTCTGAAAACAATAAGAAGACTCTATAGTGGTGGTGGAGTACCATTCTGTGGGTTTTTATGAGCCCAGGATGGTGATTGATCATGGTTGCTTTCATGTTTAGAGAGTCTGAAAGCAGTAAGTGGACTCCATTGGTTGTCGTTTTCGTAAGTTATTCTCCAAGGCCTGAAAAAGCATAAAATAATGCAAATGGAGAACTCTTCTAGCCGATGTGACTAGAGTATTCCTTTTTTGTAATTAGTATACAAGGTACATAAAAGGGGTAAACTTATACCAGGTAGACTCCCTTTCAGATACATTTAGCGAGCATGAAAGGAAGCAAGATTGCTCGGCGACCTTTTCATTGTTTTAGGAGTCAGAAAAGAGCTTAATAGAAACTCACTAAGTGCCTTTTTCGTAAAAGGAATTGCTCAGCCCGAAAAAGGGGTAAAACTATACCGAACAAAAAGGTATTGATGAGAGCGAGAAATAGTCTCAAGCATCGTCATGAGTGCAGAAAACTGAATCCGGTGACATATAGATTGTAAAAAATGGGCAATGGCCAATGTGGCACGCAAATTGAGGTGATGAGTGGCATTTTGAAAAAATGCCTAAATATTATGGGGGTGAGAGCAAGAAATGATCTCAAGCATCATCACGAATGCAGAAAACTGAATCCGACAGTATAAGATTCGTCAGAAACAGACAACGGCCAATGTGGCACGCAAATCGAGGCAATGAGGGGGCATGGGAAAAATGCCCAAAAAATCTGGAAATGAGAGCGAGAAATGATCTCAAGCATCATCACGAGCATGGAAAATTGAATCCAGTGATATAAGACTCGTAAAAAATGGAGGACGACCGATGTGGCATGCAAACCGAGGCGACGAGGGGCATGTAAAGGATGCCCGAAAAATGTGGAGGTGAGAGTGAGAAATGATCTCAAGCGTCATCATGAACATGGAAAACTGAATCAGATGATATAAGACTCATCAAAAACGGAGGATGGTCGATGTGGCATGCAAACTGAGGCGACAAGGGCATGAAAAAATGCTCAAAAAATGGACCTGGTGAAAATCGGAAAAGTAAAGGACTATCATGATGTTCTCGCTGTGCTGATTCCAATGGTACCAACGGTTTGAGAAACGGACGTCATATGATACCGCAGTCGCTATTTGAAAAATGGTCAAATCTCTATAAATAGGGTGTGGGCCCAATATGATGTGTCATTGTTACGTGCGAGTTTGGCAGAGCAATCAGAGCTCTTTCTTGATTTCTGGGACATTTGACCATTGGTTTTTGATTCCACGAATTTCAGGTAACTCTATTCGCCTTAGCATTTTGAATTATGTATTTTTTGGTTAGCGACAGGCCCTCGAAGGCCACAAAATTCCACGTTGGTCTTCCAACATGGAATATTGTGGGTTTCACGTCCTTTTCCGCGATGAACATCACGGGTTTGGGGCTGACAGTCGTGATGTTCATCACGGCTGTCGGGCTGATAGTCGCGATGTTCATCGCGACTGCAGGGCTTATAGTCACGATGTTCATCGCGACTGTGGGGCTGACAGTCGCAATACTCATTGCGACTGTGGGGTCAATACCCACGATGTTCATCGTAGGTTCATGGATGAAAGCCATGATGATCATCGCAGTTTTTGATGAAAAATCTGCGATGAAAATTTTTGAAAAAACTTTTTGTTTCTAAAACATTTTCTTTGTTTTTTGGCAGGATGTTGAGGAGACCACTAGTGTCATGGCAGGAGCGGGAGATGGAGGAGGACCTGACGATTCGGATTCAGACCGATCAGGGTGTCCAATAGGCTTTCGCTGTGAGCGGGCTCCTGAAGTTCACTCATATTCCACCAATGCGTTCAGTAGGACCACTGCTGAATGAATTGGTGGGTCTCTGGGTTCCTGCAGAGGGTGCTTTCATGGTTGGGGGTGAGAGGTTAGAGATCACCCTCACTGATGTTTACTTTCTTACCAGGTTGCCTC
Source organism: Larix kaempferi (assembly GCA_027924585.1). Lineage (NCBI taxonomy): Eukaryota > Viridiplantae > Streptophyta > Pinopsida > Pinales > Pinaceae > Larix > Larix kaempferi. Next base: position 5,095,293 of record BSBM01000406.1, read on the forward strand.
CCTTAGGGGAGGTATGGTATCTTCTACCGAGGATCGCAATAGGTTTGGATATCGAGGATCTGTTGGAGACATTCTGTGTTCCGGGGGCTATCGTGCATAACAGCGCATTGAGCCTGAGGTCTCTGCAGGAGTGGGATATGCGAGCTATTGGGGCTTGTGTTCTGCGGGTGTTGGGTGCCATGGCGCCACATCGTTTTTCTGGGGGACAAACGATGATGGTGGATTCTGTGCTGAGAGGGACCTACTACGCGTGGGGTCATATGTTTTTTGCTGGTGTCCGTAGAGATCTGGACAAGGTCATTCAGGAGGGGGGTGAGTTCTGCTATGCCTCCTTCCTGTGTTGTTTCTTCTTTGAGTGGGTACCGAACCTATGGCCACGGGTTCCGGTTCGAGATGGATTGGTGAGTGAGACGCGCATGGTGCGGTGGGGGCAGATGATGCCTCGTAGTGGTGGTGGTATCCGCGGGTTCTTTTCATAGGATATGTATGAGCAGTGGGAGCATATCCCCCTGCTGATTGATGACTATCCATATCCTACTATGGATTATCGAGGAGATCTAGAGATGCCTCGAGCCCAGGGACAGGCCTGGGGTTTAGATGGTATGTTTTTGTGTTTGGTTCTCTACTATATCATGTGTTTTTTAGATGTTTTTGTTATGATTATAGTTAGAGATATTTATATGATGGTTCACTTGTGTGATTGTGCAGATGTTGGTCCTGGACCACCGGTCGATCATGTGGTTCGTAGGGGACAGGGAATGGTGGTCGTTCCACCTCCTGTAGCAGTACCACCTCCTCATGCTCGAGGAGTTGGGCCTCACCGTCGAGGAGATGGGCCTCGAGATGATGCCGTTGAGGTCGTACGAGAGACAATGGACATGATCCTGGAAGGATTGCCAGAGGATGGGTGGAGGGAATTGGATTGGGACATCGTTGAGTGTTGTTTCAATGCACCTCATGAGTGGCGCTCTATCCTGCTCAGAGCAACATTGGTGGTGGCTTAGTGGAGGGATGGGGCTCGGCATGATCCGACAGGGCCGGTGGAGGGGAGGATTTGGGTGTGGGATGATCCAGTGGGGCCAGCAGAGAGGAGGGTTCGAGCTCGGCATGATCCGGCGGGGATAGCGAAGGTGGCACCAAAGGAGCCTAGAGAGCATGACGATTATATGATCTTGTATTTGCCCCCAAATGCTGATGAGCATATGGGGAAGTACCTTTTTGTACGGCTTATGTATTTTTGTATATTGGGTGTTGAGGGCACCTATGACATGTTGACTATATGATTATATATATATATATATATATCTGTGTGTGTGTGTTTTGGTATATAGTCGTGTATGCACATGGATGCATTTATTGTCTATTTGTTTTCCCGCGGAGGCACATTTTGTATTTTCTACATGGTTTGATTGGTGTGCCAGTCAAGAATGTTGTTGGCCATATGGTCTGCTACACTGTTGAGATTCCTTTGGACATGTGTGAATGAAATGGATTGAAACTGTCGAACCATTTGTTTAGTGCGCAGGAATTTTCTGAAAAGATAAGGATCACGTACCTGGTAATCATTGTTGAGCTAGGAAACCAGGAGCTGTGAGTCCAAGAAAATGTTGAGGTGACTTATGCTCATTTGGAGAGAAGCGTCCAGGAGACCGGTCACGACATCATATTCAGCTTGGTTGTTGGTGGTGGCACCTATGCATACTTCGTCGATGTGGATCAACTCATGTGAAGGGGAATATATTACCCAAGCTGTGGAGGCAAGATTGGGAGACCAACGGCTTGCACCATCAATGAAACCAATGTAACAAAGTGGAACAGGATCCATCTATGGTCATGCAGGAAAAACAAATTTTTAGGTTTTTGTATTTTTTGTAAAAAACAAAATAAGACTGTACAATTATGGATGGTGGTGTCCATGAGATTTTCTATGGGTAAAATCGCTTGAGGTACAACCCGTTGCGTGGGTTGCGCAGGGGGTTTCCTTCTGAATTGGTCAGAATGTATGCCCCCTGTCCGAGGTAGGTATGTATAATGTATGGGCCTTGCCACATGAACACAAACTTTCCTTTTCCGGTTTTGTCGTGATCTTGATCATAGGTGAGGACAAGGTCCCCTTCAGTAAAGGCTCTTGGGTGGACATGTTTGTCGTAACTCAGTTTGGATCGTTTCTTGGCTGCTTCCATGGTTTGGAGGGCTGTGCGCCGATCTTCATCGGCTTTCTCCAGAAGTAGTAAGCGTTGCTCAATTGGGGAAGTGTCCGGTAGGAGTTCAATAGCCATATGTAGGGCTGGAATCTGGCACTCAATGGGGAGGATGGATTCGACACTGTGAACTAGATGGAAAGGGGTAAAACCAGTGGCGGTTTTGGTTGATGTGCGGTATGCCCATAGTGCCGGGAAGAGCATGTGATGCCAATTTTATTTGTGTTTGTCAACAGTGAGTTGGAGGATGGTCTTCAAAATTTTGTTAATCACTTCAACTTGGCCATTCCCTTGGGGGTAGTAGGCGGAGGATAAATGGTGTTCAAATTTCAGTAGGGTTGATAATTCTCTCCAAACGGCATCTTCAAAGTGAGAGCCGTGGTCTGAGACGAGTTGCGTTGGCACTCCAAAACGAGCGATAACATGGTTGAGGAAAAAACGTGCTACAGTGTCGGCTTTGCAATTGTAAGATGGCATGGCTTCCACCCATTTGGTGAAATAATATATGGCCACAATGATGTGTTTATGACCGCCAGCTGACATGGGATTGCAATCTAGGAAGTCGATGGCCCATTTGCAGAATGGTCTGACAGTGATGACTGGATGAAGGGGGGCGGGTGGGGTTCTTGCCTTGGGGGCAAAAAGTTGGCATTTTTGACAATTTTTTACTGTGGTGATGCAATCAGTAAATAATGAGGGCCAAAAGTAACCTACACGGATGATCTTTTGGGAGGTGGCCATGCTGGATAAATGGCCTCCGTAGGCACCGCTATGGCAGTCATTAAGGACTTGTTCTTCTTCGTCATGAGATAGGCAGCATCGTAAGATGGTATCGACGCTGTGTCGATAAAGTACATCGCCTAATAGGAGATATCGGGGGGCGTGGTGTCGTATACGACGACGTCCGTCACGATCGATGTTGGGTCAAAATTTTTGTGTGCAGAGGTAAATTAAGATGTCGCCGTACCATGGTTATTCAGAGGAAATGATTAAAATGTGGTCGTCAATGAGGTCCATTTGGATAGCAGGTGATGACCAAGAGGATGGGAGATCTGTGATGATTTGAGCGAGTTCTAAGGCCTTGGTGCTCTTTGGGGTTTTGAAAGTTAGGTCATATTCTTGTAGGATAATCACCCATTTAGCTATGTGGCCTTAAAGGAGGCGACGTGTCAAGAGGTAAACCATTGGATTGGAATTGGCTACAACCGTGGTGTGGCTGAGGAGAATGTAAAGTCACAGCTTTTGTATTGAAAAGACGATGGCGAGGGCCATCTTCTCTTCATGTGGGTAGCAGAGGGGTGGGCCTGACAAGGTCTGGCTCACATAGTGATGACATGATCTTGGCGAGCAGTATCTTCTTGGATAAGAACTCCAGATATGGCATATTCGGATGCTGAAACATAGAGAGTGAAATCTTTTGTGAAATATGGAGGAGAGATCAATGGGGCGTTCGTGAGTGCTTTCTTTAAGTCGGTGAAAGCTTATTCTGCTTGTTGGTCCCATATGAAATGGGTATGTAGATGTAGTAGTCGAAGGAAACCGTGGACCGTCGTGTCATAGTCAGGGACAAAGCGGCAGAGGAAGTTAGACCTCCCTTGAAGGCTTTGAAGTTGTCTTAACGCATGGGGTGATAGTAAGTCTACAATGGCTTGGACTTTCAAGGGGTCTATAGTGATGGCTTTTTCTGAAATGACAAACCCCAGCAGGTGACTTGTTGTAATGCAAAAGACACACTTGAGTGGGTTCAAGCAGATGTTGTATTTTCGACAACGCAAGAAAACTTGTCGAAGGTCGTCTAAATGGTCAGATTGTTTCTTAGATCGAGCAGTGAGGTCGTCTAGATAAACTTTTATGATTCTATGTAGATCGTGAAAGCAATAAGTCATGGTGCGTTGAAAAGTGGTTCCAGCATTCTTGAGACCAAAAGGCATGACGCGATAGTCGAAGGTGCCCCATGGGGTAGTCAAAGCTGTCTTTTATTGATCTTCTTTACGGATTTTGATTTGGTTATATCCGGAGAAACCGTCCATAAAAGAAAGAACCTCATGCCCCACACATTCATCAATTAGTTGGTCAATGAATAGTGTGGGAAAGTTTTCTTTGGGACAAGAGAGGTTGAGGTCTCAGAAATCAGTACAAATGCGTATGGTGCCCACTTTCTTGTTTACTGGCACTGGGTTTGAAACCCAGGTGGTGTAGGCAATAAGATATATGAATCCTGCTTTTTGGAGTTTCTCATTTCAGCCTTAATAGCTGGGAGCTTAGACGCGTGAATTGGGCATTGTTTCTGTCGGACAGGAGGCACATTGGGCCAAGTGTTGATGTGATGTTCCATAATGTTAGGATTGAGGCCAGGCATCTTGGTGTAAGACCAGGCAAAGACATCATGAAACTCTTGGAAGAGTTTCTTATATGCCTGAGTCTCCACTTGAGTGCATGATGCGCCTAGCGAGATGAGCTCAGGTTTTCCAGGTGTGGTGGAAATGTCGATTTGTATAATAGGGGAAATGTTGGAAATATTCCCCTCTTCGAAGGCATCTGGTGCTGGGATGGGGTCTTTGAACCAGTCAACCTTAGTTGGTAGAAAATCTTTTGATTCGACTGATAGTTGGTTTTCCGTGGTGGATGTAGACGCCTCAGGGAGGAAGTATGATCGATGGTGCATATTGTCCCAAGGGTAGTCCATTGCAGTGAGTGTTTCTAGAATTTCCTCATCAGTACGAAAGTAATCAAACCATAAATCAACAGGTTCGGGTTTGTATGTGGTTGAAATCATATAGATGGTATTGATTTCTTCCGAAGAAGATGATTTCAGAGGGTAGATCTCCTCGATGAGGGGAGGAGATATCTCTAAGTCGGCATTGTTCATCTTGTATAAAGCTTCTCTATACTCTGGGAGATCAGGGAAGTGGTGTGAATAATGGCCATAAATGCTGCATATTGCACAAGGGTGGTTAGTGCGAAGTGTTTTGTTGCAAGGTTGAGGAGGTGGCTCAAGTCTTATCACTGGAATTCCGGTGTCGTCATTCAACATATTCATGTGTTCTTGGAGTGCAGGTAATTGTGGACATTGATGAGTAGCATGGCCTACGTCGTCACACAATGAGCACTTAGGGGGAATGAGAATAGTTGGGGGGTTCTTGGCTACCTTGGGGGTTTTTAGGGGGGTGCGAGTTATGGGTCCAGTGTTATAAGTTTGTGGGCCTCTACCCCCTGTGTTTCGTAACGGAGGTGGGGTGTTTCTAGACGTTGATGCCGTAGTCACTATTGGGGGTGGTCTGTTTTGTAGATGAGTGACATGGGGGGTGGGTGGTTGGTAGTAGGGATAGGTTGTACCAGTTGTAAAATAACAGTTGGAGTCGGCGGTGGGCTCAGAGTAGGTAAGTACCATACAGGTAACCCTAATGTTAAACCAGGAAGGTTGAGTGTAGCCATGACTGGCGAACTGACAACTCCGGAAAAGGGGAACAAGAATGGGATAGTATGAATTGGTGTTGTTCCGATATGAGTAGGCACTATGGGTGTTTGTGGTAGTGACGAGGGCTGCTATGTGGTGTGCGACAGGGTGCACAAATCGGATGTTTTTTTTATCAGTAAAGGTGGTGGGATCGATGGAAATGTGGAATTCATAGGTGACTCGGTGTAGATTCCAAGACCAATTGATGAGACAAATGATGTCGGTGAAGTTTGAACGGTTTGTTCAATCATTGGTAGCACATTTTGAGGGGCAGCAGGGGCGTTAGGATCATAATATGTGAGTTGATCAATCTTGATAATGTGTCCTTCATGTGGGAACATCATGAGGTGGAACATAGATGAAGCGACGACTTTCATTTTGTACATATAGCTACATCCAAGAAGGAGGTTGTAGTCGAGTTGGCCATTGATCACTTCGATGTCGATGAGAACTAATTTGCCACCTAGTTCTACGGGTATGTTTGCTAAGAGGCCTTGTGGTTGAGCTGAGCACCCGTTGTAAGCTCGTAATGCTGTGGTGGATGGTTGTAAAGTGGGGGAGCCAAGTTTCTGCCACACAAGAGTGGACATAATGCAGGTTGAAGCTCCTTCATCGATGATGCATCGATGCACAACAAGGTTTCGAATTTTTATGGATACTTGGAAGGCCAAATTTGATGGCAATTGAGGTTCGGCTTGGTCTAAGTCGAAAGCCATCATATGCGTATCGTTAGGGTCTACTCCTCCAATGCAGATAGTAGTAGTTTTCGTTGTGCAGGGCATGTTTTCAATACCTCTAAAGTAGACATAGTAGCGGGGGATTGTGCTAAATCTTCCATGACATTATAATTGGATGCTACGCGAGCATTAGGATTGTTGTTAATCCTTCGCAAAGGGATGCAAGGGATTTCAGGTCCTCCATCCAACGACATATTTGGCATGTGTAGTGGTTGATCTGATGGAAGGGAGGTGGATGCGTCAATGGGAGGAGTTTCTAGGGGTGGTCTGTACTGATTTATGCGAGTCTAGAGGTTGATGTCATTGGATGACATCATTAATAAATGGTGTGTGCCTGAATCCGTATGCTGATAATCAGTTGCGGCATAGGTGATTTGTTGTTGAGGTGCAGTAGATCCTTATGGGGGATCCATTGGGCCAGCATTTACTACTCCCTGGTTTGGAAATGGGTTTTGAATTATCATGGGTTGCGATTGATTAAGTGGAGCTAGCTGTCCAGCGTGGCCCTGGCGTTGTGCATCGTCAGCCCAAAGCTTACATGCTTTCTCTAAATGGGGGCAGTTGTGAGTGTAGTGGCCATAGATTCCACATATAGAACATGGATGGTTTGTTCTCAGGTTATTGTTTTTTTCCTACTTGGGATGACGATCAAGATTCTGGTTCGGGGGAGTAGCATTGTTATTATTTGGAGGATTGGGTGGTGGTGGACCTTGATTATGTTGTTGGTTATTGCTGCGGTTATGTCCTCTTCCGCAGTTTTGTTGTCCGCCTTGGTTGCGTTGGTTGTTTTGGTGTTGGGGATGATTGTGTTCTGTGTACACTTTCCCTTGAGTAGTGGGAATATTTTGGGGTGCCGCAGGTGCGGGAGCAGGTTGCGGTGGATAAGAAGCTGGTGGGGCTAGAGGAGGTCCAGTTGCCTGCTGGGGGTGTTGGTAACCCTAAGCTATTGGAAGTGTTGGGTTAGCTGGTGTAGCTTGCTAGGGGTAATACATTGGTGGGGCCGGTTGGTTATAGTAAGTGGGTGGTACATATGTCGATGGTGCTTTCCCATAACAATTTTGTGGACAAGAGGGTCCATGAGTATGATGAGTCTGATTCGTTGGAGCGTACGAAGTCGTCGCTCTAGAATTAGATGTATCCCTAGAGAGGTCTGGGGCATTTTGGTGCTCACCATGATAAAAGGTTTATTTTGTGCCATGAATTGGCCGATAATACCATCAGTGGCATGTGATGCCCTCGGAGCGTCACCGCATGAAGAATTGCCTCGTGGGGCATCTGGTATGATGGTGTAGAGATAGCCTGACTTGGCATAAATCAGGTCGAACTGCTGAGCTTTTAAGATAGCTTCTTCTTCTGACTGGGGTCATTCAGAAGCTACATCTTTGGCTACGAGGAGTAGGAGTGATTTGAGAAACCAATCCAAAAATATACGGTCATCTAGTTTTATCTTGCAGAGGCTACGACGCTTGGGCCACTCATGGATATGGTTGGTGATGTGGGTAGTTGTGTTTTGTCTGCAAGACAACAGTATTTCAACTCCTGCTTCATAGTGTACAGGTAGGTGAAAAAACTGAAGGAAAGTGGAGGCAAGGGATGTAAATGTATGGTGGGTCCCATGTGGTTATTCAATGTACCACTTGGCTGCAGAGCCAGTGAATGTTCGTTGCAACAGTATTAGTCTAATGGAGTCATCCACTATGGAGTTAGCTGAACACCATAGGTGAAATGAAATTATGTGGTTTTGGGGATCCTCCCCAGGTTTTCCTTCAAACTTGGGGATGTCCGAGGGGAGCTTTATAGGCATGAGTGGCCATGTACGGTTGTGCCGGATAGGATCATTGGTTAACCTGGCTAGGTCTGGTAAGTTCAGACTAGCCATGTATGGTAAACTAGCAGATGGGTGTGACGTAGTGACTGGGACATAACTGTTAATGGTGGCATTATGTAGTGGTCCAGTGGCCCCTAATGGTATGCTAGGTATTGAAGGTATGTGTCCTCCAACCATTGTGGTGTGGGATGGGCCAACGCTCCCAAGTGCAACATGGGTTGCAGAGGGGTTAGGAATAGTTCCAGGAATTCCTGGGATCTGGGTTGTGGTAATGAGAGGGGGTGTGATCCCTATGTTGGTCATACCCATAATAGGAGGTAGTCCTGTGTTGGACATACCTAAAGGTGGAGTGGCCCCTATATGAGGCATTCCTAAAGGGGTTGTTGTTACCATGGATGGCACAGTAGTAGAAGGGTTTATCGATGTATCTCCAATAGCACTGGTGAAGAGGGGGTCGTATTGTCATCCAGCCATGGGGTTGGTTGGTGATATTTCAGTAGGGTTTTTGGATTCAGCCTCGAAATCAGATGTGAAGTGAGGCACGTCAGAATCGGATGATTGTGTACTTGGCCAATGACGTGTCGAGTCAAGGGATAAGGCTCTACGTCTATGACATGTAGAGCCAAGTGTACCGAACTGAGGGGGTTCACCCTGAAGATGGCGAGATCGTCGTAAATTCTCAATGGTGAGAAATATTTAAAAATTTCAGTGGAAGGTGGTGATGTAAAAAACTTGAAACCCTAGTGCAACAATGAGTGCAAGAGGGGAGTGAAAAAATAAAGGCTCTCAGGCCAACAACCAACCTCAAAATCACTTATTATAACAGCTGTGTTATAATAAGTGGAGGGATCCAACAAAGTGGTCAAAATACCGAAAGTCAAACAGTTCCTAGAAAAAAGTGGTGCTTACTAGACCAAAGGTGAGTATTGTATCATGCAAACACCTAACTAGAAGTATTGTGAGTCAACAAACGATACTCTCTGCAAGGTGATGAAATCCAAGTCAGACAATATAGAGTGTTGAATCAATAGCTAGATATCCCCCTACCGGGAGGGACACCGGGTAGACAATCCTAAAGAGTGGCAACTAGGATACCCTATGCATGACACGTTCGGTTGGGTGAATCTGCAGTTTGGTTCTATCTCCGCTGTACCCCCATACGGGTGTACATTGAGAACTTCGAAAGGTATCCTTCAGTTACTGAATGGATTGTGATATTCCACTCAGACTTCCGGAACCAGTCTGGCTACTTCAACCGTCCTAAGGGAGAGGCCTTCCCGATAAATTGGTTGATAACCGTGTCAAAATTATAAGGGATTTTTGGGACCCTAAAGACAACCACTATGTCTCAAATGTAAATAATTGAGGGGTGTTATTGGAACACATATCCCCTCAATTCTACCTAACTACAATATTCTTTTAAGTGCTCCCCAAGTGAGGTTAAAAAGTTTGTTGAGTTAAGGTATATTTTAAGGCTTAGTTTAAATAATGTGGCAGAGTGGGTGCACATGTGATTATTGAACTGAAATTGGTTTGCCTCGCTTCGGCGATTGATTATAAATGAAAGAAAAGACACTTCTAGTTTGCAAAAAATAAAGGCGCTTTTTGAAATGTAAATGCTTGAAAAAACTATTCAAAAATAATGGATCTTTGAAATAATTTAAAGGGAAGCAAATAACATAAATATTTCAAGAAATAAATGGATCTCTTGGAAAATTGCTTGGGCAAAGTATTGAGCAAATAAACAGTAAAACCTTCGGTCTAAATAGAATGCAGAAAATCTTTCTTTCAATTACTGAAATTTTTTTAAAAGACTTTTTAATGGAGCATATATAAATATAAAAACATTTAGTATGGCTGTAAAAATGCAGAAAAAATAAGGCTGTAAAATAGGCTAAATGGGCAAAAAATATAGAATTTTTTTTTTTCTAAAAAATTGGCCGAATTCAAAATAACAGCATCGCGGGTTTTGGGGAAACAACTACAATGTGTAGCGCAGGTTTCGACTGAGAATTCGCGATGTGCACCGCGGCAAATGGTCGCGAAGCCGCAATGTGCAGCGCAGGTTTCGGTTACACAGTCGCGATGTGCAGCACGGCAAATGGCCGCGAAGCCGCGATGTGTAGCGCGTAAAATGGCTGCAAAGCCGTGGGGCACCGCGCAGAAAAAGGTCGCGAGGTCACGGGGCACCGCGTAGAAAAAGGCCGTGAGGTCGCGATGAGCCGTGCAACTATCGGGACAAAATCCGCGAGGCGAAAACCAAAAAACAGATGCCGAAAAATGAACCCGAAAATAGAAATTTCAGGCTATTAATGGCAATAGAAAGGGCCAAGATCTAGAACAGCAATGGATCTACTATCTAGGATGGCAGATCTATGAATTAAAATGATTAAAACTAACAAAAACTAAGATCTAAAGCAAAAAACCAAGATCTAAGAATTCGAAGCCAGAAGAGTCGCCAAAAATTGTTGACTTGGTTTTGCAACCAAGCTTTGTGCAATGGGCACCTATCAATAATGTGATAGCAGTTTCAATATAGAAAGCAAAAACGATTATGAATTAAATCTAAATCTAAACTAACATGTGCTTATAACAAATAAATCTAAAAACTATTCATAGAAAGAACAAGAAATAAAAGAATGTTTTGTATTAAGATACCTCAAATGGTGAGGATGTGATGTTGAGCAACTCCAAGGGTAAGTAGCTCCAAGCTCCAATGGTCTCTTCTCCAAGATGCTGAAAATGGCCAAAAGTCTCAGGAGAGATTTTGACAGCATGAGGATAGGATGATGGATGGATGGAAAGTGAGGAGCCCCTACCACCTTTTTATAGTTTTTGGTGGTGGGGAATACCATTATGGTTTCGAGGAAACCAATGGTATTGACCAACATGGTTTAGGTACCTTTTTCCCTCCTTTTTCCTTTTTTGAATATTTTGAATATTTTTATTCCTTTTTAATATTTTTGGGAATTCTCGACCCTTTTTTAGGTTTTTTAATGCTTTTTGAGGAAAAATATTCATTTTGAGGGGGGAAAAATGGGTGTATTATGGTCTTTTGGTGACCTTTTGATGGCTTTAGAGGCTCAAATGGTGGAAAAGTGGACAAATGGGTCATGTGAATAAGGAAATGAGCTAGTGAGCACTTTTTGGGTGTTAACAAACACCATTTTGTTGGGGATTGTAGGGAGTGGTTAGTTCCCTCTTGATTCCAGCTTCTTTACAAAAGGCTTCAAAATCTTTTGAAGTATATTCTCCACCATTATCTGTCTTGAGTATCTTGATCTTCTTTTCTGAATGATTTTCTATCAAGGCTTTGAACTCCTTGAATTTTCCAAAGACTTCATCTTTTCCCTTTAGGAAGTATATCCAAGTCTTTCTTGAATAGTCATCAATGAATGTAAGATAGTAGTCATATCCACTTAAGGAGGTGGTGGGCATTGGTCCACATACATCTAAGTTTATCAATTCCAAAGTACTTTTAGTCTTTGTTTCACTCTTTGGAAATGGGTTCTTGATATTATTACCTTTTGCACATCCTTTGCAGGTGCCTTCATGTTCAATCTTCAAATCTGGAAATCCCATTACTACTTTGCTCACATAGGGAAAAGCTTTGTAGTTGATGTGAGCAAGCCTTCTATGCCATATCTCACTTGGACTAGTGGCTTCATGATCAAGGGCAGCCTCTGGATGTCCCTTGAGCTTATATAGGCCTCCTTCCTCTTCACCAAGAACAATTGCATCCTTAATTGTTTTCCCTTTATACCACATAAGTACTTGTCCATATATGAAAGAAACCCTATAGCCTTTCTTATCTAATACTGGGATAGAAAGTAAGTTCTTCTTCAAACCTAGTACATATAAGACTTCCTTCATTTTCATGAGGGCTCAAGAATCAAGCTTGTAGCTTGCTTCACCAATTCCCTTGATGGGATATTGATAATCATCTCCTAAAGATACTTTCTGTGGAGATGTCTTCTCTTTAATTTTTGAGAGATTTTTTCTTTTGTCCTGTCATGTGCTTTGAAGCACCACTATCAATGAGCCATGTATCTTCTCCAGGTGTCATAGACCCAAAGAGTGCAAAGAATAGAACATACTCTTCTACATGTTCTTCTTCTATTCTAGCTCTTTTCTTTTGAGGCCTTTCCTCCTCTTCTTCTTTTTCACTATCATCTTCTGCTAGATGTGCTTGATGTCTTTTATGATGGAAACTCTTATTTTTCTTTGAGGGATAGTCCCTAGCAATGTGCCCTATTTTGTGACAATTGTAGCATTGGAATGAGGAGAAATATCTTCTTTGATTTGTTCCTCTTTTCTTCTGAAACTTTGTGGAGGTTGAGACTCCTTGTGGTTATCCTTCTTGAAGTTGGATTGATTCCTTCTTCTATTGGTGTGGGTGGCCAATGCTTGATCATATTCCTTGATCAAGGCTTTTCTATTGGCAACCCTAGCTTCTTCTTGAATGTAATCCTCCCATACAACATCGAACTTCATACTTTCTTTTCTGGCACACATGGTTTGGATGAATGACTCCCAAGGTATAGTGAGACCATTTAGAGTAGTCATGACTAGTTCATATTCATCAAGGGTATCTCCAATAGCATCTAGTTGTTCCTTGAACCGGGAAACCCTTGAGAAATAATCCTGAATGGATTCTCTTTTATTCATCTTAGTGCTCTTTAATTGAGCTCTCAGGTTCATCTTCCTCTTGATGTTCTTTCCTTCATACATTCTGGAAAGGGCATCATACATTTCCTTAGGGGACTTCTTGGATGCCACTTGGGGAATCAAGTGGTCCTTGATAGAATTAGCAATGATTCTCTTTTCCCTAATCAAGTCCTTCCTATACTTCTCTTTGGATTCATCTTTCTTAGGTTCTGCAACCTCATCCTTGATATATTGGGCAAGATCATTCTCTTCAAGAATGAGACCAATCCTATATTTCCATGCCTGGAAATTCTCTATACCCTCTAACTTATCTTCAAGCTTAGTGCTTGGAGCCATCTTATCCAGGGGGTCACAGAGATCGAATTTTCTCAAGAGATAGATTAACACTTACCAGAAGATGTACTTGATTGAATTGAGAATACTGGTGTGTTATGCTTCTGGAAACTTCAACTTTTCACCTTCTGGATCTGCAACAAAATTTACGATTTTTTGTTCTTTACTTTTCTGGTTTACTGGTGCACAGGTTAGCAACTTTTCTGGTTCATTGGTGCAGAGGTGCGCACTTTTCTGGTTTTCTGGTTTTTTGCAATTCTGGTCCAAAACCCAAACTAGGTTTTGACTTTCATGGAGTTATACCCACTCAAAAATTTCAATCGAGGGCTCAAAACTTTCGATTTTGAGGAGGTCTATCCAGCCATGCAATCAAAATCCAAAAGTTTCAACTTTTGCAGAAACCCTAATTTTCACGGGAGGAGGAGAGAGAGGTATTTTTACCTTGTGAAAGATGTCCTATTCAGGCTAGCTCTGATACCATGTTAAGTTTAGCCTAAATTCACAAGCAAGATCATTGAAAGGAACATAATCACAAGATAGACAAAGATTTACCCTGGGAAACCCTCATGGGGTAGAAAACCCAGCAAAGCTTTCCTCAATATAGATAATCAACCAATACAAGATGTAGTACCCAAGCAAGAGCTCCTTCTCCTCCTATGTAGACCTATCGCTCTCCTATGCACCAATCACAAGTGAGTGAATGAATGAGATAAGTGAGGAACACACCTCCTCTACTTATACTCATCTCCCAACTGACATTTTACCCTAATGGGGCCGACCTCTCCTAAGAGAGTCTAATAACCCCCTAAATAACTAACTCAGGGCCAACCCCACATGGGAGATCTAATAAACCTAGTTACCACAAACTCTCAGAGGAATAAACATCTTCGGATACATAACAAAGTCCCGTCGGAGGAATGTACCATCTTCGGAATAATAGGATACAAATATAATATTCTTAGAAGTTACAATATTTCAACAACTTATGATTGTGATCCTTATACTTACCAATCATTCAATAAAGTGGTTTCGGGATTTGTAGATGTCACAACTTAACCACTATGGAGATTTGTTGTTTTCCATTCAGACACACAATTAGGGGGGTTGTTGACAACCTTCAAGGGTAAAGGAAAAAAAAGGAAGCAACTTTAATGGTAATATATTTGCACTATATTATCAAGTTTTTGAATTTATAAATCAATTATATGTATTGATAAGTTAATTAATTTTTTTATATTTTTGTTACAGGAAAAATCCTAATGTTTGTAGCTCTAGTAGCGATCCATTCCTGAGTGATATTGAAAGCATACATCTTGCAACTTGGACAAATGATGAGACTTATGAATCTCTTTTAATCAATGAATGGAGTGGAGGAAAACATAGTCAGTTGTTTAGTTATAATTTCGTGGTAAAAAAATTAACATATGAAGAAAGGGATTTGAAAGGAGTGACTGTAAACATGTATCAAAAGCCACAAGTGTTGATTAATTATCTCATAGATACATTTTCAATAGAAGGAGATTGGGTCTTAGATTTGTTCTTGGGTTTAGGTAAAATTTCTCATATCACATATGAAAGTGTATATCAAGTTTTATTGTATGTTTTATTCTTCATTATTTTATTGTTTTAAAGTATGCTTCTTTATGTTATTTGACTTAAATTTATTTTTGTTTTGGGTGATTAGGTACAACAATATCATGCTCCTTACAGAAAGGAAGAAATCACATATCCATTGATAATGTTCCACTGCAATGTAATTACATAAAGCAAAGAATTAATGCTATTCAAGTTCTTTCAGATGAGCTATAAGAAGTTGGTTTGAAGAAAGGAGAGCTCAGTGAAACACTTGTGGAAAAGATGTCAAAAGAGCCTCCACCCCCATTAGGAGGGGTGTTTGGAAAGGATCACATTGGGGATCTTGCAGACATAGAAGACCCAATGGAAGACGACATTAATGTCCCCGAGGAAAGCCAAGCTCCAGAAAATTCCAATTTTGATGAAGAATTTGGTCTGCATGATATTGTTGATTAGTTTCATGTTTTGAAGAAAATGTTAAATTTGACAATTTTTGATAAGATATATTAGTAATGTTTTGACTTTCAAACTTTATTTTAGAATTAAAATTTCTATATATAATGTTTTTAATATGTTTTTTTACAAATAAATTGTATAGTTTTTATTAAATTTATGTGAATCGTCACTTTTCGGAAAATGACATGAAATAGTATCATTTTTATACAAAAAAAACTCTGAAAATTAATAGAAAATGGTTTTAAATGTCTTTATTTTCTGGAATATTTTACAATTTTGTCCATAAATATGTCTTCTTTTATAGAATAAATTGCAAAATGTATATGTTTTTCATTATAGATTGCTTAAAAATGTATGTTATTTTGTTAAATTTCTAAAAACACACTTGAAAATAGAAATTAAAAATATTTTACGATAAAGATAATTCAAAGGCCCCAAAAAATGCCCGTAAATGAAAATGTGTGATACTAGTATCAACCCTTTTTGAAACGAAGGTAAAAATAGCTACTAAAATTAAGAGAGAGAAAAATGAGAACTGTGTTGAGTTCTCGTTTCATAGTATAAGTGGTTTGGCTTGCTTTGTGCAATAGGAGTGTTCTTTGAACTGTTCTTCTTCCTTTCATATTTTCTTTCTTCTACTACATGATCCATGAAGACTACTTCTTCAAGTTCTTCCTCGCAATCACTTCCTTTAGTCGCATTGCTTCCTTCCTTGGTGTATAGACTCTTCCTCTATTTTGGAATCCTTATTTTATTTTTGGGTCTATATTGTGAACGTGCAGTTTTCCGATCATACGACCTAGATTCCTCATCACTTCCGTGGTCTCCATTTTCCTTGAAGGACACTTTGAGGCATAGTGGCCTACTACTCCACATCTGAAGCAATTGAAGGGTAACTTGTTTTTGTACTTACCTTGTCCTCTTTTTATTTTCTTGACAAAGTTTGATTCTTCATCCTCTGATTCATCATAGTAGTCTTTGTCATGATCATGCTTATCATTTCCCGTGAATTTAAAAGTGGATTCCTTTCTGAGGGGAGGTGTTATGGAAACAATTGCACAAGTGCACTCTTCCACTTGGTGAGGGTCTAAGCCTTGTAGGTTTCTTCAAGGCCTCAGTCCTTTGAGCCCCTTTTGGATGGTTGGTATTCCTCCAAGTGATCATACAAGATATTTTTAATGTAGTTCACAATCAAACATGAAACTATTGATGAAAATAAAATAAAAGAGATGGGGGAATATGCAAACTCCAACAAAAACCAAAGGCATGCCAAACCACTCTTGTATTTCCCAATGGAATAGTTGTACAACACCTAGGAGGTGAAGGATTCAAGGGAAGCCAAAAATATCCCTTAGGGAGGGCTTTCTTGTCCAAACTAAATGCTAAGTAGGTGGAATAAAAATGGAGAGAAACACGTGCCCCTTGATGGTAGGTGGAAAGCAAGCTTGGAAATGCTTACAATGGTAGGAAATGGTGGGCTCTGAGGAAGATCCAACTCAAATCCAGTAGCATAACCTTGCTCTAATTTCTCTCTACCAAATGCATGACAATAGATTCCTTTTATAGGCCAAGAGGTGGACATCAAACAACTAGATGAAAATGTGTACTCTCCTCCTTCATGAACCGGTTCCAAGGTACACAAGGGGGGGATGATAAATGCCACCAAGTATGTAAGGAGCCAAATTTGGATCCTTGGGGAGGATTGAGCTTTCAATGCATTGCTCGAAGTAAGTGGTCCCTTCATTTTGACAGTAGCACAGTTATCAAAGGAAAAGTCATGTGGGTGTAGTGTGGGCATTGTTCAAGTAACCTATGCTATAGCGCGGGTAACCTATGCGATACCCGTGTTACCCCTTTGTTTTGACTATTTATAGGAACTTGTGGACTCATATTGTTCTTTAAATCTATTGAGGATTACTGTCGTGGGATGCATTATTTATGTTGATGATTCTTTACTAGATGAATCGCCAAAATGTGTGTGATTTTGAGGCGTTAACATATGCCCCCTGGAGTATGAGGTTCGGAGGGTACCGTAGAGTCGATAATGCATCATGTTTCTTGTTTTTTCTCTCTTGTTCTGTAGAATGAAACATGTGTGGAAAAAGTAAGGTCTCCCATAGGGGTAGATTGCTAGTGATGATTGTTGGATCTAGAATAAATAATAGTTTTTATACAAACGAGGCAGGCGTACCCATGCTCGTGATATGCCATCAAAGTGATTGCAATGAGAGAGGACAAAGGTGTCGACTCTACTATACTTCTGGTACATGGATGAAGGTGGATTCAATCCATGTTAGAGTAACTTCCCCTAGGGTTGTTGTAACATATTGAACAAGTGGAACGGCTAGTGACCATGATGAACCCACTATGGTGGGGGACTAAACTTGGTATGTAACTCTGCCTGAGAGTTGTACCGTACCAAATAGACTGCTATCATGATTTCCAAATGTGAAAATTGCTACCTTCAAAAGTACGTCTCCCCCTAATGTGATGATGTGTTGACGTCGAGCATAGGGAAAACCACCTAATTAGGGAGCACTAATGACTCTCACTACTAAGTTTTAGGTGATCCCTTATAGTGATTGAAATGGATCCCAAGGTACAACTGCAACTACTGCAACTCTTGGGATATAGTGTATTGAGGTCGATGAGAGCTAAAGCATATGATAGGACAAGAGTCCTATTTTGAGAACTGGTACCATATTGTAACCAACAAGTGGATGGAAAGACCCGATACAATACTTTATGATAAGAGTAGGGATCATAAATTCCTTTGATCGATGTAACCGTGGGGGAGTGGGGACGACAACTTTTCTTTTAAGACAGTACAGGTTGAAATGGATGGAGACAAACTGCAAATGAAAGGGGTTTTGATGGAGACACAAAATGAAGGGTAATGGTGAATGTAGAAACAAATACTACTAAACATATGGAGACTCAAATACATCAATCAAAGGCGACCATAGGTTTCTTCCAAAATACTATGGTATGCCTGCAATGTGAGGTGATGCCGAAACTGTTTGTACATACAAGATGTTGGTGGAGTCCCCATAGTTTTGTGCATGTCGGGGGAATGATTTGATTATGGGAGGATTCCCCATAGTTCTGAGTGAATCGGGGGGACACTTTCAAATGATGAAGTAAGGGCGAACTTGCAGGTGCAAATATAGCTGGCCCATGAAGCAATGTCAAGCAGTGTAGTCCCGTACGATAACTGGATATAACTGGTTATTTCTAGGGGCAGGAGGGCCATAGGTGTCTTTGCAGAGGTGATGATATGAGAGGTAATACGAATGGTAAAGTGATCATGGAGGTATGGGGGGGATTTATGAATCATTCTACTAACATTTTGCGAAGAATCTAATGAGTGTCTACTTGGTGGAGAAAATGCCCAAATGCAAAAATGATACTGTAAGGGAGGGTGTTTACAAGTTTCGTCAGATTCCTCAGAATTGTAGGGGGTCAACATCATGGGTTTCAATTGATGACAGGCATGGAAGTGGTTTGCACACCCATGGGGGAACCTACTATTCACTGGGATTATGTTGATGGCCCATCAAGGCCATGAATGGGGGGCCTATGGTTATCAACGGGAATAATGGGATATGCATTATAAACAGAGGGTAAATAGAGTCGATATGCCAGTTTTAGAATGATACATGTGGTGGGGTGCGTTACCCTCTAGAGCTTCAGAATATTATTCATATAATGGGTAAACAAGAGGCTCGATGTTGTTCTAATCACGGTCCTACACACACAGTGCACATACCCAAGTGTAATAAAGGACATAACCGAGTTATTGATAATGCAAAAATCATATAACCAAAACATTACGTACCTATGGGGTACTTGGTAGTCAAGGATAGAACCTTTTGAGGTACAACCCATTGAACCGGCTGTTGAGGGTAGTACCTTCATGGTCATTAAAATATAGACTCCTTTTGGGATACAATGCTTAACGACATAAGGGCCTGTCGATTTAGATACAAAATTCTTGGGTCCTGGTTTACCATCTTTCTTGGCATTAAACAAAAGGACAAAGTCACCCTTAGTGAAGTTGCATGGTCACACTTGTCGACTGTAGTGTGATTTTGAGCGGAATTCATGGCTTCATTCTGTTGAAGAGAGTCACGCCTTTCCTCATCAAGGTGTTCCAAAGTAAATAAGCATTGTTCCATAGCATGGGTATCTGGTAGCAACTCGAGAACGGATTGGAGGGTAAGGATTTGACACTCGATTGGGAGGATAGATTCTATTCCATGTACAAGGTGAAATGGGGTAAAACCCATGGCAGTCTTGACAGAAGTGCGACAGGCCCATTGGGCCAGAAAGAGCATGTGGTTCCAGTCGGTTTTGTTTTTATCCAATGTGCATTGGAGCATAGTTTTGAGGATTTTTTTAACAACTTCGACTTGACCTTTTTCCTAAGGGTAGTAAGCAGTTGCAAATTCTTGTTTAAAGCATAACATCTATGGTAGTTCCTCAAACGTTTCATCATCAAAGTGTCTTCCGTTGTCAGAGACAAGTTACATGGGAAAGCCGAAGTGGGAGATGAAATGGTTGAAGAGGAACCGTCCAATGGTTATTGCTTTAAAATAAAATGTGGGCATTGCTTTGGCCCATTTGGTGTAGTCCATGGCGACGACAATATGGTGGTGACCTTGGGCTGATGGCAGATGAAATTCCATTAAATGGATTTCCCATTTGCAGAATGGGCCCACAGTGATGACCGAATGGAGGGGTGTAGGGGGAGAGCATGTTTTGTAGGAAAATACCTGACAATCGGTGCTCCTTTTGACAACATAAACACAATCTTTGAATATGGAGGACCAAAAATACCCTGCTCATAGGATTTTTTGTGCGATGGCTAATCCAAATAGGTGGCTGCCACATGCACCGCTATGGAAATAATTGAGAACTTGTTTGGCTTCTTCATGCTTTAGACATCATTGAAGAATATTTTTTATGCCACGGGGATATATGATGTCTCCGATGAGGAGATATCGTGGTGCCTAGTGGCGAATTTTGCGACAATCATCATGGGATAAGTGAGGAGTGAATTTCTAGTTGCGGAGATAAAGGAGGATATCTCCATACAAGGGATATTTAGTTGTAATGATAAAGAGGTTCTTGTAGGGGAGTTGGTCCTGGATGGATTCGCTGGTAGTGTGGGAGGGAATATATTTAATGAGTTCAGCTAAGGCCATGGATTTCTTGATTTTAGGAATCACAAATTCTAGGTATGCAAACTTACTATCGATAAGCCTATGACTAAGTATGTATTCCATAGTGTTGGAATCAATGATGAAGGTTGTTTTTCAGAGCACAATATAGTGGCGTAGTTTTTGTACGAAAAGGATGACTGGAAGGGAAAGCTTCTCATCATGGGTGTAGTTGAGCACAGGTCTGGTGAGGGTTTTGCTGACATAATATATGACATGTTCCTGATGGTTTGAGTCCGATTGGATGAGTACGCTAGATACACCATAATTTGATGCAGAGATATACAAGATGAAATATTTGTCAAATTCTGAAGGAGAGATGAGGGGGGCTGATGAAAATTTTTGTTTAAGGGCATCAAAGGAAGTTTGGGCATATTCATCCCACTTAAATGGCAATATCATTTCTAATAAGACGTAAAACTCTATGGGCCTAAGTGTCATAGTTAGGAACAAAATGATGAAGAAAGTTGGCCTTACCTTCGACACTCTACAACTGGCATTGTGTTCATGGTGCTGGTAATTCCAAGATGAATTGAACCTTGGAGGGGTCAACGATGATACCATTTTTGGAAACAATGAATCCTAAAAGAAGACCGGCGGTGATGCGAAATACACACTTGATGGTATTTAAGTGTATATTATACTTGCGACCTCTTGTGAATATGGTACGATGGTATTGAAGGTGCTTGCATCATTTTTTGGAATTGGATGTGAGGTCGTCTAAAAAGGCGAGGATGATGTGAGCCAAGTCGTTAAAAACATATGCCATTGCTCGCTAGAAAGTGGTGCTCGAATTTTCTCAGGCTGAAGGGCATGAATCTGTAAGTAAAGGTGCCCCATGGTGTAGTAAATGTAGTTTTATATTGATCGTATCGGGGTGCGTATTTGGTTTTATCTAGAGAACCCATCCCAGAAGGAAAAAATTTCATTACTGTGACATGAGTCAATGATTTGGTCGATGAATGGCGTGGGAAAATTATCCTAGGGGAAAGCTAAATTGAGGTCTTGGAAATCAGTATAGACATGAATAATTCCCTTCTTTTCGTTAATTGGGATGGGGTTAGATACTCATGATGTGTAAGCGATGGGAAAAATAAATGTGGCTTGCAATATTTTTTCGACCTTGGCTTTGATCGCGGGGGGCCTTAGAAGGGTGGACCAGGCACAATTTCTATTGGACAGGAATGGCATTGGTCCAAGTGTCAATGTGATGTTCAAAAATTGCTAGGTCGAGACCTAACATAAATTCATAGGACCATGAAAAGACATCACATAATTATTTAAATAGAGCGGTGAAATCATTAAATTTATGCGGTGAGTAGGAAGCCTCGATAGAGATGTTTTTGACAGCTCTTGGTGTGATGGAGATATCAACCTGTATGGTAGGGGATATATTAGCAAGGTTACCATCTTCAAACGCATCTGGGCTAGGGATAGGATTTTTAACCAATCGATGTGACTTGGGGGTAAAAATTATTTTGACTCGATGGTGTATTATTGTTCAGTGGGGAGTGTGTGTGGTTCTTTCCTGCTTGCTACTAAGGACCTATGATGGAAAGAGTCCCATGGGGATTCAGTGTCATTCATGGCCTCGATTATCTCCTCATATTTGGTGAAGATGTATTCTTCTAGTATACCTTTATCTGAATACCCTGGGTCTTCATTATGGGAATAAAGAGAAATTGAATCGAGATGTAGAATGTCAAGGTACTCAGGCATGGCTGCAGTGGGTGCTAGGATTTTGTCTTGAGGGAATATTAAGGGGTCTAGCTCTTCATTGGAGATTGGTGATGGGGGATCAAGATCTGTCATGGTGTCAGATGAATGTGACATGTTGTTGTCCCTGTTATGATTTCTTGGTTCAGTATCCTCTTCGATTACTATAGGTAGGGTAGTTCTACATGGGGTCAGGTTATCAGCTAATTGACTTTGGGTTGTACGCAAAGTGCTAAATGCTGCAATCAGAGGGCATTGGAACAAGTGGAGAGACATTAAGTTGCATGAGCAACACGGCTAGGTGGGATTTGTATGATTAAAACAATGGTGGGTCTTTGTGGACATTGTAGTGACTGTTGGTCAGGTATGGAATCAACCCATAGTGGGGAAGGACTAATCGGGATCACTATAGTACCTATGCTGATAGGAGCCTCTTCTGGAGATGAGGGAAGTGAGGTATACTCCAAGGGTTCAATGAGGTGAACAATTTCCAAGACCTCCCGATAGCGAGGGAGGTCAGGGAAATGATGTGAATAGTTCCCATAATGAGAACAAATGGAACATGTGTGATTTGTACGCAATGTTTTGGAATTAGATGTGGGCGAGGGAGGAGTTCCCCCTTTCACCATTGGTGGGGCATGGGTAATGATAATAGGAGTGTTAAGAAAATTTTGTAGCTCCAATAGAGTGGGTCGTAGATTGGTTGTGTGGCCTTGCTTCCTGCAAAGAGAACATGGAAATGTGACCCTCAAAGTGGGAGTATTGAACATAACTGGGGCTTTTAACTCCTAATGGTTGATGCCCCCTGCTTTAGGCTTAGCCGATTATACTAAATTGGATGTAGGGTTTGGTAATAGGGGAACTTTCAACTTTTTGTTTGGTTCCCCCATTAATGGACTTAGCGATGACTGATTGTGGGGTAGTTGTAGCTGTCATAAGTTGGGATATCATAACTAGACGTGGTATGGGTCTTGCAAACATACTAGCCGAAATAGGGACAAACTCATAATGGTCGACTGGTTTGGAAACCATCTCTGGGAAGGGTGTTCTAAGGTACCACACTCGGATTCCTAAAATTATCCCAGGTAGAGTTAACTAAGCCATAATCAGCATCCCTTGTACACATGTGGGAGGATACAAGTGAAAAATTTATGGCACCGATGGACTCAAAATGTGTTCAATTTCATGAGTCACTTAGTGGTGGTGTTGATGACTTTATTGAGGTGGAGGTAGCTCTATTTTTAGTGATGAAAATTGTGCACATTAGGCCATCAGTTCATGTAGGGATATTTAGTGGTGGTATCGAATATGATCCTAACAAATTGGGGTCCTTCTATATACCGGGAGTGATGTCAACATACAGTTTATCATTGCCTAGTATAGTTGGTAGGACGTGGTCGAGATTTTTCATGGTATTAGATTCATAGTAGTTAGCTGGTTGAGGGTAACTACTTTCCCATTTACGGGAAACATCTTGATACATAAGACTAAGGAGGGTACCGCCTTCATGGCGTACATGTAACTACGCCTCGATAGGATGTTGTAGTCGAGATCGACATCGATTACTTTAATATCAATCATAACCATCTTGCCCCCCAATTCTATGGGGACATTTTGATACTATCCCATTGGTTTGTATTGTATCCCATAATATGCGCGAAGAGCAATAGATGAGGGGACTAGCTCAGGGGATCCAAATAATTTCCATACTTTTACGGACATAACACAAGTGGATGCACCTTCATCGATGATACAACAATGGATCATGATGTTTTTAACTGTGACTGGAACTTGAAATGTGACTCATGATGGTAGTTGCAGGTCACCTTTATCAAGATCAAAGGTCATTATGTGCGAGTCATATAGGTCGAATGCACCGGGTGTGTTGAATAGTGCTTTTCGTTTTGTTGGGAAAGACTATAACACTTCTAATGTGGAAAAATCCACAACGGATTGAGCCAAGTCATCTACAATGCTGTAATTCTGGGCAGCTTTCATATGGGGGTTATTAAGGGTATGCCTAAGTGGTACTTTCATAATACGTGGGATTTGTTCGGTATTCGAGCATGGTATTTGTAGAGGACCCCCTGAGGGGATATGATCATCTTCCACTTAGGGGGTGGAAGGCCCATCATAACGCTTGGCTCCCGTTTGGAGGTTTATATCCAACGTATAGATATTTTGGAAAGAGCCATTGCTTGGTGGACGAGGATATTGTTCTTGTGTAACTTCCCCTTGATTGGTGAAGGGTTGCTGTAACACTATTTTTTTTTCTTTGGGAGGATTTGCTTCCTAGGGAGGGTTCGTCACTATCTTATTTTTAGCTTCCACCAATTGTTGGCAGTCGGGGAGAAGAGGACAATGATGTGTGTAGTGAACATAATTGCCACAAATGGAGTAGCAATAATTGTTTCTCAAGGGAGGATTCTTACCTTGTTTGGGAGATTGTTATTCCCTGCATTTGGATCACCTGTATTTTGGTTTTGCTAAGGAGGTGGATTTCCCCCTTGCCTCGGCTTCTGGTTCTTCCTATTCTTACCTTTCTTCTTTCCTGAGTCTGTGAATTCTAGGGGTTTGTGGTGTTCAATTGTAAAATATCTATCACAGTAGGATCTAGCTACTATAGATACCTCACAATTGAAATATTTAACTTATTATGGAAGAAACAAGTGCATATACATTTCTGGAAAACAAATGATAAAAAAACCAGGCATAAATGATCAAATATCAGCACAAATGATCAAAAACCAAGAAACAAAAATGATCAAATATCAGAGTTTATTAACTTTCCAATGTTACAATAAGTTTGGGTCATCCTTATATAGAAATAGGAAGAAATAGGATGCACTTGGAGAGTCCACACTTAGCTATCTTAGATTGAGCCACAATCCCCCTTAGGTTGACCAAATGGTTCCCAAAATATCCCGAATAGGTCCAAATTGTGCATGTGAATGTTGGGTGAGCATGGGAGACCAAATTAGTGTTCACACATGTGGAGGAGGTGGTTGGTTGGAAGTTAGGTAGGCTAGGGTAGGCCAAAATAGCCAAAAGAGGGGCAAAAGACTAGGTTCAATGTATGTGTGCGCTTATTCAAACCTAGATCCATAAAACAGGGAAAGGAGGGTGCCTTAGGCATGGAGGTGGTAATAAATGTAGGTGGTGGTCTCAAGGAGAGCGCCCAACAACTATATTTGACCATCCTTGGCCCATAATTTGGCCCATACATTGTGGTTTAGTTCACACTTTCCCCAACAAGTTCTAACCAACTTATAACAACTTCTTAACAACCTAGGGATTTGATTATTAACCAATTTAGAACCTAATAACCATAAATTAATTAATGATTAAGGTAATAAGGTATAATATTGCTCTAACATCAATTGCTCAAATGGTTGAGTTCGCTGAACATAAGTAGGTTGAACTAGGTTTAACCCTCATGTGGGGGGAAGGTTGTTGACTAGTTAGGCATGGGAAAGGGTAATACAAATTATATCTCGGTGGTGAGATAAATGCCATTTGTTCTCCCTAAGAGGTGGATGTAGGAGAAATTGGTGCTATTGGCGATGTATAAATTGTCATTTTTTGACTTACGTTTGGGTATGTAGGACTATATGGCCCATACTTTAATTGATAAAATGATGGTGTTGGTACCAGTGTAGGGGGTATTGACACAACTTGCATGGATGGGTAATACATAACCATGTTGAATGGTGCCGATGCAAGGGGAGGAACCTTTCCTAAATGGGAAATGAACCCAATAAGCCCATCCTCCGAATGTGATGATCCCAAAGGTGTAGAATCCAATGATCGATGCCGTGGGGCATCAGGGAGGATTATGTAAAGATATCCAGACTGTGCACATAGGAGGTCCAAATGTTGTGCTTTCATAATAGCCTCTTCCTTGCATTTTTGCATGGAGGTGGCGACATCTTTATCTATGGTAGGTTAGAAAGATTTGATAAACCAATCCAACAAAAAGGGAGGTTGTATTTTGATCTTACATTGTGTGCAATGTCTATGCCACTCATGGATGTGGTCCACGATGTGGGTGGAATTATTTTGAAGAAACTCAGTGAGAATTTCGAGGCCTAGATCATGTCAATTGGCAGTTGAAATTATGTAATAAATGCGGTGTCCAACGTCGCAAATGTGGAATGGGTTCCACTTTTTAGGTTTACGTACCATTTTTTTGTTGTTCTGGTGAGGTTACGACAGGATAGGAGAATCCTCACATGGTCATCCACTATGTTGTTAGATGAACACCATAGATGGAAATACATAACATGGTTGGAGGGACCATCTCCCTCTTTTCCTTCAAATTTTGGAATATCAGAAGGAAGCTTGTCTAGCATGGTTGGCCATGTCACATCATGAGAAACAGGGTCATTTGTCAGTTTGGCCAAATCAAGTAAATTAAACTAGCGATAAATGGTAAGGTAGAGACGACAGGTCTTTCCATTCTTTTTGGGATGTGATTTTCATGAGGTGGAGACCCAGGTGGTGTTGTGAATAATGGTTGACCTCCTATAAGAGAGGATGGGTCAAAGGGATCTGAGGGATCTCCTTGGGGAGAATCCAGCGGGGTACTTCTTTCGATGGGGGAAGAAGTGGTGTGAATGATAGACTCTATGAGGGGAGAAAATGTATCTACCATGTTTTGGCCTCGACCAAATGAACCTATCAATGCTTCTTGGGAATGACCCTTCCTTGAATTCCCTCTGCGTGGAATATGGGGGGAAGGTGTGAAAACACCCCTCGAGAGAGGGGATAGGCCTTGCACTCTACGAGATTGTATTAGGATTTTTTTTTGTTCCTCAATGGTGAAGTATTTTTTTTCAATATGAGAGTGATAATGGAATGAACACAATTGAAAAAATGAAAAAATATGCCAACCACAACATATGCAAAATGGTGCAATAAGTGAGTGATATGTGCAAGATTGGTTTTAGTGCATGAGTTCCCACATGTAGGTTCTTTTTATTACGAGTTATTGAACTTGTGGTTAAAAAGAAAATAAATGTAAATTCCCTAGACGACCTAACGTCCTTCCTCTCAAATGTAACTGGGCCTCCCAAAAGCACAATTGATGGTGATAATGGTATCCATGCATCAATCGACTAGTGGAGCTAACAAAGATTTAGTTCTACTAGAGATGGGGTCAATGATCCAATAAAGAAGACTTGGAAACACCTCCCAATGGAAATAGCTAACTTCATGAGTCAAATGCACTCATAATTCCTCCTTGGTGATATCCTAAATTGGGCCACTAAGATACCTTGTGTCAAGTGTGGATTAGTGGTTCATCCTGCATGGTATAGTGTCGTCTCCCCACAACAAGCTAAGTGTCTTGTAGGGGAGAGCAGGGAAGTTATACCTCGGAATTAACCTCCTTGGTCACGACGCACTTCTGATCTGGGTTCTCTTTTACCACTTTCTTATAGAAGGATTTTGTAAGTACCCTAAAGGACAACAATGCTATCTTTCAAAATATTCCTAATGAAACTAGATTGGTGGGAATTAATGGATGCCTAGCCCATTCAATCCTACCTAACTAAAATATCGTTATGTGACCTCCTGTGGAGGATTTTAATTCATTAAGACAATAACAATGTTGATTTTAAGGGGTTTGTATGTTTCACTTATAGGGTGTAAGAGGGGTATTTTACAATTCCTACCTTTCTGAGTCACCAAGCTGACATGAAGTGCAAGGTGAAGAGCATACCTGGGATTGGAAGAGTCTTTAGGCCTCTTATTGTGTGTTAGTGGAGCAAACACATGTGATAAAATAAAAAACAAATGATTTCATTGAAAAATTAACTAAAAGAGTGTATCAAGAAATATGTACGTTTAACTCTAAGAGATGCTCATGGTGCTTCGAAAAATCGAATTAATCTATCTAATAGAAAAGTGTGAAATGGAGGTATTTCACACTTCTCACCATTTTTTTATTCACCAAGTGTTAGCATAGTATTTTTCCAATGTGAATGAAAGATTGCCAATCCAAAAAATTGGTTGTAATATCTCCTAAGTTCGGTTAGGAAGACACCAAGTCCCAACAAAAAAAATGATCCATATGACTATTGGCCACACCAAAGAAGAGCTAAAGAATTAAATAAAGTACCTTGTAATAGCAAATAAAGTAATCAACGGTCACGATCAAGGCAGAAAAAGATCAAAGGCTATGACCAGGAGCTAGTGGAAAAATTCTATATTTAGCAGAGCATATAAATGAATTGACAGGGCTTCTAAATTTGGCCAATATGGTAAATTAGGCAGATAAAGCATTGGTGAATCTCTAAAATAGTTAGTGAAACTCTAAAATGGTGGAATGGCTAAAAGATGGCGGATCTCCAAAATGCCCAAGTCTTTGTTTAAAAATTTAAAAGTTCATAGTTATTAATATAAATATTTTATATTAATATTCAAACCCAATCACCAAAGTCTTGGCACGAATCTTAAAAAATGTCAAATTAAAACTTTGAAAAAGACAAAGTTTGGATAAGCTACCATTCATTCCACTCACTCAACTAGCTCGGGGGTTAAAATGATGAGGGTGGTGTGGAATATTTACTGTGGTTTATACTTTTACCACGTGTCACTAGCATATTATTCCGCTAGTCGGAGAAGTGGTAAGGTAAACCACTACCTAATGGTTGCAGAGAGAAAACAATACATTGCCCAAAAGTTTAAAACATATGTTATAACATTGGATTTTTGGGTAATTTATTTGGAAAGAAATCACGTAAATATAGGAATGGAAATATTTAAGATGAAACTATTTTCCAAGATTTGAAAATCCAAAACCACGGGGATCAATCAAAACCATGGGGATAAAACCAGTGGATTGTTTTCACAGGAAAATTGTTTATGAAATTTCATTTATTTCAGGAAATGATTGTTTTAGTCACCATTTTCTAGCAGCTGTTTCCGCCAAACCTAGAGGCATTTGAGGACACCGAGAGAGGTTTTTATTCAACAAAAGACATTATCCAATAACCTCTCTCAGAATTGGCACGGGTGTTATGGGCTAAGCGAATCGAAGTCATCTTTAGGGGGCAATTTGCCAGAATTTCAGTTTACTATTTTAGTCATTAACTTCAAAGAGATGTTTCTTCCAAATGAAGAAGAATTTTCAGAAACTAAAAGAATCTTTGCTTCAGCACATGCCCAATTACAAAAACCTCTCTCAAAATGTGCACAGCTATCTCCATCTGAGATATAAATCTAGGGATTTGAAGCCTATTTTTCAGCAAATTTACTTCTTGGAAAAAAAAAAAGTTTTAATTGTTTATATTTTTAGAGTTTTAGTTAGGTTTTGAATTCAAGATTAGGTATAGGCCATTTTTCTATATATTGATGTAAAGGGGGATTTTCAGTAGGAAGGAGCCCGTTATGGGTTTTCAAAGTTGTTTCCAGAAATTAATAAAGATCTCAGAACTGAGCAGATTTTTTATCAAAGATTCATGTGTTGTTTCAAAATTACAGTCTGTACCTTTTCCCTTTCTCTACATGTGCATGTTTACTTTCTTTGTCATGCTTTTCATTATGTCATTTTATTCTATGCTTAGATTAACGTTCATATAGATTGAGATTCATGTTCTATGCCTTGATTTATCCGCATCTGAGTATCCATTTATTTCTCCAAAATTAACAGTGGATTCATTTGAAAATTCATGCCCATTGTTAGTGGACTATCTTTATTTTTTTCCTTGCCACTTGCAAAATCTTATTGGATTTTATAAAATAGCTATCTTTCCTTTGTATGAAACATTTGTTTAGCTGTTGATCTATTATTTTTCTGTTTCTTGACTCCATTGCCCAATGGTATCCCTTTCCTGTTTGTCTAACCACCTCATTAAAAATCCTTAAGTTTCTATTTATTTTATACGTTTGTCCATTGAGTTTATTGTCAAACTGCTGTCGTGGTGACATTGGATGGTAGATTAGCTGAGAGAGCCCTCTCTGGCTGAAGGAGGCCAACTTTCAGTCTAAAGATTGGTTTGAGGTTATCTCAGGGTTTCCTTGATACAACCCAAGGAAAATCTGAGTGCTAACACCAAGCTCACATGAAGTGTGAGGTGAAGAGAATACTTTGGGAGACACATGTGTTTAGGTCATTGCTTGTGTGCAAAACGTGTTTTCTACACTAGAGACACTACTAAAAAAACATGTTGATTTTATGCATAAACAAGAAATGGTCCTGCATACTAGTAACAACAATGATTCCCATTGAAAGCCTCAAAGTTGGTTACCTAGTTACGTTTTGAGAGAGATGTACTCTTTACTTCCTAATATTGGTCTAGGTGCATTAATTACTAAAAAATTAAGTAATTGGGTGAATTAGCCTTAATTTAAGTTCACTAGTAAGCAACAATTGAGCTGCCAAACTAATCTATGCAAATAAAAAGCAAATAAACAATAGTAGCATGGCTAAACCAAAATTTGTCGCATGTGCCATGTGGGTTAATACAAAATGGATGCATTGTAGTGTGGGTAAAACACTAACCTTCCATGCATGTGTGATGAGTAGTGTAGCGTGGGCATGAAACTAGTAACCTGTGATATGTATGTGACTGTCCGAGTCGAATCCACGCTATTAACGTGACAGAGATGCTAGGAACCACATGACTGTGAAAAAAAAAGCTATGGCCATAATTGGGCCAAATTCTTGAAGCAAGAGGTGGAATACCTGCTCTCCTGCAAGTGAAATCACCCAGAATTAGATACTTAGCATAAAACAACCTAGTTTAAAAAGAAATGAACAAAAGTAAGTATGGTCACCATTAGAACTATTATGGAAAAAATTGCACAAGTGCACTCTTCCATTTGGAGGATGGCTAAGCCTTCTAGGTTGCTTGAAAGCCTCAGACCTTGGATCCCCTTTTGGATGGTTGGTATTTCTCCAAGTGATATTACAAGAGATTGTTAATGTAGTTCACATTCAAACATGAAAATATTGATGAAAATAAAATAAAAGAGATGGGGAAAAGATGAAAAATCCAGCAACAACCAAAGTTATGCTAAACCACTCTTGTATTTCCCAATGGAATAGTTGTACAACACATAGGAAGTGAAGGATTCAAGGAAAGCCAAAATTATCCTTTAGGGAGGCCTTTCTTGTACAAACTAAATGCTAAGTAGGTGGAAGAACCATGGAGAGAAACACTATCCCCTTGATGTTAGGTGGCAAGCAAGCTTGGAAATGCTTACAATGGTAGGAAATTGTGGGCTATGAGGAAGCTCCAATTCAAATCCAACAGCATAAACTTGTTGTAATTTATCTCTACCAAACGCATGACAATGGCTTCCTTTTATAGGCCAAGAGGTGGCCATAAAACAACTAGATCCAAATGTGAACTCTCATCCTTCATGAACGAGTTCCAAGGTAGACAATGGGGGATGATTAATGCCACCAAGTGTGTGAGGAGACGAATTGGGATCCTTGGGAAGGATTGAGACTTCAATGCACCACTGGAAGTGGTCCCACCATTTTTATAGTAGCGTGACTATGTAAGGAAAATCCACGTGGATGTAGCTTGGGCATTGTTCATGTAACCTGTGTTAGAGCATGGGTAACCTATGTAATACCTGTGCTACCACTTTGTTTTGACTTTTTATGGGCACTTGTGGACTCATACTATGCTTTGGATATGCAATGAGGATGCTTGTGGTGAGATGCATTCTTTATATTGATGATGCTTTATTGGATGAATCGTCGAAATGTCGCATGTGTGTGATTTTGACATGTTAATGGGAGGCTCCTTCTTAGTTCTCATCTCATATGTAGTGAGAATCCCCTAAAGCTCATCCTTCATTAGGTCTTCAAGATTAGCTCGATATTCTAACACAGACACATTCACATTGAATCTTTGAGGAAAAGACCTCAATATCTTCTGCACCATTGATTCTTCATCTAGCGTGACCCCTAGACTCTTGATAGCAATGACTATTTCATCTACTCTTAAGAAGTAGGATGTAATGTTCTCTTCATGTTCCATCCTCAGTGATTCAAATTGCCCAGAGTAGTTTTGCAATTTTACTTTCTTTACCTTATCGTCACCTTCATAGATATCGTCTGATTTTGTCCTAAACTTCCTTGGTTGATGTCCAATGCATAACCTTGATGAATTCATCACTTGTCAAGCCACATGGTAGAGCATTTCTGGATTTTGTATTGCTTTCATAGATTCTCCTTTGTGTTATATTAATTGGAACAACTGTTGGGACATCATAGCCATCGACAATAGATTGCCAAACATATGCTCCCAATGATTGCAAATAAACTTCCATACAAACCTTCCTAGAAAATAAAATTGGTTCCTTCAAACGTTGTTTCCCTATTGGTGCAAAGGCCTTCCTTCTTATTGATTTATGCTCAATGATCTATCTTCTATATCTTAATCTGTTACTGAAGATACCCACTCTGATAACAATTGTTGGAATCGATTTATACTGATAGGAGGGGTGAATCAGTATTAGCGCAGTTATCAACAATTTTTACCTCCTTAAACAGATTAACATTTACTTAATTATTATATTATGTTATGTATCAATAAATAAAACATTCATCCATTCATGCACTAACACAAATAACACGGAACATGGGAATTTTGATCTGGAAACCCAATCAAGAGAAAACCACAAAATTCTTCTTTATAATGAGAAATAACACATTCAAGGAAGCACCAGCTTCCTATGTTTACCAACACAAACTAGAAGGAGGAATCGGCCCCCTGATTTTACAAGATTCTACCTAAAGGAAGCTACAACGCCCTATATTTCTCCAAAACCAACTTGAAGGAGGCACCGACCCCTTGTTTTATAGGCTCCAACCTGAAGGAAGATCCAACTCCATGTCTCCTTTCCCCATATTTTCAACCAGACATCCAAATTATAATTATGTATTACTGATCTTCAATTCCATGCACTTGTCTAATCTTATGAAAACTGTTTTGTTGTACACTACCTTAATATGCAGTTGATTCTCTGTCATTGTGTTACATGCATTGTAATACCCCCATTTTGACCCTTAGGATATATTGGATTTTAATGTAAATGTCGTATATATGTGATGTACGATTCCTAGCTGGAGCTTAAGGAGAAGGCGTTGCTAGTGAATGCTTAGCCTTGAAGGGATGGTATTTTATGTCGTCCTATCCATGTTCTAGTAAGCCATGGAGAAATTCTAAAAATGATGTAAATGATGATAATGCAAATAAAAATAACAAGGGGTTGGCTATGGATGCAACTAAATGAGGGGTACTGCGTATCCACTAGGGAGAGGTGAGGAGGTTGTGGGATTGAACCCTAGGATGCCATATGTCATCTTGAGAACCCCTTTGACTATTCTAATTGTCATTTATTTCTATTTTAAGGAAGTGGTTGAAAACTCAACTCATGAGAGTGATGGAGCATGGGCATCCCTTAAAATTGATATGATAGGGTATGGCTCTATTTTTTATTGTCCCATAAGTCACTCCACCTCTGGGGAGGACAATTTTCATCATCCCCATTCCAAGGTTGATCTTTCAGGCACCAGTTTTCAGTTTGGAGGGATGACATAGCCCAGTAGGAGGAAGGAAACCAGAAAGTGCCACTGGGGGGAAGAAGCCACGTTTGGAATGCCAGAGCTTCCTATAAATTCAGGTGGAAAGAGAAATAAAATGGGGGGATTATTGAGGCATCAGTTTGATGAAGGGTACATGCCTAGCAGTGAATAAAACTAGAAATCACGATTCGTAGGGCGAAAAACGCCTAGAAAGTTTGTGTGGGGGGATGAAATCGAACGGGGGGTCCATCGATATGACCCCTGGGTGGAATTTGACAGTGTGAAGTGCACAAAAATATTCCTGGGAACTGAATCCATTGGGGAATCCATAGACCTGAACCGTGGGAAAATCTGAGAATGGGAGATGCCCATAAATCCATGAGAAAACCCCGTTTTGGAAGCCGGAAAGGGTAGCAATGGGACAAATCCTTCGGTTGCAATGCAGAGGAGATCCCAACATGGATTGTAGTGGGATTGATCGCCCAAAAATTGATTTTTGGGACAAATCCTTCAACTGCAATGCAGAGGAGATCCCAGCGCAGATCGTAGTTGGAGTGATCACCCATAAATCTAGTTGCGGGAAAAATCCTTCCGGCCGCAACGCTGAGGAGATACCAGAATAGATCGCAATGGGAGAGAGACTGGGAGGGGTTAAAATTGATGGTAGAGAAAGTGAAGGCTCATTTACCCATGGTTTAGCAATCGGGACCAACCATACTTTCCTAGGTCAACACTGAGAGAATGGGAACCCGAGGGACTGTGCAACAGAAAAGGGAACCTTACTTAGGCCGAGAGTGGAGGTGATGGGGGTTCATGGATGGTATGAAGCCAAATACATATGCCTGTAGCTCTGTCGCTTAGCTTATTGACATAGAAAACCCCTTCCTTGCCTTCCCACTTGCTTGACAGAGCCAACTGTGGGTTGGATGAACCTGATTGATTGTTCCTAAGGCTATGAGTGGACCTGAGTAGTCTCTCCTTAGTGTATACATAGCCCCATGTCGAGTTTGGTCTCTAAGTTCTAAAAGAATATAGGATGGGTAGAGACCTATGGTTGCGTTGGAACGTTGTAGTTCATAGCCAGTTGCGTGGAGATTTTAATGGAAAAATAAGTGTTCTCTGTGATTCATATCATGTTCATTCTATGTGTTTTACTTCTACAATGATTTAATTATTGATGACTATTATTGATATGCTGAATGCAAGATAGATATGTGTGTGGATAATGTTTCATTCAGATATGTTTATTGGAGTATGCATATGCATCCATGTGTTTTGATTTATATGAATTTTGTTCATTGATTAATAGGGCTAAGTGTTGTTGAGGCCTAGGATGCTCAGAAGGCTCAATGAGGGATTTAGGGAAGAAACAGACACCCCTTGTAGTGTTAATGTTCACTCCATGGATTAGATGAAGGGAAGGTCCATGACAGAGTAGATAAGAGCCCCTTATAGAGTGGTAATGAGGTGTTGACAAATTTTGAGGCCACATTTTGTATTGGAAGAAGGACATGATCAGAATCTTTGGGTGTGGTAGAGGATCATGCAGTTGCATAGGGCTTGCTGAGAGATTTCCAATGGTACCAGGTTTTCCAAAAATGGACTTAGGATGAGGAAGTTATCATCCTGAGAAGTTTATAGTGATAGGGGTATATGGCCAACTTCCAACTTTCCAAACCCACAGTATGGATTACGGATTGCGGAAATTAGAGGTGTAATTTTTTCAGAAATGTAAACTTGGGGTTCCGACTTCCAACCCCTGAAACGAAGATTGCGGATTTTGTAAGTCGGACGAGTAATTTTCCCAGAGCTAAGAATTTTGGAAATCCGACTCCCACGTCGTGGATTGCAGAAATCGGAGGCGTGATTTGGAAAAGAGGAGAATTTGGTGTTCTGAATTTCTGACTCCCGCATCATGGATTGTGGAATGTGGAAGTCAAAGGAGTATCTCTTGAAGTGGCACGTTAGGGTGTCGACTTCCAAATCCTGACTTGCGGCTTGCGGATTGCGGACTGAAGTCATAGCAGCTATGACAAAGTGCATATTTGGGAAAAACAAAATTAGCAGGTTGTTCTAAGGAGCTCCCCCATCACCTCTAAAGGGCCTCGAGGGGACCTAGGATGTGATAGGTGGTATCAGAGCCGAAGGTTGCAGCACTGGGGCTACTTGGGTCAAAGCTGGAGCTTACAAGATTGTTAGAGCTACGGAGCAAACAGAGACTGAGAAGGATCAACGACCACATAGCATTTCATTGGGTGAATCATCCTTATGGCCAAGTGCATGCATGATCAGAGAAGTTGAAAGATATGAGTAAGTAAGGAGAATGGGTAAGGAAATTCCATTCTCCCAAAATTTGTCACTCATAGGAATAAGACATCCCAATATGTGTAATTGGAATGTGGCTCATGATAGTGACATGGTGGCCATGCAAAGACTACTAATAGGGGAACTAGGCATTCCCATGTGTGAATCAATTGTGTGGCTTCGAATTGTGGCAAATATTTCCATAAGAATGGAAAGAAAGTATCACATTTGAATGAGGTGCAAGGGCATAGAATGCGCCTTGAAGGACTCCATATGGAGTTGGAATTGAACCGATTGGAGTGTTGATAAGTGCAAGGAAGTCCAAGAAAGGTCAAGTTGAACTTGGCCATAGTTCCTTAAAGTAATTGGTGCAAGAGGCCATGAAAGTGGATCTGCTATGATGTGGAAGGGGAATTCCATGCTATGGTGAGGGATTGGAAAGGGGAAAATTCCTCAACTCTTCTCTTACTGATATATTTATATTTCCTGATTTATCTATATATATATATATATATATATATATATATATATATATATTAAATTATGGCACGGGAAGGTTAAAAATACAAGATATTACGTAGTTGAAATGCATGTGCACTAGTGGGCATATTAAGAGATAATGCATAGTGCATGTGAACTTGCTTTTGCATGAATATGATATGGCATATTGATAAAGGTAGTGAGGTGTTACATATGCAATGAGCCACGTTTAATAATTGTTGTGGTTGATAATAACTAATGTTGTTGGTATTGGTTGTAATGCCAAAGACAACATAAAGATGGTTGAAGATGTTGATGATGATATTGAATATGACTAGCAGCCTTGTGAAGAAAGGCTGGAGCACAAATCCATGATTAGGAGGTTGGTGGAAGGATTGTGTAGTCCTTAGTAAGAGACCAACTGACCAGGTAACATCAGATATGTGATGGTATCCATATAGGTAATACATTATTTATGTTGATTGTATAAATGTTGAAAGAGGATGGGTAAGAATCCCTTTAACCATGTTTTAATCACCATAAAATGGTATGCATGTAATATTGAATGCATTATGTGAATTCCATTCCTCCATGGTATGATGAGGTATGGGTAGTAAGGGAAAGGAGCTTTATACCATGTCACTGTTTAAAATTTAGACTACATTCATATGAAAATGTATCATGCCATGTATGTATGTCGGTGATGAGTTAATAACCATATCAAGTGAGGACTTATGGTCCTGTTGTGGTAGTGCATGCCATATGAGATAGTCATGGTTAAGGCCATAAGGTGGTTAGAGTGGTGATGCTATAATTCTACACAAGTATCCCATGAACTCCCTATTGGTGTTAATTGCGATCAAATCTCTTTGCCAACAACCGAGTGAGAAAACTCTTGATGTGTTGTCCAAATGGAGAAGGAAGACACCAAATAGATAACCAAGATGATTGGGGAGATGGCGGTATGGTGTTGAAGCATTGGCTAGGATGTCCAACTTACCATGGTAAGAAACCTATGTAGGCACAAAACTGTTTTAGACCAATGTTGTAGTGCATTGGGTGCATTAAGTAAATGTACATTAAAATATTTTTTAAATCCCGTGGTTATGCATTGTGTGAATGCATGGTTATGGTATACATTTCATTGCAAGTATATAATAGATGAAATGATGAATTAGTGTCAATTCTGAGTTCATTTAATGAGCTTCTATGAATGCAAGCAAAATAAATGCATGAAAAAGGTAGTCATGTTTGATGGCCTACCAGAATGCTCTCTTGGGAGGACAGAGTTGCATGAAAGGATGTGATTGTGCATTCATGAGTTTTTAAAATTTTATTTGATTGCATAGATAATGTAACTATGTCTTGCAATTTTATTGTGATAAGATGTACATAAAGTAGAGGTATTTCATTGTCTTTGAGATAATAACAGTTTATAGTGTTTGAAATATTGACTATTATAATTCTGAGATCACTTCAGTGACTGTTGTAACAATGAAATATTAAATGCATGAATGCTCACCAAGTGCTTGACTGATTTAAATTTAAGATTACAGGTAGAAATGTCTTAGGTATGGAAATGTGGGTAAGTCCATGATAAAGACTGGAATCTACCATGTACAAGAGCCAAATATTGTGAGGATGATCTCATTGTCGTGAAATCTAATTTTTGTATAAAACAGATTTGTAAATTTTCTGATTTAATTTTATGAGAAGGATCTCATGGTTGCAAAAAAAAACTAATTTATGTATAGAATAGATTTGTAAATTTCAAATTTGAGAATTTTTTAATAGTTACTACTAATGGTTGTTTGGTTCTCTAGAATTGTTTCAAGAGGACATGTTGTAGGTGGATGTTCAGGTTATGGAAGAAAGTGTAAAATCACAATGGAAAGAGTGATACCACTTACAAGATCCAAACAATATGAGGACGACCTCATGGTTAAAAACATCTAATTTATGTATTGAATAGAATTGTAAATTTAGATTTGAATTTGATTGCTTGTTACAACATAATTTTCCACCTTGTGAGCATCAACATTGTTTGGCCTTCAGGATCCATTTCATTGACTCGGATTTATAGTATGTCCTCTAGAAACACATTTTTCCCTATTTTTCTTCTTGAATGCTTGTTGTCCCATTATAGCTAGCGTACACGTAGGTTGTTCCACTATAGCTCGCAGACACCAAGTAAAATGGTAAAAATCAATAGAAAAATACTTTTTACTCCCAAAAAGCGGTCTTAAGGTCACCTTTGGCCCTCCATATGCCTCGAAATGACTCAATTCGACCTTTCACTTACCTTTGGAAGGTTATATATTGAGCTCCTATGGTGTATGGAAGGGAGGGGAAAGAGAGAGCAAGATAACTCAAGTGGATTTTTGCCGTAACTTGAGTCTACACTCATTGATCCTTGTTGTTGTGAACTCCTTATGTTCAGCTACCAAACTCCTTTCAT
Source organism: Larix kaempferi (assembly GCA_027924585.1). Taxonomy (NCBI): domain Eukaryota; kingdom Viridiplantae; phylum Streptophyta; class Pinopsida; order Pinales; family Pinaceae; genus Larix; species Larix kaempferi. The sequence continues at coordinate 5,134,276 of BSBM01000406.1, forward strand.
AGTTTGATTTTTCCATTGCATGGGGGATTAAAGTGGTGGAGGAACAAGTGGAGAGACCAAGCTCTTGGTTCAGATTGGTTTCCGGCAAGAGGTCATATCATTGTACTTCGTGTTATTCATTAATGGAAATACTCATTTTCTCGTCCAATCGATGTTGTGAATATTGTTAAATTACATTGGGTTATATTTTTTTATGATATCATGGATCATGCTATTGATTATGCTAATGTCTTTCACATGTTATATGCACTTGCGTGTACTTGTTGTTAAGACTAATCTACCGGTTCAAAGTGTAGAAGTTGAAATATCAACAGGTATCTACTTCGAATATCCAGTTGAAGGTTGGTCTTTTCTCCATTACCTTAGCACTATCATTTATATAGCATTGCATTGGGAATTGAGTTATTTTCTAGTAGTCAGCTGTCTATTGTGGTCTACCCCAAGCCATAGGAAGTTTTCTCCGTAACATTGCTAATGCTGTTGATTGTTTGGCTATTTTGAAGTGTGCCAAGAAGACACATTGCAGGAAGACCATGTACTATGGCCTGCAGAATCCAAACTCCATGGGAAGGATCCCATGATTTGGAAATGGGTTTCAAGTGAAACACCATTGTAAATTTTGATGACATCTCATGTGAATTGCTTGTTGGTAAACAACGCGGGTAAGATGGTGAAGTTATGCCAATCGGGCATATTTTGTTTATGAAATGGAAAGGGATTGGGGTAAAAATCCCAAGGGACTGTTAAATCAGAGAAGGGAGCCCCATTCCTCGAGAAATGAAGAGAAAATACATGCAAAACAAATAATTATTTTGTAACCCTTGCTAAAAATATGCATGTCTAATTATTAGAATTAATATCCAGAGCATGTTTTTATTTCAGACTGCTTGAGTGTGATTATGTGTTTTTATTTTAGACTACTTGAGTGTGATTATGTGTTTTTATTTCAGAATGCTTGAGTGTGATTGTGTGTTTTTATTTCAGACTGCTTGAGTGTGATTATGGCCTACATGGCTCACATCAGAAAGGGGTGCACACATTTTGGTTGCTGTGTCGTGTTATGGTTTTCAACATTGACTACACACTAAGGGATCGGATGCATTCCTGGTGTTTCAATATCAGAGAGTGAATTTTTTTTATTATTATAAAATATGTTGCAATTTTTATATCATGCCATTTGGTGTTGCATACTAAGAAGCAAAGTGAAGAAGGGGTACCATCCCTATGTGTGTGGATGGTTGGTGTATGCTTGATAAACCCAGTCAAAGAACTGGATTAGCATACTGGTTAATGGAATGCCTGATAAACCCATTCGGCGTATTGGATTGGAATTGGTTATTTGAATGTTGTGGAGAAGCCTATGTGTTAGCCAACCATTTGTTATTGTATGCATAGGTGATATGAGGCTTGCAGAAACTTGTTTACCTTTCGATGCACACCTTGAAGAGAACTGGAAGCAGGGTAATTTTCAAGGGCAAAATTTTGCCAATTGCCTATTTTTTAGGTTGTTTTTTCAAAAAATAAATTCGTTATTTTGTCATTTTTAGCCTCTAATATCGCCTAATATATACATCAAATGTGTTTTTTTACCATAATATTTGCCAAAATTTACAAGTTTCAATAGTAAATTGTATGTTTAATATTTGATATTCACCTACCTATCTATATATATGTTTTTTTCAATCCAAAATAATCGCCTAGAAAACTATACTCAAGTATAATATTACAATCCTTAAAAAATACCCTGATTGGAAGGGGTGGGTATGCTTGAGGGAATGTGTAGCAGAGAAGAGGTACCATCCTTGTGTTGGGTGGGGCAGGTCTTGTGGGTGCCATAGCTGTCTGAAGTCAATGTGAGATACTTGTGGAGCTAAAGGAAGATGTCCAATACAAATAAGTATTGGAGCTGAAAATATACATCTAGTTTTTGCACCCAAGTGTTAGCAAAACTTTGAGAGGAACCATCAAAAGTGGGAAGTGGCATTTTACCAATAGCACAATTTAATTCTTTGTTATGGAATAGAGCCCTATTATCCTCCCTCTTTTTGAGTTTGTTTGAGATAGTAAAGTATTGGTCAAATGGTAGAGTCCTTCGACAATATTCACTCAACTTTTCCCATTCTTTTACCACTTCAGTCACATCAAATTGAGTGTTAGGATCTTCTTTGGGCATAATAAATTTAGGTCCAGTAGGCCTTGGTGTGCTCTGAAATTCATTAGGTCTATTATGGGGTCCTATTCTTGAGAAAATATGCTCATCCATTGTCTTATTTTCTTCTGAATGTGAACTACTGCTGCCTCCTATTACTCCTTTGCTTCCAAGTTGGATAGCCAACAATTCGAATCCTTTCAAAAGATTATTGATGATGTCTTCAAAAAGAGGTTTTATGAGTTTCCTATATTCCTCACCATCATCTAAATTTCCCTTTTCATCCCTAGTCATGGTTTCCTCAACAAATTGCTCTTCTTCTCCTACTTTTTCCTCTTCAACAAAAACACCTTCACTTTCAAGTTCTAAGGGTGGTTGCTTATTTGTTTGAATCCTTTTCTTCATGAATGGTTAACCACATCAGGTTCCAATACCATGCTTTGATACCACTTTTAATGTCCCTTTTATGAATTTTAGTAAATTGATGAATTTTTCAACTTTTTTCACTAGTTCGACCTTTGACTAGTCTTGGGTTCTTAAACTCCAAATGGCTCCAAATGCTCCCAAATTGTTACACAAGGTGTATGAATGGTTTTAGTACATACATATCATGTTCAAGGATGCTTTAGAATCCTTAATAGGATTCTACAACTCTCCTTTAAGTTCTGGCTAAAGTAGGGATCTTGACTAGCAATTTGGGGTTCAAATCCCCCTAGGGTAAGTGATGAAGATGGATCTCCAAATGGTACTAAAAACTCTCAAATTTCTAGAAAGATGTAGGTTAAATCAATGGGACATCAATAGGTTCTCATATACATATCCATCAATTTATTAGGTATGATACGACACTCTCAAAATCAGAAGAAAAATACTAGTTTCGACCTTGGGGGAAATAATGGGTAATCTTCTCCAAATGCTTTAAAAATTAACAATATGACTCCCAAAGCTTATGAAATAAACATGAAATGTGTATAACAGATAAATACCAGTCCATACATCATTAATCCATCAATAGTTCACTGTTCCATTCGAATACATCAAGATATTATTGGCATACATCAACATAGTGGGGAAATTGGCACCATTTGCTCATTAATAATCTGATTTACATCATTCCAATTGGATTCTTGACTTGGTAAAGTTCTGAACATGAATAATAGATAATTTACCATATATGAAAAAATAAATGGGGCATAAGAATCTCCCCCAAAGAGAACAATAGCTCACCATATGCGCCTCTCCTCAAGGATCATGAATATGCTAAGCAAAATGGAAATGGTTGGAGGAATGAGCTGCACTAAGAGTGACCACGATCTGCCCTGTATCTTAAAACTACAATAAAATACTCCATTAAATCTCTCATGAAAGGTCTGAATGGACTTTTTCACTACCAACTAGGATGGGAATCTTTCACCCTCGAAATTGGCTAAGGCAAGTAGAGAAGCACTCCACTAGCTCTCTTCACAAATGCAAATTCTGAAAATGATAAAAATATTCTCTCTTAATTCATCCCTATATTTTATAAACATCCTTAGCCTTCTAAGTTTCCAATTCCATTGAAACATTCCAAGCCAATTCGAATTAGGGAGTGATTCAAGTTTTGCCACATGTCTTCCACTTCCTAGCCTTGAATCCATCTTCCACCAATTTGAGTAGGCATCTCTTGGCCTTCTCTAACTCCCTTGAGTGCTCACTTAGATGCTTTTTTTAGGACTGAAATTTCATAATGGTCATATTTCATCCCTGAGGTCTGCAATTTTTCATAGGTGTCATAGCATCTTCATCATTGTTGGCATAGATGTTAGGGAATCTAGCCCAAGTGTCTAATAACCTATCATTTGAATCTTCCTCTCCGATGGGAGTTACACTACCATCCAAATTCGACCTATGATGCACATTTCCAAGTGCATGAGCCTTCCAAATAATCCCAAGGACATTATACTTCCCATGGTTTAGAAATTGCAAGAGGAGGATGCCATGTGGCATAGATCTAGCTTGTGTGGGTCCCACAACCTCCATGTGTCTTCATGATCAATTGCCACTTTGATTTTCCCTTGTATTTATTTATTCATCTCCTTTATTAAATATTTATGCTATTGTAATTTCAAACATCGTTTATTAGTCCCCTTATTCCAAATTCCAATGTCTCCATCCAACCTAGGGAACTAGTAGGATTGGTGGAATTTCCCTGTCATGGATTTAATTGAATGGGGGCATTACAGTCCTACCCACCCAAGATTGCTTGTCCTCAAGCAATTTCAAATTTGGATGCTGAAAATTTTTCTCCTCTTCCCATGTGGCATCTTCATTTGGTAGATCCTTCCATTGTACTAAGTACTCTTTGATAGTTTTGCTCCTTAATCTCCTTTCCCTTGTCTTCAAAATTTTTTGTGGAACAAGTATGAGTTGACCTTCATCATCCAAAGGAGGAAGTGTTTCTGAAATGAAAATTTGCTGACCAACATCCTTCTTAATGCATGAAACATGGAATACATTGTGGATTTTACTTCCTTCTGGAAGTTCTAACTCATATGCTACTTCCCCAACCTTTCGAACTACCTTGTATGGTCCATAGTATCTTGGTTTTAGATTTTTTGCTCCCTTCTTTTTCAAGGATGTTTGTTTATATGGCTGCAACCTCAAATATATCAAATCATTAACTTGAAAGGTCATTTCTACCCTATGTCTATCATCATATTTTTTTTGCTAATTTTGGGCAACCTGCAAATTGTCTTTCAAAAGCTTTGAAATTTCTTGGCTCTCTTCCACCCAATCTTTAGCTCTTGGGGCTCTACTATCACCAAATATAAGCTCAACAAAAGTGAGTGCATCATAACCATATAATTATTTTAAAGGAGACATTCCTATTGACATATGAAAGGTGGTGTTGTAGCAAAACTCACCCAAGTGTAGCCATTTTTCCCATGCTTTTTGCTACTCTCCCACATTATTCCTTAGGCACCCTTCCAACCATTGGTTCACCCTCTCTGTTTTGACATTAGTTTGTGGATGACAGCTTTTTCTTGGATTCAATTGTGAGCCCACCAATATGAAAAGCTCTTTCCAAAAAGAACCCATGAATCTACTATCTCTATCACTTACAATGCTCTTGGGGAGCCCATGCAATCTAAAGATTTCTTCAAAAAAAATGTCAGCCACTTGTGCAACACTAAAATATGATGTAACAACAAATAAATGAGAAAATTTGGTCAACCTATCCACTACCACATATATGCAATCCTTTCCCAAATATTTGGGCAAACCTGTGATGAAGTCCATTGAAATACTCTCCCATTTTTGTTATGGAATGGGCAATGGTTGCAATAAACTAGATGGGAATGTAAGTTCATATTTGTTTTGCTGACATAACTTACATTCATTCACATATTTCAGAACATCTTCTTTCATCCCCTTCCAAAAAAAGCTTTTCCTTAATTTCCTATAAGTTTTGAAGATCCCCGGATGGCTAGCTAGTGGGGAATCATGTGCTTCTTGCAGAATCTTGTACTTTAGTTTTGAATTTTGAACCAAATAAACTATGCCCTTATAATATATCAGCCCACTCAAAATATTGTAGTTATCATCCCCTTTGACCCCATCTAATACATCACAAGCAAATCTATCTTTTGCATATTCAACCATTCGCATGTTTTTCCAATCCTTTGCAATGTCCATGAGAGAAAAAGAAGGTCTTCTAGATAGTGCATCTTCTACAATGTTATTCTTCCCTTTCACATATTAAATATCAAAATCAAAAGCTTGGATCTTGCTTACCCACTTTTTTTGCCTTTTATTGAGATCCTTTTGGGTGAGGAAGTGCCTTAGACTATTTTGATTCGTTTTCACCACAAATTTGTTTCCCACCAAGTATTGTATAAACTTGGCCAATGCATGCATGATGGCAAACATTTATTTGTCATAGATGGAGTAAATATTTTAATGTGGCTGCAACCTTATTCTCTCACAGGCTATAGGGTCTTGGCCTTTCTTTAGGACAGTCCCTATCGCTTCACCTGAAGCATCACATTCCAAAACAAAAGGTTTAGAAAAATCAAGTAATGTAAGTATTGGAAAACTAATCATTACCCATTTCATTTTTTGGAAGGCCTTTTCAGCCTCTTCATCCCACTTGAAAGCATTTTGCTTTGTCAAATCAGTGAGTGGAGAAGTCAATTTGGAGAACCCTTTCACAAACTTCCTATAATAGGTGCATATTCCAATGAAGCCCCTTAATTCTGTGATTTTTTTGGTAATGGCCACCCAAGGATAGCCCTTATATTTTCCATGTGCACTTTCACTCCTTATGGTCCAATAATGTACCCAAGATACAAGAGTTCCTTTATCCCAAATTCACATTTAGAAAACTTAGCAAACAAGGGTTGTTGATGCAAAATTTTCAGCACAACCTCTAAATGATGCAAATGCTCTTCCCAAGTTTTGTTGTAAATGAGAATGTCATCAAAGAAAACCAAAAAAAAATTTTAAGTTGCTTGCAAAATATCCTATTCATGCATGCTTGGAATGTGGCTAGAGCATTAGTTATTGCAAAAGGTATAACAATAAACTCAAAGTGGCCATAGTGGCATCTAAAAGCAGTCTTTTGCACATCTTCTTCCTTCATTCAAATTTGATGGCAACCTGATCTAAGATAAATTTTAGAGAAATATTTTGCCCCAAATAGCTCATACATGAGATCATTAATATAAGAATAGGATACCTATTCTTGATTGTCTTCTTGTTCAAATATCTAAAGTCTATGCACATCCTCAAGGTTCCATCTTTTTTCTTCACCAACACTACTGAAGAGGAAAAAGGGCTAGAGCTTGGTCTAATGAGTCCCAACTCTAGGAGTTCTTGCATGGCCTTTTCAATTTCATCTATGATTTTTTTGGATGCCTATAGGGTGGTATTTGGATGGGTGAAGTACCCTCCTCCAAAACAATGTTGTGCTCAACCACCCTATGAAGTGGCCTACCATGTGGAAGATCTCTGAAGACTTTTTCATATTTTTGTAGGAGTTGCTCTGTCTCCCTTGGTTGTTCAAAAAAATTTATGTTTGGATTTGGAGAGGTGATGTGACATTCAATATCCCATTCAATATATCCATGCCTCAATATAGACCTCATACTATGTGAAGTCACCACTTGATTCGAATAGGTGTGTTGCCCTCTCACAACCCTTAGTATTCCTTTCGAATCTTGGAATTTCATTTCAGGAATTCGATAGTTCACTGTATGCTCCCATATAGAGTACATCCATTGCACTCCCAAAACCACATTAGTATGAGCAAAATCAACCACATAAAATCTATCATAAAAAGTATAGTTACCTATGGTGATTTGCAGCTTTGGAACCCATGTTTTGCACTCCATAGTTTTGTGACCTGGAATGGCAACTGTGAAGCCATCGAATGATTCATTAGGTATATTCTTTCTCTCCACCATGTATGAATTAATGAATTTATGTGTGTCTCCTCCATCTATGAAAACTGAGGCCCTTTGTCCTAGTACCACACCCTTGCATCGAATAGTGTGATAACGAGGCACAGCTGAAAGTATTGCCATTCTTACTTTTTCAGGTGAGGGCTGATTTTCTTCTTGTTTCCCTTCTTCTCATGTATAATATCCCTCTTATTGATCTGAAATATGTCCTTGTTCCTCCATTCCTCCTTCATACTCATCATTATTAGAAAATACGTCATTGTATTGAGCTTTTCCCTTAGTGCATTTATGCCCTGGTGCCCATGGTTGAAAGCATGTGTAGCACAATTTGTTTCTTCTAAGTTCTTCCCTGTTTAGTCCCTCTTTATTATTCTTTTCAAATGCATCCTTTTTCCAAGGCTTCTTTTCAAATGTATCTCTTTTCCAAGGCTTCTTTTCAAATCTGAAGTTAGGATTGGGAGGAAACCTTGTTCTAGGAAGCACATTTTGGAGATCTCTAGTCAAGCTCATAGCATCCTTTAATGTAGTTGGTTTGTGGGATTTAACTAAAAATTTTAAGGGTTCATCCAAACCTTCAGTGAACACCAATACTAACCTCCCCATAGATACATCAGCCACCTTGACTGATAATTTTTGAAATTCCAACATATAATCAGCAGGGGTTCCCACTTGCTTCAATTGGGCTAGTTCTTTGAAAGGTAATCCTGGGTCCTTTTGCTCAAATCTCTCTAATACCCTATCAAAAAATTATCCATAGGTATTAACCTGATCATGTCCCAATGTTTTCAAACCATGGAACCACCATTCATTGGCATCTCTTTCTAGATGCAAAATGGCCATTTTTAAGCCATCCTCTTCCACCGTTGGATTCGGCTGAAAATATACATCTAGTTTTTGCACCCCAAGTGTTAGCGGAACTTTGAAAGGAAGCATCAAAAGTGGGAAGTGGAATTTTACCAATAGCACAATTTAATTCTTTTTTCTGGAATAGAGCCCTATTATCCTCCCTCTTTTTGAGTTTGTTTGAGACAGTAAAGTATTGGTCAAATGGTAGAGTCCTTCTACAAGCTTAACTCAACTTTTCCCATTCTTTTATCACTTCAGTCACATCAAATTGAGTGTTAGGATCTTCTTTGGGAAAAATAAATTTAGGTGCAGTAGGCCTTGGTCTTCTTTGAAATTCATTAGGTCTATAATGGGGTCCTGTGCTTGAGAAAATATGCTCAGCCATTGTCTTCTTTTCTTTTGAATGTGAACTATTGTTGCCTCCTATTACTCCTTTGCTTCCAAGTTGGATCGCCAACAATTCGAATCCTTTCAGAAGTTGATTGTTCATGTCTTCAAAGAGAGGTTTTATGATTTTCCTATATTCCTCACCATCATCTGAAGTTCCCTTTTCATCCCTAGTCATGGTTTCCTCAACAAATTGCTCTTCTTCTCCTACTTTTTCCTCTTCAACAAAAACACCTTCACTTTTAGGTTCTAAGGGTGGTTGCTCATTTGTTTGAATAATTGTATTCATGAATGGTTAACCACATCAGGTTCCAATACCATACTATGATACCACTTTTAATGTCCCTTTTATGAATTTTATTAAATTGGTGAATTTTTCAACTTTTTTTATTAGTTCGACCTTTGACTAGTCTTGGGTTCTTGACCTCCAAATGGCTCCAAATGATCCCAAATTGCTACAGAAGGTGTATGAATGGTTTTAGTACATAAATATGAGTTTCATGGATTCTTTAGACTCCGCAATAGGCTTCTGGCCAAAGTAGGGATCTTGACTAGCAATTTGGGGTTCAAATCCCCCCAGGGTAAGTCCTGAAGATGGCTCTCCAAATGGTATTGAGCCCTCTCTAATTTTTGGACAGAGTCAAAGGAAATAAAGGGGAAATAAATAGGGTCTCCTATACATCTCCATTAAATTTATTAGGTCTTCTACAACACTCTCAAAATCAGAAGCAAAATACTAGTTTCGACCTTGGGGGAAATGATGGGTAATCTTCTCCAAATGCTTTAAAAATGAACAATATTGACTCCAAAAGCTTATGCACTGAACATGAAACTTGTATAATAGAGAAATAACATTCCATACATCATTAATCCATCAATATTTCACTGGTCCATTCGAATACATCAACATAGTGGGGAAATTGGCACCATTTGCTCATTAATAATCAGATTTACATTATTCCACTTGGATTGTTGACTTGGTGCAGTTATGAATATGAAGAAAAGAGAATTTAAAATATATGAAAAAATAAATGGGGCATTAGAATCTCCCACAAAGAGAACAATATATCACCCAATGCGCCTCTCCTCAAGGATCATGAATATTCCAAGCAAACTGGAAATGGTTGGAGGAATGGGTTGCACTAAGAGTGACCACGAAATGCCCTGTAGCTTACACCTGCAATAAAAGACTCCATTATCTATCATGAAAGGTCTGAATGGCCTTTCCCACTACCAACTAGGATGGGAATATTTCACCCCCGAAATTGGCTAAGGCGAGTAGAGAACCACTGCACTAGCTCTCTTCACAAATGCAAATTTTGAAACTGATCAAAAGCTTCTCTCTTAATTTAGCCTTGTATTTTATAAACTGTTAGGATATTCCTATACTCCATCCTAGTCCCACCAGTATTTTGATCATTTACATTTTCAGTCATGCATGCACTTTTAGGGTTTTCATGCATTCTAGGGTTTGCATGCATCCCAGTCATCAGTCCAGCACCTAGCCCTAAGATGACAGCCCCCGAGAGCTTCTCACTGATCAGTTTTAGCCCTCCAATTGCTTAATGTGCCCTTCTTCACCTACCAGTCCAGTTGTCTTCAATTTATACTCAGTTACACTCAGTTACACTTAGTTACACTCGGTTACACTTAGTTACACTCAGTTACACTCAGTTACACTTAGTTACACTTAGTTACACTCAGTTACACTTAGTTACACCTACCAGACTCAGTTTGACTGATGGTTGACAGTTACTTGAGCATTGATGACTCCACTAATGATGATGAAGACTACCAGTTGTGCTCCGATGACACTCTAGTGATCCTTTGATCACTCCATGAAGGCTAATTTGAATTTCCACCTTAGGCATTCGAATCTTCATGCATTGTACTATTTATTTGTCCATATTGTGATTAATTAATCAGTGTGTGTGAAGTATTTTTGCTTCTATCCAAGTTCTACTGTATTATTATTCTGTTGCTCATTATACTGCATTGATCACTCTTCTTCTATTTTCCTACTTAATCATAATTACTCTTGTGAGGTATACATCATCTCTTAGATCTGCTGTGAGGATTTTCACATGGTATTAGAGAATGTTGAGAGTATTGTTTTTCTCCATTCCTGAGATTTTTTTGCAGGTTATTACCAAGACTTCGAGTGCAATAGTTGCAGTAGTTCTGCATTTTTGCAGCAGTAGGAGTTGCAGATATTCTCTATTCTTTTTGCAAATCTTCTACAGCTTCCATGAAGATAGAAGAAATCCCTCTTCTTTCTCCATTCAACTATGATGAATGGAAACCAAAAATGATAGAATTTTTGAAGAGTCGTGGTCTCTTTGATTATTGTTTTGAAAGAGAGTTCGAATCATCTGAAAAAAAGATTGATTGGTTCAATCAAGGTGACAATGTCAGTGCAACCATGATGTTTGCTATGCCTCGAAGCATTGCATATGACCTCCCTAATGTTGAAACTCCAATAGAGCTATGGGACCATTTGGATGAAATTTTTGGCATAAAGTATGAATGGTTTGGTCCAACAAACAACTTCAAGAACTTGCACACCATTACATTCGCTCTCCTTGATGATGTTGTTGGTCATGAACTAGTATCCAACACATCTCATATTGAATTTGTACAAAAGATGAAGAACTTGCAGATTCTACACTCATGCTCCAAATTTCTTCTATTTCAATTTATGTGCTAGCTCACACTCTAGAAATTGCAGAAGGTCCTAAATCCTCTCTTGCACAAGAGTTTGTTGGTTTGCATCATGATCTTATGAATGTTTTAGAGGTAAATTCAGCCATTGGAGGTAATGCATTCGCTCTCCCTGATTACTCACCTCTTACTTACTACTATATGATCATTAATTCATGCTTTCAGAAGGTTATTGAAGATTATGGCCATTTCCATTCGCTTGGGATAATTTCTCATGCAATTACTAGTTTTGATCTCACCTCTAATGGTTCAAAGGAGATCTCAAGAAACCATGATTCAGGTCTTGGATCTAATTTGGATTCTAAGAAATCACTACTTGGGATAATTTCTCATACATATGATGGTTTTGATCTCACCCTTGTTGCTTCAAAGGAGATCTCAAGAAACTGTTTTTTAAGTCTTAAATCTGATTTTGATTTAAAACAAACATGTAATAGTTCTTTTTGGCATAATCTAACCCATGGTGGTTCGAAGGAGAAGACAAAAGACTATATGCACATTAAAATATTTGATCCTACCTCAGTTGATTCGAATCACAGGTTCAAGGATCATCCTCATACTTTTGGATTTGTTCTCATTGTTAGATTTTCAGAATTTACTTCAATCTGATCTAGGATCTTAACAGAGAGAACAACATGTACAGCATATCTACAGCATATCAATCATGGACACAATAATGAAAGCACACGAGAGACACAGAGTTTACTTGGGGAAAACCATAAAGATGAAAAACCCAAATAACTTCCTCGGAGATAGATAGAGCAATGATACAACTAGAATACAAGAGATAGTCTTCTCCTAGCAGCAGAGCCTCCTCCTCACAAGTGCACCACTTTCCAAATGAGAGAAGTGTGTGTAATGAGTGATCAAATAGAGATCTCCCGATCTCTATTTATACTTGTCATGTCCTTCCCAATAAACTAATGGAGCCTACATGTCTAGCTTAACCCATGGTTAAATTAATTCAGGCCGACCCCACACTTGGTGGTCTAATAACCCTTTTACCCACATGACTCATACAGGGCTGACCCCATCAAGGTGGTCTAATAACCCATCGGCAAGTTAACACACTTGCGACACTTGTCAATACAAATGACGACACTTCCTTATAGAGGAATAACACATCTCTATAAGGGTACAATAAATATATATATGAAATACATTCCAAAGTTACATATACATCAACACTCCCTCTTAACTAGGGAGGTATTTTTCGACACAGATCAGCTAGTACAAGTCTTCATCTCTGGATCATCATCAGCGAATCATCATCCTCGAATCATCGTCATTGTCACTGCTGCTGCTATCTCAATCAATCTCTGAATCTACTCATCATAGAAGTTCTGCAGAGCTAGTCCTTTTTCATACTAGATGTAGGCCCACCACCTATAGGTCTTCATCATCACTGGTCATACTATGGAATCCTTAGGACTCATCATGTGCATCTGCAAAACCTCGCAAGAGCATCCCAGGCCTTTTACGAGCACACAGCTCAACCTCTCGAATCTCTCATGATCTTTTACATGCCACTGCACAACCTGTCCACGACCACGGAGTATCCACCTGATACTCACCATACATCCAACTAATGTATATCATCACATGATCAACCTGATCATCATCATCGCTGCGAGTAAACCATCAAGTAGGTACACCTTAGGACTGATTATACTGCCTATGAAAAACCTGCAAGATCTCTCAAGACTGAGTACACTGCCTCAGCAAAACTTGCAAGAGCATCTCAGGATTGATTATATGCCTCTACAAAACCTGTGTACCAAACTGTCACATCAATTTCTTCATATCACCACATAGTCCACGGAGCACAACCCAGATGCACACACACAGCACTTACACTCACCATGGGAGGACTAACCTGCCACCATGTGAAAGGCTCACAACACTTACACTCACCAGCATGGGAGGACCAACCTACTACCATCTGGGAAAGGCTAACAACACTTACATCAATGACCATGGGAGGACCAACCTACCAACATGTCGGAAAGGCACAGCACTTACATCAACGACCATGGGAGGACCAACCTACCACCATGTCGGAAAGGCTTCAGCACTTATATCTCACCATAGGACGACTAACCTGCCACTATGTGAGAATGGCCTAGCACTTACATCTCACAATGGGAGGACTAACCTGCCACCATGTGAGAATGGCCCAGCCCTTACATCTTACCATGGGAGGACCAACCTACCACCATGTAAGAATGGCTCAGCCCTTACATCCTGCCATGGGAGGACTAACCTGCCACCATGCAAGAATGGCTCGGCCCTTACATCCTGCCATGGGAGGACCAACCTACCACCATGCAAGAAGTGCCCGACCCTTACATCCTGCCATGGGAGGACCAACCTACCACCATGCAAGAATTGCCCAGTGTGCATCTGTGTCTCCGGACTTCATCACTTCCCTCTGGAAGGCATCTTGATCTGAAGTACACCAAGTCTCCCTCTGAAGTATTCAAACTTCACTCTAGCAAGCGGCTTGGTCAACACATTGGCTATCTGCTCGTCTGTCGCAATATACAGGAGCTTCACAACTCCCCTCTGCACCATATCCCTGATATAGTGGAGCTTGATCTCAATGTGCTTCGACTTGTCATGGAACACTGGGTTCTCTAACAACTTCACACAACTCTGGTTGTCGCAATATATATAGGTAGCACTCAACTGGAGATCAAACAAATATGACAGTAGCTTCCTAAGCCATACTGCCTCACAACTAGCTGAGCAAGCTGTGACATACTTTGCTTCAGCTGTACTCAGTGCCACATAGGACTACTTCCTGCTAAACCAAGAGATCACACCTGATCCCATACTGAAGCAGCACCTCGAAGTGCTCTTCCAATCAATGGCATTGCCTGCCCAATCCGAATCAACATAACCCTCTAGGTTAAACTTTTGATTTGCCTCATACTTGAGCCCATAATCCACTGTACTCTTCAGGTACCTCAGAACATGCTTTGCAGCTATCATGTGAACATGTCTCGGATCTGTCAGATACTAGCTCAAGGTGTTCACCGCAAAGCAAATGTCTGGCCTTGTATTCTTCAGGTACATCAAGGACCCAATCATCTAACGATACATCGTAGCATCAACCGGATCAGATGAAGCATCACACAGAAGCTTCAGGTTCGATGCCACAGGTGTGGTCATGGCCTTGCAGTTTATCATCCCAAAACTCTTCAGGATCTCTACTACATACTTCCCTTGTCCAAGGGAAATTCCATCTGCACTCTGCCACACCTCCATACCAAGAAAAATAGAGCATCATTCCCAAGTCCTTCATCTCTAACTCGGAAGCAAGCTTCCGCTGCATGTCGGCAATCAATCTATCCTCACCTGTAACAAATAGGTCATCCACATACAAAAGTAGTATCAATGGATTGCCTTCCTCAACCTTGTAGTAAAGGTTGGAATCCGCTTTACTCTTGGAAAAGCCCAAACTAGATAGAAAGCTGTCTATCCTACCATACCAAGTTCTGCACGTATATGACTCCCTGTCATGTGTCTCAAAACCAAGTGACTACTCCACATACACTTCTTCTTCAACCACACCATTCAAGAAAGCTGTCTTGAAATCCATCTGGTGTATCTTCCACTTCATCACTGCAGCCAGAGAAAGTACTGATCTAATGGAAGTGTATATGGCTACAGGAGCAAAAAGTCTCTATGCTACCACCTGTAGCATGCTTGATCTTGTAGATCATCTTGGAAGTCACTACAGACTCCCCTTCAGGTCTTGGGACTGCATCCCAAATGTCTTCATGATCGACTGGTACTCCTCGATCATGGCATTCTTCTCCAATCCTGGGAACTTCAATATCTTCAACATTTTCAATAGATAACTTTGTTGATGAACAAATGTTGTAGTCCTTCTTTTGTAGGTGATGGTATATGATCTTTCCTACACAACAAGTTAAATTGCATGATTACAAAAGAGCTCATAGTTTTCAGAACAAATTCTTACACATAAAGAAATATGTCATACAGTCATGCAATTATCTTATCCAATTCTTCAATACAACATTTATCCATATCCTGTAACTTTCTAGATGCCTTCCAATCTCTACCAGAACATTGTTAAGAGTGTTCACAACTCCCAACATGTCAGCAAAGAGGTTTCATTCTAGATAAGTAGCAATGGAATGTTGAACAGTGCCATAGGCAACTTACCCATGTATATTAGTAGTATATTGTTCATTAATGCAACTATTCTAATATGCATAATACACAACCTAATTCTAGGAACATCAATATATACATTATTGAATAGTATTATTTAAACAATAAAATATGCAAGTAATGACAATTCAAATACTTATCTTTGTTTGTTTGTTGGGTTGACTCCCTCTCAGTCTTTGCTTCTTTTCTGCAACTCCATTTTGATGTGGATTGTGAGAAGTGGTCAAATCCCTCTGAATATCTGCATCGTTGCAGAAACTACTGAAGTGTGCTCTGTCTTGATCTTTGCTTCCTTGCAGAAACAACTGGAGTGTGCTCCCTCTTGATCTTTGCTTCCTGGATTACCTATCCTTGAACTTATATCCATCACTATGCATGCTTATTAGTATCATCATTATGTTACCCTCGAGGTCGCATACATAATCACAAATTCATTAGTATAATCTTAATACTATTAAAACACAATAATCTTAAGCATCATTTCAAACAGAAATAATACGCATTAGTATTCAAGGTTTATAGAGGGCTCTTATGGTTAGTCATATTATCAATTATGGTAAGAAACATAATATGCATACAACCATGACTATTCAAACCTATGACTTCATGAATAATCATTATCAACAACACAATAGTATAAGATCCTAACACAAGGTAGGATTCTAGCTTGATATAGGAAAACATACCTGGATTAGTATACTTGCTTAGTTATGTCTAACATACTTAAGCAATATCTTCTTTATTCTCTTCAATGATTTCGAGATCTTGTGCTAGAACCTGCATATCTCATGGGTTAAGCATAATAGAACAAAGTTATACATACCTCATAAGTAGAACATCTATGTGATCAAAGATTATGGACGAGTCTTTGTCTTCATGTTGTCATGGAACTTGATTTGTCTTTTGTGATGTACCTGTATCTTGTTAGCAGACAACATCAACCTCATACAACACCACAGAGCATTAGTACAATCATCTAACCCTAATCAATGAATGTCTTCTATCATTCA
Source organism: Larix kaempferi (assembly GCA_027924585.1). NCBI lineage: Eukaryota > Viridiplantae > Streptophyta > Pinopsida > Pinales > Pinaceae > Larix > Larix kaempferi. The sequence continues at coordinate 5,151,033 of BSBM01000406.1, forward strand.
CATGCATTCATATTTTTACTAGGGTGATAAGACAATTCTAACATTAATCAAGATTGTACTAACCTAAATAATATGAAGACAAACATATTATGAAATTAATCAAGAATCAGATTTTAAGACATACCTGTATCTCCTTAAGTCATACCTATCGATATTTCTTGTAGTCTTCTTATGTAAGGCCTTAGCCTCAACTCCCCCAGAAACTGGATCTGGAGCTTGATTAGGGTTTGTTAGAGAAACCCTAAAAATTCAATCTTTGACTTTCACACTTCTGAATGGATGGATAGATGTGTCTCGTTGAGCTAATCAAACTTGCATACTTCAATTTTGAAATCTCCAAAATTTGACCCCTCAAAATTGCCTTTGAAACTTCTGGATCTTTTGGACAGGATCCTGAACTGGGTTTTGATGGAGCCCACCCTTCTGCTTAATCCAAAGGTTTGATCCAAAGCTCTAAGCTTCTATTTTTCTAAGGAGCTTACAGCCGAGGTCACAGATTTCAAAAATTCCCATTTTTGCAGAAGCCCTAATTTTCCACTTTTCCGATCAAAGTCCTAAACTAGGGTCTGATCAAGCCTGGTCTTCTACCCAACCAAAAATTATGATATTGGTCTCTGAATTTCTATTTTGATGAGTAACATTCAGCCGTAGTCTTCGATTACAAAAATTCCAACTTTCTCCGAAACCCTAAATTCCGGAAGCCATGAATGAAGGAGCTAAAAAATAATTCTATTTTGACATAAATATGTACCTGATTGTTTCTGGTGTAACCCCACAATTTTCGATCCATAGGGTCTGAAATTTTTTTTTGTGGTAGCCTGATCTATCATATTTCCATCCCGGTAGTTCTGACCTCAATTGGATTCTCTGAGAGATATTTATGCCAAGTTTCGTAACGTGACCTGTTTATGGGATAAAATAGGAGAACGAACTTGTATGGAGTTGCATGTGTCATTGGTTCAACTCAGGCCTCTGAAAAACTTTCTTGAGATAGTACAGTCTGTGTAATACCTGTCAATTTTTATGAAATTTCATTTGGATCTTCCTAGCCCATGTTATGACCTTTTTTCCAAGGTCACCTATTTTTGACTGAGATCTGGAAGAGGCAGAAACCCTATATTGTACAGATCATAAATCACAACGTACAATGAATTAGAAGTTGTCCTTTTGACACAAGATACATGAGGATCTGATCTTCGACCTATAAATGTTTCAGATCCTAAAGCTTCACCAAAATGGATTTATAGCGAAAGTGCTACGATGACTGGTTTTTTCTATATCAAGCCCTAGCATCGCAAGTGCAACAAGTGTCATACATGCCATATCATGCCTTCTTTCAGGCTAGCTCTGATACCATGTTAGATTTTCAGCATTTACTTCAATCTGATCTAGGATCTTAACTAAGAGAACAACATGTACAGCATATCTACAGCATATCAATCATGGACACAATAATGCAAGCACACAAGAGACACAGAGTTTACTTGGGGAAAACCATAAAGGTGAAAAACCCCAATAACTTCCTCAGAGATAGATAGAGCAATGATACAACCAGAATATAAGAGATAGTATTCTCCTAGCAGCAGAGCCTCCTCCTCACAAGTGCACCACTTTCCGAATGAGAGAAGTGTGTGTAATGAGTGATCAAATAGAGATCTCCCGATCTCTATTTATACTTGTCCTATCCTGCCCAATAAACTAATGGGCCCTACATGTCTATCTTAACCCATGGTTAACTTAATCCGGGCCGACCCCACACTTGGTGGTCTAATAACCCTTTTACCCACATGGTTCATACAGGGCCAACCCCATCAAGGTGGTCTAATAACCCATCGGCAAGTTAACACACTTGCGACACTTGTAAATACAAATGATGACACTTCCTTATAGAGGAATAACACATCTCTATAAGGGTACAATAAATATATATATGAAATACATTCCGAAGTTACATATACATTGACACTCATCACATTCGATCTGAAGAACAAGTACAAGCACATGCTTTTTGAGCATGATCCACTTCTTCCCAAGAGGAAGATACCTCAAGACATATGACCAAGCATCACACCTGCTTGAGTTTGGAGCATTTACTTTTTATGTGTGCCTTACAGTCTGTTTTGAGGGGGGGGTATTTTTCCCATGAAATTTTCCCCACTTCCTTGGATTATTGACTGTTATTATTCATTGTATTGGGTGACCTTTGGTCTTAGTTACCAAGGTCCAAGATGGATTAAGGGGGGGTGTTAGGATATTCCTATATGCCATCCTAGTCCCAGCAGTATTTTGATCATTTACATTTTCAGTCATGCATGCATTTTGCATCCCAGTCATCATTCCAGCACCTAGCCCTCAGTTAGCCAGCCCCTGATAGCTTCTCACTGATCAGTTTTAGCCCTCCAGTTACTTAATGCGCCTTTCTTCCTTGATTTTAGGAAGCAACTCACCCTTCTTCACCTACTAGTCCAGTTGTCTTCAGTTTATACTCAGTTACACTTAGGTACACTCAATTACACCTACCAGACTCAGTTTTACTAATGGTTGACAGTTACTTGAGCATTGATGACTCCACTGATGATGATAAAGACTTCCAGTTGTGCTCCGATGACACTCCAGTGATCCTTTGATCACTCCATGAAGGCTAATTCGAATTTCCACCTTAGGCATTCGAATCCTCATGCATTGTACTATTTATTTGTCCATATTGTGATTAATTAATCAGTGTGTGTGAAGTATTTTTGCTTCTATCCAAGTTCTATTGTATTATTATTCCATTGCTCATTATACTGCATTGATCACTCTTCTTCTATTTTCCTCCTTAATCATAATTACTCTTGTGAGGTATACATCATCTCTTAGATCTACTATGAGGATTTTCACATAAACATCCTTGGCCTTCTGAGGTTCTAATTACACCCAAATATTCCAAGCCAATTCGAATTAGGGAGTGATTCAAGTTTTTCCACATGTCTTCCACTTCCTAGCCTTCCACCTTCCACCAATTTGAGAAGGCATCTCTTGGCCTTCTCTAACTCCCTTGAGCACTCACTTAGATGTTATTTTTAGGCCTAACATGTCATAATGGTCAGATGTCATCCCTCAGGTCTGCAATTTTTCATAGGTGTCATAGCATCTTCATCATTGTTGTCATAGATGTTAGGGAATCTAGCCCAAGTGTCCAAGAACCTCTCATTTGACTCTTCCTCTCCCATGGGAGTTACACTTCCATCCAAAATCGACCTATGATGCACATTTCCAAGTGCATGATCCTTCCACTCATACCAAGAACATTAGACTTCCCATGGATTGAAAATTGCAGGAGGAGGATTACATGTGGCATATAAATTATAGCTTGTGTGGGTCCCACAACCTCCATGTGTCTTCATGATCAATTGCCACTTTGATTTTCCCTTTCATTTATTTATTCATCTCCTTTATTAAATATTTATGCTATTCGAATGTTAAACATAATTTATTAGTCCCCTTTTTTGAAATTCCAATGTCTCCATCCAACCTAGGGAACTAGTAGGATTGGTGGAATTTCCCTATCATGAATTTAATTGAATGGGGGCATTACACCGAGGATCATGCAATAGCATAGGGCTTACCAATATCTTCCCAATGATACCAGGTTTGCAAAAAATGGACTTAGGATGAGGAATTTATCAGCTTGAGAAGTTGGCAGTGACAGGGGTATATGGCCGACTTCCGACTTTCTGAACCCGCAATGCGGATTGCGGATTGCAGAAGTTGGGGGCATGATTTCTTCGGAGTTGCACACTGTGGTGCTGAATTTATGACTCCCACAAGGAGCATTGCAAATTGCAGAATTCAGAGGTGTAATTTTCCGGAATTGTGAACTTCGGGTTCCAACTTCCGACTCCCACAAGAAGGATTGCGGATTGCAGAATTGGGAGTAGTAATTTTCCCGCAACTGATAATCTTGGAGTTCCAACTTCCGACTACCGCATCATGGATTGCGAAAGTCAGAAGCATGATTTAGAGAAGCAGATAATTGGGTGTTCCTGCTTTTCGACTCTCGCATCACGGATTACAAAATGTGGAAGTCGGAGGCGTATTTCTTCGACACCGTATATTTTTCGTTACGACTTTCTGACTCCTGCATCGTGGATTGTGGAATGCGGAAGTCAGAGGCATATTTCTTCGAAACCGTGTATTTTTCATTCTAACTTTCTAACTCCTGCATCGTAGATTGCGGAAGTCGAAGGCATACATCTTCAAAGTTGTGATTTTGGTGTTCCAACTTTCTGACTCCCGGATTGTAGATTGTGGAATTCGGAGGTGTAAGTCTTGAAGTGGCGCATTGGGGTGCCGACTTCTGAATCCTAACTTGCGGCTTGCGGCTTGCGGCTTGCAGATTGCCGATTGTGGACTGAAGTTATAGTGGTTGTGTGAAAGTGCATAGTTTGGAAAAAAAAATAGTAGGATGTTCTAAGGAGCTCTCCCATCACCTCTAAAGGGAACTGAGGGGACAAGGGACGTGACATACATCACTTGTCACATACCCCAATTTTGTAAAAAAATTATGTAATTATTTTATTTTATTCCTGAGACATTATGTTAAATTTAATGCTAAGTAGGAATTGATGACTCAGCAGAGTCACTAGAAATGGAATGTAATTCTGAATATTTTATTATTAATAAATAAATAATGGAGACAACAGCATGGGAGAGCTGTTAAAAGAGGTTACTGGTCAAACTGGTGGATGGAACTAGGTGGAAAGGCAAAAGACAAGTGGCAGCATCCTCAAACACTTCCTAAGTTGCAGGTGGCAACTTCCCTATATTTGGGGTCATGATTCCCCAAGAAAGTGGAATCTGAGCAGGTGGCTCATTAATGACAGTTAACCCAACAAAGACTTAGGCAATCTTTTAAATAGTACTCAATGAACTGAGCTGGGGGTTCAATTGTTCTGGAGGGAGAATACATTCAGGGGAATGCTATTTAGGAGTCCCATTGAGGAAGAGGGAAATATAGTAAGGAAGTTGTTTGAGAGGATGCTGCAGTAACTTGGTTCCAGTTTAGCTGTTTTGGCTGAGTGAATTGTTTTGCTGCACCTAGTTCCATCCGGGGAGACCAGAGCAAGCTCGGGGGTCCTGAGAAGTGCTGTCTGGGAACTCTCTAGGAGTTGGTAGGGAGGAACAGCCTCCCATTACTGTTGTTGTCCTCAGATTAAACAGGTTCTGCTATTTATTGCTTTATGTTTATTAAGTATAATTGAATGTCTGTTATGATTTTCATCTATTTGTCTGAATAGTATCAGTTTAATAAAAGATAATATCCCAAAATATCAGTAGTAAGATTTTAAATAATTACTGTGTCTTCAGCATTCCTTCATAGCATTACTTCAGTACTGATAAGGTATTTTCATGCATGCTATACAATAGTAATATCGCAAGCAATAGTTTATTATTGAAATTCTCAAGCCTAGTTTAATTGTAATAGTTAAATAGATAAGTAGGGTTTATGTCTACAGTAAGTATTCTCGGGGAATACAACTTGTTTAAACAGTCAAAGGAAACAGTATTAAGATGCAACTAAATATATTACAGTATCAATAGCATTATTAATATCATTGCAGAACTTTTGTAGCCACGGTTATATTATGTATGTCAGGGTACAAACCTTAGTCAGAGTTTGACCAGTTTTAAATCTAATATTTAAACTAAACACAAACCCTAGCTAAATATTACCCATTCTTTATCAACAAAACTATTATGCAGAAAACCCTAACAGAATTGCATCATACAGAATTTATTAATAGTTAAACAACTAGTTATTGTTTTAGGAACATAAAATCAACAGAACCATATCTAATTCATTATCGAGCTTAAACCTTAACGTAATATTCTTCTTTTGACTCTCATTATCGACAGAGTCTTATTTGTAAACCTAGTTACTGTTTAAAAACCAAATGACTAGCAGAACAATAATTTTGCTCATATATCGAGCTCAACTGTTGAGTAATATTGTTCACTTGTTTCTCAACTACCAACAGAAGCATATTCATAACAATAGAATAAACATCTAAATAAAAATCGTAACTATAGAATCAGCATCTAAACAAAACCGTCACTATCGTTTTGGATCGAACCATCATTCCAAACTTTACAGGTATTAAACATTGAGAATCAATACAACGATTCACCTATGGTCACAGCCCTTTTATTAATAGAAACAGTACATAAACATAGAAATTTTATAATGCACTCTATAGCCAGCTCATTTACACAGAATGACTGTTACAAGTCGTATTAAAAAAAAAAGGGCTTACATTATATAGGAAAAGAGACATATAAACAAGACCAATGCTCAATAGTTAATATAATATTCTACCTACAGCTGAGCCACATTCCACTATATAAGTGTTTTAAGAACTAAAGAATTACTACCACTATACACAGCTTATAACAAAAAGAAAAGGCATGCATTATACAAGCCGATGTACAGGCAGAACGTATATTAAGTTAACTTTCAAAAACCCTGAGCGTTATCCCAAAACCCTGTTAAAAGTGTTGTAACGAAAACATAAAAACTGAGGTCGTAACCTCACTTGCAGAACAGGTTCACAAACCCTTGTTCCTTTCAAAATTTACAATAAAATTCTTCGGTATAAAAACCTAAGTGTCAAAAGGAGTACCAATAGCTACAACACCGACTGAAACCATACATCCAAATCCAACATAGGATTAAACCCACATTTTCTTCATTTAAATATTACAGTTAGAAGATTTTTGCAAGGCTGTCATGACTTGTAAGTCAACCAAAACCCTAACCGCCAAAACAACCCACAAGGAGGAAATTGCCATAGTAAGAACCAGGCTTACCCGGAAAAGCCTGTTGTCGCAACTGGTGCCATCCATGCAGTAAATGGAGCTGGGACCTACAACGAAGGAGCAAGATTTGTAAACCTTATTCATGTTTGTTTGGAGATTTAAATAAATTTGTGTAACTTTAAACAACAAATTTAAACCCTGTAGCTTACCAGAGTGACGAACGCAGATGCAAATTTAGTAGATAGTTCAATAACCACGAACACAATATGTGTGGAAACCCCACCCGGGTCACCAAGAATGAGTTGGAAAAATTGAATGATACACTCCACAATGGAGGCTGCTACAGAACTAAGTAAAAATATACAGGTGATGGAAGCTGTGACCGGGTTGAAACTGGTATCAGTAGGGATAAAACCATAGGGCTTTCACAAAGAAACCTATAGCTGCTAAAAGCAAAACACAGCAACTCCCGAACCTTTCAAATGGAAAGATGAAGAGACGCCATGACAGGGTCAGGTTCTTTAGCGAAGGAGAAACCCTAGGTTTTAGCAAACTGATGGCTGTGTTAACAACTCGTAATGACTCCTACACAGTGCAACAAACATGCAGATAGAGCTTAAGCAGCATAGTAGCTGCCATCAACACTGTAACAGGAAGGATTAGGACAGGAGGGTTTCGCAGAACAACCAAGCCCGAAGGCAAAGGGAAATGACAGTGTAGGGTTAGTCAAACTGTTTTATATCGCCAAATGCATGTCTCAAGACCAACCACGTAGCACTCTAAATAATTTCCATGCAGTGGGTCGCTGGTCTAATGTTCCACGATGAGTTGCAATTTGTTTTGTGAACCAAAATAAAATCATAGCGTGGGTACACCGAATCAAGGGATAATCGTAGCTGGGATATCTATTATGGTCGAGACCTCATAATTGAAACCATCATATAAACCATGTCAAACAATGCTTTCGAGTTTGCCTAATGGACGTAAATGCCTTTCCCTACAAACAACAAGGTTATGCATTATCAATAATGTTCAAAATTATGATGAGGATTCATCATTGTTTTTAGAAATAAAATCTTAGTATGAGTAATAGAGTTAATTGCATAAGTTTATCCATAAAGGTTTAAAGAACATAGTTCTTATATCATCTCTTTAATAATCAAAACATTAGGGTGGTACCTATAAATCTTGCATTACATAGATTAAATCTTAATTTACTAATTCATGTGATATAAACATCAAAACTCAGTCTTGGTGTATTATAGACATAGAGAAAATGTATTTGCATTAGAAAAGTTATAAAGTTAAGAGTGCGATGCAAGCTCTATTTGGCTCATAAAAACCTATCACGACAATTGCCAATCACCATAACTTCATGTGCCAGTTATAAATGAGGATAAGTTATATATTTTTTTTTTGGTCGATCCAGATCCGGTATTAATGCAGTTGCAAATCAAAACATTTTTCTTAACTTAAAAACTTGATGAAATGCGATAACTGAGCAATTAAATACTGGTCTGAGTATGGTCATCCAGTTGTATTTCACTGTGCTAATAATGAAGCATAATTGCAATTCAGTAATATCATCGAAGAGCAATTACTTCATAGAGTTATTGAATTCTTTTATTCTCAGGAAACATAGCTGTCATAATCTCTAAGTAATTTCTAATTCTATAACAGTAGGAGATCATACGATAAATATTACCTTTTAACATTTGATAATCTGTCTAGTATGCTTAGACTATTACTGAAGGAATTGGTACAGCTAACTGACTTTTAAATACTTTAAAGATTTAATGGAGCGACCCACACAGTACCTGTACATCTGTAAGAGAAAGACCAATTGATGCATTAGCTCGGAAGCTAAGTAAGCCCAGCCTGCTATGGCAATTCCCCCTTGAGGTTGAAAAACATAAAAACAATCAGCAACAGTAAAGAAACTCATAACAAAATCTAAGTATAATAACATATCATTTAGACACATTTATGATCACTTAACTAATCAAACAGATTAAGGAATGCATTTATAAATATTATATAGGCTAATTTAAAAATTTAAATTTTTTCGGAAATTTTGGGTTCTGACATGTGGTATCAGAGCATGGTTCATACACTAGGCCTTGATGTGACTCAACTAAGTTTCCGCAAGACAGTGACAATGAAAAGAAAGAAATATATATATATATATATATATATATATAATGTACTAACTTGTATTTTTGTTTCATAAATACAGAGCAGAAAATTTCCTTTTTCTGAATCTAATACTGAAGGAAGAAGCAAAAGAGCTGAATCTGAAGAAGCCAGTCATCAAAAAGGGTCTAAAAGGGTGAAACTAGCTAAATCAAACAGCAGTTCATCATCTGAAGGAAGAAGGGAACAACACAGCGATCACACTACTAGTGACAGCAATGAGGCTGAGTTGTATAATAGAAGGAAAAAGTACAGACCTTATGAAGAGATATCTGGGGAATTCAAGAAAATAAAACCCCCAACTTTCAATGGAGAATCTGAAACAGGTGAAGAGGCTGAATCCTGGTTATCCAGGATGAGAAAATATTTCCAGATTTACAACTATTCAAATCAGCTGAAGGCACGAATGGCCATCTACAACCTTTCTGGAAAGGCAGATATATGGTGGCAGGACTTGAAAAGGGTCAAGGGCATCAAGGAAAAAGAGGTCAATTGGAGTACTTTTAAAAGATACTTCAAAAAGAAATTTCTGTCTGAACAATACTATGAAGACAGGGCCAAGGAATTTTATGAATTAAAGCTAGGATCTATGGCTGTGAAGGACTTAAACAGTAAGTTCTTAAGTTTGTTAAGATACGTGCCGTATTTTGTTGAAGAGAAACCTAAAATACAACAGTTTCTTAGCTGCCTGCCATATCATATCAAGGACAGAATTGAATATGATAACCCCAAAACTCTGGAAGAAGCTATGCGCAAGGCTAATTTCTGTTTTGAACAGAATAAAAAGAAAGAAGGAATAGCCAACTGGAAGGCTAAAAAGAACAGTAATTAGCTGGAATACAGGAAAAAGGAGTTTGTACCCTAGAAAAATTTCAAGAATAATAAAAATAGAAACCATTTTAATGGTAAAAACTTCCAGGGAAGCAAAAATGGAGTTGCTAATAATTCCAGTAACTTCAAGGGCAGCAAGGAGGTTTCTAACAATCATGGAAATTACACTAAGAATTTTGAACGAAAGGAGCCTGTTAAGTGCTGGGAGTGTAATGGCCCACACTATGCATCAGTTTTCCCAAATCAGAAGAAACCAAACAACAATATTCATACTATACAAGATGAAATGACTGTTGGAGACTTTGCAGGGACTATGCCCCGAATTAATGCAGCGTTGGAGAACTGCCAAGCTGACTATCAAACTTCCATGGTGGAAGTAGGAGGTATGGTTAACAAAACCCCTGTAACTATTTTAATAGATCCAGGTGCTAGCCTTAGTTATATTTCACCACAGATAGTAGAAAAATGTAATCTGATTGTTGAAAGATTCGATAATTCTTGGGTAGTACAACTAGCTACTGGGGCAAAAAGGAAGGTGAACTGTTATGTTAAGGAATGTGCTTTAGATATGAAGGATTTTAAAACTACTGTTAACTTAAATATTCTGCCACTTGGCTCGTATGACATCCTTATTGGTATGGACTGGTTAGAACAGCATAGGGTAGTTTTAAACTATTTTGACAAAACTTTTACATGTGTGAATAAACATGAACAGCCTGTAACGGTTAAGGGTATTCCAAGGAAAACTGTAATCAGGCAGATTTCTGCTTTACAACTTAAAAGAGCAGTCAGAAAAGGGTGCAAAGCCTATGCTGTAACTATTACAGATGAAATAGTTAAGTCTGAAATTAGCAAGAAAACAGTAGAGGATATTCCAGTAGTAAATGAATTTATGGATGTTTTTCCGGAGGAAATCCCAGGATTACCTCCCAAGAGAGAACTAGATTTCACAATTGAACTAGTACCCGGTGCTATGCCCAATTCAAAGGCTCCATATCGTATGAATATTTTGGAGCTTAACGAATTAAAAACCTAGTTAAAGGAATTAATAGATAAGAATTACATTCGACCCAGTGTGTCCCCTTGGGGAGCACCAGTAATCTTCGTTAAAAAGAAGGACGGAACTATGCGACTTTGCATAGATTACCGTCAACTAAACAAAATGACATTTAAAAACAGATATCCATTGCCTCGCATAGATGATCTGTTTGATCAGCTACGTGGAGCTACGGTGTTCTCGAAGATAGACCTGAGATTCGTCTATCATCAAGTGAGGATTAAAGAAGAAGACATTTTCAAAACAGCTTTCAGAACAAGGTATGGACATTATGAATTTGTCGTGATGTCATTTGGGCTTACTAACGCCCCAGCCGGCTTTATGTGCCTAATGAATAACATAATGCATAAATACTTAGATAAATTTGTTGTCGTATTCATCGATGACATTTTAATTTATTCTAAAAACAAAGAGGAACATAAAGAACATTTATGGATAGTCTTACAAGAACTGCAAGAACATCAGCTCTTTGCAAAGTTCAGTAAGTGTGATTTCTTCAAGGATGAAATCCAGTACTTAGGTCACGTAGTGACTAAGGAAGGGATTTGAGCTGATCCTGAAAAGATCCGGGAAATTGAAGAATGGCCAGTACCAAAAGATGTAACAGATGTAAGGTCCTTCATGGGAATTACCGGTTATTATCGGAGATTCATTGAAGGCTTTTCAAAAATAGCCAACCCAATCACTTCCTTGCAAAAGAAAGGCAAGAAGTTTGATTGGAATGCGAAGTGTGAAGAAAGATTTAAGAAATTAAAGACTTTATCAACAACTGCGCCTATTCTAAGAATAGCAGATCCTAATAAGGATTTTGTAGTCTACACCGACGCTTGTAATGATGGTCTAGGCGGAGTGTTGACTCAGGATGGGCATGTCATTGCCTATGAGTCCAGGAAGCTGAAAATCCACGAAAAGAATTATGCCACTTATGATTTGGAATTAGCTGCTGTTATTCATGCTTTAAAGATGTGGTGACACCATTTAATAGGCAGAAAGTTTACTTTAATGATTGATAATAAGGGTCTGAAATACCTATTGGATCAGCCTAACTTAAATGCAAGGCAAGCCAGATGGTTGGCCTTCTTAAGTGAATACGATTTCGAAATTCAGCACATAAAAGGAAAGGAAAATAAGGTGGCTGATGCTTTGAGCAGAAATGCAAGGCTGAATTTTATATCAGCTAGCAGCACTTATACCTCTGATTTAAATGTACAGCTGGCTGAAAGGACAAAATTGGATGAAGTTTATCAAAATTTACAAGCTACAACTAAAGAAAAAGCTACAGAAAGTTTGATAAAGGGTTATAGTTTAAATAAAGAGGGATTTTTATTGTTTAAAGACAGGCTGTATGTTCCAAATGTACCTAAAGTTAAACTGTTAATTCTGGATGAAGTTCATAAAACCCCTTACTCAGGGCATCTAGGCTACCAAAAGACTGTCACCATGTTGAGAAAAGATTATTTTTGGCCTAATATGAAATCTGAAACAACTGAGTATATAGCTAGATGTTTGGACTGTCAACAAGTAAAAACAGAGCATCAACATCCAGCGGGGTTATTACAACCTTTGCCTATTCCTAGTTGGAAATGGGAAATAATCAGCTTAGATTTCATTACCGGTTTACCCAGAAATCAAAATCAGAATGATTCAATTATGGTGGTAGTAGATAAATTGAGTAAATCAGCACACTTTATTCCTGTTAAAACCACTTACAAGGCTGCAAATATAGCTGATATATTTTTGAAACAGATTTTTAGGTTACATGGGGTCCCAAAAGTTATTATTTCAGACAGGGATCCTAAATTCACAGCAAATTTCTGGAAATCTTTGTTAAAAGGATTAAACACAATGCTGAATTTCAGCACTTCCTTCCATCCTCAGACGGACGGACAGACTGAAAGAGTTAATCAAATATTGGAAGATCTGCTAAGAATGTATGTTAAGGATCAACCAGGTAAGTGGGAGGATTATTTACATTTAGCAGAATTTGCATACAATAACAACTATCAATCGTCAGCTAAGTTTAGTCCTTTTGAAATTCTGTATTGGCGTAAATGTAACACTCCTATCTCTTGGAATAACCCAGTGGATAGATTAGTGTTAGGTCCTGAATTATTGAAGGAAATGGAACAGATTCTGAAACAAGTGCAGGAAAATTTGAAGGTTGCCCAGGATCGGAAAAAGAGCCAAGCAGATTTGAAAAGAACTCCTAAAGAGTTACAGGTGGGTGAACATGTGTTCATAAAGGTAAGACCAAAGAAGAGCTCTCTAAGATTAGGGAGTTGTGCAAAATTAGCACCATGTTACTGTGGTCCTTTCGAAATTTTAACTAGAATTGGTCAAGTTGCTTATCAGCTAGCATTACCACCTAATTTAAAAGTGCACAATGTCTTTCATATTTCTGTTCTGAAAAAGTATGTTCATGATGTTACTCATGTGATTGATTGGAATGTTGTACAGGTAGAACTAGAAGGGGAAGTTCTAGTGGAACTGGATTGTATCCTCGGGAGGAGGGAAATTACTCTGCGGAACCGCACAATTGGACAGCTGAAGGTGCAATGGAAGCACCTTAGTCCTGAAGAAGCCACCTGGGAGTTGGAAAGTAAGATGCGGGAAGCATACCCAAATCTATTCCAGAAGGTGGCTGAGGATGAGGAATAAGTAACATCGAGGACGATGTTACATTTTAAGGGGGTGTGTATGTCACATACCCCAATTATGTAAAAAAAATTATGTAATTATTTTATTTTATTCCTGAGACATTATGTTAAATTTAATGCTAAGTAGGAATTGATGACTGAGCAGAGTCACTAGAAATGGAATGTAATTCTGAATATTTTATTATTAATAAATAAATTATGGAGACAACAGCATGGGAGAGCTGTTAAAAGAGGTTATTGGTCAAACTGGTGGATGGAACTAGGTGGAAAGGCAAAAGACAAGTGGCAGCATCCTCAAACACTTCCTAAGTTGCAGGTGGCAACTTCCCTATATTTGGGGTCATGATTCCCCAAGAAAGTGGAAACTGAGTAGGTGGCTCATTAATGACAGTTAACCCAACAAAGACCTAGACAATCTTTCAAATAGTACTCAATGAACTGAGTTGGGGGTTCAATTGTTCTGGAGGGAGAATACATTCAGGGGAATGCTATTCAGGAGTCCCATTGAGGAAGAGGGAAATACAGTAAGGAAGTTGTTTGAGAGGATGTTGCAGTAACTTGGTTCCAGTTTAGCTGTTTTGGATGAGTGAATTGTTTTGCTGCACCTAATTCCAACCGAGGAGACCAGAGCAAGCTCGGGGGTCCTGAGAAGTGCTGTCTGGGCACTCTCCAGGAGTTGGTAGGGAGGAACAGCCTCCAATTGTTGTTGTTGTCCTCAGATTAAACAGGTTCTGCTATTTATTGCTTTATGTTTATTAAGTATAATTGAATGTCTGTTATGATTTTCATCTATTTGTCTGAATAGTATCAGTTTAATAAAAGATAATATCCCAGAATATCAGTAGTAAGATTTTAAATAATTACTGTGTCTTCAGCATTCCTTCATAGCATTACTTCAGTACTGATAAGGTATTTTCATGCATGATATACAATAGTAATATCGCAAGCAATAGTTTATTATTGAAATTCTCAAGCCTAGTTTAATTGTCATAGTTAAATAGATAAGTAGGGTTTATGTCTACAGTAAGTATTCTCGGGGAATACAACTTGTTTAAACAGTCAAAGGAAACAGTATTAAGATGCAACTAAATATATTACAGTATTGATAGCATTATTAATATCGTTGCAGAACTTTTGTAGCCACAGTTATATTATGTATGTCAGGGTACAAACCTTAGTCAGAGTTTGACCAGTTTTAAATCTAATATTTAAACTAAACACAAACCCTAGCTAAAGATTACCCATTCTTTATCAACAAAATGATTATGCAAAAAACCCTAACATAATTGCATCATACAGAATTTATTAATAGTTAAACAACTAGTTATTGTTTTAGGAACATAAAATCAACAGAACCATATCTAATTCATTATCGAGCTTAAACCTTAACGTAATATTCTTCTTTTGACTCTCATTATCGACAGAGTCTTATTTGTAAACCTAGTTACTGTTTAAAAACCAAATGACTAGCAGAACAGTAATTTTGCTCATATATTGAGCTCAACTGTTGAGTAATATCGTTCACTTGTTTCTCAACTACCAACAGAAGCATATTCATAACAATAGAATAAACATCTAAATAAAAATCGTAACTACAGAATCAACATCTAAACAAAACCATCACTGTCGTTTTGGATCGAACCATCATTCCAAACTTTACAGGTATTAAACATTGAGAATCAATACAACGATTCACCTATGCCCGCAGCCCTTTTATTAATAGAAACAGTACGTAAACATAGAAATTTTATAACGCACTCTACACCTAGCTCATTTACACAGAATGACTGTTACAAGTCGTATTAAAAAAAGAAGGGCTTACATTATATAGGAAAAGAGACGTATAAACAAGACCAATGCTCAATAGTTAATATAATATTCTACCTACAGCCGAGCCACATTCCACTGTATAAGTGTTTTAAGAACTAAATAATTACTACCACTATACACAGCTTATAAAAAAAATAAAAGGCATGCATTATACAAGCCGATGTACATGCAGAACGTATATTAAGTTAACTTTCAAAAACCCTGAGCATTATCCCAAAACCCTGTTAAAAGTGTTGTAACGAAAACATAAAAACCGAGGTCATAACCTCACTTGCAGAACAGGTTCACAAACCCTTGTTCCTTTCAAAATTTACAATAAAATTCTTCGGTATAAAAACCTAAGTGTCAAAAGGAGTACGAATAGCTACAACACCGACTGAAACCATACATCCAAATCCAACACAGGATTAAACCCACATTTTCTTCATTTAAATATTACAGTTAGAAGATATTTGCAAGGCTATCGTGACTTGTAAGTCAACCAAAACCCTAACCACCAAAACAACCCATAAGGAGGAAATTGCCATGGTAAGAACCAGGCTTACCCGGAAACGCCTATTGTCACAGCTGGTGCAATCCATGTAGTAAGTGGAGCTGGGACCTGCAAGGAAGGAGCAAGATTTGTAAACCTTATTCATGTTTGTTTGGAGATTTAAATAAATTCGTATAAATTTAAACAACAAATTTAAACCCTGTAGCTTACCGGAGTGACGAACGCAGATGCAAATTTAGTAGATAGTTCAATAACCACGAACACAATATGTGTGGAAACCCCACCTGGGTCACCAAGAATGAGTTGGCAAAATCAAATGATACACTCCACGATGCAGGCTGCTACAGAACTAAGTAAAAAGATACAGACGATGGAAGTTGTGACCGGGTTGAAACTGGTATCAACAGGGATAAAACCCTAGGGCTTTCACAAAGAAACCTATAGCTGCTAAAAGCAAAACATAGCAACTACCGAACCTTCAAATGGAAAGATGAAGAGACGCCATGACAGGGTCAGGTTCTTTAGCGAAGGAGAAACCCTAGTTTTTAGCAAACTGATGGTCGTGTTAACAACTCGTAATGACTCCTACACATTCCAACAGACATGCACATAGAGCTGAAGCAGCATAGTAGCTGCCATCAACACTATAACAGGAAGGATTCGGACAGGAGGGTTTCGCAGAACAACCAAGCCCGAAGGCAAAGGGAAATGACAGTGTAGGGTTAGTCAAATTGTTTTATATCGCCAAATGCATGTCTCAAGACCAACCACGTAGCACTCTAAATAATTTCCATGTAGTGGGTCGCTGGTCTAATGTTCCACGATGAGTTGCAATTTGTTTTGTGAACCAAAATAAAATCATAGTGTGGGTACACCGAATCAAGGGATAATCATAGCTGGGATATCTAATATGGTCGAGACCTCATAATTGAAACCATCATATAAACCATGTCAAACAATGCTTTCGAGTTTGCCTAATGGACGTAAATGCCTTGCCCTACAAACAACAAGGTTATGCATTATCAATAATGTTCAAAATTATGATGAGGATTCATCATTGTTTTTAGAAATAAAATCTTAGCATGAGTAATAGAGTTAATTGCATAAGTTTATCCATAAAGGTTTAAAGAACATAGTTCTTATATCATCTCTTTAATAATCAAAACATTAGGATGGTACCTATAAATCTTGCATTACATAGATTAAATCTTAATTTACTAATTCATGTGATATAAACATCAAAACTCAGTCTTGGTGTATTATAGACATAGAGAAAATGTATTTGCATTAGAAAAGTTATAAAGTTAAGAGTGCGATGCAAGCTCTATTTGGCTCATAAAAACCTATCACGACAATTGCCAATCACCATAACTTCATGTGCCAGTTATAAATGAGGATAAGTTATATATATTTTTTTGGTCGATCCAGATCCGGTATTAATGCAGTTGCAAATCAAAACATTTTTCTTAACTTAAAAACTTGATGAAATGCGATAACTGAGCAATTAAATACTGGTATGAGTATGGTCATCCAGTTGTATTTCACTATGCTAATAATGAAGCATAATTGCAATTCTGTAATATCATCGAAGAGCAATTACTTCATAGAGTTATTGAATTATTTTATTCTCAGGAAACATAGCTGTCATAATCTCTAAGTAATTTCTAATTCTATAACAGTAGGAGATCATAGGATAAATATTACCTTTTAAAATTTGATAATTTGTCTAGTACGCTTAGACTAGTACTGAAGGAATTGGTATAGCTAACTGACTTTTAAATACTTTAAATATTTAATGGAGCGACCCGCACAGTACTTGTACATTTGTAAGAGAAAGACCAATTGATGCATTAGCTCGGAAGCTAAGTAAGCCCATCCTGCTATGGCAATTCCCCCTTGAGGTTGAAAAACAGAAAAACAATCAGCAACAGTAAAGAAACTCATAACAAAATCTAAGTATAATAACAGATCATTTAGACACATTTATGATCACTTAACTAATCAAACAGATTAAGGAATGCATTTATAAATATTATATGCTAATTTAAAAATTTTAAATTTTTTCGAAAATTTTGGGTTCTGACATCACTTGACTTCTCATTCCTCTCAAAGCATACTTCTATTGAGGTCTTTATTCATTTATTGTGTACTTGTTGATACTGTAGTCAGTGTCACTGATTATCTTATCATTCTTCTCTGCGTGACTATAATGCCCAACCGATACTATGCTTTCAATTGATAGTTTGTTGTTCTGAAATAATGCACTAGTAACAGATGGAACTACGCACTTACTGATGGGTTCTTTCTTGTCATGTCCCCATATTTTTCCATGGTCCATGGGGTAATTTGGCCTAAGTCACCTAGGCAATAATTATTTAATTAATGAGCAAGTATGGAAACTACCTTATGGAATATGCCTAAGATTGTATTTGGGAATTAAATGGACAGGGAGGTCCCCCCATGCAGTTATTGACCCCGTGACTAAGTCCAAGTGATTGACTAATTGAGAAATTAATTAATTGGGGAAATTTTGAGGCATTACACCATAACAATTAATTAATTACTGGATAATTAATTAATTGCTAAGTTAAATTATTTCTGAGTTGTATTATTTTCATTTAAATGTTTATTGCTAATAAATGTGTCAAGTGGTTGATGACTTGGCTAGGAAATTCAAATTGGTAAGTGATCAAAACTTGCCTAAGTGGTAAAGTCTCACAAAAGCTAAGGAATCTAGTGGAGACAATTTGGCAAGATGAACCCAGAAAGGAAACTGACAAAAGCTAGAAAAATTAGACAAAAGCAGGAAAGAGGAAAGTAAAGAAAGTGGAAAGATTCAAAAAAGATTTCTGAAAGAAAATAGCAACAACCAGAAAATCTATCTAAAGCGCACCTGCCCAAATTCAGTGAAGGAGGTGAAGGAAATAAAGTTTTGAAAGCTTAGAGGTTGCTAATCTCCTCAAGAAAGGCGCCCTCATGGCTTTGGAGTAGAATGGGAAAGTGGGTAACCTACTCTCATAGGTCACCAAGCCAAGAACTTGATCAGCAGGTCATCATGAAGTTTATAAAAGAATCCAACCAATTCCATTTGACAACTTTTGATCATTTGTAATTTGTGAATGAGAGCTCTGAGCTACTCACATGTTGAGAGATGTGCGTCGACCATTCTTCTTGGGTGATGTGCCCCAAGGCCGTATGATTTTCCTATGAGTATTATGTAGTTCCAACAAACAATATTACAGCCAGTAACCTTCAGTACAATTCAGCCATGAAGATATAATGTCAGATTGAAGAGGAGGCTACCATTGGAGGAGATTCACAGCTAGATTTGGTGGAAGAACACTGGTGGAAGAATATAATTATGGAGAGATGTTCTCAGGACCTCCAGTGAAGTCTATCAGCTGAATTTGTAGAGATTAGTTGGAGATATATTCCAGAATTCAATATCAGATCGAGTTTCCACTCCTCTTCTACCTCTACTACTCCCACAACTAGATTTGGAGGTGATTCCACTGAAGAAGAGAGCTGGTTGATGATGGCGCCCATTTGAATATTAGCCACTCAAAGTGCATCAATATCAGCCATCTAATCTATAGATGGACTGATATTCACTTCCAAAACAGAGCCATAGTAACTTCTTACTTCTCTTCTCTATTCTCCCAATATTGTAATCAAGAAATTAGCATGTGAGGCACTATCATTTGAAGAGCAAGCAGTTAAATAAAGGAGGAATGTTCTGAATGAAATATCTTGTGTTTTATGTATGGAAAATCTCATATCAGATTTAAATAATCCTTATAGCAGAGTTTGGAATTTTTAAAAGTAGTTTGCCAATTTAAAATTCAAGACTAGCTAAATTGATGCCCATTCTAGACTAGTTTTACCACTTTCACTGCCATTTCCATTCTAAGCAATATTTTTTCATTTTGTTAGTTTGAGAAGGCCCTTAATTCATCCTAGTATCCATATAAGACATAAAAATAAAAAAAATTTAAGCCTTTAGACCCTCTTTGGAAAGATTAGGAAAATACTAGCTCAGCAATCCCGAGAGAGCCCAAAAACCCCTATTCTTCCCAAACTCTCCCAAGTCTGCTAAATTATCTTCTTGAACATAAACAACATTCATTTGACTGATATAACCTCTATTTTTAACTTCAAGAACCCACCCAGTCTAGTAAGCATATGCTGGTGTGCCCAGAAAGCTTTGCGGTAGGCTTCAGCAGTAGCTGATGTCCGAAACATAAATGGCCCCAGTGATTTGTGCTTATGACTCTTTCTCTGACCTGATTGGTTGCTGCTGCACACACCCCATACAAATTACAGAATTGAATGTTCATTCCACCATCCTCATTCCTTGCCTCAATACCCCTCACTTACCTCCTACTCCATTCGAAGAAATTGCTAGAAATTTAACTAGAGAAGTTCATAAATTTTTTGAAGTTGAGTGAATATCTTGGTTGAAATTTTCCAAGGATATTACAGTGGTATCAGAGCACTTTCCTTGGCTCATCCTGCGTAAATTAAATCTCAGTGGAAAGGTATCTCAACACTATCGTCAATTTGCAATTGTGGAAGTAGTTCCATTCATGGAAGATTTAGAGTTGGAGTTGCATGAAGAAGAAGATTGTTTTTATGAAGAGTATGATGATTATGATGAGCAGTATGAACAATATTGCAGACAATATGAGAAATATCATTTCCAAGAAATACCTTCCACAAGCATCTCCCATGAGATCATGATTAGAAGAAGAGACTATGGTTATTCGGATAGCCATATTCAGGAAAAAGTTGCATGTTCCACAGCCAAAGGTCAACCTTCTATCGAAGAGATAATAAAGGATATGAAATATTTATTGGATGCATGTGACTTCACAAGAATTTTTGGATCCTCTTCAAAAAGAGCCTCCAATAATCTTCATCCTAAGACAGCCAGGGAGAAGCAAGACCCAAAAACCAATCATGAGATTGTTGAAAGAATGGAAGAAGAATCTACTGCAAGATTCTATGTTGGGGATCTCAAGATCACCTCAGAAGAGATTGGTAAGCTTAATGATGGTGAGACATATTTTGGATCGGATCCAAAAGAAGAACCTAAATCATATTTAAATTCACCACTTGAGCTTCATAATGAGGCAGAAGTTTCCCACACATCAGTTAGATGTGAACTAGTAGAATTGGTGGTAGAACAAGGCACCATAACCCCACCCATTGAAGAGATAAGTATGATGCCAAGGTATGGACCACATTCAGGTTTTATACCAGTTTGTATAATGATGATGTTGTAGCCACATCAAAGGATGATTATTGCATAAGGGATTCCCTGGATGGTGAGTCTCGCATCCTTAGTGATAAGGGTGAATGCAGTGACAGGACTGAATCACTAGAAAGGTGTTTACAGGATGCCCACATGGTTGGAAGAGAACCTATTGAGGAATGTTTTAAGTGTGAGGAAGCATCTAATGATGTGTACTCTCATATATATGTGGGAGACATGGAATTACCGATTGGTGATGGTGTTGTGGATGCAATATCCATGGAGAAAGAAGAAGGTCTTGCAACAACAGAAATTGAAAATGAGAGATTGGTGGAAGGCCAAACCACCAATGCACCATCACAAGGAGGAGAAAAGATAACACATGGGAATTGTTTCAATTCTGATTTTTACCTGACTATGTGTCAGCATGATGGGGTAGCCACTTTAGAGGAGAATATGAGTTTGGTTGAACCCCCAGGGATTGAGACTCCTGAATTAGGGAGGGCTGAAAATTGGAGAGAAAGACTTACTAGTGCACCAGAGATGAATGAGCACCCCAGTTGCAGCCAAAGATATGATATTCATGATCTGAAATATGAATATCTTGCAACCCCAAAATATGGATCAGCTTTCATAACTTCAACAGAATTAGTTGAATTTGATCCTAGGAAGCTAGAAGAAGAGAAGGTTCATCTGCCAGAACCTCATTTCCTTGAAGGGACACTAAAGATGAATGAATGCAAAATTCAAGAAGCCCTTCAAACCCTCAATGAAACCCGTGCCTTAATAAATAACCTCTGTTGGAATTTGGGAGAGGATTCTTCCATGAGAGACATGGAAGAGTTTCAGAAAGCCATGGCAAGCATAAAAGGTAAATTCTTGAACCTACTTTCTGATAGAGATAGTTTATTGGAGCTTGTAGAATTGTTTCATGATACATCCTTGAGGTATGATGAAGAGATCAGAAAGATCAATGATGAATTAATGGCCACCCAATATTCTTTGAGAAGCATTCAAAGTGCCCTACAAGAATCCAAGAAAGAAATATTGCAGCTTCATGAAAAGTTGCAAAGATCCCCCCTACCCTCCTACTCACCATTCAGTAAACTTCATTTGGCTGAAAGCATTCTTGATCATAGGGAAGAACCTCATGAGATGGTGGATCATGAGGATCATTCATTTTATATGTGCTTGAAGAGTGTGCAGAACAGTTTGATGAGAACCAAGCACTTGACTTTTTTCCAAGGGAACTTGAGTTGTTCCTTGAAGACAGACACTCTCCCATGGAAGAGTGGGATGAGAGAACCCAGTTTGGGCTAGACAATAATGGGGAAGTTGAAGCCATAATTCTTATCACTCAAGGTTTCATACATGCAAAGAAGGTTCACAGTTCTTTCCCACATGCCCTAGATTCAGCAACACCAATGGGGAATGAACAGTGGGTGAAGAAATTCTTCTAGTTTGTGTCACATGTACAACAGGAGGATCATGATCTGTCCCCATGGGAGATGGATCCTATTGTAGAAGAGATGGCTGATTATAGTTCATATAAATCACCAAGAAGGATCTCTGATTCACCCACCAGATGGATGGATAGAGACCTCACTAGAAAAGAAAATCTGGAAGATAAAAAGTTCACTTGTTTCTGCAATAAATTTCTTATTATAACTGACATTGTCTTGAATTGTGAGCAGCATAAAAAGTATATTTTGCAGCCATTTGATGTCACTCATCCACATATGGATTGGGTGAAAGATTACCTGACAAGCATGAAACTTCCTGGAAATTTTTTTTATGCTTATGGTCAAGGGAAGGCAGCTAAGTAGGCAAGTTGCCAAGTTAAATTAATGGAACATTTTACTTGCAGAGGTTGGCCTATGTGGAGGGAATCCACATGCTGGGAGGGATGCTTGAAATTTTTCTCAAATGGCAGAGAGTTGAGCCATTGGATGTTTTCACTAGAAGAAACATTTTTCTATCCACTTGATTTAGTTGGCAGTAATGTCCTTTTAGTTAGTCCTCGGATGAAAAGGCACATTTTTTATGACAGATCCACTAATTTGATTTTGATGATTGGGAAAATGCAATTGATACTTTCGGATCTAGGCATTCATTGGAGTGAAAAATTGCCAAAAGTGATAGAAAATTTTTGGTCCTTACAGGAGAAACAATGGGATCCAGGAATTTTACTCAGTTATCCTAACTGGGTTGAAAATTTTGTTTATGATTCATTTGCAAATATAAATTACACTGCAATTTTTATTCATTTTTTTGAAGGCCCAAGTTTAATTTACAGACTGTACAGTGGATGGGGACAATTACAATTAGAGTGGTGTAGCAGAAGCCTGGTGGAATCCTGACATTGCTTGAGGACAACCAATCTTAGGAAGGGAGGACTGTCATGCCCCCATATTTTTCCATGGTCCATGGGGTAATTTTGGCCTAAGTCACCTAGGCAATAATTATTTAATTAATGAGCAAGTATGGAAAATACCTTATGGAAGATGCCTAAGGTTGTATTTGGTAATTAAATGGACAAGAAGGCCCCCCCATGTAGTTATTAACCCCATGACTAAGTCCAAGTGATTGACTAATTGAGAAATTAATTAATTGGGGAAATTTTGAGGCATTGCACCATAACAATTAATTAATTACTGGATAATTAACTAATTGCTAAGTTAAATTATTTCTGAGTTGTATTATTTTCATTTAAATGTTTATTGCTAATAAATGTGCCAATTGGTTGATGACTTGGATAGGAAATTCGAATTGGTAAGTGAGCCAAACTTTCCTAAGTGGTAAGGTATTAGAAAAGCTAAGGAATCTAGTGGAGACAAGTTGGCAAGATGAACCCAGAAAGGAAACTGACAAAAGCTAGAAAAATCAGACAAAAGTAGGAAAGAGGAAAGTAAAGAAAGTAGAAAGATTTAGAAAAGCTTTCTGAAAGAAAATAGCAACAACCAGAAAAGCTATATAAAGCGCACTTTCCCAAAATTAGTGAAGGAGGTGAAGGAAAGAAAGTTTTGAAAGCTCATAAGTTGCTATTCTCCTCAAGAAAGGCGCCCTCATGGCTTTGGAGTAGAATGGGAAAGTGGGTAACCTACTCTCATAGTTCACCAAGCCAAGAACTTGCTCAGTAGGTCATCATGAAGTTTATAAACGAATCCAACCAATTCCATTTGACAACTTTTGATCATTTGTAATTTGTGAATGAGAGCTCTGAGCTACTCACATGTTGAGAGATGTGCCTCAACCATTCCTCTTGGGTGATGTGCCCCAAGGCCCTATGAGTTTCCTATGAGTATTATGTAGGTCCAGCAAACAATATTACAGCCAGTAACCTTAAGTACAGTTCAGCCATGAAGATCTAATGTTAGATTGAAGAGGAGGCTACCATTGGAGGAGATTCACAGCTAGATTTGGTGGAAGAACACTGGTGGAAGAATATAATTATGGATTGATGTTCTCAGGACCTCCAATGAATTATTTCAGCTGAATTTACAGAGATTAGTTGGTGCTATATTCTAGAATTCAATATCAGATCGATTTTCCACTCCTCTTCTACCTCTACTACTCCCACCGCTAGATTTGGAGGTGATTCCACTGAAGAAGAGAGCTAGTTGATGATGGTGCCCATTTGAATATCAGCCACTCAGAGTTCAGAAATTCAAGCCATATAATCTGTAGATGGACTGATATTCACTTCCAGAATAGAGCCACAGTAACTTCTTACTTCTCTTCTCTATTCTCCCAATATTGTAGTCAAGAAATTAGCCTCTGAGGCACTATCATTTGCAGAGCAAGCAGTTAAATAAAGGAGGAATGTTTTGAATGAAATATCTTGTGTTTTATGTATGGAACATCTCATATCAGATCTAAATAATCCTTAGAACAGAATTTGGAATTTATAAAAGCAGTTTTCCAATTTAAAATTCAAGACTAGCTAGATTGATGCCCATTCTAGACTAGTTTTACCACTTTCACTGTCATTTCCATTCTAAGCAATATTTTTATATTTTGTCAGTTGGAGAAGGCCCTTAATTCAGCCCAGTATCCATATAAGACATAAAAATAAAAATTTGCAAGCCTTTAGACCCTCTTTGGAAAGATTATAAAAAGAATAGCTCAGTAATCCCCGGAGATCCCAAAAACCCCAATTCTTCCCAAACTCTCCCAATTCTGCTAAATTATCTTCCTGAACATAACCAGAATTCATTTGACTGATATAACCTCTGTTATTAACTTCAGGAACCCACCCAGTCTAGTAAGCATATGCTGGTGTGCCCAGAAAGCTTTGCGGTAGGCTTTAGTGGTTGCTGATGTCTGAAACATAAATGGCCCCAGTGCTTTGTGCTTAGGAATATTTCTCTGATATGATTGTTTTCTGCTGCACACACCCCATACAAATTCCAGAATTGAATGTTCATCCCACCATCATCATTCCTTGCCTCAATACCCCTCACTTACCTCCTGCTCCATTCGGAGAAATTGTCAGAAATTTAACCAGAGAAGTTCATAAAATTTTTGAAGTTGAGTTAATATCTTGGTTGAAATATTCCAAGGATATTACATTTTTGTATAAGTGCTATAGTCTCTTAGACAATCTGTGACATCCTATGCATCAAATGATTCATCCATTCTATTTAATGCACTTGTCTCATATCATCTATATCATGATGTGCTTGTTGGATCCTTCCATTGTTCTTTCATCGCACATCAGATGGATTTCTCAACTTTGCACACTTTCACTTCTGCTCATATGCATTAGCTAGAAATTTGGGCATTATATGATAAAATTTGGTTCTATCTCTACGCTTTTGTCTTTACTATGTCTGTGACTATCAGCGTGATGAATGTAATGTTTTGCTTTGACACATCAAGCACTTGTGCATACTTCAGCATTTCTTCCTTTCAGTACTTGTGCATTTGTCATAGATCTACGACATCATTATGTGCACAATCAAAACTTCATTCTACTGCATGTGCAAATTCTCGGTTGCTCGCTAGATCGTTCAGTTATTTCCTCGAGCCCTTTGATGCCCCGAATATCAAACTGCAACGAACACTTGAATCTCTTATGCTCTTGCTATCAAGCTTACATCAAATCTCCAACTTGCATCTCTATTTATACATGTCCTGCATAGATTGTATGTTCACAAGTTGGTTGTGGCATCCCTTCTTCTAAACTTCTTGGATTGTGCATTTTCCATGTGTCATCTTCTGCGCTATTGATGTGTCATCCTTTGTGTGTCTTGCTCCTTCATGGTCCACAGCTTAGAGTGACTTTGCACCTTGGTGGTGTAATCTTGCGCTCTTGATGTACAATCATTTGAGATAGGTGTGCATCCTTGCTTTTCAACTTGGTGTATCTTCAACCTTTGTTGTACCGTCCCTTATGGATAATGCGCCCTTGGTATGTTGTTGCTTTGCGGAATCTACACATACTCCAACTTCTACTTGGTGGGACTTTTACCCTTACCACTTCATCACATGTGAGTAATGCGCACTTGATGCATTGACACTTTGTGAATTTTGCGCCTACTCCATCTTCTACTTGGTGGAAGTTTGACCTTTTCCTTGTCATCACTTGTGGGACTTGTGCACCTTCTGCACTGTTGGATTTGGAATATTATCATAGACTTACTTCAACCGTTGTACCCTTCTAGGATCTTGTGCATGTTTCACTAACTGAATGCATCTTCTGATTGGTTGAATTTGCGCGCTTTCGGGTTTGTCCAACCATTTGTTGTTTCTTACTGCTTGCACACTTCCAAGCTTTAACCAAGCAATCCTTGCACATAATAGAGACTTCTTTCAACATGCTTGCACACTTGTGTTATTTTCTCAACCTACTCCTTGGCTGCTTGTTAACAAGTACCATTATCCATCCTTTTATTGCTACCTTGAGAGAGTATGACTTGGTGGACTTGTCTTCTACATAGGTACACCATGTAGTAGGATACATTTGTGTTATTCTTTGAACTAAATTTGCATGATTTATCCTTGGAGACACACCTTCAGACTGGATGCACCTTCTAGATATACTTATTCATGCTGGCATCCATGTTCTTCACCATCTTACACAGACCCTCCTTCAAATTGGTTTCCATATACTTCTTCACACTGTTGTTGGAATGTTGTATCCACTTTGACATTAGTTGATATCAACGAATCACAATGAATCAGTTGACATCCTCTTTGACATGAGTTGACATCAATTACAACCAAAGTTCAACAAATTGTATCTCTCCATTTGAACGGCAATTTAACCCTATACCTTATATTGGGGATCTGCAATTACGATATTTTGTATCATACATGATAGACCAGATCGGGTTGAAGGTAGACCAAGATACTCTGGAGTTGAATCATGCCACATATGAGCTAAATATTAGGATAAAACCTACCAATGCAACAAAATTCATTAGAGCCCAAAATCTATTCCCTAGATCCCTTGATGTGGCTAGAAGGGATATCTCCATCCAGTCCCATGTTTTACCTCAGTGTGTAAGTTGTAGTAATGACATTTCATCTGAATCTTTGGAAAGCAGTAGAAGGAGATGGATGTTTTCTTCTGGAGTAGTAAGGATCAAGGAATATTTTGGGTTTCCTAATTTCAAGAGAGTTATGGGCCAACTGAACAACTACATATAGTTCATTGAACAAAGGGTGCCAAGGTGGATCGACTTAAGATTTCAATTTCCTCTTATATGTATACCTAAATATAAGCCTTTGTATGATCTAGCCTCAACAGAGCAATAATGGGGGATTGAAGTAATGATTTGAGAAGGATTTAGGGCATCCATGGAGGATACACAAGAAGCATATCAAATTAGTTCCCTACATGAGTCATATTCTTGGGCCAACCTACATATCAAGAGAGATGCATGAGGACATGCATCAGGGCAAGTTGGGGGGATAGTTTGGGTCCCTAATTTGTCACATTTTTGGTTATCTATTTATCATGTTATAAGCCTCCTTGAGTCAATTTCTATCCTTTCTGACATCATCTTGGTTATGATTTAATGTCATTTCCCAAGGTACATCCTCTTTTAGTATTAAATTCTTTTAAGTTATAATATAAACTATATAAAGTGGTTTTGTACTCGTGTTTGGCTTATTAATCGAATTACTCGGGACTAGGTGTGGACTGGGTAAGAATAGGCTACTCATCTGTTGAATAATTGATGTTTCTACTTCTCCATGTGGTCAAGGATCAAGCTATATTTGGTTTGTTGTTGTCATCTTATGACACTCAAGCATTTGGTATTCAACTAATGCTCGTGTGTGGATTAAACGAGTGCCAACATGGAAACATTCAATTTTCCATAAATATAGGAGTATCATCATTGTAACCATATTTAGATGGGATAGTGAATGTCATATGTATTTTTGGAATCAATTTGTAACAACATTTGCGAGTAACAAATCATAAGCTATAATTTGTATGAACAAACTTGAGAATCTTTGATTCTCAAGGTGTTCAATTATTCTATTTTGAGGAATTTATTACTGGAAGATAGTATAAGAAGATGTAACAATGTTAGTTGGGGGAGGAGGATATTAAGGCTTGAGAAGAGAACAAAAGGTCTGAACAGAGCATTGTTATAACTGGTATAAGACTTATTTTATAATATCAAATGCTTTCTTAATTCTTTTGAGTCTTTAAATGTGTGTTTGCACCACTGGTTAGAGAAGGAAGGGGCCCCTTCTCTAAATAGGAGCTACTATTGTAGTTTGTTAATTTTGTAGATAGATCGAAGAGTGTGTTTATTTTATCCATTCATTAAATAATTGTTGTCATTTACATAATTGATTTCACAAGTTATTATTTCCGGAATTTTGGAAGTAGAGGATTGATCTGATTGGTTGATGTTTATTTGAAGTTGTTATTATTAAGACTGTTTTTTTGTTATCATTCATGGATTAGAAGTTTAGTTATTGAAAGCATTGATTGTATTTTCCTTATAATAGATCCTTTCTTTAATATAATAGAAGCATTTTCCTGAAGGTTGATTGAAATATTGTTGAATTGGTTGAGTTATGTAGTTAAATATTTATTTACGGAATTGTATGGATGAGTGTTGATCCTTTTCATATCTAGTTTGTTTTAGTAGTATGATTTTCATGAACAATGTGCTTTTAGAATAGAAGTGTGGTTTCTATTCCTTTTCAATAGATTGTTGAAACAATAGATTATATTTTATGAATATTGAATGAATGGGTTCCTTTCATTAGAGTGGATTTGAATGCTACTTTATCTCATTAGTTGCATGTGCATTTAGTTCTTTTTACCATCATTAGGAGGAAATTGTATCCGACATATACTTTGTGTGTAGCCTTGTGTTGTAGGTACAATAGATCCCATGTTTTAATGAAACATGGGAGCCCCATATTTTTTATACGCAACGAAAATGATTAAATTCCTTGGTCATTTTGGGGTTTTTTATCATGCTTTCATTGCTTTGCTTTGATTTGATTAAGTTAGTGGTTTTTCCTTTCAAAATTCCATTGATTGTGTGTGTTTTTTGTGAATTGCATAATAATAGCTTTTTCAGAAAAGGTCGGTACTTTCCCACAATTCCGCAACCCGCAATGCAGAAAATCAGTTTTTTGGGTGTAAATTTTCACAATTCCGCAACCCGCAATTGTGGATTGCGGGAAGCGCCTTGTACGTATTTTGCGTGTTCTGTTCCCGCAACCCACAATTTTGGAATGCGGGGAACTCATATGTTAGAAAGGCGTCATTCGCGATCCCGTAACCTGCAACCCGCAATACAGATTGCGTATTGTAGGAAAATAGTGTACACGTTCAAAATAAACTCTCCACATTGGTCCTCTGCAACCTGCTTGTTCTAATCCTGACTGTTGATTTGCTTCAATCCTACTGTTGATATTGAGTTGTCTATGTTCTGAATAATCATCTATTTTCCGTCTTTCTCCACCATTTTTTATTTTGCAACCAGATTTTTGAACTGCGATTTTCAGCTACGGCCTCATATGATTGATAATCATTGATTTGTAATAGATTGAGTGTTGATATTTGACATTAATCATCCGTGAATTATGGAAAACTTATACTGTCTTAATTCTATCCCTGTTGGCACATGCTAGGCGTTATTTCAATACAGACGTGACAATTGCAAGTTCCAGACCGTGAGATTTTTAATTATGCCAATTCATTATGCTCAGCCATTCCTAGAATCTTTGTTGTTTTCTTTTGGATATAGACATGAACATGAACAATTGATTGGTCGTTATATTGCAATTGAAGTGTCTTCTTGGTTAATTTTCATAAGTTGTCCTTCTGATAATTATATTGTGAGCAATATGCAGAGAGATCATAAATCTTTAATCAGGTTTTGTGAAGAGAAAGAGCTTCAGCCTCTTCTCTATCAAGATCATGTGTCACCACCTTTTGATGTAGGTGTTCCTAATGAAAGCAGTGATAGTGAAGTAGATCTTGGGATCCAAACCATTTGCATACAGCCCCCTCAGAAGAAGAGAAGGAAGATCACTGAAAAGCTAGCTAATCCAGACAATAGCATTATCCAGGATTTTATAATCAATGAAGAACTTGTCACTCCATTAATTCCTTTGAAGGAGGAACAAGTGGTCAACTTTTCAGTTTTCGAAAACTTTGTTGATTATCATGAATCTTCGAGATATTTTTCAGCTCCCTTACCACCCGCCAAAGATAGCTAGTAGACTGTGATTGATCTCTACAATTTATTACGAGATGTTTCCTGCAATTATGTGATGATTATCTTTTGAAACTTTTGTGAAACATTCGTTATGAACCATTCTCTAAGACGATATGATTAGAATAGTCCGATTTTGTAAATCCCTGTTTTCATGGGAAAGCTATCCTTTGTAACCATTTTTGTAATTATTATTTAAAGGGATAGAAGTCTCATGAGAGGAGGGGGGGAGATAATCGCCAGAGAAGGACTCGAGAAACATTGTTTCACTTGTGATTATGTAATTTTTTGTAGACCAATGAATCAAAGTTAGTTTCTTTCAGCATCCTCTTTGTGTAAGTTATCAAATTTCTTTGATGATGTCTAATTTCTTCACCTTAATTAACAAATTAATACTGTTGATTTTGCAGCTAATCATTAATGCATTGATCTTTGAGTTGGATATGTCTTAATTCATGATATTTGTGTATTTATGTTTTAATTGAATTTATTTAATTAAAATCTTTATCTATTTCTGCAAATGATTCACAAAAAATTTTAAGGTCATGTTAATTTTTCAATTAGTAGAAGAACAACAGGATAATATTGGATATGCTTAATCTTTGAATTATTATCAGTAATTTTCATTGCTTGATTATATTTGAAGTAATGAGTTAACGATTCAATTTCACATTTCTATCAAGTTGATGAGATAACTTATTGGAACTCAAAACCAGGTTACCCTGCACACAAACATTACACTCCCATTAGATTAGATCTGACTTAGATTATATTTGTTTTAAGGTAGATTTGTCATAGGTTTAAATCCACTTTAGAATCAAGACACTTTAGATCTTCCATTTTAGGAAGATAGATCCTTCTAGGATTAAACCCCATAAGTGTCAGTGGAGGGCTTTGTATCCATTGGAGATTACTATCCAAACAGGATGGGGATAGAACTATCGTTGCATAGTATCTTTTGAAGCCTTTAAATTTGGGTTTTCACCCTCTGTTGTTAGCCATAGAACCCATTCCAACACCTACACATCGGAGGATTCAACAAATGGCTCTAGAAGGAGGGTCGAGCGCAAACTATGCCTAAACGAAATACCAGCAAACCTCCTCAAACAAGAATACCGATTGTCACACATAGTCACACGCAGGAATCTACTTCTGCAGAAAAACCGGTACGAGATTCAACTGTCATTCCTGTCACACCTGCGATTGAGCAGGAAACTAGAAGGGGAGATAACATTATTTTCATATCACCCACTAGGGGACCCCTTACACTTGAAAAAATACTCAAAGGTTCTTCTGATAGTGTTGCTAGGTTACAACGAAGAATCGTTGAAAAGTGTAACCAAGGATTAGCAGCAATTCATCACCAGAACACCGATATGCAAGCTGATAACTTAAACAATCAAAATTCAGATCGCCCAAACCCTGAACAACATAATTCACCTCGCCACAATCTGCTTCTTGATTTCAATCTTGATATATTATTTGGTGAAATAGTGCAAGATCAACCAAACATTTCCACGGGTGGACCACCAGCAACACCTCCTTTGTCTTCTTCATCCTCATCTAATCAATCATCTTGTAGTGATTCATCATCCAGTTCAGATTCAGAAGATGTACCCATGGTAGAAGGTCCAAACAGACCCTGGATGGACCAGGACATTGTGTTCGTTGTTGGTGAACAACACAAACTTCCCAAAAATCCCGAGAAATCCCCGATGACAAATCACCTGCACTTAATCATATCAAAAAATTCATGCATGCCATTAGACTCAGGAGTGTCGTTCATGAGGATGTAGTTTGTAGGTTGTTTCCATATACCTTTGAGGGAAAAGAATCCTTGTGCTACTTTTCCCTACAAGCCCGATCCATTCCTTCATGGGATGACTTCAAAAAATTGTTCATCCAAAAATTTGGAGATGATAAGACTCCAGAAGACTTGGTTTTAGACTTATCATCGATGAAAATTATAGGTAAGGAAAGGGTAAAAGACTATAATCAAAGGTTTTCATATTTGAAAAATAGAATCTCTGTTACTCTTCTCCCTGTAGAAGAATTGCTAGTTTCTTATTATGTTAAGGGTTTACCTGTTCCCATTGCTATGTGCGTAAAAAGAGTGCGAAAAGATAATTTACAGGAAGCCTTTGTTGAGGCTATCCAGGTTGAGAAATACATATGATGTCTAAAACATAATCATGTTGCTTCATCAGATCAACCTTCAACCTCCAAAAGAAAGAAAGAAACTCCTCCAAAACCCACAGTGCAAAACAAAGACCCATTTGAGATTAATGATAACAGGGGGTTCAACAGACAACCTTTCAGAAGACCTTACCAACCCCCACAAAACCAAGTTCCACCGAACCCTGATGAAGGATTGAACACCGAAGAAATTCTTTCAATATTTAAGGCTTTGGTTTCAGAATCACGGAATTCTCCTAATCAGCAAGATCAAAATACATAAGAGAATCAAGATCTTGTACGCCTAGACGAAGTAGAAGATCAGTAGATAAACACACTCAGTTTCTTTCCAAAACTTCCCATGGCTAAGGAGGAAGATGAGCCTAAGTCTGTCTTTAATTTCCAACACCCCTACAATACCAGGAGTAAAGGATAGTCCACTGAAGAAGCTTCCACTTCAGCACCTACTCCAAACAGAGGTAAAGGACCAGCAGTTAAGGACACTCTAATTCCTGAAATAGAATACAATCTAATTGATGACTTAAAAAGAGTAAAAGCTAATATTTCCCTTTTTGAACGTTTGAAAATCCCTGCAATGAGAGACAGTCTTCCTAAAAGTATGATTTTCAACAAGCCCAGGGAAACTCACAACAACAATTTGGAAATATACTCTAAAAATGGAAATCAGAAACCAAGTAGCAAGAAGACACCTCCTTTCTTGCTCACTTTTGAAGTCTTCAATAGAAATGTCCATAATTGTATGATTGATTTAGGGGATTCATCAAATGTGATGCCTCTATCTGTTTGTAAGAAGTTGAATGCCTCTTTGGAGCCATGCCCTACACAAATTGTCCAATTGGACAGAACCAAAGTGAGGGCAGTGAGAGAACTCAAAAATGTCTTGTTAACATTATCTGCCAACCCCAGAATCCACCAGACAATGGATATCATTGTGGTTGACATCCTAGAAATGTATGGCATGTGGCTGAGTAGAGATTGGTCATAGAAGCTTAAAGGATATTTTGCTACTGACTGGTCTCACCTATGGCTTCCCTATGTGAAAATCCTCACAGCAGATCTAAGCGATGATGTATACCTCACAAGAGTAATTATGATTAAGCAGGAAAATAGAAGAAGAGTGGTCAATGCAGTATAATGAGGAACAGAATAATAATACAGTAGAACTCAAATAGAAGCAAAAATACTTCACACACACTAATTCATTAATCACAAATGGACAAATAAATAATACAATGCATGAGGAATTCGAATGCCTAAGGTGGCAATTCGAATTAGCCTTCATGGAGTGATCAAAAGATCACTGGAGTGTCATCGGAGCACAACTGGTGTCATCGGAGCACAACTGGAAGTCTTCATCATCATTAGTGGAGTCATTAATGCTCAAGTAACTGTCAACCATCAGTCAAACTAAGTCTGATAGGTGTAACTGAGTGTAATTATGTGTAACTGAGTGTAACTAAGTGTAACTGAGTGTAAATTGAAGACAACTAGACTGGTAGGTGAAGAAGGGCGAGTTGCTTCCTAAAATCAAGGAAGAAGGGCGCATTAAGCAACTGGACTGATGACTAGGATGCATGCAAACCCTAAAAGTGCATGCATGACTGAAAATGTAAATGATCAAAATACTGGTGGGACTAGGATGGAGTATAGGAATATCCTAACACTCTACAATGGAAGGCCAAACATAATTAAAATCAGCAAGGAGCCTTGTATGAAACAGATTGTCACGGATTTGAATGATCCTAGTGAGCCTGCTGCATATTATAGCTGACATGTGGAACATTATAATTTTGATACTTTCTTTGGAGATCTTTCTGCGGATTTGCCACCAGCTAAGAATACACAGAACCAGTCTCAAATTGTCAACCTCACTTCTGTTCCATTCTCAGGTACTGTCATTCATAATGTATATAATGTGAATACGAATTTTAGGTTAGATTTAAATGCATGGACTTTGTTTTTTGATGGCTCTGGATCTAAATATGGAGATATTGGAGGTTGTGTCCTGATCGATCCAAAAGGGACCAAAACTATGATTGCCTGCAAGCTCAAGTTTGAATGTACCAATAATATAGCTGAATATGAGGCCCTGGTCCAGGGACTCAAGAAATCCATTGGCATGGGTGCATACGCAATTGAATGCTATGGAGATTCTGAGATCATATTAAAACAAGTGAGAAACAAGATTCACTATTTGTCTCCTCGTGGATTAATTATCAAAAATTGGTAAGAGATCTCACTAACTATTTTTCTGCATTTAATATCAAATCAGTCCCAATATCACAAAATTTTGATGGAGATTTACTTGCTAATACTGCATCCAGGTTGATCCCACCAGAAGATTTGTCCCCTAAAACGTTTTCTATTGAACTTATATACAGGCCTTCTATTCTTGATAATGTAACAAACTGGAAGTTGTTTGATGATGATCAACAAATATTAGATTTTCTCACGGCTCAGGATACTTTTCAAGATGTTGCAATGGATGAGGTTGACCATGAGAATTCCATGTTTGATCCTTCCAACCTCATCCCAAAATCAGTCATCAACTTGGAGAAATTCTATGATTTGCAAGATAAGTTTAAGCAAAATGCCAATTGCAAGACCTAGATTTCATCCCTCAACTATGAGCCAGTCAACCTAGGAACTAAACCGAACCCTCATTTCATCAATCTAGGGGTTGAATGCTCTGCTGAGGCGAAGAGGGTTTTTATCAAACTATGCAAGGAGTTCAAATATGTCTTTTCTTGGACATATGATGAACTCAAGACTTTTGACACCAGCATCATGCACCATAATATACCAATGAAACTAGAAGTAAAGCCTTATCAACAAAAGTTAAGGAAGATGCACCCCAGTCTGGAACCCTCTGTCAAGAAAGAGCTTGACAAGCTATTGGCAGCAAGAATTATATTCCTTGTCAAGCATACACAATGGATTTCCAACCTGGTACCTGTCCGGAAGAAGAATGGGGAAATCAGAGTCTGTGTTGATTTTAGAAACTTAAACAGAGCTTCCTAGAAGGATAATTACCCTATTCCACCAATGGAGCAGATTCTATAGAAGGTAGCAGGGTCTGAGATGTTTTCTCTCCTTGATGGTTTCTCAGGGTATAACCAAGTCCTGGTTTCCCCTGCTGATCAACTAAAAACATCTTTTAGGACCCCTTGGGGAACCTTTTCCTACAGGTGAATGCCTTTTGGGATGATTAATGTAGGTGCTACATTTCAGAGAGCTATGGATATAGATTTTAGGGGTTTGTTGCACAATTATGTCATTGTCTATTTAGATGATGTTACTATTTATTCTAAAAAACTACATGAACATTTGTCTACTTTGAAACAAGTTTTCGAACGCTACAGAAGATATGGAATCTCATTAAAGCCAAAAAAATCGATCTTTGCAGTCACCGAAGTCAAGTTGTTGGGTTTTATTATTTCGAAAGAAGGAATGATTATTGATTCAGAGCACACAGAATCCATTGCGAAGATCGGCCTACCTGGTTCACATAAAGCCATGCAATATTTTCTTGGTAAGATTAATTTTGTTCGTAGATTTGTTCTGAATTTTGCTCAAATTGTTAACTTCCATTAGAACAATTGGTTAAGAAA
Organism: Larix kaempferi; assembly: GCA_027924585.1. Classification (NCBI taxonomy): domain Eukaryota; kingdom Viridiplantae; phylum Streptophyta; class Pinopsida; order Pinales; family Pinaceae; genus Larix; species Larix kaempferi. Next base: position 5,187,654 of record BSBM01000406.1, read on the forward strand.
GATGCTCAGTTTAAATGTGTTAGTTTTTCATCATTTAATTCAATATGATCTAGTATCTTAACTGAGAGAACAACATGTACAACATATCAAACACAAGAGACAAGAGACACAAAGCATTTCACCAGGGAAAACCAAGAAGGTGAAAAAGCCCACAAATTCCTGATAGATAGAATAAGCACCAATACAAAGATCACAAAGATCAAAACCAGTAGCTACTCCTCCTCCACTTGTGCGCACTCCTCTCTCTCAACTATGCGAGTTGGATGAGTGAGTGAATGAATAGAATGAGAGATTCATACTCTCTATTTATACTTTAACTTAACCTGCCTTTAACCCTAACTGGGCCGACTTCCTAAGGAATTCTAATAACCCTTCCACATAACTCATACAGGGCCGACCCCATCAAGGTGGTATAATAACCCATCAAATATAAGTTATGACACTTACAATGTAACTTGCGACACTTGAAAATACAAATGAAAACACTTCTAATCGAAGGAATAATACATCTATGTTGGGGATACAATAAAGTACAAATGTAATACATACAATATCGAAGTGAATGTCTTCCAAAGTTACAAATACATCAACACTCCCTCTTAACTAGGAAGGTATTCTCTTGACACAAGTCATCAATACATATAGGCACAAGTCTTCAATACTGGAGCTGGATCATCATCACTGGATCACGGAGCATCATTGTCACTGTTGTTGTAAGTGTCATCTCGTTCACTGGTGTTATCTCTCAATTCTTCTCGTCATAGTAAGTTCTACAGAGCCAACCCTTTTTCATGTTGGATGTAGGCCTAGCCTCCATGTTGGTCTTCATCGTCTCTACGAGCGGGCCATCTGGTGGAATCTCAGGGTTGATTATGTGCATCTTGCAAAACCTTGAAAGAGCATCCCAGGACTGATTACATGCGATGCACAACTTGCAAGATCTCCCAGGGTGCTATATATGCAAGCAGGAAAAACCTTGAAAGAGCATCCCAGGAATGATTACATGCTAAGCACAACCTACAAAATCTCCCAGGGCGCTATTATATGCCACGAACAAAACCTCCAAAGAGCATCCCAGGACCGATTACATGTAAAGCACAACCTGCAAGATCTCCTAGGGAGGTATTATATGTCCCTCCAGGAAAAACCTTGAAAAAGCATCTTCCAAATCTCCCAAGGAGTTATTATATTCCATACGAAAAACCTCGAAAGAGTATCTACAAATATCTCAAGGCACTATTATATGCTATCGCACAACCTGACAAGATATCCACAACCGCGACCTCAGAGAAGCACCCGAATGCTCATCATCATACATGGTGCATCACCGAGATGCACATGATCATACGGATCATCATAATACGGAGCATCACCCGAATTCTCATCACACAACACTTACATCCACATCCATGGGAGGACCCACCTGCCACCATGCTTGGAAAGGCTCCTACATTTGTGTCTCATCACTTCCTCTTGGAAGTATCTTCGATTCGAAGAACACCAAGCCTCTCTCTGAAGTACTCAAACTTCACCCTAGCTAGTGGTTTGGTCAACACATCTGCTATCTGCTTGTCCATCGCAAAATACAGGAGCTTCACTGCTCCTTTCTGCACCATATCCCTGATATAGTGATACTTGATCTCGATATGCTTCAACTTGCCATGGAACACCAGATTTGTAGCTAGGATTTTCACCCTAGCTTATGAAAATGGGAACCTACTAAGGAGAAGGGACTCCTTAGTAGCAGTTCAGTAAAATGATGAAATAAGACAATAAATAAAAACAATAAACTTAAACTAGCATGTGCTTAAGACAACAAAAAGATATTAAAAATTGATTTTGTATTAAGTATACCTCAAATGTGAGGTTGGTGGAGCCTTTGCAGTACTCGAGGGGTTTCTCCATTGCTCCAACGTTGTTCCTTCTCCTTCTTCCAAGGTGTTTTGGACATGGGCCAAAGGGGTTCTCAAATGGGAAATTAGCTCCAAGTGGAGAGCTAGGGTTTCACGAGAATTTTTGGCAGCATAAGGATGGAGAAATTGGGGATGGGAAATGGGGAGCCTCCATCACCTATTTATAGGTTTTTACTGGTGGAGTGTTGACCCATGGTTTTGGGCACCATATGGTTTAGGTCAATTGTATAGGGTTTTTGCTTCCTTTTTTCCCTCTTTTTCCTCTTTTTTGTATTTTTTTTTCTTTTTTTAGAGGGTTTTTGCTATTTTTGGAGGAATTTACATTATTTTGGGGGAAAAGGGGGGGTTTGGGCCTTTTGGAGGATTTTTTAATAGTTTTTTGGCCTTTTGGAGGCTTTTTAATGGTTTTTTAAGGTTTTGGAGGCAAATATGGTAGGAAATATGGACGAATGAGTCATGTAATGAGGGAGATGAGGTAGTGAGCACTTTTTAGGTGTTAATAGATTGCCCCCTGATGTGTGAGGGCAGGAGCTCATTGTTTTGGCCAATGAGTCTCTACGCTGGGAAGTAGGGTACTGCTATGCTGAGAGTATATACTTTTATTGCGATATTTACCCAGTAACTTTCCAGTTCCTACCTCTCATTAAGCCGGATTTGACCCTACAGTCTATGCATGCATCCTTTTGGAACAGCCTTTGCTTGGAAGAATGAAAATATTTAACCCGTGCCTCATACCTCTTCTCTTGGAGACCTTTTAGTCTGCCTTGGGAACTGCCTGAAACTAAACCTCAGTTACCTTATCCTCATACCTTCGCCTTGGGAAACCTACTTAAAATCATACCTATGAGCATAAAACTTACTAACCCCTTGCCTGGTTATCACACCTTACCTTACCTTCATTACCCTGCAGTTGGATTTGTGAGTAGACCAAGTTTTACCATTCCATGAATTCCTAGGATTTATTTGGTAGGATGTTCATGTTTGATCCCAGATTGAGCATGAATTCCCACTCCCCATATCCTCCAGTCAAAGGTCCTCAACAAGCTAGCATGCACACCAAAATGTCCTCCTTGAGGCCTTCACTTTCATCACACAAGTGAACTAGATAATGTCCCTATATTTTCTCCACATGAAGCACTACTAGTAATTCTAGGGTTTCGAAATGCCATAGGGGGGGATACACTGAAGCAATAGAGCTATTTAGGCTCTCTATTTTTCCCTGCTTATACTCTTGAAAGGAGATAACTTCCTTAGCTGCATGTGGGACCTTCCCTACGGATACTAGCATTTTCTCCAAGTTACTCTTTTATGGTTCCAAGGTGCCTAGTAATAAATTGGTTCTCTGAACTTAGTGAACTTGATTTATATTTTCTACTTTATGGCCGATAGACATCATAGGTAGTTTATGGTTTTCTTGGGATGTGGAGAGGAGAAGAAATGAACTAGAGCCCAGAACAATGGTCCCCGAACAAACTACAAAAATTGAAAGTAGATGACCTCAATAAGGAATGAGGAATAATCTCAACATATGGACAAGGCAGGAATTCCCATGCTCATATCGAGATCTATAACAATAACAAGGAGGTCAAAAAAATGGGGACCTGAAAGATACATGAACTCAAATAAGGAATGAGGAAGAATCTCAATATATGGACGAGGCGGGCATACCCATGCTCGTATCAAGATATATAAAACATAACAATGAGGCCCAAAAATGGGGACTTGAAAGATACATAGAGAAGCACTGTGTACATCATAAGGGTCCAGTGGGACACAAATTTGGGATATACTGCCTGTTGGGCCCAGGTTGAGACAAAGTTTTGGAAACAACTTTTTGTGATAAGCAGGGAAAGCTGAGCTGAGCACAGCTCAGAAATATAATTTTGCCTAAGTGTTGAAGATGTTGCACAGCTGTGCGCAGCATCCATGTTTTGATCAGGTTGCGAAGCTATGCGCAGCATATGAATTTTGGAAGCACTACGAAGACCAGTGCTACGAGGAAGCAGTGTTGTGAAGCATTCAGGACACGTGGAGCCAGCAAAGCAGAGTGCGGGACATGGATCAAGTGTAGGTATCGGATGGACCGGTAATGGTCTAATTTTGGAAAGATGCTCCCAAAGTGCCGAGTGGTGGGCATGAGCAAATCAGGCAAGCGGCCAATGCATGAGATTGTTGAGGAAAGCAACGTCTTGGCACGCTTGGTGGGCGAAACCGTTAGAGAGAAATGGTTCGACGGAAACAGCCTGTTGGCACACGTGCGACAGGAAGGCTGATAGTGACAGATTGAGGACGTGGAGAACCGCCATGATGAAGCAGACACTACCAGATGCCAACAAGCCGGTTTAGGGAAATTGGTGCAGTTTTGTAAACCCTAAGGGTTTGTGGGTTTAGGTCTTCGACTTTGTAAAGACATGACCTTCAGGCATGAGCTATAAAAGAAGACAATTTTTTATGGGATGGGGTTCTAGTGGTTGTTCTAAGTTGTGTTTTTTAAAATCTCTTTGAGTTAAAAAGATTGTAAAGGCTCTGCAGTTGAGTGCTCAGAGACCTAATTGAGAGGAAGGAGAGTCTGCAGCTAAGTGCGCAGAGTAAGAATGGTTGTCCCCATCCCTTTTGAAAGAAATATATTACCAATCGTTCTTGTGGACGTAGCTTACCACCGGGGGAAGTGAACCACGTTAAATCTCTTGTTGTGTGATTGTGCTTATGACTGAATGCTTACTTGTGTTTTCTGTCAATGAATGTCTAAATGTTTCCTTGCATACTGTTATGAGAGAGCTTTTATATGCATTTTCCATTAAGAGAAGTATCGAAATGATATGTTCAGTTTCGCATGAATAGTTGAATGGTGAACGTTTATTCTTGTGTATGAAGGCAGTAAATCAGTCAATTTGTTAAGTATTTTCTTACGCGTAGTAAAGGAATGTATAAGCGTGGATTAGATCAATCAGCTATGTTCAAATTATGACATCCTGAGTTAACGAATGAATGTTAGAAGGATAGATAGTTAAGCGTCTGAATGAATGGATGAGTGATATTCATTTCAATACCTTAAGCACTTTCAAGATAATCCAAGTATAGAATAAAGTTGGATTGTTTGCAGCTTCAGTAGAAGTCCCGCAGTAGAAGAACATAATAGTGCGGACTACAATGTTTCCCATCGCTGCGCAGTCTCACCTCGTAGCACTTGCCCTTTGTGGTGTTTCGCAATACGTCTGTCCAAGCAGCTCATCACTTACTGTGGAAATCAGATTCCACAGTACTCCATAGATACACCTCAGGTGAGACCTCAGCCTGTTTGCAGGTTGTTGCCGAAAGGGCCGGTGCGAAGGGGTTTTGTTGGTCAAAGGGGAAACCACAAAGAACCTGGGTCTTATAGAAAACCTCTGGGTCAGTTATAACCAACAAAAGGTTCCGTTTTCATGCTAGAATCCGTGGTGAGTTGCAATTGTGATGTGTGACGAAGAATACTAGTTCCTGGAAGGCTCTAACAACTAGCATCCTGAAAAGACAGAAATGCAAGCTTGGTGGGACAAGACTATAAGAGACTTTAAAAGACAAGAGAATAGACATCCACGTCTAAGTGACACACAGTGGTTAGATAGATATTTTTTCAACGATATTCACGAGATTTTATGGGCATCATTTCCCAACGAGCTGCATTCATGGATCTCACAGCTCGCAGAGAAGAAAACTTGTTTTCAAGGAGGAGTTTCTACAGAGTGGACTCCCAAGCTCACAGCACAGCTTAAAGCAATAGATAGCCCATTGGCACGAGTAGTTTATTTTTGGGTTGATCATATGCTAGAAGGATTCATATAGAATTTGCTATAGACACAATCAAATCCTACAGCCAAGCAGAAGCATACTTTTTCGAAGGATTTCAAGGTAAGTTCCTGAACAATCTCAGCCTCTACATTAAGATGCTGTTAGCTGAGAAAGGTGTTTTAAGAATGCAGTAATATTCTTAAAGCTTGTCATGGTAAACAGTATATTTAGTGATTCGGACGAAGAAACACATAATCTTAGAAGTGGTAAGAGATATAAGTTTAATAAGAAACTTGGAGGCCCTGGACTCCATATTAATACTGAGATCCCGTGTAACATTGACAACGAAGTTGTACCACCATTCACCCCTAAGAATCCATCGGCTGGAGAGACCGCACCACCTTTATCTCAAAACTCACCCGCTACACATCCCACCACACAGAATACTCAACCCGCCCCGCAGAATACTCAGCCCACCCTGTAGAATACTCAGCCCGCCTCACAGAATACTCATCCGGCTCCGCAGAATACTCAGCCCGCTCCGTAGAATACTCAACCCTATCCGTCTATCCCGGTAAGCCAATTTGTATTCACTGCACAAAGCCCTTCACAGCAGCCGTTCACTAATTCGGGCACTCCACAACCTAGTAGCACAATGGCACATACATATATTAAGCTACCAATATTCAGAGGAACTGGCTTAGAAGACCCTAATCAACATTAGTTTCTTTGTGAAGCCGTATGGAGTGTAAGACAAATCCAGGATGAAGCAGTGAAGAGAGCACAACTCATCACCACTTTCAGGGACAGAGTGTTACATTGGTTCATGAAATACTCTACCATATAGCCGAGAACCCTTACAGAAATTAAAGCTGCGCTCATGGCTGTGTATAAGAAACCTAAATCTGAGTCTCAGTGTATAACTGAGTTGAAAGAAATAAAGCAGAAACCGACTAAAACAGTTTGGGAGTTTGATCAGAAGTTCAAGACCCTATTAGACCAAGTGAGCTTTGTTATAGCTCCAGAACAGCACAAGGAATGGTTCATTGCTGCGATGTTGCCCCATATTAGGTTACCATTGATGCAGCAGAGGGTCACATCCCAGGAAGAGGCCTTGGAGATCGCAATGAAGCTAGAGGCTTCGCCGATTGGTGAGACTAGTTCTGGGGTGTCCCAGATCCAGAACCAGCTGACCAACCTGACACTAGAGTTGCAAAGCATGAAGAATGGCAAAGAACAAAGGTACGAACCTAGACATGAGGTCTGGTGTACAAGTTGTAAAGGAGAAGACCATGACCGAGAGCACTACCCTTTATTCTGCAACTATCTTAATAGTGGTGTGCCCAACCCATTGAATTAGAATCAGGCCCCATGGTGTGAAATCTGTAGAACCACATGACATAGACCTGAAGACTGCTATCTTATACATAAATATGTGAAAACACCTAAAAACTTATACTACAATTTATGTAAGTCAGTTGGACATGATGAATCCAACTACCACGCATATGAATTAATGAATGAAAGAAAATGGGATATGGACTCAATGAGAGGCGATGGCTTGTACCGCGTACAAGAAGACACCCAACTGAAACAAGAGAATGCACAATATGACCAAGGAGGATACAAAGGTCGTGGTGGTGGATACTGCGGCAGGGGAAGAAATGCTGGCCCGGCGCAGGGAAGAGGTCGCGGCCAGGTCATTTGTTATAATTGTGGCTAGCCAGGTCACGTATCCAGAGATTGTGTTAACCCCTGTACTATGTGTAATTATTGTAAATCATTTGACCATGTTATTGAAGATTGCCCAGTGCTAGAGGTGGAAATGCAGAAAAGAAGATAGACGGATGTGCTGAACACGAATGTTTAGTGGATCGCAGTAGAGAAGAGACAAGCAGACACGAGCATCAATGTGGTCATGCATAGTGGCGCTCGGACAAGCCACGACAGGGGAGCAGAAGCTTCCACATCAGGGGAGGCTCACACAAAGCAGTCTCCTCTTGAGACAATATGGATAAGGAAAGCTCCGGGAAAAATACCTGCTCTCGACCTACAAAAGAACAAGGAAGTCTTTATCGACGTGCGGGATAGATTCAAAGAGCTAGCAACAGAAACACAGAGGATCCCATTGCGCAGTTAAGCACTGCATGTTGAATACATGTCAGCAGCCTATGACAAAACAAGCACCGTGATGGATGTTAGCACCTCCGTTGCGCAGTTCTTGCGAAGCTGCATGAAGTTACTAAAAAGTGAAAATGCCATAGTGGAACTGCAGAAGCTCATAAACCAGTATGAGCCACAGACCGGAACAGAGGCTTCTGATAGCGTAGTTCATCACATAAGGAAGCATAAAAGAATGGGCCGAGAAATGAGACTTACCATGCAGATTGGAGATTTTGAAATGGATGAAGTCATCCTCGATCTGGGATCTAAAGTAAATGTCTTAACTAAGCAGACATGGCAGCAGATGGGTTAGTTGTCATGGTCACCTATCTAGTTGAGAATGGCTAACCAAGAAAAAGTCATACCTTTTGGCCGATTAGCTGACCTGATAATTGACATTGATGGAGTCCAAAGTCGTACAGACTTTGAAGTTATCGAGATTGTGGATGATAGTCATCCTTTTCCTGCAGTGCTAGGAATCGACTGGGCTATGGATAACTTGGCTATCATAGACTTAAAATTGAAGAAGATGATATTTGAAGGAAAGCATCTTAGGGTCATCGCACCGTTGGATCCTGCAGATGGTGACAGATACAGCGAGTCGATTCAGGAGGAATCCAAGCCTCAAGACTTGGACAGACTATACCAACTCATAGCAAACCAGGAATATTACATCAATCCTACCGCAAACAGCACACTTAGTTGGAGATGTGATAGCTCCTGCGTCTCTGATTCGAGGGAAGGACTGGAAAATTAGCAAAGACGAATGCATGAAGTATCAGCAAGAAGGTGCGCATAGGTTACGAAATCACTGCGCTGGATCAGGAAGGAGGTAAGTCCTATCCCCACATATGATGGTTATGCTAATGTTTATACTTTCATCAAAGAATACACTGCAGCTGTTGCAGACGAGCACAGACTACCAGCATTAGATATGGCACTGTGCGACACACCTGCTAGATGGTGGAATGCGTACAAGCAGACATTGACCACTTGGGATCAATGCAGAATTAAGATGCAGATTCGGTTTGCTGAAAAGGTCACCTTACCTTTTGAGAAGTTTAATGGACAGAAAGACCCTAGTCAACACATTGAAGTCTATTCACAAGCATGGGCAGAAAGGCCACACACAGAGTGGGTGCATCTCTTTGTACATATGCTGGATGATGACATTCCAAAGAAATGGTACCTAGACTTGGAGTTGCGCAGAGAAACCGCTGATTGGGAGATGTTGACTGCCAACTTCCAGAAGGACTTCAACTTTGAGGATGAGGATCCGCTGATCCATGAGGCATTGCAAATAATTAAGGAATGCATATTCAAGGAAGAATGTCCTCACAGAAATATGACATTGCAGGAATTTTTCGGGGCAGATCATGTTCCTGCGCACCTACACTCGGAATGGAAGGAACATGAAGAACACCTTATCGAGTGTTACAACCTAGCTGAAGATATTGATGATGCAAATGAAGAAGATGATGATGATCTGCGCAATATAAACATACCAGAGTCAGAGGGTGTGTGTGACATAGAAGGACCTCCATTAGAAATCCCAGATATGAGCGGACCAGTAAAAACACATAAAGTAAATATTGGCACAAAAGAAGAACCGAAGTTCGCAGCAATTGGAGACTATTGGGACGATCAGGCTTTTTCAGAGATCGCAGACACCTTACGTGAGTATTAGGAGCTATTTCCAACAAAATTCACATAAATGAAGGGAATTCTAGGAGACCTAGGAGTTATGAAAATACCTTTGAAGCCAGGTGCAAAACCTGTGAAGCAGAGACCATACAGACTAAACCCACGCTACAAAGAAAGAGTATGCGCAGAGCTGGATAAAATGCTTGAAGCAGGAATCATTGAACCTATTGAGGAATCATAATGGATTAGTCCCATGGTCGTTCAAGATAAGAAAGTGAAGGGTGAGATCAGGATTTGTGTCAATCTTAGAAAATTGAATGATGCTTCCATGCATGACACATTCCCTACTCCTTTCACAGATGAAGTACTTGATAATGTTGGAGGGAATGAGGCCTATTCTTTCACTGATGGTTTTTCCGGGTATCATCAGATCAGGATTGATCCCGCAAATATGCATAAGATGACATTTGCTACAGAATGGGGGTCGTTCCAATACACAGTAATGCCTTTTGTCCTGAAGAAAGCACCTACCATATTATCTAGAGTGGTCGTCGCAGCATTCAAATAATTTATGCATAAGTTTCTGGAAGCCTACTTTGATGATTGGACTATCTTTGGCCTATTGAAGAACCATTGTATGAACCTCAGAATGATGCTTGAGAAGTGTCAACAACATCAGATATCTTTGAATCTGAAGAAGTGCATTTTTTGTGTCCCTTATGGAATTCTACTGGGGTATATTGTTTATAAGCAAGGATTGATGGTGGATCCTGCGAAGATCGCAATTATTGTGAACTTGCCAACACCAAATTCAGTCAAAATGTTGCGCTCTACCTTAGGTCACATTGGATACTACAGAAAATTTATAAAGGGTTATGCGCAGATAACCGCACCAATGGAAAAGTTGTTAAAGAAAGACGCACCATTCATCTGGAACGCGGAATGCAAACAAGGGTTTGATACATTAAAAGAAAAGATGGTGACTGCACTGATTCTAGTTTTTCCAGATTGGACAAAACCATTTCATGTCCATGTCAATGCGTCATGCATTGCATTGGAATTGTACTAGCTCAACCAGGGGAAGGAGGTATTTACCACCCCATTGCATTTTTGAGCAGGAAGCTCTCCAGAGTAGAGAAGAACTATACCGGTACTGAGAGGGAAGGCCTTGCAATGGTATATGCCCTACAGAAATTTAGGCATTACTTGCTTGGTGCGCACTTCTTGATGTTCACTGACCATTCTGCATTGAAGTATCTGTTCAACAAGCCAGTGTTAGGGGGGTGCATATGCAGATGGCTGTTGCTATTCCAGGAGTATGATTTTGAGATTGTTGTTAAGCCAGGTAGACTGAACTTGGGACCTGATCATCTGTAAAGGATTGAGTCAAGAGAAGAGTCGACGAATATTGAAGTTAGTCTGCATGATGCACAGTTATTTAGTATATAGGTTGCTGATGACTACTATAAGGATATCATCAATTTTTTAACAACAGGGCTGGCACCACAGGAACTATCTGTCTAGTAGAAGAAGCAGCTAGTGGTGCGTGCCGCGGACTTCACTATAATTGCAGGCCATTTATAGAAACTCGGGCCAAATGAAGTCCTGCGCATATGCGTACTAGATCATGAGAAACCATTGATTCTAGCAGACGCGCATTCAGGGATCGCGGGAGGTCACTATGCAGGAAGAGCCAATGCGTAGAAGATATTGCGTGCAGAGCTATGGTGGCCCACGATCCACAAAGATTCCAAAGAATACTTTCGGAACTATGATGTCTGTCAAAGGACAGGGAGACCTTCACAAAGAGATGAAATGCCATTTGAGAAATGGGAAATTGATTTTGTGGGTCCTATAAACCAACCAAGGAAGAGAACTAGTGCAAGGTATATTATCACTGCAACTAATTACCTCACCAGATGGGCAGAAGCAAAACCAGTCAAGGACTGTAGCGCTAGTACTGTTGCACATCATCTTTGAAGAAATATTGTCAATATTTGGCTGTCTAAATATTTTGATGAGTGACCAAGGTACTCATTTTTTGAACAAAACTATTGAGGCACTTACAGAAGAATTCCAGATTCGTCATCAGCGTAGTACTCCATATCATCCATAGGCAAATGGCACTGTAGAGGCTTTCAATAAAATTTTGGAGAATACACTGACTAACTTCTCCAATGTGAATAGAGATGATTGAGATCTGCATGTCTCTTCTGTATTATGGGCATACAGGACAACCTACAAGAAATTGACAGGACATACACCTTTTCAGCTGGCTTATGGGCAGGAAGCCATAATGCCAATGGACTACATTGTCCCTAGTTTGAGGATCGTTGTGTTCACGGGGATGGCAGACTGCACAACATTAGAAGAAAGGTTGCTACACCTTTTTGGGTTGGAGGAAGATCGTTTCATTGCCGGCTTCCACCAGCAAGCTCAGAAAGACCAAGAGAAAGCTTGACATGATCACCATATAAAGAACAAGTGCTTTCAGGTATGTGACCTAGTCCTCCTATATGACAGCAAATTTATGAAATTTCCTGGTAAATTTAAGATGCATTGGATTGGTCCATATACTGTAATACATGTTACTAACACTGGTGCAGTCCAATTAGCCAATTTAGCTGGCGATATTTTACCCACTTTGATAAATGGAAGCAGGCTAAAGTTGTATCATGACAGCCCTGCTTTGCAGCATCCTGAATGATAAGAAGAGAAAGAGATTTCCAAGTGTTAGGTACAGTTGAAATGGGACACTGGAAATGTCAAAGAGTCTGTACATGTATGTTAAGTAGAAAAATGTGTGTACTGCACAACACTGCTGAAGCTGTGCGAAAACGAAAAAAAGAAAGAGAAGTAAGAAAAGAAAAAGGAACCGCACAGTTGAAAATATTTCGCACTACGAAGTAACTGCGCAGGATCTCAGATGGCTTGCCACGCAGCTCGGTGCAACACTTAGAAAATATAGCCGTTATACTACCGTTGGAAAAAAGTAGCTGTTATGTGACTGTTGCAACGAACCGTTCGAGCATTTCAAGGAAAGATAGCCGTTCTAAACATGCTGACGACGGAAGAGACGGAAGGATTTGTTCAAATTGGCCAACAAACAACTCATTAAATGGTCATATAGCCATTGGGAGGAGTGGGGAGGACCTAGCTGCGCCTATAAATAACACCGCTACAGGACTCGCGGGCATTACTCAGCACTTAGAATTTTCTACCGATCACTCCCTGAGCTAATATCCCTCTATCATCTAAGTATCACAGCCATTTTCTAAACAGTGAATGTCTGAACCCTCCTATAGAGAAGAAGAGCTGACCATTGAAGAAGCACTTGGAGTCTTTCAGTACATAGGAATTGCATAGTTAATGAAAACCCCTGCCAAGAAGGTTGTAATCGAGCCAGGTCAAGCATCCAGAAGATCACCTTGTCATACTCCAGTCATGCAGGACAAAGGAAAAGATAAAGGGAAAGATGTAACTGCACGACGAAGAAAGATTCTAAATATGGGCCAGTCAGCACAAAAATCGCCAGTCTTTTAGAAAGAACCATTGAAGCTGACACCAGAGTATATATCACCATGGGCGTTGGATGCCCCAGTCTTTAAATTGGGCAAGAACGTTAAATATGAGATCCCATTGTCACCGATCTCAAAGCATGTAGAGGTTGTCAAGAACCTGCTTGGAAAGATTCCAAACTGCAAGTGGGAATATTTTGACCTCCTGGGCGTGCAAAAGGAAGAAACCCACACGCCTAAGTACCCATAGTTCCAGCCAGACCAGTACATGTGCTGGAAGAAAGATGCCAAGGGAACACCTAACTTGGTTTCCAAAAGCTAGCTGACACTGGTAGTTCAGTCAGGATTGTTGAACCTCCTCAAATTGCCACATTTTGATCGCTCATCGGAAGTTAATGCCGTGGTTCGCACGCTGATGGTGCGAATCCACCAAGAAAACCTGTGGCTAGACAAAAATATTGATGTCAACATTGCCTTGATCCACCGCATAACAGGTCTCAACAAGCGCGATAAGGATCCCAAGCAGTTCTTCCAAGGGAAGAGCAAGGAAAAAGAAGCTGTCGAGAAAATGAAGAAAAGCCAGGCATTGGTGAAGGGGAAGAGAGGTTTTCCCACATAAGACATTGAGGATAGAACGACAAAATTTGTCATGCAGTTACTTGCAGGAAAAGTCCTCAAAACAGCTAGGCCTCCGGAGGTGCCTGCGAGTGCAGTATTACTTGGTGCCGCAGCGGTTGAAGGCACCAAGTTCAATTGGTGTCAATTTCTTCTGAATGAGTTCTTGGATGAACTCAATGATATCCAGGAAAATGGTGGACATTTCCACTTCACATGGCTCATCATCCTCATCGCCTTTTGTGGATGGAAGGAGCCAAGGGACTATGTGGGTGTCAACATAGAAACCAATGATCCCAGAGGATTTCGGTATTCCAACCTCTAGGAAAATGTCATCGCAGAGCGACAGCATGCGACAGCTGAGCTTTTCTATCAATATTACACTCAGCTGCATGATACGATTATCCGCACACCCCGCATCATGAAGCAGATAACATCAAAGTACATTCACATTCTTGACTTCAACGCAGATATGCGATGTATCTTCATTTCACCTAAAGCAAGAATGAAGAAGCCAGAATGGTACCCAGGTAGCTACCATATGTACAAGGATGATATCGAAGCCCTCATGAAGGATTGGCCCGTCAACTTCCGTGTGGAAGTCATGGATGTTGAGACAAACTCTGACGAAGACGAGCCAATCCCGCTGGCATGCCCGATTGTTGAAGAAATAGGGAAGCGGAAAGAGCCAGAGACTCCATAGAAGCCGAAGGCGAGGAAGAAGATGAAGGCTCCAAAGACTCAATCTGAGAGAGTCCTGAATGAATATGATTACGAGATGATAGCAGAAAAAGTTTCAGAACAGATGAAGGAGCTCATGGTGGATAAAGATAGAAAGGATAAGGTCATCCAAGATGACCTGCAGAAGACTCGACTCGCACTGCAAGGCCTGATGAAGAAAATGGATGATGTCCAGAAAATCCTAACCTTGCCACGTGACACAGGAGCTGAAGGGAGGTCGGTAGGAACCTCACAGCAAGAACCCCCGCATCTAGCTATAACGCTGCTGTCAAAGACTAGGATTGTCCATGTGGATCCATTGGCTATTGCATTGCCAATGACAAAGCAGATTGTCTTGGACACAAAGGGTGTCGAGCAGGTAGAGATCGACTTGGCTAAAATCCCATTACCGGGATTACACTTCATCCACACGCAGATCATTGAGGAGATGCATGAACGGATGGAGGAGTCGATGAAGTCACAAGCAGAGCTCACCGCAGCAAATAGGCAGCTTGAGATGCACGTAGACATGCAGCTGCGTGATGAATAGGACCACAAGAAAAATTTGGAGAACACCATATCTACTGTCTCCATGGATATTGAAAGTATAGAACTCCAGGATGATTCGTCAGACACGGTTGTGAGGATCGGTGACAAGGTCAGATCTTTGAAGGTGGAGATGCAGGATAAGGATATCCTCCATGAGGTCGATCTCGCTGCACTACAAAAGAAATTGAATAAGCAGACGCCATTAATTGAGTAGCAGTTGAGAGAACAAGTTGTCAGTACCGTTGCGCAGAACGTAATGAGTGGCATGGCTCAATGCCAAGATCTGTTGGAACAAGTTTCCAATGCATTCACTACCCTTGAAGAGGATCAGGGGCTACTACAGGTATAGACCATGGTAAAAGAAAAACAGACTGCGCTAGAAAATTTGGATGCAGAGCTCAAGGCTCTGCCACCCAGGGAGAGGCTGTCTAGGTTTAAGGAAGTATCAGGCTTGAAGAAGCATGTCCAGGCATTAAGAGAGAAAGAGACTGAGATGGACAATTAGTCACAGCAACTCTTGGAGGATGCTACAGTAGTGTCACAGCAGATAGAGGACAAGATGAAGGAACTGCGCGACAAACAGGAACAAGTACAGGGATAGATTGGAGAAGAGATAAATCTAGCATTGCTTGAAATAGTACAGCAAGTTGAGCAGGATACCAAAGAAGCAGTGGAGAAGTTGCTCGATGTATATAATGAGTTTGCGGCCAAACTAGTTCCATCGGTCGTGGAGCAGAGTGAGACAACTAAAGCAACAAGTGGCTCAGGGAAGAGCCACATGTAAGTGTTAGGGGCATGTTGGGCCCAGGTTGAGACAAATTTTTGGAAACACCTTTTTGTGATAAGCAGGGAAAGCTGAGCTGAGCGCAGCTCAGAAATATAATTTTGCCTAAGTGTTGAAGATGCTGTGAAGTTGTGCGCAGCATCCAATTTTTTATCAGGCTGTGAAGCTGTGCGTAGCATCCAAGTTTTGATCAGGCTGCGAAGCATCTGAATTTTGGAAGCACCGCGAAGACCAATGCTGCAAGGAAGCAGTGCTGCGAAGCAGTCAGGACACATGGAGCCAACAAAGCAGAGTGCTGGACATGGACCAAGTGCAGGTATTGGATGGACCGGTAATGGTCTAATGTTGGAAATATGCTCCATAAGTGCCGACCAACGGGAAATAGCAAATCAGGCAGGCGACCAATGCACAAGATTGTTGAGGAAAGCGACGTCTTGGCATGCCTGGTGGGTGAAACCGTTAGAGAGAAACGGTTCGACGGAAGCAGCTTGTTGGCATGCATGCGACAGGAAAGCTGATATCGATGGATTGAGGACGTGGAGAACCACCATGATGAAATAGATGCTACTAGATGCCAGCAAGCCGGTTTAGGGAAACCGGTGCAGTTTTGTAAACCCTAAGGGTTTGTCGGTTTAGGTCTTCAACTTTGTAAAGACATGACCTTCGGGCATGATCTATAAAAGAAGACAATTTTGTATGGGTTGGGTTTCTAGTGGTTGTTCTAAGTTGTGTTTTGTAAAATCTCTTTCAGTTAAAAATATTGTAAAGGCTCTGTAGCTGGGTGCACAGAGACCTAATTGAGAGGAAGGAGAGTCTACAACTGAGTGTGCAGACTAAGAATGGTTGTCCCCATCCCTTTTGAAAGAAATATATTACCAACCGTTCTTGTGGACATAGCTTCCCACCCGAGGAAGTGAACCACGTTAAATCTCTTGTTGTGTGATTGTGCATATGAATGAATGCTTACTTGTGTTTTCTGTCAATGAACGTCTAAATGTTTCCTTGCATACTGTTATGAGAGAGATTTTGTATGCATTTGCCATTAATGTTAAATTTTCAGAATTTACTTCAATCTGATCTAAGATCTTAACTGAGAGAACAACATGTATAGCAATTCTATAGCATATCAATCATGGACACAATATTGCAAGCACACAAGAGACACAAAGTTTACTTGGGGAAAACCATAAAGGTGAAAAACCCCAATAAATTCCTCAGAGATAGATAGAGCAATAATACAACTAGAATACAAGAGATAGTCTTCTCCTAGCAACAGAGCCTCCTCCTCCACAAGTGCTCCACTCTCCCAAGTGTGAGTGAGAGAATAGAATGTGTAAAATGAGAGAGACACACTCTCTATTAATACACTAACTTGACTTGACCTTAACTCAACTAGGTCGGCCTCAACTTAACCACTTAACATAATGCTGACTGGGCCGACCGCCACTAGGGTGGTCTACTAACCCTTTGACCCACATGACTTATATAGGGTTGATCCCCAACAAGGTGGTCTAATAACCCATCAAGTATAAGTTACGACACTTACAATATAAATGACGACACTTCCGTATAGAGGAATAATAACATTTCTATAGGAACACAATATACATATATGTGAAATACATTCCGAAGTTACATATACATCAACACTCCCTGTTAACTAGGAAGGTATTTCTCGACACAGATCTTCTAGCTCAAGTCATCTTCTCTGGATCATCATCACTATTGCTACTATCTCAATCAATCTCTGAATCTACTCGTCATAGGAATTTCTACAGAGCCAGTCCTTTTTCATACTGGATGTAGGCTCACCGCCTGTAGGTTTTCGTCATCACTGGCCATACTGTGGAAATCTCAGGACTTATTACGTGCGTCACAAAACCTTAAAAGAGTCTCTTGACTAGCAAGAACTCTAAAGAGCATTTGAGGCCTTTTTCATCCTGTCCAGATCTCCAGGACTTATTACATGTGACCCCACCAAAAAACCTCGAAAGAAAATCCCAGGACTGATTACGAGCACAAGGCTCAACCTATCAGATCTCCCAAGGCACAAATTACATGTGGTCACCACAAAACCTCGAAATATCATCCCAGGACTGATTACGAGCACAAGGCTCAACCTATCGGATCTCCCAGGGCACAAATTACATGTGGTCATGGAAAAACCTCGAAAGAGCATCCCAAGACTGATTACGAGCACATGGCTCAACCTATCGGTTCTCCTAGGGCACAAATTACATGCCATAGGACAAAACCTCGAAAGAGCATTTGCTAGATATCCCAGGGCACAAATTACATGCCATTGGAAAAACCTCGAAAGACTATCTACAGATCTCCCAGGGCACAAATTATATGTCCTCCCAAGCAAAACCTCGAAAGAGCATTTACAAGATATCCCAGGGTACAAATTACATGCCATAGGAAAAACCTCGAAAGACTATCTGCAAATCTCCCAGGGCACAAATTACATGCTTATCTGCACAACCTGTTCCACGGCCATAGAGTATCAACCTGATACTGACCATACATCATCCTGATGTACACATGATCATCCTGATCATCATCACTGCAACATCCTGCTACATGTCATCTGGAGCAACATCCAGAAGCTCATCATCCATGATCATCCTGATCATACAATGCATCTACCTAATGCATACCAAGTATCTACCTGATACATATCATCATACATGATCCACCTGATCTTACAGTGTATCCACCTGATACAAATACAAATACATGATACATATCACCATACATGATCCACCTGATCATACAATGTATCCACCTGATACATATACAAATACATGGTCCAAGCATCCAACATGATGCATATACAAAAATACATACAAGTGATCCAACTGATCATATCCAGCATCCAACATGATGCGTACATACATATAAATGATCCAACCGATCATATCCAGCATCCAACATGATGTGTACATACATATAAATGATCCAACTAATCATATCCAGCATCCAACATGATGCCTACATACATATACATATAAATGATCCAACTGATCATATCCAGCAGCCAACATGATGCATACACATAGCAGTAACTAGAGCATCATCCTAATGCTCATCATCCATGATCCTCCTGATCATCATAGCATCGTCCTCTTCAGATCATCTCATCGTCCACGAAGCACAGCCCAGATGCACATCATCCAGCACTTACACCACTGACATGGGAGAACACATCTACCGCCATTCGGGGAAGGCTCCAGCCCTAACTTTTTCACCATGGGAGAACACATCTACCACCATGTGAAAAATGGCTCAGCAATTACATCACGACCAAGGGAGAACACATCCACCATGTCAGGAAAGCTCATGTGCATCTGCATCTTCCAAACTCATCACTTCCCTTTGGAAGGAACCTCGATCTGAAGTGCACCAAGCTTCTCTCTGAAGTACTCAAACTACACTTTGTCCAACGGCTTGGTCAATACATCTGCAAACTTCTCATCCATCGCAACATACTCTACTTTGGTTGTACTCAGTGCTACGCAGGACTGCTTCCTGCTAAACCAAGAGATCACACCTGATCCCATACTAAAGCAGCACCCAAATGTGCTCTTCCTATCTATAGCACTGCCTGCCTAATCATCTGACGATACATAGACACATCAACCGGCTCAAATGAAGCATTACATAGAAGCTTCATATTTGATGCCATAGGTGTGGCCATGGCCTTGCAATCCATCATCCCGAACCTCTTTAAAATCTCTACTGCATACTTCCCTTGTCCAAGGAAGATTCCATCTGCACTCTGCCACACCTCCATGCCAAAAAAAAAATAGTGCATCATCCCCAAGTTCTTCATCTAGAACTCGGAAGCAAGCTTCCGCTGTGTGTCAGCAATCAATATGTCATCTCCTGTTACAAACAGGTCATCCACATACAGGAGTAGAATCAGAGGATTCCCTTCCGCAACCTTGTAGTGAAGGTTGGAATCCGCTTTACTCTTGGTAAAGCCCAAACTGGATAGAAAGCTGCCTATCCTACCATACAAATTTTTGTACATATATGATTTCCTGTCATGTGTCTCAGAACCAAGTGGCTGCTCCACATACACTTCTTCTTCAACTACACCATTCAAGAAAGTTGTCTTGAAATCCATCTGGTGTATCTTCTATTTCATCGCTTTTATATTTCTCTATGTTACCATCTGCAGCATGCTTGATCTTGGTAGATCCATATGGAAGTCATAACAAACTTCCCTTCAAGTCTTGGGACTACATCCCAAACATCATTCTTCATGATTGACGGATCATGGCATTCTTCCCATATCCTGGGAACTTCAATATCTTCAATAGATAATTTTGTTGCTAAACAAATGTTGTAGTTCTTCTTTTGTAGGTGATGGCATACGATCTTTCCTACACAACAAGTTAAATTACATGATTAGAAAACATCTCAGAGTTTTTAGAACAAATTCTTACACATAAATAAATATGTCATACATTCATGCAATTATCTTAGCCAATGCTTCAATACAACATTTATCCATATCCCGTAACTTTCTAGATGCCTTCCAATCTCTACCAAAACATTATTAAGAGTGTGCACAACTCCCAACATGTCAGCAAAGAGGTTTCATTATAGATAAGTAGCAATGGAATGTTGTACAGTGCCATAGGCCACTTACCCATGCATATTAGTAGTATACTGTTCATCAATGCAACTATTCTAATATGCATAATACACAACCTAATTCTAGGAACATCAGTATATACATTATTGAACAGTATTATTTAAACAATAAAATATGCAAGTAATGATAATTCAAATACTTATCTTTGTTTGTTTGTTGGGTTGAATCCCTCTCAGTCTTTGCTTCTTTTCTGCAACTCCATTCTTATGTGGATTGTGAGAAGTGGTCAACTCCCTCTGAAGTGTGCTCATTTGCTTTCTTGCAGGAACAACAGGAGTGTGCTCCCTCTTGATCTTTGCGTCCCGGATTACCTGTCCTTGAACTTACATCCATCCTTAATCACTATGCATGCTTATTAGTATCATCATTTTTTTATCCTTGAGGTCTCATACATAATCACACATTTATTAGTATAATCTTAATACTATCAAAACACAATAATCTTAAACATGTATATTCATGATCATTCACAGATAATAAACATTAGTATTGAAGGTTTCAGGAAAGTCTTCTTTTACTCATACACATTCTTATTTGATCATAGGACTCTTCTGGTTAGTTGAATCATCAATCAAGATAAGAGATATAATATGCATAAAACCTGTGATTATTCAAACCTGTACCTTCATGATTCTTCTGGTTAGTCATATCATCAATTATGGTATGAAACATAATATGCATACAACCATGATTATTCAAACCTATGACTTCATGAATAATCATTATCAACAACACAACAGTATAAGATCCTAACACAAGGTAGGATTCTAGCTTGATATAGGAAAAACATACCTGGATTAGCATGCTAGCTAGTTATGTCTAACATACCCACATAATGTCTTCTAGTTCTCTTCAGTGACTTGTGCTAGTAACCTGCATGTCTCATAAGTTAACCATTGTAGAACCAAGTTATACATACCTCGAAAGTAGATCTTATATGTGATCCATGACAATGGATGAATTTTTGTCTTCATGTCACCATGAGCATATGTTCTTGAAGTAGAACATGATTTGGCTTTCTTGGTGTACCTTTTGTGTTAGCAAACAACATAAACCTCATACAACATCAGAATGCATTAGTACAATCATAAGTGTCAAAACCTTAATCAATGAATATCTTCTATTAAGGTGATACGACAAGTCCAGTAATTAATCAAGATTGTACTATAATGATATGAAGACAAACATATGATAAACTTAACCATGAAACATACATGTAAGCCATACCTATCAAGATTGCTTGTAATCTTCTTATGGAAGGCCTTAGCCTCATTTCCCTCTGAGACGGGAACTTCTTCACTTATGCAGGTGACCAATCCATCTTCTTCTAGGATTAACCCATTCCACTTGATTTGCAAGAACTGGACCTGGAGTTGGATTAGGGTTTGTCAAAGAAACCCCAAAAATTCAAACTTTGAATTTCAAACTTCCGAAAGGATAAAAATATGTGCCTTGATGCGCTGATCAAGTTGGTATATTCAGAATTTGAAAACTACAAAGTTTCACCCCTCGAAATTGCCTTTTAGATTTATGGATTCACTAGGGAGGACCCTCAATTAGGGTTTGAGTTTCCTGAAGCTTCAACCAACCAAAAGATTTGATTCAAAACTCTAAGCTTCGATTTTTTTGAGGAGCTTCCAGCCGTGGTCACAGATTTCCAAAATTCCAATTTTTGCAGAAGCCCTAATTTTCCATCTTTCCGATCAAAGTCCCGAACTAGTTTTTGATCAAGCCCAGCCTTCTACCCAACCAAAAAATATGATCTTGGTCTCTAAATTTTTATTTTGATGAGTAGCATCCAGCCATGGTCTCCGATTACAAAAATTCCAACTTTCTCCGAAGCCCTAAATTCCGGAAGCCATGAATGAAGGTACTAAAAAATAATTCTGTTTTCACATAAATATGTACCTGATTGTTTCTGGTGTAACTCTAAAATTTTTGATCCATAGGGTCTGAAACATTTTCCTGAGATAGCCCGACTTGTTATCTTTCCATCCTGACAAGTCTGACCTCAATTGGATTCTCTGAGAGAGAGTTATGCCAAGTGTCGCAACGTGACCTGTTTATGGGATAATACAAGAGAGAGAACTTGTATAGCGTGCCACATGTCACTGGTTCAACTTCGGCCTCTGAAAAATTTTCTTTAGATAGCCTGACCTGTTATCTTTCCATCCCAATATTTATGACCTAAATTGGATTCTCTGAGAGAGAGTTATGCCAAGTGTCGCAACGTGACCTATTTATGGGATAATACAGGGGAGCGAACTTGTACGGCATGCCACGTGTCACTGGTTCAACTTTGGCCTCTGAAAATGTTTCCTGCGATAGTACAGTCTATGTACTACCTATCAATTTTACAAAATTTCATTTGGAGCTTCCTAGCGCAAGTTATGACCTTTTTCCCAAGGTCACTTGATTTTGACTCAGATCTGGAAGAGGCATAAACCCTATATTGTACAGATCATAAATCACCAATTACAAAGAATTAGAGGTTTTCCTTTGGACACAAGGTACATGGGGATCTGATCTTCGACCTGTAAAAGTTTCAGATCCGAAAAATTCACCAAAACGGATTTATAGCGAAAGTTCTATGATGACTGGTTTTTGCTATATCAAGCCCTAGCATCGTAAGTGCAACAAGTGTTATACATGCCATATCATGCCTTCTTTCAAGATAGCTCTGATACCATGTTAAATTTTCAGAATTTACTTCAATCTGATCCAGGATCTTAACTGAGAGAACAACATGTACAGCAAATCTACAACATATCAATCATGGACACAATAATGCAAGCACACAAGAGACACAGAGTTTACTTGGGGAAAACCATAAAGGTGAAAAACCCCAATAACTTCCTCAGAGATAGATAGAGCAATGATACAACTAGAATACAAGAGATAGTCTTCTCCTAGCAACAGAGCCTCCTCCTCCACAAGTGCGCCACTCTCCCCAGTGTGAGTGAGAGAATGGAATGTGTAAAATGAGAGAGACACACTCTCTATTTATACACTAACTTGACTTGACCTTTACTCAACTAGGTCGGCCTCAACTTAACCACTTAACATAATGCTAACTGGGCCGACCCCCACTAGGGTGGTCTAATAACCCTTTGACCCACATGGCCGACCCCCAATAGGGTGGTCTAATAACCCTTTGACCCACGTGACTTATACAGGGCCGACCCCCAACAAGGTGGTATAATAACCCATTAAGTATAAGTTACGACACTTACAATATAAATGACGACACTTCTGTATAGAGGAATAATAACATCTCTATAGGAATACAATATATATATATGTGAAATAAATTCCAAATTTACATATACATCAACAATTAAGAGAAGTATGGAAATGATATGTTAATTTTCGCATGAATAGTTGAATGGTGAACGTTTATTCTTGTGTATGAAGGCAGTAAACCAGTCAATTCGTTAAGTATTTTCTTACGTGTAGTAAAGGAATGTATAACCGTGGACTAGATCAATCAGCTATGTTCAAATTATGACATCCTGAGTTAACGAATGAATGTTAGAAGGATAGACAGTTAAGCATCTGAATGAATGGATAAGTGATATTCATTTCAGTACCTTAAGCGCTTTCAAGATAATCCAAGTATAGAATAAAGTTGGATTGTTTGTAGCTTCAGTAGAAGTCCTGTAGTAGAAGAACATAGTAGTGCGGACCACACCATTGCCCATCGTTGCGCAGTCTCACCTCGCAACACTTTCCCTTTGTGGTGTTGCGCAGTACGTCCATCGAAGCAGCTCATCACTTACTGTGAAAATCTGATTCCGCAATACCCCATAGATACACCTCGGGTGAGACCTCATCCTATTTGCAGGTTGGTTCTGAAAGGGCTGGTGCGAAGGGGTTTTGTTGGTCAAAGGGGAAACCGCAAAGAACCTAGGTCTTATGGAAAACCTATGGGTTAGTTATATCCAACACTGCCGGGCTAACCATGTCTGAGTTGAAGAACTGATACACTAGAATATCAATAATGGTGTTGAGTGTGGTACTAGAGGAACTGATGAGCTGTTGGATCATAGTGATGGGGATTCATACCCTCAATGGTACACTGAACTAGAACTGAACTGGGTACTCAAGGAAGCATAGAACTTGATGGCCTTCGAATACAATTTCCAATGCAACCTAGACATCCACGAGAACATATAACTAGGTGTTCCAAGGTGACTCACCAATGTGCTAGAGTCGGGGGAAATCCGGGGTCTTCGACCAATAACTGAAGGGATATATGCCCTGTGCGATTCTCAACGATGCGATCAAGCTGTTGAAGTTGAGCATGTGAGAAACAACCATTCGGAAAGGAACTAATGACTCCTTCGCAAAATGGTCCATAGGCACTCACCATAGATGGTGATGAGTCCAAGGCGCAGGGACCTCTAGGTCTATCCTCTGGAATAGATGGGCTGGCGTCGACAAAGGGAGACTTGCAACTAGTAAGGCAATGATGTTTCCATGATAGGAGCACAAGGTGGAGAACCGATGTGTGAAAGTATTGATGGTAGGACTGACATACTGGGGGGAGTGGGGGATAACTGGCCAAGTAGAGTGGGTGGATTCAAACTTCCTTTGTTTAGAGTATGATGGCAAGGGTGATCGGGCAGCATATGAAACTGATGGGTGGGAAAGGGATCATAGTTGTAATAGATCAAGGATGGTGACTGGGATAAGTGATACTAAAGTTGGTGTAAGATGGCAGCAGACTGTAGAATACTTTGAACAAAGGTGACCTTATTGGGGGTGCTTCCAAGAGGCACGGGGGGACTTCTTTGGTGTAAGGAGATGGAAGAAGTGTGCTCAAAATGGTACTGTCGTGTGGATTTATATGAGCCCAGGACAATTCATGCTCGTGATTGCTTTCAATTTTAAGGAGTCTGAAAGCGATAAGAAGACTCTAAAATAATGGAATGGTACCATCGTGTGGATTTGTACGATCCCAGGACGGTGCATGCTCATGGTTGCTTTCAATTTTAGAGAGTCTGAAAGAAATAAGAAGACTCCAGGGGGTGCTTTTCCGTGTGTTAGTCTCTAAGGCCCGAAGAAGCATAAAAGGATGCAATGAAGAACTCTTCTAGCCGGTGTGACTAGAGTAGCCCTTTTTCATAATTAGTCTACCAGGTCTAAAAAAGGGTCAAACTTATACCAGATAGATGCCCTTTCAAGTACTTTAACGAGCATGAAAGGAAGCAAGATTGCTCGGTGATCTTTTCATTTTTTTAGGAGTCATAAAAGAGATTAACAGAAACTCCCTAAGTGCCTTTTTCGTAAAGGACTTGTCCGGCCTAAAAAAGGGATAAAATTATATCGAACAAAACGAATGGCCAGGCAAGGAGGAAGTGCTCAATCAAGGAACATTGATGAGAACCAAGAACGAGGGTGGGGGGGAACACTGGTGGGTCTCCTTGTGGAATGATGAATGGTGGCAAAATAACGTAATAATTGCAGTATGAATGGAGTGAATGGCTCATGTAAAAATGTGTAATAATCCGATGGCGGCCGATGTGGCACACAAATCGAGGCAGCAAGGTGTCGGGACACAATGTTGATATTGGTTCGGGTGAGATCGAGAAATGATCTCAAGCATCATCATGAGCTCGAAAAACTAAATCTAGTGGTATAAAAAGTGTCAAAAATGGATAACGGTTGAGGTGGCATGTAAACCGAGGCAACGAGGGGCGTTCTGGAAAAAATACCCCCAAAAAATGGGGGTGAGAGCGAGAAATGATCTCAAGCATCATCATTGGCTCGGAAAAAATGAATCCAATGATATAAAGTATATAAAAAATGGGCTACGGCTGATGTGGCACGCAAACCCAGGCGACCAGAGGTGTCTAGAAAAAATGCTCAAAAAACGATGCGGAAAAAATAAGAAAATGAGTCGACCATCATGACGGTCTCATCGTGCTGATTCCAGTGGTGGAAACGGTTCGGAAAATGGACTCTATATGGCTGCAGAATGGCCAAAACAAGAAAAATTCAATGGGCTATAAATAGTAAGGGGGGCCAACATGACAAGTGTCAGTTGGACTATTGACTTTTACAGGAGATCATAGTGGACCAGATCTTAGGTGGTGTTTCTAAACGATCCGACTGGATGATTCAAGATCCGTGAGTTACAGGTATTCGATTAAACTCATACCTATATTTGTTGTTGGGTTCGGGGGGGTGGTGGGTCCCCAGGGGGGTCTTGTACGGTCCACGAGGGCGTGGATCGCGGGTTTCTAGGGTGGAATCGTGCTATGGGATTGCGAGTTCCATGGTTGAACATGTGGTCCTGGATCACGAGTTCGGAGGTTGAACACGCGATCCTAGATCGCGAGTTCCATCTCCTATTGTCGCGGTCCGAGATCGCGACTCAGATCAGGAAATCCGTGATCTACGACTGTGACTGTAAACCTGACAACTGCAATCTTGGATCGTGACTCAAAGCCCGAGAGCCGTGATCTGAGATCGCGGCAAGGGGCCCTAAAGCCATGATCTGGATCGAGCTTTAGGGTTATCCTTGGGGGGGGATGGTTATTTATTGGACATGGGTCTAATGAGTGTTCATTGTTTGATTGACAGGATATCGATCGTTCTATGGTGGGAGCGGGAGATCCCTAATGACTTGATGGAGGTCATCCAAGAGGATCGGCATGTTCGGTCGACCTTGGGGTTGTGTGGGCTTCTGAAGTTCGCACAGGTACCTATGATGCGTTCAACAAAGCTATTGCTGAATAGGTTGGTAGGGTTTTGGGACCCAGATATACAGGCATTCATGGTACAGGGAGAGAGGGTGGATCTCACCTTGGCAGATGTCTATTTCTTGATGAAACTACCCTATTTGGGTCGGGTGGTGGATACACAGCCACGGGTGTCTGCGGACATAGACGTCGAGGAGATGCTGGAGCACTACTGTGTTTCAGAGGCAGAAGTGCATAGGAATGCACTTCGTATTGTGGACCTGTAGGAGCCAGCAGTGTGAGTGATCGCAGCATGTGTGGTTCGGGTGTTGGGGTCTCAGGCGCCCGAGCAGGTGTCAAGGGGCCAGATGTTCCTCACCTGTGTTCAGCGGTAGCTGACCGTGGTGAAGGAATCTGGCAAGGGATTTTGCTATGGATGCTTCTTATGTGCCTTCTTTATGGATCGGGTACCTACATTGCGGCCACGGGTGCCGATCAGCACAGGAGGGTTGAGGGAGCCGCGCATGGTGCGGTGGGGAGAGATGATGCGCCAACGGGGTGGCGGAGAGGTCGGCAAATACTTCACGGGGGAGATATACCTTTAGTGGCTACAGATGCCGCTAACCTTGGATGATTATCCATACAGGGATGGATTACAAAGGATATCCAGAGGCGCCACGACCTCTGGGGTAGGCATGGGGGCCTGATGGTATGTATCTACCTGTTTGATTGTTTTATGCTGGTACTAACTGATGTACAATGTGATGCAGATGTCGGACCGAGGCCGCCACTGGGACACATAGTCTGTAGGGGACACGTGGCTTTACCAGCCCTGCCGGATTGAGGGGAGGTGCGTCAATGGGACACTGAGGGGACTTTGGAATCCCTATGGGTTCTCCTTGATCATATACTTGTGGGGGTGACTAATGAGGGATGGCGGGACCTATATCGAGATGTGATCGAGGCCTGCCTCGAGGCTCCACGGGACTTCCGATTGTTTACGATTCGGGTGGCTGTATTGGCGAAGAGGGGTAGGGAGCATGATCCCGTAGGGCATGAGGAGCTTCCAGAGGAGGAGTGGGGTGAGGATTCGCAGGCAGCCGATGCAGGAAGTGATGGAGGGTATGACTCTCGTTAGGGAGTACAGAGGACTCCCCCCCGATGTGTTTGGACACTCGGGGTTTTTTGTAGCTACGACATGTATTTTATGAGGTTTTGCGATGTATATATATTTTTTGTATATCTGAGTACTAAGGTACTCAGGACATGTGTATAACATTGATGGTTATTATATAGATATGCACATGGATGCATCTTTTTGTGGTTATGATTATTGTACGCACGTGGATGCACTTGTGGTTTCTTATATGTGTGTATTGCATGTGGATGCAAATGGTGTATGATGATAGGCACGTGGATGCCCCTTGTGTATTTTGTATTATGTATTGCACATGGACGCAACAGGATGTGTTAGGATAGGCATGTGGATGCCCCTGTATAGTTGTGTGTTTATGTTATTGCACATGGATGCAAATATTATTTGATGATAGGCACATGGATGCCCCTTGTTGTAAATGCAATCTTTTTGGGATTTTTATATGTTTTTTGATGTGATGATATGGGATGATGATGCATGATGGATGGTTTACATGGTGTGATTTATATGCCAATCTAGGATGCTGTTAGCCATTTGATCTGCAACACTATTCTGAGCTCTTGGGACATGGGTGAATGTTATGGATTCAAACTATCGGCTGAGTTGTTTTGTGCACAGGAACTTTTTAAAGAGGAAAGGATCACGCACCTGGTAGCAGTTGTTGAGCTGGGAGACAAGTAGCTGGGAGTCAAGGAACACATGAAGGTGACATATTCCCATCTGAAGGGCAGCAGTCAGGAGACCAATCACAACATCATACTCTGCCTAGTTATTGGTAGCAGCGCCTATGCACATTCTATCAAGGTGAATCAACTCAGGTGAAGGGGAATATAAGACCCATGCTACAGAGGCCAGGTTTGGAGACCAGCGGCTTGCTCCATCGGCAAATCCAATGAAATGAGGTGGAAGGTGGTCCATCTGTGATCATGCAAAAATGATGAATGTAAAGTTGCGGTAAAAAAAGTGAAAAACAAAAAGAAAGCAAACTGTACAATACAGACCAATGGGGCTGTGGGTTTGTTTAAGGATAAAAGCGTTTAAGATACAACCCATTACGGGGGTTGCGCAAAGGATGGCCTTCTGAGTCAGTTAAAATATATGCCCCGTGTTCGAGGCAGGTCTGCATGATGTAAGGGCCTTGCCACATGGATTCAAACTTTCCTTTACCGGTCTTGTCGTGGGCTTGGTCATAGGCGAGGACGAGGTCCCCTTCGTGGAAAGTTCGTGGGTGGACATGTTTGTCGTAACCAGCTTTGGAGCGGATTTGGTGGCTTCAATGGTTTGGAGGGTGGCGCGATGGTCTTCATTCGCTTGTTCCAAGGATAGCAGACGTTGCTCGAGTGGGGAGGTGTCTGGGAGAAGTTCGATGGCGATGTATAAGGTAGGTATCTGACACTCGATGGGGAGGACAGACTCTACACCGTGAACTAAATGAAACGGGGTAAAACCGGTGGCGGTCTTAGTTGATGTATGGTAAACCCATAATGCAGGGAAAAGCATGTGATGCCAATTGGACTTATGCCAATCAATAGTGTGTTGGAGGGTGGTTTTTTAAATTTTGTTAATGGCCTCTACTTGGCCGTTCCCTTGGGGGTAGTAAGCAGAGGAATACGGATGTTCGAACTTTAGTAGAGTGGACAACTCACGCCAAATGGAATCTTCAAAATGCGAACCATGGTCTGAGACCAGCTGTTTGGGGACCCCGAATCGTGTGATAACATGGTTAAAAAAGAAACGGGTAGCGGTGTCAACTTTACAATTGAAGGTGGGCATGGTTTCAGCCCATTTGGTGAAGTAATCGACGACGAAAATGATGTACTTATGGCCGTTGGCAGATGAGGGTTTACATTCCATGAAGTCGATGGACCATTTGCAGAAGGGACCAACGATGACGACTGGGTGTAGTGGAGCGGGTGGTGTCCGAGCCTTAGGGGCAAAAAGTTGGCAATTATGGAAATGTTTGACCGTTGTGATGCAGTCGGTAAAGAGTGTAGGCCAGAAGTATCCAGCATGGATGATCTTTTGGGCTGTGGCCATTCCAAAGAAATGTCCACCGCAGGTTCCAGTATGACAATCATTGAGGATGTGTTCGGCTTCCTCGTGTGTAAGACAACAATAGAGAATAGTATCAACCCCTCGCCGATAAAGGACATTGCCCAAGAGGAGATATCGAGAGGCTTGGTAATGGATACGACGGTGTCCATCATGATTTATGTTGGGTCGAAACTTCTGCGTGCAAAGGTATAGCAAAATATCACCGTACCATTGGTCATCAGATGAGATGATGAATAGGTGATTGTCGGGTAACTCATCGGAGATTTGTGGGGATGGCAAAAGGGATGGGAGATCGGTTATGAGCTGGGAAAGTGCGAGGGCTTTAGTGATCTTAGGAGTTTTAAAAGTTAGGTCATATTCTTGGAGGATAATTACACATTTAGCAACGCGACCTTGCAGAAGCTGCCGGTTGAAGAGATAGACCATGGGGTTGGAGTTGGCGACAACTGTGGTATGACTGAGTAAAATGTAATGTCGCAATTTTTGGACGGAAAAGACGACGGCAAGGGCTAGTCTTTCCTCATACGAGTAACGTAGGGGTGGTCCATACAAGGTTTGGCTGACATAATAAATGACATGCTCCTGGCCAGCAGTGTCTTCTTGAACAAGGACTCCGGACACGGCGTGGTCAGATGTCGAGACGTAAAGGATGAAGTCTTGAGAGAAATCCAGAGGGGAAATCAAAGGGGCTTGCATGAGAGCTTTTTTAAGGGCTTCGAATGCAGCTTGCGCCTGGTCATTCCAAACAAAGGGTATGTGAGTACGAAGCAGGTGTAAGAAACCATGAACTTTGGTGGCATAATCAAGAATGAAGCGACGGAGGAAATTAGATTTCCCTTGCAAACCATGGAGCTGTCAGAGTGTGCGCGGTGCAAGAAGGTCTATGATGGCTTGAACTTTGAGGGGATCAACAGCAATTCCTTTATGGGAAACAATGAAACCCAACAACCGGCCTGTCGGAATGCAAAAGACGCACTTGAGTGGGTTCAAGCGGATCTGACACTTGTGACAATGCAGAAAAACTTGACGGAGGTCATTAAGGTGGTCGGATTGTTTCCGGGAACGAGCTATAAGATCATCGAGATAGACTAACAGGATATGGACCAAGTCGTGAAAGCAATAGGTCATGTCCTACTGGAAGGTGGCACTAGCATTTTTAAGATCGAAAGGCATGACACAATAGGAAAAGGTGCCCCATGGGGTGGTAAAGGCAGTCTTGTATTGATCTTCCTTGCGGATCTGAATCTGATTATATCCATAGAAACCGTCCATGAAGGATAGCACTTCATGCCCCGCACACGCATCGATGAGTTGGTCAATAAATGGTGTGGGGAAGTTGTCATTGGGACATGCTTAGTTTAAATCGCAAAAATCAGTACATACTCTGATGGTGCCTTGTTTCTTGTTAACAGGGACAAGGTTAGAAACCCAAGTGGTATATGCAATAGGATAAATGAATCCTCCTATTCGAAGTTTCTCAATCTCTGCTTTAACGGCGGGGAGCTTTGATGGATGAATGGGGCACTATTTCTGGCGAACGGGGGGTACATATGGCCACGTGTCAATGTGGTGTTCTATGATAGAGGGGTCAAGACCAGGCATTTCGGTATAGGACCAGGAAAAGACATCGCGGAACTCTTGGAAAAGTTTTTTGTACTCTCCGATCTCATACTCAATGCAGGTTGCTCCTAACATAATGATTTCAGGAGCACCAGCTGGGGCAAAGATATCAATGTGGATTGTGGGTGAGATATTGGCCATGTTACCTTCCTCGAAGGCATCAGGGGCAGGAATGGGGTATTTAAACTAGTCAACTTTGGTGGGGAGGAAATCGTTGGACTCAACTGAAAATTGGGTGGCTGTGGTGGAGGAGGAGTCTATCGAGAGAAAATAGGAACGATGGTGCATATCTTCCCAGGGGCAATTTGGTGCAGTAAGAGCCTCAAGAATCTCCTCATCATTGTGGAAACTTTGGGTTGTCAAATCGATTGACGAGGGAGTGTTAGTAGAAGAGATCATATAAATGGTATTAATCTCTCTGGTTGGCGAGGATGCGGGGGGGGGGGGGGGTGGATCTCTTCAATGGTGGGGGGAGCCGTCTTGAGGTCCAAGTTATTCATCTCGTAGAGAGCTGCTATCTAGGAGATCAGGACAGTGATGTGATTAATGGCCGTAAATACCGCAGATTGCACAAGGGTGGTTGGTACGCAGTGATTTATCACGAGGCTTAGGGGTCGGGTCGAGTTGGACAACCGGGATGTTGGGGTCATCGTCAAGTATTTGCATGTGCTCTTGTAATGAGGGTAATTATGGACATTAATGGGTAGGATGGCCCAATTCATCACACAATGAGCATTTGGGAGGAGCACGAAACACGGGGGGGGTTTTAACCGTTTTGGGTGGGGGTAAAGTAGTGTATGGTTGTGGGCCTATGCCCCTAGTGTGCTTGATAAGAGGGGATGGATTAGTAGATGAGGAAGGAGTAGTGACAACGGGAGGCGGTTGACTAGTAGTGGTGATGGGTTGCACTGGTTGTAGGATGACATTTGGTGTCGGAGGGGAAACGGGAGGCGTGATGTACCATACAGGTAATCCTAAAGTTAAACCGGGGAGGCTGAGAGTAGCCATAACCGGGGTGCTTACTACTCCTGAAGGGGGAAATAGGAAGGGGATTGTATGGATGGGTGTAACACCAACATGACTAAGTACAAATGGTGGTTGTGGTAGCAAGGGCGGTTGATGGTTAGGTGTTGGTGTATTGTGGGAAAAGGTGCATAAGTCAGATATTTCGGTTGCTGGTGACGGGGGTGGAATGGATTGGAATGTTGAGGTCATCAGCGTATCTGAGTAAACTCCAGGTCCCACTGAGGAAACCAATGAGGTAGATGCACCGCAAAAAAGTTGTTCAACCATGGGGAGAACATTTTCGGGTGCAGTGGGGGCATTGGGATCGTAATAGGTGAGTTGATCAACCTTGACCACATGTCCGTCATGGGGGAACATCATGGTACGAAAAATGGATGAGGCAATCGCCTGCATGGCATACATGTAACTGCGGCCAAGTAAGAGGTGATAATCAAGTTGGGCGTTGATGACCTCTATGTCAATGAGCACTATTTTACCATCCAACTGGACGGGGACATTAGCTAATAGACCTTGGGGTTGAGCCGAACGATCGTCGTAGGCTCGTAGCGCAGTGGTGGACTGCTGGAGAGTAGGCGATCCCAACTTCTTCCAAACAAATGTGAACATAACGCATGTAGAGGCACCTTCATCGATGATGCACCGATGGATGACAAGATTCCAAACGGATATAGAAACTTGGAATGCTAAAGTGGAAGGCAGGCGTGGTTCGGATTGCTCCAAATCAAAGGCCATCATTCGTGAATCATTTGGGTCAATAGCACCAATGGCTGAGAGCAAAGTCTTGTGCTGTGTAGGAAATTTTTTTAAGACTTCTAACGCAGACATGGCTACAGGGGATTGAGCTAAGTCATCTACAATGTTGTAATTAGATGTGGCGTGAGCATTGGGGTTATTGTTGATGCGGCAAAGTGGGAAGTGAGGGGCTTTGGAGGTGCCATCTAGTGGAGATGGAGGTATTCATAATGACTAATCAGTGGGAAGAGCATTGGTGTTTTTTTTGGCAGGAGGGGCTTGAGGGGTGGATCCATATTGGTTCCGATGGGTTTGAAGGTTGACATCAGTGGATGACATCATTAACAAGTGATGGGTACCTGAGTCTTTCATGGGTTGATAAGGAGTGGCATAAGTGATTTGCTGTTGCGGTGGCACGTTTCCTTGAGGGGGGTCAATGGTTGAGTGTTCACTACGCCTTGGCTTGGTAAAGGATTCCTCAACACCAAGGGTTGATTCTGACGTGGTGGGGGGTTGGGCGGTGCCTGAGGAGCCGCGTGCCCTTGGCAGTGGGCATCATCAGTCCAGAGTTGTCGAGCCCGCTCCAAATGTGGGAAAGCATGTGTGTAATGGCCATAGACCCCGCAAATAGAACAAGGATGGTTTGTTTGCAAATTAGGATTTTTGGATTGCTTGGGAAGCCTGTCAGGATTTTGGTTGGCAGGTGCCACATTATTATTATTCATGGGATTAGGAGGTTAGCCGCCTTGGTCCGGAGGAGGGTTGTTCCCATGGTTACGTCCTTTGCCGTGGTTTTGCTGGCCTTGCTGGCGTTGGTTATTTTGGTTATGCTGCGGATTTTGTTGCGCATACACTTGCCCTTGGGTGGCAGGTGGGTTCTGTGGTTATGCAGGTGCGGGAGTAGGATACGGTGGATAATAAGTGGGTGGAGGCGGTGCAGGTGCTGAACCTTGTGAGGGTTGATGATACGTTTGTGTGATGGGTTGTGGGTTTTCCACAGGTGCTGCCTGTGGCAGATAATAAGCAGGGGAGGCTTGAGAGGATATAGGAGCTTGCGCAGCCTGCGGGTGGTAATATGGTTGAGGTGCGACCGAGGGAGCATAAGGGGGGGATGCATGACCAAAGCACTGAGGTGGACATGAGGGTATGTGGGAATGGTGGTGATGTGCCATGGGAGCATACGAATTGGTTGCTCCGGAGTGGGATGTAGCCCGCGAAAGGTCGGGGCCATGGCTAGGACGTGTTATGGAAAAGGGCTGGTTATGA
The DNA here is from genome assembly GCA_027924585.1 of Larix kaempferi. Taxonomy (NCBI): domain Eukaryota; kingdom Viridiplantae; phylum Streptophyta; class Pinopsida; order Pinales; family Pinaceae; genus Larix; species Larix kaempferi. The sequence goes on from BSBM01000406.1 coordinate 5,222,535, forward strand.
GAGGCAATATAGCCAATGATGCCATCTACGGCATGGGATGCCCCCGGCGCATCGTGTCGGGAGGAATCACTGTAGGGGGCATCATGGATGATGGTACATAGATAACCAGAATGGGTGTAAATAAGGTCAAATTGCTGGGCTTTGAGGATGGCCTCTTCTTCAGACTGGGGTCGCTCGGATGCCACATCCTTGGAAATGATGGGAAGGAGAGATTTTAGAAACCAATCTAAGAAGATACGGTCATCTAACTTAATTTTCCAAAGGCTTCGGCGTCGACGCCACTCATGAATGTGGTCAGTGATGTGGGTGGTCGTGTTCTATCTACAAGACAGTAGGATCTCAACTCCCGCATCATAGCAGACAGGTAACTGGAAGAATTGTAGGAAGGTTGAGGCGAGGGAGGTAAAGGTGGCATGGGTCCCACGAGGTTGCTCGATGTACCACTTAGCTGCAGAGCTAATGAGGGTGCACTATAACAGACGAATTCGGACAGAGTCATCCACTATGGAGTTGGAGGAACACCATAGATGGAAGGACATAATATGGTTCTGAGGGTCTTCACTTGTCTTTCCCTCAAGCTTAGGGATGTCTAATGGGAGCTTGGTGGGCATGTGAGTCCACACAGGGTCATGTCTGATGGGATCGTTAGTCAGTCTGGCTAGGTCAGGAAGGTTGAGACTAGCCATGAATGGAAAACTAGTAGAAGGATGTGACATACTGGTGGTTGTGACCATGTTGGGGCCAATGCCCCCAAGTGGAGGGGCTGGGTGTGGGTTGGGGATGTTTCCCCTAGGGGGAGGAACGAAGGTGGTATGGGATGGTCCTGCACCACTAAGGGTAGTGTGAGTCACTGGTGGAGTTGGGATGGGTATGCTAGCCACTGGAATGGGTATAGTGATCGGAATGGTGGATGTGGGCCCCATCGAGGGCATACCCAAAGCGGATGTGGTAGTTGGGGTGGTGGTGGATGCTCCACCAATGGTCCCTACAAAGGAAGGATTGGAAGTCATGCTAGCCATGGGGCTAGTTGGTGCAGTGTAAGTGGGGTTATCGGACTCTGCCTCAGAATCAGATGTAAAATAAGGGGCATCAGGGCCAGGCGACGAAGCTCGACGTCGTCGACGAGTGCAGTCAAGTGATGAAGCTTTACATCTATGATGGGTGATGTCAAGTGAACTATGCTGCGGGGGCTCACCTCGGAGGTGCTGAGAATGTCTCGGGGACTCAATGGTGACAGATGGTGTCAAGTATCGGGGGGTTGTGTCGAGTGAAAAAATAGCTCAAAAACCCTAATGCAGCCGAGTGTGCAGAAGGAGAGCGCAAAAAATATGGCACTCAGGCCAACAACCATCTCAAAACACTCACTGTAACAGCTGTGCTACAATAAGTGTAGCGTCAACAACAATGGTCAAAATACCAACAAGCAACAGGTTTCCTAAAAAACAAAAATAGTGGACTCTCTAGACCAAAGGGAGGTAAGGGAGCATGCAAACACCTAGCTAAATAGTATTCTGACTCAACCAGACATATCCTCTGCAAGGTGATGAAATCCAAGTCAAACAATATGGATAGTAGAGCCAAGTGGCTAAATATATCCCCCTACTGGGAGGGACACCGGGTAAGACAATCCTAGAAGAAAAGCAACTAAGATACCCCATTCATGACACGTCCAGAAAAGGTGAATCTGCAGCTCCGATCCTATCACCGTGTGGGCCTAAAGAGAACACCACACACAGACCTACGAGTAGGTAGCCTTCGGTTACTGAATGGATTGCGGTATTCCACTCAGGCCTCTGAAACCAGTCTGGCTACTTCAACCCTCCTAAGGGAGAGGCCCTCTGATAAACTGGTTGTGACCATGCCAAAAATTACTAGGGGATTTTGGTTCCCTAATGGACAACAACTATGTATCAAGTGTAAGCGACCGAGGGGTGTTATTTGGATGCCTATCCCCCCGATCCTACCTAACTACAATATTCTTATGTGTTCCCCAAGTGGGGTTAGAATGGTGGTTGTGTTGAGTATTATTTTAGGGCTCACTTGAATTAGGTGACAGAGTGTGTGCGTGTGAGATAATGAACCCAAACAAAAGTGCCACAGGGTGCGCAACTTTCTAACTAATAATAACAAATGCGGAAATTAAACTTTGAATGCAAAATTTTCTCTTTTTCAATTGAAATGCTTAAACTTTAAAAAACTCTGTAAATGGAACAGAAAGTAAACTGTAGAAAAAAGGATGTAGGTAGGTATGGCTGCAGATAGGACAGGTGGCTGTGTAGGTGCAAAAAATATTGCAGCAAAGTGCTGGGTTCAAAACAGGGTAAAAAAGTGCAGAAAACAGATCGCGGGTCTATGGTGAAACTGCGTGGGTGGATCGCAGGAAACAGGATGAAAGCCGCGAGGCGATCACAGGAAACAGGCTGAAAGCCATGGGTAGATCGCAGGAAACAAGCTGAAAGCCACGGGGTGATCGCAGGAAACAGGCTGAAAGCGGTGGGGAGATCACAGGAAACTGGCTGAGAGGCGCAGTCGGATCACAAGAAATAGACTGAAAGCCATGGGGAGATCGCAGGAAACAGTCTGAGGGCCGCATTCAGATCGCAGGAAACAGGCTTAAGGCCGCGGTTGGATCGTAGGAACCAGGCTGAAAACAGCAGTTAGATCGTAGGAGACAGACTGAAAGCCACAGGGAGATCGCGGGAAACAGACTGAAGCCGCGGTCAGATCGCAGGAAGCAGACTGAAAGCCGTGGTCGGATCGCAGCTGTGGGGAGAAAATATGCGATTTACGGTAGCAAACCCAACTGCCGAAAGGGACAACCGAATGGGGAAAACAGAAAAATATTGCAGAAAACTAAAACTTTTTTAAAAATTATAACCAGAAATTCAAAGGAACACTAGGGGAGTCGCCAAAACTGTAGCTAGGGTTTTCACCCTAGCTTGTGCAAATGGGCACCTACTAAGGAGAAGGGACTCCTTAGTAGCAGTTCAGTAAAATGATGAAATAAGACAGTAAATAAAAACAGTAAACTTAAACTAGCATGTGCATAAGACAACAAAAAGATAATAAAAATTGATTTTGTATTAAGTATACCTCAAATGTGAGGTTGGTGGAGCCTTTGCAGTAGTCTAGGGGCTACTCCAATTCTCTAGCGTTGTTCCTTCTCCTTCTTCCAAGGTGTTTTGGACATGGGCCAAAGGGGTTCTCAAATGGGAAATTAGCTCCAAGTGGAGAGCTAGGGTTTCACGAGAATTTTTGGCAGCATAAGGATGGAGAAATTGGGGATGGGAAATGGAGAGCCTCCATCACCTATTTATAGGTTTTTAGTGGTGGAGTGTTGACCCATGGTTTTGAGCACCATATGGTTTAGGTCAATTGCATAGGGTTTTTGCTTCCTTTTTTCCCTCTTTTTCCTCTTTTTTGTATTTTGTATTCCCTTTTTAGAGGGTTTTTGCTATTTTTGGTAGAATTTACATAATTTTTGGGGGAAAAGGGGGTTTTTGGCCTTTTGGAGGCTTTTTTAATGGTTTTTTGGCCTTTTGGAGGCTTTTTAATGGTTTTTTAAGGTTTTGGAGGCGAATATGGTAGGAAATATGGATGAATGAGTCATGTAATGAGGGAGATGAGGTAGTGAGCAATTTTTAGGTGTTAACAGGATTCTTGGACAACTTCACACAAATTTAGTTGTCACAGAAGATACAAGTAGCATCCAACTGGAGATCAAATAAATCAGACAATAGCTTCCTTATCCATACTGCCTCACAACTAGCCAAACAAGCTACGACATACTCTTCTTCGGCTGTAATCAATGCTACGCAGGATTGCTTCCTGCTAAACCAAGAGATCACTCCTGATCCCATATTGAAGCAGCACCAGGAAGTGCTCTTCCTATCTGCAGCACTTCCTACCCAATCTGAATCAACATAACCCTCCAGGTTAATCTTCTGATTCACATCATACTTGAGCCCATAATAACCCATACCCTTTAGGTACCTCAGAATATGGTTTACAACAATCAAGTGAACATGTCTAGGATCCATCAGGAACTGGCTCAATGTGTTCACAGCAAAGCAAATATCTAGTCTCGTGTTCGTCAGGCACATGAAGGACCCAATCATCTGACGATACATCGTGGCATCAACCGACTCTGATGAAGCATCACTAAATATCTTAAGGTTCGATGCCATAGGTGTGGCCATGGCCTTGCATTCCATCATCCCGAACCACTTCAGGATCTCTACTGCATATTTCCCTTGTCCAAGGAAGATTCCATATGCACTCTGCCACACATCCATACTTAGAAAGTAATGCATCATACCCAAGTCCTTCATCTCGAACTCGACAGCAAGCTTCCTCTTCGTATCAGCAATCAACCCAATCTCACCTGTTACAAATAGGTTATCTACATACAGTAAGAGTATCATTGGATTACCTTCCTCAACCTTGTATTAAAGGTTGGAATCCGCTTTACTCTTGGTAAAGCCCAAACTAGTCAAGAAGTTGTCAATCCTGTCGTACCATGTCCTGGGTGCTTGTTTCAAACTGTACAAGGCTTTCTTCAATTTGCATACATGTGAATTCTTGTCATTTGTCTTAGATCCGAGTGGCTGCTCCACATACACTTCCTCTTCAACTACACCATTTAAGAAAGTTTTCTTGACATCCATCTAGTGTATCTTCCACTTCATCACTGCAGCCAGAGCAAGTACTATTATGATGGAAGTGTATCTGGCTACAGGTGCAAAAGTTTCTTCATAATATATCCCTTCTTTCTGGGAGAAGCCACAAACCACAAACATTACCTTGTATTTCTCTATTCTACCATCTGCAACATGCTTGATCTTGTAGATATATTTGGAAGTCACAACAGACTTCCCTACTAGTCTCGGGACCACATCCCAAACATCATTCTTCATGATCGATTGGTACTCCTCGATCATGGCATCCTTCCATTACTGCATCCCGGATCCTAGGAACTTTAGATTCTTCAATATCATCAATAGGTATTTTTCTTGAACTTCGTTGCTAGAACAAATGTCATTGTCCTTCTTTTGTAGGTGATTGTACATGATCTTTCCTACAAGTCAAATTCAATTGCATGATTAGAAACTTCTCATATTTTTCAGAACAAAATCTTACACATAAGGACATATGTTAGCAAAGAGTGTGCACTACTCCCAACATGTTAGCAAAGAGGTTTCAATCTAGATAAGTAGCATTGGAGTGTTGTATAGTACCATAGGCCACTTACCCATTACTATATTAGTAGTATCTTGTTCATTAAAGCAACTTTTCTAAAATGCATAATATACATCCTAAATCTAGGAACATAAGTATGTACATGACTGAACAACATCATTTAAGTAATAATATATACAGGAAATAACAATTCAAATACTTATGTTTGTTTGTTTGTTGGGTGGACTCCCTCTCAATATTTGCTTCCTTGCAGGAACTAATGGATTCTCTAATAGTGTGCACCTTAACCAATGCTGAAACTGGATGAGAGGTTCTTCCATAGATTATTTGTCTTCCGGAGTCCAACTCTACAGTAGCTTCTTCTTCATTACAATGCATATTCTTCATCACTTGAAGAATCTTCATTGTCTTCTTTGGTTCTCTTCCTTGGAGGTTCATCATCCTCTGCAGTGTGAGCATGATGTATTTTCTTGTTGTTCTTCTTCTTGTGGGAGTTGCTTTTGTTCTCGGGACAATCTATGGAATAGTGTCCCTTCTCATCACAATTATAACATCGAATCTGAGAAGGATCTTTCTTGGATCCTCCAAGGTTCTCCCTCTAATTTTAGTGGTGGTGTTTACCCTTCTTGTGATGAGGATGCTCCCACTTGATTTTATTCTTCCTGGTGTGTGTTGTGAGAGCCTGGTCTTCATTATTGTTGGGCCTGGCCCAAGTGGGCCATTTTGAGTAGGAAGGATTTTGAGAATTGCGGAGCTGAGCGCAGTTCATCTGGAACAATTTTGGGATAAGTTTTGGTATGCTGCGAAGTTTCACACAGCACAGTGTCAAAAGAACTGTGAAGTCAGTGCTGTGAGGAGAACAATACTGCGATGTTTTCAGTCAATGGAAGATCTAGCTAAGTAGAGCGTTGGACGGAAGACAGGACATATTCTGGCTAGGTCATCAAAGATCTATTTTTGGAAAAGATACTCAATAACTACCAAGCGGTGGGTAGGTATGGAGCGGGAGGAAGGTGACTGGTTGCACACACAAAGAACTACTACTTGAACTAGTCGTCTAAAGGCCGTGAAAGAAGGAACAACTCTACGAGAGCGACCTATTGGCGCGCACATGACAGTTTTTTAAGCCTAAGGGTTTCTGCCTTTGAAATGTAAAGACATGACCCATGGGTATTGATCTATAAATAAGGCATGATTTTGTATGGGAAGGGTGACTCTTCATTTTTGTTGGTTATTATTCAATATTATCAGAGCTTGTAAGCTTGAAGCTATTGTAAAGGCTATGCAGCTAAGTGCGCAGAGACCTAATTTTGAAGGAGAGAAGATCGTCTGCAGTTGAGTGCACAGATAAAGAACTATTGTACCCTTTCCTAAAGACAATAAACAACAGTTCTTGTCGACACAGCCTTCCATCCGGAGCGTGAACCATGTTAAATCCGTGTTATGTGATGCTTTGTGTGCTTTCCATTGTTCGATTGATTAATATGAATGCTTGATGTTACATTTATCTGATATTTGTTGCTTTTATCTGTATTTTCCATGTGAGAAATGGGAATAAGATATTAAGTGGTTCATATATGGATGAATGTTAATGCTCAACATCTATAAGTCTTTGAATGTCTGGATCTATTAAATAATCACAGAGTGAATTGTTAAAGTTGAAGTACTACATCAAGGCACACTGCACTGTATAATTCATTTCATTTCATATGTTTGAATCGGTCTAAGTGTTGATGAATGATTAAGACTGTTAAATAAGACTGCCTAGTTTGATCAAGTCTTGAAGCGAATGCATGGTCTGGTTGACGCACTAATCCATGATAAGTACTGCGAGATACACTGTTGTTAGCTTATCCTCATAGCACCAACTCTAAGAATCCATAAAGAGAGATCTACAGGAAGCATATATCTACCCTTTGCGCTGACCTGTTGCTATAGTTCATTAGTACCGCACAGTCATAATCGACGTGAATTAGGAGACTTTGCGCAGTCGTTGGTTTGCAGCGTGGAAGTTATTACCGAGCTGCGCATCATTCTGTATAGACACTCGCATCACCAATTGTGGAAAATTGATTCCACAACAACCCCCTCAACTTCACCCTGGTGAGACCTCAAACTGCTCGCAGTCTTTTGCCGAAAGGGCCGGTGAATAGGGGTTTTGTTGGTATCTTGTACCACGAAGTACTTGGGTCTACATTGGGAAACCTCTAGATCAGTATTTACGACCAACAAATGGTTATGTTGCTGCTCTAAGACTCAATGATGTGATAGTGTGTTTGAAAAAGTAATTTGCGAAGAAGAATATGAGTTCCCATTAGGATCAGACAATTGGCATCCAGAAAAGAAAGAGATCTGGGCTTGGTGTGATAATATCGAAAGATATTTTGCAAAGAAAGAGAACAAACACTCGCCTCTATCTGACGTAGAGTGGTTGAACAGATACTTGTGGAGTGATATCCATGAGATTTTTTGGGCATCGTTTCCAAACGAGCTGCACGAGTGGATATCGCACCTCATAGAAAGAAAGGATTGTTCTCAAGGAGGAGTACCTACAGAGTGGACTCCGCAACTTACTGAACAGCTCAAAGCAATAGACGGCCCACTATCGAGAGCATTCGACTTCTGGGTTGATAGCATACTTGAGGGATTTGTGACCGAGTTTGCTGTAGACACGCTGAAATCCTATAGCCAAGCTTAAGCATACTTCTTTGAAGGATTTAGAGGTAAGTTCCTGAACAATCTCAGTCTATACATTAAAATGCTTTGAGCTGAGAAAGGTGTTTTAAGAATGCAGTAATAATTCTCAATCTGTCATGGTAGAAAATACATACATTGATTCTGACAAAGAAAACCATACTTTGAGAAGTGGAAAGAGATATAAACTTAGTAACGAAAAGAATCCCAAAGGATCTAGAAATCGCATAGATACTGAAATCCCATGTGATCTTAATAATCATAACACGCAATTATTAGCCACAATCGAGCGTATTACACCTTAGAATCCAGCAGCCCAGAACCCACCTGCTGTGAGCATCGCGCAGCCCATCCCACAAATCGTCAATACTAGTAGCACAGCAGGAGCGAGTGGTCAGACCACTATGACTCAGACCATTCCACATAATACTATCCCTAGCACAACCCAGCAGCTTGCATCTACTTCTGTTGCAGGGAACCCGTCTCAAAACCGTACACAATCCGGAAGGAGGATGGCTGATAATGATATCAAGCTGCCGATATTCAAAGGAACAAGTCTAGAAGACCCTGATCAGCATTGGTTTCTTTGCGAAGCCGTATGGAGTGTAACGCAAGTTCAGGATGACACTGTAAAGAGAGCACAACTCATCACTACTTTTAGAGATAGAGCATTACACTAGTATATGAAGTATTCTCAAGCACATCCGAGAACCTTAGCAGACATCAAAGCTGCAATGTTAGAAGAATTCAAGAAGCTGAAATCAAAATCACAGTGCATAACAGAATTGAAAGAAATCAAACAGAAACATACTGAATCGGTCTGGGAATTCGACCAAAAATTTAATACATTATTAGACAAAGTGAGCTTTGTTATCGCTCTTCAACAGCAACAAGAGTGGTTCATTGCTATGCTATTGCCCCATATTAGACAACCAATGATGCAATAGAAGGTTGTATCACTGACTGAGGCCTTGGAGATCGCGATGAAGTTGGAGGCTTCACCAATTGGAGAAAGTAGTTATGGGATGTTACAGATCCAGAACCAATTGGATACCCTGACATTAGAATTGCAAGGTATGAAGAATGAAAAGGAATAGAGACATGAACAACGACATGAAGTTTGGTGCATAGGATGCAAAGGAGAGGGCCACACCAGAGAACATTGCCCCTTATTTCAAGATTATCTCAACAATGGTGCACCAAACCCAATGAATATGAATTAGAACCAGGCACCGTGGCATGAAATTTGTAGAAGCAAAGGACACTGGCCTGAGGACTGTTACCTGATACAAAAATATGTAAAAACACCTAAAACATTATACTGTAATTTCTATAAGTCATTTGGACATGATGATTCCAACTGTCGCGCTTATGAACTGATGAATGAAAGAAAGTGAGATATGGAAGCAATGCAAGGTGCTGGAATGTATCATGTTCAAGAAGAAAATCAGCCAAAACAGGAAAGCACCCATTATGATCAGGGTGGATATAGAGGGCACGGTGCTGGATACCACAGGAGAGGGAGAAATGCTGGCCCAGCTCAAGGAAGAGGCCGAGGCCAAATAATCTACTATAACTACGGCCAGCTAGGTCATGTATCTAGAGAATGTACTAATCCATGCACAACATACACTATTGTAAATCATTTGACCATGTGATTGAAGACTTCCCTGTGCTTGAGGTAGAAATGTAGAAGCGGAGAAGGATAGAACCACCAAACCCTAGCATTCAGTGGATCGCAGTAGAGACCAAACCTACAGATTCGAGTGTAAATGCAGTAACGTGAAGTGGCGTTAATACAGGAAGAGACAGAAGTGCAGAAGCCTCAACTTCTAGAACAACTGATGCTAAGAAGATGCCTGGAGAAACAGTAGGGGTTAGAAAAGCACCTGGAAAAGCACCTCCTTTAAACTTACAAAACAATAAAGAAACATTTCAATAAGCGCGGGACATATTCAAACAACCACCACCTACTTTACCGAGAATCCTGTTGTGTAGTGAAGAACCACAGATAGAATACATGCCACTGGCATATGATCAGATGCCCGCTACACTAGATACATCCACTTTTGTTGCGCAGTTCCTAAGGAGCTGCATCAAGTTATTGAAGAACAAAGACACACTTATGGAATTTGAAAAACTTATAAATCAGTATGAATCACACAGTGAGAGGAGAACTTCCCATGGCGCAGTTCATAACATTAGGAGTCCGAAAATAACTGGGAGGGAAATGTGGTTCACTGCACAAATTGGAGACTACGAGATGGACGAGATCATTCTTGATCTTGGATCTGAAGTAAATGTCTTGACCAAGCAGACATGGCAGGAAATGGGGAAACCAAAATTACAGTGGTCACCTATACAGTTAAGAAAGGCTAATCAAGGCATAGTTATACCATTGGCGAGGTTACCCAATACCATTGTTGACATTGATGGACTGCGAAGTTATGCATACTTCGAAGTAATTGAAATTGTGGATGGTAGCAATCCTTATCTGGTGCTGCTAGGTATCGATTGGGCAATGACAAACTCCACCATCATAAACCTGAAGACAATCAAAATGACATTTGAAGGCAATGACATAAGGATCATTGCACCACTGGACCCTTCACAAGGGGAGCGATATGTTGAACCAATTCAAGAGGAGTACAGAGCTCAAGATCTCGACTGTATCTACAAGATGACAACAAATGTAGCGGATTATACTCATCCTACTGTCAATGGAACACTTAGTTGGCGCTGTGATAGTTCTTGCATTTCAGACTCTAAAGCAGGATTAGAAAACTGGCAACATAGAATGCATGAAGTATCTGCCAGGAGATGCGCGACAATTACGAAATCACTCCGCTAGATCAGAAAGAAGGTAAGTACAATTCCCACTTACGATGGTTCAGCTAACATTTATTCATTTATCAAGGAATACACTACAACAGTTGTAGATGAACACCGCGTCTCAGCATTAGATATGGCACTATGCGAGACACTTGCCAGATGGTGGGCTACACATAAGAAGACACTCACAACTTGGGACCAGTGCAGAATAAAGATGCAGATTAGGTTTGTTGATAAGGTTACACTACCTTTTGAGAAATATAATGGCCAAACAGATCCAAGGGATCATATTGTAGCTTGTGTAGAAGCTTGGAAAGAAAGACCACAGATAGAATGGGTGTACCTTTTTGTGCATACGCTGGAGGATCCTATTCCAAAGAAATGGTATCTAGATGCAGAGCTGCGCAGAGGAACTGTAGATTGGTCTGTCCTCACTACGAGCTTCTAGAAAGACTTTAGCTTTGAATATGAGCATCCTACTATCAATGACATGCTGCAGCATATCAAGCAAAATATATTCACATCAAATTGCGCGTGGGAAAATATAACATTAGAAATTTTTTTTGAAGCAAATAGCATACCTGCGAGTGTACAACCAGATTGGATAGAATAGGTAGAGCAGGCCTTGGAATGTTATAACTTAGCTAGAAATGTTGAGGATAAGGAAGACAGCGATGAGGAGGACCCGCACAACATAAAGATCCCTGAATCCAAAGGAATGCGTGAGGTAGAAGGAACTCCACTAGAAATTCTGGATATGAGCGGACCAGTTAAAACGAAGAAAGTGAACATCGGCACCAATGAAGAGCCAAAGTTCACAGCAATAGGAGACTATTGGGATGATGATATAGTTGTAGAGATCGCAGGTATAATACAAGAATATTAGGAAGTATTCTCGACCAAGTTCACAGAAATGAAAGGGATTCTGGGAGACTTAGGAGTGATGAAAATTCCTCTTAAGCCTGGCGCTAAACCCGTGAAGCAAAGTCCATATAGATTAAATATGCGCTACAAAGAACGAGTTAAGGCAGAACTCGATAAGATGCTCGATGCAGGGATCATTGATCCAGTTGAAGAACCTGAATTGATAAGCCCGATGGTTGTCCAAGATAAGAAAACAAAGGGTGAGATCAGGATCTGTGTTGATCTCAGAAAACTGAATGATGCTTCAATGCATGACCCATTTCCTACTCCTTTTACCGACGACGTACTTGATAACGTGGGAGGCAATGAGGCATACTCTTTTACTGATGGATTTTCTGGATACCATCAAATTAGAATTGATCCAGTAGACAGACAAAATACCACTTTTGCAATAGAATGGGGGTCGTTCCAGTATATAGTGATGCCTTTTGGTCTAAAGAATGCACCAGCCATATTTTCTAGAGTGGTTATCGCAACATTTAAAGAATTCATACACAAGTTTCTAGAGGTTTACTTTGATGATTGGACCATTTTTGGGTTACTAAAATACCATGCCGTGAACCTCAGGATGACGCTGGAAAAATGCAGGTAGCACCAGATTTCTTTGAATTTAAAGAAATGTATTTTCTGCATCCCTTATGGGATTCTACTGGGACACAATGTGTGCAAGCAGGGCTTGATGGTTGACCCTGTGCAGATCACAGTTATTGTAAATTTTCCTACACCAAATTCAGTTAAGCAATTGCACACTACACTAGGGCATATCGGTTACTACAGCAAATTCATAAAAGGGTATGCGCAAATAACTGTAGCAATGGAGAAGATTTTAAAGAAAGACGCACCATTCATTTGGAACGAGGACTCTAAGAAAGGATTTGACACACTAAAAGAAAAGATGTTCACTGCACCGATCCTAGTTTTTCTAGACTGGGAGAAGCCATTTCATGTCCATGTTGATGCTTCATGTATAGCATTGGGCGTTGTTCTTGATCAACCAGGAGAAGGAGGCATTGATCATCCCATTTCATTTTCGAGTAGAAAGATGTCATCTGCTGAGAAGAACTATACAACTACTGAAAGAGAAGGGTTCGCAATGGTATATGCACTACAGAAATTCAGACACTATCATCTTGGTGCGCACTTCTCTATGTTTACCAACCATTCTACATTGAAATACCTGGTCAACAAGCCATTGTTAGGGGGGCAAATATGCAGATGGCTACTACTCTTCCAAGAGTATGATTTTGAAATAGTGGTTAATCCAGGAAGATTAAACTTAGGACATGATCATTTGTCCAGGATTGAGTCAGGAGAAGAGCCTACAAACCTCGAAGACACTCTGCCTAATGCGCAGTTGTTCGCTATATAGGTTGCCGATGAGTATTATCAAGACATAATCCACTTTTTAACTACTGGGTTGGCACCTAAAGAATTCACTACGCAGTAGAAGAAGCAGCTGGTGGTACGAGCCGCAGACTTCACCATTATCGCAGGTCAACTATACAAGTTAGGACCTGATGAAGTACTGCGAAGGTACGTATTAGAGCATGAAAATCCATATATATTGGCCGATGCTCATTCAAGAGCAGCAGGAGGCCACTACGCAGGAAGAGATACTGCGCAGAAGGTATTGCGCGCAGGGCAATCTTGGTCAAAAATCCATAAAGATTCGAAGGAACATTACCAGAGCTATGATGTATGTCAGAGGACAGGAAAGCTGTTACAAAGAGATGAAATGTCATTGAATCCTCATCTGACCTTACAGGAATTTGAAAAATGGGCAATTGATTTCGTGGGACCTATTAACCCACCAGGGAAGAGAACTGGTGTGAGGTACATTATTACCGCAACCGACTACCTCACCAGATGGGAAGAAGCAAAGCCAGTAAAAGCCTCCACTATAGCCACAGCTGCCGAGTTTATCTTTGAGAACATCCTTACACAATTTGGATGCCCAAAAATTTTGATGAGTGATCAAGGTACTCATTTTATCAACAGAACTATTGAAGCTTTGACTGAAGAATTCTACATCCATCATCAGCGCAGTATTCCTTATCATCCGCAAGCGAATGGAACTGATGAAGCGTTCAATAAAGTACTCGAGAATGCGCTAACCAAGATATGCAACATAAACCGCGATGACTGGGACCTGCACATTCCATCTGTATTATGGGCATACAGAACAACATGCAAGAAATTAACTGGACATAAACCTTTCAGATTGGCTTATGGGTAGGAAGCAATAATGCCAATGGAGTGTATTATTCCCAACTTGAGAATAGCTGCATTTATAGGAATGGCAGATCGCGTAGCACTGGAAGAAAGGTTGTTACATTTGGTTGGTCTGGAAGAGGATCACTTCATCGTGGGCTTCCACGAACAAGTACATAAAGAGCATGAGAAAGCATGGCACGATCACCACATCAAGAGCAAGTCTTTCCAGGTAGGTGATCTAGTCCTCCTGTACAATAGTAAATTCATGAAGTTTCCTAGGAAGTTTAAAATGCATTGGCTTGGACCATATATTGTCATACATGTTACTAATGGTGGTGTAGTCTAGTTAGCTACTTTAGCTAGTGATACCCCAATTTGATAAATGGAAGCAGACTAAAGCTCTACTACGATAGTCCTGCTTCGCATCATCCAGTATGATCAAGAAGAAGGGGAAAGTTACTAAGTGCCAAGTACAGTTGGAATTGGGAACTAGAAACTGCGAAGAGTCTGTGCACGAAGTTTTTGAGATAAATCTATGTACCGTGCAACACCACTGAAGCTGCGCCAAAAAAAAATAAAAATAAAAATAAAATTTTATAAGAAAATAAAAGGAAAAGAAAAAAAACAATGCGTTGTTGTGACATTCAAAAGGAAACCCTGAAGAGAAAAGAAATTAGACACCGTGAAGTAACTGCGCAGGACCAAAGATGACCTACCGTGCAGTTCAATGCAAGGCTCCAGAAAATAGCTATTACAGTGTCGGTCAGAAATATAGCCATTATACAGTACTTTCCTACTGACTGCTTTGGGCATTTAAAGCACATATAGCCGTTTTGAACAACTTAATGAAGCAATTGACCGAAGCATCTGCTGGATTAGGCTAATGGATACTACATTTAATGCTTATCTAACCGTTAAGGGGCGCAGAGGGGATCAGCCACTCCTATAAATAATGCAGCAGTTAGACTCGCGGGTGTTACCAAAGCACTTAGAAATTCTTGAGGATATTGTTCTCTGAGTTAGTTCTGCAAGTTATCCACTAGTTTGTCGAGTACTGTTGTAATGTCCCCAACTTGACCCCATGGCATGAAAATCATAAATGATGTAATATTGTTATAAAATTGTGGTGAGGAGCTCAAGGCCAAGGCCCCGCTATTGATTTATCAATGCATAGGGTTCACATGCTAGCCATGCACAATGGAATTGCGAATATTATGTACATATGCATTTTGAATAAAATACCCACAACTAGCTATGCAATGCAACCAGAGATGGGGGCATGATTTTACAAGGAATTGGGAGGGGAAACATTCAAACCCTTGAGCCAATCAAGTCAAGCCAAGTGTCAATGAGATAACCCATCAAACACTCAACTACCCATGTTGACTTTTGTACCCAATCTTTCATTTTCTCCCAAAAGTTGGTTGAGGTAGTTAATGCCTTGGGGAATGGGAGGTATGGCTATCCAAATTCGGGTATGGGCAAGCCACCCTTTATGGAAAAACGTGTTTTGCTTCTTGGGCAAGAAAGCAGCCATGAATTTGCTCCCCAAGCCATAACCCATCAACCAGTTTTGTCTCTCTCACGTTTTTGGGGCTGCCTGGGCGTTTTCTCTCCATGTTTTTATGGTTTCTCTTGATTTTTCTAGCTGGAAACAAGGCGTGTTTGGGTTGCAGAGTGGCTGGGAGTATGGGATCCTGGTTTGGGGTTCCATTGGGGCTGTTTTGGCCATTTAGATGCCCAAAAATACCATGGAAATTCGGGTTGGTTCCCTGTGGATGTTTTCCCCATCCAAAATCCGTTTTTGGTGTGCCCACGTTTTGGGAAAAACCCCTGGCCATCTTGTTATTAAAATTGCCCAGTCTATTTTTGGTGTGCCCATGTTTTGAGAAATCCCAGGGCCATCTTATTGGTAAATCCCATTGTTGAAAGAGTGTATCCATGCCCAGTTTGAGTTGCTGTGTGTAAAAGAGTGTTGGGGTTGAGATGGGTATCTATTGCTTTGGCTGTGTATCAGCTTGAATGTCCCCTTTCCTTGTAAGAATCATGCCCAGCTTGGGGGTGGCAGTTGTGTTGAGAGAATTGATGAGCACAACTGGCCTATGGTTGGGTGGAACGTTGCAGCAACATAGCTAGTTGTTTGGGACAATTGCACAATGAAGATAAGTGTTTTTCTATGTGCATTTTACTTCTGAAAATGTTTAAATTTGATGTTTATTATTGATATGTTGAATGCATACAAAAGATGTGTGTGGGTGATGTTATTCCGCTGTGCATATATGTTTGATTTGCACCTGCACACATTAATTTTATGGCTATGAATCTAATGAATGGGCTGAGTTTTGTGAAAGCCCAAGAGATTGGCATCATGTTCCCTCCTTTGCCTTGGATGGATGGGTGGGTACATGACAACTGTGGAAGTGAATGTCATAGAAGTCCTTTGTTGAAAAAGAATTCACGGTCCAGGAGACTATGAGGTTTTTCCAATATGGAGGGATTGATGGGTTAATGAGAACCCCGAACAAGAAAGTCGTCACTGAACCAGAACAGGGTCTGAGAAGATCATCGAGACACGGTCCCTCAATGCAAGACAAAGGAAAAAATCTAGTAGGGCCAAGGACAAAGACACCCAAGAAGATTTCGACAGGGCCGAACAAACCAATAGTTGATAAAGAAATACCATTAACAATGACTCCAGATTACATTTCACCGCATACACCTGATGCGCCGACCATTAACTTCCTGGAGAGCCCAAAGTATGAGATACCACTCTCGCCAATATCAAAGCATGTCGAGGTGGAAAAAAAATTGTTGGGTAAGATTCCCAATTGAAAATGGGAGGACTATGATCTTCTTGCAATGCAGAAGGAGAAGCCCAGCGAGCCGAGGTTCCCACAATTCCAGCCCAACAAATATATGTGCTGGAAGAAGAATGTAAAGGGCAACCTCTATTTGGTCACGGAAAGCTGGTTGTCCGAAGTAGCCAAGTCGGGGCTACTCAATCTGCTCAGGCTACCACACTTTGACAAATCGCCAGAGCTCAATGCGGTGGTGCAAACTCTGATGGCACACGTCCACCAGGGATACTTATGGCTGGACCAAAACATTGACCTAATGATTGACTTGATCCATTGGATAATTAGGTTGAGAAAAAGAGGAGAAGATCCAAAGAATTTTTTTCAGGGGAAAAGCAAAGATAAAGAGGTAGCCACGTTAATCAATCAAACACAGTCTGTCGTCAAGGGGAAGCGAGGCTTCCAAATGGATGACCTAAAGGACCGAGCAAGTTAGCGGGAAAAATTCTCAGAAAGTGCAGACCGTTATAAGTCTCTGCAGGCGCAGTACTACTTGGTGCTACAGCCGCTGAAGGAGAAGAATTTAATTGGTGTCAATATCTATTGAATGAGTTCCTAGAGGAACTAAATGACATGCAGATCAATGGTGGATACTTCCATTTCACCTGGCTAATAGTGTTGAGCACCTTCGTGGGATGGAAGGAGCTGAAGCAATACGTTGGAATGATCACAAACACTTCAGATTGCAGAGGTGCTCGCTATCAGAACCTTTGGGAAAATTTGAATCCTGAAAGACAGCAGGAGACAGCACTAGTCTTTTACACATATTATGACTAGCTGCGCGGGGCCATCATGCTTACGCCTCAAATACCAAAACAAGTAACAAGCAAATATATCCGCGTTGTCAACTTTTATGTTGCGATGAAATGCATCTCAATTTCAGCTAAAACATAGATGAAGAATCCTGACTAGTACCCAAGAAACTACCACATGTACTAGGAAGATATTGAGAATATCATGACAGAGTGGCCAACTGAATTCCCAGTTGAGGTTGTGGACGTCCAAAGTGATTCTGGCGAGGATAAACCTATCCCATGCCCCATAGTAGAAGACAAAGATTCAGGAAAGAGGAAGGACACTGGGAGTCCTCCAGTGCGCAAGGAACCAAGGAAGAAACAGAAAGAAACTAAATATCAACTGGACACAGTGCTTCGCAAGGATGAATACATATTGATCACCACGAAGGTCACTAAGCAGATGGAAGAGCTCTCGATTGAAAAGGAGAAGAAAGAAAAAGCGATACAAGATAGTTTGGACCAGAACTTGACTACACTGCAAAGTATATCACAAAAATTTGATGAAGTAAGCAAAAGATTACCCTTGCCGTAGGATTCAAAGGCTAAAGGGGAGTTGGTAGGGACTTCGCAGCAGTAAGTCACTATCCCCACAAGGTCCCGTGTTTTCCATCTGCAACCATTGTCTATAAGGTTTCCTTTACCTGATCAAGTAATGCTAGATACAAAGAATGTGGAATGCGTGGAACTTGATCTTGCAACAGTACCATTGCCAACCCTACATTACTTGCAGTTGCAAGTTTTTGAAGAAATGCATGACAGAATCACAGATGCACCGAAAGCACGAGTTGGGCTACAAACAACTAACGGGAAGTTGGAGGTAGATAGCCCGCAGAGAGCTATGGAACTGCAAGATGAGCATGATTGTCGGCTAAGACTAGAATCCACGATCACTATTGTCACAGATGACATAGATGAATTTGAGGTGCAACAGGAACTAGCCGATACTATTGTTAAGATTGGCGAACTAGTAACCAGTCTTAAGTCAGAGATGCAAGACATGGAGATTCTCCATGAGGCTGGCATTGCTACCTTGAAGGTGAAGATAAACCCACAGACCCCACCGGACCAACAACAGCTAAGAGAACAGGAGGTCAAGGCCACAGCAGACAATATTGATGCCGAAGTGGCTAAATTCTAGAGTTTATTGGAAGCAACATTGAAGGCATTTACTGCCCTCGAAGAAGACCCTAGATTGCTACAGGTAAAGAATGCAGTGAAAGATAAGCAAGCCGCACTAGAGAAATTAGATGCAGAAGTGAATGCCCTACAACCAAGAGATAGGCTTCCAAAGTACAAAGAAATAAACACCCTCAAGAAGGAAGTGCAAGACTTATAAGAGAAAGAAACTGAAATGGGCAATAAGTCGTAGCCATTATTGGAGGACGCCAACAAAACCTCGCAAGAGATAGATAAAAAATTAAAGGAGATGCGTGAGAACCAAGAATAGGTAGAAGGCCAAATTGGGGAAGAAATCACACTTGATATCTTGGACACAGTTAAGCAAGTCGAGCAGTATACAAAGGCTGCAGCTGAGAAGCTGATTGATACATACAATGAGGTCGCTGCAAAGCTAGCTCCACGGGCCATGGAACAGATGGAGGAAGATGCACCTATAGGTGGCTCAGGGGCGGCCACATGTAAGTGTTAGGGGCCTATTGGGCCTAGCCCAAGTGGGGATTTTGAGAACTGCGGAGCTGAGCGCAGTTCAGCTGGAACAATTTTGGGATAAGTTTTGGTATGCTGCAAAGTTGCACGCAGTGTAGTGTCGGAAGAACTGCGAAGTCAGTGCTGCAAGGATAACAGTACTGCGATGTGTTCGTTCAACGGAAGATCCATCTAAGTAGAGCATTGTATAGAAGACATCACATATTCCGGCTAGGTCATTGAAGATCTATTTTTGGCAAAGTTACTCGATAACTACCAAACGGTGGGTAGGTGCGGAGCAGGAGGAAGGTGACTAGTCGCACACATAGAGAACTACTACTTGAACCAGTCGTCTAAAGGTCGTGAAAGAAGGAATAGCTCATCGAGAGCAACCTATTGGTGCGCACATAACAGTTTTTTAAACCTAAGGGTTTCTTCCTTCGAAATGTAAAGACATGACCTATGGGTCTTGATGTATAAATAAGGCATGATTTTGTATGGGAAGGGTGACTCTTCATTTTTGTTGGTTATTATTGAATATTATCAGAGTTTTTAAGCTTGAATCTATTGTAAAGGCTCTACAGCTGAGTGCACAAAGACCTAATTTTGAGAGAGAGAAGAGCGTCTACATTTGTGTGCGCAGATAAAGAACTGTTGTACCCTTTCCTAAAGACAATAAACAACAGTTCTTGTGGGTGTAGCCTTCCATCTGGGGGGGTGAACCACATTAAATCCATGTTATGTGATGCTTTGTGTGCTTGCCATTGTTCGATTGCTTAATATGAATGCTTGATGTTACAATTATCCAATATTTTTTTCTTTTATCTGTATTTTCCATGTGAGAAATGGGAATAAGATGTTAAGTGGTTCATATATGGATGAATGTTAATGCTCAGCATCTATAAGTCTTTGAATGTCTGGATCTGTTAAATAATCACAGAGTGAATTGTTAAAGTTGAAGTACTGCATTAAGGCACGCCGCACTGTATAATTCATTTCATTTCATATGTTTGAATCAGTCTAAGTGTTGATGAATGATTAAGACTGTTAAATCAGACTACCTGGTTTGATCAAGTCTTGAAGCGAATGCGCGGTCTGGTTGACATGCTGATCCATGATAATTACTGCGAGATAAGCTGTTGTTAGCTTATCCTCATAGCACCAAGTCTAAGAATCCATAAAGAGAGATCTACAGGAAGCATATATCTACCCTTTGCGCTAACCTATTACTATAGTTCATTAGTACCCCACAGTCATAATCGACGTGAATTAGGAGACTTCACGCAGTCGTTGGTTCGCAGCATGGAAGTTCTTACTGTGCTGCGCATCAGTCAGTATAGACACTCACATCAGCATGGAAGTTCTTACCGTGCTGCGCATCAGTCAGTATAAACACTCGCATCACCAGGTTGTGGAAACCTGATTCCACAACCACCCCCTCAACTTTGCCTCGGGTGAGACCTCAGACTGCTCGCAGTCTGTTGTCGAAAGGGCCGGTGAATAGGGGTTTTGTTGGTATCTTGTACCGCGAAGTACCTGGGTCTACATTGGGAAACCTCTATATCATTATTTACGACCAACAATTATCCATCTTTTCTTCTGGAGCTACAAGTCTAGCTTCTTCTTGTGAGCATTCCTCCCATAATCTACTGAAAGAAATCAATTTCTTTCTTGAACAAATTCATTGAATGAAGGAGTCCCATGACCTAGGTAGGCCATTTAAAGTGGTCATCACAATTTCTCCATTCTCCACTACTCCATCCACATCTTCAAGTTGTTCTTTCATTTGAGAGACCCTAGTAAAGTAGGATTGGATGGTATCTCCATTCTGGATCTTTACACTCTTCAATTGGTTTCACAATGTCATCTTCTGATTTATGTTCTTCCCTTCAAACAGCTTGGTAAAGGAATCAAACATCTCCTTGGGTGTCTTTAGAGAAGACACATGAGGTATGAGATGGTATTTGATAGAATCTGCAATGATTCTCTTGGCCTTGACCAAGTTCTTCTTATGTAAGGCCTTAGCCTCATCTCCCTCTGGAACTGGAACCTCTTCACTTATGTAAGTGTCCAATTCATTCTCTTCTAGGATTAAGCCAATCCTATACTTCCATGCTCAGAAGTTATCAACCCCTTAAAGCTTATCCTCATGCTTGGTGTGGTGAGACATCTTAATGAGAAACTCAAATGGAAATAAAATATTTAGGTCTTACAACTTGTTTTGTTGAAACTGGATCTGGAGCTGGCTAGGGTTTGACAGAGAAACCCTAAAAATCCAAAATTGGAATTTCAAACTTCTTTCTAGATAGGGAGTTGCAATTGACTGAGGCGAGCAAGTTGGTGTGCTTAGATTTTGAAAACTCCAAAAATTGACCCCTCAAAATTGACCTGCGAATATTGGATCTGCAACTCCTGTCAAAATCTGGTTTTCTGGTCCAAAACCCGAACAAGGGTTTGATAGATATCGGGGTTCTACCCATCCAAAAACTTCGATCTTGGTCTCTAAATTTCAATTTTGTTGAGGAGATAAATCCTGTTCTGAGAGAAATCCAAAATTCCACTTCTATCAAAAGCCCTAATTTCCCACAAAAATGACAAGCCAAAAATGAAAATGCTCAAAACCCAAATTTGTTTTGACATAAATATATGCCACATTGTTTTTGGTGCATCTCTAAAATTTTGGATCCTCAAGGTCTGCAAATTCATCCTGTGGTAGAATGACCTGTCATCTTTCCAACACCAAATATATGAGCTTCAATGGATTCTCCATGAGAGAGATATGCTAAGTGTCACAACATGACCCGTTTATAGGATGAAACAACATAGTGAATGTGTATGGAGTGCCATGTGTCACTGTTTCAACTTTGGCCTCTGAACATCGGACATGTGAAACTAAATTCCGTGCTCTAATTTCCACTTTTTATGAAATTCCATTTGGAGATTCCTAGCCTGAGATATTACCTCTGTGCCTAGGTCACTTGATTACGGCTGCATTCTGGAAGACGCGGAAACCCTAACTTGTACGAATCATATCTCAAAAAGTACAACAAATATGAGACTGAAATTTTTACACAGGGTACATCCGTGTCTGATATTTGGCCTGTAAAAAATTCAGATCTTGAACCTTCGCAAAAACTGATTTATAGAGAAAGTGCTACGATGACTAGTTGTACTATACCAAGCCCTAACTTCCAATTTGTCGCAAGTGCAACAAGTGTCATAAATTCCATACAATTCATTCCTTCGGGCTAGATCTGATACCATGTTAGTTTTTCGTTATTTAATTCGATATGATATAGGATCTTAACTGAGAGAACAACATGTATAGCATATCAAACAGAAGATACAAGAGACACAAAGCATTTCACCGAGAAAAACCAAGAAGGTGAAAAACCCCGCAACTTCCTCAGAGATAGAATAAGCACCAATACAAAGATCACAAAGATCAAAACTCTACTTCCTAAAGATAGATAGATAGATAGAATAAGCACCGAAAAGATAGATGTCGACTTCCTCTACTTGTGCGCACTCCTCTCTCTCAACTATGCAAGTTGGATGAGTGAGTGAATGAATAGAATGAGAGAGTCATACTCTTTATTTATACATTAACTTAACCTGCCTTTAAACTTAACTAGACTGGCTTCCTAAGGAAGTCTAATAGCCCTTCCACATAACTCATACAGGGCCGACCCCACCAAGGTGGTCTAATAACCCATCAAATATAATTTACGACACTTACAATGTAACTTGCGACACTTGCAAATACAAATGATGACACTTCCAATCAGAGGAATAATACATCTCCGTTGGGGATACAATAAAGTACAAATGTAATACATACAATATACAAGTGAATATCTTCCGAAGTTACAAATACATCAACAAAATGGTCTGAGGAACAAAGAAATTCCTTTGTTGAAATCCGGAGAGCCATTTCCGAATCCCCCGCTCTAATGTCTCCATATTTCAGCAAAGACTTTATTATGTATACATTTGCTACTAATTTCTCTTATGCAGCTATCCTAACACAGAAACATGATAATGATGCTGAGATCCCTATTTCATTCATGAGCTCTACTTTCAAAGGAGCAGAACTTAATTAGTCCCCTATTGACAAACAAGCTTATGCGGTCTATAAATCCGTGAAATATTTTAGACCATATTTATTGAAATCTCGGACTAAAGTTATAGTTCCTTATGTAGCCATCAGAAACGTACTGGTTCAGAAAGAGGTAGGGGAAAAGAGAGCTCACTGGATGACAGCTTTGCAAGAATATGATTTGGAAATCAGACCAGCAAATATTGTCAAAGGCCAAGGCTTGTGCCTGCTAACCGCACAATCCAATGATCCTACACAGTAGTAGATTGAGTGGGAACAAGAGGAGAGTACAACAACAGGTTCAGTTAATCTTATCACAACCTAGGCATCTGAATGGTATGATGACATTAGATTCTTCCTTACTCATGAATTTGCTCCTGAAACCCTAGACTTTAAAAAATGTAGGGCTTTAAGGTTGAAAGATTCACCTTATCAATTCATAGATGGCGTTTTATTTAGGAGGAATTATGATGGTATTTTTCTCAGATGTTTACAAAAGGAAGAAATTGATAATATTCTTTTGCAATTTCATGCATGACCTGCGGGAGGGAATTTCTTAGGAGAGGCCATTGCACATAATATCCTCAGGGCGGGACACTACTAGCCTACCTTGTTCAAAGATGCATATTCATATGTTAGAATATGTGAAGCATGCCAAAAGTGTGTTGGGAAAGTGAAAAAACCTGCCTTTCCATTGTAGCTAGTGACATTCCAGTTTCCATTCGAGCAATGGGGACTGGATTTTGTTGGACCCATCAACCCTGCTTCCTCCCTGCAGCACAAGTATATCTTGATAGCTATGGACTACCTTACCAGATGGGTAGAGGCAGATCCTCTTAGACAATGTAATACAAACCAAGTGATATCATTCCTTGAAATCCAAATAGTCACTAGGTTTGGTGCCCCTGAATTTTTGGTATTTGATAATGCATCCTATTTCTCTTCCATTGCTCTTACACAATATGCCCTTAAAAAAGGGATAAAGCTGAAATTTTACCAATTACTATCCACAAGGCAATGGACTAGCAGAATCTTCTAACAAGAACTTGATTAATATATTAAAGAAGACTATTGCTACTCACCATAAGGATTGGCATACCCAAATATACAATGCTCTTTGGGCAGTCCGGGTCACCCCAAAGGTAGCCATAGGAAACTCCCCTTACTGTCTAGTTTATGGTAAGGAGGACATCTTGCCATCCAACCTCATGATTCCTTCACTGCAGTTGGCATAGTCCACACAAGAAGATGACTCTTACCCACTCCAGTACAGGATTGATATGTTACTCAAGATGGAAGAAGATAGGGAGAAGTCCAAAAACAAATTGTATCAGCATCAGCAGCTAGTAAAAAGGTGGCTTGATGAGAAATCCTCATTTGAAAGGGAGTTTACTGTGGGGACCTTAGTGTTGAAATTAGATGAGCAACACAAGGACAAGAATGATTATACTAAGTTCCAATGTCTCTAGCTAGGACCTTTCATTGTTACAGAAAAGATTGGTCCTAGTACTGTCCGGTTGCAGACACTAGAGGGTATCGTAGACACCTACCCGGTCAATGTGCAATTGCTTAAAAAGTATTTTGTTTGATTGAGCAGCTACACTTGATGTACATAAAGTGTGGTTTGTTTGCTTTTCCTCCTTTATTTTCATTTTGATTTTCTCTTTTGTACATTGTTTTTTTTTTTTGAATAATACCCACACCTTTTGGAAAACGCTATTGATTAGTATGTCTCAGGATAACCTAAGTCTAATGTTTTGAGGTAAACAGTGTCATCTCTTATTCCTCTTAGCTTGTAGTTGAAAATGTTTTCCATGAAATTAAAACAGTCAATATTTGCAAAGCCTTGATTGATACCTTCCCATCTTAAGCAAATATCTTTATGGATGTTTTCTATGGTTAATTGAAGTTGAGGAAGCAATTAGTTTTCTTGCCTTATGTTTCATTAGTGAATGGCAGCATATTTTTATAGCCCTGTCAGCCTTATCCATTCTGGATCCCATTCTGATCACCTTGAACATAATTTACCTTAATAATTATAGATTGCAAGATGGGGGGTCTTATCACAAGCCAGCCCATTATGTTCATAGATGTTTAAGTGGAATGATATCTCCACATCAAGCCACCAAACTTGGGAAATGACTTTCACCTGCTGCTGGAAGCTGGAAGATCTTATCATAGGTCGTTCCATTCATGATCTACAAGACATCGATGAGTAACACTACTGTCATATGGTTACCAAGCCATGGTAGTGTCTTGCAATCTATGCATTAATAAAATTTGTTTTCCCTTGTAAGGCACTTTGTTGTATATAAGGATAAGGGAGTTTTTATTACAAGCCATCCCTACCATGTTCATGGGTCTGATTTTGGACTAAAATTACCATTTATGGTCACCAAGCCATGGTAATTGCTTTCAGTGTCAAAATTGAAAGACGGGGAGTTTCCTTACCGAGCTAGCTTGTTCAGTTTCCAAATAATGTCTGTGAATGGCATTGCCAACATCTGATCACCAAGTCATGGTAATGGCCTCGTATCAACAAATGCCTTATCTGTGTGTTTCATTCTCTTTCAAAAAAAAAAAGGAAGAGGAAAAGAAAATGTATATGTTGTCAATTATATCTTTGTACATAAATTAATAATTAATGAAGTCAAGGTGATTCAAGATCTGGTAACCCAGAATGGCTCTAGGTTTGTTCTAAGGATCATCATAAACTGCCTTCCTATGACTGCATAATGGTAAAGGATTTCTTGTTTACTTCTGAGACTACTTTGTCATATGAACATCATCATTAATTGGTTTTGGAAGGGGATATGTCAATCGTATGACTAACTTTGCTATTTTGATTGTGTTTTATGAAAAAAATTTGTAAATTACAAGTTAAAATATCAAGCCTGCTTGCCGACATGTCTTCCTTGTAATTACAGATTTTATTTTCAAAGATAACTCGTTCTTCCCACCTAGTCGCCATTTGTTGTAGGTACAACAGATCCCATGTTTTAATGAAACATGGGAGACCCAATTTTTTTATATGCAACGAAAATGATTAAATTCCTTCGTCATTTTGGGGTTTTTATCATGCTTTCATTGCTTTTCTTTGATTTGATTAAGTTAGTGGTTTTTCCTTTCAAAATTCCATTGATTTTGTGAATTGTGGAATAACAGCTTTTTCAGAAAAGGTCGGTACATTCTTGCAATTCTGCATCCCGCAATGCGGATTGCGGAAAATCAGTTTTTTGGGTGTAAATTTTTGTAATTCCGCAACTCGTAACCCGCAATTGCGGATTGTGGGAAGCACCTTGTAGTTATTTTGCGTGTTGTGTTCCCACAATCAGCAACCTGCAATTGCAGATTGCGGGGAACTCGTATGTTAGAAAGGCGTCATTCGCGATCCCGAAACCCACAATGCAGATTTTAGGAAAATAGTGTACGCGTTCAAAATAAACTCTCTGCATTGGTCCTCTGTAGCCTGCTTTTTCTAATCTTTACCGTTGATTTGATTCGATCCTGTGGTTGATATTGAGTTGTTTGTATTATGAATAATCATCTATTTTTCGTCTTTCTCCACCATTTTTTATTTTGCAATCAGATTTTTGAACTGTGATTTTCACCTGCAGCCTCATATGATTTATAATCATTGATTTGTAATGGATTTAGTGTTGAGATTTGACATTAATCATACATGAATTATTGAAAACTTATCCTATCTTAATTCTATCCCTGGCGATGCATGCTAGGCGTTATTTCAATACAGACGTGATAATTGCAAGTTCCAGACCGTGAGATTTTTAATTATGCCAATTCACTATGCTCAGCCATTCCTGGGATCTTTGTTGGTTTCTGTTGGATATAGACGTCAACATGGAAAATTTGTTGGTCATTATATTTCAATTGAAGTGTCTTCTTGGTTAATTTTCATAATTTTTCCTTCTAATAATTATATTGTGAGCAATATGAAGAGAGATCATAAATCTTTAATCGGGTTTTGTGAAGAGAAAGAACTTCACCCTCTTCTATATCAAGAGCCTGTGTCGCCACTTTTTGATGCAGTTGTTCCTGATGAAAGCAGTGATAGTGAAGTAGATCCTGGGATCCAAACCATTTGCATACAATTCCCTCATAAGAAGAGAAGGAAAATCATTGAAAAACTAGTTGATCCAGACAATAGCATTATCCAGGATTTTATAATCAATGAAGAACTTGTCACTCCATTAATTCCTTTGAAGGAGGAACAAGTGGTTGAATTTTTAGTTTTCAAGAACTTTGTTGATTATCATGAATCTTCTAAGAGATATTCTTCAGCTCCCTTACTACTTGCCAAAGATAGCTAGTAGACTGTGATTTATCTCTACATTTTATTACGGGATTTTTCCCGCAATTATATGATGAGTATCTTTTGAAAATTTTGTGAAACATTTGTTATGAACCATTCTCTAAGATGATATGATTAGAATAGTCTGATTTTGTAAATCCCTATTTTCATGGGAAAGTTATCCTTTGTAACCATTTTTGTAATTATTATTTAAAGGGATATAAGTCTCATGAGAGGAGGGGGGGGGGGGGGGGGGTAATCGCCAGAGAAGGACCGGAGAAATGTTGTTTCACTTGTGATTATGTAATTTTTTGCAGACCAATGAATCAAAGTTAGTTTCTTTCAGCATCCTCTTTGTGTAAGTTATCAAATTTCTTTGATGATGTATGATTTCTTCACCTTAATTATCAAATTAATACTGTTGATTTTGCACCTAATCATTAATGCATTGATCTTTGAGTTGGATTTGTGTTAATTCATGATCTTTGTGTATTTATGTTTTAATTGAATTTCTTTAATTAAAATCTTTA
Source organism: Larix kaempferi (assembly GCA_027924585.1). Lineage (NCBI taxonomy): Eukaryota > Viridiplantae > Streptophyta > Pinopsida > Pinales > Pinaceae > Larix > Larix kaempferi. The sequence continues at coordinate 5,250,635 of BSBM01000406.1, forward strand.
TCTATTTTTGCAAATGATTCACAGAAATTATTAAGTTCATGTTAATTTTTCAATTAGTAGAAGAACAACAAGAAAATATTGGATATGCTTAATCTTTGAATTATTATCAGTAATTTTCATTGCCTGATTGTATTTGAAGTAATGAGTTAATGATTCAATTTCACATTTCTGTCAAGTTGATGAGATAACTTATTGGAACTCAAAACCAGGTTACCCTGCACACAAGCATTACACTCCCTTTAGATTAAATCTGACTTAGCTTAGGTTTATTTTAAGGTAGATTTGTCATAGGTTTAGATCCACTTTAGAATCAAGACACTTTAGATCTTCCATTTCAGGAAGACAAATACTTCTAGGATCAAACCCCATAAGTGTCAGCGGAAGCCTTTATATCCGTGGGAGATTACTATTCCAAACAGGATGGGGATATAACTGTCCTTGCATAGGATCTTTTGAATCCTTTCAGTTTGGGTTTTCAGCCTCTGTTGTTAGCCTTATAACCCATTCTAGCACCTACACTTTTGAGGCTTCAACACCTTGAAACAAAAATACATTCCTGGATTGGAAATTAATGTGAGTGTTATTTTGGTGTTTAGCAAACCATTATTATCCCTAACAATGTTGAAGGATTTTGGGGCCAACCTTCTGAGATGCCTAGTGTGCATGGTTAAGTGCACTAGACTAGATACCTGGTACCCTCCAGATGAGGCCTTGGGGCCACAGATCCCAACTAAGGCCAAAAGGCCTTAAGCCTTAGACTGATGTCAAAAGTCGAGGATATAGTGAGAGTTGTACTTGCACCTCATTGGATCTATGGTGAGACTTATGATGCTTGTTTCAGTCACACCATGATAAGCAACCCTTATACTAGTTGCAACAAAGGACCTCTTCCATGGCGAGCAGGACCATCTGGAGAATTGGGGATGTTGGAAGGTTGATCTGATATGGGAGAGCGTGTGTAAGTGAAGAAGTAGAAGCGTTATGGTTAGGAATCTTGTAGCAATAACTTTAGGACTAAATTCCATGAAGGGGGGGAGTATGTAACACTCCTCTGTCACATTTTCATTAGTGCTAGGGGATATGATGGAGTTATAGTGTAGGCATCGCACATACTTATGATGGACACACAAGTGGGTCCTATCCTTGGAAAATAGTATTAGACTATGTAGGTTTATATTAATATTATTTTAAGGGAATGGGATTCATAAGAATATAAATATATAACTCGAAAATTAAGCTAAATTAATCATGCCTTAGGTTAAAGAAAGGGTTGAAAAAGGAAAATAATAAAATATGTAATTATGATCTATTTATCTATTTAGTGGAATTTTGCATGGGAATTATTGCATGTGGAAATGTGTCCATCCTAGGGGAGCTTGGAAAAGCTTAAATAGGAGGAAGGAGAAAGGGAAGAGGTATTCTTCCTTCCTGATTTCTTTTCCTCATTAGTCTATAGTGTTTGGAGGAAATGGAGGTTTGGAGGGTGTGTGTAGATTTCCAGTTATGATAGTATTGGCTAGCCTAATTGGGGGCCCTCAATCTATGTCTAATGGGTTTGTTGGGAGGAGAGAAGTCCCCCAATTGTGGTTTCCATGTTGTTTCTCGTGGTGGTTTGCTCCTTCTACTTCATTCAACCAGTCATCATTGCAATTAATTGTAAGTCTTTCTCATAGATTGATGTATGTACTCTTGATTTTCCTTCTCATTATTTATTAATTTGGAATATTAAAATATTTTAAAATTGGGTCTCTTGTAATTATCCATTAATGGTTATACTTGTTGGTGCTTTCATTCCATGAAATTATGAATATGTTGTGAATATTTAATTCTCTGGTAATTATTGACTTTTATGGTTATAAATATTTCTAATGTTGCATAATTTCTAAATTTTGTATAATAATGAAAATATGGTACTATAGGAAAATTGGAAGAGCTAATAAAACTAAATTTATTGGATCTACTGTACATGAAGTGTTGAGCGACTATGACCATAGTAGGTAGTAATTTTTTTCTTGATCTTATGAATATTTGACATCTAATTTGAAGTTTTGAGATAGGTGAGCATGATTGGGATGCCTAGGTACTTGAAGGTATACCAATAATATTGTAAGGGTTATTCACTGATCCTAGCAATTCCATGCATCTTATATATGTTTTTTTATATTTAGTGACATGTCCTTCTAAATCTCCAAATATTTTCTTAAAAAATACTTAAACATTATGATTATAATCATTGAGGCTCCACCTAAAAGAAGGGTGTCATCTAAAAGTTCATCATGGTTAATTGTTTTAACACCCCAAATAATTTTAACTCCTTTACTCATAGATTATCCATAGATAAAAAAAAAATCATCAAGGAAATGAACATCCATTTGAATAAAGTGAGGAGAATTTTTTTCCTCTTATGGTTTGAACTCTATTAGAAAAAGACACTCATCATGGATGATTATTAATGATTTGAAAGTATGAATAGGTGCTCACTATGTGAGATTTTCAACACCTCTAACTAAGAGGAGGGTGAATTTCACATGACTTTGTTAAGAAGCTAATAATCCATTAAAGGTTTGAAGGCCCAAGTCCAAATAAAGGCCTCTTTTTTCAAATTATTGTAGAGATTCATTTCGATGGAATTTATTCCATCACTCCCTGAGTCCTTATACTTAGAGATGAGGGAGTTATTATCTTACCCTAACATTGAATCCATGAAGGCTTCCTACAATGAGACTCGAGAGGAAAATCAACATGTGGGACCCACATTCTAAAAATTAGAATAATGTAATCTTGAAACAATGAATTCACTCAATGTATGAAAATCGAGTACCTTTCTTAAAGATAAAAGACTTTAATTTTAACAAAGGGTTTCCTTTCAATCTCCAGAAGCCCAATGTGTGGGTGAGATTTGATTTGATGTTTGAACATGTTAAATACAAAGTTGACAAGATGTCAAATGAACTTTAGTCCTCTATGACCCAAAACGAAAATCTATGAGTAAAGTCCTATCCAATCTAATCATCACCTTGCTAAAATAAATAGCATTCTTAAAACTCATGTCTCTAAAGTTGTTTGAATTTTGTCCCTCCAACATCTAAGAGAAAAAAGAACCCACCTCACTAAATTTTTACAAGATACTATGGGCTATCTTATTTCCCAAATCAAAAAATCCTTTTATGATGTTCTCCTCTCAAAAAACATTTAAACCAAAAATCCCCACTCCACTCCTCCATCTCGAGCTCAAATTTATCTTCCTTACATTTAAGGTATTAACCATATGTCCAATATTTTGTCCAAAAAGAATATCAAAACTTTATTTAAGCCTCACAAGATGAACAATTATTCAAATGTATTAAAGATAAGACAATCCTAATCTATTTTCAAAGTGTCTACCAAATTCCATGTTCTTATGGCAACTCTGACATTGGCCAAATCAACTCATCTATCCAAACCTACCTTAAAGAACACATAGTTGATAACAAATAAGCAATTATTGAGCACTCTAATATTACTAAGCATCTAATTTGTTTTGAACACATAAAAGTCCTACCGTCCACTCATCATTATTCAACATGCATCACCATAGGTTCCCTAAAATTTGAAAAACATCTTTATCGTTTTAATCACAAAGATAAGTAAAACTTAACCATTCCTAGAAGCCCATTATTCATAATCTTCATACTTAATATGCTTTATTAGATTCTTCCTATCTATATTTTTTTTTCACCTTTGTCTTCTATTTATCTCCTAACCTCTTTTTCATTCCCTTATTTTCTTAATTTATATTTTTCTTTAATTTTAATCATTTCTAATTTCCCTTTTTCTCTTTATAATAATTTCTCTTTATCCACACTCACCTTCACTTTTTTCCCTAACTAATAATATTACTCATCTCCCTTTCTTTCTTACCCACTTCAAATAAAATCCCTTTCTTAATATTCCCAATTATTTATTTTCTCACTTTCTTTAAAAAGAAAAATAACCTAATTCTATTTCACTTCATTAAATTCAATGGTCTAATTTTAAATATTTTTTCATTTTCTATGTAATAATACATTAGTATGTATAATACATAATTACTTATTTCCTTAATAATATATAAACCCTTTTAATCATATTCTAATTTACCATATTACCCTTTAATTATCTCTTCTTTTTCATATATATATATATAAAAAGAGAAGTTAATTGAGTTTAAATTATATATATATTTATATGACATAGTTTTGAAAATTTACAAGGCTCTTCCTTGCTTTGTTGTTATTTCTAAACAAAATGGTTTTTAAGACTAAAAATATTTTTTTTAAAAGATACCAACCATAAATTTAAAAGAACCTCATATTGATTTTGAACAAGCTCTAGGATCCCCCGGATGGGGTGCCATCAAAACAATCACGAATCGTTAATGGTGAAGGGACATCACATGAGTTGGAGGAAGTGTACACGTAGGGAGGGAATTTACCATGACCCCCTCTTGAGAGATGGCATGCTCAACGTCACATGGCTCATTCAATTTGCAGTTATGGCCGCATGGAGGAATGAAAGGATGGTAGACTTGCCACCTAGTTTTAGAGAAGGGTTATATAGTGGGTGATTGAGTCCCAAGTGTCTATATTTTTATAACACCCCTCCTTTAGCAACCTAATATAAATAGTTGTGATGACATGGGAAATATTATAAATATATGTGTTATATATATACAGTATATATATATTATATAGTATGTATAATATATATATATGGAAATGTTTAGACATTATGTTGTTATATGATTTTGAAATATCATATGCATGATGGGAAATCTCTTAATCTAATAAAACAATGAGCGTCAATCCTTGAGAGACGCCAACCTCATTTCGAGACGCCAACCTCATTTCGAGGAGCATTGTCGGCCTGCTTGAATAGATAACACCGAGTCATCCCGGTACACAAACACTTAGCACAGTTTTCTCCGGGCATTCATTGTTCTCGACTTCCTCTTGGAGAAACGAGAATCAGGAGGACTCTCCAAGATGGAGGACCGTCTTCAGCACTGGGATTTAGATACGTAGGAGGGGGGAATACGAGGCAGCTCGGAGAGTTTTCACCTCACTTGTATGTTTTCTCATTTCGCCAAGCGTTGGTAACTACTGAAGGAGGAGAAATGGAGATTCGCCATCCTGGTAAAGATACCATTGAATCCTTTTGATCTGATTATTTCGGTGAGATCACTTGAACGACGCAATTTCCACAGTCTGCATTATGATGATGTCCACCTTGCAATCGATTGATATAGCATGGAAGCCTTTTATTTCGATATATGTATAGAGACAATGCCCAGCATATCGAGGAATCTCTGTTTATTACAGAGTTACAACAATTTGTTAATACCTCGGCCTCGATATGGGATTTCGGTGGGAACTATAGGTAACGCCAGTTTGGTAATCGATAGTAGGTGGACAGACTTGTAGAGAAAAGAGAATGTGACCTTTATAGCATGGAGGTCGACCTGTATATAGGAGGAGGATACGATTTCCATAACTGAGATTTATTTCAACTCTGTGATGGCACTGGAAAACTATGCAGACAACCGAAATCGATCTCTTCCATTACCATGAACCTCTGCATATGGAGTAAGCCAAAACCTGCAATGAGAAGGTATGCGAATTCGATTTACTGTGTTTGCCAGAATACTTTCATTTTCCAGTAAGAATAATTTTAACTAAAGGAATGTGGTCTGATTGAGGAAACGTTGGTTAAAGCGTTGCAGTAACCGAGTCAAGCCTGGTTAAAGCGTTGTGATTTATATATATATTTATTGTTTATCCCAGATTCGGATCTCTGAATTATTACGAATGTACATTTTCTTTTAGATCTCTGTGAAAACCAGTTATATATATAGTAACATCTGAACTCTGTCATCGTAAACCCATAAGGAAGATCTGTATTTTTTCTATTGCGATCGGGATTACAAATTCTATTATACTGCATGTAGTATGGTCTCAGGAATGCGTTTTGGTTTAGATCCCTGTTATACTGTACACAGCATGTCTTGAAAGAACGACGCGATCTAGGTTTAGAATTCTTGTTATACTGCATGTAGTATGGTCTTAGGAATGCGAGCTAGAATCTTTGTTTTTCAACTATAAACTGCGGGTGATGTGGTTATAGATTGTCGTCGTAATAATAGAGACCGATCCATGTATTAGATTTTTTAATTATTCTGCCATTGCGATTTTACTATCTATGATTTCAACCAGAATTTTCCTGTAATATGGTTATAGATCGCCGCTATCGAATGGAGATGGTTCTAGGTATTATGTTTTATAATTATACTGCCAACGTGTTAGAGACCGATCTCCATGAATCTCGAAACTCTATTCTTCATTTGAAGTTGTTTAAAATATTTCAGCCTCCAGATTGATGGGTTTATCCCTTCTGCGTAGGTTCCTTATTAAAGTTCTGTCGAAATATTTAATATATTTCTGCCCTAGATCGATGCGTTTATCCCTTGAAGTTATCCCTTTCTTCGGCAGATGACAGCGCAGATCTGTGTTTAAAAGTTTGGTTTGGAATATTTAACCTCGTAATATTAGAGTAATTATAATGATATTTTGACCTATGTTGGAAAAGACTATCGTGGGAAAGGTCCCTCTCGAGCACCCAATATGCAGATAGATTATTACCAACATACAGAGCATACGAGATTTATTGTCAACCCGAAAAAGTTTCAAAGGATAAATGCATAGTCTATGCTTAATCACCAAATAACTATAATTGAATACCTTTATCCTCTAACAACTATGTCCATCCCAAGAATCTGTGTAATCCCAATTGTCTTCTACATGCTACAATTTCAATTTCTCTCTACCATGTATCAACAAGAAATGATATAAGATTCAACTACAATTGCAGATAAAAAGAACTCCTATTCACATCCCAGAACAAGTAACTCACCTATTCAATCTGATCACTCTTGAAAACCATAAGCATAAACTGAATATTAATCTAGAAATTCAATTGCAAGAGATTGAGTTCAATTGCTCTAAGAGATTGAATTACAGGAATGAAAATCAACAATCGTAACAGGAAGATAAATTGCAAGGATTCGTGGGATGACAACTTAAACTGCAGGATGAACAAAGCTGTGTACAACTGTCACATGAATTGCATAAAGCAAGTTTCCTACTCAGTCGACTGTCACTCTGTACCACTTACCAATCTCAAGGAAGTGTAATCCTAATTATGCTGCAAATCCACACTTACTACTGCTGCGTACAAGTGGAAATATCATCAATAAATATCACACAACAATAAATTCGAAAAGTCCTATTTTAACTCAGCAATCTCTGTGGAAGACGGGCCCAGCCTTCACACAGAGATGCTGGCTGAACAACGCAAAGCTCCTTTAGCTCAGAGGTAACTCTTTATATTAACGAAAGGATGATTACACAAATTGTTTCCACTGCTAATACAATGAATGAATACTCCGTTGTTCAACCCCCTGGGTCGAGACAGCTCCCCATATTTATACATGCAGATCATAACATCCGATCCTATTAACGTGCAGTCATGAAGATCTATGATCTTCAGGCGCCCTAAATAATACTAGCTGTTACAAACGTGGCATAGTAAAGACATAGAAAAATGCAAGAAAGCTGTTGATTGGCCCAGGAGTGGCGATCTTTCCAGATCACAATTATACTCAAGCAGCAATAACTAAAGATCTCCAATTATAGCGCATTCTGTTACAGCTGCCCTGTCACAGCTCTGTCTAGGATGTTGCATTAAAACCACGTGCCTTAATTGATGATCGGAGCCCCGAGGATCCTTTTAAGCAGCGAACATCCCTCCTTTCAAGACTTGTTCAGCCCCACCTTCCTGCAGTCCACTTATCTCAAACTACCTTCATAAATCATAACATGTTAGCACAATTGAGAGATACACAGCCTTAATTATCACAATCATAAGCATTAATAAGATAAAGCAATGATCAGTCATACCTTGGAAGCTTAAGGGAATAAGGTAAGGACAACAGGTCTGATTAGCATGCTAAATGGTGTAGGACAGGGGAAGAAAAGGTGATCGAGGATGGTTAAAAGGGGCCAATTCTAGGCTCAACATCTCCCCCCAACTATCGTGTTGCATGTCCTCATGCAACAACCTGCATCATTCGGAATCTGAGTCCTGCACTGAGCTCCATTCATGAAGGGAGGAAAAGTTGTAGGGAAACTCAGGCACCTCATCTGTCTTTAAAAAGCCTCTGTGAGTAACCCAATACTTTCCAGCATCGCTGCTCCTCTGCCCTAGTCAAGGAAAAATCCATATTATACGGTTTTGCTGGCCACCAAATGAGGGGGAATTTGAATTTCAAACCCAACCAATTAACTCCACTCTCTCTCATACTTCCCACATAGCCCTTGATTCTGGAAAGTGCCTGCCTGAAATTCTTGAAACAGTAAGGATCTCGGCTTCTAAGTGCAAAGGAGGCAGCCTACCATCTGTGCTTACTCCCTTCCAATGCTACCTGCTGGTGTCTGGAAATGTAGTTGGAGCAAGTGGAGATCACTTCTTCCTGCAATCTCATTATATGTTGTGCCTGGGGAGGACTTGAAAGGAAATTTCTGTACCGTGCCAAAAGAATGCCAGGATTCTGAATCCACAAGTTAGTGTGAGCTTTATTATGAGAAAAGGTCTGAAAAGACCTTTCCCACTGAGCATGATTGCTCACAAAAGAGGCAAAAGCTCTTGGCTAAACATCCCCTGCAAATGGGACAGGGTTTGAGTGGCGGTCCAGAGGGCAAGCCATCTTGTGCAAATATAATTCACACAGCAAATTCTGCTCTTCAATATTGCTTCTAAAGAATGTCTCAGAAATTTTGCTAGGGTTGTGATTCCCGTTGTGAGGTTCAAAATTTCTTTTTTATGATGCTCTTCTTAATCCGAGTCCAAATCAATGAAATTTCTAAGAGGTAGAAGCACTGGTTCTTGTGGGACAATGTCTTCCAACACATCTAAGTCTACTATGAGAGTTGCTGGTTCTTGTGTAACAGCAACATCCTTTAGACTCTCTTCAGCAGCTACATTCATTGCTTTTAGAGACACTGGTTCTTGTGTAACAATGTCTTCTTCTTGGATAACCTGCATTTCTGAATTTGGTTCAAGAGTTGCTGGTTCTTGTGTAACAGCAACATCCCCTGAATTCTCTTCAGCAACTACATCCGTTACTTCTAGAGACACTGGTTCTTGTGTAACAGTGTCTTCTTTGTCCTTCTGCTGCTGAGATTGGATATCTTTCTCATTGTGCAGCTCCTCCTCCAAGATTTCGGTGTCACCTGAGGATTGTGTCTGTACCTGTTCATCCTCGCTCCACTGTGTATCGGGAATGATATCCATTCCAGGGTTATCTTCTAATTGAAATTCAAGAGTTCCTGCTGCAGCCTCCAAGGATGTTGGTTCTTGTGTAGCAACATCCTGTCTTGCCTCTTCATCCTCCTGTTGTTGCAATTCTTCTCCTATGAGCTCTGTGTCATGGGAACATTCTGGGGTTACAGTCCAGAGTTCTTCATTAAACTCCAGAGTGTCCTCTATCCCAGGTTCTTCTCCCATCTGTTCGACCAATTGGACAAGTATACTCAGGTTTGCTGGTTCTTGTGTTACAGCACCCTGTTCAAGTTCATCAATGTCTTGCCTTTGTGGCTCAGCTTCTAAATCTCCATGTCGTGGGAGCATTCTGGGGTTACAGTATAGAATTCTTCATTAAGCTCCAGAGTGTCCTCCATCCCCAGGTTCTTCTCCCATCTGCTCTATAATCTCTGTGTCGTGGGAGCATTATGGGGTTACAGTATATTCTTTATCCCCATCATCATACATGATTTCATCCCTTAGCTCCTCTGTCACAGGATTGGTGGCAGCTTCAGCAAGGATGGTTAAAGATGCTGGTTCTTGTATGACAGTATCTTCTTTTTCTGCAGCTTCCTCTATTGTGGGCGCGGGTTGTTGTGCTGTGCAGGTATGAATTATAATCTTTTGGCCTGCTTCCTTGAAGATTTCTCCATAGGTGGGACAGATCACTCGTTCATCTTCCTTGCCAGGATCGGTAGAGTTTGATTCCTCCAGTTGGTCTGCAGCCTCTACCAATGTATACAATTTCCTTTCACCTTGTTTTCTGCAGGTTTCCTTCCAGGTTTCCAATTCCCTTCGAAGTATTTGGAGGTCCTCTTTTAATAGTGTGTTCTCAGCCAGAAGTCCTTCAATTCCGGGTTCTTCCTCAACTGGCCTTTGTGGAGCATCCATTGGTCTTGGTACAAGGATCGGGAGCTCAACCTATGCCTCTAAGGTTGCCCATATTTTTCTGGCTGCCTCTGCTGCTGCAGCTGATTTAGTTCTTTTTCTTCTTATTGGTGAGGTTATGTTAAATTCATTGATTGATCTCTTTCTTCTCCTTTGTGGTGTTTTCTTTTGTGGAGCTGGTATATCGGGATTCACAGCTGAGGTCGAAGGAATGTTTTCTTGCTCCTCATGTTGTTCTTCTTCAATTAAAGTTCCTCCTCCCCACTCAGGTGAGGATTCAATAGTTACCAGCTCAAAATTTTCTTCTATTGCCCTGGCTCTGTCACCTTTAGGTTCAATTGTCGCAGCATTTAGTGCTGCTCCAATTTCACCTTCTGCTGTCAAAGTTGCCCTGTTGTCTGGGTTTTCCACAAGGTTTTTATCTACACCCTCCCCCAATGGCTCTGCTTGTGCCCCCAGTTGCTCTTCTTCTAATGCAGTTTCATCCCCCCACAATGGCTCTGCTTATGCCCCCAGTTGCTCTTCTTCTATTACAGTTTCATCCCCCCCACAACTTCATTGGAGGGACTCCGGTCCTCCTGCTGTGGTTGAACTCGTGCCTATTGTATTGGGACAATCTGCAAAGGAGCGGGTTCTTGAGCTCGAGCTGTGGATTGCTCCCAGGTTATATGATGCTGGGCAAGGGTTCTTAAAATTATTAATTTGATAAGACCATGGTGGGTCAGGGAGGCAAGTGGGTGCTTAGCATCTTGGACAAATGCTGCCATATGACACAAGTCATGCAGTAGATAGTATGGAATGTTCAATAAAATGCCATGGCGGAGATGAGAAAGTAAAGGGAGTTCAGAATTATAAACAGTTTGGTATCTACCTTCACAAGTGATGTACTTCTTGAGAAAGACAGCAGCCTGGTCCCATGGCCGCGACAATGAGTGCAGTGCGATCCCTCTTCTTGATGATTGAACTTGCTCCCCCTCTAGTAAAAATGCTTCCCGTGCAGTCGTCGTGGGGACTCGTTGTCCAAACCATGCCCTTCCCACCTGCGGGATGGCAGTAACCTCGAATATAATGGCCTCGAAGACTTCTATGCGCAGCCCCCACACCTTGGAGTGATTTTTTGTGAGATTTAAAGCAAATTGCAAGGCTGCTTCCTGATTGAATCCATCTAGTCGCTCAAGAAATTCGATCCAACCGGCGGCTTGAAAGATAGCAAAAACTGCAAGATTTTTCCTGAGTTCCTGTGTATTCAAAGGTTCATGACAAACTGGAATCCCCATGGTCCTGGCTGTAGACTGAGATTGCTATCCCGCAGATTACAGAATCCGAGAATGGAAGTTGCAGCACAGAGGATGCACGAATCGCTAAGCAGAGATGTTAAGGAAATGGGCAAATTTGGAAAGTCGAGCACAGAAAAACATTCAAAATTTTTATTCTGAATTGGGGAAGGTGGCAGTTATTAGTGTTTACGTCGTACAAGGGAAAGGTTTAATTAGGCCATAATGGTGATACGAATAAGGGTATGACTGATATTGTTAAATTATATCAACACTTAATCATGTGATAAATCAAAGCCATACCTCATGAGACTGTGCGTCAGATATCCTGCGGAGAATGGTGGAGCGTGCGGTTGGTGACGTTGCGGAACCAAACTCGTGCACAGTCATTAATCTGATCATGATGACCAAGATAATACAATAATTCCTTTCTCCAGTGAAACACAAACCATCGTGTCCCCAGGGTCGGAATGATGAGTTCGCCGGCACGAATAGGATGAATCAGAGCCATAGCTTAGCAGGTTTGAAGCAATTCTTTCGTCAACACAAGAGTTACCAATGCAAGTTGCCAGGAATGATTTCGCGACCGACGAAAAAGATGTTGCAGCCGCCAGGAAACATTCACGGCCACCGGGAAAAGGATTTACGAGATCGGGAAAAATCACGGCTGTCAGGGAAAAGTTTTACGGCGCCAGGAAATATGTCGCAACTGTCGAGAAATGTGTCACAGCCATCGGAAAATGGTTCACGGCAGCCGGGAAAAAGGTTTTACAGCCATCGGAAAAAAAGGGTCACCGCTGCCAGGGAAAATTTTTACAGCCGCTGGGAAATGGTTCACAGCTGCTGGGAGAAAGATGTTGCAGCCGCTGGGAAAGTTGTTGCAGCCGCCGGGAAATGGTTCACGGCTTCCGTGAAAAAGGTTTTATGGCCGATGGGAAAAGATGTTGTAGCCGATGGGAAAGTTGTTGCAGCCGCCGGGAAATGATTCACGGCTGCCAGGAAAAAGGTTTTACAGTCGCCGGGAAACGATGTTGCAGCCACTGGGAAATGGTTCACGGCTGCCGGGAGAAAGATGTTGCAGCCACTGGGAAAGTTGTTGCAGCGGCCGGGAAATGGTTCACGGCTGCCAGGAAAAAGGTTTTACGGTCGTCGGGAAAAGATGTTGCAGCTGCTGGGAAAGTTGTTGCAGCCGCCAAGAAACGATGTTGCAGCCGCTGGAAAAAGATGTTGCAGCCGCTGGAAAAGATGTTGCAGCTGCCAAAAAATTTATTTTAAGGAAAAGGGAAATGCAGCATAGGAAGGCATAGGAAGACGACTCTCGTTTGATAGGCCCAATCTGGTCATTCCCCTGGCGCTTCCCCGGAAATTTTTGAAAAACAATAGCAAATGAGAAGATCAAATGCAAAGGGGAAAAAAACAATTATACGCTACAGCAGGAAAGAAAGAAAATTATTTATGTACAGTAATTCAAAATGCGATTTTCAGTTTAAGGATTGGCAAAGGCAGAGAGAAATTCCTGCTCTGGTTCCAGCTGATAATCTGGATCGGCGGAAATTTGCGAAATGAATGCATCTTTCGAAATAGGCTTACGATAAAGTCACAATCTGTGGCCATTAGCAAGTAATGGTATGCGGTTTTCATCAATGGTCACCAGATGGACAGTGTCGTTGTCAAATACCCTATCGACCAAATATGGACCCAGCCACCTTGTACGCAATTTACCTTTAAAATCCCTTTTGAACCTGGAGTCATATAGTAATGCCCAGTCTCCCTCACGGAAGATTTTCTTTTTAATAAATCGGTCATGCCAATTGGATCTCTGTTGCTGAAGCAACATAGTCTGGTCTACTGCAGCTAACCGCTTCTCGTCCAATTCATTTAGTTGATTCAATCTTCTCTTCTAAGCTTCTGTTACATCCAGATTCATTTCAGTGGTTGTCTTCAGGGTTTTGATTTCAAACTCAATTGGAAAGATGGCACTCTTTCCATACACTAAATCATAGGGAGAGAACCCTGTGGTGTTGCGCCAAGTTGTGCGATATGCCCACAGTGCTTTTGGAAGCCTGTCAGCCCATTCCTTTCGATGGCTCTTAACTGTTTTAGTAAGGATTGCTTCAATAACTTTATTAGTACTTTCCACCTGACCATTGGCCTAGGGGTGGTAAGGTGAAGCCACCCTATGCTGCACATGATACTTCCGGAGCAAGGATTCAAATTGGTGTGACATGAATTGCGGCCCCCCATCGGTAACTACTTCCTTCGGTACCCCAAAGCGGGTAAAGATTTCACTGTACAGAAAATCAATCACCGCCTGGTCATTAGCCTTAGCCAAAGCTATAGCCTCTACCCACTTGGTCATATAATCAGTACAAACCAGAATGTAAACTTTCTATCTGGAAGGAGGGCTGATAGGGACAACAAAATCCAGTTCCCATCTATCAAATGGTTCAACTACTACTTGAGGTTGTAGAGGCATCTGATCTGTTTTATTAGGCTGGACCATCCTTTGGCAGCTGTCACAGGACTGAACATACCTTTTAGCGTCCCTGAACAGAGTCGGCCAATAGTAGCCCATCCGCAGCGCTTCATGTCCTATTCTTTTGTCTGCAAAGTGTCCCCCACAAGGTCCATCATGACAGGCTTTCAGTATGTGAAAGATCTCATCTTCCCTTACACATCTCCTAATCTCAAGATCGGGCCCTGTGTAGAAGAGATGACCGTTGAGCCAACAATACCTGGCACTTTGCTGGATGATTTTTCTCTTTTATTGTTTAGACAGATGTGGCGGGAGCTTTCCTGCAACCAAATAATTAGCGACGTCTGCATACCAGGGGGAATGAGTTGAAAGTGTGAATAGATGTTCATATGGAAAAGAGTCCTCAACAGGCAAACTATCATCACTGTTAGTAAAACGAGATAAAAAATCAGCAACAACGTTTTCTTTTCCAGGTTTATCTATAATGGTAATATCAAATTCCTGCAATAACAAGAGCCACCTGGTCACTCTGGCATTGGTGACAGGTTTGTTCATTAAATACTTAATGGCAGAGTGGTCAGTGTGCACAAATGTAGGATACCCAGTAATGTAATGTCGAAATTTATTAATAGAGTAAACAATAGCGAGGAATTCTTTTTCGGTAACAGTCTAATTAAGTTCAGCAGGGGCTAAGTTTTTACTAACATAATAGATGGCATAAGGTACTTGACCATCTTGCTGTCCTAGTACTGCTCCAATGGCGGTATCAGAAGCATCTGAAAAAATGTGGAAGGGTAGGGTCCAATTAGGTCCCCTTAGGATAGGAGTTGTGGACAGCTTCTCCTTAAGCTTATCAAAACCTGTCTGGCATGCTTCACTCCACACAAACTGTGCATCCTTCATTAATAGAGAAAACAAAGGAGAAGCAAGTTTGGAGAAGTTTTCTATAAACCTCCAGTAATATCCAGCATGTCCCAGAAAACTTTGCACCTCTTTCTAAGTTGAAGGAGTCGGTATATTTTTTATCACCTTGATTTTTGAAGGATCCACCTGAATGCCATTGGTAGAGATGAAATGCCTTAATACCACCCCCTCACTCATCATCATATGGCACTTTTCAGTGCTTAATGAGAGCCGAGTCTATTCGCAGCGAATTAAAACCTTCTTTAAATTTTCCAGTGCTTCCTCAAAATTCTTGCCATAGGGAGTAAAATCGTCCATAAAGACTTCCATACTATCATTAACTAATTCAGAGAATATTCCAATGACAGTTCTTTGAAACGTTGCCGGTGTGTTACATAAACCAAAAGGAAGCACCCTATAGGCAAACGTTCCCCAGGGACAAGTGAAGGTGGTCTTATCCTGGTCCTCAGGAGCAATCTGAATTTGGTTGTACCCGCTGAACCCATCTAGGAAGGAGAAGAACTTCTTCCCTGATAGGGTATCAAGTACTTGGTCAATAAAGGGAAAAGGGAAATGATCCTTTTGCGTGGCTTTGTTCAGTTCCCTATAATCGACACAAACCCTCCATTTACCATTTTTCTTGGGCACAATTACGAGTGGGGAAACCCACTCACTATCTGAAATAGGATATATAAATCCTGCTTCCAAAAGTTTCTGGATTTCTTCCTTCGCTATATCCCTCAGATTGGGGTTCATGCGTCGTTGGGGTTGACACATGGACCGGGAGTCATTTTTAATATAAATATGGTGGGTGCACAGATTAGAGGGAATACCCCTCATGTCTGTATACTCCCAGGTGAATGCCCCCTTGTGTTCCTTCAAGAGACTGAGTAGGCACCTCTGTTCCTCTAAGGAGAGACTAGGGTTGATATTCAAAGTCCTTCCAGGATCTACCTCAATAGGAATACTTTTTGAACTTTTAAAAACTGGGATTATGTTTGTGTTGCCAACTAGTGCTTCTTCCGTAAGATTTTCTTGTTCTTCCTTACCAAGGGTAATGTTCAGGATTTGATAGACCTCTTTATCCACTGAAGCGGGTTCACTAATAAAATTACTAATAGCATCGTATTTTGTTTCATTTTTAAAGGTTAAGGCCTTCCCTATAGTTAATAGTGGCTGAACATCCTCCTCCTACTCTTGCTCTATCCAAAGGGAAGTTTCAGCCTCTAGACTTGGCCGAGCTAGAGGATACAGGGTGAGGTTTTTAGTCTCCGTACCATCAGATATAGTCATGGACCCCGATCGATAGCTGATGCAGGCATTAGCTATGGCCACCCAAGGCCTCCCCCGGATCAATGGGTGTCCCCCCAGCTGTGATTTTGGTTGTAATATCAAAAAGTCAGCAGGGTACTCCCATGAATCTACTGAGATGACAAGGTCGTCCAGAATCCCTTCGGGTCTAATGGTGGATCTGTCCGCCAATTCTAAAATGGTAGGGGTCGGTCTAAAATTAGTGACTCCAAGCTTCTTTACAGTCTCAATTGTTATGACATTGATCGCTGCTCCTAAATCAACTAGCACGTTGGGTATCTGCGTCTGTCCTACATGTACAGTGACAGTAGGATTGCCAGGGTCGTCATACTTGGTCACAGGGGTTTTTCCTGTTATCAAAGCAGATAAATTCCCTATGACGTGAACAGTGGGAGGATCTCTGGGTTTCCTCCCTGGCTTCTTAGTTCACAGGTCCCGAACGGTTCTAGCACGAACGGTTCTAGCATAAATAGGCACATATTGAAGAGCTTGAAGAAGGGGGATTTTGACATAAAGATTCCTTAACTCTCCTAGGAGGTTAAACTGAGGTTGCCCTAGCATTAGTCTCTCAGGGTATGGTGGTTGCCTTATCAGCTAGGTAGGCTGCGTATTGTCTGATTTCTCGTTTGATGTTTCAGCCATCCCATCTAAGGGATGCTCAACATCTTCAGTGATAGGAACTGTATCGGATGGATGCTGTGAACTCCCTCCTTCTTTATGCACAGAAGGTGGAGCATCTTCTGTAATTACGGGTTCTACTATTTTCCCAGATCGTAGACGAATATCATTACAAGGTACAGGGGAAAGGGAGTAGGTCGGCATATTGACAGTTTCCAATTGATGGACTGTTTTATTATTCGGGTTAGGATTAGGTTGGGTAGGCAGCTGAGGCCGTATTGGTATATTAGGGATAGAATTATTCTGCAGCTGCAGCTGCAACTGCTGAGGTGGGTATTGAGGATATTGAGGAAATTGAGGGTATTGAGGAGAATATGGTGACTGTTGAGGTGGAGGTGGTTGAGGAAACTGGTTCCCGAGATGGAAATTCCTCCATCCAGGAGACCACGACATAGGTTGATGTGGTGGCTGTGTCCAAGGACTCCATGAGTTATAATTTTGCATTGCAGGTTGGGAAGGGTTCCACTGAGCATAATTTGAAGGGAATTGTGTATTCACATTTTGCATGTTATTATTCCAATTGCTCATATTGTTCAAAAATGGAAACGAGTCCAGAGGCATACCTTGATTTCGAGGCTGCCAAGGTTTCTTCTATGCAATGAAATAGGTTGATTCCACTTCTGGAGTTGATGCCTGCAGAACAGCCTTCAATTGGGGAAGTGAGGGACATTCTTTCATGTCATGGTTCAACTCACACAGCTGACATACTTCTACTTTGTCAAGCGGGCATTCTTTCAGCGGATGATTCTTTCTACATCGGGGACAGAACACACCTAGTGTGAGATCCTACACTTCCTATTTTTGTTTTGCCTTCAGGACATCGATCTCCGAAGAGATGGAGCTCATCATTTCTGTTTTAAAATTTTCAAGGAGATTGCCTATATCTGCACGGGTAGCTCCTCTGTTGGACGACTTCTGAGTTCTGTCAAAGACATCACGTTCCAGCTTATCCCGTTTTTCCCGCTTATTGTTCCTGGAAGACCCACTAGAGTATCTCTTACATAGTTCCACAATCTTCCCAAAAGGTTCTTTGGAGATATCTCCCTTTCCTAGCAGGTTTAACATGTCTAAACAATCATACCTGATCCCATGAAGCAAGATTATCTTGACCACATCCAGCCCCATGTTCGTCTGCCCGGATCTTTGCACATTGTACATCAGCCTTTCTACAAAATCCTCCAGACTTTCGTCCTCCTTCTGCACCATTTTGAATAATTCCTCTCTTTTGTCCTTGGTGTTGCAATATTCCTGATATTTCTCCAGGAACATCTATTTCATCTTATCCCAATTAGCAACGGTTCCTCCCCCAAGGCTCATGAACCAGCGTAATGCGTTGTCCTTCAGGGTAGCAGGGAAAAGTTTTAGCTTTTGGGCATCGGTGATATAATCATAGCTGTGACAGAGGATATCGAATTCAAAAAGGAATTCGTCTGGATCTTCTGCCGCCCTTCCATAGAAGCGAGGCAACACCGATGGTGAGATTTTTTTCCTAGGGGCTATCCCTTCTGGCTGCTGAATCAAAAATTGTAGTGTAGCCGTCAT
Source organism: Larix kaempferi (assembly GCA_027924585.1). Classification (NCBI taxonomy): domain Eukaryota; kingdom Viridiplantae; phylum Streptophyta; class Pinopsida; order Pinales; family Pinaceae; genus Larix; species Larix kaempferi. The sequence continues at coordinate 5,269,082 of BSBM01000406.1, forward strand.
TCCCTTGGGCAGGGAGTGATTTTCATGATGATAGTTTTCCACCATCGCCTCTTCCTCGTCGGACTCATGTCTGTTACTCATCTCCTCTTCTATTTTCTCTTCTTCATTCGTTCCTGCGTTCTTTTCCTCGTTTTTCTCTTCGTCCTTGTTTTGTTCCTGATCAACAGACTTTTGGTGGAACTGCGTCCACTCTTCTTCAGTTACAGCCTTCCCATAAATGTGGTAGATCGGACCTCTACCAGCAGGTCCAGTTGTAACAGCTGTGTCTTCCTCAGTTGTAACAGCAGGTCCAGTTGTAACAGCTGTGACAGCTGTGTCTTCCTCAGCAGGGATATACGAGGGAGTCACAGCTGCTCGTGTATTCTCCACCGTGGACCCTGACGCCGGCGCCACAGGATCAGCAGGGTTTCTTCTGATAGGAGTTTCTTGATGGCGAGCCCTGGTGGATGAATCATTTCTGTCAACAAGATCGTCGATGAATGTCCTTCTGCCCAATGGTGGTCCTCGACCACGACCCGAGCCACCTGCACTGTTAGTATTTTGTGGGGTTTTGGGAGTTAGGAGGTGATCACGTTTTACCCTCCTCGTATTCATGCGACCCGAATCATTTCTACAAAGAAAAGACTGACTAGAAACAATTACCAGATGCAACTAATGATTAGTGTTTAATTTTTATCCTTCCCCGGCAACGGTGCCAAAATGTCGAGCACCCAATATGCAGATAGATTATTACCAACATACAGAGCATACGAGATTTATTGTCAACCCAAGAAAGTCTTTTATTTCAAAGGATAAATGCACAGTCTATGCTTAAACACCAAATCACTATAATTGAATACCTTATCCTCTAACAACTATGTCCATTCTAACAACTATGTCCATTCTAACAACTATGTCCATCCCAAGAATCTGTGTAATCCCAATTGTCTTCTAGATGCTACAATTTCAATTTCTCTCTACCATGTATCAACAAGAAATGATATAAGATTCAACTACAATTGCAGATAAAAAAAAATCTTATTCACATCCCAAAACAAGTAACTCACCTATTCAATCTGATCACTCTTGAAAACCATAAGCATTAACTGAATATTAATATAGAAATTCAATTGCAAGAGATTGAGTTCAACTGCTCTAAGAGATTGAATTACAGGAATGAAAATCAACAATCGTAACAGGAAGAGAAATTGTAAGGATTCGTGGGATGACAACTTAAACTACAGGATGAACAAAGTTGTGTACAACTGTCACATGAATTGCATAAAGAAAGTTTCCTACTCAGTCGACTGTCACTCTGTACCACTTACCAATCTCAAGTGTAATCCTAATTATGCTGCAAATCCACACTTACTACTGCTGCGTACAATTGGAAATATCATCAATAAATATCACACAACAATAAATTCAAAAAGTCCTATTTTAACTCAGCAATCTCTGTGGAAGACGGGCCCAGCCTTCACACAGAGATGCTGGCTGAACAACGCAAAGCTCCTTTAGCTCAGAGGTAACTCTTTATATTAACGAAAGGATGATTACACAAATTGTTTCCACTGCTAATACAATGAATGAATACTCCGTTGTTCAACCCCCTGGGTCGAGACAACTCCCCATATTTATACATGCAGATCATAACATCCGATCCTATTAACGGGAAGCCATGAAGATCTCTGATCTTCAGGCGCCCTAAATAATACTAGCTGTTACAAACGTGGCATAGTAAAGACATAGAAAAATGCGAGAAAGCTGTTGATTGGCCCAGGAGTGGCGATCTTTCCATATCACAATTATACTCGAGCAGCAATAACTAAAGATCTTCAATTATAGCGCATTCTGTTACAGCTGCCTTGTCACAGCTCTATCTAGGATGTTGCATTAGAACCGCGTGCCTTAATTGATGATCAGAGCCCCGAGGATCCTTTTAAGCAGTGAACATCTCTCCTTTCAAGACTTGTTCAGCCCCACCTTCCTACAGTCCACTTATCTCAAACTACCTTCATAAATCATAACATGTTAGCACAATTGAGAGATACACAGCCTTAATTATCACAATCATAAGCATTTATAAGATAAAGCAATGATCAGTCATACCTTGGCAGCTTAAGGGAATAAAGTAAGGACAACAGGTCTGATTAGCATGCTAAATGGTGTAGGACAGGGGAAGAAAAGGTGATCGAGGATGGTTAAAAGGGGCCAATTCTAGGCTCAACAGTCCCTAGTTCTAGGTCATTTATGCTTTTGAAAAATTAATATATATGTACTCATGATAATCTTTATTGCAAGAAGGAAATAACTCCATCACCTTATAAGGATGGGTATAAGTGTAAAGATCGGTTTTAATCCTTTATGTTGTAAGTCACTAAGGGAGTTCAGTTTGTGTGTGTGTTTATCTCTCTTCTGGATAGAGTAACCATTATTTTGAGAGAAGTCTAGTTTCTTTAGGAAGGTTTAAAGAGTCGATCCTTGTGTTAAGGTGAAAATATTCCAAGAATGTCGTCGGATGAAGAAAGTATGTCTTCATATTCCTGATTGGTTTTAAATTGCACTCTATGCGATATGTTGAGAAAATAAAGGCAACAAGGGGGTTGCGGTATGTAAATTATTTTTTTGGATAATTGATACATAGTGCGACTTTTGTTGGTGGACGTAGCCCATGGGTCTGGGTGAACCACGTATATCTCGTCTCTTGTTCTCATCTGTACTTTATGTGTTTTCCCCTTGATATTATGATGGAATTTCTTGTCAATGTAAATGTGTATGTTCAGATTGTTCATGTTGATCATATGGTTGTCATGTAGATGCATCTCTTGATTTAGTCATATGTTCACCAGTAGTGGTGAAGAATTTATTGAAGAGGTCCATGGAAAAGTTGGCATGATATGAGTTCATATGTTGGTTGGCTCATATAGTTATGTGTTGATTGAGATAATATACTATCATCCAATATAGCTTACAGCTGTCATGGTTTCTCTTACCCATAAATGTCTCAAGTGTGATAAAATAGATATTAATTAAAGTGTTAGGTGGTATAGGTTCAACTTAAAACCTTTGCATGAGTAAAACAAGGTTATGAGGGTATTGATCGCAGTAAAGATGTAATTAAATGATTGTGCTTAATATGGACTATTCTTTTTAACTAAAACATCATGCTATACATTGTAAGAGGGCGTACCTTGGTTCTAAATACAACTGAATCCAAATGTGGATTTTAGCTAGTATGAAATTTTCTAAATTCCGTTTAAATACTAATCCAGTGAAATGGGGTATGTTACATATGGTATCAGAGCATTAGGTTACAACACTTGGGCCTAATGAGCTCAACATGCGATAAGTAAGTATGAAGGTTGTTAAGTTTACTTATCAATTATTTTTGTTTCACTTTGGATGCATGGAACTGGAATGGATGAGGGGTAATTTCATTCAAAAGTTCAAACCTCAAAGTTCTCCAAAGGAGTAAAGGTAAGTATTTTCATGATTGTTCTAAGTCAGGTATGTCGAGAGTCTTCCCTTGATACATAGAAGATATAAATACTTACATGGTTGTATAGTATTGTTATGGAAAGTAGTGTAATGTTTAAATGATTTCAGTATATGTACAAAGGGTTATGAAATTTACATTAAGTATGAATTACTTATATTTAGTTTGATTTTATACATTTATGTGAGTGATTTCCTATAATGCATAAAGTAATACTCTAATCACATACTATGTGTAGAAGAAAATGATTTCCTTGCTTACAAGAATGATTCATTAATTATTGAAGCAATCAGTTTTGTTACAAAATGATATAATCAATGTTAGCATGAAAACGCACGTTTTAAGACAGCTATAAAGATCAAACTAGTTGAGGTATGTACAAATGAATACATGACAAGTTTGAAAGAAGCAAAGGAACACTAGGATGTAATTATCTTATAAGAAGGATGCATCGATATAGATTTTTTTTTATGACATTTCGGAATTTTTTGTGAAATCTAATCATTCTATATCATGATTGATTAATTTGGTTAAAAAGAAAGAAAGCATCATAATATTTTATGTTGGATTGATTTGTAATTCTATATCATTCAGTAAGTACTATTCTAAGGAAAAGTAAAGATATGAAAACTTTGGTGAAACTTGTTATTACCTTGATCAAACAAAGATTTTTTAATAGTGTTTCCAAATTGCATAGAGTATCAAGTAAAATGTGCATTATAGTTGTTGGTATTCTATTATGAATTATTAAGAACACTACCTATAAGTTTCAGAATGAAGTACTATTAGTATACTCCAAAGAAGAGAGGGTTTGTTAGAGTAGGTAAGGTTAGTTGTATATTTTTTTACATAGTAGTTGATAATGCTTAATGGTTACGACAGTTTCATGAAAAGATATATCAGGAAATATAGCCTCATAGATGAATATCAATATCAGTTTCAATTTTACGAAAAGTTGGCTAAGATTAATTATACATTCTAATGGTCGAATAGCCTTCGTTCAAGTGAACACTATTCGAATGTTATGTGCACTTTTAGGACCTAATCATAGAGGTTGTCTGGTTTTTAGGTGTTATATTGATCTATAATTTTGATGTATGATTACTCTTTTATTTAATAAGTTTTCGAAGCATCATGTCCTTCTATGTTTAGACTAATATCTTTGTTGTAGTCTGGGAAGAGGAAGAAAAGAATATTAGGTTCATTGTATATGGTTTGAGTAGGTGAACCACTTGAACATCTTCAAAATATAAAGCTACACTTTATTTTTTATATTGCATAGTTGTTACGAAAGTTTCGTGTAAAACATAACCTAAGTAACTGTTATTCTTGAGTATATGAATTCATGTGGCAAGTTGACTTATGTGTTTGACTATTATTTTTATATGAAAAATTGTCATTTTTGTTAAATGATAAGATTTTATTACTTAACCTAATTATGTTCAGTTTAGAACTTCCTATTGTTGTTAATTGTAAGTATAAGCTTAAAAGTTGTATAAATTATATTTGAAGGGGATGATAGCTAAGAGTTGGGGTTAAGTGGTCATATTGTCCCATCGGTCATCAAAGAAAGAATGCTATTTCGGGTTCAAGGCATTGTGTAAGCCTGGTAAGCTAGTTGTACGTAGTAAGAAAGGAGGTTATCCTGAAATCTTAGGAAGTTAAGGAATCTCTTATAAGTTTTATTGTATGCACATGCTTCCTAGGAAATAATGTGCCAAGAAAAAAAAATTTAAAAAAATCAATTTGTATCTTACTCTTGGTGAACCATGTTGTAATAAGGAACCAAAATATGAGGATGTTCATTTCAGATAATTATGTATGGATAATATAATATGAAGGAGACTTTATTGTTATTATTATGCTTAAATAAAGGATTTCCTTGCAAATTTGATTTATGTTATATTAAGTGGTACTAACAAATGAATTGGCATATGGGCAAAATTCTTTGGAACTTGGGGAAAGACATGGACGCGATACAGTATACATGGTAAGCATATGGTAAGATTAATGACTCATGAAGGGATATGATAAAAGAATGAGTTTGAATGGATGAGTAAATAGATGAACCTATTTGATGTTGATATTGCATTGCTATTATGTTGCATGTTGTGGTTAACCAAAACAACAAGAAGAAAAAAATGATTGTTATTTCCTGGACTCAAACAAGAATGTTTGAGGGGAAAAGAATATTCTGAGACTCAAGCAGGAGGCTTGAGGTGGCAAAAATTGACCCAACTCTGCTCTGCTAAAGCAACTTTTCCTGGACTCAAGTAGGAGGCTGGGTAGAAAAGAAATTCCTGGACTCAAGCAAGAAAGCTTGAGGGGAATTGCGGAAGAGTTTTGTGGTATCAATGGCAAAGACCTAGGCACAAAGATTGACATCTAGAGACAGGATGTTGTTTGATGTCTTGAGGAGGAAATTTTTTTGATTAGCAATAAAAAAGGAGAGTAACCTTAAAAATGTAGCCCGTAAGTCCACAGGAATTGGTAACAGAATTTGAGGAAGAATTATGTATTCAGCAGAGGGTTGTTGAAGTTCCAAACTCATGGGAGAGTTTGAGGAACAACAAAGTGTTGTTGAAAGGTTGTTTTATGATATAATAAATATTAATGATTTTTCTTGTAACTAGACTATTGGATACATTTGTGTGTGAATGTTATGAATGCTTGAGTAAGCAGATATTTCCTCGAGGATGAGGATGAGGATGAATGCTAAATGTTAGAAATTTTCTGTTTGAAAATTGCGAAGTATATGATACTAACCTGTGAATGATAAGGTGTTCCAAAAGACTTGTGCTTACCTTATGATTAAAATTGCAAATGGTATAATTAGTTTATGCTAAAGAATATTGTAGGAGCTGCACAATGTACAGGTTGTGATCCGGATCTTGGGGGTTGAGACCCGAAAGACTTGAATGCCGAGAGAGGAAGAGAAGAGATAGCTTCAAAACTGAAGCTAACAATGAACCAGTTGTGAGAAAGACAAAGTAGTGAGATCTCGGTTATGAATAACATAGATGAACAAACCTAGAATATATGCCACATGGAGTGGTGAGGCTCAAAGAGGGTTCTTTTAGCCTCACCTCTCAAACTACACTAAGAAAGACACTTAGAACCAACACCCCAATAATAAATCAATAAAATAAGAGAAATAGAGGATAGAAACCAAATGAGTAACTTGTTATCATGAGAAGGCTTGCTAGGCCTTTATATAGCATTATTACAATGTGTCTTGAGGCCATACCATGGGCCAAAACCATGTGCTACCAAATACTATGGATATGAGAGGGTGGCCTCTCCATTTAATGCTTTTATGATAAATGGGAGAGGGTGGCCTCTCCATTTAATGCTTTTATGGATTATACATCCGAATTTAGACCATATGCCCCCTAAAATTCAGATCATTCCTCCCCCCTTAGAAAATGATGGTCCCCATCATTTCATGCTAAAAAGAGACCCATGATTACAATGTGCTAGTTACCAATGAAGAGAAGGGTTTTGTGTGGTTGACCCATAACCGTGGGTTTTGCGAGGTCCCATAACCATGGGTTTTGCAAGGGTGACCCATAACTATGATGGCAATGGCAAGCTTGATTCTAATGAAGAGAAGAGTTTTGTGTGGTTGACCCATAACCATGGGTTTTGTGTGGTTGACCCATAACCATGGTGGCAATGACAAGCTTGTTTCCACTGAAAAGAAGGGTTTTGTGTGGTTAACCCATAATCGTGGGTTTTGTGTGGTTGAACCACAACCATGATTACAATATATAACTGTGGGTTTTGTGTGGTTGACCCATAACCATGATTACATTAAGATTTTTAAAAAAAATGAAAATTCATGATCTTTGGTGCAGTTGATGTCTTGCTGCAAATCTAGTCATAACTTCTGATGCATGTACTGAAATTGAATTCCATTGAAGACCCATTTGAGATCTCGAAGAGACATTTCCATCCATTAAACATACTTGCTTTGGAATGTCCCATAGATTGAGAAAATGTTTGTTGAAGTTTAAGAGACACGTGCACACTATTTTGCATACATATGTTGCTTCAATCGATGATATCTCTCAAACCAGAAAGCCAAATGGAAAACCACGAAATACCCATTTTAGCTGATAGAAAGAGATTTTTCATGAACTATGGTAGATCCTCTGAGACATTTTGTGGCGTCTGTAGAACGTGTTTAAAGTTGTTGTACGTCCGACCGCATTGTGTACAAACATGTACTACTTCAAACAAACATATCTCACAAACCAGAAAACGAAATGAAATTCCGTGAAATACCCATTTTAGTTGACGGAAATATATTTCCAATGAGATATGGTAGAGACTATGAGACATTCTGTGGAGTCTGTAGCACTTGATTAAAGTTGTTGTACGTCCAGCCGCATTATGCACAAACATGTGCTACTTCAAACAAACATATCTCACAAACCGGGAAAAGAAATGAAATTCCACAAAATACCCATTTGAGATGACAGAGAATCCTTCGAAATGAATTATGATAGACCCTCTGAAACATCTTGTGGAGTCAAGAAAGTCTCTTTAAAGTTTGTTGAAAATGTTGCAAACCAATGGATGTAGTGGATCCATGTATGGATGTGGCATATCTAGATCTATGTATGGATGTAGTGAATCCAGATCCATGTATGGATGTAGTGAATCCATGTATGGATGTAGAAAATCCATATCCATGTATGGATGTAGTAGATCCAAATCCATGTATGTCCCAACAAATAGATTCCGATCATACCGAAAGGAAGTTGGTGATTGCTGCAAATATTTGAAACCCGTATAATGCTTGAAACCCTTGTTCCGATGGAGAGCATACCTGTTCGGATACTACTGATCCGGATCTTGGGGGCTGAGACCCGGAAGACTTGAATGCTGAGAGAGGAGGAGAAGATATAGATTCAAAACTGAAGCTAACAATGAACCAGCTGTGAGAAAGACAAAGTAGTGATATCTGGGCTATGAATAACATAGATGAACAAACATAGAATATATGCCACATGGAGGGGTGAGGCTCAAAGAGGGTTCTTTGAGCCTCACCTCTCAAACCACACTAAGAAAGACACTCATAACCAATACCCCAATAATAACTCAATAAAATAAGAGAAATGGAGGATAGAAACCAAACGAGTAACTTGTTATCATGATAAGGCTTGCTAGGCCTTTATATAGTATTATTACAATGTGTATTGAGGCTATACCATGGGCCAAAACCATGTGCTACCAAATACCATGGATATGAGAGGGTGGCCTCTCCATTTAATGCTTTTATGATAAATGGGAGAGGGTGGCCTCTCCATTTAATGCTTTTATGGCTTATACATCCAAATTTAGACCATATGCCCCCTAAAATTCGGATCATGTTGTGAAAGAAGTGTGAACCATAAAGACTTGTGAAGATCATAAAGATTCAAAGATGAACAAGAAAACCAAAGAAGAGAAGACAAGTAAAGAAGAATCTAGAAGAGTAGGCGATTTGCTAAGAAGTTTGAACACTCAGGTCGGTGTTATTCTAAAGAGGAGGAGTATGTAATACCCCTCCTTTAGCAACCTAATATAAATAAATAATTGTGATGACATGGGGAATATTATAAATATATATGTTTTATATATATATATATTATATTTATATTATACACTGTTTATAGTATGTATAATATATATATATATATATATATGCAAATGTTTAGACATTATGTTGTTATATGATTTTGAAATATCATATGCATGATGGGAAATATCTTAATCTAATAAACAATGAGCGTCAATCCCTGAGAGACACCAACCTCCTTTCGAGGAGCGTTGTTGGCCTACTTGAATAGATAACACCGAGTCATCCCGGTACATAAACACTTGGCACAGTTTTCTCCCGGCATTCATTATTCTCGACTTCCACTTGGAGAAATGGGAATAAGGCAGACTCTCCAAGATGGAGGACTATATTCAGCACTGGGATTTAGATACGTAGGAGGGGGGCAATACAGGGAAGCTTGGAGAGTTTTCACCTCACTTGTATGTTTTCGCATTTTGCCAAGCGTTGGTAACTACTGAAGGAGGAGAAATGGAGATTCGCCATTCTGGTAAAGTTACCATTGAAGCCTTTTGATCTGAGTATTTCGGTGAGATCACTTGAACGACGCAATTTCCACAGTCTGCATTATGATGATTTCCACCTTGCAAGCGATTGATATAGCATGGAAGCCTTTTATTTGGATCTATGTATAGATACAACGCCCAGCGTATTGGGGAGTCTCTGTTTATTACAGAGTTACAACAATTTGTTAATACCTCGGCCTCGATATGGGATTTTGGTGGGAACTAGAGGTAACACCAGTTTGGTAATCGATAGTAGGTGGATAGACCTGTAGAGAAAAGAGAATGTGACCTTTATAACATGGAGGTTGACCTGTAGATGGGAGGAGGATGCGATTTCCATAGCTAAGATTTATTTCAACTCTGCGATGGCACTGGAAAACTATGTAGACAACCGAAATCGATCTCTTCCATTACCATGAACCTCTGCATATGGAGTAAGCCAAAACCTGCAATGAGAAGGTATGCGAATTCGATTTACTGTCTTTTCCAGAATACTTTCATTCTCCAATAAGAATACTTTTAACTAAAGGAATGTGGTTTGGTTGAGGAAAAGCTAGTTAAAGCGTTGTAGTAACCGAGTCAAGCCTAGTTAAAGCGTTGTGATTTATATATATATTTATTGTTTAGCCCAAAGTCGGATCTTTGAATTAATGCGGATGTACACTTTCTTTTAGATCTCTGTGAAAACTGGTTATATATATAGTAACATCTGAACTCTGTCATCATAAACCGATAAGGAAGATCTGTATTTTTTCTATTGCGATTGGGATTACAAATCCTATTATACTGCATGTAGTATGGTCTCAGGAATGCGTTTTGGTTTAGAGCCCTGTTATACTGTACAGAGCATGTCTTGAAAGAAGATGTGATCTGGGTTTAGAATTCTTGTTATACTGCATGTAGTATGGTCTTAGGAATGAGAGCTAGAATCTTTGCTTTTCAACTATAAACTGTCTATGATGTGGTTATAGATTGCCGCCATAATAATAGAGACCGATCCATGTATTAGATTTTGTAATTATGCTGCGATTGCGATTTTACTGTCTATGATTTCAACCAGAATTTTCCTGCAATATGGTTATAGATCGCTGCTATCGAAGGGAGATGGTTCTGGGTATTATTTTTTATAATTATACTCCCAATGTGATAGAGACCGATCTCCATGAATCTTGAAACTCTATTTTTCATTTGAAGTTGTTTAAAATATTTATGCCTTCAGATAGATAGGTTTATCCCTTCTGCGTAGGTTCTTTGTTAAAGTTCTGTCGAAATATTTAATATATTTCTGCCCTCATATCGATGGGTTTATCCCTTGAAGTTATCCCTTTCTTGCGCAGATGACAACGTAGATCCATGTTTAAAAGTTTAGTTTGGAATATTTAACCTCGTAATATTAGAGTAATTATAATGATATTATGACCTATGTTGGAAAAGACTATCGTGGGAAAGGTCCCTAGCTATAGGTCATTTATGCTTTTGAAAAATTAATATATATGTACTCACGATTATCTTTATTGCAAGAAGGAAATAACTCCATCACCTTATAAGGATGGGTATAAGTGTAAAGATGGGTTTTAATCCTTTATGTTGTAAGTCAGTAAGGGAGTTCGGTTTGTCTGTGTGTTTATCTCTCTTGTGGATAGAGTAACCATTATTTTGAGAGAAGTCTAGTTTTGTTTAGGAAGGTTTAAAGAGTCGATCCTTGTGTTAAGGTGAAAATATTCCAAGAATGTCGTCGGATGAAGAAAGTATGTCTTCATATTCCTTATTGGTTGTAAATTGCACTCTATGCGAGATGCTAAGAAAAGAAAGGAAACAAGGGGGTCGCGGTATGTAAATTATTTTTTTGGATAATTGATAAATAGTGCGACTTTTGTTGGTGGACATAGCCCACGGGTCTGGGCGAACCACATATATCTCGTCTCTTGTTCTCATGTGTACTTTATGTGTTTTTCCCTTTATATTATGATGGAATTTCTTGTCAATGTAAATGTGTATGTTCAGATTGTTCATGTTGATCATATGGTAGTCATGTAAATGCATCTCTTGCTTTAGTCATATGTTAAACAATAATGGTGAAGAATTTATTGAAGAGGTCCATGGCAAAGTTGGCATGATATGAGTTCATATGTTGGTTGGCTCATATGGTTATGTGTTGATTGAGACAATATACTATCATCAAATATAGCTTACAGCTGCCATGGTTTCTCTTACCCATAAATGTCTCAAGCGTGATAAAATAGATATTAATTAAAGTGTTAGGTGGTATAGGTTTGACTTAAAACCTTTGCATGAGTAAAACAGGCTTATGAGGGTATTGATCACAGTAAAGATGTAATTAAATGATTATGCTTATGGACTATTCTTTTTAACTAAAACATCATGCTATACATTGTAAGAGGGCATACCTTGGTCCTAAATACAACTGAATCGAAATGTGGATTTTAGCTAGTATGAAATTTTCTAAATTCTGTTTAAATACTAATCCAGTGAAATGGGGTATGTTACAATTTCGACGATGATTCCACTGTAATGAACGCCGATGTACAAAATGAGAAAGGGTGCAATGGTGGTAGAGAAAATGTGAGGATGGTGAGGGAACATAACCATGCTCCTAGTCGAAGAGGCAGTTCTCACTACAAGGAAAAGGCCTTGTAGCAGAGTTTATAGCAAGGGTTTTTAGTGTTACAAGATTGGTCAAAATTTTCAAAAAAACCTCCGCATAACCTCCTCCAATGGTATCATATGTTTTATCTGAGGATTTTATGGAAATTTATTATAACTAAAAAATATCGGTGCCCAGAGGCTTTAGCATAGGTTTTTTACTAGTGCACTTCTTCCAAAGATGCATTGGTGCACTTTTTCCAAAGATGCACTAGTGCGATTTTAAAAAAGATGCACCAGTTCATTTCTGACAAAGATTCACCAGTGCGCTTCTGATACAGATGCACCAGAGTGTTTATACAAAAGATGCATCAGTGTGCTTATACCAAAGATGCATCAATGCACCTTCACCAAAGAGGAGAACCGATGTTTTTTGGGTCAAAACCATAGTACTGCACATTTGTAATGGATCACCAATGCACCTACAGTAAAGAAGCATACATACACTTATACCAAATATGAACATCGATGCACCTTAATCAACAGTGAGCATTGGTTGTCCCATACCAAAAAGGAGCACTGATGAAAAAAAACATTTTTTTGTGTACAGAAACCTTCAGAACATGCAAATAAAGGGAGGTGATTTAAAAATACGTGAAAATTTATTAAAATGTAGTGATATAATAACTTTGATTTTGAAAATTCAAAGTATTAGTTCATACCCTTGTTTATTAATGAATCCCTTATTTACAATTTAAAAATGAAATGCTTGCCTAATATTAAAAAAATATATATTTTTATTATTTGAAATATAATTTTATAGTTAAAAGCATATGGAATAAGACATTATCAATAAACACAAAACTAATATTATAAAAATGTATAATCATTAATATTGAAATGTTAAGCATTACAATTTAAAGTCCTGGAGCACTGGTGCGCCTACAGTAAAGAAGCATCGATACACTTATACAAAATATGAGAACTAGTGAACCATAACCAACAATGAGCATCGTTGTGCCCATACAAAATAGGAGCATTAAAAACAAAAAACAATATATTGTGTACAGAAACCTTGTAAACATGTACAAATAAAGGGAGGTGATTTAATAAATACAAGATTATTAAAATGCAGTGATATAATAACTTTGTTTTTTAATATTCCAAGTATCAGTTCTTACTGTTGTTTATTAATGAATCTCTTATGTGAAATTTAAAAAAGAAATACTTGATAAATATTAAGAAAAAATTATAATTTTGATTGTTTGAAATAAAAAATTATAGTTAAAAGCATATGAAATAAGACATTATCTTGATAAAAATTAAAATAATATTATGAAAATGTTTAATAATTAATATTTAAATGTTAAGCATTACAATTTATAGTAATGGTGATGGAACCATCCATACAAAACCATGATGAGTGTCAAACCACTCCATTTACCACTTAATGAGTGGATCTCTTGTAATTACAAAACCACTCAATTGTTACATGAAAATTATTTGATAAGAACTCTCCAAAAGCACTCATCCACTAGATATAATATGCTTAACATGGAGAAACAATTCTCTCAGACCAAAGAAGAGCACTAGTGTTCCCACACCTTAAAACAGGACCATCGGTGCACTTAAACAAAAAATGAGCATGGGTGCGCCTTAATCAAAGAGATGCATTGGTGCACTTCCACCAAAGATGCGTCAGTGCGCTTTCTGTCAAAGACTCACAGGTGTGATTTTGACAAAGATGCATCGGTGTGCTTCTTCCAAAGAGAAGCACCGAGAATATAAAGTAGATTATCATCAACATAAAATAGTTTTTCGCAGGTACAGAAGCCTTGTTAACCTGCAAATAAGTGAAGGTGAAAATATAATGTAAAAGCTAAATTAAAAAAAAAACAAGCTTTGGGCTACTTTGATGATGCGTCTCAAAGAGTCCCAAAAACCAGTGTTAAGTCTAGTTTATTTATAAATCAAGAACATTACTTAAAGCTAAAATTTATAATTCGCTAAGTACAAGCAACATAGTTGAAATAGTTGTTATGTGGCTTTTATTAAAGATAACAATAGATTAAGGAGTAAAAAAATTATAAATGTTCGGTGACTCAAAATCAATGGAGAATTGAATTAAAATGAAATGTAGAAGTAATTATACTATTTAAACCTTTCATGTTGCACTAGGTCAAAGAGAGTTATGGTACTTTTTTCATTCATATTTAAAAATAAGTAAATACTATGATTAATGCCTAAATATTATATGAAAATATAAATTAAGTAAATAAACAATATAAAAACAAATTTTTTAAATAATAGTAAAGTACATATTATAACTTCCCTTTAAAATATTATTTTCTTATAAAAGTTATAGCTTAAGTGTTATATGTAAACATTTTTTTCAAAAAATTGATGAGAAAAAACTTACAATGTCAAAGAAGTATAAGTTAGAGAAATAAACAATCTAAAACGAATTTTTTCAAATATTTTTTAAATGGAAAAATATATATTTCAATTTTATATATATTATAAAATTAATTTTTTCAATTTTTTCTTATTTAAATTATAATAATTTTTTAATTTTTTTAATATATAAATAAAATTCTAAAGCAAATCAAGTAGTTTCTTACATCTTTTTTTGAAGTCTTAATCCGTGAGATGTAGAACAATTGGTGGCGGGGTATGGTTAAGATGTCCCCTAAGCAGAAAGGTCGCCGGTTCTAATCCCACGGATACCAAAAAATCCAACCATGTTAAGGGTTGGTGCGGTCCAGGCCGGGTGCGATCTCTTGGTGATTTTGACAGCTTAGATGCCCCTGGTTCGTGGTAACTTAGCCAAAGACAAACTTGCTAATCAAAGAGGTTCCACCACTTTTCCAGCAAACAAAAAAAGTCCTATAAATCAAAATTTATATAAGTAGACATTAACTATCATCATCATATAATGATAATTTATTTATTTTCAATTTATATATATTTCACCATATTTTAACTATTATTATTTATTATTTTCAACTATATCCTTTCTTTACCTTATATTTAATAATGTAGATTCATTTATTTTGTATTTAGCTAGATTCCATGTTAATCAAATGTTTTAAGGGAAACTTTTTAGGGGCTAAATTTCATAATTGGCTATTTTTGGGGTTTTTTTTCAAAAAATAAATTCATTATTTGGTCATTTTTAGTCTCTAATATCGCTTATATTTACATAAATTTTGTTTTTATCGTAATATTCGCAAAAATGTTACAAGTTTAGTAAATTGTATGTTTCATATTTAATATTTGCCTACCAATCTATATATATGTTTTTTTCAATCCAAAATAATCACCTAGAATTCTAAACTTAAGTATACTTTTATAATCCTTAAAAAACACAGTGCTTGTAATCCATGTTAGTATTTTCATTTTTATTAGATTCCCAAAGTATAATGATTTCCCGGTAAGAGTCACAGGTCTCCAATATTAGGGTATCTAAATATCCATTCCCAATTTCTCAAAGGAGGAGAACATGAATTCCATAAAAAAATGCTTGGTTCTTTCTTCTACCACAAAGCATAGAGAAAATCTATAAGGCGCTTGAATCCCTAATTTATATAGATTTCCAATGGTTAAGAATTTATTATGGTCCAAACTATACACAATTAATCAAATTTTTTGGGTGATAATCCCCTCCCCAAATTCGTTACCATACCATCGAAGCCATTGGAATATATTATGTGGATAAACTATTGGGATAATCACAATTCAAGGTGTAGTTACTGCTATCTAGTCCCCATCCTCATGACTCCTTAGTGGATGCATCCATAGGTGTATTGTCTTTCACCCTTAAGTGGACCTACATTGGAATTGAGCCTTCATTGCCTTTGGAGGATGCAATTGCTTAAAGCCATTCCACCCACTTGATATCTTTCTCTCTCAAAATAGTAATTTAAAGAGAGATGTAATTCCTTTATTTTTCATCCAAGCTTTTGTCATTGCTAGAGAAGAGTCCTAGATAAAGGGAGGTCAACCCATGATTATTTCTTCCCAAAATGCGTATGTGTTTCCCATCACCAGGAACCCATGATAATTGACCTTAAATAGTTGGAACACATAATTTACATAATCTTCATATGGAAGCCATTTATGGCCAACAAGGGATCATTCAAGATCTAAATCCATCTTACCACCACTTTGAATAGCTTGATATGTATATCCCCAATATCTTGGCACCTAATTCTTGATTCATTCTCACAAGGTTTCTTATAGATAATACCCCATTGTCATAAGGAACTCTTAATATACTACAATTCACCAAATGATACCTTTTTTTATTGGCCTTTCCCTCTTTCCAAATAAATACTATGGTTATTTTTCCAATCATTTTTCACTACAAGTAGTAATTTTTTTCTTGATGTTATGAATATTTGACATCCAATTTTTAGTTTTGAGATGGCTGAGCATGATTGGGATTCCTAGGTGCTTGAAGGTATTCCAATAATATTGTAAAGAGAATCCAACGATCCTAGCAAATCGATGCATCATCTAGTGTTCAACATCTACTATAAACATGTCTTTTATATTTAGTGACATGTCCTTCTAAAGATCCAAATATTTATTGAAAAAATACTTAAAACTTAGGGTTATAATCTTTTATATTTAGTGACATGTCCTTCTAAAGATCCAAATATTTATTTAAAAAATACTTAAATCTTAGGGTTTTAATCTTTGAGGCTCCCCCTAAAAAAGAGTTCCGTCTACAAGTTGGGCACGGTTAATTGCTTTAACACCCCAAACAATTTTCACTCCTTTACTCATAGATTGCCCATAGACAATAAAAAAATATTGTTGATCAAGGGAATGAACATCCATTTGAATAAAGAGAGGATAATTTTGTTCCTCCTATGGTTCAAACTCTATTAGAAAAAGACACTCATAATGTATGATTATTAATGATTTGAAAGTATGAATAAGTGCTCACCATCTGAGATTTTCAACACCTATAAGTAAGAGTAGAGTGAATTTTACATGACTTTGTTAAGAAGCTAATAAGATATTGAAGGTTTGAAGGGCCAAATCTAAAGTGGGGCCTCTATTTCAATTTTTTTAGAGATTTATTCGGATGGAATTTATTCCATCACTCCCTGAGTCCTTATACTTAGAGATGAGGGAGTTATTTTTTTACTCTAACAATGAATCCATGAAGGCTTCCTACAATGAGACTTAAGAGCCTAGCTACATGTGGGATACGCATTCTTCAAATTAGAATAATGTAATATTGAAATAAAGAATACATTTCAATGTATGAAGCTTGAGTACATTTTTTAAAGATAGAAGAATTTAATCCTAACGAAGAGTTTTCCTTTTGAAATCCCCTGAAGCCCAATGTGTGGGTGAGATTTGATTTGATGTTTGAACATGTTAAAGACAAAGTTGAAAATATGTCAAATCAACTTCAGTTCTCTTTAACCCAAAAGGGAAATCTGTGAGTAAATTTGTATTCATTCCCATCATTAGCTTGCTTAAAAAATTGCCGTTCTTAAAAATACCATCTCTAAAGATGTTTGAATTTTGGCCCTCCAATATCTAAGATAAGAAGGCACCCACCTCACTAAATTCTTACAAGATACCATGGGCTATCATATTTCCCAAATTAGAAAATCCTTTTACTATGTTCTCCTCTCAAATACCAAAACCAAAACTCCCCATTCAACTCCTCCATCCCAAGCTCAAATTTATCTTCCTTACATTCAAGGTACTAACCATATCTCCAAGATTTAATCCAAAAAGAATATCAAAACTTTATTTAAGCCTCACAAGATGAACAATTATTCAAATGTATCAAAGATAAGACAAACCTGCTCCATTGACAAAGTGTTTACAAAATTCTATGTTCTTAGGGAAACTCTTACATCGGCCAAATCGACTAATCTATCCAAACCTACCTAAAGAACACATAATTGATACCCTTCTCAATCACTCGAACAAATAAGCAATTACTAAGCATTCTAATAACACTAAGCATCTCATTTGTTTTTTGTCACACAAAATTTCTAGATTCTCCTAATTATTCAATATGTAGCACCATAGGTGCCCTAAAAATTGAAAAACATTATAATAATTTTAATCGCATTTAGATGAATAAAACTTAGCCATTCCTACAAGCCCATTGTTCATAGTCTTCATAATTAATATGCTTTATTAAGTTTTTCATTCTCTATATTTCTCTTTTAACGATGTATTCTATTTATATTTTAACCCCCTTTCCATTCCCTATTTTTTTTAATTTATATTTTCTTTAATTTTAATGATTTCTAATTTCTCCTTTTCTTTTTATAATAATTTATCTTTATCTACACTAATCTGCATTGCTTGCCCTCACTATGACTATTACTCATTTCTTCAAAAAAAAAAAAAAAATTAACCCAATTCTATTTCACTTCATTTTAAATTTAATTATCTAATTTTAAATATTTAAATATTTTTTCATTTTTTATATAACAATACATTAATATGACTAATACATAATCGCTTATTTCCTAATAATATATAAAACCTTTTAATCAAATTATAATCATAATCTAATTTAGCATGTTATCCTTTAATTATCCCTTATTTCCATTCGTATATATCTATGTAAGTTAATTGAGTATA
Organism: Larix kaempferi; assembly: GCA_027924585.1. NCBI lineage: Eukaryota > Viridiplantae > Streptophyta > Pinopsida > Pinales > Pinaceae > Larix > Larix kaempferi. Next base: position 5,287,899 of record BSBM01000406.1, read on the forward strand.
ACTTAGATGACTACGAAGAGATTCAATGTGTGTATATATACATTTATATATTTGACAAAGTTTTTAGGGTTCTTCTTTGCTTTGTTGCTATATGTAAACAAAATGGTTTTTTAAGATGCATTTTTTTAAAAATAAAAAAATAAAAATTTAAAAGAGCTTTATATTGATTTTGAACAAGCTTTGGGTTCCTTTGATGATAACTTTTAAGGAGTCCTAAGTCTTTGCATTGTACAAATAATATAAAATAATATAGTTGAATTATTTGTTATGTGATTTTTATCAATAATAATAACAGATTAAGAATACTAAGAATACAAATATATAAATATTTGGTGACTCAAATTTAATAGTAAATTGAATTAAAATGAAATAAAAAATTGATTATACTACTTAAATCTTTTAAGTTATATTAAGTTTACATTTTTTTCTCTCATATATAAAGATAAGTAAATGCTATGGCTCATTAACTATAAAGAAAACGTTATCTAATTTGTACAAAAAACACTCAATAAAGTAAATAGTTATAACCTAAGTGTTACATGAAAACAATTTTTTAAATAATAGTAAAATACCTATTATAATTTCTCTTTAAAATATGATTATGATTTTTTAAAGTTATAGGCTAAGTATTCTTTTAAAGTTATAGCGTAAGTAAATTATATGTTGACAGATTTATTTTTAAATGAGAAAAAACTTACAATGTCACAATCTGATAAATTAGATAAAAATAATAATTTAAAAAAAAAATAAAATATATTTTTTAATTTTACTTTAAAATATGAATTATTATTATTATTATTATTTAATTTTTGTTACAATATGAATTTGTATAACTTTTTATTCATTGAAATTATAGTCATGTAAGAACGTTATTCCTTTTAAGTTTCTTAAACTCTAAAACAAAGGTCAAATAATTTTTTTATTTTTCATCTTTTAAATTTCATATACTAAAATTAATGTAAAATCATCATATAATGTAATTTACTTATTTTCAATTTATATATATTTTACTACATTTTAAGTATCTTATTTTTTTATTTTTCATCTTTTAAATTTCATATACTAAAATTAATGTAAAATCATCATATAATGTAATTTACTTATTTTCAATTTATATATATTTTACTACATTTTAAGTATCTTATATGTTATTATTTATTAGATGTATAAATTATATTTATACAGGCGTTTTTTTAATTCATGTATGCAAGCAAGTAGCATTGAATACTATAATCATATTTTTTATATTTTTATTATAAAAATATGAGTTTTTTTCCATAAAAATATATATATATGTCTTAGTTAAATCATTAAAGAGTTGTAAAAGAGATAACTTTATAGAATAATAATATAATAATATTATAAATGTTATTATATATAAATTTAAAGAGTTTTCATTAGAGATGGTAGAAACAAATTCAACACCATCAAAAACCTCTCAAGCACTCAAAATTTCAGATTTCAAAATTGTAACAAGGATCAATTTCTATTAAAATTTTAAAAATCATATATGAAAAATCAAATTTTTATGTTTGAAATTATAAAACTTATAAACCAAACTAACTATAATTATGCTATAGTTGCTTTTTTATCTCTCAATTTTTAATTTTGTTACTGCTTTTTGCTTTTTTATCTCTCAATTTTTAATTTTGTTACTGATTTTTATTGTAATCTTGAAAGATACCTAAATAGTATGTGTTGTACGAGAATATACTTGGCACTCAGTGTTGTTTTGGACTATCCAACCATGGCTAGATACGAAAACCCTAGATTGAAAAAACAAAATTTGAAAATGTCCTTTATATCTTTAGTTCACACTAAATAGTTTTAGGTTAAAAAATTAAATTAAACTATAAACTATTAATAAAAATAGAAATTAAATTAATTTAATGAGAATCTTATCGCGAAATTTCAATAAATATCATTTACACTTGACATATTGTACGTTGCCAAAGAGTAAAATAGTGAAACTTAATTCAAATTTATTAAGCATACGCGTGGCACGCGCAATTAAACGCAAGCCCCATAAAAACCAGCGTATTCCGACCCGTTCGTTTCGTCTTCCATTTTCAAATTCCGATTTTCTGACCCATCGTGTGAAGGGTTTCCGGAGTGATTAACTCTTGTTTAGTTAGGGTTTTTTTTCACTTTAAATATAATTTTGGCGGAGGAAATAAATCCGTAACTCAGAAACGGAAGGAGAAGGTGGTCAAGCTGATTTTGCTAGCCGCGGAAGAATAAGCGCGAGGAGAAGAAGGAAGGAAGCAGAACCTGCATCGCTAATGGCCTCGCTTCCACATATGTCTGCGGTAGACGCCTCTGAGAGCTTTGACAAGCAAGCCCTTCTCCAAATCCACGACTCAACCCGTCAACGAATGGAGAGCTTATCAGCAAACACTTTTCAAACACACTTGTCCTTCAGAGACCTCATTGGCAGCAACGGCGCAGCTTCTTCGGTTCCGCTCGAAAGACTGAACCCCATTTCCTTAAACCAGTTGCAGGTTGGGCAAGTCCACCGCGGCCGGGTGCTCTACGGTACTCTCTGCGCTGAGGCCTTCAGGATTAGCGCTATCATGACTATGCTTGAGGACGATAATGGCCTTGCCGTCAGGCTGGCAATTTACAATGCGGCTCATTCGCAGACGGACATCAAGAGGCTTTACCCCAAGGGAGCCAAGTTGGCCATCAGGGACCCCTATTTTAAGCGCGGCCTCGACGGTACCCTCGCCATCCGTATCGACAACCCTGCCAACGTCGAGATGCACGTGACAGAGAGCCTGGAGGATGTGGATGTGGAAGATGTGAGGAAGAAGGGCAACAACTTCTTCAGAGAGAAACAATGGGACGCAGCGGCCGAGCATTATACCAAATGCATCGACGCTGCTCTGCTTCAGCTCTCCTCTAATGACACTAATAATATCAACACCTGCCTTCTGTACGCGTATTCCAACCGGGCGGAAACAAGGCTTCAGGTCCAGGAATTTGAGCTGGCGGTGGACGATTGCAATAAAGCCCTTGAGGTCGATTCCGGCAACCTCAAAGCTCTCTATAGAAAAGGCCGGGCTCTGGTCGGCCTGAGGCAGTATGCGGCAGCATGCGAATGTTTGGAGAAAGCCGACAATACAGGCCGCGGCCAAAACCAATTAATACAAGACACCCTTCGTCAGGCTAAGGCTTTGTACACCCAGAGCCGCAGTGGCAATTATGACATCAAGTTCGAGTCCCTGCTCGGTTTCGGACCGCCTCCGGAGGTCGCCGATTTCGTTGGCCCCGTGGAGATCAAAATGACCGAAGACGGCCGCGGTCGGGGGCTTTACGCCACCCGAGAAATAAGCATCGGGCAACGTTTGCTGGTAAGCAATTCCGTCGCAGTTGCTTACGAATACAACGACCGTAGCGCCCCTCCAGCTGGGATCAATGTGGATCACCGTGGAAACATTAACCTGGCGTTACAAGAAGATCTTGTTGCCGCCGTAGTCAGTGCCGCCAGGAAATCTCAGAGATTGCTGCAGCAGCTTTATAGTTTAGTCGACTACGCGCATGTCAGCCTGGATGTACCAGCCGTTGATCTGTTTAAGACGGAGGGCCAAATGTCTCTAAGCCAAGAAGCGGGAAAAGAAAAATTGCTAGCAGTTGACGTTAACCGTATACGGGATATTATAAGCCGAAACTCTTTCGGTGGACCCGAAGAGACATTCGCTTCAAAATCGAAAATATATGAAGCCAAACTTGTTCACCGAGGCCAGAATTTTAGCGGTCTCTGGCTGCTGCCGTCCTTCATCAACCATTCCTGCCTGCCGAACTCGAACAGTATGGCAGTAGGAAACGCTATGTTTATTCATGCCTCTAAGCCCATCGATCGAGGAGAAGAGATCACTATTTCCTATTTCGATACCCTCGTCCCCTTGCCGCAGCGCCAAGCGAGGTCCGAAAGCTGGGATTTCAAGTGCAAGTGCAGGAGATGCATTCTGGAGCTTTCTGTGAAGGCAGCTTTGAAACATATAACCTCACGGTTCCAGCAGTTGCATAACAAGGCCTTGGAGGAAATCAATACTGCAAGGTCAAGGTCGCAAGAGCATTTCAACCGGAATCTTCCAACATGCGCAGAATTTGCTAAGCTTTTTGTTGAGGCAGAGGAGATTCTCAGGAGCTCCGCGTTGTTGAAAACGGAAGAAGAAAGAAATTGGATTCGTGCATCATTTGTGTCTGCGTATCTTGCAGGAACACAATCGAGAGACTTCTCGCCCACAACGTTGACGGACTGCGTTCCTTCCAGAGAAGAAGTTATGGATGCCATTCAAAATACTGTGCCCGGGGACACTCGAACCCTGGTCATGGTAGCCCAGCAGTTAAAAAATGCCAACCGTGTAATGGAGAATGAAAGAAGACGAAATGCATCAGAGAAGGCGAGGGAGGCATGCATAAGAGTCTTTGGCAGGCACAGTGAAGATGTTATCAAAGCGCTCATCTTACAGCATTCAAACTGCCATTTATTTTAGTAAGAGAACAACTTCCCTTGTGGTGACAAGAGTGCCATACCTTATATATAATAAAATAATCTTTTGATTGTTATGGTGTAATTGTCTGTCATTACTGTTATTTCATATGGATATTACGATATATATTGAAATTGCATTAGGTGTGGTTGTTGTGAAAATATGTCCCGCTTGCAGGTGTAGTCCTCCCTATCATGGTCATGTGTAGTCCTCCCTATCATGGTCAAGAATCCTCCTTGTTAGTGAATCCCATGACTAACCGTGAATACATTCACGAAACACAAGCTTGAATGCAGAGTTTAGTGAATCCCATGACTAACGGTGAATGTATATTCAGGAAAGCACAAAGAAGCTCAAACACAGGTGGGAGCTGGTTTGACTTAAAGCTGGTTTCGGATAAACCAACTTAGATTAGATCTGATAAACAACTTAGATGTATTTTAACCCAGTTATAAGGTTTGAGAGGGATTTAAAATACTCCATATTTATTCAGCTTTGATACTGATTCTATTCTATAAGGTCTATTTTATTTTTGAATTTGTTACTGATAGGACTACAGGCCGTTCAAAAGGATATGGATTTGCAATAAAGGCCGTTCAAAAGGATATATTGGATTTGTAATGTTTGGGGATGAGAATAAATTCAGGCTATGACACAGACGAAGGGAATGTTTTGTTCCTCCAGACTTATGCGAATAAGTCCTGCCACAAAAAAAAAGACTGCAGGTTATCAACAATCATATCCTAAAATGGTGCAATCGGCCTCAGATAATGATCCAAATAATACAACCCCATTTGTTGGTGGCTTAGACCCCACTGTGACATACGAAATGTTTATGCAAGCATTTGGTCAGTTTGGTAATGCTGTGTATGTCAAGGTATGTGTGGGTAAGCGTTGTGGATTTGTCAAGTTTAGCCAGAGGGCATGTGCAAAGGTAGCATTGCAAATGGTACAGGGACAGTTCTTGGTGAGCGACCAATTAGGTTTTATTAAGGAATAAGTCCTGCAAACAAACAGGTGCAGCCTACAAGGTGGGTTCAAACCTAACAACCAGATCTAGATAAATGGACTGGTGCATATTATGGTAATATACAAAGATACAATGCTATGCCACACAACTTCAAGATTCAAGATTCAAATATGTGCAGTTATATTCCAAATGCAAATTATCAATAACAGTAATTAATATATAATTAAAGCATCATAAACTATTCAAACTTATTTGTATAAAATTTTAAAGATTAATATGAAGCATCATAAATGTTTCAAACTTATTTGTATGAGATTTTAAATATTATATTTTTGGTTTTTAATTATAAGATTATATTAAAACCCAAAAATATAATGTTTAAAATCTTAATGATGCTTTTAATTTGTTGACAGTTTGCATTTGGGGTATAGCCGTACATATTTAAAGCTTGAGGTTGAGGTTGTGTGGCATAACCATAACCAACATTATATCTTTGTATATCATTATAATATACACCATTATATACCATTATATTGCATTAGATATGGTTGTTTGGTTTGAACCCACCTTATAAGGTATACTTGTTTGTTTGCAGGACTTATTCTCCAAAATAAATCCTAATTGGTTGCTCACCAAGGACTTTACCCTAATATTTGCAATGCTATCTTTGCAGATGCCCTGTTGCTAAATCTGGCAAATCCACAACGCTTATTCACATTTACCTTGACATGCACAACGTCACCAAACTGAGCAAATGTTTGCTTCGACATTTCATATATCACAGTGGAGTCTAAACCACCCACAAATAGGGTTGTCTTATTTGGATCATTTAGAGAGGCTACCACGTTAGGATATCCTGTAGTCTTGTTTCTTGTGGCGGTACTTATTTGCACATGTCTGGGGGAACAGAACAATCCATTAATCTTGTCATAGCCCGAATTCACTTATAGAATATAATTAGTATCAAAGCTGGTTAAAGCTTTGTTACATTTGCTTCTTGTCAAGTTTCTTCTTTCATAGCCCGAATTCCTTCCTATATGGTGTCTTCTTTCTTAATGGTTTGTCAACCTCTGAAATCAAAATAAAATAAAGGAAAGTTGGTTTATTTCTTTTTTTTTCCATAAGAAAAATAAATCTTTGCTATTCATAATTTTGGAAAAGTTGGTTTATTTCTTTATTTAATGATTGAATCATTGAGCTAAATTACTAAATAAAGTGGGAAATTTAAAAAACACTATTATTACTCAATGTCTTCTTTCTTAATGGTTTGTCAACCTCTGAAATCAAAATAAAGGAAAGTTGGTTTATTTCTTTTTTTTTCCATAAGAAAAATAAATCTTTGCTATTCATAATTTTGAAAAAGTTGGTTTATTTCTTTATTCAATGATTGAATCATTGAGTTAAATTACCAGATAAAGTGGGAAATTTAAAAGGCACTATTATTACTCCATGACATTGATCCGCTTGCTCATGTGTATTTTTTTTGGTAGAATGGCTTACACCACAATATACTAATTTAATGGTGTTGGGAGTTTGTCAGGTTCAATTCTGTTTGACATTATGAATGTTAATAGGATGTGGGTTAACATCATCCTTTTCTTTGTCCAAGTATCTCTGAATGATCATAAAGTTTTACCATTAATATTAGATAATGGACTTTGAAATTCAAATGTTAACTTTTGATTTCGAAAGTCAAAGTTCATTCATGATTATGATTATATGAGTATGGATATTTTAAAAAAAAATGAAAAGAGAAGTTCAGGTAATTCTATTTACTTTTATGTAAATATGTTTATTTATTTGTTGTTCCTCTTAATATTTTCGTGGTAGGTGCATGAGCATAAGAGTAACTATGTTTATGTATTTGTTATGTCTTCTTAATATTTTGTGGTAAGTGCATGGAAATTTATTTATGATAAAAAAAGATGTTGATATTATTGGTAAAAGGGATGCAATCTTTTGACATAAAATCTACTATGACCATAAATTAATTAAAACTTGAATAGCACATATAGAGACAAAGAAGCTATGTCCATCACCATGATAGTGACAAATTACATAATTTCATAAATCAAAGATGCTTTCGAAGTTGGTGAACCTTTTAGGTGCAATCAAAGTTTTACAACACCTACTCACATTATAGAAAACAATAAGGTGCTCAAACTAGATTTGACAACTCCAAACTTGTCCACATAAAAATGATTTTGGTCCCACCACAATATGATCAGTACTATCTAACTCTACTAAAAAGATAGTTCCACATGTTTTTGTCAGGCGAATAGCAACTGCAAATGGTTTGTCTCATTAGTTTATGATCTTTTAGGTGCAATCAAAGTTTTACAAAATCTGTTGAGCTTATAGAAAATGATAACGTGCTCATGTTTACAAAAACTAGATTTGACAACTCCAAACTTGTCCACGTATTTGACAAGTAGGCGAGATAACAATTTCACATGTGTATTCTTGTCTGCAAAAATTGCGTGCGATTTATAACTCATGAGTTGGAAATCATACTCACGATGATGTTTTTTTAAAACTGATTTTGGTACCACCACAATATCATTACTATCAAACTCTACTAAAAACACAATTCCACATGTTTTTGTCGGGCGAATAGCAACTACAAATGGTTTGTCTTGAATTAGTTTATGATTGACAGAGCACCCAAGACAAGTTATCAACACTGAGTATTGTGAGAGTGGGAAACGTACATAATAGAACAAGAATATCAACTTGAGAAAAAAGAATCCTTATGAAATCATCCAAGAAATTAGAGAAAACGCTTAGACATGGTGAATTGGAGGCATGCTTCAATTCCAATGGAATTTGGTGGAACTTTTAGGTGCAATCGAAGCTTTACAAAACTCGCTCATGTTATAAAAAATGACAGTGCGCTTGTTTTTACAACTAGATCTCGGCAACTCTAAACCTATCCATGTACCTGACAAGTAGGCTAGCGCACACAATATTGTTTTTTAAAATGCTTTTGGTCCCACCACAACATCATTGCTATCTAATTCTACTATAAAACATTGTTCTACAATTTTTTACGGGTATACAACATTTGTAAGTGTTTGTCTCGTTAGTTTATGATTGATAGAACACCAAAACAAGTTATCACTATCAATTATTGTGACAATGGGAAATATATGTAATAGAATAAGAATCATCAAGAAAAATGAAGCCTCATGAATTCATCCAAAAAATTAGACAAAAATCAAGGGAAGACATGGTGAATCGAAGACATGCTTCAATTCCAATCACAGTAGATGAAACACGTCTTTTAACCAATTTATGACAGGATAAGTATAAAAATTCAACAGTGGAGCCCTCATTTTCAACAACAATGAATGAAAATGCTCCTCATGGCCCTAGTAAAAAAGTAAAGCGTAGGTGCTCATCAAAGATGTTGCAATTTCGACATCACGTAATTTTTCCATACAAATACACCATCATTTGAAAATCACGTGGATGAGGAAAAACAAGCACTTTTGTACTATAGTGGCCCATGAAAATCATGAAACTTTAGATTTAAATCATGTAGAGCATTTTAGTGAAGAATTTTGGTCCAACCAACATTTGAACAAGTGTGTGTTTTTTTTTATCACACATGAGGATGTCAAGCTGCCTCCATCTAGCTACCAGTAAAGGGATAAACAACCACAATCTCATGGTATCCCAACAGTTAAAAGAATCCAACCGTTCTATGTTACTAGCTCCATTACCCCAGTGTGTAAGATCCATGGATCCACAGATCCGATACGTATTCGGATCCAATATGCCTAGGATCCATCATGGAAACAAATCTCGTGCAAAAGGAAATGTGTCTTGGTCCCATGAAATAGATCATGTGAAAAATCAAACAATTCCTTAAATTTTCAAATGGATCCCGAAACTTCCAATGCTTCTATGACCCATTGACCCCCCCCAAAAAAATGTTTTTTAATGAAAAATTAAAAAAACCCTAAACACCTAATGGCTAAAAGAGTAAACCCTATTCCTACTCAAGGTTTGATCCATCCTTATGTAAATATCTGCTCTTGAACTCTGATATATCAATATCAAGGTCCGCTCTCAATGTTTTTATTTGATTTATATTTATGGTTACAATCTATTGTCAAGGGCTAATCTATCTTTATGTTATATATAGTTGCTCACTTCATCTACACGGTTATGTAGTATTTCCATAACCTTCAAGAAAACTACTTTATTCCCTATTGATAGGGACATGTGGATGTGGCTCACAAAAACACCGTTATGCCTTGGTTCAAGTTCATGCTCAAATAATTTTAAAAATTATCAATATCAATAATGGTTAGAGCTCATCAAATTATCAGTCATGGTACAGGAACTCTCTCTTTTTACAATAACCTATAGTTCTACTCTTGTGTTAACTAAATAGTTTTGTTTTTTCACTCTATTTTTTTATTTATTATAAAAATATTTTTATATTTTTTTGTACTTGTCGTTTCCCGGCCGTGTCCAGATCTTGGGTTTTAAAAAATATGGAAAATCTGTATCCGAATCCATATCTGTATCCTTATCCTGGTAAGTTAGCAATCGCGTAATGGGGGATGAAAGTCAAGCGTTTATTAGACGAAATGCATTAGAAAAGGTGAGGGAGGCTTGCATAAGAGTATTTGGAAGGCATGGTGAAGCTATTATCAAGCCGCTCATCTTACAACATTCAAATTTCCATTCACTAGTACAAAATGAGAGATAAGTGACAAAAAAAAGGACCAAAATCCACATATAAATGACCATTTTTGAGTTGGTGACCACTGGTAGCAAATATGTGGCCATATTTAGCTTGGCCATTTATAGCTTATCTTGTGGTCATATATTTGGTCATATATTTGGTCATTAATTTGGTAATATATTTGGTCATTAATTGTCACAATTAATGACCAAATTTATGACCACATTTTTTGTCACGTGATAAATGACCACTAATTTGCTACGAGCGATCGCCAACTCAAAAGTGGTCATTTATATGCATATTTTGTTCATTTTTTTTGTTCACTTATCTCTCATGTTGTATTGGTGGTCATTTATATGCAAATTTTGGTCTTTTTTTTAGTCATTTATCTATTTTTAGTGGTTTTTAGAATATAAATAGGGCACGGTGGAATTGAACCACCAACCTCCTTCCTATAAGGCAGGTGCTCTACCATTGAGCTAGCACCCTTAAAGCGCCTCACTGTCCTCAATCACAATGTAACTTCAATCTTTCTTTAAAATAAAGTTATTAGAGCAGATAACACGGGCATGGGAGCGGGAGCAGGAAGCATAATTTTCAAAAGCTTCTGGAGTATTTTTTATATAATATATATTTTTATATTTGAAAAACACTTCCAGAATGTCCAAATTGATTGTAGAAAAAAATGAAAATATAGATGTGACTGCTGGATTAATGATGATAATTAAAAAAGGTCTATCCCGGTCCCTTGTCATTTGTTTAGTAAGTGTATCTACCTCTTCTTCCCTTCCATAAACAATAAGGGTTATTCCAAGATCCAAACCCCTGTATATCATTTTTAAATTGGGATCATATCTTCTAGATAGATCCAAGCAATAAGAATATTTTGATAGATTCAAGTAGAAAAATATTTAAAGAGAGTTCTATGTTACTTCACCATGTTAAATTACCTATAAAAATTACATCACATCTGTAAGGGCTCCCTTTGAGAGTAAAAAAAACTGCGAAAATAGGGTGAATCAAAATTTTTATTATAAAATAGTGCATATATGTAACCAAAGGAGATACTTACTTCAAGATTTCCGCTGCTTAAGATTTCATGAAGGAACTGCTTGATCCCTCCTCCATGGTTTGCATGTATAAGTCCCAAGGAATATAGGGATCCACCCCCAGAAAAGGGACTTCCACCTCCACTAGCACCATTCTATGGAAGGTAAGGAGCCATCAAAGAACGACCTTGTTGAAGACGACCCCTGTGAATGACCCCTATGAATGACTCCCAAGCCAGCTATAACACTGATAACTTTTCCCAGTTTGTGGCTCTGCTCAACCATTCCTGGTAACACAATAGATCAAAACCATAAAATATCATTATAAAAATACAAAATTCTGTAAGAAACACAGTTAATGTGAAATTAGACTTATTGTAAATATAAAAGGACAACTGCATCACCAAATTTTCTCTTAGGAAAGTGTTTGCAGTTGTTCCAACATGCATCAAAGCATTGGCATAAATGGTAGTACCCATAGACCCAAATGAGGAAGATGGATGGTAGGGAAGAATTGGACTAAGGAGTTGGGGGTATGGTTAGGAGAGGGTACGGGTGGGTGGAATGTCATTTGGCCGATACAGAGGATGTGTGGATATTTATTTTGATTTATGTAAATATGGGCTGACAGTGGTACTACTTAAGAGCACTAGCGACTGCATCTACAGTAATGTACAAGACACCAGATAAAAAATTTGGGATGATTTATGCATAGGATGAATCAAATTTTTAGCCTTTTGTTAGTAATAATAATCTCCAAATTTGGATCCAACTGACCATTATCAAATCAGAATAGGAGGAAGAACATTACTATTTACCAAAAAACAAGTAAACTGAGAAACAAACAAACAAAAATCACCATTCTCCCTGTATTAAATGCCACCAATATGTTATTTAGTACTTTTATGGTTCATTTTTAAAAGAAACCCCTCTTAACAAAAAGCACATTAACAGGAACATTAATTACCTGCATTGGTTTGCCATCCTTATAACTAAAGTTTGCGCCCTTTCCAGAGCCTGCACCACCATTAGTAGATATATATGTATTACCATCATCACCGGATAATTTTTCAATTGTAGTTTTATGATCTGCTTCGTTTTTTCCTCTAGTTTTATCCCTTGCTGGTGTTGACAAAACATTTGTTGGTAGCTTTACAGCTGAGGTAGTTGCAGGAGGGGCGAGGATAGTCAAACAATGAAGGTTTTGCATCAGATATAAATTCAAACTTTGGGGTGTTCAAGTCATATTTAAGCCCAATAAAAGCAGTTGGTGCGAAAGACAGACTCAAAAAATAGATAAGTGGATACCAAATTCCAATACCAAAATTGTGTGAAGACTACCATTCCAATAACAATAGTCATTCTATCATGTTTTGACCTGGAAATTTTTTTAATAGTTACATTTCTACCTCCTGCATCTAAAATACAAGAAGCCATAATTGCACCCATGTTACTCATGGTGTTATCGTGCTTATCAAGAATTATCTTCTCTAATTGACGCCTAAAATAATGGCATGAAGCATTTGAACAGAGTGAAAATTGCACTATAGTATAGACCAACATTTTGAAAACAATTTGGTGAATTGTTGGACTATTTGCTTTTAAAATTTGAATTTCTATGTAGTACTCATTAGCCATTGTAAATTCCAAGGGGGAACATACCTGAAGTTACCTACTCGTGGTTCATGTGATTCATTTGTCTGAACAAGAACCATAGCCATTGCTATAAGAGCTTCTTGATGAACGAAATCAACTACATCTAATGTCAGAGGCTCTAGCAGTGAAATGTCTTCACTCAATCATGCACCAGCACAAGAAACACCAACTGCTATAGTTTCTCCATACCTAACATGTGGATTGTGTGACTCAGAAAGCAAAGGTATAACCCGTGGTGTCTGTGAAAATACAAGGAAATTCGTCAAATCAACGTAGGAATATAGAAACAATAGTAATGCTGCCTATGTATTTGTGTGAAATAATTCCACTCGTGATTTTGACCCAAAAAATATATTCTTGTCAAGATGGTTTAGATTTTGAAATCAATAAGAAAGAATTGAATCAAAAACATGGAAAGAAAATTACCCTGCTCAAGTTCTGGGTAAAAAACAAACCCAAGGTCCAACACTGCAGTTCTTCTCACATCATCGCTAACATCTGAGACAACAAAGTGTAGAAGGAATTGGATAGCCTTGTTATTGGTTTTTCCACCGTATGCCAAGGCAAGTGCATACATTCCACCATATCGCAAAATAGGATCCTGATCCCTTGTTGTTTGTTCAGTAAGTGTATTTTCCTCTTCTTCCCTTCCATAAACAATAAGGGCTATCCCAAGATCCAAACCCCTACATATCATTTTTAAATTGGGATCATATCTTCAAGGTAGATCCAAGCAATAAGAATATTTTGATAGCTACAAGTAGAAAAATATTCAAAGAGAGTTCTATGTTACTTCACCATGTTAAATTACCTGTAAAAATTACATCACATCTATAAGGGATCCCTTTGAGAGTAAAAAAATCTGCGGAAATAGGGTGAATCAAAATGTTTATTATAAAATAGGGCATATATGTAACCAAAGGAGATATTTACTTCAAGATTTCCATTGCTTAATATTTCATGAAGGAACTACTTGATCCCTCCTCCATGGTTTGCATGTATAAGTCCCAAGGAATATAGGGATCCACCCTCAGAAAATGGACTTCCACCTCCACTAGCACCATTCTATGGAAGATAAGGAGCCATCAAAGAATGATCTTGTTGAAGATGACGCCTGTGAATGACCCTTGTGAATGACTCCCAAGCCAGCTATAGCACTGAAATTTTCCCAGTTTGTGGCTCTTCTCAGCCATTCCTGGTAACACAATAGATCAAAACCATAAAATATCAATATCAAAATACAAAATTCTGTAAGAAACACAGTTAATGTGAAATTAGACTTATTGTAAATATAAAAGCAGAACTGCATCACTAAATTTTCTCTTAGGAAAGTGTTTGCAGTTGTTCCAAAATGCATCAAAGCATTGGCATAAATGGTAGCACTGTGGCATACACTATTACGCATTTCAACAGACTATTTTATGGTCTTCATCAGTATGAGCAGATTTGACCTGCACAGAATCAATATCGACTTGGGCTGAAAATCTCCTGCATTTAGAAGTAGCAACATACCTACCTAGACTATTCCATTTTAATTTTAAAAACCAATCAATGGCATAAAAATATAAACTTCCCCATTTATAGGCCATCCCTTGGAACAAGAAAACTGCACAATTAATTGGATTATTGTCAATACTGAGGTACTTGCTAAAAAAACAATTAATTATATTTTATGAAATTACAAAATAAAATTAATAATTAATTAAATAGCAGTGGAGAAATTTTAAAAAATACTATTTATAAAATTATAACAATAGAATAACAACTATCCAGAATTTGATGATGCTAAAACATTCCACTGGATGCTTGTTGATCACTGGATCAACCCACACGGGAGACACTCTCAATATGACCACTCCTTTAATGAAATAAAAAAGTGTTTATGCTCCTTATAATCATGGGGAAAAGAAGCAATATTGGGGATTTTAAGTTGGTCATGAGGAACAAAAAGAAAAAAGTCAGGGGAAAGCATGAGTCCGGTGGAATCACGATGCTATATGCAACTTAAATGCATGGGCAAGCACCTTTGATAGTGCATTGAAGGGATATTGGGATCATGGTAGTCCAATGCTGGAGTTGACATTTGCATTGAATTACAAAAAGGGGTATAATCATAGTTGAAGATACATATTGAAGGTAAGTGATTTGTTCATGCACTTTTAAGCTTCAGATTATGCTAATGGATTTGATTCCTTTGGGAGTTGAAATCCTTATAGAACCAAGATGAGATCTGTGGGATGATTCGATGGGGTGGAGTATTTGTTTCTGAGAAACTATTTTGTTCTCTTATGAAATCTGGAACTTAATTAATTGTGTTGGAAGCATAAGATAGATAATGAATTTACCCAAATAGGAGATTGGTTCTGTATGAAGGAAGTTCAAGCATTGATATTGATTTGATTGTCTGTCCAAGATATCATTAACTTTGAATATTCCTAGCTATGCATCTTCAATGTTATTCCGAAAAACATCTATCAAGGGGAGTTTGTTAGGGTGAGATAGTCGACGCATAATGAAAACTTCCCAGAGGACACTCTTCAAGATAGAGTCAAATTGCATCACATCTTAGGTGAGATGAAAAATTTAGGCATTGAGCCTAGTCTTGCAACAATGCATACGCTTATGGATTCATATGGAAAGGGTGAAGATCCTGAGAGAGCAGAAAAAGTATTTAGGGATTTACAAGATGTTGGTTTGAATTTGGGAACTGCACAGTATACTTCTGTGGTCAATGCTTACCTTAAAAGTTGCTTCAACCTGGGCCTTCTCATCCAACACTGTGTGCCCAACCACTGCAATGAGGGTAATTTATCCCAAATAAAATATCTATAAATATGTGATAGAACCTATAGTGTACCATCCTTGCGTTGCTTATGACGTTAGACTCCATAAATTATGACTGAGGACAGTTTGCTTCTATAATTGTATGGCAAGGACAAATTACAACAAAAAGTAGCTTCAATACGATAAAAAAGCATTCCACCTGGCACAAAAGTGACCTGAATCCAACAAGATCGCTTCGCTTGATAAAAAAATAGGAGGGCATTCCAGTTCTTCTAGCTTCCTTAGCTTCTTTCTTGACCATCGTCTTCCACTTTTTAATGATATGAGGATGTAGCATAGTTCCATCTGCAACCAGTATATAATTATAAGTTGACTGCATTAATGTCAATTGTAATAAGGTTTCAACAAGCAACAATACGATTCTCTACAAGACTCAAATGACACTCTTAATACCTGAAAACAACCAGAATAAAAGTTGTTCCATAACTGTAGATGGACAAGCTTGAGCATTGTTCCATGCACTATCTCATATTCCAAGCTCTACAAGTAGTAGTTTCATACTAAATATGAAAACAAGGGTGCAAGTATAACTTTGGTCCACGATCAACCCGATGAGTCCATACTACATGGTTCCATTATGCTTCCTTAGATTCTGCCAGTGTTGTCATGGCATTCACTCACATGTAAATATGATGGAAAAGAAAATCAAAATATAAAATTTGATATTGTTAATGAGCAACATGAACAGAAATAGGTATGCCCTGAAATGCCATATAAAATGTCAAAAGGAAAAGAGCACATCAGTAAGCAAGATGTACACCCCCTTTACTTACAACAGATGCATACTGGTAGGACAGCCTCAAATAGTTCATCATCTGCCATATGTTGGTTTTTGCTGAGAATTTCATCAATTAAGCCTGAAAAGGAAAAATGCATTAAAAAACAAAAACACTCATTCTAGTGATTAATGAATAGCTTAAGCCCATCATCAAATTTTACCCATACAAGATCACATAAGAAGGGTAGAAAAGAATAATTATTGCCAAAAGGTTAAAACATTTACTTGGCAATGTTAATGCACCACCACCTATCAGTGTATTCTCTGCATAATCATACATATCACTAGGAGAGGCATGGACACTAGATAGGTTCCCATCAATTGAATCAAAAGCAATAGAATGACTACTTTCTTCAGTCATATTATGCACACTAGTTGAAGCTACATTTTTATTAGCAACACATGAGACATCCAATGATCTAGAAGGTGTTTCCCTTCTAGTTGAATATGAAAGGTCATCAGCCCTGTTGCTCTCCTCAAGTCCCTTTGTATGAGGTGACCACAACAGTCCCTCAAAGTTTACACGCTCATCAATTTCATGAACAGTTCGGGAAGACTCTCTGGCATTGTCTTCTCGGTTTCTTCTCCTGGAAACCTGTACATAGTTCAAACACAACAAAACTCAACCAATATTACAGATTCTGTAAGCAGTTCTTATAACGTATTATTGTATTTTTCAGTCACTGGCTCTATCAATTCATTTGTTCAAAAGCAAAAAGGTAACAAAAATGTAATAATAGAAGATTAATAGATTATTTATTTTTGAGAACCTCCAAACTCCAATTAAAATGAAAAGATTACCAAATTATGATCCTTTTTTCCACTAACAGAATTACACTGTGGTGTGACTATAGTTGGTCTCTTAACAATGGTGCCTGAAGATGGTGTTGAGGAAGATGTCAACTGAGGAATATTTCCAGCATGTCGCACACATGGTACTCAAGGAACTCTTGGAGAACTATTGAGCTGTTGATGCAACAACAAGGCAAGCTGCACACAAGAAATAAAAAATATTAGTAAGAGAACTAGATATGCAGAGATGCCAAACATAAAAATAAAGATCATTCAATATAGCTCTTCACCGTTTCATCACTTAGGGTTGTAGGGACACTGTTTGAAGCTTGAGAGTGAGCAGATGGCATAGCAGTAGTAGCCTTCAACACAGACTGGGATGCAAGTAAACTTGATTTTTCATTTTTGTGAGTTGTCCCCGTTATAGCATGCTTTGTCTGCACTGATAAGTTTTGTTGATGGGTTGCAACAACGTGTTTTGCAGAACTAGAATAATAAGGTACATTATGTCCTGCAGATGACTTTGAAGCTAGACACGGACTGTGTCCTTTCAGATTGGAAGCATCCTGCTTTGAAACTGCACCTGGGAAACAAGATTTTCCAAGTGGTGTTGTTTTCCCTATAGAATTTGTCGAGCATTTTACATTATCCTTTGGAACAGATTTTGATGATGATATCGATGGAGAAACATGACCAAGGATCCCTGTGGTTGACCTTTTGCCTACAACATTCCCAGCATCATCTTTCATGACTTTTGTGGAATTACCTGATCTAATGCGCTGCTTCGAGAAATGAACTGGCTTGTTGGCTGGTGAATATGCCACCGTATATACTGACGTCTTCGTTCCTTGAGCAAATGACTTATTGTTACCCTTAGCAATGGGCCCAGAAGTATGTGGTCTTGAAATAGAACTTGAGTCAAATGTTCTACTAACACCTTGAACTCCATTCTTATGCAAATGAGATGCCCCTGAACTTGATTTTGAGCCTCAGTTTGGAGACTTTGAGCTTGGAACATGAATTGATAAGGTTGTTTGAAAACATATAGTTATAAGCATAGAAAAACTAAGCAGAATCTCTGGAAACATACTAGACTATAAGCATTTAACACCACCTAATATTTATTCCTTCAGTGTACCTATAGCACTGGAAGTATACGACGATGAACCCATGCTAAACCTTGGACGATGAGCTAGTGGAAAACGGGCTTCCTGCAGCAATATTGAGGACTATTGGGACAATGATTGTGATGGTTCATAACCTCCATGACATGATTTCTCCAATTTCAATTGTCTTTCTTCTGATACAACATCATCATGACAATGTGAATCTTCTATTAATATTTGTTTTGGATCAGCTAGCAAACTATTCAGTTCAATACCAGAAATGTTATCTCTGCTTTCTACATGGAAATCCTCGGTATCTTTGACAACCTGACAATTATCTTCTTGTTAATTTTGAGCCAATGTTTGTTTCTTCTGTGATTGCATGCAGTCATCTGCCCTAGATTTTGCAACTGGACCTAATTGCTATTTGCTTGAATAAACAGTTTCTAGAAACAACCAAATTCTTGGGCTGTAAGTAAACAAATGGGTCACCAACCTTCTGTGGTTGTTTGCATCCCTCGCCAAGTGATTTTTCTCTTGTTAGATTGGAGTTTGAGGATCACAATGGTTTGATATCCAATATGGCTGGCTCATCATTTACCTCACCTTTAACTTTCAGCAAGGTAATAGCAAATTCAGATGCAACACCCCCATTTAAAGCTGGGGAAGTTATAGATAAGCATGGAACATCATCTACGTGTGGACAATTTCTAGAAAGAGATTTTGGTGATGCAAATTCTGAATCGAAGGCAAGTTGAGCATGGACAACTAGATCTTCAGAAATTTCGAGTCAAGAGTAGACTTCCCAGGATTTGACATTGAAGAATCCTCTACAACAATTTTTAAATCCTGGTACACAAAATAAGAAACTACCCTATCTCAATGAAAACTGATCACAACAATTAGGAAATTTTAAATCTAAATAAGTATGAATCATTCCATTTTCTCACCTTTCTTGAAACAGTTAACACAACAAAGAACTGGAAAACCAGTTGTTCCAAAATAGATGGGCATTTTAGAAAATAGCTAGCATCTAAGTCATAACAGAAAGGTCTAAGAACTTTTGCTAATGACAACCCAAAAGACATTCCACAAAGCAAGTTGTTGAGATTTAATCAGTAAAATTAGAAATAAAAAACCAAAAAACATTTAAAATATATAAAAGTTAAGTTAGAAAACCACCATAATGTTCAAAGATTTTTTGCTATGAAAAATAAAAAGACATGCCACAGAACAGAGCTGTCAAGACTCAATCAGTAAAAATAAAAATAAAGAACATTTAAAATATTTTCATGGAAATATGACAAAAAGTGACTGCTTAGTAGGATCAAATTACGTTTAGGTTTGGATGCAATGTTAAATTTAAAAAGTCCATCAATGTGCATGCAACTATGGAACAGTCACTTGGAAGATCAAATGTCCAAGACACTTCTAGCAACATAAAATTTTTGCAAATGAACAAATACCAAACATTATAGGGACTTCCTGTGGCATTAGTTGCATCATTGAATTAGTAATTACTTTGAGCAACCAAGCATGCATTTGATGCCAGTAAAGATATTCAAGATTCAGATTTTGGTACCATCAAGAGAGGGGAATATATGGAAACTAAATGAAAACACTTCATTTAATTACAACTAAACCATACCCATCATGATTCGATTGTAACATACAGATCAATCTTGTGTCCAACCAACAGGAAGCTAAGGAATTATTAACCTGAAAGTTTCTATGGTAACGCATGTACACCAATTGCACATGTAATCAGGCAAAGCAACACTTAAGCATCAAATGCACTCTTAACATACCTACATGGTTGACACCCCCTTTAAAATTGAACTGAGAGGTCAAAACTGAAAACACTTGTTTGGCTAAAGACCTACAAAACTTCCAACATCAGGAAAATGCAGACTTACATGGTTGAAATCCCCCTCTCAAAAAAATGAACTGAAAGGTCACAACATTTGTTCAGCTAATAAAACTTCTAACATCGAGAATCTAATCTTTTTGAACACTGTAAGATGCTTAACAGTTGGGTGGACAAGGGAACCTATTGAAGCATGAAAACCACAATACTGACATTCCAAGGGAAATATTTTTAACTTTTATCTCGTATAGAGAAAAAAAACATCTCAAATTGCATCAATGCAATGTACATGTTCATTTCCTATTTTAAAATCTACCATGGTCAATACAAGTTACAATATCTCCAATTCAGCAGGAAGCTTAATGTGCAATCTTGCCACATAGCTTAAAATAAGAATGGAAAGACTACATGAACTAAGAGCAGAAATACAAAAATGTAAATATGCACACATATGAATCTTTCAAGATTTAAAAGAATTACAAAAGATTATCAGGGCTCTGATACCAATTGCTTCCAAAGATCGAAGTAGCTTAATCTAAAGTGAAAATCATATTTTTTTACTTTGGCAGACTGATCTAGCGACCATTGGGACATCAAGACTTTCAAGTATAATATAGTTCAGGCACTGCCACATTTCCTTTTTCTTTCTGAATAATCAGTTTTATCAATATGTTAATCACTGCCTTTCAATCAACTTCATGAACTATCTAATATGCAATCTGTTAGTCATTAGGCTATTGATAGCCTTAAATGCTTTACCAAACTATTTGTAAAATAATTTCTCGTGCCTGAAATTACTCTATCAACATGTAAAACTTTAGTTATACAACGGAAAAGAAAATAGTTAATAGGGCATAAAAAAATGAACCTAAACTCGCAGTCATAAGATAAGTTAGCTCAGAACAAAGAAATCTCACCATCCAAAAGCATGTATTCCCTTTCAAAACCAATCATGCTAAATATATTCATTTTTTTCCCTTTTATACATCCATGACACAAAACCTAAAATTTCTTCGTGAAATATTCCTTAAATATAACTAGATGGGCTAGATCTCAGAGTGAAGTTAAAACTCATACAAACACGACCTAGCTAACTGATTTCTAGGTTTCTTTCAAGCAATATATGCAAAGTTATACTCAACGATCTCAGTTGCTTAAATTATTTTCATAAAAATGCATCGCATCACTTTTTGTGTATATTACAATTTACAAACAGTCTAAGAAACTTTTTTACTGTCTTGATTTCTTTGTTATGTTTGTGCTGAAGCCACATTATAACCATGTCAGATATTGTTCTTCATCAAAGAACTTTTCTGCATGTGGAGTTCCACATTTATTTATCACTGCTGCTGAAAATGATTCTTTTCTGACCCCTGATTTCCAATCAAGCTTATGAATGACTTTTCATCCATTGTCTAAATTTAGATACAGAACATAGATAATTAAAGTAGTACTGGAGGCCCGAGGGGAATTTAATCTTTTATATTGCCTACAGACATATTGCAAGATATTATAACTGTTTGGTTCAAATTGAACTATTTCAGAAATGAAACACTGTGCTTAGCATTACTCAAAGAAGGAATCCAACAAAGAATTTCCATTGTGTAGAATCCAAAGAAAGTACCTATTATCTTATTATGAATGACTACACTGGGTATCACTTGATAGATAACAGTGGTTCTCTCCAACTACATTACACTACCAAGAACTGAGCAGAATTCAGTGCTCTTGCTACCCAGCTTAGAAATGCAATTGATCTGGCTATCATTGTGAATAGGTTACAAACACTTGGAGATTCTAATGACTAGTCAGAACGGATTTAAGAACATGGCTCTTCAGAGATTGATGGATTAGAGCTATTATTGGCGAAGGAGAATTATTCCCCTTTAAGCATGTTTTTCATGAACAAAACACTATTGTGGGCCAACAATCAAAATCTGGAGTGTTCATTCAACCTGGACTTTTAATATGGTAAAAGAAAAGGAAAATTTTTCTTTACACAACCCCATTAAATCCTTTTTGTTAGACGGAAATTGGGTTCCTAGTATTTTTACTGTCTTGTTTTTTTGCTCTAAACTGAACTGCTGATGTAAAAACAGAGATGATATAGCCTATAGGTAGTGCATTTTTTACTTGTATATGCTTCTCCTCTGGAGATTCTGATGTGCCCCTTACACTTTTTACATGTAACATTATATTTTCTATCTAAGAAATAAAATATTACAATTTTTCCCAAAATAACAGTATACAAGAAGGCCTCAATGCAATCATAGGAATTTTATTTGATGTATTCAAACATACCTGGTGATTTTAAGGGCAAGAACCATCATTGACCTCAAGGAATACAAAATTGTTTTTTCCCTGCTCTCTACCAGTCTTGACCCATCCTCCCACAACAACCCTATGTCCAACCAATCCCTGGCCGCCATCAGGGCACCCTACAATATTTTTTATGAGAACCCTCTTTGAATATTTCACCCATTCAACCCGCGCCATGTCTACCCCGTTGCCGAATGCCATGCAATCCATTTGAGTGGCAAGCAATTCCTCTTGTGTACCCATTTCAATTTCAATCCCAATTCCTATTATTCAATAGGATAATATTAACAAGATCTTTTGGCTCTGGAAGAAACAACTTCACAGAGCTTCTACTTAATTTCTTTCCTTTGGTAAAATCATAAGAATTGGATGTAAGGATTTCAAAAATGCCTTTGCTTAGCAGTCACGCAGACTACATGGTTTTCCAAAGCCTTAGAAAGACCTGAATTCAATTCTTAATCTACTCATCTGACCTGGAATCCAATTTTTCGTCACTTCGTTAGAGTCAATCTCAAAGGGATAAAAGTCAGTGGACACGAAAACCTCCTATCCTTAAAATATACGAGTTGTTAGTGCCGGCTTACTAATTCGACGAGGAGTCCGAATCAGAGAGAGTGGTAGTATGTCCCATACACTCTAGCGTGGATCAGAAGCAAGCCTTTCATTTTTTCAGCAGAAGGAAGCAAACCTTTCATACTAGGCATTCCAGTCGTACTGTTAATCATAAGACATATTTGGTGGAGAGATTTGTTCTGCGGTTCCTCCAGGAGGAATTGCCGTTGTATAAATTTGAGTACACAGATTGAAGCGTCCCTTCTTTGATAACTTTTATTTTCTTTCTTCTAATTCACTTATTGGCATTCTTTTGGAAAAAAATTCACTTCTTGGCATTGAAGCAAATGGAGAAATCATCATTTTTTTAAATTGTTTAATTGGAAGGAAACACTCGAAGATCACCTTTAAGACTCCCCACACTTTTTGGAAAGAGTAGGATTTAGGATTTATGAAACCTTGTGTTGTACCAAGACGCCGAGGCTCTTCAAGTAGGGTTTACAAGCATGTATGTGGTGGGTCCACATGAGAAGATTCCCCAATTAGGGTTTAGATGCATGTATGTGGTGAGAGTCCACATTTACTATGAAACTCCTTACTATATAGAATTCATTTATATAAAAGTATGCAAAGATTAAGAGATAATCAAAATATGCAAATATTAAGAGATAATCAATTAATAATGTGTTTGAGTAAGAGATAATCAATTAATATTGTCTTTGAGTTTTAATTGAATAGTTCATGAGGCACAATACTTGTTAGGTTTTGCAAATGGATAGGAAGCTAAGTGGGTTTTTGAAAGGAGTTATTGGGCATATAGAGGAGGTTCACCCCCTAGATGTCAATGTGGTTACATGCAATGTGTTATTAAAACTTGTTGCTATGAAGCCATACCCTTTTGAAATTCAAACTCTTTAATTAGTATTAGATCTACATAACTATAAGTATCGTTTTAAAATATAGGGGAAAATTCCATTGTGAAGTACTCATAATTAGGTTTATCAATGTGAAATTGTTTCGACTTAAATGACTTAATTAATGTTGGAGTGTTCTATAAGCAACCTAATTAGGCCATCTTCCTCATGAAAATTAGGCTTTTTAAAATTCATTCCATTTATGGAGGATCCTCCATCGACCCATCTTCTCCAACATCAATAAAAAAAAAGGTTGTATATAACTTGCAAAATAGGTTTTTTATTTTATTTTTTTTAAATGGACGATATAGGCCTTTTTTTCTCCAAGGTAACACCAAGGTGGTATTTCTAACATTCTAGACATAGACATGGTGACTTGGCATCCATAGATAATATCAACAAATTATTAACTGGAAGGAACAAAATATGCGTATTTCAACTGATGAGATGCAAAAGAATCTTAGTTGTCGAAACTTCAATCGAGTGTCGAAAGGGTCAAATGATGATGATTTTTTGCAAACAAAATATGAACGTGATCAATTGAACACAATGGTATAAAATTCAAGACATGGCTATTCTTTGAACAAGAAACGACGAATCTCTGAGACACAAAACTAATTGGACTATGACAACGTTAAAGACACAACTTGGCAAGTATGTCGAAGGGGTCATACAGAAGCTTAAATGGAGAAATGTGATACATATGTGATAAGCATATTTCCATAGACACGACTATGTAGACGGAATGATTTTGCAAAAAAAATCACTAGGTTTTCCTATGGTGTCATGTTTCGACACTTCAGAATTTGGAGAGTTTGGAATTAAGATAAAAGTAACTTATCATGGGATTTTCATAGCCATTTGACCAAAGTTGGATGTGGTTGTTGCTGAGAAGGACAACGATGATAACAACTTGGAAACACGAATTGGATGGAGATTTAGAGCATACCCTATTGTACTAAGTGATGCAAATTTGCTTCATGCATTAATTGTGAGCTGTGACACATGAGAGGGTGTACAATTTGCTAAATTTTAACACCGCGGGTGGATTCAAAGTCCCCCTTGGTGTACAATTTGCTAAATTTTAACACCGCGGGTGGATTCAGAGACCCCCTTGGCGTACAATTTGCTAAATTTTAACACCACGAGTGGATTTAGAGACCCAATTTGCTAAATTTTAACACCACGGGTGGATTCAGAGACCCCCTTAATTTGGGAGTCTCTGAATCCACCTGCGGTGTTAAAATTTATCAAATTGTACAAATTCATTGTCAAAATTGTAATTTTCCATTGTTGGAGTGACACAACTAAAAATGACCAATTGTTATGTGGTCATTTTTAGTTTAGTTCTTATCCCATGACCAAATTGGTCATTTATCTTGGTCATTTTTAGTTTAGTTCTTATCCCGTGACCAAATTGGTTATTTATTTTGGTCAGATTTAGTTATCTCACTTAAAATTTCTCAATTTTGGTCATTTATCCCTTGAAAAAGTTGTGGTGACCAAATCTTTTGGTCGCCTCGTTACTTATCTCTCATTTTGTACTAGTGATTTATTTTAGTAAAAGTACAACTTCCCTTGTGGTGACAAGAGTTCCATACCTTAGTTAAGCCTCTCAATAATATCTTCTTATAGCAGAATTGTTCCTTTTCTCATTCCATTCTTGTGCTCATAAGAGTTTACTATATTTTTAAATATAATAAAATAATCTTTTGATTGTTCTATTGTAATTATCTGTCATTGTTGTTATTTCATATGTGTATTCATCACAACAAAATCATTGAACCCAAAATAAGACGAGAAAATCCGACGAATTTTGACGAAATTGACTGTGTTGTCGGATTTCACCTTTAAAATTACGAATTTTGATCATTTTTTTAAATTGATACCTGACATTGTCGAATATTCGATGCTCGTCGGTTCTCCAACGACACACATCGGATATGCGACGTATCTATTATAACCGTAACTATAGTAATATCGTCGGAGATCCGAAGAACTTTAAATTTTAGAAACTATAAATTATGGAAACATTTCGACATGTTGGCTATACAAGCGACGATTTACGGAAATTATATTCTTCGCACGGATTATTTTATGTAAAAGAATACACAAATATTTCAATTGTTTTTCTGATTAAAAATAGTGAAGTGTGGAGTTTGATTTTTTAAGATCGATAATTTTCATTCAAGGTCTTTATGAAAAAAATATCAAATAACAATATTCTTGATCCAGACAAACAAAATCAACAATTGCTTTCTATATTGTGGGATGGACTGAAAAAAAAAGGTGATAGGAAATGTTATTGTCGATGTAGTCAATGCAGGGGCTTTAAAAGGAGAAGAATAAAGATCACGACGGCCAGAAAACATTGTAGGGAACATGGACACGCTGAGGGGGCATGAATATCGTCCATTTATAAGTTTTGCATTATATATGTCTTTATATTAATTGTTTTTGTAAATGTATGTATTATTTTAATATTTCTTATATTAACTAATAACTATTGATGGTTTCATGAAATTATAAAGGAAATACCTCCCATGGCATATCGCCTAGAGGACATGCTTTCAGAACAAGTACCAGAGGAACATGGAGCTATGCATAATGGAGAACAAGTTAATGATCATATTGAAGAAGATGATCATACTGATAACATAGTTGAAGATTGTTAAGTTTAGCATAAAATTCACAACAAGAGCATAATAAGGATCACTGAAAGAAACACAATCACAAGATAGACACAGATTTATCCTGGGAAACCATCATGGAGTAGAAAACCGAGCAAAGCTTCCTCAATTTAGATTACCAACAATTACAAAGATGTAATCCCCAAACAAGAGCTCCTTCTCCTCCTTCGCATATCTCTCTCTCTCCTATGCGCAAATCACAAGTGAGTGAGTGTGTGTTGAATGAGGAACACACCTCCTCTATTTATACTTTACTTCACTTGACTTTTAACCCTAACTGGGTTGACTTCTCCTAGGAGATTCTAATAACCCCTAATAACTTAACTTAGGTCAAACTCCACTAGGGAAGTCTAATAACCCTAGTTATAGCATCCCGACAGAGGAATAAAAATCCCTAGATATATAATAATGTCCCAATGGAGGAATGAAACATCTCCAGATAATAAAGTACAAATAGAATTTTCTTAGGAGTTACAATATTTCAACACTCCCCCTTAATGAGAAGGATATTCTAACAACATCTGCAAGAGAAAGGATTCATCAACAACATGATACATGATACATCTATATATCATTGGAACCTTTCTTCAATAATCATCAGTAACTCAAACAGCTACTGGAACATCTTCAATACAAGAACATCAACATCTTTAGTAGCGAGTCTTCATATTCTGCAGCACTCGATCAGCTAAAACAACATCATCATCTGGATCTCCCAATCAACATCATCATCTAGATCTCTTGATCAACAACATCATCATCTGGATCTCCTGATCAATAGCATCATCATCTAGATCTCTCAATCAACAGCATCATCTGGATCTCTCGATCAACAACATCATCATCTAGATCTCCTGATCAAAAGCAACATCCAAATCTCTCGATCAACAACATCATCATCTGCAACACACATGATCCAATTACGGGATGATTAATCCCTCTCACTTTAAGACATAAGTCCAAGGCTGATACAATCCTGATCCACTTACGTGATGATCAATCTTGATAACTTTAGGACATAAAGCCAAGGATGATACAATCCTAATCCACTTACAGGATGATCAATCCCTATCAATTTAAGACACCATATCATGTCTAGGGATGATGTAATCCACTCTTCAAATTAGACAAAGTCTAAGTACCACTTCTTGAAGACATAGGTCTCTGGATCCGTTTAGGACAAAATTCCAAGGATGATGCAATCCACTCGTCTACTTAGAAAAAGTATAAGGACCACTTCTTGAAGACACAGGTCTCCAGATCCGTTTAGGACTAAATTCTAGGGATGATACAATCCACTCGTCCACTTAGACAAAGTATAAAGACCACTTCTCGAAGACACAGGTCTCTGGATCCATTTAGGACAAAATTCCAGGGATGATACAATCCACTCGTCCACTTAGACAAATTTTAAGGACTGCTTCTCAAAGACATAGGTCTCCGCATCCATTTAGGACTCAAGTCCAGGGATGATACAATCCACTCATCCACTTAGACAAAGTCTAAGGACCACTTCTCGAAAAAACAGGTCTTTGGATCCATTTAGGACTAAAGTCCAAGGATGATACAATCCACTCATCAACTTAAACCAAGTCTAAGGACCACTCATCGACCTCATCGTTGGTATCATCGACCTCATCATCAGTATCATTTACCTCGTCGTTGAGACAGGTATCCTCATCATCGACCTCATCGTCGAAACAGGTATCCTCATCATCGATACAAGTATCCTCATCATCAATACAAGTATCCTCATCATCGACCTCATCGTCGATCCAAATATCATCATCGACCATATCACTCCCCCTTTTGAGGAGGGTCCTTCTGAACTACACCAAGCTTGTCTCAGAAATACTCAAAATTCACTCAAGACAGAAGTTTGGTCAAAACATCAGCAACTTGTTCATTAGTGCTCACATACTCGAGATTTATAGCTGCTTTCTGCACCATATATCGTATATAGAAATATCAGATCTCTATGTGCTTTGACTTATCATGGAACACTGGATTCTCCGTCATCTTGATACAAATATGGTTGTCACATAGGATCACAGTGGAGTCCATCTCTAAGTCAAATAGTCATGATAACAAATTCCGAATCCATATGGATTCACAACTAGCAGAGCAAGCTGATATATATTCCGCTTCAGTTGTGCTGAGAGCCACACAGGACTGCTTCCTGCTAAACCATGAGATCATAGAAGATCCCAGACAATAACATACACCTGATGTGTTCTTTCTATCTAAGACACTTCCAACCCAATATGCATCTGTATAACCATACAATCTGAAGTCATGATCTCCAAAATAATATAAACCAAAGTCTATCATACCTTTTAGGTACCTCATCACATGCTTTGTAGCTATCAGGTGAACACATCTAGGCTCAACTAGATACTAACTCAGGGTGTTCACAGCAAAGAATATATCTAGCTTGGTATTCGTCGGATACATTGGCGACCCAATAATCTGTTTGTAATGAGTCACATCCACTAATTCTGACGATTCATCAGCTAACAACTTCAATTTGGTATCCATGGGAGTGGCGATGGATTTACATTCCAACATATCAAATATTTTCAAGATTTCCACAGCATACTTTCCCTGGTTGAGAAAGATTCATTCTGGGCCTTGCCATACTTCCAGACCTAGGAAGTAATGCATCAATCCGAGATCTTTCATCTCAAATTTTGTAGCTAGCTTCTTCTTGCTTTCCATGATTTGTTTCTCATTTCCTATTAGAAATAGATCATCCACATACAGTAATAGTATGGTAGGTTCATCATCCATAACCTTAAGGTAAAGGTTAGGGTTAGCTTTACTTTTGGCAAAGCCCAAGCTTGTCAAGAAGTTATCCATTCTCCCATACCAAGATCTAGGAGCTTGTTTCAATCCGTACAGAGCTTTCTTCAACTTGCATACGTGAGTTCTTCTATCTTCAACCTCAAATCCTTGTGGTTGTTCTATGTACACTTCTTCCTCAATTACACCATTTAGGAAGGTTGTCTTCACATCCATCTGGTGTAATATCCACTTCATCATGGATGCAAGTGCCATGAGGGTTCTAATGGAAGTGTACCTTGCAACTGGTGCAAATGTTTCTTCATATTCAATTCCCTCTTTCTGAGAGAATCCTATGGCCACAAACCTTGCCTTATACTTTTCAATGCTACCATATGCAGCATGCTTTATCTTGTATATCCATTTGGAGGATATCACACTCTTGTTTTTTGGTTTGGGAACTACATCCCAAACATCATTCCTCATTATTGATTGGTACTCCTCCATCATTGCCTCTACCCATTCTTTCTTATGAACTGTTTCTTCATAACTGGTAGGTTCTTGATCTACAAGATCACACATCAAAGCCACATAGCTAGAAAATGGATTTGGTTTCTTGCTTACTCCAGTGGAGCCTTCTAGAGCTCCATATCTTTCTGCTTCTTGTATAATTTACCTTTCCCATGTTGGCTTTCTCTTTTGTGATATGTTCATAGGTGGGGGTTCTTGAGGTTTTATCATATCATGGTCTTCTGGTGTTTCCTCTTCAAGAAAGGAAACAACTTCTGTATTTCTAGGAGACCTATATCTTCTACATATACTTCTTCACACTGGCCCTTTCTAGATCTTTTGATAGCAGCTTCTTCATCAAATGTTACATCTCTACTTATTTCCATGTGATGGAATCTTGGGATGTATATTCTAAATGCCTTGGATGCTTCACAATACCCAACAAATATTCCCTTCTTTCTGGAAGGGTCCATCTTGGTTCTCTTCTCTTTTGGTATGTGAACATATACATGGTACCCAAATATCTTGAGGTGGCTTACCTTAGGCTTCTTCCCTGGGAACATTTCTTCTGGAGTCTTGAATAGTTGAACCATTGTCACTTGTTCTATGGAACAAGTCTCATCATTCTTCATTTGTAGGTGATCATTGTACGATACTTCCTACAAGTCAAATTCAATAGTATGGTTAGAAACATCTCATAGTTTCTGAATAAATGCATAAAAACATAAGTCATACTATCTTATCCAATGCTACAACATTCATTTACATCCCACATTTATGTGGTAACTTTCTAGATGCCTTCCATCTCTACCAGGACATTATTAATAGCTTTCACTACTCCCAATATGCCAAGAAAGAGGTTTCACTCTAGATAAGTAGCAATGGAATGTTGTATAGAACCATAGGCTACTTACCCATCACATGCATAACACTGCAATCATCCTAATACACATCCTAAATAAATGTGTATACAGCTGGATTCTATCATTTAAACAATAATGAAAATTCAAATACTTACCTTTGTTTCTTTGGTAGGATCTCCTTTTGATCCTAGTCTTTTGATCATCATCGGAGTTTCTGAACCAATCTTGCATGTTGGTTCTCCTATTATCCTAGAGATCTTGTGAGGAGACTCATTTTCTTCTAAAATGGAGAGAGTCTTCTTTTGTCCTGTCATGTGCTTTGAAGCACCACTGTAACAGGACATATTCTTCGATTTCTTCCTTTTCTTGCTTCCTGGGAGGTTCTTCATCCTCTTCTCCTTCACTATCATCTTCTGCTAGATGTGCTTGATGTCTTCTGTGGTGGAAACCATTCTTCTTATTTGAAGTCCAATGTGTCCTATTTTGTGACAATTGAAACATTGGAATGAAGAGTGATCTCTTTTTCGATTGGTTCTTCTTTTCTTTTGAAACCTTTGTGGAGGTTGAGACTCCTTGTGGATTTCCTTCTTGAAGTTGGATTGACTTCTTCTCCTCTTGGTATGGGTGGCTAATGCTTGATTATCTTCTTTGAGTAAGGCTTCTCTATTGGGTACTCTAGCCTCTTCTTGAATGCAATCCTCCCATACAATATCAAACTTCATGCTTTCCTTTCTGGCACACATGGTCTGGATGAATGAATCCCAAGGTCTGGTGAGACCATTGAGAGAAGTCATGACTAGTTCATCTTCATCAAGGGAGTCCCCTATGGCTTATATTTGTTCATTGAACTGGGAGACCCTTGTGAAGTAATCTTGAATGGATTATCCTTGAGTCATCTTGGTGCTTTTCAAATGAGCTCTCAAGTTCATCTTCCTATTGATGTTCCTTCCTTCATACATTCTGGCTAGGGCATCATACATTTATTTTGGGTTCTTCTTTGATGACACTTGAGGGATCAAGTGGTCTTTGATAGAATCAACACTGATTCTCTTTTCCCTAATCATGTCCTTCTTGCACTTCTCTTTAGCTTCATCTTCTGCAGGTTCTGCAACTTCATATTTGATGTATTAGGAAAGGTCATTTTCTTCAAGAATGAGACCAATCCTATATTTCCATGCGTGGAAATTCTCTATGCCCTCTAGATTATCCTATAGCTTAGTGCTTAGGGCCATCTTATCCAGGAGGTCACCAAAAATTGAAAATTCTCAAAATACAAAACAGACGTTACCAGGAGATGTGTTGGACTGAATTGAGTTGACTAGTGTACTTGGTTTCTGGAAACTTCACTTTTCACCCTTCAAACTTGACCAGGGAAATTCGAACCTTTAACAGGCTTTCTGGTTTATTGGTTTACTGGTTCACAGCTTTTATGGTTCACTGGTTCACTGCCTCACAGCTTTTCTGATTCACTAGTGCACTGGTTCGCAGGTTTTCTGGGTTTCTGGTCCAGAAGTCAAACTAGGGTTTGACTTATCTCGGGGTTCTACCCACTCAAAAACTTCAATCTAGGGCTCAGAATTTCACTTTTGAGGAGGACCATGTTAAGATTCAATATGCTAAGACAGAAAATAGCAGCATTACATTCCATTTCACAATAATAGCATATACAGGATCACTGAAGAAACAACAAGCATAGCATAAACACAAGAGACAAAGATTTATCCTGGGAAACCCTCATGGGGTAGAAAACCCAGTAAAGCTTCCTCAATATAGATGACCAGCAATATACAAAGATGAAACCCTGAGACATGATCTCCTCCTCCACAATAGCAGACCTCTTCTCCATAAGTGCGCTATCGTCAAGTGAGTGAGTGTATCAAATGAGGAACACACCTCCTCTATTTATACACTACTCTGATATGTATTTTGCACAAGTACATGTAGGCTCGTATTTAACCATTAGGTTAAATACCCCATTATAACTGACTAGGCCGACCCCCACATGGTGGGTCTAATAACCCTAGTTACCACAACCAACTTGGAGGAATAAACATCTCTGGATTTATAGTATAATCACATCGGAGGTATGGAACATCTCCGGAATAAATAATATACAAATATAATATTCTTTGAAGTTACAATATTTCAACACTCCCTCTTAACGAGAAGGATATTATAACAGTATCTGCACGAGCAAGGAGTCATCAACATCATACATGATACATCTATATATCATCGGAAGCTTTCTTCAATTTGTCTTCATCAGTAACTCAAACAGTTACTGGTATATCAATGTCAACATCAACATCGACATCACGATCATCAGCATTGTCATCACACGATCAGCAGCATCGTCATCACACAATCATCAGCATCGTCATCACATGATCAGCAGCATCGTCATCACACGATCAGCAGCATCGTCATCACATGATCAGTAGCATCATCATCACACGATCAGCAGCATGGTCATCACACAATCAGCAGCATCGTCATCACACGATCAGCAGTATCGTCATCAGACGATCATCAGCATCGTCATCACACGATCATCAGCATCGTCATCACACGATCAGCAGCATCGTCATCACACGATCAGCAGCATCGTCATCACACGATCAGCAGCATCGTCATCACACGATCATCAGCATCGTCATCAATACACATGATCCTTCCTTTCAGATTTACTGGATCAATTTTATCACAATCATATTTAAGACTATCCTTCCTTTCGGAATTACTGGATTTACTATCTAAGGATGATTAGTCCAACCACAATCATATTTAAGACTATCCTTCCTTTCGGAATTACTGGATTTACTGTCTAAGGATGATTAATCCTACCACAATCATATTTAAGACTATCCTTCCTGGATTTACTGTCTAAGGATGATTAGTCCAACCACAATCACATTTAAGACTATCCTTCCTGGATTTACTATCTAAGGATGATTAATCCAATCACAATCACATTTAAGACTATCCTTCCTGGATTTACTGTCTAAGGATGATTAATCCAATCGCAATCACATTTAAGACTATCCTTCCTGGATTTACTGACTAAGGATGATTAATCCAATCACAATCACATTTAAGACTATCCTTCCTGGATTTACTGTCTAAGGATGATTAATCCAATCACAATCACATTTAAGACTATCCTTCCTGGATTTACTGTCTAAGGATGATTAATCCAATCACGTGCATTTTGAACCAAGGTCCAGGGACGATGCAGTCCTATCCTCTATTCTCGGAGACACCTGTCTACGGCTCACTTTAGAACTGAAAGTCCAGGGATGATCCAATCCCCTCAAGTCCACCAAGGACTTCATTCTCGGAGACCTCACGTCTACGGCTCTCTTTAGGACTGAAAGTCCAGGGATGATCCAATCCCCTCAAGTCCACCAAGGACTTCATTCTCGGAGACCTCACGTCTATGGCTCTCTTTCAATCCCCTCAACTGTCCACTAAGGACTTCATTCTCGGAGACCTCACGTCTACGGCTCTCTTTAGGACTGAAAGTCCAGGGATGATCCAATCCCCTCAACTGTCCACTAAGAACTTCATTCTCGGAGACCTCACGTCTACGTCTCTCTTTAGGACTGAAAGTCCAGGGATGATCCAATCCCCTCAAGTCCACCAAGGACTTCATTCTCGGAGACCTCACGTCTACGGCTCTTTTTAGGACTGAAAGTCCAGGGATGATCCAATCCCCTCAACTGTCCACTAAGGACTTCATTCTCGGAGTCCTCACGTCTACAACTCACTTTAGAACTTAAGTTCAAGGATGATCCAATCCTCATCTGTATTCTCATCTATACAGGTACAAATATCCAAGAGCATGTATCACATCAAAACATGTATACATCACTAATCAAAACATGTATACATCACATCAAAAACATGTATACATCTAGCATGTATGCTCACTAATACATCTAACATCAAAACATGTATACATCACTAATCAAAGCATGTATACATCTAGCATGTATTCTCACTAATACATCTAACATCAAAACATGTATACATCACATCAAAAACATGTATACATCTAGCATGTATTCTCACTAATACATCTAACATCAAAACATGTATACATCACATCAAAAATATGTATACATCTAAAATAAAATATATATAAGAGTTCTAAATCTAAATAATTCTAAGTAGCTAAGTGCAGTAAATAGGTAACCTCATCATTGATGAGACAGACTTGTTATCAGATACTATGCTACTCCCCCTTTCGAGGAGGGTCCTTCTGGACTATACCAAGCTTGTCTTGTAAGTATTTAAACTTTACTCGAGACAGAGGTTTAGTCAAGATATTAGGAATCTGATCCTCAGTGCTTATATACTCGAGCTTGATAGCTCCTCTCTGCACCATATCTCATATATAGAAGTATCGGATCTCTATGTGTTATTGACTTATCGTGGAATACAAGATTTTCTATCTTGATTCATTTCTAAGTCAAACACTCCATATAATAGCTTCTGAAGCCACACTGCTTCACAGCTGGCAGAGCAGACAGCTATATATATATTCTGCTTCAGCAGTACTGAGAGCCACACTAGATTGTTCCTTGCTGAACCATGAGATCATGGCAGATTCAAGACTATAACATCCACCTGATGTACTCTTTTTGTCTGAGGCACTTCCTGCCCAATCAGAATCTAAGTAACCATGTAAACGGAGTTCATGACCTCCAAGATAATATAGACCAAAATCTATTGTACCTTTTAGGTACCTCACTACATGCTTTGTAGTTATTAAGTGAACCTTTCTAGGTTCTACTAGACACTGACTTAGGGTATTTGTAGCAAAGCATATATATGGCCTAGTATTTGTTAAATACATCAATGACCCAATGATTTGACTATATAGGGTTAGGTCCACTAAATACAATGAGTCATTAACTAACAACTTCAAGTTGGAGTCCATGGGAGTGGCCATGGATTTATACTCCAACATATCAAATCTTTTTAGAAACTTCATAGCATACTTACCTTGGTTGAGAAAGATTCCTTCTAAGCCTTGCCATACTTCCAGACTTAGGAAGTAATGCATCAATCTGAGATCTTTCATTTTTCATTTATGCAGCCATCTTCTTCTTTCTTTTCATGATATGTTTCTCATTCCCTATAAGAAGGATATCATAATAATAGTATGATCCATAGCCTTAAGGTAAAGGTTAGGAACAACTTTAATTTTTGGTAAAGCCCAAGCTTATCAAGAAACTGTCAATTCTCCCTTTGTGACTGAACATCATTCACACTCTGCATTGAATGATTTTCTGCATATCTATCTGTGCCATCTCTTGATAGATGGGTCTACTGATATGAGCCTCAATATTATTCAAACTTTGTGGTGAGTTCCTTCTTGCATCCATGTCATCTGTGTATAAAAACCATATTCAACCTTGTAGCAAAGGTTGAGATCCACATCACCCGTGGTGATCATTAAGCTCATCAATTGATTATCGATCCTGGGTACCCATACAGAACCTGAATCACACTTCTTCTTTAATTACACCATTAAGATAATGGTTTTATCTATCCTCTTGGAACAAACATCTCATCATGATTCTCTTTCTCTTTTCTAAGAGAATCTTCTAGCCACAAGCCTTCTATAGTGTGTTTGATTTGTAAATCCTTTTGTTGAACATCCATCGCTTGTTCATCATTCATCATGATTTTTCCTACAAATCAAAATTAGGTACATGATTAGTAATACTTCATAATCATCAAATCATATTGACATGATAACCTATTATGCATACAGATATCATTTACATAGTTATGCAACTATCTTGACCAATACTTTGGCACAACACTTTCCCATATCCTGTATGCATACAGTGGCTATCTAGATGCCTTCCATCTCTACCAGAACATACTATTCAATGTTCTATGAATATTTACACTTAGCATGATATATTATAGGAATACAAATATGCATACAACCTATTACAGGCAATATCATTTACTATTTCAAATAACAACTCAAATACTTATCTTTTATGTTTGTGTGGTTGCCTCCCGCTTGATCTTCTGTATGTCTTTTGAACTTCTATTCATTATGTACCACTGTGCATGTTCAAGTGTCATCCTCATTATCTCATACACAAACATACACCCATTAGTATGTTCTAAATGTTATCAAAACATTATAGTTCTAAATAATCTTGAGAATGTATAGTCATGATTATAGTTAATAAACATTAGTATTCAAGATTTCAGGGAAGTCTTCTTTTACTCATGCATATCATCAATCAAGATAAAAGACATAATATGCATAATCCCTTGATTACTAACTTTATGAATAAGCATAACCAATCATACCAAGTATACTTATATAAGGGATCCTAACACAAGGTAAGATTCATGGGAAACATACCTGGATTAGTATACCTACTTAGTTATGTACAACATACCTAAACAATCTCTTCAATGATTTAGAGATTCTGAGCTAGAACCTGCATATCTCATAGGTTAAGCATAATATAACAAAGTCATACATACCTCGTAAGTAGAACAAAGATTATGGATGAGTCTTTGTCTTCATGTTTTCATGGTCATGGAACCTGATTTGTCTTTTGTGATGTACCTGAGCCTTGTTAGCAGACAACATCAACCTCACACAACATCATAATGCATTAGTACAATCATATAGCCCTAATCAATGAATGTCTTTGATCATTCACATGCATTCATACTGTTACTAGGGTGATAAGACAATTCTAACATTAATCAAGATTGTACTAATAAATAATATGAAGACAAACACATCATGAACTTAATCAAGAATTAGATTTCAAGACATACCTGAGCCTCCTTAAGTCATACCTATCGAGACTTCTTGTAGTCTTCTTATGTAAGGCCTTAGCCTCAACTCCCCCTGAAACTTGATCTGGAGCTTAATTAGGGTTTTCTAGAGAAACCCTAAAAATTGAATCTTTGACTTTCACACTTCTGAATGGATGAAAGAATATGTCTTGCTGAGCTGATCAAACTAGCATACTTCAATTTTGGAATTTCCAAAATTTGACCCCTCAAAATTGCCTTTGAAACTTTTGGATCTTCTGGACAGGATCCCGAACTAGGGTTTGATGAAGCCCACCCTTCTTCCCAAACAAAAGGTTCGATCCAAGGCTCTAAACTCTTATTTTTCTTAGGAGCTTCCAGCCGTGGTTACAGACTTCAAAAATTCCAACTTTTGCTGAAGCCCTAATTTTCCATCTTTCCGATCAAAATCCTGAACTGGGGTTTGATCAAGCCCGGTCTTCCACCCAACCAAAAAATTTGATCTTGGTCTCTAAATTTTGATTTTCCTGAGTAGCATTCATCCGTGGACTCCGATTCCAAAAATTCTAACTTTCTCCGAAACCCTAAATTCCGGAAGCCATGAATAAAGGTGCTCCAAAAATAATTCTGTTTTGACAGAAATATGCACCTGATTGTTTCTGCTATAACTCTGAAATTTTTGCTCCACAGGGTCTGAAACCCTTTTTCTGCAGTAGCCTGACCTATCATCTTTCCATCCTGATAGGTCTGACCTCAATTGGGTTTTCTGAGAGAGAGTTATGCCAAGTGTCGCAACATGACCTGTTTATGGGATAAAACAGGAGAGAGAACTTGTACGGAATGCCACGTGTCACTGTTTGAACTTAGGAATCTAAAAAATTTTCTTGAGATAGCTCGACCTGTTATATTTCCATCCTGATAGGTCTGACCTCAATTGGACTCTCTGAGAGAGAGTTATTCCAAGTGTCGCAACGTGACCTGTTTATAGGATAAAACAGGAGAGCGAACTTGTATGGTGTTCCACGTGTCATTGGTTCATCTTCGGCCTCTAAAAAAGTTTTTTGAGATAGTACAGTCTGTGTACTACCTGTCACTTTTTACGAAATTTCATTTGGAGCTTCCTATCCCAAGTTATGACCTTTTTTCCAAGGTCACCTGATTTTGACTGAGATCTGGAAGAGGTAGAAACCCTAACTTGTACTGATCATAACTCACAAAGTACAACGAATCTGAGGATTCCCTTTGGACACAAGGTACCTGGGGATGTTATCTTCGACCTGTAAACTTTTCAGACCCTGAACCTTCGCCAAAATGGAGTTATAGCGAAAGTTCCATGATGACTGTTTTTTGCTATGTAAAACCCTAACTTTTAAATTGTCGTAAGTAAAGCAAGTGTCGTAAGTGCCATACCTTGTCTTCCTTCAGGTTAGCTCTGATACCATGTTAAGATTCAATATGCTAAGACAGAAAATAGCAGCATTACATTCCATTTCACAATAATAGCATATACAGGATCACTGAAGAAACAACAAGCATAGCATAAACACAAGAGACAAAGATTTATCCTGGGAAACCCTCATGGGGTAGAAAACCCAGCAAAGCTTCCTCAATATAGATGACCAGCAATATACAAAGATGAAACCCTGAGACATGATCTCCTCCTCCACAATAGCAGACCTCTTCTCCATAAGTGCGCTATCCTCAAGTGAGTGAGTGTATCAAATGAGGAACACACCTCCTCTATTTATACACTACTCTGATATGTATTTTACACAAGTACATGTAGGCTCGTATTTAACCATTAGGTTAAATACCCCATTATAACTGACTGGGCCGACCCCCACATGGTGGGTCTAATAACCCTAGTTACCACAACCAACTTGGAGGAATAAACATCTCCGGATTTATAGTATAATCACATCGGAGGTATGGAACATCTCCGGAATAAATAATATACAAATATAATATTCTTTGAAGTTACAATATTTCAACAGACCATCCAGCCATGCAATCAGATTCCAAAAATTTCAACTTTTGCAGAAGCCCTAATTTTTCACTGGAGTAGGAGAGAGAGAGTTTCACCTTGTGAAATATATCCTATTCAGGCTAGCTCTGATACCATGTTAAGTTTAGCATAAAATTCATAGCAAGAGCATAATAAGGATCACTGAAAGAAACACAATCACAAGATAGACACAGATTTATCCTAGGAGACCCTTATGGGGTAGAAAACCCAACAAAGCTTCCTCAATATAGATGACCAACAATTACAAAGATGTAATCCCCAAACAAGAGCTCATTCTCCTCCTTCGTAGATCTGTCTCTCTCCTATGCACAAATCACAAGTGAGTGAGTGTGTGTTGAATGAGGAACACACCTCCTCTATTTATACTTTACTTCACTTGAATTTTAACCCTAACTGGGTCGACTTCTCCTAGGAGAGTCTAATAACCCCTAATAACTTAACTCAGGGCCGAACACACTAGGTAATTCTAATAACTCTATTTATAACATCCCGACGAAGGAATAAACATCTCCGTATATAAAATAATGTCCCGACGGAGGAATGAAACATCTCCGGATAATAAAGTACAAATAGAATATTCTTAGGAGTTACAATATTTCAACAAAGATGAGGGTACAAATACATTGATACATGCTACATTTAATGTTAGAATGGATGATGATTATGATGATCAATAAAATGATGACTTTGATGATGTTCATGATTTACCTCTTCTTGAGAAGGCATACGAACCCCTTTATCAAGGATCCAACACAAATATTCTCTCTGCTATATTGTTGATAATGAACTTGAAGGTTATGAATGGTCTTTCAAACACATCAGTCACACAGATGTTAAGGTATGTAATATATTCCATCACATATATATGATCGTGCTAAAGTTTACCACTGTTCATTTAATAATTTTATTGTTAATTCATAAATTAATACAGATGAAATGTGTTTCAATAATATTATTTATATATTATATTGACTAGTTTTTTATTTTAATTTTTTGTAGCTTGATAGCTGAATTTTTGTTACCCACCGTCAAATATTTTATGTCGCACATATCGAGATTTATCTGCCATCATGAAAGAAATTCGAATGCAGTATGAAGCAATTGATGCATGCCCCGATGACCATGTTATATAGTATAATCAGCATGAATTTGAAACAAAATGTCCGGAATGTCATATCAGTAGATATCGAACAAATCAAGTAACCAAAAAGGTGCCTCGCAAGGTTCTTCATTATAATCCCATTATCCCACATTTGCAACAACTATTCAGGTGCAAAAACATATCGCAATTTATGGATTACCATGCATGAAACAGAATTCAAGATGACATTATTCAAATGCCTGCAGATGGGTCTGCATTTAGAGATGTGAAGGAAAAATGGACTCACTTTAAATAAGAACCTCATAATCTTAGGATTTCTTTGGCAGCAGATGGTGTCAATCCATTTGCATAAATGATATCCATTTACTGAGTGTGGCCTATTGTTTTTATCAACAATAACATTCCTCGATGGTTGTCAATAAAGAGGGAGCACATAATGTTGGAAATTATTATTCCAGGTATGTGTCTACAATTTTTTTTTAATGTAGTGGCATCTCATTTGTCGTATTTATTTGCATAATGTCATATATATATATTTTATTTGTGCCTGGTTTATATATCTAAATGGTTGTAATAATTATATATTTTATATGTTCAAATCAATCAGGAAAGTACCAAGTTAAAGATCTGAATGTATATATCGAACCTCTTATTGACGAGCTACTCAAGTTATGGAATGGAATCACTATGTATGATTTATATAGACCAATACAGAAAAGTAAATTAGTCATTTCCATGCAATGCTTATATGGACAATACATGATACCCCAAGGTTAACCCATTATTTCGGTTTGTAATTATAAGTTCCACTTTAATTGCAATTATTTTTATGAACTAGTTAATATTTTTTTTTAATAGAAATGAGTAGGTTTTATATTTAAGAAAAGAAGGGGCAACCCTCAATAATACATAAAATCATCCTCCAATGGAGTTCATGGTTGTCTTGAGAGTTTACACCAGAGGTGTTCATACAATTATGTGCCTCAAAATAGACTTGACTGATTCTACTACTATTGCATTCAAAATGATAACTATAAAGCCTGATAAACTAACCTAAAAGCATACTACATTTGTAAAACATTCAAAGAAAAATAAGAAATTCCATGGGACCTGGTCTTCCATCTTTCCTCTATGGTGGTTGGATGTGGAAACATCGCCCATCTCTTTGTCCTACAGCTTCAGTTGCAATTGCTTCACTAGCGCTTCCAAGTCCACAATTCTAGTTTCCATTGTTGGGACATGGGTCTAGTGCTTCTCAAAATTTAAAGCCGAGTTTCCCAGGGGGGGACCTGGGGTATTCTAATCAGCATGCTTCGGGTAGGCTTCGAAATCCTAGAGAGATTGGGCTTCAAAGGAAATGATGCCCAGCTGGGTTTCAACTTGGAGGATCCTTTCAGACATGGTATGAATCACCTAGATTTGTTCCATCCTCTGAGTCTTAGCCGCCGTGACGTGGTCATTATGAATTACCCAGGTCTCATTCTCCATTTCCTCCAATTTATCCAATCTATCCCCGGTTTTCTCCATCTTAACCTCCACATTCTGTTTGAACCTACTAGTGATCCTTTTCTGAGCTTTCATGTTTGATTTTATCATCTGTGGGAAGTTCCCCAAGGCCTCAACTTCATGTTCAAGGAAACAGTCACAGCTCTCGTCACTTGAATCCATGACTTTGCACCTTTTCCCTGTCGAATTCTTAGAGCTCCCGCCAGAAGGGCTTCTCAAGAGAGTAGTGGATGGGAGACTCACCACAGAGAGGGGGAGGTGTCGGATGCCTTCTTTAGTGAAATAGGGATGAAACCTTCGATCTTGGGATCCCTTTAAAGCTCTAGGGGTCTCGTGCTTGCCTAGAACCCGATAAATGACCGAATGAGTTGTGCGGAAGTCGTAGTGCAGGCTCATTAAATTTCTAGGGGTCTCGTACTCTCCCCGAACACGATGATCAACCGAATGCTCCTAATGGATTTCAATTTGCATACGGAGGATATACCTGCCCCACTAAAGCTCCATGTCAACAGCGTTCTTCCCATGGGTGAGAGTATTTCGGAGACTGAAAGAGCCAAGGTGAATTTACTTCTCCATTCCCATTTAATGTTCCACTCACTAGCATATACCACCATGGTCCTCCACTTGTTAAGCCTATTAAATACGAACCCACACTTGTCATGAGAGTGCACATGTGGATTCGCACCAATTGGCAGTGGGAAAACATAGATCCAACTAGGGGAGCAAATCCACTTCCATGGTAAATTCATTAAGGAGTAGCGATCATGGTGCCAGCCGGACTGCCCTATCGAAATCCATATCCGCGTCCTTGTTGTTCTTGTGGAGCACGTGGAAGAACTGGATTTTTTGGAAGTAGGAGACAAGATTCATGGTTCTAATAACGATTTGCTTCAAGTGGATTTCAGTTGGTGTTGAGCTCTTTATCATGAAGTTGATGAGACTTTTGGAGTCTCCGATAATTCTAGCATGCCTAATGCCCTTTTTCTTGAGTTGGTGAAGGCCTTGAAGAAGAGCCAAAGCATCTGCCTAATTATTAGTTGCAATGCCTAGACCCCAAGAGTACTGAAAATATTTTGTTCCATTGGGACAAAGGATTATCCCTCCCCCTCCCGCCACCCCAGGAACTAGTTAATATATTATGCATGCATGTTTTTTTAAATAATCCATTCATTTTATATATAATTATAATTGACATATATAATCCATCACTTTATGTAGGTCTTCAGACAAAGGGAAAACTTGCATGTCCATTTTGTGGTCCTAAAATCAAATCTCGTCGTTCAAAAATTTTAGGAAAGGAGGTTTTCGATGAGTATAGGCACTTCCTCTCTAATAATCATAGCTGTCAAACTACCGAAAAACAATTGTTCAATGGGAAGCAAGAGACTGCATTAAAACCGCAGAGAATGACACCTCACCTATGGAAGTTGTAATATAATAGAAATCATTAAGGTACGTATGAATCATCGTATATGAAATGTTATGAATTTCTTTTATTATGTGTTGTTTACTATAATTGACAATGATTTATGTAATTTCTTTATAAACTATGATTCATGATGGTCGTCATGATCATGGAGGCATTAATGGGATTCCCTGAGGAATGAAAATTTATCCTAAACAATTCAATAGGTTTCCCTACTATGAGCACCTACAAATTTCTCATATGTTTGATACAAAGCATATCGAAAATAATGTGATTGAATTATTATGGTGAATATTGGATGGAAGGAGTAAGAAAGAAAAAATTGTCAAAATTTGCAA
The DNA here is from genome assembly GCA_027924585.1 of Larix kaempferi. Classification (NCBI taxonomy): domain Eukaryota; kingdom Viridiplantae; phylum Streptophyta; class Pinopsida; order Pinales; family Pinaceae; genus Larix; species Larix kaempferi. The sequence goes on from BSBM01000406.1 coordinate 5,331,987, forward strand.
TGACATTCAAGAAGCCAACCATGCAATGAAAGACATCATTCAATTTCATAGAAATGGAGACCAAATTAATATAAACTCACTTCCATGGATGTTAACAGAGCAGCAAAGTAATGTTGTAAAAGAAGTCATGCGAAAAATTAAATTTCCAACTGGATTTTGTTCAAACATGAAGAATATCATAACAAAGAAACATGATTTTGTGGGGGTGAAAATGCATGATTGGAATATCTTCATGAAGGTAATTATTATGGTATGCATATAATTTCTATATTTTTTTATTCTAGTGCATATTTTTGGTATTTTTTTGTCTACTATTTGTAAAAAAATGAAACTATTTGTATATTGTTACAGTATGTTCTACCTCTCTCTCTCCCAGACAACTTCGACAAAAATGCCAAACAAGTTACATATAATCTTGGGAAATACATGAGATAAGTAGTGATTTTTTGCATGCACTTGGTGTTTGTTTAATTCAATGTAGAACTTATATTTGATTTTTGTGCACTAATTCATGTTATGTAATATAATGTTTTTTTTGTTAAATCTTGTGATTGGTTTTCATCACTTGTATATGGTTGTCATCTAAAGAAATCCATAAACAAGATATAAAATATTGGAGGAGAGAAATTCCTCATCTCATATGTGAAATGCAGAAGCATCTATCTTAGGCATTTTTCAATGCACAAGAACACTACCTCATACACCAAGTTGACGAGATTGAATTGTGTGAACCTATACACTCAAGGTCCACGTGGATGGGTGAGAGGAACTTGGAATTTTTGAAGGGGTTGGTTAGACAACGAGCACGTCCTGAGGGTTCTATGGTGGATGGATATATGGTATACCAAAACATGATGTATGCTAGTGAATATCTTCCTAAATTAACGTCAAAGCTCAATTTAGGTCGCATTTGTGATCCAGACTCCAATAACAATTTCGAAGGGGAGTACCTGAAGGGGAAAGGTAGATCGAGGAAGGTGAAAGGTATTTATTAGCTAGTGGATTAATTAATATAATACATTTGACTATTGATGTACACGTTGATTGTAATCTTTACGTGTATGGCTTTTTGTATGTAAAACACCATAAGGCTATGTGGTGCAATGGTTGTAAATATCGCATCAAAAAGTTGGATGAAACAAAGAAAACATCAAATTGTGGGATATCTGTAGTATTGAGGTGACCAATGTTTCCTCTAGAAGTGACAGACATCCAAAACTCTCAAAAAATCGATACTATGGGTATTTTGAAGATATTGTTCAGTGTGACTCTAACTCCTTCAAAGTAGTTATGTTTGTTGTCAAATGGTACAGGTTACGATTGAATCAACGTGATCCCAATAAAACTATTATTGAACATGATAATGGATTTACCATGGTTAATACAAGGTTGTTTGAGCGAGGAACGGAGCCCTATATGTTCTTCCAAGCTAATGTGAACAGGTATTTACTCTGATGTTCCAGATAGAGGGGGTTGGTCATTTGTTGTGAGACATGATCCAAGGGGAAGGCCGATAAAGTATAACGTAGAGGAAGGTAATGAATAGGGTCTCAAAGAAGAAGACGAGGTTGAAGATTATCAACATGAGTTAGATGATCATGTTCCAGAGGAAGATGACGAAGAATTAGTTGAATCAGATGGTGTAGCAGACAATGTCCATGAATATGATATCGACGATGACATGATGATCGTAACTGACATCGATGACGATGATGATATGGCCAATCCTTACAATTTTGAATCTGGATTGGATGATACTGATGACTTGGATGAAGAAGATGATGAAGTCCATTGAAGTGTATGAGGTATTCCTTAATATATCTACTCTATATATTTTGATTTAATATTGCGATAGAATTATTGAATTTTATTGGTACGTATAAATTAACTGTTTCTTAGTGTTTTTGGATGAGCTTCCACATTCACGTGGTTGGCCTTGTTTAGTAGAGAATATTAAATTATTCTAGAAACAAAGGGAAGCTGAGTAAGGCAATGCACAATTATCATGCTAGCCCAAATGGCGTGCTTGATCATGTACTACATGGGGCAAATGTTGAAATTTTTTAAATTTGTGCTTGCTTGGACTGAAATTTGGAATGGTTAGACTAGATGCATGCATTTATGGTGTGGGAGGGTTTCCAGACTCAAACATGAATGACACTAACAATTCGAGCATCAAAAACCATAACTATAGATTAATTAATGTGCTACACGTGGCCAACGTTGAAATTTTTTTAATTTGTGCTTGCTTGGAATGAAATTTGGCATGGTTATACTAGACGCATGCATTGACAGTGTGGGAGATTTTCCAGACTCAAACATGACTGACACTAACAATTTGAGCATCAAAAACCATACCAATAGATTAATTAATGTGCTACACAGGGCCAACATTGAAATTTTTTAAATTTGTGCTTGTATGGACTGAAATTTGGCATGGTTAGACTATACGCATGCATTGACTGTGTGAGAGGGTTTCCAGACTCCAACATGATTGACACAAACAATTAGACAATAAAAAACCATATTACCTATAGATTAATTAATGTGCTACGTCACGGGGCCAACGTTGAAATGTTTTAAATTTGTGCTTGCTTGGACTGAAATTTGGCATGGTTAGACTAGACGCATGAATTGACTGTGTGGGAGGGTTTCCAGACTCAAACATGACTGACACAAACAATTCAATAATCAAAAACCATATTACCTATATATTAATTAATATGCTATGCCATGGGGCAAACGTTGAAATTTTTTAAATGTGTGCTTGCTTGGACTGAAATTTGGCATGGTTAGACTATACACATGCATCAAGGGAGTTCAACATAGATGGGCCTTGATGAACGCATGCAACAAGGAATGATAATGATTATCATGCCTTGATGCATGATAAGAAGTATTTGCCACTACTTACAACAAACTGTGAGTGATTCCAAATTAATCAATGAATGCTTGAAAGCATTACTAATTATGAAAGTGAATAGTAATTATATTTTATAGTGTTTAATTAATAAAAAATGGTTTCTTAAAATTTAGTGGTAGGTTAGTAGGATTTCTTATTCTGTATTACACCTACACCGAATATTAAAAGAAATTCGAATTGTTCAAAACTCTCGTACACAAAAGACCAATACCACCAAATTACGCTACTATGCCTTTGACTAATTGGTTTCTATATCTTTAATCTTATATAGGTTGGTGAAGTGTGTTGTTACTCACTATGAGCATAGAACTCATTTGTGGCAATTTCACTTCCTCTGCGATTTAGTAAGTAATTGCGTTCTTAATCTATGGCAATTTCTAGAACTATAGCTTTGATATTCATGAAAAATTGTGCCAAACTCCCATTGACTTAACTATAAAGAAATCCATAATTGATATATAAAACTCCTTGGATTATAGTTAAAATAATAAGCATTAGAGTTACATTAATTTTAAAAGTCTTTAATAATATATTTATAAAACAATTATAGGGATTTTATTATTTATGTAATGTCCCTAAAACTGCAAAAATTTAAAAATTTTCTTGTACGGCTAACATTGTCTATTTAAATAAATGTTTAACAAATTAACTTCAGTAATAGGAAATAAATATAAGACTCATCGACACAATTAGAATGCATGGTTTATAATTCTAATCCTGATTCACTATTTGAATAAATTGGATGTGGTTGTTTTCTACTTTATGATTCCGCGGAAGCGATGTAATGGAATGATGTACAAATGAACTACATATATATATTTATGTTTTATTTGAACAACCTAACAATTTGCATGCTTGTCTTTTAATGGTTAGTATGCTTCTTGTGAGGTATTACTTCTTTTAAAAGTATTGGTCTCTTGTAAATGTTTATAGAAGGCTTGAGGTGGGGAAGATGGTAGCATGACTTGGCCTACTTAGTATTTATGCTAATGTTTATTCCTACCTTTGTTTTATGTAGGTTTTTAAGCTTGATGCTATGTAAAAAGGGATATTTTATAAAAGGGCTTGATAAAAGTTCTAAAATGTAATCCCACTATAATAATAATGTGACAATAGTCAAACCATTTCAAAAGTGAAACATGCCATGGTGACTAAAAAAATTGACTTCATAAGAGTGACAGTATCAACTAAGGATTAGTGGGGTTTGGTGGCTTTTAATGCTCCTACCCTAGTTTATTATATCCAGCTGGAGCGCAATAAGGTCCTAAACAACTAGTTTGGCTTTCGTTTGTGGTTTCATTCTCGTTGACTTGTGTTGGGGTCGAGACCTCTGGTCTGCGAGTTTGATGGTAGGGTTATGGGACGCTTCATGGCCATGAAATGAAATCATGAGGCCAGCGTTGACCATGAGCGAGGTGCTCGGGCCTATGCTTACTCAAACAACATGAAGTCGAGCTCTCTTTAAGAGGTAAACTCTGCATCTTGAACTCTGTTTTAACAATGGTATTTCCCATTCGTTTTTAATGAGAAATAGTACTAAGACTTTGAATGTTGATTGGTGACAAGGATTACGTTGTTGGGAATTTGAGATTTGGTATGAAGGGGTATTTCGCAGCTATTGAGGCCACGGTAAGCCCGGTCCCTTGTGGCCTATCTTCTCCTCTCAAGCATATGTTTTCTTGTATTGATTTTTTGCTCAGTGGGTAAGGAAATTGGGACTAAATGACCCATTTGAATTTCCTGGGGTTTGTAAAGTGATGTTGAGTTTTGGATGGGAAAGTCGTGGCTAGGTTTTCATGGCACGCTTTGTAAATGTGTAAATGTTTATTTTAAGGTTATAGCCTGTATGGCGTTTTGGGTTTGGAGGAGGCCCTAACTTGGCTCCTGTACAACACGATGATGGCTTCTGTGATTTGGAAGAAATCTATGTAATGAAAAATACCCTAAAGTTTTTAATTGAATCCTGACAGTGTGTAATAGATGTATTTTAATTTTTTTTCACGCTATTGGGAAACATGTTTAAACCTGTGTAATTTCCTGAACGTTTATATTTGACCTAGGTTTATTATTTCATTTGAGTGAAGTCTAGGTGTGAATCCCCTACCTGCATATATGTTTAAATGTGTTCTCAGTTTTTCTCTTGTCATTTTAGTATGTACATTTGAACTAGAAAATGATTCTTTATGTAGGATGAGTGGTGAAAGTATTTAATAAATTCTTTTGAAGGGAAAAGCCCTAGGTGGTTGTATATTTTAATCTGGTTCTGCGTAGCATAAAAGGACTCCTCAGTAGGGTTTCAAGATTTTTAAAAAGGGTGTACAAGATTTAAACTAGAAACAGGACTTCGGTGAAATTTCAATCCCTATTATATTTCAGGGAGAAAATATAGCCACTGTGAGAAAGGTCGTATTAATGTTTTGGCTGGATAAAGGAAATTACTGTGTAAATTTTATTACCTCTATGTTGGCTGTGATGGAAGAAAGGTCCTGAGTAGAATTTCCATTTTTAATAATCTTTTGATTTAGCTTTTGTGGGAAGAGCCCTAGCGTTAGAGTTGTAATCATTTTTAAGTTTTTTTTATGGAGTAAAGGTAGAAACGATGTAGTGTAGTTGCTTATGTAAATGGGATACTTAAATGCATGATATAGAAGATTCAATCCGGGTCTTGTCTTTTATTAAGAGATCTTAAATTCTATAAAATTCCCTAAATGGTTCAGCCTGTGTAAGGTGATTTAAGGATTAATTTATATGATGGCTGCTCTTTATGCTTGAGTTTATATATGGTAAAAATGATTTTATGCTGTGTTGATCTTTTTATTTAGGCTTGGGATCCTACGAAATCTCTGTCATAGATTTGATTGATTTAATATTTTAATTTAAGTATTTTGGCACAGCATGAGTTTGTATAGGGTTGAAAGAGCCTCTGTGCAATCCCTTGCTAGAGATTTGATTAAAATTTTAGCTTTAGCAAAGAGTTTGATTTAAGTTAGATCCTAGGTTTCTAAGCTTGGATAAGCCAAGTGAATCGATCTGCTTACAGGAAATGATTCTGCTGTAATAAATAATTTTTAATTATTCCTACAAATTAATTATGTTTAAGCTAACTAGGGTTTGAATTTTAAACGTGAATTTAAAATTTTGAAATAAAAAGGATGACCTAAGGGAGCCAATGCCATATGCCCTTGCTCCCAATATATAATGTAACTAGTTTACTAGTAAAAGAATTTGATAGAAATAAATTCCTAAATTTACAGCCTGTAATAACTTGGGAAAAACATAAGAATAATCCATACCTGGACGTTGCAGCTTGAACTTGCTCCTACTACAGACCTACATGTTGGCTTGGTTTTGCAACCAAGCTTTGTGCAATGGGCACCTATCAACAATGTGATAGCAGTTTCAATATAGAAAGCAAAAACGATTATGAATTAAATCTAAATCTAAACTAACATGTGCATATAACAAATAAATTTAAAAACGATTCATGGAAAGAACAAGAAATAAAAGAATAGATGTTTGGTATTAAGATACCTCAAATGGTGAGGATATGATGTTGAGAAACTCCAAGGGTGAGTAGCTCCAAGCTCCAATGGTCTCTTCTCCAAGATGCTGAAAATGGCCAAAAGTCTCATGGGAGATTTTGACAGCGTGAGGATAGGATGATGGATGGATGGAAAGTTAGGGGCCCCTACCACCTTTTTATAGTTTTTGGTGGTGGGGAATACCATTATGGTCGCGAGGAAACCAATGGTATTGAACAACATGGTTTAGGTACCTTTTTCCCTCCTTTTTCCTTTTTTGAATATTTTTAATATTTTTGGGAATTCTGGACCCTTTTTTAGGGTTTTTTATGCTTTTTGAGGAAAAATATTCATTTTGAGGGGAAAAAGGGGTGTATTATGGTCTTTTGGTGACCTTTTGATGGCTTTAGAGGCTCAAATGGTGGAAAAGTGGACAAATGGGTCATGTGAATAAGGAAATGAGCTAGTGAGCACTTTTTGGGTGTTAACACTACACACTTTCAAACATTGATTACTAAAAACAAATGTATTTTGTTCTAGCTGACTTGTAGAATGATTTAACTGAATGACTTTGGGACTACCACGATCCTCCCAACCATGATCCGGAACCATTCCTGGTTCTAATCGGATCCCCCCGAGCTAGCTCCAACATGCAAGAAGAAAACTACAGAACCTAGGGAAGACTGTGGACTGTACTTCAATCTTGGAATAAATATCTCTTTCAGACCTGTGGAACAATTTTATCTCTTATTACCATAAAGGAATGATAAAAAGATAGATAGCTCTCTATGAGAAATTGTCCTATTTTTATAGGTGAACTTTTTCCAATATAGCAGTGGGAAATATTAATTTCTTTAAAATTAACTTAAGTTGATTTTTCAGTTTGAATTAATATATATACTTTAAAAAGTTTATTTAATTCAATTTTAGTTTATTTAGGATAATAACTTTATTTCTTCATTAATATTTTTACTTTATAAATAATATCTCTACTTTATAAATACTATTTATTTATAAATAATCTCTTTACTTTATAAATACTATCTATTTATAAATGATATCTATACTTATACTAGATATCTTTTGTATTCATACATATACTTTATGTATTCCACTTGCACATGAGTGGGCTCTTGATACTTGGTCACTTTTGATTGATTTAAATAGGTATAGGGTATTATAACTTTGATGATTTTCTTTGATGAATAGGGTCAACTTAATTGACAAGGTTAATGGCAGGCTTAGAAGGTCCACTAGTCTAGGTAGCTCAATACTCCACTTGAATGTTGGATTACCTCGTTTTCCATGGTCGTCTCCTCCGTCCTTGATGAGATGAGTAGTGAATTATTTAATGAGAATAAATAAGTATGATGACTGGTGCAATTCAGAGCCTTCCTCAACTCAACACCTTCTTAAGTAAAGTAACCCCTAGTGCTATTGAGAGCTTAGGATCAACACTTTTACATGGGTGTTATGTTAGTGCAATTCCAGAGCTATTTGCTCAACACTAGTACTAGGATGTACTTATAAGATACACCTAGGGATACAATGGCCAAAGATCCGATTCTCCAGAGTTTATGCTCAACATCAATTTGGAGTGCTCCAGGGATTATGCCCAGTACAGAATAAAAGTCCTCTATGTATGTCAAGGATTATTCCCAGTACATAGGTCATCCATGTGCTCCAAAGTACATGCTCAACACATCATAAAAGTCAGTCATGCATATCATAAATCTGCACAGTATGTAACAGAGATCATCTCAGTGTGTTACGGTTTTGTACCCAATATCATAATAAAACATCAATCAAATACATTGGGGCTTTCTGCCCAGTATATAACAATAACCTGCATCTGTCGGGGTCCATTCCAAAATATGGATATCTCTAACAAAAAATACGTCATGTGCATCAGGTTTACGCCCATCATATAATAAAAGTAAAACATGTGCATTGGGGCTTACGCCCATTATATCAAAAATAAATCATATGCATCGGGGCTTTACGTCCAATATATAACATCAATATAATTAGAAAAATTTGGGATATTACATCTCTCCCCTCTTAGAACAACACTATCTAGGTGTTCTAGGGACTAGAAATGAAGTCATGAAATAAGGCGGGGTAAGCCTCCTTCATGGTGGTTTCATTTTCCCAAGTAGCCTCCTTTGGTCCAAGGTGCCTCCATTGCACTTTCAATTGGACGATGGTTCGTCTTCTAGGATGCACCTCTCTCTTGTCCAGAATGTGGAGGGGCTCCAACATGAATTCTCCCTCGGGTTCTACTTGTAACAAGGACCAATCAATCACATGCTTAGTATCATAGACATATTTCTTTAATAGAGATGCATGAAAACATTATGAACTTTTACATGTGCTGGTAAAGCTAACTCATATGCTATTGGCCCTTTCTTGGCCAGTATTTCAAAGGGTCCACAAAATCTGTGGGCTAACTTTCCGCATCGCCCCAAGCTCAAAGAGCTTCTCTTTGCCTTCACTTTTAAGAAGACATGTTCGCCGACTTGGTAATATTTGTCTTTTCTTTTCTTATCTACATAACTCTTCTGGCGGTCTTGTGCCTCTTTTAAGTTTTGTTGCACTTTGGTAACTAGATGCTCCAAGTCCTTTAGTAAATATGGACCTAGCATAAGTCTATCTACCGGACTATCCCATGTCACCGGTGTCCTACACTTTCTACCATAGAGTACCTCGAAGGGACTCATCTTGGCAGAGGTCTGGTATCCGTTGTTGTAAGCAAAATCTACTAGGTGTAGATAATCCTCCCATTTCGGGGGTTTTTCATAACATACATCCTAAGCATATATTCAAGGATTTGGTTTACCCGCTTTGTCTATCCATCGGTTTGCAGATGGTACGTGGTACTGAATTGTAGTTGTGTCTTCAAACCAGAGAACAATGACCTCCAGAAGTTACTAGTGAACTTCGTGTCTTGATCTGAAATTATTGCCTTGGGTATCCCATGCAATCGGAAGATCTCTTTTAGGAACATTTCCGTGATGTGGATAGCTTTGTAGGTAGACTTCACCAATATGAAATGTGTTGCTTTAGATAACTTGTCTACTACTACGAAGGTGGAATCGTTCTGTTTCTTACTCTTGGGTAAACCTGTGATGAAATCCATGCTGATGACCTCCCATTTCCACTCTGGAATGGGTAATGGTTGCAGTAATCTTAAAGGGTGTCGGTGTTCTTCCTTAAACCAGTTGGCACTCCTGGCACTTAGTGATGAATAAAGTTGTGTTGGCTTTCAACTTAGGCCAGAAAAAGTGTTTCTTTACCATTGATATCATCTTTTGATATCCCAGATGCGCTGAGTAGGGTTTCTGATGGAACTCTGTGAGAATGTTAAGTCTAATGTCCCCACTTCCAGAACATAAAGTCTCTCCTTTGACCATAGCAGTCCTGACTCGTCTATCTTATATTCCTTTGTTATTGGAATAACCTATCCTCTTGAAACTTTTCAAGGATCTCGACATAGAATAATTCATTCTTGCATGTCGTTCTAACTCTATCGTGCAAGTCTGAGTCGGTCTGACTTACTGTCACCTCATATAACATATGATCCTGTTGACTTAAAGCATCGGCGATCTTTTTTTCCTTTCCTTTTATGTGTTTTAGCTCAAAGTGGTACTCACTAAGGAAGAATAACCACCTGGATTTCCTAGCATTTAGGTCAAGTTGGTCAAATAAGTACTTCAAACTCATGTTGTCCGTCTTCAATAGGAACTTCTTTCCCATAAGGTAATGCCTCCACATTTTTAAGGCGTGGATGATGGCGGCTAGTTCAAGATCATGGGTGGGGTAATTTTGTTCGTGTTCCTTCAAATTTCTTGACTCATAGAAGATGGCGAAGTCATTCTGCATAAGGACTCCACCGAGTCCTTCTTTGCTTGCATCTGTGCAAACAACGAAGTCCCCATCGGGATCAGCAATCCGTGAAATGGGTGTGCTCGTAAAAAGTTGCTTTAACTTTTGAAAACTTTCCTCGCACTTGGTCGTCCAAAGGAACTTATTTTCCTTTTTCTGCAAGGAAGTGTTAGGACAAGCAATCAATGAGAAGTTATCAATGAACTTTTGGTAGTATCTGTCTAAACCTAAGAATGATCTTATATCAGTCACGCAAGTAGGTGTAGGCCATTCCTCTATGGCTTTAATCTTTTCGGGGTCGACTGCTATCCCCTTCTCAGAAACTATGTGACCTAGGTACTATATCGGTGGTTTGTAGAAATCACACTTGCTAAACTTAGCGTAAATTTGGTGTTCTTGTAATACTCGTAACACTATTCGGAGATTATCCTCATGTTCCTCCTCACTTTTGGAGTAGATCAAAATGTTGTCAATGAATACTAGTACGAACTTGTCTAGTTATTGACTAAAGATGTTGTTCATCATGCACATAAAATTTGTGGCTGCATTTGTCAATCCAAAAGGAATTACCACAAACTCGTAATGACCATATCAGGTTCGAAAGGAAGTCTTACTGATGTCTTCGTCATGGATTCTTACTTGGCGATATCCGGATCGTAGATTGATCTTTGAAAATATCTTCGCTCCTCTGACTTGATCAAACAAGTCATCAATCCTAGGGAGTGGGTAACGGTTCTTGATGGCTAAGTTGTTGAGTTGGCGGTAATCAATGCACATCCACATCGTCCCATCCTTTTTCTTGACAAAGAGTATCGGTGCTCCCCAAGGACACACACTCGGTCAAATGTATCCCTTTTCGATCAACTTTTTTAACTGCAGCTTGAGCTCCACCAATTCTAGTGCACTCATGCAGTAAGGACCTTTAGAAGCTGGTACTGAGCCGGGTGTCAATTGTATAGAAAAAACTAAGTCTAGCTTGGGCCATAACCCTAGTATTTATTCAAGAAATACATCCTTGAACTCTACAAGAACTGGGAAGTCCTCAATCTTTTGTTCCCTATCAGCTTCTACCATTTGAATGTTAATTGCAAAGAGTTTACAACCCTTTCTTACACACTTCTTTGCCTGTAAGGCATATATCTCTCCTACAGAAACTTTCTTAGGTATGCTTGGAATCTTTCTTTGATTTCCTTGGCTATCCGTGCATAAAATTGACTTGTTCAAGTAGTCAAGCAGAGCATGATGTTCTTCCAGCTAGTCCATGCCTATAAGTACGTCATATGACCCTAGTGGTAGGATATTTAAATCTACCTTAGTTGGGAACCTGTTCAAGTCTATCTCGCAAACTTTAACTAGTTCAGAGACTTTCCATTTGGTATCAGTGGCTAGTTGTACCAGCCATGGTTTCTCATGACTCTCTCGGTTTAACTTACAAGTATCGACTATCTTAGGGGAGACATAGCTTCGGCATGCACTGGGAATGCACTAGGATCTATCAAAACTGAAATAGCTGTGTTTGAGATCTTACCCTCAATCTCGACCATAGTGGCCTAGTGATCTGCTTCTTGGCCGTCAAGTGCGGCATAAATTCTTGGTGTTCTTTCCATGTCACCTACTGTTGGGTTTTCTTGTATGTTGTAGAACCCTGTCCGTCTTGTTGGGACAATCTCGGAAATAGTGGGGCCCTTGGAATTTACAGCAAGTAATGGTTGGCGGGGAAGATTTTGCTCCTTTGTTAAAGGCTGGTCTATTTGCATGCAATGTGGGCACATTTGGTCATGCATGAGGTCGGTTGAAACCTCTGTTGGGAGGGAAACTATTGTTTTGTTTCCGGTAAGGTGGTGGCCTAAAACCCGGTCTTCGGTTGTGTGAAAAGGTTCTGAATCTATCTCTGTTTCTATTTATGTTGTCATTTCTTGGCTGTCCATGTTCATAACAGAGTCTTGCTTTGTGCAAAGTCACGTCTAAAGTTTTAGGCATGTCAAACTCAATTTTCTCTCGAAAATTGGGAGGTAGGCATCCTAAGAATTGTTGTATCTTGACTTTTTCATCTTTTATGTATGGAACATAATGTAGTAGATCCAGAAATCGGTTGATGAAGGCTTCCATAGTTAGGGAGCCCATTTTTAGTTCATGAAATTCTTTGATCTTTTTGTCAAAGAACCATTCTGACATGTACTTGTCTTGGAACAACCTGTTGAAAGCACTCCGTCTAATGTCGTTTACATTGTGCCCTTTTGTATGCTTTCGGTCTCTCCACCATCAAGCTTCTTTTCCATTTAAGTTGTGAATGGCTAGCCATGCTTTCATTTCGCTGGAATAGTTGTGGACTTTAAAATACTTGTTCATTCCTAATAGCCACTCCTCAGCTTTCTCCCTAGTATTTATCTCTCCGTCATAAGTTGGGGCTTTAATTTTTCGAAACTCTCCTTGTAAACTGTCATCACTTTTCCTCATTTTCTTGCAAGGGGATGGTGAACCGTCATCATTGGAAGAGCTCTTACAGTCCTCTTCCATGAACTCACATATGTGTTCTTCATACTCATCCTCTTTAGGACTGATGGATCTTTTGTATGACAATTATTTTCTTTGGATGTGTTTGCTGAATATGTGGATTGTCCATGGGGTTTTACCCCTGTTATGCTTTGAAGCAGAGCTTCATTTATAGTTTGTTGTTCCCATATTTCCTACATATTGTCATCTCTGAAGCTCTGTAACTATGCTTGTAGACTTTGGATTGACTTCATTAGATCTTAGTTCAATTCCCCCATCTTCTCTTGTTCTCGTGGTGGGGAATTTAAGTTCCCATGTATACTGTTGTCTTTTTCTGTATTCATGATTCAGGCTGTATTTGTACCTGCAATGTTTCATCAATTTGTAAGAACAAACTTTTGTTAGTTTATATATATATAAAGAAATTTATAAGTACATGTTTTGAAGCATATGTATCTACAACGGATGTTTTTCTGTAATGATCCCAATAGGTCTCTTAGTGTAGTTGGGCTCTGATACCACTTGTAATGTCCCTAAAACTGCAAAAAATTAAAAAATTTCTTGTATGGCTAACATCGTCTATTTAAGTAAATGTTTAACAAATTAACTTCAGTACTAGGAAATAAATATAAGACTCGTCGACACAATGAGAATGCATGATTTATAATTTTGTTCCTGATTCACTATTTGAATAAATTGAATGTAGTTGTTTTCTACTTTATGGTTCTGTGGAAGCGATGTAATGGAATGATGTACAAATGAACTACATATATATATTTTTGTTTTATTTGAACATCCTAACAATGTTCATGCTTGTCTTTTAATGGTTAGTATGCTTCTTGTGAAGTATTAATTCTTTTAAAAGTATTGGTCTCTTGTAAATGTTTATAGAAAGCTTTAGGTGGGGAATATGGTGGCATGACTTGGCTTACTTAGTATTTATGCTAATGTCTATTTCCACCTTTGTTTTATGCAGGTTTTTAAGCTTGATGCTATGTAAAAAGGGATATTTTATAAAAAGGATTGGTAAAAGTTCTAGATTGTAATCCCACTATAATATTAATGTGACAATAGTCAAACCATTTCAAAAGTGAAACATGCCATGGTGACTAAAAAAATCAACTTCATAAGAGTGACAGTATTAACTAATGAGTAGTGGGGTTTGGTGGCTTTTAATGCTCCTTCCCTAGTTTATGCTATCTAGCTGGAGCGCAGTAAGGTCCTAAACAACTAGTTTGGCTTTCGTTTGTGGTTTCATTCTTGTTGTCTTGTGTTGGGGTGGAGAGCTATGGCCTGCGAGTTTGATAGTAGGGTTATGGGACCTTTCATGGACACGAAATGAAATCATGAGACCATCGTTGGCCATGAGTAAGGAGCTTGTGCCCATGCTTACTCAAACAGCGTGAAGTGAGCTCTCTTTAAGAGGTAAACTCTGCATCTTAAACTCAGTTTTAACAATGGTATTTCCCATTCATTTTTAATGAGAAATAGTACTAAGACTTTGAATGTTGATTGGTGATAGGGTTTATGCTGTTGGGAGCTTGAGCTTTGGTATGAAGGGGTATTTCACAGCTATGGAGGCCACAGTAAGCCTGGTCCCTTGTGGCCTATATTCTCCTCTCAAGCACAGGTTTTCCTGTACTGATTGTTTGCTCAGTGAGAAAGGAAATTGGAAATGGCTGACCCATTCGAATTTCTTGGGGTTTGTAAAGTGATGTCGAGTTTTGGATGGGAAAGTCATGGCCAGGTTTTCATGGCACGCTCTGTAAATGTGTAAATGTTTATTTTAAGGTTATAGCATGTATGGATTTTTGGGTTTGGAGGAGTCCCTAACTTGGCTCATGTACAACACGATGATGGTTTCTGCGTTTTGGAAGAAATATATGTAATGAAAAATATCCTAAAGTTTTTAATTGAATCCTGACAGTGTGTAATAGATGTATTTTAATTCATTTTCATGCTACTGTGAAACATATTTAAACCTGTGTAATTTCCTAAACGTTTATATTTGACCTAGGTTTATTATTTCATTTGAGTGAAGTCTGGGAGTGAAGCCCCTACCTACGTATATGTTTAAATGTGTTCTCAGTTTTTCTCTTGTCATTTTAGTTTATGCGTTTGAACTGGAAAATGATTCTTTCTGTAGGATGAGTGGTGAAAGTATTTAATAAATTCTTTTGAAGGGAAAAGCCTTAGCTAGTTGTATATTTTAATCTAGTTCTACGCAGGATAAAAGGACTCCTCAGTAGGGTTTCAAGATTTTTAAAAAGGGTGTACTATATTTAAGCTAGAAACAGGGCTTCGGTGAAATTTCAATCCCTATTATATTTCAGGGAGAAAATATAGCCAATGTGAGAAAGGTTGTATTAATGTTTTGGCTAGGTAAAGGACATTACTGTGTAAATTTTATTACCTCTATGTTGGTTGTGATGAAAGAAATGTTTTGAGTAGAATTTCTATTTTTAATAATCTTTTGATTTAGATTTTGGGGGCAGAGGCCTAGCATTAGAGTCGCAATCATTTTTAAGTTTTGTTTATGGAGTAAAGGAAGACACGTTGTAGCTTAGTTTCTTATGTAAATGGCATACTTAAATGTATGATACAGAATATTTGATCTGGGTCTTGTCTTTTATTAAGAGATCTTAAATTCTAGAAAATGCGCTAAATTGTTCAGCCTGTGTAAGGTGATTTAAGGATTAATTTATGTGATGGTTTCTCTTTATGCTTGGGTTTATATATGGTAAAAATGCTTTTATGCTGCATTGATATTTTTTATTTAGGTTTTGGATCCTAGGAAATCTCTGTTAGATATTTGATTGATTTAATATTTTAATTTAATTATTTTGGCAGAGCATGAGTTTGTATAGGGTTGAAAGAGACTCTGCGCAATCACTTGATAGATATTTGATTAAAATTTTATCTTTAGCATAGAGTTTGATTTAAGTTAGATCCTAGGTTTCTAAGCTTAGATAAGCCAAGCGAATCGATCTCCTTACAGGAAATTATTCCAATGTAATAAATCATTTTTAATTATGATTACGAATTAATTCATGTTTCAGCTAACTAGGGTTTGAATTTTAAACATGAATTTAAACTTTTGAAATATAAAGAATGACCCAGGGAATCCAATGCCATATGCCCTTGCTCCCAATATATAATGTAACTAGGTTACTAGTAAAATAATTTGACAAAAATAAATTCCTAAATTTACAGTCTATAATAACTTGGGAAAAACATAAGAATAATCCATACCTAGACGTTGCATCTTGAACTTGATCCTAGTATAGACCTGCACACTTTCAAACACTGATTACTGAAAACAAATGTATTATGTTCTAGCTGACCCAAAGAATGATTTAACTGAATGAATTTGGGACTACCACGATCCTCCCAACCACGATCTAGAACCGTTCTTGGTTCTGATTGGATTTGCCTGAGCTGGCTCCAACATGCAAGAAGAAAACTAGATAACCTAGGGCAGACTGTGGACTGTACTTCAATCTTGGAATAAATATCTCTTTCATACCTTTGGAACAATTTTCTCTCTTCTTATCATAAAGGAATGATAAAAAGATAGATAGCTCTCTATGAGAAATTGCCCTATTTTTATAGGTGAACATTTTCCAATATAACAGTTGGAAATATTAGTTTCTTTAAAATTAACTTAAGTTGATTTTTCAGTTTGAATTAATATATATACTTTAAAAAGTTTATTTAATTCAATTTTTATTTAGGATAATAACTTTATTTCTTCATTAATATTTTTACTTTATAAATAATATATATTTATAAATAATATCTCTACTTTATAAATACTATTTATTTATAAATAATCTCTTTACTTTATAAATACTATTTATTTATAAATGATATCTATACTTATACTATATCTCTTTTGTATTGATACATATACTTTATGTATTCCACTTGCACATGAGTGGGCTCTTGATACTTAGTCACTTTTGATTAATTTAAATAGGTATAGGGTATTATAACTTTGATGTTTTTCTTTGAAGAATATGGTCAACTTAATTGACAAGGATAATGGTAGGTTTAGAAGGTCTACTAGGTTAGTTAGCTCTAGACTCTACTTGCATGTTGGGTTACCTCATTTTCTGTGGTAGTCTCCTCCGTTCTTGATGAGATGAGTAGTGAATTATTTAATGAGAATAAATAAGTTTGATGACTAGTGCTATTCAGAGCCTTCCTCAACTCAACACCTTATTAAGTAAAGTAAACCCTAGTGTTATTCATAGCTTAGGCTCAACACTTTTACATGGGCATTACGTTAGTGCAATTCCAGAGCTATTTTGTCAATGCTAGTGCTAGGATGTAATTGTAAGATAGACCTAGGGATACAATGGCCAAGGATATGATACTCTAGAGCTTATGCTTAACATCAATTTGGAGTGCTCCAGGGCTTATGCCCAACACTCTATGTACATCGGGGCTTACGCCCAGTACATAATAAAAGTTCTCTATGTACGTCGGGGCTTATGCCCAGCACATAGGTCATCCATGTGCTCCAGAGTCCACGCTCAACACATCATAAAAGTTAGTCATGCATATCATAACTCTGCACAGTATGTAATAAAGATCATCTCAATATATTAGGGTTTTGTACCCAATCTCATAATAAAACATCAATCAAATACATTGGGGCTGTATGCCGAGTATATAACAATAACCTGCATTTGTCAAGGTCCATGCCAAAATATGTATATCTATAACCAAAAATATGTCATGTGCATCAGGCTTACTCCCATCATATAATAAAAGTAAAACATGTGCATTAGGGCTTATGCCTACTATATCAAAAATAAATCATATGCATCGGCGCTTTACGCCCAATATATAACATCAATATAATCAACAAAATTCAGGATATTACAATTTAGAGCACCAATCATAAAGTAAATTTATAATGTTATCAAAATAAATTTAACCTGCAAAGAGCTTTACAATGTAAATGATTTATTTAAGTTAAAATAATACATTCAATCATATTTTTGTTAACAAAATTTAATAAATGTTCATTAGAGTTAAATGAAAATTTACATTTACACAATTATAAAGGTTATGAGACTCTCAGTGTTCCAATTCAATTGTTACAATAATTCCATACTTGATGATCATTGGGCTCTCATTTGAGTTGATATTATTATGAGAATGGAAAAATAAAAATGCATGATTTTTAAACAAAAGTCAAGGCTTGTAAAAATTAATAGTTTACTCATATAGAAAATTATCAACTCTTTTCAAGTTTTTAAAATATATGCTTTTAAGGTGGAGACTATGTTGAATATGGATAACCAAGAATTGAATTGTTTAACTTGTTAAAATCGTAAAAATCATGAACAAAATATGATTTTTTAAAGAAAATTCAATGCTCATAAAATTTCAATACTTTGTTCAAATTCAAAACTGTAAGTAGCTTTCCTTCATTGACATAAAATATTTCAAAACATAGATCAAAATCCTTAAAATTAAATATTTTTATAAGATAGAACCGCCAAAATTATTGTATGTAACAGAACCAAAGTTTGGAAAAATTGTCGAAAAATCATGTTCATCCAATTTGAGGCATAGAATCAACTCGAATAGGTTCAATATGCACACAAAATCATCATTGAAGAATCAAGAAACCAAAAGACATCAAATGGTACAGAGAAATAAAATCACCAAATCGTCATTTCATGAGAGCTAAACCAAGAAGACTGATGATGAGAAGCGCAAAATAAATAAACACCTAAGAGAAGAAACCAACAAACCATCAAGCAAGAAAAAATGAAAGCAATAAAAGGAGTGTTTTCCAATTTTTAAAAGAGGGGGCCCTTAACTTTTCACAAAATTTAAGGGGAGATACTGTGGCCCAACAAAGACAAACATGTTGTTTGCAGCCCATGCCATGACTAATAATTGGTCAATAAGAAAGCAAAACTTTCAAGACTCTTCTATGTTGAACTCCCTTGATCCATGCATCTAGTCTAACCATTATAATGATTATCATCCATATAATCATGAACTCCATCTATAATGAACTCATGCATCATGGCATGATAATGATTATCATCCATATGACGACAATGATGGCCATGACGACGACAATGACGATGGTCATGATGACTATGAAGTTGACAATAATTTTGTTAACATCATCACCATAATTGTCATTGATGATGATGATGATGATGATGACGACGACGACGACGATGATGATGGCGATGGTGTTGTTTATGATGATGATGATGATGCTTATTGACGACGGTGACGATGATGAAAATTATGATGACAATGATGTTCTTGAGGATGATGATGATGATGATGATGATGATGATGATGATGATGATGATGATGTTGATGATGATGTTTTTGTTTCTAATGATGATGTTGATGATGATAATGATAATCATATCTACGACAACAATGATGGTCATGAGGACAATGATGATGATGGTTGTGATGACTACGACGATGATGACGACAATAATGGTGTTGTTTATGGTGATGATGATGATGATTAATGACAACGATGGCGTTAATGATGTTCCTTATGATGATGATGATGGTGATGATGATTAATGACGACAAAAATGTTAGTCACGATGCTTATGATGATGATGATGATGATGATGATGATGATGATGATGATGACGATGATGATGATGATGGTGATGATGATGATGTTGTTTTTTATGACGATTGTGATTATGAATAGTGATGATGACAATTATGATGGGGATGGCGATGATGATGATGATGATGATGATGATGGTGGTGGTGATGATAATGATGGTGATGATGATGATAATGATGATGATAATGAAGATGATGATGATGACGATGTTGTTGTTTGTGATGATTGAGCTGATGAATAGTGATGACATCGACGTTGATGATGATGATGATGACGATGACGATGATGACGATGGTGTTGTTTATGATGATGATGATGATTGATGACGACGATGACATTAATGATGATGCTTACGATCACAATGACAATGACGACGATGATGAAGACAATAATGGTGTTGTTTATGGTGATGATGATGATGATTAATGACAACAATGACGTTAATGATGTTGCATATGATGATGATGATTAATGACGATGAAAACGTTAATCATGATGCTTATGATGATGATGATGATGATGATTATGATGATGACAACAATGATGATGACGATGATGATGATGGTGACAATGATGATGTTGTTGTTTATGACGATTGTGATGATGACAACTATGATGGGGATGGCGATGATGATGATGATGATGATGATGATGATGATGATGACGACGACGATGATGATGATGATGACAACGATAATGAAGATGAAGATGATGATGATGATGAGGATGATGGTGGTGGTGATGATGATAATGATGGTGATGATGATGATGATGATGTTTTTGTTTGTGATGATAATGCTAATAAATAGTGATGACATCGACATTGATGATGATGATGATGACCATGACGCTAGTGTTTTTTATGATGATGATGATGATTGATGACAATGATGACATTAATGATGATTCTTACAATCAAAATGATGACGACAACGATAATGGTGTTGTTTATGGTGATGATGATGATGATCAGTGACAGTGATGACGTTAATGATGCTTCTTATGATGATGATGGTGGTGACGATGATTAATGACGATGAAAATGTTAATCATGATGCTTATGAATGATGATGATGATGATGACAACAACGATGATGACGATGACGATGATGGTGACGATGATGATGTTGTTGTTTATGATGATTGTGATGATGAATAGCGATGATGACAATTATGATGGGGATGGCGATGATGATGATGATGATGATGATGATGATGATGATGATGATGGTGATGAAGATGAAGATGATGATGATGGTGATGGTGATGATGATAATGATGGTGATGATGATGATAATGAATATGATGATGATGACGATGTTGTTGTTTGTGATGATTGTGCTGACGAAAAGTGATGACATCGACATTGATGAGGATGATGATGATGACGATGAATATGGTGTTATTTATGATGATGATTATGATTGATGATGATGATGAAATTAATGATGATGCTTACGATCACAATGATATTCCCGATGTTGATGATGATGATCACAATGATTATCATGATGATGATGATGATGATGATGATGATGGTTAGGGTAATTTTGATGATCATCATCATCATCGGCATCGATGTCATCAATGTCATCATCACTAAGATTGTCGTTAAATTTTTAATTTAAATTGTTTATCAATTTTTTAAATAAATAATTATTTTAAATTTTAAATTATTTTTTTCCAAAATATATATATATATATATTGTAATGTACCAACTATGATTAGTGATACAAAAACTCTATACTTCATAGAATGAATTAAAATAGTGTTTGCAGAAGCTAGATTGACTGAGGGTGGACTAGATCAAAAGATTTGGGTGGAAGGAAGGATCTGATATTGGATTATACCTCTGCACAAAGTACTGAAACCATTGGTGTTTTAAAAGAAACAAGTTTCAATTTACTCCAACGCTCCTAGGCCCCCTCAACATATGCAGACTAGTATGGATGTGAACTTTAACTAGAGGCTAAGGATGGGTGTTTCTGACTCACGGAGGTTAAATATTATTAAATTAAATTCATTACATGTTCGAATAAAATTACATAAATTTATATGAATTTCTGAGCAAGTGTCACAAAAATACTAGTAAAATTGCCTTCCAGGATTACACAACTAGTGAGAATTCAAGGTTCCAAACAGTCAATAAAGGCTTGCGAAATTATTATACGAGACATGGAATATTAGATATGAAATATTAAGAAAATCCATGGATGAGAATGAATTCATTTTTACCAAGACTCATTCATTTATTAAATGCATTTTGGAAACTAGTCAAAAACTAGGAAAATCTAGAAGGGGTCAAGAAAACTCTAAATACTTCTGAATTCTGTAATATTAAATAACTTGACTGATATCATAGATTCATGTAGACTATAAATACATAAAAAATGAGTCAAGATACTCCTCAAATCATTACAAAATATTCTCTCCACTCTTACTTAACAATACAATACTAGAAATCACTGAAAAGATCTGAGATTCGAACCATAGACTTGTTGGAGTTTCCTGAAATTGGAACCATCCTTGGTTCAGCTACAGGACTTGCAAATAAATTAAATGAAAATGGATGAATTCCATCATCCTGTCACAGAAAGCTGGGGCACATCTCCCAAACTTGACCAGGGGAACATCTCCCAGGTCTTTGAGGCAAAATTGCTCTCATACCAATTCTTAAACTGAAAAAAGATGTTAATGTGGTGCGCATTGGGCCATTTATAGATATTGGATGACTTGAGGAGCAAGTAACCCAAGCTAATGCGCCCTCCTTGAGTGGATGAGGAAAGTGAGCTTTCCTTATTTTTTCCTTTTGCTTTGTTTTCCTTCTTTTTCTGCTTTTGTTTGCCTTTCCTTGCTTTTCCACTTTCTTCCTTTGGTTTTCTGCTTTTTCTAGCTTTTCTAGACTTTCCTACTTTTCTGAGTTTTCCTGCTTTCTACTTTACGTTGCTTTTACTGAGCTTTTGTTGCTTTTATGATTTGCTCCACCTTTCTTTATTTTTCTCTGAATTTCTAGCTTTGGAATCTTTCTCTTTGCTTCTCCCTCAAGCTAACTCTAAGTCAACCTTATCCTCTAATGCGCCCTAGTGGAGTATTATCCTCATTTATTCCACATAAAAATATTAAATGCATAAATTAAATAATCCATGTGCATAATTAAACTTAGGATAACATTTATTGCATAGTCTAATTAATTAATTGCCTGGAAATTCCAAAATTAAACCCATGGTCATGAAGTTGTCTCCTCAACCTAAGGGATTGATTGGGTTAGGAACTTGTTCCACTGCTCATTGTTGAAGGGACATGACATATATATATATATATTTTAAATACATAAAAAAAATACAAAAAAATAACAAACAACAATTATAAAATACAAACAACAATTAAATACAACAAAAAATAACAAACAACAATTAAAATTAACAAACAACAATTAAATACAAAAAAAATAAAACAATACAAAAAAAAATACCAAGAAACATAACTTACCTTTCTACCTCCCACGCCAAACATGTTTCATTGTAATCGGCATTAGCCTCTCGCGCGTGCACCCTTTGAGTTCTGTGAGATCTGAGCAGAGCATTCTGGGGCTTCTGTGAAACTATTGATTTTGTTTTGCTGTGAGTTGTGAGTTGTGTTGGATTGTGGTCATGTATATTCCTCTTGCGCATGCACCATTTGATTTCTGTGAGATGCGAGCAGAGCATTCTGGGGCTTCTGTGCAACCATTGATTTAGCTTAGTTGTGAGCTATGATCAAAGTTGGATTATGGTTGTGCATCTTCAATGATCTGAGTCGTGTCCAGGAAGCATGAGGGGGACAACAGTTTGACTAAATGAGTCGGCTCTATTATGGCGGAAAATTAAGAAATAGAATGAGCAAAAGCAGGATTATGCAACACAGATAAACACAAATACGCACAGCAATATGTAGGAATGCAAACTGTTCTTCTATTAGATGTAAACAAATACACTTTCTGTATATTACAATAGTATACATGCTTATATAGAATTCTGAGACACTTGGTTGACTTCCCGTTACGTTCAGTTACAAAGAAGAAGTTAGAATGGTTTCAACAGTTCAACCGTTACAGTCGACTAGAAGACAGAGAGACAGTCTGCCAAAGTTCAACAGTTGTTGGTCGCATGTCGATGCTGAATTTCGATGTCATGAACTGTGAGGTTGATGAACATGTCAAAGGTGCGGAACATGTCGCAGTATGTTGAAGTCGAGACGCGTCGTATTTGTGTCGAAATCAAAACTTTTCACAGTCATGTCGAGTCGAAACTTGTCAAATGTTTATTGACATCGATGCCTTGCCAACTATGATGCGGATCAGACCTCCTTCCTTAAGAAATAATGTACCCTATTGTTTGCTCGCGAAGGTGAGGAAACTTGTCGGTCACTTCGGTAATAGAGTGCCACTTTCCTTGGGATGGGATCTGGCCATCTTTGGAAACTTGAAACAAGGGAATTGTGTTCGTCCTTGTAAGGTGTACTCGTCGCCCCACAATGGTGTCGCAAGGAAGAGGCTCCTAAACATCTGGATGGATGTCTTCGGGTGCCGTTGTTGATAAATCGTTCTATTCCAACAAAGGTGCATGGTATGGTTGAATTAGATCCACATTGAAGACTGGATGCAGACCCAGGCATGCAGGAATGTCAAGCTAGAAATCGTTTTTGCCAATATATCGAAGAATACTATACTGACCATATCGCAAAGTCTTGAGCTTCTTGAAAGGACCAGTGAAGCACTCCTTCTTAAGATGTAGCTAGAACTTATCCCCAATTTAGAATGTATGAGGAATACGATTCTTGTGTCGGGCCTTAGCTTTCTCATTTGCTCTGTGCAACATATCCTATGCTTGTCGCTGGATGTCACAAATCTGTTCTCGAAACTTGACTGCTTTATCAACTTCTCACGGGCTGTAGTCTGTGTCGAAGTTTGGCTGTTACGAGGAGTTGATCAAGTCGATAGGCACTAAGGGTTGAAATACGTAACAGACTTCAAATGGACTCTTTCCTATAGATTTGTGCTGAGCATGATTATAGCTGTGTTGAATGTATGGAAGACTTTCATCCCATGTGTGTCTATTCTGGTAATTTTACATGCGAAGCAGTTGTACTACCAAGCAATTCACAACTTTCATCTGTACGTTGGTCTGAGGATGGAAATCTATCGACATTGAGAGTCGTGTGTCTAGTTGTTGCCAGAGGGTCTTCCAAAAGATGCTGACGAATCTAGCATCTCGGTCGGAAGTAATGGTTGTGGGTAAACCAAAGTGTTTCCAGACATGTGTAAAGAAGAGCTGAGCAGTCTGCTGCGCTTTCATGGTCTTCTTACATGGTATGAGAATGTCCATTTTGGAAAATCAGTCGACTAAGACTAATATCGCGTCATGTTGATGCCTGGTAGTAGGATAACCCATCAAGTAGTCCATAGAAATAGATTCCCATCGTCGACTAGGATTTGGAAGAGATGTGTACAATTCCTGTCGTCGATTAGGTGGCTTAGCAATGGCACAAACCACGCATGATCAAATGTACTTGTTGACGTTGGATTTAAGTGTAGGCCAAAAGAAATAATTCTACAGAATAGCCGAGTGTCTTTGCTACTCCAAAGTGTCCTGCACTCTTGTTGTAGTGCGCATCCCAAATGAGCTATTGTCAATGCTCACTGGTCGATATACAAAGTTGTCCAAGCTTTTATAGCAAGGTATCTTTTAGGAAATAGTCGAAGTCTGAGGTCGATGACTTGTTAGTCTGTAATTGTTGGTAGACTGCTTTGAAGTCACTATTGTCCTCATACAATTGTGGCTAAGTGGTTTTGTCGTATCTGTGCATACTCATCACTGTCAAAAGGATATAAATGGGTGGTCACCTGAGGCAATCGGTGGCGGCGTTAGATTTACCTTTCTGATACTTAATCACGAACTGGAATTGTTGTAGGTAATTAATCCACTTGAGTTGTCGATTTTTCGGTAACTTTGATTATGTCGAAGCGAACTGTAGAGGCTTATGATCAATGAGAATGACCGTTTCCTTTCCAAGGATGTAATGTCTCCATTGCTTGAGAGATTGCACAATGGAGTACAGTTCTTTTTTGTACGTCGAGTATCTTCTAACTGTGTCGTTAAAAGTCTCAGAATGAAAAGCGACTGGGTGACCAGACTGAGTGATCACTGCACCCAAGTCATAGTTCGATGTGTTTGTCTCAATCTCAAAGGCCTGATGCAAATCAGGTAACACAAGTACTGGTGCAGTGCAGAGCCTGTGTTTGAGCTGTTCAAAAGATGCTTGTTGTGTTGCTATCCATTGGAAGATAGTTTTCCCATTTCCCTTCGTCAACTGATTCAAGGGCCAGGCTATGTGACTGAATCCGAGTATGAACCGTCGATAGAAATTCGCCAATCCAAGAAAACTTCTTAGATCTTGAATGCTTCTAGGAATGGACCAATATTTGAGGATCTGTACTTTGTCTAGATTGACATGAATGCCTACATAGTCAATTACATACCCCAAATATTTGATGCTGGTAATCGCAAAAGAGCACTTTTCCATGTTCAGATAGAGCCGATGTTGTTGATGTTATTGGAGAGTGTCGAGGACTTGTCGAAGATGTCCGACATGTTCTTCCCATGATCGACTGAAAATTAGTATATCGTCGAGATAGACAATAATCCATTTTCCAATGAAAGGTCGAGGAAGGTTATCCATATGTCGCATGAAGGTTGGAGGTGCGTTGGTTGAGCCGAAAGGCATGACTAACCATTCAAACAATCCTTCCTTGGTCTTGAAAGTAGTTTTCCACACATATGAGGGCTCGATTGGAATCTAATGGTATCCCGACTTGAGGTCGAGCTTAGTAAAGAATTTAGCACCTTTCATACAGTCGATGAGCTTGTCTATCCGCGGCAGAGTGTACCGATTATTCACCGATATTTTGTTGAGAGATCTGTAGTCGATGCACATGTGCCAAGTCCCATCTTTCTTCGGAACTAGGAGAGGAGCTAGGTTGGATATGACCTTTGTCGATTAATTCTTGGATTTGTCTGTGAATCTCTTCATTTTTGGAGAATGGATCTTCTGTAAACAGATGCATTAGGAAAACAAGAACTAGGAACAAGTTCAATGGAGTGTTTTACCTGACAATGTTTAGGTACTCCGTCTGGAGCTTGAAAGAGGTTTTGGTACTCATTGAGAATATGATCGACTTGTTGCTTCTGTCGAGAGCTGCATTGGTCGGTGACTCAACTCGTTGCTACAGTCTTCTTAGAATGTTGCGGCTTGTGTCGATGTATATGTAACTTCAGAATGTATTTCATTTATATATTTATTGTACTCCTATAGAGATGTATTATTCCTGTAAATGGAAGTGTCGTCATTTGTATTGACAAGTGTCGCAAGTGTGTTAACTTGCCGATGGGTTATTAGACCACCTTGTAAGGGGTCGGCCCTATATAATGTAATATGAAGTTATTGTACCTAGCTAGACAAGTCGTCTCCATAAGGTTATTGGGCAAATAGGACAAGTATAAATAGAGATCAGGAGATCTCTATTTGGATCACTCAAAAACGCATTCTTCCTTCACTCGAAAAGTGGTGCACTTGTGAGGAGGAGGATCAGTTGCTAAGAGGAGTCTATCTCTTGTACTTTGATTGTACTTTGGTTGAGCTATTGCTCTATCTAACTCTGAGGAAGTTGTGGGGTTTTTCACCTTAGGGTTTTCCCCACGGAAACTCTGTGTGTCTATTGTCTCTCATGCTTTTACTTCTTGTGATGATTGACGTGCTTGTTATGATTGATATGCATTGATATATTATACATTTTATTCTCTCAGTAAAGATCCTAGAGTATTGTGAATTAATGCTCAAAATTAACATGGTATTAGAGCTAACCTGAGAAGAAGACATTGTGCAGTGATGAAAACTAGGGTTTCTTGCTTATTGGGTTTCTCTCCACATATTTTGGAAAAGCAGTATAGTAGATTGACTCTACTCATCAAGGAGAATCTATCTGTCCAATCAAAATTCAATTATGAGCATTTTCAGATTTGGCCCTAAAAATTAGGGTTTCCACAAAAATAGGAATTTCTGAAATCTAAAGACATAGCTGGAAGCTCCTTGGAAAAATCGAATTTTAGAGCTTTGGATTGAGATTTTGGCTGGGTAAATCTACGGCAATCTCAAACCCTAATTCAGGGTCCTCCTTAGTGAACCCGGGAAGACTAAAAGTCATTTATGAAGGGTGAATCTTTGCAGATCTCAAATTTTGGATACACCAAGTTGATCAGATCATCAAGGCGCATCTTTCTATCCTTTCAGAAAGTTGAAATTCACTTTTTGAATTTTTAGGGATTTTTGACAAACCCTAATCCGGGACGAGATCCAGTTTTCAGCAAAACAAGTGGCAAGACCTAAATCTCTTCTATTTCCATTTGAAGTACTCTTTAAGATGTCTCACCACACCAAGCTTGAGGATAAGCTTGAAGGGGCTGATAACTTCCAAGCCTGGAAGTATAGGATTGGGTTAATCCTGGAAGAAAATGAATTGGACTCCTACATTAGCTCTGAGGTCCCTATCCTAGAGGATGAAGAGGCTAAGGTATTGCATAAGAAGAACTTGGTCAAGGCAAAGAGAATCATTGCTAATTCTATCAAAGACCATCTCATACCACATGTGTCATCTCTAAAGACACCCAAGGAGATGTTTGACTCCCTGACCAAGTTATTTGAAGGGAAGAACATAAATCAGAAGATGACTCTGCGGAATCAATTGAAAGGGGTCAAGATGTTGAATGGAGAGACCGTTCAATCTTACTTCTCTAAGGTCTCTCAGATCAAGGAACAACTTGAAGTTGTGGCTGAAGTAGTAGACAATGGTGAAGTTGTTATGACCACTTTGAATGGCCTACCTAGGTCATGGGACTCCTTTATTCAAGGAATTTGTGCAAGAAAGAAATTGATCTCTTTTAGTAGACTGTGGGAGGAATGCTCTCAAGAAGAAGCTAGGCTTGTGGCCCGAGAAGAAAAGATGGGGAATGAAGATCAAGCTCTCACAGCTCACACCAAGGGAAGCAAGTTTAAGAGGGAGAGATCTCATAACAAGAAACATTCTCACCCTCATCATAAGAATAAAGATATATCTCATGTTCAATGTTTTGAATGCAATAAGAAGGGACACTTTGATTCAGACAGTTCCAAGAAGAAGAAAGACAACAACAACAACTTCAATAAGAAGAAGAAGATCAGCAAAAGAAGATATCATGCTCATGCTACTGAGGATGATGAACCTCCCAGGAAGAAAGCTAGAGCAGAAAGTGATGATGATGACTCATCAAGTGAAGAAGAGTATGTTCTAATCTCTGCTCTTACAGGTACTATCTCTCATGGTTGTAATGATTGGTTAATTGACAGTGGGGCTTCCAAACACATGATTGGGTTTAAAGAATCTTTTATAAATCTATCTGAACATGAATCACCCCATAAAGTGAAACTTGGGGATGACTATCAATACCCTATCAAAGGAAGTGGTGAAGCCTCCTACAATCTAGATTCTAGAAAATCTTTGAAGATGAAAGAAGTTCTCTATGTACCTGGGCTCAAGAAGAATCTAATCTCCATCTCTGCATTGGATGCAAAAGGCATGAGGGTTGCATTTGTAGATGGCCAAGTCCTAATGTGGCCAAAGGTTAAAACTATTGATGATGCAGTGGTGATTGGAGAACAAGAGGGAGGATTGTATAAATTGAAAGGACAACCTGAACATGCCATGGTGCATGATTCCATAGAGCCAAGTGAACTTTGGCAAAGAAGACTTGCACATATGCACTACAGAGCATTACCAATTGCAAGTAAAGTTGTAGAAGGTCTTCCTAAAATTAAGACCAAGCATGAAGGTGTTTGCAAAGGATGTGCAAAAGGAAAGAACATAAAGAAGGCATTTCCAAGCAGTGAAAGCAAGGCAAAAGATATCTTGGAAATTATCCACTCCGATATATGTGGTCCGATGTCATCCAGTTCTCTGAGTGGATATGTTTACTATGTCTGTTTCATTGATGACTTCTCCAGGAAGACTTGGGTTTACTTCTTGAAGAACAAAGATGAAGTGTTGGATAAGTTCAAGGAATTCAAAACCTTGATGGAGAACCAAACTAACAAGAAGATCAAAATATTCAGATTCGACAATGGTGGAGAATTCACTTCAGGTGACTTCAAGAAGCTATGCAGTGATTCAGGGATTAAGAGGGAGTTGACTACTCCTTACAATCCACAAAAAAATGGAGTTGTAGAAAGAAAGAACAGAACAATCATGGAAGCAGCAAGGGAAATGCTGCATGATCAGGATCTACCTATGCATCTATGGGCAGAAGCAGCTAGGACAGCTGTATATGTGCAGAACAGAGCACCCCATAAGATATTGGACAACAAGACACCAGAAGAAGTCTTCTCTAGTAAGAAACCTGAAGTCAACCATCTCAGAATATTTGGTTGTCCAGTATACACTCATGTCCCAAAGGAAAAGAGGACCAAGCTAGATCCTTCAGGAAAGAAGGGTATCTTTGTAGGTTACAGTGAAAGCTCGAAGGCTTACAGAATATACTTTCTAGGGTTCAAGAAGATTGATGTCAGTAGGGATGTGACATTTGATGAAAACTCAGCATTCATCAAATCAAGGAAGACACCTATTGAAGTTTATGAAGAACCTAAATAAATTAGATTTCAAGACACTACCATGACTGAAGCAATTCCAGATACAATTCGTGAAATTGAAGATCTGCAAGAACCTTTAGATCCACCCCATGAGAATAACTATCACAAGAGGAAACCTGCATGGGATAGAGAGCTCATTCGAGATGCAGAAAGATATGGCATTCCAAAAGAAGAACACAAAGCAAAGAAGAGAACTAGATCTCATACCAGCTATGTTTCTTTACTCTGTGACATCATAAACAAAGAACCTTTCAGTTATGAAGAAGCAGTAGAAAAGAAAGAATGGAAGGATTCCATGGTCAAAGAATACCAATCAATAATGAATAATGATGTTTGGGATGTTGTCCCAAGACCTGAAGGGAAGTCTATTGTGACTTCCAAGTGGATCTACAAGATCAAGCATGCTGCAGATGGCAGCATAGAGAAATACAAGGCAAGATTTGTAGCTCGTGGCTTCTCTCAGAAAAAGGGAATAGAGTATGAAGAAACTTTTGCTCCTGTAGCTAGGTACTCTTCCATCAAATCAGTACTTGCTCTGGCTGCAGCGATGAAATGGAAGATACACTAGATGGATGTCAAGACTTCTTTCTTGAATGGTGTAGTTGAAGAGGAAGTATATGTGGAGCAGCCACTCAGTTTTGAAACACATGACAGGGAGTCATATGTATGCAGATTGAAGAAAGCCTTGTATGGTTTAAAACAAGCTTCGAGGACTTGGTATGGTAGGATGGACAGTTTCCTATCTAGTTTGGGCTTTACCAAGAGTAAAGTGGATTCCAACCTTTACTACAAGGTTGAGGAAGGGAATCCTATGACTCTACTCCTGTATGTGGATGACCTATTTGTAACAGGAGATGACAGATTGATTGCCGATACAAAGAGGAAGCTTGCTACCGAGTTCGATATGAAGGACTTGGGGATGATGCACTATTTTCTAGGTATGGAGTTGTGGCAGAGTGCAGATGGGATCTTCCTTGGACAAGGAAAATACACAGTAGATATATTGAAGAGGTTTAGGATGATGGATTGCAAGGCCATGACCACACCTATGGCATCGAATCTGAAGCTTCTATGTGATGCTTCATCTGAGCCAGTTGATGTCTCTGTGTATCGTCAGATTATTGGGTCCTTGATGTACCTGACGAACACAAGACCAAATATTTGCTTTGCGATGAACACATTGAGTCAGTTCCTGATGGATCCGAGGAGTGTTCACCTGATTGTTGTAAAGCATATTCTGAGGTGCCTAAAGGGTACAGTTGATTATGGGCTCAAGTATGAAGCAAATCAAAAGTTTAACCTGTAGGGTTATGTTGACTCATATTGGGCAAGCAGTGCTGCAGATAGGAAGAGCACATATGGGTGTTGCTTTAGTATGGGATCAGGTGTGATATCTTGGTTTAGCAAGAAGCAGTCCTGCGTAGCACTGAGTACAACCGAGGCAGAGTATGTTGCAGCTTGTTTGGCTAGTTGTGAGGCAGTATGGCTTCAGAAGCTACTGTCTAAGTTATTTGATCTCCCGCTGGAGGCTACTGGTATCTTTTGTGACAACCAGAGTTGTGTGAAGCTATCTGAGAACCCGATGTTCCGCGATAGGTCAAAACACATAGAGATCAAATATCACTATATCAAGGATATGGTGTAGAAAGGAGCAGTGAAGTTCTTGTATGTTGCGACGGATGAGCAGATTGCAGATGTACTAACGAAGCCACTAGCCAGAGTGAAGTTCGAGTTCAGAGAGAGGCTTGGTGTTCTTCAGATTGATGACACTTCAAGGAAGAAGTGATGGAGACATTTTCTAAAGCCATTCCAAGCATGTTGGCAGGAGGATCCTCACATGGCTGTGGATGTAAGCACTGGATGATGCTTCAATTACTGCTCTGTATGCATCATGTTGATGTTGGATATGATCAGTTGGATCATTTATATGTATGCATCATGTTGATGTTGGATATGATCAGTTGGATCATTTATATGTATGTATGTACGCATCATGTTGATGCTGGATATGATCAGGTAGATCATGTATTTGTATATGTATATCAGATGGATGCATTGTATGATCAGGTGGATCATGTATGATATGTATCAGGTAGATACTATGTATGCATCAGATGGATATATTGTTTTATAAGGGTGATCACAGATGATGAGCTTTAGGATGTTGCTCCAGATGATATGCATCAGGTTGATGCTATGATGATCGGGATGATCACAGATGATGAGCTTCAGGATGTCGCTCCAGATGATACGCATCATTTTGATGCTATGATGATGATCAGGTTGATCATTGTGATGATGTACATCAGGATGATGTATGGTGAGTATTGGTTTGATACTCTGTGGTCGTGGATAGGTTGTGCAAGTAGCATAGAAAAGATTTTGGGAGATCCTATAGTCTGTGCTAGGATGCTCTTTCGAGGTTTTGCTACAGGTAGCATAGAAAAGATCCTTTAAAAACCGGATAGGTAGAGCAGTGTGCTCGTAACATCCTAAGTTGCTCTATCGAGATCCTATAGTTTGCGCTAGGATGCTCTGAGTAGGTTTTGCTACAGTTTCGCATAGAAAAGATCCTTTAAAAACCAGACAGGTAGAGCAGTGTGCTCGTAACATCCTAGGTTGCTCTATCAAGATCCTATAGTCTGCGCTAGGATGCTCTAAGTAGGTTTTGCGAAAGTTCACATAGAAAAGATCCTTTAAAATCCAGATAGGTAGAGTGGTGTGCTCGTAACATCCTGGGATGCTCTATGGAGATCCAGACAGGTAGAGCTATGTGCTCGTAACATCCTGGGATGCTCTGAGTAGGTTTTGTGAAGGTCAACATGTAAAAGAACCTATAGTCTGCGCTAGGTTTTATTGACGCACGTAATCAGTCCTGGGATCCACAGTATGGCCATTGATGATGAAGACCTACAAGTGTTGGGCCTACATCCAGTATGAAAAAGGACTAGCTCTGTAGTGTGAAAATACTCATAGCAGATCTAAGAGATGATGTATACCTCACAAGAATAATTATGATTAAGTGGGAAAATAGAAGAAGAGTGGTCAATGCAGTATAATGAGCAACACAATAATGATACAGTGGAACTCTAATAGAAGCAAAAATACTTCACACACACTAATTAATTAATCACAATATGGACAAATAAAATAGTACAATGCATGAGGATTCGAATGCCTAAGGTGGAAATTCGAATTATCCTTCATGGAGTAATCAAAGGATAGTGTCATCGGAGCACAACTAGTGTCATCGGAACACAACTAGAAGTCTTCATCATCATCAGTGGAGTCATCAATGCTCAATTAACTGTCAACCATCAGTCAAACTGAGTCTGGTAGGTGTAACTGAGTGTAAATGAGTGTAACTAAGTGTAATTGAGTGTAACTGAGTATAAACTGAAGACAACTGGACTAGTAGGTGAAGAAGGGCGAGTTGCTTCCTAAAATCAAGGAAGAAGGGTGCATTAAGAAACTGGAGGGCTAAAACTGATCAGTGAAAAGCTCTCGGGGGCTGGCTAACTGAGGGCTAGGTGTTGGACTGATGACTGGGATGCATGCAAACCCTAGAATGCATGCAAACCCTAAAAGTGCATGCATGACTGAAAATGTAAATGATCAAAATACTGGTGGGACTAGGATGGATTATAGGAATATCCTAACATGTAGAACTGCCTATGACGAGTAGATTCAGAGATTGGTTGAGATAGTGGCAATAGTGATGATGATGATGATACATGCATCGATGACGATGATCCAGAGAAGAAGACTTGTGCCATAAGATCTGTGTCGAGAAATACCTTCCTAGTTAAGAGGGAGTGTTGATGTATTTGTAACTTCGAAATGTATTTCATTTATATATTTATTGTACTCCTATAGAGATGTATTATTACTCTATACAGAAGTGTCGTCATTTGTATTGACAAGTGTCGCAAGTGTGTTAACTTTCCGATGGGTTATTAGACCACCTTGTAAAGGGTCGGCTCGATATAATGTAATATGAAGTTATTGTACCTAGCTAGACAAGTCGGCCCCATAAGGTTATTGGGAAAACAGGACAAGTATAAATAGAGATCGAGATATCTCTATTTGGATCACTCAGAAACTCATTCTTCCTTCACTCGAAAAATGGCTCACTTGTGAGGAGGAGGATCAGCTGCTAAGAGGAGTCTATCTCTTGTACTTTGGTTGAGCTATTGCTCTATCTATCTCTGAGGAAGTTGTGGGGTTTTTTACTTGAGGGTTTTCCCCACGGAAACTCTGTGTCTATTGTCTCTCATGCTCTTGCTTCTTGTGATGATTGACATGCTTGTTATGATTGATATGCATTGATATACTGTACATGTTATTATCTCAGTAAAGATCCTAGAGTATTGTGAATTAATGCTCAAAATTAACAGCTTGATCATGATTAGTGCGAACTTCTGAGCATGATTGATGAGCTTCTTTGTCTGTTTTGAAGATATCAAAGCAACCGTCGGTGTAGGTTGACGCTCTGGTATGTTGAACCATCAATTTCGGATTCTGACAATCACCTTCCGAGGCCGTGACTGATAACTTCCATGCATATCCCAGAGGTAAGGTTTCCCAAATAGGGCATCAGATACAGAGAGTGGTTCCACGTCACAGAGTACTTCATCTTCAAAAGAATTTATGAAGTAGGCGAGTTTTCATTGTCGAGTGATACGTATTTCTTGTCCATCCTTCATCCAACCGATGCTGTAAGGCTAAGGATGCGGAGTGGTAACAAGACCTAGTTTCTTCATGATATCTTCGGAATCAAAATTCTTCTGGTTGTCGTTGTCCACAATCAGATGTAATGGGTTTCTTTGGACCCATATCCATGTATGGAATAGGCATTTTCATTCCTCCTCGTCGACAATAATTGAGGCTGTTGGAGTGGTCGAGGTCAAAAGGGTCATTGCGTCTGGATCAGATTATTCCACAGTTTTTTTGAATGCATCAAGGGTCGACACTTTTGCCAAAAATGTCTCCCGGGATTTGCATCTAGACGTATCATGCCAACATGAGTGGTGCTAATCGCACCATTTTCTGATCCGTAGTTGTTTGCTACGTTCCCTTTTTTGAAAAGGATTCTTACCATGATCTATATTTGGCGATGTCAGCTGAGAATATTTCTACTTGTCGAAATCGGTTGATGCCTTCTTGTCGGGTGGCCATCCCAATGTCGGCTTTGTCGCGAAACATGATTTACCTTTTTGCTTGGTTTCCAGTTTGCTGGCGTAGTGGAATGCATCTGTAAGCATATTAACAGTCATAAATTCCATCTCCTGATGGATGTACTAGGACAATCCGCTAATGTACTTCAGAACAAGCAATTTCTCTTCTTCTTGGACGCCAAGTCTAGCCATGAATCGATAGAACTCATCGGTGTAACTCTGTACTGATTAATATTTCCATTTTTTTAGCTACTACCACTTCTTATACTGCTGCTTGAGGTATTTATGCGGGTAAAATTCCTTTTGGATGTGTTCGATGAATTTATCCCATGTGTCGATGGGTTCTCCGCTTTTCTCCATATTTTTCGAGAGGTTCTCCCGCCAGTAGTGCACGGAGTTTGACATCTTTAAGGATGCAATGGTGACTTTTTCAGCTTCGGATTGTTGATTTGCACCATAATAGGATTCCAATTATTGCACCCAATTGTCGAGAGATTCCACATCAATCTTACCTTCAAGATTTGGTATGTCCAAATTCATTTGTACTTTGAAGAGGATGATTTTATCGGAGTGAGTTCTCGTTGAGGATCCTCCGAATGTCGAAGCGAATCACAAGAGAATCTCATTGAACTGGGAGAACATTTTAGTCTATTGTCGATCCAGAGCTTGCTCAATAAGCTTTTTTGTCTCATCAGCTGCATGTCTATCGTCTATTTCTTCTGTCATTTCTGGAGATCGCGTCTACTTGGATTGTTGAGATTGCGAGCGAGTTTGAACTTGCATAAGTCAGGTAACTTCGAGAGAAGTGTATACACAAAAATTAAGCAAGAACAAAGATGAGTGCTTTGATACCAATGATCTGAGTCATCTCCAGGAAGCACGAGGGGGATAACAGTTCGACTGAATGAGTCAGCTCTGTTATGGCGGAAGCTTAAGAAATAGAATGAGCAAAAGCAGTATTACGCAACACAGATAAACACAAAGACGCACAGACAATATGCAGTAATGCGAACTGTTCTTCTATTAGATGTAAACAAATAGACTTCCTGTATATTACAATAGTATACATGCTTATATAGAATTCTGAGATGCTTGGGTTCCTTCCCGTTAAGTTCAGTTACAAAGAAGAAGTTAGAACGGTTTCAACATTTCAATCATTACAGTCGACTGGAAGACCGAGAGACAGTCTATCGAAGTTCGATAGTTGCTGGTCGCATGTCAACATGGAATGTTGATGTCGCGAACTGTGAGGTTGATGAACATGTCGAAGGTGCAGAACGTGTCACAGTATGTCGAAGTCGAGACTCATCGGGGTTTTGTCGAAATTGGAACCTGTCGCAGTCATGTCGAGTCGAAACATGTCGAAGTTGTATCGACATCGATGCCTTGCCAACTATGATGTGGATCATTCAGCCTCTCACGCGTGCACCCATTGAGAAGAGGAAATGCCTCCTATATCTGTGAGTACAAAGCCCTAAATTTTATGCAGTCCAATTCATATTCTGAATTGTTTATTTCATTATTGTATATGTTCATTTTCCCTTAGAAATCAATATAAATTCCAAATTGATTCATATTTGAACCCCATCTCTCTCCTTTGACCACGAATTATTTGGGAGGGTTCTTAGAAATAAAGAAAAAACATACTCAAAATTTGGTACTGCTTCATTTGATGGATTTTCTACCTCCTTCTACAACTACAACACTCATACTATCAGACCAGTCAACCCTAAACCCTAAACCAGTCAATCGATTCTCCTGGGCATTGATGTACACTTTGAAGCATGTCTATGGATGGGAAAGATCAGTAATATTGTAGACAGAAACAATTTTTTCCAAAGTATTTGGGTCATCAAAAATATTTTTTTCTTTCATTTCACGACGCTCGGCTGGGGTGAGTTTTTGTGCAATATTTCTGTGAACATGTGCTTGTTCATGCTCAGCAATAGCACTGCAAATTTCCATTTCGAGCCATGTTGCATCCTGGGTTGCTTCAACACCAAGTACCTTCATAAGATTGCTCATCTTTAATTTTGGATTTGGAGGCTCTATCAAACCCTCCCTTATCATCCCATGTCTATCTTTTTCCTTTGCAAGGCAGCGTTGTGTATGCAATTTATTTTGCTCCTTCTTGGTCAAGTTTAAAGGTTGCGGTGGAGGTGGAAGAGGTTCAGCTGGAGGCTCAATTGGCTGAGAGTACTCTACATATATAGTAGGTTTTTCCATCTTCAAGTTTAAATCACCTTCTGTGACATCTGTGTAGCTACTAGAGGGTAAAAGAACGATATCTCACCACTCAACATTAGGTATAGGATCCTTTGGTTTCTCTTATTTTGTAGGAAATATTTCTAACACTTCAATCAGATTCGGATTTATATCAAGCTCATCCTTTTCCTTGGAAAGATGTGCTTTCTTGATATTCAACTCCTTTTCATGTGCTTCTCCGAATTGACTCTTAAATTTCAATATTTCTGCCTCCTGTAACCATCTGCCTTCCTCAAAAAATTGAAATGTCATCCTCTTAGGCCTCGAGAGCTTTGTTTTATTAATAACCATTTTTGGATCGAAATGGGGATTGGGATTGGGATCTTCATCAAATTCTACCCTTAGAATTCGAAATGCTTCTTTTTTTCTTTTTGTTTGTGTTCACCTTCAAAGTGCTCCAGTTTGTAATTTTTGGCTTGTCAATTACATTCCCTTGTTCATCAATTTCACGACCCAGAGTGTCAAGACGAAGAACAAGAGCTTTAGAAGGCTTCTGGTGGCTAGCGAAATTGATCAAGCACTTGTCCAGGAAATATACTCAAAATTTTCTTCATAGTTATATACTCAAAATTTATTCAAATTTACAGAGGGAATTCAAGAAAACATGAAAAGTATGAACAAAGATGAATGTGTTCAATGTGGAAACACCTATAATATCTTGATTTGTATTTACATGAATTTGATGAAATGGGCTGAGTTTTTGTAAGAGCCCCAGAATTCGGTATCACATTGCCTTCCTTGCGTTGGATCGACGGGAGGGGACCTGAAAACAACTTCCTAAGCTTCACATATGTAGAGTTGAATGTGGATTGATGGGTGACATTGTGTCAAATGGGGTTGACAAGGTCAAATAAGAGGTAGTTACAAGAAGCTATTGCATATATTTGACCTTATTTGACCTTCCATCTCTTTGGAAGGTCCAATAAGAGGTAGTTACAAGGAGCTATTGCATGGATGCATGGATGCATGGTTACAAGTGATGGGTCAGTTTCCAACCATTGCAAGATTAACTCAATTTAGGAATGAAAACCTAGTTTAAACCCTCGTGAGGATTAGGGGATCCACATAAGCTTAAAAGACAATATAAAATTAAAATAAGGGATTGTAAAGTCACAAGGATTCCTAAGTTATTCATGTACTCATAGCTATGTATGGGTTGGCCCATATGCTCCACAGTTGTTGACTACCCATACTTCATCTAAATGTTAAGGCCAATAAAACAATTTCAGGCCTCAATGTAGGTTATATTTTGTTGCTTTTTCCTTGCTAAGCTTGTTGATTCCATTAGAATTCAACAAGTCTTCAATAACCATAGCTAGTTCTCATGGTTATATATATATATTAGCCCCACATTGTCATGATTTTATATAAAATTGGAATCCAATATGCTAGTTTACATGTTGTCTTTGAAACAAATACATCACTTGTAATACCATTCCTTGTATTTCACAAATTGAATCCTTCATAAGCAAGCCCAATTTTTTGTACTACTATCCCATTTGTTCATACTATCATGAGGGTAAATCCTAAAAATTTTATCTCTTATGGGCATAGACTATAGGGATTGATCTCCTTATCTCCAATTCTCATCCATTTCATTTCACTAGTAAGAAGGAGCTTATAACAACTCACTCAAAGTAGAGAATGTATGTTATATTGCTCATACTCTAGGTGTTGGGTGAGCTTGATAGACTCAAACCTTAATTCTTTTCCAAATTGTGTGCCAACAATTATGGGCATGCCTTTACTAAACTGTCTAAATTATTTTCCATTTTTTGTGCATTTACTAGCAAAGGGGATTAAATGTGGAAACAACTTCCTAAGCTTCATGTATGTAGAGTTGAATGTGATTGAGGGGTGACATTCTGTCAAACAAGGTTGGCAATGTCAAATAAGAGGTAGTTACAAGGAGCTATTGCATATATTTGACTTTATTTGACCTTCCATCTCTTTGGAAGGTCAAATAAGAGGTAGTTACAAGGAGATATTGCATGGATGCATGGTTACAAGTGATGGGTCAGTTTCCAACCATTGCAAGGTTAAATCAATTTAGGAATGTAAACCTAGTTTAAACCCTTGTGAGGATTAGGCAATCCACATAACCTTAAAAGACAATATAAAATTAAAATAAGGGATTGTAAATTCACAAGGATTCCTAATTTATTCATGTACTCGTAGCTATGTATGGGTTGGACCATATGCTCCAGAGTTGTTGACTACCCATACTTCATCTAAATTTTAAGGCCAATAAAACATTTCTAGGTCTCAATGTAAGATATATTTTGTTGTTTTTTCCTTGCTAAGCTTGTTGATTCCATTATAATTCAACAAGTCTTCAATAACCATAGCTAGTTCTCATGGTTATATATATATTAGCCCCACATTGTCATGATTTTATATAAAATTGGCATCCAATATGCTAGTCTAGATGTTGTCATTGAAACAGCTACAACACTTGTAATACCATTCCTTGTATTTCACAAATTGAATCCTTCATAAGAAAGTCCATTTTTCCGTACTACTATCCCATTTATTCATACTATCATGAGGGTAAATCCTAAAATGTTATCTCTTATGGGCATACACTATAGGGATTGATCTCCTTAACTTCAATTCTCATCCATTTCATTTCACTAGTAAGAAGGAGCTTATAACAACTCACTCAAAGTAGAGAATGTATGTTATATTGCTCATACTCTAGATATCGGGTGAGCTTGATAGACTCAAACCTTAATTCTTTTCCAAATTTGTTTTCCAACAATTATGGGCATTCCTTTACCAAACTGTCAAAATTATTTTCCATTTTTGTGCATTTACTAGCAAAGGGGATTAAATGTGGAAACAACTTCCTAAGATTCACGTATGTAGAGTTGAATGTGGATTGAGGGATGGCATTCTGTCAAACGGGGTTGGCAAGGTCAAATAAGAGGTAGTTCCAAGGAGCTATTGCATATATTTGACCTTATTTGACCTTCCATCTCTTTGGAAGGTCAAATAAGAGGTGGTTACAAGGAGATATTGCATGGATGCATGGTTACAAGTGATGGGTCAGTTTCCAACCATTGCAAGGTTAACTCATTTTAGGAATGAAAACCTAGTTTAAACCCTCGTGAGGATTAGGGGATACACATAACCTTAAAAGACACTATAAAATTAAAATAAGGGATTGTAAACTCACAAGGATGTCTAAGTTATTCAAATACTCATAGCTATGTATGGGTTGGCCCATATTCTCCACAATTGTTGACTACCCATACTTCATCTAAATGTTAAGGCCAATAAAACATTTCCAGGCCTCAATGTAGGTTATATTTTGTTGTTTTTGCCTTGCTAAGATTGTTGATTCCATTAGAATTCAACAAGTCTTCAATAACCATATATATTTCTCATGGTTATATATATTAGCCCCACATTATCATGATTTTATATAAAATTGGCATCCAATATGCTAGTTTAGATGTTTTCATTGAAACAAGTACATCACGTGTAACACCATTCCTTGTATTTCACAAATTGAATCATTCATAAGAAAGCCCATGTTTTTCGTACTACTATCCCATTTATTCATACTATCATGAGGGTAAATCCTAAAATGTTTATCTCTTATGGGCATACACTATATGGATTGATCTCCTTATCTTCAATTCTCATCCATTTCATTTCACTAGTAAGAAGGGGCTTATAACAACTCACTCAAAGTAGAGAATGTATGTATGTTATATTGCTCATACTCTAGATATCATGTGAGCTTGACAGG
Organism: Larix kaempferi; assembly: GCA_027924585.1. Lineage (NCBI taxonomy): Eukaryota > Viridiplantae > Streptophyta > Pinopsida > Pinales > Pinaceae > Larix > Larix kaempferi. Next base: position 5,373,359 of record BSBM01000406.1, read on the forward strand.
ATCAAACCTTAATTCTTTTCCAAATTGTGTGCCAACAATTATGGGCATTCTTTTACCAAACTGTCTAAATTATTTTCCATTTTTGTGCATTTACTAGCAAAGGGGATTAAATGTCTATTATTTAAATTAATTTATGAGATTTATTTGTTTAGCGTCAAACTCATTCCCATGGCCGATATATAGTGCATGAAAAGTGGGTTAGGTGGTCTCTATTTTCCCCAAAAAATATCTCTCTATTATTCATATGACTTAATCATAAAGTGCATCCATCTCTTCTTTGCACATCCTCCGTGAAAATCAATGATGAGGCCGAAAGGTGGGTACCATTACCAATTTTTTGCAATCTAATGCTTCCTCTAAATCAAGGGGCATGTTTTTCATCTTTCAAGTTATGTATATTCACATACTTTAAACTTGAGCAAAAGCATCTTTTCAATTATTCCAATGTTTATTTATAGAATTTGCCTTTATTTTTCTAGTTTTCAACTCCAGGGGAAAACATTTTTTAGAGGGGCATGTTGTGTACTTAAACATGACATATTTATTGGTTGTTATACTCTGTGTATTATTATTTTTGTATGTATGAACATATTGTATCATTTATAAACTCATGTAAAAGGCTACTAGTATGTTATAGGGGACTTATCACTTTTATTAGTAACTCAAGCTTTTAAGTAAAATATTTTTTAGGAGCCCCTTGTGGGCTCCCTATAATAACACAAATATATATATTTTTTTAACAATAAGCAATAACCTCTATTATGATGAAATGACGTAGGTAGTTTAATGTGGATCAAATCCTACTAAACCCAATCTTCCTAGAACCATTACTATGGTAGGCCCTGCACTAAAATCAATACAGTTTCAAGGTTGTTTTCTACACATGCTTAAGCTCTGATGAAAATCAAGTGCAATAAATGTACCTAATATATTGTAACACTTCCTTATGCACACTATGCCAATTTCTCCAATTTTTTTATATTATGATATAGTTGATGATGAACTCATTGATTTCCTTTCTCTTTGGAAATGTCTTATCATCATGATGTGTGGGATTCCATCATTAGTCCATGTTCACACATATACCTCATCATGACCACATGATCCATGTGGACCCTTCTTCATACAATGATAATGAAATTTCAGGTTATATGGAACATTTGTACATTTGAGAGAGAGATGATTGGTTGTACCTTCCCCACCTTGGTTGATTTAATTTTGGTCCTTACACCTTGTTGTTTATTGGTCGTGTGGTACCTTGTCCTTGGCATGTGGTTAGTAGGGTCATTTCTCCCATCTTTAGTTGTTTGTACCACCCTTTAATATTTTTGGTCCTTTAGGTACTATGGTTGTTTGTCCCATAAATGACCCTAGAACCCCACTTATGATTTATGTTATTATTTATGACTCCTTTTTATTTTATTTGTTATTTTATTATTTTACTTTTTATTTTTTATTTTTTATTTTTCATTTTTCATTTTTCATTTTTTATTTTTTATTTTATTTATTTTATTTTTATTTTTATTTTTATTTTGTATTAAGTCGTTCCTTCCTATTTTAATGGAACCCTATTTTTTTGTTGACTAGTCTGGTTGAAGGTAGCCGTGGCAGTTATGAGATTGTTATCCTAAATCTTATGGAAGTTTGATCTGCCTTCTTGAAGGCTAACTTAAGACCGATCTGTTGTTTTACCTATGGATAAACTTGATTTGCTATTTAAGGGTTTGTTTTTTATTCTGAGAAATTTGATGTGCTATTTAAATCCTTGACTTGTATTTCGTTCACCTCGAGCATGCTTGTGTCAACTCAATATTTTGTTTGGGTAGATCGTAACCCTAGATCTGCCTCTTTTATGAAGATTGTGAGTATGATTGAGGAGGGTCATGAAGCGTTAATTTTTATCCTAGCCTACTGCATGCCCCTTTGAATTTTAATCTGTTTGTTGAATGATTATTTGAGAATTTTTTATACTTAGCTTGGAATGAGTTCTCTTTGTTTGTGTTAATGTTGAATCTTGTATTTTCCCAAATCTTTCCCATTAAGACTTGTCCTGTCAGACAAAATTATTAGTGATCATATCTGGGTTTTTTTTAAGCTTTTACTTGCACTGAGACTTTTGTTGTAATCATTATTTGTGATTTATTTAACTTTTGTTATGGATGTAATTGTCTTCGTCTAACTACCGTTGCATACAACCTTTCTCTCTCTCTATCTGTGGTTTGTACTTACCTTTTAGTAGGGTTAGTGGGTTCCTAGTGTTGGTTGACCTATGAGAGGTACATTTTTTACTGAAAGTAATATTTATGAGTATAAAATAGGAAGGTTCCACATTACAGGTAAGTACCCTAAACCTATATTCTTTACTCATGTTCATGTTGATTAACTATTGTTAGTAATTACATGTTACTGAAGATTACTTTAACTCAGTGAGCCAACTAGTAGTGTTAAAGTGGAAAAGTAGAAAGAGATGAAAATTATGTTTTGTTACTGTTGTACTATTTAGTTTCAGTACTTGTTTATTAGATGGAATTTTGTATTAAAGTATATTGATTTTTTATTCTTTTGCATAAAACCCTAACTCTACCAAAAATTAAGAAAATGTAGATAAAATATTTGAAATCCCAATAAATATACTTACTTATAATGCTGGAAAACAAAAGTGATAATATCTCAATTAGAAAACAAAGACTAATACATCAATTACTTTTCAAATATCATAACATCAAGTGTATGCTACACTAGATTTCGTCCCTCCTCTTGAATACAAGTTGTAAAGGTCACCGGTATTGTTGGAATAGTTGAAATGATATTTTAACTTGGAAATAGTTGTGTGATTACTTTTTATAAGGAAACATGGAATGAATTGGGTGGTTGGCATGTATTAAAGAGAAGGAAATCCCTAGAGTGTTGGGAATTCCATGTTTCATGGTAATAGTTGCATATGTGTATGCACATGCACATACAAATGAGAATATGTGCATATGCATGAAACTAATACAACAAAGGGTGATAATAACAATATGGAATCACTTCCCTATCCAATGGTCCCTAACCATATTAGGACTCTTTATATATATTTCATATTTCCACAAGGTTCTAAAGTTCATGGTTATCTCATCATATTGGGAATGTCAATGTGGTTCATATGAAAATTTCAATAAAAAATAAAAGTTCAAACACCATTTTCGGTACATTAATAAGGTAATAATCAAAATTTTCGGTCTCACTTGAGTGCTAGAGGGTGGAATGATTTAACTCCATTTTGGAGTTAAGACACCATGCATTTATCGTACTATTTTGAAAATAAGCCATGCACATTAATTTTAAAAAACATATGTCAACAATATCTAGATGGACCATTAAAATTTGAGTGCTTATGAAATTATTATCTCTCTGAGGATAATATAACAATAATATACAGAAAAAAGATGGGGAATATATGGTAATCCAAGGGCTCATCATACCCCCCAATTGGAACATTGCATACATATATGCAATATAGAAATAAAATATCCCAAAGGTATTTTCGTGCTTTAATAATTCTTCATCTTCAAGTTGTTGTCGTTTGCATATCTCCCTATGTTTTTAATATGGCACAAATTGTATAATGGTGTCTTTGTCATGATATCCTAATTCATTTTACATTGTATTCCATCTCTTCTTCTTCTACCTCTCTAAGTCAATTATATGATTAGTATATTTCCATGATGGAGTGGGGTGTAGCAAAAGTGGGAATCTAAATCTTAGGCCAATCTTTTAATAGTGTACACATAAAATTGCGATTTGTATAGAGAAATTTTTAGGCCTTATGGAGAGTGAGGTTTTTCTCTTTTGAGTGCAATTAACTCCTCCAACTTATTTTGGAATAATTATAACACTCTATCTCGGAAGTTCCTCATGGTGCTTTGATATTGCAGTGTTCGTTCGTCTTGTTCCTCTTTTAGAATTGGGATCACCTTTCCACTTTTTAATATCCAAATCTCAAAGCATATTCCAATATTTTATGTCCACTTTTTTATATCCAAATATCAAATCATAAATTCCATTATATTTAAAAGTATGTCTCACATAGTTTATCAACCCACGGGCTCGAAATTTTGATGATTCCTTCTTATATGAACTCGAGGCATTAAAAAATCAATTTTGGCCATTTTTGCCAATTTTGAACATGCAAGACAATTAAAGGAAAAATCCATTGCGTATCCACACATGCATTTTCAAGCTTGGGGGAGGCATGGTAACTATGTATGATGATAGTGGAAAATGCATGCCTTAATGCCTTGTAATTTTCTAATATGAACTATGCATACCCAACAATGTCCTATTTGAACTTTTTCCCATGGTGCAGGTAGAACCAAACAAGTATTTCTCATATCTATCTTCCTCAAGCGAGGGGAGTTTAGGAAGACTAGAGGAAATTGAGACATCCAGTAGGTCTACAAGAGTTATATCAACTAGATGTCAAAAGATCAGAAGAAAATTCCATAAACGCGTGGAATTTTTTCTCATTGAAGGGGGGTCATGTTCCTATGATGATGAGACAATAGGCGACATCGAGGTGCGTTTGAGGTACAAAAATCTAGTGAAAACATGGGTACCCAAGGATCTTCCTCAACTAAAAACATATTTTTGTGTCAACGAGAGGATATATCGAATTGCACCATTGTCATTACATGGTTTGGGTTCTTTTTGCATGGATAGCATAAAGGTCGGTTACGACAAATGTACTGAATCGATGGAGTATCTTGAACCCTGTTACAACTACAAATATTGTATGCAACTGGTCCAATATACACGAAGTATGTGCAAATATGGATTGTCAGCAAATTATTTACAGTTGAAAGACAATGATCAAAATAAAGGAGCAACGTTGTCCATTGATGGAAGGCCAAAGGCTACAGGGAATATTGCAGGGTTTATAAATAGTACACAACCAGGGTCTACAATTAAGCAACCCAACTGCATATTTGCGGGGAGTGAAGGAAACTGTGTTTTTGTATGTGCGATTAAATATATAGTTGTAGGGGAAGAGTTCATTATTAATTACAATTTGAATCGAATAGATACAAACACAGTTACTATGGGAGTGGTACATATAACAATTTACCCAACCTTTTATTAATGAATTTAACATCTTATGGATTTTCCTTTAGTCTATTTTATAATTTCATCAAAAAAATTCTATATTTACTTCGCAGGTTAGTGATCAGGGCATCTCCCTAGCAGCTGTTCAAAGGATTACAACATCCTTGAGGCAACATGTATACATCTTTGCAATTGTAAAAATATAATATGAAAAAATAGTTTTTTTTATTGTTCTTTTTCATGAGTATATTCGTTTCGTTTGGATAATATTATCTATATATTTGTTGCAGATTGTTGATTGGGGAAACCACTTGGCTTTTGATCAAATGACAACAGCCTCATGGCAATAGGTATACCTGATTGTAATTGTACATTTCAAATACATCAATATGTTTTCTTACTATGTTTTTTCCGTGAGTGTTTTTCTTTCATTTAGATAATTTTTTCTATGCTTTTGTTGCAGGGTGTTGTTCGGGGAACCTCCCCAGCAGTAGATGAGACCATACCAACCTCAAGGTAGCAGGTATACATCGATGCAATTGTACAAATTTAATATGAACAAAAAGTTTTTTTGTTGTGTTTTTTAATGAGTATATTTGATTCGTTTAGATAATGTTATCTATATATTTGTTGCAGAGTGTTGATCGGGGAAACCGCTTGGTTGTTGATCATATGATAGTAACCTAGGGGAAACAGGTATACCTGATTGTAATTGTACAATTTAAATACATCAATAGGTTTTCTTATTATGTTTTTTGCGTGAGTATTTTGGTTTCATTTTTCTATGTTTTTGTTGCAGAGTACTGATCAGGGCACCTCCCTAGCAGTAGATCGAGGCAGGTCCCCTACCATTGACCAGATGAGTAAATGATCCTCGAGGCAACACGTTTAATTCATTGCAATTGTACAAATATAATATAGAGCATCATGTTTTTTTTGTTATGTCTTTTTCGTGTGTATATTGGATTCATTATGATAATGTTTTCTACGTTTTTTTGGCAGGGGGATGATTAGGGCAAGTCCCCAACTGTGGATCAGACGACACTGTTGGCAGGAGGTTTGATGGGAAATTGTCGCAGTACCGCCGACCCTGCGACACATCGGATGAGGGCGCGAAAGGAGTATTTTGTGTTAAAGAATACCGCAGTTGACGGGTTTTGGGTCACTTGGACCATATGTTATGTAATAGTGAGTCAGTTGTACAGCGGTATGCGGGTTTTTGGGGTCATTTGGACCGCGTCAGTTAGATATTGGGTCAATTGTCTATAGTGTCGGTTAGGAAGTCGTTTGTAAGTGGATAAATATTGTAATGGCAGAAGCCTATAAATAGACGAGAATTGTAAGTGTTAGATAGAAGCGGAAGAATAGATAGCAACGGAGATAAGGAGATGTAGGTGTATGGAGATCTATGTTTTGCTTCTGGTACATGATTGCGACAGTAATATAATGATGATGTTTTGGTGAGATCTTTGTGCAATGTTGTGATATATGAATGTTGTTTGATGCACTATCTGCTTACTGTTTCTATGATGATAAATGTTGTGATTAAGTAATATGTTCCATGTCGAATGTGATGATAAATGCTGCAATCAAGTAATATGTTATAACTCCTTGCCGAATGATTAAAGTTCCTGTACCGCAATAGAGTTAGTCCATGTAGCCACAACTCTCCTCCTCCCTCGGTGGAAACATGGTTCCGTCTGCTCTTCCTGGACGCCTCGAGTGAGACCTCATCCGCTCTACGGGTGTTGCTGGGTGGGTTAAAACCTTCCCGCGGCAGTTCCCAGGGAGACTACGGTATGTGTCGACAGTGAGGTGAACCCCTGTCGACCGAGGTCGCGTTGGTCAACATATGGTTCTGTTGCTGGGACCGTGTGCAGAGTAGAAGGAGTTCATGCTGTGGCACCCGACGAAGCCATAGATACAGAAATGGTTCGATCAAAAGCTCCAGGAGTTTGCTGAAGAAGAAAGCCGAAACACGTGACTAACAGTAGATCATTGGCTGGGAAGATATATTCACGACGGACCGTAGGAATGGTTTTTCCGTGAATTCCCGGTCATTCTATACAAATGGTTGTCAAAGCTGACCTTCCAGAAGAGGAACTTCCAGGGTGGTGAGCTGACGGCTTGGACCCCAAGTTGATTCAGGAGCTGCAGGAAGTCGATAATAAGGCATTGTGAGCTGTCGAAGTTTGGCTTGATAGCATCTTGGAGGGATATATCACTGAATTTGGGGTCGACACGAAGAAATCCTATAATGAAGCTAAAAGATACTTCTTTTGAGGACCAAAGGGAAGGTTTCTACTGTTGCTCCAACTATCGATTAAGATGCTAATATGCGAAAAGGGTATATTAAAGATGCACCTTGATCAATAAATAGCCTGGTGGATGGAGGCTGTGGGTACCGCAACTACTGGGGAACAATACATGGAATGGTAAGGGGTAGATGGGTGCAGACCATGAGGAGACTGTGAGCGAAGCCGAGGAAGAAAGTGGTCTTACAAGAGGAGGAGCGAGGTTTCGACAGGAAAAGAGGCAGAGGACGGGAGAAGGTCCTACTGTGATCGAACTGCAAAACTGCGAAGGAAGATCACATGGAATGAAGCGACCTCACAGTCTTGATAGGGACGACCAGGCTACGCCCAAGAGAGAGGCAGGATCAAATCCGGGTACCAACGTACCCACACCTCCACTCACTGACTCACAAACAACAAGAAATACCACTTCGACACCGTCAAGTTCGTCAATTGGTAGTAGCACAGCGACAGGAGGAAGGAAGCCCAAAATGGTGGGCGATGATACTAAGTTACCGTTGTTCCATGGAAGTGTGACAGACAACCCAAAACAGTATTGGTTTTTGTGTGAAGTGGTCTAGACCATGAAAGAGATCACTGATGCTAATGCTAAGAAAGGACAGCTAGCCATGACTTTGCGGGGTCGTGCATTAGATTGGTTCATGAAGTTTATTATAGTCCCTACGGAGGCCCTGGAGAAGTCACTGGATGAGATTCAGGATGGGCTGATTCCTGAATTTAGACGGCCTAAGTCGGAGGCCCAATACATTACTGAATTGAAGGAAATTAAGCAGTATCCCAATGAGACGGTATGGGATTTCGACCAGCGATTCAAGATGCTGATGGAAAAGGTTAGTTTCGATATGAGCGCCGTCCAACATAAAGAATGGTTCATTGCAACACTGTTACCCCACATTCGGCTGTTGCTAATGTAACAAAACATATCGACTCCTAGTGAATCTCTAGAGATTGCAATGCGATTGGAGGCATCACCTATTGGAGATAATGCAGCCGGGATGTCACAGATACAAACACAGCTCACTAACCTGACTATACAGTTGCAAGATTTGAAGAAGAACAAGGAACAACGCGATGAAGTATGGTGTATGCGATGCCAAGGAGAAGGGCATACAAAGGATAATCGCCTGGATTTTCGTCATTATTTGGTGTCAGGAGCGCCAAACCCGTTGAATGGCGACAGTATGCCGTGGTGTTGCGTTTGTCACATGTTTGGGCACAGTCATGATAATTGGCCATATATGCAGAAAATGGTCACAACCCCGCGAAATCTTTACTACACATTCTGCAAGTCAGTGGGTCACGATGACAAGGATTACCATGCACATGGGTTGTTACAGGAGAGGATGTGTGATGCATTCTACGTCAAGGACAATCAGCGTGCTATGAAACAACTACAACTACAACCGTAGGTACCCCAGCTGCTACCGCAACCGCAGATGCAGTTTGCTCCATAGCAACAACAACCGCAGCAGTTCATGCCGCAATACAGTCCGATGCAGATGACTCCCCCACAGCCACAATATGTACAACAACCACAGTATGCACCACAAGGGCAAGGGATTCCACCAGCACCAATGCAGCAACAATACCAGTAGCAGGGTGGCTACCGGGGAGGATACAGGGGCGGACGCGGTGGTGAATTTGGTCGTGGAGGAGGAGGCCGAGGTGTTTGTGGACCTATTCAATGTTACCACTATGTAGTATGGGGGCCTTATCAGCGCAAATTCCCACTACTACAGAATCAGTGTACGTTTTGTTTTGGTAATGATCATATGGTTGAGAATTATCCACAGTTGATTGCATGATGGCAGGCTGGGAACGCTCCACAGCTACAAAATCAGGCCCAGCCACAGCAACCAATACAAAACCTGGTAAAGCAACCAGTATAGAACCAGCCCCCACGACCACCGTCGAACGCCAATCAAAATGTCAATCAATCGGGGAATCTGCAGCAGAACCAGGCGCAGGGTGCAAATATTGCGACCATTTCTGCCAAACCGCAACCACAAGATGCTTCGGTGGATGTTGTCACTCATGGAGGCAAGACGACTGGGGAGGATGGTTCGCGACCACTGATTCGGTTGGCCACAGAAGATGGTACCTTTCGACATTGATACGGAGCCGGAAACATTCCTAGAAGCACGTCGCACCTTGGAGAAAGACCATGGTAAGGTTGTTGTTTGCGATATGTCGCCTATCTTTGATACTACATCAAATGCTCATCGGTCTCCACCATCGGGGACATTGCAAAATTTTCTTGAAAGTTGTCTACTATTGGCATGAGACCCCGGCTTCCCTGGTTGAGATTGAGGGATCATTGCAGCAATTTCCGAAAGGACGACAGGAGTTGACAGTAAACTCCCTACAGCGACGGAGGACTAGCAAGGAGATGCGAATGAATATTCAGATTCACGAATATGATGTTGACTCTGTGATTCTTGACCTTGGTTTGGATGTTAACATCTTAACCAAGCAGACATGGCAGAAGATGGGGAGTTCCCCATTGAGCTGGTCTCCTGTGCAGCTCCGGTTAGCTAACCATGTGAAGGTAACACCTATTGGAAGAGTTTCCCAGCTCATGATTGATATTGAGGGCATGAAGACTTATACTGACTTTGATGTTATTGAAGTGGTTGAGGAAGGAATCTCTTATCCGGTTCTCTTGGGGATCGGATGGGCTAACAATATTGGAGCTGTAATCAACTTCAAGAAGCGCATGATGACCTTTGAGAATTGCGATTTTAGAGTCATAGCCCCGTTGGATCCGGCTGAAGGACGCCACTATGTGGAGCCTGTAAAGGAGGATGATCCTACTAGATGGGATCATGCATTTAATATTTCTGAATATTATATTCATCCTACCACCTACGGTGAGTTGGAGTGGCACAGCGAGAGCTCTGCATCTTCCGACTCTGACGATGCATTGGAACATTGGCAGAATCGAATGCATGAAGTATCAGTCCGGAAATGTGGTTTAGTTACGCAATCCTTATGTCATGTTGCGACATAAATGATCACATTGCCTGTCTATGAGGGGTTTCCTAGCCTAAACACCTTTTTAGAAGAGTTTGAAGATCACGTCCCAGAACCACAGCAATTGTTGGCCTTGGAGGAAGCACTGAAGGCTGCTCCAACACGATGGTGGGCGACACATAAGAAATTCATTAATGGTTGGTCACAGTGTCGAAGGCTAATGCTGGTTCAGTTTGGAGATACTGAGGTTTATCACACTGGCAAGTACGATGGACGGACTGATCCCAGTGATCATGTGATGGAATGCCAACGATTGTGGGTAGCGCGACCCAGAGATGAGTGGGTCCATGCTTTTGTCCATACTTTGGATGTGATACCATGCTCGTGGTACATTGCAGTCGATTTGCACCGAGACATTACAACATGGGGGGAGTTGACGATCTGTTTCACTCATACGTTCACTTTTGTAGATGCCAACCCTGATGTCCATAATGCCCTACAGCTCATCCGTGACGTGGTACTTCAGGTTGTTCCGGCAGCCTACCCTGTCGACCCGCACACACATTGTCAGATGCAGTCTCTCATGGAGTGTTTGAACATCAGTGGTGGCCCAGAGGACGATGATGATCCCTGGAATGTTAACATTCCCAAATCTAAAGGAAGTCATGATGTGGTCCCACCTATTGCACCAAGTAATCTGTTCAGTCAACCATTGCAACTTCGCAAGATGAATATCAGCACTGAGGCTACTCCCAAGTTTGCTAATGTTGGGGATTATTGGGATGATGAGATGATGAGTAAGGTTACTGAGTTACTTCATGAGTTTCAAGATGTGTTTCCCATGAAGTTTTCTAAAATGAAGGGAATCCTGGGTGATTTAGGAGAAATGAAGATTCCATTGAAACCAGATGCTAAGCCAGTCCGACAGTGACCTTATCGGCTGAATCTGCGACATAAAGAAAAGGTCAAGGTGGAACTTGATCGCATGTTGGATGCTGGTATTATCGAACCTATGGAAGAGTCCGAATGGATCAGTCCTATGGTGGTGCAGGACAAGAAAACAGGAGAAGTGCGCATTTGTGTCGACTTACGGAAGTTGAACGATGCCTGCTTGCATGACCCTTTTCTTACCCCGTTTACTGACGAAGTACTTGAAGGAGTGGGTGGCCAGGAGATGTACTCTTTCACTGATGGATTCTCTAGCTACCATCAGATTCACATTGCAAAGGAAGATTGCCATAAGACAACTTTCGTTACTGAATGGGGTTGCTTTCAGTACATGGTAATGCCGTTTGGTTTGAAGAATGCACCTGCGATATTCTCCCAGGTCGTTGTTGCCGCATTCAAAAATTTTATTCAGAATTTTTTGCAGGTATATATGGATGATTGGACCGTTTATGGATTGATTCGTGATCGTCTGGCCAATCTACGGTTAATGCTTGAGCAAAGCTGACAGCACCAGATATCGCTGAATTTGAAGAAATGTATTTTATGTGCACCCTTTGGGATATTGCAGGGTCATATCGTATGTAAGCAGGGATTACTGGTCGATCCAGCCAAAATTGCGCTCATTTTAGGGTTGCAACCGCCAACCACCGTTAAGTAGTTGCATGCGACCTTGGGTCATACGGGATATTATCGCAAGTTCATTAGGGGGTATGTTGCAATTACTGCCCCTATGGAAAAGTTGTTGAAGAAGGACGCGGCATTCCAATGGAGCCCAGAATGTCAGGATAGTTTCGAAATGCTCAAAGCGAAGATGGCGTCGGCCCCAATCTTGGTCTTTCCAGACTGGAGTAAGGAATTCCATGTCCATGTTGATGCTTCATCGATTGCATTAGGGGTTGTGTTGGCTCATCCTGAAGAAGGTGACCTTGATCATCCCATTGATTTTTCCATTCGAAAGATGTCCTCTGCAAAATGCAATTACACTACCACAGAACGAGAAGGTCTGGCCATGGTTTACGCGCTGTAGAAATTCAGGCAGTATTTGTTGGGTGGCCACTTTAAAATGTTTACTGATCATTCTGCATTGAAATACTTGATCAATAAGCCTGTGTTGGGGGGGAAGATCTGCCATTGGCTACTTTTGTTTCAGGAGTTTGATTTCGAAGTCATTGTGAAACCGGGGCGGTTGAATGCTGGACCAGATCATTTGTCACGGATTGACACAGGGGAGGAACTGACTAATATCGAAGATGGGTTGCCAGATGCCCAACTATTTCATGTTGCTGCCACTGATCAAAATTTTGATGACATCCTTCAGTTTCTGGTGACCGGCACTGTGCCCGCTGACTTTACCACTACTCAGAAGAAGTAGTTGGTTGTCAAGGCTACTGAATTTCAAATAATCATGGGAGAGTTGTATAAATTGGGTGCTTTTGAGATATTGCGTAGATGTGTCCTGCCACATGAGCAAGCGTAGATACTGGCTAAGGCACATGGTGGAGTAGCGGGAGGACACTATGGCGGTCAGGCGACTACCCGGAAGGTACTGTGTGCAGGGATTTGGTGGCCCACATTACATAATGATGCGACAGACTATGCGCGGTCTTGTGATGTTTGTCAGCGAACTGGCAAGCCGTCCAGACGCGACGAGATGTGGCTGCTACCTCAAGTGACATCGCAACCGTTCAAAAAATGGGCTGTGGATTTTGTAGGACTAATCCATCGACCAGGGAAACGCACAGGTGCGCGGCATATTGTCATGGTGACAGAGTACTTGACCCGATGGGCTGAGGCAGCACCTGTAGTTGATTGCTCCGCCGCAACACCTGCTCAATTTTTGTTTGATCACATTATCACTCGTTTCGGCTACCCCAAGATATTGCTAAGTGATCAAGGAAGCCACTTTCTTAATCGCACTATCAGCGCATTGACGGAGGAGTTGCAGATACAACATAAGAAAAGTACACCCTATCAGCCATAGGGGAATGGAACGGTGGAGGCGTTTAACAAGGTGTTGGAGCATGCGTTGACAAAGGTGTGCAATGCGAACCACGACAACTGGGATCTGAAAATACCAGCAGTGTTGTGGGCCTATCGCACCACATGTAAAAGGTTGACTGGTCAGACACCTTTCAAGCTGGTATATGGGAAGGAAGCAATTATGCCTATGGAGTACATTGTTCCAAGTCTACGAATTGCAGCTGTTACGAGCATGGATGATGTCGCAGCATTAGATGAACATCTAGCATAGTTGGTGTAGCTGGAAGAGGATCGATTTATCATTGGATTTCACCAAGGGGTGGAGAAGGATCGCCAGAAGGCATGGCATGATCGCCACATCAAAAGTAAACAGTTTCAGCAAGGCGACTTAGTGTTATTATACAACAGCAAGTTTATGAAACATCCAGGCAAGTTGCAGATGCATTGGTTGGCTTCATATCGCATCAATAGTATTACTTCAGGAGGAGCAGTTCGATTGCAGTGGTTGGATGGGGCGATGCTCCCCAAGCTAGTAAATGGTCACATGTTGAAGCCCTATCGCTCGGGCTTGGAGCAGTGCCATGTCTGAGTCGCATCAAAAAAAAAAAAAAATGGTTGTTGCAGGTTGCTTGGTGGCAGATGGAGCACCAACAACAGACGGACTGCATAAGTGGGAAGGCTTGTGCCGCTAGTTTGGAGACTCATGGCAATATTGCGACCAGGACCGACGCCAGCTTTTGTTGAAGTATTTTTGTGATGTTTACGGAGGATTTGGGAGGTACGGGGTAGTGTTGTGACTACTGGTCCACTAATATCTTGTCACCGCTACCCATCATCCCTATACATGATTGCACCTCACAGATTCGGCCGGATTACCACAAGCCGACAGCATGTTTTTCACATGGCACATTGGGCCGTTACGATTGGCACGATGTGAGGAGATTGCTCACACGTCCGCACGTGGGATATTCTATGACAGCATGGTCACCACCCATTGTGTCAGTCAGTGGGTTCACACATGCAAATGACAGGTAGTGGGGCATCATTCCCACTATTGTGACCCAGGAATGGTCCGGCTATAAGTAGTCGAGGTAGCTGGTAGTTCGCTACAACGATGTTGTTCTGAAATAGAGTGGTTATGCTGGTTGATCAGTTTGCGAGTTGAGTTGTGAGGAATTCCAAGGAGGTTGTGGAAATACTTCACTTCATTTCCTATGGCAGCACCAAAAGGGCCCTGCGAGCCCGAACGATGAGTGTCCCTGAGCACCTTGGTACGGCAGGTGCATTTACACTTTGTTATGCCCAAGCTGAGGGCCGGTCCAGCATGGCTAAGTACACAGTAGTTTTTTGAAGGATTGTGCTCTTCTCGACCCCTGAGCTGGGTGGGGTGGTAGCTCCCCGCCAACAGTAGGAACCGGTTGCCAGTGTGAAATAGATGTGCCAGAGTCATCTGCTAATTTTGCACCTTGGTATTGTTCGTCCTCTTTTTCTTCCCGTCAGTACCATTCCAAGAGACTGGAGGATGAGTTTGCGAAGTACATGACAGCAAGTTGGACAATGACCATTTTTGGTTAAAATATATGACACTGAGTCGACGATCAGTGTAGCAGAAGAAGTAGCACAACACCGCGTGATCCAAACAGGAAGAACAATTACCAGAACATAGTTCAGTTTGACTGCACTATGTCCAGCAATTGACGTGGCTCAAGGGCGAGCCACAAGATTGTGTTGGGTGCATGTTGGCAGGCAGTTTGATGGGGAAATGTCACAGTACCACCGACGCTGCGACACATTGGATGAGGGCGCGAAAGGAGTATTTTGTGTTAAAGAATACCACGGTTTGCGGGTTTTGGGTGACTTGGACCATATGTTATGTAATAGTGAGTCAGTTGTACCGTGGTATGCGGGTTTTTGGGGTCATTTGGACCGCGTCAGTTAGATATTGGGTCAATTGTCTATAGTGTTGGTTAGGAAGTCGTTTGTAAGTGGGCAAATATTATAATGACAGAAGCCTATAAATAGACGAGAGTTGTAAGTGTTAGATAGAAGCGGAAGAATAGATAGCAACGGAGACAAGGAGATGTATGTGTATGGAGATCTATGTTTTGATTCTGGTACATGATTGCGACAGTAATATAATGATGATGTTTTGGTACAATCTTTGTGCAATGTTGCGATATATGAATGTTGTTTGATGCACTGTCTGCTTATTGTTGCTATGATGATAAATGCTATGATTAAGTAATATGTTCCATGTCGAATGTGATGATAAATGTTGCAATCAAGTAATATGTTATAACTCCTTCCCGAATGATTAAAGTTCCTGTTTAAGTACCGCAATAGAGTTAGTCCGTGCAGCCACAACTCTCCTCCTCCCTCAGCGGAAACATGGTTCCGTCTGCTCTTCCTGGACGCCTCGGGTGAGACCTCATCCGCTCTGTAGGTGTTGCTGGGTGGGCTCAAACCTTCCTGGGCCGGTGCCCAGGGAGACTGCAGTATGTGTCGACAATGAGGCGAACCCCTGTCGATGGAGGTCACGTTGGTCAACAGACACTGGCATTAAGGCATCAGGTATACCTAATTGTAATTTTAGGAATCTATCATGATCGATATGTTTTTTTAATATATTTTTTTACTTAGTATATTGCTTTCACGTCAATAATGTTTTATATATTTTTGTTGCAGACCACTGATTCGGCGTATGATCCAGAATCAGATCAACTAATAGATTTTGATGTGGGTGAGATGATGCACGATGCTGACATTAGATATTCTATAGACCCGATTAAGATGATAGAGAAGACCTTAAAAAAAATTAATGAGGATATCCTTCAACTGTTATTCATTCAGCCACAGACAAATGAGATTACAGAAAAGGTTGATGTTTTGGTAAAGAGATCTCATTCCTTGAAATTAAGTTGCGGAATCTTGAATCATAATATAAATTCATTTAGTAATTTATAATTTTTACTTGTATATGATGGTGAACTAAAATATGGTATGAATTTCCAGGAGTTTTTGCACCCAAACACTAATGGTCAAGGCGGGGTTGGCACTAGTGATGTTCGTGGAGAGTTGTCACATGATAAAATGACTCCACATGCATCTTATGTGCCATTGTTATCAACTGAATAGTCGAAAACATGTTCCGCGACACCCCAGAGGCCAGTTGTGAGTGCACCGGCTAGTGACCGGCACATGCTAGATCGTGTAAAAGAGGGGTATATGCAGAGACTTTTAGTATCGATATTGCTAAAGCAACATTTCCTGGATCTTCTTGTGTCACTAGCACTGGTACACTACAGACGACATTTTTGGTGGATGAAGTGCTCGTTCCAATAAATATAGAGAATATCCCAGGTATTTATACATTGTTCAAGTTAGTGTTTATAATTTGATTGTAATATACTGATAAAACATTGCTTTTCAACTAATGATGGCATGACCATTTTGCAGGAAATGATGTTTTTTATAGACATCTAAATGATTTTTCATTGGATATATTTGGGCCCACCATCCACACATGGTGGGATAAAAAAAGTAAAAATTTATTAGATGAGCTCAATAATCGCTTGGTTGTCCTGTTCAGCAACGAGACCTTTAATCAATCTGAGGTCCTAAAGAAGGTTGGACAACATATGAAGATTGTCCGAGACCAATATAGGGTTCATCTAGAAAGGAACCCTAGGTATGAGCACCCTCCGATGATTCCAGCAAGAGAGTGGAAAGCCCTAGTGGAATATGGAAAGGAGAGGGCTCTGAGAAAAGAAGGAAAGCTACCACCTGGCACAGGGAGGTATGCAATACTTTCCGCAATGTAAATCTAAACCTTATTATTATTAATTTTTAGATCAAATTTGAAACATCTAACGTATTTCAACACTTCAATAGGCTGGCAGGCACATCAAAGGCCATAAAGGCAAGGCAAGAAAAAATTGGTCAGCACAAGCTTGGGCCTGGTAGTTATTTGAATTTGGCAGCACAAATTGTAAGTATTGAAAAACCAATATTGCATCCAAATAATAAATTGCAAATTATTTCCATTTTATTGCACTACAAAAGGTAAATTCATGACGTTATGCAAATATGCAAGTCGACCGATTCAAGGAAGTTCCCACTGAGGAAGACTTGAAGCTTGGATTCTAGCATGACATTGGATCTGTTGTTGAATGCCGGAAAATATTGTCTGGGAAAACATAGTCTTCTAGTGATCCACCTTGCGCACAGGTATATAAAATCAATATAGTTTAATGAATATTTATTACTTGTGCAATCTATTAGTTATAAATATTTCCATAAACTATTAACTCTATTTTGAGCAGGAAAGAAACAATCCACTTAATGTCGAGGATGGAGAACAACCAATCGAAGATAATTCTTCGAATCCTGGTAATTAATTTATTCATATGCTACAATTTTAAATGTTGCATTGTAGATGGTGAATATTAATTGTACTTTTCCATGTTTCAACTGTAGAGCATGTAGAGGGTGACACTATACAGGATGAGCCTAGACAGGAATAGGAAGTACATGATGTGGCCACAACAGGTGAAAAAACACCTTTGTAATGTTTTTTTTAAATGAAATACTTGTCATTATAAGATCAGAAGATATCAATCTAACATTTTCACATTATTGCAGCAAATTTGGACCCCTTGCCGCAACATCCACTTCGCGAGTACTCTACTAGGAATACATCACGGCAAGTTGATTAAGCCCCAAGAACTGAACAACAAGTTCCAGAAGATGAGTTTCTTGCTAATTTTGTCAAGAGAAAAAGACATAAAAAGAAGTGACTGAAGAAACACTATTTGTACTTATTTTTGATAATATAATGTCATGCATAATTTTTTTCCTACTGAATGAATGAATGGTTTAATGAATGTTACCTTTTTTTGAATGAATGTTAAATGTTTCTTTAATGATGAAATCTGCATGTTTGCACATAATATTTTTTTCAAGTACATGCATTGGGTATGGGGAATTGAGAGTGATGTGAGGGGGGGGATGGGCCATGAGATCTTCCACCTTCACGTGGTTGGCCCTGTTCAGTAGAGAATATTAAATTATTCTTGAAACAAAGAGAAGCTCAATGAGACCACATAAGTGAGACCACACTATTCTGATCACAAGATCAGCTAGGTTTCAACCCATCAAATCCTTCACACATGAAAGTGCTCATCGCAAGCACACAAGGGTTTCACCATTAAATAACCACTCGTAGGTTCACCAACTGAAATACTTGTCTTTCAAAACAGCAAGAAGGAAATTTCAGCCCAATAAACCCCCTAGCTCTAAGAAGTCAATTCCAACCAAAGTTCGTCGCTTCGTCATCCGTATCACAAAAGTGAACATCCAAGTACATCATCCAAGTCCTCAAAACAAATCATCTCACCATGCTCAACGTCTTCGTGTTAGTGCTCCTGTCGACAATAGGTCCATTTATCACCGATAAAACCTACCCTATATAATATATAGTCTTTCCAAAACGAGGTAATTTTTCCCATACTAGAGATTACATGATTATGATGGTTCAGTCTTATCCAACTATGTCTAGATGGTCAATTGTAAAATGCTTTCTACTGTGTTCTTCCCCCAAGGGGTCCATTAACTTTGTGATAGTTAATTACCAATCAAATAAATGGATCTTCAAAGGATCGATTTCTCATCAAATATTACAACTGTTTATCATGCTTGAGATAACAATTAAGTGTTATTAGTGTGGTTACAATACATTAGATTGGAAAAGTATAAATGTCCTTGTCAACAATGCAATATAGGGCAGTGATCAAGCTCGTATTCTTTAGTAACAAAAGCAACAATATGAAGAAACTAAAATGACATTAAAAGGGACCAACTCATTGAATTGAATGACCCTAAATATTTTCATATTTTATATTGTCCTAACTATTGGCATATCTTTCCAGTTCCCAGGTCATTCACTATGAAAAAGCCTAGAATTAGCACCTCAAAATTCTTTGTTCACCTATTGGTCACTTCTTCATGATGCCTTTGCACAAGGATTCATTCTTCTTCTTATAGGTGGGAGGTGCCTCAATTTTTTCCTTCTTCTATGTTCAATGTCAAGTGGACCCAAACCCAACTCAATGTGCAACCAACTCCTCCAAGTCTCCAAGGCATTAAGAAAGTTCAACCATTGGGTCCATGTTGTCAACAAAATGTGCATAACTACCCAAGGCATCCCAAGTATTTAAATAATTCCATATCTTCAACTAAACTATCAAATCTTATCAAAAAACAACGTATGGATAGTGGAAAATGAATTACAGTGTTAAAATAGGTTCTCTTAGCATAACTCTTCTCAACTAATGGATCCTTTTCATGTCATCTGAACCTCTATTTATACTTCATTTTGGGTAGAAAACTATTATAACTGTCACCCTTTATAACAAAATATTAAAAATTCTTCCATTAAGGGAAGAGTTTGAGGGATTTTATAAGAGGGAAAGTTAATTTCTTGTCCATTTCTTTTTAAGGGAAAGGAGGTAAATGTAGTTTCAAAAATAATAAAAGTCAACAATGTAAGAAGGGTCCCACCATAATAATTCTATTGGATAAGTCATAAAAGGAGTAATTATATTACATCTCATCTAATAGAAAACCAAGCATTTAAATTTGTTGAATGGATCAAATAGCTCCAACAATAATAGGCTTATGGCATTCTCAAGTAAATCAACACCACACTCAACATTAGATTCCACACCATTATAATTTTAGTTACAAAGTGTACGCAAAAAGTGACTTACAAGTTACCACAAGAAGATCAATCCACTTCCTTAAAGGTATTACATTGTCACCAAGTAGTGGGTGAGAATTGACATGAACTTATCTTAATGCCATTCCTTGATTCACATATGAAAAGTCATATGAAAATTCGTGTTTGTTTTCTTCATTTGTCATGAATATCTATAATATGGGTCTTCATCTATGTCTAGATTTGTTTCATAGAAAAACAATGACATTGTGGACTTGGGACATGATCACAATGACAAAAGTTGGCCAATGAATACATATCAAATGTAGACTATCATATGTTTGAAACTTCATTTTCTTTTGGATTCAATCGTTGGGGGTAAACAGTGGTTGGGGTTAATAATTTGCATATTAGATGTTTGAACTTCATTTTCTTTTGGATTAAATCATTGGGGGGAAACAATAGATGGGGTTAATAATTTGCATAAATATCTTGGCAAAATTGCAAGGAGAGGAGGCAACCAAATTATCGCATCCAGTTCTATGCAGGACAACTGAACATTCTAACTTGTTTTTATCTTGAGTTGTGAATAAAGACAAGACTTATTGTTAAGGTACAATGAAACGTTTTCCAACTTTAACCATTTTCTTTTGATAGTCAATTGGTATCATGATTATATTCTTTGTAAATATGTAGATAGTCAATTGGTATCATGATTATATTCTTTGATAGTCAATTGGTATCATGATTACCATGTAATTTGTATTACCATGAATATTTTCAGTTCGAACTAATGTTGGTGATATTGGAATTTGGAAAATGGAATCAAGTGAAAAGTTAACTCACAATTCATTCAAATATTGGGATTTCCCTAGTCACACAATGGTAGCGCAGGTGTAAATATCACATTTAGTTTTATCTTTAACTGATTTGGGTGAAGAAACATCCTTTATACTTTATTTTTCACAACACAAGTGCTTTCCTATTAGGTTAGTAATTCTTAGCAGTATAGTGATTTTGATGACTCAAACACACTTCTTGTTATGTGTTTAGGGGGCTCTTTCAAATCAATCAATTGTGTAAATGAACCGATGTATTTGGAGCCCAGATGGAGCATTTGTTGGTATGCATATTTCCCTTCTTGGTGTATAGTGTTGGAATTTATATCTTATGTCATGACAATTTATTCATATGGTAGACTGAAAAAGCCATTATTTCCTGAACAACAACTATATGGGAAGCACTATTTTGATATAAACTAACTTGTAGGAGTGGCATTTGTTTTAGTATATAGTTCACATATATTCTTATAATAATACTTGTGAAATTGCTTGGTGGTTGTGTCTCCATTTCAACATTTTGCTTAGCTATTGAATCTATAGATATTATTCTTTGGAGGCTTAGTCTTTACTTATTTTCCTTTTCCCTTGATCCTTGCTTGCAAGTTGTATCTCTATCATTTTAAGACCAAAAGGGAGCAAGGTTTTATCTCTGCCAATTTAAGACCACAATTTTAATAGGATTACTGAATCTCAGTCCTTCAGTGATTAGTTGTTTCCTTAACATGAAGTCATGCATTATGGAATAAGGTAATTTCTCACTCATACTCGTTTCGATGATTTTTGATAAAATTTTAGCACAATATGATGATCGTAGTATAAATTGCACTATTATTAGTGAATTAATAAAAATATATGTTTAGTAATTGAAATATTACACCCTCTCTTTTGCTTTCTTCTTTCTTCATATCGGTTGAAGGAAAATACAAGCTATTGATAAATCTCATACCAATACAACATAACCAATAAGGTATACATGCAGCCTAGGTGAGTCGAAAACCATTAGAAGGAGTTAACCAGTAAGCATTTGAATTGTAATTGAGTAAAATTGTATATGTAGAGCATATAGTGTTGTTTTCCTAGTTTGCACTTTGAACTACACGAATAAAAAAATCCTTATAGTCATTTTGAATATTGGTATCTTTCCATAAGTCTAATAACAAAGACCTGGCCTAATTTGCACTTAGAACTACACGAAGAAAAAAATCCTTATAGTCGTTTTGAATATTGATATATTTCCATAAGTATGATAACAAAGACCATAATGTTATCATAAAGTATAAGTATTGAAAATCCAATGGGATATAAGAACCTCATTTACAGATCATATGACAAGTCTCTATCCAATAGATTTAGCAGAAAAAAGACATGATTGTGGACCTTGGTCCCAGGTGAACCCCGTTTGGAATTACTATTTTTTTTTAAATAGTAGGGAAAAGAGCATACACAAACCAAAAGGGTAACAAACCGAGAATAAAATAGTTTATAACCTAGAATCTAATTAAGGAAATGCAACAGACCTAGCATTAAAATTGGAAGAGGTGAATGGAATGATTGCTTCCTCAGATTTGAAATCACTAAGGATCAAAAAGAAATAGAACTAACCTCCTCGGCTAGATATCCACGCCCTTCCAAAGAATCGGTCTCACAACTAGTATAGCAAGTCAATCAGTTAATGAGGGATATGGATGAATGGAAATCAAAGTTAGAAGAGTGTGATATAAAGGTTGTGTCAATAGAAAAACATACATACTGAAGGATAGAAAAGCATAGTAATCAAGGGAATAAGCTCGATGAAATATAAAATAAGTGGCATGAAGAGAATAAATAGGTTTTGGTGTTGAAAGAGGAGATAGAAACATGGAATAGAAGGCATGAGGAGGCCTTAACTGAAGAAAGAATGGTGAAAAATTTAAGAGAAGTCAAAGACATAGTGTGGGATATGTATTCAAGGATCTTCCATCATTAAGAGTCCACCTCCAATGTTATCTAGAATTGGATGCCCTATACAAACGAGTCTTGAAGTACCTTAGTAATATAGAGAAAGGTGTACGTCCCAAAAATAGGGTGGGAAACATAAAAAAAGGAGTGATTAATAAATACACACCCTATATAAGCCCTGAAATTATTTGGAATCAAATGTAGGACCATTGTATACAAGGAAATAGAGATATGTATAAACAAGTGCAATAGTTGGAGGATTACCAATCAAAGGGAAATGTGAGTAGATAAGCCAATTAAATATTTCTTGAAAGGCATTGGTACAATGATTAACCATGGTTCGCCCTATCCTCGGAATGATCAGTTCAACCTGCACCCTGTTGATATTTACCAAAGAATGGTAAAGGATTCCATACCTCATTTGATAGATGTTCGAAATAATAATAAAAAAATCCCATATTCCATTGAAATATGTAATCAACTACATCCTTCAATTTCCACTAGGGACTTGATGTTGAGGTTGACTCAATCCCTAGGGAATAATGACTACACCCATCTCATAGAGTTAGACAAGTCTTTATGAATTTTGAAGGGAGGAAGGAGAATTGATGAGTTTTGTTAGAGCTTGATAAGCATAAGTACATGACTATGCTACCAAAGGATAGCATGGATAGGTACCTAAATTAGTTATTGAACTGGAACAAAGAATTATAATTATCATTCAAGGACCTCTCATCCTCCTTCTCTTAATGTGGAAGGTGCAAGAAGAACAAGGAACCAATGATTTGTATAGTAGGATCTTTCAGTATGTAATAGAGAATGATGGAATAAAAGTGGTGCATGTATTTTGAGTACTATATGTTTTTATTTATAACCATTGTAGATGAGAGAATCAAAAGAGGGAAGAAAGAAAGTGGTTTTCAACCTATTTTGGAATTCTCTCATCATGATTCATCATATTTCCCAATGATGTATTATACTAGGATGCACCAGTTGTAGATCACACTCATGCCATCTCAATTATGGACCATATACCACATAGAGAGAATAAAATCTATAAATAGAATCCTCAACTACAAAGAAAACTATTAGTAAAATTCATACCATCAGGTTACCCAAAAAAATTATGAGCTAAGTGCAATGGAATCTACAACATCGGGGTCATCTCTTTTTTAAGTCTCATCCTCCTTTCTCTCTATAAACACTATCCGAGGGCCATTTTGGGGGGAGGAAAGACAATAGGCCTAGATCTAATATTAAAGAGTTATTCCTAGTGCCTTGTATTGTAATCTAAAGAACAATTTTTTATTCTATTGTGTAATTAGGACCAAGGAAAATTTGTCACTAGATGAAGCAATAAAATAGCATGCATGTTATTATCGTTTCCTTCCATCTTAATTATGTCTTCCATATTGTTAATGGGAAATCTGTAACTATGTACATCTTTCCCATTTTATTTTCTATCTGTCATGACTGTAATTTAGAAAGATTGCATGTCTAGCTCTGTTATTCATTATATATTAATGATATTACATGTGTTTTATAGTTATGAAGTTGTGATTAAGGTGCTCTAGAGGCATGTTGATGCCTCGGGTGTGCAGGATAAGTGCAAGGTGCTGGAATGGGTTCCAAGGCACACAACAGAGGATGAAAACCCAGACAAAGGCTTCGAAAGACCCTACGCAAGGGCAATTCTATCCTCGAGCTATTTGGAGTGGTAATCACCCACGGATATTTGGCCTCCACTGGCACTCTATGAGTAAGGGGTTTGATCAATCAGATCAGTTTCCCAAATCGGGAAACAAAGGTATGGAAAATAGTTAGCAATACAAACTCAACCTACTTAGAAAAAAAGAACCTAATGTTAAGTTAGATCTATTCTAAATGAAAAGCTTGGTGTTTATGCAGATCAACCTTGAGGTGTAAGAAAACAATCAGTCTATCACCTTTAACAGAAATTCCTTTAGATGAGATATTTGCTGACTTAAATTATGATTTATTTAATGAAAATTAAACAATGATAATCCAAGCTTAAAGACCATCAAGATATAACCTGTTATCCTTTTATTGATTGAAAAATCAACAATGATTGAATATATATATGTGTGTGTGTGTGTGTGTGTGTGATCAATTGCAGAAATCGATAAAGAAAGTATTTAATTAAAGAAACTTAATCAAATATTTTCATACACACATCGGTTATACAGAAAAATCAATACAACAGATCTATGTATTCATTATATATCTAACAAGAGATCATATGTATAGTGGATGACAATCTGGAACATAAAATCAGAAATCCTTAAAGAAATTTAAGTGATAATCAGAAGATGGATCCGAAGATAACATTACTGCATTAAGATGTCTTGTACCAAAATTAAAATGACTTTGGCCATAGAGTATCCTCAGTCTTATCTCCTGCTGAATTACAATTCCAAAAATTCCAACCCCCTTCCTCCATGAGGTATTCTTCCTTAAATATTACAACAAAATACAAAAATGAATCCTACAGAATTGGGATTCCAAAATCAGAAATGAGTCTATTCCAAGTATTGATCCAAGAAACCTTGCCACTTTTCAGATTGGATGATTTCCTTCATCTTTCAAAAATATTCTTAAAGATATATTCCTCAATTAAAAGGATCCTCACATCATACTCAAGAATTCCGCCCCAACCTGCTCATTATTAGCAACAAATGATTCGGCTTGTAGAGAGTTCACCACAGGGACTTCTGGATGAGAAACTATGTTCTCAAAAACAGAGAAATCCGTTAAAGGGTCCACGTAAGAATAAATTAGCAAGATATCATATTCTTCATTGATTATATAGTCACGTATAACAGTATCATCTTGATCAATTGGCTCTTCAAAAACCTTCTTTTCCTTCCTCTCTAGGAATCGCATACAGACAGACAGGACTTGAACATCCTCTTGTTCTCCATCACTGCTTGAATCAGGAATACTTGCATCAAAAGGCGGTGATAAAGGTTCTTGATACAGTAGAGACCGAAGTTCTTCATTCTCGAAACACGGATGAAGGGATTCATTTCCTGTCTGCATATCGCTCATACAAAATACGTTAAGAAGAAACTTACAACATAAGTATGCAAAATTTTCCTCTTACAGAACATAAAGGACAAACTGAAGGCTTTCATATTTGTTGCCACTTTAAGGCCATTTGATAGAATGGCAAATGATTGAACAGCGCCGGTCATAATGGTCAAATTATTACGATTGGGACACTGCAATCATGCAAACTGTAACGAAACGAGTTATAACATGTGCTAATCGGATCTGAATCCATGCGGAAGTACAAAATCAATCGAAATTTGCATGATTTAGAAAGCACGTGAAAACTCATCATTACAAGTCTATTCATATCAATAATCATAGCCTTGGATTTGAAATAAAATGCAAGTTGAGGTGAAAAGATGATTGCGGAAAGGCTAAGACAGGAGTTCAAACACATAAAATGCCAGCCTGATTTCACCTGCGAGATTGAATGCAGATTACTGATTTAATAGAAAGATTAGAGTCACACTGCGAAGATTGAAAAGATGTAACCTGTAAAGCCTAAGAGGATCAAATTAAATAACAAAATAGCTATTTACAAAAAGCCACAAACACCAAACTTCTAGACACAATGCGCAGCGCGAAAACAACTAATCCTAGAAAAAGTTGAAAAACCAACAATAACGACCTTTAACAACTAAATTCACAGTAAAATCAGCTTAGCGAAGAAATTCAGAGAGTAAAAATGATAAAGAAAAGTAAATAAATCCTATATTTATCAATTTACCCAGATTAAATCAAGACCGTAGGATTAAGAGAAATGGACGGCTGAGATTGACCGATGCGAAGTGTGGGATCGGGTTCAAACATAATAAAAAGTTTTATTTACCACTCTTGAAAGCCGAAAGTCGAAACTGGCGGGTTTCGGGTTTCAAAATATGACCAAATCGAAAACAAGTTTCCGAAAGCCGCAACCCGAAAATTGCGGGTTGTGGGTTTCGGAACGCAAATAAACACAACGTTAAAATGAATTCCCAAATTTCGAAATGCGACAGTGTCGGGTTTCAGGTTTCGGGTTTATTAAAACTCGCAAACAGAAATCCCGTATCCTGAAACGCGACATCATTGTTGATGTATATGTAACTTCGGAATGTATTTCACATATATGTATATTGTATTCCTATAGAGATGTTATTATTCCTCTATATGGAAGTGTCGTCATTTATATTGTAAGTGTCGTAACTTATACTTGATGGGTTATTAGACCACCTTGTTGGGGTCGGCCTTGTATAAGTCATGTGGGTCAAAGGGTTATTAGACCACCCTATTGGGGGTCGTCCATGTGGGTCAAAGGGTTATTAGACCACCCTAGCGGGGGTCGGCCCAGTCATCATTATGTTAAGTGGTTAAGTTGAGGCCGACCTAGTTGAGTAAAGGTCAAGTCAAGTTAGTGTATAAATAGAGAGTGTGTCTCTCTCATTTTACACATTCTATTATCTCACTCACACTTGGGAGAGTGGCGCACTTGTGGAAGAGGAGGCTCTACTGCTAGGAGAAGACTATCTCTTGTATTCTGGTTGTATCATTGCTCTATCTATCTCTGAGGAAGTTATTGGGATTTTTCACCTTTATGGTTTTCCCCAAGTAAACTCTGTGCCTCTTGTGTGCTTGCATTATTGTGTCCATGATTAATATGATGTAGATTTGCTATACATGTTGTTATCTTAGTTAATATCCTAGATCAGATTGAAGTAAATTCTGAAAATTTAACATGGTATCAGAGCTAGCCTGAAAGAAGGCATGATATGGCATGTATGACATTAGTTGCACTTACGATGCTAGGGCTTGATATAGAAAAAACCAATCATCATAGAACTTTCACTATAAATCCATTTTGGTGAAGTTGTCAGATCTGAAACTTTTACAGGTCAAATATCAGATCCCCATGTACCTTGTGTCCAAAGGACAACCTCTAATTCGTTGTACTTTGTGATTTGTGATCTGTACAATATAGGGTTTCTACCTCTTCCAGATCTGAGTCAAAATCAGGTGACCTTGGGAAAAAGGTCATAACTTGGGCTAGGAAGCTCCAAATGACATTTCGTAAAACGTGACAGGTAGTACACAAACTTTAATATCTTAGGAAAATTTTTAGAGGCCGAAGTTGAACCAGTGACACGTGGCATGCCGTACAAGTTCGCTCTCCTGTATTATCCCATAAACAGGTCACGTTGCAACACTTGGCATAATGCTCTCTCAGAGAATCCAATTGCGGTCAGACCTATGGGGATGGAAAGATAACAAGTCAGGCTATCTCAAGAAAAATTTTCAGACCCTGTGGATCGAAAAGGTCGGAGTTACACCAGAAACAATTAGGTACATATTTCTGTCAAAACATAATTATTTTTTAGCACCTTCATTCATGGCTTCCAGAATTTAGGGCTTTGGAGAAAGTTGAAATTTTTGTAATCGGAGACCACGACTGGATGCTACTCATCAAAATCGAAATTTAGAGACCAAGATCAGATTTTTTTGTTGGGCAGAAGGTCGGGCTTGATCAAACCCCAGTTCAGGACTTTGATAGGAAAGATGGAAAATTAGGGCTTTTGCAAAAAATCAAATTTTGGAATTCTGTGACCATGGCTGGAAGCTCCTTAGAAAAATCGAAGCTTAGAGATTTGAATCAAATCTTTTGGTTGGGTGAAGCTCTGAGAAACTCAAACCCTAATTCAGGGTCCTCTCTAGTGAATCTGAAAATCTAAAAGGCAATTTCGAGGGGTGAAACTTTGCAGTTTTCAAATTCTGAATATACCAACTTGATCAGCTCATCAAGGTGCATATTTCTATCCTTTCGGAAGTTTGAATTTTTAGGGTTTCTTTGACAAACCCTAATCCAGCTCTAGGTCTAGTTCTTGCAAATCAAGTGGATTGGGTTAATCCTAGAAGAAGATGGATTGGTCACATGCATAAGTGAAGAAGTTCCTGTCTTAGAGGGAGATGAGGCTAAGGCCTTCCATAAGAAGATTACAAGCAATCTTGACAGGTATGGCTTCCAGGTATGTTTCATGGTTAAGTTTATCATATGTTTGTCTTCATATTATTACAGTACAATCTTGATTAATTACTAGACTTGTTGTATCACCTCAATAGAAGATATTCATTGGTTAAGGTTTTGACACTTACGAATGTATTAATGCATTGTGATGTTGTATGAGGTTTATGTTGTTCGCTAACATAAAAGGTACACCAAGAAAGACAAATCATGTTCTACTTCAAGAACATATGATCATGGTGACATGAAGACAAAGATTCATCCATTGTCATGGATCTCATAGAAGATCTACTTTCAAGGTATGTATAACTTGGTCCTACAATGGTTAACCTATGAGACATGTAGGTTACTAGCAAAAGTCACTGAAGAGAACCAGAAGACATTATGCGGGTATGTTAGACATAACTAGCTAGCATTCTAATCCAGGTATGTTTTTCCTATATCAAGCTAGAATCCCCCCTTGTGTTAGGATCTTATACTGTTGTGTTGTTGATAATGATTATTCATGAAGTCATAGGTTTGAATAGTCATGGTTGTATGCATATTATGTTTCTTACCATAATTGATGATATGACTAACCAGAAGAATCATGAAGGTATAGGTTTGAGTAATCACGGGTTTATGCATTGATGATTTAACTAATCTGAAGAGTCCTAGGATCAAATAAGAATATGCATGAGTAAAAGAAGACTTCCCTGAAACCTTGAATACTAATGTTTATTATCTGTGAATGATCATGAATATACATGTTTAAGATTATTGTGTTTTGATAGTACTAAGATTATACTAATAAATGTGTGATTATGTATGAGACCTCAAGGATAACACAATGATGATACTAATATGCATGCGTAGTGATTAAGGATGGATGTAAGTTCAAGGACAGGTAATCCAGGAAGCAAAGATCAAGAGGGAGCACACTCCATTTGTTCCTACAAGAAAGCAAAGGAGCACACTTCAGTAGTTTCTACAAGGATGCAGATATTCAGAGGGAGTTGACCACTTCTCACAATCCAAATCAGAATGGAGTTGCAAAGATTCAGAGGGAGTCCACCCAGCAACCAAACAAAGATAAGTATTTGAATTGTCATTTCTTACATAATGTTATTCAATGATGTATATGCTTATGTTCCTAGAATTAGGCTGTGTATTATGCATATTAGAATAGTTGCATTGATGAACAATATACTACTAATATACATGGGTAAGTGGCCTATGGCACTGTACAACATTCCATTGCTACTTATCTAGAATGAAACCTCTTTGCTGACATGTTAGGAGTTGTGCACACTCTTAACAATGTTCTGGTAGAGATTGGAAGGCATCTAGAAAGTTATGGAATATGGATAAATGTTGTATTGAAGCATTGGCTAAGATAATTGCATGACTGTATGACATATTTCTTTATGTGTAAGAATTTGTTCTGAAAACTATGAGATGTTTTCTAATCATGCAATTTAACTTGTTGTGTAGGAAATATCGTATACCATCACCTACAAAAGAAGGACTACAACATTTGTTCAGCAACAAAGTTATCTATTGAAAATATTGAAGACATTGAAGTTCCCAGGATCTGGGAAGAATGCCATGATCGAGGAGTACCAGTTGATCATGAAGATGTTTGGGATGCAGTCCCAAGACCTGAAGGGGAGTCTGTAGTGACTTCCAAGAGTATCTACAGATCAAGCATGTTGCAGGTGGTAGCATAGAGACTTTTGCTCCTGTAGCCAGATACACTTCCATTAGATCAGTACTTGCTCTAGCTACAGTGATGAAGTGAAAGATACACCATATGGATTTCAAGACAGCCTTCTTGAATGGTGTAGTTGAAGAAGAAGTGTATGTGGATGACTTGTTTATAACAGGTGAGGATAGATTGATTTCCAACATGCAGTGGAAGCTTGCTGCCGAGTTCGAGATGAACTTGGGGATGATGCACTATTTGTTTTTGGCATGGAGGTGTGGCAAAGTGCGGATGGAATCTTCCTTGGATAAGGGAAGTATGCAGTAGAGATCCTGAAGAGGTTCAGGATGATGGACTGCAAGGCTATGGCCACACCTATGGCATCGAACCTAAAGCTTCTGTGTGATGCTTCATCTGAGCCGGTTGATATCACTATGTATCGTCAGATGATTGGGTCCTTGATGCACCTGACCAACACGAGACCAGATATTTGCTTTGTGGTGAACACATTAAGCCAGTTCTTGACATATCCGAGGAGTGTTCACCTGGTAGCTGTAAATCATATTCTGAGGTACCTGAAGGGTACAATTGATTATGGGCTCAAGTATGATGCGAATCAAAAGTTTAACCTGCAGGGTTATGTTGATTCAGATTGGGCAGGCAGTGCTGCAGATAGGAAGAGCACATCTGGGTGTTGCTTCAGTATGGGATCAGGTGTGATCTCTTGGTTTAGCAGGAAGCAATCCTGCGTAGCACTGAGTACAGCCAAAGTAGAGTATGTTGCGATGGATGAGCAGGTTGCAAATGTATTGACCAAGCCATTGGCCAGAGTGCAGTTTGAGTACTTCAGAGAGAGTCTTGGTGCACTTTAGATTGAGGTTCCTTCCAAAGGGAAGTGATGAGTCTGGAAGATGCAGATGCACATGAGATTTTCTGACATGGTTGATGTGTACTCCCATGGTGAAAAAGTAAGGGCTGGAACCTTCCCCGAATGGTGGTAGATGTGTTCTCCCATGTCGGTGGTGTAAATGCTGGATGATGTGCATCTGGGCTGTGCTTCGTGGATGATGAGATGATTTGAAGAAGACGATGCTGTGATGGTCAGGAGGATCATGGATGATGAGCATCAGGATGATGCTCCAGCTACTGCTCTATATATGCATCAGGATGATGCTAGATATGATCAGTTGGATCATTTATATGTATATGTATGTACGCATCATGTTGGATGCTGGATATGATCAGTTGGATCATTTATATGTATATGTATTAATGCATCATGTTGGATGCTGGATATGATTAGTTGGATCATTTGTATGTATTTTTTTATATGCATCACGTTGGATGCTTGGACCATGTATCTGTATATGTATCAAGTGGATATATTGTATGATCAGGTAGATCATGTATGTGATATGTATCAGGTATGATCAGGTGGATCATGTATTTGTATATGTATTAGGTGGATACATTGTATGATCAAGTAGATCATGTATGTGATATGTATCAAGTATGATCAGGTGGATCATGTATTTGTATATGTATCAGGTAGATACTTAGTATGCATCAGGTGGATGCATTATATGATCAGGATCATCATAGATGACGAGCTTCAGGATGTTGCTCCAGATGACATGCAGCAGGATGTTGCAGTGATGATGATCAGGATCATCATGTGTACATCAGGATGATGTATGGTGAGTATTAGGTTGATACTATGTGGCCGTGGAACAGGTTGTGCAGATAAGCATGTAATTTGTGCCCTGGGAGATTTGCAGATAGTCTTTCAAGGTTTTTCCTATGGCATGTAATTTGTACCCTGGGATATCTGGCAAATGCTCTTTCTAGGTTTTGCTTGGGAGGACATATAATTTGTGCCCTGGGAGATTTGCATATATTCTTTTGAGGGTTTGCCTATGGCATGTAATTTGTACCCTGAGATATCTAGCAAATGCTCTTTCGAGGTTTTGTCCTATGGCATGTAATCTGTGCCCTGGGAGATTCGATAGGTTGAGCCATGTGCTCATAATCAGTCCTAGGATGCTCTTTCGAGGTTTTTCCATGACCACATGTAATTTGTGCGTTGGGAGATCCGATAGGTTGAGGCTTGTGCTCGTAATCAGTCCTGGGATGCTCTTTCGAGGTTTTGTGGTGACCACATGTAATTTGTGCCCTGGGATATCCGATAGGTTAATCCTTGTGCTCGTAATCAGTCCTGGGATTCTCTTTCGAGGTTTTGTGGTGGGGTCACATGTAATAAGTCCTGGAGATCTGGACAGGATGAAAAAGGCCTCAAATGCTCTTTAGGGTTCTTGCTAGTCAAGAGACTCTCTTAAGATTTTGTGATGCACATAATAAGTCCTGAGATTTCCACAGTATGGCCAGTGATGACGAAGACCTGCAGGTGGTGGGCCTACATCCAGTATGAAAAAGGACTAGCTCTGTAGAACTTCCTATGACGAGTAGATTCAGAGATTGATTGAGATAGCAGCAGCAGTGACGATGATAATGACTCAATGACGATTATCCAGTGACGATGATCTAGAGAAGATGACTTGTGCTAGAAGACCTGTGTCGAGAAATACCTTCCTAGTTAAGAGGGAGTGTTGATGTATATGTAACTTTTGAATGTATTTCACATATATGTATATTGTATTCCTATAGAGATTGTATTATTCCTCTATATGGAAGTGTCGTCTTTTATATTGTAAGTGTCGTAACTTATACTTGATGGGTTATTAGACCACCTTGTTGGGGTCAGCCCTGTATAAGTCATGTGGGTCAAAGGGTTATTAGACCACCCTATTGGGGGTTGGCCATGTGGGTCAAAGGGTTATTAGACCACCCTAGTGGGGGTCGGCCCAGTCAGCATTATGTTAAGTGGTTAAGTTGAGGCTGACCTAGTTGAGTAAAGGTCAAGTCAAGTTAGTGTATCTCTCTCTCATTTTACACATTCTATTATCTCACTCACACTTGGGAGAGTGGCACACTTGTGGAAGAGGAGGTTCTGCTACTAGGAGAATACTATCTCTTGTATTCTGGTTGTATCATTGCTCTATCTATCTCTGAGGAAGTTATTGGGGTTTTTCACCTTTATGGTTTTCCCCAAGTAAACTCTATGTCTCTTGTGTGCTAGCATTATTGTGTCCATGATTGATATGTTGTAGATTTGCTATACATGTTGTTCTCTCAGTTAAGATCCTAGATCAGATTGAAGTAAATTCTGAAAATTTAACAATCATCGGGTTTCGGGTTTATTAAAAACAAGCAAAAGGAATGAAATCCCGCACCCGAGACCTTCGGGTTTCGGGTTTCGGGATGACGAAAATCCCAGAACAAAAACAACAATTTCCGCACCCGAAACTTTCGAGTTTCGGGTTCTCCAAATTTTGGGTTTCGGGTTTGCTAAGAGAAATGACAAAATAGTCAAAATTTAAAGATTTTGCAAACCAAACACTTAAAGAAACCTAGACCAAGCAGCGAAAATGAAGTACAGGTACATGGGCAGTAATGTTTAAAGACATCTAAACCGAAAAATCATATTTTCAAAGAGAAACTTACCCATATACCTTGAAATTGATTAAAATGGGGTTCCCGTGCTTTAGCTAAGCATGGGATCTGTTGTGGCCACAACAAGGCACTAGTCATGTCTAAGCTTTGGTTGTTTTTTACTTTGTTTACACTATTTCATCTTGAAAATAATGTTTAAAACCTCCCCAAATCAATAGAGATCAACTCCATGAACCATAGGTTTCTACTGTAAATTGAATCAATTGTGCTTCATAAATGATAAAGGTCATCCTAGAGTGACATTCCACATCATCTACCTTAGAAATATTAAGGGTACCCCTACTTTGTCCCTACTTTGTTCCAAGGACTGACTCAATGGACTAGAGTGGCACAGGAAGGTGCATCCTGCATAAGACTCCTTGGCCTTGCAACCCTTTGTACATACACGTTTTTTCCTTTATCCCCTCTATTTACATTATCCTCATTTCACAATCACATCCTTAATTCGGAGAGAGGAAGAGGGACAAGGAAATAGAGGCAAGAGTCACCAACTGATTCACCAGGTGGGTAATGAGTACAACCTGGGGAATAAAAAATCAGAGTGGCATCATCTTTTAGGAGTGACTCAATTCACTCAACCCCCGGTATTCTACATAAGCTTCTCTCCCTAGGTTAGAGAGGAGGAGAATCAACCAAAAAGCAATAGAATTTTATATTTTTATGTTACAATATGTATATGAGTACATGATTTGGAGATAATGTTGTAGGTTAAGGTTCATTAAATCCTTAGATTCATAAGAATAGAAATCATTTATTTAAAAAGGAATTCAGCAGACCTAGCACTAAAATTGGAAGAGGTGAAGTTTGTTTGGAACTACTATTTTTTTTAAATTCCCCAATGCCATCGCATATCCGATGGAACCTCCAGTAAATCCGACAATGTTGCCATACCTCCGACGGAAAATGTCATCGGACTTTGTCATCTGTTTATGGTTACATCTGTCGGAACTTCGACGCCTCATTCGTCGGATATCCGACTTAGGAGTATGTAAGTTCTGTAGGATATCCAACGTATTCTTGGTCGGATATCCAACCCTTCCCTATGTAAGTTAGGCCGGATATACGACAGAACATCCGACATCTTCTTGGTTGGATATCCAACCCTTTCCTATGTAAGTTATGCAGGATATGCGACAGAATGTCTGACTTCTTCTTGGTCGTATATCCGACCCTTCCCTATGTAAGTTATGTCAGATATGCAATGGAAAGGCCGACATATTCTTGGTCGTATATCCAACCCTTCCATATGTAAGTTATGTCGGATATGCGACTGAAAGTTTGATGTTTTCTTGTGTCATTTAATCGACATTTTAGTGTTGGATATCTGATGAGAGCTTGTTGCTATCGGATATCCACCAAAGTTGAACCAACATTTTAAAAAAGAAAGGTTTGTCGGACTGTCGACAATGTGATATCGAAAATCAGACATATATGCCGTCAGATTTTGGGTTCATATTTTCATGTTTCAAGATATATTGAAGTTGTATTACGTGTGGTTGGAGTGTAAATATGTTCCGCTTGCATGTGTATCCCTCCATATCATGGTCAAGAATCCTCCTCGTTAGTGAATGCCATGACTAATCGTGAATGTATATTCAAGAAAAAACAAGCTTAAATGTAGATTGTAATAGCAAGCTTAAATACAGGTGGGAGTTGGTTTGATTTTAAAATGGAGTTGTCTAAAAATTTGACGATTTGGATTGGACGGTCATTTTTAGCTGGAACCTGACATTTTTTTCTATTTTTAAAAATATAAATTTAGTTGTGTTTTATTGAGATTTTTTATGGTAGAAATGGATTCAACACCTTCAAAAACCCCAGGGGCACCCAAAATTCTAGAATTTGAGAGCTGTAAAATAGATTTTGAAAAATTACGACCAGATTTTTCAAAATTGTGCCCAGAAAAATCATCTATTCCAACTCAAATCATAGAATTTGTAGACTACACATTTTAAAATTGGTTTCCTTTAAACCAACTTAGATTAGATTTGATAAAAAAAACGTAGATATATTTTAACTTGAGTTATAAGCTTTGAGAGGGATTTAAAACACTCCATATTTATCCAACTTGGATACTAATTATATTCTATAAGGTGTATTTTTATTTTTTAATTTGTTACTGATATCAAAACGATATGGATTTGTAATAGATGTCGTTCAAAACGATATGGATTTGTAATGTTTGGGGATGAGAATGCGTAAACTCGGGCTATGATAAAGATGAATGGAATGTTTTGTTCCTCGAGACCTATGCGAATAAGTTCTGCCACAAAAAAAGACTACATGTTATTGCACCGAGTGAAACGAGGTGCTCTACAACCCAGTATGGGGGAGATCCTGTAACGTTTGTCCATGTTTGTCCTTATAGTCGGCCATAATAAATAAAGTTTGTCTTTAACATAATAATAATAAAATTTAATATTATGTCGGCGATTTATAAAAGGACGTGTATTTTAGTTTGAATTAAATCCTAAACTATATAATACATGGACATGTATTTCCGTTTGAATTAAATCCTAGGTTATAAACGTTTGTCTTTATTATTGTCGGCCATTAATTAAAATGCAAAAAATGTAAAAGTAATGGAATGTATTTAATGAAAAGTAAAAAGGTAAAATGTAATGAAAAGTAAAAAAGTAAAATGTATTGTGGCCATTAATTAAAATGTAAAAAAAAAGTAAAATTGTGGAAAGTATTTAAAAAAATCCATGTCGGCTCATAAAATAAAAAATTAAAACTTAAACCCGAATCAATCAAAAGAGATTAAATTTATTGAGTTTAAATTTTTAAAAAGAAATACACCTCAAGAAATCGGATCCCTCTCGGTGCTTGATAGATACAGGTTTAAGATGGATCTATGCTGGTCAACAATCATCAGACGAAATGTTTGTGCAAACATTTGGTCAGTTTGGTGAGGTTGTGCGTGTCAAGATGCATGTGGGTAAGCATTGTGGATTTGTAAAGTTTAGCAACATGGAATTTGTAGAGGTAGCATTGCAAATGCTACAAGTCTTGGTGAGCCACCAATTAGGCTTTATTGGGGAACAAGTCTTGCAAACAAACAGGTGAAGCCTACAAGGTGGGTTTGAATAACAAGATCTAATTCAATGAAATGGTGCATATTATGGTGACATACAAGGATACAATGTTGGTTATGGCTATCCACACAACCTCAAGATCCAAAAATGTACAGTTATACCCCAAATGCAAACTATGAACAACAGTAAATTAGTACAAAGCATCATAAATGGTTCAAACTTATTCAAGTATAAGATTTTAATGATTATATTTTTGGTTTAATTGTAAAGAACCATAATGTGCTACCATTGTTCTTTACAATTAAGCTAAAAATATAATGTTTAAAA
This sequence comes from Larix kaempferi, assembly GCA_027924585.1. Taxonomy (NCBI): domain Eukaryota; kingdom Viridiplantae; phylum Streptophyta; class Pinopsida; order Pinales; family Pinaceae; genus Larix; species Larix kaempferi. The sequence continues at coordinate 5,410,838 of BSBM01000406.1, forward strand.
TCTTATACAAATAAGTTTGAATCATTTATGATGCTTCATACTAATTTACTATTGTTGATAGTTTGAATTTGTAGTATAACTGTACATTTTTGGATCTTGAGGTTATGTGACATAATCATAATCAACATTATATTTTTGTATGTCACCATAATATGCATCATTCCATTGATTTAGAGCTGGTTGGTTGTTAGGTTTGAACCCACTTTGTAAGTTGCACTTGTTTTTTTGGAGGACTTATTCTTCCATGTACCCCATAACATTTACATGCAATGCTCCCTATGTAAATGGCGTGTTACTAAACTTGATAAATCCATAACGCTTACCCACATGTACCCTGAGATGCACAACCTCACCAAAGTGACCAAATGCTTGCATCAACATTTACCAAAAAAGTGGGAAATTTAAAAGGCACTCCTTGATATTGATCTGCTTGCTCATGTGAATTCTTTGCTAGAATGGCTTGCACCACAATATCCTAAAATGCTCGACGTGGAATCCCAAATACACCTCCGAACTAGACGTGGCTTGTAGTAGTGCTGGCAATTTCTGCTCCCATAAGTTTATGGTGTTGGAGTTTGTGAGGTTCACTTTAATTCTATTTGACATTCTGGAGGTTGGTAGGGTGTGGGTTATGATTATCTTTTTCTTTGTTTAAGTATACCCCTAAACGATCATAAAGTTTTACGAGTTAGTCTCATATTAAACAAGGGAAATAGAAGCAAAGCTTCAAGTCCCTATCATTAGAGTTAGTTTAATTTGTATATGTAATGACTATCAGTATTAAGCTAACATGGATTTCATTTGAGAAGTGAAAGGCCTATTATTTGGTAAGGATTTTTCTGACATATCAAAGAATGATAATTGCTGGATGCACGTAATCCCTACAAGTGTTCTTTACAAGTGTTATTTATTTATGTATGGATTGTCATTAATATATATGGTTTTATTTTTTATCCCAAATTTCATTATCATTAGAACTAAATATAGTTAAACATTATATCCAAAGAATTTAAAAAGGTTTGTGAAATCCTCAATTTATCAATTTATGTTGGCAATTTTTTGTGAGTTTTGCAAGTTTTTTCTTGAAATAATTTAATGGAGCCCATAACTTAATTGTTATGGGTGAGAACAATGTGTAAAAAAACATACAACTAACAAATTGTAATTAATGAATTAAATATTTCTTCACAAACCAATTAATGAATTGAATACATAACTTTGATGCCAAACAATTTTCATTTTCATTAAGGATTTGGGATGATAAAAACAAACTCATTTATTCAAATAATTTATTAAATTAATTTTTTTTACAAAACTATCTAATGTGAAAAGGTAAGTACAATTAATTAAATTAAAAATTGTTAAAAAAACTATCCAGTGTGAAAAGGTAATTACAATTAATATTAAATGAACCATTACTTTGGTAGTTTAGATAATTATTAGACAATTTACAATATTTGTAGTCTAGTTGTGTAAAGCTAACAAGCACGCAAAGATGGAGATATACGACGCAGAATGTGACATACAGTAGGAATATAGTCCTCCAGCAGTTCTGCTTACGCTTTTTTTGTTGAGCTAAATATGTGATAAGCAATTAAAGAGTTTGAACCTTTAATGCTTACTCCTAAGCCGCTTGAGATTGGAAAGTTGATGGGAAACGTACTTATTATCGTCGAGCCACTCATACAATAAAAAACCAAAGTGATGATTCCCTACCATGGGGCAAGGCGAAAGCAACTGAAAAGGGAATCAAGTCGTGAAAAGGGAATCAAGTCGTGTGTTACAGTAAAGGCATTCGAAACCATACCATAGTGCAGAGGTAACATGTCTCGACCTCCCTATGCATTATAATAAATGAGGAGTGGAAGACTTATTATTGACGGCCAAAAAAAGAATTCAATTATATATAAGAACCATCGAATTCAAAAACACCGCTTCATGCGTCGCAACTTGCATCTATAAGTATTTATAAAAAGAAACTTGTTTCAATTTTTATTAAGAAGGTAATTAGTGTTAAAATTCTGCACTTACCCGTTTTTGTTTCCTCCCACAGTAGGAATATAGGAGGCATCCCTCCAATAGTAGTAGCTAGCCACTTGTCCGAAAAGATGTCTCGACCACCCTACCCTATTCGTCCCGCTCATCCAAAAGCATGTTTTGACCAGTTCTAGGAGCCGGCTATTTGCATCTTATATTCCATCGATAGTTAGTTCAAATGTGCCATGATTTCCAACGATGAGCCACAAGCTACCATGAGTTTATTGCTCTATGGCACACAACTGGAGTATCTTTCACGGGAGTCATAGCTTGTTTAGCTAACCCCACAAGAGTAGAGCTTTGGTGGCCAGTTTAACGCCTTCTTTTTTCGTATTAACACTTACGGAAAGTTCTCACCTATATTTATTTTCTTGGAAATGAATAAGGATACTTTACATTCAATTGTGCTCGGGGCATTTAATGATCAATAGACCAATAAATGTTGATTATCCAATACCCAGTTAACTATACTTCAATATGTAGGTGATGTCCACCACGTAAACACATAACTCAAACAAAACAGAGGAAAGCACCAAGTGGAGCACGTGCATGAAAACAGAGGAAAAGCACAAATGGACACTGGACATCGCGCATGGAGGAGGAGAAACAAGTGGTTGCACGATCACCTCATTTTCTAGAGATTCAGCAAACAACCAACAGAAAATGTAGTCATTGATGGAGTGAAACTAGCTTAAAATTAAATGCACATATGGTTTTCTTGGTCCAAGCAACAACACGGTAGAGGAAAATCTCGATTCATGGCGCAGATATGAAAGAGTGATTCCTTCTATTTCTAAATACTGATTAATCAGATAGAAAGACAAAGTGCCTTAATTAGACATTGGATAGATATGGCATTTAGTCCTTTTGGTCGGGAATTCAATTAGTGTTTGTAACCAGCGGGACAGCAGACTCTCACAAGGTCTACCGAGGTTGATTGGAACGACTATGCCCCACATTATGCTCATTACATGACATGCACGAGACATGAAAATACTGCTGATATTGCTAGTCATAAAACATTGGGGATATAAAAGGTGTTGTAAAGTCTTTTCCTTCATAATTTAGTCGTTCATTTCACAAGTGCCATAGTTTACTTATATAAATGAATTTAATTATATAAACTATATTTGTTTTTAACATTTCAAATAGTAAAATTAAATTATTATAAGCATGCATCCAATGCTTCCTTTTAAATCTGAGTGTAAACCATAACCAGGATTCCCTCACCCAAACAAACTTACCTTTGAACAAAGACTTATATAACACTGTTTGCATGAAATGTACAGTCACATAGAAACCATGTTTCTCATAACCAGATGGATCGTAGTCAAACCACAACCAATTTAATGTTAAATTTTGAGCATTAATTCACAATACTCTAGGATCTTTACTGAGAGAATAACATATACAGTATATCAATGCATAACAATCACAATACGCATCACAAGAATCAAAAACATGAGAGACAAGAGACACAGAGTTTCCATGGGGAAAACCCTAAGGTGAAAAACCCCACAACTTCCTCAGAGATAGAGAGAGCAATGGCTCAACCAAAATACAACCAAAATACACTTGAAATAGTCTCCTAGAGCAGATGATCCTCCTCCTCACTAGTGCGCCACTTTCTGAGTTAGAGAAGTGACCTTTTGAGTGATACCAATAGAGATCTCCCGATATCTATTTATACTTAACCTGTTTTCCCAGTTACACTATGGGGCCGACTTGTCTATCTAGATACATCCATAATATAATATATATTTCAAGGCCAACCCCACACATGGTGGTCTAATAACCCATCGGCAAGTACACACACTTGAGACACTTGTTAATCCACATGACGACACTTCCTTATAGAAGAATAACACATCTCTTATAAGGGTACAATAAATATATATGAAATACATAGATGAAATACATTCCAAAGTTACATATACATCAACACTCCCTCTTAACTAGGAAGGTATTTCTCGACACAGTTCTGCTAGACAAGTCTTCTTCTCGGGATCATCGTCATTGATGCATTGTCATCATCATCGTCACTGCTGCTGTTATCTCAACCAATCTCTGACTCTACTCGTCATAGGAAGTTCTACAGAGTCAGTCCTTTTTCATACTGGATGTAGGCCCACCACCTGCAGGTCTTCATCATCTGTGCGAACGGTCTGATAGAGGTGGCCTCTCAGGACTAATTTTATGTGCGGATGCAATACCGGAAAGAGTATCCCAGGAACATTTATGTGCCTAAGCACGATCGGCAAGATCTCCCAGGACTGATTACATGCATCTCCTCCACAATACCTTTAAAGAGCATCCCAGGAACATTTATGTGCCGCAGCACGACCGGCAAGATCTCTAAAGAGCATCCCAAGACTTATTAAGAGCATACAGCTCAACCTCTCGGATCTCCGGGACTGATTACATGTGGATAGACAAAACCTTTAAAGAGCATCCCAGGAACATTTATGTGCCCCAGCACGACCGGCAAGATCTCTAAAGAGAATCCCAGGACTAATTACGAGCACACAACTCAACCTCTCGGATCTCCAGGACTGATTACATGTCTCCGTAGTAATACCTCATCCAAGGACTGATTACGAGCACACAGCTCAACTTATCGGATATCTGAGGACTGATTACATACTACATAGCAATACCGGAAAGAGTACCCCAGGAACATTTATGTGTCGCAGCATGACCGGCAAGATCTCCCGGGACTGATTACATGCTATTTGCACAACCTGCCACATATCATCTCTGACCTCCAAGTATCAATCTGATACTCATGATCCAACGGATCATCATCGCACGAGGCATCATCTTGATGCCCATGATCATTCTGATCATCATCATTGTACCATCCTGGTACATATCATCTGGAGCAACATCCTGAAGCTCATCATCATGATCAACCTGATCATACAATGCATCCACCTGATGCATACCAAGTATCTACCTGATACATATCATCATACATGATCCATCTGATCATACAGTGTATCCACCTGATACAAATACAAATACATGATACATATCCACATACATGATCTACCTGATCATACAATGTATCCACCTGATACATATACATATACATGGTCCAAGCATCCAACATGATGCATATACAAATACATACAAATGATCCAACTTATCATATCCAGCATCCAACATGATGCATATACAAATACATACAAATGATCCAATCGATCATATCTAACATCCAACATGATGCATACATATAAATGATCCAACTGATCATATCCAGCATCAACACGATGCGTACATACATACAAATATAAATGATCGAACTGATCATATCCAGCATCAACATGATGCATATATAGAGCAGTAACTGGAGCATCATCCTGATGCTCATCATCCAGCGCTTACATCCACAGCCATGTGAAGGATCCTCCTTCCAACATGCTTGGAATGGCTTCAGGAAATGTGTCCATCACTTTTTCCTCAAAGTGTCGTCGATCTGAAGAACACCAAGCCTCTCCCTGAAGTACTCGAACTTCACCCTGGCTAGTGGTTTCGTCAGCACATCTGCAATCTGCTCGTCCGTCGCAACATACAGGAGCTTCACAGCTCCTCTCTGCACCATATCCCTGATATAGTGATATTTGATCTCTATCTGTTTCGACCTGTCATGAAACACTGCGTTCTCAGACAACTTCACACAACTCTGGTTATCACAAAAGATACCAGTATCATCCAGTGGGAGATCAAATAACTCAGACAGTAGCTTCTGTAGCCATACTGCCTCACAACTAGCTGAGCAGGCTGCAACATACTCTGCCCCAGCTGTACTCAGTGCTACGCAGGACTGCTTCCTGCTAAACCAAGAGATCACACCTGATCCCATACTGAAGCAACACCCAGATGTGCTCTTCCTATCTGCAGCACTACCTGCCCAATCTGAATCAACATAACCCTACAGGTTAAAATTTTGATTCGCTTCATACTTGAGCCCATAATCCACTGTACCCTTCAGGTACCTCAGGACATGCTTTACAGCAACCAGGTGAACACTCCTCGGATCCGTCAGGAACTGGCTCAATGTGTTCACTGCAAAGCAAATATCTGGTCTTGTGTTCGTTAGGTACATCAAGGACCCAATCATCTGACGATACATAGAGACATGAACCGGCTCAGATGAAGCATCACATAGAAGCTTTAGATTTGATGCCATGGGTGTGGCCATGGCCTTGCAATCCATCATCCCAAATCTCTTCAGGATATCTACTGTGTACTTCCCTTGACCAAGGAAGATCCCACCTGAATTCTACCACACCTCCATACCTAGGAAATAATGCATCATTCCCAAATCTTTCATATCGAACTCAGCAGCAAGCTTCCTCTTAGTATCTGCAATCAATCTGTCATCTCCTGTTACAAATAAGTCATCCACGTACAGAAGTAGAATCACAGGATTTCCTTCCTCAACCTTGTAGTAAAGATTGGAATTCGCTTTACTCTTGGTAAAGCCCAAACTAGATAGGAAACTTTCCATCCTACCATACCAAGTTCTGGGGACTTGCTTGAAGCCATACAAGGCTTTCTTCAATCTACACACATATGACTCCCTATCATGTATTTCAAAGCTGAGTGGCTACTCCACATATACTTCCCCTTCAACTACACCATTCAAGACAACAGTCTTGACATCCATCTGGTGTATTTTCCATTTCATTGTTGCAGCCAGGGCAAGTACTGTTCTGATGGAAGTATACCTGGTTAAAGGTGCAAAATTTTCTTCATAATCTATTCCCTCTTTCTGAGAGAAGCCACAAGCTACGAATCTTGCTTTGTATTTCTCTACACTGCCATCTGCAGCATGCTTGATTTTGTAGATCCATTTGGAAGTCACAACAGACTTCTCTTTAGGTCTTGGGACAACATCCCAAACATCATTTTTCATTATTGATTGGTATTCCTCAACCATAGCATCTTTCCATTCTTTCTTTTCCACTGCTTCTTCATAACTGGAAGGTTCTTTGTTCATAATGTCACAGAGTAAAGCAACATAGCTGGTATGTGATATGGTTCTTTTCTTTGCTCTGTGTTCTTCTTCTGGAATGCCAAATCTTTCTGCATCTTGAATGAGCTCTCTAGCCCATGCAGGTTTCCTCCTGTGATATTTATCCTCACGAGGTGGATCTACAAGTTCTTGCGGATCTTCAAACTCACGAACAACTTCTAGAATTGCTTCAGTCATGGTGGTGTCTTGAAATCTAGTTTCCTTAGGTTCTTCATAAACTTCGATAGGTGCCTTCCTTGATTTGATGAATGCTGAGTTTTCATCAAATGTTACATCCCTATTGACATCAATCTTCTTGAACCCTGGAAAGTATATTATGTAAGCCTTCGAGCTTTCACTGTATCCCACAAAGATACCCTTCTTTCCTGAAGGATCTAGTTTGGTCCTCTTTTCCTTTGGGACATGAGTGTATACTGGACAACCAAATATTCTGAAATGGATGACTTCGGATTTCTTACCAGAAAAGACCTCTTCTGGTGTCTTGTTGTCCAATATCTTGTGGGGTGTTCTGTTCTGCACATATACAACTGTTCTAGCTGCTTCTACCCATATATGCATAGGTAGATCCTAGTGATGCATCATTTCCCTTGCTGCTTCCATGATTGTTCTGTTCTTCCTTTATGCAACTCCATTCTGTTGAGGATTATAAGGAGTAGTCAACTCCCTCTTAATCCCTGAATCACTGCAAAGCTTCTTGAAGTCACCTGAGGTGAATTCTCCACCATTGTCGGATCTGAATGTTTTGATCTTTTTGTCAGTTTGATTCTCCATCAAGGTTTTGAATTCCTTGAACTTATCAAACACCTCATCTTTGTTTTTCAAGAAGTATACCCAAGTCTTCCTGAAGAAGTCATCAATAAATGAGACATAGTAAACATACCCACTTAGTGAACTGAATGACATAGGACCACATACATCTGAGTGGATGATTTCCAGGATATCTTTTGCCTTGCTTTCACTGCTTGAGAAAGCCTCCTTAATATTCTTACCTTTTGCACATCCTTTGCAAACACCTTCATGTTTGGTCTTGATTTCAAGAAGACCCTCTACAGCCTTGCTTGCAATTGGAAGTGCCCTATAGTGCATATGAGCAAGTCTTCTATGCCAAAGTTCACTTGGCTCCATGGATTCATGCACCATGGCATGTTCAGGTTGTCCTTTTAATTTATACAAACCTCCCTCTTGCTCTCCAATCACAACTGCATCATCTATGGTCTTTCCCTTTGGCCACATTAGGACTTGGCCATCCACAAATGCAACTCTCATACCTTTTGCATCCAATGCAGAGATGGCGAGTAAGTTCTTATTGAGCCCGGGTACATAAAGGACTTCTTTCATCTTCATAGATTTTCCAGAATCTAGGTTGTAGGAGGCTTCACCACTTCCTTTGATGGGATATTGATAATCATCTCCAAGTTTCACTTTATGGGGTGATTCATGTTCAGACAAATTTACAAAGGATTCTTTAAACCCAGTCATGTGTTTGGAAGCCCCACTGTCAATTAACCAATCATTACAACCATGGGAGATAGTACCTGTGAGAGCAGAGATTAGAACATACTCTTCTTCACTTGATGAGTCATCATTACTATCATCACTTTCTACCCTAGCCTTCTTCTTTGGAGGTTCATCATCTTCGGCAGCATGAGGATGGTACCTTCTTTTGTTACCCTTCTTCTTGCTGGAGTTGTTGTTGTTGTGGTTGTCCCTTTTGTTCTTGGGACATTCTGAAGCAAAGTGACCCTTCTCATTACAAGTGAAACACCTTAGATCTTTCTTGTCTTTGTAAAAATGATGAGAAGATTTCTTCTTATGATGGGATGGCTCCCTCTTGAACTTGCCCTTCTTAGTGTGAGTTGTGAGAGCTTGATCTTCATTTCCCATCTTCTCTTCTCTTGCCACAAGCCTTGCTTCTTCTTGAGAACATTCCTCCCATAATCTGCTGAAGGAGATTAATTTCTTTCTGGCACAGATCCCCTGGATAAAAGAGTCCCATGACCTAGGTAGGCTATTCAAAGTAGTCATAACAATTTCACCATTCTCCACCATTTCATCTATAGCTTCAAGTTGTTCCTTGATCTGAGAGACCTTGGAGAAATAGGATTGAATGGTTTCTCCATTCGACATCTTGACCCCTTTTAATTGATTCCGCAGGGTCATCTTCTGATTTATGTTCTTTCCTTCAAATAGCTTGGTCAAAGAGTCAAACATAGCCTTGGGTGTCTTTAGAGAAGACACCTAGGGTATGAGATGGTCTTTGATAGAAACAACAATGATTCTCTTTTCCTTTACCAAGTTCTTCTTATGCAATACCTTAGCCTCTTCATCCTCTGGGATAGGGATGTCTTCTTTTATATATGAGTCCAATTCATTCTCTTCCAAGATTAACCCAATCCTATACTTCCAAGCTCAGAAGTTATCAGCCCCTTCAAGCTTATCCTCAAACTTGGTGTGGTGAGACATCTTAAAGAGTACTTCAAATGGAAATAGAAAATATTTAGGTCTTACCACTTGAAATGCTGAAAACTGGATCTAGTCCCGGATTAGGGTTTGTCGAAAAAACCCTAAAAATTCAAAATGTGAATTTCAACTTTCTGAAAGGATAGAAATATGCACCTTGATGAGCTGATCAGCCTGATGTATTCAGAATTTGAGATCAACAAAGCTTTACCCTTCAGATTTTCCTTTTTGTCCTCCTGGGTTCACTTGGGAGAGCCTTAAATTAGGGTTTCAGTTTCCCGGAGATCTACCTAGCCAAAAATCTCGATCCAAAGCTCTAAACTTTGATTTTTGCAAGGCGCTTCCATCTATGTATTCATATTTTAGAAATTCCTATTTTTGTGGAAACCCTAATTTTTAGGGCCAAATCTGAAAATGCTCTAAATTGAATTTTGATTGGATAGATAGATTCTCCTTGATGAGTAGAGTCAATCTACTATACTGTGTTTCCAAAACCGGTGGAGAGAAACCCAATAAACAAGAAACTCAAGTTTCCGTCACTGCAAGATGTCTTCTTCTCAGGTTAGCTCTGATACCATGTTAAATTTTGAGCATTAATTCACAATACTCTAGGATCTTTACTAAGAGAATAACATATATATTATATCAATGCATAACAATCACAATAAGCATCACAAGCATCACAAGAATCAAAAGCATGAGAGACAAGAGACACAGAGTTTCCGTGGGGAAAACCCTAAGATGAAAAACCCCACAACTTCCTCAGAGATAGAGAGAGCAATGGCTCAACCAAAGTACAACCAAAATACACTTGAGATAGTCTCCTAGAGCAGATGATCCTCCTTCTCACTAGTGTGCCACTTTCTGAGTTAGAGAAGTGTGACCTTTTGAGTGATACCAATAGAGATCTCCCGATCTCTATTTATACTTAACTTGTTTGCCCAGTTACACTATGGGGCTGACTTGTCTATCTAAATATATCCATAATATAATATATATTTCAGGGCCGACCCCACACATGGTGTTCTAATAACCCATCGACAAGTACACACTTGCGACACTTGTCAATCCACATGGCGACACTTCCTTATAGAGGAATAACACATCTCTTATAAGGGTACAATAAATATATATGAAATACATTCCGAAGTTACATATACATCAACATTTAAAAAATAAGGGTACAATAAATATATATGAAATACATTCCGAAGTTACATATACATCAACATTTAAAAAATAATATCAAACGATCCTAGATAAATCATGCCCCCTATAACATTCCCTTACAAATCAAACTGCCAGGTATTCACAATGTTTTGCCAGGTATTCACAATGTTTTAAAAGAATACTCATTGCAACTCAATCATATCATTTATGATAACCTTCGTAATTCACTAAACAAATCATGTAAAATGGTAGCATCCTTTTCCAAACTACCTAGCATTCAAAATACATCATATGAGCTATCAGTGTATTTCTTTAAACAAATATTCAATTATATAATTTTCTTCAACAGGCATTTCAAACAATATCAAACATAATCAGTCCAAGAGAACAATGCTTCAAATTTATGGGAAAAACTCAACAATGGTGAAAAATATATTCTCATCAAAAGGAAATCATTGACATCAAGCTCCCAAGAAGGTGACAGCGGGCATTTCAACTATTATTGCGGGCATATTGAACCCATGACGAGAACTTTCATGTTAATTCCAACGTTTTCAACCTTTACTGAGGGAAATTTCAATCAATTGCATGCATTTACTAACTAACCGTGGGCATTTTAAGTCTGGATTGCGGGCATTTTTATGACTAACTGCAAGCATATTTCCTTGACTATCTGAATTTCAATAAAAAACATTTTCAACAAATAACTTTTACACCAACACTGCGGGAACTTTAAATAATGACTGCAGACAACCCAACCCCACTCCAAACATTTGAATGTTTAAACCTTCAAATCGGATTCAAGGTTTGAAACCGAAAACACATATATTGTAACAAACATTGTAAAATCTAAATGCAATTCTTCAATTCATATGGCAGTCTTTCCATGACTTCCAGTCTAAAAATAAACCCACAAACCATTTGTTTAAATTACAAATCAACAAGAACCAACAGGCTGTCACAACTTTCAGAAAGTTTGAGGTTAAAACCTTTGGTAGCGTAAATCACTCTTCTTGTGGCTTATGATTCAATGAACCACACAAAAACCAGTTAATTCAAAGACTCCCTTATTTCTCCGGGATGTTTAAAACAAACCAATGTCACAGGTTGAATAATGAGTTCATACAAAGGAAAGAAAAGATTTTGGTAGTTCAAGGAAGAGTCAAAATAAAACCCTAACTCTGCATGCAAGCTTGAACAAGGCTCAACATCAATATTTTTTTACTGGTACATAAGTTAAGGTTCAAAACCAATTTGACATAAAATGGGCGCATGTGCATATAAATCAAGGAGGAATGACTGTAATTCATTTATTTAAAGTGTGAACAATTTATTTTGTTTACTAACTGTAAAACATCCATGAGTGACTTATTCCAAAATAAATAGTGTTATGCAGACTAACAACAGTCAATATCTGACATTTTTTCCTTCAATTAACTCAAGACAAGGCACTTGCAAAGTAGGATACCAGGAAGGTAACAAAATTGAAAACAATGGTTTCAATTACATCAATTAATCGTGGGCCTATAGACTTTGTGGCTTTTCACCAAATAGCCACTTCATAGATTTCATGTGGATTATCACCAAATAGCCATGTCACTTATCCAGGAAGAAAAGGTGAGGAGAACATATTCCGAATCCGAATTCTCCCGAAGCGGCTCGACAGTCCTGGACGCTTCCAGAATGGATCGAAAGCCTCCATGTATTTCCTCTCCTTCTGCATCAAGTTGTGAAGAGCATTTCGCATTCATACTCTGCAATCAATCTGCTATTTTGCAATTTTTTTTTCCAGAGCTACTGTTCTAGTTAAACTCAGGTTAGCGATTTGCGATTTGGTTGTTTTCTTTTTGATGTTTTTAAGCAAATTTCTTCACAATTTGAATCTTGTCATTAAAGATTATGCGGGCAAATAACTGTATTTTCTGTCTAAGCTTTAATACAAAAAAAAATCCAACGACCCGAACTCAATTGGTCTTCACAAGTTAATAGACCGAGGAAGGGAGGATTACTATGGACATTCCCCTTTTTCTTCCTCGTCTATACTAATCTCCATGCCATGGGAAGTCTTCACCCACAGCAAGCACACAATGCCCGTGTTAGTAAATACAAGAAAAATAAAATGTGCAATGGATAAAAAAATATAGTAAGCAAGAAAAAAAGAATAATACACTTTAATTAGAACAAAGATGGACGCAGCAGTACTAATGTTTGCAGGAAATGCTCATCTTCGCTCTGTGAGGTAAAAAGGATCATAGAATTTCCACATGCACATTTACCTCCTCTTCCTGCCAATACTTGATGATTCTCAGACACGTCGTGTATTCAATCACCGTATGCTGCTAGATTCTCATGTTTGCTTAACCATATTAAACACCCTAAGAATTAAATAGAAATGACAATATACAGTTGTATTCAACTGATGGCCCTTAATTAATTTATCATATCAACCATGAAAATACCACAGTCTATGCCATCATTTTCAGTGTTAGTTTCAGTTTAGATCTAATCAGACAGCCAAAATACATAGGCCCTAGATGACCTTACATGAAAAAACATCAACAAAAACTAAAACAAGACAAAAAAATCTAGAATCCTTTACCTCAATATCGCAATGCTTTCGGTTAGTAGCTACAGGTTATGTTCTATGAGCTTCATTATCTACAAGACCATTCTGGTAATGCAAAACAATTTATATCAATGCTTGGAAGCAGTATAAAAATGGAAAACGGTGATAATGCTAAAACAGAATGGCATGTAAATCATAATACATACCTCTAGGCTGTGCATAGAAGAGCTCGTTGTGTCTTGAAGTGACAGATCAAGATTCTCATAATGATCCTCATCCTTATTCACTTTTCTCATTTTATTATTCCTGGGAATCTTATACTCTGACGGGTTAGAACCAATACATTCCAACTACTCACCATCATTGAAATGAGCATCACCAAGTCCTGCATAAACTCAATGTCCTCAGGCAGAGGCATCTTCTGCGCAAACTGAATGTCCTTTATAGGCAGAGGCATCTTTTGGAGAGGAGACGAGGCAACCGAAGAAATGGAAGATTGTGAGGCTGCGGATGGTCCAAAGATGACAGATATCTTGGCAAGTTCAACTCGCAAATGCACAACGTTCTACTCAAGAAACTATCGCCATCGCTCATAGTAAGGAGTAAACAGTAGCCACCACTCAGAGTATGGAGCAACCAAAATAATCTAAGCCTGAGGACTAGTGTCTTCCCATAGACTGCACGCCAGCCACCTGGGACCAAGCGTCGCAAAGTATTTTCAGTGTTGAGAGCTGAGCAAAAGAAATCGTGTTGTGAATTACAGGATGTTGTTACTAATCCAGCCCATGCACAGCCTAAGCAAGATGCCGTTAGGAGGCGACCTCCTCGCCTTTGCATGCAATCTGCCACGTAGCACTAGCATTTGGCATGCACACTGCCACCAGCGTCAAGGGACCACGACACATGCGTCTACCATGCAAATGCTAAGCAAACGAGGCGGAGGATGCCAGGATTGCATAATAAACAATAAAAAATGGTGTGGCCTCGGGTTGGGGCCAAATAAGGCTCCAAACTACCTGATTGATCATAACAGAACCTACCATAAAAAAAATTGGTTAAAACGTTTTCGTAATATTGCCAAAGTAATGCAGGGGCAAGAAATCGATTCCAAGAGTTCCTGCGCTGCGCCTACGTGCAGGGACTAATAATGAAAATTAAAATTCTAATGTTTACTCATTGATTTCGAAAGGTCAAAGTTCATTTAGAAATTGCAGTTTTACATGAGCATGCATATTAAAAAAGAAAGTTGAAACGAGAAGATAATATTTATTATATTTACGTATTTATTCTATTTAATATTTTCGTACTAAGCGCATGAGCTTAAAGATTTTCCTTTTAGAAAAGCTTATGTTAATTCTATTAACTTTTATCATATGTATGTGTTTGTGCTTATTTATTCTTTTGTGGTGAAAAGCTTATGTTAATTATATTAGCTTTTATCATATGTATGTGTTTGTGCTTATGCTTTTGTGGTGTCTACTTAACATTTTTGTAAACAATGATACTTAAAGTGGAGTGAAGTAGGTGATAACAAAATAGAAATAAAAGAAACTTCAATCACAAAGAGTATTAAGAACAAAGAGTATTAAGAATGTGTTTGTTACATGGAAGTAAGTTGTATAGAAATTTAAGACGAGAAACTTATTATTTGTAGTAAAAAAAATGATATTATTAGTAAATGGGATGTGATTTTCTGATTGGAAAATTAAGTATGATTAGAAAATTAAGTAAAACTTGAATAGCACATATAGAGAGACAAAGCATTTATGTCCATCATCATGATAGTGACAAATTACATAATTCTATTAATCAAAGATGTGGTTTATTGAAGGGAACATGCACGGAGATGGTGGGCCTTTTAGGTGAAATCAAAGTTTTACAAAACTTGTTCACATTATAGAAAACGATAATGCACTCACACTTACAAAAATTAGATTCGACAACTCTGAACTTCTCCACGTACTTGACATGTAGGACAAATAACAATTTTACACATGCATTCTTCTATGCAAAAAATCATGTGTGATTTGTAACTCATGAGTTGGAAATTGTGCTCACGATGATGTTTTTTAAAAATGATTTTGGTCCCACCACAATATCATTACTATCGAACTCTATTTTAAAAACACAATGCCACATGTTTTTGTCTAGTGAATAGGAACTATAAGTGTTTTGTCTCATTAGTTAATGATTAATAGGGCACCTAGGACAAGTTATCCACACCGAGTATGGTGAAAATGGACAACATACACAATAGAATAAGAAGATCAACTTGAGAAAAAAGAAGCCTCATGAAATCATCCAATGAATTAGAGAAAAAGCAAGGGAAGACATGGTGAATCGAAGGCATGCTTCAATTCCAATCGAAGTTGGTGGACCTTTAATGTGCAATCAAAGTTTTATGAAACACGCTCACGTTATAGAAAATGATCACGTGCTCGCTTTTACAACTAAATCCGACAACTCCGAACCTAGCCATGTACATGACAAGGAGGCTAATGCGTGCGATATTGTTTTTTAAAATGCTTTTGGTCCCACCACAACATCATTATTGTGGAACTCTACTAAAAAACATTGTTCTATAGGTTTTGTTGGGAGAACAACAATTGTAAGTGTTTGTCTCATTAGTTTATGATTGATAGAACACCCAAAACAAGTTATTAGTGTCAATTATTATGACAACCGGAAACTGTAATGTACCCAAAATCCAATAAGACTTATTAGGGAAATGGGGTACAAAAAATTTCTTTAAAGATCATTCCAACATCAAATATGTTAAGCTCATTATTAATATGATTATTGTAATCATTGATGAAGTATATTTCTTGCCATTTTTTACATAGAAGAAAACATGTAAATTGATTCTACGAAACTTTTGATACTTAAATAACATTGGTGAGCTACTTGGTTTATTATTTAAATCCTTAACTTCCACTTCATTAAACATAATCAATAACATAAAGATTGTCTATTAGTAAAGCTCAACTAATCATAGCATAGGGAATGTAATTAATTCACCATGATAACAATCTTTTACACACTACCACTTATTCATACAATAAATTCTCTTTAAGTTGACAATCATGTCAAGGTAGTCCTTCTTCTAGTAGTTTTCCAAACATATTAGTTATTGTTATACACATCCTCATAATATTTACATTTAGTAAACTTCTATGATGTAATGTCTCAATTTTGACTCTTGGAATTATTGGCTTGATGTGTAAATATTGTAAATATGTGGTCTATGATTCTTAGTGTGGAGCTCAAGGCCAAGGCCCCGCTAGTGAATGCTCGGTTTATAAAGGAAATCATTTTATATTTTGTTGACTTTGTTGACATGTGCGAGTCAGCCATGGAAAAATGTAACATCATGTAATATTTATAATACAAATAAAATGTCTAAGAGTTGGCTATGGAAGCAACAAAAATGAGGGGGTTGTGTTTATTCACAAGGGAGATGCAAGGGTTGTGTGGGATCCAATCATTTGTTTCCAAGCCTCATATTGAGAATCCCTTGTGCCATAATTGGTAAGAAATTAAGTACACTTCCATGTTGAAATTAACACAAAACCTTAAAGAATTTTGATACAACCTGCAAGAAAAAAAGGAAGATTTTGGTTAGCAAATTAAATGGTTGGAACGATTAGCTCCACATACAAGATTTACCGACTCAGAATGCTTCACTAACTCGCTTCTTCCAACAAAGGAGTACAAATTTAATATATGTGTGGCTATGAACATATGAACAGGCGACAAATACTTTACTATATGGGTATCAATTATAAAATCTCATGGTGAAAACCCTAGACAAAAATAAATATTCACACCATTAAACTCGCAACAACCTCAACTGCATCACTCAGGGTTTGAACCTCCAAGAAATTGACACAAAACCTGCAAGAAGTTTGATACGACTTGCAAGAAAGAACAATTTTTGGCTAGCAAATGAAATGGCCAGAATTTTTAGTGGTGCCAAAAAAATCCACATGGTGAAAAACCTAGGCAAAATGAAATTCTTGTCCGTTGTTGACACATATCTCATCTCTATTATCCACGGATTGTCGAATGCCTTCAACAGTGTTCAAAAAAAATTGGAAATAACATGAACGAGCCGCTACATATTATTCTCTTTTACTTCTGGCCGGAATTAACTCTCTTCCCTTTAAAGTCCGTTGTTCCGTCTAAGTAGAAATCAAATCGAATGAATGGGCGGGACAGTTCAAATCTAAATCCTATCACGCCTTGAAGAAATTCAAAATTTAAATTTACATGGAATTAATGCATATTGCATCCATCCATATCTTATGGGGTAATCGACATCCATTGGGTAGCTAATACCCATCCATGGAAAGTGGGATGGATTGATGCTACAGCCGAGCCCCCTTTGTTGCATGTGCGGAGGCTATCAGAAGTAAGAGGAAGGAAAACATTAAGCGATGCACATTCTCCATCCTTCGTTCTTCCTGTTCTTTTTCATCGATTGCCTACACCACGTCCCCATTACTATATTTTTATTACGCCTTTCTTTCCTGTCACACGGGCCGTGGTGAGGGACAGTTATACTCGCCGCCTCCCTTGTCAACTCACCTTGGGGATTTAAAGTTTGATGGAAAAGCTAATGAATAGCTCTAGAGTACCAAGCAACATGTTGAAGTCATATTTATTAATACCAGGGCTCTTGTCAGGGATAGTTAATACCCTTCCCATAGCTCACCAACTCAGCTTTGGGTCAGGACTCAGGTGGGTTGATGTGAGGACAGTTAATTCGCCCTCTCTCTGTCACTGACCTCGGGAACAATGATCATTATTTTTAATTTCAAAACGAAGGGTGAAGGGCTTATGGTCATTTTACGTTCTAACTAAATTAAATGTCATTTTAAAACTACTAAAAGAATTTTGAAAGGAAACTAAAATGTAAAATGTAAATTAGAGTGGATGTGATGAAGTAAAAAAATAAATAATAACATAAATTTTATAAAAAGTAAAATTAAAATTAAAATTGAAATGAATTTGAAAATTTCTTTAAAATATATAAAACATCACATATAAAATAAAATAAAGTTAAGAGTAAGTTTTTTAGTTTATTTTAGTTCAATGAGTTATTTTTTAGTTGAATTTACCATTGCCTCCCATGGTTTTATTTGAGTTTGTAAAGCTCTTTTCAAGGCTTATGACTATGAGAATGAGTTTTAGCTTTCCATGCCTACATGTGACCTTGACCTAGGTTTGAAGGAGGTTAAGATTGCATCTTGTGAAGGTAATTGTTCTTTATTTTACGAGACACATGGATATGTATAACATTATTTTTTATTAAATGGAAATTTTAATTATTAAATTA
This sequence comes from Larix kaempferi, assembly GCA_027924585.1. Lineage (NCBI taxonomy): Eukaryota > Viridiplantae > Streptophyta > Pinopsida > Pinales > Pinaceae > Larix > Larix kaempferi. The sequence goes on from BSBM01000406.1 coordinate 5,429,450, forward strand.
AATATGTTGAACTTAAATTATTTTTAGGAAGTCAAATGGATCCATAGGTTTGATTAATTGAATATTACAATGGAATTGTTTATTGCAAACAACCCAAAAGTGAACCTTGAGCCTAATGGAAAGTTTAATTGGAAATAACAAACATTTTATGAGCTTGACTTTTAATTGAATGATAGGGTGCACTTTGGCAAACCAAATATTTTATAAACTTGACTTTTACTTGATTGATAAGGTGCACTTGCAAGAACAAACATTTTGAGCTTGACTTTTACTTGAATGATAGGGTGACTATTTAGGATTTTCACACTGAGTAATCATAATTTAGGGTTTTTTTATTAGATTGTGTGAAGGTTTCCACGTTGGAATAGGGAAATAATTATTTTGCTTAAAATATCTCTCGCTGCCATTCTTTTCTTTCATCTTTTAGTTCTTACTTGATCTCTTGATGATGGGTGGAGTGTCCACTAGAAACGTTGACACATTTCTAAACCTTGACACATTGTATTCCAAAAACCCTAAATAAATTTTGAATCCCATTATTCTTGTTTAGGGAAGAAAAGATTAGTGTTGGTTTAAGAAATATTATCTCCATTGTTAAAAAAAGAGGAGAAGAAATGGTGGAAACACTTGTGGACTACCTTCCCTTAAAAGTGGATTTGTTTGTGGTTACTATATTATTTTTTTACTATTTCATTTTTACTATACCCTTGTATGAGTTTTCGTGCCTCCAATTGGGCAAGACATGGATTTTGGTGGCATGGAAAAAAATATTTTGGTCTCGGCTCACATTCGTAGGAAGCAAGGATCTTTGGGATCATATTGGCTTTCTTATGGTGATATTAATCTGATAAGGGTTCTAGAAATGGAATGCGACATGTATATTTTGTATCTAAACGGTGCATGTATAGTCATGAATGATACTAAAGACAGATTGGTATGGAGCAAAAATATTAAAGGTGGTGTGGTTAATGCAAAATTGGCATATACTGTTATATTGAATGAATCGTTGGAGGATTCAACAAAATGTTGGGCTAAAGAAATATGGCAATGGAGTCTCCCATTAAAAATCAAAGTGTTTACTTGGCTCTATCTCCATAATAAAATTTTGTCATAAGACAATCTACAGTGTAGAGGATTCTCGGGGCCAGGTGTTTTCCTTCTATGTAAGCAAGATTCAAAGATTGTTAACAATTTGTTTAATAATTGTTTACAAAATCAGTTTGGTTTGGCCTCAATTACATGTTTCCTTTGAAATCCTTTTGGAGCAGCTCTAGTTTGGAAGAAAGCCTGATAAGATGGAAAAGGAGACATGTTAGGCTAAAGGAATTTCCTCTTTTTTCCATTTGGGAAATATGGAAAATCAAGAACATAGTCATTTTTCAAGATATTTCCCCTTCTGCTATGCTGGCTAGCTCATAAATTATGGTTTCATTCTTTGAATTTTGTAAGGAGTCATATGTCAAATCTATCAGAATATTTATCAGCCTGAATTTGGATGAATTTCGTCCCATTGAATATTTTGATGGAGCTGAAAAAGATAAATTTGCGGAGCTGGTATCTTGATTCAAGTAAATCAGTTTCATAAGATTAAGCTCTGGATGGGAGGAGTTTTTGGTACTAATACTAGAGTTGAACTGCTCGCTCTTTGGGGTCTCCTATGGATTTCATGTAGACGTAGATTCATAGACATTTAGATTGCAAGAGATTCTAAGGTGGTTATTGACTGGATACATGGAGTTTCAGATATGCAGTCTCTTCACTTAGATCACTCGATGGCTAGAATTAAGGACATTATTCATAGATTTTATAATATTTCCTTTTGTGATATCTATAGGGAATATAATGAAGAGGTTGATCGCCTTTCAAAAAATGCTATTGGGGAAATGGATGGTTTTCACTTCTTTGAGGAGATGAGAGATAATCGGCTATTGGATTTTGGATCTTATAATGTATTTTCATAAGCTTGTTAGATTTGCTTCAAATACTATATTATATGTCTTTTTTTCCTAATAGTATCAACTATGGAGTTTCTGCTGGCAAAAGTATGTAAGGCTTATTGTGGAGAAGTTCAGTATTATGGAAGATGAGGGTGCTATGTTTTGACTTTTAAGAAGTTAGGAGGGAATGTTTCCTTGGTTTTTATTAAGGAGATATCTTGACAAGATTCCCTCCTTTTTTATGTAATGCAGGAAGCAACTTTGATTCAATATGAATATCAAGATGTTTTTTTTTCGATGTGGAAATAAAAAAATTCAAAATCTTTCGACTAAGTTACCCCACTGGTGATGATGCACCTTGGAACTCTTTATTGTTTCCTTCCTATATTTGTGGGTAAGTTGTGGCCATGGTGGTGATTCATTGTGAAATATTTTGGCTATGTGCTATGGTCATTAGTGAGGCTGTATTCTACAGGATTTTACCCTAGTTTCCACCATTGGCATCATTGGTGGGGCTCTATTCAACAATATTTTGTGTAAGTTGTCGCCATTGGTAAGGATCTATTCCACAAACATGAGAAAACCAATAATTTAGCTCAGTTAATGTTGTTGTTGGGGATTTGTTCTTCTTTATTTTATTCTATGAAATTTCGACATGCACATGTCTTCCAAGATTTGAAGATCAGAGGGAAATAATACCAATGTAGTTCTATCAACCAATGAATCTCTTTTAATTTGGAATTAGACATGTCTTCTAGGATTTGAACATCAATGGAAAATAATGCCAGTCTTGCTCTCAAACCAACCAACGTCTTTTAACTAACCAAATTAATTTTTATAAACTCCTTTGGATTTTCATAATTATCTACATACATTAATTAGTATTACATTGTATTAATCATGTAAAAAGGAGATAAATCATACATTAGTTATTATTATCATCAATATATTAATCATGTTAAAAGAGTTAAATATGAAGGGAAAAAATGGATGGAATCATTTTCATGTAAAATATTTCAAAAATAAAATATTGAAGTCAATTTTTTCAAATCTCTACAATTTATGGGCACTTTTTTATCATGTATTTTCTCTCATGGTAAAGATGGTACCTTTAAAAGCATAAGTACTTGTATAAATTGATTTCAAATTAAGAGGATTTTGAACTACAAACTACATTACAATTAACAAAAGTTTTGTTTTGTGTCTTAATATAAATATTGAAATTTAATTGAAAATGGTTTTATCTTTTTTATAAGCTAGATAATTGTAATAACAAAGAAAACACTAATACAAATTAATATACAAAACTAAGAGCGTCCATGGCTCACCCTCCAGACTGGAAATTGGGCCAGCCAAAGGACAACCCAAATTCTAAGTCTAGACGACATCATAGAGCATATTTGAGAGATAGTTTTTATACCATTCCCAACAAAGGGAAACCATGGTTGCTTACCAAAATTTGAGTCCACAAAAAAATAGGGATTCATGCAAAAACTATAGCAAAAAAACCTATTATCTCTAGGATTGTTCCTAAGATTTACTTAGCCTTTATTTATTCTCTGTATATCTTTTCTATCAGTCTAGCCTATGCTTTTCCCCATTAGTTATATTTTCATAGTTAAATTAGGATTTGACTCTAGTTCATACTTTTTATTTCAAAATAAATTTCATTTTCTTGCATTAACAAACATTACAAATGCTTGTGAAGCTCTAAATATCATAATTTTGATTTAAAATGGCGAATTGACAGCTTCTGCTGTAATTTCAAAGTTGAGAATACTGTCAGTTTCTGAAAAATGCTGTCACGAATTTCAAATTATGATTTAATAGGGTTGTAAATGCTTGTAATTTTAATTCGTTGCAATCATGATTCGAAATGTTTGGGGGACCTATAAGTCATGTATGCATGAATTTAACATATGGTCGACAACATGACTACCTTCTCCACTCGACATTTGGCAATCAGGCCAGTACACCAGTCAGGGTCATGAGTAGGTCTGTCCAGCATCGAAATTGGTGAATGATATGGACAGAGAATGAAATATCAGGAATGTATCATGCAAATTAGGGTCTACTGAACACCGGTTCATGGTTAATCCAGTTAAATTTCCACGCAAGTGCAGAGAAGGGTTTCGAAACTGAAAAGAGGTTATCAGTATTGAGAGTTTAAGTATTGTAACAGGATCCAATGGATGAAATTTCCACGCAGAGCCCAAAGAAAAAGCCTGGAGGACTCATATGCAAAACTGAGCCCAACAACATTGAATGGATTTCCCAATTTCCTCTGACAACAGGGTTAATGAAAAATGTTGGATGGTTTATATTTTGTGAAAGGTTATAGGGTTATAACCTTCAGGCGACGAAGACATTTATAAAAAATTACAAAGAAGGAGTGGTCAATTTCAAGGATTTCAAAATTGTGGTAAATGAACAGGTTGTTGCAGAAGTCACAGGTGTCATTACTGAAGGCGAACAATGGTTCAAACAGCAAGACTTTGAAGGAGATTATGGCGAGTTCATGATACCAGGGTTTGAAAGTTTAAACTGGAGTAGTGGCGTGCACATAAGCAAAATAAAACCTAATTGGCAAATTCCACTCGAGGTAATCCAAAATTACATTACCTGTGATGGTCGGTTTGATAAGGTTTTGAGATGCCATGTTAGGTTATTAATGCATTTACAGGGAAGAAAGAAGTTAAATCTTCCATATTACTTGTGGAGGAGTCTGCAAAAAATGGTTTTATCAATTCAAAAACGGCCAAAGCACACCAACCGTTCTATCTTTCACCAAGGGCTTATCAAATTGGTTATTTTACATCATTTGAAGCAAATAGGCAAAGATTGGGACCAGTTTATTTGTGAACAAGGGTTTGAGACTAAAGAGAAGAAGAAATCCACTAAGAAGAAGAGTAAAGAAAGCAGATCGTCAGATGGGCAAGCACAGTTTGAAAATTCTGGAAAAAAGCAAGATACTGTTCAAACCCTGCTGAACATTGATGAAAATAAACCAATAAACAGCGTAAGTGCAAAAAATATGGACTTGGGGCTGAGGACCAGAGCCAGAGCTAAAGTGGCCGCAGAGATTAGATTGTTAAAACAACCTGTAGGAGAACATCAAATTGTGTCGGTGAATGAGTTTGACGATGAGATGAATATACAGCAAAAAGATACTCTTGTAACTGAAGGTGAGGGTTCCATTGATATACAGATACATGTAGGGAAAATACCTGAAATATTTGTGGAAAATAAACAAAGCGGCATATAAAAAACCAAGCTTCAAGCTCTGGCATACAGAAGGATAATATTGTAATGGATGCAGAGGAAATTAAAACAATCCCGGAATTGGATTTGGTAAGGAAATCCTTGCAATCCTATAAAGAGAAGTGTCGTTACTTGCACAATATTAATGAAAGTTTGATGATATCGAACAAAACACTGCTAGAGGACCTGGAGCAGAGGGATATTGTTATGAAAAGCTAGCAGTGATTGCCAAGGACACTTTGCAGAAAAATAAAGTTATGAACGAGGAATGTAAGCAGATGAAGGCCCAGCTAGACCAGTTGAAGGTGCGAGAGCGCAATGTAGATGCAGAATTTTCCAGGTTACAACGAAGATCACAAGTTTTAAATGAAATGGATGATTTAGCTGAGTCATAAAGAAGTCTTTAGTCTGTCTTCTACAATTAAGAGATAAGATGTCTTAGGTGGAAAGTTGTTATGATTAGGTTTGCTTATTGTAACAATTCGATAGACTTAGACTTTATTCTAAAACTCTGTTTTATTTTTGGAGCGATCAGATCCAATGTAATAGGATCTAGTAACTGTTTTCTATTTTGAACAAATTTTGTATAAATAGGACATAGACAGAGGTAATAAAGGTTGGAATTGGAGGAACATGATAGAAGTTTGATTTTAAGGAGCTGTTTCATGCAGATCTGTATGTATTTCTTATGTTAATTTTTGCAAAAGATGACTGTTATGAATTAAAAATATGATCTTTGAGCCATTTCTTTTTCAATTTATGAAGTGTATGCTTTTGGTATTCTGTCCATATGTGGTCTAAATTCCATGTTATGATTCTTCCAAATAGTATATAACTATGCCCCCATCATGAAATATATTTGAGCTCTTATATTCATAGCCTTAACATCACAGTCTTTCTTCTGCTTCTATTCATATATTGAGATGTTATACTGTACCTGTCTTTTATTTCCTTTTAAATATTTTACATAGCTCTATTTTCTGCTTCCACCAAACAAAACTGAAGCAATCATTGTGTAGATGCCTTATTCCTACAACTAAGATTTCCTTAAGCTTGATCCCCTGTAGTATAGGATCAACTTTAGGGATAACATCTTTTGGCGCCATTGCCAGGGACAGAGAAATGAAAGTATGACTTCCTTGGGTGTTTGACATTTTTATAGCTGATCTTGAAAGGTGACAAGAGCAGTAAATTGGTTTACAGACTACAATCACCTTGCAAATTTGAAAGTTACAGTGGCTCCAAAGCCAGCTGGTACAAGAGGAAAACCTTCATCTCCTCTGCATGCAGGAGCTTTTGATCCATAGAATATTTTGAGGGAAGCTAGAAGGAGGGTAAATTATCCATTATCCTATGATCCTCAACTTTCCATAACTGATGCAGAATTAGGACCTTCCTCTTCAAATCCTGTGGATATTCAAGAAGGAAATAAGGCAGATCTATCTCTGAACATCCCAGAGGTGGATGATCTAAATCCAACACAGGTTGGTGAATTCAATGTTTATTCAAACCCCCTATCTGTAAAACATAAACATGTCCCTGAAAAAGTCTTTACCTTGAAGTCTTTGACAATTCCTGAGATTCCTCTCACGAGCAGAATCTTCATTGGCCAGTTGCAGATAGAAGTACCTTCTCCCCCACAAACTGAACCCCCATCTCCTTCACAGGTAGCCCATTTTTCACATATAGTGCAACCTTCAGCTCTACAGCATCAGCCAATTGTCATTCAGACATCTCATTCACCAAATATGGCTGGTCAACCTCCTGATATGTTTGACCGCATGGTAATAGCAAGATATGCCCCATTAGTTATGCCCAGACCCTTAAATCCTTTGCCTGGTGGGGATTACCAGAAATACTTGCCCAGATTTGATGGCCAAGGTGGTACGACTGCAGAAGAACACTGGGACAAGTTTTGTAGTTATGCTGATAATTACAACATTGAAGCTAGGGATGTGTGGATGAGAATGTTCGTACAGAGTTTGGATGGAGAGGTGAGAAAGTGGTTCAGGGAACTACCAGCAAATTCTATAGATACTATGGAGGAATTAAACCAAGTTTTTATCAGGCAGTGGGGAGATACGAAGGATTATCTCTACTACTAAACAGAATTTACAGCATTGAAAAGGAAGCCTGATGAAGCAGTGGCAGAATTTTCCAAAAGGTTTAATAAAATGTACAATAAAATTCCCCTAGAAATTAAACCTACTGAACCTGCGGCAAAACTGACCTATGCTAATGCTTTTGATCATCAGTTTTCCCTGTGGCTGAGGGAAAGAAGAGTTGGGTCACTGATGAATATCCAGGATGCAGCCCTAGAAATTGAGTCAAATATCCTAGCATCAAATAAACTTAAGGAAGAAGATGAATGCCAAAAGATAGACAAAAAAGGTAAAAGGGAAATGATTCCTTCCTCTTCGGTTACAAAAGGTTCAGATCATAAGTATGATGAGATGCAGAGGGCCTTACAAGACATGTCTGCAAAGCTTGATAGAATAGAAAAGGAAAAGAAAAATCAGAACAGGCCCGCCTAGGATTTTGATAACAGAAACCAAAATCAATTTAGGCGCCCTTATCCTCCCAGGTTTATGCCTAGAGAAAGAAGGAACAATGACATCCAAAGAGAGAGGAGATAAAATGAGGATCAAAAGATCCAGCCACCTTTTCAGGACAATTTGATAAGAGAAGATGATCCCTATGAAACTGCATATGAAGAAATTGAAGAATCAGAACATAAAATTGGTCAATTGGATGATGTTGATTTTCCTAATTTCATATCTCAGGATGATTATTATGGTTCGGTAGAATGTTGTTATAGGTCAAACTTGCACCTCTCCGTCTGTGATCACCTTGAGCTATTGATCACACAAAAGGACAACTTGGATGGAGGAGCATGTTGACCTTAGATGATACTTTGAACTTACTCCATTTCCTAATTTTACTGGAAAAACACTAAATATATCATTTTGAGATATGAGCGCTACTCCACTCAAAGAGACTAGCGCCCATACGCTACTCCAGTGTATAATAGTAGCGCCCATATCCTTTTATACGCTACTACTTCTCAGCATAGTAGCGCTCAACATTTTAAATTCGATGAGCGCTAGTTGATAAGCACTAAAGTAGCGCCCTATACGCTACTTCACTGAACAAGAGTCGCGTACATCTTAAAAGATGATTAAAAAATAAATTATTTTCTCGAGGAGGATTAGTTGCTGGTAATTTCCCAACTTCCCCAACTTACTCCATAACTATACATCGACCTGAACTACTTCTTTAATCCTATAAATACAAAGAAGATTAAAGAGAAAGGTTAGATAGTGAGATTGATTAATGGAGAAACTTTGAGATCTAAAGAAGAAGCTTGCATTGGAGGAGTTGATGCTGAAGATATCCAAGCCAGAGAAGAGCCAGAGCCCAGAATCAAGTTGCAGGAGCCTGCTACATGATCAGGTATACTTGTACATCAATTTACTTTTGACAATAAAGGTTGAAGTGTCTTTCTTGTTCCAACTTAAATGTGTATTGAAATAACATCTTAATTTGGATCCGTTTTGGTCAATATTGAATGTTAAACATTGTTTTTGTTTCTTTCAAGCTTTATATATTGCCCAAAGTGATTTGAGAAAGGTATTGTTATTGTAGGTTTACTGAAAGGAAGGTGGATTTGGAGGTTGAACACAAGATCAAGTAAAGGCTAGGATCAAACTTCGATTGAAAGGTGTGTTCCCAAGATCCATAACTTATTTATTTTCATAAATATTTTTGTAATATCATCAATACACTTACCTGTCACCCCAACCAAGTTGATAGCATTAGTTTCCTTGCTATAGGGTAGATTTGCCCACCAACAGACTGGTGACCATACTGGGGAAAGTTGAGTTTTAGCTCTAGGAAACCTTGTTCTTGCTTGTCTTCCCAGATTTGTTTTGACTTCTTTGATGTGTTGAGAAACCCTGTAGGCATCCATTGCCTGTATTTCTTTGCTTCCATCAGCTTTTGGTTTCTTTCAAAGTCAGTTTTTTAAGCTTTTGAGATATGAGCGCTACCCTGTTGTACATACAGTAGCACCCATATGCTACTGTTCTATACATACAGTAGCGCCCATCTCTGCAAGGGCGCGAGTTTCCCTACTGCACAGTAGGGTACGTTTCCTGAAACTGTCTGTTAGCAGTTTGCTTGAGTTTTAGCCATTTTTGTGGTTTGCTGACTTTGCTTTTGGATCTCTTTGACTGTTGTATGAGGTTTTTAACTTTTGTTTAAGTCATAGAACCTTTTCTTTGGGTCTTTCCATCTTTTGAATCGCTTGTTTACCTTTGGAACGTTTGGATTGTTTTTTACTTTTTTGGAAGACTAGGTTGTGTCTTGTGGTGAACACTTCCGCTTTTTAGGCCCTGACTGCATGTTGCTAGTTTACAAACCTGCATACTCTTGTATCCGCTGTTTGCGGCAACGTTTGTCTGCTCTATACTCCTATCCTTTGTTTTAGGGTTTTGGTCCGTTGTAGAGCCTCTAGGGTGTATTCCGATTTGGTTGATTTCCATTCTTCCTGGACTTATTGTCTTTTGTTGGTTGCAAGTGCATTTAAACTGTTGTAGGCTGAGTCATTTCTCAGTTCTTTGTGTTAGTAATTGGCAGCTTGCTTGTCTACTTTTGCTTGGCATAGTGGTCTTGCTAGGGCTAGATACTTTAGGTCAGTCCTTTTGGGTCTTTCTCCTTTGTTTTCTCCCACTTTGTTTCCAAGTTTTAGAGGCTTTTTCTTTGCAAAAAACCCGTAGATCAAGTCTTTTTCGAGCTAGTATCTCGACAGCTATAAGCTTAAAAAAAATTTAGCCATACTTACACACATTGCACATAAAGTTTTATTTTCCTTTCCATCTTTATATAGTTCTTTTTCATTTATAGAAAAAGCAAAAAAAATTGGTATTTTAAGTTTAAATAAAACTTATTTTTGTTGTTACAAGATAACTTAGGATATTTTGTACAATTTCAAAAAAGAAAACAATTTTTTTTTTTAAGTAGGTTTGCTTAGATTTTCAGCTTTGGAAAGAAGTAAATAAAAAAAAAATGAAAAGAGCTTTGTTGTAGAAAGTTTTGAGTGTATGTACTTTGTTTTCTTGTTGCAACCACGCCACACAAAAGCACTACCCTTTTTGAGTAATAACAGTCCTAAAAAATATTTTAATAAAATGAAATAGAAACATTTTTCTTTTTAGGGATACACTACACCAACTAGTTTTGGTTAGGATCTTGAGTTTAAATCACCTTAAACCACTCAAGATCACACATTACGCAAAAATCGTAGTAAGACTATCATAGGTAAAATCCATTTCACTCAAAACTTGCCTGGGATCTATGCAGTAGGTCATTGCGAGATCAGATTGTTGGGAATACTCCTCCTACTTTCTGTTCGAGCATACGCCAGGATCGGATTGCGTATTGGGGACTCTTTTGAGTTTCGGGCTTAGCTACCCTGCCCACGCTTTCTGATTCGACCGGTGACTGTTCCCCCAGGAGTTTTCGGTGTTGTGGTATCCTTAGTATCTGACTCTAGGTTCATACACATGTGACAGCAGAGGGTATATCTGATGTACCTAAGACAGACGTGGGAGGAAATCCCTTGCAGGTCTTTGGGAGGGCGGTTGGGTGATTCCAGCGCTTGCACCCTTAGTCATTGTATTGTGGACCCCGGGTAACTGTCTTTCTTCCTTCGTTGATATGTTCTGGGCCCTCATCATCCCAGACTCTTCTTCGGAAGGCATCTTTGTTTGCCTGGTTTGTATACTTAGGAATTTTTAGTTGGCGTGCTGTTTGCCCCCTAGTTGTAGTGGCCACTAGGTTCCAGTCTGTTATTTTATATTTACAATCACGGAGAATCAAGAACTTCGTAGATTGAGAAGGCTTCAAAACCTTCCACTAGTTAGAACAGAACCTTTACAACCAGCTAGACGACAGCGGGTAAACCCCGGTATTTCTTCAGAAACTACCCCTAAAACAGATTTTCCTGAAGAAATTCTTGCAACAGAAAACCCTGAAATAGAGGTTCTTGAGGAACCACTACCAGGTACCCCAGATCAGCGACACTTTAGTTCAGTTGAGGTGGAAGATTTTACTTCCGCAGAGTATAGCACTCCTTTCAATCCTCCACTGACCAATACTAGAATTTCGCTTCTGTCACCTGCTGGTTTCCAGCAGCCCCATTTCAATGCAGATAATTCCTTACCTGGACATCTGATGTCTAATCTAGGAGGTGAACAGGGAGTTCCCCAAACTCCCACTTTAGGTATGAACACTAACACGGTAAATCCTTCTTTTACTGCTACACCGAGTCAGGCACAAACAACCTCTGTGTCTACTCCGTCTTTCAATTTCAATACTGGTTCATTAGGTATGCCAAGTTCAACAACGATGGCATATATCCCTACACCTACTGTTGGACCTAGCAGTACAACCAACTTTGCACCACCTTCTGCTTTTCAACCGTTATATCAGATACCTAGTACTTGGATTTCCACACCTGCTGTAGGACCAAGTGCTTCTGCAACCGTGCCGGTCATGAGTACCATGACTGCACCATTTACATCAGCTTCTACTAGTTTCAATACCTTTGCAGGCCCTAACATGAATCAATGTAGTATGCCTGCAGGTAATGTCCCTTTTTCCTTATTCTCAGGGGGATGGGGTAATATTTTTAACCAGCAATATGGCGGGGCTAACACCCAGCCACAGTGGACGAACCCACAGAGCACTAATCCGCTTTCATATGGGTGGGGAAATTTTAATAACTCTTTTGCACAACAACAGATGGCAGGGGGCAACCCCTACCAACAAGCAGCTGGGGGCAAACCCCTATCAACAGATGGTAGGTGGACACCCCTATCAGCACATGGCCGGGGGAAACCCCTATCAACATATGGTTGGGGGTAACCCCTACCAGCAAATAGCTGGGGGCAACCCCTACCAGCAGTTCATGGGTCAAACAATGGGTGGTTCCCCTTATCAAGTACCGTCTTACCGACCTCGTCTACCATTTATGGCAACTTTAAATTTTCCAGATCTTTCCAAATTGACTAACGATCCTGGGTGTCATAATGCTACATGGCCATCAGTTCCCACCAAGTTACCCTCGGACATTCCAAAGTTCGAAGGAAAAGCAGGTGAAGACCCTGGTGACCATGTCACTACTTTCCACTTATGGTGTTCCTCAAATTCATTAAATGAAGACTCCATTAGATTGAGATTGTTCCAAAGGACCTTAACCGTTGTTGCAGCCAAATGGTACATTGAGTTACCTACAGCCACATTCTCTAACTTTGGGGATCTTGCCACTGTCTTTCTGAATCACTTCCAGCTTCCTGTTCAGTATGATGCCGGAACAGAGCTTTTGTCTACGTTTAGGCAAAATAAAGCCACTCATTTATCTGACCACATTCAGGAGTGGCGAAGACGGAAGAGGCTCATTAAGGCCAACATACCTCCAGAGTTCCTTCTTGAGTGGTATTTGAAATCACTCCTTCCTTATATTTCTAAGGAAGTAGCTACATCTGGAGTATCTAACGAGGAGGAAGCCATCTTACGGACCCAACAGTTAGATCTCATTTACGCACAATCTGGGTTATTGTACGAGATTATACCTGATGCACCGCGATCGAACACCGATCTGAGTAGACCCAAACCTGGACCACATGCTGACGGCATAGTGGGTTCAGCTGACTCTGCAGCTTTCGAAGCACTGACCAAACAGGTTCATGCCTTATCAGTCAAACAATCGATTGCAGATGTTTCTTCCGTCACAACCTCTCCTTCTATTTCTGAGCCTGTCAACCAGGTGCAGAATAATCAAAAGGGCCCTCAGAAGCCCAATAACAAAAAGAAGGGCAAGAAAGGAGAGGGGAACCAACAAAATCCCAAAAAAGAGAATGCCGAAGAGGGTAACAAAGATGAAAAGAAGGTTAAGTTCCCTTGTAAACTTTGCAAGCAGAACCACCTCACTCATCAATTCCCTCTGCTTGAAGAAGCCCAGAAGCTCTTAAGAGAAAAGAAGCTTGCCGTCCTGAAAGATCCATTTCCTAAAGGGCAGGGCTCAACTTCTGGCACCTCTAAAACTGGGGGCACTACACATGCTACGGTTGATCAAATGTTTATTAACATGGTTAATTCGGATGCACTCTTACAAACTAGAGCCAAGAACTATACCCCGGACGCATAGAAGAAGGATAAGGAGGTTCCAGAATCCTCCACTCCACTCCACATACATGTGGACCCAATGCCCAAGATCCCGAAAGGTGCCTTGAAACAAGCATCGCACAATCCCAACACTCGGGCTGCTTCCAACTAAAATGTGGTTGAAGATTTAGCCCAGATCCCTTGTGCCATGTCTACTTTAGAAGTCTTGCAAAGTTGTCCCTTACAACGGAATGCACTTCTGGCAGCTATTGGAAGTATGGAATCCTCTAACATGTCTGCGCGATTTGATATGACTGATGTCAAATACCGGTTTCCTTACCACGTTGCCCTTCAGATTGAAGTCGTCCATGGTCCAATGACCATCAGACGAGCTGTTGTAGATGAGGGCGCATCGACTTGCGTAATGTCAATTTCTTGTTGGAAAGCTCTATGTTCTCCTGAGTTAGCCCCTTCTAACACACTGCTTACTGCATTTGATGGCAGAACTTTCCATCCACATGGAGTTTTACCATCATTTGATGTCACTTTGGCCGGTAAGACAGTGGCTGTAGAAGTAGAAGTTTTGGACGCTCCGCTTGATTACAATATGTTATTGGGCAGGAGTTGGACATATGCCATGCGAGCTATTGCATCGACAATTTTTCGAGTTGTGATGTTCCCATTTGAAGGTAAGATCGTTACAGTCAATCAACTTTCTTTCACTCAGAGAAACAACCAGACTTCTTCGGAGACCACAGTTCCTTTGATTGATCAAACCACCCCGTTTGGTGAGAGTTTAGGAGCAGGACTTTACGGGTCACTAATTGGCACTTTTGACCTACCGGCTCCTACCTTATTCGTTGGTACTGAGGGATGTTCATCGTCTGAAACTTCCATGGTTAGTTTAACAACTGATTCTGAGTTTCTCCCAACTAATATAAACCCCTCCGTGCCCACCCCTGTTGCAGAAGTTACCCACTTGGATTCTTATCAAACTACAACAGAACATATGTTGACTCCATTGGTGTCTGTAGAGTCAAACATAGATTGTGCCACTACTCAGGCACCAGACCCGATCCACTCTCTTGACAGTTCAAATACTACCTTACCTTCTGAGGAGGAAATGTTACAAGCCATGACCGACCCGGACCATCCTCATGAACATATAGATCCCGGGTCCTTCTTGTTTCCTTTTCTTAACTTGTTAGAGAGAGGCGAATTTTGTCCAACACCCAATGAAAATACTAATTCTACTCCTTCACAAATTGGTCTTGTTGAAGGGAATAGATTGCATACCTCGCTGGTGAACATTTTCACTGGGGTCAACGAAAACATTTTCTTTGAAACAGGCTGTTATCTCGATGAGATCATTCTGTATACCAATCTTTTCCGTGATTTCCATAACACCTTTTCTCGTCCTCACGAGGAGGATCCAGGCATTGACCCTACCTGAAGAAGTACTACGCCTAGGCTGAAATACTTTTTCTTATAACATAGCTGTATATTTTTGTAAAGCTAGTTTTGTTATGCTCGTTGGTTAATCTTATGTGTGTTTTCGTTTCATGTACCAGATGTCAACCGAACATTTCTTAGGATTTGCTGATGGCGCCAGTCGCCACACCTGTCAGTTGGCTGCAGCAGCTTGGGTCATTTATTCACCCGCTGGCCAACTTGTCTCTTCCGGGGGGGGTTTGTTTGGGTCCTACCACGAATAATGTGGCTGAATATAGTGCAGTTATAGAACTTCTCCGAGATGCTCTCAGTCATGGCATCTCACATTTGGAGGTAAGGCTTGACTCACAATTAATTGTATTTCAGTTAACAGGTGTCTATCAGATAAGAGATCCTGGATTGCTACATCAGTTTCTACGAGTTAGACTTTTGGAAAGACAATTTCATTCCATTAGATATGAACACATTCCAAGAAGTTTAAACGCATTAGCTGATTCTTTAGCAAACTATGTGTTAGACTAGCATTTGCATCATACACTTTCATAAACAACATTACACACATAAAATTCAAACACATACACATGTAAATAACCGATACTGTATATAGTCGATACTGTATCAAAAAATATATGAGTTTTGGGTCACAAGTCTATCAAGTCAAGTCATAAAAGTACAAAACTGGGCATAGTAGCCTCAAAAATATATACATAGAATGTATCCCTCTCCTATGGAGAAGGAGGGACATCATCATCATCTACTACATTGCGATAGCATATGAATAGCCTAGCGATCTTCCGCAGCACCCTAAGCCATGCTGGGGGCACCCCAACAACATCTTCCTGCATATCAACAGGTATCTGATCCATACGGCATGCAGGAACTTCGTGAGTCAACCGACTCATTTTTCTCTCCAGGGTTCCCAACATAGCATCTGCTGCGGCAATATCAACTGGCCTTACAAAGATGGTAGGATGTCCCTCAGGACGAAGAGACCCAACATCTGCATATGACACTTGATTTAGAACTTCAAAACTCATTCATAAAAATCAAATACTTGAAAAAGTTTGAAAAAATTAAATAAACCTCAAAATTTAAACATACCAATATCTCCCCAGGCTCCACCTGGAGGAAGCACCAGTTCTGGATCATGACGGAAATCCAATCCAGCATATGGAAATTGCTCGAAAGTGGGCACTTGCCTCTCCCACCACGCCCAGAAATCATCAGTATGATAACAGTAGTGACTTTCTCCACCACCCTGGTGGAGGAATATGTCACCCCAATGGCCTAGTCTGGGCTCACGGGGGTTAACATGAGGTAGAGGCATCCCCAAACTGATAGCAGGCATCCTCTCAAAGAAGAAAGTACACAAAATACTACCGTACCCAAAATTCTTCATTGTGCCGGATTTGCAACCTGTCAATTGAGATTTCATGCTTGCCAGTAAACTAGTACACCAATCATAAACATGACCGTGTAAGCATTGTACACCAATATGCATAGAGTGCCTGGAGGCTAAGTGTTGTGAAGCACTAGCCGCCACTCGGTTGATCATGCTCACTATCACTTTCAAAGGGAGACCGTCAATAGTTGAAATCAAGACTTGGCTTCCCGATTTCTCAGCTCCGGCAACACAATATGTATTCACGTACTCTTGCACAGATCTTACACCCACACGAGAAGACCCTTTCATATTAATCACATCTCCTCTCCTTGAGAGACCAGTAATGAAATATATGTCATCAACTGTAAGCTCCAGTGTTTGCCCACGGATGACAAAAGTATTGGTATCCACATCCCAGTACTGAATAAGTCTTCGAAACAGTTTGTTTAAGGCCCTCATGTTTATGGTTCGGTAAAACTTCAACAAACCGCATCTTCGGAGAGCGTGGAGGGTGGCCGAATCTTGCATGGCCAACCTATCCATGTCCTCATGCTCCCTCTCCCTCCATTGAAGGACCATCCTCCACAAAAAATCAAAATTTTTTGAGTCTCGGCGCTTGTATGTAGTTTTTCAAGAGTGTACGCTACTGTGTATACTACACAGTCACGTATGGGCGCTACTCTACTTGAACATAGTAGCGCCCATCACATTTATATGCTACTGCTGTGGTTACACAGTAGCGCCCGCGCAGCAACACTTGTGAGCATCACGTTGCAAGCTATTTTTTGCTCAAAAAATGAAAACTAAACCATGAAATTGCAAGTTGGGTGAATTTTAACTTACTTGGTGGAGGAATAACGACGTTTGGATGCTTGGTTTGATCTCCACGGAGATTTGAAATTTGCAAAAGGTTGCCCCAATCTTTGCCCTACAAAACAAATTGAAAATTGATTTTTTAAAATGAAATTATATATATGAATTGGATTTTGATTTTTACCCACCAGTGTTAATTTTCTATAGTTTCAAAATTTTCAAAAAATCCCTAATTAATCAATTGAAACACACATATGGTACAATACTAATCCAAGTTCAATTTTCATTTAATTTTTGTCGGATTCATCTCCTGGATTTAAAAACTCTTGATGATAGACCTTGTTAACTACTTAAAAATTTCAAATTCATATATCATTCGAGATTTTTTCCACATCGACTAATATTTTGTTGAAGACCTAGTTTTGGCAGAGTATGAAGCTATGATCCTAGAAGCTGACCTTTAAGTCATTTTAAGCTCTTGTTTGGACTATTTAAACCTAAACAAGATTGCCGAGCAAGCTTGTCCTCTTCGAGCTCATTAAAGTAATCGAAGGCTCATCCACTCAGGTATAGAATTACCCTTTTTCCGGGCCTAGGTGGATTAACTACGGAAAAGGTATACTCTAGGTGTACTCCTGTATGCGCTAGAAGAGTTCTTCTTCCATTGTTTTATACTTTTTCGGGGGAGGAGACTAACTGTACGAAAAAGGACCTTTTGGAGCCTTTCTTTAGGGTTTTCAGGCTCTCTAAACATGAAAATACCAAGCGAGCATTCACCTACTCGAGCTCGATGTGAAATCCACGAGAGGGTAAGTAGAGGACTGTTTAAGTTTTTCAACTCTATAAACAAGAAAACACCGCCGAGCACAGACCAATCCGGGCTCGATATAAAATCCACGGATAGGTGAAAAGAGGATTGTTTAAGTTTTTCAGACTCTATAAACAGGAAAACACCGGCGAGCATTAATCTGCTTGGGCTCGATACTAAAATCCACGAGCAAATATATGGAGTTATTGTTTAAGTTTTTCAGACTCCTTAAAATTGAAAACACCGGCGAGCACGAACGGATCTCGGCTCGATATTAAAATCCAGAGATCAGTAATATAGAGTAATCTTCTATCTCTTCTTCGAACTCTATAAACAATGAAGAAGGTCCTGAGTATTCCTCCCATGGGCTCGTTAAACTATTTACATGGTTGGATCTATTGAGTTTTCATTCTTTCTTGGACTCATTAAAACAACAAGAAGGGTATTCTTTTATCTAAAAAGAATAAGGGATGGGAAAGACGTATCGTTTCTTCATTGTCAAAGGCAGTTCAGTCAAGTTCTATCCTTGAACACAGCACCTACTTTAGTCTATCTTGTCGATTGGGTTTCGTTTTTTACCTCAAGGTGAACCTTTCCTCCGAGTTATTTACTCCCCCGGTTGGTTATTCTTCCAACCATATGGAGGGTCTGCTAATGTCTCTTACATTTCAGACTTATTATTTACCCCATTATGTCAGAAACTGCCTAAGTCACTTTGTGTCGTGCTCAATGTTCAAGGATATACCCTGTGTCGTCCATTCTGAAATTTACCTTGACCTCATGTGTCGGCCTTCCTAGTGTCAGTCTTGTTACATATTATTCCATATCGGCTCTTACCAGTTGAGTGTTCCTCTAGTTGGATGATGGAGGATGCCTTAAGGCCTCCCTTCCGACGGACTTCTTCCCATCGACATCAACTCATTTTACTCTGGGATTGAAGTTTAGAGTTTTGGTTAGTACCTTGGAGATTACAGTCACCAATGGCAATTTTCCTCGCTGTTGAATGATGAGAATACATCAATGTCCCTTCTTCGACAGGATTGACAAGTGTTCGACTCCAAGTCCATTTATTCACATTTGGCGAATCGTACTTGGTACCTTGGACCCCATCATCATTATCGGTGGAAGTCCTCGCGTTTGTTAACGGTATACATCAATGACCGGTAATCAAACGATAACCCCCATGTTCGACTGTCAGCTCATCTATTCACATGGTTAAGGTTTGTACCTAGAGTTATTTTGGATGAAGACCTTGGGTTTGTTGGATGACATTACCTAATTATGTTATCACCCAAGTTGCGCAAGACTGAGCCTCACTTATATTTGGCTCTCCATGAGACATAGATCCAGTTTGTTGTTATGGCTATGATCTCTCAGTTTGACATGGATCCACGCTTGTATTCCAAGTGGCCATGCTTTATATACATCTCCTTGTTATGTATCAGAGATCATGTTGTATCACACTCACATCTATATGATGTCAAAAATGTAATTCCTAGCTGACCTTGATCTTTGTTGTAGGTGTTCTTGTGACTTGTTTTTTGCGGTTCTTTGCTCTTCCTATGGCTTTGGATTATAATGCATTTCGGCCATCGTTTCCCTCTGACCTCACACATTAGGGGGCATCTGTTATAGTTCAAACTTGCACCTCTCCGTCCGTGATCACCTTGAGCTGTTGATCACACAAAAGGACAACTTGGATGGAGGAGCATGTTGACCTTAGATTATACTTTGAACTTACTCCATTTCCTAATTTGACTGGAAAAACCCTAAATATATCATTTTGAGATATGAGCGCTACTCCACTCAAAGAGACTAGAGCCCATACGCTACTCCAGTGTATAATAGTAGCGCCCATATCCTTATATACGCTACTCCTTCTCAGCATAGTAGCGCTCAACATTTTAAATTCGATGAGCGCTAGTTGATAAGCACTAAAGTAGCGCCCTATACGCTACTTCACTGAACAAGAGTCGCGTACATCTTAAAAGATGATTAAAAAATAAATTATTTTCTCGGGGAGGATTAGTTGCTGGTAGTTTCCCAACTTCCCCAACTTCCTCCATAACTATACATCGACCTGAACTACTTCTTTAATCCTATAAATACAAAGAAGATTAAAGAGAAAGGTTAGATAGTGAGATTGATTAATGGAGAAACTTTGAGATCTAAAGAAGAAGCTTGCATTGGAGGAGTTGATGCTGAAGATATCCAAGCCAGAGAAGAGCCAAAGCCCAGAATCAAGTTGCAGGAGCCTGCTACATGATCAGGTATACTTGTACATCAATTTACTTTTGACAATAAAGATTGAAGTGTCTTTCTTGTTCCAACTTAAATGTGTATTGAAATAACATCTTAATTTGGATCCGTTTTGGTCAATATAGAATGTTAAACATTGTTTTTGTTTCTTTCAAGCTTTATATATTGCCCAAAGTGCTTTGAGAAAGGTATTGTTATTGCAGGTTTACTGAAAGGAAGGTGGATTTGGAGGTTGAACACAAGATCAAGTAAAGGCTAGGATCAAACTTCAATTGAAAGGTGTGTTCCCAAGATCCATAACTTATTTCTTTTCATAAATATTTTTGTAATATCATCAATACACTTACCTGTCACCCCAACCAAGTTGATAGCATTAGTTTCCTTGCTATAGGGTAGATTTTCCCACCAACAAATGTGGTGATGAAGAAGTAAAGTTCAATAATTAGCATGCTAAAATCTGTCAATAGGAACAGCAAAAATCATATGGACTTAGGTCAGGGATAAAAAAGGTAGCACCTATAAAAAGGAAAGTCAAGTTTTCTCCAATCAGAGAATTATTACCTTCTAAAGAACAACAAAATGATAATAGCATTGTTAAAACAACAGAGGTAGGTAATATCCCTGGTTTTGACTTAGAGCATGAAATCAATAAACTCAAAGTTCCCATTCCCTTGACTGAATTAATAAAAAGCATATCTTACAGAGAACCTGCCATGAAAGCCTTGAATGCATTAGCTATTCATCCTTCATCAGATATAATAAATTTGTAGGAGAAAGATCCTACCATTATCACAGGTTCAAAATCCACTGACCATCCAAACATGAAATGCTGCCATCCTCCACCATTTTATATCACACTGACCATCTGTTGCCGCCTGGTTCCACACCTGGGAAAACGCAGCAGAAGTCTTCAAGCTGCTGGTGTGGCCTTGGGGGCAAGTCAGAGTCAAGTGTTGTCACTTGGGACTCGACTCCTCCGTCTAGGCTTTCCTAGCGAAGCCAAGGGGGGTAGACCCTAAAAAATAAAAGAAACTAAAGCCTCTAATCTAGGAGTTAGAAAAAATACTTTTGCAACCAAGACAGACAACATATACCTTTTTCAAATAAAAACATCATTTATCATTTACTCCCATTAAAATATAATC
The DNA here is from genome assembly GCA_027924585.1 of Larix kaempferi. NCBI lineage: Eukaryota > Viridiplantae > Streptophyta > Pinopsida > Pinales > Pinaceae > Larix > Larix kaempferi. The sequence goes on from BSBM01000406.1 coordinate 5,450,675, forward strand.
ATCATTCACTTGCATACTAGTCAATAATAAAATGAAATTTGCATCAGGACCAGTGCCTTGCTATGGAGTCAAATAACAAATGCATAAACAGAAAAGTAAATGTTGTGGAGTGTTCTTGGTTTATTTTAAAAATTAATGTGATGGTGATCTTTTTTATTAAGGCATGTGGGTTCCCGATATACGCAAGGTACGGGGGAACATGTCCGGAAATTTGAAGCGTGGCTTCCCTCTAAGGCTTTAGGTTGGATCGGAGTCTCGAGGAGGTGTTCAGATGCTATACCAACGAGGGCAAGCCTAACGGTTTCCAAGAGGTCGCTATCCAGTTTTATCCCAAGCCTTCTGGGAAATTTGCCCACGACAACAAATTGCGTGTTGTGCCGGATTTTCACAAAAAGGGTTTTTTTATTGGGGTGGTGTTAAGTCCTATTACTAGTCATCAACTCCTTTCTGGTGTGTACCAACTGGATCAGACTAAGCTGCAAGTTGGCCACAGAGCATACGGGAGAAGACCTTGGTATATTTTTATAAAAATTTTAAGAACCCAAATTTTATCTTTTTATAACCCCAAGAGTCTCTTTTCAGGCATGCATTTCGGGCAAGCCCTCATACAAAACCCTACTTCGGGAAAGCAAGGGGGGCGTTATGAATTTGTAAAAAAATGTGAAAAGCTAGGTTGTGAGTGAACTTGTGGCCCGCTAGTGAAACGGACCAACAAGGTTTATTTTAATCCTAATTGATTTTATTTAATGCCGAAAACAAGAAATAAAACTACTCTAACAATCACGCCATGAAAATGAGACGACACAGGCCACCCCTGGGGGGATGGGGTATGGGCGCTGGCTAGCCCACTTGATCTCGTTTAAAAAGTGTACAATGATAAAGAGAAGTGCCCCAAGTCTACTTAATGTGACTTGGTGGCTTACAAAATTATAGAAAAATATGCCCGGTTTTGTCAAATATGGAAATATGTGTTCCGGATCGCCTGGATGCTCGAAATTTTGCCAGCACTTCCTCCTACCTGCTCATCTTCTGCTGCAAACCAGCAAGCAATAATTAGAACAAGATGCCCAAAAACACTTTAAGAGTGTCTTTGGAACACCTCCTAAAAAATCCAAAATTTTCTAAATTTAAAAACTAAGTAAAAAATGACAAAAATAACCAAGTAAAACAAGCTATGGAGCTTGTCTACTTGGGATCTTTGCTAGCCTTTTAATGGCTGCAAATTATCAGCTCTATGGCAGCCAGATAACACTTTGCAATCAGATCTAATACTTCTTTAGAAAAAATTTGAAAAATTTCGACAACTTTAAACTAGTTTTTTGTAAAGAAAGTACTAGTAAATCAGGAAATTTGAATTTTTTATAAATGAGAGAGAGAGAGATGGAACAAATCCTTGTTGAAAATCGAAGCTTTGAAGATGGTTCAGTGATGCTTGAAGGGACTATATCTGCAAATAATAATTAGTAAAAAGCGGAAACAAACAAGATCCTGCTTCTTGCCAACTCAAGAAGACACCTGCACATCACAGATCTTACCAAACAAAGATTAAATGTAGATATATATACTCATAAGAAACTAAGCTGCTACAAATAAACAAATTTGACAACAACTTATCTCATAGATGAGCAAACCACACCCTTGAAAAATAAGACTTATGCACAAGTCATCTTGGAAAAGAGATCAAGATACTTCATCCACATGTAACCAAGACACCACAAGATGACCTCCAAAGTCTTCTTTTATTTCAAAATGACAAAAATATTACAATCATAAGTTGGCTGCTCCAAATCTCACTAGTGAACAATGGAGAGAACTCTCCAATTTATAGAGGAAACAATGAGGAGGGAGGGCGCACTTAGTGAGGGAAAGAGAGGTGGAGTGGTGGCACAAATGGTGGAGGGGATAGGGCTGCCCACTCCACCTATTTAGCTGCCCCATATGCAGCACCAAAGGTGCCCATGTAGCAGCATAAAGTATGCTGCCCATTCCCCAACATGTGGGCTGCCAATATAGCAAGTGCGCCCCCTCATCTAGTGAAGTGCGCCCCTCTCCTTAGCCACGAGTTTCTCCTTGTTTGGGGCTGCCCAAACGGCACAAAATCAGCCCATAGCACTCCTATAACTATGCTGGTCGAAATCAGACCCCAAAATCTCTCCAAAAATTAAATATTTTTTTAAGTCATTTTTCACTTTTTTGATTTTTTTATGACTTTTTGGGGATTTTTTGATTTTTTTGATTTTGACCAAGGTAGAAGCACCCAAACATTAGGAAAAGTGGGTTTAGGGGTTTAGGGGGTGCTCTGAGTTAGAAAACGAGCACCCCTGAGGCAAAAAAGACCTCCCTATGCCACTTCTAGGCCAATTACAAATTTTTTAATTGAACCATTAAAAAATGGCCCAATTTACGGAAAAAATAAAACTTGCCGAAAATTAAAAACAACTTAGGGGGACTTAGCACATGTCCATATGACTCAAAATTAACGCCTAGCATGTTCATATACATTGACCCATAGACTTTAACAATCCCCTAAGGCCCGTCAGCCTCCCCAGGCATTCCAGCTTTGGAGGAGCAGGAGAAAAACCCATTAATTATGTTATGCACTAATGCAAGACATAATAGATAGGTGAAAAAACTCCTTGGAATACCTGACTTAGCCAAAAAGTCCTAGGGAACCAAGTCTTTTACAAAACACCATGCTAGTACGTTTTGTTACAAACCCCGCAGGGCCATGGACATGTGGAAAATTTTAAAAAACGGAGGCCTTTAAAAGGCCAGCTGGATATCAAATCACCAAAAATGAACATGTATCATGTTCCACTCTGCCCGCTCGCTTGATAATCCAACCAAGTACAACTTAGTTGGCAACACCATCCATGATCAAATGTTGCATAACTGCCTTTTGGATTCAGGTGCTTCGCACAACCTAATGCCCAAGGAGGTTATGGAGGCCTTAGGGTTATCTGTGAAAAAACCATGTCATGACCTATATGCTTTTGATTCCCGAGCTGTAAAAGGTTTAGGAGTCATAAAATATCTTGTAGTCAACCTTGCCCAGCTGCCTATGAAAAGTGTTCTCATGGATGTAGTAGTAGCTGATGTTTCTCCCAAGTTTGGCATGCTTTTGTCAAGATCATGGGCTAAAAAGATAGGTGGTACCTTACAAATGGATTTATCATACGCTTCAATCCCTATATTCAGAGGTGAATATAGAAGATTATACAGAGAAGTGCAATTGTAGTTTTTAGTAAGTCATGATAAAAATCCGACAAATCACCCTATTTATACAATACAAGAGGATATGGGTTCTTGCATGCTACAGGTAAGTGAAGATGATACAGGTATGTTGCAGATTAAAAAAGATAATACAGTTCAATGTGATGCACAAGAACAAGATAGTGTTTGGAAAATGTACTTTGATGGATCATCAAGTAAAGAGGGAGCAGGGGCTGGTGTGTTGTTGATTTCTCATGGTGGTGAAATGCTCTCATTAATGTACAAACTGGAATTCCAAACCACAAACAATACTGCTGAATACGAGGCATTGATATTGGGATTAAGAGTTGTAAAAGATATGAACATTCAAAAACTTGTAGTATTTGGCGACTCCGAATTGGTTATTCAGCAAGTCAGGAATGTTTATCAGGTAAAGCAGTCGTTGCTAAAAGTGTATAGAAATGAAGTATGGGATATGATAGACAATTATTTTTCTGCTTTCAATATTACTTATATTCCAAGGGACTCGAACCAGACTGCAGATTCATTGGCATTAGCAGCAACCCATTTTAGGATCCCAAAATTGACCCATCTGAAATATCCTATTGATGTGAGGTACATACCAGCAGTTACGGATAATATTAAACATTGGAGGGTTTTTCAGGATGATCAGGAGATAAAAGAGTTCTTGCAATTAACTGAAGAATTTGCAGATGATCAAGTTGATTTAGATGAAGAAAGCCAGTCACCTCAGTTTTCCACCTATATAGAATAGTCAATTGCTAATCACAAAATTCTGGATTTAAAAACTAATTTCATCCCAAAGGGACTTGTTCCATTGGAGAGACTATTTTCAAAAAAAGACACATTGCTGAAAAATAATCTTCAGACTATTAAAGAGAATGTAATAAGCTGTAACATTGGTTCTATAGCAGAACCCATAATGGTGAAGATTTCAAAGAAATTATCAGAGAAGGATAGAAGCAAATATATTGCCTTGTTGAAGGTTTTCATAGACATATTTGCATGGTCATATGATGATCTAAAAACATATGATACCGATGTTATCCAACATAAAATCCCCCTAAAGCCAAATACTAAGCCTTTCAAACAGAAACTCAGAAGGCTTAACCCAGCACTGTTGCCAATCATTGAGAAAGAAGTAAAAAAATTATTGGATGCCAAAATCATAGTTCCCCTCAGGTATTCATCTTGGGTAGCCAATCTTGTGCCAGTACGCAAGAAAAATGGAGAAATAAGGTTGTGCGTGGAATTTCGAAATATAAACAGGTCATGCCTCAAAGACAACTATTCATTTCCCAAAATAGATCAGATTTTGCCGAGAGTGGTAGGTGCAAAAATGATATCGATGATTGATGGTTTCTCTGGTTATAACCAGATTGCATTCCATCCGGAAGATAGAGAAAAGACAGCTTTCACAACCCCTTGGGGTACGTTCATGTATGATAAAATGCCTTTTGGGCTAATGAATGCTGGTGCTACGTTTCAAAGGGGAATGGATATAGCATTTGTGGGAGAAAATGAGAAATTTTTAGTCATTTATCAAGATGACATCACAGTTTTTTCTGGATCTAATGATGAGCATCTAAAACATCTAAAATAGAACTTTCTTAAATGCAGAAAATTTGGACTGTCATTGGACCCAAAAAAATCTCACTTTGCCATGACTGAAGGCAAATTATTGGGTCATATAGTTTCAACAGATGGAATTAATATAGACCCAGATAGAGTGAAGGCCATTTTGAAGATTGTTATTCCCATAAATAAGAAGGAAATCCAGTCTTTCATAGGAAAAAACAACTTTTTGAGATGGTTTATTCCTAATTTTGCAGAAATTATCAAGTACATAACATATATGCTTAAGAAGGATAGGGAGATAAAATGGACTGAACGGGCCAAACAATCATTTGAAAATATAAAAAAAGCACTGATAGAACCACCAGTGTTGGCAGCCCCTGATTACACCAAAGATTTTGCAATATTTTCATTTGCATCAGGAAAAACAATTGCTGTTGTGTTGTTGCAAAAACATTATGAGGGACTAGAGCAGCCCATATCCTTATTTAGTAAAACATTAAGGAATTCAGAGTTGAAATATACTAGTATGGAGAAACAGGCCTATGCTTTGGTAAAGGCACTTAAAGTTTTTAGAATATATGTACTCCATTCTAAAGTTTTAGCCTATGTGCCTAATTCTTCTGTTAAGGAAATCCTAGTACAGCCGGACAGTGAAGGAAAAAGGGGTAGATGGATTGCAAAAGTGATGGAATATGATGTGGAGATCAAGCCCACTAAATTGGTGAAAGGGCAGGGCCTAGCAAAGCTTCTCTCAGAATCAAATTGTCAAATACTGGATTTGCATATGATGGCAGAAGGTGCAAAAGAGGTCAAAGAACAAGTCTACAGTAGCAGGTATGATGACAGCCCTTGGTATGCTGAAATTGTATATTTCCTGTTACATTTATAGTGTCCCCAGGAGTTAAGTAAAAATGAATGCCGATCAATAAAATTGAAAGCTCTCAAATATGTGTTGATTGATCAAGTATTGTACTGGAAGGATCCTAGAGGGATACTTCTGAGATGTTTGGATAAATCAGAAGCAAATAATGTCATTGAGGAGATGCATGCTGGTGTGTGTGGTGAACACAAATACTGGAAGGCCACAACCTTCAAAATATTGAGAGCTGGGTATTACTGGCCCACTCTCTTCTCAGATGTGTACCAATGAATTAGAGCTTGTGAAAAATGCCAAAAATTTGCAGGTAAACATCAGTTATAGTCATTGGCCTTGAAACCTATTTCAGTAGATGCTCCTTTCCAACAGTGGGGTATGTATTTTATAGGTGAAATTCATCCTCCGTCTAGTGGCCAACATAGGTGGATCTTAACGACAACGGATTTTTTCACCAAATGGGTAGAAGCCATTCCTACCAGAAGAGCCACAGACCAAATTATCATTAATTTCCTGCAAGAAAATATTCTCAGTAGATTTGGGTGCCCTAGAAAAATCCTTACTGATAATGCCCCTGCATTCAAATCCAAAAAGATGATAAAATTTGCTGAAGACCATAACATTTCCTTGAGACAATCTACACCCTATTATCCCCAGGGAAATGGACTAGCAGAGTCCAGCAATAAAAGCATTATAAACACTATCAAGAAAATGTTATCAAAGAATAAGAAAAATTGGGATACTAAATTAAAATTTGCATTATGGGCAAACAGAGTTACTTTAAAGAAATCCATCGGAACCACTCCATTTCAAATAGTATATGGAACTGAAGCAGTATTCCCAATTCAATTGATGGCTCCAGTAAATAAGTTTGTGCAGGAGGCTGAAGAAGAACCAGAAATAAAGAAAAGGAGAACATTTCAGATAATTCAGTTACAGCAAGAAAGGGAAGCCCTTATGGACAAAGCTGAAATATATAAAAGCAGGATTGAAGAAAATTTTGATAAGAAGGTGAAGAAAAATATTTTCTCAGCAGGTGACAAAGTGTTAAGATGGGATGCCCGAAATGAAGATAAAGGTAAGCATGGTAAGTTTGATGCACTGTGGTTGGGACCATTCATAGTGGTAAAAAACTTGGGAAACAACACATTTGTGTTGCAGACTTTGGGTGGTAATGAGATTCTAGGTCCAGTCAATGGATGATTTTTGAAATTATTCCATACATGCTAAAATGACAGGTATATTGTACATAGTCAGTGTAAATATCATTTCAAGCAGTTATATGTAGACTCCATCCCAATAAGACAAGTTTCAGAAGGCATGGGTCATAATGTTCTTACGATCTTACAGAGAAGACCTTATCCCCAGACGGAGCTAGATGTTATCTCTAGGATTGTTCCTAAGATTTACTTAGCCTTTATTTATTCTCTGTATTTCTTTTCTATCAGTCTAGCCTATGCTTTTCCCCATTCCTTAAACTTTTTTGCCATTAGTTATCTTTCCATAATTAAATTAGGATTTGGCTCTAGTTCATACTTTTTATTTCAAAATAAATTTCATTTTCTTGCATTAACAAACATTACAAATGCTTGTGAAGCTCTAAATATCATAATTTTGATTTAAAATGGTGAACTGACAGCTTCTGCTGTAATTTCAAATTTGAGAATACTGTCAGTTTCTGAAAAATGCTGTCAGTTTCGAATTTCAAATTATGATTTAATAGGGTTGTAAATGCTTGTAATTTTAATTCGTTGCAATCATGATTCGAAATGTTTGGGGGACCTATAAGTCATATATGCATCAATTTAACATATGGTCGATAGCATGACTACCTTCTCCACTCAACATTTGGAAATCAGGCCAGTACACCAGTCAGGGTCATGAGTAGGTCTGTCCAGCAGCGAAATTGGTGAATGCTATGGACAGAGAATGAAATATCGGGAATGTATCATGCAAATTAGGGTCTATTGAACACCGGTTCATGGTTAATCCAGCTAAATTTCCACGCAAGTGCAGAGAAGGGTTTCGAAACTGAAAAGAGGTTATCAGTATTGAGAGTTTAAGTATTGTAACAGGATCCCATGGATGAAATTTCCATGCAGAGCCCGAAGAAAAATCCTGGAGGACTCATATGCAGAACTGAGCCCAACAACATTGAATGGATTTCCCAATTTCCTCGGACAACAAGGTTAATGAAAAATGTTGGATGGTTTATATTTTGTGAAAGGTTACAGGGTTATAACCTTCAGGAAACAAAGGCATTTATAAAAAATTACAAAGAAGGAGTGGTCGATTTCAAGGATTTCAAAATTGTGGTAAATGAACAGGTTGTTGCAGAAGTCACAGGTGTCATTGCTAAAGGCGAACAATGGTTCAAACAGCAAGACTTTGAAGGAAATTATGGTGAGTTCATGTTACCAGGGTTTGAAAGTTTAAACTGGAGCAGTGGCGTGCACATAAGCAAAATAAAACCTAATTGGCAAATTCCACTCGAGGTAATCCAAAATTACATTACCTGTGATGGTCGGTTTGATAAGGTTTTGAGATGCCATGTTAGGTTATTAATGCATTTACAGGGAAGAAAGAAGTTAAATCTTCCATATAACTTGTGGAGGAGTCTGCAAAAAATGGTTTTATCAATTCAAAAATGGCCAAAGCACACCGACCGTTCTATCTTTCACCAAGGGCTTATCAAATTGTTGATTTTACATCATTTGAAGCAAATAGGCAAAGATTGGGACCAGTTTATTCGTGAACAAGGGTTTGAGACTAAAGAGAAGAAGAAATCCACTAAGAAGAAGAGTAAAGAAAGCAGATCATCAGATGGGCAAGCACAGTTTGAAAATTCTGGAAAAAAGCAAGATATTGTTCAAACCCTGCTGAACATTGATGAAGATAGACCAATAAACAGCGCAAGTGCAGAAAATATGGACTTGGGGCCGAGGACCAGCGCCAGAGCTAAAGTGGCCGCAAAGATTAGATTGTTAAAACAACCTGTAGGAGAACATCAAATTGTCCCGGTGAATGAGTCTGACGATGAGATGAATATACAGGAGAAAGATACTCTTGTAACTGAAGGTGAGGGTTCCATTGATATACAGATACATGTAGGGAAAATACCTGAAATATTTGTGGAAAATAAACAAAGGCATATAAAAAACCAAGCTTCAAGCTCTGGCATACAGAAGGATAATATTGTAATGGATGCAGAGGAAATTAAAACAGTCCCGGAATTGGGTTTGGTAAGGAAATCCTTGCAATCCTATAAAGAGCAGTGTTGTTATTTGCACAGTATTAATGAAAGTTTGATGATATCGAACAAAAGACTGCGAGAGGACCTGGAGCAGAGGGATATTGATTATGAAAAGATAGCAGTGATTGCCAAGGACACTTTGCAGAAAAAGAAAGCTATGAACGAGGAATGCAAGCAGATGAAGGCCCAACTAGACCAATTGAAGGGGCGAGAGTGCAATGTAGATACAGAATTTTCTAGGTTACAACGAAGATCACAAGTTTTAAATGAAATGGCTGATTTAGCTAAGTCATCAAGAAGTCTTTAGTCTGTCTTCTACAATTAAGAGATAAGATGTCTTAGGTGGCAAGTTGTTATGATTAGGTTTGCTTATTGTAACAATTCGATAGACTTAGAATTTATTCTAAAACTCTATTTTATTTATGGAGCGATCAGATCCAATGTAATAGGATCTAGTAACTATTTTCTATTTTGAACAAATTTTGTATAAATAGGACATAGACAGAGGTAATAAAGGTTGGAACTGGAGGAACATGATAGAAGTTTGATTTTAAGGAGCTGTTTCATGCAGATCTATATGTATTTCTTATGTTAATTTTTGCAGAAGATGACTGTTATGAATTAAAAATATGATCTTTGAGCCATTTCTTTTTCAATTTATGAAGTGTATGCTTTTGGTATTCTGTCCATATGTGGTCTAAATTCCATGTTATGATTCTTCCAAACAGTATATAACTATGCCCCCATCATGAAATATATTTGAGCTCTTATATTCATAGCCTTAACATCACATTCTTTCTTCTGCTTATATTCATATATTGAGGTGTTATACTATACCTGTCTTTTATTTCCTTTTAAATATTTTACATAGCTTTGTTTTCTGCTTCCACCAAACAAAACTGAAACAATCATTGTGTAGATTCCTTATTCCTACAACTAAGATTTCCTTAAGCTTGATCCCCTATAGTCTAGGATCAACTTTAGGGATAACACAACCCAATAGACAAACATGCTAAACATACAAAAGGAAAAGGAAGCCTAAGCATGAGGAACCTAGGGCTGATTATGATCGGTATTAGCAGGAGATTGACACAAAATGTACATAGGAGAAGTTGTCACATCTTCCAACGGGGATTGAATCAAGAACCGAATGCCTTTCTGAGTATGCTCCATCTTTTGAAGAAGTTTCCCAAGCAAGATTTTGATAATCCAATAAGGCTCAAGGCCTCAAGGAGTAGTCTTTGGTTGGTTATCTTCTATATTCCCTTGAACCTTTGTTATGACTAGTGCTTCTCCTTGGTCAATCATATATTAGATGTTCCATGGAGTGCTTTCATTGTACTAGTGTTCCATCTAGGGTTTCCTCACACCACCATCACGCCTCCTTTTGGCATGTCCTTTAACCATAATGCTAATATGTAATATCCCAACTGATATTTGTTGTCTTTTTATAGATTTTTTTATGTAGTTGTTGTTTGCTTGAGGTCTTGTTACCTAATACTTAAAGAAAATATGAATGCATGTGTCATATTATGATTGCATGATAATGCATGCAAACTGCATGGGGTTGCATAAACCCTAAAATCCTAAGTAATCAAATATGCAATAAGATGAAACTAGAAATGATGCATGTACATACCAATGGATTTTGCTTGAGTTGTAGAACAGTATGAGGTAGACATGCAAGTCATACACTGAGAATAGACCAAGATATTAGATGTCATCTTCAAGATAATTCAGCCATGCAAAGATGGTGCCTACTTCAGTCTTCAGATTGAATAATAAGTCCTCTAGAGATATGAGATGGATCCAAGAAGTATGTATTAGGCTTATAGTGTACTTTTGGTCAATATGGAACTTTCATGCAAGCCATGGACTAGGTCTATCTCATAAAGCGTGTGCTCCCTCAAGGAAAGTGGCCTGTGCAAGGAAAATGGCCCGTGCAAGGAAAGGTTCCCTCTTGGTATGAAAATACGGATAACTTTCTCCAAAAGATGATGTAGAATCTTGTATCTAGTAACAAGGATAATAATGGCCCTCTAGGAAGAATGGAAGAGACATGCAGACCAAATAGTAGTTGTAGGTCTAGATATGAATATCCCTTCATTTGTCCAATTCGCCCATGCAGAGAAGGTGAGTTCTTATTGATCCAACCTATGGAATTCAACCTGCAGAATGATGTACTGATGAATAACAATGATGGACTTGTATGATCCAACCCAGGAAGTGACTAGGGAAGATATTTTTCACTGCCGAAATACACTTGTTGGCTAAGGGATGCGCCCTCAACCCTAACTCGGCTCGCAGAGCTCTCAACTCTAATTTCACTGATCAATAATAAACTTAGCATGCATAGGAACTCGATTTTTCCTTCTTTTATCACTTTGACATTGCATGCCATGATTTTCTTTTCCTTTCTATTTTGCAGTTGAGATTGCATGCACTGATTCCTATATGCATGCATGTAATGCATGTAAGTTTATCCTTGTTCATGTGGCCCTATTTTATCTATTGATGACCTAATAACACTGATTAGGATCTTCTTTTATCCCAAATGGTATCATTCCTCAGTCAATTCCCTGATTTCCAATACCGACTCAAACCTATGGGAATTAGATAGGTTAGCGGGATGGTCCCTAGTGCTTAAGCAGAAGAGGAAATTACATCCTCCCCTCTCGAAATTGATTGTCCTCAAGCAACTGTAAGGCTGGGTGCTGCAGTACATGTTCCCCTTCCCATGTGGCCTCTTCTATTAGTAATTCTTTCCATTGAACCAAGTATTCTCCTATGATCCAAATCCTCAATTTTCTTTCTCGAACTTGCAAGATTCGTTCTGGAACCAAAATCAGTTGCCCCTTGTCATCAAGGGGGGTAGATTTGATGAAGTAATAATCTATTGTCCCAATGCTTTCTTGAGGTTAGACACATGGAACACATTATGAATTTTACTTTCTTTTGGTAAATAAATCTCATATGCTACCTCTCCAACTTTTTGGACTATCTTATAAGGACCATAAAATCAAGGCTTTAATTTATTTGCCCCTTTATTCTTAAGGGATGATTGTCTGTAAGGATGTATCCATAAGTATACCAAATCCCCTACCTCGAAACTACGCTTGATCTTATGCCTATCTACATATATATTTTGTTTGTTATGGGTGGTCTGTAGATTTTCTTTAAGTGCCTTGAGAATATCCTAACTCTCGTGGATCCACTCCTTGGCTTTAGGATCCATGTTGTCACCAAACACTAAGTCTGGAAAAGATAAGGCATCATAACCATATAATGCTTTAAAAGGAGTCGTTCCGATGGACATATGGTATGTAGTATTGTAGCAATATTCTCTTAATTATAGCCATTTAATCCATGTCCTCTACTTCCCTATTACATAGTTCTTCAAGTATCCCTCAATCCACTTGTTGACTATCTATGTATGTTTGTCACTCTGAGGATGATAATTGGTGCTCATAGCCAATTCTGTCCCAATCAACCTAAAAATCTCCTTCCAAAATGCTCCTATGAACTTATTATCCTTATCACTAACAATAGTCTTAGGCAACCCTTGCAACCTGAATACCTCCTTGAAAAACAACTATGCTACCTGTGTTGCGGAATCGTCAGATGGAATGGCAAAGAAGTGAGCGAATTTAGTTAGCCTGTCAACAACCATGTATAAACAATTTCTACCTTGCAACTTGGGGAATCCTGTAATAAATTCCATTGAAATACTTTCCCATTTTTGCTCTGGAATGGGTAATGGCTGAAGTAGACCTATTGAATGAGTATGATCTATCTTATTCGGCTAGCACATATTGCATTCCCTCACATGTTGCATAACATCATTTTTTAGGCCCTTCCATGAGAACCTCTCCCTAATCTGTCTCTGGTCTTAAGGAACCCCTGATGTCTTGCTAATGGTGAATCATGAGAAGCTTGTAGGATATTTTTCTTAAGTGCGCACTCGGGAACCAAGTATATTATGTTCTTATAGTAGATAAGGTCATTTGTCACCCTGTATCTGTCATCCTGTATCTATCCGTCTAGCAACTCAGAAGGAAACTTATTTTTGGAGTATTTGACCAAAAGATGAGATCTCCAATCCATGGAAATGGTCACAAGGGATCTAGAAAGGGCATCTGATACCACATTATTTTTCTCTTTTATATACTCTATCTCAAAATTATAAGCTTGGATCGTACTCACCCATTTTTGTTGTGTCTCATTCAACTCTTTCTGATACAAGAAGTACTTTAGGCTATTATGATCTGTCTTGATTTTAAATCTACCACCCACTAAGTATTGTCGGAATTTGGTGAAGGGATGGAGGATTTCTAACATTTCTTTATCGTATATTGAATAGTGGCACTCATAGTCCTTTAATTTCCTACTCTCGAATGCAATAGGGTGATTATTCTGCATTAACACTACTCCAATACCCTCTCCTGAAGCATCACATTCTAATATGAATGGTTGGGTAAAACATGGTAAGGCTAGTAGAGGGCATGAACTCATTACCTTCTTCATTTTCTCAAATGTATGTTGTGCAGCCTCTGACCAACTGAATGCCCCCTTCTTCATAAGATCTACAAGGGGTTCATTCATCTGTGAAAACCCATTGACATATCTCCTATAGTAAGTGCAAAGGCCCAAGAAACCTTTCAATTTGGTCACATTTCTAGGTGTAGGCCACAATAGTATGGATTTAATATTCTTTTAGTGCACATGTACCCCATTTCCCCCTATCGCATGCCCCAAGTATAACGTCTCCCGCATACCAAACTCACATTTGGACATCTTTGCATATAATGACTGTTCTTTCAGAATTCCCAGTACTTCATCTAGGTGCTTTAAGTGTTATTCCCATGTTTTGTTGTATATTAATATGTCATCATAGAATACCGGAAGAAAATTACGCAGCTGAGCCTTGCAGGTGTGATTCATGCATGACTGGAAGGTGGATAGTGCATTAGTGAGCCCAAATGACATCACCAAAAACTCATAGTGTCTATAGTGGCAACAGAAGGAGGTCTTTGGAACATCATGTTACCTCACCCTTATTTGATGGTATCCTGAACGAAGGTTAATTTTAAAAGTAGTATTTTGCCCTATCTAACTCATCCATAAATTCATCTATTCTTGGAATTGGAATCCTGTAAATATTGGGTACGAGTGATGGAATCATGCAATGTGGTGGGTCTATAAGCCTTAACCCATCCACATAAGGGTTCAGTGAGGGCCTCAGTAAACAACATAATTAACCTGCTCTATGAAATGTCTGTCACCATCACGTCTACTCTATGGAAATATGATATGAAAGCTTCGGGACTAATTGTCTTCTTGAGCTGAGCTATCTCTCTAAAGTGAACCTCGGGGTCATTTCCATCAAAATACTCGATGAGACTATGTGTGAAGTCAGTATAAGAGGTGATAGTATTGTGACCCACCGTCACCAACCCGTGGTACCACCACTCATGGGATTCCTCATACAAATGCAAGGTAGCCAACTTTATTGCATCTTCCTCCATCACAGGGTTGAGTTGGAAGTAAGTATCCAACTTTTGTACCCAAATCTGCGTTGGGCACTCGAGGTCCCATCAAAAGTAGGAATAGTCAACTTCTCTATTGTGTGTAGTAATTCATAGTTTTAGTTGAAGGCCCAGTTGTATCCTCTTGGCTTGTTATTAATTTTTAAATGACATAAGTCTGTAAAGGACATGGCCGACTGTAACTCATCTCCAAGTGCTCTGTACTCCGGTAGATATTCCCCCATTGGATCATACTTCTCTTCACTACTTCTCCTCCTTTTATCCCCTCCTTCACCCAATTTCTTAATTTCTTATTTAATTTCTTTCTTTATGCAAAATTTGTTTTCCATTACTTCTTTTTCATGTTTCTTTTGATTCTTTACCTTATATTATATTACATTATATTTACCTTATATTAAATATTGCCTATATTCGTATATGAGGGTTGTTACATACTCCCCCCCTTCAAGAAACTTCGTCCCGAATTTATAATATTCAAGCAATAAATACAATACTTATTCAATCAATCAATCAAGTAAATACTAGAATATATAGGTAGCTAGTACTATTGTGAAGTTAAGAGATTTATATGTGTGGCCACCACATAGAAGTCTCCAAACCACACTAATACAATCAAACGCCCTAAGTTACGACATGCTCTTAAGTAATTCCCTATGAGTCTAGTATGCAACCATATGAACAATCATGCATCATACATACATAAGCATTAGATAATTAATTAATAATTAATGACTGTGTGTTTGTTTACTTCCTCTTTCCTTACTCACCCTCTCCCTGAGAATCATACCATCTGATCAACCTCCCTACACCTCCCCTCCAACTTCGAATGGTCCCACTCGCTATGGCATGGGCCCTCTACTATAACCTATCTGCGGATCATATAGTAGGCATCCGAAGTTCCCCGGGAAGTTACCACGGCATTGCCACCTTCCTAACGTCTGGTAATAATACGGCCTCATCGGATTCTAACCGGAATCAGGACCTCATCAGTACTAGCCGGCATCTGGTTCTCCGTACCCCAATCCTGATATCAGGATCATTATACCCCAGGCATCTCGGAAGGCTAGCCTAAACATCCTCCACAGCACCCTCAAGGCACTAGCCCCAGGCATCATAATTCCTTCTACATAAACCTCCCTCCCAGTGAGTATGTCTCCAATCGTGGACTCTGGTCACATCAGAAGTTCTCCGGGAAGTATATGTGGCATTGCCACCTTCCCAACTTCTGGTACAAACGTCAAGCGCTGCTGGCATAGAGCTAATTGTTGGGCTTGTCCCCCAGGCCATAATATTTCTATAGTAGCCATTCTCATTCGTGGTTATGGGCTCCCACGAAATCATAGAATACTTAGCCTCATCAAGCTATTTGAGTGGATCACCTGGAACAACTGGCACTTTCCTTAATGAATAATCATTAGTAACCATTTCTCAATATAATAATATCATGGATCAACCTTGAATCATGTGCTAACAAGAATGTCTAGCCACCAATTCATATTGCAATACATTGCATCATAAGCCATTGTCACGATAAGTCATGCCAATTTTAACATCTAATGCATTTAGGTGCTCTGTGCTACCATTATAACATAACTGGTCATGGTACTTTCATAATTTCACTAAGCATCTCATTAATATGCCATGATAAGCTACCATATTTCAACATTAGTACTATCAAAATGGAGTAACAACTCACATAATCCATCATCATATCAAATATGCATTCTACGGGGAGAAATAAGGGTTAGCATGAAACGATATCATGTCATACCAAATATCTGATATAATCTCTTATTCTTCACTAACACATAACATAGTTGTAAAATACCAACATTAACCACAACATGCTTTCATACCCTTTATGTGCCAAATGTCATTTATCTCTAGATGCAATGATAAGCTATAATAGCATGTTATGTCTACACATCATGAAATAACATCAAGAAGTATCATATGCACAACCCATGGCTATAAATTTCTTGGTTAGAAATAACAACATCAAATTTCGCATGAATATTGCATGACCATGTATCACATCATGTAATAACACCATATCATGTACATAACCATAAATAAATCTATGAATTACCAATTGAGTATCAACAATCAACACATCATGTACCTCATGTCCTATACATCTGGAAACCATAATAAAATGAGCATCAACATGAAATATGCATCATGAAACTAAGTAGCGACATGAAAAACTGAGTATCATCATGAAATATGCAACATATTTCCTCTAACTTCAAAAACCATAAGAAACTATAAAATACTATCTCAGTATCAACACAAAATATGTATCCTATGTCTCCTAAGTCTAGATCTTGTTAGAATACTGACTCAATATCAACATGAACTAATAGAACCAATCCAAGTGTCACAAGCTCAAGTCTACTTAAAAGGGTAAGGAAACTCGTAACGCATAGTGTTTGCGTCCTCCCAAGTGGTTGAATCTAGACTATACTCATCCTATTGAAATTTAACTTAGTCAAGGATGTGATTGCATAGTTGTTGACTTGTGTTCTATATATGGGATGTTTGCTTAGGAAACTTCCACACTAATTTGGAACCGAATCTGAGGGTACTTTATTATCCTAGCCCATTATTCACATGGTGTTTGGAGGGCATCAACTTTTCCTCATAAACATAGCTTATTCCGAGCAATTCCCGAGTTGAGTGGATATCAATTACATGAAAAATGGTTCATTGTAGTAAACACTTATTTCTAGACTTTGATTTGTTAGAGAGGATCCCATACTAGTTCCTTCTAAGCAAGTATAAGCCGCCTGGAAAAATATTGTGACTATTTATTTAGTTTGTCACATATATTCTATAACATAGTTTACTTGTCTAGAGCGAGAAAATCATGTTGGGAGATATTTCAGAAATTAAATGAAATTGTTTGCTTGTGTTTATTCTAACATTGACTCCTTCCATTTTTCCACATCCATTGCTTGTGTTTATTCTAACACTGACTTCTTCCACTTTTCCACATCCATTGCTTATGTTTATTCTAACATTGACTCCTTCCACTTAAGTGTGTCTAAGGATTGTGGATCTCCTTTTTTTTCTTTATTTATTTTTTCTTGTTTTTACATTTAGACTAAGAGAAAGTGACTCAAGAAAGTGATTTAGCACAAAATATCCTTAATAATGAAGACAAAGGTAATGGAGTCATCAAACAAGTGGGCCATTCATAGGCATGACACATAAGTGGGTTGTAGTGCAATACCACTTAGTAGGCATATGTGAGCAGTAGAAAGTTAAATCCATCACTACATGTCCTATCTAATGACTTCTCTATCCTTTATCCTGATATTTTATACATTTCCTTTAAAAATCCATATCATCAATCATATAAGGAAATGATCTATCTTCCAAACTTATATCATCATATATTGCATTATGCCATATTCTATCTATCAATCAATGGAATATAATTTATTTTTTTTAGGTACCAATTTATTATAACATTTAATGACTTCTCTATCCTTTATCCTCATATTTTATACATTTCCTTTAAAAATCCATATCATCAATCATATAAGGAAATGATCTATCTTTCCAAACTTATATCATCATATGTTGCATTATGCCATATTCTATCTATCAATCAATGGAATATAATTTTTTTTTTAGATACCAATTTATTATAACATTTAATAATTCAGAATCCCACTCATCCTTGATTTCTCCATGTAGTGCCAATTTATTATAACATTTCCATACCCTCGAAAAAGGAAACCTTTCCACACCCTACGTAACATTTCCAGACCCTCGAAAAAGAAAACCTTTTCACTGTGCTCCAGGAGCCTTCCAACCCACAAAATACTTACATCTTTGGATCTTTGGCATTTTGGGGGAAAAGGTGAATTCTTCGAGTAGAGTGAATATGCAGATAAATATTGGGCAGGTTCAAAAGATGGTGGAAATTGACTACATGGCACACCTCGGTCTTGGATTTGGAGTAATTTCTTGGATTAGACCGACACAGTAATGTTGATAAGGATGCAACACACGAACTAGTATGGCTTAGTCAAATATTGGAGTACATTTATCTTCAACAAATTGATTCTTGAACCTACACCATTGACGTATAATAATCAAAGTGGGAAAGAACCCAGATTTTTTTTGTTTTAATAATCAGGGTAAGCACATATTATTTTATTGTCACTACATCAGAGTGCAAATCCAGAACAGGGATATTGAGTAGATTTACTGCCTGACAAAAGATCAAGAAGCAAACATTTAAAAGCACTTGGTAGTGAAAAATAAAAGAATTAAAAATAATAATAATAATAATAAAAAGTTGCTTATAATAGAGCTTTCTACCTTATGACAAAGCAAACACTTATTTATGGACAGCCAGGTGTTGGAACAGGACAAGAATTTGAACCACTAGACTGATGAGCAACATCGGAACTATAAGTATACAACCTTTTTTTTTTAAGCACTAGTCATTAAAACTAGACAGTATTACACTAAGATTAAAATAAACTTTATTTTAAACATGAATGCAATATTGCTTTTTAAGATTCAATCAATGCTCTAATAATCTAATAATATGAATTGGAGGCCCAAACGGGCTATCAAACAACATGTTTTATGTAAGCCTCCCATTTCAAATGTAAAATCATTTTCTCCCTGAGCCTAATCTTATATTCCTAAATTACCCCTCCCTATATTCCCATGCAAAAGAATTTCAAAATTATTAGTATCATTCTTAACCCTTTCCCATGTAAAGCTCTTTGATCCCGATTTCCTTAGCAAAAAGAAAAGGGACCCATTTTAATATGTCTATTTCATCATAAGCAGGAAGGTTTATAAAGTTTCATTAAATATTTAAAAGAACATATAGCATACTTCACATTACAAAGTACACTGCTATCAAAGCTTCTACCTTTATATTAAATTATTAAAAAAAAAGCATACTTCACATTACAACTATTTGATAAGGTATAGTGCTACCGTCGAGATTGAGCATTGGAATTTTGGAGGAATGTAAACATGCAAGGGAAATTCCGTTATAAGCTCTCTTGTAGATGGAAAAAATAATAAGTCGAGGAAGAGAGACCCAGCCAGGGTGACGCGCTGTTGCAGCGAAGCTACTGTTGGTAAAGCCGGTGAGTACAATTACAGCCAGCTAAATACCAAAAGTAAGCAGAAATACATGCATGAACGCCATAACAGTTCGAAGAGCTTGCATTATTGAATATCTCATTGCACAAGGTAATTTAGTTTTCTATAGCAAAGCAATTAGTACCACATTTGATTTGCTGAGGAAATGCTGTGAGTTCGGTTTCGTTTACGCAGAAGTTGGAGCAGTCTTGTTTGCAGAGATTTTGCCTCCGCAATCTCAGTTTATTAGTTCCTCAAGAAAACTAATTCTTGAAAGGGATCAAAACTATCTAGCTTCAGTTCAAAATGGAGACTGGGAAACATATAAACCTGGACGAAGGATGGACTGAGGTTACCACAAAGATAAGAACCAGGTTGGAACGGGGAGGAAGGATTGAAGAACAAATATTAATTTCATAGTATTAATTGCAAAGAAAAACAAAAGAATTTGTATAGTTAAATACAATGAGAAATTACTACCGAACCTCTGAACTCTGGATCAAAGCCACATAAAAATTAAAAAATAAAGTTAAATAAAGCAACTCCAAACCATCTCACCATTTCATCTGGCACGACCTTTAATTTTTTTTTGTGAAGAAAACAATTTTCAGAAACACAAACATTTCTAATCAAACCCTTAAAAATCGACCTCGGCATAGATCACCAAACATGAAACATTCCTATTTCGAATTAAAAAGACTACCCATTACTGAAATAAATGGGAAAAGGAGAAATTCAAAACAAACAAACAAGAGGATTTAGTTACCAGGGAGAGTTTAACATAAAAAAAAACAAGACATGCTTACAAATTTACCTGTATTTTGCCCTGAAATGGCCGATAGAGAGCCGATCGGAATCGTTGAAAACTCTGAAATCTACAAATTAAGGCCTTTTATGACGGTCGAGACTGGTAAAGGAGAGGCATCAGGTGACAGCGATTTGGCAGAGGTTCGTTGAGAACCCCAAAAACGCCCAAAAAATAAACGTTGCACTGACAAGAGAGAGATGGAAGTCGACTTGTGAGAGAGCGAGCATAGGCCCTCTTTCACGGGGTTTGTAGAAGGGAATGATAACACTGGCAGACACCGTCATAAACCACGCATAACTGGCAGGAGGCCGTTTCAATAAGCAGTGCATCGACCCTAAAATACAGAACAACGCACAATAGCGCTAGGCAGAAAATGTAATGACAGAACCATCTCGTGCATGGAAACCAATGGTGAAATGGTCGACACTGGGGTAAAATACGACCCCGATTTATAGACACACAATCACAATCACAAAGCAATGGAGTTTTCATAGTTATGGTTTTGTTGTCCCAAGGTAACCCTAGATAGTGGATTTCACATGTTGTGCTTCACCTTGGATACGTTTCATTCCTTTTACTCTTAACCATTCCTTTCTTTTCCAAAAAAATAAATACTTCATCAATGTTTTGACAGCTCTTCGCACGGCTTATTAAATTTCAAGAAGGAAATTTGACCCTCCACCGTTTAGTAAGCGTAAGGTGATGAGTTCGATTTTCATTTCAAATATCTTATTAAATTTCAAGAAACCAGGAATAAGGCTGAACAATTTTTAAATCAGTCTCTATAAAAGCCAGAGACCAATTACACGCTGGAATGTTGTAGTGGCCAAAAAAATTCCATGCAAAAGTCAGTAAGTATCAAGAAAATTTAGGTATATCTCGGGGCAATAATGATCCTTCCTCCATGACTGCGTATGGTACCTGGTACATGTTGGTAATTAAGCATTGTGACTAGTTGTTGCCACATAAGGAATGAACTTATCCTAAACCCTAAACCTTGTAGATAGACTAGAAGGCAACGCATTATTCTAAGTCGGAACCTGTTAAACGATTCTTTAAAAGGCAAGTCATGAAAATGAATGATAAGACAAGGGTTATAGTAATAAGTAACGCTCCCTCATACTGCCACTGAACAGTATGTAACGTTCCAGGTAAATAAAGCATGGAGGGATCGAATACATACCGTACACGAATTCTGGAAGGCGCGGGAGAAATGGCAGTATGCATGCATTGAGGTAACGCTCAACGAATTTGCATATGGCTCTGATAGAGGTGGCACAGCCCGGGAACACGTGGAGAGTAAATGGCAACATGCATGTAGTGCTGTAATGTTCTAAATACATATCAGAGGCTTATGTATGCATGCTGGACATGAATTTCTGTACGAACCCAGAAGAGAATGCATTTTGAATGATAGCGATGTCTGCATGGCAATTGTTTTGCAGCCTCTCCAACGGAAATGAAACCCAACCTGTGGACCTGAGCGTATTCTGTCACTCAATGGATAACTCCCTTGGTAAGGACTACGGTGCGATGGCAGCGGTTTGATATGGACTTGAAATGAGACGAAAGCCATTCCAAGAAAAAAAAAAGTGATTCTCATGAAGTCCTTAACAAAAATTACTTGTAAAATGCAATCAAGTGAGCTTGACAATATAATGCTGGGCACATTTGAAAGCCTAATGTGTAGTCGCCCAGTATTACTTGTATGTTCAGTCTTTAAAGTATTTTCTCACGTATGTGATTTATCTACTGGTTTCAATATGACAGGGTGCTTGACTGGTATATATTCATTTACTGGTGTTTACCAATATATGTTTATGAAAATGTAGAGATGATGCGCCTCTTATATATATGAAAATGTAGAGATGATGCTCTATCCTTTCTTAGAGTCAGTCTCTATCCTCTTAAACATGCACATGATTGTACTATCAAATGATAAAATCTCTCACCATCCCCACCTTAAAGAACTATACACGTTTTGTTCTCACTCAAGAATTGTATACCTCTTGGTCCTCGCCTTACATGATTTTGTGATATGTGCTACAATGGAAACCCTCAAATACGGACAATTCCTTGGAACTTACATTGAAGGCTAGCCATTTTATCTATCAAGAATCCCGCAAGCAAGCTACATTTTAATACCCATTCGAGCCTTCCAACTTTACTTGTTTATGCGATAATTTTCACATCGCAAGACAGTATTCATTTCATGGCAGCGAGGATATACAAGGGATTTGTAGGAAGATTACAGTTTGATTTCAATGACACTCCCTGGCCATGGAAAAATACAAAAGAAACAATCAGACCGTAAAATCTGAGCCCAAACAGCAAGTATGTCCAAACGATCCGAAGAAACAACAAGAAGTAGAAAACTTGAGCAATGAAAACGCATTTAGGAGGAGATGCAGCCAGGCGAAAAGAAAAAGAAATTGCCAGTGCTGTTGTGTTGGAAATATCTAATTAAATGAGCTGATGGCGTAGTTACTGCACCGGCTCTTCACTCAGCCTGTTTTTTATTAATGAAATCGTGTTATAAGTTCATTGATAGAAAACTCTATAAATAGAAGCTCATAGTTTGAATCTCAGAGAAATGTAAAAGAAGAGTGAAAGGAGAAGAAGCTCCCGTGAATTGTATCAAGAGCCCAAGCTCTGTGAATGTAAGAGTCCGCAGCGAAACTCACTTCCATGACACTTCCATGAATTGAGGAGATGCACAGTTTACCTTGGTAAATATATATAAGTTTATGTTTTATGTTTCATTCTCAAGAATATTGTATTTTGCAAGTCGCACATCATCTCCAATTTTACTAGCGTGAATCGTGTTTACATTTACCCGCAGTAAAAGGAATCAAGATTTCCAAATAGTTCACCGCAGTGAATGTTCTAAATTTAACAAGGGGTAACTTCGTGTTAGATGATTTTAGTTAAAGAAATATATTTTATGATAAAGTTTGGTAAAGCATGCCGCGAAGTGTTGGTGAAGTCAGCGAAGTGAAGTATTGTGGTAAAGATAACTTCGCATGAGTGTGAAGCTCACCGCGCAGCAAAAAGTCGAAATCCCCTAGTTAACTGCCAGAAGTTAAAAGTTGTACTATGAAGTTAACCCTGCGCAGTAAAAGTTAGTTGCCGCGACGTTAATTCTTAGTGAAGGAAGGGTTTTTGGAATTCCTGCTAGAAGGTGTGAAGTCACAATCTAAAGAAAAAGAAGGTATCCATCTATTGCTGAGTTAAATATTCTTTAGTGCACGGTGTTCCTTTTCCCTTCATCTGGTATCAGAACCTGGTTTAGGGGAAAAAAAAAGGAACTCAATTCATAAGGGAAAAGCATTTAAGGATGGCTTCCACTTCCGTTAATTTGCAAACCCCAATATTTACTTGTAAAAATTATGAATATTGGTCTCTAACTATGAAGGCCTTGTTTAGAGGTCAAGATGTATGGGACATAGTCCAGACTGGTTATGCAGAACTAGCAGATGCAGCAGCATACAACAATCTCACACAAGCTGAGAAGGATGTTCTGAGGGAACAAAGGAAGAAAGATGGAAAGGCGTTGTTCCAGATACATCAAGCGACACATGAATCCATACTCCCAAGAGTAGCAGCAGCGCAATCAACAAAGGAAGCGTGGGACACGTTGGAAACAACATATCAAGGTTTCAATAAGGTAAAGACTGCCAAACTTCAAATTCTTAGAAGAGAGTTTGAATCTTTGTCAATGAAAAATACAGAGTCAGTAGACTCATTCTATACTCGTGTAATTGGTCTAGTTAATCAAATAAACTCTCATGGAGAAAATCTAATTGACCAAAGAGTTGTTGAAAAGGTTCTTAGAGTTCTGCCAAAGAAATTTGAATCTTTGGTTGTAACCCTAGAGGAAAACAAAGATCTGTTCATATTTACTATTGATGAGTTGCAAGCCTCATTACTCAATCATGAACATAGAATCAGCGGTTCAGAAACATCACTGGAAGGTGCGTTCGCAGCACAGTCATCGATAAGTCGTGGTAGAGGCAGAGGAAGATCAAACTCTAGAGGCAGAGGACGAAGTTCGTTCAGAGGAGGTCGCAGCAGCAGTCCTGCGCATGTTGCAGGAAGAGGCCAGAATCAGACCCCCAATCAGCCAAGTGAACAAAGGTATGATAAATCAAAGATTCAATGTCATTACTGTAAGAAGTATGAAAATTTTGCATATGAATGCAGGAAGAAGCAGTATGACCAAGGAAAGAAAGGTGAAACTCAATCAAGCAGCCATAGCACTGCGAACAGCTCACTGTTCTTGGCATGCGTATCATCGCTGGAATGCAATGCCATCCAAGAAAGTCCAAATGACATATGGTATTTAGACTCAAGCTGTAGCAATCATATGACTGGTAATTTAAGTTTATTTTCCAGTCTAGATAAATCAGTTCAAACTGATGTCACACTTGGAAACAATATCCAAGTCACTGTTTTGGGTAAGGGTACTGTTGATATTCTAACAAAACAGGGGGAGCATAAATTTATGCCTGATGTGTATTATGTTCAAGGTTTGAAGCACAACCTGATGAGCATTGGTCAGATGATGGAAAAATGTTACAGAGTTCATATGATAGGGAAGCGCTGTGTGATCAAAGATGTATACCCAAGCAATCAGTTAATAACCGAAGTGCAGATGACAAGCAATCGCTTGTTTCCTTTGAGGATAACTCGAATAATCAAAGGTAAAAATACTCATGCTGTTCATGAAAGTCAGAAAGAAAATTCTGAAGCTGCGTTCAAGACAGAAAGCAAAGGAGTAGAGGTTCACAGCAACGAGGAAGAAAAAGGCAGCGCAATGCAAGCTGCGTTTCAAACAGAAATGAAGGATGAATCTTGGTTATGGCATTTCAGATTTGGACATCAGAATTTTGGTGGGATGAAGCTATTGCACATGAAGAATATGGTGAAAGGATTTCCATTGATTGAAAAACTAGAAAGAATTTGTGAAGGCTGTATCTTTGGAAAGCAGCATAGAGAGACTTTTCCAGTCGAAAAGTCATACAGAGCTTGCGCACCACTTGAAATTGTGCACTCTGATATCTGTGGACCGATGCAAACACCATCCATGGGAGGATGCACATATCTTCTCACATTCATTGATGATTTCACAAGAAAAACCTGGTTCTATTTTCTAAATCATAAATCTGATGTATTTGACTGTTTTCAGCAGTTCAAGGCACTTGTGGAGAAGCAGAGTGGTTACAGCATCAAGATATTAAGAACAGATAGAGGTGGTGAGTATGTCTCAAATGATTTCTTAAATTTCTGCAAGAATCATGGCATACAGAAGCAATTCACTGCACGATATACACTGTAGCAGAATGGTATCGCGGAGAGAAAGAACAGAACCATCATGGAGATGGCGCGCAGTATGTTGGCAGCCGCACATCTCTCAAATGAATACTGGGCTGAAGTAGTGGCAACTGCAGTATACATCATGAATCGATGTCCGACAAAGAGCGTGAATAACAAAGTTCTGCAGGAAGCATGGACAGGTATGAAACATAGTGTTTCACATTTAAAAGTTTTTGGTTGTGTAACATATGCACATGTTCCAGATGAGCTGAGAAGAAAATTAGACAATAAAGGACAGAAATGCATCTTTATTGGATATTCTGAAGACACAAAAGCATACAAGTTGTATAATCCTATTGCAAGGAAAGTTATTATCAGCCGCGATGTTCAGTTTGTGGAAAATGAAGCATGGGATGGAACTATTGAGAAGAATGTGAAAATCGTGTCACATGTTGAACATGATGACATCGCAGAAGACATGGTTGAGACTCCGCATGTGAATCAAAACTTCGTAGCACCGCCTACTCCAAGGACTGCGCAGCATGGTTCAGCACAAGCAACTCCGACACAAGTCGCAGTAACTCCGATAAGCACTCCAAGTGCGCAACAAACTCCATCAAGTAGTTCGTGCAGTTCGACACCAGCAACTCCGCCAAGGACAAGAAGTCTACAGGAGATATATGAGGCTGGTACACCTAATTCATTCTCTTGTTTTGCATTATTTTCTCAAATTAATGATCCTCTAACATATGAAGAAGCTATTGAAGATGAAGTATGGGCACAAGCCATGAATGAAGAAATACAATGCATTGAGAAGAATCAGACATGGGAACTAGTTGATGTTCCTGAAGACAAGGATGTGATAAGTGTGAAATGGATTTATAAGACCAAGCAAGATGCTGAAGGAAATGTACAGAAGCACAAGGCGAGATTGGTAGCAAGAGGGTTCACTCAGCAACCTGGAATAGACTTTAATGAAACTTTTGCACCTGTAGCTCGCATGGACACTATCAGAACAGTTTTGGCCATCGCAGCACAAAAGAAATGGCATGTCTATCAAATGGATGTTAAGTCTGCATTCTTGAATGTTTATTTGGAGGAAGAAGTATACGTGGAGCAGCCACAAGGCTATGAAGTTCCAAGAGAAGGACACAGAGTATACAGACTAAAGAAGGCACTGTATGGTCTGAAGCAAGCTCCTCGAACTTGGTACGGTCGTATTGACTCATATCTCATCCAGAATGGATTTCACAGAAGTGAATGTGAGCCAACGCTGTACACAAAAATCAACCAGCAAGGTAATAAACTAATTGTCTGCCTGTATGTAGATGATTTAATATTTACTGGTGATTTTGGCATAGAAGAATTTAGAATAGTCATGGAAAGTGAATTTGAAATGACTAATTTGGGGCTTATGAAGTACTTTCTGGGCATTGAAGTCCAACAAAATGAAAATGGGATATTTATATCTCAATCAAAGTATGCAAGTGATGTATTGAATAGGTTTAAGATGTTAAATAACAAAACAACTCCAACACCAGTGATAACAGGTTTGAAATTAAGCAAGGATGATGATGGATCAAATATATATCCTACACTGTTTAAAAGGCTCGTTGGAAGCCTTATGTATCTTACAGCAACAAGGCCAGACATCATGTATGGAGTCAGCTTAATCTCAATATTCATGGAGTCACCAAAAGAATCGCACTCGCAAGCAGGTAAAAGAATTCTGAGGTATGTAAGTGGAACAAGAGACTTTGGTATTATGTATTCCACCTCAGAAAATTTCAAACTCATAGGTTACACTGACAGTGACAATGGAGGCAGCATAGATGACAGAAAAAGCACATCTGGGAATACATTTCATGTAGGAACAGGTGTTGTATCATGGGCATCAAAGAAACAGCCCATAGTAACTCTTTCTTCAGCAGAAGCAGAGTATGTTGCAGCTACAAGCGTTGCATGTCAAGCCGTTTGGATGCGCAGAATGTTAAGTGATATGTCGCAACATCAGCAAGAACCTACAATCATTTACTGTGATAACAATTTGGCTATCGCACTATCAAAGAATCATGCGTTTCATAAAAGAACCAAGCACATCGACACAAGATATCACTTCATCAGAGAATTGATAAACAACAAGGAAATCTGTTTAGAATTTTGCAGGTCTGAAAATCAAGTTGCAGACATATTTACAAAACCATTGGCAAAAGACCCATTCCAATTTCTGCGAAGTTGTTTGGGAATGACAAGTTCTGCACAGTGAACTTGGTCATGAACAGAGCATGTTCTAAGCTCTGAAATATTTTGTAATATTTTAATTTTGTTTAATGATCCCCATCCACTCATAATTAAGGGGGAGTGTTGGAAATATCTAATTAAATGAGCTGATCGCATAGTTACTGCGCCGACTCTGTCAGTCAGCCTGTCAGTAAAGATTGTGTCAGCGCGCAGCACGCTGTGTCAGTATGTCAGTAAGTTCGCAGCCAACCCAACACATGTTATGTTTTTCATTAATGAAACCGCATTATCAGTTCGCAAGTCAAGAAACCTTAGGATATAATTTATTACAGTGTTTAATGCAATCCTATAGCTTCCATAAGAAGCGTTCCTAAGTTGGTTGATAGAAAACTCTATAAATAGAAGCTCGTAGTTTGAATCTCAGAGACAGATGTAAAAGAAGAGTGAAAGGAGAAGAAGCTCCCATGAATTGTATCAAGAGCCCAAGCTCTGTGAATGTAAAAGTCCATAGTGAAACTCACTTCCATGAATTGAGGAGCTGCACAGTTTACCTTGGTAAATATATATAAGTTTATGTTTTATGTTTCATTCTCAAGAATGTTGTATTTTGCAAGTCGCACATCATCTCCAGTTTTACTCGCGTGAATCGTGTTTACATTTACCCGCAATAAAAGGAATCAAGATTTCCAAATAGTTCACCACAATGAATGTTCTAAATTTAACAAGGAGTAACTTCGCGTTAGATGATTTTAGTTAAAGAAATATATTTTATGATAAAGTTTGGTTAAGCATGCCGCGAAGTGTTGATGAAGTCAGCGAAGTGAAGTATTGCGCAGTTAATCCCGGCAGTTAACCGCCGTAAAGTTAAAAGTTGTACTGCGAAGTTAACCCTGCGCAGTAAAAGTTAGTTTCCGCGCAGTTAATACTGCAAAGTTAATTCTTAGTGAAGGAAGGGTTCCGCGAAGAGAAATTTGGAATTCCTGCTAGAAGGTGCAAAGGTATCCATCTACTACACAGTTAAATCTTCTTTACTGCGTAGTGTTCATTTTCCCTTCATGTTGAATGTCATCAATATGCGACAACTAGATGATCTTACTAAATGTTTGCATTTGTAAGATCATGACAAAATTGTTGGGCGAAGAGAAGGGCGGTGGAACTGTTTTAATGATAAATTGTAACCAGACTGTGTTTTAATGATGAATTATAACCAGACTGTTGAAGGGAAAAAGGGGCACGCACAGTCAATTTAAAAATTCACTGCGCGATACATGAATATTTCTTTTCTTTTGCTAAGGACATGCGCTAGACCTAGCAAATGCTTAACTTTAATTTTCTTCCACTTTATAAAAAAAACACTTTACTACAAAATGATTGCGCGGAGATTACATGCGCGATTCACCTTTACCCTTTTACCACACATGGA
This sequence comes from Larix kaempferi, assembly GCA_027924585.1. NCBI lineage: Eukaryota > Viridiplantae > Streptophyta > Pinopsida > Pinales > Pinaceae > Larix > Larix kaempferi. The sequence goes on from BSBM01000406.1 coordinate 5,480,069, forward strand.
TTAACTACGTGATTCAACCTTTTACTGCGTACAAATTAACTACGTGTTTCTACTGCGCGATTCCACTTTCTTACTGCACAAGGGTTAACTGCGCGATTCTACTTTTCAACTGCACGAATGCACAACTCATAACTTTGCACAATGCTTTACTTTGCATAAATGCGCGCTACTCTAACTTTGCCGAACTTGACTTCGCGCACTTTATACAAATCACTTTTGCACACATTTTACACTTTTACAAAGGTTAACTGCACGGTTAACTTTGTATACCTATTTAAGTGTGCACAACTCAAAATTAAATAAACTTTGTCTTAAAACATAAAAACCGAAATATATGTATGTAAACAACATTCACACAACTAAATATGAATAAGATGTGCACAACACAACATTTAGCATTCTTGAGAATGAATATGCAAAACTATAGACTTATATATATTACTCAGTAAAACAGAGTAACTTTGCGCACTTACAGAGAGATGATATTAACTTCAATCTTTCACCATTTACACAGAGCTTGGGCTCTTGAATTACTTCATGGTTTTCACTTCTTCTTCTTCACTCTTATCCCTATCTCTTCATCTCTTTCATCTCTTACTAATCCTCTGTGAATGATTTACATTTATAGAGTTTCATTTCACCGACCCAAGATGGCTTTGCTTGGAAGCTATAGGATTTCATTAAAGACTGTAATTCAATGCTACCTAAGAAAATATGATCTTGCCGAAATACAAGAGCGGCTACATAAATACTAACATGACGTGAATGGGATTGGCTGCAAACTGACTGACTGTCAAACATTGCAGACTGACAAAATGATCGACTAGGGTCTAACTGAGCCAGCGCATATCTGATACACTATCAGCTCATTAATTATGATATTTCCAACACCCCCCCTTAATTATGAGCGGATGGGGATCATTAAACAAAAATACAATATTACAAAATATTTTAGAGCCGAAACATGCTCTGTTCATGACATAGCTCATTGCGCAGAACTTGTCACTCCCAAACAACTTCACAGAAATTGGAATGGGTCCTTTGCCGATGGTTTTGTAAATATGTCTGCAACTTGATCTTCAGACCTGCAAAATTCTAAATAGATTTTCTTTTTGTTTATCAATTCTCTGATGAAGTGATACCTTGTGTCAATGTGCTTGGTTCTCTTGTGAAACACATGATTCTTTAACAGTGCGATAGCTGAATTGTTATCACAGTAAATGACTGTGGGTTCTTGCTGGTTCTATGACAAATCACTTAACATTCTGTGCATCCAAATTGCTTGACATGCAGCACTTGTAGCTACAACATACTCTGCTTCTACTGAAGAGAGAGTTACTATGGGTTGTTTCTTTGAAGCCCATGATACAACACCTGTTCCTACATGAAATGTATTCCCAGATGTGCTTTTTTTCTGTCATCTATTCTGCCTCCATTGTCACTGCCAGTGTATCCAATGAGTTTGAAATTTTCTGAGGTTGAATACAAAATACCAAAGTCTTTTGTTCCACTTACATACCTCAGAATTCTTTTACCTGCTTGCCAATGCGATTCTTTTGGTGACTCCATGAATCTTGAGATTAAAATGACACCATACATGATGTCTGGCCTTGTTGTTGTAAGATACATAAGGCTGCCAACGATCCTTTTAAACAGAGTAGGATCTACAGTGGATCCATCATCATCCTTGCTTAATTTCAAACCTGTTATCACTGGTGTTGGAGTTGTCTTGCAATTCAACACCTTAAACCTATTCAAGACATCACTTGCATACTTGGACTGTGATATGAATATACCATTTTCAGTTTGCTAGACTTCAATGCCCAGAAAATACTTCATAAGCCCCAAATTAGTCATTTCGAATTCACTCTCCATGACTGTTCTGAATTCTTCTATGCCAAAATCATTAGTAAATATTAAATCATCTACATACAGGCAGACAATTAACTTCTTACCTTGTTGATTGATCTTTGTGTACAGCGTTGGCTCACATTCACTTCTGTGAAATCCATTTTGAATGAGATATGAGTCAATGCGACTGTACCAAGCTCTGGGAGCTTGCTTCAAACCATACAGTTCCTTTTTCAGTCTGTACACTCTATGTCCTTGTCCTGGAACTTCATAGCCTTGTGACTGCTCTACGTATACTTCTTCCTCCAAATAACCATTTAGGAATGTCGACTTAACATCCATTTCATAAACAAACCATTTATTTTGCGCTGCAATGGCCAACACTGTTCTGATGGTGTCCATTCGCGCTACAGGTGCAAAGCTTTCATTGAAGTCTATGCCAGGCTGCTGAGTGAACCCTCTTGCTACCAATCTTGCCTTATGTTTCTACACATTCCCATCAGCATCTTGCTTGGTCTTATAAATCCATTTCATGCTTATAACTTCTTTGTCTTCGGGAACATCAACTAGTTCCCATGTTTGATTCTTCTCAATGCATTCTATTTCTTCATCCATGGCTTGCGCCCAAAATTTATTTTCAACTACTTCTTCAAATGTTAAAGGATCATTAAATTAAGAAAATAATGCAAAACATGAGAATGAATTAGGTGTACCAGCATCATATATCTCACGTAGACTTCTTGTCCTTGGTGGAGATGCTGGTGTCGAACTGCGCAAACTGCTTGATGGAGTTTGTTGCGCACTTGGTGTGCTTGTCAGAGCAGCTTGAGATGCGACTTGTGTTGGAGTTGCTTGTGCTGGAGCATGTTGCGCAATCCTTGGAGTCGATGGAGCTGCTCAATTCTGATTTACATGCAGTGTCTCAACCACATCTGCTACGATGTCGTCATGTTCAACATGTGACACGATTTTGACATTTTTTTCTATGGTTCCATCCCATGCTTCATTTTCTACAAACTGAACATCGCGACTGATGATGACTTTCCTTGCAATAGGATCATATAACTTGTATGCTTTTGTGTCTTCACAATATCCAATAAAAATACATTTCTGTCCCTTTTTGTCTAATTTCCTTCTTAGATCATCTAGAACATGCACGTATGCTACACAACTAAAAAATTTCAAATGCGAAACACTATGTTTCATACCTGTCCATGCTTCTTGCAGAACTTTGTTCTTCACGCTCTTCGTTGGGCATCGATTCATGATGTATACAGCAGTTGCCACTGCTTTAGCCCAGTATTCATTTGATAGATATGTGGCTGCCAACATGCTACACGCCATCTCCATAATGGTTATGTTCTTCCTCTCTGTGATACCATTCTACTGCGGTGTATACCGCGTAGTGAACTGCTTTTGTATACCATGATTCTTTCAAAAGTTCAAGAAATCATTTGAGACATACTCACCACCTCTATTTGTTCTCAATATCTTGATGTTGTACCCACTCTGCTTCTCCACGAGTGCCTTGAACTGCTGAAAACAATCAAATGCATCAAATTTATGCTTCAAAAAGTAAAACCATGTTTTTCTTGTGAAATCATCTATGAATGTGAGAAGATAAGTGCATCCTCCCATGGAAGGTGTTTGCATCGGTCCACAAATATCAGAATGCACGATTTCAAGTGGTGTGTGCGCTCTGTATGACTTTTCGACTGGAAAATTTTCTTTGTGTTGTTTGCTAAAAATACAGCCTTCACAAATTCTCTCTGGTCTTTCGATCAATGGCAATCCTTTCACCATGTCCTTCATGTGCAGTATCTTCATCCCACCAAAATTCACATGTCCAAATCTGAAATGCCATAACCAGGATCCATCCTTCACTTCTGTCTGAAACGCTGCTTGCATTGCGTTGTCCTTCTCTTCTGCTGCGCAATGAATTTATGCTCCCTTGCTCTCTGCACGGAGCGCAATTCCTGTAGCTAGGGTTTTACCCCTAGCTTGTGCCAATGAGCACCTACTAAGGATAATGGACTCCTTAGTAGCAGTTCAATAATGATTAAATGATTAAGCTAAAACAACAATTAACAAACTACTTTAAACATTGCATGAGACATAAATGAAAGATGTAAAAAATGGTTTTATATTAATGTTACCTTGAGTGTCAAGGTTGATGAAGCCCTTTGCAGTGTCCAAGAGGATGCTCCAAGCTTCAGAATGCTCCTTTCTCCTTCTCCAATGTTGGGGATGGGCCAAAGGTGGCTCTCAAGGTGAAAATAGTTCAAAGGTGAACTAGGGTTTCGAGAGAGATTTTGGCAGAGTAAGGGTGCTTGTGATTGTGGATATGGAATAAGGGATCTCCATCACCTATTTATAGTTTTTTGGTGGTGGAGTGCTGACCCATGGTTTTAGGAAACACATGGTTTTGTGCAGCTGTATAGGGTTTTTTCCTCCTTTTCCTCATTATTTTATATTTTTTATTCCCTTTTTAGGGGATTTTTGCTATTTTTGGAGGAAAAGGGGGTTTTTTAGCCTTTTTTAGGCTATTTTGATGGTTTTGTGGCCTTTTGGAGGCATTTTAGGCCTTTTGGAGGCTTTTTAATGGGATTTTTTGGGATTTTAATGGAAATATGGTAGGAAAATGGACAAATGAGCCATATAATGTGGTAAATGAGCTAGTGAGCACTTTTTGGGTGTTAACAGATTGCCCCCTGATGTGCGAGGTCAGGAGCTCATCGTATGGCCGATGGACATCATAAGTCATGAATGGTTTTCCTGGGATGTGGAGAGAAGAGAAGAAACAAACTGAAGCCCGGAACAACGATCCCGAACAACTGCAAGAACTGAAAGTACATAACCTCAATAATGGATGAGGAATCATCTGATCATATGGACGAGGCGGGCATACCCATGACCACTACATCAGTGGATCACACTACCCATGGTGGTGCTGGACCATCCTCCACTACCTCAGTTCCCCCACTTGGGGGCACCACCCTTAATTTTGTCCCTCCACTTGGGGGCACTGGCCCCAACTTGGTCCATAGCACTACTGTGTCACAGCCCTCTTCCAGTTTTCCATTCATGGCTAGCCTCAACCTACCTGACCTGGCCAGATTGACCAACGATCCTATTCGACACGACCCTACATGGCCTCATATGCCTACCAAGCTCCCCTCGGACATCCCTAAGTTCGAGGGCAAGGCCGGTGAGGACCCACAGAACCACATCATGTCTTTCCACCTATGGTGTTCCTCTAACTCCATAGTGGATGACTCTGTTCGCCTCCGTCTCTTACAGCGCACCTTCACTGGCTCTGCAGCCAAGTGGTATATTGAGCAGCCTCATGGGACCCACGCCACCTTTTCTTCCCTGGCCTCGACCTTCCTGCAGTTCTTCTAGTTGCCAGTCCGCTATGACGCGGGCGTTGAGATCCTTCTATCTTGTAGAAAAAACACGGCTACCCATATCACGGACCACATCCATGAGTGGCGTCGACGCCGTAGCTTATGCAAGATCAAACTTGACGACCGTATCTTCCTAGATTGGTTCCTCAAATCCCTTCTCCCTGTTATTGCTAAGGATGTGGCCTCAGAAAGACCCCAGTCTGAAGAAGAAGCCATCCTTAAGGCACAACAGTTCGACCTCATTTACGCCCAATCGGGTTACCTTTATACCATTATACCTGACGCCCCTCGCGGCGAGTCGTCCCATCATGATGCGCCGGGGGCATCCCACGCTGCAGATGGTATCATTGGCCGTGTTTCTTCGCATCCCCAACCATTTTCTATAGCACGTCCTACCCCTGGCCCCGACCTGTCGAGGGCTACCTCCCAGTCTGGAGCAACCAACTCATATGCTCCCATGACACCTCACCATTCCCATGGACCTTCATGTCCACCTCAGTGCTTCGGGTATGCAACTCCTGCTTATGCTCCTCCAGTCGCCCCTCAGCCTTACTACCATCAGCAGACTGCCCCAGCTCCTGCGCCTTCACAAGCCCCACCAGCTTATTATCCGCCCCAGGTAGCCCCTGCGGCACATCCACAACCTGCTCCGCAGTCCTATCAGCAACCCCCTCAAGTTGTTGCACCTGCTCAGCCTCAACCTGCATATCATCCCCCGCAGCCTGCTCCTGCACCTGCGCAACCTCAGAATCCACCTGCTGCCCAAGGGCAAGTTTACGCCCAACAGAATCCGCAGCAAAACCAGAACAACCAACGTAACCAGGGCCAACAGAACCGCGGCAAGGGCCGTAATCGGGGAAACAACCAACCTGCAGACCAAGCTGGTCAACCGGCTAATCCCCCTGACAACAACAACGCGGCCCCCGCTAATCAAAACCCTGATCGCCCGCCCAAGCAGGCTAAAAACCCCAATCTACGAACAAATCACCCTTGTTCTATTTGCGGGGTCTATGGACATTACACACATGCTTGCCCACACTTGGAGCGAGCTCGGCAGCTCTGGGTTGACGAGGCCCATCGCCAAGGGCATGCGGCTCCCCAAGCGCCACCCAACCCCCCCCAACCTCAACAACCCCCTTTGGTGCTGCAAAACCCATTACCGACCCAAGGCGTAGTGAACACTCAGCCGTTGGCTCCCCAGCAAGCCAATGCACCCCAACAACAACAGATCACTTACGCTGCTCCTGATCAACCCATGTTTGACTCAGGTACCCACCACTTACTGATGATGTCATCCGCTGACGTCAACCTCCAGACCCGTCGGAACCAATATGGCTCCACTTCTGAAGCCACTCCCACGGATAAACCTACTAACGCCCATCCCACCGATCAGGCGTTACGTATACCTCCGCCTCCCATAGACGGCGCTGCGAAAGCACCTCGTTTCCCACTTCGTCGAATCAACAATAACCCTAACGCGCGTGCTGCGTCAAAATACAACATCGTAGACGACCTAGCCTAATCTCCCGCAGCCATGTCTGCGTTAGAAGTCTTGAAGAACTGCCCTTCCCAGCGCAAGACTCTACTCTCCGCCATTGGGGGGATTGACCCAACTGATTCGCACTTGATGGCATTTGATTTAGACCAGTCTGAACCACGCCCACCTTCCAGCTTAGCATTCCAAGTTACTGTCTCCGTTAGGAATCTTGTCATCCATCGGTGCATCATCGATGAGGGTGCCTCCACATGCGTTATGTCTACATTCGTATGGCAGAAGCTAGGATCCCCTCCTCTCCAGCAGTCCACCACTGCGTTACGTGCCTACGACGGTCGTTCGGCCCAGCCCCAAGGCCTCCTGCCCAACGTTCCTGTCCAGTTAGGTGGTAAAACAGTCCTTATTGACATAGAGGTAATCAATGCCCAATTGGATTATAACCTTTTACTTGGCCATAGCTACATGTATGCCATGCGGGCAGTTGCCTCTTCTGTCTTTCGCACCATGATGTTCCCCCACGAGGGACGCGTGGTTAAGATTGACCAGCTCACCTACTATGATCCCAGTGCTCCTGCGGCACCTGAAAATGTTCTCCCCATGGTTGAACAACCTGTTTCTAGTGCCACCACCTCGTTTGTTTCCTCTACGGGGCCTGGAGTCTACTCAGACGCGCCGATGACCTCCACCTTTCAATCCATTCCTCCGCCGTCATCTACGCCCGAAATGTCTGATTTATGTACCTTGTCCCACGACAACCTACCACCTAACACTCAACCACCCTTGTTGCCAAAACCACCATTGGTACCTAGCCACATTGGTGTTACACCGATCCATACCATCCCCTTTCTAGTCCCTCCATCAGGAGTAGTAAGCGCCCCGGTTATGGCTACCCTTAGCCTCCCGGGGTTAACCTTGGGATTACCTGTCTGGTATCTTTCGCCTCCCGTTCGCCTGCCGACACCAGATGTCGTCCTCCAACCGGTGCAACCCATGGCTACTACCTCTCAGCCACCTCCTGGTGTCTCTACCCCTTCGTCCTCCACGACTCCCCCTCCTCCTCCCAAACCCACTGGGGGCAGAGGCCCACAAACTTACACTGTTGTCCCACCTCCCAAGACAGTAAAAAACACTCCAGTATTCCGTGCTCCTCCCAAATGCTCGCTGTGCGACGAGTTGGGCCATGCGACCCACCAATGCCCACAGTTACCAGCATTGCAGAAGCATATGCAGACGCTCGACGATGACCCCAACATCCCAACTGTCGAACTAAACCCCACTCCTAAGCCTAAATATAAGTCCCTACGTACCAACCACTCCTGCGCCATATGCGGTATTTACGGGCATTATTCACATCATTGTCCCGATCTCCCGGATTACAGAGCAGCTCTCTATGAGATGAACAATCTGGATCTTGAGACGGCACCACCTACCATTGAGGAGATCTACCCCCCAGACTCTTCACCTTCCGGAGAGGTTAATACCATCTATATGATCTCTTCCACCACTTCCCCCTCGTCAACCGATTTGACGACGCAAACTTTCCGTACCGATGAGGAAATTCTTGAGGCCCTTACTGCCCCGGAGTATCCCTGGGATGATATGCATCATCGTTCCTACTTCATCCCAAAAGCGTCTTCCTCTCGCTCCGCTACCCAATACGCGGTTGAATCCAAAGACTTCCTCCCCACCAAGGTCGACTGGTTTAAGGACCCCATTCCTACTCCTGATGCCTTCGAGGAAGGTAACATGGCCAACATCTCACCTGTCATCCAAGTTGATATCGCTGCCCCAGGACGTGCCCCTGAACTCATCACTTTAGGAGCATTCTGCAGTAAACGAGAGATTGAGGACTACATCCACCTTTTCAAAGAATTCCGTGATGTCTTTGCCTGGTCGTATACCGAAATGCCTGGTCTTGACCCCGCAATTATAGAGCACCACATTGACACATGGCCTGATGTCCCCCCCGTTCGTCAAAAACAGCGCCCCATTCATCCCTCAAAGCTCCCCGCTGTCAAAGCCGAGATTGAGAAGCTGCGCAAGGCAGGGTTCATTTATCCTATTGCCTATACCACTTGGGTTTCAAACCCCGTTCCAGTTAACAAAAAGCAAGGCACCATCCGCGTATGCACTGACTTCCGTGACTTAAACCATGCTTGTCCCAAGGACAACTTCCCCACGCCGTTCATCGATCAACTCATAGATGCGTGTGCGGGACATGAGGTCCTCTCCTTCATGGACGGTTTTTCCGGATATAATCAGATTCAGATCCGTAAGGAAGACCAGTACAAAACTGCCTTTACTACCCCATGGGGCACCTTTGCCTATCGCATCATGCCTTTCGGCCTCAAAAATGCTGGCGCCACTTTCCAGCGGGCCATGACCTATTGCTTCCACGACTTGGTCCATATCTTGTTAGTTTACCTTGATGACCTCACAGCTCGTTCCCAGAAACGATCTGACCACCTTAACGACCTTCGGCAAGTTTTTCTGCGTTGTCGCAAATACCAAATTCGCTTGAACCCACACAAATGTGTCTTTTGCGTACCGGCAGGCCGATTGTTGGGTTTCATTGTTTCCCAGAAAGGCATTACTGTTGACCCTCTAAAGGTCCAAGCTATTTTAGACCTCCCCCCTCCTCGCACGCTCCGGCAGCTCCAAAGTCTGCAGGGGCGATCTAACTTCCTTCGACGCTTCGTTCCTGATTATGCCACCACGGTTCACGGTTTCTTGCGCCTGCTCCGCACCCACGTACCCTTCGTCTGGGATGCGCAAGCAGAAGCTGCATTCGAGGCCCTCAAGAAGGCTCTCACACAAGCCCCTCTGATTTCCCCTCCGGATTTCACTCGAGACTTCATCCTTTACGTGTCGGCCTCCGAGCATGCCGTATCTGGAGTCTTAGTTCAAGAAGACGCTTCTCACCAGGAGCACGTCATTTACTACGTTAGCCAGACTTTGTCTGGTCCACCATTACGTTACCCATATGAGGAGAAACTTGCCCTAGCAGTGGTCTTTTCTGTTCAAAAATTGCGACACTACATTTTAATGAGTCATACCACAGTCGTCGCCGACTCTAACCCCATGGTATATCTTCTAAACCGGCGGCTACTACAAGGACGTGTTGCCAAATGGGTCATTATCCTCCAAGAATATGACCTTACCTTCAAAACACCTAAGAGCACTAAAGCCCTTGCGCTTGCCTAGCTCATTACTGATCTTCCTTCGCTTCTCCCGGCCAAACCAATCTCCGATGAGTTACCCGACAATCACTTGTTCACTATCTCGTCCGATGACCCATGGTACGGTGATATCTTGTTATACCTACGCACGCAGAAGTTCAGACCCAAAGTTACACGAAATGGACGCCGTCGCATCCGCCACCAGGCCTCTCGATATCTCCTCTTAGGTGATGTCCTCTACCGGCGAGGGGTTGACACAATTCTTCGTCGTTGCCTTACCCACGAGGAAGCTGAACATGTCCTTAATGACTGTCATAGCGGCGCCTGCGGAGGCCATTTCTCAGGGATGGCCACTGCCCAAAAGGTCGTCCGCGCCGGATACTTCTGGCCCACACTTTTCACCGACTGCATCACTGCGGTCAAACATTGCCATAACTGCCAACTTTTTGCCCCCAAGGCCTGGACACCTCCTGCTCCGTTACACCCCGTCGTCACCGTTGGTCCCTTTTGTAAGTGGGCCATAGACTTCATGGAATGTAGACCCCAGTCTGCCAACGGCCACAAATATATTGTTGTCGCTGTTGATTACTTCACCAAATGGGCGGAAGCCATGCCTACCTTCAATTGTACCGCTGACACTGCTGCCCGCTTCTTTTTCAACCATGTCATCGCCCGGTTCGGGGTTCCTAAGCAGTTAGTCTCTGACCATGGTTCACACTTCGAAGATGCCGTCTGGCGTGAGTTATCCACCCTCCTACTAAGGAGAATGGACTCCTTAGTAGCAGTTCAATAATGATTAAATGATTAAGCTAAAACAACAATTAACAAACTACTTTAAACATTGCATGAGACATAAATGAAAGATGTAAAAAATGGTTTTATATTAATGTTACCTTGAGTGTCAAGGTTGATGAAACCCTTTGCAGTGTCCAAGAGGATGCTCCAAGCTTCAGAATGCTCCTTTCTCCTTCTCCAATGTTGGGGATGGGCCAAAGGTGGCTCTCAAGGTGAAAATAGTTCAAAGGTGAACTAGGGTTTCGAGAGAGATTTTGGCAGAGTAAGGGTGCTTGTGATTGTGGATATGGAATAAGGGATCTCCATCACCTATTTATAGTTTTTTGGTGGTGGAGTGCTGACCCATGGTTTTAGGAAACACATGGTTTTGTGCAGTTGTATAGGGTTTTTTCCTCCTTTTCCTCATTATTTTATATTTTTTATTCCCTTTTTAGGGGATTTTTGCTATTTTTGGAGGAAAAGGGGGTATTTTAGCCTTTTTTAGGCTATTTTGATGGTTTTGTGGCCTTTTGGAGGCATTTTAGGCCTTTTGGAGGCTTTTTAATGGGATTTTTTGGGATTTTAATGGAAATATGGTAGGAAAATGGACAAATGAGCCATATAATGTGGTAAATGAGCTAGTGAGCACTTTTTGGGTGTTAACAGATTGCCCCCTGATGTGCGAGGTCAGGAGCTCATCGTATGGCCGATGGACATCATAAGTCATGAATGGTTTTCCTGGGATGTGGAGAGAAGAGAAGAAACAAACTGAAGCCCGGAACAACGATCCCGAACAACTGCAAGAACTGAAAGTACATAACCTCAATAATGGATGAGGAATCATCTGATCATATGGACGAGGCGGGCATACCCATGCTCGTATCAGGATATAATATAACAATAACAATGGGGTCCAAAAAATGGGGACCGGAAATATAAATGACCTCAAATACTGACTGAGGAATAATCTCAATATATGGACGAGGCGGGCATACCCATGCTCGTATCAAGATACATAAACAGAACTATGAGGCCCGAAAAAGGGGGACCTGTAAGATACATGACCACTGTGTACATCATAAGAGTCGAGAGGGGACACAAATCTGGGACATACTGCTGAGTGGATCATGTGTGAACTGCAGAACTGGTGCACTGGAATGATCAACAGTGCTACTGAGTGTGGTACCAAAGGAACTGATGAGCTGCTGGAGCATAGTGACTGGGGTCATACTGTCCATGGTACACTGAACGGGAACTGAAATGGGTACTCAAGGAAGCATGGAACTGGATGGCTTCCGAATACAATCGCCAACGCAGCCCGGACATCCATGGGAACATATAACTGGGTGTTCCGAGGTGACTCACCAATGTGCTAGAGTCGGGGGAAATCCGGGGTCTTCGACAAATAATGATGGGATATAATCCTACGCGATCCTCAACGATGCGATCAAGGTGCTGAAGTCGAGCATGTGAGGAACAACCACTCAGAGAGGCAATGATGTCTCCTCTCAGAATGATCCGTAGGCACTTACCACAGATGGTGATAAGTCCAAGGCGTAGGGACCTCTGGGCCTATCCTCTGGAATAGAGGAGCTGTCGTCGACAGAGGGAGACCTGCCCCTATCAAGGCAATGATGTTTCCTTGACAGGAGCGCGAGGTAGAGAGCCGAAATGTGGTAGTACTGATGGCAGGACTGATCAAACTGTGGGTGGATAACTGGGCTAGTAGAGTAGGTGGACTCAAACTTCCTTTGTTCAGAGTATGATAATGGGAATGATCTGGCAGCATATGAAACTGACTGAGGGGAAAGGGATCATAGCTGTAATGGCTTAGGGAGGGTGACGGGTCTGAGGGAGACTCAAGCTGGTATAAAATGGCAGGAGACTGCAGAATACTCTGAACAAAGGCGACCTGATTGGGGGTGCTGCCGAGATGATCGATCATAGTGCCATGAGGCACGGGAGGATACTTCTTCATGGGTTAAGGAACTAGAAGAAGTGTGTGGATAAAATGATACTGTCGTGTGGATTTTACAAGCCCAGGACAGTTCATGCTCGTGGTTGCTTTCAATTTTAGAGAGTCTGAAAGCAAGTAAGAAGACTCCAGGGGGTTGCTTTTTCGTAGATTTAGTCTCCAAGGCCCAAAGAAGCATAAAAGGATGCAATGAAGAACTCTTCTAGCCGGTGTGACTAGAGTATTCCTTTTTCGTAATTAGTCTACCAGGTCCGGAAAAGGGTTAAACTTATACCAGATAGACGCCCTTTCAGGTACTTTAACGAGCATGAAAGGAAGCAAGATTGCTCGGCGATCTTTTCATTCTTTTAGGAGTCAGAAAATAGCTTAACGGAAACTCCCTAAGTGCCTTTTTCGTAAAGGAGTTGTCCGGCCCGAAAAAGGGATAAAATTATACCGAACAAAAGGAATGGCCAGGCAAGGAGGAAGTGTTCAATCAAGGATCAGTAATGGTGATCAAGAACGAGGGTAGGTGGGAACACTGATGGACCTCCTTGCGGGGAAGATGAAATGATGGCAAAATAACGAAACATTTGCAGTATGACAGGAGTGAATGGCTCATGTAAAACATGTGGAACAATCCGATAGCGACCGATGTGGCACGCGAACCGAGGCAGCAAGGTGTTGGGACACAATGTTGAAATTGTACCAAGTGAGAGCGAGAAATGATCTCAAGCATCATCACGAGCTCGGAAAAATGAATCCGGCGATATAAAGGATGTCAAAAACGGGTAACAGTCGATGTGGCACGCAAACCGAGGTGACGGGGGCACTTTGAAAAATGCCCAGAAAATCTGGAGGTGAGAGCGAGAAATGATCTCAAGCATCATCACCAGCTCGAAAAAATGAATCCTATGATATAAAACATGTGAAAATCGGAGAACGGCCGATGTGGCATGCAAACCGAGGCGACCAGTGGCGTCTGAAAAAGGGGTAAAAAATGACAGGGTAAAAATAACGCAACGAGGTGACCGTTATGACGGTCGCGTCGTGCTGATTCCAGTGGTGGAAACGGCTCGGAAAACGGATGCCGTATGGGGCCAGAATGACCAAAAGAAGAAAAAGTCAGCTAACTATAAATAGTGGTGGGTCCAACATGACATGTGTCATTTGTACTTGTTGACTTTGACTTGTGAGTTGAGTGGACCAGAGCTTAGGTGGCATTTCTAGACGATCCGTCTGGCTGTTTGCTGATCCGTGAGATACAGGTATTTCATTAAACTCATACCTGCATATTTTTTCGGGAGGGGGGTTGGGTAGTGGGTCCCAGGGTTGACTTGTACGGTCCACGTGGGGTGGACCGCGGGTTAGGGGGTCGAAACCGCGGTTGACTACCGCGAGTTTCGGGCCGAACCACGCGGCTGGAGACCGCGTGTTTCGGGCCAAACCACGCGGTTGTAGACCGCGTGATTCCTGGATGGAACCGCGGTCGAGTACCGCGAGTTCCAAGGAGGAACGCGCGGTTCCCAACCGTGGGTTTTGGGCTGACAGGCGCGGTTAGGAACCGCGGCCATATGCCTAACAGCCGCGGTTGGAAACCGCGGCAGGAAGCCCGAAAGCCGCGGTTTTGGGCCGAGCTAGTAGGGCTTCTGGGAGAGGGAAAAGTACTTTACTTTGGTTGATATGAGTCTGATGAGTTCACTTTGTGTGATTGGCAGGATGCCTCAGGTTCTCTGGAGAGAGCGGGAGATCCCTGATGAGACCATGGGTTTCATTCGAGGGAACCGCCATGTGCGGACAGTGCTGGGATTGTGCGGACTATTGAAGTTCGCACAGATACCTATGATACGGACAACAACATTGTTGCTGAACCGTCTGATCAGCTTCTGGGAGCCGGATATACAGGCTTTCCGGGTACAGGGTGAGAGGGTGGACCTCACCCTGACCGATGTTTACTTTCTGACGGGGTTGCCCTGCTTGGGCAGGGTGGCAGATACACAGCCGCGGGTTGCCGCGGATGTTGACATGGAGGACATGTTAGAGAGGTACTGTGGTCCTGACGCGGTTGTGCATAGGAATGCACTCCTGGTGAAGGACCTACAGGAGCCGGCAGTGCGGGCCATGGCGGCGTGTGTGGTGAGGGTATTGGGTTCCCAGTCACCGGAGAAGGTGTCTGGGGGTCAGATGCAGATGGTAGAGCGCGTCTTGGATGGGGTGTACTACGCTTGGGGCCAGATGTTCCTGACCTGTGTTCAGCGACAGCTGACGGCAGCGAAGGAAGATGGCAAGGGCTTTTGTTTTGGGTCCTTCTTATGTGCTTTCTTTATGGAGAGGGTACCCACACTGCGGCCACGGGTGCCGATTAGGGCAGGAGGGATGAGGGAGCCGAGGATGGTCCGTTGGGGTGAGATGATGCGCCGCCGTGGTGGCGGCGACGTGGGCAGATATTTTACGCAGGAGTTGTACCTGCAGTGGCTCCAGATACCGTTGACACTGGACGACTTCCCGTATCGAGACATGGACTTCACGGGAGATCCGGAGGCGCCACGAGCACCAGGACAGGCATGGGGTCCTGACGGTACGTAGGTGTTTTTATTGCATGTTATGTATGTCAATTTTTTATATATATGATAGTAGATGGATATACTGTGACTGACATATGGTTGATCGTGCAGATGTGGGTCCGAGGCCACCTCCAGGGTATGTGGCGCGGCAGGGTATTGTGGCCGTTCCAGCTCTGCCTGGACGAGGAGAGGTGCGG
Source organism: Larix kaempferi (assembly GCA_027924585.1). Lineage (NCBI taxonomy): Eukaryota > Viridiplantae > Streptophyta > Pinopsida > Pinales > Pinaceae > Larix > Larix kaempferi. Next base: position 5,495,490 of record BSBM01000406.1, read on the forward strand.
CGCCGGGATCCAGAGGTGACCCTAGAGTCTGTACGGGAGCTGCTAGATCGGTTATTGATAGGAGTGACCGACGAGGGATGGCGAGATGTCGATCCTGATGTGGTACGGGATTGCATGGGGGCACCCCGTGAGTTCAGGTCCATCGCGATCCGGGTGGCGATTTTGGTGGACCGGGCCCGGGCACAGGAGGCCGGAGGCGAGGAGGACTTGCCGGAGGAGGAGCGAGGGGAGGATTCAGAGGCAGCCGATGCTGGCAGTGATGCAGGATACGACTCTCATTAGGGAGTGCAGGGGACTCCCCCCGAGTTTTGTAGCTACGGCATGTATGTAGATGAGGTTGTAGGCATGTATAGCCATTTTTTGTATAGCTGAGTACAGGGGTACTCAGGACATGTATAGCACTGAACATGTATATTTTTTGAGATATATATATGCACGTGGATGCACCTTTTTATATGATGTTGTTTTATTTGTACGCACGTGGATGCGCTTTATGTGTGGTGATATGTTTACATTGCACGTGGATGCAAGTAGGTTAGGATGTTAGGCACGTGGATGCCCCTTGTGCATTTTTTGTGATGCAACATGATGTATGGATGTTTTAGGCACGTGGATGCCCCTAAGGATATGCATGTGGTTTATGTACATGGATGCAAATGTGGATGTGATGCAATCTTTTTGGGTTTTTCATATGTATTTTTATGAGATGCTATGGTATGATGATGCATGATGTTACATGGTGTGATTGATATGCCAGTCTAGGATGTTGTTGGCCATTTGGTCTGCGACACTATTTTGATCTCTGGGGACATGTGTGAATGTGATGGATTCAAATTGTCGACTGAGTTGTTTTGTGCGCAGGAATTTTCTAAAAAGGCAGGGATCACGCACCTGGTAGCAGTTGTTGAGCTGGGAGACAAGTAGCTGGGAGTCAAGGAACACATGAAGGTGACTTATGCCCATGTGGAGGGCGGCAGTTAGGAGACCGGTCACAGCATCATACTCCGCCTGGTTATTGGTAGCAGCGCCTATACATACCCCGTCAAGGTGAATCATCTCGTTGGAAGGGGAGTACAAGACCCATGCTGCAGAAGCCAGGTTGGGAGACCAGCGGCTTGCGCCGTCAGCGAACCCAGTGTAACGAGGTGGAAGGTGGTCCATCTGTAATCATGCAGAAAGGATGAATGTAAGATGATGGTAAAAAAGTGAAAAACAAAAAGAGAGCAAACTGTACAATGCGGACCCATGAGGTCGCAAGTTATTCTAGGGATAGAGACTCCTGAGGATACAACCCCTCATGGGGGTTGCGTAAAGGAAGGTCTTCAGAGTCGGTGTCAGTACGAACAGGGGGTTCCTCTGACCGTGTGTCTATATGATGTTTGAGAATGGCGGGGTTGAACCCAGGAATTCCGTTAGAGGGCCAAGCGAAGATATCACGGAACTCTTTGAAGAGTTGTGTATAATCCTCAATCTCCCGCTCGCTGCAGGAGGCTCCTAAAGGAATGAGTTCAGGGGCATATCCGGGGAACTTTGAGGGAGGAAGAGGATGTTGTACTCAGGCCAACAACCAACTCAAAACACCCACTGCAACAGCTGTGCTACAATGGGTGGAGTAACAACAAAGATGGTCAGAATACCAACAAGCAGCAGGTTTCCTAAAAAAGAAAAATGGTGGACTCACTAGACCAAAGGGAGGTAAAGGAGCATGCAAACACCTAACTAAAAGTATTCTGACTTAACTAAACATATCCTCTGCAAGGTGATGAAATCCAAGTCAGACAATATGAGTAGGAAAGCCAAGTGGCTATGATATCCCCCTACCGGGAGGGACACCGGGTAGTCAATCCTAGAAGAATGGCAACTAAGATACCCCGTTCATGACACGTCCAGAAAGGTGAATCTGCCGTTTAGTTCGTTGACCGCAATACCCCTATACAGGGATATCCCGCGAACCGCGAAAGGTAGCCCTTCGGTTACTGAATGGAGTGCGGTATTCCACTCAGGCCTCCGGAACCAGTCTCCCGACTTCAACCCTCCTAAGGGAGAGGCCCTCTGATAAACTGGTCGTGACCGTTCCAAAAAGTACTAGGGGATTTTGGTTCCCTAGTTGGACAACAACTATGTCTCAAGTGAAATAACCAAGGGGTGTTATTGGAAGCCTATCCCCCTGATCCTACCTAACTACAATGATTCTTTTGTGTTCCCCAAGTGGGATTAGAATGTTGGTTTAATTAGGTACTTTTTAAGGCTCACTTGATTTTATGTGACAGAGTGTGTGCTCGTGAGGTAATGATCCCAAAAATAGAAGTGCCACAAGGGAGGGCAACTTCCAATCTATCAATAATGCTGAAATTGATTCTTTGAACTTGCAAAATTTTCTGAAATAAAAATACTGAAATTTTAAAAAGATTCTGTAAAAGGAACAGAAATTATGTTGCAGAAAGGCTGTAAGGAAGTGGGCTGCAGGTGGGACAGAGGGCTGTTCAAATGCAGAAAATATTGCAGCAAGAGGGGCTGGGCTCAAAACAGGAAAAGAGCAGAAATCAGACCGCGGGTCTGTGGCGGATCAGAACAGGACGACCGTGGGTTTGAGAGAAACAGCGGCGGTCAGGTCGCGGCTATCGGGCCAACAGAGGCAGTCGGGACGCAGGAAACAGGGGAAAAGACACAGTCGGGTCGCGGCTATCGGGCCAACAGTGGCAGTCGGGACGCAGGAAAAATGGAAAAAGACACAGTCCGGTCGCGGCAAAAAGGCTAACAGGCGCAGTCGGGACGCACGAAAGAGGCAGAAAGCCGCAGTCGGGACGTGTGAAAAAGGCCGACAGGCGCAGTCAGATCGCGGCAAACAGGCAGATTAGCCACGGTCGGATCGCAGGTAACAGACTTGAATCCGCCGGCGGAGCGTCGGAAGCAGTCTGAGAGCCACGGTCGGATCGCGGGTAAAGGTCTGAAAGGCGCGGTCGGGACGCGACTGCAGAGGGAAAAAACGCGGTATGCGGCGGCCGAAAGGGACAGCCGAAAAGAAAAAATTTAAAAAACGGAAACCAGAAATTCGAAAACTAGGGGAGTCGCCAAAACTGTAGCTAGGGTTTTACCCCTAGCTTGTGCCAATGAGCACCTACTAAGGAGAATGGACTCCTTAGTAGCAGTTCAATAATGATTAAATGATTAAGCTAAAACAACAATTAACAAACTACTTTAAACATTGCATGAGACATAAATGAAAGATGTAAAAAATGGTTTTATATTAATGTTACCTTGAGTGTTAAGGTTGATGAAGCCCTTTGCAGTGTCCAAGAGGATGCTCCAAGCTTCAGAATGCTCCTTTCTCCTTCTCCAATGTTGGGGATGGGCCAAAGGTGGCTCTCAAGGTGAAAATAGTTCAAAGGTGAACTAGGGTTTCGAGAGAGATTTTGGCAGAGTAAGGGTGCTTGTGATTGTGGATATGGAATAAGGGATCTCCATCACCTATTTATAGTTTTTTGGTGGTGGAGTGCTGACCCATGGTTTTAGGAAACACATGGTTTTGTGCAGCTGTATAGGGTTTTTTCCTCCTTTTCCTCATTATTTTATATTTTTTATTCCCTTTTTAGGGGATTTTTGCTATTTTTGGAGGAAAAGGGGGTTTTTTAGCCTTTTTTAGGCTATTTTGATGGTTTTGTGGCCTTTTGGAGGCATTTTAGGCCTTTTGGAGGCTTTTTAATGGGATTTTTTGGGATTTTAATGGAAATATGGTAGGAAAATGGACAAATGAGCCATATAATGTGGTAAATGAGCTAGTGAGCACTTTTTGGGTGTTAACAATTCCAGAATTCTCATTCTGACTTGCATGAACAACTTGAGTTGTCTTACCTCTTATGATGGGTCTTATCCTCAAAGGAAACAAGCGGTTGCTTTTCATCTGCACTACAGCAATTAACTGATTGTTGGGATATGTGTCTTTGATCACACAGCACTTCCCTACCATGTGAACTTTGTAACCTTTTTCCAACAGCTGACCAATGCTCATCAGGTTGTGCTTTAAACCTTGAACATAATACACATCAAGCATGAATTTCTATTCCCCCTATTTTGTTAGAATATCAACAGTACCCTTACCCAAAACAGTAACTTGAATGTTGTTTCCAAGTGTTACATCAGTTTGAGCTGATTTATCTAAAATGGAAAATAAACTTAAATTACCAGTCATATGATTGCTACAGCTTGATTCTAAATACCATATGTCATTTGAACTTTCTTGGACAACATTGCATTCCAGTGGAGATGCTCATGCTAAGAATAGTGATCTGTTCGGAGCGTTGTTGTTGCTTGACTGCGCTTCACCTTGATTTCCTTGGTCATACTGCTTCTTCCTGCATTCATATGCGAAGTGACCATACTTCTTGCAGTAATGACATTGAATTTTTTATTTATCATACCTTTGTCCACTTGGCTGATTGGGGGTATGATTCTGGCCTCTACCAGTGCCATGCGCAAGGCTGCTGTTGCGACCTCCTCTGAAAGAACTTCATCCTCTGCCTCTTCCACGGCTTATGGATGACTGTGCTACGAATGCACCTTCCAGCGATGTATCTGAACCGTTGATTCTATGTTCATGATTGAGTAATGAGGCTTGCAACTCATCAATAGTAAATGTGGACAGATCTTTGTTTTCCTCCAGGGTTACAACCAAAGATTCAAATTTCTTTGGTAGAACTCTAAGAACCTTTTCAACAACTCTTTGATCAGTTAAAGTTTCTCCATGAGACTTTATTTGATTAACTAAACCAATAACACGAGTATAAAATGAGTCTACTGACTCTGTGTTTTTCATTGACAGAGATTCAAAATCTCTTCTCAGAATCTGAAGTTTAGCATTCTTTACCTTGTCGAAACCTTGATATGTTGTTTCGAGCGTGTCCCATGCTTCCTTTGCTGACTGCACTGTTGCTACTCTTGGGAGTATGGACTCATGTGTTGCTTGATGTATGTGGAACAACGCCTTTCCATCTTTCTTCCTTTGTTCCCTCATAACATCTTTCTCAACTTGTGTGAGATTGTTGTATGCTACTGCATTTACTAGTTCTACATAACTATTCTGGACTATGTCCCATACATCTTGACCTCTAAACAAAGCCTTCATTGTTAGAGACCAATATTCATAATTTTTACCAGAAAAAATTGGGGTTTGCATATTACCCGAAGTGGAAGCCATTCTTAATCACTTTTCCCTTATGTAAATACAAATTCTACTTTCCGTAAACCAGGCTCTGATACCAGATGAAGGGAAAAAGGGGCACGCGCGGTCAATTTAAAAATTCACTACGCGATACATGAATATTTCTTTTCTTTTGCTAAGGACATGCGCTAGACCTAGCAAATGCTTAACTTTAATTTTCTTCCACCTTATAAAAAAAACACTTTACTACAAAATGATCGCACGGAGATTACATGCACGATTCACCTTTACCCTTTTACCATGCATAGATTAACTGCGCGATTCAACCTTTTACTGCGCGCAGATTAACTGCGCGTTTCTACTACGCGATTCCACTTTCTTACTTCGCAAGGGTTAACTACGCGATTCCACTTTCTTACTGCGCAAGGGTTAACTGCGCGATTCTACTTTTCAACTGCACAAATGCACAACTCATAACTTTGCACAATGCTTTACTTTGCATAAATGCGCGCTACTCTAACTTTGCGTAACTTGACTTCATGCACTTTATACAAATAACTTTTGCACACACTTTTCACTTTTACAAAGGTTAACTGCCCGGTTAACTTTGTATACCTATTTAAGTGTGCACAACTCAAACTTAAATAAACTTTGTCTTAAAACATAAGAACTGAAATATATGTAGAAGTTATTGCACGTTAAACTAGGGCATTCACCACAGTGAAATACTTAAGAATTCTTGATTTGATTTACTGCGCGTAAATGTAAACATTCACACAACTAAATATGAAGAAGATGTGCGCAACACAACATTTAGAATTCTTGAGAATGAATATGCGAAACTATAGACTTATATATATTACTCAGTAAAACAGAGTAACTTTGCGCACTTACAGAGAGATGATATTAACTTCAATCTTTCACCCTTTACACAGAGCTTGGGCTCTTGAATTACTTCACGGTTTTCACTTCTTCTTCTTCACTCTTATCCCTATCTCTTCATCTCTTTCATCTCTTACTAATCCTCTGTGAATGATTTACATTTATAGAGTTTCATTTCACCGACCCAAGATGGCTTCGCTTGGAAGCTACAGGATTTCATTAAAGATTGTAATTCAATGCTACCTAAGAAAATATGATCTTGCCGAAATACAAGAGTGGCTACATAAATACTAACATGACGTGACTGGGATTGGCTGCAAACTGACTAACTGTCAGACATTGTAGACTGAAAAAATGACCGACTGGGGTCTGACAGAGATGGCACATATCTGATACGCTATCAGCTCATTAATTATGATATTTCCAACAACTGTAACCAAACTTTGTTTTAATGATAAATTGTGTTTTCCTGACAGTCATCCTTAATGTGCACTCAAATTAGGAGTGATGGTTTGCTGACCATCATTTTTTTTGTACCGATTGATACGGAAAAGCCTTTCGTACTTTCAACAATTAATACCCAAAAGACATTTTGACGATCCTCGAAAATTTCCCAGAAATCCTATCTCTCATATTTCCCATAAACCCTATCTATCTCTCACATTTCACAGAAATCCTCATGAACCTAGTTCCTCTTTTAAGACATGCATTCATACTTCAATAAATAGACATATATCCAAAATCTATTGCGGATCCAATCGTATACTATCTTTCTTCGTAGATCTAAATCATGCAACATAATCTAAATAAGTGGCATAATTTGGGAAGTACAGATATATAAAATAAACCCATCAATACTATGAAAACATTCATTATTTTGGTCAATCGGAATCAAGCACCAACTCACAAAATTTCCCCTTAGATCCAAGTGTTTGAACCTGGGAGCTCTGATACCAAATATAAGAACCCTAAAATTCATAAAAGCCACTAAATAAGAAATAATATTAAATATGCATGAAAATCTCTGAACCAACACAGGAATCGGATAAGATGTAAAATCTTATAAAATCCAGAAACAAACAAGAACAACATGCATAGAAGATCTGACAAAGAAAGTGGATCTAATCAATAATAACAGAAATTATACTATGAAAATTAAGGATCCATAACTAGTTAGATGACCTAGCAGCTACCATTACCTTAACAACTCCAATAGTGCAACTGAAGGTGGGGGGACGACTCTCCACCCAACCAACCCCCAGCCAATGGCTGAGGCCCCCGAGCCCCCAAAAATTAACCCTATGCCAATTTTATCTTGCTTTCCTCTCCTCCAGAGCTCCTCTTACAAGATGGCCAAAGACAAAAAAAAGCCCTTCTCTTCACTTCTTCTCCTCTTTTTATCCCCTCCTTTTGCCAATTTCTTAATTTCTTATTTAATTTCTTTCTTTATGCAAAATTTGTTTTCCATTACTTCTTTTTCATGTTTCTTTTGATTCTTTACCTTATATTATATTATTCTTTACCTTATATTATATTACATTATATTTATTATATTAAATATTACCTATATTTGTATATGAGGGTTGTTACATATCCAAATTGATAATTGTTGTCTTTTTATAGAGTTTCTGATGTATTTTTTGTTTGATTAAGGTCTTGTTACCCAATACTTAAAGAAAATATGAATGCATGCGTCATATTATGATTGCATGATAATGCATGCAAAGTGCATGGGGTTGCATAAACCCTAAAAACCCAAGTAATCAAATATACAATAATATGAAACTGGAAATGATGCATGTATGTACCAATGGGTTTTGCTTGAGTTGTATAACAGTATGAGGAAAACATGCAAGTCATGCACTAAGAATAGACCAAGATATGAGATTGTCCTCCTCAAGATAATTCACCCATGCAAAGATGGTGCCTCCTTCAGCCTTCATATTGAATAATAAGTGCTCTAGATCCATGCACTAGTTCTATGTCATAAAGCGTGCGTTCCCTCAAGGAAATCCGCCCATGCAAGGAAAGGTTCCCTCTTGGTATGAAAATCAATGATAACTTTCTCCAAAAGATGATGTAGAAGCATGTATTCAGTAACAAGGCTAATAATGACCTTCCAGGAATAATGGAAGAGACATGCATACCAAATAGCAGTTGTAGGTCTAGATATGAAGATCCATTCCTTTTTCCAATTTGCCCATGCAAAGAAGGCGAGTTCTTCTTGATCCAACCTATGGAATTCAACTTGCATAATGGTGTATTGATGAATAGCAATGATGGACCTGCATGATCCAACCCTAGAAGTGACTAGGGAAGATAGGTTTCACTGTTGAAATACACTTGTTGACTAAGGGATGTGCCCTCAACACTAACTCGGCTCACAGATCTCTCAATTTGAATCTCACTGATCAAGAATAAACTTAGCATGCAAACCAACTTGCCTTTTCCGTCTTTTATCACTTTGACATTGCATGCCCTGGATTTTGCATTCCCTGATTCGCTTTTCCTTTCTATTTTGCAGTTGAGATTGCATGCATTGCTTCCTATATGCATGCACTTAATTAATGTGCTTATGTCACATGCACGATGAAATATGGCGCATGTAATGCATGTAAGTTGCTCCTTGTTACTGTGGCCCTCATTTATATACTGATGAACTAATAACATTGATTAGGATCTTCTTTTGTTCCAAATGGTATCAGTCCTCAGTCAATTCCCTAATTGGCAGTACCATCTCGAACCTATGGGAATTAGATAGGTTAGTGGGATGGTCCCCGACGCTTAAGCAGAAGAGGAAATTACATACTATTCAATACAATTCTCACCAAAAACCAACAATCATCCACAAACAACCAGGAAAGACTAGATTATGTAAGAAACAACCACGATGAATCACTCTTCTCCTATGTGTGTAGGGTGACCGGGAACCACCATCCTATGCATCCTTCTATTCCCCCCATCTTCTTCTCTTCACAACTGCACATAATGCTTTGTTTCCTACCTAGACCGAGCATAATATCCCCTCTCCTACTCCACAAATTCAACATAGTACTAATCTCAAAAACTTGGTACACCTTCATGCCTTGCAGAAATAAATCCTTACAATTTTCATTTAAGTTCATTGAAGCTCCATTGAGGTGAGTCTCATCACTGCTTTGCCAACAACTTCCAACCTTAATTGTTCACATGCTCTACAACATCCAGGTGAAACGTATTAGAGCTGAGGTTAATTCCTTGAGGCTTCGACACTTCCTGTGTGGCTGAGACAGATGTATCGCCTCATGGTTGAGTGTCATAGCCATTATCCACCCATCTTCTCACCCCATCCAGGGATAAAAAGGAATTATTCCTTTTCTCTATATAAATATTCAAATTTAAGCAATTTTTTGGAAAATTAACATAAGTATTTTACTATTCAAAATCTTTAAATTCATGTAAATGGTGTGTGATCTAGATTCCTTTTTAAATATGGTGTATTCCTTACTTAGATATATTTATCCAAATTTGAACCTTTTTTGGTAAAAATAGTTATGGGTATTTTATTAATCAAAATCCAGTTTCCATAATGACCTTAGGCCGCCTTCTAAAATAATTGTTAGAAATAATAATTATCAATTTGCATAGCCAATATGGTCCAAAGTTATAATAATTCAATTTACATAGACAATGCTTTATTAGATTGAATAAAGACCTGACCTAAGTTGTTTGAGCAAAAAGCGAAAATGCTCAAACAAGTCTCTATAATTGATGCAAAATTGCTTATTGCACTAAGGTGCTCTATATAAAAAATTAAACAAAATAAAAACAAATTACCTTAAGTTACATGAAATTAAAGTTAATAAAAAATAATTTGAATAGTAGGAAAGTAAGATGATGCTCAAATATCATATGTATGCATAAGTTTGTTTACTCAACATTTAATTCAATGTATGGCATTGTGTTGTACTGTAACAGACCTTGTAGAGGTAATCATATAAGGTTGAAATTGTGTTGTATTCTTTTATGGTGCAATTGGTGTGGGCAAGGCCTATCCCATGTTAGGTTCCATCAATACTCTAGGGTTGGGCTGATGGTTTGTGTTGTAAAGGACTTGTTTATGAAGTTAAAAAGATAGTCTTCATGGAGATCATGTAGTTCTCCTAGATTTCTACAAAAAAAAACTTATCACTCTTGAATGGCATTCCTATTTTGAGAGAAGATAACCAACATAGATCCATTTTAAACCAAATTTTATCAAGCATCAAGAGGGATAAAAAATTTCGAGGTGTAATTTTTTTCATCATTCAATTCCATGTCATGTATTAATTTATTCATATTAAATGATTGCAAAAATTGCACCTCAAGCAATTTGATCCATCTAGTTGCTTTATAGATATAGGTTTAAAAGTTCTCTATATTGGTTTTAATTTTATAAACCCTTGTTTAAAATTTAAAATCGATTTGACGTATGCTACCGAATAGTGTTATTTAATTGGTAGCTTTAAAATTGATGAATGGAGAAGATAATCAACTATTCATTGTAAGTAATAAAGATAATAGGTTAACGGTTGCAATAGTAGAATATGTAGAGTTTTAAGTAGTGATGAGTGTTGCAAATAAGATTGAAGAGAACAAATGGGGAATGGATTTAAAAGCTACAAAAAGTGAGGGTAGATAAACAGAAACTACCATAGTAGGCATTTGTAAATATGAAGGCCCTAATATCATGGAACAAGAATATGAATTTGAAGGAGTCCATATAGATGATGGACATGAAAAACATATGAAGGATTCATCAGCAGTAGTGGAAGAGAGTGATAAGGCTACCATCGATGCAAAAGAGGATATATTTGAGGAGAATGCAACTTTTAAATCTACATGTATCGTAATTACAATTGAAAAATAAGTGAAAGAGGAGAGCATGAGATACAACCTTGTTTTATTTAACCAATTAAATGTTTGTGATTGTGTATATATTGACAACATTATTGAAGATGTGGAAGATGATGAAGAACACCTTGAAGGAGTGTTAATACTGCCAAGAAACAAAAGAAAAATGAAAAGAAATGAAAGTGAAGAGAATTTGGAAATTGAAGTGTCTCTACAAATGAACAAACTTGAGGATGAGTTTTATGTTGATGAAATTGTATTGAGGATGTTCTTGAAGCTCTATTGAGGATGTTGTTGAAGCGCATGAGCTAGTTGAATGCAATCTACAAGTAAAGGATTGTTAGTTTTTATATCTTGGTAGGTACTTATACATGAGGGATGTCGAGAAATGTAGAATGGATTGAGTGTAAATATATAGACAACCTTGTAATAGTGTCTTTTGTAACACTTTATTCTATTGGGTGGTATTTGTTAGCCCATGGTACCAAAGAGTCAATGGTATTGGGTGAGGCCATGGTATTGGGTGTCCAATAGTATTTCCCATGGTATTGATGTAAAGTGATATTACAAAAGAGTCTATGGAGAGTTGTAAGGAACCACATGCAGGAGCGATTCATATCTCTTGTGGAATGGTCATGACACAATGACAAGAGTGAGTCATATCTCTTGCATGTCGGCCAAGAGTGATTCATATCTCTTGAGTGTCAGTCAAGAGTGAGTCATATCTCTTGAGTGGAAAAGAGTGAGTCATATCTCTTGTGAGCGACATAAGAGAGTCATATCTTCTATTGAGGTTTGTATTTTTTGTTGAGGGTTAGGGCATAGTGAGAGTCTGGGGTCAGAGATCTCGTGAGTCATATCCGCATGCCTCTCATTGTAAGTGTCGATTAACAAACTTGCAATAAAATATAAGTTGTTGGATGGTTTTCCCCAAAGTACTGGGGTTTCTAGGGTAATATCTTGTGTTGTTTTTTTCTTTGTTTATGGTTGTTTATCAATGTGTGTTTGATTTATCTTTTTAGTAATTGTGAGTTAAGGGAATTTTTATTTAAAATATTGAAAGTGTAACAATGATCCTGTAAGCATAAAATATCACATGTTATCAGAGTGCGACTGAGAAGACCCCGCACGAGATCGAGAAAATAAAAAAGAAAAATAAAGGAATCATGTACCATAAAACCACGGTATGGTCGAACGATGAACATATTCTTCTATATGCTAGTTCATTATGTAAGAATTATATGGCTCTGATACCATGTGAGAATTCTATATAGGATCAATACCATGAAAGAATTCTAATATCCAAGAATCTTGAAGCAAAGAAGTCCTCACAGGAATTATTCAAAGATATGCAAGAATAGGAAAAAGAAATATTGAGACATAAACATAAGAGATGGAAATCAATTGATGGAAATATAATCTCATGTATTATTTCTCAATATGAGTACAATATATAATACATCTCAAGAGATAAAATAGAATGCCTTAAAGGCAAGTTGAAAAGCTCACAAAATTAAGGCTTACTTACTAAAAGCTAGAAAAACCTCTTAGGTGTCAAAAGCACTTTCCAAATAAGTCTAAAGGCTCATGAATTAGCTAAATATGGTATGGAAGCTAATGAGTAATGAAAATGGAATTTGATGATGAATTTTGGAGAGAATAAATAGGTGGAGGTCGAATTGGCCAAGTGGAGATAGTTTCTAATTCAACTAGCTTTACATTATCTACTAGAAAGAAGAAAAAACAGAATAAAGTTGTCTAAATCATAAAAGTATCTTTCTAATTCAGGAATGGAATAAAATCAGACATAATCCAAGGAAATCTTATCAATAATCTATCCAAATTCATTTTTGTGACTTAGGATGGAATATGGAGGCATAAAAGACAAATCTAGCCCAACTAAATAGTCTACACCTAGGAAAATTAATCTAGATGACTAATAAAATATATCCTAAGTATGGAATGGGTTTTTAAATGTTCCAAACCCCCCCCTTAAGCCTAAATTAGAGTGAGTAAATTATGTGTAGGGCCCAAACAAAAAGGATTATGGTCACCCAAAAATTATTATGCCCAGGTAAACTGAGGAAATAGGGAGAACTTCATGGGAATAAAACCCTCCCTCAAAAAATGGACATGTGCACACCAAAAATTGTTCTTGGTCCAAAATCAAGTAGGTGTGAACTTGGTCAGATGTCTATAGGTATCTTCCTAGTGGGAATAAGTGGATCATGCTCCAAACACATTTGTTTGAATTCTCCTTCAGTGGATGCAAGCAAATCTGGAAGCTCTTTGAACTTGCTCTTGAACTGAACAAATCCATGAATATGAAGACCATTATGGAACTTGAAATTTGAACCAACTAAGGTATGATCAGCTCGAATCAGATCTGATTTCTCTTGAAACTTGAACTTCAAATCAGAGGAAGTTAAATCAGCTCCAAGAAAATATGCCAATGTGATGGAAATGTCTCCATCTTCAATGAAACTTTGAGGATAGGCACTAGTCATCATGTAGGAATAGGTAGAAAGCATGAGATCACAATAAGTGGGTGTACATGGAGCACTCTTGAAATATGAACCAACCTTTAAATCATCCAATAGATCAGCATATTTCACACTATAATTTTGTGAAGTATGCACAGAATCATCAAAAACTAGCGTGTCATCATCAATATCAAAATATGAAGAATGACATGAGAACTGTGAATGGATGAAACCCTCTACAACAATGGCAGCTCCATTAGTTGAACCTTCTTCATTATCAGCAGCGACATATGAAGGAGAGAGATCTTATTTCTCAAATTCTAGAGCCACAGAAAAATTCTCTTCAAATACTGCTTCATGGAAAGAAGCATTCGAATCAAGGAGATCATTATCAACATGAACTGACTGTGAAGAAATTTCCGTAATTTCTTTTTCTTCAAAGACAACTTCTTTAGAGAGGGTTGAGTCCGAGACTTCAGGAGGAAGAACACATGAGAAGGTGTCAAATTTACTCTCCATATTTCTGATATGAACCTCATTTTGATTTCCAAAAACTCTATCCAAATTGTTCCAGAGATCCTTTGGGTATTCAGTAGAATCAATAAGGTAGTGCATGCATGGAGAAAAAGCTAGACACATGGCTCCAAACACTCTATCACAATCATTAAGCCAACCATCTTCTCTTCTGAGGATTCGGGATCTGCAACATCTCCAATAGACACATCAAAGAGACAATGTCTCTTCAGATATGCACTCATCTTTGGCTTCCACTCATTATAGTTGAGTGTTGTAAGAAGAGGAACTGAATTCGAATCCATGAAGTTGTACCTGCAAAACAAACTTTGAACTTATACTGGAAGACTCATCTAAATCTAATATATGAAGTCCCTAAGCTCTGATACCATGTGATAATTCTATATAGGATCAATACCATGAAAGAATTCTAATATCCAAGAATCTTGAAGCAAAGAAATCCTCACAAGAATTATTCAAAGATATGCAAGAAGAAGAAGAAGAAATATTGAGACATAAACATAAGAGAAGGAACTCAATTGATGGAAATATAATCTCATGTATTATTCCTCAATATGAGTACAATATATAATACATCTCAAGAGAGAAAATAGAATTCCTTAAAGGCAAGTTGAAAAGCTCACAAAAGTGAGGCTTACTAAAAGCTAGAAAAACCCCTTAGGTGTCAAAAGCACTTTCCAAATAAGTCTAAAGGCTCATGAATTAGCTAAATATGGTATGGAAGATAATGAGTAATGAAAATGGAATGTGATGATGACTTTTGGAGATAATAAAGAGGCGGAGGCCGAATGGGCCAAGTGGAGATAGTTTCTAAGTCAACTAGCTTTACCTTATCCACTAGAAAGTAGAAAAAACAGGATAAAGCTGTCTAAATAAAAAAAAAATGTCTTTCTAATTCAGGAATGGAATAAAATCAGACAGAATCCAAGGAAATATTATCCAGAATCTTCCAAATTCGTTTCTCTGACTTAGGATGGCATATGGAGGCATAAAAGACAAAACTAGGCCAACTACATAGTCTACACATAGGAAAATTAATCTAGATGACTAATAAAATATATCCTAAGTATGGAATGGTTTTTTAAATGTTCCAACACAATGGCTTGGTGTTTTATAGTCGGGCCAAGGATTGGACAAATCAATCAGCTGCGTGTTTGTCCTGTTGGTTGTGGAGCCAAATCTTCCAGTCTCATAGATGATATTGTCTCAGTCGTGCACCCCAGAGGATTGTACACCCATTCTGCATTTTTAGGGGTTTGGGGCTGTTTTCTCCAGTCGTTTTGTGGGCCCATGGTTTTGGGTATCCCGTGGTATTTTCCCATTGTATTTTCCCTATAAAAGAAAGACATTGTAATACGGCTAGGGTAAGATGCATTAGATTTTATGCATTGTAAAGATATCTAAGATTAGGAGAGAGACTATGAGACAGTGTAGAGGAAGTGCAAGGTTGTGTTGCAGGTTGTATCCCTTCACCTTGCTGGATGGTAATAATAATAAGGACTGGAAAATTCAGTGTGGAAGTATCCCAAGTTGGGGTGAACCACGATATATCTCTATCTCTCTTGTAATGTGTGTGATTATATTTGCATTTATGTTTATTGTTATTGCTCTACAATCTTGTTTTTCTAATGATTGGTATCAGAGCCTTCGGTCTATTTGGCAGATAAACCCACAGGAAGCTACGGTTTCTGGTTCAAGTGGGAGCAATGGCAGAAGAAGGAAAGTTTAAGGTCAAGAAGTTTAACGGCCAAAACTTCCAGTTATGGAAGATGCAAATCGAGGACTATCTATACTAGAAGGATCTATTCCTACCTTTGGGAGGAAGAGCAAAGCAGCCGGTGGCTATGAAGAACAAAGAATGGGAGGTTCTTGACAGAAAGGCTCTGTGAACAATACGGTTGAGCCTAGCTTTGTCAGTGGCTTTCAATATCTCAAAAGAAACGACAACGGATGGTTTGATGAGTGCATTGGGTAAGCTGTATGAAAAACCATCAGCCTCCAACAAAGTATTTCTAATGAAGCGTCTATTTAATATGAAGATGTCTGAGGTGGATCTGTTACTGATCATTTAAATGAGTTTAATACGGTTAAAAATCAACTAAGTTCTGTAAGTATGAACTTTGATGATGAGGTTAGGGCTCTTCTAATCTTGTGTTCATTGCCAGAAAGCTGGAATAGCTTGGTCATGGCTGTAAGTAACTATGTCTCTGGTTCAAACACCTTAAAATTTGATGATGTTATTGGTGTTATTATTAGCGAGGAAATGCGAAGAAAAATCACAGGTGAGACATCAGGTAATGCGTTGACCATGGAGACCAGGGTAAGACAAAAGGAGAGAGAAAAGAGCCAAGGTAATCGTGGGAAGTCTAAAACGAGCAGATCCAAGTCCAGACTAGGAAAGATAGAGTGCTGGAACTGTGGAAAGAAAGGACATCTGAAGAAAGACTGCAGATCTCTAAAAAAGAAAGGAGATGCATAAAAAGAAACTACCCAGGAAGCAAATGTAGCAGTTGATGTGTTACAAGATGCTTTTATTCTTGCATTAGATAATACAAGTGATTATTGGGTAGTAGATTCAGGGGCTTCATGTCATGCTACACCCCATAGGAAATATTTTCATGATTATGTTCCAGGTGATTTTGGACATGTTTTATTGGGTGATGATGAGCCATCTAAAATTGTTGGAATGGGTAAGGTATGGATAAAAGTTAAGAATGGAACTGACTGGCTGTTAAAAGATGTTAGGCATATTCCTGCTATGAAAAGAAATCTGATCTCAACAGGGCAGTTGGGAGATGGCGGCTGTCTATCTACATTTGGAGAAAAGTGGTGGAAGATCACTAAAGGATCAATGGTGATAGCAAAAGGAGACAGGATAGGTACGTTGTATTTATGTCCTCATAATACTGACCATTCTAACTATTTAGCTTCCACAAGAATAGATACAGCATTGTGGCATCATAGGCTTGGCCACATGACTGAGAAGGGGATGCAGATTCTCCACTCAAGGAAGTCGATGCCAGATTTGAAGCAGGCAAGTTTGGAATTCTGTGAAAACTGTGTTTATGGAAAACAGAAGAGAGTCAAATTTCTCAGGGTTGGAAAACAGAAGAAGAATGAAAAGTTAGAGCTAGTGCATACAGATGTATGGAGACCAGCTTAGGTACAATCTCTTGGTGGCTCTCATTATTATGTTACATTTATTGATGATGCAACTAGGAAAACTTGGGTTTATTGCATTAGACAGAAATCTGATGTGTTTGCTACTTTTAAGAAGTGGAAAGCTTTGGTTGAGAATGAGACAGGAAAAAGGTTGAAGTGTCTCAAATCTGATTATGGAGGTGAGTATTGCGGCAAGGAGTTTGATAGTTACTGTTCATACCATGGGATTCATAGAGAGAAGACAGTCCCAGGAACACCACAAAAAAATGGTGTGTCTGAAAGGATGAACAGAATGATCATGGAGTGTGCAAGGTGTATGAGAGTGCATGCAGGATTGCCCTTACAGTTTTGGGTGGATGCTGTAAATACTATTGTTTATTTAATAAACAGAGGACCTTCAAGTTCTTTGGATGGTGGTATTCCAGAGGAGGCATGGACAGATAAAAAGGTAAACTACTCATTTCTGAGAACATTTGGTTGTGAAGCATTTGTCCATATTGATAAAGAAAATAGAACAAAGCTTGAAGCTAAATCCAAGAAATGTACCTTTATTGGATATGGGGTTGATGATTTTGGTTATCGTTTATGGGATTATGAAAATCACAAAATCATTAGAAGTAGAGATGTCATATTCAATGAAAAGGTCATGTATAAAGATCAGTTGTAGGTAAAGAAACAGGAAAATGAAAACACAGAGTACACAATACTTGATGAAATTATAGAAAATGAAGTTCCAAAGGTGCCAGAAAATCAAGAATGGCAGCAAGTGCCTGAAACTCCTGCAAATGTAAGAAGATCTACCAGGTTAAGTAGACTCCCTAAATGATACTCTCCCTCAATGTATTATTTGTTGATGACTGATGGTGGTGAACCAGAATGTTATGAAGAAGCAATGCAGGTGGAAACTAGAAAGAAGTGGGAGGAAGGCATGAATGAGGAGATGGACTCATTGGTAGTAAGCCAGACTTGGGATTTGGTTCAGTTGCCTGCTGGTAAAAGAGCATTGCAAAACAAATGGATTTATAGGTTGAATGAAGAAGAAGGAGGCAAGAAGCGGTACAAGGCTATACTTGTTGTAAAGGGGTTTGCACAGAAGAAAGGTATAGATTTTGATGAAATATTTTCTCCTGTTGTTAAGATGACTTCAATTAGGACTATCTTAAGTCTAGTGGTGGTAGAAGATTTGCATCTTGAACAGTTAGATGTAAAAACATCCTTTCTCCATGGGGATTTGGAGGAAGAGATATATATGCAGCAACCACAAGGGTATGAGGTCAAAGGTAAGGAGAAATTGGTATGCAGGTTAAAAAAGAGTTTGTATGGCTTGAAACAAGCTCCAAGGAAGTGGTATTTAAAATTTGACAGGTTTATGACAGAACAAGGTTATAGTAGATGTCATTCTGACCACTATGTTTATTTCAAGAAGCTAGACAATGAAAGATATATTATCTTGTTATTGTATGTGGATGACATGCTTGTTGTAGAGTCTAACATGCAGGATATAAATGTACTCAAAAGGAAGCTAGCTAATTCATTTGCGATGGAGGATTTGGGTGTTGCAAAGCAAATCCTTGGTATGAGAGTAATGAGAGACGAAAAAAATAAAAAATTGACATTGTCTCAAAGTGAGTACATACAAAAGGTGTTGGAGAGGTTCAGAATGCAGAATGCAAAACCAGTAAGTACACCTTTGGCCAGCCATTTCAGTCTAAGTAAAAAAATGTGTCCCAAGACACAGGAAGAGACTGATTACATGTCCAAGATTCCCTATCAATCAGCAGTTGGTAGCTTGATGTATGCTATGGTGTGCACAAGACCAAATCTTGCACATGCAGTGGGAGTTGTGAGAAAATATATGAACAATCCAAGTAAAGAACATTGGAAGGCAGTACAGTGGATTCTCAAGTATTTGAGAGGTACCACCGCTCAAGCATTATGTTTTGGAGGTTTAGACAATGTTCTACAGGGATATGTTGATGCAAATATGGCAGGTGATAAGGATAGCAGGAGGAGCACCACAGGGTATGTGTTTACTATAGGTGGAACAACAATAAGCTGGATTTCGAGACTACAGAAGGTTGTTGCACTTTCAACAACAGAAGCAGAATATGTTGCTGTTACAGAGGCTAGTAAAGAGATGATTTGGTAGCAGATGTTTATGGAGGAAGTGGGTAAGAAGTAGAAGGATAGCAGGTTGTATAGTGACAGCCAGAGTGCCATTCATCTTACAAAGAACTCAACATTCCATTCCAGGACTAAACATATACAGCTCAAGTACCATTTCATATGCTCTAATCTGGAAGATGAACTGTTGAAGTTGGAAAAGATACATACTAGCCAGAATCCTGCAGACATGTTCACAAAGGTAGTGACCCAAGAGAAATTGAGTTCTTACTCGGTTTCGGTTGGCCTTCTAGCATGAAGGTGAAGAGGAGAAATTTGCCAAGTCCAAGTCCAGCAAGTGCAGCAGCGGTGGAGTTGCTGTGATCAACCTCCAAGTGGGAGATTGTTGGTTGTGGAGCCAGATCTTCCAGTCTCATAGATGATATTGTCTCAGTCGTGCACCCCGGAGGACTGTACCCCCATTCTGCATTTTTAGGGGTTGGGGCTGTTTTTGCCAGTTGTTTTGCAGGCCCATGGTTTTGGGTATCCCGTGGTATTTTCCCATTGTATTTCCCCTATAAAAGAAAGACATTGTAATACGGCTAGGGTAAGATGTATTAGGTTTTATGCATTGTAAATATCTCTAAGATCAGGAGAGAGACTGTGAGACAATGGAGAGGAAGTGCAGTGGCTGTGCTGCAGGTTGTATCCCTTCACCTTGCTAGATGGTAATAATAATAGGGACTGGCAAATTCAGTGTGGACGTAGCCCAAGTTGGGGTGAACCACGATATATCTGTGTCTCTCTTGTAATGTATGTGTGATTATATTTTCATTTCTATTTATTTTTATTGCTCTGTGATCCTTTTTTTCTAACATGTCCAAGTTACATGGTATTCCGACAGCAAATTGACGGGCCTGCATGGAAGAAGACAGAGCCATGGTTGGAGGCAGATATTTTCCAGCATATCAGTGGCAGAACGAGCAATTCGTGGTATCACGTGTAAGCTCCAAATTCTACCATATTGTAGAGATAGGGAACGAGATTTTGAGAAGGAGCTCTAATCGGGCTGGCGTGGAATTTTGGTTGATGGTAGAGTGGGGCGCTAATCGAGCTCAAGGATTGACAGTTGCTGCGCTCGGGCGTGAAGGTTGTGAGTGAGGCAAAGGGAACTGAAGTTGCATGCATGGTGGTTGACTTGGGCGCCAGAGAAATGGAGATGTTGACAAATGTGAGGGCGGTTGGTCATGGACGCTGTGGTGGCCACCAATAGAAACAACTCGTGGATCAAGCTGCTATAACAACACGCTCACAAGCAGTTGAGGCTGTTGAGCACGTGGAATGTCTGAGGAACAAATCCGACAAAGGTGGATGCAGTCGATGGGTTTGAGCTGAGACCAAGACAAGGGATGAGCACCATGGAACTCATCCAGTTGGGAGCAAGATTCCCGTGTTGAGGATGCGAGCAGAAAAATGTGACACGAGTGAGTTGAAGAAGAGCGAGATCGTGAGGGAGTGGACGAGGAGTATGTGGTCTATCGTTCATTGTCCAGGTAGAAGAAAATTAGCTGCAAGAACTAATAACCACCAAAACCGTTTGCAACCACATGAAGGAGTCAGTGCAGCCACCACAGCTAGGTGTAGCTATTGGCTATAGAAACACGTGGGATTCAATAGGAAGGATCCTGTGGAATACTACGGAGTTGTGCCGACATTGGTATCAGGATGTTGAAGAAGATCACACATGAGGTTAGAGATGACAAAAATCATGGGAGATAGTGTGCAGGCTCGTGAGGAGCTGGGAAATCAGGGAAGACACCAAAATAGTGAAAGGGAAACCTAGATCAGTCCCCTGGGAATTGTAGAACAACCCTGGGTACAGGAAGAGGGAAAACCATTTTCTGGGCAGCGTTCATAACAATATCAGGAAGCTATTAGGTACCGCGGGCAGCAGTTCAATTATGGACCGGCAGTGAGGCATCTTTGGGCAGGGGCATATTGCGCAAAAAGGTTTCAGACAGGGCTATGGGAAGCCTAGAAATGGTGTTGGGTAGAAAGATAGAGGCTCGAGCATCCCAATAGGGTGATTGGGTAGGGTCCATAAAGGAATCCGAACAACAAGCAGTAGGGCTCGGGCATGTGATGCATCTAGTCACATGACAGGAATGAGGTTAGTAATCCTTAGTGTTTTAGAGAAAAAATTAGACTTTTATGTGAGTTGTGGTGGGCATACCAGCCATGTAGTGAGGAGAGTTGGATCGATAGTGTTCCAGTTGGAGTCAAAAGTTCTCTGAAGGTTGCAGGAGTGATGCATGTTCTAGAGCTGAGGTTTAGTCTGTTCTCAGTGTCATCTCTGGAGGACGAGGCTTATGAGGTGGAGTTCCAGGATGGAATAGTACTCATACACAAAGTGAGAGTAGGTACCCAGGATGTAGCGATGAGGTTGGCATCAGGGAGGGTACATTGTATAGGTTGTTGGGACAACCTGTGTTCAGCTTCAGAGGAAGTTTGGAGTAGAGTTCCAGAGGGAATCTAGAGTTTGGATTGGTGTCTGTGACAGAGGGAGAGCGTGTGGCTTCCCTCAAGGTGACACTGATGGAGGAGGAGTGAAAATTATCATATTAGAGTGTATCATATGCAGCCAGGAAGTCTTCCAATTCATAGGGAATAGCTGCAGCAATAGAGGATTTGATGGATCCAGGTGGATGCTTCTCCGGAAGTACCTCCCTTTCTAAGAAGGAATGTTAGTTTTTGTACCTCAGTAGGTACTTTTACGCTGGGGGTGTCTATAAATGTAGAAGGGGTTGAGCATAACTGTCTAGATAGCCTTGTAATGGTGTCTTTTTAATACTTTATTGTATTGGGTGGTATTTTTAATCCCATGGTACTAGAGGGTCAATGGTATTAGGTGTCCCATGGTATTGTCCATGGTATTGATGTAAAGTGATATTACAAAAGAGTCTATGGAGAGTTGTACGGCACCACATGTAGGAGTGAGTCATATATCTTTTTGAGTGGTCACGACATAGTGACAAGAGTGAGTCATATATCTTGTGTGTCATTCAAGAGTGAGTCATATCTCTTGAATGGGAAAGAGTGAGCCATATATCTTATGAGTGACATAAGTGAGACATATCTTCTGTTAGCGTTTGTATTTTCTGTTGAGGGTTTGGGAACAATGAGAATCAATATCATGAGATCCGATGAGTCATATCCGGATGCATATCATTGTAAGTGTCAATTAACAAACCTGCAATAAAAGATAAATTGTTGGATGGTTTTCCCCGAAGGACTAGGGTTTCCAAGTTAGTATCTTATGTTATGGTGTTTCTCTGTTTATGGTTTTTTATCAGTGTGTGTTGCATTTATATTTTTTATTAATTGTGAGTTAATGGAATTACCATTTAAAAGATTGAAAGTTTAACCGTGATCTGGTAAGCTAAGAAAATTCACAAGGATAATGTGAAGTAATTGATAGTGAAAGTGTTGATGTTGATGGTAATATTAGAAGTTGAAAAAGATGAAGAAAATTATGAAGTGCATCTTGGATAAATGTTAAACATGCATAGCAGTAGGAACATAAAGGAGAAATCTTATGAAAATTTTAAAGGTAAGCAAATTTCAAAAATTGTAGAAGAGATGAACAAATTTATTTTAATGAAGAACTTATCGAAGAAAAGGAATATGTTGTTGGGTATGAGCCAAAAGAGTGTGCATAATGTGATGATAAGGGTGAGGAATATTAAGGGGGAGAAAATGGTATTTTTTCCTTTAAGCAATAAGATTTAGAGGAAGAGTCAAATGAGAGCCTTATGATGTGGAGCCTAGAGGAGCTCAGTTATCGTTACTAGTTGGTAAGGTGGTCAAAGGTCATTGAACAAATTATTGCTAATGAAGTGGATCATAGGGATAACATGTGGGATCATAGCATGCTCACGTTACAACAATTGGAAATGATCAACAATGAGATAGCAACCCTTGGAGTGAAAGGCATTGTAAATTTGACTGGTGTTGAGAAGATGAAGAATGATTTTTTAGTTGATTATTGTAGTAACAAATATGAGGAGCCTAAGAAAATACTAAGTACGTGGAAAATAGTGAAGAAAGTTTGCAAATATTAGAATATGGCACTTAAGGAAGAAAAAAAAAGACATGAATTTGTCATTAATATAGTAATAAGGGCAATGCATTGTGGTTGTGATCACAAAAACAAATCAACTATAATATTTATCCTTGGCATAAGTACGTGTTTTTTGTTTTAACATGAGATTCTGATCCAAGGGAAGTTGCAACACTCATGTCATCATTCATTAGAGAAAATTTGAGGTCTAAATGGGCCTCCTAAGGAAAATAATAAAATAATATTTATGAATTTTGTGTTATTTTTTTAGCATTAATTCAATATACTCTAAGATCTTTACTAAGAGAATAACATGTACAGTATATCAATGCATATCAATCATAGCTAGCATATCAATCATCATAAGATGCAAACATAAGAGACAATAGACACACAGAGTTTCCATGGGGAAAACCCTAAGGTGAAAAACCCCACAACTTCCTCAGAGATAGATAGAGCAATAGTACAACCAAAGTACACAGAGATAGACTCCTCCTAGCAGCTGATCCTCCTCCTCACATGTGCGCCACTTTTCGAGTGATGGATAAGTGAGTAATGAAGTGATCCAAATAGAGATCTCCCAATCTCTATTTATACTTGTCCTAGCTTCCCAATAAACTTATGGGGCCGACTTGTCTAGCTTAGTACAATAACCCATGGTTAACTTAATCAGGGTCGACCCCACACATGGTGGTCTAATAACCCATCGACAAGTTACGACACTTGTGACACTTGTCAATACAAATGAAGACACTTCCGTATAGATGAATAATAACATCTCTATAGGAGTACAATATACATAGATGAAATACATGGGTGAAATACTTTCTGAAGTTACATATACATCAACACTCCCTTTTAACTAGGAAGGTATTTCTCGACACAGATCTACTAGCACAAGTCTTCTTCTATGGATCATCATCAGCGAATCATCATCCTTGAATCATCGTCATCATCATTGCTACTGCTATCTCAATCAATCTCTGAATCTACTTGTCATAGGAAGTTCTACAGAGCCAGTCCTTTTTCATACTAGATGTAGGCTCACCACCTGCAGGTCTTCATCATCACTGGCCATACTGTGGAATCCTCGGGACTTATTACGTGCATCAACAAAACCTAGCAAGAGCATCCCAGCACTGATTACGAGCACACTGCTCAAACTATCGGATCTCCCAGGGGGCTATTACATGTGACCAAGCAAAACCTAGCAAGAGCATCTCAGGGAGATTACGTGCCCAGCACAGCCTGCATGATCTCCCAGGGAGAAATTATATGCCATGGACAAAACCTAGCAAGAGAATTTGCCATATCTCCCACGGAGCTATTATATGCCAGCGAAAAAACCTAGCAAGAGCATCTGCAAATCTCTCAGGGCGCTATTATATGTCCCTCCAAGAAAAACCTCGAAAGAGCATTTTCCAGATCTCCCAGGGAGCTATTATATGCCAGCGGCAAAACCTAGCAAGAGCATCTACAAATCTCCCAATGCTGGATTATATGCTTATCTGCACAACCTATTCCATGGCCACAGAGTATCAACCTGATACTCACCATACATGATCATCCTGATCATCAACACTACATCGTCCTGATGCATGTCATCTGGAGCAACATCCTGAAGCTCGTCATCCATGATCATCCTGATCATACAATGCATCCACCTGATGCATACACAGTATCTGCCTGATACATATCATCATACATGATCTACCTGACCATTCAATGTATCCACCCGATACACATACAAATACATGATCCACCTGATCATACCTGATACATATCAACATACATGATCTACCTGATCATACAATGTATCCACCTGATACATCTACTGATACATACACATGATCCAACTGATCATATCTAGCATCCAACATGATGTGTACATACATATACATATAAATGATCCAACTGATCATATCCAGCATCCAACATGATGCATACATACATAGAGCAGTAACTGGTGCATCGTCCTGATGCTCATCATCCAGCGCTTACATCCATAGCCATGGGAAGGATCCTCCTCTCACCATGCTTGGAATGGCTCCAGCAAATGTCTCCATCACTTCTTCCTCGAAGTGTCGTCAATCTGAAGAACACCAAGCCTCTCTCTGAAGTACTTGAACTTCACTCTGGCTAGTGGTTTCATCAACACATCTGCAACCTACTCATCCATCGCAACATACAGGACCTTCACTGCTCCTCTCTGCACCATATCCCTGATATAGTGATATTTGATCTCAATGTGTTTCGACCTGTCGTGGAACACTAGGTTCTCAGACAGCTTCACACAACTCTGGTTGTCACAAAATATACCAGTAGCCTCCAGAGGGAGATCAAATAAATCAGGCAGTAGCTTCCGAAGCCATACTACCTCACAACTAGCCGAACATGCTGCCACATACTCTACCTCGTCTGTACTCAGTGCTACGCGGGACTGCTTCCTGCTAAACCAAGAGATCACACCTGATCCCATACTAAAGCAACACCCAGAAGTGCTCTTCCTATCTACAGCACTACCTGCCCAATCTAAATCAACATAACCCTGCAGGTTAAACTTTTGATTCGCATCATACTTGAGCCCATAATCAACTGTACCCTTCAGATACCTTAGAATATGCTTTACAGCAACCAGGTGAACACTTCTCGGATCCGTAAGGAACTGACTCAATGTGTTCACCGCAAAGCAAATATCGGGGCTTGTGTTCGTCAGGTACATCAAGGACCCAATCATCTGACGATACAAAGTAACATCAACCGACTCAGATGAAGCATCACACAGAAGCTTCAGGTTCGATGCCATAGGTGTGGCCATGGCCTTGCAGTCCATCATCCCAAACCTCTTCAAGATCTCTACTGCATCATCCCCAAGTCCTTCATCTCGAACTCGGCAGC
The DNA here is from genome assembly GCA_027924585.1 of Larix kaempferi. NCBI lineage: Eukaryota > Viridiplantae > Streptophyta > Pinopsida > Pinales > Pinaceae > Larix > Larix kaempferi. The sequence goes on from BSBM01000406.1 coordinate 5,521,702, forward strand.
AAGCTTCCTCTTGGTATCAGCAATCAAACTATCATTACCTATAACAAACAGGTCATCCATGTACAGGATTAGTATCACAGGATTGCCTTCCTCAACCTTGTAGTAAAAGTTGGAATCCGCTTTACTCTTGGTAAAACCCAAACTAGATAGAAAACTGTCCATCCTACCATACCAAGTCCTAGGAGCTCGCTTCAAGCCATACAAGGATTTCTTCAACCTACACACATATGACTTCCTGTCATGTGTCTCAAAACCAAGTGGCTGCTCCACATACACTTCCTCCTCGACTACACCATTCAAGAAAGCAGTCTTGACATCCATCTGGTGTATCTTCCATTTCATCACTACAGCCAGAGCAAGTACTGATATGATGGAAGTGTACCTGGCTACATGAGCAAAAGTTTCTTCATAGTCTATTCCTTCTTTCTGGGAGAAGCCATGAGCTACAAATCTCGCTTTGTATTTCTCTATGTTGCCATCTATAGCATGCTTGATCTTGTAGATCCATTTGGAAGTCACAACAGACTTCCCTTCAAGCCTTGGGACTACATCCCAAATATCATTTTTCATTATTGATTGGTATTCCTAGACCATGGCATCCTTCCATTCTTTCTTTTCCGTTGCCTCTTCATAACTGGAAGGTTCTTTGTTCATGATATCACAGAGTAAAGCAACATAGCTGGTATGTGATCTGGTCCTCTTCTTTGCTATGTGTTCTTCTTCTGGAATTCCATATGTTTCTGCATCTTGAATGAGCTCTCTATCCCATGCATATTTCCTCTTGTGAGAGTCCTTCTCACGAGGTGGATCTACAGGTTCTTGAGGATCTTCAATTTCACGATCAGCATCTGGAATTGCTTCAGTCATGGTAGTGTCTTGAAATCTGGTTTCCTTTGGTTCTTCATGATCTTCAACAGGTGTCTTCCTTGATTTGATGAATGCTGAGTTTTCATCAAATGTTACATCCCTGCTGACATCAATCTTCTTGAACCCTGGAAAGTATATTCTGTAAGCCTTCGAGCTTTCACTGTAACCCACAAAGATACCCTTCTTTCCTGAAGGATCTAGCTTAGTCCTCCTTTCCTTTGGGACATGAGTGTATACTGGACAACCAAATATTATGAGATGGCTGACTTCAGGTTTCTTACAAGAGAAGACCTCTTCTGGTGTCTTGTTGTCCAATATCTTGTGGGGTGTTCTATCTTGCACATATACAACTGTCCTAGCTGCTTCTGCCCATAGATGCATAGGTAGATCCTGGTCATGCAGCATTGCCCGTGCTTCTTCCATGACTGTTCGATTCTTCCTTTCTATAACTCCATTCTGTAGTGGATTGTAAGGAGCAGTCAACTCCCTCTTAATCCCTAAATCACTGCATAACTTCTTGAAATCTCCTAAAGTGAATTCTCTGCCATTGTCGGATCTGAATGTTTTGATCTTCTTATTAGGTTGGTTCTCCATCAAGGTTTTGAATTCCTTGAACTTATCAAATACTTCATCCTCATTCTTCAAGAAGTAAACCCAAGTCTTCCTGGAGAAGTCATCAATGAAAGAGACATAGTAAACATACCCACTCAGAGAACTGGATGACATCGGACTGCATACATTAGAGTGGATGATTTCCAAGATTCCTTTTGCCTTGCTTTCAGTACTTGGAAATGCCTTCTTTATGTTCTTTCCTTTTGCACATCCTTTGCAAATACCTTCATGTTTGGTCTTGATTTCAGGAAGACCCTCTACAACTTTGCTTGCAATTGGTAGTTCTCTATAGTGCACATGAGCAAGCCTTCTATGCCAAAGTTCACTTGGCTCCATGGATTCATGTACCATGGCATGTTTAGGTTGTCCCTTCAATTTATACAATCATCCCTCTTGCTCTCCAATCACCATTGCATCATCAATAGTTTTACCTTTTAGCCACATTAGGACTTGGCCATCTACAAATGCAACCCTCATGCCCTTTTCATCTAATGCAGAGATGGAGAGTAGGTTCTTCTTGAGCCCAGGTACAAATAACACATCTTTCATCTTCAAAGACTTTCCAGAGTCTAGGTTGTAGGAGGATTCCCCACTTCCTTTGATAGGGTATTGATAATCATCCCCAAGTTTCACCTTATGGGGTGATTCATGTTCAGATAAATTTACAAAAGATTCTTTAAAACCAGTCATGTGTTTAGAAGCCCCACTGTCAATTAACCAATCATTACAACCATGAGAAACAGTACCTGTGAGAGCAGAGATTAGAACATACTCTTCTTCGCTTGATGAGTCATCATCATCACTTTCTTCTCTAGCCTTCTTCTTGGGAGGTTCATCATCCTCAGCAGCATGAGCATGATATCTCTTCTTGTTGTTCTTCTTCTTCTTATTGAAGTTGTTGTTGTTGTCCTTCTTGTTCTTGGGACAATCTCAAGAAAAGTGTCCCTTCTCATTACATATAAAACATCTACCAAGAGAAGGATCTTTAAATTTCTCCCTTTGAGTATGGTGAGAAGATTTCCTATGAGATCTCTCTCCTTTGAACTTTCCTTTCTTGGCATGAGCTGTGAGAGCTTGATCTTAATTCCCCATATTTTCTTCTCGGGCCACAAGCCTTGCTTCTTATTATGAACATTCTTCCCGCAGTCTGTTGAAGGAGATCAACTTCCTTCTTGCACAAATTCCTTGAATAAAGGAATCCCATGACCTGGGTAGGCCATTCAGAGTGGTCATGACAACTTCACCATTCTCCACCATTTCATCCACCACTTCTAGTTGTTCCTTGATCTGAGAGACCATAGAAAAATAATATTGAATGGTTTCTCCATTCTGAAACTTTACCCCTTTCAATTGGTTTCGCAGGGCCATCTTCTGATTTATGTTCTTCCCTAAAAATAGCTTGGTCAGGGAGTCAAACATCTCTTTGGATGTCTTTAGAGATGACACATGTGGGATGAGATGGTCCTTGATAGAATCAGCAATGATCCTCTTTGCTTTGACCAATTTCTTCTTGTGGAGGGCTTTAGCCTCTTCTTCCTATGGGACAGGGACCTCTTCCCTTATGTAAGTGTCCAACTCATTTTCTTCCAGGATTAACCCAATCCTATACTTCCATGCTTGGAATTTATCAGCCCCTTCAAGCTTATCCTCAAGCTTTGTGTGGTGAGACATCTTAAAGAGTACTTCAAATGGAAATAGAAGATATTTAGGTCTTACCACTTGACTTGTTGAAAACTGGATCTGGTCCCGGATTAGAGTTTGTCAGAGAAACCCTAAAAATTCAAAATGTGAATTTCAACTTTCTGAAAGGATAGAAAGATGTGCCTTGATGAGCTGATCAGCCTGGTGTATTCAGAATTTGAGATCTGCAAAGCTTCACCCTTCAGAACTGCCTTTTAGTCTTCCCGGGTTCACTGGGGAGGACCCTGAATTAGGGTTTGAGTTTCCCGGAGCTTCACCCAACCAAAAATCTCAATCCAAAGCTCTAAACTTCGATTTTTTTTAAGGATCTTCTAGTTATGTCTTCAGATTTCATAAATTCCTATTTTTGTGGAAACCCTAATTTTAAGGGCCAAAACGGAAAGTGCTCAGAACTGAATTCTGATTGGACAGAAAGATTCACCTTGCTGAGGAGAGTCAATCTATCATATTGCTTTTCCAAAATCTGTGGAGAGAAACCCAATAAATAAGAAACCCTAGTTTCCGCCACTACACAATGTCTTCTTCTCAGGTTAGCTCTGATACCATGTTAATTTTCGAGCATTAATTCAATATACTCTAGGATCTTTACTGAGAGAATAACATGTACAGTATATCAATGCATATCAATCATAGCTAGCATATCAATCATCATAAGATGCAAACATAAGAGACAATAGACACACATAGTTTCTGTGGGGAAAACCCTAAGGTGAAAAACCCCACAACTTCCTCAGAGATAGATAGAGCAATAGTACAACCAAAGTACACAGAGATAGACTCCTCCTAGCAGTTGATCCTCCTTCTCACATGTGCGCCACTTTCTGAGTGATGGATAAGTGAGTAATGAAGTGATCCAAATAGAGATCTCTCGATCTCTATTTATACTTGTCCTGACTGCCCAATAAACTTATGGGGCTGACTTGTCTAGCTTAGTACAATAACCCATGGTTAACTTAATCAAGGTTGAACCCACACATGGTGGTCTAATAACCCATCAGCAAGTTACGACACTTGTCAATACAAATGACGACACTTTCGTATAGAGGAATAATAACATCTCTATAGGAGTACAATATACATAGATGAAATACATGGGTGAAATACATTCCTAAGTTACATATACATCAACATTTTGGAGGAAAAGAGAAAAAATACATTTTTTCTTCGTATTTCCAACATATCTCCCTATAGTTTTACTCAAATTTCGATAGGGAGCACTCGTTGGATGCGGAATTAAATTCCATATCCAAAAAATACCCACACTACATACTTTTGACGTATCCCACCACACGAAAAATTTGAAATACATCAAAAAAACGTGTTGCTGATTTCAAAGGAACACATTTTTTTTATGTATAGTAACACATTTTTTTGATGTATTTCTCATTTTTTGTTGGGTGGGGTACATCAAAAGTATGTAAAGTGGGTACGCATTGGATGTAGAATTTAATTCTAGACATACCCTACCACATGAAAAATATGAAATACATCAAAAAAACATGTTGTTGATTTCAAAGGAACACGTTTTTTTTATGTATAGTAACACGTTTTTTTTATGTATTTCTCATTTTTTGTTGGGTGGGGTACATCAAAAGTATGCAAAGTGGGTACGCATTGGACGTAGAATTTAAATCTACATCCAACGAGTGCTCCCGCTTGAAATTTGAGTAAAACATCATAGAGATATGTTGAAAATACGAATTAAAAAAGTAGTTTCTTTAATATCAAATATGCCATGTCAACCATTTTGGTTGACTCTTTTCTTGAAATTCTATTTGTTCTTGAATTCAATGGCTCTTTTTATTATGAGTTGGCTCGTTTTCTTGCGAGGTGGCTCGTATTCTTATGAGGCCCATTTTAGACCCCATATTTGCTCTAATGAAATTCAACAGTCACTGTTCGATTTTGGCTTAGAAAATTGGCAATCCTCAACATGGCACCTACATGTCTGAAAACCTCACAATAGTCTCAACGATCTATTCATTAGTGCAAATGGAAAGATTTGGCTCGTGTGAGAGTGGCTTTTGTGGAGGCTCATTGGGAGGACCAGAGCAATAAAACCTGTGTTGTTTGATGTGAGTCTATGATTAGATGGATGGTGGTTTCGGGGGTCGGTTGTCATGGAGGCCATATCAAATTAAATGTCCAACTGCAATACCTACATTTTTTTGAGGGCATATCCTTGGTTAAATGTTTTTTTGTTTTGTTTTAGACATGGATCTCTAGGAGGTATGGCACCATTTTAATTGGATTCAACTCCATTACTTTCAGATATCATTAAAAACCCATGGGAATATTATATGGTGATCGTATTTGAGTTAAGGTTGTTATAAAGATCAAGGAAAAGGTGCCCAAGTAATTTAAGAAGATACAACTTTATAAGGAGGCACCGATTCATCTAACAATAGACCCACTAGAATTTTTTAAGGAGGTCGAGAGAAAAGAAAAGGAAGTTCGTGTGAAGAAAGGGAGAAGTAGCTTAAAAACATAGCAGAGGTCAACGAGCCAAAGATGGATTTGCATAAGAAGGAGAAGGAGAACACTGAGAAGATGGAGGAAATTAATGGCAGTTACATGTGATAAACAACATAGAAACATACAACCATTAAACAATGTTTTTTTCTGGAAAAACTCTTTCAAGGTAAAAACCCCACTCTTTCAAAGTGCACTCAATGTATTATCAACAACTATTAGATGATTACAACAAATTATAGTCTCCCTGCTCTCAACAAAAGTATTTAGTAGTGTAAATGCTCTAATGAAATTTCAACAGCATAAAGATAAGTTAAAACACTCTCTTTATACGTCCAACCCAAAAGATCAATAAATAAACATAACAAACCCATAAACCATTTATGAGTTTCCAAATCTACTTACTGGAAACCACCAATAATTAATTGGACAGCAACTGTTACTTAACATAATTGTTTGTTTCTTCTTAATATTCATTGTCTACCATTGCTCAACATTCATTTGAGATCATTTCTCTATGACAAAACTATAAGGTGTATGACGCACATATCCCAACATTTTCCCACTTTTTATATCTCTTGCAAAAGTGCAAGGGTAATGCGTCAAACTATGATCTAACTGCTAGGGTCCATAAGGCCTATAGACTCATAACACCACTTGAATTTACTTGTGCTAATCGATTTCATCAATACATATGCAACACTCTGTAAAGTGTCAACTTTGTCCAGTATGACCTTTCCATTCTCCGTTATGTCCTAAATGAAATGATATTGAATATTAATATGCTTTATTTTCACATGAAAGGTTGGGTTCTTACCTAGACAAATGGTATTGTTACTATCATAATGAATTTTAATATATGCTTGACTTAGTGCTACATTTAAACACAATTTCATAAGACAAATGGAACTCCTTACAAGCATGAGTAGTTTCCCTATACTTTTCCCCTATAGTGGACAAAGAGACCATAACATATCACTTGCTAATACAACTTACTTCTCTACCAACATTTGAAATACACATTCGATGGTAGATATCTTTCTATCTACATCTCCCTACCAAATCAAAATCCACATAACCTTTCTTATCCTCTAAGTGTTGGTCTCGTAAAACATCACTACAATAACAAATTAAATATCTGAAAGTACTTCACAAATTTTTGAATACATTCTTCACTGCAGCCCATTGTTCACATATAGGATTAGCCATGAATCGAATAAAGACTCTCATTGTTTGGGGAATCTTTGGTCTAGTATAGACCATAACATACAGTGAACATACATCAAACTACCAAATGCACTATCATAAGGAATAAAATCATATCTTTCATCTATGTAGGTGTTGTAGGACACCGCTCAACTAAAAGCTTAGTTCCCATAGAAATTGGAACACTCAATGGTCTCCAATTTGTCATGTAAAAACATTGAAACATACAGTACACATGCTTACTATGACTCGACCAAATTTTTATGTTTGCGTTCTCTCTCTCTCTCTCAGATATATTTTATAATGGCAAAGATTAGATCAAATAACCTTCAAAATAACACCTTGGCATTGAGATGATGAGAGTCTAATAACATCTAAAATGAAACATAGGTGCAAATAAACTTCCCACGGTAATAAATAAAAGAAAAATATACATAGACCTAAATAAACACAATGGAGAAAAATCTCACTCCAAATCACAACTATTCAACAACTAACAATTCAACATCTAAGTAACGATTACAATTAATTAAATACATTTTGTTTCTAAAACAACCTTTTTTTAAAGATATTTAATCCTATATCTATCCATTTCCTTAGAAATTGGATGCCCCTATGCTTTCCTACATATTGACCTTCCTTTCTTTAATTGATGGTCATTATTCACCTATGAACTTGTTAAATTTGTCTCTCATGATTCTAAATCCATGGTAATATTCTAATATTGGTTCTCATAAATTCTACATGTATTGCTTTGATTCCTAAATCTGATAGCATGTGTCATTTTGAACACTTTCGTCTTATTTCTCTCTATAATTTCCTTCATAGAATTTGAACAAAAGTAATTGCAACCAGGGTGAAGGGTTATCACTGTCTACCTCCATCTCTTCTAAATAGTTTGGTTTTCTAGCTAGAAGGTAGATACATGAAGTTGTTGGGGTTGAGCAGGAAGTCTTCCATTCTGTTAAGGTTAAAAGGAAACCTGCTATGATTTTGAATGTTGACCTTTCCAACTCATATGACAAATTTAGTTGGTTGTATCTTTGGTTGATTTTAATACAAGTGGGCCTATCTCTTGCTTTTGTAAATTGGGTTATGAGATGTGTTAAGACTGCCTCATTTGTTGTTCTTATCAATGGATCAACATTGGATTTCTTTACACCTAGGCAGGGATAAGACTGGGCTGCCCATTGGCCCCTCTTTTGTTTCTCTCGGTGGTGGAAGGATTAAGTAGAGCATTGGAGGAGGCAAAGGTTTTAGGCCCTATTCAAAGGCATCAAAATGGGCTCTTCTTTATTCATCTCTCATCTACTTTGTGTGGATGACATCTAAATTTTTTGTGATGGGTCCATGGATGATTCCCTAAATCTTAAGTAGATTTTAGAACTTTATTGCAAAGCTTCATGCATGACAATTAATGAGTCCAAGTCATATGTATCCTTTATGGGTATTGATGAGGATTTGAAAGATAATCTATCTGCTATGTTCTCTTTTAATGAAGTTCCTTTGGAATAATGTATAAAGTATTTGGGCTTCTCTATATTAAAACTAATGGCTATTATAAACTAGATTAGTTTTGGCTTATTGCCAAGGTTGAGAAGAGGATATTTTTCTAGTGCAACAAATGGCTTTATAGAGGGGGTAGACTAATTTTACTAAATTTTGTTTTGGAAGCAGTACCAGTTTATTGCGTTACTCTACATTTTCTTCCAAAAGGCACTTTAGATGCTATCGGGAAGCTCTGTTTTCAATTTATGTGGATGGGTGACAACAATCAAAACAACTTTTATTGGTCCTCTTGAAGAAAGATTTCTTTGCCAAAAGAAATAGGGAGTCAGGGGATTAAGAATCTTCACTTATTTGCAAAAGCCCTTCCAACAAAAAATGTATGGAGGATCTTAAAAGATAAGGAACTTTGGTTCAAGGTTGTAAGAGAAAAATATATCAATTCTCTACCTGTGTTGGAATGGATTTGTATTCAAAAAAAATCCTATAAGAACGCCTTTATGGTTTGGAAAGATTTTATAACTTATTTTCCCCTCGTTGATGATTGGTTGGTGTGGAAGGTGGGCACTGGTGAAAATTTTAGAATTGGATTGGATCTTTGAGTAGGCTCTGAAGGTATCCATATTTTACTATATCATATGGTTGAAAATATAAGATCTCAAGGTTATTATACTCTAAATCAAATTGCAGATTTGGTTAGGAGTAATCATTTTCCTCGTGAATGGATCAGTGTTGATTTTCTAGGTTTTATTGAAGATGATAGGATTCTATGGGATAATTGTATTTATATTTTATCTCATAGCCATGTTTGAGTATGAGATTCTAAGGATGAACTTATTTGGACAAATAATCTGGTGGGGAGTGCTTACCTTCCGAAGATTGGTTACAAGGTTTTAAGCAAAGAAGATGGACCTCTCCTTACCAAATGGTGGTATAAAGGAATTTGGAAGTTCAAATGTCCACTTCAATATATGTGTGTGTGTGGTCTGCGATTAATAATTCTATTCCAACCAACCCGGATGCAGGTGGCATGCATGTCTCATCGGAGCACGAGGAGACAACCACGAAGGCCTCCACCTCCTACCATGTGGCATCCCCTCGCTACTCCCACCCTACTCATTAAATTGGCATTGCTCTTAATGCATGGAGCCTTTAAGACGATGTTCATTCAAGCTCTAGCTCAAGCTGTCCTTTGTAACTTCGACATTATTTCCCCTCTACGTGAATTAATGGCATCCTTTGGCGTTGAGATAAAGCATCCGGTTCGGAAACATTCCCATTTCAAAGTGTTGAGCGATAGGAAACTTGCGGAGTTTTTTCTTCTTCTGCGTTGACAGGGCCGACTGCCCTTTGCATGATCCTGGAGCACCAGTTCAAGCATCCCACTTCTCTTGACTCTTCTTGCACCTGAGTTGTGCCTTGCTTTGCACAAGCTTCATTCTGTGTTCTGTGGAGACTTTGGTTTTTTCACTTAGGATGGGAGGATGTCTCAGAGACTCCATGCTACCCTTCAATGAGGCAGCAGGGGACTAGGAAACCAAGGTATTTGTGGTCGAGAGGAGGCCAATGAAAGTGGTTATGATAGTTCAATTCCAAGGTACCTGAGGATTATGCTAGAATATTGGGACGAAGAAATGACCCTCCAATCAACCAGAGAACTCGAGCGAGGCGCATGCACTATTGGATGGTAAAGAATTTGTTGGCTCACATTCTTTTGCACTCTCAGGAGCTTCTACATAGGAACAATCCCCCTCCTTCTCCACCCCCTTCTGCTACTAGGTACTCTTCCTCTTCTCCGACCATGTCCCATGTATCCAAGCCATTGGAGCACAATGGTACTCAATCAGACAAAGAGCAAAAGCAGCCAGAAGGCATCTGCAATGTCGCGTCCACCAGCGGGCACAAACCTAAACGTGTGGAGCGAACAGGTCCTGGGAACACAGTTTCCTTCCATAAAACTAAGGCACTGCCTATTAAAGCCGCGGCTGATAGCTCTTTCGACTCTGAGGAATATCTTGCCCTATCCTTGGGGAGAAACCAGGCAATGCAGACACCACCAACACCGCCAATTCGAAGTAATTTTGATGTCTATCTCATTTTTGACACATGTCACTTTTAGCTCCATGTACAATGACAATTGTAATTCTATTTTTTGAGGTTCTGTCGACTATTTTGGTCTATGGGTCCTTAATCAAGCTAGGAACTGAGTCCAACTTGCATTTTTGTAATAGTCTCACCCCAGTTTTTTCGCAGTCCTTTATGTATTTTCATGGATAATCAGTACTCCTATGCGAGACAAGTCTATTATCTTATGAATGGGCAGGAAGCCCAGGGTCTCAGTCTGTTTTTTTGGTTCTGTGAGAAGCTCTAGAAGGCTCTCAGACCTCATGACTATCTTGTGCATGTAACCTTTTTTGTACTTTAATATAAATTCTCTATGTAGCTTACAAAAAAAAAATTATATTCCAACCCGAGATTTTATGAATCTTAGGAATTGGTAGGGTCCTAATAGATGTTCACTTTGAAAATCCTCCAATGAATCTACTTGTCATTTGTTGATCTATTGTCCAATTACTAGTGAAGTGTGTAAGGAAATTGGTCTTTTAGCTGGAGTTATATTATGTTGGGAAGGTGTGAGTATAGAATATGCTTTTTTCACATGGATATCCAATCCTCTTTCCAAAGCCTTTAAATCTCTCCCTCTTATTGCTTCATGGAGCATTTGATTGATGCACAATGGAATCATCTTTGAAGATTGAATTTCAGCTTCTAAGGTCTGTGCTTTGAACAATATGTAAAAATCTAAAATTCTTTCTACCAAGGCAATGAAGTCATCAAATCCAGATACATAATTCCCAAAGTTATTAGCAAATATAGGGCATGGGCCTATTTTGATGAAACAACACAAGGGAATCATTTGATGGGAAGAGAAAGAGAGTTACTTTTTCTAGACAATTTCAAAGCATATTTAAATTTATGTTCAAATAACAAGAAGATCTAACACTACAAAAAAATATAACTTTATAAATTAATTAATTCATAAATACTACCAAAAAAAATTAATAATAACATTTTACATTAAGTAGTTACCTACTATCTAATAAACTTTATTAAATTATATCACCTCATACATTATTTAATTCATAAATACCATTCAAAAATAAATAAAAAATAATAAGACCCTCACACATTCTGAATTCAAGGATTAGTAACGCCTTCTAAATTTACCAAGTTGTACTTGGTCATCCAATAAACTTAGGATGCATGCGAAGAACGATAAAAATTTATAAAAATAAACACTATAATAAAAAAAATAAACACCATATGACAAGGCTATTCAAAATTTTAAAAATTATATTTGATTATTGAATAAACTTAATATTTTCCAAGTATATTTTTTTGTTTTATTTTGTTTCGAATAAATTTAGTATCATCTATATTAGGTATGAAAATTGTATAATTTGAATGCCATTTGGTCATTTAAAGATGTTGAATTTATTTATGAAATCAAAATAGCAATTTACACTACTAAAAAAAGTTTACACATTTAATCAAACAAACCCACAAAACTTGGTAAGAAGCCATTTTTTTTATAAGTTTTTTTGGCAACTAAACAATAAACAATATTTTTAATAAAGTTTTGATAAAAATATAAGTTTTATTAAGATATGTCAACACAAAATATAGTTAAAAAAATAGACAATTAAGATTAATAAAAATATTAAAATATAAGACAATTTAGAATAATAAAAATATTAAAATATGAAATAGTTTGGATTAATAAAAATATTAAAAAATAACCATATTTGTTAATGTAAAACAATTTAATATCAAAAAATTAATGTATATTAATATTAACTTAGAAAATTAAAAAATAAAAATATATATTAATATTAAATAACTTAATATTAAAAATTAATATTTTTTTTTCAAGGTATGAGAATAGCCTAAAAGATCGACGATTACCAAAAATTAATATACTTAATATTAATTAAATCATATATGTAAATTTTAATTGTGATCCATTGCGACAAAACTTAAAATTGTAAATCCGGTTTACATTTCAAATCTCTCTCGAAATTTATTAAAATCTCAAAACTTTCATAAATTTATACAAATTCTAACTTTTTTTAAGTTGGTCATGGTACTCAGTCACAATGAAATCCAAAACCAATGCCTTAAGCATTCTTTTGACCATATTTACAATCCAACGAAACCCAATGCGGTTGCAATAATTCGTAAATACCCATGGAAAAACAACAGCAATGCCAAACAATTTACATCATAACAATCGAAAGACTATTTTAATATTTCAAAATTTTGATAAACTCTTACCAGCACAAGGAACCATTCCTATGTAACAACATATAACCGAATATATAACCGAGCGGCTTAATTGAGGTAACCACAAAACTGCCACGACTACATATACCTCACACTCATCATATTACGAATTTTACTACAAAAAAAAGTTTCCATATGCTCTGTTGCAGGTTCGCCTCTGCTCTTTTTCATCCAGGGAACGAATCATATTCAGGCAGCTTTGATAATCCTACCCGCCAGAGAACTAAATTGATGAATACTGTGCGTCGCATGAAGGTTTAACTAATTGCTTCAATGATTTAAAACAGCTTATAGCATCAAAAATGGCAGTCTGCTCAGATATGATCATATCATCCCAATGGCAGTTGTACTGTTACTAAAAGAAATGGCTGTTTGCATGCTCTAAGGCGAGCGCCTTGAGAGCATCTTCACTGTGCCTCCCAAAGACACCGATGCATACCTCCCTCGCCTGGTCTGATGCATATCGTGTAATTAATGCTAGACTTTCATCCCGTATTATAAATTCTTGATTTTCTTTCCGCATCCAACGGGTGGCTTCTTTTAACTGCTCGCCTACCATGATCAGAGCTCGAATGTCCCCCGGCACAGTATTTTGAATGGCCTCCATAACTTCTTTCCAGGAACGACTGCAGTCCGTCAACGTTGTCGGGAAGTAGTCGTTCGACTCTATTCCTGCAAAATATGTAGACACAAATGACGCGCGAATCCAACTTTTTTCTTCTTTCGCTTTCAACAACGCAGAATTCCTCATAATCTCTTCTGCCTCTGTAAAAAGCTGTGCAAATTCTGCGCAAGCTGGAAGATCAGCATCCAAACGCTTTTGAGACCTTGCAGCAATGGTTTCCTCTACTGCTTTGTCATGCAACTGCTCAAACCGAGCGGTTAAAGGTTCCAGGGCTACCCTCAAAGAGAACTCCAAAATACATCTCCTACACTTGCACTTAAAATCCCAGTTCTCGCACATGGCTTGCCGCTGCTTCAAGGGAACGAGCGCATCAAAGTAGGAAATAGTGATCTCTTCTCCTCTCTTGATAGGCTTGGAGGCATGAATAAACATAGCGCTTCCCACTTCCAGCCTCTTCGAGTTCGGCAAACAGGAATGATTAATGAAGGAAGGCAGCAGCCAGAGACCACTAAAACTCTGGCCTCGCGGGGCGAGTTTGGCTTCATATTTTTTCGATTTTGAAGCAAATGTCTTCTCGGCTCCACCGAACCCGTTCCGACTTATAATAGCCCGTATACGGTTAACATCTACCTGCAATTTTTCTTTTCTGCCTGCTTGGCTCAGAGACTTTTGGCCTTCTGTCTTAAACATTTCAATGGCTGGAACATCTAGCCTGCGAGGCTGATAGTAGCCATCTAAACTATAAAGCTGCTGGAGCAATATCTGCGATTTCCTGGCAGCATTGACTACGGTAGCAATAAGATCTTGTAGTGACGACGGACTAATGTTTCCTTGGTGGTCTACATTGATTCCGGCCAAAGAGGCTCTCCGCCTGTCCTCATAAGCAATTGCGACGGCGTTGCTTACCAGGATAAGCTGCCCGGTGCTTATTTCTCGGGTGGCGTAAATGCCCCGGCCGCGGCCGTCTTCGGTCATCTTAATCTCCACAGAGCCCATGAAATCGGCAACCTCCGGAGGAGGAACGAAACCGAGAAGGAAGTTGGAGATGTCATACTTACCATTCAAACTCTGGGCGTACAAAGTCTTGGCCTGGCGAAGGGCGTCTTGTATTTCCTTATGCCCAGGACTGGCCTTGTTGCCTTTCTCCAAACATTTGCATGCCGCCGCATACTGCCTCAGGCCGACCAGAGCGCGGCCTTTCCTATAGAGCGCTTTGAGATTGCCGGAACTGATCCCAAGGGCCTTGTCGGAGTCCTCCAACGCGAGCTCAAATTCCTTCACCTGGAGCCTTGTCTCCGCCCGGTTGGAATAAGCGTGGAGTAGGCAGGTATTGATATTATTATTGTCACTAGAGGACCCTTTCTTCAGCTGGAGCAGAGCGGCGTCGATGCATTTTGTATAATGCTCAGCTGCCGCGTTCCATTGTTTCTCTCTGAAGCAGCTGTTGCCTTTTTTCCTCACCTCCTCCACATCCGCATGCGTCAAGCTCTCCGCCCGCTTCTCCTTCTGAGTCTCCAGCATCTCCACGTTGGCAGGATTGTCAACACAGATGGCGAGGCTACCGTCGGCGTCGCACATAAAACAGGGGTCCCTGATGGCCACTTTGGCTCCCCTAGGGTAAAGCCCGTCGATGTTCGTTTGCGACTGAGCCGCATTGTAGATAGCCAGCGTAACGGCAAGGCCATTATCGTCTTCAAGCAAAGTCATTATAGCGCCTATACTGAAGGGTTCAGCGCAGAGAGTACCGTAGAGCACCTGGCCGCTGTGGACTTGGCCAACCTGCAACTGGTTTAAGGATATGGGATTCAGACTTTCCAGCGGAACCGGAGAAGCTGCGCCACTGCTACCAGTGGGGTTTGTGAAGGACGAGGGCAACTGAATTGTGGCTTCTGGTACATCCCTCATTACTTGACGGGCGAAACCGTGGAGTTGGAGAAGAGCTTGCTTGTCGAACCTCTCGGAAGTAAGAGGAAGCGAGGACATGAAGCGATGCACGTTCTCCATCCTTCGTTCTTCCTGTTCTTTTTCCTCGGTTACCTACAGGCTACACCACGTTCCTATTTAGTATATTTTCTTACTTTACGGCTTTTTTTCCTGTCACGCGGGCTGCGGTGAGGCACAGTTCATACCCGCCGCCTCTCTCATCAACTCAGCTTGTGAATTTAAAGTTTGATGGAAAAGCTAATGAATAGGTCAAGAGTACCACGCAAGACGTTGAAGTCATATTTATTAATAGGCAAGCTCTTGTCAGGGATAGTTAATACCCTTCCCATCCCTCACCAACTCAGCTTTGAGTCAGGTGGGTCGCTGTGAGGGACAGTCAATCCGCCCTCTCCCTCAATAACTGACCTCAGTAACTATTATCAATGTGTGAATCGCTTTTTCTTAATTTCAAGACGAAGGGCATACTGTCGGAGCTGTACAAGGGTTAACTAAAACGTTTCTAGAGAAAAAGAAATACTAAAAAAAATATGAAAAAATTCTTTTGTAATATAAAATATTTTGTAATATAAAATATTTTATTTTTATTTGTTAAAATATTATGACAAAAATAAAATTAAAATAAATTTAGAAAAAGATTTAAAATATATAAAAATAAGTAAATTTAAAAATTTCTTTAACATAAATAAAAATACATAATAAGTGTTTTTTTAAATTCAATGAGTTATTTTTTTAGTGAATATCTTTTTTTTAGTTCAATGAGTTAATATTTTTAGTCGACTTCAATGAGTTACATTTTTCTTACTAGAGTTTATGGTTACCTCCTAGGGCTTTATTTGAATTTGCAAAGTTTTTATGAGTGTTTATGGTTACCTCCTAGGTTTTATTTGGATTTGCAAAGTTTTAATGAGAGTGTCCTTACTATCTGGTTCAATCTTGCAACCAGTTTTTGGTAAACCTTTGCTTTTTATTTTTTTTGCATGCATAGCAAGTTTAACTACGTTTTTCGATAATGCAAGGGCAATATCTTAATTTCGAAGTTTTCTTGGCACTTCCTTAGCTATTTTATTAGAGTGAGCTATTTTGTAGGGTTTAATCTCAAGAATATAGACATTTTATATAATGCATGGATTATGACACAATCATGGGAAAAATAAACTTTCATACAATTTTGATTTTAATTTCGAAGTTTTCTTGGCACTTCCTTAGCTATTTTATTAGAGTGAGATATTTTGTAGGGTTTAATTTCAAGAATATAGACATTTTATATAATGCATGGATTATGACACAATCGTGGGAAAAAGAAACTTTCATACAATTTTGATTGTGTTTTCAAGTTTGTTTAGGTTTTTGGTTATATTAGTTTTTTTAGGTTTTTAGTTATAATTTTTTCTTTGGGTTTTAAATTATATCTCTTTCATGTTTGAAGGAGGGAATTTTGGTTTTGTTTTCAAGTTTGTTTAGGTTTTTGGTTATATTTTTTTTTTAGGTTTTTGGTTATAATTTTTTATTCACTTATATGTTAGGTTTTAAATTATATCTCTTTCATGTTTGAAGGAGGCTAAGGTTCTTCTTGGTGAAGGTAATTGTTCTTTATTGTTTGAGAAATATCTTTATATATAACACACTATTTTGTAGGGTTTAATCCCCAAAAATATAGACATTTTATATAATGCACGATTATGACACAATGATGGGAAAAAGAAACTTTCATACAATTCTGATTTTGTTTTCAAGTTTGTTTAGGTTTTTAGTTATATTAGTGTTTTTAGGGTTTTGGTTATAATTTTTTCTTTAGGTTTTAAATTATATGTCCATTTGTCATGGACCACTATCTTTATACTAAGGATAATCTCGATGAAAACCTATAAGTCTTCCATTCCACCCATGTTCCTCACCAATCTTCTCTAACTAGCTCGTGAGAAGAGGATATTAGTGTGGGACCTACCCAATTTACTTCCATCATGCTCGACCTTCAAACCCTACCTTTGCATATATTATAGGTAGTTGAGTATGATACCTAGCATGTTTATCCCTCCACCTTACTTTAGTACATGTTGTCTTATACCTTGCTTAGATAGATGGCTCGTTAGGTACTTAACCCTCGCTAGCCTGTCCATGCTCTAGTTAACTTGCAACCTTCTTAGGATGTGACCACTTCTACTGAGTCTTCCAAGCAATCTATTACTTATGTAGCCTCCTTACTAGCTTATAACCTCACAACCCAATAAGCCTCTACAAAAGTGACCAAAGGTACGGAGGGAATTTTGGTTTTGTTTTCAAGTTTGTTTAGGTTTTTGGTTATATTAGTTTTTTTAGGTTTTTGGTTATAATTTTTTCTTCTGTTATATGTTAGGTTTTAAATTATTTAAATTATATCTCTTTCATGTTTGAAGTAAGTTAAGGTTCCTTCTTGGTGAAGGTAATTGTTCTTTAATGTTTGAGAAATATCTTTATGTATAGTACACTTCTTTATTAAATGAAACTCTTATTTATTAAATAAAATTTATTAGACTTAAATCATTTTCAGGAAGTTAAATAGTCCTGAAGGTTATTGTCTAATGAAAACAAAATAAAAGTGAACTTTGATCAACATGAAAAGTTTACTTGCTCTGTATCCACTTGGCAATAACAAACATTTTATGAGCTTAACTTTTACTTGAATGATATGGCTTGACAATAACAAACATTTTATGAGCTTGACTTTTACTTAAATGATATGGTACACTGGCAAGAACAAACATTTTACGAGGGAGTGGGCTAATCTCTCGACGATTTGCACCATCAAGATGCGACCCCTCCTCACATCCTCCACCTGCTCTGTCTTCTTCATCTTGACCCCTCTCCCCATCTCCACCATGGTCCCCAGCTCCCGCAAGCCCCGTCACCTAACTCCCCTCCCTGATCACGCAAGGATCTTCGAAGATCCACAGTCCACTCCCCCTCCGCACAATTAATGCAGGTTAGTTTGAACTTCACCCCCATGTTCCCGCGACCAGTCCCCTGCTACATGAACTCTGTCTCCACCTCCGCGCAAAGCTCTATCGCCCCTCGTCCTCCCAGCATATCGAAGAAGCATTGACCCTCAGCATTGTTCTCACTAGGCACATATTCTCCCTACATAGACTCTCCATTCTCGCGAATAGGAAAACGCTCCCTCTGCACCCCGTGAACTCGACTGCTTCCTCCAGGTATGACGAGAACAGTTTTCTGATAATCTGTAAACATAGAACTTTGATTATTTTCCTATGCTTTGATGAAATTAGTCGTGTGGGTCATTGAATGTTCAAGAATGCAAACCAACGATCAAGAACGTTCCAAGTAACAAGTGTGTAACATTTATTGTGTTTCCTTATGCACATGCTTTGTAAATGTCTTGAAAGCGTGCCATTAGCCATCAAAACTCGATTTCAAACATTGACCAAGTTCCTGGGTATACCGAACAATCATAGTTGAAAAATCTATCAGTTTATTATAGAGGCATTTTTTGGCTGTGCTTTTAGTTGGATGCATGATTCTGTTGAATGGGATTTTTGCAAGGTCACGAGTTAAGAGTAATAACAATGAAAGAAATTGAGTTGATTAAAATACATGTAATCCACTATTTACATATGCCTTGAAAGGCAGCTGGCCTAGCTTAATATCCAGCTCCAGTAGTTCTATACCCCATTGTTGATTCCATTGATTATTACTTTCACTATGCAGTTGATCCAACAGATTATGCAGTTGTTTCTGACCCAACATTTGACTCAGTGGATTCTATTGATTAACACGTAAGTTATATAGGATTCTAACTATACGAAAACAAAGGTACTTTCGAGAAGTGAGCTTCATGCCCTTCTTTAAAACTGTGCCCTACTATAGTGGTCTCATTTACATCATTATTAATTAGAACACTACTATTCCAAGGAGAAAGATGTTCATTGTTTTAATAATATCAATCATTTATGGAGCGTTGGCTTTATCGAGTGCTCTTACGCTTGAATGATAGCATTTTTCACACTATACGGAGTGATTAAATTTTTCAAGTTGAGTTCTCTACCTCGCCTTACTTATTCATGGTACAGTTATTTGTGGGTTGTATCAGATGCAACTGAGATAGACCATGGACATAAGCTTGCCCTAAGGGATAGGAACCTTATTTACTGGCCGGAGACTCGGAATAGTGACACTAGAGAGACAGGAAGATCCCCTTCAATGGGCTTTTAAAAAGCTTCAACAGGGATAGAGCGCAGCTGCACTTTCTTTTAAGTTGCTTTAGTAAGGTTTCGTTCGTCGGGTCCGGTTCTCCCTTAGTCTTAGAAATAACCCGGTCAGGAAGATAAAGGAACAGACTACTGGAGCCAGGCTCTGAACCTTTGATCACTTCTTATGATATACTATCTGTGGATGATACATTTTGCTTGACTGCATGCTAGAAAATTTCTTGAATCTATTGACTCTAGTGCAAAGATCTTGCATGTCTGTTGTCGTGCCTCTACATCTTTAGAGTGTTCTACTATAAACATAGATTATGTAGGGGGGCTTGAGAAAAGTTCGTAATTGGTAGGATTTGTTCTATTTTTAACATACACATTTGCAATGTGCATGTTGTCACTAGAATCTACCCTATCAAAATTTTTAGATTCCGACAGCGTGTAGGTAAAGAAGGATCCAAATTTTCTTTGTCAAAAAAACCGCTATCCCCCAAGTTCTTGCATCCATGCATCATCAAGATTTTCTAAAGTCTTCACTCACCTCCCATATCATGAGTTTCTCCATTATTTGCATTTAGAGTTGATGCTAAACCAAAATATATCATAGCAATCAAGTCTTATGTTTTCAGAATCTCCATGACTGTTGAAATCATGAGTTTTCGAGTTCATTAGTTTAAAAGCAAGGATTTTCGTAACCAATCTTTGGTCCCACCTAAAAGTATCTACCAACCGTTACGCTCAGAGTATTCATGTCATAAGTCAACCAAGCCAATTGTCAAATGCCCAAGACCGCCAAGTTTCCAAACATCAACAGCAAATTCTCGTCATTATCTGAGTAATGAATTTCAAAAAGACAGTGCGCTTAAACCGTAAGGAATATTCAGAAACGGTTCAAAACCCACTTCCGAAACGGGGCCATCTAGCCTATACACGAGCGATTTCCCAAAATTTCACAACTGTTTGGGAGAAATTCATCCCTGTTCAAGACGGAATTCTCTAGAAAATTGTTGCGGCCGGTTGGTTGTCAAATGCACAAATGCCAAAAGGAATGCCTTCACTACCTCCAAATGTCAAAGAAGCATGCAGGTGTCCTTCATTGTGCAAATCAAGTTAATTTTGAATCCAATTGGAGAGTCATATGTTGAATGAAGATTGCGTTCAGGTTTCATGCCAAACAAATGTCATGCGTTGAAAGTTATCATGATAATCCTTAATTTCTTATGAAGAATTCAAAATACCTGGCATATATCTACGGCAATAAAAAAGGCATTAATTCCAGCATTTTGAGGACTGACCTTATTCAAATATCTAACAAAACCGCCAGTTGTTATGTCCATAAACAATAAGTTTAAATGATGAGTGACTATGAAGGCAGAGTTAGGTAATTATATGAAGTGTTTGACATGACGGTGTATTCATTCAACTATCACCAAAGGTCACAACATTATGAAGATATTTGGGCTCGAATTTTGTATAAAAAGGATGTGTAAAAGTTAAACAGAAATACCCAGGTGAGAAACAAGTGTTTGATAGTTTGAGAGACGAATCTTAAAATTCAAAATTATTTGAGTTAGATAAATAGCATTGTTGATTAGAGAAAGAGGAAGATGACTCCAAAGAGGACAGTGATGGAGAGCCTGATTCTTTAAAGAAGTTCAGACAACATGATTGCAGAGGCAGGGCATCTAGTGAAAACATGACAGAGGATTATTATTATCTCCAGATTTTGCAAAGAAAGATCAGCTGGCAGTTGAACAGATCATTTCCATATTTTAAGGCAACGTTCAACATTTCAAGGCAACATTGTTTGCATTCGAGAGCACAGTTGGCATTTCATTTAGCAGTTATATATTTGGAGGGTGATTGGTATGGAAATGGCAGTCAAAGTCATAAGTGCTAGAACATTCCAAGATGAAGGATCAACATATAAGGATTTAGTGGCAGATTTGGAGATAATTGATTCCATTCAGTTTCAGATTTGTGTGACTTGTTCGATATTATTTCTATTTTGACTCCTTGTTTTTAGAATTCTATTAAATATTTTGTAATTTTTAGTTGTATATATTTTTTGTATAAATTTATGATTTGCAATGTAATAGAGGGAGAGTTCCAGCCGAGAGGGATGAGAATGCATTAGAAAGAGTTTGGGAAATTAGGCTACAGGATATCTTTTGTACATGCATGTATTTTTGTATTTTTATAGCTTATATAAAGATTGTCTTGGATGGTATTTTATTCGAGATGAGCCCATTTTGTTCTTTTATCATAATGAATGTTTATGTTCAGTTGGAACACCTGATTCATAACTCTTTTCTCTGATAAATGTTTTCTATCCTAGAATTCTTGTGAATGGGTTAATGTTTATTATGCATTCCTCAATCTGAAGCTTTTTCCTTATATAATGCATCTTCATAGTCTTTTGTTTGCTCATAATTCAGTCATCGGTGTTGTTTTATTACCTTGTTCCTGATTCCCACCTTACCTTCAAAAATATTCATAAACCAAAACCTAGTCATCTAATCTAACACTTTAAGATTCTCTAGACTGTGAGCCTTAGCAGTCAAGGTGCAGATTCTACTGATAACATCTTCTGGCGCCGTTGCCGTGGACGAAAGCGAAGATATCTTCCCTGGGAGAACGACAACCATCATATCCATCTCTTGATGGTGGACAGGAGCAAGACACTAACTTGGCTGCAATTTTCTACCTGGCGGATCCAGCTTCATCCCATATAAATCTATTAGCGGCTTCACTAGTTCGAAATGGACAAGATTCTTGATCAGAGATATGAACTTTGTGATTTTTCAAAAATATCTGGTTTTCCAAATCTTGTACCTGATAAAGAAGTATGGGAACATTGCCTTCCAAAGTTTAGAGGAAAATATTATGATCATCCTGGTGAACATCTGTTGGATTTTCACGAGTGTATGCATAGGCTAAATATTGACCATGAGTATGTTCTTATTAAAATGTTCAGATTCTCTTTGGGAGGGTATGCTCGTGAGTGGTGTAGAACCCTCCCTGTTGCTAGCATTCATTCACTGAAATTTTTTCATATTGCATTTAATAATCATTGCAAACGAGGTTATGGCGATGATCTTCTGTATGAGGAATGTTGTATGGAGTTGGAAATTTTATATAAAAAAGTTGTCAATCTTAAAGATCAGAGTGCTTGTAATGAATAAATCATTGAACATGAAAGTGTTCCTCATGAACATCAACAAGTTTTCAATGATTTCCAAAATGATTTGTTTTCTCAAGGAAGTGGAGTACATGCAAATAATCAGGTTTCTGAAGTTTCATCTGCTGCAATTTTTTCTAATTGTTATGGCTCTGAAAAGGTGTCTACTCTAGCTATAAATCACGAGGATCATATGTCTTTTAGTCATATATCATTGGAAATCTTTCAAAACATTAAAAACAACCTACAACAACCTTTAGTTTTGCAGACAAATGAAATTGAAAACAACGATGAAGAACTGGATTTGAAGAGATTATCCATTTCCAAGGAGGAACAACAAGAAGACTATCTTTCTCCTTATGTATCTGTTGCTTCAAATCTAAATGAAAAGAATATCATTATTGGAGAAAGTAATCAGCCGTTTTTTCATGATATATCTTTTAAGACTCATCTTTCATTTTATCATTATGGAGACAATGATGTAGAAGATCAAGAACATATCTCTTCTTTTCTCTCAGAAATTGTCAGCTGTAATGGGCCAGCACATCATAGTGATGGATCCGAGTCACAGGGATATGGCAAAGGAAAACAGAAAGGATTAGATGAGCAATTGATGATGCATGTTTCTCTGTCAGTGGTTGAGCAACGATTATATTTCTTACATCAGCTAGAAATACAACATGAATTTCAAGATCTTGTTGTTGACTGGATGGAGTTGTATTTTTCAAAGGTTTCTAATACCCCAAGTTTTGGCATGTTTCCTATTTCCAGTTGTAAGTATCAACTTCTTATTGATTGTCTTTTGCATTCATTACATTTTTTGTTGGTTTTCTCAAATGGTGGCATGCATGGAGTTATGATTTTCAGTAAAATAGTTTCTTGGATCCATTGGAAGTATGATTACACATGATCAGCTTGATGCCTGCAAGATAGGAGTAAGAGCTGTAAATAAATAAATCTCATCTCTTGAGCATTTGCTTCAATTTGCACAATGTGATCAGATTGTTGTGTGAGGATTATTCTTAGTTTACAGAGTAGTTTAATATTTCAGAATTCAGTAAGCAGTGTCTTTTCAAGTTTTTGAATAAGCTACAGAGGTTTGGGATGAAGACGCCAGCCCAATCGACAAGGAACCGAGTCTTCTTGTTCTTGTCAACTCGCAGGGAGCACGCCATCCCTAGCCAGAGCCAATGTTGATACCAGGATTTACTCCAGCAAAATTGTTTACATTCCGGCAATATGTATGTAAACAAGGACCTTGATCTTCGCTAGGGAATGCCCATAAGCTTTTAAATTATTACGTTTCCTCATACCCACCATAGGTCTACAATTTCCATAAGAGATAAAGTTTGGTTTTTGTAAAAAAATTGATCTTTATTCATTGCTACATTAAACCAACACTAAGTCTCCACTATCAAAGCACTCTTGCCAAACACCCAGAAGAATCCACCAAGACTTTATGCATTTTTCCTTAAAGAGCTTCCCGAGCAAATATACAAGCTTGCAGCTTCATGGAGATTTTCGTGGCAGCATTCAAATGTCAAAACGTCCAAAAATGTGCCATGGGATTTGCAAGCAACAAATCTTTAAACCAAGACTCAAGAAAACAGTTTCAAACCTATGTTTCAGTATTTCAATCACCAAGTGTGTCCAGGCAGAGTAGAAAAGTTCCAACCTGTAGATGTTAAGGTGTCGATGGAACATCTACATGTCAAGACTTCCGTGTTTTCAAGTACACCATCAGGTTCCCATAAAAGATGACAAAGCATTCTGAGTTTGAAGGTTTGTGACAAAGTATCCAGAGGCAAGGGATCAACTTCAAATTGGAATGTCGAGGAAGATTTGAATGAGCAATTCCAGATTTAAAGGAATATAATAATTAAGTGGCAGAGTATTTGGATGCTAGTCAAAGACAACAAAGTCTAGAAGATTCCCAGGATAATGATCAGCGAATAATCAGCAGGGCTTGAGCATTCGGTGATGACAGGTAGCAGGGTATTTCTAGGCAAAGGATTTCGAGCAGTTCCAGATCTCTTGCAACTTATTCCAGATTTTATGGCAATAAGATAGAGATTATTTTTTATTTTAGCCTATTGATAAGATTCGATGCCTGGAAACTAGAAACAGTTGGAGTGTTGCATTTTTTTTTATAAATTTATGGTTTGTAATGAGAGGAGGGGGGTCCCAGCCAAGAGGCTGAGAGTGCTGTAGGTTAGAAGTGTGGAGATTAGACTACTACTTTACTTTACATGCATGTATTTCATTTCCTATGTTTATAAGGAATGCCTTGAAGTGATTATATGCGAGATGAGCCAGTTTTGTTTTAATAAATGAAATGATAAATGTTATGTTTTGTTCATAATTCTTCTCCTTGGATAGATGTTTCCTATACTTGGATTCTTATGGATGAATTATATGTTTATCAATGATCTGATAGAACTTGTTCGCTCCTTAGATAAGTTCATTCTAGTCATCTTTATATCCTTGTTTTGATGCATATACATCTATTGTTGTGTCATTGTAGTTATCTACTTGATATCCTCTTTCACCTATAGGATATTCATAAACCTAGAAACCTAGTCATCCATTTAGAAAACTTTAAGATTCTCTAGACTTTGAGCCTTAGCAGTCAAGGTGAAAACTCTAGTGATAACAGTGCATATCTTTAGTTGTTGTAGAAGTGGTATTTGTTGGTGTTTGTGCTTGGATATTGCACATGTTTGATCCATTGATCCAAATCACTCCAATACAATTGATGTTTGCATCTTGCTTCTTTGTAAAATTGCTAACATCACTATCATGTGGTCCACAAGTAATGCATTCTTTTACATTGTATTTTCAAAAACTAGCTCAATTTCATGTTGTACATCCCCATTGACATTTCAAACACTATAGTACTATTGGTGGTCATGGTGACATGGCTTGCATTGCATATACATTTCCCCATTGTATTGAAGAGGCTTATGGTTGGTATTAATAACCTAATGGAGGCATCTATGGAGGTTATTGTGCTGGGGGTAGTGGTCATATTTTTGGTGTTGCATGCAAGCATATGATTGGCAATGAATTGATGACTAAGTCGCACTTGCACCAGTTGCATTGTTTGGGGTTGCACATTGCACAACATTGTAGTCTACATGCTATGACACTCCTTGGTAGAGATAATCTATGTATTATGAAAGAAACAATGAGTATATTTAGTGTTGTAACGTCCCCCTCACCCAATTCGACCAACAAAGGGGATGCTAGCTAAATTCGGGCTCTCGAATTTAGCCCCAAATCCATAATACAAAATTCAACAATTAAAATGTGTGCAGAAATGTAAATAACATACACAACGGAATTAAAATATATCCACGCACATCTAGCATGCAAATACAATCATAAACATTACAGGAAATAAAAAACATTTCAGATTTAAATGCATAAGAATACTTATATTTATCCAATGCATATCCAAGCAACTGGTTGTGTAAGAGTGATTTTCCACCCAACCATAGGCACTCTTTCCAGCATATACTCTTTCTGCTGAGAGGCCACCCCCAAGTTGGGCTATGATGCCACCTGGGCGAAGGAAACACCTACAGGATTCTATCTCTCAGTCCACAACCCATTTTTCTCTCCATGCTTAGTCAAATGCTCATACAGAGCTCTACAGGGGTCTCACTCAACCCTCGTAGCCTTGACTTCCACAATACCTCCCCCACACAACACCCTTCTAGCTCAGGCATCCCCTTCACCGATCCACAATTCTCTTGGGCGATCCATCTTGTTGGGTGCTTCCAGTGTGTGCATAGAAGAAGTCCAATCTGATATATGTTGCTATAGAACCACCTGTAGCCTCAATTCGTGGCTTCTCAAGCACCTACGAGCAACAAAATTAGATGGGTAAGGGTTCCTAGCTTTCCCAACCTATCTGCTCACCTACAACCATCAATTTTCCCTTCCAAATATGCAGCATGATCTCCAAATTCGAGATATTTCAAAACAGTTTGATAAGTTCATGGATAGCAATGGAGAGATATTCCTAGTGTAGATTAGCATGCCAGAATGAGAGAATGAGGGTTGACTCCAAGGGATATGAGAAAATGATGAAAAGACAACTAACATAACTTCTAAGAGTAGAAGAAAGGACTCATGGGATCTACAGACTAACTTCTGTCATGACTGAACTATCACAAAAGTGCAGTCAGTCCCATGCTTCAATAACTGCAAGAGGTGACTTTTCCCACCAACCTCACACATGCATTCAATGATCAAAGAATAGTAAAAAAAATAGATAATTGGCTTATTTAAGGCACATGACAAAATTTTAGGTGAGTTATAAGGTTGACACTTGGAAGCAAGGATTTAGTCACCCATGGACCCCCTTTCCTCTTCCCCTATGGTGAAATCATATCCCCTTTGGTGCCCTTTACACAGCCATTGCTGGACCATTTTATTATTTATGCACATAATATTTACATATATTCCAAATCAGCATAAAATCCAACCAAACAGTCCAAATAAAATATATACATCATACATGCCTAGCCATTCACTAGTCGAGCCTTGGCCTTGAGCTTCGCACTAGGAATTTGCACTAGCATATTTACATCATTTACATAATTTTGGTTAAATACATTCCAAGTCAAAACTAGGGGTATTGCAATCCCCTCCCCCTTGGAATAACACCATCCTCGGTGTTTGCTCAGAATCAGAACAAAAATGGATATGCCTCTCTCATGGCATCCTCTAACTCCCACATAGCCTCATCGGGACCAAAGTGTTTCCATTGCACCTTTACCTGCCCGATGACTTGGTTTCGGAGCAATGTCACCTTCCTTTCTAGGATGCATAGTGGCTCGGTTTAGAACTCCCCCTCAGGTTCCACCTTGATTACATCCCAATCAATCACATGGTTAGGATCATGTACATATTTATTAAGCAAATAAACATGAAAAGCATTACGAGCTCTAATGTTAGAAGGTAATGCAATTCTATATGCAACTGGTCCTTTTCTCTCAAGCACTTCAAATGGCCCACAGTATCTTGGTGACAGTTTGGCACAACTTCTAAGATTCAAGGAACTCTTCCTTGGTCTCAGTTTGAGGTAAACATGGTTCCCAACATGAAACTCTCTATGCACTCGGTTCTTATCTGCATAGCTTTTCTGTCTATATTAGGCTGCCTTTAAATTTTGCCTAGACTTTGCAACCTCTTGTTCTATTTCCTTAAGCAATTCCGACCCAAGTACAATTCTGTTCATTGTATTATCCCATGTAAGTGGTGTTTTGCACCTCCTGCCATACAAAGCTTCAAATGGACTCATGCCCAATGATGCGTGTTTCTCATTGTTATATGTAAACTCTACCAAGTGTAGATAATATTCCCACTTGGATGGTTTGTCCATCACATACATGCGAAACATATATTCAAGACTCTGATCTACTCTTTCAGTTTGTCCATCTATTTGTGGGTGATATGTAGTGCTAAATTTCAGTTGTGTTCCCAATTCTACATAAATACTTTTCCAAAAAATTGAAGTAAATTTGGTATCTTTGTCTGAAAATATTGCCTTGGAAAATCCATGCAATCTAAAAATTTCCTTCATAAAAATCTTTGCAATGACATCTACTTTATATGTGGATTTAATTGGAATAAAGTGTGTTGGTTTGACAGTTTATCCACCACGGCCATGATAGAATCATGTTGTTTCACAGTCCTTGGAAAACTTGTAATAAAATCCATGGAAATTACTTCCCATTTCTATTCTAGAATTGGCAAAGGATGCAATAAACCTATTGGGTGTTGATATTCAGCCTTCACTTATTGGCATTTCATACACTTAGAAATATACTCAGCAATATCCTTTCTCATTCCCGACCAAAAATATTGCTTTCTCGTTGTAGCAACTTTTTTTTGGTATCCCAGGTGAGCGAAGTATCGCATTTTATGGATTTCATCCATAACAATTCTTCTCAAATCTGCCACATTAGGAATATAAATTATGTTTTTATAAATAAGAAGTTTGTCACCTTCCAAATGGTAACCTTCATACCTTTTCTCTAAATTATGTTGCTGCAATTTGTCTTTTATTTGCACATACAGTTCATCTCTAGTAATATAGTTGACAATCTGCTGCCTCAAATCTGATTGATAGGTACTAATGGCTGGATTGACATGTACTAATGGTCGCTACATGCATCTCATGTACTTTTATGCTAAGTGCATCATCCATTCCCACTTGGATGGTTTGTCCATCACATACATGCGAAGCATATATTCAAGACTCTGATCTACTCTTTCAGTTTGTCCATCTATTTGTGGGTGATATGTAGTGCTAAATTTCAGTTGTGTTCCCAATTCTACATAAATACTTTTCCAAAAAATTGAAGTAAATTTGGTATCTTTGTCTGAAAATATTGCCTTGGAAAATCCATGCAATCTAAAAATTTCCTTCATAAAAATCTTTGCAATGACATCTACTTTATATGTGGATTTAATTGGAATAAAGTGTGTTGGTTTGATAGTTTATCCACCACGGCCATGATAGAATCATGTTGTTTCACAGTCCTTGGAAAACTTGTAATAAAATCCATGGAAATTACTTCCCATTTCTATTCTAGAATTGGCAAAGGATGCAATAAACCTATTGGGTGTTGATATTCAACCTTCACTTATTGGCATTTCATACACTTAGAAATATACTCAGCAATATCCTTTCTCATTCCCGACCAAAAATATTGCTTTCTCGTTGTAGCAACTTTTTTTTGGTATCCCGGGTGACCGAAGTATCGCATTTTATGGATTTCATCCATAACAATTCTTCTCAAATCTGCCACATTAGGAATATAAATTATGTTTTTATAAATAAGAAGTTTGTCACCTTCCAAATGGTAACCTTCATACCTTTTCTCTAAATTATGTTGCTGCAATTTGTCATTTATTTGCACATACAGTTCATCTCTAGTAATATAGTTGACAATCTGCTGCCTCAAATCTGATTGATAGGTACTAATGGCTGGATTGACATGTACTAATGGTCGCTACATGCATCTCATGTACTTTTATGCTAAGTGCATCATCCACCTTATTTTATTTACATTTTATGTGTTTGATTTCAAAATCAAAGTCACATAAGAATTACAACCATCTAGCTTGCCTAACATTTAATGTCGGCTGCTCAAACAAATATTTTAGACCACAATGGTCCGTCCTTAGCTCAAATTTTATTCCCATTAAATAGTTCCTCCACATTTTCAAAGCATGCACTATGGCTGCAAGCTCTAAATCATGGGTAGCATAGTTTTTTGCATGTTCTTTAAACTTTTTTTACTCGTAGCATATCACATGGTTATCTTACATAAGAACTCCTGCAAATGCTTTGAAGAACGCCTTCTCATCACTGGTCGAGACTCCAACACTCCCCATCTTCAGCATGGAGGTTGTGAATGCTTTGAAGAACGCCTTCTCATCACTGGCGAATCTCTTCACAATGGCATTTGTTCGACCATTTTGCAAGATCAATGCCTGGTCGGACGCAAACACTCCCTTTCCTTGTACTAGATTTTGGAAGTAGCCATTGTCAAAGTTAGTAGCAGTGGAATCCAGAAAAGAGCCCGCGCTGCAGTTGGTGTTGGGCTGTGGGCACACCCTATTGTAATGTCCCTAAAAACAATAAAAATTAAAAAAATTTCATCTTGCTATTCACTTTTCCTAAATAGATGATGTAATGCAAATTAACTTCAGTACTAGGAAGTTAAGTCGGTAATTGTTTGACGCAATGAGAACTATGTTCTAAGAGAGTTGGTTTCACCATTTATGTTTTATGTGGAAGCAATGAAGTATGGTAGAGTAATGTACATAGTTCAGTCTTGGAAAATTTAATGCTTTAAGGTTTTCTCTTTAAGTGCTTCACCTTAAAAGTTTTAGATGTATGTTTGTTTCGTTTAAATGTTTTAAACTGGTTATATCACTAATCCAGGCGTGATGGACTTTGTGAGAAGAGGGTGAGTACTTCTAGGGTCTTGATGTTGATATTCATACCACCGGCGAAGCTGCCGAGAGGTAAGGGTGAATATTGGAACTAACTTGGCTTACTTAGCAAACTTGCTAATGTACTATTTGCAATGTGTTTTGCAGGTATAAATACCATGGCTTCTCCCTAAGCTACCTATATCAAAATCCTAAACAAAAATCTAGTGTTATGTGTTGAAATGGACTAAGGAATAACCCTTGGATATGAATCATGGCATAAACAAAAAGGGGTTGATACCTTTACGACTTTAACTATAGCATATGGGTAAATTAATGAAACATTAAGGGATGTTAGTTGAAGTTTTAAATGCTACATATGCAAATCATGTGGCTTTGTGGCCAACTAGAGACAAGGGTTTTTACCTTGGTCTTCACATCTGCGTTTATCATTTTCGTGGTTTCTGGCTGAGAGGGGTTCCTTGCTGTGTCTGGCTTGATAGTGCTTTGACCTGAGCTATGCTCATGGTCAGTGCACTCGTTGTCTACTATGTAAGGAGATGGAGAATGTTACGATTCACTATCAGGTAATTTCTACCCTTATCTTAAAGAGTTTCTTCACTCATCCTGTAAGTTTTCATTTCGTCTCAGGTTTAACTTATGGTTTTGTATGATTTCGCTGGCAGGTTGTAGGTTATGGCACTCGTTGCATTGGAGGTTAACAAGTGACCGAAATCTTGGTGTTGGGCATAAGACTGGTAAGTCCAGGTCCTCCCAACATTCACTCCTTCCTGTCGCAGCTATGGTTGAAAGTGTTGTAGCTTTGAGTTTGGAACTTCGTGGTGCCCTTTGGGCTCATTGTAATTTATTTCGAGTTCCTTTTGGGTCACCTTTGGCTTGACCAATGGCTGGAAGGAATACGATCCCTTTCTTAAGGATAATGCTTTGGAATGAATGGGGTTTGAACTCGGTCAATGTTTATAATGTGTTTATTTTTGCTTGAGAATGGGATAACCCTTGAGGGTTTCTTCCTTGCAGCTGTAGTTGAAATGCGAAGTTCTGTAATAACTTTTCAAAGATTTTGAAATGGGAGAATTAATATACACAACATGTAATGTTGGGTGTTTGTATAAAATGCTGGTATTCGGATTTCTTTTCCTACGTTTCCTACTGAGTATGTAATGGTTATGGGTTTTCTAGTGAAAGCTTTATGTTGAAGTTGTGGGCACTTCTATCAGTTTTTTTTTTAATTTTACTTTAGGTGTAGGGTTTATTCATGCCACTGGCAGAGGGATGGATCTTGAAATGCCTTGGTAAATTCTAATGTATACAGGCTCTGCGTTTTCGTTTTGGCATGAAGCAATTTCTATGGATCAACATGTGAATATGAGTCGTTTAAGGTGTAGCTATGTTGTTGAAAATTTGTTGTCTAGTGGATGGCATCTATTTAAAAGATCTAATTAACTTTTTGTAGGTTGATCTTATTTTAATGGGAGTCTACTTTAATAAAATCGTGGCGTTCTTAGGAACTGCGTTGATCTCTGTCTAGAATGTGGGGTTTCTCCTAGATTGAGATTTAAATTGATAGGAAGAATAATGTAAACCCTAAAAAGGGAAAACGTTCTTGAGGATTGTTTGATTGGGAGCTAAATGTTGAGTTTTTGTGCTGCGTATCCAAGGATACCAGCGATTTCAACTGTTTAGAGTTTGATGTGTTGGTGGGGAGATTCGATGCCATGACCTACGTTCATGTACCTGGTTTTAAGGGAATGGACTGATTTTGACTTTGTTTGCTTTGAGAAGAATTTCATGGTTCTGTGTTGGTAAATCTAAAGCTCTATTGGTAAACTTTGGTAGCTTAACGGTTGAGGAGAAATGAAGGATAACATATCTAAAATAGAGAAATCGTGTTTTAAAAGCTTGCTGGTCCTGGAAACTTTTATGCAGTGTGGGTGTCTCTCCCTTATGTTGTAGGTTTCAAATAGAAATGATCTCTTATATGCTAAGTCGATGGATAGTTATGAAGTTCTTGAACTGCATAAATTCATTTGTTTCTATTGAAATAACAATGTGTTTGATTGAGTTTTAAAATGTAATGTCTAACAGTTTAAACCCTAGCTATTTGAATTCTAACAATATGAATGTACAGTATGATGGATTTAAAAGAAATATTAATACGAATTCGTTTATGGAGACTAGAGGTTTGGATATTGATAATAATAAATACAGTGTCCAACATTAGGGATTCTACCTATGTAGGTATCTAGCACATGCTAGCTAGGATAGCCCTACTAGATCCTTGAAATATTTAGGGCAAACGTTTAAAATCATTGAGAAACATTAAATGAAAGTTGATCCTAAACTATATAACCCTGAGAGCCCATGTTAATTAGCCCTTGCTCTATAAAGAAGAGGAATAACATCTTAATGTACAGAAATAGAAATGATGTATAATAAATTATACTGTTAAGTTTCTAAAGCTAATTTAAACTATATGGAAAATTTGTAGTTCATACCTGGTTCTTGAAGCTTGATCTTCCTTTGCAAAACCTACACACTCAAACAGTAGTAAATGGAAAAATATATGGACCTAGCTGACCTGTAGGTTGATCTTTAACTGGATAACTTTGGGACTACCATGTTCCTCTCAACCATGACCCTTAGACCATTCCTGGTGCTAACTGGATCCCCCCGAGCTGATTCCAACATGCAATAAGAGAAGTAGAGGCCCTAGGATAAGCTGCTGAATCAGATCTGGAAGTATAGTAGGCTGCTTCAGTTCTGTAGAGTAATTCTCTTATATTCATAAGAGAATGATAATAAAATAAGATGCCCCTCCCTTGGGATTTTCCCTTCTTTATATAGGTGAGTTCTGTTTGGAATATAGCTGTTTGAATAATAATATTTAGCTTTTTGATTTAATTTCAATTATAATCTCTCTAAAAGATATTTCACTAATTATTACTTTTAGTTTATCTAGGATCTTTATTTGTTATAATTAGATGTAACTTAAGTTAGCTCATACATAATAGTAATAATAATAATAATAAAATACTATTAATAATATTAATCGTAATAACAAATATGCGAATTATTTTATGCATGCCCTTCATGCATTCTATTTATATAACTAAATCCTTTTTTTTTTTAAATAATAACAATATTATTATTAATAATATTAATAATAATAACAATATGAGAGCTAACTTGTGCATAACCTTTATGCATGTTATCTACATAAGAATAATTAAATCTAATTATTCAATAGTTTAGCTATGGTAACTTCTTTGATTTAATTTTGTATATACCATAGCACTTCTTTTAAATATTAAGTATAAGGCCCAATTCTTTGGACAGGGTCTTGGTAAGCTTGGATAGTTGGCTATGGTTAGGTACCTCTAGGTCTCTCTCTTGCATGATGGATTCCCTCGTTTAACATGGTAGTTCCCGCAGTCCTTGATGATAGATAGAAAATGATTAATTTAACCAAATTAAATAAATGTGATGAATGGAAGTGCTATTCAGAGTCTTCTCGACTCGACACTTTTATGATCAAGTAACCCCGAGTGCTCTTCAGAGCTTTAACTCAACACTTTCACATGGGCATTACACTAGTGCAATTCCAGAGCATCCTGCTCAACACTAGTACTAGAATGTGGTTGTGAAGCACATCTAGAATGTACAAATGGCCTCGGATCCGGTATTCATTATCAAGCTTGGAGTGCTCCAAGGCTTATGCCCAACACTTTACATATATCGGGGCCTACGCCCAGTACGCAATAAAATCCTCTAGGTACATCGGAGTTTATGCCCAGTACGTAGGTCATCTGTGTGTTCCTGAGTCCACACTCAACACACTATATAAATCAATCATGTGAATCATAAATCTGCACAATATGTAACAAAAAGGTCATCTCCGTATATTAGGGTTTGTACCCAATTTACATAACAAAACATAATCAATCCATTAGGGTTTTGTTGCCCAGTATATAACAATAATGCATCAGTCAGGGTCCACGCCCAATATGTAGGTCTATAAAAGAAATGAATCGTGTGCACTAGGGCTTATGCCCAATAATCAAAATAAATCATATGTGTTGGGGCTTTAAACCCAATATATAACATCATAAATTGTTAGTCAAAATTCAGGTTATTACATCCCTCCCCGCTTGGAACAACACCGTCCCGGTGTTCTAGGGGCTAGAAATGAAGCCATGAAATAAGGCGGGGTATGCCTCTTTCATGGTTGTCTCATTTTCCCAAGTAGGCTCCTCTGGTCCAAAGTGCCTCCATTGCACTTTCAATTGGGTTATGGTCCTTCTTCTAAGTTGCACCTCTCTCTTGTCCAGAATGTGGAGGGGTTCCGGCGTGAATTCCCCTTCAGGTTCCACCTGTAATAAGGACCAATCAATCACATGTTTAGTATCGTATACATATTTCTTTAGTAAGGATGCATGAAAAAAATTATGAACTTTTACATGAGCTGGTAAAGCTAACTCATATGCTACTGGGCCCTTCTTGGCCAGTATCTCAAAAGGCCCACAAAACCTGGGAGCTAGTTTCCCACATTGTCCTAAGCTCAAGGAGCTTCGTTTTTCCTTCACTTTTAGGAAGACATGTTCGCCGACCTAGTAGTCTTTGTCTTTTCTTTTCTTATCCACATAACTCTTTTGCCGATCTTGTGCCTCCTTCAAGTTTTGTTGTACCTTGGAGACTAGTTGCTCCAAGTCTTTTTGTAAGTTGGGACCTAACATAAGTCTATCTACTGGACTTTCCCAAGTCACAGGTGTTTGACACTTCCTACCTTAGAGTACCTCGAAAGGGCTCATCTTGGCAGAGGTCTGGTATCTGTTGTTGTAAGCAAACTCTGCGAGGTGCAAATAATCCTCCCACTTCATGGGGTTGTTCATGACATACATGCTTAGCATATCCTCAAGGATTTGTTTTGCTCGTTCTGTCTGTTTGTCGGTTTGGGGGTGGTACGCGGTACTGAACTGTAGTCGTGTCTCCAAACCAGAGAACAATGCCCTCCAGAAGTTGTTAGTGAACTTCGTGTCTCGATCGGAAATGATTTCCTTGGGTATCCCATGCACTCGAAAAATATCCTTTAGGAAGATATCCGCGATATGAACGGCTTTGTAGGTGGACTTTACTAGTATAAAATGTGTTGCCTTGGATAACTTGTCTACTACTACAAAGATGGAGTCATTCTGCCTCTTACTTTTTGGTAAACCCGTTATGAAATCCATATTGATGACCTCCCACTTCCACTCTGGAATGGGTAAAGGTTGCAGTAGTCCTGAAGGGTGTTGGTGTTCTGCCTTAACCAGTTGACACTCCCGGCACTTAGCAATGAATAAAGCGGTGTCAGCTTTCAGTTTAGGCCAAAAGAAGCGTTTCTTCACCGCCGATATCATCTTTTGATATCCCGGATGGCCCGAATAGGGTTTCTGGTGTAATTCTGAGAGGATGTTAGGTCTAATGTCTCCGCTTTCTGGAACGTAAAGTCTTTCTTTCGACCACAACAGTCTCGACTCGTTTATCTTATACTCCTTTTATTTTTGGAATAACCTATCCTCTTGGATCTTTCTAAGGATCTCGACATAGAATTCGTCACTTTGACATGCCATTCTAATTCGTTGGTGTAAATCTGAGTCGGTTTGAATCACAGTCACCTCATATAACATATGAACTTGTCGACTTAAAGCGTCGGCGATCTTGGTCTCCTTTCCCTTTATGTGCTTTAGCTCAAAGTGGTACTCACTAAGGAAGGCTAGCCACTTGTCCTGTTTGGTGTTTAGGTCTGGTTGGTCAAATAAGTACTTTAGACTCATGTTGTCCGTCTTTAATAAGAACTTCTTTCCCATAAGATAGTGCCTCCACATCTTCAAGGCGTGGATAATGGCGGCTAGTTCAAGATCGTGTGTGGGGTAGTTCTGTGCGTGCTCCTTCAACTTCCTTCACTCATAACAGATAGTGAAGTCATTTTGCATAAGGACTCCACCGAGCCCTTCCTTGCTTGCATCTGTGCAAACCACGAAGTCCACATCGGGGTCGGCAATCCTTAGGATGGGTGCACTAGTCAAAAGTTGTTTTAACTTTTGGAAACTTTCCTCGCATTTTGTCGTCCAAAGAAATTTGGTTGTTTTCTTCTGCAAGGCTGTCATAGGACAAGCAATTCAGGAGAAGTTCTCAATGAACTTCTGGTAGTACCCAACTAACCATAAGAAGGATCTTATGCCGGTTACGCATGTGGGGGTAGGCCATTCTTCTATCGATTTAATCTTCTCAGGGTCAACTTCTATCCCCTTCTCCGAAATGATGTGCCCTAGGTACTGTATCTGGGGTTTTTAGAAATCACACTTGCTAAACTTAGCATAAATTTGATGTTCTCGTAGTATCTGTAACACTATCCGGAGGTGTTCTTCGTGTTCTTCTTCATTCTTGGAGTAGATCAGAATGTCGTCGATGAAGACTAGAATGAACTTGTCCAAGTATTTACTAAATATGTTCTTCATCATGCACATAAAGTTGGAAGGTGCATTAGTCAGAACGAAAGGCATTACCACAAACTCGTAATGGCCATATCGAGTTCGAAATGCGGTCTTACTGATGTCTTCATCACGAATTCTTACCTAATGATATCCGGATCGTAAGTCGATCTTTGAGAAGATCTTCGCTCCTCTAACTTGGTCAAACAAGTCATCGATTCTAGGGAGTGGGTAGCGGTTCTTGATGGTCAACTTGTTGAGTTGGCGGTAATCGATGCACATCCGCATCGTCCCGTCCTTTTTGACAAAGAGTATTGGTGCTCCCCAAGGAGACACACTGGGTCAGATATAACCTTTCTTGATCAAATCTTGTAACTAAAGTTTGAGTTCTACCAATTCGGGTGAACTCATGTGGTAAGGGGCCTTGGAAACTGGTACGGAACCGGGTGTTAATTCTATGGAGAAGTCTAGGTCTTGTTTGGGCGGTAGCCCAGGTATCTCCTCGGGAAATACGTCCTTGAATTCTGCAAGGACTGGGAAGTCTTCGATCTTTTGTTCCCTATCTGCTTCTACGGTTCGGATGTTGATTGCAAAGAGTTTACAACCCTTTCTTACGCATTTCTTTACTTGTAAGGCAGATATCTGTCTTACAAAGACTTTCTTAGGAATACCTTGGATCGTTTTCTGATTCCCTTGGTTATCCGTGCATAGTATTGACTTGTTCAAGTAGTCAAGCAGGGCATGATGTTCTTCCAACCAATCCATGCCTATAAGTACATCATACGATCCTAGTGGTAGGATATTTAAATCCACCCTAGTTGGGAAACCATTCAAATCTATCTCACAAGTTTTAACTAATTCGGAGACTTTTCGTTTGGTACTAGTGGCTAGTTGTACCAGCCATGGTTTCTCGTGAATCATTTGGTTTAACTTACAAGTATCAACAATCTTAGGGGAGACGTAACTTCGGCATGCACCAGGATCTATTAAAACTAAAATGGCTATGTTTGAGATCTTACCCTCAATTTCAACCATGGTGGCCTGGTGGTCTACTTGCCGGCCATCAACTGCAGCATAAATTCTTAGTGTTCTTTCCATGTCCCCTACTGTAGGGTTTGCTTGGACATTGTGTAACACTCCATCTGTCTTGTTGGGGAAATATCTGAAGTAGTGGGGCCCTTGGCATTTCCAACAAGTAATGGTTGGTGGGGCAGCCTTTGCCCCTTTGTTGAAAGCTATCCCGTTGGCATGCAGTGGGGGTGCATTTGGCCTTGCATGAGGTTGGTTGAAGCTTCTGTTGGGAGGGAAACTATTATTTTGTTTCCGATAAGGTGGTGGTCTAAAACTTGGTCTTTAGATGTTTGAAAAGGTTCTGAACCTTTCTTTGTTTCTGTTTCTGTTATCATTCCTTGGATGTCCATGTTCATAACAGAGTTTTGCTTTGTGTAGAGTCACATCTAAGGTTTTGGGCATGTCAAATTCAATCTTTTCTCTAAAATTTGGTGGTAGACATCCCAAGAATTGTTGTATCTTGAATTTTTCATCTTTGATGTACAGAACATAATGCAACAGATCTAAGAATCTATTTATGAAAGCTTCCATGGTTAGGGAGCCCATTTTCAATTCATGGAATTCTTTGATCTTCTTGTCAAAGAATCTTTCAGACATGTATTTGTCCTGAAATGTTTTGCTGAAAGCATCCCATTTTATGTCCCTCATTTCCTGCCCTTTGGTGTGTTTCAAATCTCTCCACTATCTTGCTGCTTTACCATTTAGATTGTAAATGGCCAGTTGGGCTTACATCTCACTAGAATAGTTGTGGACTTTCAAATACTTGTTCATCCCTAACAACCACTCCTCAGCCTTTTCCCCGATATTTTTCTCTCCATCATATGTTGGGGCTTTGATTTTCCGAATTCTCCTTGTAGACTGTCATCACTTTTCCTCCTTTTCTTGCAAGGGGGTGGTGTGTCATCCTCGTTGGAGGAGCTTTTATAGCCTTCTTCCATGTAATCAGGTATGTGTTCTTCCTGCATATCATTTATAGGACTGCTGGACCTTTTTGTGTGACAGTTATTTTCCTTGGTTTTGTTGGCTAATTGAGTGGATTTCCCATGGGA
Source organism: Larix kaempferi (assembly GCA_027924585.1). Lineage (NCBI taxonomy): Eukaryota > Viridiplantae > Streptophyta > Pinopsida > Pinales > Pinaceae > Larix > Larix kaempferi. Next base: position 5,560,920 of record BSBM01000406.1, read on the forward strand.
CCTTGCTCCTGTTAAGCTCTGCAGTAGAGCTTCATTTATGGCTTTTTGTTCCTATCTTTCCTGCATGTTATCATCCTTGAAACTCTACAGCTCATTTTGCAACTGTTGCATATATTTCATTAACTCTGAGTTTAGTTCCACCATGATTTCTTGCTCTCGTGGTGGTGAGTCTAAATTCCCATGTATGTTGTTGTCTTTTTCTGTATTCATATTCAGACTGTGATTGTACCTGCAATGTTGTATCAATGTTAAGAACAGAAATCTGTTAGTTCATCTACACATATAAAATAAAATCATAAATGTATGTTTTTGGTTTATAAGTATTTGCAACGGATGTTCTTCCCGTAATGAGCCCAATAGGTCACTTAGTATTGTAGATGGGCTCTGATACCACTTGTAATGTCCCTAAAAATAGTAAAAATTAAAAACATTTTACCTTGCTATTCACTTTGCCTACATAGATGATGTAATGCAAATTAACTTCAGTACTGGGAATTTAAGTCGGTAATTGTTTGATGCAATGAGAACTATGTTCTAAGAGAGTTGGTTTCACCATTTATGTTTTCTGTGGAAGCAATGAAGTATGGTCGAGTAATGTACATAGTTCAGTCTTGGCAAATTTAATGCTTTAAGGTTTTCTCTTTAAGTGATTCACCTTAAAAGTTTTAGATGTATGTTTGTTTCGTTTAAATGTTTTAAACTGGTTATATCACTAATCCAAGCCTGATGGACTTTGTGAGAAGAGGGTGAGTACTTTTGGGGTCTTGATGTTGATATTCATACCACCGGCGAAGCCCCGAGAGGTAAGGGTAAATATTGGAACTAACCTGGATTACTTAGCAAACTTGCTAATGCACTATTTGCAATGTGTTTTGCAGGTATAAATACCATGGATTCTCCCTAAGATACCTGTATAAAAATCCTAAACAAAAATCTAGTGGTATGTGTTGAAATGGACTAAGGACTAACCCTTGGAAATGAATCATGGCATAAACAAAAAGGGGTTGATACCTTTACGACTTTAACTATAGTGTATAGGTAAATTAATGAAACATTAAGGGATGTTAGTTGAGGTTTTAAATGTTGCATATGGAAATCACGTGGCTTTGTGGCCAACTGGACACAAGGGTTTTTACCTTGGTCTTCACATCTACGTTTATCATTTTCATGGTTTTTGGCTGAGAGGGGTTCCTTGCTGCATCTGGCTTGATAGTGCTCTGACTTGAGCTACGCTCATGGTCAGTGCACTCGTTGTCTACTATGTAAGGAGATTGAGAATGTTACGATTCAATGTCAGGTAATTTCTACCCTTATCTTAAAGAGTTTCTTCATTCATCTTGTAAGTTTTCATTTCGTCTCGGTTTAACTTATGGTTTTGTATGGTTTCGCCGGCAGGTTGCAGGTTATGGCACTCATTACATTGGAGGTTAACAAGTGACCGAAATCTTGGTGTTGGGCATAAGACTGGTAAGTCCAGGTCCTCCCAACATTCACTCCTTCCTGTCGCAGCCATGGTTGAGAGTGCTGTAGCTTTGAGTTTGGAACTTTGTGGTGCCCTTTGGGCTCACTGTAATTTATTTTGAGTTCCTTTTGGGTCGCCTTTGGCTTGACCAATGGCTAGAAGGAAGATGATACCTTTCTTAAGGATAATGCTTTGGAATGAATGGGGTTTGAACCCGGTTAATGTTTATAATGTGTTTATTTTTGCTTGAGAATGGGATAACCCTTGAGGGTTTCTTCCTTGCAGTTGTAGTTGAAATGTGAAGTTCTGTAATAACTTTTCAAAGCTTTTGAAATGAGAGAATTAATATACATAGCATGTAATGTTGGGTGTTTGTATAAAATGCTGGTACTCAGATTTATTTGCCCATGTTTCCTACTGAGTATGTAATGGTTATGGGTTTGCTAGTGAAAGATTTCTGTTGAAGTTGTGGGCACTTCTATCAGTTTTTTTTTTAAGTTTTCTTTATGCGCAAGGTTTATTCGTGCCACTTGCAGAGGGATGGATCTTGAAATGCCCTCGTAAATTCTAATGTATACAGGATCTGTGTTTTCGTTTTGGCATGAAGCAATTTCTATGGATCAACATGTGAATATGAGTCATTTAAGGTGTGGCTCTGTTGTTGAAATTTTTTTGTCTAGTGGATGGCATCTATTTAAAAGATCTAATTAACTTTTTGTAGGTTGCTCTTATTTTAATGGGAGTCTACTTTAATAAAATCGTGGCGTTTTTAGGAACTGTGTTGATCTTTGTCTGGAATGTGGGGTTTCACCTAGATTGAGATTTAAATCTGATAGGAAGAATAATGTAAACCCTAAAAAGGGAAAACGTGCTTGATGATTGTTTGCTTGGGAGCCAAATGTTGATTTTTCGTACTGCGTATCCAAGGATACCAACAATTTTAACTGTTTAGAGTTTGATGTGTTGGTGGGGAGATTCGATGCCTTGACCTATGTTCATGTACCGCGTTTTAAGGGAATGGACTGATTTTGACTTTGTTTGCTTTGAGAAGACTTTCGTGGTTCAGTGTTGGTAAATCTAAATCTCTATTGGTAAACATTGGTAGCTTAACGGTTGAGGAGAAACGAAGGCTGACATATCTAAAATAAAAAAATCATGTTTTAAAAGCTTGCTGGTCCTGGAAAAGTTTATGCACTGTGGGTGTCTTTCCCTTATGTTGCAGGTTTCAAATAGCAATGATATCTTATATGCTAAGTCAATGGATAGTTATGAAGTTCTTGAACTGCATAAATTCGTTTGTTTCTATTGAAATAACAATGTGTTTCATTGAGTTTTAAAATGTAATGTCTAACAGTTTAAACCCTAGCTATTTGAATTCTAACAATATGAATGTATAGTATGATGGATTTAAAAGAAATATTAATACGAATTTGTTTATGGAGACTAGAGGTTTGGATATTGATAATAATAAATACAGTGTCTGACATTAGGGATTCTACCTATGTAGGTATCTAGCATAGGCTAGCTAGGCTAGCCCTGCTAGTTCCTTGAAATATTTAGGGCATACATTTAAAATCATCGGGAAACATTAAATGAAAGCTGATCCTAAACTATAAAACCCTGAGAGCCCATGCCAATTGGCCCTTGCTCTATAAATAAGAGGAATAACATCTTAATGTATAGAAATAGAAATGTTGCATGATAAATTCTACTGTTAAATTTCTAAAGCTAATTTAAACTATATGGAAAATTTGTAGTTCATAACCGGTTCTTGAAGCTTGATATTCCCTTGCAAAAACTGCACACTCAAACAATAGTAAATGGAAAAATATATGGACCTAGCTGACCTGTAGATTGATCTTTAACTGGATAACTTTGGGACTACCATGTTCCTCCCAACCATGACCCTTAGACCATTCCTCGTGCTAACTGGACCGCCCCGAGCTAGTTCCAACATGCAATAAGAGAAGTAGAGGCCCTAGGATAAGCTGTTGAATTAGATCTGGAAGTATAATAGGCTACTTCAGTTTTGCAGAGTAATTCTCTTGTATTGGTAAGAGAATGATAATAAAAGAAGATGCCCCTCCCTTGGGATCTGCCCTTCTTTATATAGGTGGGTTCTGTTTGGAATATAGCTGTTTGAATAATAATATTTAGCTTTTTAATTTAATTTGAATTATAATATCTCTAAAAGATATTTCACTAATTATTACTCCTAGTTTATCTAGGATCTTTATTTGTTATAATTAGATGTAACTTAAGTTAGCTCATACATAATAATAATAATAAAAAAAAAAAATACTATTAATAATATTAATCGTAATAACAAATATGAGAATTATTTTATGCATGCCCTTCATGCATTCTATTTATATAACTAAATCCTTTTCTTTTTAAAATAATAACAATATTATTATTAATAATAATAACAATATGAGAGCTAACTTATGCATAACCTTTATGCATGTTATTTACATAAGAATAATTAAATCTAATTATTCAATAGTTTAGTTATGGTAACTTCTTTGATTTAATTTTGTATATACCATAGTACTTCTTTTAAATATTAAGTACAAGGCCCAATTCTTTGGACAAGGTCATGGTAAGCTTGGATAGTTGGCTATGGTTAGGTACCTCTAGGTCTCTCTCTTGCATGTTGGATTCCTTCGTTTAACATGGTAGTTCCCACAGTCCTTGATGATAGATAGAAAATGATTCATTTAACCAAATTAAATAAATGTGATGAATGGAAGTGTTATTCAGATTCTTCTCAACTCAACACTTTTACGATCAAGTAACCCCGAGTGCTCTTCAGAGCTTTAACTCAACACTTTCACATGGGCGTTACGCTAGTGCAATTCCAAAGCATCCCGCTCAACACTAGTACTAGAATGTGGTTGTGAAGCACATCTAGACTGTACAAATGGCCTTGGATCCGGTATTCATTATCAAGCTTGAAGTGCTCCAGGGCTTATCCCCAACACTCTAGGTACATTGGGGCTTACGCCGAGTACGTAATAAAATCCTCTAGGTACATCGGGGCTTATGCCTAGTACGTAGGTCATCCGTGTGTTCATGAGTCCACGCTCAACACACTATATAAATCAATCATGTGAATCATAAATCTGCACAGTATGTAACAAAAAGGTCATCTTAGTATATTAGGGTTTGTACCCAATGCACATAACAAAACATAATCAATCCATTAAGGATTTCTTGCCTAGTATATAACAATAATGCATCAGTTAGGGTCCACGCCCAATATGTAGGTCTATAAAATAAATGAATCATGTGCACTAGGGCTTATGCCCAATAATCAAAATAAATCATATGTGTTGGGGCTTTAAGCCCAATATATAACATCAGAAATAGTTAGTCAAAATTCAGGATATTACACCTACGTAGCTTCTACGGAAACTGTGGCTCCATGCTCGTATCCACATTATGCTTGGCGTTGAAGTTGTGGAGTTTTCTCTCAAAGGAAGAGCAGTGAGAGAACCCCAATGTGTGCCCACCTGTTGTTAATGATTACATGAATAATATGATAAGTCATTATACAACAAGAGAAGCCTGAGAATATGTAATTATATGTACCGGACAATGCTAGAAGATCATGGATAGAAATTCCATGGAGGGAGAAGCTTTGAATGAGCTGAGATATGTTGAAGGTGGGAGCTGGTAAATTCCTCGTATCGTATTCCCTGGAGACGAATCTGTCCTTTCGTCCTTTGAGAACGTCGCACTGTGGGCCTCCTGCCTGTTAAATGGTTGTTGACTGGGTTACTAAGTAATCAATGAATAGATAGACAAATCCCCTATACCGTAGTTTTGTTGTTTCCATTACAATAAATTTTTAGAGAAAATGAAGTTACCAAAAAAAAAAGATTCCTGGCTGCAATGGCGAGAATGTCAGCACAGGAAACCGTTTGAGGGAAAATGGACTCGATCTTGGTCTTGGCATTGTCTATGAAGTAGAAGGCGCACAACGAGACGTTGGGAGGCCATCTTTCTCTGCCTCATTCTTTAGAGTAGTGGTAGAGTCTAGCAACACCGATGCGTCACAACCCTACAATAAGTAGTCATATCATTCATGAGATCAAGATGAGATGATTGAGGAATCATGAGCAGGGAATAGTAAAAATTCATTGACGTTACACGAAAGAAGCAGTCGTGGAAGTGCATCCATAGAATGCGAACAGGGATTTTGGGGTCGAGGTTGGTAGCATTGTGTATTGTATCCCTGGTCACACTCTGTGCTCTTGGCTCCCCTAGGGTAAAGCCCGTCGATGTTCGTTTGCGACTGAGCCGCATTGTAGATAGCAAGCATAACGGCAAGGCCATTATCATCTTCAAGCAAAGTCATTATAGTGCCTATATTGAAGGGTTCAGCACAGAGATTACCTTAGAGCACCCAGCTGCTGTGGACTTGGCCAACCTGCAACTGGTTTAAGGAAATGGGATTCAGACTTTCCAGTGGAACCGAAGAAGCTGCGCCGCTGCTGCCAGTGGGGTTTGTGAAGGACGAGGGTAACTGAATAGTGGCTTCTGGTACGTACCTCATTTCTTGAGGGGCAGTTGGAGAAGAGCTTGCTTGTCGAACCTCTCAGAAGTAAGAGGAAGTGAGGACATGAAGCGATGCACGTTCCCCATGCTTCCTTCTTTTTCCTCGGTTTCCTGCACCACGTTCCTATTACTATATTTTGTTACTTTACGGCTTTATTTCCTGTCACGCGGGCTGCAATGGGGAACAATTCATAGCCTCCGCCTCCCTCATCAACTCATCTTGTGAATTTAAAGTTTGATGGAAAATCTAATGAATAGGTCCAGAGTACCACACATGGCGTTGAAGTCATATTTATTAATAGGCAAGCTCTTGTCAGGGATAGTTAATACCCTTCCCATCCCTCACCAACTCAGCTTTGAGTAAGGTGGGTCGCTGTGAGGGATAGTTCATCTGCCCTCTCTCTCAATAACTGACCTCATGAACTATTATCAGATGTGTGAATCGCTATTTTTTAATTTCAATACTGAGGGCATATGGTCATTCTACCAGACTAAAAGGTTTTAAGCCCTTAAAACTAGCAAGTGAGATGTTTCAGAATGTATAAAATAACATTAAAAAACATAAAATAGAAAGTAAGTAAATGGTTCGAAGTGAAAAAGAAAGTAATAAATGTTATGAATATATTCTCTCTTATCATAATAATGTCTTTTATTAGTTAAAATAAGATGTAAAAGTTAAAATTAAAGTAAATTTGGAAATTCCTTTAAAATGTATAAAATATTGAAGATAAACATAGTAACTTTTTTTAAAGTTCAATGACTTACTTTTTTAGTGAGTAACTTATTTTGAAGTTGTATAAGGGCTAACTAAAACACCTAGTCTGAATTCGGCTGAGCAATTCTTGCCAAAATCTCAATTTGGAGTGCTCAAAGAAGGGCGTTTTGGTTGTCTTTTATCCTTGACGACTTATTTTAATTCAATGAGTTACTTTTTTAATAGGGTTTATGGTTGCCTCCCATGGCTTTATTTGGGTCAAGGAGCTTTTGGAAAACCCTTGCTTTTTTTAGGCATTTTTTTTTCACAAGGTAGAGGGACCGGCACAACACAAGAAGGCGAAGGCGCCTCAAGGGCATGTGTTAAGGGGTCGAAGTCGGAGTTCGAACGCGACAGCCCTGCCCCAACCACCCATCTACAATATGGACCCCTTTTATTTTTTATTTTTGTAAGCATCCATGAGAGTTTCAACTAGGTTTTTGGATAATACAAGGACAATGCCTTGATTTGGAAGTTTTCTTGGCACTTCCTTTGTTATTTTATTGAAGCGAGCTATTTTGTAGGGTTTTAAGAGGATCCCTAAACATATAGACATTGTATATAATGCTACATGGCTTATCAAACTCTTATTTATTTCTTTATTAAATGAAACTCTTATTTATTAAATGAAATTCTTATTTATTTCTTTATTAACTAAAACTCTTATTTATTAAATGAAATTTGTTGGACTTAAATTATTTCAAGAAGTCAAATGAGCCCAGAGGAAGCTCACTTGCTCTGCAACCACTTGGAAATAACAAACATTTTATTAGCTTGACTTTTAATTGAATGATAGGGTACACTTACAAGAAAAAACATTTTATGAGTTTCACTTTTACTTGAATGCTAGGGTGAGTGTACTATGCATACATTATTTATTCACTTTGTATTTATACATTTGAAAATGTAGAATTTCACAATGACTAATCATTATTTAGGTTTCTAGAATACAATGTGTTAAGGTTTAGCAATTGGAAATTGGAACAAGGAAATAATTACTCATCTTTATCTATGGCCACCATTCCTTTCTCTTCTATCTCTTACTTGATCTAGTGATTATGGGTGGAGTGTCCAGTGGAAAAGTTGGGACTTCTTGACACATTGTATTCCAAAAACCCTAAATAATGTATTTATAGAGTTAAACAAGATAAATTATCACGGGACCAGTTGAGCAAATATTACATCCCATTGTTCTTGTTTAGGAAAGCAAAGATTAGTGTTGGTTCGAGGGTGAATTCATGAATTTCCATATCTATTCGGTGAGAAATGAGGTAAGAAAATCGTGTTTGGAAGTTTTTCGACTGGATTGTTTTATTTTTTCAGTTGAACTATTATTTTTTTCGGGCAAAATATTAAATAAATATTTTGGCTGAAAAAATTCAAACGACACACAGTTAGTCCTAACAGTGCTCTCGAGTCTTACGCATGGTTCGTTGCCAGACGAGAAAATTCACGGAGAGACTTTGTAGGCAATTGTTTGGTCGAAATATGTTTCAACCGAAAACTTTAGCTGAAATTTTTTTCGACCGAAACATTTTTCATCCGAAAAAAACCTCCATATATACCAGCATTCATTGTCACACAGTTTATTTCTTCCCTTCTGCACCTCGTTCTCTGTCGAGCTTCCCTTCTACACCAAGGTCCCTATGAGTTTCCCTTCTACACCAGGGTCCTTGTGAGTTGTCAAGAACTTATCCTCCCATCCTGCACATGAATCTATTCTCCTCGTCACTATGTTGTCCATTGAGCAGTTATCATCCCATCCTGCATAGGTATCAGTTCATCTCGCTCTGCTCTAATTCGTACAACCACTGTCGAACTGCATCGAGCAGCCACTACCTACGCAGGAGTTGATTTCCCCATTCTGCACACCTCCATTGTGTTGTCATCCTAGGAGATGTTCATGAGCATTGTTCCTCATGTGCGTTGTTCGTCGTTCGTTGGCATAACTGATCTTAGTAGGCAATGTTAACGTTCTTTTCGATATGTAAATAAACTCTCTATTTTCCATTTTGAAATTTGAATGGCTGGAATGTTGGTAGCATAACACTATTATGGAATAATAAGGGCATGTGTGGTTATGAAATACTTGGTTAATGGTAGAGATAGGTAGTACTAGTAGTTAATGTGATAAGCTAAATGCAGGCCCGCATAGTTATAGCACTAGTTAAGTAATGTAGGACCCATGTCCTAATTTACTAAATTTCTAATAATAAATCCATGTTTCCTTCGTTTTCACATTCGTTTCAAGTCTCGGTTTCGATTTTCTAACTTATGTTTTATTTCCATTTCCATGCCTGTAAAATATATTGAATTTACATTTACTGGTGGCTATAAACAAATTTACTGTTCATCTATTTCTAACATTTACTACGTATGTGCAGGTGTAACAACATATTTAAGTCTTGTTTTCTTAACTAGAAATAAAAATATGAAAAGGTAGAAATGATCATTATACCTTTAGGATAAGCACCCGTAATAGCTAGTGGATCCTCTTTTAGTTTTGATGCTTCCCCCTTATATTTTCCATCCTTGTTGTATGTGTTGTATGCCCTAAAGTCTTTCAAAAACCTTGAAACTCAACCAGCCCAAAGTGAGTTGCCACCTTGCCAACTGGAGAGGTCTTGCCGACCACCCAGCTCCAAAGGTACCCATTTGGACCTCTGATCCCAAACCGAGTACAAGCCAACCTATTATATCCCTTCAAAAAATCTCCAACTAGAACCCCTTCTCCTCTTCTCTGTAAATTCTATCTCTACTCTGTAATTTTCCAAAATATCCCAAGGTGAAGATGATCCCCCTTTCCTCCTCACTTCTCGACCTTATTCCCCTTTTGCTGACTCCCCCCTTGCCATTAATACCCTTATCTCCCCCATTAATGTTTTCCCTCCAAGTCTTTCCTCGATCTCATCCCCCATGACTCCCATTAATAATTAAAATATTATAAATGTGTTGGTTGGGGTCACCTGCCAACCATCACTTCTCATTAAAATAAATTTTAATCCTTTTAATTCCCTTAATCATTTGTTGACTCATAATTCAATATTGCACAATTTAATTAATATTTTAATTAATTAACTCAAATACAATTTAAAAACTTTGTTAAATAATGGTATTAGGCAACTGCTACCACATTCAATAATTTGAACCTTAAATGTAATTACCCTAATTAATGCTTGTTTATTACCGTAGCCTAATTAATTAATTAATCATAATTATTTGTAATTAACCTATCCATCATTCATGGCACTATTACCATTCAACATTACTCTCTTAGTTACATTTAACTTAATTAACTATTATTACTAAAGATAATAATATCCCAATTAACATTTAATTATTCATTAATAATACATAATTAACATTAATCCAAATCATTAACCTTAATCGACAATAATTAGCATTAATCCAAATTATTAGCATTAATCCACAGTAATTAACATTAATCAACTTTATTAACATTATTCGACAATAATTAACATTAATCCAAATTATTAACATTAATCCACAGTAATTAACATTAATCAACTTTATTAACATTATTCGACAATAAGTAACATTATTACAAGTTATTACCATTAATCCACAGTAATTAACATTAATCAACTTTATTAACATTATTCGACAATAATTAACAATATTACTTAATCATCTTTCATTACCACCTAAGTCACTCAATTATCCTATTAAGTTATTAAACTAGAATTTACTAATTCGATGTATTAATTTAATCTCCCAGTTAGATTAGTAATAATGTAATTATTGCCTAAACATTATAGTTCAATTTTATTTCACGCAATTTATAAATATGTAGGCGAGTTATGTAAGTGTAGCTACTGCTTACATACCTCGCGTAAGTACACTAACAGTACTAAATCATACACATCAATCATAATCTCAAATTTTACTGTTTACTTACACAAGTTTAAACATAGTTTGCAAGGTACAGTCTTTTACCTAACTACATCTTATTGAGTTACGACAATTCATACATTACTAAGTTACGACACATAATCAATCAAGGGTTTTCCCACATAGATAGTTAGATCTTGTTTTCATCCCAACTTCAAGCTACACCTATATACCTAAATCACAACTAACTTCCACATCATATCCTTTCCTCTGTTGGACTACCCTGAAGTGTCAAGCTATGACCGACTCCAGCTAGAACCCATAAGTGGAAGTGTCGACTACATCGACCAATATTCCCTAGCAGGAAACCACTAGTCATCATCACACACCTTGGGGAGCGCATCGTAGCACAGCCCTCCCATGACTCTGGGTTTTGGGGATAAACAATGGGTAAAGCCTCCACCCCCCTAATGGAACAAGGGACTATGTCTACCCGACATAATAACCATGTTGCACTTGTACTCAGTTTGTCATCGTATAACCAATCTGGGCGGTTGAGTTTCCTGAAACCCTACCCCACCCATACATCATAATAAACAACATAATAAACATGTGAAAGTAAATAATGCATCACTCGCATACCATTTAAATTTCGAAGTCCATGTCCCCGAGGCTCTCCCACCTCGTAGGATCCAACTATTACTTAGCCTTTTAACCTGTAAGTTAGTCTCTGATACACAGTCTAGAATACCATGCATAAATCCTCAACATGTACACATATATTTCATCATAACATAACAACAATAAATTCATTTATTCACCATGCACCTGGCATAACATTCATTTATTCAACATATAAGTGTAACAGTATCCATGTACCCATCATTCAGTAATTTGCATATATGAGACATAATTAACACATGATACATATCTAAACATGACTACCGATCATAATACTAACATCACACACACACATGTATATATCGGAAAAATAATAGAACCATATGTCCACAGTGTTGTCAAACCGACGAAGTCTCACAATCAAACAAATACAGCATATAATAGTAGTTCAGGTAGTAATGTCAAAACGGGTCGTTACAAGTAATCATGTATCCATAATGTTGAACAAGCTGGTAACTAGTCATGTTTAAGCATGATTAATCAATAGGGATAGTAATCACAGTGTTGATTGGACTATTATTAGATAAAGTACAAGTGTAATTCAAATAATGTGATAGATAGGTTACTGATACATCTTATATGAACTTATATTCGCTAAACTACAAAGAAAGAGTGATATCTCAATATTAAGCATTCACCTAATTAACTCTATTCACTCATAGTAGTATGAAAAAGTTATGCAATAAGCTTTACATAACCTATACCACTTAGATATGGCGCTCTAACCTATTCACTATATTGTACATATCATTCTATGTCCATAATGAACACTAGCACATACCATATCGATAGAGATAAGCTCTTGGATCCTATTATGGTGCACTCATTGGAAACAAGCTCATATGTATTAAAAGTAATCACTTAGAATTGAGATAAGCTTAGAACAAGATACTATGGAAACTACATTAATACAGATGATACAAGTTGGTTATGATACAACACCTAAGCATATAGCTTATAACAATTATAAATTTTATTAGGACCATATTGTTGGTTGCTTTTGTTTTTGCATAGTTGTTCAGTATATGTAGATACATTATGTAACTTTGTAAGTAGGAGACTATATGCTTTTTTGATATGATCCAGCTCTTATAGCAGTTATCTTTCTATGAAATATATGTTGAAGATTACTATAAGAACATTTATAACTTTGATTCTAGTTTGAATATCAAGTTGTGGGGTTTTTTTCCTATTAAAAAAGAAAAACAAACAATCACACATTTTGTAATCAATGAGGTTACTCTTGCTTATAACAATGTTACTAATACTAGGATATCACTAGTGAAGCTATTTCCGTTATTCAACAATACCAGTAGTGCAATAGTGTTCTTGAGCAATATGGAATCAATGGTAATTGTTCTAACTAGTAGCTAGTGACTAAATGTAAAACATGTAATGAATAGGAATCTATGATAGGTTGATGAGTGTTATATAACCATGGTTCTAATATGTTAGTAAGCTTATACCAAAAATAGTGATATTAATAAGCTTACTTCTACCATTATTAGTGTAATGATTAGTGATATATACAACTTTCAATAGTGTTACTAATCTTACAAAGGTTAGGAGCTTGTTATGGAATTACTAGTACTTATAGGTTTGTATTGTGTTATCATTACAGCTTTAATATCAATATCAACTTCATTATTGTTATTTAAGTTGTTGTAGTTGAATTGAATTGTTGAAACTGGAAATATATGTTATATGGAATGCTTGTAGCTGAAAATCTATGTATTTAAGTTGTTGTAGTTGGATTATCAATTTAACATACTTTTTAAACTTCTATAATATTTTTTACATTTTCATAAAATGCAATACAAACTACAATCTATTTAGTGTTGATCCTAGAATGAAATAGAAATTGTAGAGGCACGTAATAAACCATAAAATCTAGAAATTCAATTGAACCTTCAAATTTTATTTGTAGTTGTATCTTATGTTAGCAAAAACAGAAAATGAACATTAAGAATCAACAAATAAATGGGTAATCACTATTCAAGACACAAAAGTAATCTATCGTATGTAATTTTTTAGTGCTATAAATAAAATTACATTCAAATCATAATGTTTAGGTGTTCATTTATTTTGTTTTTCAAAATTCCATGGCTAGTTTTTTTCAAATGCTTCCCTCTGCAGGGAATGGTTGTGGTGTGCATGGCCCCGAATCCAAGGCTCGAGATATCGAGAAACCCAAGGGAAGGATGATTAAGGGTAATGCATAGCGGAATAAGGTATCTGTGGCTAGGCTAGCATGTAAAAAGCCAATAGATTAAAATATTCAACCTTATGAAATGTAATGCAAGCATATGAGAACATTCCCTTTTCTAAACCAACAACTACGTAAAGTAAATATGTTGTGATCGCTACATTGAATGTGTATGAGTAAAACTGTAATGTCCCCAAAAAAATAGTAAATATTAAAAAAATTTCACTTACTACTAACATTGCCTAAACAGATAATGTATTGCAAATTAACTCCAGTACTGGGAGTTTATGTCGGTACTTGTTTGAAGCAATGGGAAACTATGTTCTAAGAGAGACTAGTACAAAATGAAGAATTAATGACTAAAATTCGATTATAAACGACTATTTTTTACTCAGTGACTAATAGTATCTGATTTCCACTATCTTATCTCTAGTCGTATTTCACTAGTCATCAATTGGTTGACTTATTAGTCATTGATTTAGTCATTGATAGTCACTGATTTAGTCATTGATAGTCACTGATTTAGTCACTAATTTAGTCATTGATTGCCACAATTAATGACCAAATATACGACTAAATAAACTACTAGATGATAACACATTAATGACTAAGCTAAATACAACTAAACATTAGTCGTGCTATAGATACTGGAAATTAGCTACTAATAGTCGTATATGCGAATTTAGTTGTTTTCTTAGTCACTAATTTATGATAGGGTACGAAGGAATCGAACCACCAATCTCTTGCCTATATTTATGCAGGTGCTCTACCATTGAGCTAGCACCCTTTAAGATGCCTTCAGGCATCTATACATCCAAGCAAAAATTTAAAAAAGATGCCACGTGTTAACTAACAAAGCCACCTCAACATAGGTAGTATCGAGAACAATCAAACACATTACAGGATACATGAAGACACTCGAAAACTCTGGACGTGATGCTGCTTCCGTCACAAAATGAGACTAAATTGCCTTGGTATATTTATTCTAAAACTCACCAATAAAATTTGATGAATAATAAATGGATTGAAAAGAAACAAAACTTTGCAATTTTATAGAACTATTGTTGTGGCACCACACAACTTGCAGCTTTCTCTGCCTTTTCCTTTTCAATCTCCACCCTCCTCTCTTCAGCATGATGTGCTACAGCATTTGCAACAGCTTGGTTGTGGAAGTCCATTGATTGGGTTAGATTCTGAAACCTTCTTGGATCTGAAACATACATGACTGATGGCAGAACCACGAAATAAAATATAATATTAGTAACTAAAGGTATACTTAATGTCTAAACCCATCCAGCAATGGATGAATTTTCTTGCATTATAAATAGAACAAAATAGCAGCAACAAATTTTCAGATAGAAGCACTCTAAATTGTTTCCAAATGTTAAGATACAGAAGGTGCCAAACCTTTCATGGTATCATTGAAGAACACAAAAGTATCCACATTGTCAATCAGAGACTGGAACTCTTCATCATCAGTGAAATCATCATCAGAATCGTCATTCATCATATGCATGTACTCGCCCTCATGATACTTTCTCCCACTGATGCACCTATTACTACCGAAAATGCATCTCAATTTTGCATTTTCAGAAGCATTCTAACCAGCAGCATTGTTCCGGGGAGGTAGCTATAGCGAGTCATTTTTTTGACTGGATCAAAGGTTGTTTTAATTTTAAAGTACAAAAGTGAGAGATTTTAAATTCTGATTTCAGCATATGAGGCATTGCTACACAATTAGTTAACAACATTAAGAGCTCAGAATGGATGATCCAAATTAGTCCTCAGGTGACAAACAAATGTAAATAATAAATATTATGTAGTGTATGAGTTTGAAGGTAATCAACATCATAACACAGGTGATAGGGGAATAGAGGCACTGTCATTTGTGTTTAATGTTGCTTTTCCAGCTTACAAGGGGTGATTTTCAAAGCAGATTTTGCCTTTAGATTTGGCCTGTTCAAATAGCCAAAAGATGCATGCTTAAAGTAATGAGAGTTTGAGCTGTAGGTCACATGTTAGGTATCCTTCAAACCTGAGCTTATATGTTTGAAGCTGAAAGTTTCATACCTTTTTCACGTGACGACGTAGAGGGAGTTATACGCAGTAGCTGGAGGACACTCCATTGGTTGTTTTCAACATTCTAATTAGTTGCTAAGCACTCACTAGGATGCAGTAAGCAATCTATTTTAGGCATTGAGTTCATGCACGTATGATAGTAGTAAATGCTTCATCCTTGGCATTAGTGAAAGTAATGGCATTAGTGAAGCAACTATATGTACTCTATTTTGGGCAGTGCACAAAGAGTGGAAATATTTGACAACATTAAGGAACAGCTAAGAGAGTGCTTCCTTTAGCATTACTTTGCCATAATGATAGCAAGAAAATGATTCAATAAGGCATATTAAGGAGGTTTTATGCTATTGAAGACCACGACCATGTTCGGTTTTATGCATATCATTATCAGGAATAAAGGAAAGCACATCAATGTCATGGATTATGACCTGAGTTGAGGAATGCTCCACCCTTGAGCACTAAATGCAATACTACCCTTGGGCAGTGCAATACTACCTATGTTGAATCAAGTGCAACTGTTTCCTGTGTCCTATTGAACAAAGATATCATACCTGACCCTGAGCTAAAACAAAACCTTAAAGTGCTATTTCTAGCACTTGCATCTCTTGCTTAGTCAAAATCAACAAAACCATCCAAAATCAATTCACCATCTCCCATACAACTCAAGCCCTAATGAACTGCACCCTTCAAGTATCAGAGCACATGCTTTACAGAAATCCAATCAATTAGCCTGGGTTCATGTTTCAACCATGAACAAGCTCAATTTATTCATTGCAAAATATATGTAAGGTCCGGTATTCACCAGATACATAAGGGAACCAATCAACTGCCTATACACAAAAGAATCTACCAAATTTGAACCTATGTCACATTCCCACCCATCAATCCGACCGACGACCGAGACATGAACAAATTGTGGGGGTTCTAAATTTTTCCCCCATGGACATATTACGAAATTCTTAAACATTTAAAATTCTAATCGCTCTTTATTTTCTGCAGTAATGAAATAGTTTGTGTCTACGATTTCAACTCCCTGTGGTTGTCACATGAAATAAATACAAGTTGAAGATTACTACTTAAATATGTAAATAATATCTAAATCATAAGCGTATGGTTCATGATTAACATGATCCCATTAATATTACAAGGAAAGCAAGGACACATCAATGTTCTCCATGCTACTAATCTACTATTTTATACAATTAGTAAACCTAAAACTAGGACGACTGCATGTTCATGATATTGTCACAAGTAAATTAAGGGAAGCAAAATCCATTTGAGAAGTAAATTTAAGAAAATCTTGAACCTGTTCTCTTGCAAACTCTTCAGCCCCATTAAAACCAAGGTAGACATGTGGAAACTTTTCCATGACAAGTCGAGCAAGGGAAATAGGATTTTTAACAGTAGAAAGGCCAGAAACGGCTCCACATTTATTTCTGAAACCATCCATAATGCTTGCTTCCATTTCTACTGTTCCTTTAGTAGCCAATGTTGAGCCATGACCAGAATTGAAAACTGGGTTGGTGTCAAGCTCCCTTACCTGTAAATCCCAAAATCCAAATCAAAAGGTCATTCCTACAATTAATGATATAAATAATAATTGAAATATTACAATCATACACACTGTTTAAGAAGCATATTAGGAAACTGTAGAAGTGCCAACATTAAAATTTAACCAAATAGCAAAATATTGCAGAGCATTGGCATGGAAATGGTCAGTTTGAGAAATTAGCTTTACTTGCGGGGTTCTCAAATCAAAACTCGTGAAAATTTAGATATGTTTTGAAAATGAAGCACTCTTGAAAATTTTCATGAAGAACCAACCTTAAGACTTAATAACCTTAAAGGGGACTTTCCAAATGTAAAGAGTATAGACACAGGATATTCCTCTCTGCATGTCATTGCCAAATATTCTATCTCCGCAAACATCTAAGCCCATAATCTATATTATGGGCTTAGATTGTATTTGCCTCCTAATTCATTTACATTCAGAATATAGTCAGTTTGAAGACTACTCTTCACACCTTCCATTGTTGTTTCCTATAGAGAGAAATCAACCATACAATCAAAGAACCAAATTAAGAGCACAACTATGATACTACTAGCAGATCAAGCTCACTGATGACATTTTCATCCATGAGTGGCTAGTATTCTTTGAAGTGAATAATAAAACAAATGGCAGGTCCATAGCATGATGTGAACAGAAGGAAACTGTTGATATCCACCAGAAACCCAATGAACTCTCTGAAGGCTATGTCCAGACTAGGAGACTAATCTACAACCCTCCCACTTAAGTCTCAAGAATGTTGACTAAGCTAGTACTAAAAAATTTATTACAAAGGGGAACACTCACCTCAAAACATCCCTTGAAAATTAGAAGTTAAAAAGAATTCATTAAAGCAAAAGGCACATCCTCCTCAATCATCATCCATTGGTCAAAGAATCCACATCTGATCTTTGCAACAGTCAAAGACTAAGCTAACAATTAAATTTGATGGCAGACAAACTGGAACAAGAGGAAATACTTTATCTTAAACATACTAACAAGTGACAACATATAAACATATATTAGTTTCAAAGTGAAACTCCAGAAATAATGGAGCAAAATTCTAATGAGAAGTAGTGGTACTCACTAACTCAGGGCCATTGGCTTGTCTTTATGTGAAAGGATTTGCTATATAAGAAATTATATGTATTATTTTGTGTCTTGGAGCAGCCCTCATCTCAGATCTACATTTGTGCACATCCAGGCCTGCTGTTGGCATAATAAATCTAAGCTTTGATCATTAATCATAGTTGGTTGCAATACACCATTGGATTGTCATCTCCATATGGAGGAACATACCAAGGAACACTCTTGACTAATGATCGTGACTAATGATCTAAGAACACTCTTTTCATGCATTCAAGAATAAATATCATGACAAATATCTATTTCTTTGGATTCGTGGCTATAGGCACCTTTACTTCTTGGATGCGATGTAACACATATGGACAAGAAGACTTATGGAATCCTAAGTAACTATGAGGTTATTGCAGTCAATCAAGGTGAGCCTCTTCCTCAAATTCTTTTAAATATTTAGAAAAGCATATGTTCATTCCTAAAATATTCTTTGTTTTATTTTTTTCGAGATCCTTTGGGAGTACAAGGGAAAAAAGTAAACAGCAAGGAGACCTTGAGGTATACAAGTCTGTAACCCCTTGTTTGTAACTCTTTCCAATGAATCTTCTATTGCTTTGCATTAATGATTGAAAACCGTGGTACACAAATCCCTGTCCTGTCTTCTCCCAGCACTAGGAGATAGACTCCTCCTTGCATTTCGTTTTAGTCTTTCTTTTCATGATTTTGAGCTGGAAAAGCTGAAGGTTCAAATGTAATTGGCAACCACATGGTTCATTGTGGCCTAGGAGGTCCATGCTGTCCACTTAGGAATTTTGAATCCATTTAAAAAGAGCCGGTGGAAGGTAAATGCTCATTGCCCTGTCTCTTTCGATCTGTATAAAAAGACGGGGACTATTTAAATAAAAATATAATAGAATGTTTAACAACAGTGGACCTTAAAAGGTATTGAGAAATAGGAGTTGTGTCTGCTAAGTTTCATGGCCAACCTCACACTGTAGTTAGATTAATTACAATAATCATAAAACCAAGATAGACAAAACACTTAAGAGGGGTAATGGCCACCAGAGTGAACTTAAGCTGGAGAGATATGCTTCATCCTTTCAGTTATTTCCTACCAGCCTTTTCATAATGCTTTTGATTCAGGGGATTGGATGTCCTGACCACTTGGGCTCAACAAATTGGAAGTAGTTGGAGAACAACATAAGACATTGAGGAAAAGTGGGAAAGGTTGTTAGCTGTAGCTTCTAAGTAGCCTGGATGGTTTGAATTTTGAAATTTCCCACAGCTCTAAATCTAGCTGAACTTGGGTTTTGTTTTCCATGTGTTTTACAGTATGGTATCCCGTGCAGACCAAAACAATGAATATGCAGGGTATGCTGGCCTAGGTGGATGGAATGGTAAAAGTTTCTACAACCTTATAATAGCCAGTCAAATACATGATTGGAACTTTTGAAAGTAGACATTTAGTTCCTTTTCTAGTTTCCAACTCTTCATCATTGTTGTCCTTTGCTTTCTGTGGAGCAGATCCATATATGTTGGAACTTGGAAGTAGGAAATGGCAACATCCAATTTCAACAATAGATATAACAATATAACAAATAACAGGATCAACTGCGAGAGAATTCAGTGTGGTTCACAAAGTCATCCAACACTTTATCTGTTATTTTATGTCATGCATGTGGTTTCTTTGTAGCTGTAGTTATTGATAGAAATAAAATATTATTGTCAGTTTAAGTAAGACTTATACTTTGGGTTGATTAACGAATTCTTAGGCATGTATAATGAAAGATGCATATACCCAGCCATGTGTCCATATTCAAAACCCTTTATGCAATATTTAAGATGAGACAAACTTGGTTTTTTAATGAAGATTTGAGTTATGTCTTTATCAAGGACTCTGCATACTGAAAAGAAAGGTCAGTCAATCCCATGGTTGAGGTTGTAGTTGCACCAGTTACAAGTGTCCCAGTCAACTTCCATGCAACATAGTCATGACTTATTCCACATTATAAATAGATACCGGGGAAAACATCCACTCCCTAAAGTCTCTGAATGGAAAATGGAATAGAGAAAGACTGGAATAAACCCAATTTCAAAAAAATCCAAGTGTTGCGAGCTATCAGGGTACCCACCATTGGACTATTTGCATTTAATAGATGTGGCCCAATTCAATACACTGGAACTTTTAGTCCATAGATGTGAGTGTTGTGATGCAACAAGCTTTGTGACATTGCAGATTACTCTACAATAGTTCTACAAGGAAAAATTAAGGACCCAATTGCCTCACTATATACATTCAATTCTTTATTTCCATGACTTTTTACCTCGTGATATCCAAATGAACCATCCATATCATCATTATTGTACTTAGTTGTTCCAAAACTTGAGAAGGAGTTAGGTTGTAGTCTTTAGCATGCTGCCATGGACAATCCTCATTATTGCATTTCCCACAATGCTCAAAATTACAAGTTGGCCATAAGTGATTAATAACATGAATCCGAGTAATTAATTTTTCAGGCACTCCATTTGCAGTAATGAGATCATAGTAAATCCTACGTGACTTAAACATATCTAAAGGACTCTCATAAAGGATAAACTTTGGGACATGTTCAGGTGAAATTTGCAAAATGGGTTGTGCCTTTTTCGCATAAGCATTTGCTAACATACCATATGCAGTTGCAAGAACATCCTTTGGATAGTGGGATTCAACCTTTAGTTATGATGAGTTCCAAAAATCACCCTCGAGTGGTTGACTACTAGCATCTTCAAAACAGTTTGTGCTCACTACCTTGATCTCTGTCTCAGATGAGTTTTCTTCGAGGGTCTTTTGACCAACACCTTTCCTTAAGGTAAGACTGTGTAGACATTGTTGTGTGCAGTCTTTATCTTCCATATTAGCCATACAAGAAGATATAGATCCACCAATCAAATATGCAATAACCACAAAACCAGACAACTCAAGGTATTCACATTTTGTGTTTTCACCACAATGACCTGATGTCGCATGTTCTTCATCAAAAAATTTCCGTAGTTTTCTTTTTCCTTTTTCAATGGCACAACCTTCATCCACAATACTTCCATAATGATACTTCTCCCCATTAATTTCTTCAACCATATCATTATTATACACCACATTGGAGAAAGATGTGGTACATCTCTTAACATTGATCTTTTGACACTCTATATTGCTAGCAAGGGAGTTGTCACTATGGGAAGTACCAACATTGTCTTCCTGCATATAATTGTCAATTGTGTTACCCAAGTGTTGAACAGTTTTTGTCTCCACAACCTCTCCAGGAATTTCACAAAGCCTTTAGGGGATTGGGAGGGATGATAGGAAAATGGTTGATGTTTTCCTGTTAATTGAACGCCATATTCCTCATGATCATCATTCTGACCATGAAATGACTTTGTACTTGTTTCTGCGCCTAGACTTGTAGTGTGCTCTTCATTGGTTTTTTTGTCGGAGATAAAGAATCTGAAACCAGATGCTCCTTTGAAGCTAATGCACCATCAGCACCAAGTTTGTAATGTGGAAATTGGTTAATGAGTTCTCTCATCTGAGGAAAACAATTAGGTAGTAAGATATTCATGGTATCATGATAAGAACAATGAATTGGAGCTGACCTTTTCTCATCTAACAAAAATTTCAGAGGTGACAGGAAATATTTGTACAAGTCCATAGTTTCCATCATTTTCCACTAAAGTACCTTTAACATTGTCCAGTACATGATTCCTTTTTTTCGAACTACGATCACATTGCTTCCATGTTTACATTGTCCCTGAAGGCTTCAACAACTCTGTTCTTAAGGAAGTCTCATGAATGGAAGAATTTTGCAAGGAACTGCTGCAATTTTGACCTTTTGGTAGGGCCTCAGTCATCTCCACCTTTAATTCCCTCATTACATCATTCTCCTTTTCTATTTTACTTTGTTGTCTCATCCTCATCTGGAATATGTTAGATTCACATGAAGCAATGGATTGGTCTTGATCCTCTACAAAATAAATGACACATTTGTTGAAGCTTCCCCTGGCCAGCTCATCAATCTCTTCTGCCTCAACAAACCCACGAGCATCTGAGTGAAGATTAACATTTTGTTTCTTACAGTTTACTTGCTGCTTCCTTTGGAAGTAGGATGACTTCTTACATTTGGCCAGTTAATGCAATAGCATCAAGCAAACATTTTCTAAAATTTTTCAATGAATTATTTGATAAAACAATCTTTAATTGCTTCCCATAATATCTAGTTGCATCGCCCATGTGATGTAAAGCTAGCATGGAGCAGGACCAAGAGGATTGGTGGTTGGCTGCAAAGACGGAAGATATGAGATGACCCAAGGAATAAATTAGAGTATCCTTTGTCCCGTTAGTGCCTTCATCAATAGCTAATACACTCCCTTCATCATTTTGAATTCCTTGTGCGTGAACTCTTGTTGGTTTTGACAGTATTTTGGTTCTCCTAGAAGCCAAGGATCGATCTATTTCTGACGCATTGCAAACCTAAAATTTCCATTACCATTTCATGTGTAAAAGTCTCTAGTCCCTATGTAGATCAATGTAAGGCAACTTCATAACCAAATATTAAAGCTAGTGAGAAAAAGAAAAATAGATCTCAGAAAAGATGTAAGAATGCTTCATGTGGGAAATTGATAGTTACTGAGTATAAGAGCTAAGCATAAAAGAGGATATTCCATACATTGAACATACTAACAGGGAAACCGTATATTGTCATATAAAAAGCTAAAGGTTTTACTTCTAGCTAGCAAAAATATGCAAGATTTGAAAAAGACTGAAATTTCACATGGCTAGAAAGATATTAGAAGCTAAGTAACTATCTGACTACATAAAATTTGGTGGAACCAAAACGTCACAGGCACACCTACATTGAAATTCTGCCTCCAATCGCTGGAAAAGTAAGGATTCAAACTGTTCATTGGTGCTTCTGCAGTAACTTGAATATTCATTAGGTCACCCAACTCTTTCACCAACTTTGCTGCCTCTAATAGAGCAGGTTCAAAACGTTAATTTTCTCCAATGGCCCATATCGGTGCACGAACCCCATGAACGGATAGATACTTGTAAAATGACAGAGCAGTTTCTACTTCTCTGATAGAGATAGCAAAGCTAATTTGAAACAGGGTGGACACAACATGTTTTAGCCTTTTGTAAGGATGAAATATAGCCATAAACTCAAATTCTACATCTACTGCATTAACACTTTTAAGTTACAAGGATCTAATCTTTGGAATGTATATTAAAGTTGAATAATATAATGGTCCCCGAATGAAATGCCCTTTCATTGAGCAATGATTTTGGTATCATGCCATTTAAAATTAAATGTTCTTCATGGACCTAACTGCCTAAATATCCTGAAACCATACAAACATTCTCCTCATTCTCAAATGCTTAAGACTCATACTGACACAATCCCACGGGCAGTTACATAAAAAGCCGCATGCAATCTTGCCATTTGAACCAAAAATCTCTGAAATAATGTCTAATCTTTTTTCTTTCTCATATGCCTCTCTTCCTATTCAATAACCCTAGAAACCCTAGAATGCCTCAAATTCAACCATATTTAATGCTAAAAATCCCTAGAATGCATGAAAATAACCCTAGAATGGCTCAAATTCAACCACCTTTAATGCTAAAAATCTCTAGAATGCATGAAATTCAACCATATTTACCACGAAAAATACATGGAAACATAGAAGTCTATGGCCAGAGGATGATTTCTGAGGAAAATGATTCGACTCCATGCTAAATGTATGAATTCGACCTGGAGAGAAAGCTTCACAATTAACGTGGGTTCAAATCTCTTCTACTATTATCCATCTATTTGAGAGTTTGAGGAAAGAAGGGGAACTGCACTGACTGCGGCTTAAATTTCTTGCTGCGACTTGAACCAAGATGTGCAGATTCTGAAAACATGATGTTTCTATGGTGGAAGGTAGTACACAAGCATAAGGGCACCCCAATGCAACAATTTACAATGAATGGATCCCAAATTTAGCCCGCAAACTTGTAGCGTTGTCTCCCTGTACACCCTCTTAGATTTTTAGCTAAAAAAATTATTTTGATATCTAAAGTATATTTAAATGTAGGTTGTATTATATTTTATTTTTAATTTCTTGTCGATGATAATATTAGTATAATTAAAGACTTTGTTCTAATAAAATTTCCAACATGTATTAACATATTTTATTAAATAATTACATTTAAATAAATTATTTCATTCAACATTATAAATTTCAAATATATTTAATGTGATTGTACAAATTAATTGAGAAGAGAAGAACATATAATATATCACCTAGGAAAAGATTAAAAACCTTATGTTACAATAAATTATTGTATAACCTATAGAAAACCAAAGTTAGATCATATAATTGTACGTTCGGGGATTAGGGGAAAAAATATCTCATTTCTATTTTAGCTTGATAATTTTAATTGTAAAGGGGATTAGGGACAAGAGAAATGCCACTTGTTTCATTTAAAATGGGGAATAGGGAACTTAGGATAAGACAAAAGGAGCTCGAGGGAGGAGACTTTTGGAAGGGTAAGGTAAAGGGGTTTGGGATTTAAAGGTGTTTTATTTTTGTTATGTAAATGAAAATGGGAAGGGGTGAGGACTTAAGAGAGAAAAGGATTTAAAAGCTATGATAGGGGGAATAATTAAAAGGAGGAAGCACCCATATTTTATTTTATAAAATAGGGGATATTGGTTTTTTTGCTATAAGAATTAGGAGGGGGGATATTTTTTAACTTGAGAATATTGATGGATGGACACATCATGTGAATTAATGGAGGAAAGGAAAATGACAAAATTTAATTGTCATGACACGAAACTTTGACTTGCCAAAATTTCAACTAAGCACCGAGATGATCAAACGGTGACGGTTTTTATCAAACAAAAAATGGACATGACCAGTGTGATGAGTTGAAGAAAATGACATTGACTTCGCGGCATGAAAATGTGATTGACAAGAAATGACCAAACACCAAAATTTACCTAACCACAACACGATCGCACATGAGATGCAAATTGGTAGATGAAACGAGATATTCACATGACAAGTACTTCAAACGAGATAGCAGGTGAGATCAAAATGATTGGATGACAATATTTGATAGGTGCTTCTAAGTCATTATGTTTCGACATTGAATAGAATTGTATCAATGTTGAGAGTCGACACTAGCTAGAATGGTTCAAGTATATCTAAAGACCTTTGAATCCAATATAGACAACTAATGGATAATGTGGCAACTACTACTCCAACAGGATAAGGATGATGAAATTGTTATACCACCTCGACAATGTATAGGGAATACCTCTTCCATCTCTCCAATCTTACAAGATATTCATTTTGAAAGCATTTTTATGCCTGAAACCCATCATATTGATTATAATATCAGACTGATTTATTTCCATACAGATGTACATTATAACCAGTTTTTTGTTTTGTTGAATGAAAGTGTGAAGGTTTGTGTTGAAATATTGTAACTTCTAAGAATATTATATTTGTACTTTATTATTTCGGAGATGTTTCATTCCTCTGTGAAGACCCTATTGTATATCCGGAGATGTTTATTCCTCCATCGGAATGTGGTAACTTGGGTTATTAGACTTCCCTAGTGGGGTCGGCCCAGAGTCAGTTGTAATGGGATGTTTAACCAAGTGGTTAAAGTTGGGGCCGACCTAATTAGTGTAAAAGTCAAGTCGGAGTTGTGTATAGATAGAGGAGGTGTGTTCCTCATTTAACATACATTACACTCACTTGTGAATAGCGCATAGGTGAGGGAGAGATCTGCTATGGAGGAGAAGGAGCTCATGTCTAGGGTTTACATCTTTGTATTTGCTGGTCATCTATATTGAGGAGGCTTTGCTGGGTTTTCTACCCCATGAGGGTTTCCCAGGATAAATCTGTGTCTCTTGTGTTTATGTTGTGCTTGTTGTTCTTTCAGTGATCCTGTATATGCTATTGTTGTGAAATGAAATGTAATGCTGATATTTTCTGTCTTAGCATATTAAATCTTAGCAGTCTGGATATACACTAACCAAGTCACAGCAGTATAACAGGGTTTGCAAACCTGACTAATATCAATTACAAATCCAAGTTTGGATTAAGAGTCTAGATGCTTGGGAGAAACACTGGATTGTGCATGTTCAGGTGCATTTGGGACTTGTGTGAAGATGGGTGTACCAATGTAGACATCTATAAGCATTCCAGTTTGATCAAAGCAGACTAAGCTAAATAACAAGCAAAGGAACATTCTAAATACGGAATCCATAGAATGGGGTGAAAAAAGGGAAACTTATGCATATTGCTGAGTTTCGAAACAAGATTCTTAAGTTCCAGCTTTTTATTCTCGTATTTTATCCAAATATATTTAAATTTCACTATATTTGTTGCACAGACACCTGAAAATTCAAAATACAGATTTACGGGAAACCCAATGTGTAGCTACCCACAACAACATCTATGAAACTAATTATCAATGATAACTTCATAGGAGTCCTGCAGGTTTTTATCTATCAAATTAATATATGGAGACAATTATTGTATCTCTACCATCTTTGAAAAGAAATCCTTTTCAAAAAAGCAAGAAACTACCCTGCGAATTTGTAAGGGAAGAAAGCAAGAAAGCAAGAAACTAACCTGTGAATTTGTAAGAGAAGAATGATATTTTGACTGTAGAGCTGCAGAATTAGTATCCCGCCTCTTCAAGAGCCTTCAAGTTCTCTCCAATGCTCTTTTATCCATGCAGGTAGCACTGGCAATTAAATACCCAAATTCGAAACCATGTTAATAGGAAACACCATTTCCTCAATGGGTGTCAATGGAAACCTAATAAATGCCCAAAAATGCCTCCAAATCCAATTCACAACTACTTGCTTCTCAAAACCCACCAAACCCTCCTCGCTTCCTACCAACGGCAAGCGAGGAAATGGTTAATGCATTCATATTCTTCATGTGGCTATTAACATAGTTTATTGAGAAGTTTATTATATTTGTGAATACTTCAAGGCCACGCTCATATAAGTCAATTCATTAAGGCCACACCGGTTTGGGTAAAGCCTCCTCATAAATATGAAAGTACCAAGTCAATTGCTAGAATTCATGGACAATGTCAATAACAAGACCTGGGTTGAGCATACTAGAATTTTAGATCATGTTCCTGTGGTCATGTTAGAAACCTGCATATCGAGTGTTCTAAACTTCAAAATGAGCAGTATCACATCCCACTTCCAAGCCAAATGTCCCCTATGGAGGGCCAATATGGCAGTTTGGGATCACACACATGGACCATGACCCCCATAGTAAGATCTCTAAATCCATCTGCATTGTTAAAATTTAGTAAATTATTGTACAAATTCATTATCAGAATTGTAATTTTCCATTAATGTCAGTGTGACACAACTAAATATGACTAATTCACATTAATCTTTGTTAGCTAGTCATATTTATATTCCCGTGACTAAATTGGTCAGTTATGTTAGTCATTTTTATTTTAATCACTTGTTATCTAGTCATATATTTTATCCCGTGACTAAATTAGTCGCTTATCTTAGTCGTTTTTAGTTGGATTATTTAAAATTGCTCAATTTTAGTCGTTTATCCCTTGAAAAAACAGTGGTGACTAAATTTTTTAGTTGCCTAGTCACTTATCTCTCATTTTGTACTAGTGAGAGTTGGTTTTACAACTTATGTTTTCTGTGGAAGTGATGAAATATGATAATGTGAGCAGAATCATTGATGGTCTAGACGACCAAATTAATACTAGTGTAAAACTGTTGATGTCCTTCTTTAATTACCTTGTTACTTTTACTCTAATGCATGCTTGGTTCCACTTTTAAATGTTGAACTTGTTTATATTATGCATTCCAGCCTCATGGAATTTTCTGAGAAGAGTATGAATGTATTGGGTTGGTAGTCCGAGATCTTTCATCTCAAATTCTGAAGAAAGCTTCTTATTGCATTCAATCATCTGTTTCTCATTTCCTATTAGAAATAGATCATCTACATATAACAATAGTATAACTGGTTCATCATCCATTACCTTGAGATAAAGATTAGGGTCAGCTTTACTCTTGGTAAAGCCCATGCTTGTTAAGAAAATGTCAATCCTTCCGTACCAAGCTCTGGGAGCTTGCTTTAATCCATATAATGCCTTTTTCAGTTTGCATACATGAGTTCTCCCGTCTTTAACTTCAAATCCTTTTGGTTTCTCTATGTACACTTCTTCTTCAATTACACCATTCAGAAAAGTTGTCTTAACATCCATTTGGTGTAATTTCCACTTCATCATAGATGCAAGTGCGATGATAGTTCTAATTGAAGTATACCTATCAATTGGTGCAAAGGTTTCTTCATAGTCAATTCCCTCTTTCTGAGAGAATCCTCGGGCTACAAATCTTGCCTTATATTTTTCAATGCTATCATCTGCAGCGTGTTTTATCTTAAAAATCCTTTTGGAAGAAACCACACTTTTATCTTTTGGTTTGGGAACTATATCCCAAACATCATTTTTCATTATTGACTAATATTCTTCTGTCATTGCTTCTATCCATTCTTTCTTCTGAGCTGCCTCTTCATAGCTAGTAGGTTGTTGATCCACAAGATCACACTCAAGGCCACATAGTTGGATACTAGCTTTGGTTTCTTTCTTTCTCTAGTGGAGCCTTCAGGAGCTCCATATCTTTCAGCTCCTTGAATAATGTCTCTAGCCCATGTTGGCCTTCTTTTCCTAGATAAGTTTGTAATAGGGGGTTCTTGTGGTTCCATCATGTCATGGTCCTCTGGTGTATCATCTTCAGGAATGTGCACAGCTTCTGTGATTCTAGAAGGTGTATCTTCTTCATAGATTTCTTCAAGTTGACACTTCCTAGATTTCTTGAGAGCTGCTTCTTCATCAAATGTTACATCTCTACTTATTTCCATATGATGAAAACCTGGTATGTAAATTCTGAAGGCTTTGGATGATTCACAATATCCAACAAATATTCCCTTCTTACCAGAAAGATCCAACTTCGTTCTCTTTTCTTTTGGAATGTGAATGTACACAGGAAAACCAAATATTTTGAGATGACTTACCTCAGGCTTCTTTCCTGTGAACACTTCTTCTGGAGTCTTGAATTCAAGAGCACTATGGGATAGTCTATTCTGCACGTAGAATGTTATCCTAGATGCTTCAGCTCATAAATACATGGGTAGATCTTGATCATGTATCATGGTCTTTACAGCTTCCATGATGGTTCTATTCTTTCTTTCAGCCACCCCATTTTGTTGGGGATTATAGGGAGTGGTTAGTTCAATCTTGATTCCAGCTTCCTTACAAAAGTCTTCAAAGTCCTTTGAAGTATATTCTCCGCCATTATCTGTTCTGAGAATCTTGATTTTCTTTTCGGAGAGATTTTCTATTAGGGCCTTGAACTCTTTGAATTTTCCAAAGACTTCATTCTTACCTTTTAGAAAGTATATCCAAGTCTTCCTTGAATAGTCATCGATGAATGAGAGATAGTATTCAAACCCACTTAGGGAAGTGGTGGGCATGGGTCCACATACATCTGAGTGTATTAGCTCCAAAATGTTCTTAGTCTTTGTTTCACTCTTTGGAAAAGGGTTCTTGACATTCTTCCCTTTTTCACATCCTTTACATGAGCCATTATGATCAACCTTCAAGTCTGGTAATCCTATGATCACCTTGCTTACATAGGGTAGGGCTTTATAGTTAATGTGAGCTAATCGTTTGTGCCATAGCTCACTGGGGATGGAGGTTTCATGAGAAAGGGCAACTTCTGGATGTCCCTTGAGCTTATAGAGACCTCCTTCCTCTTCACCAATGACAACTGCATTTTCAATAGATTTTCCTTTGGGCCACATAAGTACTTGACCATCTATGAAGGCAACTCTAAAACCTTTCTTATCTAGTGTTGAGATAGAGAGTAGGTTCTTCTTCAAACCTGGTACATATAAAATTTATTTCATCTTCAAGGGTGTTCCAGAATCTAGCTTGTAGCTTGCTTCACCAATTCCCTTGATGGTATATTGGTAATCATCTCCTAGAGATACCTTTTGTGGAGAAGACTTTTCTTCAAGTTTTGAGAGAGTCTTCCTTTGACCTGTCATGTGCTTTGAAGCACCACTATCAATGAGCCATGTATCTTCTCCAGGAGATACAGATCTAGAGAGTGCAGAGAATAGGACATATTCTTCTGGATCTTCTTTCTTTACTTTAGATCTTTTCCTTCGAGGCCTTTCCTCTTCCTCTTCTTCTTCTTCTTCTTCTTCTTCACTATCATCTTCTGCCATATGTGCATGGTGTCTTTTGTGGACAAACTTCTTCTTCTTTTGTGAAGGACAAAATCTAGAAATGTGTCCTAGTTTAAGACAATTGTAACACTAGACTATGGAGAGATCTCTTGCTGGGTTGGGTCCTCTTCCCTTTTTAACTTTAAAGAAGGGTTGAGATCCTTTGTGGTCAACTTTCTTGAAGTGACCCTTTCTACTTCTTTTGGTGTGAGTAGCCAAGGCTTGGTCATCCTCCTTGATGAGGGCTTCTCTTTTGGCTACCCTATCCTCTTCTTGAACACAATCCTCCCACACTACATCAAACTTCATACTTTCTTTTCTGGCACACATAGTTTGTATAAATGACTCCCAAGGTCTAGTGAGACCATTTAGAGCAGTCATCACAAGTTCATCTTCATCAAGAGTATCACCAATGGCATCTAGTTTCTCCATGATTTGGGAGACCCTTGAGAAGTACTCTTGAATGGATTCTCCTTTGTACATCTTGGTACTCTTCAACTGAGTTCTTAGGTTCATTTTCCTATTGATGTTCTTTCCCTCATACATTCTTCCTAGGGCATCATACATTTCCTTTGGAGTCTTCTTGGAAGCCACTTGGGGAATCAAGTGGTCTTTAATAGAATCAGCTATGATTCTCTTTTCCCTAATCAAATCCTTCCTATGCTTCTCTTTGGCTTCATCTCCTTCAAGTTCTGCAACTTCATCCTTGATATACTGAGCAAGATCATTCTCTTCAAGAATGAGACCAATTTTGTATTTCCATGCCCGGAAATTCTCTATACCTTCTAACTTGTCTTCAAGCTTAGTGCTTGGAGACATCTTCTCTTGGGGGAGTCCAAGAGACAAGAGATAGAATAGTACTTACCTGGAAACTTTAACTTTTTACTTTGCCGGATCTGCAACAGAATTTCTGGTTTATCGCACTTTTGGTAAAACTAGGATTTGACTTTCCCGGAGTTCTACCCAACCAAAAACCTCGATCCAAAGCTCAAAAGATAGATCTTTAGAAGGGCTATTCAGCCATGCAATCAAAATCCAAAAATACTAACTTTTTCAGAAACCCTAATTTTGGGAGAGAGAGAGAAATATAATTTCACCTTGTGAAATATGTTCTATTCAGGCTAGCTCTGATACCATGTTAAGTTTTAAACCAAATAGACTATCAAGATCATTGAAAGAAACATAATCAGAAGATAGACACAGAATTTACCTTGGGAAACCCTCATGGGTAGAAAACCCAGCAAAGCTTTCCTCAATAAGATGATCAACCAAAATACAAGATGTGCTCCAAGACTTGTCCTTCTTCTCTACCTCACATGTAGACCTCCTAGAAACAAGTGCTCTACTTTTTGAGTTGTGGAAGTGTATCAAATGAGGAGCTCTCCTCCTCTACTTATACTAGATCCCGACTGACCAAAATCCCTAATGGGGCCTACCTCTCCTGGAGAAGTCTAATAACCCATAAAATATAAACTCAGGGCCGACCCCCACATGGTGGGTCTAATAACCCTAGTTACCACAAACCATCGGAGGAATAAACATCTCCAGATACATACTAGAATTGCCTCGGAGGGATGAAACATCTCCGAAATAATAATGTACAAATATAACATTCTTAGAAGTTACAATATTCAACATTCTTCTTCAAGGATGTCATAGGACAAGCAATTCGAGAGAAGTTCTCAATGAACTTTCGGTATTACCCAGCTAACCCTAAGAATGATATTATGTTAGTTACACACGTGGGGGTATGCCATTCCTCTATGGCTTTAATCTTCTCGAGGTCGACTGCTATCCCTTTCTCCGAAATGATGTGCCCTAAGTACTATATCTGGGGTTTGTAGAAATCACACTTGCTAAACTCAGCGTACAGTTGATGTTTTCGTAGTACTCGTAACACTATCCGGAGATGTTCTTCGTGGTCTTCTTCATTCTTGGAGTAGATCAGAATGTCATTGATGAATACTAGAACGAACTTGTCTAGGTATTTATTAAAGATGTTGTTCATCATGCACATAAAGTTGGTAGGTGCGTTAGTTAAGCCGAAAGGCGTTACCAGAAACTCCTAATGGCCGTATCGGGTTTGAAACGCAGTCTTAATGATATCTTCATCACGGATTCTCACCTGATGATATCTGGATCATAAATCAATCTTTGAGAAGATCTTCGCTCCTCCGACTTGATCGAACAAGTCATCAATTCTAGGGAGTGGGTAACGGTTCTTGATGGTCAACTTGTTGAGTTGGCGGTAATCGATGCACATCTACATCATCCTGTCCTTCTTTTTGACAAAGAGAATTGGTGCTCCCCAGGGAGACACACTGGGTCAGATATAACCTTTCTCGATCAACTCTTGTAACTGAAGCTTGAGTTTAACCAATTCGGGTGGACTCATGCGGTAAGGGGCTTTGGAAACTGATACAGAACCGGGTGTTAACTCTATGGAGAAGTCTAGGTCTCGTTTGGGAGGTAGCCCAGGTATTTCCTCGGGAAATACATCCTTGAATTCTGCAAGGAATGGGAAGTCTTTGATCTTCTATTCCCTATATGATTCTCTAGTTCGGATGTTGACTGCAAAGAGTTTACAACTCTTTATTACGCATTTCTTTGCCTGTAAGGAATATATCTGTCTTACGAAAACTTTCTTAGGGATACCTTGGATGGTCTTCTGATTCCCTTGGTTATCAGTGCATAGTAATTATTTGTTCAAGCAATCAAGTAGGGCATGATGTTCTTCTAACGAGTCCATGCCTATTAGTACGTCATAAGCTCCTAGCGGCAGAATGTTTAAATACACCCTAGTTGGGAGCCAGTTCAAATCCATCTCACAAGTTCTAACTAGTTCAGAGACTTTTCGTTTGGTACCAGTGGCTAGTTGTACCCGCCATGGTTTCTCGTGACTTACTCGGTTTAACATACAAGTATCAACAATCTTAGGGGAGACATAACTTCGGCATGCACTGGGATCTATTAAAACTAAAATGGTTTTGTTTGAGATCTTACCCTCAATTTAAACCATAGTGGCCTGATGGTCTACTTGCCGGCCATCAAGTGCAGCATAAATTCTTGGTGTTCTTGCCATGTCCCCTACTGTAGGGTTTGCTTGGACATTGTGTAAAACTCCGTCTTTCTTGTTGGGGAAATCTCTGAAGTATTGGGGCCCTTGGCATTTCCAACAAGTAATGGTTGGTGGGGAGTCTTTGCCCCTTTGTTGAAAGCTGGTCTGTTGGCATGCGATGGGGGCGCATTTGGCCATGCATGAGGTAGGTTGAAGCCTCTGTTGGGAGGGAAACTATTGTTTTGTTTCTGGTAAGGTGGTGGTCTGAAACCTGGTCTTCGGTTGTCTGAAAAGGTTCTGAACCTATCTATGTTTCTGTTTATGTTATCATTCCTTGGTTGTCCATTTTCATAAGAGAGTCTTGCTTTGTGTAAAGTCACATCTAAGGTTTTGGGCATGTCGAATTCAATCTTTTCTCAAAAATTTGGTGGTAGACATCCCAAGAATTTGTTGTATCTTGAATTTTTCATCCTTTATGTAAGGAACATAATGCAGCAGATCTAAGAATATGTTGATGGAATTATTTGATCTCCTTGTCAAAGAATCTTTCAGACATGTATTTGTCATAAAATATTTTGCTGAAAGCATCCTATTTTATGTCCCTCATTTCCTTCCCTTTGGTGTGTTTCAAGTCTCTCCACCATCTGGCCGCTTTACCATTTAGGTTGTAAATGGCTAGTCGGGCTTGCATTTCACTGGAATAGTTGTGGACTTTGAAATACTTGTTCATCCCTAACAACCACTCCTCATCCTTTTCCCCGGTATTTATCACCCCATCATATG
This sequence comes from Larix kaempferi, assembly GCA_027924585.1. NCBI lineage: Eukaryota > Viridiplantae > Streptophyta > Pinopsida > Pinales > Pinaceae > Larix > Larix kaempferi. The sequence continues at coordinate 5,595,293 of BSBM01000406.1, forward strand.
TTGGGGCTTTGATTTTCCTGAATTCTCCTTATAGACTGTCATCATTCTTCCTCATTTTCTTGCAAGGGGAAGGTGAGTCATTCTCATTGGAGGAGCTTTTACAGTCTTCTTTCATGTAATCAAGTATGTGTTCTTCCTGCATATGCTTTGTAGGACTGCTGGACCTTTTTGTGTGACATTTGTTTTCCTTGGTTTTATTGGCTGATTGGGTGGACTGTCCATGGGACCTTGCCCCTATTAAGCTCTGAAGTAGAGCTTCATTTATGTTTTGCTATTCCCGTCTTTTCTGCATATTATCATCCTTGAAACTCTGCAACTCATTTTGCAATTGTTGTATTGATTTCATTAAGTCTAAGTTTAATTCCACCATGATTTCTTGCTCTCGTGGTGGAGAGTTCAAATTCCCATGTATGTTGTTGTCTTTTTTTGTATTCATACTAAGACTGTGATTGTACCTGCAATGTCGTATCAATGTTAAGAATAGAGATCTGTTAGTTCATATACACCTATAAAATAAAATCATAAATGTATGTTTTTTATTTATAAGTAGCTGCAGCGGATGTTTTTCCCGTAATGAGCCCAATAGGTCACTTAGTATTGTAGCTAGGCTCTGATACCACTTGTAATGTCCCAAAAAAAAAAGTAAAAATTAAAAAAAAATCACTTACTACTAACATTGCCTAAACAAATAATGTATTGCAAATTAACTTCAGTACTGGGAGTTTATGTCGGTACTTGTTTGAAGCAATGGGAAACTATGTTCTAAGAGAGTTGGTTTTACAACTTATGTTTTCTGCGGAAGCGATGAAGTATGATAATGTGAACACAATCATTGATGGTCTAGATGACCAAATTAATACTAGTGTAAAACTGTCGATGTCCTTCTTTAATTAGATTGTTACTTTTACTCTAATGCATGCTTGGTTCCAGTTTTAAATGTTGAACTTGTTTATATTATGCATTCAGGCCTGAGGGAATTTTCTGAGAAGAGTATGAATGTCTTGGGTTGGTAGTCCTGCCACTAGCGGGGCCGTTGAGAGGTAAGGGACGGATATGTGGACCATCCCGGGCTTACTTAGCAAATATTTGCTAAAGCATTTCTTGAATCTTGTTTTTCAAGTGTATAACAAACAAAAGAACTCATCCCTAAGCTACCTAGTTTCACTACCTAACAAAGTCCCACTTCTAAGAATTGAAAGGGTCTAAGGACTATCCCCTTGGAGTAAGCCATGACATAAAAATGGAGTTTTATAGCATCATGAACCTAACCATATTGTATGGATAAAAATATTGAAGCACTTAGTGGATGGTTGGTGGTATCCTTGAATGCTACATGAGACCTTCACGTGACTCCTTGCCAGCTGTAAGGAGGGATTTATGTTTTGGATTAAAACAACTGCATTGTCATTTTGTTGGTTTTGGCTTGGAGGGTAAGTGTTCATTGTGTATGGTTTCGTTCAGTCCCTAACCTGAGCTATGCTCATGGTCAATGCCGTCGTAGCTTAAGGTTGCGTGGAGCTGAAAGGGTGTTCAATAGGTAATTTACTTCTTGTGGTCAAATGGTTCCTTCATTTTATCTTTTCTGTTGATGTTTAAATGCCTCTATACCAACTCATGGTGTGTTATGAAATGCTGACAGGTTAGCGGGTATTGCTACCATTGATGTTGGGTCCTAGCAAATGATGAGAAGATTGGGGTTTGGCGTAAAATGGTAAGCCTAGGTCCTCCCACTACTCGTCCTACCTTTCGCAGCTATGGCTGCCATGCTCTATGGCTTTGATCTCATTTATATTGTAACTTCGTCGAGTCCTTTGGGCTCACTATCACTAAATTCAAATTTCTGTTGATTCGGCTTGATCTGGCCAGTAACTGCAAGGGAAACGATTATGCAGAAATCGATTTGGACTATTTGGGATTTTGAACTTGGTATAATGTTTTTATTTCGTTGATATATGATGAGGCAACCCTTCAGGGTTTCATGTTTTCTACTGTAGGTGAAAGTATTTCTCTGTAAATGTCTTTAAAGTCTTAATGGGAATTTCCCACAGCATTTATGTTTTGGGGTTTTGAATAAAAATAATGGTATATGCGTTTCTCATTGAGTATGACATTTCAACGCTGTATTCTTTCAAATGTTCTTGTTGTTTTGGGCACCTCTATGAGTTTTGTTTTAGCGTAGGGTTTTAGTCTATGGATAAATCGTGCTACTTGCCGAATGACCGACTTGGGATGTTTTCTTTTGATAAACAAATGAGGGTCCTGGGATTTTGCTTTGATATGATGAAGTTTCTAGTGATAGATGTCAAGAGCGTAGTTCTTGTGTTTGGGTATAAGCTGGCCTATGGATTGCTTCTGTCCAGTTGATGTCTTTAAACCTCTGTGGGTTGATTTTATTTTAATGAATGATGGCTTGATAAAAAAAATCGTGGATCCAGAATATGCGTTGTTCTCAAATCTGAAATGTGGGGTTTCGTTCCAGTTAAGTTTTAACTCTGCTAAGACGAAAATGAAGTATTTGGAAACCCTAGATGGGGAAATCGTGCTTGGTAGTTTGTTTTTCCTGGCAGTTTATTGATGTGGTTGTTACTGTGTATCTACCAGTGCCAGCGATACTAAATGTTTGGAACATTGGTAGAGGGTTTTGATATCTTGACATGCATTTTATTTATTCCTTTTAGAGAATAACGAGATGGTCTGAGTTTGACTACGTCGACTCTATCAAGATTTACGTGGGTCCTATCTTGTAAATTTAAATGTTAGTTTGTACATTTGACAGCTTTCCTATCGAGAAGAATCGAAGTGCTGGAATGCCCTAAGTAGAGATTTCATGTTGAGTTTGCTTGTCTTGGAAGATTACCTGCACTATGGGTGTTTTTATGTTGTAGGTTTAAATATAAGAATTATTCTAAGTTGATGGATAAAGTCGAAGTGTTGACCTGTGTTATTACTGTCACTGTAAAATGATAATTGTAATGGACTGAGTTTTGTCTATGTTGAGTTCCATGGATCCTTGGGAGATCCTTGTTTTGGATAATCTGAGTTTTGATTTTTAATGGCTAATAGGTTAAACCTTAGATAAATCGTAATTTAATAATATGAGAGTACAGCATGAGAGTTTAAAAAAAAAAAAAAAATACGATTTCGTTTGTGGAGATTAAAGGTTCAGATATTGACATTAATAAATAAAAGATTCGACCTTAGAAATTCTACCTATATAGGTATCTAGCATAGGCTAGCTAAGCTAGCCCTGCTAGATCCTTGCAACATTTAGGGCAGAAGCTTAAATCCAACGGAAATATTAAATGGAATTAATCCTAGAAGGAAAAACCCTGAGAGCCCATGCCAATTGGCCCTTGCTCCATAAAGAAAAAGAAATAAAGTTATAAGATACAGAAACATAAATGCTACATAGTAATTCCTACTTTAATTTCTAAATTCAATTGAACTGTAGGGAAATTTGTAGTTCATACCTGGTTCTTGAAGCTTGATGTTCCCTTGCAGAACCTGCACACTCAAACACTAGTTAATGGAAAAATGTATGGACCTAGCTGACCTGTAGGATGATCTTTAACTGGATAACTTTGGGGCTACCATGTTCCTCCCAACCATGACCCTTAAACCATTCCTTGTTCTAATGTTGGAGAGAACTTCCGCAGCAATTAGAAAGCTGCTAATTTTGGGAAGGATAACCAATTTTGGAGAGAAAGTACCAATTTTGGCGGTAAGACAAAGATATCGCCGTAGCGCAAATTCCGACGGGAATCACGACGATAGGTACAGAAAAGTCAAAGCATGTGGTACAAAGAAGAGGCCGAAGGGAGAGCTCAACCACCGTGATAAAGGCGCCGTAGATGAAGAGAGGGTTCAGCTACCCTCATTAAGAAGAAGGACTACAGTCAGCGTTGCTTGAACCAAGAAGAAGCGACGGGCCGATGCATTAAAAACTAAGGACTGCAGGAAGCGGCGACGAGACAGGAGGCGGCTATGGAAGTACAGCCAATTGACTGTAAGTGGTTAGGGTTGAGTCACTGCTGGGATAAGGCCCACAGTTTTGTAACTGCGATGAGACCTTTGGGCCATCTATATATAGGAGTCTTTTTATATGATAAGGGGTTGGCCACATAGTGATAGAGCTATTAGGTAAAGGGTAGTCGAGTCTTTGTGATACAGAGTCTGAACATCCCTTAGAGGACAAGGGCCGACCCATTGAGAGATTGTGCAATCCGCAGGGGTTGAGAGAGAAAGAGAGTGCATTGTAAGAGGCAGGAAGAGAAGAGAGGTCTATAGAGAAGGGCTCCCACTGAGGTGGAGTTTCCCAGAAGACCCTTGTTGTAAAGAGTTGGAAAGGAACTGTGGTTATTCTCAGAATTGTTAACAAGAAACACAGTTCCCTTGGACGTAGTTCCCACCCTGGGAGTAACAACGTGCTTATCTAAGTAGCGCTATTGTATTTGTGTAGCTGTTGCTCTCATTCACTTATCTCTATTATATATGAATGCTTCCTTCAGTTACAATCGATGTATATGGTCGTCAGTTAAGTTCTGATTGATGTATAACAGTTGTGATAATCATAGCTTAAATCCTAGCGATTAGATATTTGTTAAACAGAGGATAATGTGTGAATATGGACTGAATATATTGCATGAATGGTTCACTTAGATAGTGCTCAAAGTAATACTCTACACAGTTACATTGTTGCGAGATATCAAGGGTCAAGTTCATTAGCGAGGATTATGCTTAGAGAATAAATGATGTTACTATCTTCAGTAATAGGGTAAGGGTGGTCGAGGCCACGTATTAACACAGGAACGGCTAGGAGTCACGTACCGCAGGGACAGAAGGAGGAAGATATCGCACCCGCGATATCTTAGGCATCGTTAGACGGGCCCACATAAGGGGAAGCCTTATCGCACTCCCTGTGAGATGCGATAAGTCCTCAGTATAGCTGGGGTAATAGAATGAGATAAGTCAGCGTATGCAGGGAGGGTTAAGGTGGGTTTAAACACCCTGGATGCCTCGGAACCCGGTTGAGGACACTTGAGTCTTCTGCCACCCATTGGAATCACTTCGGGTGAGACTTCAGGTTGCTTCTGCGACCTGTTGCCGAAAGGGCCAGTGAGCTAAGGGTTCTGTTGGTCTAAAAGGTACCGCAAAGCCCGGGTCTACCCAAAAAGGTAAAGAAAGAGACCAACAAATGGTTCCGTTGCCGGTTTGAACACATTGAGCTGATGTTCTGTTGGCATCCTACCAAGCAAGAACTTAACCAGTGGGTTGAGTCAAAAGAAAGAGAGTTTGCTGCAAAAGAAAACAAGAATCCTAGATTGAGCACTGAGGCTTGGCTACAGAAGCACATTTTTACAGATCTCCATGAGATATTCTTCGTAACCTATGCTATTGAGTTATATGGTTGGTTATCAAAGCTTGCTGACAACAGCGGTTTCAAGAAGAATCGAGAAGTTGTCTGGACAGCAGAGCTGATTCAGACCTTGAAAGGTGTCGATAACCCCATATCACGCGCAATAGACTTCTGGCTTGCGAGTTTGCTGGAAGGCTTCATCACAGAGTTCGCGGTTGATCAGAGAAAGAGTTTCAGTGCAGCAGAACGGTACTTCTTCAAGGGTTATCGCGGTAAGTACCTAAATTCTCTAAATCTGTCCATTAAGCAATTACTATATGAAAAAGGAGTACTGGATATACTCTCAGATGAATAGTAGCGTGATATTGTAATGTCAGTAGACTCTGAAAGTGATTACGAGTATCTTGGACATACACGTAGTGGTAAAAGATATAGAGTCAATGATTCATCTTCTTCTGAAGAAAACAGCTCAGATAACCCGAGACAGCAGATTCAGAACCCTAGGACTCCTCAAAAACCAGTCGGAACTCAGAATAATCCCGCAGGAACTCCGTCCAGTAGCTCTCACACAGCGCATACTACCGCTACAACCTCCACATCTACACCGCCGAGTGGTAGTAATACAGCAAACCAGAACCCACCATCTAGAAACAGAATGGGAGATGATATGAAGCTACCAACATTCAAAGGTACAGGGTCGGAGGACCCTGAGCAGCACTGGTTCTTATGCGAAGCCATATGGACCATTAAGCAAATACAAGACGATAATGTCAAGCTTGTCCAGCTGGCCACCACATTTAGAGAAAGAGCATTAACTTGGTATATGAAGTATACCACTGGCCATAACAGAACGCTTGCACAGGTTAGAACTGCTATGATTAAAGAGTTTAAAAAACCTAAATCCGAGTCACAATGCATAGCAGAACTTAAAGATATTAAGCAATTGCCTACGGAGACGGTTTGGGATTTTGACCAGAGATTCAAAACCCTCATTGATCAGGTAAGCTTTGAGCTTGCGCCTCAACAGCATAAAGAGTGGTTTATCGCAGCAATATTACCACACATCAGACTTCCGCTAATGCAACAGAAATTAAATACACAAGATGAAGCATTAGAAATGGCAATGAAACTAGAGGCTTCACCTCTAGCAGAAACTAGCACAGGTATCACTAATCTGCAAAATCAGTTAGCTAACCTCACCTTACAGCTGCATGAAATTAAGAAAGGAAAGGAGGTTGCGCATGAAATTTGGTGTACTAAGTGTAAAGCGCAGGGACACAGTAAGGATAACTGCCCTGTCTTTGTTGACTATATCGCCAGTGGAGCTCCTAACCCGTTGATGCAGAACCAGGGGCCATGGTGTGAGATTTGTAGAACCAGAGGACACAGTCCTCAGGAATGTCCTCTCCTTCAGAAATATGTGCAGACACCAAAGAACCTATATTGCAATTTCTGTAAATCTGTGGGACATGACGAAAACAACTGTAGAGCTTATGAGTTAATGATAGAAAGAAAGCATGACCTTTACAGAGTTCAGTCAGAAGCATCTGGACCAGCAGTACGTCCACAAACTGATCCGACTCAGGGAGGCCGTGGAGGAAATTTCAGAGGCCGAGGACACGGAGGAGGCTACGAATCTGGCCGTGGCCGTGGACCTATAACCTGTTATAATTGTGGAGGCACAGGACATTACGCTAGAGACTGTCAGAACCCTACTACAACGTGCAAGTATTGTAAATCTTATGATCATACAATAGAGGAGTGTCCCATATTGATAGCTAAGATCAAGGACGCTAAGCCAGCAACCAATCAGACTATCCAGTTTATCGCTGCTGAACAGAACGAAACAGAACCACGAGTCAATATTGTAACTCGCAGTGGTCTCTCCACAAGTAACATATCGCAGGATGCGGAAAAAACGACAGGAACGCAGTGGGTGCGCAAAGCTCCAGGAAAACCTATCCCACTCGATCTACAGAAGAATAAGGAGGTATTTCAGCAAACTAAGACTTCCTTTGCTGAACAGACACAGTCCAGATCACTATTATTACCATCTCAGGGTATACCGCAGAAACCACCACAGGATGTTAGTACTGCGCAGATACCGCAGGCTAGCACATCTGGAAGATGCGACGAAGAGGAATTGACCGGGAGTGTACAGTCCTTCCTGCAGAGTTGTTTGAAACTTCTAAGAAATGGAAAAGCTGTAGAGGAACTTCAGAAAGTTATTGATCAATGTCAACAGAGCCCTTCCTTGAGCAATACACAGCGAACTATTCACCATATAATGGGCCATACAAGGACAGGAAGAGAGATGAGGCTCACAGCGCAGATCGGACTATTTGAAATGGATGAGGTTATCCTAGACTTAGGATCAGAAGTAAATGTCTTGACTAAGCAGACATGGGAACATATGGGTAGTCCAAAACTAAGCAGATCCCCTATCCATCTGAGAGTAGCTAATCAGCAGAGAATATCACCGATGGGTCGCCTATCGCATGTCCCAGTGGACATCGACGGAGTTCACACGTATGCAGATTTTGAGATCATAGAAATTATTGGTGATACCAAACCCTATCCAGTTCTATTAGGTATTGATTGGGCTTTTGATAACAAGGCTGTTATCAACTTGAAGAAAAGGCAGATGACATTTGAAGATGCTCAAGTCCGGGTTATCGCACCACTAGACCCCTTACAGGGTCCTCGCTACATTGAGCCAATCAAAGCAGAAGAGGAGGTGCATAACATGGAAAATTTGTACCAAATGACTTCTAATCAGACAGATTACATTGATCCTACAGCTGATGGACATATTAGCTGGAGATGTGATAGCTCATGCACATCAGATTCAGATGTTGGCTTAGAGAATTGGCAAAATAGACTCCATGAAGTTTCTACTCGCAGATGCGCATTCATGACTAAATCACTGCGATGGATTGGGGCAGAAAACAGGTATATTCCAACTTTTGATGGATTAGCGGACATCAATGATTTTTTGCAGCAGTTTGAACAAGAGATTCCTCAAGAGCAGAGGATGGAGGTTTTTGACCTTGCAGTTCGAGCCACACCTGCAAGATGGTGGTACACACACAAGGAACATATCGCATCATGGTATGATTGTAAGAGACTGATGCGCATTAGATTCTCTAAAGAAAGAGACTGTACACAACGGAAATACACAGGGGAGAGTGATCCCAGAACACACATTATGATCTGTGAACAGAGTTGGCTAAAAATTCCAGCAGAAGAATGGGTTCATTTGTTTATCCACACACTGGATACAGTTCCTCGGAACTGGTATACAGAAACAGAGCTAAGAAAAGGAACTATCTCATGGCCTATTATGATTGAAAAATTTTTGCTCACGTTCAGTTTTGAATCTGAGTATCCAAGCATTGATCGGGCCTTGAAGATCATAAAGACTAAAATATTTGAGGATTGCCCATTACCAGCGGATTCGCAACCCGAGTGGGCTATTCAGATGGAACATGCTCTGGAATGTTACAACTGCGCACAAGATTCAGGCGATGAGGATGAAGATCCTCGCAGTATCAATATCGCAGAAACAGAAGGTATGCGTGAAGTTGAAGGTACACACTTAGAAATCCCAGCTATAACAGAACCGATCAAGATTAAAAAGAGCAATATTGGCACAGAAACAGACCCTAAGTTTGCCTCTATTGGAGATTATTGGGATGATGAGACAATTGGACAAATCACAGACCTATTACACGAGTATCAGGACCTATTTCCTACCAACTTTACAGAAATGAAGGGAATAGTGGGTGACTTAGGAGTCATGAGAATACCGCTTAAGGAGGATGCTAGGCCGGTTAAGCAACGTCCATACAGGTTGAACCCGCGGTATAAAGCAAAAGTAAAAGAGGAAATAGATAAGATGCTAGCAGCAGGCATCATTGAGCCTGTTGAAGAAAGTGAGTGGGTTAGTCCCATGGTAGTACAAGAAAAGAAAACAAAAGGAGACATCAGGATCTGTGTCGACTTGCGCAAACTGAATGATGCATCGCTGCATGACCCATTTCCGACACCATTCACTGATGAAGTCTTAGACAATGTTGGAGGACAAGAAATCTATTCATTCACTGATGGCTTTTCAGGCTATCACCAGATAAGAATCCATCCAGAAGACAGGCACAAGACCACGTTTGCGACAGAGTGGGGCTCCTTTCAGTATACGGTAATGCCCTTTGGTCTTAAGAATGCCCCAGCAATTTTTTCTAGAGTAGTTGTTGCTGTCTTTAAGGAATACATCCATCAATTTCTAGAAGTTTATTTTGATGATTGGACTGTATTTGGACTAGTCAAGAAGCACATAGGAAATCTGAGATTAATGTTTGAAAAATGTAGACAGCACCAGATTTCCCTTAACTTAAAAAAATGTATATTTTGTGCGCCTTTTGGTACGTTGTTGGGTCACATTGTGTGCAGACAAGGCTTGATGGTAGATCCTACGAAGATCGCCATCATTGTCAATTTACCAGCACCTAACTCAGTAAAGCAGCTGAGAACTACACTTGGTCATACTGGGTACTACAGAAAGTTTATCAAAGGTTATGCCAAGATTACCGCACCAATGGAGAAGTTATTGAAGAAGGATATCAGATTTCAGTGGAATGAGGAATGTCAGAAGAGTCTTGACACTCTAAAAGAAAAAATGGTTACAGCACCTATTCTGGTATTTCCAGATTGGAACAAGCCTTTTCATGTTCATGTCGATGCATCTGGCATCGCACTAGGCATTATTCTTACACAACCAGGCGAAGGGGGTATTGACCACCCTATCGCATATTCGAGCAGGAGATTATCAACAGCTGAGAAGAATTACACCACCACCGAGAGAGAAGGGTTAGCAATGGTGTATGCTTTACAGAAATTTCGGCACTACTTGTTGGGTGCCCCGTTCAAAATGTTCACCGACCATTCTGCATTAAATTACTTGGTCTATAAGCTAGTGTTAGGGGGAAGAATATGCAGATGGCTATTGTTGTTCCAGGAATATGATTTCGAAATCATTGTTAAGCCAGGAAGACTAAATGCAGGACCTGATCACCTGTCAAGGATAGACTCAGGCGAAGAACCAAGTAACTTAGAGGACAACTTGCCTGATGCGCAATTGTTTTCTATTCAGGTCGCAGACGAATATTATGAAGACATAATTCAATTTCTCACTACAGGATGGGCACCGTCTGAGTTTACTAAGCAACAAAAGAAACAATTAGTGGTGAAAGCAGCAGACTTCACCTTGATTGCAGGACATCTCTATAAGTTGGGCCCAGATGAAATTTTGCGCAGATGCGTTATGCCCCATGAGAAACAGACCATTCTTAAGGAAGCACATTCGGGCATCGCAGGAGGCCATTCCGCAGGGAAGCCTACCGCTCAGAAAATCCTAGCAGCCGGATTATGGTGGCCTACATTACATAAAGACAGTAAAGAGTTTTGCAGATCATGCGATATCTGCCAGAGGACGGGAAATCCCTCCAGAAGAGATGAAATGCCGTTGCGACCACAGATAACGCTATGCGCATTTGATAAGTGGGCTATAGACTTCGTGGGTCCTATTAACCCCCCAGGAAAACGAACTGGTGCGAGATATATTATTACAGCAACAGAATACCTCACCAGGTGGGCTGAGGCAAAACCAGTCAGGAATTGTGATGCTGCTACAGCAGCACAATTTATTTTTGAAAACATCATCACTAGATTTGGATGCCCAGTGACTTTGATGAGTGATCAAGGCACACATTTTTTGAATGGCACCATAGAAGCCTTGACAGAGGAATTTGAAATCCAGCACCATAAGAGTACACCTTACCACCCTCAAGCTAATGGTACGGTGGAGGCTTTCAATAAGATATTAGAACATGCTCTTACAAAGATTTGTAACAGTCAAAGGGATGATTGGGACCTTAGAGTCAATGCTGTATTATGGGCTTACAGGACCACGTGCAAGAAATTAACAGGACACACACCTTTCAGCCTGGTATATGGACAAGAGGCTGTTATGCCTATGGAATACATCTTACCCAGTCTAAGGATTGCTCAGCTTACAGAGATGGCTGATTCTGATACTTTAGAGGAGAGATTGGCACAGCTGCTCAATCTGGAGGAAGACAGATTTATCGCAGGATTCCATCAAAAAGTGCAGAAAGCACGAGAAAAAGCTTGGCATGACAGGCATATCAAGAACAAGACTTTTCAGCTTGGAGACTTGGTACTCCTTTATGACAGTAAGTTTATTAAATTCCCTGGAAAATTCAAAACTCATTGGTTAGGGCCATATCAAATCCAGCAAATAACAGATGGAGGTGCTATCCAGCTTCGTACTATGAGTGGGGAGTTTCTTCCTACCTTGATCAATGGCAGTAGGCTTAAGCTGTATCGCGAAGGCCATGCCACCTCCTAGCCCTAGCCCAGAACGGAAGCAAATGGTGCAGATGTTCAGTGTAGTTGAAATGAAGCATCGCACCCTAAGGAGTCTACACCGGGAAATACTTTAGGTAAGAATTCGCAGCCAGCTTTCCTGGTTGTTGCGATAATTCTAATATGAGGCGAGTTTTTGGCACTTTCCATTTCCAGACGATGCGATATCGTATCGCAGAGGATGGAAAACAGATTGATGCGATACCAAATTTTGAATTGATCAGAGGGCCAGTCACTTCGCCTTCTGACAAGCATTAACTGCACGGCTGACAAGTATCTGTTGTACTAAGATTTGGCAGCAGTACGGCGATTCTTCTAGATTTGAAAAATCCGATGCGACACCACTCCAGCGCACAGTTTCCCAGCGAAATTTCAAACGGCGTTTTCAATAAATGGGCGCGGGGTGCTGTCTTGTCTATGCATTAAATGCCGCCAACGAGTCCAGTTTACTGGTCCGTTGCCATTTGAAATTCCGCCTTATGATAAATACACATCTTATTCAAAGCAGGGGGCTACTTGGTCATTTTCACCGAAAGAGTTGAGCGCAATTGAGCCGAGCCAAGCGTATTCTTAGCAGAGTTCTTAGCAGGGAAACCAAAAACAGTTGCAGACCCTGATTTGCATTAGATTAGCAATCATAGGAAGTCCAGAGTACCACAGGGGAAGGTTCCTCGCGCCAGACGAGCCTCTCGAAGACGTGTTGCAGAGATTCCAAAGGGGTGGAATTGAGTGCGCTATGACTTCCGCTGTGGCTAAGAAGGGAAAGAAAGTTGCTGCTGGTTCTCCATCCACACGCCAGTCACCAAGAACTTTAGCTAATATGGAGTATAGCGAGACCCCGAGTAGCACAGAGTCAGAAGAACCGGAGCAGGAACTTCCGGAAGAAGTCACAGTCGCCACCGTATACTTCCCACCAAGAATAGAAAATGCACCAGCAATTGTCCTTCCGAGAGACTTTAAATATGAACTCGTACTCCCACCACTGGATAACCGAGTGAAGGAAGAAGGTAACCTGTGGGGGAATATGCATGCTGTTAAGTTTGCTGATTATAATCTGAGAGATTATAAGCTGTACCCGCAATTCCGCCGCGATCGTTATATGACGATTCAGAGGAACCCAAGGACAGAGCGCGATGAGTTCGTCCTCATGGACCATGTAAGCCATTTAGCACCGTCGGGACTGCTCAATCTCCTGGAGATTCCACACTTTGGACGGGGCTCGGAGGTAAATGCTGTGGTGCGGATGCTACTTTCATGTGTGCATGGTGGTTACTTATGGTTGGGTAACCGGATAGATGTTAATGTTGACCTTATTCACCGCATTACCGGTCTGTCGAAGACTGGCTTCGACCCACAGATAAATATTGATGGCGCCACAAAGGATACCAGGCTCTCAACCAAGCAGGTTGCGGAGTATAAGCTGCAAAGAGGAGGTCGCGCCTACGATGTCAACTCAATACAGGATGACGCCTTGCGGTTTACTGTTAGTCTGTTGGCCGGAAAACTCCTCCTCAAGGTGAGGCCGAAGGAGGTCACAGGCTCAGTTATCCGCCTAGCGATTGAAGTCATAAAAGGTAAACCTTACAACTGGAGTTTATTTTTGCTGAATAGTTTCTTTCAAGACTGTGCGCAGGCGCAGCAGGATCCACTTCACAGCTTCCACTTCTCGTGGTTGCTGATCCTTATGGCTTTTATTGGATGAAAAGAGCCACCCAATTCGCAGTTCCCACAACTGGCACCAGGGGCGTGCAGAGGCTCGAGGTACTCAAATCTTTGGACGAGTAGTCACCCAGAGAAGCACAAGAATAACGCAATGGTATTCCATGACTATTATACGCTATTGCTTGAATCCGTAGCAACGATTCCGCGTGTCGACTCGCCGGTCGTTGATCTTTATCAGTCCAAGCTGGAATTTAAAGTCGACAGGGATAAAACCTATATCAGACCCAAGGGATTCAGGAAACACAAGGAATGGGCCCCCGGCCCATATCGCATGGAAATCCAGCAGGTTGAAGACACCATTAAGAACTGTTTTGATGAAGAAATGAAGCAGATGTATGACGATCTATCCTCTGGCCTAGTTCCAGTTGATACTCCAGTTGAGGATCCAGAAGATGTTCTGGAGGTAGATCCCAAGGATAAAGTGAAAGAACCAATAGGTTCTAAGAGAAAGGTTACTGAAGGCCCTTCTCCACTGCGAGCAAAGAAGAAGAGAACAAAAGCGGTTACTTTCGATGAACCGCAGGCACCAATCATGACAGAGGATGAGTATGATCTCATCGCCAGCCGAATACAGGAGAAGATGCGGGATAAATTCGCTGCGATTCAGTCATCGCAGGATCTTATGCGCATCAGCCTTGACAATAAATTGTGAGAGTTGAAGGCAATAACTGAGAAGACTGCTTCCATGCAGATTCAGCCAGCTCCAACTGCAGTCGCAGAAAGTTCGCAGTCCCCTTCACAGACCAGAGAAGAAAGTATTGCAAGGGACCGCACGAACATTGTTCGTATACCGCCAGGAAGCATTAAGTTCCCTGTACCTATGGAAGTACAGATGGTTCATCCTCTTGAGGTGAACCTACCAGAAGTACCTGTGGACCAGTTGTACGAAATTTTCCAGCAGATAGGCACGGAGCTGAGGCACAGAGAACAAGTCACATATGAGCAAAATGTTTTGCTGTCTAACGAAAACGTGCAGCTCATCGCACAGCATGAGGCAGAGAGTGCCCAGTTGACACAATATGTTCAGCGAGAGCAGGACGTCTCTCTTGTTTTAAAGAATATCGCAGCAGAACTTCCGCAGTGCGATATCAGGCCTGAGTTAGAAATAACTCAAAAGATCAGAAAAATAGCGGAAAGAGCAAAGGCTCTAGATGAAGAGAAGAAAAAGATGGAGGAAGAATACGAAGCAAGGATTGCTGCGCTGGAAGCGAATAGGCCGCCTACTCCAGAGGAAATCCAAGAAGCACGAGTGCAAGCTTTCAGAATTGTACAGACACAGATGCACTGTCGAGTGGAAGCAACAGAGGCTATCCTAGAGGATGCATCAAAAACATGGCTGGAGCTAGAGGAGCTACCACAGAAAGCCGAGCTCGATCAGCACATTAAGCACTGTGAAGATGCGATATCGAGAGCTGAAGAAGAGTACAAGGGCTTGAGTGCTCTTGCGAAGATAAGAAAGAAAGGAGAAATCACACAATTTCAACAGCAGGTGCAGAAGTACAGAGAACAGCAGATCAACCTGGCTAACGAAGTTAGCCCGCATGAAAGCAAAGTCGCACATCTGGTTGATGAACTGGAGCAAAAGGTGAAAAGCTTCACCTCAAGTAAAGGAGTCATTGAGAGCACAGAGGACTCCTTGGTAACCGCTGAGCTGCTCAGCGCAGCGCAGGAAGAAGTAACACACATGGATGAAAGTATTAAAGCGCTTAAGGCACAATTCGCAACAATCTCACGAGCAGCAAAGGATAAGCTTAGGCAGATGAAGCAGGCTGGTGTTGCGAGTGGCTCGGGGACGAGCCACAAGTAAGCGTTAGGGGATTTGTTGGAGAGAACTTCCGCAGCATTTAGAAAGCTGCTAATTTTGGGAAGGATAACCAATTTTGGAGAGAAAGTACCAATTTTGGCGGTAAGACAAAGATATCGCCGTAGCGCAAATTTCGACGGGAATCACGGCGATAGGTACAGAAAAGTCAAAGCATGTGGTACAAAGAAGAGGCCGAAGGGAGAGCTCAACCACCGTGATAAAGGCGCCGTAGATGAAGAGAGGGTTCAGCTACCCTCATTAAGAAGAAGGACTACAGTCAGCGTTGCTTGAACCAAGAAGAAGCGACGGGCCGATGCATTAAAAACTAAGGACTGCAGGAAGCGGCGATGAGACAGGAGGCGGCTATGGAAGTACAGCCAGTTGACTGTAAGTGGTTAGGGTTGAGTCACTGCTGGGATAAGGCCCACAGTTTTGTAACTGCGATGAGACCTTCGGGCCATCTATATATAGGAGTCTTTTTATATGATAAGGGGTTGGCCACATAGTGATAGAGCTATTAGGTAGAGGGTAGTCGAGTCTTTGTGATACAGAGTCTGAACATCCCTTAGAGGACAAGGGTCGACCCATTGAGAGATTGTGCAATCCGCAGGGGTTGAGAGAGAAAGAGAGTGCATTGTAAGAGGCAGGAAGAGAAGAGAGGTCTATAGAGAAGGGCTCCCACTGAGGTGGAGTTTCCCAGAAGACCCTTGTTGTAAAGAGTTGGAAAGGAACTGTGGTTATTCTCAGAATTGTTAACAAGAAACACAGTTCCCTTGGACGTAGTTCCCACCCTGGGAGTAACAACGTGCTTATCTAAGTAGCGCTATTGTATTTGTGTAGCTGTTGCTCTCATTCACTTATCTCTATTATATATGAATGCTTCCTTCAGTTACAATCGATGTATATGGTCGTCAGTTAAGTTCTGATTGATGTATAACAGTTGTGATAATCATAGCTTAAATCCTAGCGATTAGATATTTGTTAAACAGAGGATAATGTGTGAATATGGACTGAATATATTGCATGAATGGTTCACTTAGACAGTGCTCAAAGTAATACTCTACACAGTTACATTGTTGCGAGATATCAAGGGTCAAGTTCATTAGCGAGGATTATGCTTAGAGAATAAATGATGTTACTATCTTCAGTAATAGGGTAAGGGTGTTCGAGGCCACGTATTAACACAGGAACGGCTAGGAGTCACGTACCGCAGGGACAGAAGGAGGAAGATATCGCACCCGCGATATCTTAGGCATCGTTAGACGGGCCCACATAAGGGGAAGCCTTATCGCACTCCCTGTGAGATGCGATAAGTCCTCGGTATAGCTGGGGTAATAGAATGAGATAAGTCAGCGTATGCAGGGAGGGTTAAGGTGGGTTTAAACACCCTGGATGCCTCGGAACCCGGTTGAGGACACTTGAGTCTTCTGCCACCCATTGGAATCACTTCGGGTGAGACTTCAGGTTGCTTCTGCGACCTGTTGCCGAAAGGGCCAGTGAGCTAAGGGTTCTGTTGGTCTAAAAGGTACCGCAAAGCCCGGGTCTACCCAAAAAGGTAAAGAAAGAGACCAACATCTAACTAGATCCCCCCTAGCTGGTTCCAACATGCAATAAGAGAAGTAGAGGCCATAGGATAAGCTGCTGATCAAATATGGAAAAATATAGTAGGCTGCTTCAGTTCTGCAGAATGATTCTCTTCTGTTACCATAAGAGAATGATAGTAGAAAAGATGATCCCTCTCTTGGATCTTCCCTTCTTTAAATAGGTGAGTTTTTTGTTTGGAATATAGTTGTTTGAGTTTAAAAAATAATATTCAGTTTTTAATTAAATTTGAATTATAATATCTATGAAAGATATTTTATTAATTATGTACTCCTAGTTTATCTAGGACCTTTATTTTGTTATGTTTAGATGTATCTTAAGTTAGCTCATAAATAATAATAATACTTATTAATAATATTAATAGTAATAACAAATATGAGAATTATCTTGTGCATAACCTTTATGCATTTTATTTATATAAGTAATATTTTCTTTTAAAAATAATAATAATACTATCAATGATATTAATAATAATATCAACATGAGAACTATCTCATGCATAACCTTTATGCATGTTATAAGAAATAAATCTAATTATCCAATAAGTAATTATGGTAACTTTTTGATTTAATTATGTAAATACCATAATAGTTCTTTTAAATATTAAGTACAAAAACACAATGGTAGACATATCCAATGTTACTACAACGGTTAAGGGCATATTCTTAGCCTATGTGCAAGATAGCATGATTGTGCATATTCAATTGTTGGAATCCCAGTGTGTTCCGATTGTCTTTCACATAAGGTTATATTAATATTCTATTATGTGTGTGATAAATGTATGATTAGATAGTGAGAATTAACAGCCACGTGAACCATAAGAGACATAGAGACACATGCTACCATCCACAACCTTCAAAATCAGATCTCATGGTTGTCCCCTATAGCCATCATTCACTAGTAAAATAGGATGTCATGGATACCCTCCCCCTAGCCATCAATCACTAATACAATCATATTTTATGGACGTCATCTACAACCATCTAGCCACTAAAACAAATCAGATATTGTGGTTTCCATTTACAACCATCTAGACACATTACACATTGGATCGGATGCCTTCCATTTATAGCCATCTGAGCACATTACAAATCGAATATTATGGTTGCCATTCACAATCATCTGAGCACATTACAAATCGAATCTTATGGATTCCATTTACAACCATCTAATCATGAGAGGAATAAAAAATGATGGCTGCCACTAATCCTTTATCTCTGCATCATCTCGTAGAGTGTTCTTGTATTCTGCATAGAGCACCTTCCTGTAATCACTCATCTTCTCCTCTACCTTGTATGCGCTTATGTGAACCTGACAAAGTTGAATGGTAGACAATGCCTCACCTCTGGTGGATATTACTCCCCTGCCTTCACGTTCTCCTACTGCATTAACACCTCTACAAACCTAATTCCCATTCATGATGCCACCTAGCCTTCTTGAGAATTTTCCACCTCCCCTCTTGACAAGATTGTTGAGGGAGCCCCTCATGGGAATGGTTGTGATGTGGGTCAATTCCCCCCTATACTCCTCATGACATCGTTTATTATAACCTTTTAAAGATAAGGAATTCATTTTTTAATTGGAGTTAGGTTGTTTATTGCTATCATTCCTTGATGCAACCTAACACCTTTATTTTCCATTTCATCAACTTCTCCCTTGTTTTTCCTTCTGACATGGAACATGAAAACAAAGCTTGGGTTAATAAGAAGGTGAAAAATCCTCTTATGTATTTTGCGCAATTTGATATTTTTCCCTTTATATAGTTGCACATTTTTCGAATGACTATTTTAGAATCTCCAAAATGAGAATTTTAGAAATATTTAAGTGGGTGAGGAGCTCGACCCCTTGCATCAAAGCTAGCCATTCTGTTTGGTTATTAGTTTTGTTCCCTCGTACCCATGCATATGATTTCACGATTTTTCCTTCAAGGTCCATTAGAACCCCTCGCACAACTACCAGCCCTATTCCCTTATAATTTTAACTTACAAGTCAAAAATTAAATAAAAATAAATAAAAGGTGACTTTAAAAAAAAAAATTATAAACTTTATTTCAAGTATATAACCTTAAGCTTAAAAACTTAATAGAAATTACAATTAAAAAGGGAGATGAGTTGAGTAAATCGAATTTACCTACGAATCATTAATTAAATGTAAAAAAAATGAATAATTGAATTGGTGCGACTTATCCTAAGGTCGTACGGAAATGATTGAGAAGATTGATATGACTCACTATAAAGAAATGAAGAATGGTGATTGTACGGAAGTGAATGATGAACTATATGGAAATATTTATGTGTGGATACAAACGACGTCGGTTTACATACATCGATTGGAGTTGTATAAGGTATGGAAAATATTTATGTGTGGATACAAACGACATCCGTTTACATACATCAATTGGAGCTGTATAAGGGTTAATTAAAATGCTTCCGACTGGCTGGAATCAAGCAGAGCAATTCTTTTCCAAATTGAAATTTGGAGTGCTTAGATCACAATTTCGGCGATCTGGGTAGTTTTAAAATTGGTTAATTAGTCTAGAAAAAGCAATCCCAATTGCTAAAATCCCAAAATAGCAATTTCTAGCAAGAATTTTAACCAATTTTTATCCCAAAATCGCTAAAAAAGATGGGTGTTTTGGTTGTCTTTTATCCTACGCGCTATAGATTTAGTGAGTAGCCGCTATAAAATGACATCTCTATATGGAAAGTATGGACATGAACAGGGATCAAATTTGAAGCCGTCATGGCCTGTCAAAGGGCTCCTAGGCCGTCAGTGAAGTGGCAGTTTAAAATTGGCCGTCATTAAAAATGCTATTTTTTTTGGTCATTTACGAAAAAAAGGGGAACATTCAATTAAAAATGTCATTAGAAGGGCTGGGGTTAAAATTGCCCATCAAGTTGGATCCATAAATTCTTTCACCTAACTTGCCAGTGCCACCTACCAAGTTACCAACTTTACCAAGCCCGCCCGCAGTGCTGCACCCCTCAATTTTCAAATATGAACCAATCCATTCGCCCAGTTTTTTTAGCAACATCCACGGTTCTAGTTTTATTTAACAACTTCCAGTTCCACGGTTCCACCCTCGATTTTCAACAATGGTGGCTTCGAGAGCTCTGTTCCAATTCAACCTCAATTTCAGGAAATGGCATTTTATGGAGACCCATTCGCCCCCTATTTAGAGTAGTGATGGTTTCTTGAGCCCCATTTGGCATCTGCTCAATCGGTTTTTCTCACTTTCTATGCGGTTATTTAAGAACAAAGAAGATATTGTAAAAAGTACCACATTGAAGTTGAATCACATTTCTACTTGATTGCTGCACAAGCACCAGTATCTCTTTCACACGGATCTCAATTACAGGTTAGTCTCTCAGACTCTCTCTTTCAGGTAGCTCTGTTCAACAATTTTTATGGTCAGGTCTGGTTTTCTGCATGCTGCCTAAACAGGTCACAAATAGTGCTGCAACTTAGAGAATATATTTTTTGTTGTTATCATTGTTGTTAGTTGTAGGCAGCTTTCAAGGTGCAATTTAAGTGTTGGTTATATGAATATCTCTTCAAATCTACACTTAACTAGCTCCCTGACTAAGGCATCTGATAACAGAGGTCATAGAAAAGCAGTATAAAAATATTTACAAAATTACAACATCTCCAAAACCTCTAATCCCTGGAGTGAAGTGCGGCGGAGGAAGATGTGAGATCTGAGACAAAACGAAGATCTAGGGTGGTTAAAACACACATTGACTTTCATTGCTCATCCATGCAGGTGTTTTTTGAAATCTCAAGGTAAACCCATTTTGATATTCCATGGAGAATCAGTTTGTCAACATAGGGCATGATTATTCTTGTCATCCACGAAAATATATTTTCTAGAGAATTGAAAACATGATCTGACTAGATTAATGAGATCATAGATGTTTTGAGCATAAAAATGATTTGGGGTTTTTCTCTCAATACTTGTTTTAACATTGTCCAATAGTCATAGTGCACCCTTTTGAACAACATTTTGAATGCATTAGCAGGCATTACAACATATTAGTTATCTCTTACAGCTTTTTATTATTGGGCTTCGGCATTGACACTAACCCCACTTGCATATTTGGAACACAAGGTTCTCATTCTGCACCAAAATGAGGCTTCCTCCCTCCCCTCCCATTCGAGCCTATTCGTTTCTTTAACTAATTAATTTTAATAGCCAAGTAGCTTAGTAACAAAGTATCCAAGCCAAGCGTCGTAGTATACCCTCCCCCCTTATTTTAATAGCCAAGCAGCTGAGTATCCGGCATATACACCTAGATTACTCCTGGGCACCGACAATAACTTCTAGCTGCACCAACCGGAGCTTCATCATGCTGCACTGTGACTAGAGCGTTTTACACTCTAACAGTTCATCATCTAATCAAGTTAGCGTTTGAAGGAATGTTATGTGGTCTGGATTATGCATGAAGTTTTGCTTTGAATTGGGATTTTCATGATCATCTACATGTATACGCTAAAGAGTATATAGCATGAAAAGATTGTTTCCAACAAAGGGTTTCCACAAGTTTGTCATCGCTGGGCATTCTCTTTAATATCTCTGTCATATGAATATGGATTTGAAATACAGGGCATCTCACTTGTGCAAATCACAAAGATTCATAACATTTTTATTAAAGCTTGAGATCTTTGGCATGGATCAACAAAGCATTCAATATTGAAAACGACAGAAAAAAAAAGCTACAGGATTAAGGAATGGCAGAGAATGCTACTCATCTAGCACTTTTGTAGGCAGCTTTCAGGGTGCAATTTAAGTGCTGGTTATATGAATATCTCTTCAAATCTACACTTAACTAGGTCCCTGACTAAGGCATCTGATAACAGAGGTCATAGAAAAGCAGTATAAAATATTTACAACACTATCCAAGGATAAATTGTCTGAATATATATAGCAGTAATTAACTGAAAAATATATCTAAATTGCTGCATTCATAGTATACATGTACATATATTTACACAATTTTAATGAAAACTCACCCGACAATCCAGAGGATTGATTCCTACTGTAGCAGTCCGAACCAGCACCTCTAAAGCTCCTAAATCCGGGAGACTCACGTTGTGGCGCACCTCCAAAACCTCTGGCCCGCCAAATCTGGGCAAGACCACTGCTCTGCATGTGGACAATAGTCTGGTATTCGCATTCTTCAGTGTTGAAATTGAACTATTTGCTACATATCCAATTGATCTCCGAGCTATTCTAATCATTTTTGAAAAAAATACTTATGATTTTGACCAAATCCTAACAGTGGTACTGCGGGGTCTGACTTAAACTTATATAATGCTACAGTTGGGTGATGATCGCTTCCATTAGAGGGGCACTTTTACTTCTTGCATCCATATGCAGTGGCACCCAATCCTTCTTGGCTTAAAAACAAAAACAGTGTATCCAAGTTGTTAATGGATTGAGTAGCATTGAAAATCAAGAGTTTTGAATAGTCGAAGCCTCCCAGTCTATTGATTGTCATGTAGGAGCAACGGACATATTGACTACTGAAAATTCCCTCCATTTTCTTCTCTAGAACAGAAACAGTCAGGCCCAAAAAGTGCATCTTCTGCTGGCTGTTTAAACCTTAGAATGCCAATGTATGCCCCAAAAATATTGTTTGAGATCCTCCCAACCTGCTCCCATCCTTTGAATTTGAAATCTGATCTCGATCCTCCTTTGTTTTTACAAGAATTCAGTGAAAATCTAACTGTGGTTAAAATATATCATGTTTTGGCACTTGACCCTCACAGTAAACAAATTTTTCAATAGATTGGATGGTATACATTCTTTGAGAAATTACGATGGCACAATGAAGGTGTACCGTGTGACCAAGGAATTTGCTTTGAATTTCGATGGGGCTTGTGCTAATGCTAGAGGATTTTCATGGATCAGTTTAACTAAAGAGAAAGCCCATCATTAGTGTTTTAACTTTAAAAGTTGTCTAAGGAGTGATGACCAGAAATTCATCTTTTGGATGGCAAACTTATCTAAAAAGCTTATCAATAAACCCAACTTCGAACTTTTCAGAAATTAGATGCAGGCGTTATCCATCTCGATTAGTTGCTTATGGGGATCACAGTTTTTTGATATTGGGATCCAGAGCATGAGCTAGGATAACAGTCAACACCTTGCTCTATTGTATGTTCCAGGGTAACTTTTAAAGGCATTTTTCAGGTCCTTATCTATAGTATATCTAGGAACCAAATCAAGAAGAAAGAACAAAGTTATAGTACTCCATGCAATGATTTGATTGACATACAAGCATCAAATCCTATGCCAAACACTGTACTATACTCTATTTTATTTGGTCATGTGTGATTACTTGGTTTCCTACTTAAAAATACTTGTGGGAGTTCTTCCATATAAACCTAGCAACAATTGTTTCTAGGAAAGAATATTGAGGGGCAATTGCTTTGAGTGATTTTTTCTCGGCCTTCTGCTTCACTAGAATAGGATGGAGGAACAACAAATGAGCTTTTCCAAAATATTATATAAAACATGAAAGCTTCAACAAAGGGGAAATGAGGGAAAATTTCTAATCCACTTTTTTATCAGGAAAAAAATTAGAAATTGGTCAACAAGGTCTTGGTTCGATGGTAAAGTGGGGGTGCTTCCTACCCCACACCAAGGATCAAATCCCCAATAGACATGTTTTGCCCCTTGTAGCTGTTATAGCCATGCAAGTGGTTTGTTTCATGTGGCTGGGGTCAGGGGCAAATCCTGGGCAACTTTGGTGGAATAAATACCCTCCAGGCTCCACCCATGGTATCTCACTGAAGGGATTCTTTCGAGTGTTTTAAGACAACTACATTCCATTCTAAGAATCTTGTAACGGGCAAGGGCCTGCCGCTTGCTTTCCAAAGTGATAATCAGAAGCATCTTGTAAAAATAATGACGATAATGTCGTACATACTGAAAAATATACCATCATACAGAAATGCTGCATCTATTTTGGGAATTCCTTAGAAGCTCTGTTGTCATGTCTTTGAATTGCCAACCCCTTGGAATGTAGGTGCTAAAGTTTGAATTATCTTGTGTTGTACCAGATCATCCTTCAATGGTTGTTATTTAGTTGATCATCAAGATTGGTGTGTGGCCTTAAAGATCAAAATTTGCATTGAAAAATTGCAAAATAGGACATGCTTCAGTTACTTTAAAAAAGCAGCTATGTTCTGAATGGTATATTTCACATCAAACTCTAACCAAATCAAGGGGACCATGGAACATTCCCACATCATCAATTTTGATTTTTTGAGTGATGGATATACTCCCTAATATAAGTTCAACACAGGAAAAAGGAAAACACAGAACTGGTTGTAATTAGTTCAATGCAGAAGTTGATATCCGGACTGAAGTAGGCCATAGAATTTAATCTCAGTTGAAAGGATAATCCTTGAAAGCATTCCCTCTTATGGGCTCTACCTCCAAAAGTTAAAAGCATATCCAAATGAATGTGTGAAAATGTTCAGCTTTGTTCTTTGCCTCCCAAGGTGTGCCCTTCATATGTAGCTG
This sequence comes from Larix kaempferi, assembly GCA_027924585.1. Classification (NCBI taxonomy): domain Eukaryota; kingdom Viridiplantae; phylum Streptophyta; class Pinopsida; order Pinales; family Pinaceae; genus Larix; species Larix kaempferi. The sequence continues at coordinate 5,619,752 of BSBM01000406.1, forward strand.
CTTCACATGTCAGGTACTTAATAAACTTCCCTTCATTTATTGAAATTATGTTTGAACTCTTTTATTCATTCACCTTTCGCTCCGTGGACAAAAATCATTAACATATATTCACTTTGTTGTTGTAGAAAGGCCCACTAGTTGGCATACCATCTTGTTTTTTGTGCTTGGCAAGCAAAAAATTGTCATTCTAGAATCCAAGCTATTGTGACCATTTCTCTTAAAAGTTATAATTTCCTACAATGATCAATTTGCATGTTTGGTGGCTTAATCCATTAATATGATTTGTATTTCTGCATGCTAAAACTTCATGTGAATTACCTTTTAAGTTCAACTTGAACTCTCATAGTGTTTATAACTGTAAAATCTAAAACCAAAGCACCAATGCAGGAGATAGCTGGCAGATATTGGGATGGTTATTTGCAGATATACCACTTTAAGAAGCATTGATCAATGATCATATTGCTTAATGTATCTTACAAAGCACTAGTTGAATTGCTAACGAACACGATTAGTCATAATAGTGCATTTACAATTTATACATAATCCAATTCTTCGAGCTTCTTCAAGCTATGAGGATGGGTATCAATTGAGAAACCGAAATAAAATTTTCCCTCTTCATAGAGTTTATACCTTGAGAAAATTCCCAACAATAATGGACTGTTAAAGTATATTTGACGAAAACGAATTCCTCTATGGTGAGAACATCCTACAGGATGTAAAACGATTTTAGAAAATGAAAATATGGTTGAACAAAAATCTTGCTAGTTCGGACTTTCTAAAGAGTTGGAGATATTCCAATGTTTTCTCTTGCAAGGAACAAACAAAGAACATAGATTAGAAGAATCCCTAGCAGATAATTAGAGGAAGATTAGCTCTGAAGTTTTATGTTTTACTAAAAGACTAAAAGTTTCATCCCCTCCATAATATTTTGTATTTGATAATTCCTAAATGAATTTATATCATTAATTTGTATTTTTATGTTTTTCTTATTTCATTGATTGAATACAGGGATAAATTATTGAGAAATGTCACCTCTTGGTCATCCTAAGAAAGATAAAAGACAGCTTTCGCTTGTTGATGCATTTGGTATTCCTCAATGCTCTAATCAACCATACCACCATGAAAATGAATTTTATGATCAGCCACTTGAAGACCATGAATCAAATAGTGCAGAACTTCTTGAAGAGGAACCAACATCAAAGAAGCCCAAGAGAGCATTCAATTCCAAATGGAATACAAGATTTCCATGGGCATATGTAATAAGAGATATTAATGGTGTTCAAAGGATTAAATGTTCATGGTGTGTAAAATTTAAAAGAGAAACTCCATTTGCTAAAGATGGAAGTACTACTCTTCAAGTCAGTGGTCTAACCATCCATGCAAAATCAGAGGCTCATAAATTTGCCTCGCAACTTTTAGATGGAGAAAGAAAACGAAGTACTCTTCCAATTACTAAGCATGTAGAGCTAATGGTAGATGCAAAAAAGGAGAGAATTATATCAGTAATTGAAAATATGTATTTTCTTGCAATACCTGATTTACCATTAGAAGTATATAAGTCAATATGTGAATTGAATAGGTATAAAAACACTCCTCACATGCCTTTAACAGATGAATATTCAGCATATACAAACACAACATCCGGAAAAGAGTTTTTACAAGCTCCCAAAGAAGTTTATTGGAAAAAGTTAAAAGATGAAATTTCCAACAGCCCATTTTACTCAATTTCAGTTGATGAAAGTACGGATCGGACTATGGTGCAGCATTTGATCATTTATATCACATATTTGACAAATGAAGGAAGAGGCCAATGTGTTACAAAATTCATACAATTGCTTCAAATTAAAGATGGCATCACAGTCTATGTATGATGCTATTACATCTCTTTTAGCAGAAATGGATCTATCATTGTCAAATCTAGTTGGGTTTGGATATGATCGGGATTCGGCAATGAGGGGTATTCGTGAAGGTTTATCTACTAAGCTTCATCGACATGCTCCTCGTTTAATAGATATCCACTGCATAGCTCATCAAGAAGCATTGGCAGCAAATGATGCTTCATCTTATTTTCCGGAGTTGCAAGATATAGAAAAGTTTGCAAACAAAGTTTATTCATGGCTTGGGAAGTCTGCCAAAAGACATGGAGAATTGAAAGAGCTCATGGATTCATTTCAAATCACAAGGTTAGAAGTGTTACAAATTCATCACATTAGGTGCCTGTCTAGAGGAAAAGTTATGGATACAAAGAGACCACGATACAAATCTGCAATGTAGGAGACATTAACAGATTCTCCATATGATTGGAAGACTAACCAAACCGAGGAGTAAGAACTCTGAGATCAGTTTTATCCTAAGGCCAACACTAGAACCCAACTTGTTTGATAGACTCAAAACAGGTGCTTTGTTCAAGGAGATAGTTGACTTGCTGCCATCATATTGAAAGATATTTTAACATTCTTCCCTTCCCTTTCCTTTTTCATTTTTTAACAAGCTTGACAAAGAACTAAAGCATGCTCGATGGTATTTTCATATTTGAGTCTGAAAAACCTAGAAGAAAACTTCATACACCTATCCGTGGATTTTATATCGAGCCCGGATTGGTCTATGCTCGACAGTGTTTTCTTGCTTATAGAGTTGAAAAACTTAAATAGTCCTATATCAACCATCTCATGGATTTCACATCGAGCCCGAGTAGGTGAATGCTCGCTTGGTGTTTTCACATTTCGAGAGTCTGAAGGCCCTAAAGACGACTCCAAAGGTCCTTTTTCGTAAAGTTAGTCTCCTTCGCCGAAAAAGTGTAAAATAATGGAAGAAGAACTCTTCTAGCGCATACCAGAGTATAACTAGAGTATACCTTTTCTGTAAATTATCCACCAAGGCCCGGAAAAGGGGTAATTCTATACCTACGTGGATGCCGATTCAGTTATTTTAACGAGCCCAAAAAGACAACTATGCTCAGCAAACATTTCCTATTTAAGGAGTCTTAAAAGGGCTTAAAAGAACTCCATATGGGTCTTTTCGTAAAGGTTTAACGAGTCTGAAAAAGTAAACTCATGACCTCCTTACTATTTTTAACGAGCTCAAAGGAGATACAGAAAAATGCTCATAACTTCCTTACTATTTTTAATGAGCTCGAAGTGAAGATGAAAGAAATGCTCATAACCTACTTACTGTTTTTAACGAGCTCGAAGTAAATGTGGAAGAATGCTTGAAACCTACTTACTGTTTTTAACGAACTCGAAGTGAAGGCAGAAGAATGCTTGAAACCTACTTATTGTTTTTAACGAGATTGAAGTAAAAGAAGAATGCTCGAAACCTACTTATTGTTTTTAACGAGCTCGAAGTAAAAGAAGAATGCTCGTAATTGGAGGAGACAAGTGTCAGGGACATGCGAAACTAGCTCCAAGCGCATGGAACAAAGCTATGCCTAATGCAAGGAACACGAGCAAGATAAGGACACTCAGGGTGTGTCTCCTCTAGGTAAAAGGTGTCAAATTGTGAAGGCAAAATGATACAGGGCTTAGCAGAAATGAGATCATAGATGGAGGTTTATACAACGAGCTAAAAGCGTGGAAGCCGGCATCAAGTTCATTAGCGCAAGCGGGATCATAACAGATGCATATGCAATTTGAACATGAAGATGGGAGCCTTATCAAGGATGGCCAGAAATATATGAGGAAGAAAGATATGAGGCTTCTTCTCAAAGTCATGGTAAATCTAAAAAGGCTCCCAAGCCTATGAGAAAAACTCAACATGGGCACCAAGATGGCATAAGGGTGCTGACTAGGGTGACCCATGTTAGGTAGGCTCTGCTGTCGAACTGGTGCACAATGCATAAAGAGATGGCTAACATGCCAATATCCAATAGGTTCGACCCTATGGCGAATTTGGATGGCAAAAGGTTCAAATGCAACATAACAGCGGGGAAGCCTAAACCTATATGCAAGATTCCGAATATACCTGACATGGTCATGCAAGGTGTCGAAAAAGACAAGTAAGCAAGTATAAATCCAGCGAAGAATCCTGTCTCCAAGAAACATTAGTACCAAGATCATATCTAAAACATATGTAAAGAATGACCCGATACAAGTCACTGTGCTAGAAATACTTTCAACTTCACTATCATCAACAACAGCCATAAACAAGGCAGAGTTTTCAAATGAAGACTCTATGGTACCCAAGCCCAAGGACTGACAATCAACAAGATCAAATTCAGGATGAAGATCAAAGTTGAAGGACATGATGGAATTTGGAGGAACAAATTCATCATCACGGGAGTTGAAAATTCTAGAAGCAGAATCAAACTCAGCAGGAACACCGATTTGTGGATCTATAGGAGAGTCCAAAGACTCCACAGTAGGAAGATCAGACTTTAAAGTCAAACTGGGGCTGGACATGACTACGACTAGATCAACATCCAAATGAATGGTAGACTATACTATGGACTCTAGGAAAACTTCAAAAAAGGAAGTGTATCGTCCCAAATAGAACACATATCTAAACATTCATATGGAGGTGTCACTTGGTTAAAAGCTGGGACTAAGTCCCGAGAAGGTAAGTATGAATTCAGAGACTTCTTCTCAAAAGCTGTTGAACTCAAGGAACAATATGCCACATAAGTCCCATGTGACATAGTAGTGCCTAATGACAAGGGATCTGACTGCTCTACAGTTGGGTAATAAGGAGGATCAACGAATGCAAGCTGGTCGATAGTGACGATGCTTTCGTTATGAGGAAAATACATCACACGAAAGAGCATAGACACCACAGCATGCATAGGATAAACGTAATCACGCCCGAGGATCATATCAAAGTCCATAGGGTCCTTTAAAACCATAAAATCAACTAAGACTATTTTTCCACCCAAAGTAACAGGTACCTGTCAGAGGAATCCAATCGGTTCACTAGGTCTTCTATCGAAGGTCAACGGCCAATTAACAGCTGGAATAACATTAGGGAAACCCAAATCTCTCCAAGCATAAGCGGATAAGATACTAACAGAAGCTCCTTCATCAACAATGCATTGATCAACCGTATGGTTCCCGATATCAACCTTTATCTGGAAAGATGTCGAAGAAGGAAGACGAGGCTCGGCTAGACTATTCCAATCAAAGGAAATGATCCTAGGGCTTGGTAGGGGTTCACATGGCACAGATGAAGTGTCCCCTTTTTTAGAAACATCCAAACTAGTAATGCAGAAGACTTCCGCAGTAGGTGCATCAATCTTTGCAGGACTGATGGGATCGGTCGAAGATTGCATCGATTCGATCACTTCACTCTCCGAAGGAAGAGTGGGGTCGACCAAAGATTGCATTGGTTCAACCACTTTATCAACCAAAGGTTGATCTGACCATAGGGAATCTATAGACAACTCAGGAACAGAGGTTCCTTTACACATGGACCACACTCTTCGTGCCTCTGGAATTGCAGGGCATCGGTTAGTAAGGTGATCTCCCTTACAAAGTTTACAAGGGAAATTTGGTTTCCATCCTATAGGTCGAGACTCCTTTACAATGTCAGTACTCTCAGCATGACTAGCATTGGATGACAGCTTGCCCCCAGCATGACTTACAGTGGCTGGTTGTTCAGAAGCAAAATACTTTTGAACTAAGGACCACACTTTTTGCACTTCTGGAAGTACAGGGCACAAGTAAGTAAGATGGTCTCCCTCACAAAACTTGCAAGGGAACTTATACTTCTATTTGTTGGGTTTGTCGACAATGTCAACTCCCTCAACATGACTTGCAGTGGCTGATCTGGTGTCTCCAGTATGACTCATAGGAACTGGTGACTTGTCATTAATATGACTAGCAGTGATCAATGATGTGTCCTCAACATGACTGATAATGGTTGAAGACAAACTTTCAGTGTGATTTTCAGTGACTAAAAGTTTTCTCCCAGCATAACCTCCATAGGCTGGGTAGGTGCCCCCTGTATGATTTGTAGAGGCAGGGTGCTTGCCCCCATCATGATTTGCAGTGGCCGGGTTGCTGCCCCCTTATTTTGGCATCTTCTTCCTATTCTTCTCCCGCCTATTCCTTTTAGACTACTGGTTACTAGTATTGCTACTTTCGCCACATGAGGTAGAAGGAGGAGGAGAAGATGTTACTGGCAAGGAAGGCACAGGGTTCTGATGTTGTTGATTTATGGTGCTTACAAAAGAAGCGTCAAGAGCATGCAAGGAATTCGGAGTGGAGAACAACCAAACCGGCAACCCTATAGTGAATCCAGGAATATTTAGAGTAGCCATTAAAGTACCAATGTTTTCAATGAGTGGAACAGCACAAGGATCCCCTGGAACAGGGGTACCTTGATTGGTGCTTGCCGAAATGCTAGACATAGTTTCCTGCTCAAAATGAGCAAGAAGTTCTCTAAGGAAAACCAAGACAAGTAGCACAAAGAGCACACCACTAAAAAAGGTCCTAGGTAAATCAAACCAAGCAAACAAGTGCCTTCTGGAGAAGAGTCTGGGATGATGAGGGCCCAGAACAGATCAACGAAGGAAGAAGAACAGTTACCCGGGGTCCACAATACAATGACTAAGGGTGCAAGCGCTGGAATCACCCAACCACCCTCCCAAAGACCTACAAGGGATTTCCTCCCACGTCTGTCCTAAGTGCAAGCGCTGGAATCACCCAACCGCCCTCCCAAAGATCTGCAAGGAATTTCCTCCGCCGTCACCTGTGTATGATCCTATGGTCAGATACTAAGGATACCACCACACCGAAAACTCCTGGGGGAGCAGTCGCTGGTCGAATCAGAAAGCGTGGGCAGGGTAATTGAGTCCGAAACTCAAAAGAGTCCCCAAACGTGATCCAATCTTGGTATATGCTCGAAACATAAAATAGGAAGTTTATTCCACACAATCTGATCTCACAAGACCTACCACATAGCTCCCAAAAAATCTTTGAATGAGGTGGGTTTACCTGTGATAGTCGAACTACGATTTTTGCGTAATGTGTGATCTTGGGTGGTTTAAAATGTTTTAAACCCAAGATCCTAACCAAGACTAGTTGGTGAAAAGTGTAACCTAGAAAAGAAAATGTTACTAGTACATTTTATTAGGGTTCATTTTAAAGGTTACTTGTTTACTCAAAAGGGTAGTGGGTGTGTGAGAGTGGTTATAACATAGATAGAATACTGAAATGAAATGCTTACCACTAAACAAATCTTTTCTTTTCAATGCAAGTCTTAAAGATACGATCTAGAATGCATGAGCAAATGCAATTTTTAGTCTTTTCGAATGCAAAAAAGGATAAGAATAAAGTCTAAATATACAAAATTAAACTCAAAACCTAAGGATGCAGCTACTCAAACAAATAGGTATGCAAAAGAAAACTTTTTCTTTTTTATGCAAAGCACTCTTAAATCCTTTAAGCCACTTGCAAGGTACTCTACTCAAAAAATAAACCAAAATTTTTATGCTTTCCGAAGGTAAGAAACAAAACTAAAATTGAAGGTAACCTACAATCAAAGCAAAAGCAAAGAACTTTCAGGTTTCCTTATTGAAACAATAAAAGCAACCAATATGACTTTCAGATTCTTATTGATGTAAGCATGCCAACCATTGGGAAAAGTGTACGAAACCTACTTTTAGACCCAAACAAAGAAAATGACCTACATAGAAGTATGGTTTGGTAAAGTCAGTTCTGTACATAAACAGTGCAGTCAAGGTCCTGAACAACAGCAAAGACACTTGAGCTTTCACTACAAGAAGAAAACTAAAAGCATAAGGGAGGATAAGAAACCAATCTAAAGAGAAATTTCACTCAAATAGATACAAATAGGGTTAAGAAGACTCAAAAGGATTCAAATCCAGTGGAAATGGAGCAAGTAGATTCAGTCCGACTCAAATTAGGGTACAAAACACCAAACTGGTCCACAACCCCCCAATTTGGGTCAACAACCCCAAAACTTTCCAAACAAGCCCAAATTGATCAAAAGAGGTCCAAATCATGAACATAGGATCAGTACAAGGATAGGAGACCACTTACAGTGGTTTAACTCAGACCTAGGGTCATCAGGGACCCCAAAAATGTAGCCACAACCCCCAAATTTGGGTCCACAACCCAAAAAATCAAACCCAGAATGTGTGCGCTACTGTGTATGAGGCATACCAGTGCCCATGCGCTACTGTGTATGAGGCATACTAGTGCCCATAACAGGGGAATGCGCTATTGTGCTTCACAACAATAGCGCACAGGTGGGAAAAGTTGAAAAAATGGGGTTAAAACCCCCCAACTTGGATCCATCAGGGTCTAAAAGGGCTAGGAAGCGTCTATAAGAGCCAAGGAGGGTCAAACAGCACCTAAGAACTTATTCTAATCAAGAAATTGAACAAAGACCTTCAAACAACACTAAAGAAATGACCTTGGATACCCCTAAGTAGATAGGCTTTCCCCAGTGGAGTCGCCATTCTGTTGTGAGAAAAATGCACCTATAGTTCAGGGGAGAAACTACCAACTTACGGTGATAAAGATAGACTTACAAATATTCTGCAAGTACAACAAGTAAGTGAAGAGATTAGGGTTAGGGATATGTGCACCTTATTACGAAGGTTGATCCTAGCTTTTCCTTCCTTGCTCTTCAATGCCATTCAATGTCGCAATGCCCACACCTGCAAAACAACTTGATACCTTTCCCAAATACATTTGACTACATATATAAGACTGATATTCATAATAGAAGAAGACATCAGATTATAAGCAAACTGTAATCAAATTTGAGACACACATAAATAGATCATATTTGGAAAGGAAAGAACGTCTGATCTTTATTAATGAATGAAGCAAGTACATAAATTTATACCTTCCCTCAAGCTTGGCACTTCACGAAACCTAGATTCAAGGTCTCCTACTTCCGTTCTCCAAGGATTCCAGCCTCTAATCAACTATGCTAGGTTTTATCAAAACTAAAGCACAAGAGAGGAGGATGAGGGTCTCCATTCCTCCAGCATAACTTTGTTATAGGCTTGGTTCCCTCACATGGCCTTTCTACCCTCCTTATATAATCAATGAAGGAGAGGAAAAGTAGTTATAACCAAGTAGGAGGTTCCCCAACCAACTTAACTTACCCAAAATTCGAGATTTTGAATAGTACAGGAAAATGCCCTACTCTGCAGTAGACAAACTAGCGCATTTTTCAAGGTGTGCGCTACTTTATTGAAGTAGAGTCGCGCATATGTGCTACTTTATTGAAGTAGAGTCACGCACACATCCTAGTATGCCCTACTCTATACGTAGGAAACCAACGTTTTGGGAGAAAAATGGCCAAAAACATGGTTTCCTGATGATTTTCAGGAGATGGTTTGGTCTGGAAAAATGTTCCTAAGGGTTATAACCATCAAATGGGCCAAGAGTGAGGTAATTTCAACCGTGTTAAGTGTCCCTAATGACCCTTCAATCCACAAGTATCATGTTGTGTGACTAAACTTGATCTCAAGAAGTGTCGTCATGCGACCAAGCGATGCAAGTGTCATCACGGACGGAGAAGTGTCATTTTAAGCTATAACAAAGACTTGTGAAGCTCATGCCTACTTTGTTAAGAGATTGGCAGTTAGGGGAGAAAAAAATGTATGAGCTGGCCACATTATTTCAAGTGCAGTTTTGCATTCATTTATTTGCAGATGTGCTTATTGAGTTAAATAAGCTGAATCAAAAGTTCCAAGAAGATCATGTTGATATTACAACCATTGGAACTACTTTTGATGTTACCATTAGCTTGCTTCATAAGCGATTTTTAAGAGGCACATTTGGGTTAGGAACAATGCACATGTCATCATTTTTAAGTAAAATGCAACAAGGAACTCTTGAGTTTGCAGATTGCACAGGCATGGTACATGTACATGCATTGAGGTTTGAAAGATTGCCCAAGTCACAAAGATCGGGGACACTAGATGATTGCATTATGTTGGGAAAAAGTTTTGTAATGAAGGTGATTGACTCTCTAAATGCAAGGTTCACAGATTTACCTATATTCAATGTAGCTAAGTTTTTTAGTCCTCGTAATTATTATGAGGATATGGATGATAGAGACTCTCAAACAAGAAGATGGTTAACATGCTTATGTGAGAAATTTAGTGTTGGGGACTCACCTATTGTGGATAGTGTTAAATGTTCCGGTGAAATGGATGAATTTATTTGTACTATTTATAGATCATACCCAAGAAAGCATATGTTTGGAGTATGGGATCTGTGTAGAGCTGAACATGAGTGGTTTGAAGGATTTCCATGTCTGATGTAGCTATGGCAAATTATTCTTGTTATCTTAACTAGCACAGCAGTATGTGAAAGAGGCTTCTCAAAATTAAGTCGAATAAAAAATGATGATAGATCAAGACTTTCTTTAGAAACATTGGATATGCTAATGTTTCTCTCTCTCTCTGCACCTCATGATCTGAATGAGGTAGATTGGAATGCTATTTATGATGTATGGAAGTAGATGAAATCTAGAAAGCCTCTCCCACTAGTAAAATAGATTCATATCTAGCGTGATTTAAGATATAGTTTTGAAGAACACGAATGTAAGTTTAAACTTTATTATTCATAGTATAATATACAGTTGTTCCCAGGTAATCCAGCCTTGTCTTCCGATGGTTCATTATTGAAGACAATTCTACAGCTGGTCTTTTATCATTGCAATTGAGCAGATACAGTTGTGGCTCAGTGATTATCTTCTTGCATGAGCATAGAATATATTGTAGTGACAGGCCTGGTAGTTGACCCGTTGTTTATGGCAACCAAATCTATTTTTCCAAAAGTTGTTATATCAGTGGTTGGGAAGTAATTCTTTTGCCAAACCAAATCAATTCAAACACACATAAGTATTGTTCACGAATCTTCATCTATATGTGAAGTTTGGCCAAATGAATTAACTTTGTAATTTGAATCTTAATACTGGCATTCGTAGTATCGATATGTTTGTCATTATTATATTGAATTTCTTATGTTTGATCTTTGTGATTGGTCCCTGGTACTGACATATTTTGAATTTAATATTAATTTGCAGTGGCTTGGGATTTGATACGGTCATCCTAGAATTAATTTGTTGGTTTTTGTTGTAATCATAGCTAATTATATTTTGTCATTGATACATTTGTATTATTCAAATCTACGATACAGGTTTCATGACTATAGCTGTCTGTATTTTGTATCTGAGAACTCAGGATGTTTATGGTTGGTGAACTGTTAATCTGTAATTTAGTTTCTCTTTGGTGATTTACGAATTCATGTAAATAGTACACCTCCATTCCAATTGTTTATATTATTCTGCATCTTGCAACTTTTTTGGATTACAAGATGTATCATCCCTATGTTTGGTTCTTGAAGTGTAGTGATCCTCTTGATTACTATTCTTTTAAATTTCTGTCTTTATAGACATGCTCCAAGTTAGAGCAAGACTGGAGAGCATGAAACGTTTGGTGCATGGTAAATTGGGGTTCATCTTGTAGTTAATGAGATCATCTGTCATTGTTCACAAGGCCAATTTCTATCTAGTTGCATCATGTCTGCTTGAGAGTACATAGGTTCTACCATTCTGTTGCTCAAAACAAGGGGCTTGAACTAATTTTGAAGCTTGGCTTAGCTGTGCTCCTTACTAGAATCATAGACCGAACATGATGCTATGTTGTAGAAGCACTGTGATGGTGTCTTATCAATGCTCATAGGTCAAAGGATGGCATTGGAGAATACTATTTGACCCAAAGTCCAAATTCAAGGCCCTATATGCATGGTTTCCATAATGTCCTAATGGTTGATGGAAAACAATTACAACAGGGCAGCCAAGGCTAGTCCAACATAATCGAAAAACGAGCACTTTAAAATGGGTTTGAAACTTATGTTATTCTTGTTCATATTTACATATTGAACTGGTGATGATATTGTAGGCTATAGTCTATAATATTATATTGATGTTCACCTCTCAATAATGTTGTAGCACTATGGTTATATATGAAATCTATTTTGCTGAAGTTCATAATCCAGTATTGGATACTGAAAAGATTTATACATTAATGAAAAATATAACCAAATGAGGTTATTAGGGAAGAGCTAGGAGATGTTTTTTGTATTAGGAATTAAGGCCCTCAATTACTTTCAAAGCCCAATTTAAGACAAATTGACAGTAGATGTGATTCTCAACTTTCAAGTTAGAAGGCATTGTGTTGGAAAATTCCTTAGACATTTTACATAATACTTTGATGGATGAATTTGTTCTTAGCAATTTTAGCAATTTAATTTTGATTTCATATCACGATGTGTGTGCATACATCTAAAACTGCTTTTTGTTTGGAATAATTACTGTTATCCTAATTTGGATTGAAATGCATAGATAATTAAGTTAGAATCAAATTTCAAGCTCTTGTGATGTCTTTTCAGAAACCAATAAGCAGATCAGTTGGGGAACGAGATTCAAAAGGTTTGCAAGGCCTTTTACCAGAAATTCCATTGTGGGTCAAAAATCCTGAGAGTATGAACATATTATCTATCATGTTTCTTTTTTTTTCCATTCAAGTGTCCTTATTCATTAGATTAATTAAAACAGAGTACAAATTCCTATAAACCCTGTTTATAACTCAAATTGTGAACTTTGGTATGTTGGTTATTTATTGTTTCTTCTGAACCCTTGCTATTGTGCAGGTTAATTGGATAAATAGGTTCACCTATGAGATGTGGCCTTATCTTGATAAGGTATGAGTCATGACAGAGTTGTAGGGTTCGAGCTTTCTTTGTTTTCTAGGTACTTCTTAGTGTCTCTCCAATCTGATGAAATACTGAACTTGCATTGAACTCGTACATCAGTCATATAGAATTTTAAGAGGATGAGCTCCATAAATAATATCATCCTTTAAAATTTGAATTATGTGAGGAATTGTGTTCTTCATATTCATGTTATAACTTTAGTTTATTTTCAGGCAATCTGAATTTTCAGGGATTCAACTCTCTCATTGAATCCACATATACATTGTGTCTCTATGTTTGGAGATGGGGTGGATTTTGCATGTGACTAATCACAAAAACAGTATTTTTGCCGTTATGTTAATTGTAAAATATCACTTTGTTAAATTACAAAACTAGTATTTTTGGCATTATGCTAGTTATAGTTACACTAGTTGTAGTATTTTTTAGAGCCTGAAATTTAATTGAAATGCAATATTTTTTAGTACATTTTTTTTTATGAACTGACTACAATTCAATAAAATTGGAAACATTTTATTCCAAGGACATTAGCATAATTCAATTTAATTAATGTGCAATCAATTTAATATTTTCATTTGAAATGTTAGATTTTTTAAAACCATTCATCACGGAAGGACAGCATTCATATATAACCTTCAATTTGAAATTAAGACCAACCCTTCAAATTTGATCCCTGGACATGAAGGACAAAACTGTAGCTTTGTATGGATTTTGCAGAGAATTCATGATCAATATAGATCCGTACAACGAAAGATGGCAACAATTGTACAAAAGGGTGCACGGGGTATGGATGGGTTTGTTCATGTATGGATTGATGAAAATTGTCATTGATTTTGCTATGGACAACAACTATACAGGAAAAATTTTGCCGTCATACCAATGCAACAACAGAAATATTAAGAACAATCCCTGTTATATTACCATTAACAATCAAAATATATATATATATATTCTGAATAATGATTGAATAGTAGAATGATGATATTTTTTACAATATAACCTGTATATAAATACTGATTGCACGACCCTTTAAAAGACATGACCTTGATGTTATAATTCATGTCCACTCATAAATAACTCTATTTATTATGTTCCCCACATTATGTTTTCGGTTGTGGGCATCAGTGGAGGCGAGTTGATGCACAAAATCTGTGCCAAAGGTTTCTGCAATGTTTTATTTAACATTATTTTTTGTTATATTGGGAGGTCGATTTATCTCATCCGCAGTTGGCTGTTTTCCGCGTCGTCTCGGGGCTGTGTGCCCCAGGACCCGGCGGCGAATTGTCGTCAGCAGTGTTAAATGCGTTTGGTCTAATCACGTCTGTCATTTGTCATGGTTTTGTTTTTGCGGTATGGTGCGGTGGCGAGCCTTATGCAATCGACAGAGCATAACCTATGGTGAGAGCTAATGTACATGATACATCTAGGGCTTTTTCTATAGTAGATCCTTTTTCAGCATCTTCCAATTCTAGCATCCTTCACTCCATGTCGCCATCCATTAAAATGCCTTTGTGGTTGGACTGATTTCGAGGATCATTGAGTTGGAATCCTTGCATCCAGCGGTCAAATTTGAGCCCGTCCGAAGGCTTTTAGACCGTCCCTGAAGTGTTAAAAAAAAATACCCGTCAAAAAAAATTTTGATTTTTGAATTTACCAGTCCCGTAAGAAGGGTTAACAAAATTTCATTTTTTCACAGGAAGGGTGGCTCGTTTCAATGCCCATCAAGACTCAAGATTGATTTGCAGCAAATATTGCAGGCTGTAGTCACATCATTGCCTAATCGTTGTGACAGGGCACTGCATATCCGTATAGCCAGGCTTTGAAAGTCCAGCACTACAGTCTGCGTATCGTATAGGCGTAAATTTAAATAAAAATTTCCTTATTATTTTCCTGAAAACCTGCAGAGTGCAGTGGAGAGAAGTACTTCTGCACCTGCAAAGATTCACCGATTCACCAATCCCAGTATCCCACAGTCCACTTGCCAAACTTGTCAGTTTCCATCGACCGGCGCAGCGCGAGCCTTCCATTCACGCAAATTCTCGATGCCATGCAGCAGCCATTGCCCATCAAAAACGGTAAGTGCAAGTTGTAACACCTTCCATGGAGCCCTTTGCACCTACAGCGAATTAATTTTTGATTTTTGGCCAGGGCTGAGCACTCTCTTGAAAATCTATTTAAACATATCTCAAACTTAGAGTTACGAGTCAGTCTCATACAGTCTCCTCTGTCCAGAGACCAAACCAGTTTTATTTCTTAGCCCGTTGCTAACCTGGGGCGCGCTGAAGTTTCCAAAGTCCAAACCAATTCTCTCCAGACTTCATCTCAACCGGGCTGCAATCTGCAGACTTCTGCAGTTGGTTAAGGTAATTTTTTTATGGTTTTAATAAAACGCACATTTTGTAATTTTTCTCCAAAATAAATGTCAAATTTATTTCAGAGATATGGAATTTGGTTTTTTTATTATTACAAATTTACATAAATTTGTTTTCTTAGATAGGGGATTTGGCTTTTTTATTATTACAAATTTACATATATGTATACATTGTAGGATGGATCTACAAGTCTGATTCCCAGTCTAGGAGTATACATTTAGTAGATGAATGAATTCAGGTTTCAATCTGAGCGTTTCATAAAATTTCTTATTCTCCGTCAGTGCCAGATCTATCCTGGACCTATTAAATGTAAATTTTTTAACTTTGTTATCATATACCAATTACCAACCGATGTATTCTGCCTGAAATGCCAACACCGTTAACGAACTTAATGAAACGCTGTGCGTTTTCAGTCAATACTATGTGTGTACCCACTACCCAGTATCTCAATGTATTCATCCTCCTCGCCGAGCCTTCTCCTAACGCCGAGCTTGATAAGAATGGTGAGTGATCAGAAGCTTGGATGATTGGTAAACTTCCGAGCAGTTTGTGTGCGGGTGTATAAGTGTTTTGATTTACCTCTATTACAAAGAGAGAGTCCAACGTATAGTCACTAGTCAGGTTATAATTATTCAAACTTATGGCTTAAGTAATTGTTAAATTTTGTTTAAATTTTGAAACATTTTATTAATATAAGGCTGAATATATATTGCTTAAATATCATTGTTTACATATTAGTCACCTTGTTTAAATACATTATTGTATTATTTAAATATGTTTTGCGTTGTGTAAATATATATGTGGATAGGTTTATCATTGAAATATTTACATACATTGTTTTAACTCATATGTGTGATTGCATTGTCGAGTAGAAAATTCAGAATATTGTTGTCAAAGTTTAGGGTATAAATTACATTGGTTAAATTTATGGCATATGGTTGCGTGGACCACTGGGTCGTAGTAGCGGTTGATAGGTGATAGTTGATACACTGAAATATTTATAATATGGAGGAAAGCTTTACTTCAGTTATTGATTAACAGAAGAATGAGTGGCAGCTTCTCAACAATGTCAGTTGCATGTGTTTTGGAGGTCATATTGTTAAGACTGAGTCCAGTTTTGGATCCGATAATCTATCCTAAATGCAATGTTGCAGTGAATATGTGTGTTAAGTGTGCAAGTTAGTTCCTCCCCACATTTAGTTCCTATCCCCACAAAATTTCAGGACCACTTTTATTTATAATATATCGTAGGCATTTAGTTTTGGAGTTCCCATAAGATTCTCCACCATTTCATATTGTTCTAGTGGGTTCTCAAGTTTTCATGTTCCCGTTGATGTATTTCTTAAATTGTGTTATTCATGGTTAAATCGATATCTTATTTAAACAATCATATATTAAATCGATATATGTAAACAATCATATATTTAAACAATATCGATTTAAATAAATCATATATGAGTGTAATAGTTTTATAAATCTATATCTTATTTTAAGTTTTGGATTTACCACAAGATCCTCTTTCATTTCATATTGTTAACTTGTGGGTTCTCAAGTTTGCATGGTCTGATATAAAGTAGTGAATAATTAATAGTGAAAATTTCTTTTTAATTATTCAAATAATTAATAGCAAAAACGAAATTTAATTAGTTAAATTTCAATAATTAATTTAATCAATTAAATAAAAATAAGAAATTTAATTAGTTAAATTTCAATAATTAATAAAAAAATAATTTAATCAATTAAATAAAAATAATTTATCTTATTTGTGAATGTATTCATGCCTAAATTGAAAAGAATAATAATTGGGTGTGTGCAAGAAGATGAGGGTCACTTTAGATGCAATGCTACTTTTTTCAAATCTCGTTCCTGATACCTAAAACATAACGCGTTTCTGATATTTACCACCTGCCATGGTAAGACCCGAGCCTAACATGTCATTGGACATGTAGGCTAGGTAACAATAACGCGTACGCGTTATGTAGTTAAAAAACGCGTACGCGTTATGTATTTAAAAATCGCGTACGCGATATGTAAAACTAAAAATGAATTTAAAAACACAGTCGGCCGATTGCCGACCACCCGCGACACTCACGCATCAGAAACGCGAATAGAGGCGAAATTGACCCTGGACGAGGACGCTTTGTGGCCCACTCAACTATCCGCGTTGCTCGATTTAGCTGGAGGGGAGACAAATTCACCGGTGCATTCTCATCTAGTCAGGTAATTCATTCACCCAAATCATTTTTTTGTGATTTTTTAATCCAAATTACTATTTTTTTATTGTTTAACCTAGTTTTGTAATATTGATCAAATTGGGAATAACCCAATTTGTAATTAAATTCACACCTCAAAATGAAACCCTTTTCAAAAAACTCAAAACTTCATAATCAAACCAAAAATTGAAAAAATTAAAACTCCCCCCTTTCTACAATGTATTCATCTAAGTCACCCAACACGAGGACACGGGACACGAGTGTCCCCACCAGGCTTCAAATTTGAAGCCTTCAGGCCACTTCAAATTTTACCCACACGTCATAGAAGGCCACTTCAAATTTTACCATGCAAAAAAAATTTAATTTCATGGTAAGCCCTTCAATAATTAAATTAACCACTACTGTTTAAAATTGCAACAGAAGGGTAGCTTCAAATTTCACCCATCAACAATTTTTAGTGGGAAATTGGGAATGCGGCTACTAGCTAGGTGACTTGGGAGTGGGACTCGCTTACTCTCCAATATCCACGTGTTCGATCATCCATGGATCATGGACCATTGGGCCTCTAATAATATCATTGAGCAACTTACGTGGACGGGCTTACACTGAGTAGCCCATGGCTTGAACGCTTCGAATTTCTCGTGTTTGTAGCGAGCGCTTACGTGTTTAACACATTTAATGGCATCAACAAAATTATTAAACCTGGAAGGTGGCTCATACGTGTTGTTGCTAGCGGGCTTACCAAGTTACAAGTTATCACATACCAATTCGTGAATGCTGACTCCGTGAGTTAATTGAGTATTCAATGTATAATATATTATGTTAATATGCCCCCGCGAATTTGGCATTTCAGACAAAATCCACAATCCATAAACTTCTTGTAATGTTGCAGGTTGTTGCTCCTGCCCGTGGCCCCTACCTATAGACCTGTGTTTTCTTTGTTGTATCAAGTTAATCCTACCATCTACGGCTCCCAGCCTCACACCCTGTGTTTTCTTTGTTGTATCAAGTCAATCCTGCAGCTCCCAAGTTCCACCTTTTGTTTTCTTTGTTGTATCAAGTCAATGCTGGAATTCCATGCTTCCATGGCTCCGACCATATTGCATGAATAGAAACAAGCTTTTTCTTATACCCCTATTCCACTGTGGTTGAGCTACTTCCAAGTTCCACCTACCCTATCTCCTCCAGTCCTCCAGGATAGTTTGCGGAGCGAAGCTGGCAATGCCAGCCTGCCATAAACATATTTAAAGAAATTCGTTTTCTTTGAGGAGCTCAACTTCAAGGCTGACTAGATTTTTGACATCCTATGAATTTACAGGTCTGCTATATCCACTGAAAAATAAAGCCTCTCAACTTTACTACGTTAGTAAACATTGAAATTTTGATGTACTATTACATTTTCAAATGAAAAGAATAACTTATTATTAATAAAAAAATCAAATCATATTAATATATTAATGAATTTGAATTTAGCTTCCCAATTATATTAAAATAAATTATACATTTTAAATGATCCACAACCAAATATTATACTGAGAAGGAAATGGAAAAAAAGCAATTTCCTCAACACAACATGCTATTTCCTTATGATGATGCTTTTACGTTTATGATTACCAACCTTGGAATCAGGTTTGGTTATCCGAAGGTGTAATATCTTCTAAGCTAAGTCAATAGGTAGGGATGTTGGTATTGATATAATTATGACAAAGTTTTATAAAGGATTAGGAACAATTCCGTTGGCTTGTAGATGACATATTTATGGATAAAAAGCTTGTTGTTATGAGATAATGACATCATGCCTCAAAAACATGTCCCATACAATCTAATGTTAATGGGCGCTCTACATAGAAATTGGAATGTCAACATTTGTGAGTACAATAAATATGTGGATGATTTTGGCCTACTACAACTTTAATATATTGAGTGGATTGATAACCTTCACAATTATATAAGAGATTGTAGCTATGACTAGGAGGAGAGTTAACAATGCAACAAAATCAAGTAATCGAATTTTGTGCATAAAATGAACATAAGACTCCCACCAAATTTCACTGAATCTACGTCTTAACAAAAGAACTCATCGTTTCACGGGATTCCACCCCATCAATCCTTTTAACAGTAATGGCCATAACAGTTGCTAAAACCCTAGCGCGAGAAAAATCAATCGAGCTACGCATGACAATACTTGAAACCAGACTTTTTGAACTCCCTATTACGTCATAGGAATCAATACTACTTTCTCCACAACATGTGGCACCCTCAATATCTTCCATCACCGCAATTTACATTTGATAAAAAACTTGTTCCCAAATAGTAATTACCCCATTCTTTGCTCTAAAAAGGCCTCGGTTAACCTAGAATCCAATCCATACAACATGAACACATCCATATATACACATAGAATAAATATTAATAAATTTCTCATAGCCCTTCAATAGTGTTCAATATATCATAGCCCTTCATAGTGAAATGGGACCCCACCCTTCAAATTTGATCCCTGGTCCCCACTAGACACGGTGACCCCCGGAATTATGACACGTAGGACACGGTGACCCCCGGAATTAATATATTTTTAAAATATATTAAAATTTAAAAATATAGACATATAGATCATCCAATAAAATTTAACATTTACAATTACAAATATTCAATAGAAATTACATTTACAATTACAAATATGAAATATTCAATAGAAATTAGATCATTCACAAATCACAACACATTTGTCATTCACAATCACAAAACACAATGAGACATTGAGACACATAGATGCAAACTCATCACTGCCTTGATCCTCCTCCTCCATGCCTGAATCAACAAACTCATCACTGCCTTGATCCTCCTCCTCCTCCTCTCTGCCAATCTGACTAACTTACTTTTTAATTGTCAAATGTTTAATTTTAAGTTTTAAATGTATGTAAGTAAATGCCATTAAATTGCTTATGTGAGTTTGATTTAATACATGTTCAATTTTGAAGAGACGTCATTATATACCATGTATATGTTTCTAATGATTTTCGTATTAATGTCTTTATTGCAGTTGCGGCTATGGATGCCAATGCCGAAATATTGATTGAGCTTGCCCAATTGAGGGGCATAAGTGAAGCTTTTAGTGGTGGCGACAGGATTCGCCGTTCACTTGCATCAACCTTGGATGCAATTGTGGACACAATTTCACAATCTACGAATGTCCTATATGATATTGCATCTTACAGAGAAAGAAAAAGACAACAATATGCTGATGGACTAGATTACAATGCAGTAAAAAAGTTGAAAATATCCAAAGAGGTTATATTTGCATTGTTTAGGGACCCTCGGACGGGGGAAATCCCTAATGCAAGCAAGCCGCATATCTCCATTGAGTGGTGCACCTTTCAACCATTTGTTGATAACTGGATGGACAGATGGTACATGGTTTTTGATATGCCACCACACAACAACAGGGAAATTCCCTTATATTTCCTTCGAAAGATGTACGCAGAGTTCGTGTTGCATAAACACGTTAACTATTTTGACATCTTACAGTTCCAGGGGATCGGTGGGGGGATGCCCCAAAACCGACCCAATGCCAGGCTTCGAGACCAGGATCACCCTATCCCTGCACCTCGCAGGCAGTTGCCTGGGCCAGATGTCCCACCAGCACATCGCATTATTCCGCAGACACGGGATGCATTTTTGAGTTTGGCACGGACGGTTGTTCGCCATGGCAGGATGGTTCAACATATGGATGAGGAAGGGACATCTGTCCCTGGTGTGGTACATACACCAGCTCGTCACCATGCAGGACCATCAGCTAGTGCAGGACCATCAGGACCATCCACTAGTGCAGGACCATCAGGACCATCCACTAGTGTAGGACCATCAGCTATTCCCCATCCTAGTACTGATCCTCACGAGTGCACGTCATGTGGTCGTCCCTGCTATGGTATTGCCTCAGATGTTGCCTTCAGTGGCTTTTTGAGAGAGGTATCTTGATGGTTAATTGTAATAAATTCTTCATTTATTTTCGTCTTTGTACACATATATATAGTTCGAGCTAATATATTAATTTTGTGAACTTGCAGTTGATGATGATTACCGGCAGTGACGCCCCAGAGCCGGATGTTCCAGACTCGACAGGGGGGCATGATGCTACCCATTTGGCAGGCCCATCTTATATACCACCTATTGCCGTATCTCACACCGAGGTAAACATTTTAAAATTTCAGTTTTTCAATACTTGTTAATTTGTTAATTTCCACATACTTTACATTTTAGTTCATTAATGCTATATACGGTCTAATATTTACAATTATTAAACTTGCAGATGGCAGATCCTTCACAGGGGCAAGGTAATGTGGAGGTAGTGCCCATGGTCATACCGTCCCCTGAAACGTCTGGGCTCCAGGTAAACAATTAAAAATGACATTTTTTAAATACATGTTTGTTTGTTGAATCATGCATGTCTAACTACATGAATACTTGCTGACTGTAGGTACCATCCGACACATCTGGCCCATTTCCTGGATTTGCATCTCCCTCCAGGCCATTCGTGAACAAGGGTCGTGTGTATGTGAGGCGTTCTACTCCGAGAAAGACTCCAGCTGCCCACGACCATGGGCTTACTCACACCACGGTAATGTATATCCTTCGATGATATTTGTTGTTTAACTTGAAATCCAGTGCATAAATCGTTTTTGTTAATGTTTGAATTGCATGTTTACTGCAACAGGAACCCGAGTTGTCTGCTGAGAACCTTGCATCGATGGTTGATGCAGCAGTTAGTGCCGCATCTGCAGTGGCGACTGATCACACACAGGTATGTAACTATTTCAACATTATCTTTACATAGTTTATTATTGTTGGACCTATTGTTTATTCATGCATTTCTAACTATTTCAACAATTTTTCATTGTAGCCACCACCAGCAGGAGCAGTGCCTGGCCCCCCTGGTTCAACCATCCTGGATGTTCAACCGACGGCTCCATCTGCTACACAAGCAACACAATCTCCTTTGTCAGTTGAGGTGAGATGTCCTTCAGTGACCAAGTGTTTCATGCACTTTCCATGCACCAGTTGATAATTGTTGAGATAATGTATTAGTGTACATAGTTAGTTGAATTTAACAATTGATATTTAATTTGCAGGATCCAGGGATGCACATTGATCCTAGGGATGTGCCTAGAGGATCAACGTCGGGAAAGAACAAGAGAAAGCTTGAGTTTTGATAGTTTTGGATAGTTTTGGACACATGTGCTTTTGGATACTTTTGTATATATATGTACTTTTCGATACATTCAGTTTTGGAGACATGTACATTGACTTTATTGTGCATGTACTTTTGGAGACATGTACATTGACTTCATTGGATACATGTACTTTTCGATACTTTTGGATATACATGTACTTTTGGAGACATGCACTTTTGGAGACTTTTGGATATACATGTACTTTTGGATATACATGTACTTTTGGAGACATGCACTTTTGGATATATATGTACTTTTGGATACATGTACTTGTGTCATTCTAATGTGTTGATTTGTGTGGATTATCTATTACTCATGAATGCACTATGTCAAAAGAACAAACTATTATATTCAAAGGTTTCAACGAATTCACTACATGCATGCACTAATTGGTATCTAATTAAAATTTGTGATTTTGGATGATCATTACAAGTTATGTCAAAGTTCTTGCTCGTGTAATTTAATCAAACTAAATGCAATACAATGTTTTCAAGGTTTCAACGAACTCACTCATGCACACCCATTGCCATCAACTACCAATGAAAGTCTAACATTATGAGGTTCTTCTTAAAAAATGGGTAATATTTCCTTGATGATCGTAAATTGAGAACCATTTGTAGCCACTCATATAATACCATCTTCACTTATCTTTGTACATGATAATCCATATAATGTGCTATGTTTTTTAACCTAAACAATCATCAAAAACCTAGAATTATAGGGATATGACAAAGAACCTTATGGGGCACCTTATATATTAACCTTGTGTATACATTAGGATCTTTGTCATACCATTGTTTGAAATGTCATTCAATACCTTCAATTTTATCAACATCAAATTAGTAGACAAAGTGACCCATCTTTGATCTCTTGTATAGGCCTTTGTGTGCCTTATCAATAAGATGTACATCATGAATATTATCATAGGTCTCATACATAGGTGCATCCTCATCCATGCAAACAAAGGTGTCATGGATCAACCTATTATCCCTTTATTCTCAATAATATTAATATCATTATCTTCCATAGGATCAAATTCAACTCCATCACCCCCATTATTACTACTCTAAATTACAGCCTTAGGAGTTTTGATCATGTGTTTTTGTCTCTTTAGGAGTTTTGAAATATTATACTCTTTCAAAAATAATATGGAAGTTCAAATATTTAAAAGTGGCTTAAATTATAAAATGGGCGGAAATTCACCAAGTGTCCCTGAACGGCATTTTCATGCGACTTGCAACTCGAAATAACTCGGAAACCGGACGTCGGACCGACGAACCGTCGACTCCGTTGGTCTCCTGGCGTGTGATTACCTCTAGGGGGCCCTCTCCCTCGTCTCCCCATGGCCCAGTGGCTTCATTGTGCATTCATTTCGTAAACTAGGGTTTTGCTCAGTTTAATTGCATGCAATCTCGCATTGGTGGGTCAACTCTGCAAAAACCTCCCCCGAGCCAGTGTTGGCAGTGTTCCCACGTCGGCATTTCCCACACACACTTGTGGGAGCCAACGGCACGCAATCTTCCTGCTCCGTTTGCTTTTTGGCTCCCGGACGGAAATTCACCAAGTGTCCCTGAACGGCATTTTCATGCGACTTGCAACTCGACATAACTCAGAAACCGGACGTCGAACCGACGAACCGTCGACTCCGTTGGTCTCCTGGCGTGCGATTACCTCTAGGGGGCCCTCTCCCTCGTCTCCCCATGGCCCAGTGGCTTCATTGTGCATTCATTTCGTAAACTAGGGTTTTGCTCAGTGTAATTGCATGCAATCTCGCATTGGTAGGTCAACTCTGCAAAAACCTCCCCCGAGCCAGTGTTGGCAGTGTTCCCACGTCGGCATTGCCCACACACACTTGCGGGAGCCAACGACACGCAATCTTCCTGCTCCGTTTTCTTTTTGGCTCCCGGACGGAAATTCACCAAGTGTCCCTGAACGGCATTTTCATGCGACTTGCAACTCGACATAACTCGGAAACCGGACGTCGGACCGACGAACCGTCGACTCCGTTGGTCTCCTGGCGTGCGATTACCTCTAGGGGGCCCTCTCCCTCGTCTCCCCATGGCCCAGTGGCTTCATTGTGCATTCATTTCGTAAACTAGGGTTTTGCTCAGTTTAATTGCATGCAATCTCGCATTGGTGGGTCAACTTTGCAAAAACCTCCCCCGAGCCAGTGTTGGCAGTGTTCCCACATCGGCATTGCCCACACACACTTGCGGGAGCCAACGGCACGCAATCTTCCTGCTCCGTTTGCTTTTTGGCTCCCGGACGGAAATTCACCAAGTGTCCCTGAACGGCATTTTCATGCGACTTGCAACTCAACATAACTCGGAAACCGGACGTCGGACCGACGAACCGTCGAATCCATTGGTCTCCTGGCGTGCGATTACCTCTAGGGGGCCCTCTCCCTCGTCTCCCCATGGCCCAGTGGCTTCATTGTGCATTCATTTCGTAAACTAGGGTTTTGCTCAGTGTGGGAGTGTGCAATTTTTGCACACAGGGGTCAACTTTGGAAAATCATCCACCGGGCAAGTATGGCTAGTGTTCCTAGCCCGAACCTATCTAGACACACCTGCAGGACTCCCCGGAACCCGGTTTTGTTGCATGGTTGGAGTTCTATGCTCCCGGTAGGTATCCAGCAGGTGTCCCTGAAGGCCTTCTGGTAGTGAGACGAGACGAGCCATAGAATGAAGACCGTGGCTCGGATCGACGAACCGTCAACTCTGTTGGATTCAGCACACCGGGATAGTGCCAGGGGTGCCCCTCCCCTCCTACCCGGTGGCCCATGTGTCACCTTGCAGGTCCATCTTGGAAACTAGGGTTTTGCTCAGTGTGGGAGTGTGCAATTTTTGCACACGGGGGTCAACTTTGGAAAATCATCCACCGGGCAAGTATGGCTAGTGTTCCTAGCCCGAACCTGTCTAGACACACCTGCAGGTCTCCCCGGAACCCGGTTTTGTTGCATGGTTGGTGTTCTATGCCCCCGGTAGGTATCCAGCAGGTGTCCCTGAAGGCCTTCTGGTAGTGAGACGGGACGAGCCATAGAATGAAGACCGTGGCTCGGATCGACGAACCGTCGACTCCGTTGGATTCAGCACACCGGGATAGTGCCAGGGGTGCCCCTCCCCTCCTACCCGGTGGCCCATGTGTCACCTTGCAGGTCCATCTTTGAAACTAGGGTTTTGCTCAGTGTGGGAGTGTGCAATTTTTGCACACGGGGGTCAACTTTGGAAAATCATCCACCGGGCGGGTATGGCTAGTGTTCCTAGCCCGAACCTGCCTAGACACTTTGGAAACTAGGGTTTTGCAGGTCCATGATGATGATGATGGTGATGATGATGAAGATGTTGATGATGATGGCTTGGTCTAAGGTGGTGCTCTCAACTAGCTAATTCATTATGAAATATTTAACAAGACATGAATTAAATTTAATATAAGTGTATTGTTTAATATAGTGAGCATGAATTGAATTAATTTTGTTGAGTGAAGCCAATAACCAACATGATGAACATAATATAATTTTAGGGTTTACTGATCATATGTAAAAAATGGATTAAAAAACACAATTATTATAATTTTAGTTTAATGTTTATCCACTTTAATCCATATATTTTTTAGTTTTGACTATGAATACACAATAATTATTATATATATATGTGTGTGTTTTTGTGTGGATAACTTAGAGATGTATAATAAAAATGGGTAAAAGGTGGTTGTCACTAGAGACTTTCATAGTTGTATAGTGAAAATGTAATAGCTATTAAAATTTGGATTAGAAAAATATTAAAGAAAATAAATTCTATAGAAATGGGTAAAAGGTGGTTGTCGCTAGATTAAGAGAGACTTTCATAGTTGTATAGTGTACAATTGTCTAGTGGTTATGGCAGTGATGTGTAAAATCTTATGATCACATGAAAGAGATCACAAATAGGTTCATAAAACTAAGAACAACAATACTTTGAGCAATTTTTCAAAGGAAACTAGAATAGAGCCAGTAAAGAGAAAAAAATACTAAAAACTTGATTTCATACTAAAATGAATGAAAAATGGTTTTACATAAAGAAATTTGAATTACTCAAGGAACCAATTCGATTGTCTAGTGATTCATAAGGATTTAGTTGGGCTTAACATAGAGCTTAAATGCCCTTAAAGTTAGCTAAGCAACCCCTCAAACATGATTAATATATGGTTTACTGATCATATGAACATAATATAATTTTAATCCATCTCTTGTAAATTTGGCATATCAAGAACGCAAAATTGACATATTCATATGAAACATACATGTGAAAATTGAGCATATATCAATATTCAATTACAAATAGTGAAAATAGTATAGTATTAAAAGTATGTAACGTACCTCATCATGCTAGATCCCACCTATTATCATACAACCAAGCCCTCCGGATCATCTCTTATACTGATGGTCTCCATTAGTCTCTCGTGCTCTGTATCCGGTAAGAAGTAGCGTACCTTCGATGTATTTCGACTAGGCATTGTTCGTACCTAAAGGTTTGTGCCAATGATTAAGTTGGTAAAGTGATATACACTTGCACCTGGTTTGTAATCCCTGTAAACATATCCACCCTTCTTTCTTCCATTGTTGTCCCGTGTCAAGTATTCACCTTTAACAACCATAGACCCAGTTGGAAAGTGGTTGTTTTCATCGTCAGTCATGGACACAATGAGGGTTTGCTTTCCATCTATACAGCGTGCCAACCAGTATTCATCACCCCATTCAGTATCTTTTGAGGCAACCACTGCGTATATGTGCCCTGCATTATATGATTGTAGGTATATGATCAAAATATTTTTCGTGCGATACAAGGCCATTAATGTGCATTTGAAGACTACGTAAACAAACAAAAAATGTTAAGGAAATGCATCATACCGGGTTGTACAAGGTCTGAGACATGATCAAAATCTGCAGAAATAGATGATTGGTCTTCTTCCAACGGAGTTAACTCAACAATTGCACGCTGATCAAGTGGAAGTGATATGCGATCCCATCCATCAACCCAATCCAATGATTCACACCCATCCCAGTCACCATCACAACAAGGCGGGCAAAAACAAGCAAGTTTTCTGGTCCAAATTTCAAATACTAGGTTATCAGAGCTTCGAACCGAATGAAAGCCACGAGTCCCAGGCACAGTCTTGCATTCCCATGCATGTGAACGATCTATGTCTACCACCTCCCAAAAAAATCTCTCCACATGTCTCTTTCTTGTGGATTCTACTCGCATAGTTGATTCCTCTCCCATTACTGACGTGCACCACCTGACTATAGATTGAGCATTTAGAATAGTAGATTCTGTAGATACTTTCAATTCCTCTCTTCGTAGGGCTGTTTTGACACATGCTCCGGCTCCATCATGCTCTCCTTTACCATGCCCAGTCTCAAAATAGTTCCACATATGTGGCACTTTGTAGTTTTTATGCAATGAACACAACCACTGAAATATGCGTGCATTTTTGAACTGACCAGCACACCCATCAGACCAAATCCAGTGTCGGTCCATCTGTATGTTCCTTCCCTTCAAGTGATCATAGAACATGATGAAGCAATGACGTACATAGTGGAAGTCGTGGCACCTATCATCACTTATGTAGAAGTGATATTCCTTCAGAATTTCTCTTTACTCTTCAGTGCTATTTGGGCCATGCCTGTATGTGATATGGACCATCAAGGAAACCTGCTCAGAGTGATAATACTGACTTTGGATCTCATTTTGAGGTTGCAGAGTGTAGTTCTCGGCAAAATCAACAACTGAAAGTATAGTACCAAGGGGAAATGTATCTCTGCATATTCTAAACTTCTCATCCTGCCATCGTGCCACGTGGACATGCTGAACATATTGATGTGTCTTTTCAATAAATTCCTTGATGAAGTCACTAACTTGTACCTGGTGACACAAAATGATCTCAATGTCAGTTTTTTGTTGTAAGTAAGGATTGAAATGTAACCGTTACAACATAATTTTATAGATATAAATGCATACCTGAGATGTCACCAATTGTATTTTTTTGCTTTCTTTCCCTGGGACTATTTCATAGTTGATATATTTGAAACTTTTCATGTCTGTAACCATTTTCCCAAATTCACTGTCTCCATTCTCGTGCATACATTGGCTCAATAATGCCATTCCAGCACAGTTGGAGCATGTTCCATCCAAACAAGATTTTGCATAGTATGTTTGCCCCTCGGGCCTATTGCACATGATGCTATGAATGAATTCTCTTGATGAAGTCGGTGGTATTGTCATGGAGCAATCCTGCACAATGTTAGTATGCAACACACGACGAATGTACAAAAATGTTTCATAGTAATATTCATATTCTACATGGTATCTACAACAACAAGTGTTACGAAAAGTATTTATTCTAACATACCATGGCTTACATTTCTCAAAAGATCTTTGCCCCAAGTTCAATTGTCTATGCTCAATCTTAAATTTCTCGTAAAGCTCTGTCTGTGTTATATCAAGAAGATGCTTAGTATGTGGTTCACGATCCTTTGAACCCCTTCTTAGTTTTAGTACATCCTTTCGGTTTGAAGAAGGCCTTGTGTGATCATGCCAAAAACTATGCACTAGTCCCTTTACTGCATCAACTAGCTTCATGTCACGACGTGGCAACCGACCAACAAAGGCCCAAAAATCTGTCTGATCGGTTGTGTCAAGATGTTCTCTTCTAATAGAATACCTACGGAGGGTTTTTACATTCAAATTAACTAGTTTGGATGTAGGCCTGAGAATACGAAGGGCCCTGGTGTTCTTATCTGCAATTGATTGTGACAACACACGACGAGCAGCATTGCGGTCCTTTGAACGTGTGTTCTTACCAATTTTACCAAATGCATCTACTAGGCTTTTAACTATATGAGAACTTGGTTCAGAATTCTTTATCATCTTTATCCCTAACTTTTTCCTAACAACATTCATGCTCCTAGATTTTAACAATGATAAAAATAATCTACATTTATCTCCATCACATTTAGAAACAAAATATTTATCAAGTATCTGTTGAGTTTGATAAGCAATACTATGTTTAGATAGCGTACCTTCAATGGAATTCATAAGTCTTTCATCAACTTGTATACGCTTCGGAGTTCTTCGACGTGTGCTTGCTAATGGAGGTAAGGGGGTTGGAATTGTACCATGTAGCGCATCACCAAGACGCTCTGGCGTTTCAGTAGTAGCTTGGTGTCCTTCATTCTCTTCCTGGTAGTTGGATGGTGGAAGTCCAACATCCTCATCCATGGTCTGTGGAAGTCCAACATCCCCTTGTGGAAGTCCAACATCCTCATCGATGGTGTGGATAACATTCTCTTCTTCAACAGTAGGCAAAATGTCCAACGCCTCTCTGACTTCATCGCTTGTATAACCACATCCGGATAGCAAATTGAGTGTTTCTTCGTGAGCTTCATCTTGAGATGGTAACTTATCACTTTGACTTGAAGTGGGAATTGAAACATCCCCTAATGAGCACCTACGTTTTGCTTCTTGATTACTTCCATGGGGTGCTTGTTCAACAACTATTGTGGAAATTGAAGGTCCCTCTTGTCGTGGATTAATAGGATGAACCATGGTATCCTCTACAATTGGATTTGGATTAGTTTCCAAAGAAAGCCTCCGATTCATCATGTATATTCTTTTCTTTTCTTTCTCTTCTTCAATGACTTCTTGAGGTCTCTTCTTCCTTGTTGATTTGTTTACTCGGTTACGTGCATTCCCCATCACCACAATGATCAATTCAATATAGTTTGTTTTTGTTGCTCCTCAATTACAAGCTCTTCAATAATAAGCAAATGGAAGTTCTTCCTTGTTGGTCTTGAAGCTTGATATCTTACCTTGTGTGCTCCTCAAATATAGGCAAAATGAATCTTTCAAAGGCCTTATCTTTGGTGTTCTTCAATTGGAGATTCTTCAAGCTTGCTAATTATTTTCTTCAAATATGGCCATATAACCCAACACCACAGTGAGCAACCATGAAAGATGTCCTCAATGCTGCACCTGCATAAAAAAAAATGATGGAGTTGGTGTAGAATGTGAAAATTTTCAAACGCGGGCTCGTGCTGTTCGAAAAATCGCGGGATTGTTGCTTTCGTTCGGACAGAGTGAAGTTGCTTTCGGACAGCAACAGTCCATTATTTCTGGAGTTCCAAAACGCGTACGCGTTATATAAATATAAAACGCGTGCGCGATATGTAGTGAAAAAACGAGAACGCGATATAGTCAAGCACAATAAATAGGTTAGGTGCACGGCTAGGGCAACGAACAAAATCAAAGAAAACTAATAATTTATATGATTGCATACAAAACAAATGTTTTGTATGGTTTAATACCCCCTAGCTCTCTCCCAATAATCCCTAGATACCCCCTATCTCTTTCTAAATATCTGTCCCTCATTCTCCCTACATGTTTCTTTCATGTTTCTTTCTCTCCCTTCAGCCATGTCTCTACCACCCCACTCTCCATCTCTCCACCTTCTCTTTATCTTCGTCATTATCCCTCCCTATAGCACTCTCTCCCTTCTTCTCCCTTAATCACTACCCCTCTACGCCTTTATCCCTCCCCCCTGCCCTCTCTGTCTTACCTTGTTCCTAGAGCCCCTCCCCCATAACGGCCTTTAGACCCTCTTCTAAATATTAATCCCTAAGTGCATAAGTGCACAAGATGATGAGGAGGAGGAGGGTGATGACAATGAAGATGATCATGATGTAGATGAAGATGATAAAGATGATGAGGAGGAGGAGGGTGATGACAATGAAGATGATCATGATGCAGATGAAGATGATAAAGATGATAATGTTGATGAAGATGATGGTGATGATGATGAAGATGTTGATGATGATGGTGATGATGATGGTGATGAAGATGATGGTGACATGATGGAGATGTTGATCTGATGAGGAAGATGATGATGATAATGGTGATGATGGTGATGATGATGAAGATGTTGATGAGGACGATGATGGAGATGAAGATGATGATGATGAAGAAGATGATGATGAAGAAGATGATGATGATGGAGATGTTGTGTTGATGGGGAACCTAGAGATGACAATGATGATGAAGATGGTGATGGTGATGGTGATGGTGATGGTGATGACGATGAAG
The DNA here is from genome assembly GCA_027924585.1 of Larix kaempferi. Taxonomy (NCBI): domain Eukaryota; kingdom Viridiplantae; phylum Streptophyta; class Pinopsida; order Pinales; family Pinaceae; genus Larix; species Larix kaempferi. Next base: position 5,651,379 of record BSBM01000406.1, read on the forward strand.
ATTTTGATGATGATGCTGATGGCGATGATGATGAAGATGTTGACGATGATGGTGATGGTGATGTTGAGATGATGATCATGATGATGTTCAGAAGATCATGATGGTGATGATGGTGATGATGATGGAGAAAATGACAATGATGGATATGTTGATGAGGAACCTGCAGATGCCAATGATGATGATGATGGAGATGTTGATGAGGAACCTACAGATGCCAATGATGATGGTGATGACGATGAAGATGATGATGATGATGGTGTTGGTAATGATGATGATGATGATGATGACGAAGATGATGGTGACATGATGGAGATGTTGATCTGATGAGGAAGATGATGATGATGATGATGGTGATGATGATGAAGATGTTGATGACGATGATGATGGTGATGAAGATGATGATGATGAAGAAGATGATGATGATGGAGATGTGTTGATGGGGAACCTAGAGATGACAATGATGATGAAGATGGTGACGGTGATGACGATGAAGATTTTGATGATGATGCTGATGGCGATGATGATGAAGATGTTGACGATGATGGTGATGGTGATGTTTAGATGATGATCATGATGATGTTCAGAAGATCATGATGGTGATGATGGTGATGATGATGGAGAAAATGACGATGATGGATATGTTGATGAGGAACCTGCAGATGCCAATGATGACGATGATGGAGATGTTGATGAGGAACCTACAGATGCCAATGATGATGGTGATGACGATGAAGATGTTGATGATGATGGTGTTGGTAATGATGATGATGATGATGATGATGATGATGAAGATGAAGATGATGGTGACATGATGGAGATGTTGATCTGATGAGGAAGATGATGATGATGATGATGGTGATGATGATGAAGATGTTGATGACGATGATGATGGTGATGAAGATGATGATGATGAAGAAGATGACGATGATGATGGTGATGAAGATGATGATGATGAAGAAGATGACGATGATGGAGATGTGTTGATGGGGAACCTAGAGATGACAATGATGATGAAGATGGTGATGGTGATGACGATGAAGATTTTGATGATGATGCTGATGCTGATGATGATGATGATGATGATGATGATGATGAAGATGTTGACGATGATGGTGATGGTGATGTTCAGATGGTGATGATGATGATGATGATGATGATGATGGAGATGTTGATGAGGAAGGGGGAGATGACAATGATGATGAAGATGTTTATGGTCATGAAGATGATGATGATGGTGATGGTGATGATGATGGAGATGATGGAGATGATGGAGATGGCGATGAAGATGATGATGATGATGATGATGGTGAAGATGATGAAGAAGATGATGATGATGGAGATGTTGACCTGATGACGATGAAGATGATGATTATGGTGATGATGATGAAGATGTTGATGCTGATGATGATGGTGATGAAGATGATGATGATGGAGAAGATGATAATGATGGAGATGTTGATGAGGAACCTACAAATGCCAATGATGATGATGATGATGATGGTGATGACAATGAAGATGTTGATGATGATGGTGATGGTAATGATGATGAAGATGATGATGATGATGGTGATGGTGATGGTGATGTTTAGATGATGATGTTCAGAAGATGATGGTGACATGATGGATATGTTGATCTAATTCAAGGAAGATAATGATGATGATGATGATGGTGATGATGATGAAGATGTTGATGATGATGATGATGGTGATGAAGATGATGATGATGAAGAAGATGATGATGATGGAGATGTTGATGTTGATGGGGAACCTAGAGATGACAATGATGATGAATATGGTGATGGTGATGGTGATGGTGATGACGATGAAGATTTTGATGATGATGGTGATGGTGATGATGATGAAGATGTTGATGATGATGGTGATGGTGATGTTTAGATGATGATCATGATGATGATAATGATGACGGAGATGTTGATTTGATGAGGAATATGATGATGATGATGATGATGGTGATGATGATGAAGATGTTGATGATGACGATGATGGTCATGAAGATGATGATGATGAAGAATATGATGCTGATGGAGAATATGATGCTCACAACTCCCTCTAGTCTCTCTCTCCCCAACCATCAATCTCTCTCTCTCTCTCTCTCTCTCTGTCTCTCTCTCTCTCTCAAACACACACACATACACACACATTATGTCACTTTCCATTCTCAAACCCATACCCCCTCCATCCATATCTATCTCCAACTTTCTCCCTCCATCCCTCACCCTACCTTCTCTCCCTCCCTCTCTCATCGCCTGTCTCTCACCTTCTATCCCTCCCTCATCTTTCCCTCAACCTATCCCAATCTCTCCATCACTCCCTCTCTCTCCATCGCCACCACTCTCTACATGTCTCCCACCAACACTTTCTGTCCCTCCCTTCCTATCTCTTATTTCGTTCTATCCCCATCTATCTCTCACTCCCTCCAAATCCATTCCTCCCCATTGTCCCTCTCCCTCCCTCGCTCTATGTCTCTCCCCCCCTTGTATTCTTTATTTCTCTCTCACATCCCCCTTGCCTCCATCCATTCCCCCTTGTCACTCAAGTCTCACTTTCAACTTCTAACCCTATACCTCTTCAGAACCTATTCTACTCCTAATAGTGCTCTCAAGCTCCACTTCCCTTCACCCCCTGTAGCCCATCATGTTCTCATTCCCTTCATCTCTCCCCACTCAAGCTTCCAACATCCTTCTAAGCCCTTGACCCTTTCCCACCCCTATTAAATATTAACCATAGATTCCCTTGACCCTTCCCCACCCCTTCTCAAATATTAAACAAAATTTCCCTTGACTTCTACACCCCCTCTTTCTCAAGTATTAAACATGTATTTTATGATTTGAATAACGCGAGCGCGTTTTGTAACTATATAACGCGTACGTGTTATGTAGTTATATAACGCGTACGCGTTAATTATTGATATAACGCGCACACGTTATTTAGTTATATAACGCGTACGCGTTATTTAAATCTAAAAGCGCGGCAATATTTTTGAATTTAAACAGGCCGAGTCACATGCTCACATGTCAACAATAATCCTATGTGTATGCTTTGGAGTTTGCTTCGGTAATTCCAAACCTGTGCTATGTTAATGAAAAACCAAAGCTAATTGGGTATTTCTTCCAGTTTCTGGAGAAGCCTGTGCTTAGCCACTCGTTACAATATGCTACACAGAGTCATTTTTGACGAAATCTTAGACACAAATAGCATTTTTTCTGCAGATTCCAAATATGTAACTTTTATTTTGAAATATTAATTTTTCGTATTTTCTTTCAATTTCTTTTCTGTCCTACCTCCTTAACTCGTGAAACACACTGTTAGTGTTTCTTCCATAACTTTTTCAATTCTCAATCATTTTAAAAAAAAATTGTATGTTGCACAAGAGGACACTAACCTCCACGTTCTATGAAAAACCCATTTGAAGATTTTTGCATTAAGACCTTCAAAGGCTCTACCCACAAAAGAGGTACTATTTTCGAGGTTTGATCACTTAGACAATTATAAAAAAATTATAAAATTACTAATTTAATTTTCGAAAAATAATGGCGCACAAGGGCTATGTGTTCTCTACATGCATGCCGATTTTTGTAGCTTGATTCCATCATTTAGGCCCTCAAAGGCTCTACCCACAAAAACATATACCTTATCATTTGCCTGAAAAATAAAAAGTGTCTGTTAGGAAAACTGAAACTTGACATAGCTATGCAAATTTTCAATACATAAAAGTTATATATTCAGAAACGTGATTCAATTTCCTACATTTCATCTTTTTTACTCAATGCAAGATATTTTGCGTAAGTAGATCAAAAAATCCAAGTAAGTTGAGGGATGCCTGTTTTTTCAGTTTTCTATTGCATCTAACGCGCCAAAAGTGACCCTCATTAGCTTGCACTGACCCAATTCTTTTATATTTATTTCATTTTAATGTGAATTTATTTTGTATATGCATTTTAAGATTAAATATATTCTTAATTTATAATAATGTATTTACTTATTTTATTGTTTGTATTGATTAAATAGGTGTAAAGCTTGAAAAATGTCTCCAATTGGTCGCCCCAAGAAAGATAAAAAACAATTATCAATTGTTGATGCATTTGGTATCCCACAACGGTGTAATCAACCATGTAATTTCAGAAATGAAGTTGATACTCATCCACATGAAGATGATGAATCTGATAGTGTAGAAATTGTTGAAGGGGAACAATCATCAAAGAAACGCAAAAGAACATTTAAATCTAAATGGAAAACAAGATTTCCATGGGCTTATGTTGTAAAAGATTGTAATGGTAATGAAAGGATAAAGTGTTCTTGGTGTGTTAAATTTAAGAGAGACACTCCATTTGCCAAAGAGGGAAGTACCACTCTTCAAGTTAGTGGTTTAAATGTCCATGCAGAATCAAAAGCACATAAATTTTCTTTACAGCTTTTGGAGGGAGAAACCAAACGAAATAATATTCCAATTACCAAACATGTAGAACTAATGGTAGATGCTGAGAAGGAGAGAATTATATCAGTGATTGAAAACATGTATTTTGTTGCCATACATGATTTACCTTTAGAAATGTACAAGTCAATTTGTGACTTGAACAGGTACAAATGCACTCCACACATGCCTTTAACAGATGAATATTCTGCATACACAAATACAACATCCGGAAAAGAGTTTCTTCAAACTGCTAAAGAGGTATATTGGAAAAAGTTAAAAGATGAGATTTTACAAAGCCCCTTCTACTCAATTTTAGTTGATGAAAGCACTGATAGAACAATGTCACACCATTTGATTGTTTATATCACATATTTGACAAATGAAGGAAGAGGTAAATGTGTAACAAAATTTGTATGCTTGCTTCAAATAAAGGATGAAACGGCTCAGTGTATGTATGATGCAGTGAGGTCTCTTTTAGCAGAGATGGATCTATCTTTGATAAAGTTAGTTGGCTTTGGATCTGATGGGGCATCGTCCATGAGGGGTATTCGTGAAGGTTTATATTCTAAGCTTCGTTGAGATGCTCCTCATTTGTTAGATGTCCATTGCATTGCTCATAGAGAAGCATTAGCAGCAAATGATGCTTCATCTCATTTTCCAGAGTTGCAATATATTGACAAATTTGCAAACAAAGTTTATTCATGGCTTGGAAAATCTACTAAAATACATGGAGAATTGAAAGAACTAATGGAATCATTTCAAATCACTAAATTAGAGGTCTTACAAATTCATCAAATTAGGTGGCTCTCTAGAGGTAAGGTCATGGAAAGACTTGTTAAACTCATGCCTGCTTTGCTAAAAGATTGGGAGTTAGGGGAGAAAAAAATGTATGAGTTGGCAACAATATTTCAAGTACAATTTTACATCCATTTACTTGCAGATGTGCTCATTGAGTTAAATAAGTTGAATCAAAAGTTCCAAGAGGATCATGTTGATAGTACCTCTATTGGCACTACTCTAGATGTTTCTATTAGCATGCTTCGCAAACGGTTTTTGGGAGGCATATTTGGGGTAGGAGCAATGAACATATCCTCCTTTTTAAGTAAAGCACAAGGAAGAACTCTTGAATTTGCAGATAGCACAGGTATGGTACATTTACATCCATTGAGGTTTGAAAGTTTGCCAGAGATGCAAAAATTAGGGACATTAGATGATTGTATCATTTTGGGAAAATGTTTTGTTATGAAGGTGATTGAATCTCTAGATAGGAGGTTCACAGATTTACCTGTATTCAATGCTGCTAAGTTCTTCAGTCCTCGACATTATTATGAAGAAGTGAATGATAGAGACTCTCAAACAAAAAGATGGTTGCAATGTTTATGTGAAAAATTTAGTATTGGGGAGCCACCTATTGTAGATACTGCTAAATGTTTGGGTGAAGTGGATGAATTTATTTGTACTATTTATAAATCATACCCCAAAAAGCAGATGTTTGGAGCATGGGATCTATGTGGAGATGAACCTGAATGGTTTGAAGGATTTCCCTATTTGATGCACTTATGGCAAGCTATTCTTGTTATTCCAGCAAGTACGGCAGTGTGTGAAAGAGGCTTCTCAAAATTAAACAGGATTAAAAATGAAGATAGATCAAGACTTTCATTGGAGACATTGGATATGCTAATGTTTCTCTCTCTTAGTGCACCTCATGCTTTAAATGAGGTAGATTGGAATGGCATTTATGATGTATGGAAACAAATGAAAGCTAGAAAGCCTCTTCCATTGGGCTAAGTTCATGTTTTCAATGATGTAATCCCAACTATTTTTGAAGAATATCAAGCGAATGGAAGGAGGCTAAGTTCATGTTTTCAATGATGTAATCCCAACTATTTTTGAAGAATATCAAGCCAATGGAAGGAAATTATGTTTACTTATGTTTTCTTATTAATTTGTTAGTAAGATTTGAGAGAAATATTACAATGTTTTGATGTATTTGCTATTTGATTTCTTAAAATTATAAATATTTGGAAGGGCATTATTTTATTTTCACATTTTTTTATTGAAGGATTAACTTAAGTTACACTTTTCCATTAAAGTGCAATTATTTTAATAACTTTTCATCCTTGAAGGGTTGAATAGTTACATGCCCTTCCAAAAAAAATTATGACTAGCCCTTCAAATTTGACCACTGCTTGCATCATTATATGGATGGAATGGCATTGCCGCTCAGTTTCAAATTCAAATTCAAACATTTGAACATGGAATTTACGGCCAACTTTATTTCAAAAACTTAGCATATGTTGTGGTTCGAGTGAATGTTTCTTTGTGTGTGCAGCTGGTTGTGCTGTATGGTTGCTCTATACCGCGAGGCGCCACTGCAAGAATTCTTTATGTGTGCGGCTAGTTGTGTTGTATCGGGGCTCTGTTTGAACAATCCTCGATTTTCATATTCGCATGAGCTAGCATGTGCATGGGCGTTGACATTGATTTGGTTTCTTTTACTTTGCGGTGATAATTGTGGTAGCTTTATTTAACACCAGCAAAGTGATTTTTCATGGCTTCACTTATGGGAATTGTTGGCATTTTTTTTTTTACCTGAGCTGATTTCTTTTCTTTTTTTAAATATCTCAAAACGGTGATAGCTCAACATCTCTTTGTTATAATGGAAAATGAACAGAACTTGGCAACGTTGTCCAGAATTTTCTTTGGTAATTAGATGATGCGATTAAAAGTTTTCCTGAAGAATGCAATATTCATAAATAATATATTTCACAAACAAAACATGGCGATTGTTTATTATAAAAGACGTGGAAGCTAAGCCGCGTTCACTCTTTAATTTCACTGGATCATTCTTTGATTATGTGTTGCCATACTTTAATTATGTTTGCAAGAGCAAAGGTGATTACATAAAGCATTTACGATGGACAATTTTCGATACTAATGAGCAAACACGTTGCAATCCCAAAGCATTTTAATTTATATTAATATCCAGACTCTTGTAAAGAACTAAAAATCAACCAATTTATGCTCTCAACCAACTGCATGGACATTGCCACTTCATGGCTCTTGTTTAATTATTTCTTATGAATAATCTTTGTTAGTTATTTGTCTTATTATTTATAATTAGTTGACATTATTTATTATTATTTATGTTTGTAACACATAAGTTAATATCTCCATAATACCCCCTTACTTTTCCCCTCTAGTGGACTTATATCCTCATTAGTGTCATTTCCACCAATCAAAGTCACCATGAAAACTAACTCATGTAGTAAATGAAAATGTTAGTTACAATATAAGTAAGATCAAGTTCAAAGGATTGAGTTTGGGGTATCACGTTCCCCTCCCTCTTAGAATAACAACATCCTTCAGTGTTCTCTTCTTTTTACGAAGGTTTCATGCCTTCATTTTTTAGTTGCACCAACAATGCCTTTCTTTTTAAATCCACTTTGTACCGTTATTGGTTATCTTGGAACAATGTTCAATCATTCCTTTGCACTACCTTGGAACACCTCCAAGGCCTTTAGTGTTTCAATGTATGCCTACAACTATTAGTGAAGGAAAAACATGCAAATCATAACCACTTTAAGTAGCACATATTTTATTCATAAACATTCAAATTTTACAATTTAATCAAATATAGTTATAAGACAAGATTAAGTATGCAAATCAATCCAATACTTATCTATATGAACATATCTATGCTTTGTAAGTATGGCACGAACAAAGCTAAGCTCACTATTTTTTTTAACATACTCCATGTATATAATGCACTCATGATCCCAACTAGCATGTAACATGGATATCACCATAGAGTCAGTCAAGTCTCATGTTCTTTGTTATCACTCACCTTCTAAGATCAGGCATCCCCTTCATTTGCTAAGGATTTATTTCAAAATAACACATATTTATAGAGTCTTACTACTAGGGTGCCCCACTGGATTTCTCTAATGAGAATAACTTAAGGTGGTCAAGGCATGTTAGAAGGTTCTTGTGTCATCGTAGTAGCTGTATTCGTGTGCTTTTCATCTTCAACAACCATCATCTATCATTTTTAGATAGATTCATCATAACACATGTGTCATACACATACAATTACCATGAGATGTCACTATAAACTTTTCAATCAAAATTTTAAATTTGCTACTTACATAAATCAAATTTCGCAAGTATGAAACTCTTCTCATAATGTTTGGTCCTCCCGACAGTTGTCACTAGTCTTCTTTATAGGTTTATACTGATTTCCATATCCAACACATTCTTATTTGCAATATTTTCTCCATGACATAGCTTTTCATTCAACTAGATAAACTGTGAGTATTCATGCAAATAATCACAACAACATATGAAACGATTCTAAAATTATGTAACAAAAATAATACAATCACCTTCAATTGTCAACATATTAAATACAATGGAATATCATTCACTACATGTATATACATTATTAGCACGTAAACAAACATTCACACAAGGCGTTCAAACACAACAAGATTGCATTTAAACAATTAAAATGATTCTTGTCATATAGTAGGCTTATTGCCTTTATTATACCACCCCCCTTCCTCCATCTGTATCATTCACATATACGAATTTAACCCCATTTAATCATTCAAAAATGGTATTAAGCATAAGTAAAAGAATCCCATCAAATTATTTCCAACATCCAAACAACATTAGCACAATTAAATGCATACTTGTATATAGTTGTCCTATAATGAAGAATATTGTGTGTTTTTTTACTCTCACAGATACAATTAGAGTTGTACGAGCATAAGAAACAATTAAAGTTGTACGAGCATAAGAAACATCTATGAACTTTTTTTTAAAGGAGTAGATACATGTCAACTAAGCAGGAGCACTCATGTTTTGTTTTACTAAGGAACATATGAACCAATAATACATGTGACATAGTTTTGTATCATCTCCATCAACAAGAAGGGTCTCAAATGCTCAGTTACTTGCAAAGATTGCATTCACCACAATCATTTGAATTCAATGCTTAAGTATATATATTTTGGTACCATTCCTCTAATATTTAATCATAAAAATCATTACATTTATGTTATATTTTCTTTCTACACTTTAATTTAGTATTTCTTTTGTAAATTTTGTATGGACTAAAATACTCGTAACCCTTTTTAACATAAAGATAGTTGAAACCCAAAATCAATTCATAGTCATAATTCATAGTCATATTCAAATGCTCTAAAATGAATTAAAAGCTTATACTCTAATTTATCTATTTAATTTCTTTAAAGTTATTTATATAAATAATAATAGAATTCAATTAGAAAAGAAAGAGTAGAATGAACATTATCTCCAACTTCGAATGAACCAAAATGTTACATAAATCATCTTTTATAATTTATCAAAGGAAAGGCGACCATTTAAATATAAGTCTAAGTAATTAAAAAATGCCAAGTTCAACAAAGCCATTGAAAATAATCTTGATATTTAAAAGATGAACACAAAAACTGCCCAAATCAAAATCGAAATGAAATCTCACAACAATCATTGGAATTATTGGTACAACATCTCTTTTATATTGTTCAAAATGAAGACATATATTTTCATTTGATTTTTGAAGACAATGTCAAATTATTATTGTAGAAGAAATTTTTATATTACTTTAATCGAGGATAAATAAGATAAACATACATTTTATTAGAGAAAACAATGTTTAGTTATTGTCTTCAAAATCCATATCCATACTTCAACGTTAGCTTTTTAGGTTTGTAATAAAGATCATGTTTGAACTTTACAAAACAAAATTTTTTTTCAGCCGAAAAAAAAATGTGCTATTGTTATTCATCGAATCAAATAGTACAAAGATATTTCACCTCTTCTAAAGAGTGGTTACATTCTGCATAATTCACCTCCTCTAAAAGGTAGAGGTACATTCTATATGAGCTTGAGATAGGGCCATAATCATTCCTATTTACATCAAAAATATATAGCATAGTATGTATCGGCTAGACTCATATCCCTACAGTTCAGAAGACTGTATAAGCCCGCAAAAAGATATTACAAAATGCTTTTAGAATATATAATATTCACCACGGTCCTGGATGCTGGAGTCCATCCACTCCTCCCAGGATACGTATCCTTCGACACCTGTTAAAGCTCTTTTTGATAATTCATCTGCCATTCCATTATGTTCCCTGTAGATATGTGAAAAGGTAATACTATCCTGCAAATCGATCTCCATTCTGACACGTTTGCACCAATGGGAAAGAGCCAATACATTTATATCAGATTCATTTGAGGCCCATTTTATAGTGACTCTTGAGTCACCAAATACCAATAGATTAACCAGTCCAAAATTATTGGCACATCTCAGAACCATCCAGAGAGCTAAAAGTTCAGCTTTCATATTACTACCTCGACCACAGTTAAGCCAAAGAGTAAAGTAATGATCCTCATTTAAATATATAACACCTCCAGCTGCACACAGCCCATCCTGTGCAGCTCCATCAAAAAAGCAAATGGGTCTGTTAACAATAAAAGAAAAAGGTTCAACCCTTCTGACCACAGCAGGTGTATAATGTTCAGAATAGAGTTTTACCATATTCAAAACAGTGATTCCACAAGCCACAACATCTGGATTTTTATCCTGAAAAGTACAAAGATTCCGGTAATACCAGAGTGCCCAAGATATGAACACCGGAACTTGTATGGAGTCACTGGTTTCTCGATACCAGCAGAGCAATTCTTCCCCAAAATTTGTTTTCCCCCAAACTTTAGTAAGAGTGAGCTTTGTTCTGCAATAATCCCAGACTTTCAGACCGAAAGAGCAATGGAGGAAAAGATGATTGATAGTTTCTGAATTATTCTTACATAAAATACACCAACTAGGACCCATCCAGCCTCGTCTTGAAAGGTTATCCCAAGTCTTCAAAGTACCCTGGAGAGCATGCCACAAAAATACTTTATGTTTCAATGCCAAATTCCACTTCCATATTTTTCTATACCACCAGTGTTGTGGATAGATACAAATCTCCTGCATCATCCTGTCATATGCACATTTGGCCGTAACGATACCAGTCTTCTTATTCCCGATCCACACCAATTTATCATCATGCTGCGCCAGGATGATACCAGCTGCTTCCAAAGTTCTAATATAGTTATCCCAGAATCTGGCCTCTTCATTATAAAGACCCAAATCCGAAGACAGGAGCCACCTCTGCCCAAGGTTATCACGGATACGATCCAAAGTGCAGATACCATATATTTTCAGATAATCCAGAATCTTGTTATTTAAATGAACAGGATCTAAAATACCCATAATATCATCAAAACCTATCCTGACAGTCTTTCCATTACCAACAAGCCATCTGATATCACGTAGAATCCATTCTGATGTTTTCATCATCCCACGCCATAAGGGTGAGCAACCCGAACACAATGGCATTCCTCATCTTATCCAATCCACTGGATTCAAGTTAATGTATTTTGCAAAAGAAATCCTGGACCAGAGGTTTTGATTGAAAATACATCTCCAAAGACTTTTTGCCCTAAGTGCCTTGCTAAAAACATTGATATCCTTTATACCCCAGCCTCCAAATACCTCCGGTCTGGATATCGTTTCCTAGCCAGTCATAGCTAAAGAAGCTCTGTCAAGACTCCCACTCCACAGGAAGTTGAATATCAATTTCCTGATGACATTAAGAATAAATTTGGGTATTTCAAGGAGAGATAGCCAATATACCGGGAGTCCAAGAAGTACGGCCTTAATCAGGATAATTCTACCCCCCACCGAGAGCAATCTATTTGACCAATGTGTAATTCTGTTCTCAAATTTCCGCACCAGCCACCACCAATCTTTGATCTGGTAATTATTAGGTCTTAAAAAGAACCCCAAATACATAAGACCATCCTCTAAAGGAAAGAACTTAAATGGCAGAATATTCGAAATACCAAGTCTTATATCAGGATCCACATTCTGGTAATAGAAACAAGACTTGGAAACACTAATCTTCATACCCGATATTCTGCAGAAACAATCCAAGATGTTTCGAAAAACTCTCCATTCCGCATCAGTAGCCAATACAGCCAAGAGAATATCATCCACAAAGATTAAGTGAGAAATGATACAGTCCAAGCCCAAATCTACACCTTTCAGTAATCCTTCCTGTTTTGCAAATTTTAACATTCTGCTAAGAGCATCCACAATCAATAAAAACAATAAAGGAGACAGTGGGCATCCTTGCCGAATGCCTCTGGTGCATTTAAAAAAGGAAGAAGGAGATCCATTGATTAAGATGGCTATGCTGGCAGATGAAATGCAAGACATGATCCAATTTATAACAAGAGGTGGCATTCCAATTTGGATCAGGATAAGTCTCAAGAAAGTCCAGTTCACCCTATCATAAGCCTTTTCCAGGTCAAGCTTTAACAACAAAGCACTAATTCTTCTGCTTTTGATAGAATGCATCAGTTCCTGTGAAGCCCCAATGGCATCATGAATCTGCCTATTGTGTAAGAATCCAAATTGTTCTGCAGTAATATGCTCAGAAAGGGCCTCTTTAATTCTTTGAGCAATGATCTTTGAGACCAATTTATAAGCCAAGTTGCACAAGGCAATAGGCCTATAGTCTCCAAAGTGTTCCGGCTTGCCTTTCTTCGGTATAAGGGTAACAAATGAAGAATTTAAAGCACCTGAAGTGAAACCCCTCAACCTTGTATACTCTACCAATTGCAGAAGATCGTGCCCCATGATATCAAAGAAATGTGTGTAAATTTCCACCGGCCACCCATTGGGACCGGGACTTTTTTCACCAGCAAACAACTTCAAAGTGTGTTCCACCTCCTCAAGTGAAACCTCCCTGGCAAGAGCAGCAGCATCAACATCATCAAAAAATCTGGGGAAGAGATCAGCAATTTTCAATTGCTCCCTCAGATCACTGTTGCCCTCTTCTTTATAGATATTTTCAAAGTGTTTATAAGCAGCCAATTTTAAATCTTCATCACCAGTACATATATTTCCTTCAGCATCCCTCAGATCCCAAATGGCATTCATATTGCGACGGGCTGTAGCATACGAATGAAAGAACTTTGTATTATGATCACCATAATTTAACCACAATGCCCTGCTTTTTAAACGCCATTCCTTCTCCTCCCTAAGCAGAATATCAGCCCGTTGTTGTTCAAGCTGTTTCACCACCTCAAATTCATCCTGTCTCAGCTTTCCCAAGTATTTCTCAATATGGATCTTATGAATATTGTCTTCAATAAGGATGAGATCCTTCTTATCAGCATCCCTTTTCTTCTTAATCCAGTCTTTAACCAAACGTTTGAGTCTTCTCATCTTATTACAGAAAAAATCCAATGGATTTTCCCCCTCAACATCATCTCTCAGCCAAAAATCTTTAACCAGATTGCAGAAATCATCCTCCTTCAACCATGAATGGTTGAATTTGAACGGAATATGTGATTTAAATCCATAATCATCAAACTGAAAAAGGATGGGCCAGTGATCTAATACCTTATACCCATGAGTCCAAGCCCGATATCTTTGGAATTTTCCCAGCATAGAAGCCTTGACCAAAAACCTATCCAATCTCTTGTAAACGCCTTCATCCCCTCCCCTGCCATTGCTCCAGGATGGACTCATATCTATAGGCACAATATCAATCAGTTCATGCTTCAAAAGATATCTGCTGAAATAATCCGCTAGGGGATCAATTCTGGCCCTTTTCCCCCAAATTTCCAAAGGATATAGGGTGAAGTTAAGGTCTCCAACGAAAATGAGATTTTCATCTTGCAAGATACCGGAATCTGAAAGGGAGTCCCAAAAAACCAGTCGATTTATGTAGGGAGCATAACAATTGAAAACAGAAAAACTAAGATTCAGACCAATACATTGTCCTTTCAACAGTATCCCCCAATCAGTCTTGAAAGAAAGAAAGGAGTATAACAACGGATTCCATGCTACAGCCAAACCTCCCGAGAGACCAGATGCATCAACAGCAGAAACCTCCCAGCAAGGTAAAATATTCCCCAATTTTGACACAGCATCAACCGCAGAACACATTGTTTCTTGTATCAACACTACACCAGGTCTAGTAGTTTGAAAAAGGTTGGATAGGGCCCTAGCCCTCAAAACCCCACCCAACCCACGCACGTTCAAAGAGATAAAAGACATTAGGAAATGTCAATAATGGGTATCTGTGCTCTAAGACCCATCACATTGCCAGACGAAGACTCCCCATCACCAGTACTGACTACATCAATCCCTGTAGGTTCAGGATCAGAGCCTTTTTTCTTTCTCCTGGCTTTCCTGATCGTCACATTTTGAAACTTTGAAGGTAATGGTAAAACATTGGAATCCATCGCAGGAAATTTTGAATAGATATGGAGAGATTCCAAACCACCCTCCCGACGAACACTACCATCCCCCAAAGCTTCAGAGACAGATACCTCCATTAATTTATCAGGGGAGGAAGCATCCAAATTTAAACAAGTAGATACTGGAGTGGGAACATTGACAGTCTGAAACTCCCCAGAGAGGGGTCCATTGGAAGAACCACCAGGGCATTGGACAATCTCAGAACCCCCGGCCGGGTTTGGACAACTATCACCATCAGGCTTTC
The DNA here is from genome assembly GCA_027924585.1 of Larix kaempferi. Taxonomy (NCBI): domain Eukaryota; kingdom Viridiplantae; phylum Streptophyta; class Pinopsida; order Pinales; family Pinaceae; genus Larix; species Larix kaempferi. The sequence continues at coordinate 5,666,406 of BSBM01000406.1, forward strand.
CCAACACAGACTTAGGTGAAGACAAACCATGTCTCAAATGAACCAAACCCATAGAGATTCGTCTGTTTAAATCAGATTCTTTATCCGTGATATAGTCCAATTCTTCATTAGTAAGAGCATTAAAAGCAACATCCAGAGAAGGACTTAACTTACCAGGAGCCACAGTCTTCTGGGTAGTCTGCTCCAAAATAGCTGTATCAGTGTAGTTAGGGTTTGAGGAAACCCGCATCAAAGAATCCGGGCCAGAGAGAGTATTAGTATTTGAAACATGACAAACCTCATCCTTCAAACCAGCCAGACGGGCCGGACACTTCGCCTTTGTATGACCCAGCTCCCGGCACCAGTAGCAACGGAATGGAACCCTAAAGAAATCCAACTTTTGGGTCCAGCATCTATCACCCCATTCAATCTCAATAGAGGCCGACAACCCTAATCTCACATCCAATTCCACAAGGACCTTAGCATAACGCCTGTCAATGCCCATGACAGAGTTCTTATCCACCTTCAAACATCTTCCCACAGAATTTGCAATTCCTGCCACTGTCTCCTCCGTCCAGATTTCAATAGGGAGAGCAGGAACAAGCATCCATAAGTGCCGAATACCGAGACGTTCATGTATGGGGTCAAAATCCAGGTGCCACCGCTTCAGATTTAAAGACCCCTCCTTAAACAGCCAGGTTCCTTCAAGGATTCGCAACATCGATTCATTCGAGGGAAAGATGAATAAAATCCATTGATTAACCAACAGGTTAATTCTCGGCGTATTCCCCACAAGCGGCGACCAGTTAACCTTGACCCATTCTGCTATCTCAACTTTAGAACCTGAAGCAAATTCCAGACGACCTACCAGAGCTCGATCCGCGAGCATCTCTACTCTGTCCAGATGTGCATTTGCAGGGATAACGAACCTCTGTAATCCTTCCCTAGCTTTGTAAGTTTTTATCTTTCATCTGCAACGAGCCTTCTCACCCACTAGCCTAGGGTTCCTGCCATTATCCGTCTGCAAAGAAGGAGAAACCTCAGCCCGAGCATCAACCACACCTCCGTGGGAATGGCTTGAATGGGAAGGAGTCCCAGCCACAAGAGGCATAATGACCCGGAGACCGGTGCAACCGGTGAAACAATCCACCTGTCCGCGTCTGCAGGAAAAGTGAAAAGGTGACAATAACAGCACTTTCTGGCAAAATCCTCCCGTACAGATCCTAGAGATCTGACCCTCTGATGACACCACTCACAACAGTCCACTTCCATCCTCAAACCCCAAATCGATATCTCCGGACGATCCTGCAGTACCAAACTGCAAAACCCTAAACGGGACCTCCATCCTCCTCGACACTAACGAGTTTCTTACAAAACAAAGTAACATTTAATTAATTATTTCAAATATTTTAATTCAAGTTTAAAATCATTACATTATGGTAATGACATAAAAATTGGTTGAGAGATGTGATCAACAATAACATGTAAGTTTTAACATACTATGATCTTTATGTCAATGTGCTTAGCCATAAGGGAATTGTGCTGCTTATTAATACATAATGGTTTATTGGTTGCGGTGTGATTATGTTTGTTGTTTGGCCTTCCCTTCTCTCTTTATACAAAATTCAAAAAAATATCTAATTGACATTACTTCACCATTCCCCTTTGATATGAATTCCTAAAAAAATACCCATCACTAAGTTAAATATGCTTAAAATATGTAATGAAACAAAGACAATCTTATTAAAAACATTAATATTTATGTCTTCGAATTGTTTTTACAACATAAACACTTCTATATTATTAAAACATATAACAATTTGAATGTTAAAAATCAAATTCCTAAAAACACTTTAAATATTATTTATCTCTCCTTAAAAAAACTTCAATATAATTTACCAATAACAAAAACTCTTTAATACATACATGTGACAATCATCTGTCCATTGGTTGTAGCTTGGGTGGTTGGGAGGAAAGATTGTTGCCCTCCCCACCCAGGTTCAATTCTTGTAAGTGACATGATGCTCTTGTTGAGCCATATTGTAATGATTGTATTTCAAGCTTTCCTTGATTCTTCGGAATAGCAGGAAGGTGATTTTTCCGCTGAAAAAAAAAATACATGTGACAATCATCACAATAATTCCCAAAAAAAATTCACAAATTATTTCCATATTCCATAATTGTTTAATGTTCATCTCATAAAGTATCATTTTCAATCGACCAAGATACATCCAAAACAAGGATAATTTTAAGGACCCATATTTATTAAAAAGTGTATAAACCTTGGTGAATCTTACCAATTCTTAAAATGTCAACTATAAAATATTTGACGATATTTTTCTAAAATTATTTCAATTTCCAATGATTTTATATAGTTTATATAATAATTTGGCAATTTTTAGAGTGAAAAAAGTTTACCCCATTAAAATTGGGTGAAATGGGGCTTCAAAAAATGCAAATTGGGTGGAAAAAAACATGGAAAAATAGCCCACGGGCTAAATTTCGCCCCTAAAATTATCCTTGAGATTCCAAAATCACAATGTTACTACCCCATGTTACAAGTTTTCGTTCAAGAGGTTTTGTGTTAGGTTAATGTTTAAAGGAGTTTGGCTTTGGGGCACTTACAAGGTGGGTTAAGAGTTGAGGTTTTGTGTTAGGTTAATGTTTAAAGGAGTTTGGGATTGGGGCACTTACAACGTGGGTTTGGTTTAAGAGTTGGGGTTGGAGATAGGGATATAAGGATTCAGGGGTTGAGACATGAGTATAATATTTTTCAAGTTGTTAGTTATTTAGGTGACACGTTTTGAAAAACCATTGTTGATAATATTTGTTCACAGGGCAAAAGCTTTGTTGATGATATAGATAATACAATAGTATTGAAATGTTTTTTTTTAATGACAAAACAAATATTGAATTTTATAGTTAATGGTAAGATTATCATAAAATATTAAGTTTGTATATGATTAATCACCAATCAAAAATAAATTTCGAAGTTAGATTTTATGATTATAAAATTAAGTATAATTTTATTTTTAAATTTTTTTAAAAGAATGTTAAGTGATATATGATTTGGCGTGGAATTATTTTAAATGACTTGAAAAGTATGAAAGATGCTCCATGAGAAGTTAGGTATTCATATAAATCATTTATGACTTTAGGTAGAATGTATGAAGGGAGATTATATGAAAATTATTCAAAGTGTATGTATAGCCTTTACACATAATTAAGAATCTTAAAAGATGAAGTATTATGTATTATATAAGAGTTATATGCTCACTTAAGAATTAAAGATGAATTTAATAAATAAATTTGAGTTAAAATATTGTTAAGAAAAATGATTAAAATAACATGTTAATGTTTTAATATGGTATGTTATTTTAAAATATTATAAAATAAAGATTACCTTTGAAATTGTTGATTATGAAATGATTAGTTGAATCATTTGATTTCACCATTATAGAGTATTTGGTTAAAATAATAATTACTCTTAAGAAATTATGAAGATATAAGAAATTATGAAGATAGTGGAAATGGTTTGAGAAAATTAATGTAATAAGAATGATAATTTGTAAAATATAAGTTTAAGGCTTAAATGGAGTATTAAGATAATGAAGAAAGATACACTTATATTGGAAAAAATATATGGAGGCATACATTTGTAAAAGTAATTAAAAATATTATATGTATTAAAAAAGGTGTTAAATTTGTTATAAAAACATAGTCTTTGTCATAAAAGTAAATGATTTATGTAATACTTATAACCTGAGAGTCATTTTCATTATGAAGTGAATGATAAGATATGTGACAATGTGACACTAGTAAGTTACCATTGAAGTGCCTTGACCCATTACCTTGTGGTGCCATATTGAAAGTCATTGGATTCCATGCTAGTAAATATTATTTTGGCAATCATGGGGAAACAAAGTGTTAAATAGAAATGATTTTGATAGACAAATGACTTTGGAAATAGCGGAAAATAAATTAAGATGTGTAATTACAATTGATGAACACTACAAAAAAAGTTAAAAGCTTGTATATCGAAATATGATTAATAAATTAAGATTTGAGTCAATAAAAGCAATGTTGCTTACATTTAAAAATAAAAATTGAAAGAAAAATATAATAAATTTGTTTATAAAATGACCTTGACTTACTAAAAATCTAACGAGTTAAGTGAGAAATTATATGACCAGGTAAGAAATTAAAGAAAAATCCCCCCATTCGCTGTCATCATGCTCCAGTCACACACGATAGCATTGAACACGGGGTCTAATCGCATGTGGGTAAGGACTGTCGAACTGACAAATGGCCAATCCCACAACAAGTGATCCTCAAACTCGCTCTGATCATCATAGCCCATTTATGTTCCTTGTGCAACTCGCAAATCGACTTCGGGTATGCAATACTATGTTATGTTCTCCTCCTCGCGAAATCTTTCATGGCCCTCATGGCTTTACATGCCAGCTCGATTCATGATGGTTAATGTCGAGATGAACTTTCCCTTTTGGGGAAGATTCAGTTGGTGCCCTCCTTGGTTTGTTGTTGTTCTTATCTGGGACGAGTTACAACCTTGGGTTGATATCCCTCCTGCATAGTTGTTAGCTCTCGTCTGGTCTAGGGTCTAGTCTCCTCCGGTTCACCTCCGAGGTTACAGTATGGTGCATTGCAAGGTCACAAAAAAGAAAACGATGTAGGGACCTCGATGCTCCCACTTGTTGCGGACCCTTAAGGAGATGGAGAATGCCAAAGGATTCTTTGAGAACAAAATTAGTCAACACACTAGGGAGCGTACTGTGCATCTGGAGAAGCGGGTGTGTTATAGTATGCAATCTCCTGATGTTTAGAAGTTGATTGACGAATTTGGGGGTTTGGTGGAAGACTTTGGTTAAACCAGAATGAGAGATTCACCACACCAGAACTCTCAATTTGTTCTGGATCATTAGATTTATCATGTGATTGGTCTCGGTTTTTCTCTTTCAACCATATGTACTTTTGATCAAAAAAACTGACTAACGTGCTTCGATGAATATGAATGGTGTCTCAAACCAAACTTGCTCCGATTTGAATACCATGGGGATATCTTACATAATCAATATCTTTGGCAGCACTCATCCTCTTTTTCGGTTCTACAGCCACCTCTATGTAGAATCTAATTCCAATCAAAAATTTCCATAGTCTATGCAATTGTTACAACATAGATGGAGAGGGTTCCCTACGTCTGGACCTCAAAACATGCAACTTCCACAGAATTTTTCACTGTATAGAGAATGGAACTTCCAGGACCAATGTTAGTCCTTCTAGTACCGATTCATAATAGGAACTCTTGTTGCGATCAACTAATGGATTTGGATCACAATTCATAAATAAAACAATTGAATGATTATGTTGAAGTCACATGGATAGTTCAATGTGCTCATCAACGCTTGACCCGTAGATGTGGATCATCCAAGACACATTAGCATGGCGTACTTATGCAAAATGTTGAGTCTATCTTCTCATTTCCGATCCCTGGAGAATTTCCACAACCACAAACTCTACTTTTGATAGGTCCAAAGATTATTTCATAGATCCTCTTCGCGAGGGATCCCATATGAGGTAACCCTAGGAGAGCCTCCGACTCCAACTGTCGCCCACCCGTGAGATTCTAACCATATCCAGATATACTTCCAATTAGAAAAAAAAGATAAGAAATTAGGTACTTTGTCCTAGCTCGGCATGGCCCTCACAGATTGTCTGGAAGGTTGACTTCCGGATAGCAGCACATCTCCTGTCTACTCTCCAGACTTGTGAGTTTAGAGGAGGGGATGTGCCATCTTGCTCGTAACCAAGTTATTGTGGATGTTGACATCAATGGGAAATTAGATGCTTTGGCTAAGGAGATCACCAAGAAAAGGTTCAACAAGCCTCCTTCCACATGCCCTTCTACAACTCAACTCGTGTATCGCCACTATCAGGAGACTTGTCTTCTTGCAGCCAAGGAAGAAACTCCAGGTGCCGATCCTTCTGTCATAAACATTTCTAATGATGATTCTGGTTAATTCAGGCCTTTTTGGTCATTTGTTTAGTTAGATTTTTAGATTGCTTAACACCTTTTGATTTAAATGGTTATAACTCCCGGCCTATGGGGGAATTTCATGATATTATGCCTTAGAGTCCCTATGACATGCTCCAGTGACATTGTTAAAAACATGATACTTTGACAAAAAACAAAGGAGGTAGTGAAATTGATAGCAGAAGAAGAATCCCGGGACGAAGAAGTGTACTCAAATATGGAGAACCTGTATCACTTGATGCTCTCGCCTGCCCTTGCTTTTGCAAAAGACGCCTCGGAGTCTGAGGCCATTCAGAACACTGCGCCAGGGGATATTCGTACTTTGCAAATGGTATCCGGGCAGTTAGTAGCCGAGCAGAGTGAAGAATTCAAGCGTTTGATCGGGGATGAATGTCAAACATTTATTACACGACATGGATTATACCAGGCGAGGGACGCATGCATCAGAGTCTTTGGCAGACAGCGTGAAGATGTTATCAAGGCACTCATTTTCCAGCGTTTAAAATTTTAAAGTTATGCCCGTTTTACGTCTTTATCACAGTGCTACAACAGAATTAGAGCTGAAATCAGCTTTTTTTTGCTAAAGCTAGCATTTCACTTGAATATATATATCGGGAAAATAACTTTTTAGCTGATAAACGTTCAAAGCATCAATAAACGTTCAAAAGCATCAAAGCAGGCACCTGTACTTGAAGGTGAAGATGGATATCTGATTTGGGAGGAATTTCAAGGTGAAGATGGATATCTGATTTGGGAGGAATTTCAAGATTCCATTATTCAGAATCAGCGATCCTTTTATTTCCTGGACTGAGATCTATTTTTTTTTATTTTGTTGGTTAGATGTAAAGGCATTAGCAATCTGATAGTGGAGTGTTGCAACAGTAACACAAGTTTTTTAAGCACTATATATAAACTGTTTATATAGTTTTTATTAGCTATAAAGTACTATCGTTGTCCTGTTTGATTCAATTTTGAATATCAATGGAGGAGACCAACATCTCCATCAAAGTATCATTTTGTAGGTTCTGTTTGATTCAATTTTGAATATTAATGGAGGAGACCAACATCTCCCTCAAAGTATCATTTTGTAGGTTGTCCTGTTTGATTCAATTTTGAATATCAATGGAAGAGACCAACATCTCAAGTATAATTTTGTAGGTTCTGTTTGATTCAATTTTGAATATTAATGGAGGAGACCCACATCTCCCTCAAAGTATCATTTTGTAGGTTGTCATGTTTGATTCAATTTTGAATATCAATGGAAGAGACCAACATCTTCCTCAAAGTATCATTTTGTAGGTTGTCCTGTTTGATTCAATTTTGAATATCAATGGAAGAGACCAACATCTCAAGTATCATTTTGTAGGTTTTGTTTGATTCAATTTTGAATATTAATGGAGGAGACCCACATCTCTCTCAAAGTATCATTTTGTAGGTTGTCCTGTTTGATTCAATTTTGAATATCAATGGAAGAGACCAACATCTCCGTCAAAGTATCATTTTGTAGGCATCTCTCTCAAAGTATCATTTTGTAGGTTGTCCTGTTTGATTCAATTTTGAATATCAATGGAAGAGACCAACATCTCCGTCAAAGTATCATTTTGTAGGCTTTAGATGTTGTTGAAAGCTTGGATTAAATATATAAATTGTTGAGAATGGTGGCTTTTGGCAAAATATAAAATATTCTATGTTTTGGACAAAATATAGAATGGTGGTTTCCAGCATGAAACACTATTTGGCAAGGTAGCTCTTATAAAATATATTTGGCAAGGCAGGTGAAGATCTCTTTGTAAAACTCATATTTTGGTTTTGCTGATTAACTGAACCTTTTATATCACTGAAATGTTTTCTTATTTTTGATGATTGCATTGTTTTGTTTTGCACTGATAAAAGTTTGAGATGATGATAAATACAACCATTACGATGATTATGTTTACCTTAATTTGTAAATGTTATTGTGCATATGCCATGCTTTTTTAGTGAGTTTTTAACAATGTCACTAGAGCATGTCCCTGGCCACCGCATAATATCATGATATGGGGACTATAATGACATGATACTTTGAGAGAGATGCCTACAAAATGATACTTTGACGGAGATGTTGGTCTCTTCCATTGATATTCAAAATTGAATCAAACAGGACAACCTACAAAATGATACTTTGAGAGAGATGTGGGTCTCCTCCATTAATATTCAAAATTGAATCAAACAAAACCTACAAAATGATACTTGAGATGTTGGTCTCTTTCATTGATATTCAAAATTGAATTAAACAGGACAACCTACAAAATGATACTTTGAGGGAGATGTGGGTCTCCTCCATTAATATTCAAAATTGAATCAAACAGAACCTACAAAATTATACTTGAGATGTTGGTCTCTTCCATTGATATTCAAAATTGAATCAAACAGGACAACCTACAAAATGATACTTTGAGGGAGATGTTGGTCTTCTCCATTAATATTCAAAATTGAATCAAACAGAACCTACAAAATGATACTTTGACGGAGATGTTGGTCTCCTCCATTGATATTCAAAATTGAATCAAACAGGACAACGATAGTACTTTATAGCTAATAAAAACTATATAAACAGTTTATATACAGTGCTTAAAAAACTTGTGTTACTGTTGCAACACTCCACTATCAGATTGCTAATGCCTTTACATCTAACCAACAAAATAAAAAAAAATAGATCTCAGTCCAGAAAATAAAAGGATCGCTGATTCTGAATAATGGAATCTTGAAATTCCTCCCAAATCAGATATCCATCTTCACCTTGAAATTCCTCCCAAATCAGATATCCATCTTCACCTTCAAGTACAGGTGCCTGCTTTGATGCTTTTGAACGTTTATTGATGCTTTGAACGTTTATCAGCTAAAAAGTTATTTTCCGGATATATATATTCAAGTGAAATGCTAGCTTTAGCAAAAAAAAGCTGATTTCAGCTCTAATTCTGTTGCAGCACTGTGATAAAGACGTAAAACGGGCATAACTTTAAAATTTTAAACGCTGGAAAATGAGTGCCTTGATAACATCTTCACGCTGTCTGCCAAAGACTCTGATGCATGCGTCCCTCGCCTGGTATAATCCATGTCGTGTAATAAATGTTTGACATTCATCCCCGATCAAACGCTTGAATTCTTCACTCTGCTCGGCTACTAACTGCCCGGATACCATTTGCAAAGTACGAATATCCCCTGGCACAGTGTTCTGAATGGCCTCAGACTCCGAGGCGTCTTTTGCAAAAGCAAGGGCAGGCGAGAGCATCAAGTGATACAGGTTCTCCATATTTGAGTACACTTCTTCGTCCCGGGATTCTTCTTCTGCTATCAATTTCACTACCTCCTTTGTTTTTTCTTCTTCCTGTGGCAGGTATCGAACCTGTGGATTTTGAAACTGAAAGCGCGCGTTGTGATAAAGATGGAAAGATTTTGAAATTGGTGTGTGAGTACACCAACTTAAGAATGTTACCACGTTGAAATTGAAAGAGAATTTTGGCCAAATTCGAAACTGGTGCAATCCATATAGGTTAATAATAACCAGAAATTAGACATTACCGTTTAACGAAGTACACGTTAACATCGATGTAAAACGGGCGCCTCTGGGATTGGGAACTTGTTACATCAAGGTTTTAAGGTTGCAGGGCAGACAATTATGACATTTGTCGATTTGGCTCGGGAGTCGGCGACTCGGCAGTCGGCTGGAAGATTTAAATCTTCCTAGACGTTACATCAACCGACATAAACTAGGGGATTCGCAGAATCGCATTGAGGCAAATTGACACGCGGAGTGAACTTACGCAAAAAGATACATACGTGTTATTTATTAATAATAATAAAAAACCTGTCAATGCTAAGCTGAAAATGAGTCAAATCATGCATATTAACTAGTCAGTAGTCACTTAGATCTCATTATTATATCTGCCTCCAATAGGTATTTTAATCTCTGAGACTCAATTTAATATGATTTTATATTAATTTTTATGATAAAGTTTAACCTTTAAACATAAAAATAATGCTTTTTATTATAAAATAAACTAATTTATTTTATTTATGATTCATTACATGTTTGACCTGACTCTGATTCAACTAATTTCATCTTATTTGTGGCGACGGAAGGTAAATATTCGGAATTAAAAGAGATAGTGATTGGCTCCGTGTTCTGCGTGCGTCAGCAACATAATGGTGGAGTCCTGGCCACGCATGTTCCGCATTAAAGTTTTGGGCACGCAGAGTACCTTTTTGTTAAGACCCCGAGTTAAGCGGACTACACGGCAAGCTCTAAACCCGCCACAAGTAAATATTATTTAAAGAACGCTTTTTTACATCCAGCAACTTCAAAGCATGAACTTTAGATGTGTTTCAACTTTCAACGCTTCCAATTATGATGAGAAACTTTTTTATTAATTTTTAATTTATTAAATCTTATATTATTTATTAAAAAACTTGTATTTAATATGTGCACTGTAACTCTGGTAAACAAATAGGTTTATTTACTATTTTTAGGTTTCAACTTTCAACGCTTCCAATTATGATGAGAAACTTTTTTATTAATTTTTAATTTATTAAATCATATATTATTTACTAAAAAACTTGTATTTAATATGTGCACTGTAACTCTGGTAAACAAATAGGTTTATTTACTATTTTTAGGTTTCAAGATTGCTTGAGGTGCTCGATGGATGTTAGATTTTAGTTAACAGCAATTGATTGTTATTAATCTTATCATCCTAACAAAGTAATTAAAGAAAACTTTAATTTCATTCAAAATAAGAAAAATGAACTGAACTTTTTAACGTATTTTGATTTCTCATCATGGGATGGGTAGCTACTTACATTTTAATAAAATTAAAAGATTTTAAAATCATTTTTTTTATTATATAAAAGAAGAAATCGTTTTCTATAGAGACTAAATATCATTCATTCAACACAAATCCAAAAGGCATGGAATAAGATTTAACAAAATTAATGAAAAATTATTATTTTTACATTAAATCACTTATCTTTTATTTTTTAAAATTAGTTTTAATACTATTCTAATTACGACATAAATAGTTAAATAATTTTTTTATTAACTTTTATTTATAAAACAATTATTATAGCTTTAGTGAATATTTCTCAACTTGTTAATTACAATATTAAGATATCAATTTTTATACAACAACTATCAAATATCTCTTTAATTATTTGTGTGTACTTATTATTTATAAAACAATTATTATAGCTTTTTAAAATATTTCTCAACTTGTTAATTACAATATTAAGATATCAATTTTTATACAAGAACTATCAAATATCTCTTTAATTATTTGTGTGTACTTACTTAAATAATCTAATATTTTCTTAGCTTTTCTTTATATTTAATGGTCTAAAAACTCTTTTATTTCTTTTTATATACTCCATTATAAATAAATCTAATTTACAATTAAATAAAAAATATCATTAAACAAATTAATTTCAAACAAAAAGACAAAAACATTACTTAACAACATAGACATCTCCTATCCTTTATACCTTATAATCTATTTCCTGCATATATTGTTTTCCAATTAAAATAAAGTCTAATTTAAACATATTGCTTATCTATTAATTTATATATTTGATTATCAAATTTGTGTTTTTTTAAGGTTAATAACTTTAAATATTATTTATTAATTTATAATATAAATAATTATTATTAAGTTAAGAGATAATAATTTTGATAAATTTTTCTTTAATAATTTACTTTTTATAATTTTAAATTGGAAAATACTCAACTTAATGTTATTAATTTCACTTATTTTAAGAAGCAAATACTAAACAACTTTGCTCTTAATTTTAATTGTTGCTAAAATGAAATCATAACTAGATTAGATTTTATAAAAGGATACACAATCGATCAGATATATTTTTATGTCAATGTAGAGTTAAAATTAAAAAGATTGGAATTTAAAAAATTTATCATCGTTTAAGTACAATATAACAATGCAATATGTGACAAAATTGTGTAGCAAATAAATACCCTTTTTCAATTGAAGAAATGTAGCAAAGTTGTGTAACAAATACCCTACATTTATGACATTTCTTCGTTCCCATTTATTATCTATCTGTTCTCTCGAAAAGAGTAATCCCTGTGTTCCCATTTATTATATGTACACTCTCTCGAAAAGAGTAATCCCTATATCATTTTAGGTGGGAATCTCAAATCAGGATTCTGCTCAAATCTAGTAGTTGTTTATGACAATCTTAAACCTAGTATTTCATTAATTTAAAAATGTGACCTACACATGAATATTTACCACTTAATCAATTCAATTCATGTGTTCTACATATATTTAGGTTGACAAATTTATTGCTTAAACAACGAAAATACATTATAGCCTATATACAAGATTGTTTTTAGGCATTCAACCTATAATACAGAAGGTCCAAATGACTATTCAAAACAACGAACTAGTATACTTCTTCCTCTATGGAGGAATTAACATTGACAGAGAGGCAATGTGGAGCTGAGCACAAAGGCTCGCTCTCATACACAAAGGAATGGTCAAACCAATTCGATTATTGATAGAGAAGTAATTACAATATATAGATGTCACACATCATAACAAACCAGATCTATGATCCAAGAAAGGTGGATCTCAAACCAACCATGCTAAGTATAGAAAGTACACATCAACTCAATCCCTGCCAATCTGCCTATCATTTCTACATTATTCCAACATACCCCCTTAATGTAGAAATGGATTTTCTACAACACCTAATTTCTGCCTAAGGATTTCAAAGTGAATTCTGCCAATGGGTTTTGTAAATATATCGGCGACATTATCACTTGTATTACAATACATAAGTTTAATTTCCTTAGAATCAATCTTTTCTCTAACAAAGTGATGTTGCAGCTCAATGTGTTTTGTTCTTGCATGATAAACTGGGTTGTGTGCTAACTTGACTGCACTTTGATTGTCACAATGTATATTTGTGGGTTCTGCTTGCTTTTCTCCAACATCTTCAAGAATTCTCCTCAACCAGACAGCTTCACATGTAGCACTAGACATGGCTTTATATTCAGCTTCTGTGGATGATAGAGAAACAGTTGGTTGTTTCTTGCTGCTCCATGATACGACCCCTGATCCAATGTTGAATGCATATCCTGTAGTAGACCTTCGGTCATCAACGTTTCCTGCCCAATCAGAGTCAGAAAATCCTGCCAATTGAACATTAAACTTATCAGTATATAAAAGATCAAAGTTCATTGTCCCTTTCAGATATCTAAGGACCTTCTTTGCAGCCTTCCAATGGCTTTCATTTGGCTTAGCCATGAATTGACTAAGAATGCTGACTGCATATGAGATATCTGGCCTTGTAGTAGTGAGATAATTCAGACTTCCCACTAACTGTCTATACAAATAACCATCTGCATCTTTTGTTCCATCTTGACTGCATAGCTTCACATTCTGTTCTAAAGGAATCACTGATTCTTTGCAATCACTCATATGGAATCTGCTCAATATTTCCTTCACATACTTACCTTGAGTGATCATAGTTTTACCAGATTCTTTCCATACTTCTAGTCCCAAGCAATAGTGAAGTTCACCAAGGTCTTTCATTTCAAATTCCTGTGATAACTGATTTTTGATTTCTGCAATCAACTTACATGCATTTCCTGTGACAATGAGATCATCAACATATAACGATATTAAGCAAACATTTCCTTTCTTATCTTTCTTGACATAAAGGTTAGGATCACTTTTGCTTTTCGCAAAGCCTTTCTGATTAAAGAAGGTATCAATCTTTATGTACCATGACCTAGGGGCCTGTTTCAAACCATAGATTGCTTTCTTTAACTTACATACAAGATGCTCCTATCCTTTATGTACAAAGCCTTCAGGTTGGACTAAGTACACTTCTTCTTTTAGTTCACCATTTAAGAAAGCAGATTTTACATCTAATTGATGGGTCTTCCAATTATGAGCTGTAGCTAATGCAACCAGAATTCTAATTGTGTTTAGTTTTGCTACTGGTGCAAAAGTTTCCTCAAAGTCAATTCCCTCCTGTTGAGCATAACCTTTGGCAACTAATCTTGCTTTAAATCTGTCAATGCTACCATCTGATTTAAGCTTATGTTTAAACAACCATTTACATCCTATGGGTGTTTTGTTCTTTGGTAAATCTGTTAATTCCCAAGTCTGATTCTTCATAATAGAGTTATATTCTTCATTCATAGCTTCAACCCATTCTTCTTTATCTTTGGCTTGTTTATAATTCATTGGTTCATTCATTGCATTGGACATTAAAGCATAGTCATCATACCTTGAAGGAGGACGAGTCTGTCTTGAAGACCTTCTTAGTCCTACATTGCCTGTAGGGGTACCATCCATTATCCTTCTGCTTTCTGCTGTATCTTCATCTGAACTGATAGAAGTGCTCATGCTATTTCTGCTATTTTGACTGCTGCTGCTGCTTCCATTGCTTCTGCTATTCTGTTCCTGCTCCTTCTCTTGTGGCTGTTCCACTTCCTACTGCTGAATGATGGAATTTAATTTCACATATTCATTAGTAGAAGTATGTCCTTGATCATATTTGTCACTTGTATCTGCATGTTCATGGAACACTACATCTCTGCTTGCAATTAACTTATGAGAGCTAGGGTGAAACAGCTTATAAGCTTTATGATCATTATGATATCCAACAAAGATACATTCAAAGGATTTAGCATCTAGTTTCCTTCTATCATCTTTTGGGATATGTGCAAACACTTTACAACCAAAAATTCGTAGATGCTTAACCTCAGGTTTATATCCATAAAGGACCTCAAATGGTGTTTGCAGATCTAATTTCTTTGTTGGACTTCTATTTTTCAAATATACAGCAGTATTAACAGCTTCAGCCCAAAAACCATTTGACATGTTCTTACCTTGGAGCATACTGCAAGCACATTCAACTAGTGTCCTGTTCTTTCGCTCAGTTACACCATTTTGCTGAGGAGTATGGGATACTGTAAATTGTTGCTGGATTTATTCTGATACTATTATTTATTCTGAAGGCTCTGGACACCCCAAAATAAAGCATAACACCTGGGGAAAATGAAACACTGGACGCAAAACTTCACAGCCTCTAACAGTAAAGATTTGCACGAACTCGGTTTTTGATAACAGGCTGGGAAAATATTCATCAGGCGAGTTGGCGCTGTTGATATTTGCTGGAGCAGCAGAAACCCCAACCTTTGGCTGCCACCCAGAAGAACGTGACAGGCTAATATTAGTCACCAACAGCGTTTCCATAGATCAATGATAGAACCCTTGTCCAGAATGAATCTGTGTCCAAGACTCCAAAATAATCCCTCGCCTCTGGAAACATATGTCCAAGTTTCTCATTAGGATCTGCACGGTGATGGGCGCTCTCCTTTAGGACACTTTAAATACGATTCAATAGCTCAACCTCGTAGCCTCTCACAATAGCACTCACGACTTTCACAGCAATTCACATCGGGGGCTCGACGCACAGGTTCACGGCTTTCTGACAGGAGATTTCAACAGGTCACGTCTCTCTGCCTTCACATACACTTGCGGCTCTTTTTCTTGTCACGATCTCGGATCCCACGATTTCCACAGTCTGCTTCTTCTCCACACACTGGCAGCTGGGTGTGTTCCTCCAACCTTAGCTCTGATACCAAATTAACATTGACAGAGAGGCAATGTGGAGCTGAGCACAAAGGCTCGCTCTCATACACAAAGGAATGGCCAAACCAATTCAATTATTGATAGAGAAGTAATTACAATATATAGATGTCACACATCATAACAAACCAGATCTATGATCCAAGAAAGGTGGATCTCAAACCAACCATGCTAAGTATAGAAAGTACACATCAACTCAATCCCTGCCAATCTGCCTATCATTTCTACATTATTCCAACAGGAGGAATGCGAATGTCGAAACAATTCAAGGATTGTTATTTTTTATATAATTTTTTTAATTGTTTGTCTCCGCAGGGGACTATATATTTCTCGGTCAGTTTTATTAACATCCTAGTACATGGCAGAAATTTTATTTTGCCTTAAGTTTATGTTTAAATCATATTTTTCCATATTAAATATATTTAAAAATATATATTTATTTCAATCTTCATTGGTTTGTGATAGATGACGTCTGCCTCGATCTTTGGTCCTGGTCCCCGGGCCTAGGCTGCACACGAACGTCAGCCTAGGTGTATGGGTGTTGAAATATTGTAACTTCTAAGAATATTATATTTGTACTTTATTATTCCTGAGATGTTTCATTTGTCTGTGAAGACCTTATTGTATATCCGGAGATGTTTTATTCCTCCGCGGATAATGTGGTAACTTAGGTTATTAGACTTCCCTAGTGGGGGTCGGCCCTGTATGTGTTATGTGGGTTAAAGGGTTATTAGACCACCCTAGTGGGGTCGGCCCTGTCACATTATGTAAAGTGGTTAAATTGGGGCCAACCTAGCTTGTGTAAAAGACAAGTCGGAGTTGTGTATAAATAGAGGAGGTGTGTTCCTCATTTAACACACATTACACTCACTTGTGATTGGCGCATAGGTGAGGGACAGGTCTGCTATGGAGGAGAAGGAGCTCATGTATATGGTTTACATCTTTGTATTTGTTGGTCATCTATATTGAGGAAGCTTTGCTGGGTTTTCTACCCCATGAGGGTTTCCCAGGATAAATCTGTGTCTCTTATATTTATGCTATGCTTGGTGTTCTTTCAGTGATCCTGTATATGCTATTGTTGTGAAATGGAATGTAATGCTGATATTTTATGTCTTAGCATATTGAATCTTAACATGGTATCAGAGCTAGCCTAAAGGAAGGTAATGTATGGCACTTACGACACTTGCTTCACTTGCACCAATTTGAAGGTTAGGGTTTTGTATAGCAAAAACCAGTCATCGTGGCACTTTCGCTATAAATACAATCATTAGAGATATTTTGAGGTCAAAAAAGGGCCTCCTAAGAGATGTACTACAAAAATATGAGATATATTAAAATATTATGAATTGAGGGTTTTATGGGGTAGGTATATATGACAAGTCACCTCCCACACTATTTTCTATGCACACTATAAATAACCATGGTTGAGTTACTTTTCAAAATTCACTAGAAATAAAATTAATAAAATAAGTCTACATTGATGTGACTTAGATTCATTGTAAATTCCCAAAAATGTATTGTCCTTTAACATTTATTTGTCTTGAACTTGCAAATGAAATTAAATAATAAAAAACATTTTTAAGAGCTTTTTTTAAATTTTATGTTGACTTCTTATATTTAGTACTTTTCTCATGAATTTAATACTGTAATTTAATTGAGACTATATTTACATGTAAAATGTCAATACTATTATTATAATCCACATTGCATTATTATTATTATTATTATTATTATTATTTATTAAATCTATTATTATTCTTTATTAGTTTGACATTATGTTATTAAATAAAATGGAGTGAATATATAATTTAAAATTAAAAACATAAAAATGATAATATATTATTTTATAAAAAAATGTGAAAGGACTTTCTTTATGAATTAAGAGTACTTCACTTGAAAATGACAATAATATTATTTTATGTGAAAGTGTGAAAAGACATTCATTATGAGTACTTTACTTGAAAATGACAATAATATTATTTTATGAAAAGACTATCATTATGAGTACTTTACTTTATGACTTAAAAGTACTTACACCACTACCTTGGTTAACTATGTGTTTTCATCCACCATAGAAAATTTGACAAATAAGCATTCTTAACTCATGCAATGCCACCTCACCAAGGGGGATGATGTCATCTACTAGCATGTGATTGGTTGTATTTTATAGTACATTTTCTTTGTTTTGAGGCCCTTTTTTGACCTCAAAATTTCTCTAATGTTGGCAAATTTTCAGGATCTGAAACCTTTACAGGTTGTAGATAACATTCCCTTGTACCTTGTGTCCAAAGGACATCCTCTAATTCGTTGTACTTTGTGATTTATGATCACTACAAGTTAGGGTTTCTGCCTCTTCTAGATCTTAGTCATAAACAGGTGACCTAGAAATAAAGGTCACAACTTGGGCTAGGAAGCTCCAAATGAAATTTCGTAAAAAGTGACAGGTAGGGCACGGACTGTACTTTCACAGGTACGATTTTCAGAGGCCGAAGTTGAACCAGTGACACATGGAACGCCATACAAGTTCGCTCTCCTATTTTATCCCATTAACAGGTCACGTTGCGACACTTGGCATAACTCTCTCTCAGAAAATCCAATTGAGGTCGGACCTGTGGGGTTGGAAGGCTGATAGGACAGGCTACCACAGGACGAGGTTTAAGACCCTGTGAATTCGTAATTTCATATATGCACCAGAAACAATCAGGTGCATATTTCTGTCAAAATAGAATTGTTTTCTGAGCACCTTCATTCTTGGCTTATCACTACTGCGGGAATTTAGGGCTTCAGAGAAAGTTGGAATTTTTGGAATCGGAGTCCACGGCTGAATGCTCCTCATCAAAATCGAAATTTAGAGACCAAGATCAAATTTTTTGGTTGGGCAGAAGGCCGGGCTTGATCAAACCCTAGTTCGGAATTTTGATCGGAAAGGTGGAAAATTAGGGCTTCTGCAAAAGTTGGAATTTTTTAAGTCTATGACCACGGCTGGAAGCTCCTCAGAAAAATCGAAGTTTAGAGATTTGGATCAAACCTTTTGATTGGGCAGAAGGGTGGGCTTCATGAAACCCTAGTTTGGGATCCTGTCTAGAAGATCCAGAAGTTTCAAAGGCAATTTTGAGGGGTCAAATTTTGGAGATTTCAAAATTGAAGTATGCTAGCTTGATCAGCTCAGCAAGGCACATATTTCCATCCATTTAGAAGTCTGAATTTTTAGGGTTTCTCTGACAAACCCTAATCCAGCTCCAAATCCAGTTTCAGCAAATCAAAGTGGATTGGGTTGAAAGAAATCCTAACAGGTATGACTTGAGGAGATATAGGTATGTGTTGAAATCTGTTCATGGTTAAGTTTATGATATGTTTGTATTCATGTTATTGAGGTTAGTACAATTATGATTGTTTGATAATGAATGCATGTGAATGGTAGAAGAAAGTCATTAGGGTTATGACACTTATGATTGTACTAATGCACTTGTGATGTTGTATGAGGATGATGTTGTATGCTAACAAGATATGGGTACATCAAGAAAGACAAATCAAGTTCTATGACCATGATGACCTGAAGACAAAGACTCATCCATAATCTTTGATCACATAGAAGCTCTACTTACAAGGTATGCATGACTTTGTTCTACTATGTTTAACCCATGAGATATGCAGGTTCTAGCACAAGGTCTCTAAATCATTGAAGAGAACAAAGAAGATATTGTTTGGGTATGTTAAGACATAACCAAGCTTGATAATCCAGGTATGATTTCCTATATCAAGTTAGAATCCTACTTTGTTAGGATCTTAGGTAAGTATACCTATGTATGAAATAATCATGGCCATACATACTTAAGATTATTTAGAATTATAATGTTTTGATAGTATTGAGATTATACTAATGAATGTATGTTTGTGTATGAGATCATGAGGATGACACTAGTGCACACTTAAGCATGCATAGTGGTACAGAATGAATAGAAGTTCAAAGACATATAGAGATCAAGCGGGAGGCAACCACACAAACATAAAAGATAAGTATTTGAGTTGTTATTTGAATCTCTGAAATAATAAATGATATTGCGTGTAATAGTTGTATGCATATTTGTATTCCTAGAATTTATCATGCATAGTGTTAGCATTCATATAACTTGATCATTGAACAATATACTACTAATATGCATATGATGGGTAAGTTGGACAAACATTCCATTGTTTGTCTAGAATGAAACCTCTTTGCTGACATGCTGAGAGTTATGCATGCTCTCGATAGTATGTTCTGGTAGAGATGGAAGGCATCTAGATAACCACTGTATACATACAGAATATGGAAAAGTGTTGTTCCAAAGTATTGGTCAAGATAGTTGCATAACTATGTGAATCATATCTGTATGCATAATAGATTATCATGTCAACATGATTTGATGATTATGAAGTATTACTAATCATGTCATTAACTTTGATTTGTAGGAAAGATCATGAAGAATGATGAACACTAAACAAGTGATGGATGTTCAACAAGAAGATTTACAAATCAAACATACTATAGAAGGTTCGTGGCTAGAAGATTCTCTTAGAAAGAGAAAGAGGATCATGACGAGATGTTTGCTCCAAGTTGCTAGATAAGACCATTCTCTTAATGGTGTAATTAAAGAAGAAGTGCGAATCAAGAAAACTCTTAGGATTCAATTGAAGAAAGCTCTGTACGGGTACCCAGGATCGATAGTCATTTGATGAGCTCAATGATCACCATGGGTGATGCAGATTTCAACCTTTGCTACAAGGTTGAAGATGGTTTCTATATACAGATGACATGGATGCAAGAAGGAACTCACCACAGAGTTCGAAATGATCTTGAGGCTCATATCAGTAGATCCATCTGACGGAAGATGGAACAGATAGATATGCAGAAGATCACTCAATGCAGAGTGTGAATGATGTTCAGTTACAGAGGGACAATTGATAGCTTCTTGACAAGCTTGGGCTTTACCAAAAGTAAAGCTGATCCGTTACAGATGATGAACTTGTCATACTATTATTGTATGTGGATGATCTCTTTCTGACAGGGAATGACAAACAGATTGTCGAGTGCAAGAAGAAACTCTCTGCAGAGTTTGAGATGAAAGATCTCGAATTGATGCATTACTTCCTAGGTTTGGAAGTATAGCAAGGCCCAGAAGGAATCTTTCTCAACCAGGGAAAGTATGCTGTGGAAATCTTGAGAAGATTTGATATGTTGGAATGTACAACCATGGCCACTCTCATGGGTTATGACTTGAAGCTGTTAGTTGATGACTCATCAGAGTTAGTGGATGTAACTTTGTACAGATAGATTATTGGGTCATTGATGTATCTGACGAATACCAGGCCAGATATATGATTTGTTGTGAACACTTTGGGTCAGTATCTAGTGGAACCTAGGTGTGTTCACCTGATAGCTGCAAAGCATGTGATGAGGTACCTAAAGGGTACTATAGACCTTGATTAATATTATCTTGGAGATCATGACTTCAGATTGTATGGCTACACATATGCTGATTGGGAAGGAAGTGTATCAGATAGGAAGAGCACATCGAGAGAATGTTATTGTCTGGGATCTGCCATGATCTCGTGGTTTAGCAGGAAGCAGTCTAGTGTGGCTCGCAACACAGCTGAAGCGAAATATATTTCTACTTGCTCTGTGAAGCGATATGGCTTCGAAAGTTGTTATCAGGATTGTTTGACTTAGAGATGGACCCCACTGTGATCCTGTGTGACAACCAGAGTTGTATCAAGATGGCAAAGAATCTAGTGTTCCATGATAAGTCAAAGCACATAGAGATCCGATATTTTTATATATGGGATATGGTGCAGAAGGAGCTATCAAGCTTGAGTATGTGAGCACTGACGAACAAGTTGCTGATGTATTGACCAAACCTTTGTCTCAAGTAAAGGTTGAGTATTTCTGAGACAAGCTTGGTGTAGTTCAGAAGGACCCTCCTCGAAAGGGGGAGTGATATGGTCGATGATGATATTTGGATATTGGTATCGTTGTGGATACCTGTATCGATAATGAGATTGCCTATATTGACGGTAAGGTTGATGATGTGGATACTGTATTGATGAGGATATTGTATCGATGATGTGGATATTGTATTGATATAGATACTTGTATCGATGACGAGGATACTTGTATCGATGACGAGGATACTTGTATCGATGACAAGGATACTTGTATTGATGATGTGGATATTTGTATCGATGATGAGGATACTTGTATCGATGATGAGGCTACCTGTATCGATGATGAGGCTACCTGTTCCGATGATGAGGTCAATGATGAGGCTACCTGTTCCGACGATGAGGTCAATGATGAGGCTACCTGTTCCGACGATGAGGTTGTTGGTTACGACGATGAGGTCGGTGCATGGTCCTTAGACTTTGTATAAGTGGATGAGAAGGGATTGTATCATCCCTGGACTTAGGTCCCTGAACAAATCCGTAGACTCTTGTCTTCGAGAAAATGTTGGTGAATGATGTAATGTGCACTCCTGGACTGCTCAGCATAGCAGCAGGTGATCATTCAAAAGACCTGTAATGATGTAATGTTCGCTCCTGGATTAGCAGGTGATCATTCACAGGTTGTAAATCCTAGATCTGATCTAGGTCACACCCCAGTTGAAATAGTATTGGCTCTGTGGTTGACTGGAATGATGTAATGTTCGCTCCTGGACTGCTCAGTGTAGCAGCAAGTGATCAGTCGTAGGTCCTTTAATGATGTAATGTTCTCTCCTGGACTGCTCAGTGTAGCAGCAGGTGATCATTCACAGGTGATAAAATCCTAGATGTAATCTAGGTCACATCCAGTATGAAAAAGGACTGGCACTGTGGTCGGGATTGCATCGTCCCTGAACGCTTGGTTCAAAATGTACGTGATGGGGATTGCATCATCCTAGAACCACTAGTTCAAAATGTATGTGATGGGGATTGCATCATCCCATAACCACTAGTTCAAAATGTACGTGATGGGGATTGCATCATCCCCGGACTTCGGTCCCTGAATCGATCCATAGACATATGTCTTCGATAAGTGGTCCCTAGTGGACGAGAGGGGATTGCATCATCCCCGAACTTCGGTCCCTGAATCAATCCGTAGACATATGTATCCAAGAAGTGGTCCCTAGTGGACGAGAGGGGATTGCATCATCCCCGGACTTTGGTCCCTGAATTGATCCGTAGACATATGTCTCCGAGAAGTGGTCCCTAGTGGACAAGAGGGGATTGAATCATCCCCGGACTTCGGTCCTTGAATTGATTCGTAGACATATGTCTTCGAAAAAGAGGTCCTTAGACTCTATATAAGTTGACGAGTGGACTGCATCGTCCCTAGACATGTTATGGTGTCTTAAATGGATCATGTGTATCGCAGGGTATGCTTCTATAATGTCGTTGATCGTGATGGTCTAGAAGATGATGTTGCTGATCGTGATGGTCTAGATTGCGATGTTGTTGATCGTGATGGTCTAGATGATGATGCTACTGATCGTGATGGTCTAGATGACAATGCTGCTGATTGTGATGGTCTAGATGACGATGTTGTTGATCGTGATGGTCTAGATGACGATGCTGCTGATCGTGATGATCTAGATGACGATGTTGTTAATCGAGAGATCCAGATGATGATGTTGATCAATAGATCCAGACGATAAGGCTGTTGATCGAGTGATCCAAATGATGATGATGTTACTGTAGCTGTACGAGTGTTGCAGAAGATGAAGATTCAGTATTGAATATGTTGATGTTCCAGTATTGAATATGTTCCAGTAACTGCTTGAGTTACTGATGATGTATAAAGAAAGCTTCCAATGATTTATAGATGTATCATGTATGATGTTGATGACTCCTTGCTCCTGCAAATGTTGTTATAATATCCTTCTCGTTAAGGGGGAGTGTTGAAATATTGTAACTTCTAAGAATATTATATTTGTACTTTATTATTCCGAAGATGTTTCATCCCTCCGTGAAGACCTTATTGTATATCCGGAGATGTTTTATTCCTCCGTGGATAATGTGGTAACTTGGGTTATTAGACTTCCCTAGTGGGGGTCAGCCCTGTATGTGTTATGTGGGTTAAAGGGTTATTAGACCACCCTAGTGGGGTCGGCCCTGTCACATTATGTAAAGTGGTTAAGTTGGGGCCGATCTAGCTTGTGTAAAAGACAAGTCGGAATTGTGTATAAATAGAGGAAGTGTGTTCCTCATTTAACACACATTACACTCACTTGTGATTGGCGCATAGGTGAGGGAGAGATTTGCTGTGGTGGAGAAGGAGCTCATGTCTATGGTTTACATCTTTGTATTTGTTGGTCATCTATATTGAGGAAGCTTTGCTGGGTTTTCTACCCCATGAGGGTTTCCCATGATAAATCTGTGTTTCTTGTGTTTATGCTGTGCTTGTTGTTCTTTTAGTGATCCTGTATATGCTATTGTTGTGAAATGGAATGTAATGCTGATATTTTTTGTCTTAGCATATTGAATCTTAACAATAGGAAGTTTGGGTCAACAACTATTGTACTGTTGTTAACGGGTTCATGGCTGGATCGGATGCGTCAGACTACAATATACTTTCTGAAAGCTAGAATTACCTAGACCCTACTATTATTCTGGGCCGTGGCATGCGCTATTTAAGGGAAAGTGCGCAATCATAGGCCGAATTATTTGGGTTGAGGCGTGGTGCATTGGTGTCTTCCCTAACTTGCTTTTGCTTGTGGGACTCAGGAAGCTCATCTTCCTTCAGTTGATTATAAATGTTTTAGATATGATGGTATTGTCGAATCCATATGTGAAATAAAACTCTTATTATTATTTTTCTCAAAGCACGCATAGTGTACTTCATGCAAAGCAGTGGCCATCAATATCAACATGACGATGAGGGAAAATATGCGGGCAGCAGGAGGAAGAGGATTCAAACTTCAGAATGAATGAGAGTGGTGGAGGCCATATGTATCTCACTTGAACCACATCATATCAACTCAGTAGTAACACTTGGATGACCCCTATGAATCCAATGATTGTTATGAATAGGAAAAAATGATATAACAAACAAAGAGTGAGAGATCAATATGCAAAACAAGATCACATATCAAATAAAGAGACGATGTACTCCATGCACGGAAATGACCATAAATTTCATATCATGAGGAGGGTGAGCTTGCAGCATGCAAGGTATTGGTGGAAGCCATCTCTATTCAAGAAACAATAGTGTTGTGAACTCGTTGAGAAAAAACAACCCAACTAGTTGATCTCTTTAACACCAATGAGGTTGTATGCCTCACAAACTACTTGAAATTGTGAAACATATAGTCTTTGCCATGCCATACACAGAACTAATGACATACCAGTCACATCAAATTTCCATAAAAGATATGTGGTCTCTCATCACTCTCATCCCTGGAAAAAAATTTATCATTCAAGTTAAATAATATCAAATATCACACAGGATAATTCTGAAATTAAGAGTAGGTCTCGAGTTCAAATTTCGAATGCGAGTGTTTAAAGCAACACATAGAGGATATATGTGAAGTAAGCGTGAGGGGTGAGGGGAAAATGGAAATGGGGGTAGCAGAAATTGGTTCGATTTCTTTTAACACAGTCCACTCCTCAAATTATATGGTTGCATATGGCCTCAAAACACGAGGGTTTAAACACTTTTCTATACCTACGACCACTTCTTTCAGGAGAGATTCGAACTCAAGACTTCCCAGTTCAAAATCACTAAAGAAATTGAGATTATTCTCGTCTCAAACGAAGGAAAATACCGCCAATGCCACTACCAGTTCCCAAGGCAAGGTAACGGGTTTTTCTTCGGCGTTTTCTCAAAATATTTGTTGTTGATTTTTTGTTATTATCTTCAAATTTAGATTTCTCGATGTTTTTTATGGCACATCCCTATTGTATTTTATTTTCTTTAATTATTGAATTTTGTGAGTGATATAAAAAACATGCAAGGTAGGGTGCAGCAAGATGAGTGGACCTCCTTCCGCTTAGGCGTTAGGTTCCATGTAATTCTTTTGCCAAAATTGCCTTGATCTTCCAATGAGTCTCATATATTTAGAACTCATGACGCACTGGTGGATGGGGTGAATTCCTAATGCCCTGTTGATAAGAAAATGCATTTTAAACATTTATTCAAAGAAAACAAGGAAGGAGAAATTGAACTCCTGTAATGATTTAAAATATCGAATCTTAAAGAGATGTTCAACCCCTAGAATTTCGTCATGGGTTTTAAATGTCTCGATTGATCTCAATGAGTGATCACCAAAGGATGCGACATGATTGTTGGAATGATTACTAGTCAAACCATTGTGAGAACATCAGTGCCTAATAAGTATGTTATTAGGTTTGTGTCGGTATTTTTTGCTAAAGTTATAAGAAAAGAAGAAACAAGTAAAGGATGGAACACAAGTGGGAATATACATTGCCTTCTCATTATTAATCATAAGCTTATCTAGGATTACATAACACCAAAAACCATGGCTAAATACCATGGGACAGATAATACTATGGGACATCAAAGTGTCCTAGTCAAACTAATCAACTAATCACTCAACTAATTAATGCACTGATGACTAGTGAGATTACAATTCTTAACACACCCCCTTAATCGCAACTGGGATAATATTCTCAGCACTATCAATGCCTAAGTGCTTTCTCTGAAACTCAAATGCAAATGATCTCAAAGGTTTGGTAAACATATCATCCAATTGCTCCTTAGAGCCACAAAATAGTAAAGAGATGTCTCCATTATTAACTAACTCACGAATGAAGTGACATGGAGTGTCAATATGTTTACTCTTTCTGTGAAACACACTATGTTTGGACAATGTTATTGTAGAACTATTGTCACAAAAAATAGGTGTTGGTTCTTTTTCTGTGTGTCCCATATCCTTCAAAAGTCTTCTCATCCAAACTGCGTGGCATGTTGTTGTGGTTGTTGCTACATATTTTGCTTCTGCAGAAGACATGCTAACAATGGGTTGTTTCTGAGAAGCCCATGAAATCAAATTGGTACACAAATGGAAAGCATAAGCAAATGTGCTTTTCCTATCATCAATATTACCTGCAAAATCACTATCAGTGTACCCTGGAAGAGTATTGTCTGGTGAATGAGAGTACCAAAGTCCATAACCAACTGTGCCTGCAACATATCTCAGAATTCTTTTACCAACTTTCTAGTGAGAGTCTTTGGGAGACTCCATAAACCTAGAGATCAGGCTGACAACATACATCAAATCAAGTCTAGTTGCAGTCAAATACATTAAAATGATTACCAATATTTTGGAAATTATAGAGTTCACTATTGGTCCATCATCATTCTTGCTTAACTTGGTGCCTGCAGCAACAGGGGTTTCTGTTGGTTTGCATTTATCCATTCTGAATCTATGCAGAATGTCTGTAGCATACTTATGCTGACAGAGGAAGATGCTATTTTCACTTTGGTCAACTTCCAAACCAAGGAAGTACCTCATAAGGCCTAGATCAGTCATTTCAAACTCTTTTTCATGACTATCTTAAATTCTTCCAGTATAAATCATATCGTCAATATTAAGACATACAATCAAAATGTTACCTTGTTGATCTGTTTTCACATAGAGAGTGGGCTCATTGCTGCTCTTGTTGAACCCATTGTTGATGAGGTAGGAATCAATCCCAATGTACCAAGCTCGTGGAGCTTGTTTTAGACTGTACAAGGCGTTTTTCATCTTGCACACTTTGTGTTCTCGACCTTTGATAGCATATCCAGATGGCTAGTCTACATAAACTTCTTCTTCAAATATGCCATTGAGAAAGGCAAACTTCACATCCATTTGATAAACATGCCACTGATTTTGAGCTGCTACAACAAGTACAGCTCTGATGGTGTCCATCCTTTCTATTGGAGCAAAGGTTTCATCATAGTCCACACCATATTGTTGAGCAAATCCTTTTGTATCCAACCTGGCTTTATGCTTCTCTATCTCTACTTTTTCATTGAGTTTGGTCTTATAGACCCATTTTACTCCAATATTGTTATAAACCCTACGTAAAATTTAAAAAATAATCGTTATATTTGATGTCCGCAAGGAATGTTGGGGAAAAACATTTGTGATAGATTACTATTTTCAAACACTGATAATATGAAGTCAATATAGCATAGTAGTGACAATACCAACTATTGTTTTCATAACTTTGGAGAAGAAACTTCCTACAAAAACTTTAATTTATATAAAATGGAAGGCTAATATATAATTATTTTAACCAAATGTGATGGCGTAATGAAAAGCTTTTCATTAATCTACATGGGTTCTTTTTATCTGTAATTCAAATACAATGCCAAGAATTCATAATCCTGTAATTAGTTAAAAAAAAAAAAATCTTAAGATGTCCAACCAACACAAACTTAGTTAATAGGAAATTGAAGCAAATTGAGAATCTCAAAGAAAAATCATCGTGCAAGCCTTATCCTTGAGAGTCATAATTTTTGCTACAAACTCTAGGTGAATATATGTGAATGTTATATCAGACAACAATTGTATGTGGAACAGGTTGCTTGCTAACTAATTAGATGCATATGAAGCAAAAAATAACATACTACCAACAAAACATAAGATAATGATAATTTTTTTTAGATTGAAGCAAAACCAAACTTAGTGCTATCTTAAATCTTATCCTTGTATATATCAATATTATGATAATTTTTTTTAGATTGAAGCAAAACCAAACTTAGTGCTATCTTAAATCTTCTCCTTGTATATATCAATATTAGTGCCTTAAAATTTCACTATAAAGGAATAGGGAAACCTTAATTTTTAACAAAGCTAATATTTTGTATATGGATGGATGTGGATACGAATGAACTTTGATTCCATTATATATTAACCTTTGGTGATTTATACTACTGGTTAATATACAAAGGATCTTCTTTGATTTGTGGAGAAGCAAATATGTAATTCAAATAGTTAGTGGGAGTGTGCAAGCTTGAATTAGTATTGCAAATATATTCGATATCTCCCCATTTTTCTCTCTCTTTCTTCTCTTTTTTTTTTTTTCTTTTCTTTTCTTTTCATATTGCCAATTTTTCCAAGTTGTTCATGTCTAAGTTTGGCCTTGCAAATATTTTCAATAAGTTTTCTTTGTACCCTAAAAATAGTTCATAATAGATGGCTCTAATACTCCGTTGTGTGCAAAAAGTCAAACTAAATTTCAATTTTCATTACAACTCAAACAAGAATGTCATACATAGGAATTGGGTAGTCTACCAAATCAGTTTGTATGGTGATTCTTTAACAAGGATGTAGGTACATAAATACATAAATAGTATGATATTATACATAAATAAAAAGTAGCCTCACCGTGCATCCCAAACACTTTGAAGAACCCTAAAAGAACATCAAAGTTTTTGCTTGCTTCTTCCTTGACTATCCATCACTCCCATGCTCCTTTAGAAGCCTCTATAACATTGAATAACTCACAATGCCCCATATTTGGTGTAGTGAGGTTGTCAAGAGAAGGAACCATTTTTGCACCAGTACATTAGGCTATACGATCTAGAATATTCTTCTTCACATTCGGTACGAATGATATTTCCCTAACCAACATATATGCTTGTGGATGATGAGAAACAATTTTCTCTACCAACAATACATTGGGGCGATGTGCTTCGATCCTTTCCACAATCATCTTCAGATGATCCATCTCTTGCATGCAAAAAGTGTAAGTGGTCTAAAGGTTCTATGCTTACATGTTGAACTACACTAGTCAACTTAAGGATGAAGTGAACAACAAGGCCAATATTAAGTTACCCATTGCAATATAGTTTCAAGGGATGAGAGCTGATTTGAGACACATTGATTGTAATGTCACCAAAAATCCCATAATAATAATAATAAAATTATTTTGTTATAGCGGACATAACTTTGGCTTACTTATTAGCCATCAATACCATATTTAAATACAGTCCTTGCTCCATTTGTTTGAATAGTATTGTTATATTGAACAGCTCAAATAAATTTGTATAATTACCAATCTCTCTAAACTAGTATTAACACTTGCCAACATGCCTTATAATTAACTTTGTTTACCATCATAGTCTTTTATATTGGTCTATTTTTAATCCAAGCTTACTCACTTTCAATCCTAGTTTATGCATGCTACATTAGACACCTATTATGATGCTTCGTTTAGAACATATGGTTAGTTTCATAATCAATCTGAAAACATGTATTATGTTAAACTATTACCAAGCTCTAGCTTTATGTTTATATTCATGTCTTTTTACTTATTAGCTTAAACATTGTTTTTACTAAGTGAATTCGACCCTGGGGAGGTCGTGGCCACCAAGCCATGACTTACTTAGCATTACATACAAATATTTATTAACCATTGGTGCAAGGGATTAAGCTACCCAATTTTCATGTTCAACATTAACCTATGGTGAGATCCACTTATCGATGCACAAGGTGTTAATACATTGGTCCAACGTTCATGCTTTACATTAATCCTATGGTGCGATCCATTTGTCATTGCACATTAACTTGTGATGCGATCCATTTAACAATGAACAGGGTGATAAACTAAGTCGTATATCATGGTTGAAGTGTCATTGAGATGGCAGCGTACAGGTCTTAAATGAGAGAGGTAGAGCCTCCCTCCTCGAGCTTCCACGAGGGCCATACGATGGCAAGGGGAGTAAATGTTTGTTGTACACTTCACTCGAACGGTAAAACTCTTTGTTCAATATTTTTCTTCCCCATTTGCATTTTGGATGGGTCATGAGACCTATGTTCGCTCAGGGTGTTTTCCCCTCCATTCAACCTCAGGTCATAGGGGATGTTCATGTTCATTTAACTCCTTCTCGAGATAGACTATTGTCAATGGCTCAATGTATAAGTCTTATATTGCAGAGAGGAAGAGTTTCATTATTCTTTCTTCCTGGAGAATGGGGTTTTTAACCTCATGGTTCACTCCAAGCTTCCAATCTGTACAACTCTTGGCTAACGTAATATTTATGGTCATAACTACATTAACTTTGTTTTAGTTTCATTATTTACATGATATTTTTCAGTGTTGTAATAGTTTGTTTTGTTTGCAACAGATGAACCAGAAGTGGGCGTGGTTAATGGAGCTTTCTTGTTCCGAATAGAACCTCCGGTAATATCATGGCCTCAATGGATCACATTCCTCTCTCGATGTTGTCTTTTATGCTGATAAATTAAGGGCTATGTTGCCCAGATTGCTATGGCCGAACTGCTGTAAATTTTAATGATTATTATGTAACCCAATATTTAGTTTATGAAGGCGTTTTGCCTCTGTTTAGTGACAACATTATTGTATTTGTGTATACCATGATATTTCTGGAGTATCGACCTTGGGTCGATTTTCCCTCTGTGGCATTGGATCCTTGTATTATATGGTGAAACATGTACTCAGTGGTTTAAACGATAGTCCTATATGTTTATGTGTTATTCAGGGCAAGGCCCGTGAAGTCCATATTCTTGTGTTTGTAATTGTTTTCCCTACATGGAGCAGGGTCTATTTGACATAATTGAATTATGTATTTATTTCTTTTACTAGTTATTATCCCTCCAAGGTACAAGGCTTGTTGGGTAATGTTAAGTTATGTTATTGCAAATTGGTTTAATATACTCCTGTGTGTGTTGAACGTTTTTTCCAAGCTTTGAGTTTACATAGAGCATAGGGTGGCATGTGCAAGCTAATGAGGGTCACTTTTGGCGCGTTAGATGCAATAAAAAATGAAAAATCAAGCATCCCTAAACTTACTTGGTTTTTTTGATATTCTTACACAAGATATCTTGCATCGAGTAAAAAAGATGAAACGTAGGAAATTGAGTCACGTTTCCGAATATATAAGTTTTAAGTATTGAAAATTTGCATAACTATGTCAAATTTCATGTTTTTTGACAGTCACGTTTTACTTTTTTGGCAAATGATAAGGTATATGTTTTTGTGGGTGCAACCTTTTAATGCCTAAATGACGGTTTCGGGATACAAAAACTGGTATACATAGCACTAGTGCAGTGCTATTTTTCTAAAATTAAATGTTTAATTTTCAATTTTTTTTTAATTATGTAAGTGATCAAACCTCGAGAGCGATACGTCAAATGTGGGTGCAGCTTTTGAAGGCCTTAATGCAGTTATTTCGACTTGGATTTTTTATAGCATGTAGAGGTTGGTGTCTTCTAGTGCAACATACATTTTTTTTTTAAATGGTTGTGAAATTAAAAAGTTACGGAATAAACACTAACTGTATGTTTTTTGACCAACAGAGTGATGAAACAAGAAAATTAGGAAATAAATAGAAAATCTCAATATTTTTTTTTTAAACGACATATTTGGAATCTACATAAAAAATTCTATCTATGCCTAAAATTTTGTCAATAATGATCATATATGTCATGTTGTAGAGATCGGTGAAGAACATGCATATTTAGGTGCAGAATTGCACCTAAAAGGTCCCTCAACTTAGTTTATATGGATTTGACCTTTATATGGATTGTTTTTATGCGCTCTTGCTCCTTCTCTGCTCCAGGTTTTATTCATAATTATTATTCCTTAGAATGTTTTCTTATCGTGAGAATTAACTTCATATAAAGGTTGTTATTTCATGGGATTCGATCCCAAGTTGCTAGTTAGTTTTATTATGTGTTGGTTGGGTATTAATGATTTTAATTGTAAATGCCTACCATATGGGAATTGGCTGTGAGTTTAATGCCCAACCTAGACGCCCTGAGGTTCGACCTCATGCTCATGGGTTGTTCTTTCGATCCAACGTGAATATTGTAGGGTACGCGACCCTATATTTATTCTCATTTATAAAGCCAACTCAACTCCTTTGGTTCTTTGGCCCTCTGCATGCATTTTTCATATATAGTGTTTTTATTTTGTATGTGGATATCTATTGTCCATATACATGCTATTAATTTTCTATATTTAACAATTAAAAACCTATTGTTATCATTAAAAAACCATGAGATGATTATTTAAATCCTATGATGGGTATTTAAACGCTTAAGATGAGGTCGGGATGCCATAATCGCTATGATTATTATGTTGTAGGCTTACCTCAAAGTATAAATTTCCCTCACATTCTCGACTTCTTAGCTTGAGTATGGAGTCTATGTATCCTCAACTCTTCCTCCGGTGAATCAAATTGAATACAAATCGATTTCCTTCTAAAATCGATTTAGTTTCAGGATATGGTTTATACGTATGCTTTAGCCTTTGACAAAAGCTTATGTGAGATGAACTAAAGCTTTATTTCCAACTTTGTTTGCACTTTATTTTAAATGGTAAAGGCTTCTCTTGTTTAAATTGTATGTTTGGGATTTTATTTTAAAAGCTTGCTTGCTTGGAGTTAAAACTTTTGTGTAAAAGCTTAGGTTCTTTTCCCGGTTTAATATACTAATTCGATTTGGTTTGATTCTGCACTTATTATGTTATGTTATATTTTTCATAATAGTTCTGTGTATTAATATAAATAGTTATAATATTAATACAGTATTAAAGTGAGGTTGGTTAAGGGCTCGGTCTTCTATTTTTAATTGAATCCTCTCCATCATTTTCTTAATGACACAAGTTTCTCTCTAGACTATCAGGCCTATGATATTATATTTATTATTGCACCGAGTGAAACGAGGTGCTCTACAACCCAGTATGGGGGAGATGTTGTAACATGTGTGATGTAACATTACCTTTGTGATTTAATTAAAAAAATTCATGTCGGCTCATAAAATAAAAAATTATGGAAAGTATTTAAAAAAAATCTATGTTGGTTCATAAAATAAAATATTATGAAAAGTAATTAAAAAATAGATGTTCGTTTATAAAATAAAAACTTAAAACTTAAACCCCGATCTATCAATCAAGAGACATCAAATTTCTTGAGTTTAAATTTTAAAAAAAAATACACCTCAAGAAATTGGATCTCTCTCGGTGCTTGATAGATACGGGTTTAAGATGGATCTATGTTGGTTTTAAATATTTTAAGTATGATTTTGCCTAATTATTGCGATTAATTAATTAATAATAGGTCTGGTATTAAGACTAATAGTTCACCCTGCAATTACAATTAGTCTATAAAAATCAAGTAAATAATAATTTCAAACTATGTAAATAAGAGAAATAACTAGAAATTATAGTTGGAAACTATTAGACAAATAAATAAATATTATAGCTAATAATAAATGAATATTCAATAATTTCAGTAAGACTGAATAATTCTAGACCGCAGAATAAAAAATGAATATGAAGTTACTTACAGAATTATTATAAATCAACTAAAATTAATCCCTAAATCAATAGAAGTCTAATCCGGTCTTCAACTGTTAAATTAAGAACAACAATCTATTTAAATTATCTTAGTAAGCCTTTCAAATTAAACAATACTTGGTCTCATCCACGCAAAATTGGATAAGATAAATTCAACAGTTCTCCTATTAGATGCCAAAGGGCTATTAGAGCTGCAATTTAAGAAGTTAGTCAAATATACATAAAACAAAATTAAAAGTACTTAAGCATACATCTGTAAGATATCATTAGACATAATTTAAGAGGTAAAATATACTTATCAGCCTTTAAGTGACCAATTGAATGGGAAACTTCCACTTCCTTGTTATCAATCAAATCAACACATCTCCGTTCGTGAGGACAATGAATTGTAGCTCACACAAAACGATACCATGGATGCAAGAGCCTCGATTTGCTATAGATGCTTGTGGCCCTTGTCATTTCCTTATTTCTCCAGATCACCCTTTTTTTGTATTAACCTTAGGACATACAGGCTACTTTTGACTTGACAAGTAGTTAGTCACTCGCTTGTGGTCCCTTTACCACTAACGAGTTTTCCAAAAATTTGCACTCATATGCTGTATGAATCTTCCTAGCGAGTTACTCGCTAGTTGTATATCTTTCACCCACGTGTTCCTCATAAATCACGAAAAATAAAAAATGAATTCGAAATATGGGCAGTTGGAGTTGGTTTCCTAACTTCCATACCTAACCTAACTTATCCTCTCTCGAAACTACTCTCCTTGCTTTGTCATAAATACAAAGGGAGAGCCATGAGAGAAGGGGTTCACTCATAACAAATTATACAACTTGACGATAAATTTATACTCAAAACGAGAACTCTAGCCATCAAAACCCATATTTTGCATAAAAAAACACCAAAAAACAACCCCAAATCAAAAGGTGGTGCTACTGGTAGCACCACTTTTTGATTTGGGGTCAAAAATATAGAAATGAACCAAAACATTTGTTATTGTTGTTTGCAAAAGCCTTAAAATCAAGCTCTAAATTGAAAACTAATGCTACCGGTAGCACACTTCTTCAAAAAATGGCATTTTTATATGATTTTATCATAATTGAAAATTGTGCTTATTTAATCTCTTAGTAACACTATATAAAACTTGCACTGAGTTAAACACAAATTATTCAAGAAATAATTTGACCACTCTTTTCATATAAAATAAAAAAAATTATGATATTCATCATAAAATCATATATTAAATCATAAGACGTAGAAGTAATTCATATCAAAATTCAAGCACTCCTTTAGAGTTGCCATACAAATAATTGCATATTAATAAAAAGGACAAAATGTTTCATGTGCAAATATTCAAATCAACACATGGATTCTGACACACCATCAGAAGCTACATTTTCTTCAGAAGAATGACTGGATGAAGATGTAGATGACCCGTATTCTTATCTACTATCAATGAGCACACCATATGAATCTTCATGTACGCCCAACATTTCATATGCCATATTCCTTCTAGATCTACGCCTTGGTTTAGCAGACTCCCATGTTGCAACTATATCTGGTGCCAACAATCTTTTGATAATCTCCATAGTCTTGGAGCGAAGAGTGCCTTTCCTTGTCAACTGAAATTCATAAACTAGTATGTCAACATCCTCTAATTTCAAAATGTCTATGCGGCAATGATTTACATTTTGACCCTTTCTTTTTCTCGTTTTTGCAAACCTTTTTCTCAATCACCATCTCTGGCTTGTACACACCATCAAATGGGTGTGTGTCTGTTGCATACCAATGTACTTCAATAGATATAACTTCTTCATTTTCTTTATTGACCTTCATAACTTTTGCAATCCAGAATGGATAGCCACATGGATCTTTTAAAACTATATGTTAACATTTTTTTAAGTGCAACTATTTCTTTTAAACATATACTAAAAACATTTTGTTTTGTTTTTGACTATAGGGAAAATGGCATCAGGAGAGCTATATGTAAACATCTATGGAGCGAGATCGTCAATGAAGTCATCGAAAAAGTTAGTTGAGCCATCTGAGAATGTTGCGTGTGATGAAGTTGTATCTAGTAATGATTTAAAAGCCAATAATACTATAGAATGGAAACATGCACTAGATGGAGAGAAAATGGACTATTCTTGGTTTCTGAAAGAGAAATATCAAGGAAACCCATACATTATTCACTTATATTGTGCTGCATTTGCATATCTTAAAAATGATTATCACTCATTGGGATTGTTGCGAGATATTTATTTGGTTCCAGGTAAAGGCGTTCTTTATTCACTAGTGAAACAAGCTAAAACCTTTGTCAAAATTCGATATTCTTTGAAGGTTTCAAACTATAAGATCGACGAAATTTTCACATAATTTTTTGCAGGTATCATGTACGATATTGAACACAAGAGTGTAAGTTTCTATATTTTTATATCTTTTTGAATTTCGTATACTTCGATTTATATGACCATGTAATAGATTTAATAAAATAATGTTTTTATTTCGCAGGATTTTGCTATGCCACTTTCCCATATTCTGAATGGAATTTATTCTACAGAATAAAATACGATGGATGCCATTAATGCCCCTCTTCATAAAGGAGAAGCACCAAAGAAGGGAGAAACACCAAAGCAACAATGAGTGCAATATGTTCCTGAAGAAGTACAAGCACAGAAAGGAAAAGGCATCCAACAATCAAATGAATTACCTAGGAAGGTTACCTTCAAAAGGATATCTCGCCCAACTGAACATGATCGACGAATTGTCGGTGATGAGGATGCTACTTCTGATGGTAAGAGTAAGAGACACTCTTCTAAAAGACCTATGGATGAGGATGTTTCCATTCCTTATCAACAAGTTGTTCTTTTAGATACAACTACTTCAAGACATAAAAGGAGGAGAGAATATGTTCAATCCAATGTTGAAAATCATAGTGAAAATGCGGGGGACAGTTTGGAAATCATCACTCCAGGTGGTGATCTAGATGATGGTGTTGTTAAGACAACACAAAATGCTATTCGAGATCAATTAAGGAGGGATAAGTTGGTTCACAATGGTCATACATTTGATTTAAATGTGAAGCAACTTTACAGACACACAGAAGGCCAAGAGAAGTATCAAATTAGGAAACCACATCACTTGCATGTTCATAACTTGAAAGCATTGAAGAGACGCAATCCCTATTCACATGTGGTTGACTACCTAGTTCTCGTTGACTCAAAATATGTTCATGTTAGAGATGCATTTGAAGAATCAAGATGTTTTGATTACAACTAGTATGTTTTGGGGGGGAATCATTATGTGGAGGCTAGAAGAGAATTGATGCAAGAGTTTCCCAAATACCTTATTTTTCAAACACTGAAATGCATTATTTAAGTTGGTTTGATAGATGTGGAAGCAAAACTATTGGCATGAGATCACAACACAGATAGTGACTATAGGATGTCCATGGAATTCATTCAAAGGGTTAGATTTATCCACAATGAATTTGAACAAATATGTGGTGGGGATAGATTGAAAGTTGATGTAGATTTCTGGAAACAATGTTGTATGGAAATATGTATCCCTATTAAAGAGGATAATGTGAAACATAAAGGTTTGAAAGGAAGTGATGCATTCAGAGTTGTAGATAACTATTTTCAATTGGAATTTAGAACGGGCACCATATGGGATTTGATTGATGACATATTTAGCATGTGGGAGAATATTGACATAAAAAATCAAAAGGTAAAAAAAATAAAGCAATTGCATGGAGCAATAGTCAAGGAGGCCCTGATGTCAAGAATTTGCCATAAGATATGACTATAACACCTTGGAGATCATTACAAGATGTGAAGGATGAAACACTATCTACAATATTGTCACATGTAAAGTGAGGTGAATTATCCATGGTGGAAATGTGCAATGAATTTGAAAAGTAAGTTTATAGGTTGTTTTTTTATTTTTTTAAGCTTATTTTTCGAGTTTAAGATTTTTTAATAAATAAGCATTATGTTATTATTAGATGTAATTGTAAATGCAATTTATTTTTACATCATGTAGTCATAAGATTTACATGAAAATACAAGAGGATTTGGTTATAATGTTCGGTGACAAGAGTTGGGATGATGTCAGATGCAACTATCCAGATTCAAGCTCCATGAAAAACTTAAAAGATTTTTTGGTTGCATACAAAACGGTATGATGATTTATGATATTTTCTATTTTATTTATTTCTAAGTGAATTCAATTATATTTTATTACTTATATACATAATTTTGTTTTCAAAGATGTCAAAGAAGAGTACAGTACCAAAGTCTTTCAAAATTCATATTCAAAGAGCCAAAATAGAATGACAAAGAAGACAATGTCTTGCAAACGTTGAACTTGATGACCACCTTAATCATCACGTTTGGAATGGGCTCGACACTATGCAATATAAAGTGATTTTTGGTGATTGTGCAAACATTGAAAATCTTGTTCCAAAAAAGGAGTACTCCCTATTTATTGTAGATATCCCTCATGGATACAACATCAAAAACATTACTTATGATTGTGATCCTTATACATACCATTCATTCAATAAAGTGGTTTCGGGATTTCTAGACGTCACAACATTACCCCCATGGAAATTTATTGTTTTCCATTCAGATGTACAAGGAGGAGCAGTGCTAACAATCTTCAAGAACAAAGCAAACTCAAGGAAACAACTGTATTGGTAAAATATTTGTAGTATATTATTAAACATTTGAATTTCGAAACCAAAATTATTTTTCTATAAGTTAATTAGATTCTTAATTTTTTTTTTACAGGCATAAACCAAGCATTCGTAGCTCCAGCACTGATCCATTTATGAGTGACACTAAAAACATACATCTTGCATGTTGGACAAAAGATGAGACCTATGAATCTCTTTTAATCAATGTAAAGAGTGAAGGCAAATATAGTCAAGTATTGTCTTATAATGCCATGGTTAACAAGTTGACATATGAAGAAAGAGATTTGAAAGGACAGACTATAAACATCTACCAAAATCCATGAGCATTGATTAATTTTCTCATAGATACTTTTTCAAAAGAAGGAGATTCGCTTCTAGATTTGTTCTCGGAATCAGGTAATATTTCTAATATTACATATGAAACTAGTGTCGTAATCTAAATTCAGTAATATATATTATTTAAATTTATGTTTCAATATGTTATTTAACTTTTTTTGTTTTGTATGTGGTGATTGGGTACAACAATAGCATGTTCCTTACAAAAAGGAATAAATTGCATATCCATTAAGAATGATCTACTGCAATGCAATTATATCAAGCAAAGAATTAATACTATGAAAGTTCTTCTAGATGAAATGCAGGAAATTGGTTTGAAGAAAGGAGAATTTAGTGAGTCACTTGTGGCAAAAATGTCAAAAGAGCCTCAACCTCCTTTAAAAGGGATGTTCGAAAAGATCAGTTTGGGCATTTTGCAGAAGTAGAGGATCCAATGCAAGAACACATTGAGGTCCAAGAAGAGAGCCAACCAACAGAAAATGTCAATTTCGATGAAGATTTTGGGTTGCATGATATTGTTGATTAGTTTCATATCGTTGAGGAAAATGTCAAATTTGACAAATGTTTGATAAGATATTTTTGTAATGTTTTGAATTGAAGATTTTATTTTGAGAATAACTGTTATGTTTTTAATATGTTATTTAGATATATATGGTATACATTTTGTTGAGTTTATGTGAATCATCACTTTATGGAAAATAATGTTAAAGAGTATCAATTGTATACATAAAATAGCAGAAAATACGTTGAAAAATGGTTTGAAATGTCTTTTTTTTCATTTTGTTTAGAACTTTTCCCCAAAAATGACTTCTTTAAGATAAAATTTTAATGAAAAAACTTTTAAAATGCATATATTTTTCATTCTAACTAGCTTCTAAATCTTACAAAAAATAAAAAATGTGTGTATTTTTTTACTATAACTAGCTATTAAATGTAGATGTTTTGTAAAGTTTGGAAAAAGGCCCTTGTAAATAAAAGTTATAGTTTTCTTACAACCAAGAAGTTTCAAAATCACAAAAAAATGGCTCAAAATGAAAAATGGTGCTACCAGTATACACAGTTTTTGAAACGGAGGTAAAAACAACTACTAAAATTGACCCCCCAAAAAACGAGAACAATGTTGGGTTCTCGTCAAGTTGTATAACTTATTTCATTTTGCAAAGAGATGGTGAAGGAATTTTGGTAAAAGGGAGAAGCAAGAGAATCCAGATCAGGTTTCAAGAGGTGTTGTTGCAGACTAAGGTGAATGTATCTTATTGTCATTTATTGGAATTAATACATAGATCTTTCCTTTCTCAGATTGTTGGTATTTGGTGCAAAAATTGGATATTTGAGAGTATCTCATATTTCTATGTATATGTGCTTTCAATTTGATTGTTTATCCATGTGTATTCAAATGTTTTGAGGAAGGTTACATTTTTTTGTAGGTTTGTATGCAAGATTGTGGAAGAAAGCTTGGTGAATCAAGTGCTTGGATAAACCTTCTTTGATTTAAGGTACCAATTGCTTAGCTTTGCAAACCCTTGTCTATTTCATAAATAATGTATTGTTGTTTGTCTGCAATTTTCCTTGGTTTCTGCATGTTTAAGTCAATATGTTGGTGACCTCTTATCACCCTAGTCATTAGGAACATTTTTCTTACAACAAAATTGGTGTCTCCATTGGGGAAGCCATGTTGCTTTGGGGGTATTTTGCTTGAAATTTCTTTAGTTTGAGTGTGTTTATAGGTTTTAGGAGGAGTTTTCAGAGGGTTGGTACGCCTGTTCTTGACCCAGAACTAGGTCTTACTGAGCATTTTTTCCTTTTTAAAAATTTTAAGGCATATTCGCAAGTTGCATGTACTTACAGTAGTGAGTTCCCCTGTTATCGCTGCTGGAAAGCTTTACACCTGCGAGTCACTTTCCTGTTGATGTCTTTACAGTTGTGGGTAATCCTGTAGGTCAAGATTTTACTACTAGGGTTTTTCCTTGAATGTTTTTGAAGTCACTACTCTTTGAAGGTTCTGTATATGCATTTTACTATTTGTATTGAATTTTTAAGTTCTCCTCTAGCCTCCTCTTTGATCTTAAGGCTTGTTAAGGTTTGTACCTTAGTCTTGCATGCTTGAGTGTTTGGTTTGATTGTGCTTTGGTTGGCCTTTGTTGGTGTTTCCGGGTTGTGTGAGGTTGTATATAACCCTGAAGAGTTCTTTTTTGGGTACCTTTCTTGTCTTTCAGTTCCTTAATCAAATTAGCTTATGCCAAAATTAGTGAATTTGATTTTTTTTTTGATTGACTTGTTGAGCATGTTGTTTTCAGAGTTATGAGAGGGTTAGAATTATGATCTTATAAGCTTAGGTGTAGAGTTTTATACACTTTGTTGTGAGCTTAGTGTAGTGCACTTATTTATAGATAGTTTTTTCTTTTCATATTTAAAGAGAAAATTCAAAAACAAGTTGTTCCCATTGCAAGCATTCTAGTTTGATTTT
This sequence comes from Larix kaempferi, assembly GCA_027924585.1. Classification (NCBI taxonomy): domain Eukaryota; kingdom Viridiplantae; phylum Streptophyta; class Pinopsida; order Pinales; family Pinaceae; genus Larix; species Larix kaempferi. Next base: position 5,707,878 of record BSBM01000406.1, read on the forward strand.
CAAAAAGTAGTTACATTTGCATATCTTTATTTTTTGAAAACAAAGAAAAAAAAAGTTTTAGGGTTGCATTATCAGTTTTTTTTTTTTTTTTTTCGAAAGGTAAAAGTAAAAGAAAAAGAAGTGAAAGAATCATTTTTTAAGTTCATTTATACAACTATCATGTTGTTTCCACATTTCAGTCATAACATCACTATGTGCACCACCACTACCTTATGAGTATACAACAACCTTAAAAAGAACGATTAAATTAAAATTTATTAGCAACTTTTATTTTTAGGTTCGATCACCAACTAGTCTAGGTTAGTTCTTTGGACTAGGTTGTCTTAAACTATCCAAAGTATACAAAATCAGATGTAGTGGCCAATCTTCAGGTAAATCGACCTTTGTATAAGGTGAACCGAAAATCTCCACTAACACTGGATTCAAGCACGATGTCATGCAAGGTTGAGTAGAGGATATAACCCTCCGATATTCAATTGAGCATCTACCAGGGTTGGTGTGCGTACGAGGATTCATTAGTACCTTTGGTGCTTCTAAGTTTTGGGATTTGTTACCCTTCCCATATGCATTGATTCGACCAGTGACTGTCCCCCCATACCCTCTCTATAAAGTTGGTAGCCTTAGTATCTTGAAATTTAGGGTGTGATGGTGGAATGATATTTCCATTGCACCCAGGACAGACTTGGGAGGAAATCCCTTGCAACTCTTTGGGAAGGCGATTGGTGATTCAAATGCTTGGCCCCATCGTGTCTGTATTTTGGACACCAGGTAACTATTCTTCATCCCTTCATTGGTTTTTTATGGGCCCTCATCATCCTAGACACTCCTTTGGAAGGTCATTTGTTTGCTTGGTTTGGATCACTTAGGATTTTTTTAGTGATGTGTTGTTTGATTAATTATGTTTTAGTTGGTCCTAGGTTTTTAAAATATAAATTTTAGCTATGGAGGATCATCCTCTCCACAGATATCGAAGGTTACAAAACCTTACTCCACTCACTGTGGAGCCTCCACTGTAACCTCAACGACAAAGAAGAAACACGAGTGGCTCTTTTGATCCAACTAGAACAACTGATCTCCCTAGGGAACCTTATCGTATTCCTCACACTTCACCGGTTTCACACAAAACTGAGGTTGAGAACTTACAATATCAAGATTTTGTAAGACCCTTTAACCCACCCTTAATTGGACCCTACGATCCAGTGCTAGTGCACATAAATTCTTTAGGTCAACCTGAGTTAACTACTTATAGGATCACATATGGTTTCATTATGGATAACACGGGGGAAGGATTGGGAAATGTCTATACTCCCACTTCTGCTATCGTGTCTAGAGGGTTCTCTCCTCCTCTCGTTATTATCCAAGTACCTAGTTCATTACAAGCAACTTTTGCTCCAATTGTGTCTTTGAACTTTGGTTCAGTATCCCCGGTCTCACTTAGCACTCAAGATACTACTACTTCTATACCCTTTGGATCCAAAACTGGTTCATCTGGTGTATCTTTTATTGGGATCCCTATGGTCCCTTTTACATCGTCCCTTTTTTTTCAAAACTTCCAAACAGGTCCCACTAGTTTGGCTCCTTTTGTTCACCAATTCTCTTGGCATGGAGGACATATTCCTCCTTATGCACCTTTTGTAGGCCCTGTTCCTATTCATTCCACTGCACTTTATATGATTTAAAATACCTTTACAGGATATGGTTTTCAACCAACTAATGTACAAACATCAAATGTGCCTATAGGGAGTGATCGTTTTTCACTTTTTGGTTGAAGAGGAAGTACTGCTTTCTCTTCAACTTCTTTTTTAGTTGGAGGTAGTTATACTCAACCACGGTGGTGTGGACCCCAAGGGAGTAATCCACTTGCTTATGGATGGAGCTCTTTTCAAAATGATTTTACTTCACAACCGATGGATGGGGGAAATGCCAACCAACCTTATGGGATCTATGGATCAGGAAAATTTCCTTATCCACCTCCCCAAACACATTTTCCCTCGGCTAGACCTTGGTTGCCTTTTCTGGAACCTTTGAATTTTCCAAACCTTTTGAAACTCATGAACAATCCGGTCTGTCACGATCCGAATTGGCCTCCCGTTCCAACCAAGCTTCCTTCAAACATCCCAAAGTTTGAAGGTAAGACTGGAGAAGATCCCAGAGACCATGTCACAACTTTTCATTTGTAGTGTTCCTCCAACTCGCAGAACGATGATTCTATATGGTTGTGACTCTTCAAGAGAACCTTAACCGGTGTAGCAGCCAAATGGTATATTGAATTGCCATCTGTTTCTTATCATTGTTTTTAGGATTTAGAAACAATGTTCCTTAACCATTTCCAACTTCTCGCTTGGTATGATGCCGACACAAACCTTTTGTCTACATTTAGGCATAAAAAGGCCACTCACATTTCTGATCACATTCAGCAGTGGAGAAGAAGGAAAATGATGGTCAAGGATGAGATACCTATGGAGTTCTTATTAAAGTGGTTTTTGAAATCACTCCTACCTTACATCTCTAAATATGTTTCTACTTCCTGGATTACCTTAGAGGAGGAAGCTATTTTGAGAGCACAGCAGTTAGACTTGATTTACTCTCAGTCTGGGATCCTGTATGAAATTATTCCTGATGCGCTGAGATCGAATATTGATCCCGTCAAACCTAATCCCAGACCGCATGTTGATGGCATTGTTGGTTTAGTTGACTCATCGACTGTAGAATCTTTGGCCAAGTAAGTGAAAGAGCTATATGTAAAGCACTCTACAGTGGAGGTAGCTATGGTTTCCACCTCGGCTTCTCAAACAGATAATGTACACAATGTGCAGTCTAACAAAAAGGGTACTCGACAACCCGGTGGAAAGAAAAACAAGGGCAAGAAAGGGGATGGTAATCAAAACAAGCCCAAGTCCACTGACAATGCTGAGAGGGGGGGGGAGAAAAGAATAAAGTAAATTTTCCTTGTAATCTTTGCAAGGAAGACCACTTAACTCATCAATTCCCTTTAATTGATGAATCCCATAAGCTACTACAACAAAAGAAACTTGTCGTCCTGAAGGATATTTTTACAAAGGGACAAAACATGGTTTCTAGCGGCTTTGGTGTTGGGGGAACCCAAGGTGCCACATCATCTGATCAGTCGTACTCGTACATAAACATGGTTAGTTCAAATGTTTTATTACAAGCCAAAGCAAGGAACTATATCCCCGAATCATTGCAAAAAGACAAAGAGATTCCTGAGGTGTCAGCTCCTCTTCATATTGAGAGACCAACAAACCCTATGCTAAAGATACCAAAAGGTGTCTATAAGCGGGAATCACACAACCCCAATGCGAGGGATGCTCCCAACTATTTTGTTGTGGAATACTTAGCCCAAACCCTGTGTTCCATGTCAGCTTAGAAGTCCTTCAAAGTTTCCTCTCGCAACAGAATGCACTTCTAGCAGCCATAGGAAGTCTTGATTCCTCAAGTATGTTGGGGAAGTTTGATATGTCTGATGTCATACCTCAGTTGTCGTATCATGTCGCCTTCCAGATTGAAGTAGTTCATGGTTCTAAAACCATTGGAGGAACTGCAGTGGTTGAAGGCGCATCTACATGCATAATGGTTATTTCTTGCTGGAAAGCTTTAGGCTCCCCTGAATTGGTTCCTTCAATAACACCGCATAAACAAGAAATGGTCTTGAATGCTAGTTAAACAACGAGGCTCGTTGAAAGCCTTAAAGTTGGTTACCTAGTTAAGTTTCAAGAGAGATGTACTCTTTACTTCCTAATATTGGTCTAGGTGCACTAATTACTAAAAAATTAAGTAATTGGTTGAATTAGCCTTAATTTAAGTTCACTAGTGAGCAGAAATTGGGTTGCCAAACTTAGCTATGCAGATAAAAAGAAAATAAATAACAGTAGAGCGTCCAAACGAGACTCTGTCACGTGTAATGCACGGGTTAATACAAAACAGACGCACTGTAGAGCGGGTAATACACTAACCTTCCGCGTGCGAGCTAGTGGGAGGTGTAGCGCAGGTATGCAACTGGTAACCTGCATTATGCATGTGACTGTTCGAGTTGAATCCGTGCTATCAGAGTGGCAGAGACGACGGGAACCACGCGGCTGGGGGAAAAAATAATCTATGGCCGTGACAGGGCCAAATTAAGGAAGCAAGAGGTGGAATACCTACTCTCCTACAAGTGGAAAACACCCAGAATTAGATACTTAGCATAAAACAACCTAGTTTGAAAAGAAATGAACAAAAATAAGTATGTTCACCATTAGAACTGTTATGGAAAAAATTGCACAAGTGTACTCTTCCACTTGGTGAGGGGCTAAGCCTTGTAGGTTGCTGCAAGGCCTCAGTCCTTGGAGCCCCTTTTGTGGTTGGTTGGTATTCCTCCAAGTGATCCTGCAAGAGGTTATTAGTGTAGCTCACATTCAAACATGAAAATATTGATAAAATGAAATAAAAAGAGATGGGGGAGAATGCAAACTCCAATAACAACCAACATATGCTAAACCACTCTTGTATTTCCCAATGGAACAGTTGTACAACACCTAGGAGGTGAAGGATTCAAGGGAAGCCAACAATCTCCCTTAGGGAGGCCTTTCTTGTCCACACTAAATGCTAAGTAAATGGAAGAACAATGGAGAGAAACACTTGCCCCTTAATGGTAGGTGGAAAGCAAGCTTGGAAATGCTCACAGTGGTAGGAAATGTTGGCCTATGAGGAAGCTCCAACTCAAATCTAGAAGCATAACCTTGGTCTAATTTCTCCCTACCAAATGCATGCCATTGGCTTCCTTTTATAGGCCAAGAGGTGGCCAACAAACAACTAGATCCAAATGTGAACTCTCCTCCTTCATGAACCAGTTCCAAGGTACACAAGGGGGGTTGATTAATGCCACCAAGTGTGTGAGGAGCCGAATTCTGATCCTTGGAGAGGATTGCTCCACTAGGGTGAAATTGTATTCTTTTTTTGACAGTAGAGCGACTATCGAAGGAAAAGTTGCGCAGTGTAGCGTGGGCATTGTTTAGATAACCTACGCTATAGTGCGAGTAACCTGTGTAATACCCTTGCTACCCTTGGTTTTGACTATTTCCAGGTACTCGTGGACTCATTTTGTGCTTTGGATCTATTGAGGATGCCTATGGTGAGATGCATTCTTTAAGTTGGTGATGCTTTACTCAATAAATCGTTGAAATGTAGCATGTGTGCGATTTTTAGGTGTTAACAGATGCCCCCTGATGTATGAGGTTTGGAGGGTACTGTAGAGTTGATAATGCGTCATGTTTTATGTTGTTTCTCTCCTGCTCGGTAGGACTAAGCATATGTGAACAAGCTAAGTTCTCCCATGGGGGAAGGTTGATGTGGATGACCGTTGAAGTTGTAATAATGAATATTTTTTATACAAACGAGGTGTTTATACTCATGCTCATGAAATGTTGTCAAAGGGATTACAATGAGAGAGGGAAAATGTGTCCACTCTATGATATTGATTGGATATGGATGAAGTCGGCTTCGATCCATACTAGATTAAATGCCCCAGGAACTGATGCGAAACATTGAAGAGGTGGGCTTGCTGGTGACCATGATAAACCCACTATGGTGGGGAACCAAACTAGTATGTAAATATGCCTGAGGGCTTTAGCGTACCGAATAGACTGCTATCATGGTTTCCAAATGTGAACATTGTTACCTTCAAAAGTACGTCTCCCCCTGATGCGATGGATGTGTGGACGTCGAGCATAGGGGAAACCACTTAGTTAGGGAGCACTAATGACTCTCCCTTCTAAGTTTGAGGTGATCCCTTATAGTGATTGAAAGGGATCCCAAGGTACAACTGCAACTACTGCAACTCTCAGAATATAATGTTTTGACGTCGACGTGAGCTGAAGTACCTGATAGGATGAGAGTCCTATACTAAGAACTGGGATCATATTGTAACTAATCTGATGGGTGGATAGATTTGACGCAAGACTGGTTGACAAGCATGGGGCTCATGACTTCCTTTGATCGATGTAAACATGGGGAGCGGGGGCAAAAGCTTTTTCTTTCCGGGTGGCACTGATTGAAATGGAAGGAGACAAACTGTAAGTGAAAGGGATTTGATGGAGACACAAAACAGATGGTGATGGTAACCGGAAAAAAAAATGTTGCTGAACATATGGAGACTCAAATACATCGATCAAAGGCGACCATGGGCTGCTGCCAAAATTATATGGGTTTCCCATAACACAAGGTGATGTGGGAACTGCTTGTACGTAAAGAATTTTGGTGGTGTCCCCACATTTTTGTGTGTGTTGGGGGACAAATTTGATGATAGGAGGGGTTCGCACGGTTTTGAGTGGATCCCGTGACACTTTCCAATGATGAAGTGAGGGTTAAATTGCAGACACAAAAACGAGTGCCCCATGAAGCAACGTTATGCAGTGTAATCCTATGGGATAACTAAATAAAACTGGTTGTATCTGAGGGTGGGGACCCCATAGGTGGTTTTGAGGGGGTGAGTATACGAGGGGGATTGCGAATGGTAAATTTCTCATGGAGGTATTAGGGAGCTTTGTGAATCGGTCTCGTAACTTCTGTCGAGGGAGGGTCATTTCAAGTTCGGTCAGATTCCTCGAACTTGTGGGGGATTGACATCATGGGAGTCATTTAATGACGGGGATGGTGATGCCGCGCACACCCATGGGTGAACATGTTATTTGCAGGAATGATGTTGATGGCACATCAAGGCCGTAACTGAGGAACTTGTGGTTATCAGAGGGAATACTAGGATATGCATTATAAACGGAGCGTGAATAGTGTCTAAATGCCAGTTTCAAAATGATACATGTGGTAGGGTGTGTAACCGCCCATTTGTGAGAGTTTGGAGTCTTATTCTTATAGTGGAATAATGAGAAGCTCCATATTGTCTTGATTGCAGTCCTGCACATACGACGCAAATACCCAATTGTAGAAAACGACATAACCAAGGTATTAACAATGTAGAAATCATATAACTGAAACATTGCATACCTACAAGGTCCTAGAAAATTGTGTCCTGATGATATTGGTGACAATCCAGATTAGTCAGCTCCATGTCGAAGGGCTCGAAGTTCTAATCATCGTGGTGTGAACGATTTTGAAAACGGAAATATGGTTTGTCCGTGGCATCAGTTTGAAGTTTGGGTCAAATGAGTATAAAATGGGTGTGGGGCCTAGTTTCCGAAATCATTTGTACTTTGTGCCACCGACATCCTAGAGAAATTTTCGAGTGATTCTGGGACATCCAATGCACCGTTCATCGAGCGATGAGTTTCGAATATTCCTCATCCTTTGACTTGTTGATTTTGTCCAGGTATATTTAGGTGGGGGGGCTCCCTAGATGGCCAGGGGATATTTTTCATGATTTTTAGGGGTACCACGCGAGATTCCACAAAAACACCATGCAGCCATGCGAGTTTTTTGGAAAATCGTGCATGGCCCCAGCATGATGTTTTCTTGAAATCTTGCATGGTGTAGCTCTCCCTGGAGTGCAGAAGAAATGTACTGTGTCACGCGTAGCGCGGGACATATAAGCTTCGGTCGCGCGCTGGTTATAGCCCTACTATTCGTAGAACAATCGCGTTACCCGCGCGACCGAGTTGTATAATTACCGTGTGGTCGAACATTATATCGGTCGCACTACACACAGATTGACTATAAAATTTCATGCTACGTGCGGGTCTTCTTTGGGAATCCTTTGGGAATCCCACGCTACTCCTTTGATGTGGCTAATGAGTGTGCATTTTCATTTGCGGGTGGTTTCTTATTAGTGATGGAGCCCATGTGGGATGTGGAGTGGAGGGAGAGAGCTATTATGAGTTCGACTAAGGACATGGCTTTCTTACTTTTAGGAATAACAAATTCAAGGTCAAATTCTTGAAAGATAACGATCCATCATGCAAACTTACTATTGATAAGCCTACGACTGAGTATGTATTGCATAGGATTGGAATCAACGACGACGATTGTTTTTTGGAGAAAAACTTTATAGTGGAAGAATTTTTGTACATAAAGGATGACTGCAAGGGCGAGCTTCTCATCATGGGTGTAGTTGAGTGCAGGTCTGGCGAGGGTTTTGCTGACATAATATATGACATGTTCCTGGAGGTTCTCGGTTGACTGAACTAGCACGCTAGCTATCGCAGAATCTGACGTAGACATGTACAAGATGAAATCTTTGTCGAAGTCTGGGGGAGAGATAAGAGGATCTGATGACAATGCTTATTTAACGGCATCGTGGGAGGTTTGGGCATAGTCATCCCACTTAAATGGTATGTCTTTTTTGAGGAGCCACAAAACTCCATGGGCCTGTGTGGCATAGTCGAGGACAAAACGATGAAGAAAGTTGGCTTTACCTTGGACACACTACAATTGTTGGAAAGAGGCTAGTTCATAGAAGCTTTGGTACGAACAGTGACAAGTGGACCGCGACAAGTGGACAACAATAAGGGTAAAGAGTGATCACAAAGTGGAGCAAAGCAGTTAAAGCAGAGTTAGGAGTTAGTTAGACTTAATGGTTAGAATAGGTCCACTTTGCGAAGTGGACCAATTTTTTAATGAGCATTGAGACTATAAATAGAAGTTGCATTGTAAGCCTTTGGAAAAATTTCATCTTTGGATCTTGGATCGATCTATCTTTCGCATTGACTAGCATCTTTGTATTGACTTTAATCTGAGGTGTTGAGATGGGTTTTGCGGATATGTATCCCTATCAGCTCTATGATTTGTAAGACAAATTGATGTATGATGAGAAGGAATGTTGTGTTCATGATTTTGTCTCTCATGTGTTTTATTGCAGTATGATGTGTTATGTCGTAGTATGATTAGATATGTTGTGTCACAGTATGGATAGATCTGTAAACTGTTATGTCGCAGTTATGATATGTATCGTTGATATGTTAAATATGTTTCTATAATTTGTTACTGCATAGACCTGATTAGTATGTCTCTGTATGCGATGATGGTGTTACGATGCAAATGCTAACTATGTCGATTTCTGAGTTATGCTGCAATTAACTGTTAATGAAGCATGTCCTCTTATACATGTGGAAGCTTGGTTGTTGCATCCCCCTTAAGTGACTCAAGTGAGACCTCACTCGCTTTACGAGTGTTGCTAGAAAGGCTAAACCCTTTATAGGCCAGTATCTATGGGTGTTTTTGTCGAGCTTTGTTGACATCGCGTGAAGTGAACCCTTGTCGACAGATCTGTGTCAACAAATGATTATGTTTTTGGGACCTTAGTGCGAGAAGGAGAGACATGTTGTGGCATACGACAAATCCGGATATCACGGAGTGGTTAAAAAAAAAGACGCAAGAGTTTGTTGAGGAAGAAAATCAAAACCCTGGATGGTCGACAGACCAGTGGTTGCAGAAGTATATCTATACTGATATCCATGAGGTATTTTTCTATGAGTTTCCGATACTGTTGTATGAATGGTTGGCTAAATTAACTTATCAGAAGAAGAATTTCCAAGGAGGTGAGCTAGAGCATTGGACCCTGGAACTGAGCCAACAATTAAGTCGTGTTAACAATAAAGCTTCAAGGGTTGTCGACGTCTGGTTGGATGGCATTTTGGAAGGGCACATTAATGAATTTGTTGTCGATACAGTTAGATCATACAATGACGTAGAAAGGAATTTCTTTAAGGGACCCAGAAGAAGGTACCTATTTTCGTTACAAGTGTGGATCAAAATACTCATTTGTGAAAAAGGAATATTGAAGATGAACCCTGACGAGCAAAGCTCTGGTGTGCAGAGGCTGTGGGTACTATGCAGATGCGGGTATGATAGAATGATGCGGGGTAGATGGAAATGAGCTACAATGAAATTGTAATGGAAGCTATGGAATATTGTGTCCACTTGATAAGTGGGGCGAGGTTTCGGTCAGAGAAGAATAAGAGGATTGAGATAGAGAGAGAGATTCCTAGTGCGACCAGAACGAAGGATTGTGAAGCGGACCCACGAGGGACTTAATGACTCTACAATGACGAAGAGGAAAACCGGGCTACCCATGAACCTGAGGAAGGACAGACCCAAGGCTACAATGTACCCACAACCCCGTGCACTTTGCCAAACTTTGGAGGAAGAAACAAAATCTCTTCACAGTGTTGTCCCACAGGTCACAATAGTGGTAATAGTAGTGGATCTATAAACACCAGTAGAAAAACAAGGATGATGGGGACGACGAGAAGTTTCCTCTCTTTCAGGGTAATGGTACAGAGGACTCCGAGCAATATTGGTTCTTGTGCGAAGTGGTGTGGACAGTAAAACAAGTCCAGGATGAAGCTATCAAGAAGGGACAGCTGGCGATGACCTTCAGAGGTCATGCATTGGATTGGTACATGAAGTTTACACAAGTAATTGTAGGAATTCTACAGATGACACTGGAAGAAATCAGAGCTGGGATGATCGACGATTTTAAGAAGCCTAAAGAAGAATCTCAATTCATCACATAATTGAAGGAGATAAAGAAATTCCCTAATGAGTCGGTATGGGATTTAGATCAGAGGTTCAAAACTTTGATGGATAAAGTTTATTTTGGGATGAGTGATGTGCAGCACAAGGAATGGTTTTTTGCAGCATTGATACCACACATCTAGATGTCGTTGATGAAGCAAAATATGTTATCCCAGGCAGAGGATTTGGAACTCACGATGAAGCTCGAAGCTTCGCCAATTGGTGAAACAGGGATCAACATGATCCAGATCCAGTCGCAGCTAGCAAACTTGACTATTTAGCTGCAGGATATTAAGAAAGGGAAGGAAGTTCGCAAAGAGGTATGGTGCAGTCGATGCAAGTCCAAAGAGCATCATAAAGATCAGTGTCCTGAATTCTGCGAGTATCTACAGTCTAGTGGGCCCAACCCGCTCAGTCAAGAAGGGATTCCCTGATGCCGATTTTTCCAGAAAAAAAGGACATCGCTTGGAGGAATGCGTGTATTTACAGAAGGTTGTGTCGAAGCCATCTAATCAATATTGTAACCTATGTCAATATGTTGGCCATGATGAGAAAAATTGTCGAGCATATGACTTGCTTCAAGAAAGGATTGTTGATACTTACTTCATGAAAGGAGACGAGCAACAATAGGCATAAAGACATCTAGCACAACTGTAGTATAATCAGTTGTAGTATAATCATCCGCAGTACAATCAGTCGCAACTCAACCAATAGTGAGGAGGACTAAGAGGAGGATATCGGGGTGGTCCCGACGAAGGATTTGGTCGCAGAGGAACCTTTGGTCGAGGTCAGGGACCGATCACATGCTATAATTGTGGACAGATTGGACATTATCAGATGGATTGCCAGAATCTGACCCCTCAATGTACCTATTGCAGTGCAGCTGATCATACTGTCAAAGAGTGTCCCCATCTAATCACAAAGTGGCAGGCTAAGAACGCGCCGCAACCACAATCGAACCTGAACCTGAACCAGAACCAAAATCCCAATCATAACGTACATAAGATCTCAGTTGAGGGAAGAGGTCAACCAGTCAATGTCACCGTAGTGACCTAAGGAGGAGCTGCGACAGGAGAAGATAGGCTACTACCAAATGTTCGGCCCGCGACCCCGAAATAGGTACGATTTGATGTTGAAGTGAAACTCTATCAACAGATCCGTGTCAACAGCAACTGATGTTGTGTTTGTGGTGCAGGTAATTCCAATATGGCTTGAACCTTGGAAGGGTCGACGGTGATAACATATTTGGACACAATAAATCCTAAGAGGCAACTAGCGGTAACGTAAAATACACACTTGAGGGGGTTTAAGCGTATGTTATGCTTATGAAATCTTGTGAAGATGGTATGAAGATCTTGAAGGTGATCGCACTGTTTTTTAGATTTGGCTATAAGGTCATCTAAGAAGGCGAGGATGATGTGATCCAAGTCATTAAAAACGTATGCCATTGCTCACTAAAAATTGGCTCCAACATTCTTCAAATCGAAGGGCATAAATTTGTAATAAAATGTGTCCCATGGTGTGCTAAATGCAGTTTTGTACTGATCTTAGGGACGAATGTGTATTTGGTTGTATCTAGAGAACCCATCCATGAAGGATAATATTTCACTACTGACGCATGATTCAATGATCTCATCGATCAAAGGAATGGGAAATTTATCCTTTGGGTAGGCTAAATTGAGGTCTCGAAAATTAGTACAAACACGAATTGTTCCTTGTTTTTTGTTAATCAGAATTGGGTTGGACACCCATGATGTGTAAGCAATGGGAAAGATGAATCCCGCTTGTAAGAGTTTATTGACCTCAGCTTTGATTGCGAAGGCTTTAGAAGGGTGGACTCGGCATTGTTTTTGTCAGACGGGGTTGGCATCGGGCCAAGTGTTAATGTGATGTTCGACAACTGCTGGATCAAGCCCTGAAAATTCTTCATAGGACCATGCAAAGACATCATGGAACTCTTTAAAAAGAGCGGTGAAGTCGTTGATTTCTTGCGGTGAGCAGGAAGCCCCTATAGAGATGTTTTCGACAACTCTTGGTGTAATGGATATATCAACCTATATGGTCGGGGATATATTGGCCATATTACCGTCTTCGAATGCATCTAGGGTGGGTATAGGATTTTTGAACCAATCAATTTGACTAGGGGGTAAAAATTATTTTGACTCGATGGTATATTGTTGTTCCATGGGGAGTGTGTGTGTTTCTTGTATGCTTTTTACTGAGGACCTATGTTGGAAAGAGTACCACATAGGTTCAGGTGCATTCATGGCCTAGATTATCTATTCGTTTGTGGTGAAGAGATATTCTTCTAGCATATCCTCGTCTGAAGAATCAAGTCTTCATTTTGGGATGAAAGAGAAATTGAATCGAGATGCAAGGTGTCATGGTAGTCAGGGGTGGTTGGGGTTGGTGTTAGGATCTCATGTTGGGGGAATATTATGGGATCTAGTGCCTCTTTGGAAATTGGTGATGGGGGATCAAGGTCTCTTGCGGTACCTGACAGATGGGATGTGCTTGTATCCTCATTGTACTCTATTGGTTTGGTATCCTCCTCAATTACGGTGGGAAGGGTGGTTCCACAAGGGGTGAGGTTATCGTCCAACTGACTTTGGGTTGCACGAAATATGTGAAATGCAGTGACCAAAGGACATTTGAATGAATGGTGAGACATTAGGTTGCATGAGAAACACAACCTAGTGGCATTAGTATGATTTACGAAAATGGTAGGGCTTTGTGGACATTGTGAAAACTATTGGTCCGGTATGGAATCATCCCATCGTGGGGATATACTTGTTGTAGTCATCGTAGTAGCCGTGGGTATATGCCACTCCTCTGGTGATGAGGGGGGTGAGGCATCTTCCAAGGGAGTGGTGAGGTGAATGGTTTCTAAAGTCTCTCGATAGTGTCAAAGATCAGGGCAATGATGTGTATAGTGAACATACTGAGAAGATATAGCACATGAGTGGTTTGTACGCAATGTTTTGGATTTAGGTGTGGGTGAGGGAGCTGTACCCCCTTTCACCCTTGGTGGAGCGTGGATGATGCTAACAGGGGTGTTAAGCAAATTCCTTAGCTCTGGTAGAGTAAAACATATGTTTGTTGCATGGCCTTTCTATCCCCAGAGAGAACACGATGGTGTGACCCTTTGGGTGGGAGTATTGAACATAACTGGGTATTTTAACTCATTATGGTTGATGCCCCCTGCTTTAGACTTAACAGTTTCTATTGCATGGTTTGGTAATAGGGGATCTTTCAACTTGGGTTGTTTGGTGCCCCCATTGGTGGTCGTTGGGGCTACCGATTGTGGGGTAGTTGTTGATATCATAGGTTGGGTTGTCGTAACTAGATGTGTTACGGGCCTTGCATCCGTAATAGCCGAAACAAGGATAAACTCGTAATGGGAGAATGGTTTGGAAGCCATATCTGGGAAGGGTGGTGTAAGGTACCACACTTGGATTCCCAAAGTTATCCCAGGTAGAGTTAATTTAGCCATAACTGACGTCCCTTGTACATCTGTGGGAGGGTACAAGAATGGGATTTGAAAATTTGGTGGTAGCGACAGACTCAACGTTTGTTCAATGCCATGGCTCAGCGGTGGTGCTAATGACGGTGTTGAAGTGGAGGAGGCTCCATTTTCGGTGGTGAAAATTGTGCACATCAGGCCATCGGTTGATGTAGGTATTTTTGGTGGTTTTCCCGAATATACTCCTAACAAATTGGAATCCTTATACATACCGGGGCAGATGTCAACATATGGTGGATCATTGCTCAATACAGTTGGCAGGACATTGTCATGGTTACTTGTGGTGTTAGGGTCGTAATAGTTAAGCCGGTCGAGGGTAACTATCTTCCAATTTAAGGGAAACATCATGATACATAAGATGGAGGAGGCTATTGCCTTCATGGTGTATATGTAACTACGCCCCAAGAGAATGTTGTAGTTGATCTTAGCATCGATTACTTCAATATTGATCATAACCATCTTGCCCCCTATCTCTATGGGGACAATTTGGTACAATCCTCTTGGTTGGGATGATCTCCCATCATACGCGTGAAGACCGATAGATGAGGAGACCAGCTTGGGGGATCCTAATCATTTCCATACTTTTACAGACATAACGCAAGTGGACGCGCCTTCGTCGATGATACAGCGATGGATCTGTGACTACCATCATGCGACTGATGATGGTAGTCACGGAACACCTTTTTCAACATCAAAGGTCATGAGGTGCGAGTCGGAAGGCTCAACCGCACCAAGTACATTGAGTAAAGCCTTTCATTGTGTTGGGAAAAATTGTATCACTTCTAATGTGGACATAGCCACAAGGGATTGAACCAAGTTGTCCATAATGTTGTAATTGTGGGTGGCTTTCATGTGGGGATTACTAGGGGTACGTCGAAGTGGAATTTTTGGAATCAGTGGGATTTGTTCGGTGTTCGGGCATGGTATTTGTAGAGGACCCCTGACGGGATAGATATGTCTTCCACTTGGGGGGTGGAAGGCCCATCATAACCCTTGGCTTGCGTCTGGAGGTTTATATCCATCGTATAGATATTTTGAAACGAGCCATTGTCAGATGGGCGAGGATCTTGTTCTTGTCTGGCTGCCCCTTGATTGACAAAGGGTTGTTGTAACACTGTTGTTTGTGGTTGGGGAGGATTCATTTTCTGAGGAGGGTTCGTCACCGTCTTCTTCTATTTTAGCTTCCACCAATTGTTGGCAGTCAGGGAGAAGAGGACAATGATGTGTGTAATGACCATAACCGCCCCAAATGGAGAAGCATCAATTGGCTCTCAGGGGAGGATTCTTCCCTTGTTTGTGGGGGTTGTTAGTCCATGTATTTGGATCACCCGTATTCTGGTTTTGCTAGGGAGGGGGATTTCCCCATTGCCATAGCTGCTGCATCTGCTTGTTCTTACCTTTCTTATTCCCCTGATTCTGTGGATTATGGGGGTTTTCGGTGTTCATTTGCTCGAATTGTTGAGCTCGTTGAACATAAATAGGTTGAACTAGGTTAACCCCCATGTGGGGGGAAGGTTGCTGACCAGTTGGGCATGGAAATGGGTAATATGGGTTATAACTCGGTGGTGGGATAAATGTGGCTTGTGCTCCATAAGATATGGATGTAGGAGCGACTTGCGCCATTGGTGGTGATGAAACCATCATTGCTTGACTAACATTTGGGTATGTAGGACTGTATGGTCCATACTATAATAGACCAACTGGTGGTGTTGGTACCAGCGTAGGGGGTGTCAACGCAGGTGGCATGGATGGGTAATATGGAACCATGTTGAATGGTGTCGAAGTGGTAGGAGTAACCTTTCCTAAATGGCAAATGGACCCAATAATCCCATCCGCCGAATGTGACGAGCTCGAAGGTGTAGGATACAATGAACGATGACAAGGGGCATCAAGGAGGATTGTGTAGAGGTAGCCAAATTATGCGTATATAAGGTCGAAATGTTGTGCTTTGAGAATGGACGACTCCTCAATTTGTGGCATGGAAGTGGTGACATCTTTAGGTATGGCGGGTTGGAGAGATTTGATAAACCAATCCAACAAAAAGGGAGGTTGTATTTTGATCTTGCATAGTGTACGGCGTCTATGCCACTCATGGATGTGGTCCACAATGTGTGTAGAAGTATTTTTACAAAGCTCAATGAGAATTTTGAGGCCTAAATCATGTCGAATGGGAAGTTGGAAGTACGTGAGAAATGCGGTGGTCAATGTTGCAAATGTGGAATGGGTTCCACTTTTAAGGTTTACATTCCATTTTGTTGTTGTTCTAGTGAGAGTATGCTAGAAGAGGCAAAGCCTCACATGATCGTCTACTATGTTTTTATATGAACACCATAGATGGAAAGACATAACGTGGTTCACGGAATCATATCCCTGTTTTCCTTCAAATTTGGGAATATTGGAAGGAAGCTTATCTGGCATAACTGGCCATTTTGCATCATGAGCGATGGGATCATTAGTCAATTTGGCCAAATCTGGTAGATTTAGACTAGCCATAAATGGTAAGGTGGGAACGACTGGTCTCGTCATTATGTTAGGGATGTCGTTTCCACGAGGGGGAATCCCAGGTGGTGTTGTGAACAACAGTTGACCTCCTATAAGGGAGGAAGGGTCAAAAGGTTCTAAGGAATCTCCTTGGGGAGAAGCCAACGGGGTACTACTTTCGATGGGGAAGAAGTGGTGTAATTGATAGATTCTCTGAGGGGAGAAAATGTACCTAGTAAGGCTTGGCCTCTACCAGATGACCCTATCAATGCTTCTTGGGAACGACCCCGTCTTGAATTCCCTCCACGTGTGATACGGGGAGAAGGTGAAAAAACACCCCTCGAGAGAGGGGATAGGCCTTGCAGTCTACAAGACTGTCTTAGGATGTTGTTTTGTTCCTCCATGGTGAAGGCTTTGTGTCAAATGAGATTGATAGTGAAATTTAAACACAATTGAACAAATTCAAAAATATGCCAACCACAAAAAATGCAAAATGGTGCGATAAGTGAGTGATATGTGTGGTGTCGGTTTTAGTGCATGAGTTCCACATGTAGGTTATTTTTATTACGAGTTTAGTGAACTTGTAGTTAAAAAGAAAATAAATGTAAATTCCCTAGCAGACCTAATGTCCTTCGTCTCAAATGTAACTAGGTCTCCCAAAAGCACAATTGATGGTGATAATGGTATCCACTCACCAACCGACTAATGGAGGTAATAGAGAGCTAGTTCTACCAGCAATGGGGCCAATGATCCAATCAAGAATACTTGGAAACACCTCCCAAAGAAAATAGATAACTTCAGGATTCAATTGTACGTACAATTTCTCCTTGGTGATATCCTAAGTTGGGCCACTAAGATACCTTGCATCAAGTGTGGATCAGTGGTTCGGCATGCATGGTATAGTGTCGTCTCCCTACAACAAGCTGAGTGGCTTGTAGGGGAGAGCAGGGAAGCTATACCTTGGCGTTGGCCTCCTTGGTCACGATGCACTTCTGATCTGGGTTCTCTTTTAACACTTGCTTATAGCAGGATTTTGAAAGTACCCTAAGAGACAACAATGCTAAGTTTCAAAATATTCCTAATGAAACTAGATTGTTGGACATTAATGGATACCTAGAGAATCAATCCTGCCTAACTAAAATATTCTTTTGTGACTTCCTGTGGAGAATTTTAGTTGGTTGAGACAATTACAATGTTGATTTTAAGGGGTTTGTATGTTTCATTTATGGGGTGTAAGAGGGGTATTTCAAAATTCCTACCTTTCTGATTCACCAAACTCACATGAAGTGCTAAGTGAAGAGCATACTTTGGATTGGAAGAGTCTTTAGGCCTCTTATTGTGTGCTAGTGGATCAAACACATGTGATAAAAGAAAAAACAAATGATTATGTTGGTGAATTAACTAAAAGAGTATATCAAGCAATATGTACTTTTAACTCTAAGAGATGCTCATGGTGCTTCGCAAAATCGAATTAATCTATCTAATGTACAAGTGTGCAATGGAGGCATTCCACACTTCTCACCCTTTTTCTGATTCACCAAGATCACATGAAGTGAGAGGTGAAGAGCATACTTCAGGAGACAAGTGTCTTTAAGTCCTTTCTTGTGTGCAAAAAGTGTTTTCTACACTAGAAATACTACTAAAAAAAACATGTTGATTTGATGCATAAACAAGAAATGGTCTTAAATGCTAGTGACAACAATGGGGCACGTTGAAAGTCTCAAAGTTGGTTACCTAGTTAAGTTTCGAGAGGGATGTACTCTTTACTTCCTAATATTGTTCTAGGTGCACTAATTATTAAAACATTAAGTAATTGGGTGAATTAGATTTAATTTGCGTTCACTAGTGACCAACAATTGGGATGAAAAACTAAGCTATGCAGATAAAAAACAAATAAATAACAGTAGCACGGCGAAACCGGACTTTGTCGCACGTAACGCACGGTTTAATACAAAACAAACGCGTTGTAGTGCAGGTAATACACTAACCTTCTACGTGGGTGCTGGTGAGCGGTGTAGCGTGAGTATGAAACTGGTAACCTGTGCTATGTGCCCGATTGTTTGAGTCGAATCCACGCTATCAGCGTGACAGAGACGCCGGGAACCACGCAACTACAGGAAAAAAATAAGCTATGGACATGACAGGGACAAATTCTGGAAGTAAGAGGTGGAATACCTGCTCTCCTACAAGTGAACAACACCCAAAATTAGATACTTAGCATAAAACAACCTAGTTTAAAAAGAAATGAACAAAAATAAGTATGGTCGCCATTAGAACTGTTATGGAAAAAATTGCACAAGTGCACTCTTCCACTTGGTGAGGGGCTAAGTCTTGTAGGTTGCTACAAGGCCTCAGTCCTTGGAGCCCCTTTTTTGTTTGGTTGGTATTCCTCCAAGTGATCCTGCGAGAGGTTTTTAGTGTAGCTCACATTCAAACATGAAAATATTGATAAAATGAAATAAAGAGAGATGGGGGGAGAATGCAAACTCCAATAACAACCAACATATGCTAAACCACTCTTGTATTTCCCATTGGAATAGTTATACAACACCTAGGAGGTGAAGGCTTCAAGGGAATCCAACAATATCCCTTAGGGAGGCCTTTCTTGTCCACACTAAATGCTAAGCAAATGGAAGAACAATGGAAAGAAACACTTGCCCCTTGATGGTAGGTGGCAAGAAAGCTTGGAAATGCTCACAATGGTAGGAAATGGTGGGATATGAGGAAGCTCCAACTCAAATCCAACATAATAACCTTGCTCTAATTTATCCCTATCAAATGCATGCTAATAGCTTCCTTTTATAGGCCAATAGGTGGCCAACAAACAACTAGATCCAAATGTGAACTCTCCTCCTTCATGAACCGGTTCCATGGTACACAAGGGGGGATGATTAATACCACCAATTGTGTGAGGAACCGAATTCTGATCCTTGGAGAGGATTGTGCCTCTAGGGTGAAGTGGTCCCAACGTTTTCACAGTAGCACGACTATCGAAGGAAAATCCAAGTAGGGTAGCGCGGGCATTGTTTAGATAACATGTGCTATATCTCGGGTAACCTGTGTAATACCTGCGCTACAATTTGTTTTTATTATTTTTGTGTACTTGTGGACTCATTATGTGCTTTGGATCTATTGAGAATTCCCGTGGTGAGATGCATTCTTTATGTTGGTGTTGCTTTAATGGATAAATCGTCGAAATGTCGCATGTCTGTGACTTTTAGGTGTTAACACACATCTTCCTAATTTCTACCCCTTATCCATGGTATGGGGATATTTTAATTTATCTACATTCTTTCAAGTGTCCACCAACCTTTTCAAAAGAAGAGAAACGACGAATTCAACATAACGCTAAGAATTACCTCATAATTGTTGATACTTTGTATAGAAGAGGGGTTTATTCCATCTTATGTCGTTGCCTAACTCTTGAAGAGGTTGAGTTTGTATTGGATGATTCCCACAATGGAGCTTGTGGGGTCATCTATCTGGGTTGGCAACAACTCAGAAAATAATATTACGTGTTGGTTATTTTTGTCCCACCATCTTCAAAGATTGTGTGGAAGCTATTAAGAGTTGTCATCCATGTCACTTTTTCACAAAAAAGATGCGAGCACATCCAACTCCATTATTCCCCATCATCGTAGTGGGACCCTTCACCAAGTGGGGGGTTGATTATATGACATGTAACCCAATTTTTGCTAGGGGGAATCAATACATTATTGACGCAGCAGATTACTTTACTAAGTGAGTAGAGGCAATGCCTATTGTGAAGGTGGATGGAGAAACTGCAGCCTATTTCATATTCAATTAGGTTATCTCTAGATTTGGTATCCCCCAAGAGATTGTTACGGATCGTGGTAGACATTTTCAAAATAACATGATGACTGAGTTGAATACTATGTTGGGATTTAGACAAGAGCATTCATCTCCTTTCTATCCGCAGGAAAATGGACAAGTCAAAGAAGTAAAAAAAACTTTGAAAACCATTCTCCAATGCACAATTAATGCTAGTAAGTCAAACTGGCATATCATGTTGTATTTGACTCTTTAGGTGTATCAAAAAACCGTTAAGACTACTACCATTTTTTCACCCTTCCAACTCATTCACGTGCTAGAGGCAGTCACACCGATTGAGTGTGAAATACCATCATTAAAGTTGGCCATTCAACTTTTACTTGAGACATCTGCTTTGGAAGAATTTCTGCTTCATCTAGAACATATTGATGAACAACACCGAGATGCGCTCAATGCAAATGAATCACACAAGGGATGAGTCAAACGTCAATACGATAAGTCTGTTAGACCTAGGGTTTTCTCTTAAGGAGACCTTGTTTTGTTCTATGAACATGATAAATATCCTTTGGGGGTAGGCAAGTTCAAGCCTATGTGGCTCGACTTTTATGTAGTCTCCAAGTTTTTGAATAAAAGGTCATATGAATTGGTTGATTATGATGGGTATAAGCTGTCGGAGCCTAGAAATGGGCTCTATCTGAAGAAGTATTATGCATAGGTCATATATTTTTTCTTGTAAATAGTTGTACAATGGTGTAGATTTTGTCTTTTCTTGTTTCCCATGTAGTTCTGGTTGTGTTTCATATGTCAACTGAATGGTTTGTAGTATTCGCCGATGGCGCTAGTCATCATACCCACAACTTTACTTCAGCCTCTTGGGTGATTTATTCACCCACAAGACAGCTAGTTTTTTCAAGAGGTGCTTGTTTAGGCCCAGCTACTAACAATATAGCTGAGTATAGTGTTGTTATTGAGCTACTCCGAGATGCATTACACCATGGCATTTCATTTATGGAGGTTAGATTTAATTCTCAGTTAATTATGTCTCAGCTTAATGGTGAGTATCGGGTTAGGGATCCTTCTTTATTATGTCAGTTATTCAAAGTTAAACTACTTGAAAGACATTTTGATTCCATTATATATCAACACATTTCAAGAGATCATAACACTATAACTGATGCATATGCAAACTATATACTTGATTGGCAGTTGTACCATACACATTAATTTTATAACCACACACAATTACTATGTATGGTTATAAAAAATAAAAAGAGTTTGAGTATCCATATCCATCAATAATACATATCAATATACAAAATTGGGCATATAGCCTCAAATGATGTAAATGTCACTATGGCGAGGCTAGAGCCTCAGCCTCCTCAGCCACTACCTCTCTATAACAGATGACTAGCCTAGCTACTTTAGGAAGAAACCTAATCCATGCAGGGGGAACGCCCAAGACATGCTTCTACATGTCCATAGGAATACGCTCTATCCGATATGTAGGAATATCATGTGTCAATTGGTTCATCTTCCCCTCAATGGTCCTAAGCATGGTGTCTACTCCACCCGACTCTGTTGGTCGTACGGACACTCTAGGGTGTCTAACTGGCCTCACTGGTATGACATTTTCATCAAGCATTTTGTTAATAATTAAACTCACCAAAATATATACATGTACATATCTATGATAAAATTCATAAAAAATGAATATTACAAAACAAAATTGTTACCTATGTCTCCCCAAGATGCTCCTGGAGGGAGCATGAGCTCAAGGTGTCCTTGGAAGTCCAATCCAGCGTACAGGAACTGCTCAAATGTGGGTACCTATCGGCCCCACAACACCAGGAAATCATCATCATCATAAGACGTCCTGGTGTCTCCACCTCCCCGTCGTATAAACATCTCACCCCAATGAACCAATTTGGGCTCGCAACGATCGATCTTTGGAAGGGGCACTCTTGGGATCAAACTAGGAACCATCTCAAAGAAGAATGTACATAGAATACTTCCATACCCAAAGTTCTTCTTCTTTCCCATACTACATTCAATGAGTTGGTGTTTCATGCTCATCAACAATCAGGTGCACTAGTCAAAGATCACATTGTGTAAGCACTCTACGTCGATTTGCATATAATTATGAGTGTCCAAATGTAGCGCAACACTACCTCACATTCGGTTGCTGGTACTCGGAATCAATTTCAATGGAAATCTATCTATTTGGATTATTACCACTTGAGTGCCAATTTTTTCTACCCCAGCTATGCAATAGGTGTTCACACAGTCTTGCACGGATAGGGCCCCCACTCCATGAAAAGTGCCTTTGAGGTTTACCACCTCTCCTCGACGGGATAATCCGGTGATGAAGTAGATATCATCGATAGTCATCTCTAATATCTCACCTTGAAGATTGAACACTGCTTGATCGGAATCCCACAGATGCACCAGGCTCTTAAGTAGTTGGGGTTGAGCCCTCATGCTTGAATTATGCTTTGAATTAATACCTTACCATCTTTTTATGCCATAGGACCCATTTTTCACCATGGACTACGACATTTAACCTTCTATTTTCCCACTATCGTCATTGTTCTTCCATGATTAGGACCTACCCCACATGGGACACCCTAGATAGCACACCATGCCATATTGGTTCCCATGTTGTCAGTTGTCACTCTGGGAGCTTTCTCGATATATTGTGATCCGCAAAGAACAACCACATATTCTTTCTTTATTATTTGATGACCACCTTTTATAGAGCTCCCATCCATATGCAGTTTTCTTCATGTTCTTGTTAGACTCATTAAAATTGACAATATTGCCAAGCACACTTGTTCACTTTAGACTGATTAAAGGACTTGAAGGGACATCCACATAGTTGTAAGTTTAACCCTTTTCCAGAACTTTGTGGATTATTTACGAAAAATGAATACTCTAGTTCATTGTGGCTAGAAGAGTTCTCTCTCGTATTGTTTTACCCTTTTTGGGGCAAGGAGACTAACTTTGCGAAAAATGTACCCCTTGGAGTCTTCTTTAATATCTTCAGACTCTCTAAACATGAAATCCCTACGAGCATATACCAACTCGGGCTAGATATAAAATCCATGAGTAGGTATATGGAGTTATTGTTTAAGTTTTTCAGACTCCTTAAATATGAAAACACTGGCGAGCACAAACAGATACGAGCTTGATATTAAAATCCATAGATCGGTACCTTACTTATCGAGTATTAGTCTATATTTTTTTCATACTCGTAAAATAATAAAGAAAGTCTTGAGTTTACCTTCCATGGACTCATAAAATTACACATGGTCGGACCCTTATCAAGCACTCTTCTCTCTCTTCTTCGAGCTTGTTCAAAAATGAAGAAAGTACTAAGTTTACTTTCTTGGACTCATTAAAATTTTACAAGAAAGACATTATCGAGCTTCTTTTTATCTTTTTCATGCTCGTCAAAAAATGAAAAGATACCTAAAAAGAGAAAGGGAAGAGAAAAGTCTCCTTCATTTTTCAATATGGCAGCAAGTTCAATCATTCCTTGAACACAACACTCGTCTTGAGTCAATGGGTTTTAGTTTTTGGCTTTAGGATAAACCTGATTCCAAAGTTGTTTACTCCTCCAATTGGTTACTCTTTCAATCATATGGAGAGTCTTCTATGTCTCTTACATGGCATATTTATATCATGGTCCCTTTATGTTCCAAGCTTCCTAAGTCACTCCTGTGTTGTGCTCATTGTTCAAGGATTTCACCTGTGTCGGCCATTCTGCATTTTACCATGACTTCTCATGTCATCCATCCCTTATATCGGTCTGTATTCAATCCTGTTTCATATCAAATCTGTCTCCAAGTTTTCCCCGTGTGAGATGCTGGAGTATTCATTAATGCCTTCCTTCTCATGAGTCTCTTCCCATCGACTTCAACTCATCTTGCTCTAGGAAGAAGACTTAGAGTTTTGAATATTACGTTGATATTTGTAATCATCAGTGGCAGATTCTCTCTCTATTGAGTTATGAGAATACATCAATGTATCTTGCTCGATAGATTCTTCAAGCCCTCTTATTCACACTTGTAAGAATATACTAGGTACCTTGGTCCCCATTTTCATTATTGGTGGGTGTCCTCACATTTGTTTATGATTCACATCAATGACCGGTCATCAAACGGTATCCTCCAAGTTTGACCTCAACTCCTTTATTCACATGGTTAGGATTCGTACTATTTGGATGGTTTGGATTGAAGACTTGGACCTATATTACCCCTTATTGCCAAAGCTGCTCAAGACTGAGCCACACTCATTTTGGCTCCTCGTGAAACAGATCCAGTTTGTTCATTATGGCTATGTTCTCCATTTGTGACATGGATCCACGCTTGTATTTCAGTGGTCATGCTATATACATCAGTTACACATATGTATTAGAGATCATGTTCTATCATGTTGAACATGGCATTATTTCAAGATTATATTGTACGACGACCTTTGTTTTGTTTCAGGTACCGATTGAGACTTTGATTCTATGAGTCTTGTGCTCCTCCACCTCAATGCTTATAATGCATTTCGACCATCATTTACCTCTATTGAGTAACTAAAAGTTCCTCTGCCATAATAAAAAACACTCCATTCATCTCTTGTTGGTCAAGTGTCTAAAAACCTTTCTTAGATCTCTCTATAGTTATTGATATCATATGACTCAATACTTTAAAGCCTTTCTTACATAACTAGTTATGGAGAGTATATGAGCCTCTAAGGTGGCTTGCCTTCAAAGTCATAACTCATAAAATCAAGTCTTGGGGTTTATTCCCTTGGCTCACCTATCTTTTGTTGACTTTGAATCCCCACTCAATAAGTAAGTCGTGATACTCATTTTTTCCTTCCCTCAATCTAGACAGGGTTGAATTTTAGGACCTTTGGTTATCATGCTAATCTACTATATCTATGATATTATACCCACTGATGGTTTTGTAAACATGGTTCCAGCACCAAATACTCATGATTCCAACAAATTTTCATGGTTCCACCACCAAATACTCACAATCCCAACAAATGTTCATGGTTTCACCAAATTCGTTCACAGACATTTAACGTTCTTCATGTTTCCAGCCACCCACCAACAAATATTATGCAATGCTTATGGTTGCACCATCATTTTTCATGGTTCCACCTACCCACTAATAAATGTTATGTAGTGTTCATGGTTCCACCAATATTTTTTATGGTTCCACCTACCCACCAACAAATGTTATGTATTCTGCATGCTTCCACCAACATCATTCACGGTTTTGTATGAATTGCTAATGGTTTGGTGTATGTGTTTCTTATGGTTCTATAAACATTGTTCATTGTCCAACACCAAATGTTCATATTTCCACTAACATTATTCATGGTTCTATAAATAATGCTCATGATTCCACCTACTTTGATCATGGTTCCACCACCAAATTTTCAAGGTTCCATTAGCATTATTCATATTTCCACCAATAATTATTCATTATTCCATAAACATTTCTCATGGTTTAGTTTGAATATATATATATATATATAATTAAAAAAAAAAATATTATTCTTAAATGTCAAATGAAATACTATAATAAATTTTAATGTCAAATTTTAATAATAAGCAATGTAATATTTTCCTTGAATCCAAAAAGATGGAAATGTTACGTGAATGACACTAACGTGGTGTGGCAACATGGAAAATAGAACCTTGATAAGGTTTTTTACCACCTCAACAATCAAAATGAAAACATTAAATTTACCATAGAAATAGAGAATAAGGGAAGCATACCCTTTCTTGATGTGTTGATATCTAAAAAAAATAATAGTTTGATTTCCCACCAAGTGTGTTGAAAGCACGCTAGAAGACGACACACAAAAACATATATCTACATGTCGACTCTCACCATTTCCCTCCACGGGAGATTGGAGTTATTAACATCATAGTAACTCGAACACTAAAAATATCTGATAAAGATCACTTGGAAAAAGATATTAAACAAATGTCTTGGGTATTTGAAGAAAACGATTATGACAAGGGACAATTCAACAAGATTGTGGAAAAAGCAAGAAAGCCTCATGTGAGACGAAATCAAGAAGACAGCATAAATGGAAGAATGGTATCCTTACTTTATATCAAGGGGACGACAGACAAGCTAGCAAAAATCTTGAGAATAAAAGGCATAAGAGTCTCTTTTGCTCATCACCCAAGACCATTGGAAAAATGTTGGACACCGCAAAAGATCTACTCAAACCTAGCTCTTGTTGATGAAAACATAAACATATCTAGTGGTGGAATATTGGAAATCTTGTGGTTAAATCTTCAACAAAGTTAATGGAACCATGAGCACTCTTTACGAAACCATGTGCATTGTTGGTGGAACCATGAGTAATTCTTCCATTAAAGAATATGCTAAATGTTATTTGTATTAAAGACTATGCTAAATTTGTTATAACAACATAACCTTGATTACCAAAGTAAATGATTTATGTAATACTTGTGAACCTTCAAAAAGAGTATTATGTTGAGCAAGAGTTTTCTTATGTGTTCATCATTATCACTGTGAAGTGAATGATAAGATATGGGACCTTGTTAAAATTAATAAAGAATATCGCATATGCTTAATGGGTGAAGATGAGAAACATATTTTAATAAGGGCACAATCTTGTACATGCACTTATAGTGCATAGCTAATTTTAAGCATCAAGATCATTGATTTTGAAGTGCCCGTACGAAAATGTGACATTAGTTAGTTATTATTGGAGAGCGTTGACCCACTACTTTGTGGTGGCATATTGAAGGAGTCATTGAGATTCCATGCTAGTAATTGATTATTGTCACACTCATGCATCAACACAATGTTGGGTCACTATGGTTTCATACATCTCCCTCTAAATTACTTCTAAAATTTGATATCTAGTCATGAGTAATAATGAGTTGGTATAAAAGATATTATGAAAAAAGTTTGATTGATTATTTATGAACCATGACCCAAGTTAAAATATGTTATAATAAATGATGTTGATCATTTGAGAGATAGAATGACTTTGGGAATAAAGGAAAAAAAAATTAAAATATCTAATTACAATTGATGAACACCACAAAAAATGTTATAACCTTGTATACCCAAATATAATTAATAAACAAAGAGTTGAGTTGATGAGTGTTAGTATTAAAAATAAAAATTGAAAAAAATATATAATAAATAAGTTTGTAAAATGATATTTACTAATTAAATGGGTTTTACAAATGAAAAATTATAACCAGATAAGAAATTAAAGAAAAAGATTAATGGATTGATATAAAAGTAGTAATGATGAAAATTGATCTAATAAATAATGATATTATATTATTTCTTAAAAGTATTTATATTATAAATGAGTAAATCATAAAGCTTTAACACATTCACAAGTATCACAAATAGATTTGATAAAAATTGCTAACAATTTAGTTGACATAATATGAAGTAAAATACAAATTTATATTGGTATTTAATAAAAAAGGAAAATTTTGTAAAATATAACAAAGTATTGAATTAAGAATTCCTGAATAAATATGATATTATAGATTGAATAAATTAAATTGAATTATGCATGACATGTGATAACTACGAGGTTTACAACATGATGAGTAAGATACTTGTAGGATAATAAATTGTGTACATAAAGAAGAATCTTGCGAAAATTTGTGGTTACAAGTTTTATGATACTTAGAATATCTTTTATGTGCTAACTACGAGGGTTACAACATGATGAGTAGGGTACTTAAGATGAACTTTGAGAAAATTTGTGGTTATAATTTTTATTATCGTTAAGAATGATTTTAATGGATTACTATTTAGTTGGGCTTGGATATGTTAATATGTTTTTTTTTTCCGCGAAAAAACACATACTATTGTTATTCAATAAACTGAATCAAATAGTACAGATTAGTCTCCCACATATACAGGGTCCAAGAAGTAACCCAAACAGTACAGAGAGTTACAGATATATCCAATCCATCCAGGATGCCTCAAAAAAACAATGACCAGATAGACTCACAAGATTATACTCAGAAGGAGATACAACATATAGACCAACAACCGGCCAAAAGTATCTATGCACAGAGCAAAGAAGTTAGATCATGATGTTGAAAGAGCCAGCATTAATGACGGAATGGTCCCAGCATTCCTCCCAGAGCACAAAGTCCTCAATTCCATCCAGTGCCAGCTTAGATTGCCGATCTGCCAGCACATTGTGCTCACGATAGATATGTTCCAATGAGTATGAGCAAAATGAGTGAAATTCCTCCTTAATCCTTCTGCACCAGCCTTCTAGTTCAAGAACATTGATGTCAAATTCACCTTGGGCCCATTTGATGGTGACTCGTGAGTCACCGAAGATTTTGAGACTCGAAAGTCCAATGATGTGAGCAACCTTGACAACGCACCATAATGCCATCAATTCAGCTTTCATATTCGAACCTTTGCCACATTTGAGTCGCAGTAGAAGCTGGTGTTGTTGGTTAATGATAATCACCCCTCCAGCGCCACAGTTTCCATGGCTAGCAGCCCCATCAAAAAATAGGACAGGGTCACTAAAGTTAAACTGAAAGTCTCCAATAGACCTCTAGGAGGGGGCCTCCACTGTGGGCTGAAATATCATAAACTGTGAGAGAATGGTCCTGTACGTACAAAAGATATCCGATTGCAGATTCTCAAATATGGCTCGGTTTCTCATAGACCACACCGCTCAGCAAATGAATAACGGCAGAGTATCGAAAGTCTTGCACTTGTGCATCCACTCTTTCAAACACACTTCTATAGAGTGCCCGTTATTATGTTTATAATATTAGTTAGTACCGTTGATATATATTTTATAATTTATAAACTTTTTGCTCCAAGGTAATAAAGCTTTTAATAGTATAAATTTTGAAGTTTTAATGTTGGATGGAAGATCGATTTATTCAATAGTTAAGTTATCACCAAATTTGTATCAAGATATAGAGTTTTAATCAATATTAAAATATAAAGTTTTAATCAATGTTGAATGAAAAAAACTATTTATCTAATATTAAAATTCTAATTTCGATTTGTTTTGAAATAGCCTTGAAAATCCGCTAATAGCTCCTACCCTTAACCCCACGCTTACACATTACACCAATAAAGCTGAAATAAGATGTTTGGAATTTATATTTGGCATTTAATTTTAGACATATCACCTGAAGTTGTTTATTCATTATGATTTAGAAAGTTGTTATAAAAATATTTAACAATATTTTTTTTCATTTCTTTTATTTAAATGGAACACTATTCATTATGATATGATTTAGAAAGTTGTTATAAAAATATTTAACAATATTTTTTTTCCTTGTTTAAATATAAGTTGTTTTTAAAGCTAAGACATTCTTATTTGGTCAAAACACTCCATTGATTTCTCTGGTTTAAATACAAGAAGAAGTAGTTTCTAAAGCTAAGACATTCTTACTTGGTCAAAACTCTCAATTGATTATGATAGAAGGTTGTTATAAAAATAATTAATTTTTTTCTCTCATGTTTAAATTTATATTTAATGAGACGTTGTGAAATAGTCTTTGTGGGAGAGTGATTGGAGAAGTATTAACCTGACAAGAAAAGACTAATTGCCATAGCAACTAGAGTGATTATAATTGATGGTATTTGAAAATTATTAATATACTATGGATATATTTTAAAGATATTTAAAAAGTATTAATATACCGATAAACCAAAAAATGAAGGTTATAACTGTAAAAAAAATAAAATTATAAAAATTATTAATATATAAATAAACCAAAATATGAGGGTTATAATTGTAAAAGATTTTGAAATTTAAAATATAAATTGATGGTATTTGAAAATTATTAATATATTATAAATAGACTTTAAAGATATTTAAAGGAGTTTGGAGATGAAAAAAACTTAAAATATTTAGAAAGAAATGTAATTCTAAATTTATTTAAAAAAATTAAAATGAATGTAATTCTACATCTATTAATCATAAAGATGTAGATTAGGTGGTTGGGAGAAATGATTGTTATCCTCCCTATCCATGTTCAATTCTTGTAAGTTCATGTAAGTAATATCTCCCTATCCATGTTCATTTCATGTAAGTAATATGATGCTCTTATTTTTTTTCTTCTAGAAGTTATCCTCCCCACCCATGTTCAATTCTTGTAAGTGACATGATGCTCTTGTTGAGCCCCTATGTATTGATTATGTAATTCTGGCCATACCTTGATTCTTTGGAATCGCAGATGATATCAAACATTGAAATCTCATCACTATTTCATATTTCTATCATTTATCTTACATTGAAAAACAATTTTTTTTTAAAGGAATACACGTCCCTCTAGTTTATATGATATTTTATGCTATCCTAATGTTGATATGTACATCATTTTGATAATAGCTATATCATTTTGATAATAGCTATATAAGTTTTTGAGTGCTCTCCTAGCTGAAACCTTACTTTTTCCATGTTGCTGCACCTTACACCTTATATTACTGCATGACAGTCCAATTTGAAATTTCATTACACTCCAATTTGAACCCAGTGATATGGTTAGTAGAAAATAACATTGGAACCATATATCCATGCTCTCATGGTTAAAAGCTTTACTTGGAATAAATATCACCCCTTTTTCTACGTTGCGATACCTTACTTCACTTCACCTGTTTGAAACCAATGATAATGGTAAAAACTTGCTGGGAAAGCATAGCATGGCATATGCACAATCACATTCACAAAATTTAAGTAATGGTTGTATTTATCATTATCTTAAACTTTTACCAGCTGACAGCAAAACATTAGAAATAAAAATACATTTCTGTAATGAAGAACACATATAAAAGGTTCAATTAAATACCAAAACCATAACATTGCCTCCATTTATACATCTATTTCACACCTATGACAATATGAGTTTTACAAAGAGATCTTCACCAAAAAGCCAAAAAACATTTTATAAGAACCGCCTTTGTTGCATGTTGGCCTGTGCTCTTCTTCACCCAGGAATGAAAGGATACTATTCAGACTGAGCTTTAGTATTCCTGAATCCTGCTGCCATTTTATATTTTGTCTAAATCCGTCACTATCAAGATAATTTATATAGCTAAAGCCTACAAAATGATATACTCTGATGTTCGTCTCCTCTATCTATTATTACTAAAACGGGATCAGTCAAAACGCTGCAAAATTAGGGCATCGATAACATCTTCACTCTGTTTGCCGAAGATTCTGATGCATGCGTCCCTCGCCTGGTATAATGCATAGCGTGTACTAAATGTTTGACATTCATCGCCGATCAAACGCTTGAATTCTTCAATCTGTTCGACCAAAGTACGAATATGCCCCGGCACTGTGTTCTGAATGGCCTCCATTGTTTCTCTTACCGAAGGGACGCGGTTCTCCATCATCGCGAGCAATAACTCGTCTGATTGCATTGCTTGATCATATGCAAACACATATGACACACGAATCCAGTCCTTCTCTTCTTCCGTTTTCAATTCGGGAGACCTCCTGATAATCTCCTCTGCCTTCACAAAAATCCTTGCAAATTCATCCCCATTGAGACGCTGTTGATGAACAAGGAATTGCTCATACGCATTGAGACGCTGTTGATGAACAAATAATTGCTCCATTGCTTTGTCCTGCAATTGTTCAAATTGTACATTTATAGACTTTAGGGCGCCCTTGAGAGAGCGCTCCAGAGTGCACCTCATGCACTTGCACTTGAAACCCCAAAGCTCGCGGCAAATGGCTTCCCGCTGCATCAAGGGGATGAGGGTATCAAAATACGAAATAGTGATCTCCTCTCCTCTCTCGATGGGTTTGGCGGCATGGATAAACATGGCACTTCCCACTTCCAGCCTGCTCGAGTTCGGCAAGCAAGAATGGTTAATCATGGACGGCAGCAGCCAAAGACCACAATACAACTGGTCTTTCTGGACGAGACTACCTCCACCGGATGAGTGCCGTTTTGTAATATCCCGAATACGGTTAACATCCACCGGCAATTTTTCACTTTGTTCTTCTCGGCCGTACGCCCTAAACAGATCAATGGCTGGAACATCCACGCTGCTGCCGGGTGCGCAGTATTCGTCTAAACTATAAATCTGTCGGAGTAAGCACTGTGATTTCCTAGCCTCACCGACTACCGCGGCGACAAGATCTTCTTCAGCCGCCTTGTAAGTGTTAAAGACTTTATGATAAAAAACTGCGACAGCATTGCTTACCAGCAAAAGCTCCCCGGTCGTTATTTTTCGGATGGCGTAGAGTCCTCGGCCGCGACCGTCTTCGGTCATCTTGATTTTCAGATCGCCCACGAAATCGGCCACTTCTGGAGGAGAACTGCGTCCGAGCAGGTAATCCGAGATATCATACTTGCCATTCAGGCTCTGGTCATACAAAGTCTTGGCTTTGTCCAGCGCCAGATGTATTTGCGTCTGCCCGGGACTGGCCTTGTTCGCTTGCTCTAAATATTCACAAGCAGCCGCATACTGCCTCAGGGCGAGCAATGCCCGGCCTTTCCTGTAGAGCGATTTGAAATGGCTAGGATCGATCCGTAGGGCCTCGCTGGAATCCCCAAGTGCCCGCTCGAATTCCTTCATCTTCAGACACGCTTCCGCGCGGTTGGAATAAGCGTGGAGGAGGCAGGTATTGATATTATTATTGCCATTAATGGATCCCTTCTTGAGCTGAAGCAGAGCGGCGTCAATGCATTTGGTATAATCCTCGGCTGCTGCGTCCCATTTTTGCTCTCTGAACCTCGCGTTTCCCTTCTTCCTCTCCTCCTCCACATCCACATGGAGCAGTTTCTCATTTCGAGTATTGAGCATCACAATGTTGGCAGGGTTGTCAATGCAAACAAGAATGCTGCCATCAGCTGCGCGTTTCAAACAGGGCTCCTTGAAGGCCACCTTGGCTCCCCTGGGGTAAAGCCTCTTGATATCCGCCTGATCAGCAACCACACTGTAAATTGCGAGCCTAAGAGCAAGACCATTACCGTCTTCAAGCAAGGTTATGACTTCGCTTATCCCAAATGCCTCCGCGCACAGCGTCCCATACATCACCCGGCCATGGTGGACTTTCCCAACCTGCAAGTCGTTGAAGGTAATGGGGTTCAGCGTTTCCAGCGGCACCGAAGAAGTTGCCGCGCCTCCGCCTGTGTTTGTGAAGGACAAGACCGAGTGAAAAGTGCTTCCTAGCGCGGCTTCAATTTGCTGACGCCCGAATTCGTGGATTTGGAGAAGGGCTCCCTTGTCAAACCTCTCTGAGGCGTCTTTCGCAAAGGCAAGGGCAGGCGCTAGCATCAAGCGATACAGGTTCTCCATCTTTGATTAGTCTTCTTCGTCCTGGGCTTGTTCTACTGCTATCAATTTCACCACCTGTTTTGTTTTCTTCTTCTTCGTGTGGCAGGTATCGAACCACCATTAACTAAACTTAAACCCTTGATCGAGTGGTTAGCTGGAATTTGAAACCGACATAGCCTGTTGTTATTTTTTTTGTTGGAAAGAACTTGAAATTGGTGTGTAAGTACACCAACTTAAAGAATGTTGCCACGTTGAATTTTTTTTTGGACAGCGGGAACCTCCTGAACCACCTGGATATACCAGCATTTAGATGACGGAATGGGCTAAACCCTAGACAGTTTGCATTTTTATTGGTGATTTTCACTAAAATCTGGCGAAGGGGAAATTGCTGAAATTGCAATTTGGGTTGCTTGAATTGCAATTTCGGTTGCAGGAATGGATTTAGTGACCTCGATTACCTTCGGGGCACCCAGATTATGCAATTCTAGCAACCCAAAATTGTCATTTAAATAATTTTGGCCGAATTTTAGCCAAAAAAATCGCGGATTCTTGATACAAATGGTCTAAAAGTTAGCTTACTCTGCATTTAGATGCATTTAGATGTTGACTATAATCAACAAGAGAGTACCGTCATCACCCAACTTTACACAAACTTTTTCTGCCCTGCAGTTTGCAGAAGTGAGTACGGTCACGCCACCACCCAAATTGCACAAACTTTTTCTGAGATGCAGTTTGCAGGGGTGAGTACGGCCACACTACACCTTATCAAAATCAAAAGTGGGTTTCTGTCTAAACAGCCATCAGGCCCCACCGCTGCTGGCTCCTGACCTCAACCTATTGCCACGTTGAATTAGAAAAAGCTTCCAGCAAGAGAATTTTGGCCAAATTGGAAACCAGTGCAATCAAAGCTTAACCAGAAATTAGAAATTTCCGTTGACCATCGATGTAAATGCGCGTCTCTGGGAAGTGGGAACTTGTTACATCAAAGGGTTTAAGAGGTTGCAGGGCAGACATTTAAGACAAATTTGTCAGCTTGAGTCGAGTCGCGGGCTTAAGGTTAAATCTTCCTGAGCGTGACATCAACCAACATAAATAAACCAGGGGTGAGGGGATTCGAATCGAGGCAAATTGACACGAGTGAATTTGTGCGGAAGGTACATACGTGTTAGAGTCGAAATGAACTCACATCTTGATTAGATTTTGTAAGGGGACACAATCATGTATTGGATGCATTTTGGGTTATTTTAATATATTGTTGAGATTAAAAATATTGGAATTTGAGAAATTTATTGTAGTTGAATGACAATGTAGTTGTGTAGCAAATATTCTACTTTTATGACATTTCTCCACGGTTTCCATTTATGATCTTTATGTTATGTGTCGAATTTTCGCAGTATCATTTTAGGAATTAGCTAAAATCTATTTGTTGTTTATGGTGTAAGTCATATGCACCTTGCAGTAGATTAATTAAGTTTTAGGCTCCTCATTGCAGTAGATTAATTAAGTTTTAGGCTCCTCATATAGAGTAAAAGAGGGTTCAGGTATAGCGTAGTTTTGTTTACGTCATGGAAAGAGAGACGTTGATGTAACCCTCATTAAAGTACAGTCAGAAAATACAGATACGTCAAGTCAAATTTGAATTATATGATTTGTAGTAATTTGATTGGATATTAACACTGTTGTCACGAGCTATCAGTCCTTTTAATCAAAAGAAGTGATGCTCTCATTATGATGCCTCAACCATGCTCTAAGCGCGCTTTTTGCTGCATGTGCGGAGGCCTTCTGCTGTAGGGGGCCTAAGTGCTCTAACAGACCTCAGCGCTCGTGGGCAAGCAATATGCACCCCGCAGCAGAGTGTTAAATGCTGCGGGGCCATATGATATACTGTAACATCAAATAACGAAATTGTCAGAAGAGACCATCGACCATGCAGCCATCCTCCATGGGCTCGACCATGCAGCCATCCTCCCATGGCTCGACCATGCAGCCATCCTCCCATGGCATAGCATCCGCGGGGATCCTCGGCGATCTGTTGACGTGGTGCGGGAGGCGGTCTGTTGACGTGGCGCGGGAGAGACCTGCTCGCCTGGATGTTGACGCGGCAGCAGAGACGTGCACCGGATTGGGGACGGCGCCACAGATGGGATCCGGGAGATCTAGGAGATCCGGCAGCCGCAGATGGGACGATCCGGGAGATGGGCTCGGACGGCTTCTGGCAGAGGGGTCTCTTCGCTGTTAATGCACCCCGACCTACCCACCAACCGCGCATTATCACTATCCTGTCTCGACGGTCTTCACTCCCTGCGTCTGTGTGGAAAATTCCAGAACGAGGTCGCATACAGAGTTCAGCCTGGTCGCATACAGAGTTCAGCCTGGTCGCATACAGAGTTCAGAGGACCTCTCGCATCCAACTTGTTTGTCCGTTTCAGGTCAGGAACTCTCTGTTCTATGTCAGCAGTATTATCTGTTCTATGTACAGCAGTATTATCTGATTTTAAACTTCAAATACTCTTATGACTGCGTTTCAATAATTATCAAATAGGTCTGCGATTCCAGCATAACCAAGGACTGAAAAATGATTTCGCATATAAAAATATTAAGACTGCATTTCAAGAATTATCAAAAGATCTGTGATTCCAGCAGGAGAATCCTGCATAACCAAGGACTGAAGAATGATTTCTCCCATAAAAATATTAATACTGCGTTTCAATAATTATTAAAAGATCTGCGATTTTAGTAGGAAAATATGGCATAAGCCAAGGACTGGAAAAAAAAACCAATTCCCTCCTATTTCTCAATGAGCTTTCACATTATTTCTTTACTATTTAGAACTTACTCAAAGCAATGTTAAAATAAATATTTTACAATCTTATATTATATATGGAATTTAGGGAAAATGATTTTAGAATCTCTAAATAAAAGATCTTATGTTGACGATTGTAGAATTTTGTTCTTAATTAATATTCCTATCAAACGCTGTTTGAAAGAAACCCAAATTATATTCAAAGGTTTCATTATAATCCAATCAAAGGTTCATTTCCTTTTGAGACATATACTTCCCAATTATAAAATGATTAGTTTGGAAAAGTAATACTTTTTTAAATGATGTAATCACGTCGAAAATAGGTTCATTTACATGAAAATTGAAGTATATATATTTATACGAATCTCATTTTTAGAATGTGCACACGAGACACATCTCTGGTTTCCTCGAGAATTTATTTCTCATAACTCTGCCTTATGCGTCCATAATCTCATCTACAGTTACAATATACCATTTATTTTTTTAATCTGTTTTAGTTTAATATACAATATACCTTAGTTTTTAGTTTTATTGGTTGTTAGGTTTTCATTTATATATTAAATATTAAATTTTATGATTTAGTTTAGTTTTTTAATTTTATATATTTGATTTAAAATTTTATAATTTATGTTAGTGGTTAATTTTGATAATATATTTAATTTATAAAGTATTAAATTTTAAACTTTATAAAAATTTATATTAGATTTATTTTATGATTTTTTTTTTTTAATGGAATGAAATGTTTAATAAATACAGATATGTAATTGATTTTTTTTTTTTTAATGGAATGAAATGTTTAATAAATATAAATGTGTAATTGATTTCTAGATTAGTCTTTAGTTTTATTAATTTCTAGGTTAGTTTTTTGTTTTATATATTATATTTTCAATTTTATGATTTAGTTTAGTTTTTCATTTTATATATTAGATTTTAAATTTTATAATTTATGTTAGTTGTTAATTTTGATATTAAATTTATTTTAAATTTTAGGATTTAATTTAGCTTTTCATTTTATATATTAGATTTTAAATTTGCATTTCTCCTTAATACCTTTTTGAATTTTAGTAAATATGTAAATGTTAGTTTCATTATGCATATTATTTCTTTTATGAAAATGGACATTATTTATTTTTTTATTGTTATGTGAATTAAATTTTGTGAAATTTTTTTGGCTATTTTGTAGATAGTGTTTTATGGAGCCTCATCGGGTAGACTTGGATTACAAAATTATTAAGCGGCCCGGATTGCATCCACTTCATTATTGTATGATTGGTAATTGCAAGCATAAATATGTAGTTACTACACTCGATGCATTAAATAAACATCGACAAAGAATCCATCAACTTGATCAAATTCCACCTCGTCAAAGGGGACGACCACGTGCTCATGATTCCCATTGGCCAAAAAAGGATCCCAAAGCAGTTCAGAAAATTAATGACTTGCGAAGCCTTCGCCTTGAATTTCGTATGGAAATGGCTCTAAAAAATTTAAGAAGGCGTTTGGTAAATCAAGAGATATCCAAAGAGGTGTGTTCATATTAAGGTTTCGTCTTAAGATTTCTTTCTATTCATTTATATAAGTAGTTTACTTGTATTAACTTTTATGTGTATATATATGTTAGGAAGTGAGTCATGAACAACAATTGAGCATTGAGGCCATAAAGAGAATCTTTGATCGCGTAGAAGAATATAAATCAAAGGAAGTGAAACGACGTGAAGATACATTAGAAAGAATTGAAATTAAAAAGATGTTGAATGAGTTCACATGTTCCAATGAAGGTTCATCTTCACACATGGAGAACACTCCAATCAATGATTGTGTTATAGAAGTAAGTAAACTAGTATTTTTTATAAGATATATTTTTTTTCAATTTGTTATTTTCAAATACTTAAGTTTTTAATTAGTTGACATGTTATGCAAATTTTTAGTGTTGACATGAATTCTTTATTTATATTATGTAGACTTCCATAGAAGGAGAAAGGCAAAATTCTGAAAATTTTCATGAATTAACGAAAAATCTCAATAAAATGGTTTTATCCGACAAAGGATCATCTTCCACCACGGAGGATAAAGAAAAGGAGAAAGATAATGCATTCCACAACGATATGATTGAAGTGCGTGCAAAATTATTTTGTAGCTACATTATTTTTTAATATGATTTGTATATTTTTTATTTTTTTTTAGTTTTGAAAATCATATATACTAAGTATGTTTGAATATGCATTTTGTACACAGAGTTCTGTAGAAGAGTGCTCACAAGACAATCTAAGATTAGATGACTCTTATGAGACACCTACTATTCAAAACACTCCTAATTCTACACCGGTGAGTAAATATTTTTGTTTTATAGGGTTAATCTTATATTTTAATTTTGTATTGTTATGTAAGTGATATTCTTATCTTGAATTGTGGTGTTTTTAGTTATGTTTTTTTGTGTCTTGTATATGTGAATAAAGAAATTAGAGGACGACAACAAAGAATCTTGAAACACACAAAGCTCACACCTGTGAATCTAAGTCATGCTGGATTTAGAAATAGACTTGCTTAGTTGAGTCATATGCAATCCAACAACATTGCTAGGAGGAAGCCACTGAGAATAGCTACTATCCATGGAAATAATCAATGTAAAAAGTAGTATAACTACTACCAAACTATTGTGTGTTGTGGATATGTAAACCATATTTATTTTTATAATTAACTTAGATCTTTATACTATGTATTCATGATTAATTCATATTTTGTTTTGGCATTTTCTCTAATCATTTAAAAAAAAATCTAATATCTTATTTATTTTGTAGTAATTTATGTGGAATTATTTGAATATTTTATTATCATTTATAATCAAGTATCATAAATGAAATATGTTTTTTGCATTTTCTTTTTAAATATAAATTTTCTTTTATATTGTGTCATCAAATATTTCATATTTTCTTTGGATTTTTGTTTAAATTTGTTCAATATAATTTAGTTGATATCATTCTTTATATTCAATTTAAAACAAGTTAATATATGGAACATTCTTTTTTGAATTTATAAAATTTTGTATGCATTTATATTAAATAGATAAATAAAACTAATTTTAATACTAGCTATTAAATATCCTTAATTTTAATTACAACATATGTACTATATTAATGAGTTATCATTTAATTTTCTACACATTTAACTTAAATATAATCAAAGCACATGTAGGAAAACAAATTGAATATATGCTAATGTGTATTCATTACATTCACTACATCTATGATATTAAAGATATGGTTAGGCTCGACTAGATGAGATGTATTACAATAGTGTTTAGATTGGTATTTAAAATTAAATGTAGATATTTTCTTGCTATGGCGTTTAATATATTTGATGAGTATGAGTACGCAAGACTCAAGAGTCTAATGAGAGGATAGATGATGGGACAAACATCTAAGTTTTTTAATTGTTCATTTTAAATAAATGACATTGATAAATATTTTAAAAGATTCTAACTTAACATGTCTAAAAAACTATACAACATACCCATATATTACTAGATCAGAATGAATGAACAAATCGTCAACTCTTAATTTTTTTCAAAAAAATAATTTCATTAAAAAAACCATTGTAATGAAGAATTTGCAGATCTAAATTAAGTATTTGTGAAGACCAATGCTTTAAAAAAAACCATAATTTTTTTTTTCTTGAAATAATTGTTTTTTTTAATATATATATCAAATCCAAATTAAATTATGTTAAAGTAAGTATGAAATAATTGTATTTTTATATATCAAATCCAAATTAAATTATGTTAAAGTAAGGTATAAAATGAAAATAACAAATTAAAAAATAAAAGAAAATTAATAATTGGATCTATTATGATAAAGTAAGGTATAAAATGAAAATAACAAATTAAAAAATAAAAGAAGAAAATTAATAATTGGATATGAGATGGTGATTTTTATATCTTTAAAAATTGATCTTTGTTAAAAAAACAAAGTAACTAACTAATTAATTAGAAGATGTTTTTACATGAGATCATAAATGTTATATTTTATCATAGATCATAGATGTTATATTTATTTTTCTTACATTTTTTAAAGTTTTTTTCTTACTAAAAGAGTTTTGCTACTTATAGAGTTTTGTTATTATAAATATTTATTTTTTAATTTGTAAAATTATATATTTTAGAAACAAATATAAATATATCTATAATTTGAAGACTATTAATAATTAAAAATATATGGTTTTTTATATATCATATCTAAAATAAGATATAGTAAAGTAGAATATAAAGTCAAAATAACAAATCAAAAAATAAAAAAAATTAAAAATATATATATATTTATGAAGTAGTGGATATTATATCTAGAAAAATATTTTTTTTTTCAAAGAAATCTAAATAACTAATTAAAAGATGGTTTTATATAAGATCATAAATATGATATCTTTAAAAATGTTTTCATTTTTAGTTTTATGAAAAAAGTCAAAGTCT
Organism: Larix kaempferi; assembly: GCA_027924585.1. Taxonomy (NCBI): domain Eukaryota; kingdom Viridiplantae; phylum Streptophyta; class Pinopsida; order Pinales; family Pinaceae; genus Larix; species Larix kaempferi. The sequence continues at coordinate 5,748,704 of BSBM01000406.1, forward strand.
ATGAAATATTGGATGTTTTATCTTAATAAAAAATATATTTATTTATAGTTTTATGAAAAAATCAAAATAATTAATTAAAAATAAATTTCACTATTAAAACTTACAAAAAGTAAGATTTTAATTAAATAATTCTTTTCTAGTTAGTTAGAAAAGATTAAGTAGAAAATGTTTGTATATTGGAAATTTAAAAATTATATGTTAATTAATATTTATTAGTATAGATTGTTAATTGAATAGAACATTTCATATTTTAATTTTAAAATTAAATTATTAAAACTTTTATCTTAGTATTTTTATTTATTAACTTTAAATTTTAATATTTTAGTTAAGATATGATGAATATGTAATTAACAAGAAAAATAGATGCAAAGTAGTTAGTCCCTACCTGCGTTCAAATTTGAACCATTCTCGGCCCTTCCAAAGGGTTCTAGCCCTTTCTAGAAGTGTAAAGTTAAAATTGCCGTTCAAAAAAAATTAAAATCCGAATTTTATCCTTCCAATAGGAAGGACATAATTTATATCAACATTTCAAAAGAAGGGCAACATTTGAAATTACGCATCCATATAAATTTCAATTTATATGTTGAAATTCCTATTCTATAAAATTTGACTCATCATTCAAAATATTGGAAATAACATAAATTATAATCATTCACTCACTCATGTCATGCACTCATTGCTTAGCTTTGCAAGGTGACGAGAGATCACTGATGACTACGATGTACTAGCCACTGGGATTTGATTATGAATCCCGACTCAATTCGGGGTGAGATCTAAGGCGTGACAATGTGTTAATGACTATGGCTATAATACCAGAACCACTACTAGACCCAAAACAAGGATGAAACATTGTGCCTACTACCTATGTGAACCTGGATACCAATGTTCACTAGTTTTTCGTCAAAATGAAATTCAAATTTCCACTTTGATGAGTACTCCTCTACAAGACTTCATTTATTGCATGAATGTCACAGACTCACGACAACTCTGAACAACACTCAATGGCATGCAACTACAAATAATGGCATGCAACTAGAACCACAAACATTTGGCTCAGGAATTAATCAAATTTGGACCAAAGTACCACAATGGTTATTAATCAAATTTACAATAAAAAATTGGCTGAGGAATTGTCTGCAATTTGATGGGTGGCATGATCATGATCATGTAATCTCCCTCCATCCTTCCAAAAATATGTGGTTTCTCACCACGTTTCTCTTCGACACTTGCCACCAAAATACGTATAAAAATTACATGTATTTACATCCTCGTCCATTTAAATCCTCATCGCATAGTCATGACTAAGGATTATTATGCATGCGCATCCTCACCTTATAATATCAATTGGTTCAAGGCGCAGAGACAACCATAAATTATCAAATGTGTCAAGGCGCAAAGAGTAAGAGACAACTATAAGTAAGTCTTATATTAAATTTACCATATAAGTCTTTATTTTGCACTATCATCTGAGATTTGACACGTTCGATTGTTCTGATCTTCTTATAACTCCTTACCAATGTGATTGTAAGGCTTCTTTGATGGTGAAGTCCATAATTTTAAGTCTTCTTCCTCATTATCATGCCTTTTGGTAAGACAATAAGGAGGGAAGTGGCCCGCATTAGCATGGAAAACAGTTTCTACACAAAGCTAGATACATTAATTCTTTTATTAAATAACTTAAATTTCATGACAGTGACTATGAATTCACCGAATTGTGGATTGGTAAAAAACACACCAAATTTTAGAGCCTCGAGCTCTTAATTACTCATGTATCTAGAATTTTCGCAAATCGAGCCATTAACAAACTTCTTTTTTTGTTCTGGTTCAATTTAAAAGGTAGATTGTCGAGACTCAAACATGTAGCGAGTTGCAAGGCTCTAGTTCACGTAGGATTGATTCCATTTCCCCTCCATGTTCTGGTTCAATTTCTCTTGAATTTGTCCAAGAAGGTGTTTTCAAATTCTTGTCAATTATGAATAAATGAATAAATAACACATATAAGTTATAAAACTAGGTAGATGCTTTACCCGAATAGGAAAAAGGAAAGAGTCTCCAGTGTATATTCCGGTATATACACCAGTGTATATTCTGGAATATACCGGAATATACACTGGTGTATATACCGGTATATACACCAGTGTATATACCGATACACCAGTGTATATACCGGTATATACATCAGTGTATATACCAGTATATACACTGGTGTATATTCCGGTATATACACCAGTGTATATTCTGAAATATTCTGAAATATACACTGGTGTATATACCGGATTATACACTGGTGTATATACTGGTATATACACCAGTGTATATACCGGTATATACACCAGTGTATATACCGGTACACCAGTGTATATACCGGTATATACATCAGTGTATACACCAGTGTATATACCAGTATATACACTGGTGTATATTTCGATATATACACCAGTGTATATACCAGAATATACACCCAGTGTGTATACCAGAATATACACCCAGTATATATATCGGTATATGCACCAGTGTATATTCCAGTATATACACCAGTGTATATACCGAAATATACCAGTGTATATATCGGTATATACACCAATGTATATTCCAGTATATACACTGGTGTATATACCGAAATATACACCAGTGTATATACCGGAATATACACCAGTGTATACACTATTTATACGTATGGATTGCAATACATTTGAAATAAGCATGTTTAATTTGATTAAGGATGTGTAATTTTAAATTCTTAATAAACATGCACTCGTGAAAAAGTTTGTGTATTTGTTTACCTATTAAATGGCTTCTTTCTTGTAGGAAAATGAATGTCTCCAATTTTTATTTCAAACATTTTTTTTAAATTATAAATTTGATAAGAATTCTATTTAAATTTGATACAATTTGAAATTTAACAAATATAACATCATTACTCAAATCTAACATCCTTCAAATTACACCAAAAATGATATACACCAACCATTCCAGAAACAATTATATGTCAGATCTATGACATATACAATACCAACTTACATCGACACCGTGGATTTCACAAATATGTTCAATTTGTAGGAGTGATGCCCTCATCCTAGAAAGAAAACTAAGTGTATAGTCAAAAATGTGACATTCAGATGCAGTAGAGCTAGAGATATTGCGATGTAGATCAAGAACAAATTGTTCATGTTTGCTAATCTCATTGGATGCCCAACTAAACTTAGAATCTCTGCATCAACAAAAACATTGTAGTATTAACAAATCATTTATTAAATATATTTATCGTAATCATTGAATATTCTTAAAGAAATTACTAAACAAAATATTAAAAAGTAATACACATACCTGTGGATAGGTCTATTTCTTCTCATGCTCTCTCCATAGTCAAATCTACACCCGGATTCATGACACATGCAACACCAGTTCACATCAACAACAACGTCACGTGCAATTTTCCTTTGTAACCAATCTCTTCTCATCTTTCTATTGGCTTCTCTTTGACACACATGCTCAAATTGGTCCACTATCTCCTTGAGCATTGATAGAAATAAAAGGATATCATCAAAAAGGTGGCATTGATAACCATTTCTATTTGTTATCTTATTCTGAAAGTAAGAAATGAAATGTTCTTGTTGCCTTATGTCTCGGAGAGCAAAGATAAATTTTGATACATCCGAATTATCCATTCTTGTAAGGAAAATAGATAAGTAGTGAAAACGTTTAATACATGTAGTGTTTGAATAAATAATGCTAGCTTCCTAATCTATGAAAAAATAGGCACATATTTGTAATTCTTACTACTTTCATGGATACATAATAGACATAACCACATATAATGAGGGAGTTGGATTTTGATACATCCGAATTATCCATTCGTGTAAGGAAAATAGATAAGTAGTGAAAACGTTTAATACATGTAATGTTTGAATAAATAATGCTAGCTTCCTAATCTATGAAAAAATAGGCACATATTTGTAATTCTTACTACTTTCATGGATACATAATAGACATAACCACATATAATGAGGGAGTTGGATTTTGATACATCCGAATTATCCATTCCTGTAAGGAAAATAGATAAGTAGTGAAAACGTTTAATACATGTAATGTTTGAATAAATAATGCTAGCTTCCTAATCTATGAAAAAATAGGCACATATTTGTAATTCTTACTACTTTCATGGATACATAATAGACATAACCACATATAATGAGGGAGTTGGATTTTAATAATTTGGAACAAATGTTAAAAAAATTGTAAAATACAACATCCACCACTTTTTAACTTGTTAATGTTGAAGATGTGAATCTAACAAATTTGGTTTAACCTATTCACTAAAATAAGAGATGAAAAAAAAATGGCTCCACAAAATATCCCACACATATATGATAAACATGAAATGCCAACCCATTTTATTGAACATATCGTGTTTCATTATTATAGATGTTTTCCTCATGATATCCACACATGTATTATAAGTTTGGCCCCACTTCATATAGGGGAGATAATAAAAAGACATCAAATTTAAAATTCCAATGTCTTAAATTATTAGTTAATCAAAATAATAGTTGATATCACTATATGAAAGAACATGCACTAGTACACTACATGATACATTTATCAACCATAAATATATTTCTAAAATAAATAATGTTTAAAGCATAATGAAGCCTTGCCAAATTTCAAGATGTCAATCAAGAGGTGTAGGATTTCCGATGACATAGTCTTCTAACACTTCAACATAATCGATTGGAAAATTGTGTCGAGCCTATAAAATATTTTAAAAGTATTCATAATTTGTCAAAGATTTTCACCTTTGAACAAATCATGTCAAGTGTTCAGGTCTGGAATAAATGACAATGTTGGACCTATCTTTGATACATTTGGTACAAAAAAACTATCAATAATAGCTATATTTGACGACGGTATGTGTTGTCGTAGATTTAATGTTTCATTCACTTCTACATTTACTATTTGTTTATCAACCAACATTGAGTTGCCCGAGACAATGTTATCATGGAATAATTGAAGTCGACAACTTTGAATTGATTGAGATGTAGATCCCTCAACTGCAACAACAATTACTAATAATTAGACTATGGCATTAGGGCCATTAAAGCAATCAAATCTGCATCAATTCATGTAAATAAAAATATACTACCAAATTGATATACCTCTATTGTGTGGAGTACAATGTTGCACTATATCTGACCTATCTTCCAAAGTTCTTTGTTTTCTGGATGAAATCTCCATTTGATCATTTATGGTTTTCCTTTTTGTATGAATCGGTCTGGCACCTTCGAAGTGTGTTTCATGAAAATTTGTTTTTCCACGATGTTGTGAAAGTTCTTTAAAAATAGATTCCTTTGCTGTAAAAACAACCAAGAAAGTATTCTCACTATGGCCAAAAGTCCACTTTAGAAATAGATGGTGCTTGAAATTAACTACAATACCTATATAAGTCTCGTTACTCTGTGGGAGTGGGTTGAATGTATTGTTCACTACTAATTCTTCTGTTGAATTGTCAACCAACAATGGGCTAGCCTCCATAGCACTATCGTGAAATAATCGGAGCCGGCAACTTTGAATAGGTTGAGACGTAGATCCTTCAACTATAATAATGATAACCAAAATTATTAGATTTTGACATTGGGTTCAATCATATACCTTATTTCAAATGAATTAAAATCTAATATCATATTGAAATACCTCTATTGTATGGAACAGAACGCTGCACTATATTTGATCTATGCTCGACATTTCTTTGTTTTCGAGAAGAAATCTCCATTTGCTCGTCCATGCTTTTCTTTTTTGTGCGAATTCGTCCGACCCTTTGAAATTCTGGTGCACCTTTTTTTGAATGCAATGCTTGACCATGCTGTCGTTTTTTATTGAGCGGGCTCAAAAAACTATGATGTCTTTGTTTACTGATCTTAGATGGAGTTATAGTACAATTAAACATTTTATTGCACTCTTCACCTACACTTGAGACGAGGTTGTTAAGTGTACGTGCCTGGTCCACACTTGTAGGTGTTATATTTAATAAACCTCTAAGTGTCTGATGAGTTGATGACATAAGAAATTCCATTTCATCGGCCTCTGGCATGGAATTATCTAGTCCTGTAGTTGTGAAATCAACAGGATCTGAGTAATTACCATTCGGAGAGTCAATTCTTGGATGAAGCTCTGCTTGGATTTATGGGCTTAAAACAACTGGTTCATTTAAATCAACTAGAAATCTAGGCCTCTCGATAATATCACTAGAAACAATTGGTGATACATGCTCACCAAAGACACTTTTTCCTACCACCTTACCAACCTTTATGACATGTTTACAAACATTTCCATTCAGTGCCCAGTCACAACTACAGAAGAAAAAATCAATCCCTGTATATATGACCTTATACCAGGTACCACGAGTGTTCTTATTTTGGCTACGTACCAAATATTCGTTGTTATTTTTTTCATCACATACGCATTCTTCATCTGGGATTTCATTTGCTTTACTCTGACATCTAGCTAATTGTTCATTGGATTTTCTAGGTCGTATAATACCAGCATCCTTTAAACGTTGAATATGAATGTAATAAGGCTCAACCTTTCCCAACACCACATGAATTAACCAATCAATCCTCCTGTGGCATGCGTTGTTCTTCTCATCAAGGTAACTTTGCTTTAAGTACCTATGGTAGGACTCAATTGCATTATTAGTATCTTGATTCGAATGGGGAAACTTTCTATAAGCTCTCGCCCACATATCTAGAAAACGAAGGAGGTTAGAGACAAAGTAGTAACTACAATATCACAGTAGAGAATTAGAATATAATCATGACAAAAAGTTACAAAACAACTCTTACAAATTTTGTTGTTGTCTATCCAGGTGGCTTTGAAATACTCCAAGAACGTTTTTTGATCACGGAATTCATCAAAGATCCTTGTAACTGCTTTTTGTACCGAGTTATCATCCATACATGAATGCATGATTTCTCCTAAAGCACGAAAAATTGAGATTCTATTTTCCTGTCCATGGACTTTGCTTAAAACATTCTTCATCCATGCACGACGAACATGCCATACGCATAATAATATTGATGAATTGGTTAAACACCTGAAATAACATTATACCAAAAGAAATAAATATATGTATATATGTAATGAAACATTAGTCTTCTCTCCCCCTCCACTCTAAAAATAAATGCACAATTCACCTTAACGCTTGAATCTCGGCTGCGGCATCATCTGTAATGAAAGCAAGAACATGCCAATCTGGACATTCTTTCAGTCCGATGTTAAATAATGCCGATAACCATTTTTTAATATCCTCAGTAGTATTGCGCGATGAAATGATCCAAGCTATTGGGACACCATTTTGGTGTTTGTCGAAAACCATCAATGTATAGAGTTGATACTACATTACAATAACACATAAATATATTTAAAGTCCACACATAGGAAATCATTTTAATGATTATAATTAAATGAGATCCATGAGAAATGTGTACTCACCCCATACTTGTTCGTGCTAAATGTAGAGTCCATGGATATAATATTGTTGTGTGAGTATTCCACCATCATCGATCGCATCCAACTTGTTTGTATACCAATGATAAATGGAATGTTTTGCACAACATCTTGTTTTTGGTAGAAAAAGAACTTATTTGAAAATTGATTGTACCAACAATCTACACTAGTTGGATCACTTTGGTCCTTCACATATTCTTGTCTTTTTATATCATTATACATGTTTAAAATATCTTGTCTTGTCATCAAAGCATCTCGAGCTTTTCCTGTGAACAGTTTCCCAGATTCATGCTCCACATCATAGATTAATTTATCCCATATCATTGTGACATTAAATCCATCATCAACCATCTACTTTACTCTACCTCGCATATTACATGTTAGATGTGGTGCATAATTGAAAGTCTGAGGCCTACCAACTGCATCCTTCCCATGACACACAACACCAGATTTATCAATATGCCTACATGCCTTATATGTAATAACGGCATCATTTGGTCTAAGGCAAAGCCGACGCACAAAGAAGTGGCATTGACATCCAACTTTAATGCTTTCACGCAAACTACGTTTCTTCTTTGTAGTTTCAAGTGCAGTCGTTGTAAGCCTATCAACTCGGACTTTACGAGTGGACTCCGGACCATATGCACAACAATACCTACCATACATATTTACAATGAATTAAAAATATATATGCAATTTTTTTCTCAATTAACTCGAATGATAAATTAAAAAAATATCTAATCATGTTTCACATGATCAATGATGAGTAATTGTAAAAACTCACATAGCATACTCAAAATACGTGTCAAAATGAATTTTTGTGATCTCCTCAACTTTTCGGGTCCGTCGAGTATGCACAACAAATTGGGTAGGGGCACTTTCTCTCGCTTGCTCTCCTATGATAAAATCCTGAAGTCTACAATATGGAATAATTGAAACTTGGTCCCCCCAAATTTCTGTCCATGTCAAATCTTCAGCGGAAAACTCTACCATATCTTCTGGATCTTCAACTTCCAACTGATTAATCTCCTCCCACTTGCCCATTATAAAACCTTTACACAATCACATACAAAGATAAAATATTTATAAAGTATTATAATAGAACTTAGAAAGTATCATATCTTACACCCAACACCTTCAATAGATTATGGTCATCTTATTTACCCACAACATCTTCTAACAAGTTTTGCACATAAACATATTCCATAGCACCAAATGACTACAAATTCTAAACCAACAACAATTTGAAACATAGTTAACCCCATTGTTAACCTAATTTATGTGTACGCCTCATCCACTGGAATTGAGTTAGACTATCAAGTCCTAAGTCGAAGTAGTTTACAGTGGAATTGCATTGGGCGATGATAATTTGGCTTTTGTGGCTAGAGATTGCATTTTTAAAGTAAGTGTCCACTGCCATACTTTTTTCAATCATCATTCATATTCATATTCACAATTTTATTTTATAGAGGTAATTATCTATTGCTTAATCTTTCATATTTGTTTTTATAATTGTTTATTTCGAATTTGGAACAATGCCTATAAAATCAATCTGGAATACAATAATGCATTTTCCTCCTTCAAATTTGCCCCAAATACCATTTCATGGTTGAAATAGTTTTCAATCTTTACAAGACACTATGATAATGAATGCATACAATGATATTAGTTGCATAACTAGCAAAGCCAATTTTTTATAGATTGCATTGCATAGTATCCGTGTATGTCAATTAAATTGAAAGATAGAAGCCCTAATCGATTATGGATCATCACAAACCATATTCGCACTATTCGGTGAAGGAAGAAATGGAATTCCTAACTATCAACACTTTGGGAGATGCTTATATGTTTTCATCGAAATTCGAGAGATTTAATGGCTGAGAATGTATGCAACCCTAGAAGCGAAAAGATTAATTTCAAATAAAATACTAGATGCCAAGCATATTGTATTTAAATATAAGCGTAAAGGAAAGTTCCATTGGAAGCATAAGCAACAAGGACAAGGATCTCAGGCTATTGGTGTGTGGCCTTCTTGCAAAAAAACACCCCAATTGAATGATGGATAGTAGTTAAATACAAATCAAAATTCTATCCCCAACTAACTTTAATTCCAATATAGATAAAGTTCTAAAGACTATGAGGGAGAAGTGTAAGTGATTCATCAACTTGGACCTACATGAAGCACTTTAAAAAATAATAAAATATTATGTAAACGAAATTTAATAGTGTTCGTCCCAACTTAAAGTTCAAAAAGGTATTAAGGAGAAGTGTAATTGCATATGTTGAAAAAAATCAGACATTGATGTACAACTTCTTAGGTAAGGTAAACTTTGAAAATGATTTGTTCCAAGAATATCAAACTTAGTTTGACCATTAAACTAACTATTGAGAGGGGAACCTAAGAAACATGCATTCACTTAAAGAAACCGGGCAATACCAATAATTTGACAGAAATAAAGATATATACCATACCTATCATGATACTAGATAAATTCAAAGGTAAGATGGATCTTTTTTAATAAGACACATATAAATGATATAATGTAAGTTTGACCATTAAACTAGCTATTGAGAGGGGAACCTAAAAAACACGCATTCACTTAAAGAAACCAGGCAATACCAATAATTTGACAGAAATAAAGATATATACCATACCTATCATGATACTAGATAAATTCAAAGGTAAGATGGATCTTTTTTAATAAAACACACATATAAATGCTATAATGTAAAAATCAACTATAATCCTTATATTGTGAAGAAGATGTTGAAATAAAAGCAAGAAAAAACCAAAGTTTAATCATAAACTTGACATAAACTTGAGATCTATCCATTAAGCCTTAAGTTTAAATGTTTATATAGCAACTTAATACATTTTAACCTAACCTTTAAAAAGTTATTGAAAATTACGCAAAACTTTTACATATTTGTATTTTTTAATCCTTTCATTCCATTAAAAAAAATAATAAATCATAAAATAAATCTAATATATTTTTTTATAAAATTCAAACTTTAATGCTTTATAAAATAAATATAATATCAAAATTAACAACTAACATAAATTATAAAATTTAAAATATAATATATAAAATGAAAAACTAAACTAAATAATAAAATTTAAAATGTAATATATAAAACAAAAAACTAACTTAGAAATCAATAAAACTAAAAATTAATCTAGAAATCAATTAAATATTTGTATTTATTAAGCATTTCATTTATGTTCCATTAAAAAAAACAATAACTCATAAAATTAATCTAATATAAATTTTTATAAAGTTCAAATTTTAATATTTTATAAATAAATATAATATCAAAATTAACAACATAAATTATAAAATTTAAAATCTAATATATAAAATGAAAAGCTAAATTAAATCCTAAAATTTAAAATAAATTTAATATCAAAATTAACAACTAACATAAATTATAAAATTTAAAATCTAATATATAAAATGAAAAACTAAACTAAATCATAAAATTGAAAATATAATATATAAAACAAAAAACTAACCTAGAAATTAATAAAACTAAAGACTAATCTAGAAATCAATTACACATTTATATTTATTAAACATTTCATTCCATTAAAAAAAAAAGAAATCAATTACATATCTGTATTTATTAAACATTTCATTCCATTAAAAAAAAAATCATAAAATAAATCTAATATAAATTTTTATAAAGTTTAAAATTTAATACTTTATAAATTAAATATATTATCAAAATTAACCACTAACATAAATTATAAAATTTTAAATCAAATATATAAAATTAAAAAACTAAACTAAATCATAAAATTTAATATTTAATATATAAATGAAAACCTAACAACCAATAAAACTAAAAACTAAGGTATATTGTATATTAAACTAAAACAGATTAAAAAAATAAATGGTATATTGTAACTGTAGATGAGATTATGGACGCATAAGGTAGAGTTATGAGAAATAAATTCTCGAGGAAACCAGAGATGTGTCTCGTGTGCACATTCTAAAAATGAGATTCGTATAAATATATATACTTCAATTTTCATGTAAATGAACCTATTTTCGACGTGATTACATCATTTAAAAAAGTATTACTTTTCCAAACTAATCATTTTATAATTGGGAAGTATATGTCTCAAAAGGAAATGAACCTTTGATTGGATTATAATGAAACCTTTGAATATAATTTGGGTTTCTTTCAAACAGCGTTTGATAGGAATATTAATTAAGAACAAAATTCTACAATCGTCAACATAAGATCTTTTATTTAGAGATTCTAAAATCATTTTCCCTAAATTCCATATATAATATAAGATTGTAAAATATTTATTTTAACATTGCTTTGAGTAAGTTCTAAATAGTAAAGAAATAATGTGAAAGCTCATTGAGAAATAGGAGGGAATCGGTTTTTTTTTTCCAGTCCTTGGCTTATGCCATATTTTCCTACTAAAATCGCAGATCTTTTGATAATTATTGAAACGCAGTATTAATATTTTTATGGGAGAAATCATTCTTCAGTCCTTGGTTATGCAGGATTCTCCTGCTGGAATCACAGATCTTTTGATAATTCTTGAAATGCAGTCTTAATATTTTTATATGCGAAATCATTTTTCAGTCCTTGGTTATGCTGGAATCGCAGACCTATTTGATAATTATTGAAACGCAGTCATAAGAGTATTTGAAGTTTAAAATCAGATAATACTGCTGTACATAGAACAGATAATACTGCTGACATAGAACAGAGAGTTCCTGACCTGAAACGGACAAACAAGTTGGATGCGAGAGGTCCTCTGAACTCTGTATGCGACCAGGCTGAACTCTGTATGCGACCTCGTTCTGGAATTTTCCACACAGACGCAGGGAGTGAAGACCGTCGAGACAGGATAGTGATAATGCGCGGTTGGTGGGTAGGTCGGGGTGCATTAACAGCGAAGAGACCCCTCTGCCAGAAGCCGTCCGAGCCCATCTCCCGGATCGTCCCATCTGCGGCTGCCGGATCTCCTAGATCTCCCGGATCCCATCTGCGGCGCCGTCCCCAATCCGGTGCACGTCTCTGCTGCCGCGTCAACATCCAGGCGAGCAGGTCTCTCCCGCGCCATGTCAACAGACCGCCTCCCGCGCCACGTCAACAGATCGCCGAGGATCCCCGCGGATGCTATGCCATGGGAGGATGGCTGCATGGTCGAGCCATGGGAGGATGGCTGCATGGTCGAGCCCATGGAGGATGGCTGCATGGTCGATGGTCTCTTCTGACAATTTCGTTATTTGATGTTACAGTATATCATATGGCCCCGCAGCATTTAACACTCTGCTGCGGGGTGCATATTGCTTGCCTCGATTCATCATCTATCATCTCGGTTCATCATGGCTTCAAAAACCATGCCCATCATCTTGTAGAACCCATGTATGGATGCGGCTATGCTCCCTAAATCCATGCCCCATGCCATATGGGCATGACCTATACGGAAAATACAGTGCATTAATTTCATCTTTCATTTGAATTTTGAATTCAATAAAGACGTGTAAGATTCAAAATCGGATCTTTTCTTTGAAATTAAAATATATTTTGATATAAAATTATAACATTTTGTTTAAAATATTTATACTTTAAATTTATTTAAAATTATTTTTACAAAATTAATCAATATAATTTTAAAATTTTAAAAAACTATTAAGATATGTAAATATATATTTTTATATTTTAATGAATAATTTATAATTTATTATTATTATTTTTACAAAATTAATTAATACCTCTTAAAAATTATAAAAACTATTAAATTATGAAAAAAAATTATATATACATTTTTATATTTTAAAGACATAATTTATATACTATTACTTTACTTTAAAGTAAAGCAAATAAAGGAATACCATAAACGATAAAATGTTCATAAGCTAATTGAATAGTACACACTAAAAGATAAATATTTAAACTTAATGTATATCAAATAATTATAAATGTTAATAAGCTAATAATCAAATAATATAATTATGTACTTTATCATTGGAAGCATTATGTTTGGATGAGGAACACGTAACATTTTAAATGTATAATAAATTTTATTTATTAGTATGCTATTAAACATGTTATGGCTATGGAAATTTTAGGTTGTTTTTTTTTCTATTTAGAAATATGTTTAATGTTTAAAAACAATTCATTTTTAAAGAGTAAAGAAAATGACAATGATGTTAACTATATTTACATTATGTAAAAATGTAAATTTACAATAAATTTTATTTACTAATATGTTATAGTTATAGTTATTATTAGTCCCTGTCGTAGACAGTGACTATTTTTTCAGAGGAAAAAAAAATGCAACTTGTTATTTTGAGAAAAAAATCAAAATTACAACCAAGCTTTTTAGTTGAACTAAGCTTTCTTAAAAGATAAGAACTCAAGTTTTAGATCTAGATCACAAGCTTTCTTAAAAGATAAGAACTCAAGTTTTAGATCTAGATCACATGATATACAAAAATACTATAACTTAGCATCCCAATCTCTCTAAAGTTTGCATATGCTAAAGCTAGAAAGAAAAAATGGGAACAAAAACCAAACATTCATAATGTCCTCATAGTTCCCTGATCAACCAAGACTCTATCCTCTGCAAAGTGAAGAAAACCATCCATGGGGCCAATGGCTTCCTTAGATAGACGATCCGCCTCTAGATTAGCATCACGATACACAACATGGCAAGTTAAAAGGGAAAAAGAAGAACTCAAACGTTTCACCTCACTTAACCAAGGTTCCAATAAAAGAATTTCTATACTTGACTTCTGGTTTAGCCACTTAATAATAATCGTTGAATCTCCAAAGTTTTTCAAAGAGAAGAAACTTGCAACATCCCAAAAATCGCAATTTTTTTTTTTTTGATATAGCCTATTTTATAGGATAAATGCTATCTGCGGAATGATAATAATTAACTAATAGATGATAACTACTTTATAAAAGTGTCGTATTTATTTTAAACATGAAAATGTACTTGGTTGTAAGTAAGATGCGACAAAACAATGTTTATTTCGTTATGTGTAAAGATCTGGTAACAATACTGATGAATTTATTTGCATATTTATGAAGGGGTTCCTACCGGGTGCCCTTGGGTTTACTTAGCTTTGAAAGCTAAAGCATTGGAATCTTTCTTTCGCAGATTTGCAAATAAGGTTATAGAGTAATTCCGGTTTTTACAAGACAAGTTGTAAGCTTCAGCTTGCCGTCTCTATGTTTAAGATAATTGTATAATTTGTCATTCAGGAAGATGTCGATGGTATGTACTTCGGTTTAACCTCGTCAACTTGTATCGTTTTTATGGGAATAATTGTATGTGTCGCTAGCAATGTTAGACACTATACTCGTTGTATATATTGGTAGGATCAGTGGTATTATAGCTTAGTTTAACAGTCTGAAAATGCGACTAGTTTGATCTTATGAAAGATAGTGTCATCATTAGAGTTAAGTGAATCTCCTGGAAATGACGGTTGCAATGTAATAAGTCTTAAATGTTATAGTAATGATGTTTGTGTTGTGTCAACTTGTGAACAAGATGCTATTTAGACATAATAGCATACGACATAAAGGGTTGGTGTCAAACCCTAGTTTTCAATACAGTGTGAGGGTTATGTTTTCATTACACTAACCTTATACAAGTGGCCTAGCTATTATGAACGTAATGTGGCCTAGCTATTATAATGTAGAGCATGTGCTAAATATTATACCTTATGATAGTTCCTACAATACTATAGCAATGTATTGATTTTTTAATACATGCTTGATATATATAAAAGTATATCGATTTATTTGATTTGATAACATATGCAACTATACTAATAACATTGTTGAAATGTTATATGTAAACCTTATGGCTCGAATGTGCAATGTATATGTGATAAGTGAACTCAGAACAAGACTTATACTTATGGCATGAATGAAATATCGTGATACTACCTTAAGGGAAGAGATGGGAGTAACTTGTTGGGGTGGGTGACTGGAACCCATCTGAAAATCCCTGAATTAACAATATTGTCTAAAGACACCATGCTATTTGAAATTAATTAACTAAGCTTGACGGGGTTGGTAAACTTTTATTCGTATTCTCTCCCTAATGATTTTAATATTGTTCATTTTTCACAATTTTATCAAAATTTTTTGTTTTTGGGCTTTCATAAATAGATATACGAAGGATTACATGTCATGTGCTTTTAGGCAAAATTCATAGTGGGTTAAATCTTCTTGTTTTTGTTGACATCTATTTAGTTAATATTTTATTTCATATTTAAGATTTAGTTGTTTAGATTATCTTTTCTTTGAAATTAAAATATATTTTGATATAAAATTATAACATTTTGTTTAAAATATTTATACTTTAAATTTATTTAAAATTATTTTTATAAAATTAAAATTATTTTTACAAAATTAATCAATATAATTTTAAAATTTTAAAAAACTATTAAGATTTGTAAATATATATTTTTATATTTTAATGAATAATTTATAATTTATTATTATTATTTTTACAAAATTAATTAATACATCTTAAAAATTATAAAAACTATTAAATTATGAAAAAAATTTATATATATATATTTTATATTTTAAATACATAATTTATATATTATTACTTTACTTTAAAGTAAAGCAAATAAAAGAATTGGTCATTGGTGCATGAGATATCTATCTCTGGGTGGCCGGCTCACATTGGCGAAGGCGGTTCTTCAGAACCTGGGAGTTTACTGGTTCTCCCTCTACAAAATTCCTGTGTCCATATTACACATTATCTGTGGGAAATTTTTCCGCTTTATATGGTCTGGGGGGGAGAAGAATAAGTTTCACTTAATAAAATGGAAAACTCTGGCCCAACCATACACTCTTGGGGGCTGGAATGTTAAGAATTTGGAGCTATTTGTGTTGGCTCTTCATGCAAAGAGTCTGTGGCGTGCTTTATTTAACAACTCTTTGTGGGGTTGTATTATCCGGGCCAAATATCTTAAACATGTTCTCGTTGCGTCCTGGTTTCAGATTAGTAGACATACTGTCATTGGGTCATCCAATATATGGCGTGGGCTCATGGACTCATTTTCTGTTGTTGCAAAATGGGTCACTTGGAAGTCGGGCAATGGCCGGGACATAAGACTCGGTTTGGATCCTGTTCCGGGGGGCTCCCCTACATATCATTTCTCCCCTGAACTCCTTGCACATGTTCGGGATAGGGGGCTATTTTATCTTGCTCATGCGGCTTCTCAAAACGGAAGGGGTTGGATCACTGCTCGTCAACTTGGTATTGTGGGTGGTATGGGGAAGGAATGGTCGGATTACACTATGTACCTCAGTCAAGCATACATCTGCCTTTGTGATTCCCCGGACAGGTTGGTATGGTCTTGGGATATTGCTCGAGGTGTGGTCACCTCCAAGCTGGCATACGACTCTTTATTTGCTGATTATCGTCCGAGAATGGTTTGGTGGCACTCTGCGATTCGGAAGCTTGCCCTCCCCTCGCGGATTCGTTGTTTTGTTTGGCTGGCTTTGGGTAATAATATACTTACCTGGGATAACCTCTACAGACGTGGTATCTGCGGTCCTGGATGATGTCCCTTATGTTGCTCACATTTGGAATTGGTCGATCATATTTTCTCTTCGTGCATGGTCATGCAAGATCTCTGGTCACTTATTACTAAGGCACTTGGTTTACTTGTTTCCTGGCTCTCGTCCACTTTGAATGATTCATTTGGTAAGTGGTTCTGCGATCCTCTTGCTTGACAGTGGTTGGAACTCCCCTGTTTTATGTTGTGGGAATTATGGAAGGCCCGGAACCGCTGTGTGTTCGAGGGTATTTTTCCTAATTTGGTTTGGTTATGTGGCCGGATTATTGCCTGTTTCAATGAGTTCAGTTCCATGGCTGTTCTTGTGGGTGGCAGTGTTGATTCTTCTACAAGGCGACCTGGTTACCGGAATGCTCCTCCATTTCTGGTGTATCCTTGCGGATTCTTTGATGGGGCTGCGTCGGGGGGGAGGGGTGCTAGTGGGGCTGGTGTGGTGCTACATCTAAATAACTTTGTCTCCTATCGCATTCATTTGAATTTGGGCTTTGGAACGAATACTCGCAGCGAACTCTGTGCACTCTGGATACTCTTATATTTTGCTCGACTCAAGCGGGTCTCGTCGCTTGTTGTTATGGGTGACTCATCTTCTATCATATCATGGGCACTGGGCTCGTCGCCCCTCAATGTGTTGCTCCTCACACATTGGCTGGATGCTGTCAGGTGCTACATCAGTGGGTTTCAGCATATTCACTTTGCTCATGTTTATCGCGAGATAAACATGGAGGCTGACATGCTATCCAAGCAGGCTTTGGATTCACCGACTGGTATTATCATGTGGGAGGAATGGCATGAGGACTCTCTTTTCTCCCAGGGCTCATTAGACTTGTTTTGGTGATGATATTTTTTCTGTTTTGCGGCATTTATGGTTATATATATTCTCATATGATTTATGTGACTTTATACCTTGCAGGTTCTTAGGTTCTTTCTCCAACTACTTGTTGGGTTTTTGATCCGGTTGGATTATTCGGCTCTATATATTTTGCTTATTGTCATTCCTGCTATATTGTCATATGTGTCCAGGCCTTGGGCTGTTTTGGACTTATATATTTGTATTATGTCTTTAGGTCTGTCAGTTTTGGCACTCTGATACTTTGATACATGGAGATGGCTTTGGTTATATCAGCTATTTTTAGGGATATGTTGTTTGGTTTTTAAACATCCAATATGTTGATGGATGGGTCTTGGCTTTGACTTGTGTAGTGATGATGTCCTTGGGAGCTTGAGTTTTTTTGAATGAGTAGCGTTGAAGCCCTGCGGCTTTCGTCTGGTGACAAATTAGGTTAGTGGTGAGGTTTGACTCCGAGCTTGGTTGTGGTTCAGTTGCATGTCAACTTCGTTGCGTTGGATGAAGGATTTGGAAGCCAGAAGCATTCCAATCGACAGTTGAATGCAAGGTATGTCATCTCGTTTCTTAGTTATGTAATATGTTTCTTTGTTTTGTCAACATTCAATTGATATCATTGCTGACTCCATGCAGTTCGTGTGGCAGGTACTGCCATCGTTCTGTATTCACAATGTTGGGTTGATGGCAATGGAGAGCACGCATATTAAATTGGTAAGCCCCAGTGGCAAACCCTCGTAGGTTCTTCTAGAAGATTCGTGGCAAACGTTGAATTTGTATCACATGTTCTGGAAATCGTGGTTGAAGTCTGTGTTAGGATTCTTCTTAGTTTTGCAGAGTCGATGTAATAGTTGATAAGTTAATGTACAAGGTTTCTGGGTTCTGGGTTTTGAACTTGGCAACGTTCCTTCATTTAAGTAGGGTTTCAGATACTGCCAAGATGATAATATAAAATATCCTTTTGCAAACTATATTGCCGTGACTGTTTTGTGTTTGTAGTTTTTGGGGCTTGGCCCGTGAACGAAACCTATAACTTGTTGGTTTGTGAAGTAGAAAATAAATCGTGTTTAAACAGCCTCTGTGTAAAATGGTAATGCAAACTGGATTTTACTCACACCTGTTGCTATCGTGTTTCTTTTTGGACTGTAAGCTCACGAATGTTTAACGATAGAAAAGGAAATCGTATGCAATGTGTGTATGATGATAGACGCTACTACTGTTATTTAATCAATAGTTAAGCGTTGAAATATGTGATGGCTTCGGCCTAATGCCTCATCGTCGATTTGTATGAAACATTTGTGCTTTTGATTTGAAAACTTGTCAGAGGTTAGGGTTTGGCTATGCCTAGATGTTGATGTGCTCGTTGATATGTTTCGGCATCAACTAGTATTTTGTTGATGTTGATGTTGATGTGCTCCTACAGACATTGTAATGTCTTCAACTTTCAAGACACTATTTGGAATAAATAAATTCGATCTACAGTAATGATTTTGATGTAAAGTTTGGTTTGTCTATTGTTAATAAAAATAAAAGAAAATCTTTGGAATGGATACCAGAATATGATCTAAATCAATTTACAGGAATAATTTTACAGTTTAATAAATGTGTTGTGATGTGTGTGAAAAAGAACAAGGATGAGATGTGTTTGTCATCCAAATTGTTAGAGTTTAGGATTTTGTACAGTGACTATAACAGTTGCATAACTAAGCATATATTTTATTGCAACTGTCTCAAACATTTATGAATTCGATAAATATACAAATAGTATTCTTTGATAATAAACATTTGGAAAACAAAAAATGTAAAGAGCAGAAATGATTTCTTTAGCTAATATAAACTCCGTTATTTCTATGAAATAGATTTACTGTTTTGATGAAAAGAATGGAAATAAGAATAGTACTATGAATAAAATGCAGTAGATAATACTAATTAATATCAACAGATAATTTAACAGAACATATAAAATGGTACTTCCATCATCATGGCAGTTTGCCTATCATATCTATCTATCTTAATCTGTTTCTTACTGGAGTACGATGCTGTTCCTTTTTGCATGGGGAAAAATACAGAGACTATTTTATTCAATCAAATCAAATTTATACAGAATTATTAATTTACACAGGAACTGAAATAAACTTATAAAATAAACAGTGAAAGTTAAATAAACAACAGAACTATAAATATACAGAAATAGATAACATAACTTAAAATAAAATAGATAAGACAATAGAACCTGTAACTGATGATAGGGCCAACAAACACCCAAGGAGGCCTGTTCCTCCCAACCTACTTCAGAAGAAGCAGCTCAATTGTAGAATTTTAATGAACCCCCGAGCCTGATTACTGATCCAATAAGTGGGTGGAATCTGTGTAGAAGCAAGGCACTCAAAATACCTTCTCCACTTGGTATCAACTTCCTGAATAAAATGCCTTCTCCACTCAGCATCAACCTCCTGAACTCAATAAGAGTTTGGCAGACTCACAACATGATCAACAACATAGCTTATCCCCTCATCAAATCTCTTGGGTGCAAACACAGCAAAACCCCAAGGTAAATTTCCTCGTCAGGAAAAGTGATGAACCTCAGTTCAATATTTGATGGCTATTATATAGACTGCCTAGATCTTTTAGTGGTTAGTTTGGAATAAATGAGCCTTAAGCTCTAGTCCCATCTTTCAGGGCACTATAACCACATTTCAAGGGAGTTGTCCCATACCAACTCCTAGTTAGTTGCATCATGATGTTGCCACTTGTCCATTGCCTTCTACCCCAGATTCCATTCCACCTAGTGGATCAGTAACCACTCTTTCAACAATCCTCTTAGGTGTTTGTCTCCTATTTTATTTATTTAATAATAATATATTGTGCAAATTACAATAATCCTTGGACACCTGTCCAACATAAAACTTTACAATACAAGTTATCATAATGTTTCTTAACACAAAATGTTTTCCAGCAAATAGGGTATGTTACAAACACCCCCTCTTAAGCTCAACATCGTCCTCGATGTTTCTTATTAATCATAAAGTTCCTCATGGAACAGAATTGGATATGCTGCCCGCATATTACTTTCCAGTTCCCAAGTAGCTTCATCAGGGCTAAGGTGCTTCCATTGCACCTTTACCTACCCTATGGTGCGATTCCGAAGCATAATTTCTCTCCGGTCTAGAATACAATCCGGTTCCACCTGAAAATCTCTTCCGATTCCACCCGTATGTCATTCCAATTCAGCACATGAGTAACATCGTGCACATACTTATTTAAAACAGAAACGTGAAAAACATTGTGGATTTTTAATATGTATGGCAATGCCAATTGATATGCAACAACTCCTATCCTTGATAGGATTTCGAATAGTCCACAATACCTTGGTGCTAATTTAGCACAGCTCCCAAGCTTCAAAGAACTTTTCTTGGGCTTTACCTTTATAAAAACATGGTCTCCTACCTGAAATTCTCTTTCTGTGTGTTTCAAATCAGCATAGCTTTTCTGCCGATCTTGAGCAACTTTTAAGTTACCTTGAACCCGTTTCACAGTTAGCTCCATTTCTTTCAATAAATCTGGTCCTAACATCAATCTGTCTGTGGGATTATCCCACGAAATTGGAGTACAACATTTTCTTCCATACAAAATTTCAAATGGACTTAACTTAGCAGATGCTTGATAATTATTATTATAGTCAAATTCTGCTAAGTGCAAGTAATCTTCCCACTTAGATGGCTAATCTTTAACATACAATTTTAACATATTTTCCAAAATCCGATTTACTCCTTCTGTTTGACCATTAGTTTGTGGGTGGAAAGAAGTGCTGAAATTTAATTTAGTATTTAATCCTTTAAACAGTGCTGTCCAAAAGTTATCGGTGAACTTAGAGTCTCGGTCTGAAATAATTACCTTTGAAATTCCATGCAAGCGAAAAATTTGCTTCATGAAAATATCTGCAATGTTAGAAACCTTGAAAGTAGTTTTAACATGAATAAAATAAGCAGCTTTACTAAGTTTATCAACAACAACCATAATTGAGTCATTCTGCTTTTGATTTTTAGGCAAACTTGTAATAAAGTCAATGCTTCTAATTTCCCATTTTCATTCTAGAATTGTTAAGGGCTGCAATAGCCCAGCTGGATGTTGATGTTCAGCTTTAATAGTCTGACAGTCAAAGTATCTAGCTATATACTCAACAACTTCACTCTTCATGTTGGGCCAAAAATACTCCTTAACATAGTTATCATGTTTTGATAACCAGGATGCCCTGAATAAGGACTCTTGTGAACTTCATCTAAAATCAACAACTTAACCTTCGAAAAAATTAGGCACATAAATTCTGTTTTTATAAGTTAATAATCCTTTTTCATTAATACTGTAATCTGTTATAACATTTTCAGATAAATTTTCAGCCACTTTATAATGTAATTTTTGGTAATTCTCTTCTTGTTTAATTCCTTTCTCAATCTGATTTTTATAGATCACTTTTAAAAGTACTGATTGCTGCCACAAAACTCAATATAACATTTCTGCTCAATGCATCGGCAACCTTATTTTCCTTTCCATTAATTTGATGGATCTCAAAATCGTACTCACTAAGGAAAGCTAACCACCTAGCTTGCCTTGCGTTAAGATTTGTTTGATCCAATAAATACTTTAAACCCTTATTATCAGTCATTAAAATAAATTTTATTCCGATCAAGTGATGGCGCCACATTTAAAAGCATGTATCACGGCTGCCAACTCAAGATCATACGTTGCATAATTCTTTTCATGTATTTTTAACTTCCTTGACTCAAAAGCAATTGCATTACCTTCTTGACTTAAGACCCCTCCAAGTCCTTTGTTGCATGCATCCGTGCATACGACAAAATCCTTATTAGGATCTGCAATTTTTAAGATGGGTGCAGTAGTTAACAATTCTTTTAACTTATTAAAGCTGTCTTGATACTTTTGATCCCATATGAATTTCTTCCCTTTATTCTGCAAAGAAGTGATGGGGTTAACAATTCTAGAGAACCTCTTCAATAAACTTTCTATAATAACCCGTTATTCCCATGAATGACCGTACATCAGTTACATCTTTAGGGACATGCCATTCATTTATTGCTTTTATCTTATTAGGATAAAAAAAAATACCATCTTTTGAAATTATATGACCCAAATACTGAATTTTATCTTTATAGAAATCACACTTACTAAACTTAGCGTAAAGTTGATGATCTCTAAGTACTTGTAAAATGATTTTTAGATGTTCGTCATGCTCTTCTTTAGTTTTTGAGTAAACCAAGATATCATCAATGAATACAACTACAAACTTATCCAAATATTTATGCAGAACGTTGGTCATTAAACACATGAACACTGCCGGTGCGTTGGTTATCCCAAAAGGCATAACTACGAATTCGTAGTGTCCATAACGCGTTCTGAATGCAGTTTTGAATATGTCCTTGTCTTTTATCTAGACTTGATGATAACCCGACCTTAGATCAATTTTAGTGAATATCTCTGCTCCGCATACTTGATCAAATAGATCATCTATGCAAGGTAAGGGATATTGGTTCTTAATTGTCATTTTATTAAGCTGACGGTAGTCAATGCACAAACGCATGGTACCATCCTTCTTTTTAACAAATATTACTGGTGCTCCCCAAGGGGACACACTGGGCCTTATGTAGTTTTTATCTATTAATTCTTTCAGCTGAGATTTTAACTCATTTAACTCTAGAATATTCATCCTATAGGGGGCCTTGGAGTTTGGTACCGCACCGGGTACTAACTCAATGGTGAAATCAAGTTCTCTTTTCGGAGGTAATCCTGGAATTTCTTTCGGGAATACATCAGAAAAGTCCCTAAGGATGGGAATATCCTCTAGTTTTAACTTGTCTTCTTTAGATGTATGCTCATCATTAACAACAGACAATTTACAACCTTTTCTGGCAGCTCTCTTTACTTGTAAGGCATAAATCTGCCTTACTGAAATCTGCCTATGAATTCCTTTTACTGTTTCTGAATTACCTTCATTATTTATACATGTAAAATATTTATCATAACAATTCAGTATAACTCTATGTTGTTCAAGCTAATCCATGCCTATCAACAAATCATATGACCCTAAGGATAAAACATTCAGATTAACTTGCGTTTTCAACTGAATTAAAAATACCTCACAATTCTGGACATAATCTGTAACCTTTCTTTTAGTTCCTGTTGCAAGCTGAACTAACCATGCATTATCAAATTTCTCTGTTTTTAGCTTGCAACGGTTTAAACCACTTATACTATGAAACGAGAACTTTATACTATGAACGAGAACTCTAGAGAGAAAAACGTTGATTTTTGCAAAAAAAACACCAAAAACACCCCCCAAATAGAAAAGTGTTGATACCAGCATACACGAATTTTTTTGTTGTTGTTAAAAAATAGAGCCATGGGCCTAAACATCCCATACTCTTGTTTACAAAAACTTTAAAATCAACCCCTACATTGGAATTTTGTTTTTCTTCAAGAGATAAATTACAACTTTTTTGAAATTTGCATATTAAACAAACAAACAAAAAAATCATAAATAATTTCACCACTCTAACAAATAAAAACCAAAGAAATTATGATGCGATTCATAATGAAATAATATATTAGACCATACAAGAACAAATAATTCATATAAATATTCAAAAATTTATTTAGAGTTTAAAACTTCTTTAGAGGTTAAAACTCATTTTATATTTTTACAAATTTTAAATATAAGATTTGAAATGACAAGAAAATTATCAATTAAAAAAAGTTAAAATACTAAATTTTATAGTTAATCAAAAGTATTGTTTTCGACATTACAAGTTTAAAAATGAAACATATATTAATTGCAACATTTGTTTTGTGCCCAACTTATGTTTTACATATTATATATGAATGTAAATATTTTGATTTTGATTTGGGTGCCCCAATGTTCTTGGATATGTGATATGTGTGACAAGATTGCCCTATTTAAAGGTTGAAACTTATTGGAACACATTGATATCTTATCTCTTAAATTGCCTAGTGGATTGGGGTTGTCAAGGATTGAAATATTGTTTATTTTTTCTATTATTTTTTTTATATTTCATAACATCCCCAAGGCTGAAAATTCACATGGTTAAGATATGGGAAACCTCTAGTTAAGAGATGAAATTTTTGTTTTGGAATTAAAAGTAAAAGAGTGAAAACCTCTAGTTAAGAGATGAAAGCGCTCTCTGGAACAGTTTGCGGTATTAAAATGCATTTAGATCATTACACTATTAAAATGCTTTTTAAATTTGTAATCACGTCAAACTTCTTAGCCATGAGTGAGCAGCTCCCGCTCACTTGGGCACCCAAGGGCCGCCCTCACGGCCTGCTCGATGCCCGACATTTAGCAGGCCGTGAGGGCGGCCCTTAGGTTCCCAAGTGAGCGGGAGCCACTCACTTGGGTGCCCAAGGGCTTCCCTCACGGCTTGCTCGATGCC
Organism: Larix kaempferi; assembly: GCA_027924585.1. Classification (NCBI taxonomy): domain Eukaryota; kingdom Viridiplantae; phylum Streptophyta; class Pinopsida; order Pinales; family Pinaceae; genus Larix; species Larix kaempferi. Next base: position 5,774,098 of record BSBM01000406.1, read on the forward strand.
GGGGTGCTCCATCAAGTGATCTCATGACCCTTGTAAAAGTATAATTCCCAAGATTCAAAAACTTCCAAACTATTTGAGTAGTCATCCATGCTTGAGCTTTATCTACATTATAAGCATTCATGTCTTCTAGGCATGGCTTCTTAAAATGCAAAAAAGTACTCTTCTTTAGTAAGTTCATTATCGATGTTAATATCAGATGGATTTTTAGCAATGGCTACATCTCCTTTGATAAACCCGAGAGCATGGGTTGTGGTCCATCTTCTTTCAACTTGTCAACACTGTAATACAAAATAAGCTTGATTACTAAATGATGAAACCCTATTCCTATTGAAAAATACTAATAAAAACTACAAAAAAAATTGTTGAACATAAATTTGACTAGTAGAAAATCATTGAAAAATCAACTATAGGAATAGAGACTACCATAACAATATCTTAGTTGTAATCATTTTTCTGCCCCTTGTGATCCTTTCAAAACACTCGTTAACATTCAATGGCCACTATCTTGACTACACAACTCCTTCCCTTCAATACCGCATGGTAACTCCTTGACAACATTTTGTGATAATCTACTCTTTCTATCAAGCCCTTTTGATTATCTAGATCATTGTTCAATGCAAGAGAAGAGCATGCTTATCTTTTCAAGAAAAAAGAAAAAAAAAATATATTGCCTACACGACTAGGCCAACAATCACACTCTCTCTAATACCATATCGAAAAAGATAAATAGACACATGAGAAATATATACACAATAACACAATATGGCATTATGAATCACTGATGCAATTATTACATAAGAGTTCACCGCCTTATATTAGACTATCATGGAGCAAATCATTTCCACTTATAGATGTAGAATAGATTTGATTTAAACAAATATATATATATATATAAATAATTAGGTCATAAAATTACTTTTATTGCAGCATGTAAACCTTATATTTAAAAAAATATTTAACTTAAAACAACATTGATTTAGTCCACTAGATGAGTGAGCACTTTCTAAGAGTCCGTTCATGGCATATGCTTACACAAAGGAATGAGATTCCTTCCACTTTAACATTGGCAAAATAATATGCACTTCCAGGATAACGCAAAGATAAGGTAGGGTAAGGCAGAGATGGGAAAGAATGGCTGAGAAGAAATAAGATGTAGGCAACACTTCTTACTGGTCTGCTTATGAGATAATCAGTTTAAGCACCTTCCAATATACTCCTAGAACTCGGGGGAACTTTTAAAAATTAGTGGAACGATGGACAAAACTCGTTATGGCAATTAGGTAGCGCCTTTCGGCCTGCTGTTAAGTTTGTTGACTGTGATTACTGCTCAACCAGGTATGCCAGATGTAAATTGAAGAAATGGATCAAGGATTTTTTCCGTTTTGTCTACTTTATACAATTTTCATCTCATATCTTGTTTTTTTAAGCTCTCATCGAGTTTTTAGACAACAAATGTTTTTTCTTAATTATTTTTTAGCCTTGTGGTAGGATTTCTTAGTATCAGTTGCGGAGGGATAACAAATCACACCAGGGAGAACGATATAACATGGGTTAGTGATGCTGATTACATCAACGTAGGAAAGACAGTAGACATAGGGGAGTACGCAATTGAAAAAGCCTATGGTTCTTACTTGCAGACTCTACGTTTTTTCCCACCACCTCTCAAAAAGTCTTGCTATAAGTTTCCTGTGACACCTGATGTGCCTTACCTCATAAGATTATGGTTTGCCATTGGAAATTACACTGGATCTCCAACATTGCCAAACGGCTTCCAATACTCTATTGAGACACTCGGCATGTTGCATGTGGAAAACGTAACAATGTCAGATCGAGATCCGATTTATAGACACAAAATATTGGTTAGTTCAGGCAGTTTGTTGTACATTTGCTTGATTAGAACCTCCAAGTTCGATGATCCTTTTATCTCTCCTATTGAATTGAGGAAGTTCCAAGATGGCATGTATGGATAGACCAAGACAGGAATGATCTTGTGGCCAGATTATTATAATCTTGGGGGAAATTATGTGGTTAGGTGAACATTTTGAACTTCATATATTTACTAATGTAAATCTAAGAGTCATAATCAACTAGCTAGTTCATCGTAATCCGTTTCATTCTTTATATCTTATAATTTGATATGTGAAACTCAATTTTGGTCAGTAATCTTGAGCACTTGTAATTATTCTTTTGGTTAATTAAGCAGGTATCCTCAAGACAAATTCGACTGCATTTGGACATCAGATGATTTATCTATAAATGCTCAAATTGTGGGTTCTGTACGGAATGTGAGTTCACAACATGCTATTTCCACAAACAATACCAAAGACCTTCCTCCCTCTGCTATCATGCAAACTGCATGGGTTGGAAACAACGAAGACAGCCTTTCTGTCCCTATGAATTTAGGCGGAGTGCCCAAAATATTACTGATCTTATATTTTGCAGAGCTAGAGAAGCTCAATATGTCTGAATCGAGATCTTTCTACATCCAAATAAATGGTAAAAAAAGGTCTGATACCATTACCCTCGTGCGGAATTATTCCGCGATTGAGCTACCGTTACCGTTATCGGTCGGCAGTCAAATAGATTCCAGCTGTAACATCGTTAAGGCCACTAAATCCACCCGCCCTCCTATAAAAGCAGCTCCCGCTCAATTGGGCGCCCAAGTGAGTGGCTCCCGCTCACTTGGGCGCCCAAGGGCCACCCTCACGGCCTTCTCGATTCCTGCTCGATGCCTAGCATCAAGCAGGCCATGAGGGCGGCCCTTGGGCGCCCAAGTGAACGGGAGCCACTCACCTGGGCACCCAAGGGCCGCCCTCACGGCCTGCTCTTGGGCGCCCGGCATCGAGTAGGCTGTGAGGGCGGCCCTTGGGCGCCCAATTGAGCGGGAGCTTCTCACTCACGGCTAAGAAGTTTGACGCGATTACAAATTTAAAAAGCATTTTAATATTGTAATGATCTAAATGCATTTTAATAATGCAAACTGTTCCAGTGCTCACTAAATGCATTTTAATAATGCAAACTGTTCTAGAGAGCACTTCCATTCCAGGATCCATTTTGCATTGAATTAGCGAAGCCATCTGAGGATAGATTTGAAAGAAGGGATTGCAAAACGGCATCCAGATTGTTAATAAACGATGTTGCACTCACATACTTGTGGGGGATGCACCCTCTTCCCACGGTTTGATTGTCGACTACAATCACGACCGCCACCATAATAGCCAGAAGTGGAAAATGATCAAGTTTTGCCATCGGTCCAGCGATTAACAAATATTTGGGCCCCCAGTGGTATGCATATATCTTGATAACTTTCAAAACTACCGGATTCCACTGAAATCAAATTTGTTCTTCTGAAATGCAGACTTTGAATGGGGAGAAGATCATTTCAATAGAGACAAAGTAACAAACACGTAACTAACTCGAATCTTACGAGGCGTGCTTTGGTGTAGGTTTCGATGAAAACTAGTTTTTAATTTCTGGAAAACGACATACGGTTGGTGACTTTCACGGCGACTCGATGCAATTGAAATTAAGTCTACTCTAAAAGAAAGGTTTGAATGGAAACTATCATCCGCTGAGAAACGTGCATGGTGTGTGGCCAAGTGGCGTAGGGGTGATCTATTGAAAAATATTATTTCTTCATCATGTGTGGCTTAGGGGTGATCTGTTGAAGATTGAAGATTCTTGATCGTTGACAATTGAATATTTCATATTTATTAATAAGGTTTCATATTTAATACTGTAATGATCTAAATGCATTTTAATACCCGAAATAGAACTTGTAAAGATTTAGAAAAATAAATTATAATAGAGGAACTTGAACTTATAACTACATTTAATAAAATTATCAAATATATGTATATATTGACAACAACTATCTTCATTGACAACAACTATCTTCATTTTAAAGATTTAAATTATTTCCATCATTCCAAAGATAGAAAGATTTAGGTTATTAATGTTTAATAATGATTTTGATTTTTTATAAAAAGTGTAAAAGGTTTTAATTTAGATATAAATATTAGTAAAAATAATATTTATTGTACATAGGTATCTCTTTAGCTCAATGTTATGATATTTTCACAAATATATATACCTCATTTCCACAGTCTTGTACATAGGTTTTCAATAGTTTAAGAATTTTGTTATATATCTTATAATAAAATCAATAAAATTATATTCAAAGAAACAATTGATAAGAGTGGTGGGCATGCAATAGTGACAATTAAGATAACCCTCATTGTGAAGTTTGAAGTGTTCTATCTTTCTAGATATATTTTTAAGAATGGTGCAAAGGCATATTTTATATTGCCAATTAAGATAACCTTCCTTGTGAAGTTTGTGGTGTTCAACCTTTCTACATAGATATATAGATATATTCCATGTCTAAATTTTTAAGCCACAAACTAGGCTTTGTGTGTTTCTATCAATTATTTGTTTTCTCTAATGTGATTGCGATTATAGTCACTTGCTATAATCATATATTTTCTTTTTAATATTGATAAAATACAAATATTTGGGCTCCTATGGAGTCTTAACACTTAGACATCTGTGTTCCAATTGATTAAATATATTTTCCCTGTTTATAATGTATCATGTTCATAAAAATCAATGGAATAGGGAAGAGATGTTTGATCTAGTTTTTTCATAGAATGAAGGAAGAAAGATAAAATGGAAATATACAAAAGAAGATATTGCAAAGAACATAGTAATATAAAAAAACCCAAATTCTATGAATGGATGAAATAGTAAAAGACTGTAAACCACAAAGTAATACAAAAATCTGTGAAGATAGATGTATGTGTCAGCTATTCTCATTCCAATAAATATTACAAGAGACTAAAAGTGCCTAATAACTTAAAGTGTTGATTAGTTTCATGTCTTGAAGAAAATTTTAAATTTGGCAATTTTTTGATATGATATATTAGTAATGTTTTGAATTTCAGACTTTATTTTAGAAATAAAATTTCTATATATAATATTTTTAATATGTTTTTTACAAATATATGCTATATTGTTTCTTGAATTTATGTGAATCGTCACTTTTCGGAAAATAATATGAAATAGTATCGTTTTTATAGAAAAAATCTCTAAAAATTCATTGAAAATGGTTTAAATGTCTTTATTTTATGAATTTTTTTATAATTTTGTCAATAAAAATGTCTTATTTTGTCCATAAAAATGTCTTATTTTCTAGAAACAATTGCAAAATGTATATGTTTTTTATTATAAAGTACTTATAAATGTATGTTATTTTGTTAAATTTCTAAAAACACACTTGAAAATAGAAAGTAAATATATTTTACGACAAAGATAATTCAAAGGCCCCAAAAAATGCCTCAAAATGAAAATGTGTGATACTGGCATCAACGCTTTTTGAAACGGAGGTAAAAATAGCTACTAAAATTAGGAGAGAGAAAAACGAGAACTGTGTCGAGTTCTCGTTTCATAGTATAAGTGGTTTTTACTAAAGTAGGTGAAATATAACTTAGATTTGCACCTGGATCTATTAAAATAGAAATAGACTCATTTTGTATCATACATTCAATTTCGACCATGGATGTTGGATGGTCCGCTCGACGGTTCTCCAATGCTTCATTTATCCTGGGCATTTCTCTTGCGATATCTCCAATTGTAAGTTTTGCTTGCATAGTATGTATGTTGTTGGTTGTCCTCTTGTTGCGTGGGCAATCTGCTCTCTTATGTGGTCCGCCACATTCATATCACTTTATGGGTCCTTTCTGTTCAACATACCTGTTGTTATTGTTATTGTTATTGCTGTGATTATTATTAGATACATTTCTTGCAGCAGTAGAGTTCTGAGATGTATTATTCCGATAATTATTAGGAAAATTTCTGTTATTAAATTTTTTCTTAAAACCTCCAGCATTCTGGTTAAAATTCTTATTTTTATAATCATATTGATTAGTCTGATTGTTCTTCCAGCCAGTTGTTTCTTCTCTTTTCTGTTTTGGTCAAAACAAAAATTTGTCTTCCTCATGGCCTCTTCCAAAGTGGAAGGATTATCATACTCAATACGATCTTTTATATTAAAAGGTAAACAACTGAGAAACCTTTGCACTTTAGGCTTTTCCTCAACCATGTAGGGCACGTACCTCAGCAAGCTAAGGAACTTGCTACACAGTTATTTCATGTTCATTGTACCCAACTTTAAATCGTAAAACTCTTTTGACTTATCTTCAAAGTACTGTTCCAAGAAAAACTTCTTTTTAAACAAACTTTTAAACATAGTCCAAGTTACTTCTTTTTCTTTTATGCTCTTGATTCTTTTAAGATCCTGCCACCAGATATTATAATGTATAAAATTGATATAATTTTTATATCAATATATACAACTTACCTTTTAAAAAAAAGAAAGTTTAGGAAGCTTTCCTACTTTATATCATTCCATTTTTTTATTAGTTGGCTAATCAATAAGTATAGAGTATTGAAATTAATATAAATTTTCTATTAACAAATAAAACTAAAATTAAGAAATGAAAAACTCTTTTAAAAATTTAGTTGATTGTGTTTGAATATTTAAATATAATAATCAATTTTAATTTATAAATAATTAAAGAACATCTTATTAATCTCTGCCGTAAACTATTGTTTTCACTTTTTTTATTATTTTCATACAAATACATTTAATATTTTACATCGGATCATTCCATACACGTGTGCATACACATTTATAATATCTTACCCATAATACCCTATTTATAAAATATCCCTTTTTTTACATAATACCGTATTTATAAATGTATGCAGGTCGAGTCACAACTCTGCAAAATATCCCTTTTTTTTCATTATAAAATGTGCTGACCTATAACCTCTTCATTCATGGTATTTCATAAATTATTATCCTTAAATGCAAATAATTAATTCTCCCCAAATGCAAATAATTAATTGAAATGCCAATAATTATGACAATAAAGCGTAATTTCAAGAGTGTTAAAATAGATGGAAAGTACCTTGAATGAATCGTACTGCAGGCCAACTATTGGAGTTTGTTTTCCAGTATTCTCTTTGTATTTATATACAATGAAAATTCAACTAAATTCTTACATCTTTGGGTGTGCAGAGTGCTTCTAAAATATATTTATAATTAGAAAATTTAAATTTAAATTTATTTGATAAAAAAAAGCTGATAAATTCTTCAAATAATTTAAGTATATAAGGTTATAATTTATTTTTAGGATTTAAATTATTTATATTTTAAGTTAATTTATTTTTGTTAAAATGTTATAAACTAGCAACAACCATATTTTTAAATATGGTTGATATTTCTTGATCGATTTATATCAACCACTTTTTAAATGTATGATCATGGTTGATATAGGCAGATCGGCGAATATCAACCACATTTAAAAATGTAGTTGTTGCTAGTGGATAGCGGACCCACCAAAAAATATAGCTAAATAAAAAAATTAATAAAAATGTTATTTGAAAATAAAAATAAAACAAATACATTAAGTTAAAAAAAAATATATTAAAACATACTAAAAATTAAATAAAATAAAATTAAATAAAAATATTAAAATATATTAAAAATTAAATAAAATAAAATATATTAAAAAATAAAGTTAAATTAAATTAAATTAAATTAAGTTCAGTTAGATAAACAATTTAAATTAAATTAATTACTATCAATTAAATGAATTGAATTAAATTAAATTAAAGTATGATGAGTGCTATCTATGATTTAATAATCTTATTATTATTATTTATCTTTATTTATTAATATTTATAATAATTATTGTTTTATAATTATTAGTATTATAAATTAATGATTTTAATTAATATTAGTAATAAAGACATGTTAATATTCTTAAAAAAATATTTTTATTTGGTATTTATGTTTATTAAAAATATTAATTATTTTTATTTAGATATAAATATTTTTTTAATTTAGAGGCAACATTATTTTTTATTTAATAATAATAATAATACTAATATTATTATTATTATTATTATATATTATTATATTAATAAATATTATTTAATACAATAAATAATAAATGAGTGAATACATTATAATTAAATAAAAAAAATAGTAAATAAAATATGTTAATATTAATAGTTATGATTATTATTCAGTATTAATATTTATTATTCTTCATCAATATATATTAATTTATTAACCAATAATATTTAATAAAATAGATAGATAAATAAAAGTATAAAAAAGTTGAAATTAAATAAAAGAAGAAATAAATGAAAAGGACATCAAAATAAATAAATATAAGTAAATAAATGAAATAAATACATGGTTGACTTTTGATGACTATGGATTAACATGGTTGACCATGGTTGATGATGGTTGACCATAGTTGAATATGGTCGACTTTGTTTAACTATAGTTGACTTTCGTTGGCCATGGTTAAATATGGTTGACTTTGGTTGAGAAAGGTTGACCATGGTTAACATTAATTGACCACACTTAACTTTGGTTGACCATGGTAGACTTTGGTTTACTATGGTTAAATTTTGTTGACCATGGTTGACTTCTAGGCTGAGTTTTGCTTAACAATGCCTAACAAATTAGCTGACCATGGTTGACATTGGTTGGATTTTCGTTCATCATGGTTACATTTGGTTTACTTTACTTTAGTTTTGGTTGAAGATGGTTGACCATGAATAACCATGGTTGAGCATGCTTGACTTTTGGTTGACCATGGTTGACTTCAGTTGACCATGGCAACCCATGGTTGACTTTGGTTGAATGTTGGTTGACTGTGCTTGAATTCTGGTCGATTTTGGTTGACCATGGTTGACTTTGGTTGATCACAGCTGAATTTGGATGACCATGGTTGAATTTAGTTGACCATGCTTTTCGTTGATTGAACATAGTTGACGTTTTGATCAACCATATTTGACTTCGCATTGACCTTGGCTTTCTAAGGTTAACTTTGGTTGAGCTTCCCTGACTTTTGATTAACAATGGTTAACTTGAACCCATAGTTGACTTCAGTCCATGGTTAATTTTAGTCCATAGTTGACTTCAGTCCATGGTTAATTTCAGTCCATAGTTGACTTGTAAGAAAGGTTGAGTTTAATACATAGTTGACTTTTAAGCAAAGTTGACTTTGAACCATAATTGAATGGTATCAATAGTTGACTTTATCCAATAGTTTCATTGCAAATAGGGTTGACTTTGAACCACGACTAACTTCAATCCATAGTGGAATTTTAAGCAAGGTTGAGTTTGAAGCATGGTTGAGCATAAATTCAAGGATGATTTCAATCCAATGTTGACTAAGAGGTTGACTTCATTCTAAGGTTTCCTTCAGGCCAAGGTTGACCTCAATCCATGCTTGACTTCGTTCCAAAATTGACTTCAGCTAAGGTTGACTTTAATGCAAGGTTGAATTTGAAACATGGCTGACTTCAATCCATTGCTGACTTTAATCAAATGCTGACTTTGAACCATTGTTGACTTATAAGCAAGGCTGACTTGAAACCATAGTTGACTTTTAGGAAGTGATGACTTTAATTTATAGTTGACTTTTAAGAAAGGTTGAATTCAATCTAAGGTTGCCTTCAATCCAAGGTTGACTTCAACACATTGTTTTTCAATCGATAGTTGACTTTGTTTGAACATAGTTGGCCATGGTTAACTATGGTTGACTAAGGTTGACCATGGTTAACTTTTGTTGACCACACTTGACTTTGGTTGACCATGGTAGACTTTGGTTTAATATGGTTGACTTTTGCTCAACAATGCTTGACATCAGTTGCCCATGGTTGACATTGGTTGGATTTTGGTTGATCATAGTTGCATTTTGTTTACTTTACTTTAGTTTTGGTTGACAGTGGTTGACCATGAATAACTATGGTTGAACATGCTTGACTTTTGGTTGACCATGGTTGACTTCAGTTGACCATGGAAACCCATGGGTGACTTTGGTTGATTGTGCTTGAATTTGGTCGTTTTTGGTTGACCATGGTTGACTTTGGTTGATCACAGCTGAATTTGGTTGACCATGGTTGAATTTAGCTGACCATGTTTTTCGTTGGTTGAACATGGTTGACGTTTTGATTAACCATATTTGACTTCTGGTTGACCATGGTTAACCTTGGCTTTGTAAGGTTAACTTTGGTTGAGCTTCCCTGAATTTTGATTAACAATGGTTGACTTGAACCCATAGGTGACTTCAGTCCATAGTTGACTTTTAAGAAATGTTGAGTTTAATACATAGTTGACTTTTAAGCAAACTTAACTTTGAACCATGAGTGACTTCAATCAATAGTTGAATTTAGGCAATAGTTTCCTTTCAAGCAGGGTTGACTTTGAACCACGGCTAACTTCAATCCATAGTAGAATTTTAAGCAAGGTTGACTTTGAAGCATGGTTGAGCATAACTTCAAGGATGACTTGAATCCAATGTTGACTTCATTATAAGGTTTCCTTCACGCCAAAATTGACCTCAATCCATGTTTGACTTCAATCCAAAATTGACTTCAGCTAAGGTTGACTTTGATGCAAGGTTGAATTAGAAACATGGCTGAATTCAATCCATTGTTGACTTTAATCAAATGATGACTTTGAACCATTGTTGACTTTTAAGCAAGGTTGACTTCAAACCATAGCTAACTTTCAGGAAGTATTGAGTTCACTTTATAGTTGACTTTTAAGAAAGGTTGAATCCAATCTAAGGTTGATTTCAATCCAAGGTTGACTTCAATCCATGGTTGACTTCAATCGATAGTTGACTTCAATCCACAGTTGACTTTTAAGTAAGGTTGGATTCAATTTATCGTTGACTTCAATCCAAGGTTGAATTCAATCTGTAGTTGAATTCAAGCAATAGTTGACTTTTAAGTAAGTTTTAGTCCACTACAAGGTTTACTTTAGTCCATGGTCGAGTTGAATCCAAGGTTTCCTTCAATCAACCATTAATAGTTGAGTTTTAAGAAAGGTTGAATTCAATCCATGGTTGAGTATGGTTGACCAAGGTCAAATTCAAGCCAAGGTTGACTTCAATCCACAGTTAATGTTAATTAGGGATCAATAAAGTAAAAATCAAGTTTCAATATTATGACAATTTACAAGTTTAGGTTGAACCATAATAAAATAACTATAATATTTCACTAAAATAATAAAATAAAAATCTATGTTTCATTATGGATGAACCTTGGTTAACTTTAATAATCTTTTAATGAACTTTGGTTAACTTTAATAATCCTTAGATGTGTTTTATAATGGATAAATATGGTTGACCTTATTTTAACATGGTCACATTCATTGACCATTGTTATGTATGGATAACTAAGTTTGATTAATCGAGTTAAATCATGTCAAATTAAAAATTCTTTAAAATGTTTATTTTTATTGTTGAACATTTTATTTTATTTTATTTTATAAACCATTCTTGAATTACTTACAATTTTGTAAACACTTGTTTTCTATATTTCTAAGTAAATGTGTATAGATCTATTTTTAATGATGTAATGAATGGTTAATATATTGCAAATATATATATATATATATATATATATATTTTATTTTTTTTTTCAAAAAAATTATTTCTATTAATGTTTTTATATTTATACAAATAACGAATCATTTTTAAATAAATATTATTTTGAAATTATATTAACAACCTAAATTTATTAATCACTTTAAAGATATTAAATTTTTAACATATTCATAAATAAAATTCATTCATTAATATGTATCAATAATGTATAATAAAATTAAATTAAATTATAAAATTAGATCTATCATTGTTTCTCAAATAATTTTACTTTTCAATATACCTTGCATATTATTTTAAGATATGATTTGATATCATTTTTATTTATGAGAATCAATATTTTAAATAATTTTGATTATTAAAATCAAGCTACAAGTCCTATACAATAGCCTCTAACATAATGTTGCATCACAAACAAGCATTATATAATGTTAATGTTAGCAAAATAGAAGCAATATTCCCTATTGACGATAGCTATGCAATTTCGTCGGGCATTGAAAATAAGCAACAATAGTAGTTTAAAGTGAATAAATAGATATAAACTAAACATAAACAAATGAAATTGATCTTGTTGGCATCTTCCTAGATAAAAAGAATACAAAATATCAATGCTTATAGGTGTGTTTTTTAAAAACATATAAAAAATATCTTTCAAAGTACAGTTTTGGTTAGTTTGATAAGAAAGAAAAATTCCTTTAAATTGATGTCCAAATTTGGAGATTTTATATTTTATACCATGCTTAATACCATGTGGAAAACCCTGAACCATGCACATAGGTAAGTTATTCTCTGAGAAATGTTTTGATGTTATGGAATTTTTTTTGTCAAATAAAGCCAAGACATCTAATGTAAGTTCAATACTATTGCAATCGTCATTGTTCATGTTGATAAGCTCAATATTACAACCCTATAATAGGTATGATAGTTTCTCAATCTGAGAACTCTATAATAGGGATTATTTACAAAAGGTTTGTATGAAGACTAATTTTTTTCTAGAAACATACATTGCAAAACAATAGCACGATGAACAAAAGAAATTTGTTTTTTTCAATTATTTGTGCAATTTTTTATTTGCTTACACATGTACAAGAATGATATCAACTGGAAACACATTCAATAGTAATTACTAGTTGCAAGAAGCCTGTCACTGACCAAGTTCTATTGTGTCTAAAGATATGGCGAGCAAATTTGGCAAATAATATTTTCCACTTGCAACTGCACAATAAGTGATTGCGTCATCTATTTAATAACATATTGTGTCTAGAGATATGGCAAGCAAATTTGGCAAATAAGATTTTCCACTTGCAACTGCAAATTTGGCAAATAAGATTTTCCACTTGCAACTGCAAATTTGGCAAATAAGATTTTCCACTTGCAATTGCAAATTTGGCAAATAAGATTTTATATCATAGAGCATAGGCATAACAATTTTAAAGTTTGTAGAAAAGCTTGTTAAGAATCTTGATACCTAGAAAAATAGAATCAAAACCATATCTTGGAATTATAATTATTTATGAAGAACATATGATCTAACAGATTAATTACTGTTGCAAATAGAAGCAATGATCACTGTATGCATTTTGTTCTTTATGAGATCAATTTTAACAAAGTTTGGTCCAAATCCACAGTACACGTCATAAAAAGGGGTGTATACACTTAATTTTACAAGAGCAATTGGAAATTGATAAGAATTTAAAAAATGGTTGCGTTGAATTGGTTTTTCAACCACTGTATGCATGAATGCAGTTACCTGCAAAACCAGAAAACTTTTTTCATTTTGTCCATGTAAAAAAAATTAATTATTTATAAAATAAATGATTTTTTAAACCTGAAAATACAATGTTCAACCTAAGCAATTTTAGAGAACTTTGATTCACTTTTATGGTCATAAACAATGATATAAAAAAAATTGATAGCAGAAATACATAGAAACATGGAAAATGTTGTCGAGGCAAGTCTAAATTCAGTGAACAATTGAAAAGTGAATCTGTATTTCTAGAAGAGATATTGTGAAATGAGTAATTAGCGACTAAGCTTTATCGAATCTCCAATTAAGAAATGAGAACTGTAGAAGATGGATAAAACTTTGTAGATAGGGGTATGCAATTTACTATCCATGAATCTATTAAAGGATGTCTGCAATTGAATTTAAAACTTCACGAAAGTCTCCTGCAAAATGCTTCAATATATTTGGATGAGTCACAACCAACTTTTCATTATATAATGGGCCAATAGCCATATAGCTTCTGTCAAGGCAATGAAACCACCGGCATTTCCCTTGGAACTGGCATAAAAAGAACATCCATGTCATATATTGAAAATTTGAAAACAGGCCGCCGCCAACTTGCCTTGGTTAGTTGCAAATCATCTATGTTACGAGGTAATATGCAATCCAGAAACCTTAGCTCTTGCGGTGTTGTCGGATGGAATGGAATGTACGGAATTAATCCAGCCTCAAAATATGTAAGCTGTTTGAACTCCTTCGCGCGACATTGCCCGTCCACTACTATCGCTATATCCCCGAGGGCAAGAACCCTCAGAGAGTTGTGCATTAAATCGGGTTTTCTTGCCGATATGTTAAAAGGTTCAGATATATTGTATTGCAACCAGATCCCTTTGATTCCTCCAATGTCCTGATGGCACATAGATATGTTATCATCAGAGCAATGCGCAAGAAATATAACAAAAAGCAGAGGTTTTGAACATTCATATATATCCATACCTGTTCGTTTCCTTCCAGCGGTTTACTCAAGTCATGCACACCAGTGAATCGTTTGCCCTTTGTCATGTTGAGGCCGATTGTCAAAATAATATGTGGGACATCTATATCAATGAACAAATATATTGAAAATTTGAAAACAGGCTGCCGCCATCTAGCCTCGTCCACGCAGATAATCACAAAGTAGAAGAAGCACCCGAGGGATCTACGACAGTGTATGTCGGGAAGTCCAGGAAACGATATTTCATAAGTTCCCATTATACGAATCATCCATTGTTGAGGGTACTGATCGTTGAGAGTTTCAGAGACGGCTTCTCAGTCGTCGGCGAGGTGGTGTTGTTCGAACATTTGGTGTGGATGTTGGAGAACGCTGAACCAGAGGCGATTCAGAGCAATTCCAGCTTGAAGGAATTGGAAACCTCAGGATTCCAAGAAGAATGTTTCCAATCTGAGGATTTCAAGAAGAATATAGAAAATTAATTGCAGGGATTGATGTTCACCTGTACATAGCAGAAGAGCCGACCATCCGAGCACATAGCAGAAGAGGCCTGAATTGAACTGAATTCATACCATCAAGGATTCCTTTCTCTCCTCTCTGCTGCGTTTTGGCAGACTGGCCTTCACCGTACTTCGGCGGAGGAACCTGCGTGGGATATCCTGATAACAATAAAAGAAATTTAATCGAAATGAATAGAGGAGGAGAACGTGAAGAAAAAGCAAAACCTGGTGGAGGATTTCCTTCCGGGAAGCCTGTAGGCGATGTTGGAGACCTGTTGTTAGTCATGGCGTAGTGCTTACGGGAATCGAAGAGAGATGGGTGTAATTAATCGGTGAATCGATCGATAGAGCTGGGTGTAATCAGATGGACCTGTTATACATCGATCCGTGAATCCATCGAGCTCTATCGATTCCCTTCCCCACCCCCACAGCGTGCCAACAGTTTGATTAAGCTGTGATTAACAAAAAAATGAAAACCCAAATTTTCATTAGCAAATAAACATTTCGGTAACCTGTTGGAAAACCCTAAATTCGGGCCATTGGATGATGTGCTAGATGAAAGAATATGCCGTCATCCTTCATCACAACCGCCCATCCTTAATCTTGATTAAAAATTTGCGATCCCCCTCCATATGGAGAAATTTTCATTGTAGCGCCTATCCACGAATTAAAGTATTTTTATTGAAACAGTGTATTTATATTGAATAATTATAAACTTAAAACTTTCAAAATAAGTTTTATAAACTTAATTTATGCTTTATTTTAATTAATAGTTTTGGTTAATTAAAGTCATTTTAATAATATATTTAGAAAAAAACAAATTTAAGTTTAGTTGGTGATGATTAACTTTCAGTGAGACCCACTTTGGTCTATCTGACCATAAGAAGGTTATAACTTGGTTTGTTTTAAACTTTTGTTCCTATGCTAAAAAAGCTTGGTAAGAAGCTTTCCAAGCTCACTATAGTTTTGGCAAGTTAGGAGGTTAGCAAGGTTTGTATTGTAGCAAATACTATGAAACTCATATCTAATGTGGGTGTAAGGAGGACACCCTAAGAGAAAATGATTTTCATCCTCAACACTCATAGACTCACAAAGATGGCAAACCATTTTGGCCCACGGAGTTTTGGGAATAGACCAATGCCATATTTCGCTATGAAGCTCATGGGAGTTCCTTCGAATCTTGGCTATATTAATTTTCTTCTTTGAACTAGTTACTATCGAGAGATATTTTTGATCTTCCAAATTATGGTTAATTACCTCCTTATAGTATCTTAATTTTCTCTTAACCGCTAAATTTTCCTTGCACTACAATTCTCTTTAAACTTAAAGGTAATAATGTTTTTGACATTATCGATATTCTGTAAAGTGTCATTTTCATCAATG
Source organism: Larix kaempferi (assembly GCA_027924585.1). Classification (NCBI taxonomy): domain Eukaryota; kingdom Viridiplantae; phylum Streptophyta; class Pinopsida; order Pinales; family Pinaceae; genus Larix; species Larix kaempferi. The sequence continues at coordinate 5,790,175 of BSBM01000406.1, forward strand.
CCCCAATGGTCTAACCAAGTCATCGTATCTTTACACCAATTGAGCTTGAGGCGTAGTTGGTTTTGACTTGAATTTAAATCAATTTTAGGAAGTCTCTCGTTTCCCATGTTATTTATCTTGTGCTTGTACATGAGGTACCTAGTCATAGCCATGTTCTCGATGGGGAAAGACCCACTTCTATGAGGAGAATAGGATAAGAATAAAAAAGCTTTAATTGTAGATTAAATTGATAATTTGAATTGTATACAAAATTTCAATTTACTTTTAAAATTAATTTCTTTATATTATTTATGATTTATGAAAATTAATTTAACTTATTTTTATTAAAATATTATAATTTGACTTAAATTATTTTTATAAAACATTATATACAATGAGTAATTGGTTTTCTAAAATTATAAAATTTTAATTAATTAATTTTCAAAATATTAATCATTTTATTAAATTATATGAAATTTATCTTTTTCTACGGTAGAGACTTTGCTGCTTGTAGCCCTTTGTTATGTTATTCAACGATCATTTGTATTATGTTAAGAAACATATTAAGTTATAAGTATTTGAGAAATTGAATTTAAATGTCAATTTCATTGCATGTTAGGTGTTCAACAAAAGTGCGCTTAATTTTAAATTTTAGATAAACACTAAAAATAATTAAAATCAACATAGATCCATCATAATGTTGGATCTATAAGTATGGAGAGGGATAAAATTTATTAGCTTATAAATTTTTTTACAAATAGAAAGAAAAATTTACACTTCAAGAAATTTGATCCAATATATCTCATCCTAGATTAAAATGAATCTATGTTAGTGATATAAATAATTTGCAACCTCAAAATTTGGAAATTGTAAAGCCTATACTCATAACATCATTAAATAAAATAATACATATAGAAAACACAAAATACTATTAAAAATGTTTATATAGTTCAAATATTTTTTACTTTGAAAGGAAATAAAGCCCCAATAAACAAAGAAATTGCTCACTTAACCACCATGCCCCATCTTTGTCTCTTACATGTGGTCGCCCCTTCTCACCCTACTAAACATGACCCCCCCCCAAACTCACTATATTCTAACCACAAACTTGGTTATCCTCGCCTCAAATTTCCATTTGTCTTCTCTTCTTGAATTGACCGAACAACTATCCGACCCGAAGAGAATCGCCATCGTCAATGCAACGCCGTTGAATTGAAATGTTATTTTCCCTCTCTTTTATGAAAACCTTGTCTACAATCTCCCCATCTCAAATAAGAAACTCTCCCAAAAACTCTATAAGTAAGCCTTTGATACTACAAGGATGTTCTTTTCTTGACTTTTATCTCGGAGGGAAAGTCTTTTTATTTTTAGAAACTTGCTTGGGTGAATAAATATTTGGATTTTTGTTATCTCTTTGAAATTGTAATATGATTTCAATGTGTTTCATAACTACACTAATCAACTCTAATGACAACAATATTGAGCTATTGGAAGGAAATCCCCATTTGTCTTCTCTTCTTGAACTGACCATACAACGATGCCCCGAAGAAAATTGCTATCTTCAATGTTATGCCCTTGAATTGAAATGTTATTTTCCATCTCCTTTACGGAAACCTTGTCTACAATCTCCCCATACTCAAACAAGAAACTCTCCCAAAAATTCTATAAGAAAACTTTTGATACTATAAGGATGTTATTTTCTTAACTTTTCTTTAGGAAAGAATTTATTTATTTATTTTAATTTAGAAACTTGCTTGAGTGAGAAAATATTTGGATTTTTGTTATCTCTTTGAAATTGCAATATGATTTCATTGTGCTTCCTAGCTACACTAATCAAATCTAATGATAACATTATTGAGATATTGGCTTCAGGTAATACGGCATACAATTGTATAAGAAAAAAGGGAAGGGTAGTGCAAGAAGTACCCTCATCAAAAGAGGAAAGAATAAATTGTTGATGGAGTTTCTGAAAGAAATAATAGTTAATGCACGCTTTGGAGACACAAGTAGTGAGACGAAAGCAAAACCTTTGTTCAAATGGGGTGAAATATATGGGATCTTTTAAAATGAAAGTTACCCCACTATTCTCGTTGGGAGTCTAACACAACGTATCAAAAATAGAGCTACATAAAGCGGTAGTTAAACCAATCATGTTCCCATGCACTTAGCTAATTTCTTGGATTATGCCTAGGGTGAATGTCAAAGATTGGCTAATCATCAACATATACGCTCGACCAAATCCATTGTGACCTTCCATCCATACAACTTAGACATTTATTACAAGATCCCATCAACAAAATACATCTCATGGATGAATAGCTATCTCATGTACAATTAGATATCCATGCAACCATCCGAAGCTGGTGGATGGGAGACAAAAGGACCAAAGCTAGATCAGAGGGAGGTCCCTATATTATGAAGATCCTAATATCTCCTTGCTGGATAGTTGCAATGTTATTGGATAGACTATATGGGGAGAATATGCCTCCATGTTTTATGAGGTATGAGTACATGTGATGCACATTGTAGTCACCCACATAAATACCTTTAATTGTGGAGCAGTATTATCCACAAATATAAGGAAACTAGTTGTAACTGGATAGGGAACCCACCACAAAGGAAGGAATAAGATCTATATATGTCATCATATCAACCGGATGTGATCTAACTCATTTCAAGCGATGCGATGGGAATTTTAACCCCTTGAGCCACCCACCCATATATATTGCGAAGTATATAATCAACAATAAATGTTACATTGAAAGACACATACCTACACCATGTTCCATTTGCCATATCTTCCATCATATTGTTGCATTTGTCAATTATAGTTATTTCCTATTGCACACATCATAGAAATTTCTTCCCTCGATGTAGGAATCACAGTGAATTCATTGCCATCTTGAAATTCCTTGAGGCTTCAAGGCCTCCCTCCCATGAGAGGAGGAATTCCTTCTACCCTTTCCTTAAATGTCTCAAACAAAAGCAACCACCACTTAGCACTCACACACGTGCGTATGTTATCGGATTTCTATTCATGGACATACATTTCTCAATACTCCCATTAATGTTATTTTTTCCATATCTTCCACATCTAGTGGAGGTAACCCTTCCCCACACAATGGTCAGGCCTAATCAAACAAACTTGCCATTCATGGCTATCTTAAATATCCCATATTTATAAAAATTCAATAATGATTCTATTTTACCTGATCCCACATGGCCTCCCATGCCAATAAACTTATAAGTTTAGGGGGAAACAAGGAGACAATATCACTAGCCATGTGATCTCATTTCAATTATGGTGATCATCCAATAATATATTTGAAGACACCATATATATCCAACTATTTCAAAGAACTCTTATAGAAACTATCATCAAGTGGTAATTAATTTTCCTCCAAACATGCATGCAGTAACCTTGCAATCCATTGCTACCATTTTCCTTGTTTATTTCCATCTCCCTATTCACCAAAAACTTGGACTCGATATTCTCTCAAAGTTTAGATAAAACACATATACGCATGTTGTGTATCACATCCACAAATGGTGTTGATGACATACGTTATGAAAAATAAACATTCAACTTGAATTCTTATTAGATTGATTCATCAAATTGCTCAAAAATATGATGATGATATCCTCAAAGATCAATTATTGGGTTTAATCTATGCCCAATGAGGTTATTTATATGAAATCATCCCCAATGCTCCTCGACATCAATCCCTTTAGAAAAATACTCATGACACCTCACATAGTACCAATATGTCAAGCCTACACTAGAATATACACTAGTGTCCTTGGAGCCCTTGTGGTGGGTGGTTGGTTGTCCTCCAAGTGATCCTGCAATAGATTGTTAGTGTAATTCACATAAAACAAAGAAATATGGATAAAAAATAAAATAAAAGAGATGGGGGGAGAATTCAAACTCCAATAAAAATACAAGATATGTTAAACCACTTTTGTATTGTCCAATGGTCAAGTTGTACAACACCTAGGAGGTGTGGGCTTCAAGGGAAGCCAACAATATCCCTTAGGTAGGCCTTTTTTGTCCAAACTAAATGCTAAGTCAATGGTGGAACAATGGAGAGGAACTCTTGCCACTTGAAGGAGGTGGAAAGGGAGCTTGGGAATGCTTACAGTAACAGGAATAGGTGGAATATGAGGAAGCTCCAACACAAATCCAACACCATAAAATTTCTCTTGATTTCTCTCTACAAAATTCATGCCAATGGATTCCTTTTATAGGCCAAGAGGTGGCCAACAAACAACTAGATACAAATGTGAATTCATCTTCTCCATGAACTGGTTCCAAGGTAAACTAGCGGGGCTATTTAATGCCACCAAGTGTGTGAGGAGCCGAATTCGGATCCTTGGAGATTATTGAGCCTTCAATGTGTCGTGGGAAGTAGTTGTTCCCATTGTTTTGATAGTAGTGCAACTATCGAAGGAATAGTTGCACAGGTATCGCGTGGGCGTTGTTTTGGTAACCTATGCTATAGTGCGAGTTAACAGTGTGTTAGCCACGCGACCCCTTCTTTTCACTGGTTTTGGAACTTTTGGACTCATGTTGTATTTTGTATTTGTTGAGGATGCCTGTGGTGAACTGCATTCTTTATGTTGATGACGCCTTACTGGAAGAAGCACTGAAATGTCACATTTGTGCGAAATTTAGGCGTTAACACATTCCCCCTGATGTAAGAGGTTCGGAGGGTATTGTAGAGCCGATAATGCATCATGTTTTCTTGTATTACTCTCGTGTTCAATAGGACAAAGCATATGTGGAAAATAGGGTCCTCCCATGGGGGAATATTGTTGGTGATGACCGTTGGAGTTGTAGTAAAGAATATCTTTTATACAAACAAGGCATGCATACCCATGCTCATGAAATCTTGTCAATGTGATTACAATAATAGAGGACAAAAAGGTGTCACTTGACTATACTAATGGGACATGGATGAAGGAGGCCTCAATCCGTGTTTGAGAAAATAACCTTGGAACTGTTGTGGAGTGCTGAAGAATGCAGAAATCATGTAACCAAAAGAAGTTGTACCTGCAGGGTACTGAAGTATTGAGGGTAGAAGCATTTAAGATACAACCCATTAACCAAGTGGTTGAGGGTGATACCTTCCGGGTCAATTAAGACATAGGCACGTTTGGTAAGACATTGCTTAACGAGGTAAGGGCCTGCCCATTTAGACACGAATTTATCGGGTCCTGGTTTGTCGTATTTATTAATGTTGAATACGAGAACAAATTTTCCTTCATTGAAGGTGTGTGGTCGTACCTGATGATCATAGTGTGCCTTGGAAAAAAGTTTCATGGCTTCATTTTTTTGAAGAGAGTCGAGTTGTTCCAAGGTCAATAGGCGTTGCTCTAGGTCGGGATTATCGGGTAGCAACTCGACAACGGATTGGAGGGTATGGATTTGACACTCTATTGGGAGGACGAATTGTACACCATGGACAAGGTGGAATGGGATAAAACCTATAGCAGTCTTGATTGAAGTGTGATAATCCCAAAGAGCGGTAAAGAGCATATGGTTCCAGTTAGTTTTATTCTTATTTATTGTGCATTGAAGCATGGTTTTGAGAATTTTGTTAACATCTTCAACCTACCAATTTTACTAGGGGTAGTAAGCTATTGAAAATTCGTGTTTAAATCCTAACAACCACTATATTTCTTCAAACGTCTCATCTCATAAGTGTCTTCCATTGTCAGAGACAAGTTGTTTGGGTACACCAAAGCGAAAGATGATGTGGTTAAAGAAGAATCGTGCATTAGTCACTCCTTTACAATCAAATGTGGGCATTTCTTCGGCCCATTTAGTAAAGTAGTCCACGGCGACAATGATATCATGGTGACCTTGGGCCGAAGCGGGACGACATTCCATAAAATCAATTTCCCATTTAAAAAATGGACCAACAGTGATGACTGGGTATAAAGGTGAAGGATGTGACTGTGTCTTACAGGAAAAAACTTGACAATTGACACACCTTTTGACGGCCTAAACACAATATTTCAAGACAGAGGTCCAAAAATACCCAGCCCATAATATTTTTTGGGAAGTGGCTAGACCTGAGAGGTGGCCACCGCATGTGCCACTATGACAATCATTTAGAACATGTTTGGCTTCTTCATTTGTTAGACACCGTCGCAGTATAGTGTCAATGCCAAGATGGTATAAGACGTCCCCGATGAGGAGGTATCTTGGTTCCTAGTGTCAAATCTTGCAGCGGTCATCGTGAGATAAGTGGGAAGCAAACTTCTGAGTATGGATATATGTAAGGATATCGCCATACCATGGGTCCTCACTAGTGATGAATAAAATGTGTTCATCGACTAAGTGGTCGTGGATTGGTTTACCTGAGGTGGTAGACGTGATATCTGTAATGAGCTCGGCTAGGGGCCATGGCTTTATTGCTTTTAGGGACAACGAATTCGAGGTCAAACTCTTGTAAGATGACGATCTAACATGCAAATTTACTATTTATCAGCCTGCGGCTAAGCATGTATTGCATTGGGTTGGAATCAACGACTATAATTGCTTTGTGGAGCAAGATATAATGGTGTAGTTTCTAGATGGATAGAATGATTGCTAGCATGAGATTTTCATCGTGAGTGTACTATATCTCAAGCCTAGTGTATATAATGACCAAATATACACTAATGTGTATACACCAAAATATATGCACTAGAATATACACTAGTGGATATGCCTAGTGTATATGCACTAGAATATAAACTAGTGTATATGCTTAGTGTACCAGTATATACATTAGTGTATATAACTAGTATATATACTAGTGTATACTAATATACACTAGTGTATAGTGTACACGGGTATATACACTAGTATATATATTAGTATACACTAGTGTATATATTGGTATATACACTTGTGTATACACTGATATACACACTGGTATATACACTAGTGTATATATTGGTATATAAACTAGTATATATATGGGTATACACTAGTGTATATACTGTTGGTATGTACATTAGTATTATACACTAGTGTATATTGTTAATATATACACCAGTTTATATACTGAGTAATAAACACTAACTATATACATATTGGTATTCACACTAGTATATACACTAATTATACATCGATATACACATTAGTGTATATAGACTAGTATATATTGGTGTATATATCCGCATATACACTGGTAATATACATTGGTATATATACTGGTATATACACTAGTGTATATATCAGCATATATACTAGTATATACTAGTGTATATACTATAGTGTATATACTAGTATATACACTAGTGTATATATCAACATATATACTAGTATATACATCAGTGTATATACCAAAATATACACCACTGGGGATATCTGATAGAACTTAGGAATTAGTCTCAAAAAAAAATTCTAGGGATTAAGGTTCATGGATGATGTCATGAAGCCTAGGCCTTAGACCCTAGAGGAAGCTTCTAAGCATCTAGGCTAAGAAAAATACATCAAACCACCTCAAAGGACCTTGGCATTTGAGTGGGGATATTGGTACCATCAACGGGTTTTCAACATTAAGTATGAGTATTGGGGCCCTAAACATGTGTACATTTTTCACAAGATGGTTTTTTACCTCCATTTTGAAATGAACCCCTTGTATACCTATATGGCATGGTGCATTGATGGTTTCATATTAGTGTTCTTGAATTCTTGGAATTTATGCTAGTAGAATTGCATTCATATATGTATACCTACTATATTGACCAATTTGGTATCATAAAAATATATTTTTAGGTTTGTAGAGATCCAATAAAGTAGCAATGGGAAAAGTTCTTATGCAAGAGAGACTACGAGAATCATATGATATTAATTGACAAATCTAGGAGGATAATAAACAATTGAGCAAGGTACGTAGTCCAATTCTTGGATAAGAAGAATGAAGAGTTGCATAAATATACACTAGAATATTTGCACTAGAGTATACACTAGTGTATATTTCTAGTGTACAATACAATGTGTATATAAATAGTATATACACTAGTGTATATGCACTAGAATATACACTAGTTAGTGTGTATGTACAGTATATACACTAGTGTATATAACTAGTATATACACTAGTGTATATGCCAACTGTACACTAGGCATATACAAGTTAGTGTATATTCTAGTGCATACACAGTGTATATCCATGCATATTTTTACCCATCTCGTAGGTATACACTACTGTATATACTAGTTATATACACTAGTGTATTATATTGTATTGTATATTGGGCATATACATTAGCATATATTCTAGTATTCATTCTAGGCATATACACTAGCGTACACGTCTATACACTAGTGTATATATATTGACATATATATACACTGGCGTATATACTAGTTTATACAATAGTGTATATGGTATATACCCTAGTGTGTATACCGGTATACACTAGTGCATAATATTTTTTCAAACATGGGTACATACACTATACACTAGTGTATATGCCAGTATATACACTAGTGTATAGTGATATATTAGTGTATATACTAGTATAGACACTAGTCTATATACATGTATATACAATAGTGTATATACCGACATATACACTAGTTTTTATACTAGTATACACTAGCAGTATATATATACAATAATATATACACCAATAAGTCACTATATTGTGTGTATAAACTAGTGTATATACCAATTATACAATATATAGTATATACACTAGTTTATATGCCAAGTATATACATTAGTGTATACACTAGTTTATATACCAGTATATACACTAGTGTGTATAGTGTATATACCAGTATATATGATCAGTCTAACCAGTGTATAACATTTTTTCAAACATGGGTGTGAATGCATGTGACTTCTTAATTTTTGTATACACTGGTGAATAAATGGGTGAATCACTATGGTTAAATAGAGTAGTCACACCACCTCGTTTGGATGTAGGTTTTTGTAAGAAGATTTGGAGTATGTCTTGGATACAAAATCAGCTACCCTTGATGAGAAGGTTCATTGAAAATTTATTATAGCATTAGCGTACAATTTTTTAAATGCTTGAACAAAATGGATATGCACTAGTGTACACGAAGGCCCTTCTGTGTCTGGAAAGGAATAGAATATTCTTCAAATAAGATTACCTAATTTTACTTCAACTTAAGAGCTACTAATATAGGGACGCAATTTTTGTCGGACTTACCATGAGTGTTTTCCCATCAAGAGCAATGCCACGGTCATGAAAGCACCACATCTCAACTCCTAATTTAGTTACTAACTCAAAATTTGCATATGTCAATCCTAGTGTATATACATGCCAAGCCTTGTGTATATAGTGTACCAAATATTTGAATATAAACTAGTGTATATACACTAGAATATACACTAGTCACACACTAGTGTATATACTTAGTGTACAGTACAATATATACACTAGTGTATATACTTATTGTACAATACAATATATACACTAGTGTATATAACTAGTATATACACTAGTGTATATGCCTACATCCTGCTAGAATATATACTAGCGTATATATATAACTAGAATACACTAGAATATATAGTAGTGTATATAGTATAGACGCTAGTGTGCATATACGAAAGTTATTTTGTATATGTGTCTTCTGTATATGCACATATATGGAAGCACTTTGATAGTTGTTGGTAACCCTATAATGAAATCGATAAAAATGTCAATGTGTATTATTGGTAGAATGGAAAATGGTATATACTACACAAGTGTATATATCTAGAGTATACACTAGTGTATAGACCTAGCACATACACTAGTGTATATACTGGAATATACACTAGTGTATAGACCTAGTGTATACACTAGAGTATACACCTAGCGTATAGACCTAGTGTATACAAGTTAGTGTATATATTTGTATATATGCCAAAAAGACTAATAGTGTATGTATATGTATTAGAGTCTATAATGTATACAAAGTGTATAGAGAGTGTATACACTAATGTATTAACATATACAAGTCTAGACCCAGTATATACACTAGTGTATATATGCTACTAGTATATAGACCTAGCAATTTACTAGTATATACACTAGTGTATATACATCAAAGGGTAAAATTCAGGGTTTTTGTGCCTCAAATAAATACAAACCAACACCTATACTTACTTGAAAGTGCAATAATTATCATTCCAACGTAAATATAAAAACATTTTCTACAACATATCATATTCATTTTCCTAAAAGGAAATGTTAAACACTGAAATCCAAGTCTATTGGAATAACAATTCATCATATCTGTCAATGATCACAGTCAGAACAAATATGCACCTCCCAGCCAAACCAAATACATTCCTGGTAATTAAATTTGAAATGAGACAATATTAGAGAAATACCTAACCTATATGACCTTTCATCCTACATAACCATGTTTCCCCCCTGTACACAACTTTCACAAAATGCAATCCAAACCAAAACTTGGAATGTTGTATGAAATATGAATATGTCGATATCAGTAATCTTCTTCTCCATCCAACTCATCATTTTTATCATCTGGTTCATAATCGATGTTGAAAGGATTGGCCATATAATCAGCATCATCATCAATGTCGTCATTTCCAATCATATCACACTCCATATCATCATCAGAAAAATTATATCCTACATCTGGTTCTACTTATTCATCAAGTTCTTCGTCTGACACATCGTCGACATCATCTTCATCCAGATCATTGTCTCCAACATCTGCTTGAAATTCTTCGATGCCTTCGTTTGACAAATGACCTAACTTCTCCTCTACATCATCTTCTTCTTTAATATACTCTTCTTCCGATACATTATACTTTACTGGCTTTCCCTGTGGATCATATCTAACAACATATGACCAACCCCCTCTACCTAGAACCTATGAGTAAAATACCTGCTTGCATTGGCTAGGAAGAACGTAGGGCTCTGATCCTGGCTCAACATTCTTGTATTGACCATGTTAAATCTGTTAGCATGGTCAATAACAGTTCTATCAGGATCATTTTCATTCACTCGTATCCTATACTATTTGACGTAGAATAGAACTACTTTGAAGGATTCAAAGTCACACTCAAGTATATCTTCCAAATACCCATAGTATCGATTTTCATAGACTTCTGGATGTTTGTCTCTTTTATGAGAAACATTAGTAACCTCAAATACTGCATTTATCCCACTATCTGAAGTTTTCCTCTTTTCATCCAACATTTTGATGCGAAATTTGCGGCCATTGCACCACATAGCCTTGTGTTGTTTCACCTGCAATATGCCAGACACGTAAAAAAATGCATTTCCAATCAATAAACATATTTATTCTTGGAAATTATCCAAATTAATAAAAAACACACGCCATATACATCAATATAATATTAAAAAAACTAAATAGTATGGGTGAATATGCTTTCGTGTTTATCTTTTAAACCATGTGCTAAATCAATTTCCTCATGTGTAAGATTGACATCTCCTTCACGTTCATCTTCTTTAACCATTGTAGGCACACCATTTCATGTTAACCTACCATGATTACATTATATACAACATTCAATCCATACCTTCATCCAATCAATATTGTTTGCAATGAATAAATGTATTGCATCCCACTCTGAAGTAGTTGTATTAAAATAAAACAATTTACATATAATTAGTTACCATGGTGTACCTACATATTAATCATGGATTATGTCAGAAGACTAAAATTTAAATAAGTATGATGTAAATAGAAACAAAAGGACAAATGTATTATAGATCTCCACCTTCTACTTACATTGCAATTTCCTCATTTTACCTTTCCCTAGTAGGTGCTCCCCTTCAATTTTGTTGATGGAGTTGACATCTAAAATGCGGTCCACGTTAATAGTTGCATCTATTTTAGGAATATATTGAGTAATATACACCATGGTTTGATATACCATAGAACCCTCAGGATGTTCTCTTTATCTAACCAAAGCCTTAAATGGTTTCAAGTGCCTCTCAACCAACCGCATTGACCTTGTCTGTACAAGCCCACACATTTCAAACTCCTCAACTTGGTGTATGAGGTAGTGCTCTTGTGCATTGAAAAATTACGGAGGTAGATAATTTTGCATTTCACACATTAGACGAGGAATTTGTATCCTCCAAAACTTTATATCTTCTTTACCGATTTCTTTGGATGACAACCATCTACAAATGATGTAAGCAAATCATAAGTTTCAACAACAAAATAGTATATAGTATGCATTACACATGCAATCAAATATAAGTACGATGTACAATGAATTGAACAAATTACACTTTGCATATAAATCGCCACTTACCTCATGTATTTGCCAAGATAATATATAACTTGTTTGACACTGCTATCAATTTTTTCTGGGAGAGAAAGAGGTAGAACATACTGTAACAAAAAATGCATCATTAGGTATTCCCAAAGTAGACAAACAAACACTAACAAGATGTTTCACCAATATACAAATATATACACCAAAATAATTACCTTAATGAAGGTATGGCAATCATGAGTTTTTACACCACTTAATTCACCTTTCTTTGTTAGGATATTCTTTATGTTCGAAGAAGATCTAGTGGGAAATTTAAATTTTCCAATAACCCTTTTTACATCCTTACTTTTCTCCTCTATCAATAACCATGGAAGGGAACTTATATTTTGGTCTCCATCGCTATTTGAATGAACCACACTTTGCATTCCATGAATGGATTCCTTAATGCAATTACACATTTTAACATTTTTTTCTTTGTCGCTCGTTCCATTTAAGATTCACCATAACGTTTTTGTTACATTCTTCCTGATGTGCATTGTATCAAATAAATGAACAATTTCTAGATGCTCATAATAGGGGAGTCTACTGAATTGCTTGGGATAACTTAACATTCCTTGTGGAACCACCTCATTATCGATGCCTTGATCACGACCTTCAATATGAAGCATAATTAAAGATATTACAACAATACTTGAAAATTAGTAAAGTGACCAAAATGCAATAAAAATATAAAATATTCCAAACATGTAATGTATATGATAAATAGACTATTTTATCTATTATATTGCATCTTCCATAGGCAAGGTGTCATTCTTTGAGGTTTTGATCCAGTCTCTTCTTTCCCATTGAAAAGATAATTTTCGGTAGTGTTGGTACTTGAATCTTCCCAATCAAAATCTTCAGATTCCGGCAGTGCACATATAAAGAAAAACCCTGAGTTTCGCTGCCAAAAATTCAAACAACCAATGTTTTACCAAATCCCGAGTTCTTATAACAATCTTGGGTAGACTTTCTCATTGCCACAAATCTTCAATCCATTGAGTCTCACCATTTATTTTTCATCATTTGCCTTTGGAGTTTACATTAAACCAAGGTCTCTCCTAATAACTAACTCTCCCATTCTACCAAGTATTCTTCTAGTGTACAAAGGCCATTATTGCTCATGATCGAGTCAAAAGGTATGAAATAAACTTTTTATTAATTTAAAAAGTTTTAAATTTTGAATTATATGTTAAAAAAGTCAAATGGATTTACCTTTTTAATATAAATTTTAAAGTGATATACCTTCTAAACTATATTAGAATGGTTTTTATGGTTTGAAGAGGATTAGCAAATAAAAGAAAGAATATTTCAAATCCAAAGCCATGCCATTCTCTCTTTTTTTTAACACAAACGATTGACAATATTTATATTAAAAAGATAGAACAGGTTACATAGAGTAGGGGAGACTATTCCCAAAAATTAGGAGCTGAAAGTTCTGGCTCTTTACACACCAGTCTCTGCTTTTCAAAAAAGGCTTTATGCCTGTTACAACTGAAAGATTTGACAAACTGCCCTAATAATAAACTGTAGAAGAAATACATATAGCTAAAAACGAGATATCTAAACCAAAAAAAAGCTGCCCAGACACATAAAAGGGGAGACATAGAGCGAATCAATTGACATGGTGAGGTCATGTAGTCTTTTCCTTGCTTTCGGTTGTTGCACCAGCGTTCTCATCGTTAATGTTCAGGATGACGGAGGGACTGCTTCTGTTGTTAGTCCTGACACAATCAACCTTGGATTCCACTATTCTGAGGCAACTGTGAAGAGAGTCAAACTTGCCAACCAACTTATCAAAGTAATCTTCGTCTTACCATTGTTGTTTCGAATTTCGGTGTTGGAGATTTGAACGAAGGTAGCAAGATGGGAAATCGTTTTCTTCATCTCATTGAGGTCACCCTTGAGCCAACGAACATGGGCTTCCAGGTCAATAAATTACGAGCACAAATCAAGGGAAGGGATGCTCTGTTCACGAGGAGACTCCATATTCATCAGACCTCCATTGTCTCCCACAACTTCCTGCCACTTCTTGCTACATCCTTGTTCCACCGGATTTCCATGAAACTGCTACATGGGTACTCCATGGCCCGCTTCATTGTGGCTCATGAGAAACCCCGAATCAAGATCCAAGAGGATTTTCCAATTCTTGCTTCCCGAGTCGATACCACAACCAGGTTGATGCCCAGAACCCCTGCTGCCCTGTCCCAGACCGAGGTCCAGGGGAATCCATCTTCTGCCATTTCCAGGATCGTCAGCGATGGAAAGACTGTGACATATGTGCTTGGTCGAGCCGCCTTGAGAGAGCTCAGTGCCGCCATTTCAATTCCCTTGAAAAAGATCAGAAAAATAACGTTTCGAGCTAACCCCCCCAGTCTTCCCCTGAACATGATTTTGGAACTTACGACATTTCAACATAGGAAGGAACTGGTTGCTTTACTTCATGCTGATCCTAAACAACTGGCTTCCAGACATAGGAAAATCACAGACCGAAAAAACAAACAATGCACAATGTGTGCCGCCTTCAGGCCTCAAATAATATCTGGGTGCCTTGGTTCTCGGCCACATTAATCTCACTCATGTGAGACAGGTGTAGCCTGCCAGAGGAGGCCGCCAATTCAGATGAGTGGACGTGAGGAGAGTGCGAAAGGATCCAACAAAGATATGGGTATTAAAGGAGATCCACATTGGATCAGGGTTATGGGGCTAGGAGTGAAAAGTATAGAGGGCCATTAGGAACAAGGAGAAATTAAGGAACCCAATTGTCCTCATGGAGTTGATTATTGATAATAGCAATACCACAGTTCAGACCAACTCCAATGTTTGCCATGGCATCGACGTTCTGATTGTTATGCCTAAGGATATGGAGAAAAGAGATGGAATGAAAGTCCCTGTCTAAGAAATTGAAGTGTTGATGCAAAGTTGAGACAGGTTTTCGACCATGTTTTGCGATTGCCCTGGCTTCCCTAATCACAAGCATAGAGTCACCAAAGACCACAAGATTTTGAACCTATTCCTTCCTTGCAATCTCCATTCCTTTTATTACAGCAAGCCATTCTGCTTCGTTGTTAGTTCACCTATCAATTCCCCAAGCAAAATCATTCATTTTGTTTCCGTCAGAGTCTACGAGGACTCCCCTCGCACCTGCCAACCCAGGATTTCCTTTGGAGGCACCATCGAAAAAGAGAGTGTGGCTGCCAAGCATATGAATTCAAGTTTGGAGTTCCTTTGTGTCCATTCTGATGTGCCAATTCTGAGGTTTTTGTGTCTTCGGGGTGGAGAAAAAGGATGGAGAGGGGGGGTTCAAAAGATCAGCAACCTAGATTTTTTCTTCAACTTTTAAAGGTTCTTTGCAAAGTTGTTTCATACCTATGGAGGTGAGAGTGTCAACCCAAAGAGCTTTGGCAGATGTAACAATTTTTCCAGGGGAGGCTCTAGTACCTTCAAATATTTCATGGTTCCTATCTGTCCAAAGTTTCCAACATAGGAATTTTGGAAATGCCAGCCAGGCCCTTTTAAAGGGATTTCTAGAGAGCGAGTTGGGGTAATAAAGATGCCAATTTGCAAAAAGATCATTCCATTCGGTGGGCAGAATGATATTTGGGTGGATATCTTGATAAGCTCTATGCCACACCTCTTGAGAGAACCTGCACTCCATAAAAATATGATCAATTGTCTCCTCGGCATTTTTACATAGGATGGATCTTGCCGGACCTTCGATCCCTCTTCTGTTGAGGTTTTCCGCCATGAGAATATTTTTGTGAGCCAGAGCCCAGGTGAATATGTTTACTCTGGGAAGCCCGTCTCTATCCCAAATTCTCTTCCATTTACTCTCTTTGCTGCAATGATACTTGAGGCTGTCCAGATATTTGTAGCCTTTTTTTACTGAATAAGAACCTCCTTTCCCCCAACAACACTTGTCCCTCATAGAGAGGTGAATAGGGATTGCACCGTGAAACTGGGAGAGGAGATCGGTGTAATCATGCTGGAGATGCTCAAGAAGATTTAGCTTAAGCCAACCCATCCATCTACCTTGCGGAGACCAAGAGGAAAGATCATGAAGGGTATGAATGTTTGCAAGCTCCATCCAACATTTTAGATCACGGTAGGAAGGAAGAGAGTTGACTAGGGGGTAGTCGTAGAAAATGACCTTCCAAATTTTAATTTGTTTACCGTTTCTTGGGACCCAAGATGTTTTGAATGATAAAGGCTGCTTTCTTGCAAATATTCCATATGGTCATTCCTTTTTTATCCTGGTCAATATTCTTTGCACATCTACTTCTGCTTCCCTGCATATATTTTTTATAGAAGATCTCCTTCCACCACGCCTTCTTTCCAGAGACAATCCTCCAGAGGATTTTTGCTCCAAGGGCCAGGTTCATTGAAGATGGTCTTTAATTCCTATTCCTCCATACTCTTTTGGTCTGCAGACCGTATCCCAACTAATCAGATGAAATTTTTTTGTGCCATTGGTTTTTCCACTCGACCAAAGGAAATTGCTAAGATCTTTTGTGATTTCCAACATTACAGATTTGGGGGTGAGGGAAATGGAGCAAGCGTAAAGAGGGTATGCGGGGAGGATGGACTTAATGAGCACCAGCTTGCCATTCGGATTTAACCGGTGGGAGCCCCATGAGCTGATTTTGTTTTTTATTTTGACAATAAGTCCACGCTAGTCAGCTAATTTTTTCTTGCCTTTGAAAATAGGAACACCAAGGTAGTTGAAGGAGTTGAAGGATTTCCACTCTCTAATTCCTTCGAACCCGAAGATTCTAGCAATTCTTGCAAGAGTCCCATGAGGGAAATTCCAGCTGTAAATTTTGGACTTTTCATAATTCACTTTTCCAACGGAAGCCATGAGGAAGGACGAGAGGACGAGGTTGAATTTTGTTGCAATGATGGTAGAGGCTCCTCCAAGAAAGATTGTGTCATTGGAAAACTGAGAATGGTTGACAGGTCTAACTCCTCTGATAACTTTAATGCCTTTAATATCTCCAAAAGCTTGCATTGAGTGAAGTTTTATACTTAGGGACTCAACTACTAAAAGGTAGAGAAAAGGGGACAAAGGAAAGCCTTGGCGAAGGCCTCTGGTGGCTGGGAAGAAGCTAGTGGGCCTGCCATTGACAAGGGGGGCGATCCAAGGGGAATTGATGCAGGCTTTTATCCACCGTACAAACCTTTTAGAGAATCCAAACTTTTCCATTATGGCAAACAGAAAGTTAGGATTTAATCTGTGTAAAGCATTTGCCATGTCCAGCTTGATGGCCATGCCTTGATGATTTTTTTCAATGATGGAGTGAATGGCTTCCTGCACAATGATAATTTTATCCAGGATTTTCTGTCCCGCAATGAATCCCCCTTGAGCATCAGAAATGAGTTTTCCCATGATATTTTTCATTTTGGTGGCGAGGATTTTGGAAAGGATTTTATAGGAGGTATTATAGAGAGAGATAGGCCTGAAGCGATTCATGGAGGAGGGAGATTTCTCTTTAGGGATAATGGAAATGAAGGAGGAGTTGGTTGCCCCTCCAATTTTGTCTTTTTTTCTGGTCCAGTTTAGTATGCATTTCATATCTTCTTTAATGATCTCCCAGGCATCCCGGTAAAAGTTGATGGTGAAACCATCTGGGCCAGGAGCTTTGTCAACTTGTAGAGACCAAATGGAGTTCACAACTTCGTGCTCCAATATTGGTTTAGCAAGCTCTCTGTTAGCCTTGTCCAAGACAAGGCTGGGAATTCCATCTAAAAGGTCAGCTTGAGGTTCTAGGCTAGTTTCTCCACTATCTAAAAAGAGCTCTCCGAAGTGATTGTAAGCATGAAGGTTAAGTTCCTCTTGACCGCTGATCCTCTCTCCATTGTTATTTTTTAATTCCTTGATTGCATTCTTGCTGTGTCAAGCTTTGGCTTGGTTGTGGAAATATTTTGTGTTGCTGTCACCCCCTTTAAGCCAGAGTTGCCTAGATTTAATTCTCCAAATTTACTCTTCCTGCTTGGCTGCACTAAGGATCTCTTGATTTAACATTTTTTCTTGGCTGAGTGACATTTGCGTGACTTCTTCCATCCCCGGTTTTGGTGTAGATTGACAAGCTTGGCCTGGAGCAGATGCTTGGAAGTGCAGGGGGTTTTGAAAGAGGTTTTGGGCCAACGTTTAAGCGCAAATTTCACAGCTCTGAGTTTGGATTAAAAAATAAAGGATTCAAAGTCACACTCAAGTATATCTTCCAAATACCCATAGTATCGATTTTCATAGACTTCTGGATGTTTGTCTCTTTTATGAGAAACATTAGTAACCTCAAATACTGCATTTATCCCACTATCTGAAGTTTTCCTCTTTTCATCCAACATTTTGATGCGAAATTTGCGGCCATTGCACCACATAGCCTTGTGTTGTTTCACCTGCAATATGCCAGACACGTAAAAAAATGCATTTCCAATCAATAAACATATTTATTCTTGGAAATTATCCAAATTAATAAAAAACACACGCCATATACATCAATATAATATTAAAAAAACTAAAAAGTATGGGTGAATATGCTTTCGTGTTTATCTTTTAAACCATGTGCTAAATCAATTTCCTCATGTGTAAGATTGACATCTCCTTCACGTTCATCTTCTTTAACCATTGTAGGCACACCATTTCATGTTAACCTACCATGATTACATTATATACAGCATTCAATCCATACCTTCATCCAATCAATATTGTTTGCAATGAATAAATGTATTGCATCCCACTCTGAAGTAGTTGTATTAAAATAAAACAATTTACATATAATTAGTTACCATGGTGTACCTTCATATTAATCATGGATTATGTCGGAAGACTAAAATTTAAATAAGTATGATGTAAATAAAAACAAAAGGACAAATGTATTATAGATCTCCACCTTCTACTTACATTGCACTTTCCTCATTTTACCTTTCCCTAGTAGGTGCTCCCCTTCAATTTTGTTGATGGAGTTGACATCTAAAATGCAGTCCACGTTAATAGTTGCATCTATTTTAGGAATATATTGAGTAATATACACCATGGTTTGATATACCATAGAACCCTCAGGATGTTCTCTTTATCTAACCAAAGCCTTCAATGGTTTCAAGTGCCTCTCAACCAACCGCATTGACCTTGTCTGTACAAGCCCACACATTTCAAACTCCTCAACTTGGTGTATGAGGTAGTGCTCTTGTGCATTGAAAAATTACGGAGGTAGATAATTTTGCATTTCACACATTAGACGAGGAATTTGTATCCTCCAAAACTTTATATCTTCTTTACCGATTTCTTTGGATGACAACCATCTACAAATGATGTAAGCAAATCATAAGTTTCAACAACAAAATAGTATATAGTATGCATTACACATGCAATCAAATATAAGTACGATGTACAATGAATTGAACAAATTACACTTTGCATATAAATCGCCACTTACCTCATGTATTTGCCAAGATAATATATAACTTGTTTGACACTGCTATCAATTTTTTCTGGGAGAGAAAGAGGTAGAACATACTGTAACAAAAAAATGCATCATTAGGTATTCCCAAAGTAGACAAACAAACACTAACAAGATGTTTCACCAATATACAAATATATACACCAAAATAATTACCTTAATGAAGGTATGGCAATCATGAGTTTTTACACCACTTAATTCACCTTTCTTTGTTAGGATATTCTTTATGTTCGAAGAAGATCTAGTGGGAAATTTAAATTTTCCAATAACCCTTTTTACATCCTTACTTTTCTCCTCTATCAATAACCATGGAAGGGAACTTATATTTTGGTCTCCATCGCTATTTGAATGAACCACACTTTGCATTCCATGAATGGATTCCTTAATGCAATTACACATTTTAACATTTTTTTCTTTGTCGCTCGTTCCATTTAAGATTCACCATAACGTTTTTGTTACATTCTTCCTGATGTGCATTGTATCAAATAAATGAGCAATTTCTAGATGCTCATAATAGGGGAGTCTACTGAATTGCTTGGGATAACTTAACATTCCTTGTGGAACCACCTCATTATCGATGCCTTGATCACGACCTTCAATATGAAGCATAATTAAAGATATTACAACAATACTTGAAAATTAGTAAAGTGACCAAAATGCAATAAAAATATAAAATATTCCAAACATGTAATGTATATGATAAATAGACTATTTTATCTATTATATTGCATCTTCCATAGGCAAGGTGTCATTCTTTGAGGTTTTGATCCAGTCTCTTCTTTCCCATTGAAAAGATAATTTTCGGTAGTGTTGGTACTTGAATCTTCCCAATCAAAATCTTCAGATTCCGGCAATGCACATATAAAGAAAAACCCTGAGTTTCGCTGCCAAAAATTCAAACAACCAATGTTTTACCAAATCCCGAGTTCTTATACCAATCTTGGGTAGACTTTCTCATTGCCACAAATCTTCAATCCATTGAGTCTCACCATTTATTTTTCATCATTTGCCTTTGGAGTTTACATTAAACCAAGGTCTCTCCTAATAACTAACTCTCCCATTCTACCAAGTATTCTTCTAGTGTACAAAGGCCATTATTGCTCATGATCGAGTCAAAAGGTATGAAATAAACTTTTTATTAATTTAAAAAGTTTTAAATTTTGAATTATATGTTAAAAAAGTCAAATGGATTTACCTTTTTAATATAAATTTTAAAGTGATATACCTTCTAAACTATATTAGAATGGTTTTTATGGTTTGAAGAGGATTAGCAAATAAAAGAAAGAATATTTCAAATCCAAAGCCATGCCATTCTCTCTTTTTTTTAACACAAACGATTGACAATATTTATATTAAAAAGATAGAACGGGTTACATAGAGTAGGGGAGACTGTTCCCAAAAAATAGGAGCTGAAAGTTCTGGCTCTTTACACACCAGTCTCTTCTTTTCAAAAAAGGCTTTATGCCTGTTACAACTGAAAGATTTGACAAACTGCCCTAATAATAAACTGTAGAAGAAATACATATAGCTAAAAACGAGATATCTAAACCAAAAAAAAGCTGCCCAGACACATAAAAGGGGAGACATAGAGCGAATCAATTGACATGGTGAGGTCATGTAGTCTTTTCCTTGCTTTCGGTTGTTGCACCAGCGTTCTCATCGTCAATGTTCAGGATGACGGAGGGACTGCTTCTGTTGTTAGTCCTGACACAATCAACCTTGGATTCCACTATTCTGAGGCAACTGTGAAGAGAGTCAAACTTGCCAACCAACTTATCAAAGTAATCTTCGTCTTACCATTGTTGTTTCGAATTTCGGTGTTGGAGATTTGAACGAAGGTAGCAAGATGGGAAATCGTTTTCTTCATCTCATTGAGGTCACCCTTGAGCCAACGAACATGGGCTTCCAGGTCAATAAATTACGAGCACAAATCAAGGGAAGGGATGCTCTGTTCACGAGGAGACTCCATATTCATCAGACCTCCATTGTCTCCCACAACTTCCTGCCACTTCTTGCTACATCCTTGTTCCACCGGATTTCCATGAAACTGCTACATGGGTACTCCATGGCCCGCTTCATTGTGGCTCATGAGAAACCCCGAATCAAGATCCAAGAGGATTTTCCAATTCTTGCTTCCCGAGTCGATACCACAACCAGGTTGATGCCCAGAACCCCTGCTGCCCTGTCCCAGACCAAGGTCCAGGGGAATCCATCTTCTGCCATTTCCAGGATCGTCAGCGATGGAAAGACTGTGACATATGTGCTTGGTCGAGCCGCCTTGAGAGAGCTCAGTGCCGCCATTTCAATTCCCTTGAAAAAGATCAGAAAGATAACGTTTCGAGCTAACCCCCCCAGTGTTCCCCTGAACATGATTTTGGAACTTACGACATTTCAACATAGGAAGGAACTGGTTGCTTTAATTCATGCTGATCCTAAACAACTGGCTTCCAGACATAGGAAAATCACAGACCGAAAAAACAAACAATGCACAATGTGTGCCGCCTTCAGGCCTCAAATAATATCTGGGTGCCTTGGTTCTCGGCCACATTAATCTCACTCATGTGAGACAGGTGTAGCCTGCCAGAGGAGGCCGCCAATTCAGATGAGTGGACGTGAGGAGAGTGCGAAAGGATCCAACAAAGATATGGGTATTAAAGGAGATCCACATTGGATCAGGGTTATGGGGGTAGGGGTGAAAAGTATAGAGGGCCATTAGGAACAAGGAGAAATTAAGGAACCCAATTGTCCTCATGGAGTTGATTATTGATAATAGCAATACCACAGTTCAGACCAACTCCAATGTTTGCCATGGCATCGACGTTCTGATTGTTATGCCTAAGGATATGGAGAAAAGAGATGGAATGAAAGTTTCTGTCTAAGAAATTGAAGTGTTGATGCAAAGTTGAGACAGGTTTTCGACCATGTTTTGCGATTGCCCTGGCTTCCCTAATCACAAGCATAGAGTCACCAAAGACCACAAGATTTTGAACCTATTCCTTCCTTGCAATCTCCATTCCTTTTATTACAGCAAGCCATTCTGCTTCGTTGTTAGTTCACCTATCAATTCCCCAAGCAAAATCATTCATTTTGTTTCCGTCAGAGTCTACGAGGACTCCCCTCGCACCTGCCAACCCAGGATTTCCTTTGGAGGCACCATCGAAAAAGAGAGTGTGGCTGCCAAGCATATGAATTCAAGTTTGGAGTTCCTTTGTGTCCATTCTGATGTGCCAATTCTGAGGTTTTTGTGTCTTCGGGGTGGAGAAAAAGGATGGAGAGGGGGGGTTCAAAAGATCAGCAACCTAGATTTTTTCTTCAACTTTTAAAGGTTCTTTGCAAAGTTGTTTCATACCTATGGAGGTGAGAGTGTCAACCCAAAGAGCTTTGGCAGATGTAACAATTTTTCCAGGGGAGGCTCTAGTACCTTCAAATATTTCATGGTTCCTATCTGTCCAAAGTTTCCAACATAGGAATTTTGGAAATGCCAGCCAGGCCCTTTTAAAGGGCTTTCTAGAGAGCGAGTTGGGGTAATAAAGATGCCAATTTGCAAAAAGATCATTCCATTCGGTGGGCAGAATGATATTTGGGTGGATATCTTGATAAGCTCTATGCCACACCTCTTGAGAGAACCTGCACTCCATAAAAATATGATCAATTGTCTCCTCGGCATTTTTACATAGGATGGATCTTGCCGGACCTTCGATCCCTCTTCTGTTGAGGTTTTCCGCCATGAGAATATTTTTGTGAGCCAGAGCCCAGGTGAATATGTTTACTCTGGGAAGCCCGTCTCTATCCCAAATTCTCTTCCATTTACTCTCTTTGCTGCAATGATACTTGAGGCTGTCCAGATATTTGTAGCCTTTTTTTACTGAATAAGAACCTCCTTTCCCCCAACAACACTTGTCCCTCATAGAGAGGTGAATAGGGATTGCACCGTGAAACTGGGAGAGGAGATCGGTGTAATCATGCTGGAGATGCTCAAGAAGATTTAGCTTGAGCCAACCCATCCATCTACCTTGCGGAGACCAAGAGGAAATATCATGAAGGGTATGAATGTTTGCAAGCTCCATCCAACATTTTAGATCACGGTAGGAAGGAAGAGAGTTGACTAGGGGGTAGTCGTAGAAAATGACCTTCCAAATTTTAATTTGTTTACCGTTTCTTGGGACCCAAGATGTTTTGAATGATAAAGGCTGCTTTCTTGCAAATATTCCATATGGTCATTCCTTTTTTATCCTGGTCAATATTCTTTGCACATCTACTTCTGCTTCCCTGCATATATTTTTTATAGAAGATCTCCTTCCACCACGCCTTCTTTCCAGAGACAATCCTCCAGAGGATTTTTGCTCCAAGGGCCAGGTTCATTGAAGATGGTCTTTAATTCCTATTCCTCCATACTCTTTTGGTCTGCAGACCGTATCCCAACTAATCAGATGAAATTTTTTTGTGCCATTGGTTTTTCCACTCGACCAAAGGAAATTGCTAAGAGCTTTTGTGATTTCCAACATTACAGATTTGGGGGTGAGGGAAATGGAGCAAGCGTAAAGAGGGTATGCGGGGAGGATGGACTTAATGAGCACCAGCTTGCCATTCGGATTTAACCGGCGGGAGCCCCATGAGCTGATTTTGTTTTTTATTTTGACAATAAGTCCACGCTAGTCAGCTAATTTTTTCTTGCCTTTGAAAATAGGAACACCAAGGTAGTTGAAGGAGTTGAAGGATTTCCACTCTCTAATTCCTTCGAACCCGAAGATTCTAGCAATTCTTGCAAGAGTCCCATGAGGGAAATTCCAGCTGTAAATTTTGGACTTTTCATAATTCACTTTTCCAACGGAAGCCATGAGGAAGGACGAGAGGACGAGGTTGAATTTTGTTGCAATGATGGTAGAGGCTCCTCCAAGAAAGATTGTGTCATTGGAAAACTGAGAATGGTTGACAGGTCTAACTCCTCTGATAACTTTAATGCCTTTAATATCTCCAAAAGCTTGCATTGAGTGAAGTTTTATACTTAGGGACTCAACTACTAAAAGGTAGAGAAAAGGGGACAAAGGAAAGCCTTGGCGAAGGCCTCTGGTGGCTGGGAAGAAGCTAGTGGGTCTGCCATTGACAAGGGGGGCGATCCAAGGGGAATTGATGCAGGCTTTTATCCACCGTACAAACCTTTTAGAGAATCCAAACTTTTCCATTATGGCAAACAGAAAGTTAGGATTTAATCTGTGTAAAGCATTTGCCATGTCCAGCTTTATGGCCATGCCTTGATGATTTTTTTCAATGATGGAGTGAATGGCTTCCTGCACAATGATAATTTTATCCAGGATTTTCTGTCCCGCAATGAATCCCCCTTGAGCATCAGAAATGAGTTTTCCCATGATATTTTTCATTTTGGTGGCGAGGATTTTGGAAAGGATTTTATAGGAGGTATTACAGAGAGAGATAGGCCTGAAGCGATTCATGGAGGAGGGAGATTTCTCTTTAGGGATAATGGAAATGAAGGAGGAGTTGGTTGCCCCTCCAATTTTGTCTTTTTTCTGGTCCAGTTTAGTATGCATTTCATATCTTCTTTAATGATCTCCCAGGCATCCCGGTAAAAGTTGATGGTGAAACCATCTGGGCCAGGAGCTTTGTCAACTTGTAGAGACCAAATGGAGTTCACAACTTCGTGCTCCAATATTGGTTTAGCAAGCTCTCTGTTAGCCTTGTCCAAGACAAGGCTGGGAATTCCATCTAAAAGGTCAGCTTGAGGTTCTAGGCTAGTTTCTCCACTATCTAAAAAGAGCTCTCCGAAGTGATTGTAAGCATGAAGGTTAAGTTCCTCTTGACCGCTGATCCTCTCTCCATTGTTATTTTTTAATTCCTTGATTGCATTCTTGCTGTGTCAAGCTTTGGCTTGGTTGTGGAAATATTTTGTGTTGCTGTCACCCCCTTTAAGCCAGAGTTGCCTAGATTTAATTCTCCAAATTTACTCTTCCTGCTTGGCTGCACTAAGGATCTCTTGATTTAACATTTTTTCTTGGCTGAGTGACATTTGCGTGACTTCTTCCATCCCCGGTTTTGGTGTAGATTGACAAGCTTGGCCTGGAGCAGATGCTTGGAAGTGCAGGGGGTTTTGAAAGAGGTTTTGGGCCAACGTTTAAGCGCAAATTTCACAGCTCTGAGTTTGGATTAAAAAATAAAGGATTCAAAGTCACACTCAAGTATATCTTCCAAATACCCATAGTATCGATTTTCATAGACTTCTGGATGTTTGTCTCTTTTATGAGAAACATTAGTAACCTCAAATACTGCATTTATCCCACTATCTGAAGTTTTCCTCTTTTCATCCAACATTTTGATGCGAAATTTGCGGCCATTGCACCACATAGCCTTGTGTTGTTTCACCTGCAATATGCCAGACACGTAAAAAAATGCATTTCCAATCAATAAACATATTTATTCTTGGAAATTATCCAAATTAATAAAAAACACACGCCATATACATCAATATAATATTAAAAAAACTAAAAAGTATGGGTGAATATGCTTTCGTGTTTATCTTTTAAACCATGTGCTAAATCAATTTCCTCATGTGTAAGATTGACATCTCCTTCACGTTCATCTTCTTTAACCATTGTAGGCACACCATTTCATGTTAACCTACCATGATTACATTATATACAGCATTCAATCCATACCTTCATCCAATCAATATTGTTTGCAATGAATAAATGTATTGCATCCCACTCTGAAGTAGTTGTATTAAAATAAAACAATTTACATATAATTAGTTACCATGGTGTACCTTCATATTAATCATGGATTATGTCGGAAGACTAAAATTTAAATAAGTATGATGTAAATAAAAACAAAAGGACAAATGTATTATAGATCTCCACCTTCTACTTACATTGCACTTTCCTCATTTTACCTTTCCCTAGTAGGTGCTCCCCTTCAATTTTGTTGATGGAGTTGACATCTAAAATGCAGTCCACGTTAATAGTTGCATCTATTTTAGGAATATATTGAGTAATATACACCATGGTTTGATATACCATAGAACCCTCAGGATGTTCTCTTTATCTAACCAAAGCCTTCAATGGTTTCAAGTGCCTCTCAACCAACCGCATTGACCTTGTCTGTACAAGCCCACACATTTCAAACTCCTCAACTTGGTGTATGAGGTAGTGCTCTTGTGCATTGAAAAATTACGGAGGTAGATAATTTTGCATTTCACACATTAGACGAGGAATTTGTATCCTCCAAAACTTTATATCTTCTTTACCGATTTCTTTGGATGACAACCATCTACAAATGATGTAAGCAAATCATAAGTTTCAACAACAAAATAGTATATAGTATGCATTACACATGCAATCAAATATAAGTACGATGTACAATGAATTGAACAAATTACACTTTGCATATAAATCGCCACTTACCTCATGTATTTGCCAAGATAATATATAACTTGTTTGACACTGCTATCAATTTTTTCTAGGAGAGAAAGAGGTAGAACATACTGTAACAAAAAAATGCATCATTAGGTATTCCCAAAGTAGACAAACAAACACTAACAAGATGTTTCACCAATATACAAATATATACACCAAAATAATTACCTTAATGAAGGTATGGCAATCATGAGTTTTTACACCACTTAATTCACCTTTCTTTGTTAGGATATTCTTTATGTTCGAAGAAGATCTAGTGGGAAATTTAAATTTTCCAATAACCCTTTTTACATCCTTACTTTTCTCCTCTATCAATAACCATGGAAGGGAACTTATATTTTGGTCTCCATCGCTATTTGAATGAACCACACTTTGCATTCCATGAATGGATTCCTTAATGCAATTACACATTTTAACATTTTTTTCTTTGTCGCTCGTTCCATTTAAGATTCACCATAACGTTTTTGTTACATTCTTCCTGATGTGCATTGTATCAAATAAATGAACAATTTCTAGATGCTCATAATAGGGGAGTCTACTGAATTGCTTGGGATAACTTAACATTCCTTGTGGAACCACCTCATTATCGATGCCTTGATCACGACCTTCAATATGAAGCATAATTAAAGATATTACAACAATACTTGAAAATTAGTAAAGTGACCAAAATGCAATAAAAATATAAAATATTCCAAACATGTAATGTATATGATAAATAGACTATTTTATCTATTATATTGCATCTTCCATAGGCAAGGTGTCATTCTTTGAGGTTTTGATCCAGTCTCTTCTTTCCCATTGAAAAGATAATTTTCGGTAGTGTTGGTACTTGAATCTTCCCAATCAAAATCTTCAGATTCCGGCAGTGCACATATAAAGAAAAACCCTGAGTTTCGCTGCCAAAAATTCAAACAACCAATGTTTTACCAAATCCCGAGTTCTTATACCAATCTTGGGTAGACTTTCTCATTGCCACAAATCTTCAATCCATTGAGTCTCACCATTTATTTTTCATCATTTGCCTTTGGAGTTTACATTAAACCAAGGTCTCTCCTAATAACTAACTCTCCCATTCTACCAAGTATTCTTCTAGTGTACAAAGGCCATTATTGCTCATGATCGAGTCAAAAGGTATGAAATAAACTTTTTATTAATTTAAAAAGTTTTAAATTTTGAATTATATGTTAAAAAAGTCAAATGGATTTACCTTTTTAATATAAATTTTAAAGTGATATACCTTCTAAACTATATTAGAATGGTTTTTATGGTTTGAAGAGGATTAGCAAATAAAAGAAAGAATATTTCAAATCCAAAGCCATGCCATTCTCTCTTTTTTTTAACACAAACGATTGACAATATTTATATTAAAAAGATAGAACAGGTTACATAGAGTAGGGGAGACTGTTCCCAAAAAATAGGAGCTGAAAGTTCTGGCTCTTTACACACCAGTCTCTTCTTTTCAAAAAAGGCTTTATGCCTGTTACAACTGAAAGATTTGACAAACAGCCCTAATAATAAACTGTAGAAGAAATACATATAGCTAAAAACGAGATATCTAAACCAAAAAAAAGCTGCCCAGACACATAAAAGGGGAGACATAGAGCGAATCAATTGACATGGTGAGGTCATGTAGTCTTTTCCTTGCTTTCGGTTGTTGCACCAGCGTTCTCATCGTCAATGTTCAGGATGACGGAGGGACTGCTTCTGTTGTTAGTCCTGACACAATCAACCTTGGATTCCACTATCCTGAGGCAACTGTGAAGAGAGTCAAACTTGCCAACCAACTTATCAAAGTAATCTTCGTCTTACCATTGTTGTTTCGAATTTCGGTGTTGGAGATTTGAACGAAGGTAGCAAGATGGGAAATCGTTTTCTTCATCTCATTGAGGTCACCCTTGAGCCAACGAACATGGGATTCCAGGTCAATAAATTACGAGCACAAATCAAGGGAAGGGATGCTCTGTTCACGAGGAGACTCCATATTCATCAGACCTCCATTGTCTCCCACAACTTCCTGCCACTTCTTGCTACATCCTTGATCCACCGGATTTCCATGAAACTGCTACATGGGTACTCCATGGCCCGCTTCATTGTGGCTCATGAGAAACCCCGAATCAAGATCCAAGAGGATTTTCCAATTCTTGCTTCCCGAGTCCATACCACAACCAGGTTGATGCCCAGAACCCCTGCTGCCCTGTCCTAGACCGAGGTCCAGGGGAATCCATCTTCTGCCTTTTCCAGGATCGTCAGCAATGGAAAGACTGTGACATATGTGCTTGGTCGAGCCGCCTTGAGAGAGCTCAGTGCCGCCATTTCAATTCCCTTGAAAAAGATCAGAAAGATAATGTTTCGAGCTAACCCCCCCAGTGTTCCCCTGAACATGATTTTGGAACTTACGGCATTTCAACATAGGAAGGAACTGGTTGCTTTACTTCATGCTGATCCTAAACAACTGGCTTCCAGACATAGGAAAATCACAGACCGAAAAAACAAACAATGCACAATGTGTGCCGCCTTCAGGCCTCAAATAATATCTGGGTGCCTTGGTTCTCGGCCACATTAATCTCACTCATGTGAGACAGGTGTAGCCTGCCAGAGGAGGCTGCCAATTCAGATGAGTGGACGTGAGGAGAGTGCGAAAGGATCCAACAAAGATATGGGTATTAAAGGAGATCCACATTGGATCAGGGTTATGGGGGTAGGGGTGAAAAGTATAGAGGGCCATTAGGAACAAGGAGAAATTAAGGAACCCAATTGCCCTGGCTTCCCTAATCACAAGCATAGAGTCACCAAAGACCACAAGATTTTGAACCTATTCCTTCCTTGCAATCTCCATTCCTTTTATTACAGCAAGCCATTCTGCTTCGTTGTTAGTTCACCTATCAATTCCCCAAGCAAAATCATTCATTTTGTTTCCGTCAGAGTCTACGAGGACTCCCCTCGCACCTGCCAACCCAGGATTTCCTTTGGAGGCACCATCGAAAAAGAGAGTGTGGCTGCCAAGCATATGAATTCAAGTTTGGAGTTCCTTTGTGTCCATTCTGATGTGCCAATTCTGAGGTTTTTGTGTCTTCGGGGTGGAGAAAAAGGATGGAGAGGGGGGGTTCAAAAGATCAGCAACCTAGATTTTTTCTTCAACTTTTAAAGGTTCTTTGCAAAGTTGTTTCATACCTATGGAGGTGAGAGTGTCAACCCAAAGAGCTTTGGCAGATGTAACAATTTTTCCAGGGGAGGCTCTAGTACCTTCAAATATTTCATGGTTCCTATCTGTCCAAAGTTTCCAACATAGGAATTTTGGAAATGCCAGCCAGGCCCTTTTAAAGGGCTTTCTAGAGAGCGAGTTGGGGTAATAAAGATGCCAATTTGCAAAAAGATCATTCCATTCGGTGGGCAGAATGATATTTGGGTGGATATCTTGATAAGCTCTATGCCACACCTCTTGAGAGAACCTGCACTCCATAAAAATATGATCAATTGTCTCCTCGGCATTTTTACATAGGATGGATCTTGCCGGACCTTCGATCCCTCTTCTGTTGAGGTTTTCCGCCATGAGAATATTTTTGTGAGCCAGAGCCCAGGTGAATATGTTTACTCTGGGAAGCCCGTCTCTATCCCAAATTCTCTTCCATTTACTCTCTTTGCTGCAATGATACTTGAGGCTGTCCAGATATTTGTAGCCTTTTTTTACTGAATAAGAACCTCCTTTCCCCCAACAACACTTGTCCCTCATAGAGAGGTGAATAGGGATTGCACCGTGAAACTGGGAGAGGAGATCGGTGTAATCATGCTGGAGATGCTCAAGAAGATTTAGCTTGAGCCAACCCATCCATCTACCTTGCGGAGACCAAGAGGAAAGATCATGAAGGGTATGAATGTTTGCAAGCTCCATCCAACATTTTAGATCACGGTAGGAAGGAAGAGAGTTGACTAGGGGGTAGTCGTAGAAAATGACCTTCCAAATTTTAATTTGTTTACCGTTTCTTGGGACCCAAGATGTTTTGAATGATAAAGGCTGCTTTCTTGCAAATATTCCATATGGTCATTCCTTTTTTATCCTGGTCAATATTCTTTGCACATCTACTTCTGCTTCCCTGCATATATTTTTTATAGAAGATCTCCTTCCACCACGCCTTCTTTCCAGAGACAATCCTCCAGAGGATTTTTGCTCCAAGGGCCAGGTTCATTGAAGATGGTCTTTAATTCCTATTCCTCCATACTCTTTTGGTCTGCAGACCGTATCCCAACTAATCAGATGAAATTTTTTTGTGCCATTGGTTTTTCCACTCGACCAAAGGAAATTGCTAAGAGCTTTTGTGATTTCCAACATTACAGATTTGGGGGTGAGGGAAATGGAGCAAGCGTAAAGAGGGTATGCGGGGAGGATGGACTTAATGAGCACCAGCTTGCCATTCGGATTTAACCGGCGGGAGCCCCATGAGCTGATTTTGTTTTTTATTTTGACAATAAGTCCACGCTAGTCAGCTAATTTTTTCTTGCCTTTGAAAATAGGAACACCAAGGTAGTTGAAGGAGTTGAAGGATTTCCACTCTCTAATTCCTTCGAACCCGAAGATTCTAGCAATTCTTGCAAGAGTCCCATGAGGGAAATTCCAGCTGTAAATTTTGGACTTTTCATAATTCACTTTTCCAACGGAAGCCATGAGGAAGGACGAGAGGACGAGGTTGAATTTTGTTGCAATGATGGTAGAGGCTCCTCCAAGAAAGATTGTGTCATTGGAAAACTGAGAATGGTTGACAGGTCTAACTCCTCTGAT
Source organism: Larix kaempferi (assembly GCA_027924585.1). Lineage (NCBI taxonomy): Eukaryota > Viridiplantae > Streptophyta > Pinopsida > Pinales > Pinaceae > Larix > Larix kaempferi. Next base: position 5,822,093 of record BSBM01000406.1, read on the forward strand.
AACTTTAATGCCTTTAATATCTCCAAAAGCTTGCATTGAGTGAAGTTTTATACTTAGGGACTCAACTACTAAAAGGTAGAGAAAAGGGGACAAAGGAAAGCCTTGGCGAAGGCCTCTGGTGGCTGGGAAGAAGCTAGTGGGTCTGCCATTGACAAGGGGGGGCGATCCAAGGGGAATTGATGCAGGCTTTTATCCACCGTACAAACCTTTTAGAGAATCCAAACTTTTCCATTATGGCAAACAGAAAGTTAGGATTTAATCTGTGTAAAGCATTTGCCATGTCCAGCTTGATGGCCATGCCTTGATGATTTTTTTCAATGATGGAGTGAATGGCTTCCTGCACAATGATAATTTTATCCAGGATTTTCTGTCCTGCAATGAATCCCCCTTGAGCATCAGAAATGAGTTTTCCCATGATATTTTTCATTTTGGTGGCGAGGATTTTGGAAAGGATTTTATAGGAGGTATTACAGAGAGAGATAGGCCTGAAGCGATTCATGGAGGAGGGAGATTTCTCTTTAGGGATAATGGAAATGAAGGAGGAGTTGGTTGCCCCTCCAATTTTGTCTTTTTTTCTGGTCCAGTTTAGTATGCATTTCATATCTTCTTTAATGATCTCCCAGGCATCCCGGTAAAAGTTGATGGTGAAACCATTTGGGCCAGGAGCTTTGTCAACTTGTAGAGACCAAATGGAGTTCACAACTTCGTGCTCCAATATTGGTTTAGCAAGCTCTCTGTTAGCCTTGTCCAAGACAAGGCTGGGAATTCCATCTAAAAGGTCAGCTTGAGGTTCTAGGCTAGTTTCTCCACTATCTAAAAAGAGCTCTCCGAAGTGATTGTAAGCATGAAGGTTAAGTTCCTCTTGACCGCTGATCCTCTCTCCATTGTTATTTTTTAATTCCTTGATTGCATTCTTGCTGTGTCAAGCTTTGGCTTGGTTGTGGAAATATTTTGTGTTGCTGTCACCCCCTTTAAGCCAGAGTTGCCTAGATTTAATTCTCCAAATTTACTCTTCCTGCTTGGCTGCACTAAGGATCTCTTGATTTAACATTTTTTCTTGGCTGAGTGACATTTGCGTGACTTCTTCCATCCCCGGTTTTGGTGTAGATTGACAAGCTTGGCCTGGAGCAGATGCTTGGAAGTGCAGGGGGTTTTGAAAGAGGTTTTGGGCCAACGTTTAAGCGCAAATTTCACAGCTCTGAGTTTGGATTAAAAAATAAAGCTAGGAGAACCTGAAAAGTATGAGCTCCAAGTGAGATTTACAATATCAAGTAAGCCAGGAGCTTGGATCCAAAGGGGGTTAAACCGAAAGTGTATCAGTCCAAGGTTGTAAGGAGGGGAGATGGAAAGAGAAATAGGCTTGTGATCAGAGGAGGCACAAGGGATGGCGTAAGAACTAACTAAAAGATCAGAATTAAAATAAGAGGAACATACCAGGAAACGATCTAACCTGGTCGCAATGTGTCCAACCCCGCATCTCCTGTTGCTCCAAGTGTTACACCTAAAATATTCCCATCATGAGATTCAGTGTATACACCCGTGGAGTTACCTTGACTGAGTGTTTGACCTGAAAGGATTTGTACCCATTTGTACTAGGTTTTGAGAGGTCGTCGCAAGCTGCACTCATGCAACCTGTGACATCGCGCCTTGCTCCATTACAGGGTGTGACGAAGTCAGTTAATGGGAAAAATTAGATTCTTTGAGCTCCTTCTCGAAGCTTGCTGACTTGTGACCCTATCCCTAACCTCTTGGGAGAGCTGGAACTCGATTCCTAACACCTTGGAAGGATCCCTTAAGTCTCTCCTATCATATCTCAACCTATCCTATCCATACCCTATCCACTTAGTCCTATTCAAATGAAGCTCAATCCCATCCGAAGGGAGGAAGTCTATGGTACTCTTATGCTGGTGAAATCAAGCCCAATATATTTAACACTCTAGCTTGGGGAACATCTACTTCTCTCTAGGATATTTGGCATCGCTTGTCGGAAGGAGCTTGTAGCGTTAAGGCTATGGTTGTAATCCTCTTTTCTATTGTAGTCCTCACTCTTCAATACAGTTAACATAATTGCTTTCCATAAATGTTGTCTCCTTGATGATGTTTAGAGCTTTCCTCCTTAACTGTTAGCTTAGATCTATCATATGAGATATATGCTTTCACTTCTCGTGGTCTGTTACATGTTCAACAGGGTTTAGCTACCTGCGATCTGGCAGCGCTGGAGCATTGGATCAACGAAGGAGAAAGGGATCTACAAATCTAAGGTAAATGATCTACTCTTTCATTTGTATTTCTATACTATCTAGGAAAGTATTTTATGTTATGTCCTATTTGTTCTAGACTTACGTTAAGCTAGGGAGATCAGGCCTTGAGTCCGCACTTGGTAGATTGTCCGCAAAACAAATCTGGCAACTGTACCGGGGAAGATACATCTTGTTCTCTAGTTGTCAATCTGAGAGTCATTTTCAGTTGATTGCTTGACACAAGCCTTTTATTTGTCATTTGCTTCTTGATTTGATTTCACTATCAGATCTTCATCTTGAAGACTTTGATCTGCTTCCTCTGAGTTTGTACTACTCATTTTCAAACCATTTCATAGTTCATTGCTTGGAGATTTGATTCATTTTTGAACTTAGACCTCGCCTGTTGCACCTGGTTAGTGAAAACAGAGCGACACTCTGTCATTTCTGGTCTCTGTTCTCTGCCTGTTAGCCACTCGTTGCAGTCCTTTCATTGGTATACTGCGACACCGTCACACTCCCCGCATTGGTGAACTGCGACGTTGCACTGGGTACAAGCACAGAGTGCGTCGATTTGTCAAATTTGGCATGCAGGAATCTCCTCTCCATTTGTTAATCCGAGCTTTGTTTTGTTTTATGAACTCCCTCTGTGCTGCAAGATCCAGCCAAAGATCCCATCTTTGATTTGTGTGTTGAGTGTCTGGTTTTGTTTGGATTGATTTTGGGTTCCATCTTGGACAAGTCTGAGAACCGGTAGTGGTGGATACTTTTGTCTCCTCCACCTTCATCCGCTCACCCTTGCATTCCCTCCTCTCCTTAACTGATCCGGTTATTACATTAGATCAACTCCCATACCTCATTTGCATTATTTTATGAGCTTTGCTTGCTATTGTCTGATTTTGAGTCTTGTGTGTCTTTCAGCTTGATTGAGTGCTTGTCCTTTCTTGAGTTTTCTGTGTGTACTGAGTGCTGCAAGTAGTGTTTTCTTTTCAGTCATTTAGATCTGAAAGCATAGTTGTTATCAAGTTAGTCTTTTGATGCATCCATCAAAAAGTTAAAAGTGCTTCTTTCCCATCATTTCTCAAACATTGTTGCAGAAAATTGTTCATGCATTGGAATGTTTTGCTTATGCATCTTTTGGAAAAATTGAATGAATGTGTGATCGCTTGTGTTTTTCTTGAATTATGAGTTTCTCATTTTCTCGAAAAATCCAAAGTTTATTTCAGTTTTTGCAAAATTAGTTCCATGACAAGGAAAGATAGATGCATTTTTTATTTTTACTGCTTTTAGGCCATTGAAAGTGAAATTGAAAAGCTTGCATACTCCGTCTTAGAATTCTCTCTTTTAATTACCTAGCATCATTTTCATTTTGAAAAGGAAAAGAAAAGGAAAAATGTTGTGATTTGGATTAGTAGTGTTGTGATTTTTGCATTTCGCACAAAAATGAAAAGAATGCTTTTATAGTCAAACTTGTTTGAATTGGGAATCATTGCATTTGCTTTGGTAAAATTGTTGGAAAGAAAAAGAGTTATCCCTCCCATAGGTAGCATTCATCGAAAGAAAAGAATATTTCGTGCATGTAGCTAGGACTTGCATTATGCTTCCGATTATGTACTCACCTCATGCATTCACCTAACCGTCGAGATAAAATTAATGGTAGAAGTAGGCAAAAATTTTAGCAACTTGTGTGTAAGTTAGAGACATGTTCCGGCGTCATTAAGCGTGGTAGCTATCATTATTTGCCAGCACTGTATCCCAGGGGTATTGTAATCTTCCACATACTTATCGGTATATCGATCTCCTTCACGTACCCACCAAGTACCATAATACGTACTTGGCATATATCGAAGGGTGTATCATGTACTCGGTAGTATATCGGAAGGTCTCTTTCCAAACGGTTGTACATTAGACAACACCACTACGAATTTGAGCTCCCATGTACCTTGCATATATTGGGAGACACCACTAGGATTCCTGAAACCAATTGAGTTAACCATTTGGCCGTCTTAGCAAAGAAATACACCAATAACATCACTCGGGGAGATTAGCACGCACGTATTGTCCAGGTAATTGGGTATGCAGGCAAGGGTACGGTCCCAATCCTCCTTGTCGTGTCATATTGTTGGACCCTGCAGTATACAGCAGTTTGCGATGCCTTGATAATCCCGTGAGGTTCCAGACTTTGAATCCACTCTTATCACATAAGTTTGCTTGTGGCCTTAGTTTGCGTAGGGTTTTGTCTGATCTGCTTTTCTTTTAGCTTTCCTTAGGAGAAACTTTTTGTTGCAGTCACTCTGGCTGATTTTCCTTGGAGAAGGTCCCATAGAATCCAAAACTTACCACCCAAATATCCCCTTAACCAGGAGGTAATTTTGAGGGCAAGGATGGATCCTCAAACCAGGGTATGGTCACATGAAGCGGAAAACCCCACTCTGAATATTGGAGGACATTTGTTTCCACATACCATATTCACCTGCCTCTCATCCCCTGCAAGATGAAGAAGCAAAATTCCCACTTCACAAGACTCCCCTCTCGTTATGCCGGGAGATCTTGGATCGTTCGAATGGATAAATCAACCCCAGGATGACCCCACAGCAGCTGTTGGTCCCTCAGCAGCTTATTGGACATCTTCTACCGACCACCCAGTGGCTCATTTTTTTGTTGCATCCCCACCCACCTGGACTACTCCAGAACTCTCTAGACCCTACTACAGGCCCGACCCCACTGAGATTTTCAGCCCTATTCATGATCGTCTGGAATGATTACATGTTAGGGGTGACGAACTTCGAAGACAAAGTCTCAAGCAATGACCTGGGTATAGAGACACCTTAGTTCATCTGATACCTTTTGGTTCACCCGAACCATCCCTCCACAACCTAACCATTAATGAGACTGGTCAACCCTCGCAAGAGTCTAGTCCCGCACTTCAAGTGAACCAACCGGTTGAAGGACAACAATCCAACACACCCATTACTGCCGCAGTTACTTTACCAGTTCCTCCCCCACCTCAAAATTAGAGGGGAGGATACTCCATTCCCCTGGATTATCTCATTGTAACATTACTACTACGGTAGCTAGTCAACAACCTATGTTGGCTCAACCTTTGTATAGTGGTCAGCCTATTGTGGCTGGGGGGCAACCTCCGCTTCCTAACTAGAACATAGGCGGTGGAATCCCCAACGGACCTCCCATTGGACCTTCCCAACCCGCTAGACCATCCACCATGGGATTATCTCATGTTGGGGGGCCATCCAATGTAACTCAACCCTCATGGAGTCAAGCATATCTAGGTTCCTTTAACCCTGTGTCGGGTCAATCTAATCCCAGAAACGCACCATACGGGATACCCTATCCCAAAAACCCATACACTATATGGGGGAAACAACCTATTTTACAACACGGACCCCAACCTACTATCCCTCAACCACCACCACCCTCGATCGGTCCACCCCCACCTCCCATCGGAGGCGGTGGGCCCCCACCCAACTTTGGAGGAGGCGAACCTCTCCCTTCTAGCGGAGGTCCAACTCATTCTACCAACAATGGCCCCCACCCTCCCGGTGGTGGTGGGAATGGTCCACCACCCCCCCTAGGCGGAGGCGGTGAAGGACCACCCTATTATGGTGGGGGAGGACACTTCCCTTCAGGTGGTGGAGGTGGTCCACCACCCCCTCCAGGAGGAGGCAGTTGTGGATCTAATTATTATGGTGGTGGTGGTGACAGTGGAGACCCTCATCCTTCCGACGACGGAGGTGGTGGGGACCCCCATCCTTCTAGCAGCAGAGGTGTTCCACCACCCCCTCCAAGTGGAGGTGGTGGTGGGCCACCTTATTATGGTTATGGACCCACACCTTCCCCCGGCGGTGGCTGCGGACCTCCACCTCCTCTCGGTGGTGGAGGTGGAACCCCACCTTATTGGAATGGACCACCTTATGGTGGCGGACCCCCTTACAGTCCAGGAGGCACACCCCCCTACAGTCGGTTTCCTCCATGGTCACCCTTTAATCAATCGATATGAGGTCCTACCGGTCCCTACATGCCTTACCAGTACTACCAGTACCTGCAACCTAATCAACAGCGACCCTTTTTGGCTACTTTAGACCTACCTGATCTATCTCAAGTGATGAATGAGCCCATCTACCACGGAACTAACTGGCCCTCGATCCCGGTGAAACTTCCGTCAGATATCCCTAAGTTTGACAGCAAGCCGGACGAGGATCCTAAGCACCATGTGATGACATATGATTTATGGTGTTCATCCAACTCTCTAATGGATGATTTGATCCGTCTAATATTATTCCAACGGACTCTCACTGGTTTGGCTACCAAGTAGTACATCGAATTACCACCTCATTCTTTTCATGATTTCGGTTCTCTTGCTATGAAATTTTTGACCCACTTCCAACTTCCTATACAGTACAAAACTGGTACGGACCTTCTCACCTCTCTCCGCCATAATACTGCTACTCATATACATGAGTGGCGGAGGAGAAGATGTTTGATTAAGGCTCCCATTCCAGACCAAATCCTAGCATATTGGTTTACAAAGTCTCTCATCCCTCACATAGCTCGAGATGTTGCCATGGGTGGTGCTGTCACTGAAGAACAAGCTATCGCTCGTGCCCATTACCTAGACTTGGTCTACACTCAATCGGGCACGTTGTTTGAGATTCTTCCCGACACACCCCGCGACACTTATGACCCCACAAAACCTCCTAAGGGAAACCAAGCTGATGGCATTATTGGATCCCTTAACACCCCGCATGCTTCTAACACTGTTGGATCGTTGAACCTTCATGGTTCCTCCCCATTACCAACTCAGGCTGGCCACAACACCGCCAAATAAACCACTCCTGCTGTAACTGAAGAGGTGAATTCTGTTCAATCAGCTTCATCTCAGAAGTCCGGCGGCAAGAAGAAGAACAAGGGGAAACCTAAAAAGTCTTTCTCCCAGCAGGAAAAAAAAGAGCACTCCTAATGATACCAAGTAGAAACGGAAACTAAAGTATCCTTGTTTACTGTGCGGAGATGATCACTTCTCCAAAGAATGTCCCCATAGAGACGAAGTTCAAAAGTTTCTTAGGGGTAAACCAACACCCACAGTCCTCAACGATCGGTTTCCCAATCAAAACCAGCAGATGATTGCTCAACCTCCCCCAGCCCAGGGGGAACCATCCAATACCGTGCATGTTCTCATGATGCATAACGAGACGATCAATTTGAAAACTTGCTCGCGATGATACGACTCGGTGCCTTCGAAAGAACCTACTAGAAGTAATACTGAAAAAAGCTTCCAACTCTTTACCTGATGTCACTGTACCATCAACTTCTCTCACCATTGAGAAGCCGTCCTTAGATTCGATATTGCGATCGCCCAAGAGCACGATTCGAAAAGTTGTTTTCGATCCTAATGCTCGGGCATCACAAAATTACAATATCGTAGAGGACTTGGCACAAGCTCCTTGCACCATGTCCATGCTGGAAGTTTCGTAGAATTGTCCTAATCAACGCAAAACTATCCTTGCAGCAATCAGTGCAGTTGACCCTGATTCTTTGAATACCATCGTGTTCCGACTTGACTACTTCAGCTGAGGCTTTCCCATCAGCTCACATTCCAAGTAGCTGCAAACATTGCTGGGAAAATTGTCCATCGTACCCTTTTGGTGTTGATGTATATGTAACTTTGGAATGTATTTCACATATATATGTATTCCTATAGAGATGTTATTATTCCTTTATACGGAAGTGTCGTCATTTATATTGTAAGTGTCTTAACTTATACTTGATGGGTTATTAGACCACCTTGTTGGGGTCGGCCCTGTATAAGTCATGTGGGTCAAAGGGTTATTAGACCACCCTATTGGGGGTCGGCCATGTGGGTCAAAGGGTTATTAGACCACCCTAGTGGGGGTCGGCCTAGTCAGCATTAAGTTAAGTGGTTAAGTTAAGGCCGACCTAGTTGAGTAAAGGTCAAGTCAAGTTAGTGTATAAATAGAGAGTGTGTCTCTCTCATTTTACACATTATATTCTCTCACTCACACTTGGGAGAGTGGCGCACTTGTGGAGGAGGAGGCTCTGCTGCTTAGGAGAAGACTATCTCTTGTATTCTGGTTGTATCATTGCTCTATCTATCTCTGAGGAAGTTATTGGGGTTTTTCACCTTTATGGTTTTCCCCAAGTAAACTCTGTGTCTCTTGTGTGCTTGCATTATTGTGTCCATGGTTGATATGCTGCAGATTTGCTGTACATGTTGCTCTCTCAGTTAAGATCCTAGATCAGATTGAAGTAAATTATGAAAATTTAACATTTGGATGAAGGCGCCTCTACTTTTGTCATGTCGGTCGCCTCTTGGAGAGCCATTGGCTATCCCGAATTGAATCATTCTCCTACCACGTTGAAAGCATTCGACGGGTGTGGCTTTCAACCTCATGGGCTCCTACAAGCTCTCGCAGTTGAGTTAGGCAGAAATACCGTAACCACTAATGTGGAAGTGGTCTCGGCCCCGATAGGTTATAATCTCTTACTTGGTCTCAATTGGTTTTACGTCATGCAGGAGGTAGCCTCTTCAGTCTTCCGCATAGTGCAATTCCCCCATCAAGTTTGAATTGTTATTGTTGACCAATTAGATTTTTGCACACCGGACACTACTACTCATCCTGGTGACCATGTTCCTTCCATTGGACAAATGTCAAAACATTATGAGAGTATAGGGGTTGGCCTTTTGAAAGATTCATCTCTCATGGGCGTTTTTCCGACTTCGGATCCCCCTAATCATGTTGCATTGGTGAACATGATCTCCATAGAGATTTCATCTTACTCTACTGATACTTGGCTTGTACCGGACGAAGCCACGACACACCTGATTGGAAATGCAATGCCTCTTTCACCCACTGAACGCATTTACGAGGCTATCCAATCAGCACCGGAGGACCACTTAACTATGGCCTCCCCATCCTGTTCTCTACAACGGACATCATCTCTACCTGATCTCTTACTTCAGACTTTTCATTCAGACGAGTCCATCATGGAAGTTATGAATGTTGATGACAGTCCGTGGGATGACCTCCACCATAAGTTGTCTTTTCTTCCTCCTTTGGAATACATAGAGGACAACATTAGCACAATCTTTTCACTGGATATCTACCCGTTCCCTCATTCCCCCATACTCACATGTCTTTCGGACATTGAGGGTAATTTGGCCAACATTGAGCCTACCACCCCGGTAGACATTTCGGTGAAACCTGGTGTAGTGGAACACATTCGCATAGGCCAGAAGTGTTCCCCTGAAGAAATAGCTATTGGTACAGCCTTATTCAAGCGATTTCGAGATGTATTCACTTGGTCGTATGAGATGCCTGGGATAGACCCCGCAATTGTTTCTCATGAAATAAAAACCTATTTTGACATCAAACTTGTACATCAAAATTTGCGACCGGTACACCCTCGGAAGACTGCAGCAATCAAGGTAGAGATTGAAAATCTCTTAAAGGCTGGTTTCATCTATCCTATCCCGTTGACAGATTGGGTCTCAAACGTCATCCCTATGAACAAAAATCAGGGTACCATTCGCGTATGTGTCGATTATCGGTACCTTAACACGGCTTGTCCAAAGGACAATTACCCGACCCCATTCATTAACCAGATTATTGACAATTGTGCCAGAAGCGTCATCTTTTCATTCATGGATGGCTTTTCTGGTTACAACCAGATTGAGATCAACCCAGCTGACCAACATAAGACGGATTTCATCTGTCCTTGGGGGACGTTTGTATGCCATAAACTCCCATTTGGCCTTAAAAACGCTGTCGCCACGTTCCAGCGGGCCATGTCGTATGCCTTCCATGACATTAAAGACTTTCTAGAACCTTACCTGGATGATCTCCCTGCTCATTCAAAGCAGTGTGAGTTCCACATGGATCATCTGACAGCCATTTTCCTCAGATGCAGACGGTACAATATCCGTCTGAATCCTCATAACTGTATCTTTTACATTGAGTCCAGACGCCTCTTAGGATTCATAGTCTCGAAGGATGGGATCCGCATCGATCCCCTAAAGGTGGAGGCCATTGTCAACCTACCACCTCCAACCAATGTGACGAAACTTCAAAGTCTCCAAGGGAAGGCGACTTATTTAAAGCGTTTTGTTTGTAACTTCGCGGAGAAGACTAAGGGGTATATGAAATTGCTTAATAAGGACATCCCATTCATTTGGGATGATCAAGCTCAAAAATCCTTCGACAACATCAAACATGCCATCATGCATGCCCCCTTGCTCCAACCGCCCAACTATTACCGAGATTACATTCTATATCTCGCTGCTCCTGCTACCACTATTGCCATGGTTTTGGTACAGGAGGATCCAAACGCCCAGGAACATGTAATATACTATGCGAGTAAGGGTCTCATTGATGCTGAAACTATTTATTCACATGTTGAGAAGCTTGCTCTCGTGGCATTCATTGCCGTCCAAAAGTTCCGCCACTATATCTTGCTCTGCACGACCACCATCATTGCAAACGCGAACCCCTTGTACCACGTATTTACACGTCAGGTACTTGGGGGAAAGTATTTACGTTGGATCGTGATACTGCAAGAATTTGACCTTCTTTTGGAGAAAGCCAAGTCTAAAAAGTCCTTGGTGTTTGCTAAGCGTATTTGTGACCTTCCCCGTTCTGATGTAGAAGTCCAGCACAATGACTCTTTTCCGGATGAATTATTGTTTCTCATCAGTATGATTGATCCGTGGTATGGATATATTTCGTTATATCTTCAAACCCAACGCTTCAGCCCCCAACTATCTCGCGATGACCGTCGTAGAATATGTCACCATGCGAAGTATTATCTGATTATCGATGATACTTTGTACCGTCGTGGCGTCGATTCAATTCTTCGACGTTGTCTAACTCATGATGAGGATGAATGCGTTCTGAATGACTGTCATGCTGGGGCATGTGGCGGTCACCTCTCTGGGATGGCTACGACCCATAATATTTTGCGCGCGGGATATTATTGGCCTACTATCTTCAAATATTGTATTGAGACCGTGAAAAAATGTCCTCCATGTCAACACTTCCATACAAAGAAGCGCACCCATCCCACCCCACTACACTCGGTTATTGCCGTGGGCCCCTTCACAAAATGGGGCATCGATTTTATACATTGTAAGCCTACCTCGGCCGGGGGGAATAGTTACATCATTGTAGCTGTGGATTACTTCACAAAGTGGGCCAAGGAAATGCCTACATACCAAACCGACGAAAAAACTACCGCACTCCTCATGTTCAATCATGTAATAGTGCGGTTTGGAGTTCCTCAGGCGATAGTTACCGATCATGGTTCTTACTTTCAGAACCATATGGTTGATGAACAAAGCGATAGATTGGGTTTTTGCCACGAAAACTCAACACCCTACTACCCGCATCCAATGGACAGGTCGAGGCCATTAACAAGGTCTTGAAAACTATGGTCCAAAGGATGGTAGGTACCCATAAGTCCAACTGGCATAATATGCTCTTTTCAACGTTATGGGCCTATAGAACTTCTGTTAAAATCGCCACAGGTTTCACTCCTTTCCAATTGGTGTATGGATTGGAGGCTGGCCTTCCTATAGAGTGCGAAATTCCGTCTCTACGACTCGCTGTCGAACTTCTTCCTAACACTACTACCGAGGAAGAACGTTTCCTGTACTTAGCAAAACTTGACGAGTTCCGTCGAGATGTTGCTCTTGCTAACGAAGCACACAAGAAACGCATCAAAGCTCAATATGAGAAGTCAGTTGAACCTTGTATATTCAACGAGGGTGACCTGGTCCTCACATACGACCAGAAACAGAACAAACTAGGAGCAGGAAAGTTCAAGTCCATGTGGCATGGACCTTACATTGTCAAACGTGTTTTGGAAAAGGGATCTTACGAGCTTGAAGATTATGACGGAATATATTTGGGTGAACCCCGTAATGGGCTTTACCTAAAGAGGTACTATGCCTGAACCTGTCATGCATAGACTTTCTTGTATATACTGTACATGGCGTGTTTGTGTGTGGTGTGATGCACTTTTTTTTTAGTGTATTTAGATCTTGTTTCCGCTTCTTATACCATGTTCTGTCTGCGTGTGTAGATGGAAACATGCTATGGATTCGTGGATGGCACCATCTAGCATACCCGTAACCTTGCCTTGGCAGCCTGGGTACTGCATTCCCCAATAGGCGAGCTCATCAGCTTAGGAGGAAGTTGCCTTGGATTTGCAACCAACAATGCCGCAGAGTATCAGGCGGTAATTGGAACCCTAACCGATGCTATTTCCTTGGGTATGAACCACATTGTCATCCACATAGATTCTCAATTAGTGGTTTCCCATCTTAACCGGGTCTACACTATCCGTGATCCTACCCTATTCCATCTCTTTAGACGAGTCCATCTCTTGGAAAGGTCATTTGAATCCATTCAATACTTGCACATTCCACGAGAGTTAAACGCAGTTGCTGACTCGATGGCCAACTTCATTCTAGATTGGTACATCACACAGACATAATACACATAATATGTAAAAGCATTTACAACATGAACTGTATAAAAGAAAAGCATATAAAGAAGATCACATCATTCATCATTTTTGAAACACATAATGTATAAATCGCCGGAATGTTTGTATATATATATGTAATCTCAAAAGGCAGTGCTGATACAAAAATCTGAAGCACAACGGCTTTCAGTGAATCTCTACAAAATCTGAAGCCTTGCAGCTTTCAGAAGTACAAAAATCTGAGGCCTCTAAGCTCTCAGTACACACACAATAACAACATATGGCCTATAACCTAGCCCGTACAACCCTAGGAGGTCTAGCAGCCCTAGCCTGCTGAGTCTGGAAACAGTCGACTGATCTCGCAACCATGCGAAGCAGCGCGTTGAAGCACGCAGTAGCTCCAACCGTGTGTACCTGCATGGGCCGCGACGCCTCATCTACCGACGAATCAGGAACGTCTAGTGTCAACCCACTCAGGTTGGTATAGACTCTATCCATCTCTGCGATGGGAGTGTGCACAGTCGGACCCACAATTGCTCCCTCTCCGCTCTCTCTCCTAGCAAGAAGAGAGTTCCCCACAGGTCGTACAGGTCCCACATCTGCACACACATGTTGTTCATCTATCAGTACTATATCGAAAAAAATTATAAATGCACAAAACTTAAAAGGTACAAGAGTCATTTGTTCTTACTGAGGTCTCCCCATGCTACTCCCTCTAGTAGCGGTAAGTCCGGGTCATCTCTAAAGTCTGTGCCACTATATGGGAAATCCTCCACCATCAGTAACTAGCCCTCTATCCAAGTGAAGAAATCAGGAGGGTATCCAATAATGGGACCCCCACCATGTCATGCCATAACATCGGTCCACCTAGTCATGTGAGGATCTCTAGGATCCCTGTCCTCCAGTGGTACCTGAGGACGCAAAAGGGGAACCCGTTCCAGTAAGAATGAGATCACTATAGATCCATAGCCAAACTGTTTGAGCTCTCCCCTCCGACACTTTTTCAGCGGAGCTCGCATGTTTGCGAGGACTCCCTTGCACCCATTTAAGATCTTTGGAGACATACAATCCTACGCATAAAGCATCTGTGCCCTGGTGGTTAAGTGAGGAACTTGGCTCCTCGCCATCCTTGTAATGGTGAATAGTATAGCACGTAATGGGCATTCCCGTACATCTTTAATGGGAATCTTCCCACTAGATGCATGGGTGTTGAGAACACAATGCTATTGGATCATATCATCCACACTCTGGTCACTCCCACGTGATCCGGTAAGTAGCACATTGTCCCCTCTTCGGGACAATTCGGTCAGAAAGTAGATGTCCTCGACATCTATGGTAAGCTCGTGCTCACCGATCATGAAGTATTGCTAGGACGCATCCCAGCATCAGAGCATATAAGCCAATAGTGGGATTTGGGATCTCATCCCCTGGATGTGGAAGAACTTGAGGAGCCCACAGTTCCTCAATGCTTCCACACATCGTGGATCATTTGCAGCTTGTTCATCATCCAACTCATGTTCCCATTCTCGCCATTCCAGAACCATTTTCGATGCTTGGAACCTGCCAAGAGGAGAGTTTAAACAATGTTATAACTTGCTTCAACCAGTCTTTCTTTTGAGCTTGGCTTGAGTTTGGGGATGGACATCGCCGTCGTCGCACCCCATTTTTACAAACAAAGCGATGAATTAGCATCGTCGCAGTCCACCTGTGAGACCTTAGCGACAACTCAGCTTCGTCACAGTTCCCGAAAGGGCCAACTGCGACGAGCCGAGGGCACAATGGCCCTTCCAAAATCAAGCTAAAACCCAAAAAATGACTGAAATTAAAAAATGTAAACCACTACAATCTTACTGGATGAAGTTTAGGGTTACTTTCTCCTGACGGTGAGTGAAATGGCTGCTCGTAGCTTCCAGAATCGACGAGTGAATATTTGGCTCCAAATGGCACTACTCCTCCGAAATTTGGCAAATAGAACAATGGTGACTATGCTTGGTTTTTATATCTATTTATAAACAAAATGGAATATTCCCTTTTCAAATATTTGATGCCATTTTCTATATTTTGGATCGGTTTTATTATATTTGAACGTTCGGTCGACTATTTGACCTAGTTTTCGAGTGTGCTAGAGTTGTGAAGTGCCTTTCTACGCCATTTTTGTATTGGAACGGTCATCTCAGGTATGAACACCCCTTGTGTATTTTGTCGTTTATCTTTTTCATTTCATTAGATTTTAATTATTTAATGATTATGAGCTTACTCTTTATTTTTTCTCGTGCTCTTGAAACTATGAGAATACGTTACTGAGTTATGATTTATCACTTTTTCGGGCTCGTTAAACTCCTACGGAAAAGGAACCCCCCCGGAGTCTATCTTTAAGCTCTTTTCAGGCTCTCGAAATATGAAAATATTTCCAAGCGAACTTGTCACATTCACGCTTGTAAAAGAATTTGAACGGCCGTCTTCCTGGTGATAGTTTACCCATTTTTCGGACCAGGGGGCACTAGTTACGAAAAAGGTATACTCCAGCCAATTATGACTAGAAGAGTCCTCTCCCGCGTTGTTTTACCCTTTTTCGGGCGATGAAGCTAACTTTACAAAAAAGGACCGTTGGAGTCTTCTTTATTTCTTTTCAGACTGTCTAAACATGAAATGACGATCGAGCTTACCTTCTATGGACTTGTTAAACTCTAACATTGAAGGGCCCACCATGGGTCGAACCCCTCCTATCCCAGGTTCGGAAAATATTTGGGATTGGACTCATCTATGAGATGAGCTATACCGAGCATTTGGTTACCCTCATCAAGCTCGTAAAAAACACATGAGGCACTCATCGTTCATGATGGGGAAAAAGGAAAGCTTTATATTACATCTTTGTCAATGGAAGTACCTAGTCATTCTTGAACATGGCACTCATCCACATTTGCATACAGCACTTGGATCATCTGTTTGTCCTCGAGTTTCGCTTACTTCCTGAGTCTTATTACTCCTTTGAGTCATTCAAAGAAAGCTTCCATCATCAGTTGCATTAGGAATTTGTGTCATACTCGTCATGCCAATACTGCCAAGTCATGCCATGCCCATGTTCAAGAATACTTTCACTATTCATCTGTTTGCAGTCAGTACACCTTCAATCATGTCGGTCTACTCTGAGTTAGTCTTGCATATTATTGTACCATCCGATCCACTCTACACATCCTTTGTCGTGTTTCATGTCGATGATGGGGGATTCATCATGGCCCTCCTTCAATGGATTTATCCTTGTCGACATCAACTCATCTTCCGAGGATTGAATCTAGAAACCAACCAAGTACCTTGGCCCTGCATGCCTCAATGGCAGGTTACCTCGCTTTCGACATGAGTTTACATCATTGATTCTTGATCGAAAGATTTCATCTTACGTTCGACTTCAACTCATTTATTCACGCTTGATGATATGTACTATGATACTTTGGGGATCATTGACATTAATGGTGATTTCCCTCGCACTTGTTAACAGTATACATCAATGACCAGTAATCAAGTGGTTTCCACCATGTTCGACGTCAAAGACATTTGTTATCACATGGTTCGATTCGTATCATTGCGGGTTCAGCTTGAAGACCCTGGGGAGTCATGTTTTACCCAGGTTGCGATGGAGTTTGTATTGATTCATATTACACGGATCCACATTTGTATTGGTCGTGGCTATGTTACCATCTGATCATGGATCTACGCTTTTGTCCAGTAGCCATGATTGTGTTCAGTTGGTCATTACTACCATGGATCTGCATTGTATTGGTCGGCAGCCATGTTGTACATCATATGGGATTGTCAGTTTAGAGTCAGTTGTACTGCAGCAGCGTCCTTCATCCGACAAGTCCATTTCCATTCTTTCTGTCAAAGCATTTCACCTATCCAATCTTTAAACAGCTTCATGCTTTGGGGGGCATTCTGTTACACCTAAAATCTTTCCATCATGAGATTTAGTGTATACACCCCTGGAGTTACCTTTACTGAGTGTTTGACCTGGAAGGATTTGTACCCATTTGTACTAGGTTTTGAGAGGTCGTCACAGGATGCACTCATGCAACCTGCGACGTCGCGCCTTGCTTCATTACAGGGTGCGCCGAAGTCAGTTAATAAGAAAAAATAGCTTCTTCGAGCTACTTCTTGAAGCTTGCTGACTTGGGACCCTATCCCTGACCTCTAGGTAGAGCTGACACTCGATTCCTAACACCTTGGAAGGATCCCTTTAGTCTCTCCTATCATATGTCAACCTATCCTATCTATACCCTATCCACTTAGTCCTATTTAAATGAAGCTCACTCCCATCCCAAGAGAGGAAGTCTATGGTACTCTTATGCTGGTGAAATCAAGCCCAATAGATTTAACACTCTAGCTTGGGGAACATCTACTTATCTCTAGGAGCTTTGGCATGGCTTGTCGGAAGGAGCTTGTAGCGTTAAGGTTATGGTTCTAATCCTCTTTTCTATTGTAGTCCTCATTCTTCAATACAGTTAACATAATTGCTTTCCATAAATGTTGTCTCCTTGATGATGTTTAGAGCTTTCCTCCTTAACTGTTAGCTTAGATCTATCATATGAGATATATGCTTTCACTTCTCGTGGTCCGTTACATGTTCAACAGGGTTTAGCTACTTGCCATCTGGCAGCGCTGGAGCATTGGATCAACAAAGGAGAAAGGGATCTACAAATCTAAGGTAAATGATCTACTCTTTCATTTGTATTTCTATACGATCTAGGAAAGTATTTTATGTTCTGTCCTATTTGTTCTAGACTTACGTTAAGCTAGGGAGATTAGGCCTTGAGTCCGCTCTCGGTAGATTGTCCGCAAAACACCAGGTATACTTTGCGTTTTTTAAGGGGATGTCAATCATATCCAGATCATTGATAAGGTCCTTGAGCTTTTTCGCAAAGGGATCATGAATGGAGCTTCCCCCACGCTTCTCCTGCTAAGATTTGGTAACATTAAAGTCTCCAGCAATGATGAGTTTTTCATCTTGCATGCTCTCCTTGAAGTTACTGAGTTCTTCCCAAAAATTAATTTTGTCCATGTGATGAATGGGCCCGTAAACATTGCAGACAAAGAAGGAAGTGTTGATGTCTTTAGCTTTTCTCTCTGTGAGCAACCAATGATTATTTTCGATAGAGGAAAGGATTGAGTAATTTTGGGACACAAGGGTAGCTAATCCCTTTGAGGCTCCGCGGGAACTAATGGCCATGCCCTAACTTTCTTTCCAGACTGAACGTGATAGTTCCATGACCTCATTGTTCTGCATCTTGGTCTCTTGGAGTAACACGAGATCCGGTTTTTCAGTTTTTAACATATTTTTCATAGCTTCAACTTTGTTTAAGCCACCGAGACCCCTGCAGTTCCAAGAGACGGCTAGCATTACTTCTTTGCTGGAGTAGGTCCTACTCGGGACTTATCATCTTTTGATCCACTTTGGGATTTGAGTTGCTGTAATATCTTCATATCTTCTAGACTCTTTTTCCTTCCCATTTTGAGTTCTCTTTCAGCCTCAATTTCTCTATGATACCTTAAGGATTTCCTGCCTCGAGTGTTGGGGGGTTGTGCCAACTCCTCCCCCCCCCGAGAGAGTCAGAGGAGACATCAAGAGACGAGGATGATTGTACGAATTTATGCTTTACCTTATCTTCCCAAGTTCCTCCAGGAGTGATAGATCCCCCAAAGTTTTCCCCAGTCAGTTCTTTTTCAGGGGAGGAGGGGGGGGACGACTTCTTCCCTATCTTGTTCCACTGGGGTTTCTTCTAGAATAGCTATTTCTCCTTCTTCGACCTGTAGATCCTTGAAGCTATTTTTGTTTGTGACTTCTTGGGTTTCCAGAGCGGTTCCTTTATCATAATGAATTTGGGTGCCTTTAGAGGGTAGTGGATCTTGCGTGATTTTTTTCCCCTTTTTCACCTTTTTCCATCCTTCTTCCTGAACGTTTTCTGTATTTTATTGGACATTCTTGGGGCAGTTTTTGACAAAGTGTCCATATTCAGGGCATTTTTTACATTTGAAGGGAAGTTGTTCGTAATCGACCTTCTGCATGTTCTTCCATCCATCCATTTGCATATTTACTTCCTCAGGTAGTCCTTTCTCCAAGTCTACCTCAATGCAGATTCTAGCACTAGAAAACAGGGGCCATTTCGGCTTTGCTTTATCAATATACTTTCCAAGAGCATTTCCAATGGATTGCAGGGTATCATCATCCCAACAGTTCAGAGGGAGATGAGGCAATCGAACCCAGACAGGGACAGCTAAAGGAACGTCTTTCTCAGGGTTGAAGGAGAGGTTCCAACGTTTCAAGTAGAGACCACGAGGGCCCATGAATTATGGGCCGCTTCAAAAAATAAGATCCTTTTCCGACTTATTTTCAAACAGAAAAATAAAATATCCCTTACCACAGAAGCAGTGTTGCAGACCTCCAGTGATTAAAGGAATCCAGTTTTTGTTTATCCAAGCGTCCATGGACTTTGGTGATATAAAAATTCTCGTAAATTGCCCGATTAAACCTCGTTCGCTCAGTGCAAGGGCTTTCAGTTTAGAAGCTGTCGATAGGATCTGGATTCGAGGGGTAGCTGCCCGCTTAATAAAACTAGCATCAGTTGGATCAGAATGAGTAGGAGGAGAAGGGGTGGAGTTCACCAGGGATCGAAAAGCAACGTCCAGGAGGTGCCTTCGTTCCTCCTGGGAGGGCAGTGGTGGATCCATGATGGCGGCTCAAGCCGATCGCGCAAGAGGGCCGAGCTCAAGGATCACGCGAATCGCATCAGGGCGATAGGGTTTTTCGATGACTATTTAGGGGAAAGAATATTAACACATTGAAAAATTGGAAGGTCCAAGAGGAGTTATTTTAGAAGAACCGTCTCAGGTAAGAAATGGTAAGCCAAAACCACGCCATTCTCTACCAAAAAGTCTAATCTTATAAAATTTCTATTTTTTATTTTAAAAATAAAACCCTTTGAAACCTTATTGTGACTTGTCTTTATCAAACCTTTAGAAAAAGGTTTTGTCTTTAGCGTTTTTGGTGAAGTTTGAAAAAAATGGATTACGGGTCTCATACCCAAAGTCTCCACCTTGATCCATGCTTAAAATGTCACAACCCAAGCTCATCCACCTCATCACACAAGGTGCCAAGGGAAGTCCATGGTTCAAAACTTTATGCACTACATGTCAAATCAAGGTAAAAGGGTTGATGTATAAAAACACGTAATGTGTATTAATATTTGTGCATATGGGATATTACCCACTGCATGAAAAAGTAGAGCGCGAGAAAAAATTAAAAACAAAATACATAGGCCCGCAGCTTCATGGAGACCTTCGTGACTGCATCCAAATGTCAGCAGTAAAATCAAGTGTTGATATAGCATGTAGAAGGTCTCCAAACATTGACAGCAGAACGTCAAGTTTGAACTTAATGTTTTGTGTTAGGGACAGAGTGTCGGGAGGTTTGAGCGCACCAACAACCAGATCATTAACCGAGTTACAATGAATAGAAATGTCCACAATGTATCTATATTTGAAGGCACATACTTCACAGAGAAAGCTCATACAATCAATGAACTGTTCAAGTGCCTAAATTGCCACGAAATCTATGTATTGAATGCGCTATGGAGAACTCAAATCATCACTAGCTGCAGTAATAGAATGAACTGTTAAAGTGGAAGGAACCAATATCATGTTATTCAGGAGAAGTTTGGATTCTAAAATTGGATGGAGGAATATTAGCATTTGAATTATATTAATGCCACAAGGAGAGCTCACCAGTGTGCATCATGCACGATTAACTGTTGTCAATTAACATTCATAAATTTCATGTGTTGCGAGTAAGCTTCATTATACCCACATGTTAAATATATTTTAAATGTTAAAAGCATCCAAAGGGAGAAAGTTGAAATGTCAAAAACATCGAGTGAAATGCCAGTTCATAATTCAATGTTAACAACATCCACACCAGGTGTCAAAAATGGGCTCATTTTAATCCATATTCATGAATTTGAACTACTAGGTGGTTCTAAAAGCTCCAAGATGGTTCCTAAAATCTCTCAGACACTTGTTCACCAGATTCTATGCCAGTAAATGGACAAGAGAATCGAAATATATTTCAGTCAAATTGGTTCCATTCAAAAAGGGATCTTGAAACCAATTACCCTATAATTGTCTTATTTTGGGTAAAAGGAATCTTCATTCCAATCTTTGTGTAATTGATCTCATCAAAACTTAGTGGAGCTTCCTTTTGTTATATAAGAGATAATTTTGTATGTAATGACGGGGTTCCAGTCGAGATGTTGAGAGTGCTGTAGGAAGGGTGGAGAGCCAGCGAGCCATATCTTGGAAGGTCTAAGACTTTTTCTCTGTAAATTTTTGTTGAATTCCTGTAATCTGAGATGAGATTTTATTTATTGTGAGCTTGGTTTAAACTTTCTTTATGAGAGGAAGTGTTTAAGACTTGGTTCAAAGGTTTGAGATTTTATTTATTGTGAGCATTATCTTCTTCCATAGGATCATTATTAACTTGATATTCAATATTCGCTCCACGTTCCAGAATGGCATGTACAACCACTTCTTCCTCCATGGGCAATGCCCTTGGGTGTCATTCCTTTATAATTATAAACAATCAAGTAATATTAATGTATATAACAAATATTAAAATGACACAAACATTTACCAATACAATCAATATAAAGACATATAATGAATAACTTATTACCAAGGGACATTCTTCACGTTGGCATTATTGAATATTGTTGGCATTGATGTCAACATGAAGACATTGGACAAGGTTGTACAAGTTTGTTGGAAGTTATTGGAATTAAGACAAGATAATCAAGAGCATGGGCAATAAGATTTTTTGTACCAAGAATACAAGACCAAGAAGACAGTGATGACATTAATGGTGGGGACAAATTGACTACACATTAAATTTATGGTGTTTGGTTCACAAGGATGGAACTATAACAAGATCAATTTGGCAGGCCTAAGGCTACCTAAGTGATATTCAATTGAGGAAAACTTGAGTGCAAGGGTGTGTGTTATGGTCTAAGGAATACATGTGTCAAGTTCTATCCCAATCCAATAAAATATGTACATTTAGCATGGATTTTGGTGGCCTAAGCATGCATTTCCTGTAGGTGACTATCTAAAGGAAGAATTTGATCATGTGAGGAAATCAGCATGCATTTTCTTGACCACAACGGGCATTTGGAATTGGAATAACATTCCTTGACTAAAAAAAATTATAATGATATTGATTAGAGCTCTTGGAGGGCATAATTGTGAGACATATTGTTACTAGCCGAACAAACATAGAATTAGACAATTCTATGACTTTAGATGCCATTTTTCTATAAGTGGCGTGCAGTCTGAGTTAAAGGAAGGTTGACATATAATGACATAATATCTATCAATCCTGTTGGAACCATTGGCATGACTCCATTTGCATCGGGCGTGCATTTTTGGTTCTCAAGGCTAGAACTATAACAAGATCAATTTGGAAGATCCAAGTCTACCTAAGTGAGCTTCAGCTGAGGAAAAATTGAGTACAGGGGTTTGCGTTATGGTGAAAGTAATACATGTGTCAATTTCTATCCCTGTACAATCAAATATGTGCATTTAGCGTGCATTTTGGTGACCTGGGTGTGCATTTCCTGCAGGTCACTGTGTAAAGGAAGAATTTGACCATTTGAGGAAATCAACCTGCATTTTCTTGACCACGACGGGAATTTGGAATTGGAATAAGATTCCTTGAGTAAAAAAAATGTCTAATGATATTTATTAGAGCTCTTGGCTTGCATTCTTAAGCTCTTAGCGGGCATAATTGTGAGACAAATTGCTACTAGCCCTACAAACACGGAATTAGACCAGTCTATGACTTTGGCTGCCATTTTTATACAAATGGCATTCTCAGTTAAGGAAAGGTTTACATATAATTCCATAATATCTATCAATATTGTTGGAACCATTGGCATGACTCCATTTGCATCGGGCGTGCATTTTTGGTTCACAAGGCTGGAACTATAACAAGATCAATTTGGCAGACCTAAGGCTACTTAAGTGAGCTTCAGTTGAGGAAAAATTGAGTACAGGGGTGTGTGTTATGGTCTAAGGAATACATGTGTCAATTTATATCCCAATCCAAACAAATATGTGCATTTTACGTGCATTTTGGTGACCTAGGTGTGCAATCCCTACAGGTCACTGTCTAAAGGCAAAATTTGACCATTTGAGGAAATCGACGTGCATTTTCTTTACCATAGTGGGCATTTGAAATTGGAATAAAATACTTTGAGTAAAAACAAGTCTAATGAGATTTATTAGAGCTCTTGGCTTGCATTCTTAAGCTCTTGGCGGGCATACTTGTGAGACAGATTGCTACTAGCCCTATAAACACAAAATTAGACCATTCTATGACTTTTGCTTCCATTTTATTGCAAATGGCGTGCATTCTAAGTTAAGGAAAGGTTGCCATATAATGAAATAATATCTATTAATATTGTTGGAACCATTGGCATGACTCCATTTTCATCGGGCGTGCATTTTTTGTGAAGACAGTGAAGAAGTAGAGCCCTTGTGCATTCATCATTCTAAGGATGAATAGCCATCCATATGAAACACATTGAAGGGGACCAAATGGATAATGAAGCGGACATTGTCTTGAACTAAATGGAACAAAATAATTACCTCATGTAGCCATAGAAAGAGACGTATTTCAAATAATGCAAATATTATATTAGGTCAATCCTAAAACATACCTAATTAACAGTTGTGAGCAAAAGACAATTAGGTCAGCCCTAATTGAAACGTTCATTTTGAAGTGTCCTTGTTCTTGATTGTGAGAGTGTCTTCGGTGCGAGGTTGCAAGACTAAGAATTCTAGAAGGACCGAAATGTGATAAAGAAGACTTGGAATGAACAACACTGATCACGGGTGATTAGTAGGTTCATCCGAAGAGAACAAGTAAACTGTGGTACTTGTGGAAGAGGTTTGACATCCCTGGGGTTATAGTCTTGAAGAAATATTGTTTGATATTATTTGCAGCGGGGATTCATGATGGGAGACATTAATGTAGTATATGTACTTGAGCTTGTATGACAAATAGGATGAATGTGAGGAATAACCAGAAGTCTTTCAAGGTTTGAAAGCTTTCATGCATGAACAATATGTGAAGGAAGACTCGGTATGCATGGGTTCAACCTTGTTTGAAGTGTCCTACTGGTAATGAAGCATTTTGAAAGAGTTGAATATTGTTAGTGACCAAGACAAATTTGCATACATAAGGACAAAGTTTCTACTATTAAGAAATCATTTTGAGAGGACAGTCTTGTAACTCTCAGTTGGACAAATCTATTGAAGTGTGAGGTATACATATTGAAGCATAAAATGTTTGTGTTGAGGGCCATTGAATTGTGATCTCAATGGTGCAGAGAAATAAATTCAAGAAATAATTTGTCATTCTGAGAAGAAGAAGATTGTGAGTTGGTACACTTCTCCATTGACAAGTTGGATCATGTTTGCAAGCTAGGACTTGCATTTGAGGATTCATTCCCTCACATCTTAGTTGGAGATGAGAATTGCAAGTTGGGTCTTGCACTTGAAACTTGGATCTCTCCTCATTCAGTTGGAGCTGAATAAACTTGACGATTATTGTATTCTCCCAGATTGTGTATTTTGGGCAACACCATTGTAACTTTTCAATGTAACATATTGAACATTCCAGATAAATATGTCGTGTACTCTCTTGTTGTTAGTGTTTACTTCTATTGATAAATTCTAATTAGAGGTTAAGGAGTTAATATTTAAGGGGTAATTAAGGTTCAGGTGTACGGGTGCTTAATTGTTTAGGGTTTATATGGGGTCAAGGACTAAGGGATTAGGGCTTACATTTTAAGGATTGATTAAGGGTCAAGGGCTAAGGGTACTTAATGGTTGAGGGGTTTATATGGGATCAAGGAATAAGGGATTAGGGGTTAGCAAGTTATTGGCCATCCAAGGTTTAGGAGTACATAGGAGTTGATACTGTATATGGAGCAGCCTGTTGAGGTGAGAGGGAGAATCAAAGACAACAAATCAATGATGAAGCTTGTGTAATTTATCAATATGTTTATGAATAAGTTGAAAAAATATCGAAAAACTATTACTTTTCTTGACATGTAAAAGAGAAAGAATTTATGAGATATATAGTCACAACCAACAAAAACAACCTATTCTTATTTTTCCTTCATCATTATGTCATATTCTTTCTTGATTTTACTTGGAGACCATGAGTTTTAAGTGAATGGCAATTTTCTACCGATTTGGAGACCATGGTTTAATTTATAAGGGGTTGAGAGTTGAGGGACTAGGGTTTAACTCATTAATGCTCCAAGGTTAAGGGGTTAACGTGATCCAAATTTTAGGGGGCATATGGTCTAAATTCGGATGTATAAGCCATAAAAGCATTAAATGGAGAGGTCACCCTCGCTCATTTATCATAAAAGCATTAAATGGAGAGGCCACCCTCTCATATCCATGGGATTTGGTAGCACATGGTTTTGGCCCATGGTATGGCCTCAAGCCACATTGTAATAATGCCATATAAAGGCCTAACAAGCCTTCTCATGATAACAAGTTATTCATTTGGTTTCTATCCTACATTTCTCTTATTTTATTGAGTTATTATTGGGGTATTGTTTCTGAGTGTCTTTCTTAGTATAGTTTGAGAGGTGAGGATCAAAGAACCCTCTTTGAGCCTCACACCTCCATGTGACATATTTATTCTATGTTTGTCCATCTATGTTATTCATAGCCCAGATCTCACTACTTTGTCTTTCTCACAGTTGGTTCATTGTTTGCTTCAATTTTGAAGCTATCTTTTCTCCTCCTCTCTCGGCATTCAAGTCTTCTGGGTCTGAGCCCCCAAGATCCGGATCAGTGGTATCAGAGCAGGTACGCTCTTCATTGGAACAAGGGTTTCAAGTATTCTACGGGTTTCAAATATTTGCAACAATCACCAACTTCCTTTTGGTACGATCAGAATCCATTTGTTGGGCCATACATGGATTTGGATCTACTACATCCATACATGGATATGGATCTTCTACGTTTATACATGGATCTGAATCTGCTACATCCATACATAGATTCACTACATCCATACATGGATATGGATTCACTATATCCATACATGGATCTAGATATGCTACATCCATACATGGATCCACTACATCCATTGGTTTGCAACATTTTCAACAAACTTTAAAAAGACTTTTTGGACTATATGAGATGCTTCAGAGGGTCTATCATAGCTCATTTCGAATAATTTTTCGTCATCTCAAATGGGTATTTTACGGATTTTCATTTCGTTTCTTGGTTTGTGAGATATGCTTGTTTGAAGTAACACATGTTTTTACACATTGCGGCCGCACGTGCAGTCAACTTTGAACAAGTTCCATAGAATCCATAGGATGTTTCAGAAGGTCTACCATAGTTCATTAAAAATCTCTTTCTGTCAGCTAAAATGGGTATTTTGCAGAATCTCATTTCGTTGTCTGGTTTATGAGATATCGTTGTTTGAAGCAACACATGTCTATAACTAGCGTGGCTGCACGTCCTTCAAATTCGGCCTACTTTTTCTCAGTCCATGAACCACCTCAGAACATGTATCATATACCACCTCAGAACATGTATCATATACCGACGGAGAGATATATTTAGTAGCTCAAATGGGTCTTCAACGAAATTTGATTTCATCACCTGCAGCAAAAGTTATGAATAAATTTGCAGAAGGATGTTCAAAACCCCCAAAGTCGTGATTATTCCATTTTTTTTTAATTAATGTAAATGGTTATGGGTCAACCACATAAAACCCACGGCTATGGGTCAACCACACAAAACCCATGGTTCTGAGTCAACCACGCAAAACTCTTCTCTTCATTGGAATCAAGCTTGCCATTGCCATCATGGTTATGGGTCACCCTTGCAAAACCCACGGTTATGGGTCAACCTCGCAAAACTCATGGTTATGGGTCAACCACACAAAACCCTTCTCTTCATTGGTCACTAGCACATTGTAATCATGGGTCTCCTTTTAGCATGACATGATGGGGACCACCATTTTCTAAGGGGGGAGGAATGATCCCAATTTTAGGGGGCATGTGGTCTAAATTCGGATGTATAAGCCATAAAAGCATTAAATGGAGAGGCCACCATCTCTCATTTATCATAAAAGTATTAAATGGAGAGGCCACCCTCTCTCATTTATCATAAAAGCATTAAATGGAAAGGCCACCCTCTCATATCCATGGTATTTGGTAGCACATGGTTTTGGCCCATGGTACAGCCTCAAGACACATTGTAATAATGCTATATAAAGGCCTAACAAGCCTTCTCGTGATAACAAGTTACTCATTTGGTTTCTATCATACATTTCTCTTATTTTATTGAGTTATTATTGGGGTATTGGTTCTGAGTGTCTTTCTTAGTATAGTTTGAGAGGTGAGGCTCAAAGAACCCTCTTTGAGCCTCACCCCTCCATGTGGCATATTTATTCTATGTTTGTCCATCTATGTTATTCATAGCCTAGATCTCACTACTTTGTCTTTCTCACAGTTGGTTCATTGTTTGCTTCAGTTTTGAAGCCATCTCTTCTCCTCCTTTCTCGGCATTCAAGTCTTCCGGGTCTCAGCCCCTAAGATCCGGATCATAACGTTTAAGGGGTAAATAAGGCTCAAGGGATAAGGGTTTTTAATGTTTTAGGGGTTTATAAAGGGTCAAGGGCTAATGGATTAGGGGTTAACATGTTATTGGCCATCCAAGTTTTAGAGGTACTTAGGAGTTGGCATTGTATATGGAGAAGCCAACTTAGGTGAGAGGGAGAAACAAATAGGGGTTGGCATTGTATATGGAGTAGCAAACTTAGGTGAGAGGGAGAAACAAAGACAACCAATCAATGATGAATTTTGTGTAATTTATCAAGATGTTTATGAATATGTTGAAAAAATATCGAAAAAATGGTTACTTTTCTTAAAATGTAGAAAGAGAGACACTTTATGAGATATATAGTCATGACCAACAAAAAAACCTATTCTTATTTCACCTTCATCACTATGTTGTAATCTTTCTTGATTTCACTTGGTGACCATGAATTTTAAGTCAATGGAAAATTTTCCACAACTTGGAAACCTCAATTTCATTTAGGGGTTGAGAGCTTATATATCCCTTTGATCTCTAAGCCTTAACCCACCCCTAACCTATATACCATTAACCTCTAACCCTTTAATCCCTAACCGCTAACCGCTTAGACCCTATGCACCTATTCCTTAACACCTAAACCCATTCCCCCCAAGCCATTAAAACCCTAGATCATAGTGGGGATGGATGACATCAATGCCAAAATAAAAAGTGTGCTAAGCCTAGGAAATCCATGTCAGATGGAGTATTTCCATATAGTAAGTGCAAGAAAGAAACTTGAATTGGTAAGGAAAATTTCCTAGATGGGGGGGCTCATGACAAATAAAAATTGTAAGAAAAGATATAAACAAATCATTTGCACAACAAATGTTTGTACCTATATGTTAGGGTATTGAGTATACCTAAGGAGAACCCCCAACTTGCATTTAATGAAAAATGGATCCTAATATATTATCCTACACACATAAAACAAATCACACATCATGGAGATGCTCAAAAACCGGAATCCAATGGTAGAAATAGTGAAATAAATACACCTCATATGCCCTTGTATGGGCCAAAATGTGGATTTTTAATTTGTACATTCAAGTTTGGAGTAATATGATAATGTATAAACCTTCATTTTATTTTTCTAAGAGTTTCAACTATCCTTTTTAGATTTCATCTCTATTACGTTAGTCCACACTATTTGGTCTTTCCTTTTATCCATCAAGTTTTCAATTTTTGGGGGATTTTAAACTGGAAAAAACCCTTGTATTTCGGTTCACGGTGCAACTTCATAACTATTGAAATAATACCCACACAACCCTACATGGATGAGGTTTGAAAAGTCATGCACCTATGTATTTGTTGAAATTAGGGGCCATATAGTTATAAGAATATGGGGATTCTAATATGCAAGCTAGATAGTATGGAAATATAGCAAGTGAGTGCATCATACCTTAAAGAAACATACCTAAAGGGATGTTTTTAATATGAAATAATGTCCCCATGTGGTCTACTGAAGGTATTTTAAATTCCATTGATGTGATTGAGCCTACAACTCCTAGACAATATCATCTAAATGTGGAATTTGAATAAGTACTTTTAGGTCCCGCATAAGATATATAGTTGCCAGTGTCATGTATGTATTTTTTGAATGGGTTACCTTCTTATGGACAAGAAATCAACCCAACGTATACTCTACGAGGAATCATGGCACTAACCAAATTAATGGATTGCCACTACAAGGATAGGGCAAACAAGAAATAGGGACGTGTCTCAATAGATATAATAGAGTTATTGTTCCCTAATGCATAGCCCACATGATTTTGTATATTGGATGCTCTTTTTCACCATCTATTGTCAAGAAATATGCACATATTAATTACGGGGCAATGATTGTATGGGAAAATATTTGATTAGGAATCAACATTGATGATGATGGTGTACATCTACGTGAGGGCATGTAGGAGGTGGTCAGGTTTGGGGGGTTCATTTTGGAGCCTCATATGCTCCTTAATTTTAAAGTGGTTCCCATCTATCTAGTCACATGTTTTGTCATGATAGGGGTACTTGAGATCCCTACATGACTTACTAGAAAAATATGATCACATTAATTAGGAAGTAGAAAGATTGGTCTAGAGTTTAATCGTAATTTTTTTTTGTTTCGGAGTAATAAATATTATGGTGGTATAGGAGTTCCCATATTAGGGTATGGAATTCAATGAACTACGCTTGAGGATATGTGGTTTCACGTGTTGACATCTCAACCAATTGGAGGCCATTAATGAGGAAAGTGGCAGAATCAATTGATATTGTGCATGAACTAGTGTGAATGGGGCCCTAGTAGTATCCTTGTAAGTTTGGGGAAGGGTGAGGGAATTTTTACTAATCCTAAAAACTATTCTTATTTTCATGTGTGTATCTCCCCTATTATATCCCTAAGGAAAAAGAATACATTATTTTTTTTCTACATTTAACCTATAAATATTTACAAAAAGAATATCCAAATATAAAAATATTTAATGAATAACTTACCATGGGACGATATTCATTCCCCCCTTCAGAGTGTCCATGCCCTGTACAATGTTTTTTAGTTGTTTTTATTAAAAGTCCCCTCCTATTATATCCCCTGCATATATTACAAGGGCAATAAAATTTTCCATCACCGGCCCTTGCATCCAATGTAGCTTCCACACCTAGATCCCACCTGGATGAATGTTATATGAGATTCTTCTTTACCAAACTTGCAATGATTTTGAGTATCTTCAAAGATTAACTTGCAATATAACTATTTGTAATGAACTTAAAAAATACAATATGTTTGTATAGAAACAACGTCGAATGCCATTAATATTTCACCTGCAAGTACGTCGGATATGCGACACGGTCTAAGTTCGTCTAATATTCGACTTATAGTCAATTATTTGATGAAACGACATGGGTGTCGAGTATGAACATCGCACAATTTAAAAAAATATGTAAAATCCGACAATTTTTCCAATTTTAGCTCTATTGTCGGAATCCACCGTCGGATTTTCCTCCCAAATGTAGTAGTGGCATGGAAAGGAAAGCCAAAAGGAATATTTGAACAAAGGAGAAGTGGATTCAAACCTCCATGTAGAAATCATCCAGGAAATTCCCAGCATGTACAACAAGCACGAAGTGGAGTTAAGCCAGCAGTTGCAGTAGGAAAAGTACCAAAAGGACCACTTTAGTGTTGGGGATGTGGAGAGAACCACATGCTTCAAGATTGTCCACATCGAAGAGAGAACCCTCAAGGATTACATAACTTAGAAGAAACAGTTGCAATGGAGGATATGGCTAGGACAACTTCTTGAATTTTTGCAGTGTTGGATAATCATCAGGTAGATCATCAATCAACAATAGTGTAAGTTGAATGTAAGATTGCTAAGATATCTATTTATGTTTTGATTGATCTAGGATCTACTCATAGTTATGTTTCTCCAAAAGTGGCTAAAATTTGTTCTCTCAGAAAAACGAGGCATGATAAGTATTGGATAGTTCAATTAGCCACATGAACAAAAAAAAAACTGAGTGAGTAGTGATGGAGTGCCCCATAGAGTTAAATGGACTCGTCACACAAGTAAATTTGAATGTCCTACCATTGGGATCTTATGACGCTCTTATTTGTATGGATTGGTTGGAAAATAATAGATCCAAGATAGATTGCTATGAAAAGATCCTTGAATGCATTAATGAAGAAAGAAGTTCAAGAGTGGTGAAAGGGATTCCCAAGCAAGTTTCAATAAGGCAGATTTCAGCCATGCAGTTGAGAAAGTTCTACAAGAAAGGTTTCTACCTATATGCATCCCATATATTAGATTCATTAGAGGACAAAGGCTCAAATATAGATGATTATCGGTTGTTGAAATAGTTCAAAGATGTGTTTCCATATGAAGTGCTAGGACTGCCACCAAAAAGGGACATTGATTTTACAATCAATCTTGTTCCAGAGGCAACCCAAAATTCCAAAGCTCCTTATAGAATGATCATTCCAAAATTGTTAGATTTAAAAATGAAGCTACAGGAATAAATGGAAAAGAAGTATATTAGACCAAGTGTGTCTCCTTGGGGAGCACCGATGTTATTTGTCAAAAAGAAAGATGGAACTTTAGGGCTATGTATTGATTACAGACAACTAAATAAAGTGACAGTCAAGAATCAGTACCCATTTCCCAAAAATGATGATTTGTTTAATCAAATGAAGGGAGCCAAAGTGTTTTCAAAGATTGACTTGAGATCTGGTTATCATCAAGTGAGAATAAAAGAAGAAGACATTCACAAGACAACTTTCTGGATGAGATATGGCCATTATGAGTTCACAGTGGTGCCATTTGGTCTTACCAATGCACCCGCCACATTCATGTGTCTCGTGAATAACTTCTTCAATAAGTACTTGGATAAGTTTATATTAGTGTTCTTGGATGACATTCTTGTTTACTCAAAGAGTGAAGAAGAGCACGAGGAACACTTGAGAAAGGTGTTGCAAGTTCTTAGAGAGCACAAATTGTATGCAAAGCTAACCAAGTGTGACTTCTATCAAAGAAAGGTACAATGTTTGGGTCATATTATTTTAGAAGAAGGAATTGCAGTGGATCTGAAAAATATTGAACCATAATGAATTGGTACACTCCAAAGAATGCCACGGATTTTAGATCTTTTATGGGTCTTGCAGGATATTATAGAAGGTTCATTGAGGGATTCTTTAAGATCTCTCATCCAATTACATCGTTGCAAAGAAAGAATGTGAATTTGTATGGTTTGAAAAATGTGAAGAAAGATTTCAGTGATTGAAGAAGTTACTTACTAGTGCCCCTATTTCGAAGATTATAGATCATCCAAAGAAATATTTTGTCGTATGCACTGATGATTGCATTGAAAGATTAGGTGGATTGCTTATGCAAGAAGGATTTGTGATTTGTTATGAGTCCAAGAAATTAAAAGGGAATGAAAGGAATTATACAACTCATGATTTATAACTAGCATCCATAGTACACACCCTCAAGATGTGGAGACATTATTTGTTGGGAAGAAGATTCAAGCTTAGTAAGGATCACATGAGCTTAAAGTATTTGTTTGATCAACCAAGATTAAATTCCAAGCAAGCTAGATGGATGGAATTTTTGTGTGAGTTTGATTTTGAAATCAAACTCACACAAAAATTAATAGAATGCAATATACTTTTAACATAAAACATTAAATACATTCTATATTTCTCAAAATTTATATAACACAAAGAAACCAATGCTAAAATCCATAATTTCATAACCAAACTAAAATCTATCAAAATTTGTACACGGTTATATAGAATAATGTTTTATATTAAAATATTTCCTACACAACATTCACTCAATATACAATGATACTCAAGTAATTGATTTCAAAATTTTGTCACGATTCAAAAGTTTTGTGGTCAAACCATTTCACGGGAAATAAAACTGAATAAGCATAGGCAGCCTTCTTGGATTATGTAAATATAGAAACTACGAAACATTTCAAACCTAATAATAATGTTTTAAGGTTTTTGGGAAGTTTTGAAAACCTTAGACGTACTACAGAACTCAATCCTTGATTTTAACAAAAAAAAATCTATGGCTATGTAGAAACACAGAGACCAATATGTATTCACTAAGCCACACCAAGGATCACTTATCCAAATGTTTCCCAAGGAAGTCGGTGATTTTAATAAAAAAAATTGACTACAGATGTGTAGAAAGACAGAGACCACTATGTATAAGGTCGTCTGGTGATTTTAGTAAAAAAAAGTTTGACTATGGTTGTTGAAAGAAATATAAAGAATAGTATGTATGTCAATCGGTAGATGACGGTGCACCTCCCTGGACCCCGTTACCCTACCCTTCAAAACATTAAAACAAAAACAAGTGGTCTCCCACAAAAGATAGACTACATACTACTTAGCTTAGTAAATACATTGTAATGGAGAGCAACAAATACCGAGATCGTTAACACACAGTTGGGCTGGATTTTTCGAACACAGTTGGGTTGGCTCATTCACAGTCGGGCTTTGGCAGTTGGATGAGCTAGTTCATTCGTAGTAGGGCTTTGGGAGTCGCTCTTAATGGTAAAATTGAATGTGCTTTTGGGAGATTGATATTCCAAACTCCTTAAGCTACCACATTCGAACTCTTCCTCCACATGCCCTACAGTGACCGCCATGCAGAGTAATAAACTACATGCAACATTTGGTTACCGCATCCACTGTTACAAATTTCGTTACGTGGATCGTTAACCATTCTTATTAGTTACGATGATTAATTACCCACGAACAATCCCTAATTATTAATGATAACCGAATACAATGACAGATTTGTTAATGCAGGTTGTACACTTGTCTAGTTTGCTTAATCTTGATAATCAGCTGAATGAAACCCAAAATGACAAATATAAATTACTATCGGCGAGAGAACAAAGTTGAATATGCTCTAAGAATAAAATTTCATGTAGCAGCCTTAAGTATGTGCAAATCAGATTTAAGAACAAGAGTTCTCGAAGCCCAAAATAAAGATGAGACTTACCTTCAAGTAAAAGAGAAATTGTAGCAGGGAAATTTAGGTGAAAAGTGTGAAGGATATCAGCTTGGAGAAGATGATCTTCTTGTTTATAAAGGAAGTCTGATTCTATATTTCAAATTGTGCATATTTAAAGAAGATGATAATGGATGAAATTCATCAAACGCCATATTCCGGACACCCAGTATATCAAAAGACAGTAACAACAGCAAGGAAGCAATACTTTTGGCATGGGATGAAAAAGGATGTAGTAGAATACATTTCATGGTGTAAAAAATGCAAACAATTCAAGGCAGTGCATCAACATCCAACATGACTGTTGCAGCCCTTTGCCCATTCCTAAAGGGAAGTGGGAAGTAATTTCAATGGATTTCATAACATGTTTTCCAATGAAACAATGCAACGTGATTCAATCATGGTTGTGGTGGACAAGCTATCAAAAGCAGCTCATTGTATTCCAATAAAGTCCACTCATAAAACAAGTGACATAGCAAATATATTCATGAAAGGGGTCCTCAGATTGCATTGACAGCCCAAAGCAATAATATCAGACCGAGATGTAAAGTTCACATCCAATTTTTGGAAAGGTTTATTTCATAATTGGGAACTCAATTGAATCTTGTTACATCGTATCATCCTCAAACAGATGGTCAAACGAAGAGGGTGATCAAATTCTTGAAGATATGTTGAGGATGTATGTGATAGATAAGCCATACAAGTGGAAGGATTACCTACACTTGGTAGAATTTGCATACAATAATGGACATCAAGCATAATTGGGAATGAGTCCATTTGATGCATTGTATGGAAAAGGATGCAGAACTCCAGTGAGTTGGGATAGTTCGATGAACAAAAAAATACTTGGGCTAGAGATGCTCAATGAAATGGAACAATAAATTGTTAAGATCATGCAGAATTTAAAGGCATCATAGGACATGAAAAAGAGCTACACATATTTAAAAAGATCACACAAGGAATTTAAAGTTGGGGATCATGTCTATTTGAGAGTAAAGCCAAGGAAAATTTCGCTCGAGTTGGGAAGTTGTGCCAAGGTGGCACCAAGATACTGTGGGCCATTTGAATTATTTGATAGGATAGGGCCAGTTGCATATAAGATTACATTTCCTGCTAACATGAGAGATCATAATGTTTTTCATTTTTCTTTGATTAAGAAGTATGTACATGATCCTAATCGCGTAATTGATTGGAATGTGATTCAGGTGGAACCCAAGGGAGATTTCCAAGTGGAACCTATGCACATTCTGGACAAGAAGGTAACATTGCTCCGGAATCGAGCCATCGGACAGGTAAAGGTGTAATGGAAGCACCTTGGTCTTGATGAGGCTACATGGGAACTAGAGAATTCCATGAGAGATGCATACCCATTTTTATTCAGTTTTGAGAACACCGAGGAAGGTGTTGTTCTAAGGGGGAGGGGAATGTAATACCCCCATTTTGACTCTTGGAATTATCAGCTTAATATGTAAATATTGTAAATATGTGGTGTGTGATTCATAGAGTGGAGATCAAAGCCAAGGACCCGCTAGTGAATACCCGACTTATAAAGGCAAGTATTTTATATTTTGTGGACATGTGCCAATCGGCCATGGAAAAATGTAACAACATGTAAATATTTATAATACAAACAAAATTCCTGAGAGGTGGCTATGGAAGCAACAAAAATGAGGGGGTTGTGTTTATCCTATAGGGAGAGGTGGGGGGTGTGTGAGATCCAGTCTTTTGTTTCCAAGTGTCATCCTGAGAACCCTTGTGCCATAAATGGTAAGAAACTACCTAAGTCGACTTCCATGCTGGTATTTATTTATGTTGTAAGAAGGCAGATGAGAAATCAAGTCATGAATTTAATGGAGCATGGGATGACTACAGAAATTCATATGGCTGAGTATGGGATCAGTTTTTGGTACCCATAAGTCAATTTCCTTCGTAGGAATTCATTTCCCATCACTCCCATTACATTGTTTTTGCAACCGGGATACTAATTCCGAGTATGCTATGCATTCCCAACAAGAGAAATAACAGAAATCACAACTTGAGAAAGAGCCATGTTTTAGACTGTTAAAATCACCCATAAACTTGTGTTGGTTGTGAAATCTAGTGGGGGATCCATAGACCCGAACCCTGGGGAAAATTTTAGAGTATTAAAAGCCCAAAAATTCATGGGAGAACCCATATTTGAGAGCGCAAAAATTGAATTTCGTGGCTGAATTTATTGTGACTAGAAATTAGAAAATCGAAGAGACAATTGGTGTCTAAGAGGAATCAGACGTTGGAATTGCTTTATAAACTCAGTGAAGGTAAGAAATCTATGAGATTCTAGCAGCTTGGACCTTTCTATGCCCACCCTGAATAGCACTGGAGGGAAGGGATGCATGAGGGACTATGTAGAAGGGGATCATCCTTGTGTTAGGTGTGGTAGGTATTGTGGGTTCCAAGGATGGCTGAGACCAATTGAGATGCCTGCAGCTCTGTGTTTGAGCTCACTGGCTTAGAATTCAGATTTATTGTCTCTCTATATGCTTGATAAACCCAGTTGAGTGTTGTTTTAGCATGAGAGTATGTTCCTATGGCTGTGAGTGAGCTTGGGTATTTCAGCCTTAGTGGATACATAGCCCAGCTCAGGGGTGGCCTCTCAACAAAGAGATAAAGTGTTGGACAGAGTGCCTATGGTTGGGTGGAACATTGTTCTTCCATAACAACTAGCTTGGATGAATTCATTTAGAAAGATAAGTGTTTACGTGTAATCCACTATATTGTTGAATGTGCATGAAGTATTATTATTATCATTATTGTTATTATTATTATGCCTGCAATGAGCATGCTAGTATATGCATATTGTGTGTGTGTGTGGATAGATTTATTTCCAATTTTTTTTATTTATTTATGCATAAGCACATGCATTTAAATGCTTTTGAATTTCGAAATATGGTCGTGGGGGTGAAATTTAGAACCACCCCAGATCGCTCATGTCCCCTCTATGGTCGGATTGATGGGTGGGGACATGACATTTCCCATTGGGTTTTTTCCCTCTTTCCCAACTTTTAGAGAATTTTTTCTTATACATGGGTACCTATTATGGCTGAAAAAAATTTGGGACCCATTTTTTTACTTAGCTATTTTTTCATAGTGAATCTAACGGTCCAAACCACACCTTAAAAAACATCCTCAGTGACCCATGATATCAAACACTAGTTTTGGGAGTGCCTTTCCTAATTTGGGGGTAATTCCCTTATTTAAGGAAGTATGACTCAATTAGACTTAATTTGTTTCACCAACTAAATCCTAACTAACACCTAATTGCCCCAAATACTCATTAGTGCCCTACTTTAGTCAAATGCACCCCATTTTAGTGATTCTAGGAACATGCATGCATTATTCAGTTAAACTGAGTGATCAATGAGTTCCTTAATCAATTAAGCTCCTTTTAATAGTGCATGCATGGCTAATTAGGGTTCTCTGGTCTCAGTTAAGCCTGACTATCCCTCTCTGCATGGAAATGACAATTCAAGTTACTCTCTAACCTAATTCGAATTGTTCATCTATAAATTGTGACCTCTTTCATTCATTCAGGAACTTTGATAATAAAATCATTGTATTTTTTCTCTTCAAATTTACTATGTAGTTGTTCATGTTAATTATTGCACAATTGTTCTTGCTTGATTTAATCAGCATATATTATTAGCTTTTGCACCTAGATTTATGAATGCTCAAATCATATAGTTCCACCTCCCCTCTTGACAAAATTATTGAGGTATCCCCTCTTGGGTGTGGTTGTGTTGTGGGTCAATTCCCCCTTATACTCCCCATGACATCGTTTATTATAACCCTTTAAAGACAAGGAATCCATTTTTTAACTGTATTTAGTTTGTCTCTTAATATCATTCCTTGATGCAACCTAGCACCTTTATTTTCCATTTCATCAGCTTTTCCATTGTTTTCCCTTCTGACATAGAATATGAAAATGGAGCTTGGGTTAATAAGAAGGTGAAGAATCCTCTTTTGTATTCTGCTGCAATTTGAGATTTTCCCCTTTATACAGTTGCACATTTGTTGAATGACTATTTTGGAATCTCCAAATATAATCATTTTGGAAATATTTAAGGGCATGAGGAGCTTGACCCCTTGCATCATATCCATTATGTTTGGTTATTAGTTTTGTGCCCTAGTCCCCATGCATATGATTTCACTATTTTTCCTTTGGGATCCATTAGAACCTCTCCCACACTTACCACCCCTGATCCCTTATAATTTTGACTAAATTGAAAAATTGAATAAAAAGAAATAAAAGTTGACCTTTTTTAAAGTTTTATGAACTTTATTTTATGTATATAAACTTAAGTTTATAAACTTAATAAATCTTATATAAACTTTTATCTTAAAAAAGGGATCCAACTTGAGTAAATTCAATTTACCTACGGATCATTAATTTGTTAAGATTATATATGCTACCATAGACTAGATTGCAAATTCATTAGCATTCAATACATTATTCTCAATAGTAGCATAATTAGGATCTCTGAAAGAAACACAATCACAAAGCACAAAATAATATACCTTGGGAAACCCTCTAGGGGAAGAAAACCCAACAAGAAATTTCTCAGTATAGATGGTCAATTACAATTCCCCAAAAACATGTCTCACAAATAAAAGAGACAAGAAAGACCAAACTCTGGACTCTAGCCACTCCTCCTTCTCCTTCGCAGATCTCTCTCTCTCTCTACTAATGTGAATTGCACAAGTGAGTGAATGAATAAATGAAGGAGTCTATCCTTCTATTTATACATTACTTTTGACCTAACCTTTAACTCAGTTATGTCGGCCCCAGTAATCCTAACTAGGCCGACTTCTCTAGAGAGACTCAATTACCACTTATATTACATTTACTTGGGTGCTAACGACCCGACTTACAATGGAGTTTTAACCTCATGACCTTTACATGACCAAATGTAATAATGACATCCTCGGCAGAGGAAAAACATCCCCGACGGAGTTACAATAATAAAGTACAAGTAGAATATACTTTGAAGTTACATTAATTTAACACTCCCCCTTAACAAGAAGGGTATTCTACTGACAACAACATCTGCATGTGTAACTCTACACAACATCATCCGAGGGAGGAGGGCATCATCATCAACATTGATACATCTATAAATCATTGGAAGTTCTTCAACATCATCATCTTTAGTACTGGACCATCCTCATCTTCAGAACTGGAACATCAACATGTTCAATACTGGAGCATCCTCATCTTCAGCATTGGAACATCACCTACAACAATGGAGAATCCTCATCTTCAGCACTCGAACATCACCTGCAACACTAGAGCATCCTTATCTTCAACACTGGAACATCACCTAAAACACTGGAGCATCCTCATATTCAACACTGGAACATCACCTGCAGCACTAGAGCATCCTCATCTTCAACACTGGAACATCACCGACAGCACTAAAGCATCCTCATCTCTGGCACTAGAAAATCACCTGCAGCACTGGAGCATCCTCATATTCTGTACTGGAACATCATCATTTACATCACTGGAGCATCTTGGCATCTCATCATCAGTAGCACTAGAGCATCCTCATCTACAGTACTGGGATATTATCAGAAGCCTTTCCTGCAGTACACATATGATCCTTCCTTTCGGAACTAGGTATCATGGACAATCCTTCCTTTCGGAACCAGAGATTGATTCCAACACAAGATCAACATTTAATACTATCCTTCCTTTCAAAACTCGGTATCTCTGTCTAGGTATGATCAATACCGCCA
This sequence comes from Larix kaempferi, assembly GCA_027924585.1. Classification (NCBI taxonomy): domain Eukaryota; kingdom Viridiplantae; phylum Streptophyta; class Pinopsida; order Pinales; family Pinaceae; genus Larix; species Larix kaempferi. The sequence goes on from BSBM01000406.1 coordinate 5,861,856, forward strand.
CAATCATTTAAGACACCTCTGTCTAGGGACGATCAGACCCAACACAATCAGTTAAGACACCTTTGCCTAGGGATGATCGGACCCAACACAATCATTTAAGACACCTCTGCCTAGGGATGATCAGACCCAACACAATTATTTAAGACATCTCTGTCTAGGGTCAATCGAACCCAACATAATTATTTAAGACATCTTTGTCTAGGGTCAATCTAACCCAACACAATTATTTAAGACACCTATGTCTAGGGTCAATCGAAACCAATATAATTATTTAAGACATCTTTGTCTAGGGTCAATCGAACCCAACACAATTATTTAAGACATATTTGTCTAGGGTCAATCAAACCCAACACAATTATTTAAGACATCTTTGTCTATGGTCAATCGAACCCAACACAAATATTTAATACATCTCTATCTAGGGTTAGTCGAACCCAACACAATTATTTAAGACATCTCTTTCTAGGGTCAATCTAACCCACCACAACTCATGATCAACATTTAAGACAACCTCTGTCTAGGGATGATCAATCCCATTGCAACTCAGGATCAACATTTAAGACAATATTTGTCTAGGGATGATCAATCCCACTACAACTTAGTATCAACATTTAATACAATCTTTGTCTAGGGATGATCAATCCCACTGCACCATAGTATCATCAACACTACTCCTCCTTTCGAGGGAATTCCTTTCAAACTATACCAAGCTTGTCGCGGAAGTGCTCAAATTTCACTCAAGACAGAGGCTTAGTCAACACATCTGTAACCTGCTCATCCATGCTCACAGGCTGGAGCTTTATAGCTCCCCTCTGCAACATATCACGGATGTAGAAATACCATATTTCTATGTGTTTTTACCTTTCATGGAACATAGGGTTCTCTGTCATTTTTATACAACTCTGGTTATCACATAGAATCACTATGGTATCCAACTTCAAATCAAACAGACCTGATAACAAATTCCAAAGCCATATGGCTTCACAAGTCGCAGAATAAGCTACAATATACTCTGCCTCTGCAGTGTTGAGAGCCACACTAAATTGCTTCCTGCTTCTCCATGAGATCATGGCTGACCCCGTACTGTAACATCCACCTTAAGTGCTCTTCCTATCTGAGACACTTCCAGCCCAATCGGAATCTGTATAACCATACAGTCTGGACTCATGACCTCTATAATAATAGAGACCATAATCTATTGTACCTTTTAGGTACCTCATCACATGGTTTGAAGATACATTGTGTACCCGTATGGGCTTAACCAAATACTGACTCAAGGTGTTTACAACAAAGCATATAACTAGCCTTGTATTCGTTAGATACATTAGCAACCCAATAATCTTCCTGTAGAGAGTCACATCCACTAATTTTGACGAATTATCATATAATAACTTCAAGTTGGTATCCATGGGTGTGGCCATGGCTTTGCACTCCAACATATCAAATCTTTTCAATATTTCCACTGCATACTTCCCTTGATTAAGGAAGATTCCCTCCGAGCTCTGCCATACCTCAAGACCTAGAAAATAATGCATTAATCCAAGTTCTTTCATCTTGAATTATGCTGCGAGCTTTTCTTTGCACTATGAGTTTCTCTTCTCATTACCTGTCAGGAACAAGTCATCCACATATAAAAATAATATGATTGGTTCATCATCCATAACCTTGAAGTAAAGGTTAGGATCAGCTTTACTCTTGGTAAATCCCAAGCTCATCAGAAAACTATCAATCCTTCCATACCAAGCTCTTGGAGCTTGCTTCAACCCATATAGAGCCTTATTCAATTTTAAGACACACATATCTTTGTTTTCAACCTCAAAACCATGTGGTTTTTCTATGTACACCTCCCCCTCAATAACACCATTCAGGAACGTTGTTTTCACATCCATCTAGTGTAATTTCCACTTCATCGTGGCTGCCAGTGCCATGATGGTTCTGATAGAAGTGTACCTTGATACATGAGAAAATGTTTCCTCATAATCGATTCCTTCCTTTTGTGAGAATCCTCGAGCCACAAACCTAGCTTTGTATTTCTCAATACTTCCATATGCAACATGTTTTATCTTGTATATCCATGTGGAAGATACCACACTTTTACCTTCTAGTTTGGGAACTATGTCCCACACATCATTCTTCATTATTGACTAGTATTCTTTCGTCATAGCTTCTACCCATTATTTCTTTTGAATGGCCTCTTCGAAGTAGGTAGGTTCTTCATCTACAAGATCACACATCAAATCCACATAACTGGAAAATGGATTTGGCCTCTTGCTTTCTCTTGTGGAGCCTTCTGGATCTCCATACTTCTCAGCATCCTGAATAATTTCTCAAGCCCAAGCTGGTTTTCTCTTGTTAGATATAGCCATGGATGGAGGTTCTTGGGTTTCCAACATATCATGATCTTCTGGAGTCTCATCATCGAGAGAGGGTGCAACCTCTACAACTTTAGGAGGTATATCTTCTTCACCTACTTCTTCATGTTGGCATTTCTTGGATCTCTTGAGAACTACATCCTCATCAAATGTCACATCCTACTAATCTCCATGTGATGATATCCTGGTATATAGATCTTGAAGGCCTTTAAGGCCTCACAGTATCCAACAAAGATTCCTTTCTTTCCAGAAGGATCCAATTTGGTTATTTTCTCTTTTGGAATATGAACAAACACTTAACAACTAAATATCTCAAATTTTGTTGCAAGTTCTCTCTTGCACCCATCTATGAGTTTCTCATTTTCAACCTTGTAGCAAAGGTTGATGTCTCATCACTCTAGGTGATCCTTGATCTCATCATCCTGTCCCATAGGAAGTCTTCTTCAATATACACACATGATTGCTCGATATCTTGATCACACCATGAGTCTGGCTACTAGAGTAACATCTCGTCATGGTTGAATTCCTTATAATCCTTGTTTATAGTTGAACCATTGTCACTTGTTCTATGGAACAAGTCTCACCATTATTAATTTGTAGGTGATCATGTACGACACTTCCTAAAAGTCAAATTCAATAGCATGGTTAGAAACATTTCATAGTTTCCAAATATATGCATAAAAGCATAAGTCACACTATCTTATCCAATGCTACAACATTCATCCATATCCCATATTCATATGGTAACTTTCTAGATGCCTTCCATCTCTACCATGGCATTATTAAGACTGTGCACTACTCCCAATATGTCATCAAAGAGGTTTCACTCTAGATAAGTAGCAATGGAATGTTGTATAGCACCATAGGCTACTTACCCATCATATGCATAACACTACAAACATCCTAACACACATCCTAAATAAATGTGTATACAACTGGATAATATCATTTAAAAAATGTGATAGAAATGACAATTCAAACACTTATCTTTGTTTGTTTCGTAGGATCCCTTTTGATCCTAATCTCCTTGCAGGTATTACTGGAATGCTTGATGGTGAACTCTACTCCATCGTCAAGCTTGTATTTTGCTTCTTCTATTCTCCTAGTGATCCTTTCTGAGGGGAGGCCTTTTCTTATAAACTGGATAGAGTCTTATTCTGACCTGTCGTGTACTTTGAAGCACCACTATCAATTAACCATGTGTCATCTCCATGTGTCACGGACCGAGAGAGAGCAGAGAATAAAACATATTCTTCTATTTCTTCCTTTGCTTTCTTCTTGGGAGGTTCTTCTTCTTCGTCTTCTTCTTCTTCTTCATAAATTCTAGTTAGGGAATCAAACATATCCTTTGGACTTTTCTTGGAGTACACTTGAGGACTCAAGTGATTTTTATGGAGTCTTCTATGATCCTCATAGCCCTAATCATATCCTTCTTTTGCTTCTCCTTAGCTTCAGCTTCTTCGGGTTCAGGTACAAATTCTTTAACAAACTTGGTAAGATCATTCTCTTCTAGAATGAGTCCAATCCTATACTTCCAAGCACGGAAATTCTCTAGTCCTTCCAACTTGTCATCAAGCTTGGTGCTTGGTGTGGCATTGCAACCCGGGGAGCCGAAAATAGTCAAAAATCAAAATTTCTCAAAATGAAAAACTGAACTCACCGAAAGATACGATTGACTGAGGTGAGTATGTTGGTGTGCTTGGATTCTGAAAATTCCAAAATTTTACCTTTCAAAATTGACTTGCGAATTTCAGATATGCAGTTTCTGCCTTTTTCTGGTCCAAAGTCAAACTAGGGTTTGAATTTCCCAGAGTTTTACCCACTCAAAAATTTCTATCTTGGTATCAAAATTTCACTTTTGGAGAGGTGCACCTTTCTATGTTAGTAGAACTCAAAAATTCCACTTCTGTGAAAAGCCCTAATTTTTCACTTCTCGAGAGAGAGAGAGAGTTTTACCTTGTGAAATTCGTTCTTTTCAGGAAAGCTTTGATACCATGTTAAGATTATATATGCTACCATAGACTATATTGCAAATTCATTAGCATTCAATCCATTATTCTCAATAGAAACATAAGCAGAATCTCTGAAAGAAACACAATCACAAAGCACAAAACAATACCCTGGGAAACCCTCTAGGGGAAGAAAATCCAGCAATAACTTCCTCAATATAGATGATCAAGTACAATGCCCCAAAAACATGTCTCACAAATAAGAGAGACAAGAAATACCAAACTCTGGACTCTAGCCACTCCTCCTTCTCCTTCGCAGATATCTCTCTCTCTCTACTAATGCGAATTGCACAAGTGAGTGAATGAATAAATGAAGGAGTCTCTCCTTCTATTTATACATTACTTTTGACCTAATCTCTAACTCAGTTATGTCGGCCCCAATAATACTAATTGGGTCTACTTCTCTAGAGAGACTCAATTACCACTTATATTACATTTACTTGGGTGCTAACGACCCGACTTACAATGGAGGTTTAACCTCATGACCTTTACATGACCAAATCTAATAATGACATCCCCAATGGAGGAAAAACATCCCCGACAGAGTTACAATAATAAAGTACAAGTAGAATATACTTTGAAGTTACATTAATTTAACATAATTAAATGTACAAACAAGGAAAAATTGAAGTGGTGCGACTTATCGTAAGGTCGTACAAAAATGATTGAAAAGATTGATACAATTGACTATATAGAAATGAACGAGATAATATACGAAAAAGATGCATGTGTGGATAGAAATGACATCGGTATAGACAATGACAAACTTACTAAGTAGAAGCTGGAAAATTACATCTTTGTATGGAAAGTATGGATGTGAAGGACAAAACTGCGACTCTTTATGGATTTTGTAGAGAATTCTTAATCAATATATATCCATACAACGAATGATGGAAGCAGTTGTACAACAGGGTGCAAGGGGTATGGATGGTTTTGTTCATGTACGAAATGATGAAAATTGTTACTCATTTTTCTATGAACAACAATTATACAAGAATATATTTCTCATATACCAATGTAGCAACGAAATTAAGAATAGTCCCTGTTCTATTACAATTGAAAATGTGTATGTCTACAGATATATATTTTGAATAATGATTGAATAGTAGAATGATGATACTGTTAGCTAATATTATCTATTATTATTTATGTTCATAACACATAGGTCAATATCCCCATAGGACCCCCTTTACTTTTCCCCTTTGGTGGACTTATATCCGCATCAGTGTCCTTTCCACCAATCAACCTTGAAACCTTTCATTAACATTAAAAAGATCATGTTTGTTAGAATTCAGAATCACAATAGAAACTAACTCATGTAGTAAATGGAAATATTAGTTACAATATAAATAAGATCAAGTTCAAAGGATTGAGCTCAGGGTATTACATTCCCTTCCCTCTTTGAATAACAACATCCTTCATGCTCTCTTCTTTTTAGCAAGGTTTCATGTCTTCATTTTCTAGTTGCACCAACAATGCCTTTCTTTTTTAATCCACTTTGTATCATTATTGGTTATCTTGGACAATAGTGTTCAATCATTCCTTTGCACTACCTTCAAACACCTCCAAGGCCTTTAACATTTCAATGTATGCCTACAACTATTAGCGAAGTAAAAACATGCATATCATAACCACTTTAAGACGCACATTTTGTATTCATAAACATTCAAAATTTACAATTTAATTAAATATAGTCATAACATAAGGTAAATTATGCAAATAAATCCAATACTTATCTATATGAACTGTTGGAGCCTAGGCCACAGCTATGGTAAAGCTGCGAATTTTGAGGAAAAAGCACTAAGTGTTGAAGGGAAGAAGTGCTAATTTTGAGTAAGCACCAATTTTGGGAAGAAGTGAACAAGTGCACAGTACGGTGCCAGATGGACGAGCTCAGCGCAGAGTACGGGCCGGAAATCGCGGAGCTCGCGCGCACATGTCAAAGGAGAATGAATGTGGCCGAGTAGAAAGCTCAGCTACCACAATAAATGAAGCAACGGAATAGAGGGCTCAGCTACCCTCATTAAGGCTAAGTACAGAAGTTATGGTTGCTCTAACCAAGGAAGAGCAATGGACCAAAGCATTGAAGGAGAAGGACAAGGAGCAGTGAATGATGAAGCGACGCCCATACCCGCAATCTGCGTTGGAAATCGCAGAGCCTGCAGGAAGCGATGACGTGACTACAAGCGACGCCTATAGTACACCTAGCCATGTCCGCGGTTAGGGTTTTTGGGGATTACTGCTGGGAAAGGCCCACAGTTTTGTAAAGGTGCGACCCTCAGGGCCACCTATATATATGTGTAAATTGTGAAGGGAAAAGGTTAGACGTTAGACGTTAGCCATTAGAAGTTTTAGACGATAGAGAGATATTAGATGTTAGATAAGTTGGAGAGGTGATAGCTGTAGAGCTAGTCACTGAGTTGCAGACTGTCTCAGTTGAAGTCTGAGTCATTGTAATCTCTGTAGAAGAAGAGAGTAGATCTAGGAGAAGGGCTCCCAGCTGTGTGCGTGGATTTTCCTGGAAAGATCTAAGGCTGCAGCTGTGTGCGCAGCATACTGTGTAATTTCTAATTTGAGTGAATATAAGATACAGTTCCCGTGAATGTGATGTCCCCGTGGAGGCGAACTACATATTTCTCATTGTTATGATGCTGTGTTGTGTGAATGCATGTTTTAGTTAACTATCTGTGTTTACATGAATGTTCCGTTGTCTTTATGAATGAATATATAAAGCAAGTCCTTTAAGCTCCCTTAGAAGGTATTTTCGCGCACTATTGAAGGAGTCGGTAAAAGCACTAACGCCGCAGCGCTTAGGAATGCGTTACTGCGCTAGGCGCAAGTAAAGACGATACATAGAGTATCGGACACCGTGGGTAATCGCCTCGTGCGTAGGAGCGGAGATACCGCGCAGCTAGGCTGGTGAGCGTGAATTTCAGCGTTGTTGCACTGAGAGGTCTGCGGAAGAGTAAGACGTTCCGCTTTGAGGAATCCTACCGAAAGAGTGGGAGAAGATAGCAGTCTCCGCGTCGCCTCGGTTAAGGAAGCCTAATTCCTTAGCCCCCCCATAGCCACTTCGGGTGAGACTTCGGGCTGCTGTGCAGCTCGTTTCCGAGAGGGCCAGTGCGCCAAGGGGTGTTTGTTGCTGCGAATCCTGAAAACCCAGGTCTGTCCAAAAAGCAGCCAACATGAACATATACCTACTTTGTAAGTATGGCACAAACAAAGCTAAGCTCATTGTTTTCACTATTATACTCCATGTATATAATGCACTCATGATCCCAACTAGCATTTAACATGAATCTCTTACCATAGATTCATTCAAGTCTCATGTTCTTGGCAATCATTCACTTTCTAAGATCAGGCATCCCCTTCATTTTCTAAGGCTTTCTTTCACAAGAAGAACACATATTTATAGTCTTACTACTAGGATGCCCCACTAGATTTGTCTAATAAGAATAGCTTAAGGTGATCAAGGTATCTTAGAAGGTTCTTGTGTCATTATAGTATCCATATTCGTGTGCTTTTCATCTTCAACAACCATCATCTATCCTTTTTAGATAGAGTCATCATATCACATGTGTCATACACATACAATACTGTTGATGTATTTGTAACTTCAGAATGTATTTCAATTGTATATTTTATATTGTACTCATATGTCATTGTACTTCTGATTGAGAGGTTTCATTCCTCCGATCGGGAAAGCTATTATTGTATTTGAGTGGGTTATTAGACTCCCCTAGTGGGGTCAGCCCAGAGTTGAGTTATAATGGGTTATTAGACTCTCCTAGGAGAATTTGGCCCAGTTAGGGTAAAAGGCAAGTGAAGTAAAGTATAAATAGAGAGTGTGATTCTCTCATTTGATTCATTCACTCACTCATTCATTTGTACAAGTGAGAGAGAGACAAGTTCGCACAAGTGGAGGAGGAGGAAGCTGTTGGAGACCATATTCTTGTTTTGGGGTTTTTTATTATTGCTCATTCTATCTCTGAGGAAGTTGTGGGGTTTTATACTATATGGTTTCCCCGGTGAAATGCTTTGTGTCTATTGTCTCTTGTGTTTGATTTGTTGTGCATGTTGTTCTCTCAGATAAGATCCTAGATCACATTGAATTAAATTGTGAAAATCTAACATGGTATCAAAGCTAACCTGAGAAGAAGACATTGTGCAGCTGCGGAAGCTAGGGATTCCTAATTTTTGGGTCTCTTTCCACATATCATCAAGGGCAGGAGGCTAGGATAACTCTCCTGAGGAAGGCCCATCTTTCTTTCAAAACATAATTTTATTCCTAGCATTTTCAGTTTTTGGCCTATCATTGCTCCGGGAAATTAGGGCTTTTGACATAAGTGGAATTTTGGAGTGCTCTCAGCATAGGATTTATCTCCTCAGCAAAATCAAAATTTAGATACCAAGATCAAATTTTTTGGTTGGGTATAACCCCGGGATCTATCAAACCCTAGTTTGGTTTTTGGACCAGAAAACCCGAATTTGACAGAAGTTGCAGATCCGAAATTCGCAAGTCACTTTTGAGGGGTCAATTTTTGGAGTTTTCAAAATCCAAGTGTACCATATTGTTTGTCTCAACAAGAGGCATCTTTCTATCCAGACAGAAGTTTGAAATTCCAAGTTTTAATATTTAGGGTTTCTCTGTCAAACCCTAGCCAGCTCCAGATCCAGCTTCAACAAATCAAGTGGTAAGACCTAAATATTTTATTTCCATTTGAGTTTCACATTAAGATGTCTCACCACACCAAGCTTGAGGATAAGCTTGAAGGGGTTGATAAATTCCAAGCATGGAAGTATAGAATTGGGTTAATCTTAAAAGAGAATGAATTGGACACCTACATAAGTGAAGAGGTTCCAGTTCCAGAGGGAGATGAGGCTAAGGCCTTACATAAGAAGAACTTGTTCAAGGACAAGAGGATCATTGCAGATTCTATCAAGGACCATCTCATACCACATGTGTCATATCTAAAGACGCCCAAGGAGATGTTTGATTCATTGACCAAGCGATTTGAAGGAAAGAATATAAATCGGAAGACGACATTGCAGAACCAATTGAAGAATGTAAAGATTCAAAATGAAAAGACCATGCAATCCTATTTTTCAAGGTTCTCTCAGATAAAGGAACAACTTGAAGTCGTGGGAGAAGATATAGAATTTCACATATATGTATATTGTATTCCTATAGAGATGTTATTATTCCTCTATACGGAAGTGTCGTTATTTATATTGTAAGTGTCGTAACTTATACTTGATGGGTTATTAGACCACCTTGTTTGGGGTCGGCCCTGTATAAGTCATGTGGGTCAAAGGGTTATTAGACCACCCTATTGGGGGTCGGCCATGTGGGTCAAAGGGTTATTAGACCACCCCATTGGGGGTCGGCCCAGTCAGCATTATGTTATGTGGTTAAGTTCGAGCCTACATGAGTTAGGTAAAAAGGCAAGTCAAGTCAAGTATAAATAGAGTGCGGGAGGCACTCTATTTACACACTCACTTCTCACACATGCACTCAAGGAGGAGTGGCGCACTTATGGAGGAGGAGGATCTGCTGCTAGGTTATGGCTATCTCTCTTGGTTGGTTGTATCATTGCTCTATCTATCTCTAAGGAAGTTATTGGGGTTTTTCACCTTTATGGTTTTCCCCAAGTAAATCTTTGTGTCTCTTGTGTGCTTGCATTTTTGTCTCCATGATTGATATGCTGTAGATATGCTGTACATGTTGTTCTCTCAGTTAATATCCTAGATCATATTGAATTAAATTCAGAAAATTCAACATGGTATCAGAGCTAGCCTAAAAGAAGGCATGATATGGCATGTATGACACTTGTTGCACTTACGATGCTAGGGCTTGATATAGCAAAAACCCGTCATCGTAGAACTTTCGCTATAAATCCGTTTTGGCGACGTTTTCGGATCTGAAATTGTTACAGGACAAAGATTAAATCTCCAGGTACCTTGTGTCCAAAGGACAACCTCTAATTCGTTTTACTTTGTGATTTATGATCTGTGCAATATAGGGTTTCTGCCTCTTCCAGATCTGAGTTAAAATCAGGTGACCTTGGGAAAAAGGTCATAACTTGGGCTAGGAAGCTCCAAATGAAATTTCGTAAAAAGTGACAGTTATTAAACAGTATGTAATATCTCAGAAAACGTTTTCAGAGGCCGAAGTTGAACCAGTGACACGTGGCACGCCGTACAAGTTCGCTCTCCTGTATTATCCCATAAACAGGTCACGTTGCGACACTTGGCATAACTCTCTCTCAGAGAGTCCAATTGAGGTCAGACCTGTCAGGATGAAAATATAACAGGCCGAGATATCTCAGGAAACTTTTTCAGAGGCTGAAGTTCAAACAGTGACACGTGGCACGCCGTACAAGTTCTCACTTCTGTATTATCCCAAAACAGGTCATGTTGCGACATTTGGCATAACTCTCTCTCAGAGAATCCAATTGAGGTCAGACTTGTTGGGATGGAAAGCTAACAGGTCAGGCTATCTCAAGAAACTTTTTCAGACCCTGTGGATCAAAAAGTTCAGAGTTACACCAGAAACAATCAGGTACATATTTCTGTCAAAACAGAATTATTTTTGAGTACCTTCATTCATGGCTTCTGGAATTTAGGGCTTTGGAGAAAGTTGGATTTTTTTGTAATCGAAGACCACGGCTGGATGCTACTCATCAAAATAGAAATTTAGAGACCAAGATCAGAATTTTTGGTTGGGCAGAAGGCCGGGCTTGATTAGACCCTAGTTCGGGACTATGATCAGAAAAGTGGAAAATTAGGGCTTCTGTAAAAATGAGAATTTTTGAAATCTGTGACCACGGCTGGAAGCTCCTCAGAAAAATAGAAGCTTAGAGATTTGGATCAGACATTTTGATTGGGAAGAAGAGTGGGCTTCATCAAACCCCAGTTCAGGGTCACGTCCAGTGAATCCAGAAGTTTCAAAAGTGAAACTTTGCAGTTTTCAAATTCTGAATATACCAACTTGATCAGCTCATCAAGGCACATATTTCTATCCTGTCAGAAGTTTGAAATTCAAAGTTTGAATTTTTGGGGTTTCTCTGACAAACCCATATCCAGCTCAAGGTCCAGTTCTTGTAAATCAAGTGGATTGGGTTAATCCTAGAAGAAGATGGATTGATCATCTGCATGAGTGAAGAAGTTCCTGTTTCAGAGGGAGATGAGGCTAAGGCCTTATATAAGAAGATTACAAGCGATCTCGACAGGTATGACTCATCGAGGTATGTTTCGATATTTGTCCATGATTAAGTTTATGGTATGTTTGTCTTCATGTTATTACGGTTAGTACAATTTTGATTTTAGATTTGTCGTATCACCTTAACAAAATTATGAATGCATGATAGAAGATATTCATTGGTTAGGGTGTTGACACTTATGATTGTACTAATGCATTATGGTGTTGTATGAGGTTTATGTTGTCTACTAACATGAAAGGTACACCAAGAAAGACAAATCATGTTCTGGTCCAAGAACATATGATCATGATAACATGAGGACAAATATTCATCCATTGTCATGGATCTCATAGAAGATCCATTTATGAGGTATGTATAACTTGGTTTTGTAATAGTTAACCTATGAGATATACAGGTTACTAGCACAAGTCATTGAAGAAGAACAAGAAGACATCATGTGAGTATGTTAGACATAAATAGCTAGCATGCTAATCCAGGTATGTTTTTCCTATATCAAGTTAGAATCCTACCTTGTGTTAGGATCTTATACTGTTGTTGATAATGATTATTCATGAAGTCATAGGTTTGAATAATCATGGTTGTATGCATATTATGTTTCTTACCTTAATTGATGATATGACTAACCAGAAGAATCATGAAGGTATAGGTTTGAATAATCACAGGTTTTATGCATAATATATCTCTTATCTTGATTGATGATTCAACTAACCTGAAGAGTCATAGGTTTGAGTAATTACAGGTTTAGACATGTTATGTTTCTTATGATTTGACTAACCTTAAGAATTCTACATAAACCTTGAATGCTAATGCTTATTATTTTCTGTTTGAAATGATCATGACTATACATGCTTGAGATTATTGTGTTTTAATAGTATACTAATGAATGTATGATTTTATATGAGATCACAAGGATAACACAATCATGATACTAATAAGCATGCATAGGAACCAAGGATGAATGTAAGTTCAAGGATAGGTAATCCAGGAAGCAAAGATCAAGAGGGAGTACACTCCAGTGGTTTATGCAAGGATGCAGATATTCAGAGGGAGTTGACCATCTCTCTACATCCCACAACAGAAAGGTGTAGAAGAAGCTACTTCAGATTAGGACTCCAGCAGCTCCTGCAAGGAAGCGAAGACTCAAAGGGAGTCCACCCAACGCACAAACAAAGATAAGTATTTGAATTGTCATTTCTTAAATAATACTGTTCAATAATGTATATACTGATGTTCCTAGAATTGGGTTGTGTATTATGCATATTAGAATAATTGCATTGATGAACAGTATACTCCTAATATGCATGGGTAAGTGGCCTATGGCACTGTACAACATTCCATTGCTACTTATCTAGAATGAAACCTCTTTGCTGACATGTTGGGAGTTGTGCACACTCTTAACAATGTTCTGGTAGAGATTGGAAGGCATCTAGAAAGTTACGGAATATGGATAAATGTTGTATTGAAGCATTGGCTAAGATAATTGCATGACTGTATGGCATATTTCTTTATGTGTAAGAATTTGTTCTGAAAACTATGAGATGTTTTCTAATCATGCAATTTAACTTGTTGTGTAGGAAAGATCGTATGCCATCTCCTACAAAAGAAGAACTACAACATTTGTTCCAGCAACAAAGATATATATTGAAGATATTGAAGATATTGAAGTTCCTAGGATCTGGGATGAAGAAATGAAATGCCATGATCCGTCGATCATGAAGAATGATGTTTGGGATGTAATCCCAAGACATGAAGGGAAGTTTTCTATGACTTCCAAATGGAACTATCAGATCAAGCATGTTGCAGATGGCAGCATTGAGAAATATAAAAGTGATGAAATAGAAGATACACCATATGGATTCAAGACAGCTTCCTTGAATGGTGTAGTTGAAGAAGAAGTGTACGTAGAGCAACCACTTGGTTCTGAGACACATGATAGGAAATCATATATGTGCAGAACTTGGTATGGTGAAGATAGATTGATTGCCGACACGCAGCGAAAGCTTACTACCGAGTTCGAGATGAAGAACTTGGGGATGATGCACTATTTGTTTTTGGCATGGAGGTGTGGCAGAGTGCAGATAGAATCTTTCTTGGACAAGGGAAGTATGCAGTAGAGATCCCAAAGAGGTTCGGGATGATGGATTGCAAGGCCATGGCCACACCTATGGCATCAAATCTGAAGCTTCTATGTGATGCTTCATCTGAGCCGATTGATGTCTCTATGTATCGCCAGATGATTGGGTCCTTGATGTACCTGACGAACACGAGACCAGACATTTGCTTTGCTGTGAACACATTGAGCCAGTTCCTGACGGATCCGAGGAGTGTTCACCTGGTTGCTGTAAAGCATATTCTGAGGTACCTGAAGGGTACAGTGGATTATGGGCTCAGGTATGAGGCGAATCAAAAGTTTAACCTGCAGGGTTATGTTGATTCAGATTGGGCTGGCAGTGCTGCAGACAGGAAGAGCACATCTGGGTGCTGCTTCAATATGGGATCAGGTGTGATCTCTTGGTTTAGCAGGAAGCAGTCCTGCGTAGCACTGAGTACAGCTGAGGCAGAGTATGTTGCAACCTACTCAGCTAGTTGCGAGGCAGTATGGCTATGGAAGCTACTGTCTGAGTTATTTGATCTCCCGTTGTAGGCTACTGGTATCTTCTATGATAACCAGAGTTGTGTGAAGCTGTCTGAGAACCCAGTGTTTCATGACAGGTCGAAACACATAGAGATCAAATATCACTATATCAGGGATATGGTGCAGAGAGGAGCTGTGAAGCTCCTGTATGTTGTGACGGACGAGCAGATTGCAGATGTGCTGACGAAGCCACTAGCCAGAGTGAAGTTCGAGTACTTCAGAGAGAGGCTCGGCGTTCTTCAGATCGAGGACACTTTGAGGAAGAAGTGATGGACACATTTGCTAAAGCCATTCCAAGCATGTTGAAAGGAGGATCCTTCACATGGCTGTGGATGTAAGCGCTGGATGATGAACATCAGGATGATGTTCTGGTTTCTGCTTGATATGATCAGTTGGATCATTTCTTTTTGTATGTATGTACGCATCATGTTGGATGCTGGATATGATCAGTTGGATCATTTTTATGTATGTATGTACGCATCATGTTGGATGCTGGATATGATCAGTTGGATCATTTTTGTATGTATGTACGCATCATGTTGGATGCTGGATATGATCAGTTGGATCATTTGTGTATGTATGCATCATGTTGGATGCTGGATATGATCAGTTGGATCATGTGTACGTATTTTGTATATGCATCATGTTGGATGCTTGGACCATGTATCTGTATATGTATCAGGTGGATACATTGTATGATCAGGTGGATCATGTATGGTGATATGTATCATGTATTTGTATTTGTATCAGGTGGATACATTGATGATCAGGAGGATCATGTATGATGATATGTATCAGGTAGATACTTGGTATGCATCAGGTAGATGCATTGATGATCAGGATGATCATAGATGACGAGCTTCAGGATGTTGCTCCAGATGACATGCAGCAGGATGTTGCAGTGATGATCAGGATGATCATAGATGACGAGCTTCAGGATGTTGCTCCAGTTGACATGCAACAGGACGTTGCAGTGATGATGATCAGGATGATGTATGGTGAGTATCAGGTTGATACTCTGTGGCCGTGGATTAGGTTGTGCAGATGAGCATGTAATCCAGTGCCCTGGGAGATTTGCAGATGGTCTTTCAAGGTTTTGCCTATGGCATGTAATTCGGTGCCCTGGGACATCTGGCAAATGCTCTTTCGAGGTTTTGCTCTGGGAGGACATGTAATTCGGTGCCCTGGGAGATCTGCAGATAGTCTTTCGAGGTTTTTCCTATGGCATGTAATTCGGTTCCCTGGGATATCTGGCAGATGCTCTTTCGAGGTTTTGTCCTATGGCATTTAATTCGGTTCCCTGGGAGATCCGATAGGTTGAGCTGTGTGCCCATAATCAGTCCTGGGATGCTCTTGCGAGGTTTTGCCATGACCACATGTAATTCGTTGCCCTAGGAGATCCTATAGGTAGAGTTGTGTGCTCGTAACAGCCTGGGATGCTCTTGCGAGGTTTTGTGGTGGACCACATGTAATTTGTGCCCTGGGAGATTTCAGGTCGGAGTTGTGTACCCGTAACATCCTGAGATGCTCTTTCGAGGTTTTGTGGTGGGGTCACATGTAATAGCGCCCTGGGAGATCCTACAGGTCGGAGTTGTGTACCCGTAACATCCTGGGATGCTCTTTCGAGGTTTTGTGACGCACGTAATAAGTCCTGAGGATTCCACAGTATGGCCAGTGATGATGAAGACCTACAGGTGGTGGGCCTACATCCAGTATGAAAAAGGACTGGCTCTGTAGAACTTCCTATGACGAGTAGATTCAGAGATTGATTGAGATAGCAGCAGCAGTGACGATGATGATGACTCGATGACGATTATCCAGTGACGATGATCCATAGAAGATGACTTGTGCTAGAAGAACTGTGCTGAGAAATACCTTCCTAGTTAAGAGGGAGTGTTGATGTATATGTAACTTCGGAATGTATTTCACATATATGTATATTGTATTCCTATAGAGATGTTATTATTCCTCTATACGGAAGTGTCGTTATTTATATTGTAAGTGTCGTAACTTATACTTGATGGGTTATTAGACCACCTTGTTTGGGGTCGGCCCTGTATAAGTCATGTGGGTCAAAGGGTTATTAGACCACCCTATTGGGGGTCGGCCATGTGGGTCAAAGGGTTATTAGACCACCCCATTGGGGGTCGGCCCAGTCAGCATTATGTTATGTGGTTAAGTTCGAGCCTACATGAGTTAGGTAAAAAGGCAAGTCAAGTCAAGTATAAATAGAGTGCGGGAGACACTCTATTTACACACTCACTTCTCACACATGCACTCAAGGAGGAGTGGCGCACTTATGGAGGAGGAGGATCTGCTGCTAGGTTATGGCTATCTCTCTTGGTTGGTTGTATCATTGCTCTATCTATCTCTGAGGAAGTTATTAGGGTTTTTCACCTTTATGGTTTTCCCCAAGTAAATCTTTGTGTCTCTTGTGTGCTTGCATTTTTGTCTCCATGATTGATATGCTGTAGATATGCTGTACATGTTGTTTTCTCAGTTAAGATCCTAGATCATATTGAAGTAAATTCAGAAAATTCAACAATAGAGAATGGATAAGTAGTGATGACCACCTTGAATGGTCTCCCTAGGTCATGGGATTCCTTCATTCAAGGAATTTGTGCTAGAAAGAAGCCCATCACATTAAGTAGGCTGTGGGAGGAATGCTCACAGGAGGAAGCTCGAATTGTAGCTCGAGAAGAAAATATGGGTAGTGAAGACCAGGTTCTCACAGTACACACCAAGAAGAATAACAATAAGAGGGAGCATCCTCATCACAAGAAGGTAAACACCACCACCAGAACCAGAGAGAGAACTTTGGAGGACCTTTGAGAGATCTCTCTCACATTCGATGCTATACTTGTGATGAGAGGGGACACTATTCCAGAGATTGTCCCAGGAACAAAAGCATCTTCCACAAGAAGAAGAACACCAAGATAAGCCATCATGGTCACACTGCAGAGGATGATGAACCTCCCCGAAAGAGGGCCAGAGAAGAAAGTGAATATTCTTCAAGTGATGAAGAATATGTTCTGATTTCTTCCCTCACAGGAACTATTACACATGGAAGCAATGATTGGCTTATAGATAGTGGGGCTTCCAAGCATATGACAAGATTCAAGGAATCCTTCATGAATCTATCCGAACATGAGTCACCCCACAAATTCAAACTTGGGGATGACTACTAGTATCCTATAAAAGGAAGTGGTGAAGCCTCTTATAAGCTAGACTCTGGAAATTCTATGAAGATGAAAGATGTTCTGTTTGTACCAGGACTAAAGAAGAACCTTCTCTCCATATCTGCATTAGATGCAAAAGGCATGAGGGTTTCATTTGTAGATGGCCAAGTTCTTATGTGGCCTAAAGGAAATACTATAGATGATGCAATAGTGATTGGAGAGCAAGAGGGAGCATTATAAAAACTGAAGGGCCAACTAGAACAAGCCTTGGTCCATGAATCCATGGATCCAAGTGAACTATGGCATAGAAGGCTTGCACATGTGCACTATAGAGCACTATCTCTTGCAAGAAACGTTGTTGAAGGTCTTCCATAAATCTAAGCAAAGCATGAAGGAATTTTCAAAGGATGTGTGAATGGAAAGAACACAAATAATACATTTCCAAGTAGCGAGAGCAAGGAAAAAGGAATCTTGGAAATCATCCACTTCGATGTATGCGGTCCAATGTCATCCAGTTCTTTGAGTGGGTATGTATATTATGTTTCTTTCATTGATGATTTTTATAGGAATACATGGATATATTTCTTGAAGGGAAAAGATGAAGTATTCATTAAGTTAAAGGAATTCAAAGCCTTGATAGAGAACCACACATAGAAGAGAATCAAGACTTTTTGATCAGATAATGGCAGAGATTTCACATCACAAGACTTCAAGAAATTATGCAGAGATTCAGGGATTAAGAGGGAGTTGACCACTCCATACAGTCCACAACAGAATGGAGTTGCAGAAAGGAAGAATAGCACAATTATGGAAGCAACAAGGGAAATGCTTCATGATCAGGATCTTCCTATGCATCTATGGGTAGAAGCTACAAGGACAGTTGTGTATGTACAGAATCGTACTCCACATAGAGTACTTGACAACAAGACACCAGAAGAATTCTTCTTCGGCAAGAAACCATAAGTTAGCCATCTCAGAATATTTGGTTGTCCAGTATACATACACATTCCAAAAGAGAAGAGGACGAAGTTAGATCCTTCAGGAAAGAAGGGTATATTTGTGGGATATAGTGAAAAATTTAAGGATTACAAAATATATTTCGCAAGATTCAAGAAGATCGACATCAACAGGGATGTAACATTTGATGAAGACAACATACAACAAATCCAGAAAGCTACATGTTGAAGACATTGAAGAACTAGAAGCACCCAGGATCCAAGATACAACAATGAATGAAGTAAATCGAGAAGAAGACCATGAGATAGAAGATCCACAGGAACATGTAGATCCACCCTGTGAGAAGAATTCCTATAAGAGGAAACCAGCATGGCTACGAGAGGTAATTCAAGATGCAGAAAGATATGGCGCTTCAGAAGGGATGCATAGAGAAAGCAAGAGACCGAGGTCATACACTAGTTATGTAGCCCTGCTATGTGACGTCATTAACAAGGAACCTTCCAACTATGAAGAAGCAGCAGAAAAGAAAGAATGGAAGGATGTCATGATTGAGGAGTACCATTCGATCATGAAGAATGATGTCTAGGATGTGGTCCCAAGACCAGAAAGGAATTCTGTGGTGACTTCCAAGTGGATCTACAAGATCAAGCATGCTGCAGATGGCAACATAGAGAAATACAAGGCAAGATTTGTGGCATGTGGCTTCTCCCAGAAAGAAGGGATAGACTATGAGGAGACATTTGCACCTGTAGCCAGATACACTTCCATTAGAACAATACTTGCTCTGGCTACAGTGATGAAATGGAAGATACACCAGATGGATGTCAAGACAGCGTTCTTGAATGGTGTAGTGTAAGAGGAAGTGTATGTGGGTCAGCCACTTGGGATTGAGACACATGACAGGGAGTCTCACGTGTGAAAACTGAAGAAAGCTTTGTATGATTTGAAACAGGCACCCAGGACATGGTACGGCAGGATAGACAGCTTCCTGACTAGTTTGGGCTTTACCAAGAGTAAAGCGGATTCCAACCTTTACTACAAGGTTGAGGAAGGAAATCCAGTGATACTCCTATTGTATGTAGATGACCTATTTGTGACAGGTGAGGATGGGTTGATTGTTGAGACGAAGAGGAATCTTTCTCCCAAGTTCGAGATGAAGGACTTGGGTATGATGCACTATTTTCTAGGCATGGAGGTGTGGCAAAGTGTAGATGGAATCTTCATTGGGAAAGGGAAGTATGCAGTAGAGATCCTAAAGAGGTTCGGGATGATGGAATTCAAGTCCATGAACACACCTATGGCATCGGACCCGAAGTTATTGAGTGATGCTTCATCAGAGTTGGTTGATGCCATGATGTATCATCAGATGATTGGGTCTTTGATGTACCTGACGAATACGAGACCAGATATTTTCTTTGCTGTGAACACATTGAGCCAGTTCCTGGCGGATCTGAGACATGTTCACTTGATTGTTGCAAAGCATATTCTAAGGTACCTGAAGGGTACGGTTGATTATGGTCTCAAGTATGATACAAATCAAAAGATTAACCTGGAGGGTTATGTTGATTCAGATTGGGCAGGAAGCGCCATTGATAGGAAGAGCACTTCGGGGTGGTGCTTCAGTTTGGGATCAGGTGTGATCTCCTGCTACAGTCCTGTGTGGCACTGAGTACAGCCGAAGCAGAGTATGTCACAGCTTGTTCGGCTAGTTATGAGGTAGTATGGATAAGGAAGCTACTGTCTGATTTGTTTGATCTCCAGTTGGATCCGACTTATATATATTGTGACAACCATAGTTGTGTGAAGTTGTCTGAGAACCCAGTGTTCCATGACAAGTCGAAGCACATCGAGATCAAGTATCACTATATCAGGGATATGGTGGAGAGAGGAGCAGTGAAGCTCCAGTATGTTGTGACGGACAAGTAGATAGCCGATGTGTTGACCAAGCCGCTAGCCAGAGTGAAGTTTGAGTACTTCAGAGAGAAGCTTGGTGTACTTCAGATCGAGGTTCCTTCCAAGGGGAAGAGATGAGTCTGGAAGACGCAGATTCACATGAGACATTCTCACATTGTGCTAGGTGTGTCCTCCCATGGTGCAAATACAAGGGCTGGGGCCATTCCGACATGGTTGAGGTGTGTCTTCCCATGGTTGTTGATATAAGTGTCGGGCCATTCCGACATGGTTGAGGTGTGTCTTCCTATGGTCGTTGATATAAGTGTTGAGCCCTTCCAGCATGGTTGAGGTGTGTCTTCCCATGGTTGTTGATATAAGTTTTTTTTCATTCCAACATGGTTGAGGTGTGTCTTCCCATGGTTGTTGATGTAATTGTTGTTCCATTCTCGGATGGTTGAGGTGTGTCTTCCCATGGTGTAGATGTAAGGGAAGTGCCATTATTGCATAGTTGAGATGTGTCTTCCCATGGCGTAGATGTAAGTGCTGAGCCTTTCACGGATGGTGGTAGGTTAGTCCTCCCATGCCGGTGAGTGTAAGTGTTGTTTTGTGTGCATCTAGGCCGTGCTCCATTGACGGTGAGATGATCTGAAGATGATGAGGTGATAGTAGAGTACATAGGTTTTTCATAGGCATATAATCAGTCTTGGGATGCTCCTTCAGGTTTTGCAGTAGCATATAATTAATCCTGGGAGATCTTGCAGGTTTTGCAGAGGCATATAATAAGTCCTGAGATGTACCTACTTGATGGCTTGCTCGCAGAGATGATGAAGACCTACATGGAGGCTAGGCCTACATACAACATGAAAAAGGGTTGGCTTTGTAGAACTTCCTATGACGATTAGATTGGATATTGATGGTCTAGATAGCAGCAATAGTGATGATCAGATGATCCAGCTTTGATGATGATCCAGTGACGAAGACTTGTGTCGATGAACTGTGTCAAGGGAATACCTTCCTAGTTAAGAGGGAGTGTTGATGTATTTGTAACTTCGGAATCTATTTCACTTGTATATTTTATATTGTACTCATATGTCATTGTACTTCCGATGGAGAGGTTTAATTCCCCTGATTGGAAAAGATATTATTGTATTTGAGTGGGTTATTAGACTCCCCTAGTGGGGTCGGCCCAGAGTTGAGTTATAATGGATTATTAGACTCTCCTAGGAGAAGTCATCCCAGTTAGGGTAAAAGGAAAGTGAAGTAAAGTATAAATAGAGAGTGTGATTCTCTCATTTGATTCATTCACTCACTCACTCATTCATACAAGTGAGAGAGAGACAAGTTCGCACAAGTGGAGGAGGAGGAAGCTGCTGGAGACCATCTTCTTGTTTTGGGGTTTTGTATTATTGCTCATTCTATCTCTGAGGAAGTTGTGGGGTTTTCTGATTTATGGTTTCCCTGATGAAATGATTTGTGTCTATTGTCTCTTGTGTTTGATTTTCTATGTATGTTGTTCTCTCAGATAAGATCCTAGATCACTTTGAATTAAATTGTGAAAATATAACAAATACCATCAGATGTCACTATCAAATTTTCAATCAAAATTTTAAATTTATTGCATACATAAATCGGATTTCACAAGTATGAAACTCTTCTCATAATGTTTGGCCCTCCCAACAGTTGTCACTAGTCTTCATTATGGGTTTATATTGATTTCCATATCCAAAACAGTTTTATTTGCAATATTTTCTCCATGGCAGATCTTTTCATTCAGCCAAACAAACAGTGTGAAATGATTCTAAAATTATGTAACAAAATAATTCATTCACCTTCAATTGTAAACATATTAAATACAATGTCAGTGGAGGAAGGTGCCGGGGGGGGGTCTTTTTTTATCCCGGAGGAAAAATTGTCATCTCCTTTGCTTGGGGACTAGGAAAAAAATCCAACAATGTAGTTGTCCTGCACCGGCATCGTCGTAAAGAGACCCTGGGATCCTGCTCCTCTCTTTTAGCTATGAATTTCCCTAGCATAAATTTCTCCAATGATCATAAATTCCTTTTCTCAAGCCCATCCCCTTGTATTTATGGCAAGGCAAGGAGGGAACGTTCAAAAGGTGGTTGAGTTGGGAAGTTGGGATAGTTTGGGTACCTACCTCAACTAATCCCAATTCGTGTTTTTAATTATTTTTTCAAGTTTTCTTAAGATACCCGCAAGTATGATATAGGACAACTATCAAGTGAATCATGAGTGTCCTAACTTGCATCTAGCGGGTGCATCTTTTTATTGACACCCGCGGGTTGTCAACAAAGATACCCGCGGCTGACCCACTGGTTGACAAGCATAAGGGTTGTGGTTATGTGTAAAAATAGACAGAGAAATATGCTTTTTGAGGAAAGGATTGTAAGGTTCATCTCTAGGTCATCTAAGGTCAAGGTAAGGTCTTTCATCCATAGTGTCCTTTTGTGTGACCAACAAGGCAATGTCACCACGGACGGATAAGTACTAATTTGACAGATAATAGATGCCCCCTAATGTGTGAGGTTAGAGGGAAGTGATGGACGAAATACATTACAATCCAAGAAGAGGAAGAGTAAAGAGGCCGCAGAATGAGGTCACAAACAGTATGTAATATGTCGTCCTATCATACCAGCATGATAGAGAGGATCGTGATACTAAACTGGGCATCTAGCCCCATATCCATTAAATAAAAACTCATTGATAAAAAGACATATACATGTGCATGTTATAGAAACACAGCGGAATTAATAATCATGTTTAATATCTAACATACATGCAACATTTCTGTGACAGCCATTAAATAAAGACATTGCAGAGTTTATAACACAAGAGAATACTTATCTTAACAAATAGTCCCAAGCAACCAGCTATGCATCTGCAACATTCCACCCAACCATAGGCCAGTTGTGCTTATCAACCTCTTGATGCAACTGCCACCCCCGAGCTGGGAATGATCTCTACAAGGAATCAGGGAACAACAAACTCACACATAGCCAAGCATACACCAAGATGAGCCAAGCCAATCTACAATTGGGTTTATCAGGCTGCTAGGAAATGGAAAGGAAGAATTGCTAAGCTAGTGAGCTCAACCACAGAGCTATGGATACCTCTACAAGATCTATTTAGCTTGGCACCCACAATGCCTACACACCCCACTCAAGGAAGTATTCCCTTCACCAATTCACAGTCCCTCAGGCCATACCTTCCAATTCTAGAGTGTCCCAGGTGTGCATAGAAGAGTAGCCATCCCTCTTGATCTTCTTGAGAGGTTACTCCCTTCATTAGGTTTATCAAGCCAATTATGTCCACTACCATTCCAAGTTTCTTGCTCACAAATTCAAACCCAAAACAAGGAGGCACATAACAGCAGGGCCACAATTATCTGGCATGATTAAAACGTTTTTATAGTGAGATGCCCAAAGATGGGGTTTCCATTAGCTTCAGAAAAACGTGAGAAACCCAAAAATGAAACTGGAAGATGGGGGATAACCCTGGGAAGCCAAATCCGTTTTCAGAAAAACGTCCATAGACATTTTGGGGCAAAAACGGCCTCCATAACAGTCCCAAATCGTGGTCCTCCTTCCCCAGCCACTGTGTAACACAAAAACGAGCTCCCAGGCATGGAAAAATGCAGGAAAATTGGTAAAAACATGATAAGGAAAGACCCAGTAGTTCAGACTGCGTGAGAGAGGAGAGACTGACTGTTCAGAATGGATTTGGGCACCATTTCGTGGGTGTTTTCTTGCCCAAGGAGACAAAATACGATTTCCCAGGTTTATGGATTTCCCATACACAAAATTGGCTGCCATACCTCTTCATTCCCAAGGCATTAACTGCCTCAACCAATTTCTAGAAGAATTAAATGATTGGGTCCATAACCCAAAATGGGTAGTTGGTGGTTTATGGGTTTTCTCATTGACACATGGATTAACACCATTGGCTCAAGGTTTGATCAAATTCCCTCCCTATTCCTTGTAGAATCATGCCCCCATCTCTTTGTTGCATTGCATAGCTAGTTGTGGGTATTTTTCATTAAAATTCGTATTTACATGATGTCTCATTTACATTGTGCCTATCTAGCACAAGAACCATAGGCATCTATTTTTAATTGCCGATACATAAAACGCTAAATCAATGGTGGGGATTTGGCCTTGAGCTCCTCACCATGATTAAATATCAATATTTACATCATTTATGATTTAATACAAAGGAGGTCAAAATGGGGACATTACATTCCCCTCCCCTTACATTAGCACTGTCCTCAGTGCTCATCAAAATTGAACAAAAATGGATATGCCACCCTCATGGCATCCTCCAGCTCCCATGTAGCCTCATCGGGACCGTAATGCTTCCATTGCACCTTTACCTGTCCGATGGCTCGGTTCCGGAGCAATGTTACCTTTTTGTCTAGGATGCGCACTGGATCGGTTTGGAACTCTCCCTCGGGTTCCACCTGGATCACATCCCAATTAATCACATGGTTAGGATCATGTACATATTTCTTAAGCAAAGAGACATGAAAAACATTATGAGCTTTAGTGCTAGCAGGCAATGCAAGTCTATATGCAACTGGCCCTATTCTTTCAAGCACTTCAAATGGCCCACAATATCTAGTTGATAGCTTGGCACAACTCCCAAGCTTCAAGGCACTCTTCCTTGATTTCACTCTAAGATACACATGATCCCCAACATTGAATTCCCTATGCACTCTATGTTTATCTGCATAGCTTTTCTGTCTATCCTGGGCTGTTTTTAAATTATGTCTGATCTTGGCAACTTCTTGCTCCATTTCCTTAAGCAATTCTGGCCCAAGTACAATTCTGTTCACTGTATTGTCCCAAGTCACTGGTGTCCTACACCTTCTGTCGTACAAAGCCTCATAAGGACTCATTCCCAACGATGTTTGTTGCCCATTGTTATATGCAAATTCTACCAAGTGTAGATAATCCTCCCACTTGGATGGTTTGTCCATTACATACATGCGGAGCATGTCTTCAAGCACCTGATTTACTCTTTCTGTTTGCCCATCCGTTTGAGGATGGTATGCGGTACTAAAGCTTAGCTGTGTACCCAAATCTGCAAAGAGACCTTTCCAAAAATTGGAAGTGAACTTGGTATCCCTGTCAGAAATTATTTCCTTAGGCAACCCATGTAATCTGAAAATTTCCTTCATGAAAATATTTGCAATGGCATCGGCTTTATGTGTGGACTTAACTGGTATAAAATGTGACGCCTTTGTTAACTTGTCCACCGCAACCATGATGGAATCATGTTGTCTCACAGTCATTGGCAATCCTGTAATAAATTCCATGGATATTACTTCCCATTTCCATTCTGGAATTGGAACGGGGAGCAATAAACCTACTGGATGTTGGTGTTCACTCTTCACCTGCTGACATTCCATGCACTTAGAAATGTATTCAGTGACATCCTTCTTCATGCCTGGCCAAAAATAATATTTTCTTGCTGTAGCAATTGTTTTCCGATATCCTGGGTGACCAAAGTATGGAGCTTTATGGATTTCATCCATAACAATCCTCCTCAAATCTGCCGCATTTGGAATATAGACTCTATTCTTATAAGTAAGGAGTCCGCCTTCTTCCAAATGATAGCCTTCATACTTCTTTTCAAGGTCTTGGTGCTGCAATTTGTCCTTTATCTGTACGTACACTTCATCCTCAACAATATGGTTAACAATCTGCTGCTTCAAATCTGGTTGGCAAATACTAAGTGCTGCCACATACATTTCATGTACCTTCCTGCTGATTGCATCAGCCACCTTGTTTTCTTTCCCTTTTATGTGTTTGATTTCAAAATCAAATTCACACAAAAATTCCAACCATCTAGTTTGCCTAGCATTTAAAGTTGGCTGATCAAACAAGTATTTCAGACCACAATTGTCTGTCCTTAACTCAAATTTTCTTCCCATTAAGTAATGCCTCCACATCTTTAAGGCATGTACTATGGCTGCAAGTTATATATCATGAGTAGCATAGTTCTTCTCATGCTCTTTCAACTTTATTGACTCATAGCATATCACGTGGTTGTCTTGTATAAGAAATCCTCCAAGTCCTTGATTGCATGCATCGGTACACACCACAAAGTCTTTTTCTGGGTCTGCAATTTTCAAAATTGGTGCACTTGTAAGAAGATTCTTCAACCGTTGAAAACTTTCCTCACATCTTGGTGACCATTCAAACTTTATCCCGTTCTTTTGCAAAGAAGTGATCGGGTTTGCAACCCTGGAGAATCCTTCGATAAACCTCCTATAGTAAGCAGCAAGGCCCATAAAAGATCTCACATCAGTCACATTCCTTGTAGTTGGCCAATTCATAATGGTTTCAATCTTCTCGGGGTCTACAAATATTCCTTCGTCGGAGATGATGTGACCCAAATAATGAATTCTATCTTTATAAAAGTCACATTTGCTCAACTTTGCATACAGCTTATGCTCCCTTAGTAATTGCATTGTCATTCTCAAATGTTCTTCATGCTCTTCTTCATTCTTAGAATAGATGAGAATGTCGTCTAGGAATACAAGAACAAACTTGTCCAAATACTTGCTAAAAACATTATTCATGAGACACATGAATGTAGCTGGTGCATTTGTGAGACCGAATGGTACCACTACAAACTCATAGTGTCCATACCTCGTTCTAAAGGCGGTCTTATGAATATCCTCTTCTTTGATCCTTACCTGATGGTAACCAGACCTCAAGTCAATTTTTGAAAATACCTTTGCTCCTCTCATTTGGTCAAAAAGGTCATCAATTTGGGGCAATGGGTATTTGTTCTTCACAGTGACTTTGTTCAACTGCCTATAGTCAATACATAACCTGAGTGTCCCATCTTTCCTTTTCACAAATAGATCAGGTGCTCCCCACGGGGACACACTTGGCCTAATATTTTTTTTTCCAGCAACTCTTGTAATTGCATTTTCAATTCTAGCAATTCCGGTGTACTCATCCTGTAGGGTGTCTTAGACACTGGTGCCACTCCTGGCACAAGTTCAATTGTAAAGTCAATGTCTCTCTTGGGAGGGAGTCCTGGAATTTCATCAGGAAAAACATCCCTGAATTCTTGCAATACTTGATAGTCCTCCAATTTAAGAGTTTCATTCTCTGCTGCCTCTAAAACGTGAGCTGCATACAATTGACATCCCTTCCTACAGAACTTCTTCAGTTGCATGGCTGAAACCTGTCTAACAGAAGTCACCTTTGGAATGCCTTTTACCACCCTCGGGTTTCCTTCTTCGTCCATGCATTCAAATGTATTATTGTAGCAGTCAAGTTTAACCCTGTGTGCTTCTAAAAAATCCATTCTAATGAGAATATCATAGGAACCCAGTGGTAAAATATTCAGATCTGCATAAGTGAATAGCCCATCCATATCTAATGGACATTTCTCTACTATTTCACTAACTTTTCTCTTGGTTCCAGTGGCTAGTTGAACTAACCATGATTTACTATGCTTTAATTTCTTGAAAGCACAAATCTCAACAATTCTAGGAGTGACATAACTGTGAGTAGATCCAGGATCAATCAAAATAGAAACAGATTGCTTAGCAATCTTACCTTCAACTTCAACCACAGTTGACTGATGATCTGCCTGGCGGTCATCTAGTGCTGCATAGATTCTAGGGATTTTCCTCGCCACTTGACCCACGATTTCAGCTCCTTGGATGTTGTGAACTTGATTTGCATTCCCATTCCGATGTGGACAGTTCCTAATCATGTGGTCTCCTCCACAACCCCAACATTGAAGTGGTTCTCTTGGCTCCTTTGGATCTCTTGGCTTGTCTCCCATCATCCTAGTTGGCTTAGTCACAACCTGTGATGGTTGCCTTTGCTGATTCCGGAATTGAGGAGGCTTGAATCCCTTCTTCCTTTGATCAAACTTTTCATTTTTCCTATCCTTCCATGCCTTATGGAATTCTGGTTTGCTTCTGTTTTGATCAAAGCAATACTTGGCCTTTCTTATGGCCTCCTCTAGAGTTCGAGGTTCGTCAAACTTAATTCTATCTTTATATGACTAGGGCAGTCCACTTAGGAAACGCTGAATTTTCACCTTATCATCTCGAATGTACCTGACATATCTTAGCAGCTCCAAGAATTTGTTTACGTATTCTTCCATGGTCAATTGTCCCAATATCAGCTCATGGAACTCTTTGATCTTATCATCATAGTACCTATCAAAGAGGTACTTCTGCTTGAAGTATTTCTTGAACTGCTTCCACACAATCTTCCTTTCGTTGATCTTCTTCACTTGTCTGATGTGTTCCCACCATATAGATGCTCTTCCATTCAAGTTGAAGATGGCTACCCTTGCCTTCATATTTCTCGAGTAGTATTGGACTTGGAAATACTTTCTCATCCCAAGAAGCCAAGCTTCAGCTTCTTGACCAGACTTTACCTCTCCATCAAATGTAGGAGGTTTTGCCTTCTTAAATTCTCCATGTGAATTGTTCTTGTAGTGCTTCTTCCTCTTAATTCCACGAGATGAAGAGCTTGAACCCTCAATGGATTCTTCATAGTCAGATGATTCATTAGAAGAGATTTATGGAGTATATGTTCTGTCTATAGAAACTCTTCTTGAGCTACTAGCCCTCTTACGGGAATTCCTTCTAGAGCTACTCCCACCCCTTTCTGGATTTGATGTCTGATGCCCAGAGTTTATTTGCCTTTGGATGTCTGTCAAACTCTGTAGCATGGCTGCATTCAACTGATTTTGTTCTTCCTAAGCTTTAATCATCCTTTCATTATCTTCCCTACAGCTTTGCAACTCCACCCTTAGGCTTCTCATGGTGGCTGCAATACCTGGAGGGGTCTCTTGATTTCTTCTCCCATTAGATTTTGTTTCAGCATTTTCAACATGTATGTTCTCCCCCATGGCATTTGTCTCAAGCTCATAGGGATCCTGTGCATCATCCATGATGTTGATTTTTCTTGGCCCAACCAAGATCCAAAACTTTCCAACTATACTATCTAGAGTGCTACCCTGATGTAACTGTGATTCTGCGAAATGTGTTCATCAACACAATTGTTAGCTGCATTATATTTTCAGAAATTCATAAATTACTTCATGCACGTGGGAAAATATTATGTTAACAATTTGTCGAATCATCGAATTTTCTCACAATCAACGACATATGAGGGGGAGAAAGGGGGTCAAGGGGGCTTGCCCCCTTTTTTTTTTTTTTTAGTAAATCTTTCCGCAGTTGCGGGGCGGTTCGCCGAATGCTTCCGCAATTGCGGAGCAATTCGCCGAATGCTTCCGTAGTTGCGGAGCGATTCGCCAAATGCTTCCGTAGTTGCGGAGCGATTCACTGAATGCTTCCGCAGTTGTGGAGCAATTCGGGGAATGCTTCCGCAGTTTCGGAAGACACTGGGGAATTCTTTCCGCAGTTTCGGGGCGGTTTGCTGAAGCCTTCCGCAATTGCGGGGTGTTTTGCTGAGTGCTTCCACAATTGCGGGGTGGTTTGCTGAAGCCTTCCGCAATTGTGGGGCATTTTGCTGAGTGCTTCCGCAATTGCGGGGCGGTTTGTAGAATGGTTCTGCAATTGCAGGGTGGTTTGCGGAATGACTTGCGGAATGCTTCCGCAATTGCAGAACGACTCGCCGAAGTCTTCCGCAGTTGCAGAACGATTCGCCGAAGTCTTCCGCAGTTGCGGAACAATTCGCCGAAGTTTTCCATAGTTTCGGGACGACTTCCCCAACTCTTCTGCATTGCGGAATGGCTTGCGGAATGCTTCCGCAATTTCGGAAGAGAATTCCTTCCGAAAATTTCCTTTCGACGCCAAACACTTAGAAATTTTTTCGTTGTTTCGGAGCAGTTCGCCAAATTCTTCCGTGTTGCAGAACAACTCGCGGAATCCTTCCGCAGTTTCGGGGCAACTTCCCGAAACAGACTTAAACCAAAATTTTTCAAAAACTCTTAGGAAAATTCGAAATCTTCCCTTCTTTCAATGATGACTGTAATTGGATTTGGCCCATAGAGGTCCAATGCTGCAACCAGCAGCTCTGATACCAAAATGTAATATCCCCTCCTATCATACCAGCATGATAGAGAGGATCATGATACTAAACCGAGCATCTAGCCCCATATCCATTAAATAAAAACTCATTGATAAAAAGACATATACATGTGCATAATATAGAAACACAGCGGAATTAATAATCATGTTTAATATCTAACATACATGCAACATTTCTGTGACAGCCATTAAATAAAGACATTGCAGAGTTTATAACACAAGAGAATACTTATCTTAACAAATAGTCCCAAGCAACCATCTATGCATCTACAACGTTCCACCCAACCATAGGCCAGTTGTGCTTATCAACCTCTTGATGCAATGCCACCCCCGAGTTGGGCATGATCTCTACAAGGAATCAGGGAATAGCAAACTCACACATAGCCAAGCATACACCAAGATGAGCCAAGCCAATCTACAATTGGGTTTATTAGGCTGCTAGGAAATGGAAAGGAAGAATTGCTAAGCTAGTGAGCTCAACCACAGAGCTATGGATACCTCTACAAGATCTATTTAGCTTGGCACCCACAATGCCTACACACCCCACTCAAGGAAGTATTCCCTTCACCAATTCATAGTCCCTCAGGCCATACCTTCCAATTCTAGAGTGTCCCAGGTGTGCATAGAAGAGTATCCAGCCCTCTTGATCTTCTTGAGAGGTTACTCCCTTCATTAGGTTTATCAAGCCAATTCTGTCCACTACCATTCCAAGTTTCTTGCTCACAAATTCAAACCCAAAACAAGGAGGCACATAACAGCAGGGCCACAATTATCTGGCATGATTAAAACGTTTTTATAGTGAGATGCCCAAAGATGGGGTTTCCATTAGCTTCAGAAAAACGTGAGAAACCCAAAAATGAAACTGGAATATGGGGGATAACCCTGGGAAGCCAAATCCGTTTTCAGAAAAATATCCATAGACATTTTGGGGCAAAAAAGACCTCCATAATAGTCCCAAATCGTGGTCCTCCTTCCCCAGCCACTGTGTAACACAAAAACGAGCTCCCAGGCATAGAAAAATGCAGGAAAATTGGTAAAAACATGATAAGGAAAGACCCAGTAGTTCAGACTGCGTGAGAGAGGAGAAACTGACTGTTCAGAATGGCTTTGGGCACCATTTCGTGGGTGTTTTCTTGCCCAAGGAGACAAAATACGATTTCTCAGGTTGATGGATTTCCCATACACAAAATTGGCTGCCATACCTCTTCATTCCCAAGGCATTAACTGCCTCAACCAATTTCTGGAAGAATTAAATGATTGGGTCCATAACCCAAAATGCGTAGTTGGTGGTTTATGGGTTTTCTCATTGACACATGGATTAACACCATTGGCTCAAGGTTTGAATAAATTCCCTCCCTATTCCTTGTAGAATCATGCCCCCATCTCTTTGTTGCATTGCATAGCTAGTTGTGGGTATTTTTCATTAAAATTTGTATTTACATGATGTCTCATTTACATTGTGCCTATCTAGCACAAGAACCATAGGCATCTATTTTTAATTGCCGATACATAAAATGATAAATCAATGGTGGGGCTTTGGCCTTGAGCTCCTCACCATGATTAAATATCAATATTTACATCATTTACGATTTAATACAAAGGGGGTCAAAATGGGGACATTACACAGTACCTGAAACAGAAACAAATTCAGCGAACAATTTATAATCTTGACATCAGGAGATGATCAGAATGGTAGAACATAATCTCCAATACATAACTGGAATGTGTATATAGCATGGCCACTGAAATACAAGCGTGGATCCATGGAAAATAGGATATCATAGCCATAACAACAAACTGGATCTATGTCTCATCAAGAGCTAAAAAATGGTTGTGGCTCAGTCTTGCGTAGCTTCGAGAATAACAAAATGTGATTATGCTATTATAGACCCAAGGTCTTCATCCAACCCGTCTCAAGGTACGAATCCTATCCATGTGAATAAATGTGTTGAAGTTGAACATGGAGGACACTGTTTGATTACGGGTCATTGATGTGAACCGTTAACAAACACGAGGGCACCCATCATTAATGATAATGGGGCCCAAGGTACCTAGTACATTCTAACAAGTGCGAATAAGGGGTCTTGAATTCGAACACTTGAAGAATCTATTGAGTAGGGGACATTGATGTATTCCCACTATTCAATAGCGAGGGAAACTGCCACTATTGACTACAATCCCCAAGGTACTACCCGAAACTCTAAAATTCATTCCCAGATCAAAATGAGTTGAAGTCGATGGGAAGAATTCCGTTGGAAGGGAGTCCTTCAGGCATCCTCCATTATCCAACACGAGATATAATCAAGAGGTTGATTTGATCTAGAATAGGACTAAGTACATGATGAAACATAGTGACACCAAGGAATGGCCGACACATGAGGCCAAGGTAACTACAGAATGGTCGACACAAGGCGTGTCCTTGAACAGTGAGCATGACACAAGAGTGACTTAGGAAGATTTTAAAGACAAAGGGTACCATGATATAAATATGTAATGTAGGAGACATTAACAAATTCTCCATATGACTTGAAGGATTAAATACTCTGAGATCGGGTTCATCCTAAGGCCAAAAACTAAAACCCAAATTGTTTGAAAAGACTCAAAAAGGTGATGTGTTCAAGGACATAAGTGACTTGTTTCCTTTGTACTAAAAGATACTTGACATTCTTCCCTTCTCTTTTCTCTTTTTATTTAAAAAATGTCCTTCTTGTTTGTTTTAATGAGTCCAAGAAAGCAAACTCAATAGTCCTTCTTCATTTTTGAAACAAGCTCAAAGAAAGAGGGAGAAGACTGCTTGATATAAGTCCAACCATGCGTAGTTTAACGAGTCCATGGGAGGGAAACTCAAGACCTTATTCACGTTTTAACGAGTTTGAAGAAGAGATAGACTAGTACTTGATAACACTGATCCATGGATTTTAATATCGATCTTGGATCTGTTCACGCTCGCAGGTGTTTTCAATGTTAACGAGTTTGAAAAAATTAAACAATAACTCCATATACCTACTGATGGATTTCACATCGAACCTAAGTTGGTGAATGCTCGTTGGTGTTTTCACATTTTGAGAGTTTGAAAACCCTACAAAAGACTCCAAAAGGTCCTTTTTCGTAAAGTTAGTCTCCTCACCCAAAAAAGTGTAAAACAATGAGAGAAGAACTCTTCTAGCCACGCATGACTAGAGTATACCTTTTTCGTAAATAATCCAAAAAAGTTTGGAAAGGGGTAAACTTATACCTAAGTGGATGTCTGTTCAAGTCCTTTAACGAGTATGAACAAGACAAGCATGCTCGACAATCTTGGTTGATTTTAAAGAGTCGAACAAGGGCTTAAAAAGACTCTATATATAGGGACCAGGGAACTAAGTTCCTTGATATGTCAAATGATGAAAAGGTTGTAGATATCATGAAGACCATCAGATTAGTAGAAAATGACATATAAACATGATCCAAAGAGATTTCAGTATGATATAAAATGACAGGAATTACTACACTAAACTGACATGCCACAAAGAAAATCAAACCTTTGTATGATCATCGTTGTGAAAAGTAGTGAGAAATACTTCTTAGAACTTCACGTAATAAAAAGGAACTTGAAAAAAGGTCATTAGTGATTAAATAAAGTTAAAAATAAATTTGAAACTATAGGAAATTGGTAAAAGTGGGTAAAAACTTTAAAGTAATTTTTATAAATAGTGTCAAAATGTCCACATAACTCACAAAGTCATTTTGTTGGAGCAAAAGAGCAAAAGAATCCCCTTACTTCAACCGCTTGTAGCACTCAAACTAGGTCACCAAATCCACTTCCGTCAGTTGCAAATAAGTCATCTCTCTCATGTCGATCAATTCATTCCATTGTTTTAGATTTTTAGTGGTGCTTTTTTATTTTTATAAGGGTTTAAAAATTAGGGCCTCGTACCCACGGGTTCATATATGGTAAACTCGCGTCTACGTGAAATATGCGCAGGTTTAGCATAGGTGAACCCATGGGTACCCGCCTCTGTTGCAGAGGTGAAGCCGCGGGTACCACAATTTAAATGAAAAAATAAAAAAACTAATGAATGAATGCGGTGAATGATGCACGAATGGTGTTGACCTAGAGGGAGAGGGAGCATGAATCCATGGATAGAGATTACATGGGAGATCCACTTACGTTAAATGTGTTACGAAGATGTGGTTTGCTAATGATTTTCAGAAAAATGAGTATGCGTGTGCAAACGCACCTACTCCAAATGCTTGTTGGCTACTGGGATCCCGATCACAGGATGTTCAATCTCCAAGGGGAGATGTTAGACCTTACCATAGATGATATATACTTTATCATTGGTTTATCATGTAGAGGTGAGGGAGTGAAACTCAAGGGCACATTTAGAGGGGTCGGTGCACTATCGATCGAAGATTACATCAATGCTTATTGTTTGTCGGGTACCGAAGAGAGTGGCATCCAAGTCTCAATCAGCTCTATTGCAAGATTCTCGCTGAAAGTGATGCTAAGTACTTCTAACAGAATTGGAGGGAGTGTCGCACAACATTTGGCCTCTCGAAACTACATGCAAATCAGGGTTGAATGCTTGCATGGTGTAGTGTTTGACTAGTGTTTGGGCCTCTTGGTGAGTATGAAACACCAATTGACTGAATGCAAAACTAGGAAGAAGAAAAAATTTGGCTACGGAAGCATTTTATGTACTTTCGTCTTCTTCTAGAGTCCCCGCTCTGAGTCCGGGGGTAGCTCTACCAGTACTAGATCCTCATGAGCCATTGATGACTCGATGGGGAGACATTTTCTTACGCTAGGGTGGTGGAGAAACTAGTCTCTCATATGCAGACGAATACTACCTAGCATGGTGGAGCCGCCAAGTGTCGGATCTAGAACAGTTCTCGTACACAGGTATGGATTTTCGAGGAGATCCAGAGCTCGCTCTTCCTCCAGGATCATCCTGAGGAGAGATAGGTAAGATGTGCTTATGCTTTTGAAATTTATTTCATTTTTATGATTTTGTGTATATATAATTTTTATGATGAGTATGAGTGTTGATAGTGTGAGATATGCAAATGTGGGACCTGTGAGACATGTTGGACACCCTCGCGTATTTATACGTCCGAATGAGCTTGGTGCTTCAGATGCGATGCTGGTGAACCTCAATGAGAA
Source organism: Larix kaempferi (assembly GCA_027924585.1). Taxonomy (NCBI): domain Eukaryota; kingdom Viridiplantae; phylum Streptophyta; class Pinopsida; order Pinales; family Pinaceae; genus Larix; species Larix kaempferi. Next base: position 5,897,324 of record BSBM01000406.1, read on the forward strand.
TATGAGTTGGTTGACTCATGATATCCCGATGTACAAGATCGAGTGAATGTCACTCGAGATGAAGGAGCATGTTGTAGGCATGCCCCCAGCATGGATCAAGCTACTTAGAAAAGTAGTCAGGCTATTCATATGCTATAGGGAAGCTGTAGCAGAGTTAGAAGAGGCACCTCCCACCTCATAGGGAGAGAGATATGTTCTATTTTTTAGGACTTTGAGCCCAATTTTGTATATTATGACACTGCGACAGACTATGACTCGTACTCATATTGTTTTATCCTGATATATACAGTATCGGTTTATATACATGCATGTTTTTTGTCTTTATGTGTGTGACTATTTAATGTGATTATGTATGGTACAGATTCCAATCTAGTATATAGTTTGCATATGAATCAGCTAATGAATTGCTACTAACTACGAGTCGATTCTTACCTCCAAATGTGAAATGCTGTAATTAATAGCATCTCGGAGTAACTCAATTATTGCAATGTACTCAGCTACATTGTTCGTCATAGGGACCAAACAAGCACCTTCCGAAGACACAAGTTGGCCAGACGGTGAGAAAATAACCCAAGCTGTTGAGGCCAACTGACGAGTGTGGTGACTAATTCCATCAACGAATCCTATAAAGAACTCGGTTGTCATCTAAAACCACAATACAGAAGACCCATAAGCCGCGAAAGAAATCAAAAGAAAAGACTAACTCTACAAACATGTACAGTTATAATACAAGAAAAAGCATATAATCCTAAGCATAATACTTTTTCAGGTGGAGACCATTTCTAGGCTCACGCAACCTAAGGGGTCGATGCCTGGCATCTTCTCGTAAGACAAGGAAAAAAACGTCACAGAATTCCTTAAATAGGTTGGTATACAAAGTGATCTCATCAGGAGAATAGTTTTCTCCAATAAAGATGTTTTCCACAACATTAGGTTTAGTGGAGATATCGATTGGTATCGTCTTCGAAATGTTTTCCATGTTACCTTCAGCATAAATAGTTTGTGTAGTAGAAGGAGTGATGGACAAATCGATATCACCACGAGGTCTCACTGAAAATGCACATTCTCTATCTTGTCCAGATCTGGAATTAAGTAAGATCTGTGATGCATGTGTTCCCATGGATGATCCAAACCTACCATGACTTCTGGGATAGCCTCATCAGAAGGCAAAATAGTATCTAGACAATCAAAAGAATGGATAGATTTGACTGACCATGCAGGTGTATAGTCAATATCTAACTCCGTGGAGATGGATGGAGTTGAGATATAATATGTTGAATCATTTTGTGATGCTTGGTATGCCACTTCTGAAACAGATAAGGGCACAATTGGTTCTTGTTGAGTGGGGAGAACCCACAGACCAGTTGTTCGACTAATCATGAAAACTTCCTAAGACAAAATGTCAGTCGTGCTCGTTGAACCAATGTAGTTTATGGGAGAAGGTAAGTCAAATGTGCTCATCAATGATGAATACATGCCTACTCCCAAACTCTTGTTGGGCGAATGAGTCTCATCAATCAAAGGGATAGTTGAATCCGATAAAATAGTGTTGTTTTTCCAAGTGAAGGAAAGTTGATCAATCTTGATGATCTTGGATTCATGCGGGAACATGAGTACTTAGAAAATGGACGATGAGATAGCTTACATAACATACGTCCAGCTCCTCCCCAACAACAGATTGTAGTCGAGTGGAGCATCCAAAACTTCAACCTCCACAGACACTAACTTACCGTCCAGTTCAATCTCGAACGCGGACAAGACTCCATGTGGGCGAAACGATCTTCTGTCAAACCCCGTAAGTAGTGTGTTGGAAGGGGCTAACTCAGGAGAGCCAAGGGATTTCCAGCAGGATATTGACATTAAACACGTAGACGCGCCTTCATCTACAACGGTTCATCCAATGTTTTTGGGGCCATGGACTACTTCAATCTGGAAGGCCAAGTGATATGGTAACCGGGGTTTGACATTTGACATATCAAACCATGCAAGCATACTTGAATAATCCATGCTCCCGATTGCCTCTAGAAATGCATTCTTCTATGAAGGGAAGCTTTGCAAGACTTCTAGTGTGGACATTGCACAAGGCGTTTGGGCCAGATCCTCTCCCCTTTCTTACCCTTATTTATGTTGTTGGGTTTCCAAGGACCCTTTTTGTTTTTCTACACACTTTGTACAGATTCGGTTTTATAAGGGGAGGTTGCAACCGAAGTTGCTTCATCAACAGAATTCTTCATAGAAAGTGCGTGAACCTGCTTGGTTAAAGCTTCAAGCGTTGTTGAATCAGCTGAACCAACAATGCCATCGGCATGCGGTCCAGGCTTAGGTTTTCTAAGATATATATTAGACCCTGGTGCATCCAGAATGATCTCATAGAGGATTCCAGATTGGACGTAAACTAAGTCAAGCTATTGGGTCCTCAGGATTGCTTCTTCCTCAGAAGTTACCCCAGAAGTTGCAGCATCCTTAGAAATATAAGGAAGGAGTGACTTCAAATATGTCACATACCCAAATTCTGAACATTTTATGTTGTCAGAAAAACATTATGTTTTATGTTATTGTAAAGTTTTATTTTTATTGACCAAGTGGGGTCAAGGATGATTGTAATTAATTACTTTGAATATTTTATTATTTATAAATAAAAGAGGAGACAAATATCCAAGGGAGACTATTCAATGAGTGTTCACTAACCCACTGGGAGGAATGGACTGGGGTGAGAGCAAACTAACACTTGGAAGCATCCTCAATTCACTTCTAGATGTTGCAGGGGGAAACTTCCCTATTTTTATGGTCATGTTCCCCAAGAAAGTGGAACTGAGCAGGTGGCTCATTAACTAAGAAACTGACCAAAGTCCTAGGCATGCTTTATCTACCCATCAAATTCAGCAGGAGGTTGTTCATCTTTACCTTGTGATAATTTCTGAAAGAGAATGACAAGAGATCACAAGAGATTCGATGAGGGGAAGGTTAGAAGTGATTGAGTGAGTTAAGGTTGCATTCTGAACTAGTGCAGCCACATTGTTGAGTTCAATATTTCTAAAGGCAGAAGTATTACTGTTAAGTACTATTGGTGAGTTACAGAGGAATTTATTCCATTCTCCACACAACATCTTTGTCCTGGTGGTTCAGTGAATAGGCTCAGGGGTCCTAAGGCAAGTGATTTGGCTATCTTCAAGAGAAGTTTTGGTGGAACAGGCTTCTTTGATGTTTGTCACCCTCTACAATTTCAAGTTCCTATTGTGCTATCTTATTTATTACTGTCATTTTAAGTTTTCTGGATGATTTAATTCTGAACTGTTATTTAATCTCAGAAATGGTCTTTTTACTTATCTATTACATTTAAATTTTGAAATGTTAATTTATTTTGTATAGTCGAATAATGATTGAATGAAATACTTCTCTGTATTTTTCCACACACAGTTAAGTGACGTACTCTAGTACAGAGAAGTGAAATTATAATCAAATCAATATGATGGGAAATATCTTTGTTAGAAGCTGTTTTCTATTTGAGTTTCAAAATCAGTAAAATATTTCTTGTTTAAATGACTGAACTTTATTCAAATATCAAATATTTGTATTTCTTATATAAGGTCTTTTCTTGAACTAGAAAATAGAATTTATTTGCAATCCAACAGAGTATATTTTATACAAAATCATTATATAAAAACCTATAGTTCAAATTGCAATATTCTAAATCTAGGATCAACTTTGTTTACTAACCCTGTTTAAATACAACTATCCTTTCTTTAATAACCTCTAAGTTTATATTTTCTGATTATCGAATTTCTCTTAAAAAATTAGAGTAAATAATTAAGCCAAATCGAAATAATATTCATAAAACTATTATACCAAAAATAATCTACAATGTTTTAAGGGTTTCAAAACCTAATCTACATCATTCAATTATATAGTAGTATCATAGAATATGATAGTTAATAATTACATCTCAAAGCAATTACAGGACTTTCTAAATAATTATTAATACACATCTCTAACTAGCAAAATAACTTTGAAACCATTTACTCATTGGAAAACATGCTATTTATCTAAATAATGAATTCATAAAAAAACCAGCTAAGGTTTATTTCAATATTGTATCTCCAAGAATATTTAATTTTCTAGCTATGCACTGTATCATTTAAATAACAACATTTTCAAACAAATATATTTTCACAACCCGAGTTATTTAGTTAGGTTTTAACCCCAATTTAATTCATAACTTCAACATAGTATTGTAGGTATACAATATCATCAAAAACTTTGAGCTTTTACCAAAGTTTCATTGTACTACAAATTTACGCTTTCAACCTAGAAGCTAGGTTTTGTACAGAGTTAAACTCTGCATAGATACACTTCCTTTTAGGTTAACTTCAGTAGCGAGACTAAGCTCTAAAAACCTATAATCATTATACATGTAATAATTCTTTAAATAGGAGCATCATGCATCGAATTCACTATAATTATCTATCCCAACTTATCTCACACGAGAGGCATTGCACTAAGCATAAACGTGCTAAGTTGAATACGTTCTGGAGAATCACAATATTCCTACTATTTTCAACTATTAAATTATACAAGTAGCATCACTTTAAAAATTACAGACTCGGGTTCGAGACCCACAAGGGCTCAACCAATGGGTCAGTACAAATTTAAATCACATAATCCGATTGATACAGGATTCAAGGCTTGGTATGAGGTTGGAAGATCAGTACAGGTACCCTGTATTAGCCCTTAAAATTATATTAATAACTTAACCATTTACACAGAGGTTTAGGGTTCGAGTCTCGACTCACCCAAACCTACTATGTTGAGTTTTAGTTCTCACATTACAACTTAAATGCAAAAAGAGGAATTGGGTTTGAAACCCTGAGTAACTATGTGCTAAACCTTCAACATTCGAAACACTTAGGGTTTCCACTTAGCAACATTCTATAGCCGGAAGGGGTTTTACAAATTAACAACATTGACTTTGAACTGTCCATATAAAACAATGAGAAGGCCGAAGCATAGCTCGAAGCATCAAACATTTTGCATATATTCAAAAAAAGAAGTCACCTTTTATTTAATCCATAGAAATTCTTTTACAGAACAATATTTATAAGAAACGTTGAGAAACCAACACGAGCTCAAAGGCTTGAGGGTCAAACCCTCTCAGTCATAACATTTTCCATACGTCGTACAAAATATGAAATCAAATTTACAAATTGGAGAATCCTTATCTTGGCAAGTTCTAGACCAATAGTTTTTGCACTGCCATCACCTATACCTCAAGAGTAACAACTCAGGGTTTCCAGAGAGTCGTCGAGGCTTACCAGGGCATTCGTCGAAACCATGAATGAAGTAACTTCCCAAGGTTTAGTTGCAAGCCCAGTCGAAAGGAAGAACCTGTCACTCCACGGTAAACAACAATAAGAAAAATGGGTTAAATAATGATATTACAGTTCGAATAAAATAAGAAAACCAACTTCTAAAACGTTGTTATGATAGCTTACTTACATTTATAGGCATCACCATTAAAGCATAACTGTAAACCCTCCATTGTGGTCATGCTGGAAGTCACCGAGAAAACCAGAAATAGACAAGATTCACCATCAAACCCTATAAGGATTTTGCAAGTTCAAAACCCCAAGGTTTTCGTCATCCTGTCAGCCTCTCCTAAAAATTACATGGAAAAATGAAATAAGATTACGAAGGGTGATAGACTATCAACACATGGTTAGGGTTTATCCCAAAAACCAAAGCCTTTAAGTGATCGAACGGCGTAGAGCTTGCCACGAGGATATGTTATCAAGCGATCCACCAAACCATAATAGTGGCAATTAAAACTTATAGCTAACGAGCCCAGTACGCCTGCCAATGCAAAGTTCCACCATGGTTTAACTCATGGACTTCGCTATGCATATGACGTATAGTACATATATGCATAAAGTTATAGCATGTAGTATATAGTTCCACCTTAGAGAAAATTCACGGACTACACTATGCATATATCATATAGTGCATATATGTATAGTTTATAACATATAGCATATAGATTATATGCATATGGATTATAACATATAGCTGATAGCATATAATATAAAATTTATAAATCATGGATAGGTCGTATTACAATCTTGTACAAATCAAGTTGGTAGATCATGGTTGTAGCATTTCCATGTCAAGGCATGCATGCATAAAACCATAGTTTGATTATTGGAATACATTTATGCTATGACTTTAATACAAATAAAATGATTTCATATAAAGATGACATTGAAGTAAGAAGTTAAACTATATAAGAACAATAATGAACACAAAGGACATTCTTAAGCTATGTATAATGAATGTATCCAGAAAATACATGAATTCAATTGATATCCAATTGAATAAAATCCTGAGATTGGTAACCATAGCTAGGGTAGGTCTTACCCTTGTACAATTTAAGTTATCTACACTTTTTGTACTTAAAATCGAAGGCAAAAATTTGTACAAAAAGTCAATTTGACATACACCAGTTATGCTTCAATTGGAATCTCATTCTTACCTGTAATCTATAACAGAAGTTAAGAGCGTTAGCTATAAATAGCTAAGTAATCCTTGGGGTGTCTATAGGACCCCTTCATTACAAGGAAAAACAATCCGTTAGTCTCTAGGGTTTAAATCTATAACAATAAAAACAATTAAAAAATTGACGATGTGCACATTGAATAAGAAATAATTCAAGTTTTTAGACTTCGACACTTCATGTAAACATTTGTAAAATTGACGCTTTTAGACAAATGAATGACGATCACATAGTGATGTTACAGCATTAAAATAACTAGCATAAACATAGTAATATGTATTAACAGCGATTACGGCAATTTCAGTAATCATTGCTTATAAGCGATGTAACCCAATCAATCATCGACGACCAGTTAAGTAGTTGTCGTCATAACAATTAATTGGTCTGTGGTTAAATAAATTAAGTTAACATTAATGATACTTCCGCATAACAATTAAAAGCATTTAATGTTATTTAGAAAATTTTAATTTTTTGTGAAATTTGGGGGTGTTACACGTGGTATCAGAGCGCAAGTTCAAATACTAGGCCTGAAGTGGCTCACTTGCATAGATAAAAACTTAAAACAGATTTGCATTTGCATTTGCTGATTTTTATTTTATTATATTTTGTTCAGCACTTTATAAATTTAGTCTACAGGTATGGAAGGACCAGCAGAGTTAGCTGAGGACAGGTCCTACAATAATGAACAAGGACACATTAATGCAGAAAATTTATTTGTTGAATTGAACGATAATTCATCTGAGTTACTAAGGACAGTTAAAGACTTAAAAACCAAAATAAAAAATGTTAAGGAGGAGAACGAACGAATTCTAAAAGCTGAAGAGGAGCTGAATCAAATTCTGTTGAATAAATTCCATAATAATGAAAATGATAAGAAAACAGAAAATAACTCGGAATCTAGCATTATGTCCTACCAACGTAAGGTTAAAAAGTTAAAACTGACTAATTATGACAACATTTCTTCTTATGAATGTTATGAAAAAACACGCAGGAAAAAGCAAAAGTATTCCAGTGATAGTAGTGAAACTAATTGCTACACTGAAAGGAAGAAGAACAAGCCATACGAAGAAATTTCTTGCGAATTTAAGAAAATCAAACCACCAACTTTTAATGGAGAAACATAAAAGAGTGAGGAAGCTAAAGCATGGTTGTTCGGTATGAATAAGTATTTCCAAATCTACAACTACCCAAGTCATTTAAAAACTAGAATGGCAACTTATAATCTGACTGGAAAAGCAGACATCCGGTGGCAAGATTTAACAAGAGTAAAATGCTTAAAAGAGAAAAATGTAAACTGGAGTAATTTTAAGAAGTATTTTAAAAGAAATTTTCTGTCGGAACGGTATTATGAGGAACGAGCTAAAGAGTTTTATGAATTAAAGCTAGGATCCATGGATGAAGGAATTGAGCAGCAAGTTTTTAAACTTGTTAAGGTATGTGCTTTACATTACTGAAGAAAAACCTAAGGTACAGAGATTCCTGAACTGTTTACCCTCTCATATAAAGGACATAATTGAATATTATGATCCTAGAACTCTTGAAGAGGCCATGAGTAAAGAAAACATCTGTTATGAACATAAGATTAAAAGGGAAGGCCTACCAAGCTGGAAAGTAAAGAAGCCTAATTATTTTGAACCAAGGAAAAAGCATTTTTCCTTTAATCACAAGTTTTGAAATAGTAATTCACGTAATTATTCTAACATAAAATTTCAAGGGAATAATTCAAGAGGTAATGAACAGTCAAAATTTACAGCTGCAAGAAACAGGGATCCACCTAAATTTTTTGTTAAAAACAATAAATAGAAAGAACCTGTTAAATGTTGGGACTATCAAGAACCTCACTATGCATCAAACTGCCCACTTAGAAAGAGGACCATCAACAACATACATACAGTACAGGAGGAAGCGATTGTTGGTGACTTAACAAGGGATATGCCCAGGATAAATGCAGCTTTGGAAAAACAGATAAGCTGATCATCAAACTTCAATGGTTGAAGTCAAAGGTATGCTGAAAAACAAACCCATTTCTATTTTAATTGATCCAGGAGCGAGTCTTAGCTATGTGTCACCTGATTTAGTGAAATGTTACAATTTGAAAATAGACAAGTTTGATAAGTCATGGTTGGTCCAATTAGCTACTAGAACTAAAAGAAAGGTGACTGATTATGTAAAAGAATGTGAATTATTGATGAATCAGTTTAGGAATCATGTTAAGCTAAATGTGTTACCTTTAGGTTCTTGTGATGTTTTGATTGGAATGGATTGGCTGGAAAAGCATAGGGTAGTATTAAATTGCTTTGAAAATACTTTTACTTGTTTGAATGATGAATGTGAAACCGTAACAGTAAAAAAAATTCCAAGGAAGACTTCTGTTAGACAAATTTATGCTTTGCAAGTTAAAAAGGTTGTTCGAAAATGATGTAAATTGTTTGTTGTAAATGTAATTAATGATGAACAATCAACTAAGGAAGATAAGTTAAAGTTGGAAGACATACCCATTCTAAAGGAATTTTCTGATGTATTCCCGGAAGAAATTCCAGGACTACCTCCGAAAAGGGAACTAGATTTCACCATTGAGTTAGTACCGAGAGCGATACCAAACTCAAAATCTCCTTACAGAATGAATATTCTGGAGCTTAATGAACTTAAATCACAACTTAAGGAACTGATTGATAAAAAATATATAAGGCCGAGCGTGTCTCCATGGGGAGCACCTGTCATTTTTGTTAAAAAGGACAGAACTATGCGTTTATGCATAGATTACCGTCAGTTAAATAAAATGACCATAAATAACAGATATCCTCTGCCCCGCATTGATGATCTGTTTGATCAACTACATGGCGCGAAGATATTTTCTAAGATAGACTTGAGGTCGGAGTACCATCAAGTCAAAATTAAAGATGATGACATCTTTAAGACTGCTTTTAGAACCCGTTACGGGCACTACGAGTTCGTGGTTATGCCTTTTGGGCTAACCAATGCCCCAGCATTTTTCATGTGTCTTATGAGTAATGTTTTACATAATTATTTGGATTAATTTGTAGAGGTATTTATTGATGACATCTTAATTTACTCTAAGACTAAAGAGAAACACAATGAACATTTAAAGATAATTTTACAAGTGTTAAGAAAACACCAACTTTACGCTAAGTTTAGCAAATATGATTTCTTTAAAGATAAAATACAGTATCTTGGGCATGTGATATCCAAGGATGGAATTACAGTAGACCCAGAAAAGATAAAAGCAATTAATGAATGGCCTGCCCCTAAAGACATAACTGGTGTACGATCTTTTATGGGAATAATAGGTTACTATCGTAAATTTATAGAAGGATTCTCTAGAATAGCGAATCCTATAACCTCCTTGCAAAAGAAAGGTAAGAAATTTATTTGGGATAAAAAATGTGAAGAAAGTTTTAAGAAATTAAAAGAACTATTAACAACTGCACCTATTCTAAAAATTGCGGACCCAAACAAGGATTTCATTGTATGCACTGATGCATACAATGATGGACTTGGCGGAGTCTTAACACGAGAAGGTCATGTGATTTCCTATGAGTCTAGGAAGTTAAAGATTCATGGAAAGAACTATGCAACTTACGACCTAGAGTTGGCTGACGTGACACATGCGTTAAAAATGTGGCGCCACCAATTAATCGGAAGAAATTTTACACTAATCACAGATAATAAAGGTTTAAAATATTTGTTGGATCAACCAAATCTGAACGCAAGGCAAGCTAGGTGGCTAGCTTTCCTTAGCGAATATGATTTTGAGATTCAGCACATTAAAGGTAAAAGAAAATAAAGTTGTGAATGCCTTAAGCAAAAATGCTAGGCTAAATTTTGTTTAAGCAATCAGTACTTATAAAATTGATCTTGAAAATCAGATTAAGGAAGGAATCAGACTGGATGAAAAATATCAAAAATTACATGAAAAGGTTGTTAAAGATAATGCTGAAAATTTAATAACAGATTTCATAATTGATGAAAGAGGATTAATGTTGTATAAAAACAGACTTTATGTGCCTAATGTTGCTCAAATTAAGTTGTTGATTTTAAATTAATTGCATAAAAGTCCATACTCATGACATTCTGGTTATCAAAAGATGGTAACAATGCTGAGGAAGGATTACTTTTGGCCAAGTATGAAAAATGAGGTAGCTGAATATATTGCCAGGTGTATGGAATGTCAACAAATAAAGGCTGAACATCAACACCTAGCTGGACTGTTGCAGCCACTACCTGTTCTAGATTGGAAGTGGGAAATAATTAGTATTGATTTTATAACTAGTTTACCTAAAAATTAGAAATAGAATGATTCCATAATGGTAGTTGTGGATAAGCTTAGTAAAGCAACTCATTTTATACATGTTAAAACAACCTACAAGGCTGCTAACATTGCTGAAATTTTTATGAAACAATTTTTTTGTTTGCATGGGATTCCAAAAGTTATAATTTATGATAGAGACTCTAAGTTTACAGGAAATTTCTGGAAGTTTTTATTTAAAGGTTTAGATACTACTTTAAATTCCAGTACATCATTTCATGCGCAAATGAATGGGAAGACAGAAAGAGTCAATCAAATTCTTGAAGATATGTTAAGAATGTATGTTAGAGATCAGCCAGGTAAATGGGAGGAATACTTGCATCTTGTTGAGTTTGCTTATAATAATCATTACCAAGCTTCAACAAAGCTCAGTCCATTTGAGATTCTGTATGGCAGAAAATGTAATACTCTTATTTCATGGAGTAATCTGGTTGACAGGTTAATGTTAGGACCAGAGTGATTAAAAGAAATGGAACTAACAGTGAAACAGGTTCAAGGCAATTTGAAAATTGCACAAGATAGACAGAAAAGTCATGCAGATCTCAAAAGAACTCAAAAAGAGTTTCAGGTTGGTGAACATGTCTTCCTCGAGGTAAAACCTAAAAAGAGCTCCTTAAAGTTAAGAAGTTGTGCTAAACTAGCACCAAGGTATTGCGGACCTTTTGAAATATTGTCCAGGGTAGGACCAGTGGCATATTAGTTGGCTTTGACACCAAATATCAAAGTGCATAATGTATTTCACATCTCTCTTTTAAAAAAATATGTGCATGATGCTACTCATGTGATTAATTGGAATGATGTACAGGTTGAACCAGAAGGAGATTTTTTAGTGGAACCGGATTGTATCCTCGAGAAGAGGGGAATTTTGCTTTGTAATCGTACCATTGGATAGGTAAAGGTGCAATGGAAGAACCTTAGTCCAGATGAAGCAACCTGGGAATTGGAAAGTAATATGTGGGTGGCATATCCATATCTGTTCCAGGAAGAATTAGAGGATGATGAATAAAGCAACATCGAGGACGATGTTGAATTTCAGACGGGGTGTTTGTCACATACCCAAATTCTGAACATTTTATGTTGTCAGAAAAACATTATGTTTTATGCTATTGTAAAGTTTTATGTTCATTGACCAAGTGGAGTCAAGGATGACTGTAATTAAATACTCTGGATATTTTATTATTTATAAATAAAAGAGGAGATAAATATCCAAGGGAGACTATTGAATGAGTGTTCAATGACCCACTAGGAGGAATGGACTGGGGTGAGAGCAAACTAACACTTTGAAGCATCCTTAATTCACTTCTAGTTGTTGCAGGGGGAAAATTACCTATTTTTGTGGTCATATTCCCCAAGAAAGTGGAATTGAGCAGGTGGCTCATTAACTAAGAAACTGACCAAATTCCTAGGCATGCTTTATCTACCCATCGAATTCAGTAGGAGGTTGTTCATCTTTACCTTGTGATAATTTCTAAAAGATAATGACAAGAGAGCACAAGAGATTCGATGAGGGGAAGGTTAGAAGTAATTGAGTGAGTTAAGACTGCATTCTGAACTAGTGCAGCCACATTGCTGAGTTCAATATTGCTAAAGGCAGGAGTATTACTGTTAAGTACTACTGCTGAGTTGCAAAGGAATTTATTCCATTCTCCACACAAAATATTTTTCCTGGTGGTTCAGTGAACAGGCTTGGGGGTCCTAAGTCAAGTGATTTGGATGTCTTCGGGACAAGGTTGGCTGGAACAGGCTTTTTTGGATGTTTGTCACCCTCTACAATTTCAAGTTCCTATTGTGTTATCTTATTTATTACTGTCATTTTAAGTTTTCTGAACCATTATTTAATCTCAGAAATGGTCTTTTTACTTATCTATTAGGTTTAAATGATGAAATGTTAATTTATTCTGTATAGTCGAATAATGATTGAATGAAATACTTCTCTGTATTTTTCCACGCACAGTTAAGTGCCGTACTCTCGTACAGAGAGGTGAAATTATAATCAAATCAATATGATGGGAAATATCTTTGTTAGAAGCTATTTTTTATTTGAGTTTCAAAATCAATAAAATATTTCTTGTTTAAATGACTGAACTTTATTCAAATATCAAAGATAAATGTATTGCTTATATAAGGTCTTTTCTTGAACTGGAAAATAGAATTTATTTGCAATCCAACAGAGTATATTTTATACAATATCATTATATAAAAACCTAGAGTTCAAGTTGCAATATTCTAAATCTAGGATAAACTTTGTTTACTAACCTTGTTTAAATACAAGTATCCTTTCTTTAATAACCTCAAAGTTTATATTTTCTTATCATCGAATTTCTCTTAGAAACTTAGAGTAAATAATTAAGCCAAATCGAAATAATATTCATAAAAATAATATACCAAAAATAATCTACAATGTTTTAAGGGTTTCAAAACCTAATCTACATCATTCAATTATATAGTAGTATCATAGAATATGATAGTTAATAATTACATCTCAAAGCAATTACAGGACTTTCTAAATAATTATTAATACACATCTCTAACTAGCAAAATAACTTTGAAATCATTTACTCATTGTAAAACATGCTATTTATCTAAATAATGAATTCATAAAAAAACCAGCTAAGGTTTATTTCAATATTATATCTCCAAGAATATTTAATTTTCTAGCTATGCACTGTATCATTTAAATAACAACGTTTTCAAACAAATATATTTTCGCAACCTGAGTTATTTAGCTAGGTTTTAACCCCAATTTAATTCATAACTTCAACATAGTATAGTAGGTATACAATATCATCATAAACTTTGAGCTTTTACCGAAGTTTCATTGTACTACAAATTTACGCTTTCAACCTAGAAGCTAGGTTTTGTACAGAGTTAAACTCTACATAGACACACTTCCTTTTAGGTTAACTTCAGTAGCGATACTAAGCTCTGAAAACCTATAATCATTATACATGTAATAATTCTTTAAATAGAAGCATCATGCATCGAATTCACTATAATTATCTATCCCAACTTATCTCACACGAGAGCCATTGCACTAAGCATAAATGTGCTAAGTTGAATACGTTCTGGAGAATAACATTATTCTTACTATTTTCAACTATTAAATTATACAAGCAGCATCACTTTAAAAATTACAGACTCGGGTTCGAGACCCGTAAGGGTTCACCCCATGGGTCAGTACAAATTTAAATCACATAAACCGATTGATACAGGATTCGAGGCTTGGTACGAGGTTGGAAGATCAGTACAGGTACCCTTTATTATCCCTTAAAATTCTATTAATAACTTAACCATTTACGTAGAGGTTTACGGTTCGAGTCTCAACTCACCCAAACCTACTGTTTAGAGTTTTAGTTCTCACATTACAACTTAAATGCAAAAAGAAGAACTGGGTTCAAAACCCTTAATAACTATCTGCTAAACCTTCAACATTCATAATAGTTAGGGTTTCTACTTAGCAACATTCTATAGCCGGAAGTGTTTTTACAAATTAACAACATTGACTTTGAACTGTCCATATAAAACAACGAGAAGTCCGAAGCATAGCTCGAAGCATCAAACATTTTGCATATATTCAAAAACAGAAGTCACCTTTTATTTAATCCATAGAAATTCTTTTACATAACAGTATTTATAAGAAACGTTGAGAAACCAACGCAAACTCAAAGGCTCGAGGGTGAAACCCTCTCAGTCATAACACTTTCCATACGACGTACAAAATATGAAAACAAATTTACAAATTGGAGAATCCTCATCTCGGCAAGTTCCAGACCGATAGTTTTTGCACTGCCATCACCTATACCTCAAGAGTAACAACTCAGGGTTTCCAGAGAGTCGTCGAGGCTTACCAGGGCAATCATCGAAACCATGAATGAAGTAACTACCCAGGGTTTAGTTGCAAGCCCATCCGAAAGGAAGAACCTGTCACTCCACGGTAAACAACAATAAGAAAAATGGGTTAAATAATGATATTACAGTTCGAATAAAATAACCAAACCAACTTCTAAAACGTTGTTATGATAGCGTACTTACATTTCCAGGAATCACCATTAAAGCAGAACCGTAAACCCTCCATCGTGGTCATGCTAGCAGTCGCTGAGAAAACCAAAAATAGACGAGATTCACCATCAAACCCTGTAAGGGTTTTGCAAGTTCAAAACCCCGATGTTTTCGTCAGCCTATTGTCCTATCCTAAAAATTACATGGAAAAATGAAATAATAATATGAAGGGTGATAGACTATCAACACATGGTTAGCGTTTATCCCAAAACCCAAATCCTTTAAGTGATCGAACGACGTAGAGCTTGCCAAAGGGATATGTTATCAAGCGATCCACCAAACCATAATAATGGAAATTAAAACTTACAGCTAACGAAACCAGTACGCCTGCCAACGTAGAGTTCCACCATGGTTTAACTCGTGGACTTCGCTATGCATATAACATATAGTACGTATATGCATAAAGTTATAGCATGTAGTATATACTTCCACCTTAGAGCAAATTCGTGGTCTACACTATGCATATAGCATATAGTGCATATATGTATAGTTTATAACATATAGCATATAGATTATATGCATATGGATTATAACATATAGCTTATAGCATATAATATAAAATCTATAAATCATGGATAGGTCATATTACAATGTTGTACAAATCAAGTTGGTAGATCATGGTTGTAGCATTGCCATGTCAAGGCATGCATGCATAAAACCATAGTTTGATAACTGGAATACATTTAAGCTATGACTTTAATACAAATAAAACGATTCCATATAAAGATGACATTGAAGTAAGAAGTTAAACTATATAAGAACAATAATGAACACATAGGACATTCTTAAGCTATGTATAATGAATGTTTCCAAAAAATACATGAATTCATTTGATATCCAATTGAATAAAATCTTGAGATTGGTAACCATAGCTAGGGTAGGTCTTACCCTTGTACAAGTTAAGTTCTCTACACTTTTTGTACTTAACATCGAAGGCTAAAATTTGTACAAAAAGTCAATTTGACATACACCAGTTTTGCTTCAGTTGGAATCTCATTCTTACCTGTAATTTGTAACAGAAGTCAAGAGCGTTAGCTATAAATAACTAAGTAAGCCTCGAGGTGTCTATAGGACCCCTTCATTACAAGAAAAAACAATCCGTTAGTATCTAGGGTTTAAATATATAACAATAGAAATAATTAAAAAATTGACGATGTGCACATTGAATAAGAAATAATTCAATTTTTCAAACATTGACACTTCATGTAAACATTTGTAAAAATGACACTTTTAGACAAATGAATGACGATCACATAATGATGTTATAGCATTAAAATAGCTAGCATAAATACAGTAATATGTATTAACAATGATTACGACAATTTCAGTAATCATTGCTTATAAGCGACGTAACCCATTCAATCATTGACGACCATTTAAGTAGTTGTCGTCATAAAAATTAATTGGTCTGTGGTTAAATAAATTAAGTTAACATTAATGATACTTCGGCATAACAATTACAAGTATTTAATGCTACTTAGAAAATTTTAATTTTTTGTGAAATTTTAGGGTGTTACAAAATACCTCTCTAAAAGGAACTATGGGGGGATCTCAGCCTTTATGAGTCACTTCCGTCTTCACCACTCTTGAATGTGATCAGAAAGGTGAGTGGTTTTGTTCTTCCTAAAAGTAGACAGAAGATTAGTATCGGCATCATACCGGACGGGAAGCTCAAAGTGATTCAGGAAGACTATCTCTAGGTCCCAAAAGTTATCGTATGCTGCAACAGGAAATTCTATGTACCACTTGGCTGCAACACTAGTTAAGATACTTTGGAAAAGACTCAATTGAATGGAATCGTCATTAAGCGAGTTTGAAGAGCACCATAGGTGAAAGTTCATAACATGGTCTATAGGATCTTCCCCAGTCTTACCTTCGAACTTTGGAATGTCCAAGGGAAGCTTGGTTGGGACCGATGGCCATGCAGGGTTGTGTCACACCGGATCGTTGGTTAGTTTCGAAAGATCAGGCAAGTTTAATGTTGCCATAAAAGGAAAACGGGGTCTCGCCAATGGCATTTGATTAAGAGGAGTTTGGTAGGGGGGACCACCCAAAACCAGGCTCCTATAGTGTTGGTTGGGGTTTCCCCCAACCCTCGGTTGTGAATAAAATGCATTATGGAATTTGCTCCAGCCGTAAGATAGGGGATTGATTCCTTGTGGACTTGCCCATTGCGTTTGGGTATAAGCACCCCCGAAATGTGGGTTGACATAATTATTAATACCCCCTCCACCAAATAGTGAAAAGGGAGTACTCCCTACAGGCACGTTAGAAGTCTGTATATTGGATGAATGTGCATTGAAGCCTGTGAAGGGGTTGAACCCTGACATGGATGCAATGGAAGAAGTAGGCATTGAGCCTACAAAAGGTGTTGAAAGAGAGACGTGTCCTCTAAACAAGGAAATATGTGACTAAAAGCAGCAGACGGAGGGTTAACGTGGAATTGATGTACAAAAGGGGAAGATGTGAAAGATACTGAAGGTATCCCTGAAAAGGGGACACTGGATGGACCAATGGTAGAACCCTAAGGACTAGATGTAGCTGTATCCTGAGAGCCAGACAAACCTAAGGATATAGCATTGAAACTAAATGAAGTGCTTGGAGCAGAAGTAGCTTGCAACGAGCTTGGTATCGATGTGTGTGCATATGGAGGGGGAAAAC
This sequence comes from Larix kaempferi, assembly GCA_027924585.1. Classification (NCBI taxonomy): domain Eukaryota; kingdom Viridiplantae; phylum Streptophyta; class Pinopsida; order Pinales; family Pinaceae; genus Larix; species Larix kaempferi. The sequence goes on from BSBM01000406.1 coordinate 5,914,915, forward strand.
ATCCTGATATGATATTTGTTGTAGGAGTATTAGGAACTTCTGACACATGCCTTATGTTATCCGTGAAAGTACCAGGTGTAAACTGATATACACTTAGTTCTGGAAGCCCTAGAGAGACTACTCTTTCCAACAAGGGATCGTTGGTTCCAGTTAATGGAGGGTTGAAGGGTGTATTAAACTCTTCAGAAGTCAAGTCTTAAACCTCAACAGTTTCTTGAACCGGTTGACCTTAAGAGATCAGGTCAGGTTCTTTGGGGGGTTCAGTCATTCCTGTAAGTTCGTAAGAACCATGAGAGTCTGTTCTTCATCACTGTGGTGGTGGTGGAGGCTCCACTGTGAGTGGAGGAAGGTTCTGCAACCTCCTTGACCTACGAAGAGGTTGGTCCTCCACAACTGAATTGAAAATATGCTAATTATTAAACCTAGGGGCCACTATAGCAGCTAGGAGCAAACAACACACCACTAAAAATGTTCTAAAGTAATCTAGACCAGGAAAAGAAAGATAATACTCTCAAAAGTAAGTCTAGGATGATGAGGGCCCAGAAAAAATGAGTAGAGTATCGAAGTACAGTTACCTGGAGTCCACAATACAATATCTCTGGGTGCAAGCATTTGAATCACCAACCTCCCTCCCAAATACTTGTAAGGTATTTCCTCCCACCTCTGTCCTAGGTACAGTGGAAATATCCTTCCACTGTCACCTTTGTAGATCCCTAAATTAGGTCAAAAGATACTAAAGGCTACCAAAATTGCAGAGAGAGCCCAGGGGACAGTCACAGGTCCAGCCAAGATGCATGGGCAGGGTAACTAATCCCAAAATCCAAGAGTACACAAGGAACTAATGGATCCTCGTACGCGAAAAGGATTTGGTGTATGTTCGAAAGAAAAGTGGGGGGGTATCCCCAATAGTTCGATCTCACACGACATCGTGCTTAACTTTGGTTTGAGTAGAGCTTCCCAGATACCTCCACAACAATGGATTTACCTAAACAATAGTCTCACTACGATTTGAGATTTTGAATGATTTCAGAAAGTCATAGGTGTTATGTTTTGAAACCCTATCCTAATCTAGTTGGTTTATGTGTAACCTAACAAAGAAAAGTTACTAATGAATTTTATTAATGGTTCTTTTTAAAGGTTGTTACTTACTCAAAAGATAGTGCAATGTGTGGTGATGGTTACAACTGAAAAGAAACATGTATATATATAAATGTAAAAACTTCACAGTTAACCTACTTTGTTTGTCTTTCAAAACATGAAATCATAAAGCAAACTAAGCATACTAAAAGTATTTTTTGTTATTTTCAAAGATGATAGTACTAAAGATTACAACTACTTCAAAAAGAAAATGACAATTCTTGCTATAAAATGAAAGTTCCTTTTTTTTTAAATTGATTTTTTTCTTTAACTATGAAAGAAATACAAATAAACATGAACCAAAAAGAATCATAAAAGCAGTGCAAGCAAAGATAAAATGACCCAAAACTAAAGCAATCAGACCTTATGCATGACCGACAAAGACCAACCCAACTAGTTGCTTCTGAAAGTAACTAGGTTTTGGAAACCAAATGCAAATCAAGATGACTAATATGTAAGATGGAAAAAAAGAGACTCTTATGCAGAGATTAGTCTACTCTTGAATAACAGTGATCAAAGGAGATGAAATCCAAGCACTTTCCAAACACAAAATGGGCTAGAAAGCAAGAGTAACTTCGCAAGCACAAAAAACTCAAGGAGAAACTCTTAAAGAGGCTAAAAACAGACTCAGAATACTTTGAACAATATCCAGAGAGTATCAGATCAGCAAAAGACTTCCAAATCCACAAACAAAGCACCCTAACACCAAACCCTAATTAAAAAACATGCGACTGTAATATGCAGCAACGTGTGGTTGACCCACGGGTACATATACCAGCAACACGAAAGTAGGGAATAAAATCCGCAACTTTATGTATATGCAGGTCGCGAATGAGCCTTGAAAAGACTAAAAGACCTAAAAACCTACCGAATCAAGCATAAAATCCAAAGAAGATCTCTAAGATTGGTTGTAAAAGAGACTCAGATTAACACTTAGAGGCATTAAACAGGTGTAATATCAACAAAAAAACTTCCAAAGTGAGAAAATGTAACCCTAAGACCAATGCAACTAGATAACAGCGGGAACCAATATAGGCAATTCGCGAGTGAAACTAAATAACTGCGCTTGTAAGTATAGGAAACTCGTGGGTGGGCTCTGAAAAATCTTTAAAAAAAAGAAGTTTGCAAATAAAAATAGAACTGAGTCAGGAAGAAGGGCCAAGAATACCCTAGGAACATCTACAGAGATCAAGCAAGTTATAAAAGATTCGAAAAACTCAACAAGAGTCCCCAAAGCAGAAAAACAGATGGTGCTCCCCAACGGAGTCGCAAGTTTTGTTGTTAGGGAAATTGTTCTTATAGTAGGGGAAGACTACTAACGTACTAGGGGTTATCAGATGAACATATAAATCTTTGCAACATTATTATTAAGCAAATATAGTTAAGGTTAGGAGAAATGTATACCTTATTTATGAAGGTCTATCCAAGCTTTTCTCCCTTTGTTCTCCACTGCAACAACCTGCAGAACCAACATAAGACCTTCCTCAAACCAGTTTGACCACAAATAAGATATTGACATTAATAAGATAGCATAACATCAACTTGTAATCAAAAGAGAATAGATATAAACAAATCTATGGGAAGGGAAGAATGTTGAAATATTTATTGACAAATGCAGAAAATACATAAGCTATACATGTCCTGCACCGGCACCGTCGTAACCAGATCCTTAGCTCCTGCTCCTCTCTTTTAGCTATGAATTTCTCTAGCATAAATTTCTCCAATGATCATAAGGTCCTTTTTTCAAGCCCCTCCCCTTATATTTATGGCAAGGCAAGGAGGGCAGGTTCGAAAGGTGGTTGAGTTGGGAAGTTGGGGTAGTTTGGGTACCTTCCTCAACTAATCCCAATTTGTGTTTTTAATTATTTTTTCAAGTTTTCTTAAGATACCCGCAAGTATGATATAGGAAAACTAGTGAGTGACTCGCGAGTGTCCTAACTTGCATATAGCGGGTGCAGCATTTTATTGACACCCGCGGGTTGTCAACAAAGATACCCACAGCTGACCCACTGGTTTACAAGCATAAGGGTCGTGGTTATGTGTAAAAATAGGAAGAGAAAGATGCTTATGAGGAAAGGATTTCAAGGTTCAACTCTAGGTCATCTAAGGTCAAGGTAAGCTCTTCCATTCATAGTGTCCTTTTGTGTGACTGGCAAGGCAATGTGGTCACAGATGGAGAAGTGCTAATTTGACCGATAACATACACGGCATGGAAATAACGTCCAAGTTAAACATTGTTAAATTAATGGTTTTTGGTGACTCTAGACAAGTCATCCAAAAAATGAGAAATGGTTATGCAAAACGGATTCCTAGTGTAAAAGAATATATAAAAGAATAGTTCTTCTAAACAATCCTCTCAAGGTTATCTTCCTCCACGTCCTAAGAGAAAACAACAGAATTGTTGATGAGTTAGCAAATCAAGGTGTCAACCTTGCCGCTTGGAATAGTTCAATATGGTGATGGAAAACAAAGGTTCAAATATATCCCCTAAGCTCATTAGCTCCATTAAAAATGACTTCACCCATTGGTGTCATAGGATAAATGAGTTGTCTTCAACTTCACTTCATGGGGGCGCGTGTGGGAATTCCCAAGATCGCGCTTGTCCTTCAATTGGAAGGTGCTTTGAAGAGGCATTCAATGTGAGCCTTTTCCAATACTCTAGCTCCCTCGGATTAAAAAAAGATAAGATGTATAGCTTTCCGCCATTTATCTCGAATGCATAAGAGAGGGTTTCTGATGGAGGCCCATCACAACGCCCATCACAACGAATTTGGGAACATTTGGGAGGTCTTTCACTCACCATTTCTGCTTGCGAGGAAGGTAGAGACATTGAGAACAGTCCGGAGAAGAAGTTTCGTAAGCAGTTGGAAGTCCCGCCTCTCTCGTCTCGATTCTCTGGCGATTCTGACTGTGCTCAGCATTTCATAGCAATGGTAGGTTTAGTGGAAGGAATGGCCTTCCTGAAGGCCAGTGTAGAGGAATTCAAGCATCATATTCAGAAGGTCTACGAGGTAGTTTGCGTTGGTCTCAAGGTGAATAGAGAATCCGCAGAAGATATGAGATATATCTCTCAACAGCTAACTTGCCAAGATTCTCGCATTGACGATTAGGAGAGGAACTTGATTGAACTAATGGGTATCGTGGACACCATTAAAGAAGAAATCCTGAAGATGGAAAAGATGACTCAATGCAGCCATTCCAAGAATCTCTAGCTGAATATATGCTGCCAATGGAAGAAGTTTTTGTTCAGCAACAAATATAGGGTCTGCAAGGCTTCCAGGAACAACAAAATGTACTCTTTTTGTCTAAATGTTTTTTTGTATTTTGCTTAATTCCCAGTTTGTAAGGGTGTACCCCTCCTCTGTTATGGTAAATTATAGGAAGCAAAACAGAAATATCTATAGATCCAGGCTAGTGGAAATTTTGATTTCATCTCTTCAGATTACCTCAGAGCTTAGACTTAAGCTCAAATTTTGTACTGTATAGCTGCGCACAACCTTTTTATAATACAAATCCTTTTCTAGTTTCTGTTAAAAAAAACATATTAAATACAATGGAATATCATTCTCTACATATGAATGCATTATTAGCACAAACAAACATTCACACAAGCCATTCAAACACAACAAGAATGCATTTGAACAATTAAAATGATTATTGTCATATATTCTAGGCTTATTGCCTTAATTATACCACCCCCTTTCCCCATCGGTATCATTCACATATAAGAATTTAACCCCATTTAATCATTCAAAAATGGTATTAAGCATAAGTAAAGGAATCCCTTTCCAAATTACTTCCAACATCCAAACAACATTAGCACAATTAAATGCATACTTGTATAGTTGTCCTATCATGAAGAATATTCTGTGTTTCTTTAATCTCATAAATACAATTAAGGTTGTACAAGCATAAGAAACGTCTATAAACGTTTTTGAAAGGAGTAGATACATGTCGACTAAGCTAAGGGACATATGAACCAACAATACATGTGACATAGTTCTACATCATCTCCATCGACAAGAAGTGTCTCAAATGCTGAGTTACTTGAATCAACGCTTGCAACCACCACAATAATTTGAATTCAATGCTTAAGTATATCTATTTTGGTACAATTCCTCTAATATTTAATCATGCAAATCATTACACTTAATTTATCTTTTTCTTCTAAACTTTAATCTAGTATTAATGTTTTTTTAATATAATTTGTATGGACATAAAGATATTTGAAACCCAAAATCAATTCACAATCATAATCGAATGCTCTAAAATTAATTAAAGGCTTATACTCTAATTTATCTATTTAATTTTTTTTAAATTCATTATGGGTAAAAATAGATTTCGATTAGAAAAACAAAAAAGTAGAATGAATATTGTCTCCAACTTCGAAGGAACAAAATTATACATAAGTCATCCTTTATCATTTATCAAAGATAAGGCAACAATTTAAATATAACTATGTGAGAAATGCCAACTTAATACACCTTCAATAAAGTTATTAAAAATCATCTTGTTGATATTTAAAAGATGAACACAAAACCCACCCAAATCAAAATCAAAATGGAAGCCCACAACAATCATTGGAAATATTTCCACTACATCTTTTTATATTGCTCAAAATGAAGATATATATTCATTTGATTTTTTAAAAGAAAGAAGAATTTTTTATATTATTCCAAATAAAGATAAACATTCATTTGATATTGATAAATGTTTACTTATCATCTTCAAAATCCATATCCATTCTTCAATATTAGCTTTTTCCATTTGTATTCAACATGTTTAACTCTTACCAAAATAAATAAATAAAATTAATTATTTTAAATATTTTAATTCAAGTTTAAAATTATTATATTATGGTAATAACAAATAAATTGGTTGAGAGATGTGATCGATAACAACAGGTAAATTTCAACATACCATGATCTTTATGTCAATGTAGATAGCCACAAGAGAATGGTGCCACCTACTAATACATAATGGTTTATTGGTTGTGGTTTGATTATGCTTATTGTTTGGTCTTTCTTTTTTTTTATGCAAAATTCAAAAACAAATCTAAAAAATTGCATTTTTGATATATTTTTAAAAAAAATACCATCACTAAATTGAATATGCTTAAAATATATAATAAAGTAAATACAAATTCATTAAAAATATCAATATATATATATTTTGGAATTGTTTTTACAACATAAACATTTTTATATTACTAAAACATATAACAATTTAAATATTAATAAACAAATTCCTTAAAAGCACCTTAAATATTATTTATTTATCTCTCCTATAGAAGACCTTTACCAATATGATTTACCAATAACAAAAACTATACATACATGTCACAATCCGATATCAATATATCACAATAATCCCCGCCCCAAACGAACTTTATTAATTATCTCCAAAGCTAAAGGTCCATCTCATAAAGTACCATTTTCAATCGACTAAGATACATCCAAAATCACAATGTTACTCTCTAATGTTACAAGGTTTCGTCCTAGGTTAATGTTTAAAGGAGTTTGGGTTTGGGGCACTTACAACGTGGGTTTAAGAGTTTTGTGATAGGTTAATGTTTAAAGGAGTTTGGGTTTGGGGTACTCACAACGTGGATTTAAGAGTTGGGGTCTAGGATAGGGGTATATGGATTAAGGGTTGGAATATGAGTATAATATTTTTCAAGTTGTTAGTTAGGTGATAGGTTATTGTTGATAATATTGGTTTATAGGTTAATGTTTAAAGAAGTTTAGGTTTGGGGTACTCACAACTTAGATTTAAGAGTTGGGGCCTAGGATAGAGGTTGGAATATGAGTATAATATTTTTCAAGTTGTTAGTTAGGTGATAGATTATTGTTGATAATATTTGTTCATAAAGATTTTTGAAGTTCTGTCTATAATATAGAAAATATAAAAAAGAAAGTATTGAATTTTTGTTCTTGTTGTGATAAAACAAATATTGAATTTCATAATAATGATTAAAATTATTATCATTGTTATAAATTGTTATTGAGATTAATGTTAAAAGATATTTATTGTTTATCTATGATTAGTAACCAACCAAAATTAAATTTCAAGTTAGGATTTATGACTATAAAAATTAAATATAATTTTATCTTTTAAAATTTATAAAAGAATGTTAAGTGATTTATGATTTGGTGTGGATAGATTTTAAATTACTTGAAAAGTATGAAAAATGTTGCATTAGAAGTTGGGTATTCAAGTAAATCATTTATGATTTTAGGTAGAATGCATGGATGGATACTATAATGAAAAGCCTTCAAAGTATATGCATAGCTTTAACAAATAATTAAAGATGTTCACTTAAGAATTAAAGGAGAATTTAATCAATATATTTGAGTTTAAATATTATTAAGAAAAAATATTAAAATGGCATGTTGTTGTCTTAATATGGCAATGTTATATTAAATTTATGTAGATAAAGATTACCTTTGAAATTGTTGATGATAAAATGATTAGTTGAATCATTTGAACTTCACTCTTTGGAGTGTTTGGTTAAAAGAGTATCAACTTTTAAGAAATTATGAAAATAGTGGAAAGTGCATTAGAAAATTCATGTAATAAGAATTATAATTTGTAAAATTCAAATTTAAAGCTGAAATGAAGTATTAAGAATTTAAGATAATGAAGAAAGATACACTTGTATTAAATAAAATAAATGAAGAGAAACATTACATATACATTTGTAATGGTAATTAAAAATATTAACTATATTAAAGATTGTGTTAAATTTGATATAAGAACATAGTTTTGATCATAAGAGTAAATGATTATGTAATAAGAATTATTTTCATTTTCAGTATGTATAACCCATTACCTTGTGGTGTATTGAATGAGTCCTTGTGATTCTATGCTAGTAACTATTATTGTGGTATTGTGGAAACATACTCTTAGCATAAATAGAAATGACTTTGAGAGACATAAATTACTTTGGAAAATAGAGGAAAATAAATTAAAACATGTAATTATAATTGATGAACAGCACAAAAAATTAAAAACTTGTATACCCAAATATGATTAATAAAATAAGAGTCGAGTCAACAAAAGTAATGTTGATTATAGTTAAAAAAATAAATTGAAAAAAAAAAAAATCTGTTCATAAAATAAGGTTGATCTCCTCAAAATACAATAGGTTTTATAAGTGAGAAATTAAAAAAAAATAATAATAATAGAATGATACAAATGAGAAAATTATGAAGCTGTGTTAGATGAACAGTGATGATAACACATTCACAATACAAACAGAATAATAATAAAATGATAACTTCATAAAATAACTTGTGAAATGGATAGAAACTTGTGGCAAAGTTTTTTGCATGATAGAAAAAGAAGTGATAATAACAATTGCTAGCAATATAATTAGTAAGTATTAAAAATAATAAAGAAATGAAAATTTTGAAAATATGCTAGACTATTGAATTAAGAATATCTCAAAATAAATATTATATTCTAGATCGAATACAGTAAAGAATTAAATTATGCATGGCATGTGTTGAATAAGACCATTACAACCTGATTAGTAGATACTCATAAGATATACTTTATTAAATTGTAGAAAGAGAGATGAACTTTGAGAAAAAATGTGATTACAACTTTTATAATAACTGGAAACTCTAAACTCAGTCACATAACCACTAAAACTAAATTCAATTGATATCCTTCATCAATATTTAAATTATTTAAAAATTAATTTTAACTTATAAAATTTATTTTATAAATAAACATTATATAACTAAATCCAATTTCTAAACCTGTTTGTAAATTATGAAATTTTAATGTTATTTATTTTATATTTAATTAATAACTATATAGTATAAGAAAATTAATTTTTGATATAAATTACCAGGGAAAAAAAAAAGCATAGATGGGATGGTGGCCAGAGAATGCATTACATTCTATTTACAATTTGCTATTACGTACCTAAATTGTATCAAGCATAATACCTGGATTGTATCAAGCTGATGAAGATCTCGGCCACCAGATAAGGGAAGAGATGGGAGGACACCATGCCATTTGAAATAAATTAACTAAGCTTGACGTCATTGGTAAACTTTTATTCGTATTCTCTGCCTTAGAGTGATTTTAATATTGTTCATTTTTCACATTTTTATCATAAAAATTTGTTTTGGGGCTTTCATAAATATATATACGAAGGATGACATGTCATGGGCTCTCAGGAAAAATTCATAATGCGTTAAATCTTCTTGTTTCTGTTGACATCTATTTAGTTGATATTTTATTTCATATTTAAGATTTAGTTGACCGGATTATTTTTTCTTTGAAATTAAAAAGATATTTTAATATAAAATTATAATATTTTGTTTAAAATACTTATAATTTAAATGTATTTGAAATTATTCTCTTCTTTTTAACAAGGTTTCATTACTTCATTTTCTAGTTGCACTAGTAATGATTTTCTTTTTTAATCACTTTGTATCATTATTGGTTATCTTGGATACTAGTGTTGAATCATTTCTTTGCACTACCTTAGAACACCTCCAAGGCCTTTAACATTTCAATGTATGCCTATAACTATCAGCTAAGGAAAAACATGTATATCCGTAACCACTTTAAGTAGCACATTTTGTATTCATAAACATTCAAAATTTACAATTTAATTAAATATAGTCATAACACAAGATAAATTATGCAAATCAATCCAATACTTATCTATATGAACATATCTCTACTTTGTAAATATGGCATGAACAAAGCTAAGCTCATTGTTTTCACTAGCATACTCCATGTATATAATGCACTCATGATCCCAACTAGCATGTAACATGAATCTCTTACCATAGAGTCATTCAAGTCTTGTGTTCTTTGCAATCATTCACAAGTTCTAAGATCAAGCATCCCCTTCATTTGCTAAGGCTTTCTTTGACAAGAAGAACACATATTTATAGTCTTACTTCTAGGATGCCCCACTAGATTTCTCTAATCAGAATAGCTTAAGGTGATCAAGGTATGTTAGAAGGTTCTTGTGTCATCATAGTAGCCATGTTCTCATGCTTTTCATCTTCAACAACCATCATCTATCCTTTTTAGATAGAGTTGTCATATCACATATGCCATACACATACAATTACCATGAGATGTCACTATCAAATTTTAAATTTGCTACTTACAGAAATCGGATTTCACAAGTATGAAACTTTTCTCATAATATTTGGCCCTCCCAACAGTGGTCACTAACTCTCTTCATTATGGGTTTATATTGATTTCCATATCCAAGGCATTTTTATTTGCAATATTTTCTCCATGACAGATCTTTTCATTCAGCCAAACAAACAGTGAGTACTCATGCATACAATCACAACAACATATGAAATGATTCTAAAATTATGTAACAAAAATAATTCAATCACCTTCAATTGCCAACATATTAAATACAATGGAATATCATTCACTACATGTATATGCATTATTAGCACAAACAAGCATTCACACGAGGCGTTCAAACACAACAAGAATTCATTTGAACAATTAAAATGCTTATTGTCATATATTAAGATTATTGCCTTTATTATACCACCCCCTTTCATCATCAGTATCATTCACATATAAGAATTTAACCCCATTTAACCATTAAAAAATGGTATTAAGCATAAGTAAAGGAATCCCTTTCCAAATTACTTCCAACATCCAAACAACATTAGCACAATTAAATGCATACTTGTATAGTTGTCCTATAAGGAAGAATATTGTGTGTTTCTTTAATCTCAAGCATAAGAAACGTCTATCAATTTTTTTGAAAGAAGTAGATACATGTCGACTAAGCTAAGGGACATATGAACAACCATACATGTGGCATTGTTCTGCATCATCTCCATCGACAATAAGTGTCTCAAATGTTGAGTTACTTGCATCAACGCTTGCAACCACCACAACCAATTGAATTCAATGCTTAAGTATATCTATTTCAGTACAATTCCTCTAGTATTTAATCATGAAAATCATTACACTTAATTTATCTTTTCCTTCTAAACTTTAATCTAGTATTATTGTTTTTTTAATATAATTTGTACGGACTAAGATACGTGTAACCCTTATTAACATAAAGATATTTGAAACCCAAAATCAATTCACATTCATAATCAAATGCTCTAAAATGAATTAAAAGCTTACACTCTAATTTATCTATTTAATTTTTTTCAAGTCATTTATAGGTGAAATAGAATTCAATTAGAAAAAACAAAAAAGGAGAATGAACATTATCTCCAACTTCGAATGAACCAAATTGTTACATAAATTGTCCTTTATAATTTATCAAAGATAAGGCAACAATTTAAATATAAATGACAAATGCCAACTTAATACACCTTCAACAAAGTCATTGAAAATAATCTTGATATTTAAAATATGAACACAAAACCTACCCCAATCAAAATCAAAATGGAAGCCCACAACAATCATTGGAAATATTTCCACTATATCTTTTTATATTGCTCAAAATGAAGATGTATATTCATTTGATTTTTGAAAACAGGAAGAAATTTGTATATTGTTCAAAATGAAGATAAACAAGATAAAGATTCATTTGATTAGAGAAATGTTTAGTTATCATCTTCAAAATCTATATCCATTCTTCAACATTAGCTTTTTGAATTTGTATTCAACATCACGTTTAACTCTTACAAAACAAAATAACATTTAATTTCAACATAAATTGGTTGAGAGATATGATCGATAACATGTAAATTTCAACATACCATGATCTTTATGTCAATGTGGATAGTCACAAAGAAGTAGTGCCACCTACTAACACATAATGGTTTATTGGTTGTGGTGTAATTATGCTTATTGCTTGGCCTTCCCTTTTCTCTATACAAAATTTAAAAAAAATCTTAAAAAATACCTTTTTGATATGCCTTCTTAAAAATACCCATCACTAAATTGAATATGCTTAAAATATATAATAAGATAAAAACAAACTCATTAAAAATATCAATATATATATTTTAAAATTATTTTTACAACATAAACACTTTTATATTACTAAAACATGTGACAATTTAAATATTAAAAAACAAATTCCTTTAAAACACCTTTAATATTATTTATTTATCTCTCCTCTAGAAGATGATTTACCAATAACAAAAACTATATTTACATGTCACAATCCGATATCAATATATCACAATAATCCCCGCCCAAAAAAACTTTACTAATTATTTCCAAAGCTAAAGGTTCATCTCATAAAGTACCATTTTCAATCGAGTAAGATACATCCAAAATCACAATGTTACAAGGTTTCGTCCTAGGTTAATCTAGGTTAATGTTTAAAGGAGTTTGGGTTTGGGGCACTTACAACGTGGGTTTAAGACTTTTGTGATAGGTTAATGTTTCAAGGAGTTTGGATTTGGGGTACTCACAACATGGATCTAAGAGTTGGGGTCTCAGATAGGGTACAAGGATTAAGGGTTAAGGGTTGGAATATGAGTATAAGTTTTTTTAAGTTGCTAATTAGATGATAGATTATTGTTGATAATATTTTTTTATAAGGATTTTTGAAGTTTTGTTGATAATATAAAAAATATTATAAAGAAGTATTGAATTTTTTTGGGTGGTAAAACAAATATTGAATTTCATAATAATGATGAAAATTATTATCATTACTATAAATTATTATTAACATTAATGTTAAAAAATATTTAAGTTTGTTTATCTATGATTAGTAATTAACCAGAATGAAAGACGTTCCATGAGAAGTTGGGTATTCAACTAAATCATTTATGATTTTAGGTAGAGTGCATACTATAATGAAAAGCCTTCAAAGTATATGCATAGCCTTAACAAATAATATAAAGAAGAATTCAATAAATAAATTTGAGTTAAAATATTGTTAAATAAAATTATTAAAATGGTATGTTGTTCAATGTTATATTAAATTTTTGTAGATAAATATTACCTTTGAATTTAGTGATTATAAAATGATTAGTTGAATCATTTGAACTTCATTATTCTAGTGTTTCGTTAAAAGAGTATCTTTAATAAATAAATTTGAGTTAAAATATTGTTAAGAAAAATTATTAAAATGACATGCTATTCAATGTTATTTTAAATTTATGTAGATAAAGATTACCTTTGAATTTAGTGATTATAAAACGATTAGTTGAATTATTTGAATTTCACTATTATAGAGTGTTTGGTTAAAAAAGTATCAACTGAAATTATGAAAATAGTAGAAATTGCATTAGAAAAGTAATGTAATAAGAATTATAATTTGTAAAATTCAAATCTAAGACTAAAATGAAGTATTAAGATAATGAAGAAAGATATATTTTTATATTAAATAAAATAAATGAAGAGAAACATTACATATATTACATATATATTTGTAATGGTAATTAAAAATATTAACTATATTAAAGATTGTGTTAAATTTAATATAAAGACTTAGTTTTGATCATAAAAGTAAATGATTTATGTAATATTTATGACATGAGAATCATTTTCATTTTCAATATGAAGTGTTGGAGTGCCTTAAGCCATTACCTTGTGGTGTATTGAACGAGTCATTGGGATTCTATGCTAGTAACTATTATTGTGGCATTCTTGGGAAACATAGTGTTAAATAGAAATGACTTTATAAATAGAGGAAAATAAATTAAAACATGTAATTACAATTGATGAACAACACAAAAAATTAAAAACTTGTATATACCCAAATATGATTAATAAAATAAGAGTCCGGTCAACAAAAGTAATGTTAATTATAATTAAAAATAAAAAATAAAAAATTGTAAAAAAATAATAAATATGTTCATAAAATGACGTTGATTTACTCAAAATACAATAGGTTTTATAAGTGAGAAATTAAGGAAAAAAGTTAATAGAATGATACAAATGAGAGAATTATGATGCGTGTTAGGTGACTTATGATAGTTAAAAATAAAAATTGAAAAAAAAATAATAAATATGTTCATAAAATGACATTGATCTACTCAAAATACAATAGATTTTATAAGTGAGAAATTAAAGAAAAAAAATAATAGAATGATACAAATGAGAGAATTATGAAGCTGTTAGGTGAGTGGTGATAGTTAAAAATAAAAATTGAAAAAATAATAATAAATATGTTCATAAAATGACTTGGATCTACTCAAAATACAATAGGTTTTATAAGTGAGAAATTAAAAAAAAATAGAATGATACAAATAAGAGAATTATGAGGTTGTGTTAGGTGAACTGTGAAGATAACACATTCACAATACAAATAGAATAAATAGAATAATAATAAAATGATAGCCTCTTAAAATAACGTGTGAAATGGATAGGAACTTTAATTTCAATTTTTAAAACTCATTTATAAAATTTATTTTATAAACAAACAATATATGAACCTATTTGTGAATTATGAAATTGTAGTTAATTTTAATGTTAATTATTTAATATTTCATTAATAACTATATAGTATAAAAAAATTAATCTTTGATACAGTTTTATCATGAATTACCAAAAATAAAAGGTAATTAGAAAATTCATATAAATTCCTAAAATAAAAACATTAAAACCAACATAAAAATAATAACCACTAAAACTGAATTGGATTGATATCATTCATCAATACTTAAATTATTTGAAAATTAATTTCAAGTTTTAAAACTCATTTATAGAATTTATTCTATAAATAAACATTATATAACTAAATCCAATTTCTAAACTTATTTGTCAATTATAAAATTTTAGTTAATTTTAATGTTATTTATTTAATATTTCATTAATAACTATATAATATAAAAAATTAATATTTGATATAATTTTATTATGAATTACCAAAAATAAAAAGTAATTAGAAAATTCATATAAATTTTTAAAATAAAAACATTAATACTAACATAAAAATAATAACCACTAAAACTAAAACTAAATTCAATTGACATCATTCATCAATACTCAAATTATTTGAAAATTAATTTCAATTTTTAAAACTCATTTATAATTTTTTTTTTTATAAATAAACATTATATAACTACATCCAATTTCTAAACCTATTTATAAATGATAAAATTTTAGTTAATTTGAATGTTATTAATTTAATATTTCATTAATAACTATATAGTATAAAAATATTAATCTTTGATATAGTTCATTATGAATTACCAAAAATAAAAAGTAATTAAAAAAGTCATAAATTCCTAAAATAAAAACATAATTTTAAAAAAGTAGTTAAAAAATTTATATAAATTCCTAAATTAAAAACATTAAAACTAATATAATATTTTATAAAAAAATGGGAGACACTAAACATAACCCTTAACATTATCCAAAAATATCTCAGTTGATTATTTGCTACTATTTGTTACCAGTAATAGCTCCAGAATTTTACAAAGTTCTAAGCAATGTCTAATAAAAGATTTGTACAAGGTTCTAAGCAATCTTCCCAGCAAGTAATGTAACACCCCCTATTTTGATCATTATTATTACTGCTTTGCTAATTATAAATGTGTGTATTTATCTATATCTATATCTATATATATATTGTATTATATATCTCATATTTGACAACAACTATTGGTTAACATGGGCGCACACCTAACTAACAACCTTGAATAATATATTCATTTAAAAGGTTAGCAGCCGGGTAGTTTTTAGGTTAGTAAGTCCACTTCTTAGTGGATGTTGAAATAGTCATCCCACCACTTGTCCCTCGACCCAACCTGGAAACCGCCGAGCCACTTATTTTAACTCGCCACTTGTCCCTCGACCCAAACTTGGAAATTGCCATTTATTTCTCGTAAAGACCGCCAAGAAACTTCTTTAAAGGAAGAAAAAAACCAAGAGTTCGGACTACTACTGGATAAATGAGGGCTAAGTTAGGGGCCGCCGTTATGGCCGGGTGGCTGGGGCGGTCGGCTGTGGCCGTCCTCACCCAGGTTCGACCCCGCGACCCCGTTCTATTGGCGCTCTCACCGACCCCATTGAGCGCCAGTTATACTATGCGTGAAAAAAAAAAAATGAGGGCTAAGTTATTTACGGGGTAAGAATTAGGTGAACCTAGTGAAAATGTTTTCTTTTGGATGTGGCTTTTTATATGTACTTTTCTCCTTGATGTTTTTAATGTTTTGTGGTTAATGTTTTGTGATTATACTTAATGTATTTTGTACTAATTGAGATTGTGACTTAACTTAGTTTAGAAACTCATAATGATTCTTTAAATACTAATTTTTATGGCAATTGAGATAAGGATTTATGGTTGGTACATTTAAGTAAGTTTTCGTTAGAGTAACCTGAAGAAATAGATTGATTAGGTAGAAATTTTATTATAAAGAGTAAGAAATGTTTAAATTCTAGATGGTTCCTCTTATGTGTATCTTGTGCATTCAATTATTCAAGTAAGTTTTCATTAGAGTAACATGAAGAAATAGATTGATTAGGTAGAAATTTTATTATAAAGAGTAAGAAATGTTTAAATTCTAGATGGTTCTTCTTATGTGTATCTTGTGCATTCAATTATTCAAGTAAGTTTTCATTAGAGTAACATGAAGAAATAGATTGATTAGGTAAAAATTTTATTATAAAGAGTAAGAAATGTTTAAATTCTAGATGGTTCCTCTTATGTGTATCTTGTGCATTCAATTATTCTTAACTATGATGATTTATACCTTATGCAAGTGTATGTGATGATAACTAAAAATTCCTTGTTCTTTTCAGTGTATCTCTTTTATATGCTACTAACTATTTAATAAAATTAGAAATGGTAATGGTTTTGAAATATACTTTAAAATATGAGTAATTGAATGATAAGCTATAATTTGAAATTAATTGACTTCTTGATTAAGAAAACGTCTTTTGCATTTTTGGGTTGCACATGTTATAGTTAATATGTTGTATGTTTTGAATGAATTGTTGAAAGCAAAATGTTATATAGTATGTAGTTGATCCATCTAATTATATAAATGACCAAGGTGGGATATAGATGTTCCATAAATAGGAATGTTTGTACAAATGGAAAATTAGTCAACATTACAGTTTAAAAATAATTAGTGTAATTCTTTTTAAACATTTATTTAAGAAATGTTGAAATAAAAATTTACCAAAATTGTTGACTTGAGAAAATTGGATATATTACAAGTAAGCTATCACCAGATTTGCATAAGGTATCTAAGCTCCAACCTGGATTTGTGAGACAGCGTTAATACAAAGCTGAAAGAAAAATTTACTACACAAACAAAGCTGAAAGAAAAATTTACTACATAAACAAAGCTGAAAGAAAAATATATGGCTCAAAAATAATGGCTTGGAATTTGAATTTAGTCAGTCCCTTCTTGAACACTGCATTGCTTATGATTTAGAAAGGTATTATAAAAGTGAGATTTTTTCTCTTTCCCCTCTCTGAATACATATATATTTAATGGGACATTCTCGCTGGGGAGTGACTGGAAAAATATTAACTTGGCCGGAAAAGACAAATACTAACTTGGGCAGAAAAGACCAACTGCAGCTAAATATTAACTTGGCCAGAAAAGAATAACTGTAGTGGTTGGGGGCATTATTTTTTGTGCTGAGGTATCTGATAGTGGTTAGGGACAGGCTCTAGTGACATTGTTAAAAACTCGCTAAGAAAGCATGGCATATGCACAATCACATTCACAAATTAAGTAAACATAATCATCGTACTGGTTGTATGTATCATTATCTTGAACTTTTAATAGCGCACAACAAAACATTACAAATAAAAATACATTTCTGTATTGAAGAACATATATAAAAGGTTCAATTAATTACCAAAACCATAACATTACCTCTATTTCACACCATTTACATTATACATCTATTTCACACCTATGACAATATGAGTTTTACAAAGGGACCTTCACCAGCAATCCAAAAAACATTTTATAAGAACTGCCTGTGTTGCATGTTGGCCTGTGCTCTTCTTCACCCAAAAATGACTGAGCTTTAGTATTTCCTGAATCCTGCTGCCATTTTATATTTTGTCCAAATCTGTCACTATCAAGATAATTTATATAGCTAAAGCCTACAAAATGATACTCTGATGTTCGTCTCCTCTATCTATTATTACTAAAACAGGATCTATCTATTATTTACTAAAACAGGATCAGACAAAATGCTGGAAAATTAGGGCGTCGATAACATCTTCACTCTGTTTGCCGAAGATTCTGATGCATGCGTCCCTCGCCTTGTATAATGCATAGCGTGTAATAAATGTTTGACATTCATCGCTGATCAAACGCTTGAATTCTTCAATCTTGAATTCTTCAATCTGCTCGGCTACTATCTGCCCGGTTCCCATGAGCAAGGTACGAATATGCCCTGGCACTGTGTTCTGAATGGCCTCCATTGTTTCTCTTACCGAAGGGACGCGGTTCTCCATCATCGCGAGCAATAACTCGTCCGATTGCATTGATTGATGATATGCAGACACATATGACACACGAATCCAGTCCTTCTCTTCTTCCATTTTCAATTTGGGAGACCTCCTGATAATCTCCTCTGCCTTCACAAAAATCCTTGCAAATTCATCCCCATTGAGACGCTGTTGATGAAGAATGAATTGCTCATCCGCTTTGAGACGCTGTTGATGAACAATGAATTGCTCATACGCATTGAGACGCTGTTGATGAACAATGAATTGCTCCGTTGCTTTGTCCTGCAATTGTTCAAATTGTACATATATAGACTTTAGGGCCCCCTTGAGAGAGCGCTCCAGAGTGCACCTCCTGCACTTGCACTTGAAACCCCAACGCTCGCACATGGTTTCCCGAGGCGTCAAGGGGATGAGGGTATCAAAATACGAAATAGTGATCTCCTCTCCTCTCTCGATGGGTTTGGCGGCATGGATAAACATGGCACTTCCCACTTCCAACCTGCTCGAGTTCGGCAAGCAAGAATGGTTAATCATGGACGGCAGCAGCCAAAAACCACAATACATCTGGTCTTTCTGGATGAGTCTAGCTCCACCGGATGAGTGCCGTTTTGTAATATCCCGAATACGGTTAACATCCACCGGCAAATTTTCACTTTGTTCTTCTTGGCCGTACGCCCTAAACAGATCAATGGCTGGAACATCCACGCTGCTGCCGGGTGCGCAGTATTCGTCTAAACTATAAATCTGTCGGAGTAAGCACTGTGATTTCCTAGCCTCACCGACTACCGCGGCGACAAGATCTTCTTCAGCCGCCTTGTAAGTGTTAAAGACTTTATGATAAAAAACTGCCACAGCATTGCTTACCAGCAAAAGCTCCCCGGTCGTTATTTTTCGGATGGCGTAGAGTCCTCGGCCGCGACCGTCTTCGGTCATCTTGATTTTCAGAGCGCCCACGAAATCCGCCACTTCTGGAGGAGAAGAACTGCGTCCGAGCAGGTAATCCGAGATATCATACTTTCCACTCAGGCTCTGGTCATACAAAGTCTTGGCTTTGTCGAGCGCCAGATGTATTTGCGTCTGCCCGGGACTGGCCTTGTTCGCTTGCTCTAAATATTCACAAGCAGCCGCATACTGCCTCAGGGCGAGCAATGCCCGGCCTTTCCTGTAGAGCGATTTGAAATGGCCAGGATCAATCCGTAGGGCCTCGCTGGAATCCCCAAGTGCCCGCTCGAATTCCTTCATCCTCAGACACGTTTCCGCGCGGTTGGAATAAGCGTGGAGGAGGCAGGTATTGATATTATTATTGTCATTAATGGACCTCTTCTTGAGCTGAAGCAGAGCGGCGTCAATGCATTTGGTATAATTCTCTGCTGCTGCGTCCCATTTTTGCTCTCTAAACCACCCGTTTCCCTTCTTCCTCTCCTCCTCCACATCCACATGCAGCAGTTTCTCCATCAGTTTCTCATTCCGAGTCATGAGCATCACAATGTTGGCAGGGTTGTCAACGCAAACAAGAATGCTGCCATCAGTGGCGCGTTTCAAACAGGGTTCCTTGACGGCCACCTTGGCACCCCTGGGGTAAAGCCTCTTGATATCCGCATGATCAGCAGCCACACTGTAAATTGCGAGCCTAAGAGCAAGACCATTACCGTCTTCAAGCAAGGTTATGACTTCGCTTATCCCAAATGCCTCCGCGCACAGCGTCCCATACGTCACCCGGCCATGGTGGACTTTCTCAACCTGCAAGTCGGTGAAGGTAATGGGGTTCAGCATTTCTAGCGGCACCGAAGAAGTTGCCGCGCCTCCGCCTGTGTTTGTGAAGGACAAGACCGAGTGAAAAGTGCTTCCTAGCGCGGCTTCCATTTGCTGACGCCCAAATTCGTGGATTTGGAGAAGGGCTCCCTTGTCAAACCTCTCTGAGGCGTCTTTCGCAAAAGCAAGGGCAGGCGCTAGCATCAAGCGATACAGGTTCTCCATCTTTGATTACTCTTCTTTTACTGCTATCAATTTCACCACCTGTTTTGTTTTCTTCTTCGTGTGGCAGGTATCGAACCACCATTAACCAAACTTAAACCCTTGATCGAGTGGTTAGCTGGAATTTGAAACCGACAGAGCCTGTTGTGATTTTTCTTTGTTTGAAAGAACTTGAAATTTGTGTGTAAGTACACCAACTTAAAGAATGTTGCCACGTTGGATTTTTTTTTCTGGATCGTGGGAACTTACTGAACCACCTGGATACTAGCCTGAATTTTTTTTCTGGACCGTGGGAACCTCCTGAACCATACCAGCCTTAATGTCGATTTTGACACCAACTTTAAATGTTGGCTATAATCAACGGTAGTAGTACGGCCACCACTCAAGTTGCACAAACTTTTTCTGAGATGCAGTTTGCCGGGTGAGTACGGCCACACAACACCTTTTGTGCAGAATCTAAACTGGAACCATCTGGATACTAGCCTTAATGTTGGCCATAATCAACTGAATACCAGCCCTCCCCTGCAGAATCGAAACTGGAACTATCTGGATACTAGCCTTAATGTTGACCATAATCAACTGCGTACCAACCTTAAATGTTGGTCATAATCAACCCACCACCCAAGTTGCACAAACTTTTTCTGAGCTACAGTTTGCCACATAGCCGGCTCCTCACCACAACCCTATTGCCACGTTGAATTAGAAGAAGCTTCCTGTCAAGAGAATTTTGGCCAAATTGGAAACCAGTGCAATCAAAGCTTAACCAGAAATTAGAAATTTCCGTTGACCATCGATGTAAATGCGCGTCTCTGGGAAGTGGGAACTTGTTACATCAATGGGTTTAAGAGGTTGCAGGGCAGACATTTAAGACAAATTTGTCGGTTTGAGTCGGGTCGCGGGCTTAAGGTTAAATCTTGCTGAGCGTGACATCAACCGACATAAACCAGGGGAATCGGGATTCGAATCGAGGCAAATTGACACGAGTGAATTTGTGCGGAAGGTACATTAGAGTCAAATCATGTAGAGTCACTTCGATACCATTGATGCTGAAATGAACTCACATCCGGATTAGATTTTGTAAGGGGACACCATCATGGATTAGATGCATTTTGGGTTATTTTAATGTATTGTTGAGATTAAAAAGATTGGAATTTGAGATATTTATTGTCGTTGAAAATACAAATATGGGAATTTGAGAAATTTATTTGTCCTTGAAGTACAATGTAGTTGCGCAGCAAATACTCTACTTTTATGACATTTCTCTACGGATGATCTTTACGTCACGTCGAAAAGAGTAATCTTCGAATCCCGATTCTCCTGTATCATTCTATGAATTCGCTCAAATCTGTTTGTTGTTTATGGTGCCGCGCAGTGATCAAATTTGAAGGGTGGGTCTTAATTTTTATTTTTATTTTCCAGCGAGAGACTTAATTTTTATTGGAAGGGTACTAATATCAAATATTACCATAATTTATATGTTAATTAAATATACTCATAATATCTGATATAATACTCATATTGCACATAATATTAATGTATTATAAACATTTTTACCTCTCCATATTTATGTCTTATTACATGGATCTTAAAGGCCCAAATATTAGAATCAAAATTTTGCCTTTAGAATCAAAATTTTGCACTTTTTTGAAGGCACCTTTCCAAAATTTAGAAAATCTATATTTTAGACTTATATTTAATATAAGCCACTTAAAACCCCTTATAATGCCATCAAAATGGTCTAAGGGGTCATTTTTATGACTATTTGAAAATTAGAGCTTAAAAAGGGTGATTTTGGACCCCCCTTTTAAAATGCCCTTTTTACTACTCAAAATAAGGCCCCCACCTATCCCCAGCTCCACCTATAAAAAAACCCGTTTGGGGCTTCTGTAGCCTTTAAGGAGACTCAAATTATCGATTACTGTTATTCAGATATCGGACCAAATATGTACTGATTGTACTTTTTTCTACTTTTATGACATTTCTCTATGGTCCCTATTTATGATCTTTACGTCATGTCGAAAAGAGTAATCTCCGAATCCTGATTCTCCTGTATCATTCTATGAATTCGCTCAAATATGTTTGTTGTTTATGGTGCCGCGCAGTGATCAAATTTGAAGGGTGGGTCTTAATTTTTATTGGAAGGGTATTTGTTCTTGGAGCCCTTCAAAGATGAAAGGCAATTTAAATAATTGTACTTCAATTGACAAGCATAAATTAACTAAACCCTTCCCCCCAAAAAATGTAAAAAACAAATATTGTCCATCCAAATCTTTACAATCTTAAACAATTGAGCACTCCTTAATATCTACATGATAAAATGGTATCTTTTCAATAAAACCGAATTTGAACACATTAATTTGACATATATGTAACATTAATTTTATAGTTCATTAAAATAACAACTATTTTGTTGTATTTTTCTGGGTTAGAACACACTTCATTATATAGAAAAACTACTTAGACTATGCAATAACCATATTGGGGCATTTGCATGATCTTATGCATAGTGCAAGACTTTGTAACTAGATATAGTCTTAAAATAAAACTAGAACCATGAGAAAATTACTTATTGTTAACTATGTACAAAAAGAAGCCACTAAGCAAAACGAGGCTATAATAAACCTACAACCAAAATATACATATAAAACCAACCAAAACCTTAATTCAAACCGGAGAGAGGGAAACCATCCAAGCTTGAGAAATGTAAAAATGATGGACATTAGGAGCCTAAGAAAAAATAATACATAGCTAAAAAAACATTAAAAAAAAATCCTCCATACCAAGCAAGTTAGCAATGCTAGCATCATAGGGGCCTGGGCATCAAATTTTGTTGTTCAACACTTGTCGCGACAACAAACAGGTATGGGATGGAGGGGAAATGGAATCAAACCTAAGTCAACTGGATCCTTGCGACTCGATGCATGTTTGAGTCTTGAAAATCTACCTTTTAAATTGAACCAGAACAACAAAAGAAGTTTGTTAATGGCTCGATTTGCAAAAATTCTAGATACATGAGTAATTAAGAGCTCGAGGCTCTAAAATTTGATGTGATTTTTACCAATCCACGATTCGGTGAATTCATAGTCACTGGCATGAAATTTAATTTATTTAATGAAAGAATTAATGTATCTACCTCTATGTCGAAACCGTTTTCCATGCTAATGTGGGCCACTGCCCTCCTTATTGTCTCACCAAAAGGCATGAGAATGAGGAAGAAGACTTAAAATTATGGACTTCACCATCAAAGAAGCCTTACGATCACATTGGTAAGGAGTGATCAGAAGATCACAACAATCCAACGTGTCAAATCTCAGATGATAGTGCCAATTAAAGACTTATATGGTAAATTTAATATAAGACTTACTTATAGTTGTCTCTTACTCTTTGCGTCTTGACACATTTGATAATTTATGGTTGTCTTTGCGCCTTGACTCAATTGATATTATAAGGTGAGGGTGTGCATGCATAATAATCCTTATTTATGACTATGCGATGATGATTTAAATGGAAGAGGATGTAAAGACATGTAATTTTTATACGTATTTTGGTGGCGAGTGTCGAAGACAAACGTGGTGAGAAACCACATATGTTTGGAAGGACGGAGGCAGATTACATGATCATGATCATGCCACCCATCAAATTGAAGACAATTCCTGAGCCAAAAATTGTTTTTTAAAATTTTATTAATAACCATTGTGGTACTTTGGTCCAATTTTTTTTTTCTAACTCATTGTTTCTCCATATTGTGTGCCTAGTGCCACCTCTCTATATCAATGCATAAATCAACCTCTGCTTGGTCTGTGGTTCTAGCTGCATGGCATTATTTGTAGTTGCATGTCAGTGAGTGTTGTTTAGAGTTGTTGTGAGTCTGTGACATTCATGCAAGAAATGAAGTCTTGTAGAGGAGGACTCATCAGAGAGGCAATTTGAATTTCATTTTGACGAAAAATGAGTGGACATTGGTAGCCAAGTTCACATAGGTAGTAGGCACAATGTTTCGGCCTTGTGTTTGGGCCTAGTAGTGGTTCTCTAATGTTACAGCCATAGTCATTGACACATTGTCACACCTTAGATCTCATCTCGAAGTGACTTGGGATTCAGAGTCAAATCCCTGTGGCTAGTACCCCATAGTCGTTAGTCATCACTCTTCACCTTGCAAAGCTAAGCAGTGAGTGCATGACATGAGTAAGTGAATGATTATAATTTATGACATTTCCAATATTTTGAATGAATTTTATAGCATATGAATTTCAACATAGAAATTGAAATTTATATGGATGGGTAATTTCAAATGTTGCCCTTCTTTTGAAATGTTGATATAAATTATGTCCTTCCTATTGGAAGAGTAAAATTCAGATTTTAATTTTTTTTAAGGGAAATTTTAACTTTACACTTCTAGGAAGGGCTAGAACCCTTTGGAAGGGCCGGGAAGGGTTCAAATTTGAACGTTGGGTGTGAGTCATATGCATTCTGCGGCAGATTAATTAAGTTTTAGGCTTTGTTCATTTTTCACATTTTTATTATAAAAATTTGTTTTGGGGCTTTCATAAATATATATACGAAAGATTACATATCATGGGCTTTTAGGCAAAATTCATAGTGGGTTAAATCTTCTTGTTTTTGTTGACATCTATTTAGTTAATATTTTATTTCATATTTAAGATTTAATTGTCTAGATTATCTTTTCTTTGAAATTAAAAAGATATTTTGATATAAAATTATAACATTTTGTTTAAAATATTTATACTTTAAACGCATTTGAAATTGTTTTTATAAAATTAAAATTCTTTTCACAAAATTAATCACTATATTTTAAGAATTTAAAAAAACTATTAAAATTTGTAAATATATATTTTTCTGTTTTAATGAATAATTTATACATTATTATTATTATTTTCACAAAATTAATTAATATATCTTAAAAATTATAAAAACTATTAAATTATGAAGAAAATTATATATACATTTTTATATTTTAAATACATAATTTATATAGTATTACTTTACTTTAAAGTAAAGCAAATAAAAGAATACAATAAACGATAAAATGTTCATAAGCCAGAATAGTACACACTAAATTTTATTTATTAGTGTGATATTAACATGTTATGGCTATGGAAATTTTAGCTTTTTTTTCCTATTTAGAAATATGTTTAATGTTTAAAAACAATTCATTTTTAAAGAGTAAAGAAAATGACAATGATGTTTGCTATATTTATATTATGTAAGAATGTAAATTTACAATAAATTTTACTTATTAATATGTTAACAGTTATAGTTACTATTAGTACCCGTTGGAGACTATTTTTTTAAAGGAAAAAAAATACAACTTGTTATTTTCAAAAGAAAATCAAAGTTATAACCAAGCTTTTCGGTCTGTCAACGAAGCTTTCTCAAAAGAAACAAGATATGAATCTCACATCTGCTAGCATATAATACCTGATAAGAACCCAAGTTTTAGATCTAGATCACATGATATACAAAAATATTATAACTTGGCATCCCAATCTCTCTAAAGTTCGCATATGCTAAAGATAGAAAGAAAAAATGGGAACAAAAACCAAAGAGTCATAATGTCCTCACAGTTCCTTGATCAACCAAGACTCTATCCAAAATTTCTGCAAAGTGAAGAAAACCATCCATGGGGCCAATGGCTTCCTTAGATAGACGATCCGCCTCCGATACACATGATGAAACGTTGAAAGGGAAAAAGAAGAAGTCAAACGTTTCACCTCACTTAACCAAGGTTCCAATAAAAGAACTTCTATACTTGACTTCTGGTTTAGCCAATTAATAGTAACCGCTGAATCTCCAAATATTTTCAAAGAGAAGAAACCTCTAACAACTACAAACCACATAAGGCTCCAAATAGTTAGTAGTTCAGCTTTGGTGTTGCTCCCCTTCCCAATACCCATTTTTAACTGAATGAAATTGTTCTTTTTTAAATATATAACAGTTCCCGCTCCACACATACCCTGTTGTGCCGCCCCATCAAAGAAACCACATATAGTACCATCACCAATGGTAGGATAAACAATAGATTTGAACTTGGTCTTTTTCAAAACAGGAGTATATCCATTAATCGCTTCAATGATCCACTTGCAGGTGCCATGCATCGAAGGTTTGCTATCTTCGAACAAACATTTATTCTTGGCTCTCCAGATGGAGCTCATCACAAAAAAAGGTAAGGAGGAGGGAACAGTCCTCCAATGGCACCACCCATGGACAACGGTGGTTAAGTTGTCTTCACTCCACTCCACTCCTCTTGAATATTCAACCAGTAGATTAACGAGTTCCATACTTGTCGAGTAAAACTACAGTGGACAAAAAGATGGTGAATGTCCTCGGTCGCAATAAGACACAAAGAGCAGACGCTTGGCCCCATAAATCCTCTTTTCTGCAGATTTGTCCAAGTTAAGATTTTATCCTTGAAAAACAACCATAGAAAGCATTTATTGTTTCCACTTTTTTGCATTAATTGTATAGAAGTAGAATCAATATTTGAACATTTATAAAGTATAACTAAAGTATTGGTTCATTTTTTCTATTTTTTTAATTTTTTGAAGGATTTATCTGAACTATGATTGGTGCTATACCATAAAAAATAAGAATAAAAAAATTCAAAAAAATAAAATTCCCTATACTTAATGCAACTTTCCTTCTTTAGAGAAGAAAGTTTAGGAAAGCTTTCCTACTTTACGAACTCATTCTATTATTATAGTGTATAAAATTGATATAATTTTTTATCAATATATACAACTTACCTTTTTTAAAGAGGAAAGTTTAGGAAAGCTTTCCTACTTTTCTAATCTCATTCTATTTTTTTGCTAATTGGCTAATCAATAAGTATAGAGTATTAAAATTAATATAAATTTTCTATTAACAAATAAAACTAAAATTAAGAAATGAAAAACTCTTAAAAACTTAATTGATTGTGTTTGAACATTTAAATATAATAATCAATTTTAATTTATGAATAGTTAAGAAACATATTATTAATTTCTGCTATAGACTATTGTTTTCACCTTTTTTATTATTTTCATGCAACTACATTTAATATTTTACATCTGATCATTACATACACCTTTATAACGTCTGGTTTATAATTGACTCTATAATATCTTACCCATAATACCGTATTTATAAATGTATGCAGGTCGAGTAACAACTCTGCAAAATATCCTTTTTTTTCATTATAAAATGTGCACACCTTTTATTATGTCCTAACAGGGACAATATAGTTTTCGCAGAGCTCCATTAGTTGGGATGGGTGTGCTGAATTTTTGATTTTTTTGCAAAGTTTTCATATAGTTGGATTTTCGAATGTATTTAACATATTTTTAAAACTTCATTTATCTGCTTTCCCATTGGTTCCTTACATGTGACGTTTGCCTCGGGCGTTGTTTCCCAGGCCCCGGCGGCGGGCTGTCGTATGCGAACCTTAATGCTGGCATGGGCATGTGTACGTTCCTTCACGCGATGGATATGGGCTCGATGTGTATGTGTGTACGTTGAAATCCCCTTTTTTGAACTTTGTTGTATGCCCGGGGGCAACCGTACCTTCAGGTTAACCTCATACAGGTGGCAGTGGGCACCGTGGCAGCCTCGCAGAATCAGACTCCAGAGAATGTCATCTACTGAAAATTGCAACATGGTTCAACTGGAACCGGATTCAAAGACTAAGATGGTTCCCGTTCAATTCGTCGAGTCGTCTTTAATGAGCCCTCAACAAACATCAATCTTAAAATTGGATGTTGAGCTATAATATTAAATTCTTACACATCATATTAAATACCAACAACCAAGTTGTATTGAATTGTTGTTGCAGCCGCTGGCCGCCACAGTTCACAGTTCACTCTCAATTTTCAAGAATCAAAGTTGAATATTGAAATTTGGAGTATTTAGTGTTGTTGTCCTGTAACGCTGTAACCTGTGGCTTGCCACTACTTCATTTGGAATTTTTAAGCAATTCCAGATTCTCATGGATGGCCTCCCCAGAAGTCAGAATGTCCTCAATTCTCTAAATCTCCTATGAAGCGGTGCTGCTGTGCTAAATTGGGAGAGGGATTGGACTCATTGGAGTTCGGGTATGTACCTCCTACCAGTGTGAGTCTCACATTGTCACATATATTGTGCAAGCAAGAAAGAAAATCGAATAATGGCTACGTTAATATGCGAGTTACTCCTTTGTTGAGATGCAAGTTACCCATTTGCTAGTTTTATTGTGATTTGTGTTGGTTGTGGAGCCAGATCTTCTAGTCTCATAGATGATATTGTATTAGCCGTGTTTGCACCCCAGTTCTATATGATGTGTAGGTGGACTGTACACTCACCCTAGTGGGGGTGTGTGGGGGGGCATCGCCCCCCCACGGGGTTCCAGGGGGGCCCATCCCCCCTGGCTGGGGGGTCCGGGGACCAGCGCCCCCGAGAAATGGGGGTTTGGGGGCAACGCCCCCGAAGAAATTTTTTGGGGCTGTTTTCGCCAGCTGTTTTGCGGGCCCATGGTTTTGGGTATCCCGTGGTATTTTCCCATTGTATTTCCCTTATAAAAGAAGGACATTGTAATACGGCTAGGGTTGATGTATTAGGTTTTATGCATTGTAAAGATCTTTGAGATCTGGAGAGAGACTGTAAAACAGAGAAGAGGAAGTGCAACGGTTGTGCTGCAGGTTGTATCCCTTCGACTTGTTGGACGGTAATAATAATAAGGACTGGCAAATTCAGTGTGGACGTAGCCCAAGTTGGGTGAACCACGATATATCTGTGTCTCTCTTGTAATGTGTATGTGTGATTATATTTGCATTTCTGTTTATTGTTATTGCTCTGCGATCCTGTTTTTCTAACAATTTGCCCTCTCGTTATTTTGAACTCGAATCATTCCTTCATTGTTTGGGAAAGTTCCTCGCATAGAACCTCAAATTGGATATCCTGTTGCTTCCTTATCCAAATTTGTAATGATTTTTTTATTATATATATTCTATATAAGATATAATAGAATTGAGGGTTGGACATTGTTTCATGAATCAAAGTGTTAAGTTAATTTCCAAAATTTCATAAGCGACCTGCAATATGAACGTCTTGAAATATACAATAACCTTTAAAATTCCATAATCACTTTGCAATATGGTTTTACGAAAACGAACGAATCTATTTATGAGTTTCTGGCATATGATTTTGCGAAAATGAGCAATTGTATTTCAGAGATTTTGGTATATTTGTTGAGTGTAAATTTAATTTTCTCAAAAGTTAAACTGTCAAATTTCATCACTTTGGATAGGATATGTTTATTTGTTTTATTTTCCTCTGATGAGAAGAAATTTGCGTGAGAGATTTTAGCTGTTGCATTCGGGGAAAGTTGTGCCGGAAAGAGGGTGGTTTGAGTGCCCTTATCCACGCCATTTGCTTTACTTCATACAATTTCCAAAAGAAACTTCATTCGAGCTTCATTAGACGGTGCACTGTAACTATGAATCTCGTTTTGGGTGTAACACTTTAGCCACTTGCAATATTTTTGAAGGGTGATTCCTGCAAATAAAGATTGCTTATTGATTGAATGTTGTGCAGGTCTAGTTATCTGAATCCACATACTTTTATGGGTATTCGCGAGCTCTTGATAATCAAGCTACAAAATTCCCCATTTTCAGCTAGGGGTAGGTTGAATTCGAAAACGTTCCAATCAATTTGATGATACGGGTTTCAAATTGGGATGTATCATGTGAGTCATGCGACTGACATTCTTTTTATTGGTTAAGATGCAATCTAGTGCAACTGGTCAGTCCAAATCCATTATTTATCTCCTTAAGTTTGGGACCTCTCATGGTGGCGAGAACATCCCTTGCGAGTCGCACCCAGGGATCAAATTCAATAAAAATTCTGTGATAATGTAAAACATAGGGTCCAATCATGAAATTTGTTTTAATTCTTCAAACACAAATCGTCTTTAGCCTATTCTGCAAGCTACTCTTCGAATTTCTCTTTGATTCCCTTAATAGCGTGTCTTCACAATGCTTCACTCTCAATGAGTGTCTTTTTTCTATTTATAAATACAACCTCTCAAAATCAAACAATTGTTAACTTAAACTGGTGGCTCACCCTGGCAGCCATACCTTCTATTTCGCAGCTCCACGCATGGATCTATGTAAACCCTCATTTTGAGACAGCCTGGCAGTGAAGTGAAGTGTTTACACACTTGTAGAGGAATATCTTTTTAAATCTTGCGAAAAGTTGCTGAAAAAAAAAGAGAGGATTAGAGCTCTAGCCACTAAGAAATTTTGTACTATGTTCTCTTGGAAATAGAAATTTTATACTCTGTACTCCCAAACAAAGAACAGGTTTTAAAATAGAAAATTTCCTGAAACCAGAGAAGAATATCGTCCTCCTTAAAAACAAACGTATACACCCACATACACACTACACCTGCTAAAAATTGAAAAATCAATGCCTCTGAAGATAAAATTGATAAATCCCCACATATCCACATGCATGCAACCTTTAAAAATAGAAATTTACCGTAAACAAAAGATATCATCTGGAAGAGCATGGAATATCATGTATGCCAATGAAATTATGTGCAAGGGTGTGCATAGAAAACTCTACTAAAAATAGCAGTGAAACCCCATGAAAAAGGTATGAATATGGTATGCCCGTTCTCAATCTAAAAATGTTCTAAAATAAAAAAAAAAAAATTATCTTACATTATCTCAAGCTCTAGAATCAACAAATATGCTCACAAAACATGTTGATCATTAATATTGAATATGCATGGGAAAATTCTATGTTACTAGATATTGTCTCCATTTTGGGGAAATGATTTTCCTATAAGATGAGAACCCTAGAAATACAAATAATTGTGATGGAAACTTGACACTAACATCAGTCCACAACAAGTTAAGGCTCAAATCAACTTGGATTAAATGTAACAATAAACCCAGATTAACGCCCAACCTAACTCAAGACACATTCTTCTGGGCTTGAAAACTCAAGATAGATACTCAACCCACAATATTATGGAAACATTTACTCCTAGTGAACTTTGACCATGTACTTCCTCTCAAGGAGAGAGAATTGATTGACATTGAAACAGAGCAAGCACCAAATGGGCACTTCCTCTCATAAATCTCAAAGAGATGACAATGAAGAAGTCCAGGAAGCCCTAATACCATCATTTGTCGATGATGAATCTACTTTGTTAAATCACAGTTTAACAATATTTTTGGAGTTATGCTAGTTGTAGTTGTAATAATTTTGTATGATTGATTTTTTAATGCCATAAATTTAATTGAAATGTAATATTTTTTAGCACTTTTTTTTATAAAGTGTGCTATCAATTTATTATTGTCATTCGAAATGTAAGTTTTTTTAGAAGACATTCATATCGAAGGGAAACATGAATATATAACCTTCAATCTGAAATTAAGACCAACCATTCAAATTTGATCCATGCATCCATCCACTAGCAACAAAAGTATTCCTTGTTTTTTCACCTGTCTGCTCATGAATATCGAAGAATATTAATTTGATCAGCACGATAGCAATCTATCCACTTCCTCCATGCCATTGTCGATTTTAAACTGTAAGCCTAATATCCATACATACAACCAAAGAACATTAAATCGAACTCGGACCGGGTGTTAGCACCAAATTTGTGCTAAGTATTCAGGGGAGTCTATACCCATGGAAACGCTGAAAGGAAACTCTGCTCCCAAAACCCCTTGGTCCAAAAATCCGGAAGAACAGAGTTGTATATGATAAGGCTGGTCCGAGATAGAAAATTAGATAAAGCTTAAAAAAAATTTGTGGCGATCAGGGGTTCAACTGGGAAAATTATGCCTGCCACATGTGTAAGTACATATGCACGACTGGGATCCAAGGTGGCAAGGGATCGATGGTCGTAAATGATCATTGCGGTCCGAGTTAGTGGTCTTTTATGCACTGGCGGGACGCTAAACATAGGACAGGTCTGAAGGCGATCAACGGTCGGAATCAAAGGGGGTCCAGATCAACGGTCTGTGTGATGTTCGCAGGATTAACATGCACGGAAAAGGTCATGCTTCAAATTTGCGAAACTTGGTTAAAGCCTCATGCCTTCCAACGGTTCAGATCTCGTGAGGTGCAGATCGACGACTGAGATAAACTTTGCAGATGTTACTTGCGCGGTAAATCGGCAGGTTCCAAATATGCGAAGTTGGTAGAAGGAAAGCCGATCGACGATTCAGATGGAAGCCTAGTTGAGATCTATAGTCCCGGTTTGATCACGAGTGTTGGCAGATAAAATGCGTCCCCTCTAAAAATTAATAAGTTCCAGATGGACAGGGGCCACATCAGCGCCGTCAAGCATCTTTCCACCTATCATGAGAGCCGGCTCAATCACTTTTCACGTAAGCTCAGGTCTTAGACATCATTGTTGCTCGCGTGAGATATCCTGTCAAGCCATCATGAAAAAATGATTGCTTAAGGTTGCCGTCATTATTGCGGTAGTTATAAGCATGGGCACCCATGGTGCATAGCTCACGTCCATACCAGAAGGTGACAGGCTCGACCATTCGGGCATCTTTCAGTTGAGAGTGGATTATGGAGGGTGGACAGAAAGCCGATGTTGTTATCGTTCCAGAATGAGTGTGGTCCGAGGTGGAGGAAGAGCAGATTCCTCCATCTCCAATAGTTCTCGACTAGGTGGAAGAAAGCTCGGTCAGCAAGCCAGAGGAACATGAAGGTTGGCAGGTATGCGAGGAGAATCAATGTCGGGTGAAGAAGAAGCAAATCTCTGAAAGCGATCAGGACACATGTCCAGACATGGAGATTGTCAAGGACTACATCATCCCCACCGAAAAAACAACACCTCCTCCCACAACTGAAGGAGCACCGGAAGACGACCCACTAAAAATAGAAAACTTCTCTAGTCCATAGGGGGAATTGAAAGCTCCAGAATGAGGTGGCGGTCTGTTCACAATGTTTTTTCACTTTTCCCGGCAATTCTAGTTCTGGCTAAATGTATGGACATCTTTTTCTTCCATTTTGAGGTCAATTTGGGTCTATCTGTTGTTTGAAATCACTGTTGTCTGTACCTTGCAAAAAGACATCTGTATCGGTAGTCACAGTTTGTCTGATAGTCGTCGCTATCATTTTTGTAATTCGCTGTCAAGGACAACGACCTGAATAGCATAGGTGGCAGCATAGTCATAGCATGTTTTGTAACCATTTTGATGCTCAGTCCAGGGCCGAGAGCCTATAAATAACAATGTAAAAGAATATCAAGGGGTTGGAAAATCATTTGGTCAAGGCCTGGGAGAGCCTGGTTCTGTATTTATGAAACACCTTCTTTAATAGAATTGCAGCATTTGCAATGGATGTCCCAACAAATATTCATGTATCGCTTTGCTTACAGTCTGCATATTCTCTTTTTCTAATGTGATTGTACTTCCTTCTATTCATTTCCATTATGTGTTCTCTCTCATATCTGAAATCAGTGTATAGTAGCATAGAATTATTGGCAACAGGCTCTAGCTATTGTTTCAGATGTTCACTCAACGGTTCTACTAAAGCTGATATTGAATTCATCCATGTTGGTTGCTCATATCGATGGTATGTTCTTACTTTCTTCGTTTATCACCTAAAATTAGCATTTCGACGGGAAGTGGGTGGCTATCTTGCCTTTGTTTTGGTATCTAATACTACAACGCTGTTATTTGATTTATGTGTTGTATCTTGACTCCATTGCCCACGTCTCTCTTATGATTATCCTGCCAAACGAATAAACGACCCTGTTCTAAAGGAAAACTGACCTTCTATGCATGCTTTGAATCAATATCTTTTGATGAGAATTTCGTATGTTTGTTGTTGTTAAATCTGTGATTATTTCAGTCTCATTAGTTCAAGAGAGATCCCTCTCTGAATGTGCTGGGTCAGTAGCACGAGTCTAAAGTGGTTTTTGTTGTTACCCTAGTTTTACCTCTCCTACAACCTAGGGGGTCATTTTGGGTGCTAAAAAATTGGCGCTTTTGCCGGGGAAGGATTTTCCTATCATCCCTGGGAGAACGCCTAAGTTTCAGTTTTGGTTGTTGATGGTGAACAACAATCAGACACAAAAAGAGCTATATACCTTTCACCTAGCGACTCCACTCATTGAGTTTTTTGGCATAAAGGAAACCTCTCTTGGTAAGGAAGTGGCGACTCCACCCATGATTTAATCGGCAGAATCCACTGGAGGACGAACTCGGTTGTTTTGGACATGGAAGAATTAAGGTCCAGGTATCAAGGTGTAAACCTCCTCAAAGAAGTCTTGTTCTTCTGTGTTGGTTTCCTTTTGCCTTTATGTATATATATCAAGAAGTTCCTGTCCCACCGAAGAGCTCTAGGTCGCGAGAGAGCCTCTTTTGTATCTCCTTCACTTGAATTTGAAAATGTACATTCTCCTTTCACTCCTAGAGTTGATCCCATCCTTTCTTTTGAAGCATCTAAGATCCATGGACAGCCTTACAAATTCCATGAGAGTGAGGTTGATGATATTCTCCCTGTACACACCCCTTTGCCTCCCAGATATCAGCTGAGATATATCCCTTTAAAGCTACCCCATGTTCTTCATGACTATCCTCCCAAATATCATAAATACCTTCCTATATTTGATGGAGGATCTGAAGGTCTTACTGCTGAAAGACATCTTCAGGGTTTTGAGCATTTTCTGGACCTTTTCAAAGTAGAACATCATGATGTTTGTATGAGAATTTTTTCCCAATCCCTCCAAGGAGATTTGAAGGAGTGGTTCAAGCAATTGCAGGCCGAGTTCATTCATGCGTGGGAGGAATTATCTGAAGCCTTTCTGGAATTTTGGAGTGAGAGAAGGCCATGGGACCTAGTCCTTGCAGAGTTCTATTCCATGAAGAGACGAGAAGATGAGACCATGTCCAGTTTTAACAGAATATTTGCAAGCTTCTATTATAATATGCCGAAAGAGATTCGGCCCCTAGAAAATGCTGCTAAGCTACACTACGCATCTATCTTCCCTCCTAGTTTGTCCCTTCTTCTTTTGGAAAGAAGGTCCTCTAATTTGCAGCATATGTTCGCTGATGCGGTGGAGGTTGAGGACAATCTCAGAATGTCTAGGGAAATATCAAAGCAGGGCGAGGAGGATAGGACATGGAGAAGGTTAGAGTTCAGGAAAGAAAATGGGTATAGAAGATCTGAGCTATTTTCTCATGACAGGAAGAGAGAGGGTCAACTTGGTCCTGC
This sequence comes from Larix kaempferi, assembly GCA_027924585.1. NCBI lineage: Eukaryota > Viridiplantae > Streptophyta > Pinopsida > Pinales > Pinaceae > Larix > Larix kaempferi. Next base: position 5,950,601 of record BSBM01000406.1, read on the forward strand.
ACAAGAAGGAAATGGGGCTGATGTGTTTGAGAAAGGCCATGCTCGGCATCTGGAGAGTCCCGTGATGCAAAGTCTTGAAGAAAGGCTTGGTCCACCCATATATGACGAATACAAAGATGAGGAGGTCATAGGCTTCCTAAACGTGGGTGAAAAAAATGAGACTTCATGCAGTCAACCTAAATACTCTGAAAGTCTCACCTGGGAGGAAGACGCAGCTTCGATTCCTGACTCTTCTATTGTAATCCATGAGAATATCAAGCCCGAGGGTGGTGGAGCCTTGTTTCCCGAAGCTGAATCCTTCGCCAAAATAAGGAGGATACTTAAAGCCATGAATGAAGGAACCCTCAAGGCTTCGTACAAAGAACCCTGCCCTCATCCACGGGAAGAGGAGAGAAATGGCGATCAAGAGGTTCCTAGGGATCCTTAGCAGACAGAAGTTTCTTTTCGGACTAAAGCTGAAAGAGAATATAGAGTCCTTGAAGAATAATATAAGACCCTCGAAGAAGAATATGTGATCCTTGAAAGAAAATATGAAGCTCTTGAGGAAACTCTTGAGCCTGGCGTGTATCTTCGACAAGTCAACCGGATAGATGAGATGCTAGGAGGTGACCAGGGTGACCCAAGTGATTCTTATGCAGGATCCACTTTTGGGACTGAAGATGATTATAGGCTCCTTGAAGAAATTTTCAATCTCGGCCAATATCTCCAGCCAGCTGACCAGATAGTCGAAGTGCTTGAGGGAGACCAGGTCATGAAACATGAGTTCAGTGCAGGATTTTCAAACCAGGAGTCCGAGTTTCAAGAAGATTGGCCTTTTCTCGACCCTTTTGAAGTTCCGGAGCAGAATCGGGTTTTCAACCCAAGGATCATAAGTAGCCCAAGAGGAGGTGTTATGGACAGCTTTTGTGTGGAGGCAACTTTCCAAGCTACAAAGGGACATCTATGTCATAGAGAGGTGCTCGAAGTTGCTCATTTCAATCTAACCAGGTCATGTGGAGTTTTCGGTAGGCATGATGTTTGGGTCTTGATCGGAGTTGGTCAAAGGTACGCAATCCCTATGCCTGATATGAGCACCTGGGGAAATAAATGGCCTACTTACAGCTTTTTCAAAAGGAAATCTGCTGAGATACCAACATACAATGCTCAAAGGCATCATACTTTACACGACCCCATGACTGACTATATGAAGAGATCCCTTAACCAGAAAGAGGGGTTATGTTTCTACCAAGAAGGTCACTCCCATCATCCACCTTTTCTGCCATCACGATCTCACTGTTTGTTTTTATCCAAGAATGATGGGAAAATATGCTCGAGAGGTCGGCTACTGGATTGGCTACACTGGCATTTTAACATCACGTGATATGGCAGCCCTTGGGGTGATGTAGGGTAGGGAAGCTTGTACATAAATAAGCTCGACATGGTGGGCATGCTGTCAGAAGTTTCCAAGCACATTTATAGCTTTCAGTTTTTAGTTTGCTTTCAGTTTTTGAATAATATAGGCTGCAGGTTGCGGATTTTATGATAAAACAGGCCCAATGGATCAGGCACTCGGTCTACGGTGTTCTTTGCTACCTCGCAGGGAGGATAGCATCCCCGAGTAGGATCCAGTTGTTAGCACCAAATTTGTGCTAAGTATTCAGTGGAGTCTATACCCATGGAAATGCTGAAAGGAAACTCTTCTCCCAAAACCCCTTGGTCCAAAAATCCAGAAGAACAGATCTTGGCTCGATATTAAAATCCAGAGATCAGTAATATAGAGTAATCTTCTATCTCTTCTTCGAACTCTGTAAACAATGAAGAAGGTCCCGAGTCTTCCTCCCATGGGCTCGTTAAACGTTTTACATGGTTGGATCTATTGAGTTTTCATTCTTTCTTGGACTCATTAAAAAAACAAGAGAGGTATTCTTTTATCTAAAAAGAATAAGGGATGAGAAAGATGTGTCATTTATATCCTTGAACACAGCACCTACTTGAGTCTATCATGTCGGTTGGGTTTAGTTTTTGACCTTAGGGTGAGCCTGATCTCCGAGTTGTTTACTCCCCCGGTTGGTTATTCTTCCAATCATTTGGAGGGTCTGTTAATGTCTCCTACATTACAGGCTTATATCATTTCCCCCATTATGTTGAAAACTTCCTAAGTCACTTTGCGTCGTGCTCACTATTCAAGGATATAACTTGTGTCGGCCATTGTGCAGTTTATCTTGACCTCATGTGTCGGCCATCCTAGTGTCAGTCTTGTTACATGTATTACTCCATATCATCTCATACCAATTGAGTGTCCCTCGTGTTGGATGATGGAGGATGCCTTAAGGCCTCCCTTCCAATGGACTTCTTCCCATCGACATCAACTCATTTCGCTATGGGAATGAAGTTTAGAGTTTCGGTTAATACCTTGGATATTGCAGTCACTAGTGGCAATTGTCCTCGCTGTTGAATGATGAGACTACATCAATGTCTCTTATTCAACAAGATCCTCAAGTGTTCGACTCCAAGTCCACTTATTCACACTTGTTGGATCATACTAGGTACCTTGGGCCCCATCATCATTATCGGTGGAAGCCCTCGCGTTTGTTAATGGTATACATCAAGGACCGGTAATCAAACGATACCCCCCATGTTCGACTATCAGCTCATCTATTCACATGGTTAGGGTTTGTACCTTGGGTTGTTTTGGATGAATACCTTGGGATATTTGATGACATCACCTCATTATGTTATCACCCAAGTTGCGCAAGACTGAGCCTCACTTACATTCGTCTCTCCATGAGACATAGATCCAGTTTGTTGTTATGGCTATGATCTCTCAGTTTGACATGGATCCATGCTTGTATTCCAAGTGGCCATGCTATATATACATCTCCTTGTTATGTATCGGAGATCATATTGTATCACACTGCACATCTATATGATGTCAAGATTGTAGTTGCTCGCTGACCTTGATCTTTGTTTCAGGTGTTCTTGTGACTTGCTTCCGCGGTTCCTTGCTCCTCCTCTGGCTTTGGATTATAATGTATTTCGGCCATCGTTTCCCTTTGACCTCACACATTAGGGGGCATCTGTTACAGGTCAAATCTACACCTCTCCGTCCATGATCACCTTGAGTTGTCGATCACACAAAAGGACAACTTGGATTGAGGAGCATGATGACCTTAGATGAGACCTTGACCTAATCCACCTCCTTGCAAGTTGGCAAAACCCTAAAAAACATCATTTTGAGACATGGGCGCTACTCTACCTCAATAAACTAGTGCATATGCTCTACTCCAGTGTGCAATAGTAGCGCACACCTCCTCATGGGCGCTACTCGTCTTCAGTATACTAGCGCACAACATCTAAAAAGTGACAAACGCTAGTATTTAACACTGTAGATGCGCCCTCGGCGCTACTCCACTGTGAAATAGTAGAACACACCTTAAAATATGATCAAAAAATATTAATTTGAAGAATGGGGATTAGTTGCAATTGGTTTCCCAACTTCCCTAACTTCCCTGCAACCACCTCTCGCCCTGAACTTCCTACCTTGTCCTATAAATACAAGGAGGATTAAAGAGAGGGGTTAGACATAGAGACATTTTGGATATGGGAGCCATTGAGAGACTCTTCTATATGAGAAGCTTGTATTGAAGGAGGTTATGCTGGAGGAATTCTGAAGTTAGAGAGGAGAAGGAGCCTAGGATCAGGTTGCATGAGCATGCTACAAAGTCAGGTATACTTTGTATCATTCATATGTTTTTGACAATAAAAGGTTGAAGCATCTTTCTCGTCCCAAATCAAGTGCTTATTGGATTATGTGTTTGTTTGGATAATGTTGGTTAATGCTTGATGTTTGAATTACTTATCAATTCCATCATTATTATATTGGCCAAGATACGCTGAGAAAGGTCTTTGTGTTGCAGGTTTATTGAACGGGAGATTGGATTGAGGATCAAGAGCAAGATTGGATAAAAGCTAGGATCAAACTTCGTTCAAAAGGTATGTCCTCAAGACCTATAATCTATTTCCATTCATAAACATCTCTGTAATGTAATTAGTATGCTTACCTGTCACCCCCTTAAGTTGATAATGTCCATTTCCTCATTATAGGGTAGTATTTCCCGCCAACAACTCACCACCCCGAGAGCAGGAGGTGGTGGTCGAACTAAATTCAGATTGGAGACAGACTATGCAAAACCTGCAGGCAGATTTCCAAAGCTTTCGAGATGAAAACATGCAAGAAAGAAGAGAACAGCAAGCCATAAATGAGGCACTGCTTCAGACCTTAATAAAGGCTAACCCTCTCGGACAACCCACACTCTCAGTCAACACCCCCAAAAAGGGAAATAGTCACACAAAAAGGACTGCCATCCCTAAGGGAGAAGAGTAGGGAGAACACATACCAAATTCAATGGAAAGAGATTGTAAGAGATCTTCCAGCGATAAAGGTTCACCACCTCCTTGCAAGAAAAGGAGGAAAAGTGACGACAGACTGCAAGGGGAATTCAGAAAGATAAAATCCCCAACCTATGACGGAGAGATTAACTATGGGGAAAAAGCCGAGGAGTGGCTGCTAGGGATGAATAAATACTTTAAAGTTCACAATTACTCCAGTGAAATGCAAGCCCGACTATCCATATACAACCTAAACGGTAAAGCTGCCAGATGGTGGCGGGACTTGAAACACACCAAAGGACATGAGCTGAGAGACATAACCTGGGATACTTTCAGCAGAATATTCCAAGACAAGTATATGTATGAAAGATTCTTTGACAAGAAATAAAGGAATTTCATGAGTTAAAAATGGGCTCCCTGAGTATGGAAACATTCATAAACTGATTCTTAGACTTGCTGCACTATGTTCCTTATATTAAAGACGAGAAGGTAAAGATTCAATAGTTCTTGGGAGGGCTACCACCAAAATTTAGAGAAAAGATAGAGTTTGACATGCCAAAAACCCTTGATATAACCTTACATAAAGCAAGGATGTGTTATGAACACGGACAACCAAGGAATGAAAACAACAACAGAAATAGAGATAGGTTCAGAACCTTCTTAGACAACCGCAGACCGGGTTTTAGGCCCCCACCTTATCGGAAACATAACAACAGTTTTCTGCCCAATAGAGGCTTCAACCGACCCCAAGCACAATCAAGTGCACCCCCACCACCTATCAACAGGCCAGCATTCAACAAAGGGACCAAAGTTGTCCCACCAACCGTTTCTTGCTGGAAATGCCAAGGGCCCCACTACTACAGAGACTGCCCCAGCAAAACGGATGGATTTTTACACAACATCCAAACAGAGACTACTGTAGGAGACATGGCAAAGACACCAACGATTTATGCCGCTCTCGATGGTTGACAGGCAGATCACCAAGCCACCGTGGTGGAATTAGAGGGTAAGATCTCTAACACTACAGTTTCAGTTTTAATAGATCCCGGCGCTTGCCGAAGTTATATCTCCCCTAAGTTAGTGGACACTTGTAAGTTGAACCGAGAACCTCACGAGAAACCGTGGCTGGTACAACTAGCCACCGGTACCAAACGAAATATCTCTGAGTTAGTTAAAACTTGTGAGATAAACTTAAACGGATTTCAAACTAGGTTAGATTTAAGCATTCTACCCCTAGGTTCGTACGATGTACTCATCGGCATGGATTGGTTGGAAGAGCACCATGTCCTCCTAGAATGCTTAAACAAATCCTTACTTTGCAAGGATGACCAAGGTATTTAGAAGACGATTCAAGGTATCCCTAAGAAAGTGTCAGTAAGACAGATCTTCACCTTACAAGCAAATAAATGTATCGGAAAGGGTTGCAAACTCTTTGCCATCAATATCCAAAACATAAAAACTGATAGGGAACATAAGATCAAAGACTTTCCAGTCCTCGTAGAATTCAAGGATGTATTTCCCGAAGAAATACCAGGATTACCGCCTAAACGAGACTTAGAATTTTCCATCGAACTGACACCCGGGTCAATACCAGCTTCTAAAGCCCCATACCGCATGAGCACACCAGAATTGGTGGAGCTCAAACTTCAGTTACAAGAACTAATTGACAAAGGGTACATCCGACCTAGTGTGTCCCCTTGGGGTGCATCGATACTCTTCGTCAAGAAGAAAGACGGCACGATGCGGATGTGCATCGATTACCGCCAACTCAACAAGATGACCATTAAGAACCGCTACCCACTCCCTAGGATTGATGACTTGTTTGACCAAGTCGGAGGGGCAAATATTTTCTCGAAGATCGACTTACGATCCGGATACCATCAAGTGAGGATCCATGATGAGGATATCAGCAAGACCACATTTTGAACCCGTTATGGCCACTACGAGTTCGTAGTGATGCCCTTTTGGTTGACGAATGCACCGGCCAACTTTATGTGCATGATGAACAATATCTTTAGTAAATACCTCGATAAATTCATTCTAGTCTTTATTAACGACATTCTTATCTACTCCAAGAACGAAGTAGAACATGAGGAGCACCTCCAAATTGTTTTACGGATACGAAGAGAACACGAGCTTTACGCCAAGTTTAGTAAGTGCAATTTCTATAGATCCCAGATTCAATACTTAGGACATATCATTTCCGAGAAGGGAATAGCCGTCGACCCTGAAAAGGTCAAAGCTATCAAAGAATGGCCCACACCTACTTGCGTATTCGACATAAGTTCGTTCTTAGGATTAGCCAGCTACTACCGAAAGTTCATTGAGAAATTTTCACGGATCGCATGTCCCATGACCGCCTTGCAGAAAAAGGCAAACAATTTTATCTGGACGAATAAGTGCGAAGAAAGCTTTCAAAAGCTCAAGCAACTACTGATTAGTGCACCGATTCTGCGTATTGCGGGATCCCAATGGGGACTTCGTCGTTTGCACAGATGCAAGCAAGGAAGGACTCGAGGAAGTCCTTATGCAAGACAATTTTTCCATATGCTACGAATTGAGGAAACTAAAAAAGCATGAGCAGAACTACCCTACTCATGACCTCGAACTAGCCGCCATCATCCATGATCTGAAGATGTGGCGACATTATCTCATGCGAAATAAATTTCTATTGATGACTGATAACATGAGCTTGAAATACCTTTTCGACCAACCCGACCTAAATGCCAGGAAGGCTAGGTGGCTAGCCTTCCTTAGTGAATACCATTTCAAACTAAAGCATATAAAGGGCAAGGAAAACAAGATTGCGGATGCCTTAAGCTATCGAGCACATATGCTTTACGAGGTCACAGTAAGCCAAACCGACTCCGACTTACACCACAGAATTCGAACGGCATGTAAGAGTGACCGTTATTATACGAAAATCCTCACAAAGATCCAGGAAGACAGAATTTTCCAATAGCAGAAAGAACATAAGTTAGACGAAACGGGACTACTGTGGTCGAAAGACCGACTTTACATCCCAGATAGTGGAGACCTTAGATCAAACATTCTCACCGAGTTTCACCAAAAACCTTATTCAGGACACCCCGGATATCAAAAGATGATATCGTCCGTAAAGAAACATTACTTCTGGCCAAAGCTGAAAGCTGACATAGCAATGTTCATCACAAAATGTCAAGAGTGCCAATTGGTCAAAGCAGAACACCAACACCCCTCCGGATTACTTCAACCTTTACCCATCCCAGAATGGAAATGGGAGGTAATAAGTATGGACTTCATTACAGGCTTACCCAAGAGTAATAAACTGAACGACTCCATCTTCGTAGTGGTAGACAAGTTGTCTAAAGCAGCTCACTTGATATCGGTGAAATCTATCTACAAAGCAGTTCACAACACGGAAATATTCTTAAAAGAGATCTTTCGATTGCACGGGATACCCGAAGTAATCATTTCCGATCGAGACACAAAGTTCACTAGCAACTTCTGGAGAGCATTGTTCTCCGGTCTGGAAAGCCAGTTACAATTCAACACCGCGTACCACCCCCAGACCGATGGACAAACAGAACAAGTAAACCAAATCCTCGAGGACATGTTGAGGATGTATGTCATGAACAACCCCACCAAGTGGGAAGAATATTTGCACCTCGCGGAGTTTGCATACAACAATGGCTACCAAACCTCGACCAAAATGAGTCCTTTCGAAGTACTCTACGGCAGAAAGTGTCGGACCCCCGTGACTTGGGACAGTCCAGTAGACAGACTTATGTTAGGACCTGACCTATTAAAGGACTTGGAACAGTTAGTCTCCAAGGTACAACTAAACTTAAAAGAAGCACAAGACTGCCAAAAGAGTTATGCAGACAAGAAAAGAAAAGACAAGTACTACCAAGTCGGTGAACATGTGTTTCTAAAAATAAAAGCAAAACGAAGCTCGTTGAGCTTGGGACATTGTGGGAAACTAGCCCCAAGATTTTGTGGACCTTTTGAAATACTGGCCAAGAAGGTCCCAATAGCTTATGAATTGGCCTTACCAGCGCATATAAAAGTTCATAATGTTTTTCATGCTTCACTATTAAAGAAATATGTATATGATACTAAACATGTTATTGATTGGTCCTTATTATAAGTGGAACCCGAAGGGGAGTTCACCCCAGAACCACTCCACATTCTGGACAAGAGAGAGGTCCAGCGTAGGAGGAGGACCATTACTCATCTGAAAGTGCAATGGAGGCACTTTGGACCAGATGAGGCTACTTGGGAGAAAGAGGCCACCATGAAAGAGGCATACCTCACCTTGTTTCATGACATCATTCCTGGTCCCCAGGAACACCGAGACGGTGTTGTTCTAAGCGGGGAGGGATGTAATATCTCAAATTTTGGATTGACTATTTTATGATCTTATATTGGGCCACGGCCCCAACACATATGATTTATTCTGATTATTGGGCATAAGCCCTAATTTATATGATTTATTCTTTTGTAGACTGACATATTGGGCATGGATGCTGACTGAATTTCATTATTTGATTATATACTGGGCAAGGAAGCCCCAATGTTCTGATTTATGTTTTTACCATATGATGTGGGTACAAAACCCTAGTATATTGAGATGACCTTTTCTTACATACTGTGCAGTGATGTGAATGACATAATTGACTTATATGGTGTGTTAAGCATGGACTCAGAAACACACAGATTAGCTATGTACTGGGAAAAATCCCCGATGTACCTAGAGTAAATATGATGTACTGGGAGTAAGCCCTGATGTACATTGAGTGTTGGGAATAAGCCCTGGAGCACTCCAAGCTTGATAAATGAATACCGGATCCGAGGCAACTTCAATATTCTAGATGTGCCTCACAACCACATTTTATCACTAGTGTTGAGTAGGGACTCTGGAATTGCACTAGAACGCCCATGTGAGAGTGTTGAGTTAAATGGCTCTGAAGAGCACTCGGGGTTACAGAGTTTCAAAGTGTTGAGTTAGAAAGACTCTGAAGAGCACTTTTATCACATTTATTTGCTTTGACTAAATGATTCATCTTTTTATCCATCATCACCTATTGCGGGAGCTACCATGTTAAACGAGGGAATCCGACATGCAAAGAGAGAGACTAGAGGTACCTAACCAAGCTGACCAAGACCGTCCAAAAGAAGTGGACCATGTCCCTAAAAGTTAAAGAGAAAATAGTGTCATGTGATGACACATAACTAAATAAAAGATAATTACCATTAATATTTTATGACTAAACCTAAATAAAGGCCTCCAAGCTATTATTATTATAATTTAGGAGCTTTAATAATAATGGTGTTATTATTTAATTATGGAATATAATTAGTATATCTTATTTATGCATTATTTAATATTATAAATGGTGTATTATTAGTTAAGTGAAATGTATTTAATATTATAATAATTATTAGTATAATTGTTGTTATTATAATTATTATTAAGAGCATAAATCAAAATGACTTATAGTCAAACAGTTGGAAAAGTCCTAGTTCAAGAGGACTAGATATTTAATTATTAATTATTGAATTTAAAGAAACAAATTATTGCAACAGTCATAATTAAAGAATCCCCTATTTAAAGAGGGCAGATCCCAAGTTGGGGATCTATCTTTTATTATCACTTCCTATGGTAATCAAAGGGAAGGCATCTGCTCCAAGAAACTGAACCAGCAACAACTCTAGGTCCTCTATCTCTTTTGCATGTTGGAATCCATCTCGGGGGGATCCATACAGAACCAGGAACTGTAGTAGGATCATGGTTGGGAGGAACACGGTAGCCCCAAAGTTATCCAGCCTAAGGAAATCATACTAACAGGTTAGCAAGATACAACAGGCTCTGCATTAACTAATATTGAGTGTGTAGGTTTCTACAGGAAGAAAGCAAGTGCCAAGCAGCTAGGTTTATACAGGAAGGGAGCAAGTACTCAAGCAACCATGTATGGGATATTTAATGTTTCAAATTCCTGTTATAATAAAGTTAGTCATTAGAAATTAGAGTAAATATTGCAGCATTGTTTTCATTACCTATTTTAGCAGATTTGAGGTTCTTCCCAGAACCCAATGGAGAGTCTAGCAGGCCTAGCTAAGCTAGCCTTTGCTAGACAACCTATACTAGCTTCTAGGAGAAGATCATTAGTCTTTCTTTTAAAAGTAAATTTGATCTCTGTATCAATTGGTAGCGTAGGGTTTAATTTCCGGTTCGATTTTTAATTCTTTTATTATCCCTTTTATGCTTAGGAAGTATCAAGTAGAACGATAAACAGTAGTATGTTAGACATCGATCCTCTTAACCATGATACACATTCATCCATGGATTTAAACTTTAAACAGTAAATTAATATAGCTGTTCTTTCAAAACTAGGGTATCAATCCCACATCATCAATAACTCCACGATTTCAACCAAATAGATAAACATTACATCGTTTTCAAAACATAGATATTTTCCACATAAATCGAGTTCCACTACCAAAACAATCAAAGAAGTGGTCACAAGTTCAAATCTCATGAAAGTCGTATCCATTTAAACTAGTAGTAGACAGTGTAGAGTTTCACATAGGAACATTCACATTTCTCACCCAAGCGTTTTCACTACCTTTACTTTCAACCTAAAATACAAGCCAGGGATCGAATCCCTCTTTTTTCCATTTAAAGTCAAACTACCAGAAAATGCAGTAAGAGTAACCGACATACATATAAGAAGTTCCAGGCAAGGGTTCAGACCCATCTATCAACGTTTAGCAGTAATTATAAAAGCTGAGAAATCCAAATCTTTTCAATCTACAAGGCCATGATTATCCACTTGAAAGGAAAACGCCCAAATATCATTTCAAATAGATAAAAGATGCAGAGACTAGTTCCAGGTCCAAACGCCCCCTAGAAAACCCACACAGAGACCAAATTACGACAGAGGCAATAGCAACTCATATTGAAAGAAAACCATGATGACACCACGATATCTCATATTTACAAAGTACTCAACCATCAGATTCCAGAGCTGAGGCGACGATAGCAACAAGGACATGAAAACTACGCCTGCTATAAAGAAACACAGAGACCAGACATTACACAAATCAAACTATAGTAATATGCAAAAGACCATTACTCTGTTCCACAGGTCCAGGGACTCTTCATTTAAAACCCCAGTCTGATATGGAGCATTATTACGATTTCAACATCTACCAAGCTCAACATTGAACTAAATGACCAAAACCCTCCAGTGTCATAGAAAACAAAAGACACATTTCGTAGTGGTCCAGCCAACGGCGACCCCAAAGAACCCAACAATTTATGACAGGGAACCCAACCGGCCTCATAGGGTTCTTCATAAGCAAAACAGTAAACCCCCACAGAGGCGAAAGGAGGAGCTAAGAGATGGAAAATTCTGGACTTACCATTGTCCAACATCGCCACTGTTGAGTACTGACCACACAGAAGAGAAACGCCAGTCAACACCTGTATTCCAATCACGACACACAAAGTTAGGGCTCTAAATTTTATATCACAAAACATCTAACCTGCAATAGCAGGAGTGTAGAACTTAAACCTGAGAGGAATTACCTTCAAGGATTTGCAGTCACCATCTCTATTTCCATATGGTATGCTGACCATGAGCCACAGCTCAAGTCAGAAGCGAAACCCTCAATGCACACACAACAGACAAGAGAAATGAACCACGAAAATGTTCTTCGTTGGTGTAGGACCCTAGAGTAAACCCCCACCAATGCTGGCAACGTGGCCATGTGCTTTCGCAGAGATACATTCAATGTTGCTACCAACTACCATTAATTCAAGATTGACCCAAACACTCTATAGTATTAGGATCATTCGATATTCACAACATTGTAAAATACAATCAAACATTGCAATGACCCCAAACTCTTCATAGTGCCATTAAATAATTACAAGGTCAAACAAGTAGTGATGTTTCACAAGTATCACAAACCCCAATGAGGCTAAAAAAAAGAGTTTCAACCTTCAAAGCTATCTCACTTGAGACTTAAAATAGTTGCTAGAAGGGTGGAGTAGGCATTCTCGATAGATGCCTCATAAGTACACCTGCAAACCCGAAACAAGTAGATGCATTAGCAATAATGCTAAGTAAGTCCGGAGTCTCCATTTCTTACCCCTACCTCTCGGCAGCCTTGTCAGGGTAGCTTTCCATTTCAAAAGACCAAGTATCTCATCATGAGCATCAATCGCCACCAATAAAGGATCCATTCCACCTGAATTACCAGTGAAACTTTAATACATATGCATTCAAACCTTTATAGCCGTAAGAAGGAGATTCATATTATTGCATTCACAAATTGGTACACATGCGATAGTTTATACATCTAAACCATTTTAGAAATACTGTCGCAAAGATGTAGAACCTTATAATCAGCAAAGCATGATACTTATGAAGCTAAGATATTTCAAAGAGTAACAAAATCAAATATCGGTACACTAAGTACTTATCAGTGCTAAATTTAGTATTCATCGTATCTTTTCTAGTTTATTCTAGTGTCGGAAATTTTTTAAATTTTTGCTATTTTTTAGTGACATTACAATGACTGTAATTTGCACAATATTTTATTATTAAATAAATTAAATAGGGGACAACCACCTAAGGAGACTGTTGAAAGAGTGCTTACTGACCCACTAGGTGGAATGGAATCTGGGGTAAAAGGCAATGGACAAGTGGCAGCATCATGATGCAACTAACTAGCTGTTGGTATGGGACAACTCCCTTGAAATGTGGTCATAGTGCCCTGGAAGGTGGGACTGGAGCTTGAGGCTCATTTATTACAAACTGACCACTAAAGACCTAGGCAGTCTATATAATAGCCATCGAATTATGAACTGAGGTTCATCACTTTTCCTGACGAGGAAATTTACCTTGGGGTTTTGCTGTGCTTGCACCCAAGAGATTCAATGAGGGGATATGTTGAGTTTATGATCATGGTCTAAGTTTGCTTGTTATATTGCTGAGTGTAGAATTTATACTACTGAGTGCAGAAGTTACATTGTTGAATGCAGAAGTCATATTTTGAGTGCAGAAGTTATACTATTGAGTGCATAAGTTATATTACAGAGTGCCTTGCTTCTACACAGAGGCCATCTACTTAGTGGTTCAGTAAGCAAGCTCGGGGGTCCAAAGGAACAAAGTAGTTTGGCTGCTTCTTCTGGAAAAGTTTTGGAGGAACAAGCCTCCTTAGGTGTTTGTCGGCCTTATCTTCATTTACAGGTTCTACTTGTCTTTTCTAATTCTAAGTAGTTAAAATTTCTATCTGCAATTATTGTTTTTTTTTAAAGGATTTTATGATACAAATGCATTTATTTTAGTTTCTGACCTAATTAGGATTCTATATAATAATGATTAAGTAAGATGAATTGAATAAATATATTCTTTGCATTTTTCCCCATGCTAATGTTTCTGCATCGTACTCTAGTACAGAGAGGGAGATTAAATAGATGAATGAATGATAGGCAGATTTTCAATGAATGAATATTTTAACACTGTTGTATGTTAATAATATTTCTTTTAGTGTACTTCTATAATAAAATTTATATGATTAAACTCGGGTGTTAGAAATAGCATTCATAAAGTAGTCTTTGTAGTAGTTCTGTTACAAGATACATATGATAGGTATTCTTAGATTATTTTCTCCCTAAAAAACAGTATAATATTACATTTCATTGTTATCTTCTTTTATTAATAATTACATCTGAAATAGCTGCAAGGATAAACATAACAGAAAACTACAACATTTTATTTCATTACTACTTTGGACAGGAATAGTAAAATCTAGAATCTACGTTCTTCCATGTTTTCCAAAAGACTCATATTTTATTCTGTATTATGCCCTATTTCAATAACAGAATGAGTATTTCTATTTTTTTTTGTTCAACTAACAAATAAAATAGAGAAACCAGGTTTAGGTGTTACATTCAATTCTACTCAAACATAGCACGAGTCATCTGGACGAATAGCCTACACATATACAAATCTTTTCAACACCATCTTTTAAAACAGAACAAGAAGATAGTTACGATTTCATTACATAGCTGTAAACCAAAACAATAATTCTTGGCTCACGACCTTCACTCAAAATCGACGGACAAGGACAACAAGTGAAGCTTTCAACATCATAAGCTTAGCCACAAAAACGTTTATCATTTACATTCCTTAAGATTGAAATAAAGAGCATCTTGGTATCAACATGAGACTACAGTATCACGTTTCAATTGAAAAACCATTAATAGTAAAACCTTACGATTATCTTGATTTAGATATCTACCTTCAGAGTTAAACATTTGTTATCAGTACGGAAAAATAAAACTACTATCAAAGAACAACGTGTTAGGGTTTGATTGTTTAGCACAAGGCTAAACCCTTGGCTCTCAATATTCCACAAAAACACAGTAGATTGCAAACTATAAGTTTCGTTTTCTTTACACAAAATGGGGCACTGCTCACGGTCTCAACCACACAAACACATGATGTATGAAAACACAAATTCTTTCATTTACCAAAGACATTAGAAGGGTAAAACCCTCTCCTCTGATTATTTTTCTTTTACAGATTCTACAATGAAAAACAAACACCACAGAAACAACGACGAAGGGGTCGAAGGTTTCATCCTCCCCAAGCTTCCAAACAGCTCACAAGCATTTCGAGGAAGATCACTCCTCAGAGCCCAAGAAAACATGAAGTTTCGGAAAAGCACACATGAAAGCCTAATAGTCATCTAACCGAAGTAACAAGGTAACCACCAAGGCTTACCAGTCTATTTGCAGCTGCCAGTTATCAAAACCTAAGCTGGGAAGTCGTCGATG
Source organism: Larix kaempferi (assembly GCA_027924585.1). Taxonomy (NCBI): domain Eukaryota; kingdom Viridiplantae; phylum Streptophyta; class Pinopsida; order Pinales; family Pinaceae; genus Larix; species Larix kaempferi. Next base: position 5,965,803 of record BSBM01000406.1, read on the forward strand.
AAGGTACCTACCATTTGAAACAAGTGTGGTCAAAATGAGTTTTTGAAAGAAGTCATTACATGCGAAATATCAATAACTGAGACTCTCAACAGAATGGAAGATACAAGGTTCGAACTTGAGAAACATTACCTTTTAAAATTATCACCGAAGCAGAACGCCAAAAACCACTACCAAACTGAAACCACTATTCCATCACCGAATGCAACGAAGGATGGAAGAACAACTCTGAAAACTATCACCTAACAAACAAGGAAAGCTGAGTATCGAATCAACTTCCACGAAGAATCTATCACTCACTCTGGAACTTTTAATACAAAGCTATTACTATAAAACTCCCATAAGAGTATCGGCCCTTAAAGCTTTCAGCAGGTCACGGTTTCGAACTGTGGAAACTCACCACAAACACCTGCTATCGAAACCCTGAAGGCTCTCGGCCTGTCGGCCTCTCCTTAGAGCCACTACACCGAATGTCGAGAAATAATAACTTCGTATAACATAGCGATGGTTAGGGTTAGATACCAAATCCCAAGACCTTGTTTGATCAACGGTGGAGATCACCCGAAGGGTATCACGTAATCCCAAGCAATCCACCATAGTAAAGACACCATTAATACCCTTAGCCACCAAGGAGGACAGCTCGGAAAACTTCAAGACCTTAACACTTACAGCTCGTCACGTTGAATGACCCATCACCATACCTTCACGTTCCTAGCACCATGACGATGTCCATGGAGACATTCCACTGACTCGGTGGTTGTATTATTAAATGCAAAAGGAAACCAAAGTGCCTGCCAGCACGAAACCATCATGATGTTAATTTTACCCATCCTTATAATGTATCGACTCTTTGATAAAAATGCACAACTCGATTATGTTATAACACCTTTTGGTAAGTCAAGGTTGTACTAGTTTCTTATGCTAGGAATTCAATATGTTAAAGGGTCACGCAATGCACACACAATATGCAAATAATCATTGTTCATAATGCAAAGCTTAAGCCATTGTATATAGTTCCTAGGCTAGAATTTAATCATGAATTTGCAAATAGTTCCTAGGCTAGAATTTGAATATGATTTTGCAAATAGTTCCTAGGTTAGAATTTAAATAAAATATTGCATATAATTCTTAGGCTCTAGGGCATACAAGGAAATTGCATATAGATATTGCACGCTATTGTACATAGCCATTACATATAGAAATTGTTTATCCTTATAGTTTGCATGAAATATAATCTCACGATAATGATATATGGAGGTAAAAATATGATATATTGATCCTATCTATTGTTGGTACAAAGTAATAAAAAGGTTAGTATAGGGTTATGAATATCACAACTGACATACTTTTTGTTTTATAAGATAGGCTAACTGAAGTTTCTCACCCGGTGGCATTTTCGACATTTTGTCTCTTAAACCATTAATACTTTGGAGATTACTGAAAACTGGTTAGAAACTCTTCAGTCACATGTCGTAAACACCTAAGCTCTTACCTGTACTCTGTGAAAAAGGACGATTCAAATGCTTTAGCACGAATGCTAAGTAAGCCTCGGGGCATCCGTGGGACCCCTTCATCATCAAACAGAAGAACAATAGTTAACACTTATAAACTTTATATCGTTGGATCAACAACAACAGAAATGTGAAAATACAGTTGAGCAAGTTTAACATCGAAACGTAGATATTAATCATCTTGTCGCAAACATTACACTTTTGACCAACACAGCATTTAGTACAGAAAGACGACATTTAAGCATTTATTATATTTCTGCACAGTTAGATTATGCATTAAAAGCTATATCGAAATTTTTTAAATTTTTGTGAATTTTGGGATGTTACATAGTTTCCATTCAGATTATCTCTAATTCTCTGCAATTAGAGAGAACTCATGTGTAGGTCATTATGGGCCTATTAGAAAAGAGAAGCAGGAGGTCTATGTGTTAGTCTCCCTGGTCAAGGATAAATATCAAAGGATAAAAGCCCTATAAAATAGTCATATGACCCTTCTCTTTACCATCACTCAGAAAATGCAAGAAGAGAAGCAAAAATTAATACTAGAAGTTAATTTCTTGTGAGCAGAAAATGCCTCATTAAATGCTCAGAGGCAGAATAGAAAGCAAAGTAGCATGCCTTTCCATACTCACACAGAACCATGCTGAATCAGGTGCATGCCATACTCAAACTTAGGTCAATTTTTGCAAAACAAAATGATGAGGTGAGTAATAAGGTAGAAAGCAAACTATGGAAATTAGTATTTTTATTGCTTAAATTAAGATTTCCATGATTTGGGTAGTCTTAAAATGTAACATTTAGTCTAAGAAAGATCATTATGATTCCTAAAATTGCATAATTACACAAATTACAGTTTTCAAACATTATTTGATTGGTATTTATCCTAATCATCAATAAGAAAACAATACTGCAGGTTTATCTTTGTGATGCTATTAAACAACTCTCGGGACTTTTCAGGCCACTTTTACTAGGCCAATCATGATTATTTCATAGTCTTGGCATAGGTAACGTTGATTTTATCTATTTATTGCTATTTATCTTCATAAAATATAATTTTGGGTTGACCAATGTTAAAGTTGATGAATATCTGATTGGTTTGTTGGCTTGAACGCTCATTTTTCTGTGCTAATTGTGGATGCCATGATTGGTTAGTCCTTGGCATAGGCATAGTTGCCATTCAGATTATCTCTAATTCTCTGCAATTAGAGAGAACTCATTTGTAGGTCATTATGGGCCTATTAGAAAAGAGAAGCAGGAGGTCTATGAGTTAGTCTCCCTAGTCAAGGATAAATATGAGAGGATAAAATCCCTATAAAACAGTCATATGACCCTTCTCTTTCCCATCACTCAGAAAATGCAAGAAGAGAAGCAAAAATTAATAGTAGTTGCCATCATTGGTTAGTCCTTGGCATAGGCATAGTTTCCATTCATATTATCTCTAATTCTATGCAATTAGAGAGAACTCATTTGTAGGTCATTATGGGCCTATTAGAAAAGAGAAGCACGAGGTCTAGGCGTTAGTCTCCCTGGTCAAGCATAAATATCAAAGGATAAAATCCCTATAAAACAGTCATATGACCCTTCTCTTTACCATCACTTAGAAAATGCAAGAAGATAAGCAAAAATTAATACTAGAAGTTAATTTCTTGTGAGCAGAAAATGCCTCATTAAATGCTCAGAGGCAGAAAATGCCTCATTAAATGCTCAGAGGAAGAAAATGCCTCATTAAATGCTCAGAGGCTTATACCGAGTAAATTACAGAGACTTAAAAATAATTTCCTAGATCCATTTAATTTGAGGTTTAAACTAAAAATCGTTGTCGCTAACGCCCTCCTATTTGATATATGAATTATGTTCATTAGTAAATTCAACTAAAACCTGATCCCTATACAAGGAGTTAATAGCCATGATCATAAAATATTTAAAGTTTACCATATAATTAACAAAGATATAATTTGAACAGATCGTTGCCATGACTCACAGAATATATTGAAAGAAAACAACAGTTATCTCAAACAAGAAGGAAAGAAGGTTAGGTATGAAGAAGCTATGACCGAAGGTTGGATAGTCAAAATGCTAAAATGTGTTAAGAACACCTTCTGGGGGTACATGTTCAAAGACCCATTAATGATAAAAGGCCACCTAAAATTCCATTTGGATTCGGAAAGGCTTTGTGTTTATTGATTTTGTAACCTTTATGTGCTTGTTTCCATTTACTTCAACCTATAGGGATGTTTTCATTATTAGATTTACTGGTTCAACAAGAGGGTCTACATTGTTTGCAATCTTTCCTGGATTTGAAAGGGGATTGGATTTGGTGTTCCCCATATGAATTCATTAAAATTTGAAGATTTCATTTATATCTATTGGGAAGTCTGTAATACTTTATTTTAATTTTCATTATACTTTTAAATTAAAAGTAAATCAATATTGAAAACCTCTGGACCTGACTCTACCGTATTTTAAAGTGGACGATAAGACCATAATATTTTGATATTAAATTAACGAGGATGACTTATTGAGTGGAAAAGATCAGGTGACTCAGCCTCTTATTTGCAGTGGCAAATTGTTACTTTTAATCACCTATTGAACTCATTTTTTTTTAGTTTTTTCTCTACCTCGACTCAGTGTGAATCACATCCAAAAATAGCTATGGCCATTAGAGCAGAAAAATGTGATGTTGTCGGAGACTCGGATAATATAGTCATAAAATTTGTGATTGGGAATGCAAGAGTTTAAGACTATTAATCTGAGACAGGAGGGACATCTAATTTGCATTAGAACCTTCAGCCTCTCTGATTGGTCCAATTACTTTAAAGAGCTACCATTAAGAGGTTACTATTTTGGCTAATGTCAGAAACTTATGCTTTCAACCTTGTAAATCTCTCCTCGGTTAAATCAGTATTATGATGAATATGTTTGTCAGCCATGACTAGGGTTGCAATGAGATTGTCTTAAATCTTTGCCTAATGCCTCTTCATAGCTTATAAAGGATACCCTAAAGAAAATAGGCCTACCAATATTATCTGTAAATTGCCATGCATATTCCACAAACCAATTTGTCACAAATAGATCTCAATGCAATACTAAAATCTTTACAACGTAGGTTTATTTCCAAAGCAATAAAAAACTTATAAATTAAAACATTGAAAAAAATCATGTTGTATCTTCAGAATTTAGTTTAACAACACACATTATTTATAGATATAAACATACCGCTACATATGGTCTTGATATAGTAAATACTGCTAGATATGGTATAAATATAAACTTACTGCTACATATGGTATAAATATAATCCTACAGCTACATCTGGCATCAACCATGGGAATCGATGAACACAATAAATATAATAACTGGTCTAGTCCAATTTCCAAGTACAGAAGCCGTGTTTTAGAGACTATGTTTGTGTAACCAGCTCTCGCAATTATAAACAGAGCAGTAGGTCTGTAAACAAGTAAACACCAAGAGTATCACTACAGATAACAGAGAAGAATTTCCACGACTTAAATATATGGTTGTTTGCAAAATCAAGCATCACAACATTCCATTTTGTATTATAATATCTGTTTAAATCCTCTATAACTTTATCCAGATATGCAACTTCTGAGAGACGTTTCCCTAACAGTTTTTAATGATGCAACAATTAAATTTTTCAACTCTATTATTTACTAAAATTAACGAGTATGCTCCGGCCCAACCTTTCTCCTAAGACTTAGCTGAAGCTTGTCTGCTCGAGTCATTGTATCACTCTACAACACAAAAAATTGAACTTACATATTGCACAGTTTCAAGAGAGATTGCACCAATTGAAATCTGCGTCTCCAAAATATGTAATTAGCTCTCAGTAAAAGTTTGCAGGCAAGCTGGAGACCATATCACAAAAACCGAAACAGAGGGTTAGTTAATAGACAAGAAAAAACAACAGTAATAGAGCAAATGGTAAATACAGGCTTACCTTGAAGGCCTCTTCGCTGAATCCCTCTCCACCAGAAGTCTCGCGATTTCGCTATAAGACAGATGCAACAAGAAACAAGAAATGCAGCCACTAGAACTGGAAAACCACAAGATGTTTTGAACAGCCAAAAAAACATATCGCACAAATAAACTGCTTCTCTGACTTTGTATTTACCGCCATTAAATGCAGTGGAACAACCAAAACCTAGAGAATGCAAAGAAAATCACTCAGAAAATCACAGGATGCTCACGAAAAATGGTTTTATTTGCTGCAGCAAGGGCTCCCACAAACAATCGATTATGCATTAACTATCCTCTGCCCGATTCAGACAGAATTATGTGCACAGGCACGAGTCAGTCGGATTTCCTCGGTGATGGAGATTACTCGTATTTTCTCAGTCATGCATGCACATTCCAGTGATTCACAGGGCATATGCATTCAATGGAGGGCAAGGTAAAACCAACATGCAATAAAACTCGTGGACTCCATAAACCAACACACGGAAAAGACAATTAATACTTCAGGTAAAACCAACATGCAATAAAACTCCTGGACTCCATAAACCAACACATGGAAAAGACAATTAATACTTCTGGACTCCATAAACCAACACGCAAAAACCTTTGCCACGCCTCTGATTTGAACTTCGAGACAATATTTCATAACATCTCTCCAGTTAATAGGTAATGAATGATAATATGATAAAAATTAAACTCTGCAACTAAGGTTTAGTTGCAGAGTATTTTTATTTTATTTATAATTTGTACTAATAGTCGCCAATGATAAAAATAGTCAAATCACGCTCTATAATCCAATAGAAGGCAAACACATTTGAAAATAATTATTATTAAAAAAAACAACAAATTATTATTATTCCTAAACATTGGCTAATTATATAGTCATTTTATGTTACCCTAAAAATTATTACAGCAAAGCGTAACATATAGTCTCTGCCTACGGCAAGGACTAATAATATCAACATGAGAACTATCTCATGCATAACCTTTATGCATGTTATAAGAAATAAATCTAATTATCCAATAAGTAATTATGGTAACTCTTTGATTTAATTATGTATATACCATAATAATTCTTTTAAATATTAAGTACAAGGCCCAATTCTTTGGACAGGTTCTTTTGGTAAGCTTGGATAGTTGGCTAGGTTAGGTACCTCTAGGTCTCTCTCTTACATGTTGGATTCCCTCGTTTAACATGGTAGTTCCCGTAGTCCTTGATGATAGATAGAAAATGATTCATTTAACCAAATTAAATAAATGTGATGAATAGAAGTGTTATTCAGAGTCTTCTCGACTCAACACTTTTATGATCAAGTAACCTCGAGTGCTGTTTAGATTTTTAACTCAACACTTTCACATGGGCGTTACGCTAGTGAAATTCCAGAGCATCCTACTCAACACTAGTACTAGAATGTGGTTGTGAAGCACACCTAGAATGTACAAATGGCCTCGAATCCGGTAGTCATTATCAAGCTTGGAGTGCTCCAGGGCTTATGCCCAACACTCTACGTACGTCGGGGCTTACGCCCAGTACGTAATAAAATCCTCTAGGTACATCGGGGCTTATGCCCAGTACGTAGGTCATCCATGTGTTCCTGAGTCCACGCTCAACACACTATATAAATCAATCATGTGAATCATAACTCTGCACAGTATGTAACAAAAAGGTCATCTCAGTATCTTAGGGTTTGTAAACCATTCGCATAACAAAACATAAATAAATCCATTAGGGCTTTCTTGCCCAGTATATAACAATAATGCATCAGTCAGGGTCCACGCCCAATATGAAAATCGATAAAATAAAAGAATCATGTGCACTAGGGCTTATGCCCAATAATCAAAATAAATCATATGTGTTGGGGCTTTAGGCCCAGTATATAACATCAGAAATAGGTAGTCAAAATTCGGGATATTACATCCCTCCCCGCTTAGAACAACACTGCCCCGGTGTTCTAGGGACTAGAAATGAAGTCATGAAATAAGGCGGGGTATGCCTCTTTCATGGTTGTCTCATTTTCCCAAGTAGCCTCTTCTGGTCCAAAGTGCCTCCATTGCACTTTCAACTGGGTGATGGTCCTTCTTCTAAGTTGCACCTCTCTCTCGTCTAGAATGCGGAGGGGTTCCGACATGAATTCCCCTTCGGGTTCCACCTGTAATAAGGACCAATCAATCACATGTTTAGTATCGTATACATATTTCTTTAATAAGGATGCATGAAAAACATTATGAACTTTTACATGAGCTGGTAAAGCTAACTCATATGCTACTGGGCCCTTCTTTGCCAATATCTCAAAGGGTCCACAAAACCTGGGGGCCAACTTCCCGCATCGTCCTAAGCGCAAGGAGATTCATTTTTCCTTCACCTTTAAGAAGACATGTTCACCGACTTGGTAGTCTTTGTCTTTTCTTTTCTTATCCGCATAACTCTTTTGGTGGTCTTGTGCCTCCTTCAAGTTGTGTTGTACCTTGGAGACCAATTGCTCCAAGTCTTTTAGTAAGTCGGGGCCTAGCATAAGTCTATCTACCATACTATCCCATGTTACAGGTGTCCGACATTTCCTGCCGTAGAGTACCTCGAAAAGGCTCATCTTGGAAAAGGTCTAGTATCCGTTGTTGTAAGCAAACTCTACGAGGTGCAAATAATCCTCCCACTTTGTGGGGTTGTTCATAACATACATCCTCAGCATATCCTCAAGGATTTGGTTTACTCGTTCCGTCTGTCCGTCGGTTTGGGGGTGGTACGCGGTACTGAACTGTAGTTGTGTCTCCAAACTGGAGAACAATGTTCTCCAAAATTTGCTAGTGAACTTTGTGTCTCGATCGAAAATGATTTCCTTGGGTATCCCATGCAATAAAAAAATCTCCTTTAGGAAGATGTCCGCGATGTGAACAGATTTGTAGGTAGATTTTACTGGTATAAAATGTGTTGCTTTGGATAACTTGTCTACTACTACCAAGATGGAGTCATTCAGCCTCTTACTTTTTAGTAAACCTGTTATGAAATCCATACTGATGACCTCCCACTTCCACTTTGGAATGGGTAGTGGTTGAAGTAGTCCCGAAGGGTGTTGGTGTTCTGCCTTAACCAGTTGACACTCCTAGCACTTATCAATGAATAAAGCTATGTCGGCTTTTAGTTTAGGCCAAAAGAATTTTATTCTTCACTGCCGATATCATCTTTTGATATCCCGGATGTCCCGAATAGGGCTTCTGGTGGAATTCTATGAGGATGTTAGGTCTAATGTCTCCGCTTTCTGGAACATAAAGCCTCTCTTTTGACCATAGGAGTCTATCTTATACTCTTTTTGTTGTTGGAATAACCTATCCTCCTGGATCTTTTTAAGGATCTCGACATAGAATCAGTCACTTTGACATGCCTTTCTAATCCTGTCGTGTAAATATCAGTCGGTTTGACTCACGGTCACCTCATATAACATATGAGACCGTCGACTTAAAGCATCGACGATCTTGTTCTCCTTTCCCTTTATGTGCTTTAGCTCGAAGTGGTACTCACTAAGGAAGGCTAGCCACCTGGCTTATCTGGCGTTTAGGTCAGGTTGGTCAAATAAGTACTTCAGACTCATGTTGTCCATCTTTAATAGAAACTTCTTTCCCATAAGATAGTATCTCCACATCTTCAAGGCGTGGATAATGGCGGTTAGTTCAAGATCGTGTGTGGGGTAATTTTGTTCGTGTTCCTTCAACTTCCTTGACTCATAACAGATAGCGAAGTCATTTTGCATAAGGACTCCTCCGATCCCTTCCTTGCTTTCATCTGTGCAAACCACGAAGTCCCCATCGGGGTCGGCAATCCGTAGGATGGGTGCACTAGTCAAAAGTTGATTTAACTTTTGGAAACTTTCCTCGCATTTTGTCATCCAAAGAAATTTGATGGTATTCTTTGTTAAGTTTTAAACCAAATAGACTAGCAAGATCACTGAAAGAAACATAATCACAAGATAGACACAGAATTTACCCTGGGAAACCCTCATGGGGTAGAAAACCCAGCAAAGCTTTCCTCAATAAGATGATCAACCAAAATACAAGATGTGCTCCAAGACTTGTCCTTCTTCTCTACCTCACATGCAGACCTCCCAGACACAAGTGCGCTTCTTTTTGAGTTGTGGAAGTGTATCAAATGAGGAGCTCTCCTCCTCTACTTATACTAGATCCCGACTGACCAAAATCCCTAATGGGGCCGACCTCTCCTGGAGAAGTCTAATAACCCCTAAAATATAAACTCGGGGCCTACCCCCACATGGTGGGTCTAATAACCCTAGTTACCACAAACCATCGTAGGAATAAACATCTCCGGATACATAATAGAATTGCCTCAGAGGGATGAAACATCTCCGGAGTACTAATGTACAAATATAATATTCTTAGAAGTTACAATATTCAACACTCCCCCTTAACGAGAAGGATATTATAACAGCATCTGCATGAGCAAGGAGTCACCAACATCATACATGATACATCTATATATCATCGGAAGCTTTCTTCAATACATCATCATCAGTAACTCAACTAGTTATTGGAACATTAACATCATCGTCATCATGCGATCATCAGTATCGTCATCTCACGATCATCAGCATCATCATCTCACAATCATCATCATCGTCATCATCATCTCAGCATCGTATAACCTGCAATACATACGATCATATTACATGATGATCAATCCTACTCTCTTTAGGACAGGTGCATGGATGATGCAATCCTTTCATGTACCTTTTGAACCGAGGTCTAGGGATGATCCAGTCCTATCATGTACCTTTTGAACCGAGGTCCAAGGACGATCCAGTCCTACACTGTACCTTTTGAACCGAGGTCCAGGGACGATCCAGTCCTACCATGTACCTTTTGAACCGAGGTCCAGGGACGATCCAGTCCTATCATGTACCTTTTGAATCGAGGTCCTGGGACGATCTAGTCCTACCATGTACCTTTTGAACCGAGGTCCAAGGACGATCCAGTCCTACCATGTACCTTTTGAACCGAGGTCCAAGGACGATCCAGTCCTACCATGTACCTTTTGAACCGAGGTCCAAGGACGATCCAGTCCTACCATGTAACTTTTGAACCGAGGTCCAAGGACGATCCAGTCCTACCATGTACCTTTTGAACCGAGGTCCAAGGACGATCCAGTCCTACCATTCAATTCTCGGAGACCTCATGTCTACGGCTCACTTTAGGACTGCAGTCCAAGGATGATCCAACCCTCATTCTCGGAGACATCATGTCTACATCTCTCTTTAGGACTGCAGTCCAAGGATGATCCAACCCTCATTCTCGGAGACATCATGTCTACGGCTCTCTTTAGGACTACAGTCCAAGGATGATCCAACCCTCATTCTCAGAGACATCATGTCTACGGCTCTCTTTAGGACTGCATTCCAAGGATGATCCAACCCTCATTCTCGGAGACATCATGTCTACGGTTCTCTTTAGGACTACACTCCAAGGATGATCCTACCCTCATATGTCCACCAAGGACTTCATTCTCGAAGACATACGTCTATGGCTCTCTTTAAGATTGCAGTCCAAGGATGATCCAATCCTCACCTGTACACTAAGGACTTCATTCTCGAAGACATACGTCTACGGCTCTCTTTAGGACTGCAGTCCAAGGATGATCCAATCCTCACATGTCCACTAAGGACTTCATTCTCGAAGACATACGTCTACGGCTCTCTTTAGGACTGCAGTCCAAGGATGATCCAATCCTCACATCAATACAGGTACAAGTATCCTCATCCATACAAGTACATTAATATATGTGCATATATCATCAATACAAGTATTCTCATCAATACATCAATATGTAATAATACAAGTATCATCATCAAAGCATGTAACCTCATGAATGCATCAAAGCACATATACATATATCATGTATCCTCATCAATACATATATCATCAAAACATGTATCCTCATCAATACATATATCATCAAAGTAAAAGAAAAATAATGTAAGTATTCTAAGTGTAAGAAATCTAAATCTAAATAAGCATAAATATCTAAGAATGGTAAACAAGTATCCTCCTCATCAGTGATGATACTACTCCCCCTTTCGAGGAGGGTCCTTTTGAGCTACACCAAGCTTGTCTCGGAAGTATTCAAATTTCACACGAGACAGGGGTTTGGTTAATATATTAGCAACTTGTTCCTCAGTACTCACATACTCGAGTTTGATAGCTCCTCTCTGCACCATGTCTCGTATATAAAAGTATCGGATCTCTATGTGTTTTGACTTATCATGGAATACAAGATTTTCTGTCATTTTGATACAACTTTGATTGTCACACATGATCACAGTGGGATCCATCTCTAAGTCAAACACTCCAGATAATAGTTTCCGAAGCCAAACTGCTTCACAGCTAGTAGAGCAGGCAGCTATGTATTCTGCTTCAGCAGTACTGAGAGCCACACTAGATTGTTTATTGCTGAACCATGAGATCATGGCAGATCCAAGACCATAACATCCACCTGATGTACTCTTTCTGTCTGAGATACTTCCTGACCAATCAGAATCTGAGTAACCATGTAATCTAAGTTCATGATTTCCAAGATAATATAGACCAAAATCTAATGTACCCTTTAGGTACCTCATTACATCCTTTGTAGCTATTAAGTGAACCTTTCTAGGTTCTACTAAATACTGACTCAGGGTATTTACAGCAAAGCATATATCTGGCCTAGTATTTGTTAAATACATCAAAGACCCAATGATTTGTCTATATAGAGTTATGTCCACTAATTCTGATGTGTGATTAACTAGTAACTTCAAGTTGGAGTCCATGGGAGTGGCCATGGCTTTACACTCCAACATATCAAACCTTTTTAGAATCGCCACAACATACTTACCTTGATTTAGAAAGATTCCTTTTGGTTCTTGCCATACTTCTAGACCTAAGAAGTAATGCATTAATCCAAGATCTTTCATCTCAAATTCTGAAGAAAGCTTCTTCTTGCATTCAATCATCTGTTTCTCATTTCCGATTAGAAATAGATCATCTACATATAACAATAGTATAACTGGTTCATCATCCATTACCTTGAGATAAAGATTAGGGTCAACTTTACTCTTGGTAAAGCCCATGCTTGTTAAGAAATTGTCAATCCTTCCATACCAAGCTCTGGGAGCTTGCTTTAATCCATATAATTCCATTTTCAGTTTGCATACATGAGTTCTCCCGTCTTTAACCTCAAATCCTTATGGTTTCTCTATGTACACTTCTTCTTCAATTACACCATTCAAAAAAGCTGTCTTAACATCCATTTGGTGTAATTTCCACTTCATCATAGATGCAAGTGCCATGATAGTTCTAATTGAAGTATACCTAGCAATTGGTGCAAAGGTTTCTTCATAGTCAATTCCCTCTTTCTGAGAGAATCCTCGGGCTACAAATATTGCCTTATATTTTTCAATGCTACCATCTGCAGCATGTTTTATCTTAAATATCCATTTGGAAGAAACCACACTTTTATCTTTTGGTTTGGGAACTATATCCCAAACATCATTTTTCATTATTGACTGATATTCTTCTGTCATTGCTTCTATCCATTCTTTCTTCTGAGCTGCCTCTTCATAGCTAGTAGGTTGTTGATCCACAAGATCACACATCAAGGCCACATAGTTGGATACTAGCTTTGGTTTCTTTCTTTCTCTAGTGGAGCCTTCAGGAGCTCCATAGCTTTCAGCTCCTTGAATAATGTCTCTAGCCCATGCTGGCCTTCTTTTCCTAGATAAGTTTGTAATAGGGGGTTCTTGTGGTTCCATCATGTCATGGTCCTCTGGTGTATCATCTTCAGGAATGTGCATAGCTTCTATTATTCTAGAAGGTGTATCTTCTTCATAGATTTCTCCAATTTGACACTTCCTAGATTTCTTGAGAGCTGCTTCTTCATCAAATGTTACATCTCTACTTATTTCCATATGATGAAAACCTGGTATGTAAATTATGAAGGCTTTGGATGATTCACAATATCCAACAAATATTCCCTTCTTACCAGAAGGATCCAACTTGGTTCTCTTTTCTTTTGGAATGTGAATGTACATAGGACAACCAAATATTTTGAGATGACTTACCTCAGGCTTCTTTCCTGTGAACACTTCTTCTGGAGTCTTGAATTCAAGAGCACTATGGGATAGTCTATTCTGCACATAGAATGTTGTCCTAGCTGCTTCAGCCCATAAATACATGGGTAGATCTTGATCATGTATCATGGTCTTTATAGCTTCCATGATGGTTCTATTCTTTCTTTCAGCCACCCCATTTTGTTGGGGATTGTAGGGAGTGGTTAGTTCCCTCTTGATTCCAGCTTCCTTACAAAAGTCTTCAAAGTCCTTTGAAGTATATTCTCCGCCATTATCTGTTATGAGAATCTTGATTTTCTTTTCAGAGAGATTTTCTATTAGGGCCTTGAACTCTTTGAATTTTCCAAAGACTTCATTCTTACCTTTTAGAAAGTATATCCAAGTCTTCCTTGAATAGTCATCGATGAATGAGAGATAGTATTCAAACCCACTTAGGGAAGTGGTGGGCATGGGTCCACATACATCTGAGTGTATTAGCTCCAAAATGTTCTTAGTCTTTGTTTCACTCTTTGGAAAAGGGTTCTTGACATTCTTCCCTTTTTCACATCCTTTACATGAGCCATTATGATCAACCTTCAAGTCTGGTAATCCTATGACCACCTTGCTTACATAAGGTAGGGATTTATAGTTAATGTGAGCTAATCTTCTGTGCCATAGCTCACTAGGGCTGGAGGTTTCATGAGCAAGGGAAAATTTTAGATGTCCCTTGAGCTTATAGAGACCTCCTTCCTATTCACCAATGACAACTGCATATTCAATAGATTTTCCTTTGGGCCACATAAGTACTTGACCATCTATGAAGGAAACTCTAAAACCTTTCTTATCTAGTGCTGAGATAGAGAGTAGGTTCTTCTTCAAACCTGGTACATATACAATTTCTTTCATCTTCAAGGGTGTTCCAGAATCTAGCTTGTAGCTTGCTTCACCAAATACCTTGATGGGATATTGGTAATCATCTCCTAGAGATACCTTTTGTGGAGAAGACTTTTCTTCAAGTTTTGAGAGAGTCTTCCTTTGACCTGTCATGTGCTTTGAAGCACCACTATCAATGAGCCATGTATCTTCTCCAGGAGATATAGATCCAGAGAGTGCAGAGAATAGGACATATTCTTCTGGATCTTCTTTCTTTACTTTAGATCTTTTCCTTCGAGGCCTTTCCTCTTCCTCTTCTTCTTCTTCTTCTTCTTCACTATCATCTTCTTCCATATGTGAATGGTGTCTTTTGTGGACAAACTTCTTCTTCTTTTGTGAAGGACAAAATCTGGAAATGTGTCCTAGTTTAAGACAACTGTAACACTGGACTGTGGAGAGATCTCTTACTGGGTTGGGTCCTCTTCCCTTTTTAACTTTAGAGAAGGGTTGAGATCCTTTGTGGTCAAATTTCTTGAAGTGACCCTTTCTAATTCTTTTGGTGTGAGTAGCCAAGGCTTGGTCATCCTCCTTGAGGAGGGCTTCTCTGTTGGCTACCCTAGCCTCTTCTTGAACACAATCCTCCCACACTACATCAAACTTCATACTTTCTTTTCTGGCACACATAGTTTGTATAAATGCCTCCCAAGGTCTAGTGAGACCATTTAGAGCAGTCATCACAAGTTCATCTTCATCAAGAGTATCACCAATGGCATCTAGTTGCTCCTTGATTTGGGAGACCCTTGAGAAGTAGTCTTGAATGGATTCTCCTTTGTGCATCTTGGCACTCTTCAACTGAGTTCTTAGGTTCATCTTCCTATTGATGTTCTTTCCCTCGTACATTCTTCCTAGGGCATCATACATTTCCTTTGGAGTCTTCTTGGAAGACACTTGGGGAATCAAGTGGTCTTTAATAGAATCAACTATGATTCTCTTTGCCCTAATCAAATCCTTCCTATTCTTCTCTTTGGCTTCATCTCCTTCAGGTTCTGCAACTTCATCCTTGATATACTGAGCAAGATCATTCTCTTCAAGAATGAGACCAATTCTGTATTTCCATGCCCGGAAATTCTCTATACCTTCTAACTTGTCTTCAAGCTTAGTGCTTGGAGCCATCTTCTCTTGGGGGAGTCCAAGAGATAAGAGATAGAATAGTACTTACCTGAAAACTTTAACTTTTTACTTTTCCAGATCTGCAACAGAATTTCCAGTTTATCACACTTTTGGTAAAATTAGGGTTTGACTTTCCCGGAGTTCTACCCAACCAAAAAATGCAATCCAAAGCTCAAAAGATAGATCTTTAGAAGGGCTATTCAGCCATGCAATAAAAATCCAAAAATACTAACTTTTGCAGAAACCCTAATTTTGGGAGAGAGAGAGAAATATAATTTCACCCTGTGAAAGATGTTCTATTCATGCTAGCTCTGATACCATGTTAAGTTTTAAACCAAATAGACTAGCAAGATCATTGAAAGAAACATAATCACAAGATAGACACAGAATTTACCCTAGGAAACCCTCATGGCTAGAAAAACCAGCAAATCTTTCCTCAATAAGATGATCAACCAAAATACAAGATGTGCTCCAAGACTTGTCCTTCTTCTCTACCTCACATGCAGACCTCCCAGACACAAGTGCACTACTTTTTGAGTTGTGGAAGTGTATCAAATGAGGAGCTCTCCTCCTCTACTTATACTAGATCCCGACTGACCAAAATCCCTAATGGGGCCGACCTCTCCTGGAGAAGTCTAATAACCCCTAAAATATAAACTCAGGGCCAACCCCCACATGGTGGGTCTAATAAACCTAGTTACCACAAACCATCGGAGGAATAAACATCTCCGGATACATAATAGAATTGCCTCGAAGGGATGAAACATCTCTGGAATAATAATGTACAAATATAATATTCTTAGAAGTTACAATATTCAACATTCTTCTGCAAGGATGTCATAGGACAAGCAATTCGAGAGAAGTTCTCAATGAACTTCCGGTAGTACCCAGCTAACCCTAAGAATGATCTTATGTCGGTTGCGCACGTGGAGGTATGCCATTCCTCTATGGATTTAATCTTCTCGGGGTCGACTGCTATGCCTTTCACCGAAATGATGTGCCCTAAGTACTATATCTGGGGTTTGTAGAAATCACACTTGCTAAACTTAGAGTACAGTTGATGTTTTCGTAGTACTCGTAACACTATCCAGAGATGTTCTTCGTGTTTTTCTTCATTCTTGGAGTAGATCAGAATGTCGTCGATGAATACTAGAACGAACTTGTCTAGGTATTTATTAAATATGTTGTTCATCATGCACATAAAGTTGGTAGGTGCGTTAGTTAAGCCGAAAGGCATTACCAGAAACTCCTAATGGCCGTATCGGGTTTGAAACGCAGTCTTACTGATATCTTCATCACAGATTCTCACCTGATGATATCTGGATCGTAAGTCAATCTTTGAGAAGATCTTCGCTCCTCCGACTTGATCGAACAAGTCATCAATTCTAGGGAGTGGGTAACGGTTCTTGATGGTCAACTTGTTGAGTTGGCGGTAATCGATGCACATCTACATCGTCCCGTCCTTCTTTTTGACAAAGAGAATTGGTGCTCCCCAGGGAGACACACTGGGTCAGATATAACCTTTCTCGATCAACTCTTGTAACTGAAGCTTGAGTTTAACCAATTCGGGTGGACTCATGCGGTAAGGGGCTTTGGAAACTGGTACGGAACCGGGTGTTAACTCTATGGAGAAGTCTAGGTCTCGTTTGGGAGGTAGCCCAGGTATTTCCTCGAGAAATACATCCTTGAATTCTACAAGGACTGGGAAGTCTTCGATCTTCTATTCCCTATCTGATTCTCTAGTTCGGATGTTGACTGCAAAGAGTTTACAACCCTTTCTTATGCATTTCTTTGCTTGTAAGGCATATATCTGTCTTACGGAAACTTTCTTAGGGATACCTTGGATGGTCTTCTGATTCCCTTGGTTATCAGTGCATAGTAATGATTTGTTCAAGCAATCAAGTAGGGCATGATGTTCTTCTAACCAATCCATGCCTATTAGTACGTCATAAGATCCTAGCGGTAGAATGTTTAAATACACCCTAGTTGGGAACCTGTTCAAATCCATCTCACAAGTTCTAACTAGTTCAGAGACTTTTCGTTTGGTACCAGTGGCTAGTTGTACCCGCCATGGTTTCTCGTGACTTACTCGGTTTAACTTACAAGTATCAACAATCTTAGGGGAGACATAACTTCGGCATGCACCGGGATCTATTAAAACTAAAATGGTTTTGTTTGAGATCTTACCCTCAATTTAAACCATAGTGGCCTGATGGTCTACTTGCCGACCATCAAGTGCAGCATAAATTCTTGGTGTTCTTTCCATGTCCCCTACTGTAGGGTTTGCTTGGACATTGTGTAAAACTTCGTCTGTCTTGTTGGGGAAATCTCTGAAGTAGTGGGGCCCTTGGCATTTCCAACAAGTAATGGTTGGTGGGGAAGTCTTTGCCCCTTTGTTGAAAGCTGGTCTGTTGGCATGCGGTGGGGGTGCATTTGGCCATGCATGAGGTAGGTTGAAGCCTCTGTTGGGAGGGAAACTATTTTTTTGTTTCTGGTAAGGTGGTGGTCTAAAACCTGGTCTTTGGTTGTCTGAAAAGGTTCTGAACCTATCTCTGTTTCTGTTTATGTTATCATTCCTTGGTTGTCCATGTTCATAAGAGAGTCTTTCTTTGTGTAAAGTCACATCTAATGTTTTGAGCATGTCGAATTCAATCTTTTCTCAAAAAATTGGTGGTAGACATCCCAAGAATTTGTTGTATCTTGAATTTTTCATCCTTTATGTAAGGAACATAATGCAGCAGATCTAAGAATCTGTTGATGGAATTATTTGATCTCCTTGTCAAAGAATCTTTCAGACATGTATTTGTCCTAAAATATTTTGCTGAAAGCATCCCATTTTATGTCCCTCATTTCCTTCCCTTTGGTGTGTTTCAAGTCTCTCCACCATCTGGCCGCTTTACCATTAGGTTGTAAATGGCTAGTCGGGCTTGCATTTCACTAGAATAGTTGTGGACTTTGAAATACTTGTTCATCCCTAACAACCACTCCTCAACCTTTTCCCCGGTATTTATCACCCCATCATATGTTGGGGCTTTGATTTTCCTGAATTCTCCTTGTAGACTGTCATCATTCTTCCTCCTTTTCTTGCAAGGGGAAGGTGAGTCATTCTCATTGGAGGAGCTTTTACAGTCTTCTTTCATGTAATCAAGTATGTGTTCTTCCTGCATATGCTTTGTAGGAATGTTGGACCTTTTTGTGTGACAGTTGTTTTCCTTGGTTTTATTGGCTGATTGGGTGGACTGTCCATGGGACCTTGCCCCTATTAAGCTCTGAAGTAGAGCTTCATTTATGTTTTGCTATTCCCGTCTTTTCTACATATTATCATCCTTGAAACTCTGCAACTCATTTTGCAACTGTTGTATTGATTTCATTAAGTCTAAGTTTAATTTCACCACGATTTCTTGCTCTCGTGGTGGAGAGTTCAAATTCCCACGTATGCTGTTGTCTTTTTCTGTATTCATACTCAGACTGTGATTGTACCTGCAATGTCGTATCAATGTTAAGAATAGAGATCTGTTAGTTCATATACACATATAAAATAAAATCATAAATGTATGTTTTTTATTTACAAGTAGCTGCAGCGGATGTTTTTCCCGTAATGAACCCAATAGGTCACTTAGTATTGTAGCTGGGCTCTGATACCACTTGTAATGTCCCAAAAAAAAACAGTAAAAATTAAAAAAAAAATCACTTACTACTGACATTGCCTAAACATATAATGTATTGCAAATTAACTTCAGTACTGGGAGTTTATGTCGGTACTTGTTTGAAGCAATGGGAAACTATGTTCTAAGAGAGTTGGTTTTACAACTTATGTTTTCTGCGGAAGCGATGAAGTATGATAATGTGAACACAATCATTGATGGTCTAGACGACCAAATTAATACTAGTGTAAAACTGTCGATGTCCTTCTTTAATTAGATTGTTACTTTTACTCTAATGCATGCTTGGTTCCAGTTTTAAATGTTGAACTTGTTTATATTATGCACTCAGGCCTGATGGAATTTTCTGAGAAGAGTATGAATGTCTTGGGTTGGTAGTCCTGCCACTAGCGGGGCCGTTGAGAGGTAAGGGACGGATATGTGGACCATCCTGGGCTTACTTAGCAAATATTTTCTAAAGCATTTATTGAATCTTGTTTTTCAAGTGTATAACAAACAAAAGAACTCATCCCTAAGCTACCTAGTTTCGTTACCTAACAAAGTCCTAGTTCTAAGAATTGAAAGGGTCTAAGGACTATCCCCTTGGAGTAAGCCATGACATAACAAATGGAATTTTATAGCATCATGAACCTAACCATATTGTATGGATAAAAATATTGAAGCGCTTAGTGGATGGTTGGTGGTATCCTTGAATGCTACATGAGACCTTCACGTGACTCCTTGCCAGCTAGAAGGAGGGTTTTATGTTTTGCATTAAAACAACTGCATTGTCATTTTGTTGGTTTTGGCTTGGAGGGTAAGTGTTCATTGCGTATGGTTTCGTTCAGGCCCTGACCTGAGCTATGCTCATGGTCAGTGCCGTCGTAGCTTAAGGTTGCGTGGAGCTGAAAGGGTGTTTAACAGGTAATTTACTTCCTGTGGTCAAATGGTTCCTTCATTTTATCTTTTCCGTTGATGTTTAAATGCCTCTATACCAACTCATGGTGTGTTATGAAATGCTGACAGGTTAGAGGGTATTGCTACCATTGATGTTGGGTCCTAGCAAATGATGAGAAGATTGGGGTTTGGCGTAAAATGGTAAGCCTAGGTCCTCCCACTACTCGTCCTGCCTTTCGCAGCTATGGCTGCCATGCTCTTTGGCTTTGATCTCATTTATATTGTAACTTCGTTGATTCCTTTGGGCTCACTATCACTAAATTCGAAGTTATGTTGATTCGATTTGATTTGGCCAGTAACTGCAAGGGAAACGATTATGCAGAAATCGATTTGGACTATTTGGGATTTTGAACTTGGTATAATGTTTTTATTTCGTTGATATATGATGAGGCAACCCTTGAGGGTTTCATGTTTTCTACTATAGGTGAAATTATTTCTCTGTAAATGTCTTTAAAGTCTTAATGGGAATTTCCCACAGCGTTTATGTTTTGGGGTTTTGAATAAAAATAATGGTATATGCGTTTCTCATTGAGTATGACATTTCAACGCTATATTCTTGCAACTGTTCTTGTTGTTTTGGGCACCTCTATGAGTTTTGTTTTAGCGTAGGGTTTTAGTCTATGGATAAATCGTGCTACTTTCCGAATGACCGAATTGGGATGTTTTCTTTTGATAAACAAATGAGGGTCCTGGGATTTTGCTTTGATATGATGAAGTTTCTAGTGATAGATGCCAAGAGCGTAGTTCTTGTGTTTGGGTATAAGCTGGCCTGTGGATTGCTTCTGTCCAGTTGATGTCTTTAAACCTCTGTGGGTTGATTTTATTTTAATGAATGATGGCTTGATACAAAAAATCATGGATCCAGAATATGCGTTGTTCTCAAATCTGAAATGTGGGGTTTCGTTCCAGTTAAGTTTTAACTCTGCTAAGACGAAAATGAAGTATTTGGAAACCCTTGATGGGGAAATCGTGCTTGGTAGTTTGTTTTTCCTGGCAGTTTATTGATGTGGTTGTTACTGTGTATCTACCAGTGCCAGCGATAATAAATGTTTGGAACATTGGTAGAGGGTTTCGATATCTTGACATGCGTTTTATTTATTCCTTTTAGAGAATAACGAGATGGTCTGAGTTTGATTACGTCGACTCTATCAAGATTTACGTGGGTCCTATCTTGTAAATTTAAATGTTAGTTTGTACATTTGATAGCTTTCCTGTTGAGAAGAATCGAAGTGCTGGAATGCCCTAAGTAGAGATTTCATGTTGAGTTTGCTTGTCTTGGAAGATTACCTGCACTATGGGTGTTTTTATGTTGTAGGTTTAAATATAAGAATTATTCTAAGTTGATGGATAAAGTCGAAGTGTTGACCTGCGTTATTACTGTCACTGTAAAATGATAATTGTAATGGACTGATTTTTGTCTATGTTGAGTTTCATGGATCCTCTGGAGATCCTTGTTTTGGATAATCTGAGTTTTGAGTTTTAATGGCTAACAGGTTAAACCCTAGATAAATCGTAATTTAATAATATGAGAGTACAACATGAGAGTTTTAAAAAAAATAATAATAATACGATTTCGTTTGTGGAGATTAAAGGTTCAGATATTGACATTAATAAATAAAATATTCGACATTAGGAATTCTACCTATATAGGTATCTAGCATAGGCTAGCTAAGCTAGCCCTGCTAGATCCTTGCAACATTTAGGGCAGAAGCTTAAATCCAACGGAAATATTAAATGGAATTAATCCTAGAAGGTAAAACCCTGAGAGCCCATGCCAATTGGCCCTTGCTCCATAAAGAAAAAGAAATAAAGTTATAAGATACAGAAACATAAATGCTACATAGTAATTCCTACTTTAATTTCTAAATTCAATTGAACTGTAGGGAAATTTGTAGTTCATACCTGGTTCTTGAAGCTTGATGTTCCCTTGTAGAACCTACACACTCAAACACTAGTTAATGGAAAAATGTATGGACCTAGCTGAACTGTAGAATGATCTTTAACTGGATAACTTTGGGGCTACCATGTTCCTCCCAACCATGACCCTTAGACCATTCCTTGTTCTAACTAGATCCCTGTTGGCTCGGTTTTGCAACCAAGCTTAGTGCTATGGGCACCTACTAACTAGTAGTAGCAGTTTCAATAGAAATAAAAACAATAAACTAAATAAACAATACTTTTCATGGATCTAAACAAGAATCTAAGCAAATAATGTAAATATTTCAAAATCAAGAACAAGAAACATAATAAATAATTTTTTGTATTGAAAAGTGGGGGGCAAGCAAGTGCTTGCGATATTACCTTCAATGGTGAAGGTTGATGTTGAGCAACTCCCAAGATGAGTAGCTCCAAACTCCAATAGGTCTCTTTCTCCAAGGTTGCTTCAATGGCTAAAAGTGCTCAAGGGAGATTTCAGCAGCATAAGGATGAGATAATGGAAGGATATGAAATGAGGAGCCCCTACCACCTTTTTATAGGTTTTGGTGGTGAGGAATACCATTTGTGGTTTTGTGGAAACCAATGGTATTGACCAACATGGTTTAGGTAATTTTCCCTCCTTTTTCCTTTTTTGAATAAAAATAATATTTTAATTCCCTTTTTAATATTTTTGGGAATTTGGACCCTTTTTGAGGGTTTTTTATGATTTTCTTGGAAAAATAATCTTTTTTAATGGAAAAAGGGGTGTACCAAGGTCTTTTGGTGACCTTTTGTTGGTTTCAGAGGCTCAGATGGTGGAAAAGTGGACAAATGGGTCATGTGAGTAAGGGAATGAGCTAGTGAGCACTTTTTAGGTGTTAACAGATTGCCCCCTGATGTGTGAGGGCAGGAGCTCATCGTATGGCCGATAGACATCATAGTTCTTTTGTCCTTTTTCTGGGTTTAGGGGAGAGAAGAGACCGGTTGGAGACTGGAGCCACGGCCCTTGGAAGCTGCAAAAACAAAAAATATTACATGGCCTCAATATGAATGAGGTATAATCTCTGATAAAGGACGAGGCGGGCATTCCCATGCTCGTATCAAGGCATATACAAAACAATTAGTCCCAAGAAGGGGGATCTAATACGTGAAGAAATATACTGGTACATCATAATGGTCCAGAGGGGACATGATTGTGGGATATACTCATGATCATGAATGATCTCAATAACTGATACACTGGATCAACTGTGGAACTGCTGAAACTGAAGGTGTCCAACATCTGTAGGGACTCAAAGACTATGAGTCAAATCTGGGAATAAATGTAACTGTATACTCAAGGGAGTATGAAACAGGTGTGAATCTGAATACTGTCGCCATGCGCAGCCCGGATAACTATAGGAAAAGTGTAACTGATATTATCCATAGGAAGACTCTCAAATGTGGAGGAGTCAGGAGGTATCCGGGGTCTTCGACTAATAAGTGAACGGACCAATACCCTGTGCGAGTCTCAACGATGCGATCAAGGTGTTGAAGTCGAGCATGTGAGAAACAACCATTGGGAGAGGCACTGAGGATTCCTCTCGAAATGATTCGTAGGCACTCATCATAAATGGTAATGAGTCCAAGACCCAGGGGCCTCTAGGTCTATCCTCTGGAATTAATGTGGTTGTCGTCGACAGAGGGAGACCAGCAACTAACAAGGCAATGATGTTTCCTTGATAGGAGCACGAGGTGTAGGCCTGAAGTGATGTAGTACTGCTGGTAGGACTGACATACTTGTGGGGATGGGAAATAACTGGGTCAAAAAATGGGTAGACTCAAACTTCCTTTGTTCAGAGCATGATGACATGGTTGACCTGGCAGCGTAGGGAACTGACTTGTAGGTGCAGGGATCATAGCTTTGACTGAATGGTATATATTGACTCTGGGGGGGGAGGACAAGCTGATGGTAGCTGTCGAGGGAGTTTCAGGGTGACATACTGCAGAATACTCTGAACAAAGGCGACCAAAATGGGGAAGCTGCTATGCGAGTAGATATGATCTGTCGTGGCGCCAAGAGGTACCATTGATTCCTTCTTCGTAGTTTTAATGAGCTCCAAAAAGGGATAAAAGTGTGCTCTGAAATAGTGCGGTCCTATGGATTTTGTGAGCCCAGGACGGCTCATGCTCATGGTTGCTTTCATGTTTAGAGAGTCTGAAAACGGTAAGTGGACTCTGTTGGTGTTCTTTTTCGTAGTTTAGTCTCCAAGGCCCGAAAAAGCATAAAATGATGCGGATGGAGAACTCTTCTAGCCGATGTGACTAGAGTATACCTTTTTCGTAATTAGTCTACAAGGTCCGGAAAAGGGGTAAACTTATACCAGGTAGACGCCCTTTCAGATACGTTTATCGAGCATGAAAGGAAGCAAGATTGCTCGGCGATCTTTTCATTGTTTTAGGAGTCAGAAAAGAGCTTAACAGAAACTCCCTAAGTGCCTTTTTCGTAAAAGGGGTTGCTCGGCCCGAAAAAGGGGTAAAATTATATCGAACTAAAATGGATTGACGAGGGCGAGAAAAGGTCTCAAGCATCGTCATCTGTGCGGAAAACTGGATCCGGTGACATAAGGATTGTCGAAAACGAAGAACGGCCGATGTGGCACGCAAACTGAGGCGACGAAGGGGGCATGGGAAAAAATGCCCGAAAGATCTAAAGGTGAGAGCGAGAAATGATCTCAAGCAACATCACAAGCTCGGAAAAATGAAATCGATGATATCAAATATATCAAAAATGGAGAGCAGCCGAAGTGGTACGCAAACTGGGGCGACAAGGTGTCGGGACACAATGTTGATATTGGTCCTGGTGAGAGCGAGAAATGATCTCAAGCATCATCACGGGCACGGAAATATGAATCCGACAGTGCAAATGGTGCGAAAAACGGAGGTCATAAGGACTCCGGAATGGTCAAAGGAAATAACTAGGTTAAAAAATGGCTACCAATAAAGGTGAGCCCACCAAGCCAATGATGCAGTGGTGGGGAGAAATGATGACCCGCGGGGGGGAACACTATGTGTATCAACTCAAATATACAAGTGACACGTGACCTCAAAAAAGGTTGAGATCACGAATATGAAAAAGTGAGCAGGTTTAATGACCTGCCCCCATGCTATGTGCATGGGGTTTGTGATTGTGGATCACATATGTGTTGGTTTGAGCGATGGGCTCATTGAGGTGTTGAGATAGAGATGATGGGGAAGGTTCAAAATGATTGATCATGCCCCCTATCCCGGGGTCGAGGTAATCTATTATGCCCCCTAACTCAGAGGTGTCAATGTGGTGCAGATGTTGTCTCAGAGAGAGATCAATAGGGCATTGAGAAACTGCTGGCGGGGTGTTATACCATGAGGCTGTGGGTCGTGGTGGCATACTGAAGTGATGATATGATGATCGTGGATTCCCTGTGTGGGGTGGATGCCTCCAGTATCTCCGACGAGGATCACGATGATGACGAGTAAGCAAGGTTTTGGGCCTGCCCCCATGTTGTGGACATGTGGTTTCCTCATCGATTTGAAAGGGTTGAACATGTGTGTCTAAGGTATCAATTGAAGGGGCCGACCGGACAGAGGGGTATCCAGTCGAAACCATGTAAATGGTGTGGTCAAGGCCAGGCATTTCGGTATCTGACCAAGTAAAGACATCAGTGAATTCTTGGAACAGTCGTTGGTATTCTCCGATCTCATGCTCACTGTGGGAGGTTCCTAATGTGATGGTATGAAGGGCACCAAGTGGGTCAGAGATGTCAATGTGGATGACGGGAGAAATATCGGCCATGGGATCTGTTAACCAGTCGATTTTAGTAGGAAGGAAATCCTTGGACTCAACCACATATTGGGTAGCGGTGGTGGATGAAGTCTCTTCCGGGAGAAAGTATGGACGATGGTGCATGTCTGTCCCGGGATAATCAAAGGTAGTAGGAGTCTCGAGAACCTCTTCATCATTGCGGGAGCTTTGAGTGGTCAAATCGAGTGATGAGGTAGTGGTAGTCGAAGAGATCATGTAGATGGTGTTAATCTCTCCGGATGATGATGATGCGGGAGGGTAGATCTCCTCGATAGTAGGGGGTGCTGTCTCTAGGTCCAAATTGTTCATCTCGTAGAGAGCTGCTCTATAGTCTGGGATGTCAGGACAGTTGTGGGAGTAGTGGCCGTAAATACCGCATATCGCACATGGGTGGTTGGTACGCAGTGATTTATCACGAGGCATGGGGTTTGGATCGAGCTTGACCACCGGGATGTTGGGGTCGTCGTCCAGCATTTGCATGTGTTCCTGCAATGCAGGTAACTGTGGGCACTGATGGGTTGGATGGCCTAACTCATCACACATCGAGCATTTTGGAGGAGCACGGAATATGGGGGGAGGTTTAACTGCCTTGGGTGGGGGTACCGCAGTGTATGGTTGTGGGCCTCTGCCCCCAGTGGGCCTGATGAGTGGAGGGGGATTCGTCGATGACGAAGGAGTAGTGATACCGGGAGGTGGTTGGGTAGAAGTAACAATGGGTTGCACCGGTTGCAGGATGACATTTGGTGTCGGTGGAGGAACGGGAGGCGTAATATACCACACGGGTAATCCCAATGCTAACCCGGGGAGACTAAGGGTAGCCATAACCGGGGCGCTCACTACACCCGAAGGAGGAAATAGAAAGGGGATTGTGTGGATGGGTGTAACCCCAATGTGACTAGGGACTAATGGTGGTT
The DNA here is from genome assembly GCA_027924585.1 of Larix kaempferi. Lineage (NCBI taxonomy): Eukaryota > Viridiplantae > Streptophyta > Pinopsida > Pinales > Pinaceae > Larix > Larix kaempferi. Next base: position 5,992,662 of record BSBM01000406.1, read on the forward strand.
TGGGTAACAAGGAGGGTTGATTACCGGGTGTTTGTGAAAGAGTGCAGAGGTTAGCGACCTGGGTCTCCGGTGACGGTGGTGGAATGGCCTGGAATGTAGAGGTCATCGGTGCCTCGGAGTAAAGTCCGGTTCCTACTGAGGAAATGAATGAGGTAGTTGCACCACAAACAGGTTGTTCAACCATGGGGAGAACATTTTCAGGTGTGGCGGGGGCTTTGGGATCGTAATAGGTGAGTTGGTCGACCTTGACCACGCGTCCCTCATGGGGGAACTGCATGGTGCGAAATACGAATGAGGCAACAGCCCGCATGGCATACATGTAGTTGCGACCAAGTAAAAGGTTATAGTCTAGTTGGGCATTGATGACCTCAATGTCAATGAGGACGGTTTTACCCGCCAGCTGGACGGGGACATTAGCTAATAGACCTTGGGGTTGTGCTGAATGGCCGTCATAGGCTCGCAATGCAGTGGTGGACTGCTGGAGAGTATGGGATCCCAAGTTTTGCCAAACGAAAGTGGACATGACGCATGTAGAGGCCCCTTCATCGATAATGCACCGATGGATAACAAGATTCCGAACAGAAACGGAAACTTGGAATGCTAAAGAGGAAGGCAGGCGTGGTTCAGACTGGTCTGAATCGAACGCGATCAGCTGTGAATCATTGGGGTCAATGGCGCCAATGGCAGAGAGCAAAGTTTTGCGCTGCGAAGGACAGTTTTTCAAAACTTCTAAAGCAGACATGGCTACAGGAGACTGGGCTAAGTCGTCGACAATGTTGTAATTCGACGCAGCGCAAGCATTGGGATTACTGTTGATGCGACGAAGTGGGAAGTGAGGTGCTTTGGAAGCGCCATCAAGTGGGACCGGAGGTATACGTAACGTTTGATCTGTGGGATTAACGTTAGTGTTCTTGTCGGCGGGGGGGGGCTTCAGAAGTGGAGCCATATTGGTTCCGGCGAGTTTGGAGGTTGGCATCGGCAGTCGACATCATCAACAAATGGTGAGTTCCTGAATCAAACATGGGTTGATCAGGGGTTGCATAAGTAATCTGTTGTGGTGGCACGTTTCCCTGAGGGGGGGCTAACGGCTGATTGTTCACTACACCCTGGTTTGGAAAGGGGTTTTGCAGCACCAAGGGTTGATGTTGAGGTGGTGGAGGGTTGGGTGGCGGCTGAGGAGCCGCTTGCCCCTGACGATGTGCATCGTCGGTCCAGAGTTGCCGAGCTCGCTCCAAATGTGGGCAAGAATGCGTGTAATGACCATATACCCCGCAGATAGAACAAGGGTGGTTTGTTCTGAGGTTATTATTTCTAGGCTGCTTAGGATTCCGATCCGGATTGTGGTTGGGAGGAGCAGCATTGTTATTCTGCGGAGGATTGGGAGGTGGAGGACCTTGCTGATGTTGTTGGTTATTACCGCGGTTATGACCTCTACCACGGTTCTGTTGCGCACCTTGGTTGCATTGGTTATTTTGGTATTGGGGCTGATGTTGTTGTGCGTACACATGCCCTTGAGCATTGGGGGGATTCTGGGGAGCCGCAAGTGCAGGAGCAGGTTGCGGTGGATAGTATGCAGGTGGAGCTAGAGGTGGTCCAGTTGCCTGTTAGGGTTGTTGGTATCCCTGAGCTGGTGGAGGTGTGAGGTTAGCTGGTGCAACCGGTTGTGGGTAATGCATGGGCTGTTGTGGGAACTGCATGGGGGTCTGAACCGTAGGTTGAGCATAGTATGTAGGAGGTACATATGCTGATGGCGCTTGGCCATAACAATGTTGTGGAAAAGAGGGTCCATGAACGTGATGGGTCTGGTTTGTTGGAGCATAGGAAGTCGTCGCTCCGGAACTAGATGTAGCCCTAGAAAGGTCTGGGGCGGGCATGGTGCTCACCATACTGAAAGGTTTTGCTTGCGGTGTAATTTGGCCAATAATGCCATCAGCGGCATGTGATGCCCCCGGTGTGTCACCGCGTGCAGAGTCGCCTCGTGGGGCGTCCGGTATGATCGTGTATAGGTAACCCGACTGGGCGTAGATGAGATCAAACTGTTGGGCCTTAAGGATGGCCTCTTCCTCAGAATGAGGTCTTTCAGATGCTACATCCTTCGCAATGAGAGGAAGGAGGGATTTAAGGAACCAGTCTAAAAAGATTCGATCGTCTAATTTAATCTTGCATAGGCTTCGGCGCCGACGCCAATCATGGATATGGTCAGTGATATGCGTGGCCGTGTTCTGTCTGCAAGATAGTAGGATCTCGACGCCCGCATCATAGCGGACAGGTAGCTGAAAGAATTGTAGGAAAGTCGAGGCAAGGGAGGTAAATGTGGCATGCGTCCCGTGGGGCTGCTCGATATACCATTTGGCTGCGGAGCCAGTGAAGGTGCGTTGTAAAAGCCGGAGGCGGATTGAGTCATCCACTATGGAGTTGGAGGAACACCATAAATGGAAGGACATGATGTGGTTCTGGGGGTCTTCTCCTGCCTTACCCTCAAACTTAGGGATGTCAGAGGGAAGTTTAGTGGGCATATGGGGCCACGCAGGATCATGTCTAATGGGGTCATTTGTGAGCCTAGCTAAATCTGGCAGGTTCAGACTTTCCATGTATGGTAGACTAGCAGATGTGGGGACCGGAACTGGGACATGCCTAGCCACTGTGGTATGGTGTAGGGGTCCAGTAGCGCCTAAAGGTATGCTAGGTATGGAGGGTATGTGCCCTCCAATAGGTGTGGTATGGTATGGGTTAGTGCTCCCAAGTGCAACATGGGTTACATTTGGGTTAGGAACCGCACTAGGGATTCCTGGTATAGCACTCCCAAGTGCAACATGGGTTACACTTGGGTTGGGGATCGCACTAGGGATTCCTGGGATAGGGTTTGTGGAAATCGAAGGGGGTATGACCCCCATGTTGGGTATACCCATGACAGGTGGTGGCCCTGTGTTAGGCATTCCTGAATGTGGAGTGTTACCCATATTGGGCATACCCAGGGGGGTAGTTGTTACCGTGGATGGTACTACAGCAGAAGGGTCTGCAGATGTCTGACCTATGGTAGTTGTAAATAGTGGATCAAATGGTGTTCCAGACATAATTGTGGTTGGTGGTAACTCTGTGGGGTTTTCGGATTCTACCTCCAAATCAAAGGTGAAGTGGGGTATGTCAGAATCGGATGACTGTCTAATTGATTGACGATGTGTCGAATCAAGGGATAATGCTCTGCGTCCGTGACGTGGAGAGCCAAGTGGACTAAACTCTGGGAGTTCGCCCTGTAGACGACGGGAGCGTCAAAAATTCTCAATGGTGAGAATATGTTTGTGTGTAAAAAATTTATTTAAGTATCAGGTGGTGATATATAAAAAAGACTCAAAACCCTATTGCAACCAAGGGTGCAAGAAGGGGAGTGAAAAAAAAGAAGGCTCACAGGCCAAAAAATCAATCCTCAAAAAATGCACTTATTCTAGCAGCTGTGCTACAATAAGTGGAGGAATGCAACAACCGGTCAGAATACCAACATGCAAGCGGCTCCTAGAAAAAATAGGTGTAACTAGACTCAAAAGGTGGTAAAGATCATGCAAACACCTAATCTAAAAGTATTGTGACTCAAACAGACGATATCCCCTGCAAGGTGATGAAATCCAAGTCAGACAATATGAATGTAGAGACAACGGCTAGATATCCCCCTACCGGGAGGGACACCGGGTAATCAATCCTAAAAAGACAGGCTACTAGGATACTCCGTTCATGACGCGTCGAGAAAAGGTAAATCTGCCGTTTGGTCCTTTGATCGCAATATCCCAATACAGGGATATCCCGAGAACTGCGAATGGTAGCCCTTCGGTTACTGAATGGGTTTCGGTATCCCACTCAGGCTTCCGGAACCATCCTCGCGACTTCAACCCTCCTAGGGGAGAGGCCTTCCCACAAACCGGTTGTGACCGCGCCAAAAAGTACTAAGAGATTTTAGCTCCCTAATTGGACAACTTCTATGTCTCAGATGTATGAACTGAGGGGTGTTATTGGAACACCTATCCCCCCAATACTACCTAGCTACAAGAATTCTTTTCGTGTTCCCCAAGTGGGGTTAAGAGTGTGTTCAAATTAGGGTAAGTTTTAAGTCTTAGTTCAATTAAGTGATCGTGTGAGTGCACGTGAGGTGTTGTAAACTGAACTTGAAAAAATAAAATGCTTTTAAGGGAAATTTTTCAAAAAATAAAGGACTTTTCGAAAAATAACAAGCAAATATTTAAGACTTTTTTTTCACTAAAAGAAATTAATTTGCTTTTTCAAAAATAACTCAAAAAATAATGGATTTTTTGGATTTATGAAAGCAAATAATAAACTTCTAAAAGAAATAAATGGATTTCTTCGTTTCAATAAAATTTGCTAAGGGCAAGATTCTAAAGAAGCAAACAAGAAAAAATTTGAATCTAAATAAAGAATGCAAAATGAATCTTTCTTTCACTTTCTTGAAAATTTTTAAAAAGATTTCTAGGTATGCACTTTTAAATAGTAAAAAAAAATTTCTAAATCTGGAAAATATGCAGAATTTGATACTGTAAAAAATGTGCTATGGGCAGAAAATACAGTAAAAAATATTTCTCAAAATCGGGATGGCCGAATGAAAAAAAAAAAAAAAAAAAAAAATTCAGCCGCGCGGGTTTTGGACGAACAGCCGCGATGGGCCGCGCGGGTTTTGGCCGCACAGTCGCGATGGACCGCGCGGGTTTTGGCCGCACAGTCGCGATGGACCGCGCGGGTTTTGGACGCACAGTCGCGATGAGCCGCGCAGGTTTTGGGCGCACAGCCGCGATGAGCAGCGCGGAAAAATGCAGAAAAGTCGCGATGGACCGCGCGACTGTCTGGAAAAAGGCCGCGATGGACCGCGCGGAAAAATGCAGAAAAGCCGCGATGGACCGCGCGACTGTCTGGCAAAAAGCCGCGAGGCGGAAGCCGTGCACGGAAACCGAGAAACGAACCCGAAAAATGAATTTTTAGGGCTGTTTTTTGGGGCCAAATCTCAGATCAGCAATGGATCTGCTGTCTAAGATGGCAGATCTATGGATCTAAAGGTTAAAAACTCATAAAAACTAAGATTTAATGGCAAAGCTAGAGATCTAAAGTTCAAACCAAAGTGGAGTCGCCAAAAACTGTTGGCTCGGTTTTGCAACCAAGCTTAGTGCTATGGGCACCTACTAACTAGTAGTAGCAGTTTCAATAGAAATAAAAACAATAAACTAAATAAACAATACTTTTCATGGATCTAAACAAGAATCTAAGCAAATAATGTAAATATTTCAAAATCAAGAACAAGAAACATAATAAATAATTTTTTGTATTGAAAAGTGGGGGGCAAGCAAGTGCTTGCGATATTACCTTCAATGGTGAAGGTTGATGTTGAGCAACTCCCAAGATGAGTAGCTCCAAACTCCAATAGGTCTCTTTCTCCAAGGTTGCTTCAATGGCTAAAAGTGCTCAAGGGAGATTTCAGTAGCATAAGGATGAGATAATGGAAGGATATGAAATGAGGAGCCCCTACCACCTTTTTATAGGTTTTGGTGGTGAGGAATACCATTTGTGGTTTTGTGGAAACCAATGGTATTGACCAACATGGTTTAGGTAATTTTCCCTCCTTTTTCCTTTTTTGAATAAAAATAATATTTTAATTCCCTTTTTAATATTTTTGGGAATTTGGACCCTTTTTGAGGGTTTTTTATGATTTTCTTGGAAAAATAATCTTTTTTAATGGAAAAAGGGGTGTACCAAGGTCTTTTGGTGACCTTTTGTTGGTTTCAGAGGCTCAGATGGTGGAAAAGTGGACAAATGGGTCATGTGAGTAAGGGAATGAGCTAGTGAGCACTTTTTAGGTGTTAACAGATTGCCCCCTGATGTGTGAGGGCAGGAGCTCATCGTATGGCCGATAGACATCATAGTTCTTTTGTCCTTTTTCTGGGTTTAGGGGAGAGAAGAGACCGGTTGGAGACTGGAGCCAGGGCCCTTGGAAGCTGCAAAAACAAAAAATATTACATGGCCTCAATATGAATGAGGTATAATCTCTGATAAAGGACGAGGCGGGCATTCCCATGCTCGTATCAAGGCATATACAAAACAATTAGTCCCAAGAAGGGGGATCTAATACGTGAAGAAATATACTGGTACATCATAATGGTCCAGAGGGGACATGATTGTGGGATATACTCATGATCATGAATGATCTCAATAACTGATACACTGGATCAACTGTGGAACTGCTGAAACTGAAGGTGTCCAACATCTGTAGGGACTCAAAGACTATGAGTCAAATCTGGGAATAAATGTAACTGTATACTCAAGGGAGTATGAAACAGGTGTGAATCTGAATACTGTCGCCATGCGCAGCCGGGATAACTATAGGAAAAGTGTAACTGATATTATCCATAGGAAGACTCTCAAATGTGGAGGAGTCAGGAGGTATCCGGGGTCTTCGACTAATAAGTGAACGGACCAATACCCTGTGCGAGTCTCAACGATGCGATCAAGGTGTTGAAGTCGAGCATGTGAGAAACAACCATTGGGAGAGGCACTGAGGATTCCTCTCGAAATGATTCGTAGGCACTCATCATAAATGGTAATGAGTCCAAGACCCAGGGGCCTCTAGGTCTATCCTCTGGAATTAATGTGGTTGTCGTCGACAGAGGGAGACCAGCAACTAACAAGGCAATGATGTTTCCTTGATAGGAGCACGAGGTGTAGGCCTGAAGTGATGTAGTACTGCTGGTAGGACTGACATACTTGTGGGGATGGGAAATAACTGGGTCAAAAAATGGGTAGACTCAAACTTCCTTTGTTCAGAGCATGATGACATGGTTGACCTGGCAGCGTAGGGAACTGACTTGTAGGTGCAGGGATCATAGCTTTGACTGAATGGTATATATTGACTCTGGGGGGGGAGGACAAGCTGATGGTAGCTGTCGAGGGAGTTTCAGGGTGACATACTGCAGAATACTCTGAACAAAGGCGACCAAAATGGGGAAGCTGCTATGCGAGTAGATATGATCTGTCGTGGCGCCAAGAGGTACCATTGATTCCTTCTTCGTAGTTTTAATGAGCTCCAAAAAGGGATAAAAGTGTGCTCTGAAATAGTGCGGTCCTATGGATTTTGTGATCCCAGGACGGCTCATGCTCATGGTTGCTTTCATGTTTAGAGAGTCTGAAAACGGTAAGTGGACTCTGTTGGTGTTCTTTTTCGTAGTTTAGTCTCCAAGGCCCGAAAAAGCATAAAATGATGCGGATGGAGAACTCTTCTAGCCGATGTGACTAGAGTATACCTTTTTCGTAATTAGTCTACAAGGTCCGGAAAAGGGGTAAACTTATACCAGGTAGACGCCCTTTCAGATACGTTTATCGAGCATGAAAGGAAGCAAGATTGCTCGGCGATCTTTTCATTGTTTTAGGAGTCAGAAAAGAGCTTAACAGAAACTCCCTAAGTGCCTTTTTCGTAAAAGGGGTTGCTCGGCCCGAAAAAGGGGTAAACTTATATCGAACTAAAATGGATTGACGAGGGCGAGAAAAGGTCTCAAGCATCGTCATCTGTGCGGAAAACTGGATCCGGTGACATAAGGATTGTCGAAAACGAAGAACGGCCGATGTGGCACGCAAACTGAGGCGACGAAGGGGGCATGGGAAAAAATGCCCGAAAGATCTAAAGGTGAGAGCGAGAAATGATCTCAAGCAACATCACAAGCTCGGAAAAATGAAATCGATGATATCAAATATATCAAAAATGGAGAGCAGCCGAAGTGGTACGCAAACTGGGGCGACAAGGTGTCGGGACACAATGTTGATATTGGTCCTGGTGAGAGCGAGAAATGATCTCAAGCATCATCACGGGCACGGAAATATGAATCCGACAGTGCAAATGGTGCGAAAAACGGAGGTCATAAGGACTCCGGAATGGTCAAAGAAAATAACTAGGTTAAAAAATGGCTACCAATAAAGGTGAGCCCACCAAGCCAATGATGCAGTGGTGGGGAGAAATGATGACCCGCGGGGGGGAACACTATGTGTATCAACTCAAATATACAAGTGACACGTGACCTCAAAAAAGGTTGAGATCACGAATATGAAAAAGTGAGCAGGTTTAATGACCTGCCCCCATGCTATGTGCATGGGGTTTGTGATTGTGGATCACATATGTGTTGGTTTGAGCGATGGGCTCATTGAGGTGTTGAGATAGAGATGATGGGGAAGGTTCAAAATGATTGATCATGCCCCCTATCCCGGGGTCGAGGTAATCTATTATGCCCCCTAACTCAGAGGTGTCAATGTGGTGCAGATGTTGTCTCAGAGAGAGATCAATAGGGCATTGAGAAACTGCTGGCGGGGTGTTATACCATGAGGCTGTGGGTCGTGGTGGCATACTGAAGTGATGATATGATGATCGTGGATTCCCTGTGTGGGGTGGATGCCTCCAGTATCTCCGACGAGGATCACGATGATGACGAGTAAGCAAGGTTTTGGGCCTGCCCCCATGTTGTGGACATGTGGTTTCCTCATCGATTTGAAAGGGTTGAACATGTGTGTCTAAGGTATCAATTGAAGGGGCCGACCGGACAGAGGGGTATCCAGTCGAAACCATGTAAATGGTGTGGTCAAGGCCAGGCATTTCGGTATCTGACCAAGTAAAGACATCAGTGAATTCTTGGAACAGTCGTTGGTATTCTCCGATCTCATGCTCACTGTGGGAGGTTCCTAATGTGATGGTATGAAGGGCACCAAGTGGGTCAGAGATGTCAATGTGGATGACGGGAGAAATATCGGCCATGGGATCTGTTAACCAGTCGATTTTAGTAGGAAGGAAATCCTTGGACTCAACCACATATTGGGTAGCGGTGGTGGATGAAGTCTCTTCCGGGAGAAAGTATGGACGATGGTGCATGTCTGTCCCGGGATAATCAAAGGTAGTAGGAGTCTCGAGAACCTCTTCATCATTGCGGGAGCTTTGAGTGGTCAAATCGAGTGATGAGGTAGTGGTAGTCGAAGAGATCATGTAGATGGTGTTAATCTCTCCGGATGATGATGATGCGGGAGGGTAGATCTCCTCGATAGTAGGGGGTGCTGTCTCTAGGTCCAAATTGTTCATCTCGTAGAGAGCTGCTCTATAGTCTGGGATGTCAGGACAGTTGTGGGAGTAGTGGCCGTAAATACCGCATATCGCACATGGGTGGTTGGTACGCAGTGATTTATCACGAGGCATGGGGTTTGGATCGAGCTTGACCACCGGGATGTTGGGGTCGTCGTCCAGCATTTGCATGTGTTCCTGCAATGCAGGTAACTGTGGGCACTGATGGGTTGGATGGCCTAACTCATCACACATCGAGCATTTTGGAGGAGCACGGAATATGGGGGGAGGTTTAACTGCCTTGGGTGGGGGTACCGCAGTGTATGGTTGTGGGCCTCTGCCCCCAGTGGGCCTGATGAGTGGAGGGGGATTCGTCGATGACGAAGGAGTAGTGATACCGGGAGGTGGTTGGGTAGAAGTAACAATGGGTTGCACCGGTTGCAGGATGACATTTGGTGTCGGTGGAGGAACGGGAGGCGTAATATACCACACGGGTAATCCCAATGCTAACCCGGGGAGACTAAGGGTAGCCATAACCGGGGCGCTCACTACACCCGAAGGAGGAAATAGAAAGGGGATTGTGTGGATGGGTGTAACCCCAATGTGACTAGGGACTAATGGTGGTTTGGGTAACAAGGAGGGTTGATTACCGGGTGTTTGTGAAAGAGTGCAGAGGTTAGCGACCTGGGTCTCCGGTGACGGTGGTGGAATGGCCTGGAATGTAGAGGTCATCGGTGCCTCGGAGTAAAGTCCGGTTCCTACTGAGGAAATGAATGAGGTAGTTGCACCACAAACAGGTTGTTCAACCATGGGGAGAACATTTTCAGGTGTGGCGGGGGATTTGGGATCGTAATAGGTGAGTTGGTCGACCTTGACCACGCGTCCCTCATGGGGGAACTGCATGGTGCGAAATACGGATGAGGCAACAGCCCGCATGGCATACATGTAGTTGCGACCAAGTAAAAGGTTATAGTCTAGTTGGGCATTGATGACCTCAATGTCAATGAGGATGGTTTTACCCGCCAGCTGGACGGGGACATTAGCTAATAGACCTTGGGGTTGTGCTGAATGGCCGTCATAGGCTCGCAATGCAGTGGTGGACTGCTGGAGAGTAGGGGATCCCAAGTTTTGCCAAACGAAAGTGGACATGACGCATGTAGAGGCCCCTTCATCGATAATGCACCGATGGATAACAAGATTCCGAACAGAAACGGAAACTTGGAATGCTAAAGAGGAAGGCAGGCGTGGTTCAGACTGGTCTGAATCGAACGCGATCAGCTGTGAATCATTGGGGTCAATGGCGCCAATGGCAGAGAGCAAAGTTTTGCGCTGCGAAGGACAGTTTTTCAAAACTTCTAAAGCAGACATGGCTACAGGAGACTGGGCTAAGTCGTCGACAATGTTGTAATTCGACGCAGCGCAATCATTGGGATTACTGTTGATGCGACGAAGTGGGAAGTGAGGTGCTTTGGAAGCGCCATCAAGTGGGACCGGAGGTATACGTAACGTTTGATCTGTGGGATTAACGTTAGTGTTCTTGTCGGCGGGGGGGGGCTTCAGAAGTGGAGCCATATTGGTTCCGGCGAGTTTGGAGGTTGGCATCGGCAGTCGACATCATCAACAAATGGTGAGTTCCTGAATCAAACATGGGTTGATCAGGGGCTGCATAAGTAATCTGTTGTGGTGGCACGTTGCCCTGAGGGGGGGCTAACGGCTGATTGTTCACTACACCCTGGTTTGGAAAGGGGTTTTGCAGCACCAAGGGTTGATGTTGAGGTGGTGGAGGGTTGGGTGGCGGCTGAGGAGCCGCTTGCCCCTGACGATGTGCATCGTCGGTCCAGAGTTGCCGAGCTCGCTCCAAATGTGGGCAAGAATGCGTGTAATGACCATATACCCCGCAGATAGAACAAGGGTGGTTTGTTCTGAGGTTATTATTTCTAGGCTCCTTAGGATTCCGATCCGGATTGTGGTTGGGAGGAGCAGCATTGTTATTCTGCGGAGGATTGGGAGGTGGAGGACCTTGCTGATGTTGTTGGTTATTACCGCGGTTATGACCTCTACCACGGTTCTGTTGCGCACCTTGGTTGCATTGGTTATTTTGGTATTGGGGCTGATGTTGTTGTGCGTACACATGCCCTTGAGCATTGGGGGGATTCTGGGGAGCCGCAAGTGCAGGAGCAGGTTGCGGTGGATAGTATGTAGGTGGAGCTAGAGGTGGTCCAGTTGCCTGTTGGGGTTGTTGGTATCCCTGAGCTGGTGGAGGTGTGAGGTTAGCTGGTGCAACCGGTTGTGGGTAATGCATGGGCTGTTGTGGGAACTGCATGGGGGTCTGAACCGTAGGTTGAGCATAGTATGTAGGAGGTACATATGCTGATGGCGCTTGGCCATAACAATGTTGTGGAAAAGAGGGTCCATGAACGTGATGGGTCTGGTTTGTTGGAGCATAGGAAGTCGTCGCTCCGGAACTAGATGTAGCCCTAGAAAGGTCTGGGGCGGGCATGGTGCTCACCATACTGAAAGGTTTTGCTTGCGGTGTAATTTGGCCAATAATGCCATCAGCGGCATGTGATGCCCCCGGTGTGTCACCGCGTGCAGAGTCGCCTCGTGGGGCGTCCGGTATGATCGTGTATAGGTAACCCGACTGGGCGTAGATGAGATCAAACTGTTGGGCCTTGAGGATGGCCTCTTCCTCAGAATGAGGTCTTTCAGATGCTACATCCTTCGCAATGAGAGGAAGGAGGGATTTAAGGAACCAGTCTAAAAAGATTCGATCGTCTAATTTAATCTTGCATAGGCTTCGGCGCCGACGCCAATCATGGATATGGTCAGTGATATGCGTGGCCGTGTTCTGTCTGCAAGATAGTAGGATCTCGACGCCCGCATCATAGCGGACAGGTAGCTGAAAGAATTGTAGGAAAGTCGAGGCAAGGGAGGTAAATGTGGCATGCGTCCCGTGGGGCTGCTCGATATACCATTTGGCTGCGGAGCCAGTGAAGGTGCGTTGTAAAAGCCGGAGGCGGATTGAGTCATCCACTATGGAGTTGGAGGAACACCATAAATGGAAGGACATGATGTGGTTCTGGGGGTCTTCTCCTGCCTTACCCTCAAACTTAGGGATGTCAGAGGGAAGTTTAGTGGGCATATGGGGCCACGCAGGATCATGTCTAATGGGGTCATTTGTGAGCCTAGCTAAATCTGGCAGGTTCAGACTTTCCATGTATGGTAGACTAGCAGATGTGGGGACCGGAACTGGGACATGCCTAGCCACTGTGGTATGGTGTAGGGGTCCAGTAGCGCCTAAAGGTATGCTAGGTATGGAGGGTATGTGCCCTCCAATAGGTGTGGTATGGTATGGGTTAGTGCTCCCAAGTGCAACATGGGTTACATTTGGGTTAGGAACCGCACTAGGGATTCCTGGTATAGCACTCCCAAGTGCAACATGGGTTACACTTGGGTTGGGGATCGCACTAGGGATTCCTGGGATAGGGTTTGTGGAAACCGAAGGGGGTATGACCCCCATGTTGGGTATACCCATGACAGGTGGTGGCCCTGTGTTAGGCATTCCTGAATGTGGAGTGTTACCCATATTGGGCATACCCAGGGGGGTAGTTGTTACCGTGGATGGTACTACAGCAGAAGGGTCTGCAGATGTCTGACCTATGGTAGTTGTAAATAGTGGATCAAATGGTGTTCCAGACATAATTGTGGTTGGTGGTAACTCTGTGGGGTTTTCGGATTCTACCTCCAAATCAAAGGTGAAGTGGGGTATGTCAGAATCGGATGACTGTCTAATTGATTGACGATGTGTCGAATCAAGGGATAATGCTCTGCGTCCGTGACGTGGAGAGCCAAGTGGACTAAACTCTGGGAGTTCGCCCTGTAGACGACGGGAGCGTCAAAAATTCTCAATGGTGAGAATATGTTTGTGTGTAAAAAATTTATTTAAGTATCAGGTGGTGATATATAAAAAAGACTCAAAACCCTATTGCAACCAAGGGTGCAAGAAGGGGAGTGAAAAAAAAGAAGGCTCACAGGCCAAAAAATCAATCCTCAAAAAATGCACTTATTCTAGCAGCTGTGCTACAATAAGTGGAGGAATGCAACAACCGGTCAGAATACCAACATGCAAGCGGCTCCTAGAAAAAATAGGTGTAACTAGACTCAAAAGGTGGTAAAGATCATGCAAACACCTAATCTAAAAGTATTGTGACTCAAACAGACGATATCCCCTGCAAGGTGATGAAATCCAAGTCAGACAATATGAATGTAGAGACAACGGCTAGATATCCCCCTACCGGGAGGGACACCGGGTAATCAATCCTAAAAAGACAGGCTACTAGGATACTCCGTTCATGACGCGTCGAGAAAAGGTAAATCTGCCGTTTGGTCCTTTGATCGCAATATCCCAATACAGGGATATCCCGAGAACTGCGAATGGTAGCCCTTCGGTTACTGAATGGGTTTCGGTATCCCACTCAGGCTTTCGGAACCATCCTCGCGACTTCAACCCTCCTAGGGGAGAGGCCTTCCCACAAACCGGTTGTGACCGCGCCAAAAAGTACTAAGAGATTTTAGCTCCCTAATTGGACAACTTCTATGTCTCAGATGTATGAACTGAGGGGTGTTATTGGAACACCTATCCCCCCAATACTACCTAGCTACAAGAATTCTTTTCGTGTTCCCCAAGTGGGGTTAAGAGTGTGTTCAAATTAGGGTAAGTTTTAAGTCTTAGTTCAATTAAGTGATCGTGTGAGTGCACGTGAGGTGTTGTAAACTGAAATTGAAAAAATAAAATGCTTTTAAGGGAAATTTTTCAAAAAATAAAGGACTTTTCGAAAAATAACAAGCAAATATTTAAGACTTTTTTTTCACTAAAAGAAATTAATTTGCTTTTTCAAAAATAACTCAAAAAATAATGGATTTTTTGGATTTATGAAAGCAAATAATAAACTTCTAAAAGAAATAAATGGATTTCTTCGTTTCAATAAAATTTGCTAAGGGCAAGATTCTAAAGAAGTAAACAAGAAAAAATTTGAATCTAAATAAAGAATGCAAAATGAATCTTTCTTTCACTTTCTTGAAAATTTTTAAAAAGATTTCTAGGTATGCACTTTTAAATAGTAAAAAAAATTTTCTAAATCTGGAAAATATGCAGAATTTGATACTGTAAAAAATGTGCTATGGGCAGAAAATACAGTAAAAAATATTTCTCAAAATCGGGATGGCCGAATGAAAAAAAAAAAAAAAAAAAAAAATTCAGCCGCGCGGGTTTTGGACGAACAGCCGCGATGGGCCGCGCGGGTTTTGGCCGCACAGTCGCGATGGACCGCGCGGGTTTTGGCCGCACAGTCGCGATGGACCGCGCGGGTTTTGGACGCACAGTCGCGATGAGCCGCGCAGGTTTTGGGCGCAAAGCCGCGATGAGCAGCGCGGAAAAATGCAGAAAAGTCGCGATGGACCGCGCGACTGTCTGGAAAAAGGCCGCGATAGACCGCGCGGAAAAATGCAGAAAAGCCGCGATGGACCGCGCGACTGTCTGGCAAAAAGCCGCGAGGCGGAAGCCGTGCACGGAAACCGAGAAATGAACCCGAAAAATGAATTTTTAGGGCTGTTTTTTGGGGCCAAATCTCAGATCAGCAATGGATCTGCTGTCTAAGATGGCAGATCTATGGATCTAAAGGTTAAAAACTCATAAAAACTAAGATTTAATGGCAAAGCTAGAGATCTAAAGTTCAAACCAAAGTGGAGTCGCCAAAAACTGTTGGCTCGGTTTTGCAACCAAGCTTAGTGCTATGGGCACCTACTAACTAGTAGTAGCAGTTTCAATAGAAATAAAAACAATAAACTAAATAAACAATACTTTTCATGGATCTAAACAAGAATCTAAGCAAATAATGTATATATTTCAAAATCAAGAACAAGAAACATAATAAATAATTTTTTGTATTGAAAAGTGGGGGGCAAGCAAGTGCTTGCGATATTACCTTCAATGGGGAAGGTTGATGTTGAGCAACTCCCAAGATGAGTAGCTCCAAACTCCAATAGGTCTCTTTCTCCAAGGTTGCTTCAATGGCTAAAAGTGCTCAAGGGAGATTTCAGCAGCATAAGGATGAGATAATGGAAGGATATGAAATGAGGAGCCCCTACCACCTTTTTATAGGTTTTGGTAGTGAGGAATACCATTTGTGGTTTTGTGGAAACCAATGGTATTGACCAACATGGTTTAGGTAATTTTCCCTCCTTTTTCCTTTTTTGAATAAAAATAATATTTTAATTCCCTTTTTAATATTTTTGGGAATTTGGACCCTTTTTGAGGGTTTTTTATGATTTTCTTGGAAAAATAATCTTTTTTAATGGAAAAAGGGGTGTACCAAGGTCTTTTGGTGACCTTTTGTTGGTTTCAGAGGCTCAGATGGTGGAAAAGTGGACAAATGGGTCATGTGAGTAAGGGAATGAGCTAGTGAGCACTTTTTAGGTGTTAACAATCCCCCCTAGCTGGTTCCAACATGCAATAAGAGAAGTAGAGGCCCTAGGATAAGTTGGTGATCAAATATGGGAAAATATAGTAGGCTGCTTCAGTTCTGCAGAATAATTCTCTTCTGTTACCATAAGAGAATGATAGTAGAAAAGATGATCCCTCTCTTGGATCTGCCCTTCTTTAAATAGGTGAGTTTTTTGTTTGGAATATAGTTATTCAATTTTTAATTAAATTTGAATTATAATATCTATGAAAGATATTTTATTAATTATTTAATCCTAGTTTATCTAGGACCTTTATTTTGTTATGTTTAGATGTATCTTAAGTTATCTCATAAATAATAATAATACTTATTAATAATATTAATAGTAATAAAAAATATGAGAATTATCTTGTGCATAACCTTTATGCATTTTATTTATATAAGTAATATTTTCTTTTAAAAATAATAATAATACTATTAATGATATTAATAATAATATCAACATGAGAACTATCTCATGCATAACCTTTATGCATGTTATAAGAAATAAATCTAATTATCCAATAAGTAATTATGGTAACTCTTTGATTTAATTATGTAAATACCATAATAGTTCTTTTAAATATTAAGTACAAAAACACAATGGTAGACATATCCAATGTTACTACAACGGTTAAGGACATATTCTCAGCCTATGTGCAAGATAGCATGATTGTGCATAGTCAATTGTTGGCATACCAGTGTGTTCCGATTGTCTTTCACATAAGGTTATATTAATATTCTATTATGTGTGTGATAAATGTATGATTAGATAGTGAGAATTAACAGCCACATGAACCATAAGAGACATAGAGACACATGCTACCATCCACACCCTTCAAAATCAGATCTCATGGTTGTCCACTATAGCCATCAATCACTAATACAATCATATTTTTTGGACGTCATCTACAACCATCTAACCACTAAAACAAATCAGATATTGTGGTTTCCATTTACAACCATGTAGACACATTACACATTGGATCAGATGCCTGCCATTTACAGCCATCTGAGCACATTATAAATCGAATATTATGGTTGCCATTCACAATCATCTGAGCACATTACAAATCGAATCTTATGGATTCCATTTACAACCATCTAATCATGAGAGGAATAAAAAATGATGGCTGCCATCTACAACCATCTAGCCATGAGATAATAGAGAAGTTACAGAAGATAGAGAAGATAGAGAAGGTTCTTCGCAATCCAGGTTTTTTATCGCACGAAGGCCATCCACCTACATTCTGAACTATTAACATAATAATCCATATAACATAGATAAGCATGAGGTCTATCCAGCCTGCATTCAACTGCTAACATAACATCCATAAACATAAATATAGATCAAGTTAGCCTCCATGGCACATATGCATAATAAAATAAAATAAAGAACACATAAGAAAATACTTATATCAAAGAATGCAATTGGATTCAATAGGACCACGTTCGTTCAAACCATAGACATGCCATGCTCATGCATCTATCCGCATGGCAATCACCCCGAGCTTAGGACATGGTTCCACAAGTAGAGGTACTGTCAACCAGAGTAGTTGCAATTCACTCCCTCACCACTTACTTTCCCTTCCGTCTATAGTACCTAGTGAGTTGTGACTACTCATGTTCACCATGACCCTTTGGATATCACCACCCTCACCCAATGGATTTACGTGCTAAACTAGGGACAAGTAATGGTCCTTGAGGGAACAAGGTAAACAACCAGAAACTCTTCGGTAACATCACTCTCTCACACATAACACAAGTCACAATGAGCACCATCCAACCCACTCCCTAACTAACACAATAAAGATATAGCTCATGTATAAATAAAGCTCAAGGAGGTAAATTCGAACCCAAGGAGACCAACTCGAATTGGTTAAGGTGTGGTTAGGCTTCATCATGGAGACTTAAATCAAATTGCTTGAGTGGTGGCTTATCTTAGGAGATTCCCTTCCCGAATTAGCACCATGAGGAGGAGTTACAAAAAACCAAGGAGTGGAGCACAAGGAGGGTGCACTAGTCATGAGGGGTAAAAGAGTGGGTCCAATAGGATCAGCAATGACCTATAAGCACAAAAATAGGGAGCTCCAACATTCTCTTGAAGTCCTCCAAATTGTTTTGAAAACTATTGAAAATATCCCTCCAAGAAGGCATGTTGTCTTTTGATTTCCTAGTAGAGAGAGCGATATTCCTCTCCTCGAATTTAGCTGCACCAACACCCCATCACTCCTTACTACGTAAGATTCCAAAGAAACTCTATTCTTCTATGTTCTTCTCAAAAATATCAAGATGACTTTAATGAAAAGAAATATTACTCAGAGTGTCCACAATGTGAAAAAAATTCATACCTCCCTCTATCTCAAGATTTCTATTGCAATCCTTCTTCCCTATGCTCATAGAGGAAAATAGATACCAGAGACTCTCCTCTCCACACTAATCCTTTATCTCTGCATCATCTCGTAGAGTGTTCTTGTATTCTGCATAGAGCACCTTCCTGTAATCACTCATATTCTCCTCTACCTTGTATGCGCTTATGTGAACCTGACAAAGTTGAATGGTAGACGATGCCTCACCTCTGGTGGATATTACTCCCCTGCCTTCACGTTCTCCTACTACATTAACACCTCTACATACCTAATTCCCATTCATGATGCCACCTAGCCTTCTCGAGAATGTTCCACCTCCCCTCTTGACAAGATTGTTGAGGGAGCCCCTCATGGGAATGGTTGTGATGTGGGTCAATTCCCCCCTATACTCCTCATGACATCGTTTATTATAACCTTTCAAAGACAAGGAATTCATTTTTTAATTGGAGTTAGGTTGTTTATTGCTATCATTCCTTGATGCAACCTAACACCTTTATTTTCCATTTCATCAACTTCTCCCTTGTTTTTCCTTCTGACATGGAACATGAAAACAAAGCTTGGGTTAATAAGAAGGTGAAAAATCCTCTTATGTATTTTGCGCAATTTAATATTTTTCCCTTTATATAGTTGCACATTTCTCGAATGACTATTTTAGAATCTCCAAAAATGAGAATTTTAGAAATATTTAAGTGGGTGAGGAGCTCGACCCCTTGCATCAAAGCTAGCCATTATGTTTGGTTATTAGTTTTGTTCCCTAGTACCCATGCATATGATTTCACGATTTTTCCTTCAGGGTCCATTAGAACCCCTCGCACAACTGCCAGCCCTATTCCCTTATAATTTTAACTTACAAGTCAAAATTTAAATAAAAATAAATAAAAGGTGACTTTAAAAAAAAATTATAAACTTTATTTCAAGTATATAACCTTAAGATTAAAAACTTAATCGAAATTACAATTAAAAAGGGAGATGAGTTGAGTAAATCGAATTTACCTACGAATCATTAATTAAATGTAAAAAAAAAAATAATTGAATTGGTGCGACTTATCCTAGGGTCGTATGGAAATGATTGAGAAGATTGATATGACTCACTATACGGAAATGAATAATGGTGATTGTACGAAAGTGAATGATGAACTATATGGAAAATATTTATGTGTGGATACAAACGACGTCGGTTTACATACATCGATTGGAGTTGTATAAGGTATGGAAAATATTTATGTGTGGATACAAATGATGTCGGTTTACATACATCGATTGGAGCTGTATAAGGGTTAATTAAAATGCTTCCGACTGGCTGGAATCAAGCAGAGCAATTATTTTCCAAATCGAAATTTGGAGTGCTTAGATCACAATTTCGGTGATCTGGGTAGTTTTAAAATTGGATAATTATTCTAGAACAAGCAATCCCAATTGCTAAAATCCCAAAATAGCAATTTCTAGCAAGAATTTTAACCAATTTTTATCCCAAAATCGCTAAAAAGGATGGGTGTTTTGGTTGTCTTTTATCCTACGCGCTATAGATTTAGTGAGTAGCCGCTATAAAATGACATCTCTGTATGGAAAGTATGGACATGAACAGGGATCAAATTTGAAGCCGTCATGGCCCGTCAAAGGGCTCCTAGGCCATCAATGAAGTGGCGGTTTAAAATTGGCCGTCATTAAAAATGCTATTTTTTTTTTGTCATTTACGAAAAAAGGGGAACATTCAATTAAAAATGTCATTAGAAGGGCTGGGGTTAAAATTGCCCATCAAGTTGGATCCATAAATTCTTTCACCTAACTTTCCAGTGCCACTGTTGGAGCCTAGGCCGCAGCTAGGGTAAAGCTGCGAATTTTGAGGAAAAAGCACAAGTGTCGAAGAGAAAGTGCTAAATTTTGAGTAAGCGCCAATTTTGAGCAGAAGCAAATGGTGCGCAGTACGGTGCCATATGGATGAGCTCAGCGCAGATTACGGACCGGAATTCGCGGAGCTCGCGTGCACACATCATAGAAGAATGAATGTGGCTGAGTGGAAAGCCCAACTACCACAATGAATGAAGCAATGGAGTAGAGGGCTCAGCTACCCTCATTAAGGCTAAGTACAGAAGTTATGGTTGCTCGGATCAAGGAGGAGCAACGAACCAAATCATTGAAGGCGAAGGACAGGGCGCCCATACCCGCAATCTGCGCTGAAAGTCACGGAGCCTGCAGGAAGCGGCGACATGACTGCAAGCGGCGCCTACAGTACACCTAGCCATGTCTGTGGTTAGGGTTTTGGGGGATTACTGCTGGGAAAGGCCCACAGCTTTGTAAAGGTGCGACCGTCATGGCCACCTATATATATGTATAATTATAAAGAGAAAAGGTTAGATAGAAGAGATAGAAGAGATAGAGAGTTAGCTAAGCCTGTGAGTGAGCTAGCTAGATAGTAGATACTAGATGTGAGAAGGATTGATCGAGTTGATCATCCTCTGTTATGATCCTGTTGGTTGTTTTCTACTGTGTTGTTAGAAAACAGGAGTTAGACTAGATAGCAGTGAAGCTAATCCTTGAGTTGCAGACAGTCTGAGTCGACGTCTGAACTATTGTAATCTTCGTAGAAGAAGAGACTAGATCGAGAGAAGGGATCCCAGCTGTGTGCGTGGGGTTTCCTGGAAAGATCTAAGGCTGCAGCTATGTGCGCAGCATATTGTGTAATTCTATCATTCTCTGGTTAATATAAGATACTCCCGTGGACGTGGTTTTACCCATGGAGGTGGACTTCATATTTCTTGTTTCTATGATGCCGTGATTGAAGTGATTGCCTGTTTTAGTTCACTACCTGTGTATACGTGAATGTTGCATTATCTTTATGAGTATGTCAAGTAAGTTCTTGGTGCTTCCTTGGTAACTATAATCGTTAAGTGTCAAAGGAATCTGCAAGACGCTGTCGCCGCAGCGATAGAGGGATGCGTCGCTACGCCGGGCGCGCAAGCAGAAACGATACATAGAGTATCGGCGCAGAGGATACTTGGTCCTAGCGCAGGAGTGGGAATACCGCGCAGCTAGGCTGCCAAGCGGGAGTTTGAGCACTGTTACGCTCAGGAGTCTGAAGAAGGGTCAGACATTCCCCTTTGAGGAATCATCGAGGAAGAGAGAGAGCAGTATCCGCATCGCCTAGGTTACGGAAATATGATTCCTTAGCCCCCCCATAGCCACTTCGGGTGAGACCTCGAGCTGCTGCGCAGCTCGTTGCCGAGAGGGCCAGTGCGCCAAGGGGTTTTGTTGCTGCGCTTCATTAAAACCCGGGTCTGTCCAAAAAGCATCCAACAGCCACCTACCAAGTTACCAACTTTACCAAGCCCACCCGCAGTGCTGCACCCCTCAATTTTCAAATATGAACCAATCCATTCGCCTAGTTTTTTTAGCAACATCCATGGTTCCAGTTTTCTTTAGCAACTTCCACTTCCACAGTTCCACCCTCGATTTTCAACAATGGTGGCTTCGAGAGCTCTGTTCCAGTTCACCCTCAATTTCAGGAAATGGCAGTTTATGGAGTCCCTGACTCCCTGTCCCATTCGCCCCCTATTTAGAGTAGTGATGGTTTCTTGAGCCCCATTTGGAATCTGCTCAATCGATTTTTCTCACTTTCTATGCGGTTATTTAAGAACAAAGAAGATATTGTAAACAATACCACATTGAAGTTGAATCGCATTTCTACTTGATTGCTGCACAGGCACCAGTCTCTCTTTCATGCGGCTCTCAATTACAGGTTAGTCTCTCAGACTCTCTCTTTCAGGCAGCTCTGTTCAACAATTTTTATGGTCTGGTCTGGTTTTTTGCATGCTGCCTAAACAGGTCACAAACAGTGCTGCAACTTAGAGAATATATTTTATTTTGTTATCATTGTTGTTAGTTGTAGGGAGCTTTCAGGGTGCAATTTAAGTGTTGGTTATATGAATATCTCTTCAAATCTACACTTAACTAGCTCCCTGACTAAGGCGTTTGATAACAGAGGTCATAGAAAAGCAGTATAAAAATATTTACAAAATTACA
Organism: Larix kaempferi; assembly: GCA_027924585.1. NCBI lineage: Eukaryota > Viridiplantae > Streptophyta > Pinopsida > Pinales > Pinaceae > Larix > Larix kaempferi. The sequence goes on from BSBM01000406.1 coordinate 6,014,633, forward strand.
ACACCTCCAAAACCTCTAATCCCTGGAGTGAAGTGCGGGGAAGGAAGATGTGAGATCTGAGACAAAACGAAGATCTAGGGTGGTTAAAACACACATTGAATTTCATTGCTCATCCATGCAGGTGTTTTTTGAAATCTCAAGGTAAACCCATTTTGACCTTCCATGGAGAATCAGTTTGTCAACATAGGGCATGATTATTCTTGTCATCCACGCAAATATATTTTCTAGAGAATTGAAAACATGATCTGACCAGATTAATGAGATCATAGATGTTTTGAGCATAAAAATGATTTGGGGTTTTTCTCTCAATACTTGTTTTAACACTGTCCAATAGTCACAATGCACCCTTTTGAACAACATTTCGAATGCATTAGCAGGCATTACAACATATTAGTTATCTCTTACAGCTTTTTATTATTGGGCTTCGCCATTGACATTAACCCCACTTGCATATTTGGAACACAGGGTTCTCATTCTGCACCAAAATGACACTTCCTCCCTCCCCTCCCATTCAAGCCTATTCGTTTCTTTAACTAATTAATTTTAATAGCCAAGTAGCTTAGTAACAAAGTATCCAAGCCAAGCGTCGTAGTATACCATCCCCCCTTATTTTAATAGCGAAGCAGCTGAGTATCCGGCATATACACCTAGATTACTCCTGGGCACCGAGAATAACTTCTAGCTGCACCAACCGGAGCTTCATCATGTTTCACTGTGACTAGAGAATTTTACACTCTAACAGTTCATCATCTAATCAAGTTGGCGTTTGAATGAATGTTATGTGGTATGGATTATGCATGAAGTTTTGCTTTGAATTGGGATTTTCATGATCATCTACATGTATACACTAAAGAGTATATAGCATGAAAAGATTGTTTCCAACGAAGGGTTTCCACAAGTTTGTCATCGCTGGAAATTCTCTTTAATATCTCTGTCATCTGAATATGGATTTGAAATACAGGGCATCTCACTTGTGCAAATCACAAAGATTCATAACATTTTTATTAAAGCTTGAGATCTTTGGCATGGATCAACAAAGCATTGAATATTGAAAACGACAGAAAAAAAAAGCTACGGGATTAAGGAATGGCAGAGAATGCTACTCATCTAGCACTATTGTAGGCAGCTTTCAGGGTGCAATTTCAGTGCTGGTTATATGAATATCTCTTCAAATCTACACTTAAATAGCTCCCTGACTAAGGCATCTGATAACAGAGGTCATAGAAAAGCAGTATAAAATATTTACAACACTATCCAAGGATAAATTGTATGAATATATATAGCAGTAATTAACTGAAAAATATATCTAAATTGCTGCATTCATACTATACATGTACATATATTTACACAATTTTAATGAAAACTCACCCGACAATCCAGAGGATTGATTCCTAGTGCAGCAATCCGAACTAGCACCTCTGAAGCTCCTAAATCCGGGAGACTCACGTTGTGGCGCACCTCCAAAACCTCTGGCCTGCTAAATCTAGGAAATACCACTGCTCTGCATGTGGACAATAGTCTGGTATTCGCATTCTTCAGTGTTGAAATTGAACTGTTTGCTACATATCCAATTGATCTCCGTGCTATTCTAATCATTTTTTAAAAAAATACTTATGATTTTGACCAAATCCTAACAGTGGTACTGCGGGGTCTGACTTAAAATTCTATAATGCTACAGTTGGGTGATAATCGCTTCCATTAGAGGGGCACTTTTACTTCTTGCATCCATATGCAGTGGCACCCAATCCTTCTTGGCTTAAAAACAAAAACAGTCTATCCAAGCTGTTAATGGATTGAGTAGCATTGAAAATCAAGAGTTTTGAATAGTTGGAGCCTCCCAGTCTGTTGATTGTCATGTAGGAGCAACGGACATATTGACTACTGAAAATTCCCTCCATTTTCTTCTCTAGAACAGAAACAGTCAGGCCCAAAAGTGCATCTTCTGCTGGTTGTTTAAACTTTAGAATGCCAATGTATGCCCCAAAAATATTGTTTGAGATCCTCCCAAACTGCTCCCATCCTTTGAATTTGAAATCTGATCTCGATCCTCCTCTGTTTTTACAAGAATTCTGTGAAAACCTAATTGTGGTTAAAATATCATGTTTTGGCACTTGACCCTCACAGTAAACAAATTTTTCAGTAGATTGGATGGTATACATTCTTTGAGAAATTACGATGGCACAATGAAGGTGTACCGTGTGACCAAGGAATTTGCTTTGAATTTCGATGGGGCCTGTGCTAATGTTAGAGGATTTTCATGGATCGGTTTAACTAAAGAGAACGCCCATCATTAGTGTTTTAACTTTAAAATTTGTCTAAGGAGTGATGACCATAAATTCATCTTTTGGATGGCAAACTTATCTGAAAAGCTTATCAATAAACCCAACTTCGAACTTTTCAGAAATTAGATGCAAGCATTATCCATCTCGATTAGTTGCTTATGGGGATCAGAGTTTTTTGATATTGGGATCCAGAGCATGAGCTAGGATAACAGTCAACACCTTGCTCTATTGTATGTTCCAGGGTAACTTTTAAAGGCATTTTTCAAGTCCTTATCTGTAGTATATCTAGGCACCAAATCAGGAAGAAAGAACAAATTTATAGTACTCCATGCAATGATTTGATTGACATACAAGCATCAAATCCTATGCCAAACATTGTACTATACTCTATTTTATTTGGTCATGTGTGATTACTTGGTTTCCTACTTAAAAATACTTGTGGGAGTTCTTCCATATAAACCTAGCAACAATTGTTTCTAGGAAAGAATGTTGAGGGGCAATTGCTTTGAGTGATTTTTTCTCGGCCTTCTGATTCACTAGAATAGGATGGAGGAACAGCAAATGAGCTTTTCCAAAATATTATATAAAACATGAAAGCTTCAACAAAGGGGAAATGAGGGAAAATTTCTAATCCACTTTTTTATCAGGAAAAAAATTAGAAATTGGTCAACAAGGTCTTGGTTCGATGGTAAAGTGGGGGTGTTTCCTACCCCACACCAAGGATCAATTCCCCAATAGACATGTTTTGCCCCTTGTAGCTGTTATAGCCATGCAAGTGGGTTGTTTCATGTGGCTGGGGTCAGGGGAAAATCCTGGGCAACTTTGGTGGAATAAATACCCTCCAGGCTCCACCCATGGTATCTCACTGAAGGGATTCTTTCGAGTGTTTTAAGACAACTACATTCCATTCTAAGAATCCTGTAATGGGCAAGGGCCTTCTGCTTGCTTTCCAAAGTGATAATCAGAATCATCTTGTAAAAATAATGATGATAATGTCATACATACTGAAAAAGATACCATCATACAGAAATGCTGCATATGTTTTGGGAATTCCTTAGAAGCTCTGTTGTCATGTCTTTGAATTGCCAACCCCTTGGAATGTAGGTGCTAAAGTTTGAATTATCTTGTGTTGTACTAGATCATCCTTCAATGGTTGTTATTTAGTTGATCATCAAGATTGGTGTGTGGCCTTAAAGATCAAAATTTGCATTGAAAAATTGCAAAATAGGACATGCTTCAGTTACTTTAAAAAAGCAGCTATGTTCTGAATGGTATATTTCACATCAAACTCTAACCAAATCAAGGGGACCATGGAACATTCCCACATCATCAATTTTTATTTTTTGAGTGATAGATATACTCCCTAATATAAGTTCGACAGGAAAAAGGAAAACACAGAACTGGCTGTAATTAGTTCAATGCAGAAGTTGATATCCGGACTGAAGTAGGCCATAGAATTTAATCTCAGTTGAAAGGATAATCCTTGAAAGCATTCCCTCTTATGGGCTCTACCTCCAAAATTTAAAAGCATATCCAAATGAATGCGTGAAAATGTTCAGCTTTGTTCTTTGCCTCCCAAGGTGTGCCCTTCATATGTAGCTACTTCACATGTCAGGTACTTAATAAACTTCCCTTCATTTATTGAAATTATGTTTGAACTCTTTTATTCATTCACCTTTCGCTCCGTGGACAAAAATCATTAACATATATTCACTTTGTTGTTGTAGAAAGTCCCACTAGTTGGAATACCATCTTGCTTTTTGTGCATGGCAAGCAAAAAATTGTCATTCCAGAATCCAAGCTGTTGTGACCATTTCTCTTAAAAGTTATAATTTACTACAATGATCAATTTGCATGTTTGGTGGCTTAATCCATTAATATGATTTGTATTTATGCATGCTAAAACTTAATGTGAATTACCTTTGAAGTTCAACTTGAACTCTCATAGTGTTTATAACTGTAAAATCTAAAACCAAAGCACCAATGCAGGAGATAGCTGGCAGATATTGGGATGGTTATTTGCAGATATACCATTTTAAGAAGCATTGATCAGTTATCATATTGCTTAATGTCTCTTACAAAGCACTAGTTGAATTGCTAACGAACACGATTAGTCATAATAGTGCATTTACAATTTATACATAATCCAATTCTTCGAGCTTCTTCAAGCTATGAGGATGGGTATCGATTAAGAAACCGAAATAAAATTTTCCCTCTTCACAGAGTTTATACCTTGAGAAAATTCCCAACAATAATGGATTGTTAAAGTATATTTGATGAAAACGAATTCCTCTATGGTGAGAACATCCTACAGGATGTAAAACGATTTTAGAAAATGAAAATATGGTTGAACAAAAATCTTGCTAGTTTGTACTTTCTAAAGAGATGGAGATATTACAATGTTTTCTCTTGCAAGGAACAAACAAAGAACATAGATTAGAAGAATCCCTAGCGGATAATTAGAGGAATATTAGCTCTGAAGTTTTATGTTTTACTCAAAGACTAAAAGGTTTCAGCCCCTCCATAATATTTTGTATTTGATGATTCTTAAATGAATTTCTATCATTTATTTGTATTTTTATATTTTTCTTATTTCATTGATTGAATACAGGGATAAATTATTGAGAAATGTCACCTCTTGGTCGTCCTAAGAAAGATAAAAGACAACTTTCGTTTGCTGATTCATTTGGTATTCCTCAATGCTCTAATCAACCATGCCACCATGAAAATGAATTTTATGATCAACCACTTGAAGACCATGAATCAAATAGTGCAGAACTTCTTGAAGAGGAACCAACATCAAAGAATCCCAAGAGAGCATTCAATTCCAAATGGAAGACAATATTTCCATGGGCATATGTAATAAGAGATATTAATGGTGTTCAAAGGATTAAATGTTCATGGTGTGTAAAATTTAAAAGAGAAACTCCATTTGCTAAAGATGGAAGTACTACTCTTCAAGTCAGTGGTCTAACCGTCCATGCAAAATCAGAGGCTCATAAATTTTCCTCGCAACTTTTAGATGGAGAAAGAAAACAAAGTACTCTTCCAATTACTAAGCATGTAGAGCTAATGGTAGATGCAGAAAAGGAGAGAATTATATTAGTAATTGAAAACATGTATTTTATTGCAATACATGATTTACCATTAGAAGTATATAAGTCAATATGTGAATTGAATAGGTATAAAAACACTCCTCACATGCCTTTAACAGATGAATATTCAGCATATACAAACACAACATTCGGAAAAGAGTTTTTACAAGCTGCCAAAGAAGTTTATTGGAACAAGTTAAAAGATGAAATTTCCAACAACCCATTTTACTCAATTTCAGTTGATGAAAGTACAGATCGGACTATGGTGCAACATTTGATCATATATATCACATATTTGACAACTGAAGGAAGAGGCCAATTTGTTACAAAATTCATACAATTGCTTCAAATTAAAGATGGCATCACAGTCTATGTATGATGCTATTACATCTCTTTTAGCAGAAATGGATCTATCATTGTCAAAGATAGTTGGGTTTGGATCTGATGGGGCTTTCGCAATGAGGGGTATTCGTGAAGTTTTATCTACTAAGCTTCATTGACATGCTCCTCATTTAATAGATATCCACTGCATAGCTCATTGAGAAGCATTGACAGCAAATGATGCTTCATCTTATTTTCCGGAGTTGCAAGATATAGAAAAGTTTGCAAACAAAGTTTATTCATGGCTTGGGAAGTCTACCAAAAGACATGGAGAATTGAAAGAGCTCATGGATTCATTTCAAATCACAAGGTTAGAAGTGTTACAAATTCATCACATTAGGTGGTTGTCTAGAGGCAAAGTTATGGATACAAAGAGACCACGATACAAATCTGCAATGTAGGAGACATTAACAGATTCTCCATATGATTGGAAGACTAACCAAACGGAGGAGTAAGAAATCTGAGATCAGTTTTATCCTAAGGCCAACACTAGAACCCAACTTGTTTGATAGACTCAAAACAAGTGCTTTGTTCAAGGAGATAGTTGACTTGCTGCCATCATATTGAAAAATATTTTAACATTCTTCCCTTCCCTTTCCTTTTTCATTTTTTAACAAGCTTGACAAAGAACTAAAGCATGCTCGATGGTATTTTCATATTTAAGGAGTCTGAAACACCTAGAAGAAAACTTCATACACCTATCCGTGGATTTTATATCGAGCCTGGATTAGTCTGTGCTCGGCAGTGTTTTCTTGCTTATAGAGTTGAAAAACTTAAATAGTCCTCTATCAACCATCTCGTGGATTTCACATCGAGCCCGAGTAGGTGAATGCTCGCTTGGTGTTTTCACATTTCGAGAGTCTGAAGGCCCTAAAGATGACTCCAAAGGTCCTTTTTCGTAAAGTTAGTCTCCTTCCCCAAAAAAGTGTAAAATAATGGAAGAAGAACTCTTCTAGCGCATACCAGAGTATACCTTTTCCGTAAATTATCCACCAAGGCCCAGAAAAGGGGTAATTCTATACCTAAGTGGATGTCGGTTCAGTTATTTTAACGAGCCCAAAAAGACAACTATGCTCAGCAAACTTTTCCTATTTAAGGAGTCTGAAAAGGGCTTAAAAGAACTCCATAGGGGTCTTTTCGTAAAGGTTTAACAAGTCCGAAAAAGTAAACTCATGACCTCCTTACTGTTTTTTAACAAGCTCAAAGGAGATACAGAAAAATGCTCATAACTTCCTTACTGTTTTTAATGCGCTCGAAGTGAAGATGAAAGAAATGCTCATAACCTACTTACTGTTTTTAACGAGCTCGAAGTAAATGTGGAAGAATGCTCGAAACCTACTTACTATTTTTAACGAGCTCGAAGTGAAGGCAGAAGAATGCTTGAAACCTACTTATTGTTTTTAACGAGCTCGAAGTAAAAGAAGAATGCTCGAAACCTACTTACTGTTTTTAACGAGCTCGAAGTAAAAGAAGAATGCTCGTAATTGGAGGAGACGAATGTCAAGGACATGCGAAACTAGCTCCAAGCGCATGGAACAAAGCTATGCCTAATGCAAGGAACACGAGCAAGATAAGGACACTCAGGGTGTGTCTCCTCCAGGTAAAAGGTGTCAAATTGTGAAGGAAAAATGATACAGGGCTTAGCAGAAATGAGATCATAGATGGAGGTTTATACAACGAGCTAAAAGCGTGGAAGCCGTCATCAGGATCATTAGCGCAAGCGGGATCATAACAGATACATATGCAACTTGAACATGAAGATGGGAGCCTTATCAAGGATGGCCATAAATATATGAGGAAGAAAGATATGAGGCTTCTTATCAAAGTCATGGTAAATCTAAAAAGGCTCCCAAGCCTATGAGAAAAAATCAGCATGGGCACTAAAATGGCATAAGGGTGCTGACTAGGGTGACCCATGTTAGGTAGGCTCTGCTGTCGGACTTGTGCACAATGCATAAAGAGATGGCTAACACGCCAATATCCAACAGGTTCGACCCTATGGCGAATTTGGATGGCAAAAGGTTCAAATGCAACATAACAACGGGGAAGCCTAAACCTATATGCAAGGTTCTGAATATACCTGACATGGTCGTGCAAGGTGTCAAAAAAGACAAGTAAGCAAGTATAAATCCAGCGAAGAATCCTGTCTCCAAGAAACATTAGTACCAAGATCATATCTAAAACATACGTAAAGAAAGACCCGATACAAGTCACTGTGGTAGAAATACTTTCAACTTCACTATCATCAACAACAGGCATAAACAAGGCAGAGTTTTCAAATGAAGACTCTATGGTACCCAAGCCCAAGGACTTACAATCAACAAGATCAAATTCAGGATGAAGATCAAAGTTGAAGGACATGATGGAATTTGCAGAAACAAATTCATCATCACGGGAGTTGAAAATTCTAGAAGCATAATCAAACTCAGCAGGAACACCGATTTGTGGATCTATAGGAGAGTCCAAAGACTCCACAGTAGGAAGATCATACTTTAAGTTCAAACTGGGATGGATAGGACTACGACTAGATCAACATCCAAATGAATGGTAGACTGTACTATGGACTCTAGGAAAACTTCATCAGAAGGAAATATATTGTCCCAGATAGAACACATATCTAAACATTCAGATGGAGGTGTCACTTGGTCAAAAGCTGGGACTAAGTCCCGAGAAGGTAAGCATGAACTCAGAGACTTCTTCTCAAAAGCAGTTGAACTCAAGGAACAATATGCCACATAAGTCCCATGTGACATAGTAGTGCCTAATGACGAGGGATATGACTGCTCTACAGTTGGGTAATAAGGAGGATCAACGAATGCAAGCTGGTCGATAGTGACGATGCTTTCGTTATGAGAAAAATACATCACACGAAAGAGCGTAGACACCACAGCATGCATAGCATAAACGTAATCATGCCCAAGGATCATATCAAAGTCCATAGAGTCCTTTAAAACCATAAAATCAACTAAGACTGTTTTTCCACCCAAAGTAAAAGGTACATGTCGGAGGAATCCGATCGGTTCACTAGGTCTTCTATCAAAGGTCAACGGCCAATTAACAGCTGGAATAACATTAGGGAAACCCAAATCTCTCCAAGCATAAGCGGATAAGATACTAACAGAAACTCCTTCATCAACAATGCATCGATCAACCGTATGGTTCCCGATATCAACCTTTATCTGGAAAGGTGTCGAAGAAGGAAGACGAGGCTTGGCTAGACTATTCCAATCAAAGGAAACGATCCTAGGGCTTGGTAGGGGTTCACATGGCACAGATGAAGTGTACCCTTTTTTAGAAACATCCAAACTGGTAAAGCAGAAGACTTCCGCAGTAGGTGCATCAATCTTTGCAAGACTGATGGGATCGGTCGAAGATTGCATCGATTCAATCACTTCACTCTCCAAAGGAAGAGTGGGATCGACCAAAGATTGCATTGGTTCAACCACTTTATCAACCAAAGGTTGATCTGACCGTAGGGAATCTATAAACAACTCAGGAACAGAAGTTCCTTTAGACATGGACCACACTCTTCATGCCTCTGGAATTGCAGGGCATCGGTGAGTAAGGTGATCTCCCTTACAAAGTTTACAAGGAAACTTTGGTTTCCGTCCTATAGGTCGAGACTCCTTTACAACGTTAGTACTCTCAGCATGACTAGCATTGGCTGACAGCTTTCCCCCATCATGACTTACAGTGGCTGGTTGTTCAAAAGCAGAAGACTTTTGAACTAAGGACCACACTTTTTGCACTTCTGGAAGTACAGGGCACAAGTAAGTAAGATGGTATCCCTCACAAAACTTGCAAGGGAACTTATACTTCTGTTTGTTGCGTTTGTTGACAATGTCAACTCCCTCAACATGAATTGCAGTGGTTGATCTGGTGTCTCCAGTATGACTCACAGGAACTCGTGACTTGTCATTAATATGACTAGCAGTGATCAATGACGTGTCCTCAACATGACTGACAGTGGTTGAAGACAAACTTTCAGTGTGATTTTCAGTGACTAAAATTTTTCTCCCAGCATAACCTCCAGAGGCTGGGTAGGTGCCCCCTGTATGATTTGCAGAGGCAGGGTGCTTACCCCCATCATGATTTGTAGTGGATGGGTTGCTGCCCCCTTGTTTTGGCATCTTCTTCCTATTCTTCTCCCGTCTATTCCTTTTAGACGACTAGTTACTAGTATTGCTACTTTCGCCACATGAGGTAGAAGGAGGAGGAGAAGATGTTATTGGCAAGGAAGGCACAGGGTTCTGATGTTCTTGATTTGTGGTGCTTACAAAAGAAGCATCAGGAGCATGCAAGGCATTCAGAGTGGAGAAAAACCAAACCGGCATCCCTATAGTGAATCCAGGAAGATTTAGAGTAGTCATTAAGGGAGTACCAATGTCCAATGAGTGGAACAACACAAGGATCCCCCGGAACAGGGGTACCTTGATTGGTGCTCGCCGAAATGCTAGACATAGTTTCCTGTTCAAAATGAGCAAGAAGTTCTCTAAGGAAAACCAAGACAAGTAGCACAAAGAGCACACCACTAAAAAATGTCCTAGGTAAATCAAACCAAGCAAACAAGTGCCTTCCGGAGATGAGTCTGGGATGATGAGGGCCCAGAACAGATCAACGAAGGAAGAAGAACAGTTACCCGGGGTCCACAATACAATGACTAAGGGTGCAAGCGCTGGAATCACCCAATCGCCCTCCCAAATACCTACAAGGGATTCCCTCCCACGTCTGTCTTAAGTGCAAGCGCTGGAATCACCCAACCGCCCTCCCAAAGACCTGCAAGGGATTTCCTCTGCCGTCACCTATGTATGATCCTATGGTCAGATACTAAGGATACCACCACACCGAAAACTCCTGGGGGAGGAGTCGCTGGTCGAATCAGAAGGCGTGGGCAGGGTAACTGAGCCCGAAACTCAAAAGAGTCCCCAAACGTGATCCAATCCTGGTATATGCTCGAAACATAAAATAGGAAGTTTATTCCACACAATCTGATCTCACAAGACCTACTACATAGATCCCAGGAAATCTTTGAATGAGGTGGGTTTACCTGTGATAGTTGAACTACGATTTTTGCGTAATGTGTGATCTTGGGTGGTTTAAAATGTTTTAAACCCAAGATCCTAACCAAGACTAGTTGGTGAAAAGTGTAACCTAGAAAAGAAAATGTTACTAGTACATTTTATTAGGGTTCATTTTAAAGGTTACTTGTTTACTCAAAAAGGTAGTGGGTGTGTGAGAGTGGTTAAAACAGAGATAGAATACTGAAATGAAATGCTTACCACTAAACAAATCTTTTCTTTTCAATGCAAGTCTTAAAGATACGATCTAGAATGCATGAGAAAATGCAATTTTTAGTCTTTTCGAATGCAAAAAAGGATAAGAATAAAGTCTAAATGTACAAAATTAAACTCAAAACCTAAGGATGCAGCTACTCAAACAAATAGGTATGCAAAAGAAAACTTTTTCTTTTTTATGCAAAGCACTCTTAAATCCTTTAAGCCACTTGTAAGGTACTCTACTCAAAAAATAAATTAAAATTTTTATGCTTTCCGAAGGTAAGAAACAAAACTGAAATTGAAGGTAACCTACAATCAAAGCAAAAGCAAAGAACTTTCAGGTTTCCTTATTGAAACAGTAAAAGCAACCAATATGACTTTCATATTCTTATTGATGTAAGCATGCCAACCATTGGGAAAAGTGTACGAAACCTACTTTTAGACCCAAACAAAGCAAATGACCTACAAAGAAGTATGGTTTGGTAAAGTCAGTTCTGCACATAAATAGTGCAGTCAAGGTCCTGAACAATAGCAAAGACACTTGAGCTTTCACTACAAGAAGAAAACTAAAAGCATAAGGGAGGATAAGAAACCAATCTAAAGAGAAATTTCACTTAAATAGATACAAATAGGGTCAAGAAGACTCAAAAGGCTTCAAATCCAATGGAAATGGAGCAAGTAGATTCAGTCCGACTCAAATTAGGGTACAAAACACCAAACTGGTCCACAACCCCCCAACTTGGGTCAACAAGCCCCAAAAATTTCCAAACAAGCCCAAATTGATCAAAAGAGGTCCAAATCATGAACATAGGATCAGTACAAGGATAGGAGACCACTTACAGTGGTTTAACTCAGACCTAGGGTCATCAGGGACCCCAAAAATGTAGCCACAACCCCCAAATTTGGTTCCACAACCCAAAAACTCAAACCCAGAATGTGTGCGCTACTGTGTATGAGGCATACCAGTGCCAATGCGCTACTGTGTATGAGGCATACCAGCGCCCATAAAAGGGGAATGCGCTATTGTGCTTCACAATAGTAGCGCACAGGTGGGAAAAGTTGAAAAAATGGGGTTAAAACCCCCGAACTTGGGTCCACCAGGGTCTAAAAGGGATAGGAAGGGTCTATAAGAGCCAAGGAGGGTCAAACAACACCTAAGAACTGATTCTAATAAAAAAATTGAACAAATACCTTCAAAAAACACTAAAGAAATGACCTTGGATACCCCTAAGCAGATAGACTTTCCCCAGTGGAGTCGCCATTCCGTTGTGAGGAAAATGCACCTATAGTTCAGGGGAGAAACTACCAACTTACGGTGATAAATATAGACTTACAAATATTCTGCAAGTACAACAAGTAAGTGAAGAGATTAGGGTTAGGGATATGTGCACCTTATTATGAAGGTTGATCCTAGCTTTCCCTTCCTTGCTCTTCAATGCCATTCAGTGTCGCAATGCCCACACCTGCAAAACAACTTGATACCTTTCTCAAATACATTTGACTACATATATAAGACTGATATTCATAATAGAAGAAGACATCAGATTATAAGCAAACTGTAATCAAATTTGAGACACACATAAATAGATCATATTTGGAAAGGAAAGAACGTCTGATCTTTATTAATGAATGAAGCAAGTACATAAAGTTATACCTTCCCTCAAGCTTGGCACTTCACGAAACCTAGATTCAAGGTCTCCTGCTTCCGTTCTCCAAGGATTCCAGCCTCTAATCAACTATGCTAGGGTTTATCAAAACTAAAGCACAAGAGAGGAGAATGAGGGCCTCCATTCCTCCAGCATAACTTTGTTATAGGCTTGGTTCCCTCACATGGCCTTTATACCCTCCTTATATAATCAATGAAGGAGAGGAAAAGTAGTTATAACTGTTGGCTTGGTTTTGCAACCAAGCTTAGTGCAATGGGCACCTGCTAACTAGTAGCAGTTGTTTCAATAGAAATAAACAACAAACTAATCTAAACTATATTAAACATGGATCTATGTGAAGTAAATAAACAAACAATGAGAATATTATAAAAAACAAGAACAAGAAATAGAATAAAGAATAACTTTGTATTAAGAATAAGAGCAAGCAAGTGCTTGCAATGATAATACCTTCAAGTGGTGAAGATTGTTGAGTAGCTCCAAGGGTGAGCAGCTCCAAACTCCAAAGGTCCCTTCTCCAAGGTAGCTACAATGGCCAAAAGCTCATGGGAGATTTTGGCAGCATGAGGATAGGATGATGGATGGATCGAAAGTGAGGAGCCCATACCACCTTTTTATAGTTTTTGGTGGTGGGGAATACCATTATGGTTTTGAGGAAACCAATGGTATTGACCAACATGGTTTAGGTATCTTTTCCCTCCTTTTTCCTTTTTTGAATATTTTGAATATTTTTATTCCCTTTTTAATGTTTTTGGGAATTCTGGACCCTTTTTGAGGGTTTTTTATGCTTTTTGAGGAAAAATATTCATTTTGAGTGGAAAAAGGGGAGTATTAAGGTCTTTTGGTGACCTTTTGGTGTCTTTAAAGGCTCAAATGGTGAAAAAGTGGACAAATGGGTCATGTGAATAAGGAAATGAGCTAGTGAGCACTTTTTGGGTGTTAACAGATTGCCCCTTGATGTGTGAGGGCAGGAGCTCATCGTATGGCCGATAGACATCATAGTTCTTTTGTCTTTTTTCTGGGGTTTTGGGAAGGAGAAGAGATCGATTGGAGACTGGATCCACGGCCCTTGGAAGCTGCAAAAAATAAACAATATTACATGGCCTCAATATGAATGAGGAATAATCTCTGATAATGGACGAGGCGGGCATACCCATGCTCGTATCAAGACATATATAAACAATTAGTCCCAAGAAGGGGGACCTGAGACAAGACATAAAAAATCTGCTGGTACATCATAATGGTCCAGAGGGGACATCATTTTGGGATGTACTCATGATCATAACATGACTGATCTCAATAACTGATACACTGGAATAACTGATGAACTGCTGAAACTGAAGGTGTCCAACATCTGTAGGGATGCAATGACTGTGAGCCATCTCTGGGAAGTATATGTAATTGTATACTCGGGGGAGTATAAAAACTGGGGTACATCTGAAGACTGTCTCCATGCGCAACCCGGATATCTATAGAAAAAATTGTAACTGGTTGTTTCCATAAGTAGACTCTCGAATGTGGAAGAGTCAGGTGGTATCTGGGGTCTTCGACTGATAACTGAAAGGACCAATACCCTATGCGAGTCTCAACGATGCGATCAAGGTGTTGAAGTCGAGCATGTGAGAAACAACCATTTGGAGAGGCACTGAGGACTCTTCTCGAAATGATTCGTAGGCACTCATCGTAAATGGTGATGAGTCCAAGACACAGGGACCTCTAGGTCTATCCTCTGGAATAAATTTGTTTGTCGTCGACAGAGGGAGACCAACAACTAACAAGGCAATGATGTTTCCTTGATAGGAGCACGAGGTGTAGAACTGAAGTGTGGTAGTACTGATGGTAGGACTGACATACTTGTGGGGATGGGAAGTAACTGGGGTCATATAGTGGGTAGACTCAAACTTCCTTTGTTTAGAGCATGATTACATGGTTGACCTAGCAGCGTAGGGAACTGACTTGTAGGTGTGGTTATCATGGCTTTTAAGGACTGAAGGGTATGTATTGACTCTAGAGGGGTCAAGCTGATGGGTGCTGTCAAGGGATTCTCCGGGTGACATACTGCAGAATACTCTGAACAAAGGCGACCAAAATGGGGAAGCTGCTATATGAGTAGACGTGATCTGTTGTGGCACCGAGAAGCACCATTGGGTCCTTCTTCGTAGTTTTAATGAGATCCAAGAAGGGATAAAAGTGTGCTCTGAAATGGTACTGTCCTGTGGATTTTGTGAGCCCGGGACTGTTCGTGCTCATTGGTGCTTTCATTTTTAAGGAGTCTGAAAACGATAAGAAGAATCTGCAGTGGTTATGATTACTGTCTTGTTGGTTTTACGAGCCCAGGATGGTGATTCCTCATGGTCGCTTTCATTTTTAGAGAGTCTGAAAGCAGTAAGTGGACTCCATTGGTGTTCTTTTTCGTAAGTTAGTCTCCAAGGCCCGAAAAAGCATAAAATGATGCAAATGGAGAACTCTTCTAGCCGATGTGACTAGAGTATTCATTTTTCGTAATTAGTCTACAAGGTCCGGAAGAGGGGTAAACTTATACCAGGTAGACACCCTTTCAGATACGTTTAGCGAGCATGAAAGGAAGCAAGGTTGCTCGGCGATCTTTTCATTATTTTAGGAGTCAGAAAAGAGATTAACAGAAACTCCCTAAGTGCCTTTTTCGTAAAAGGGATTGCTCGGCCCGAAAAAGGGATAAAATTATACCGAACAAAAAGGGATTGATGAGAGTGAGAAAAGGTCTCAAGCATCATCGTGAGTGCGAAAAACTGAATCCGGTGACATAAAGATTGTCAAAAAGGGGCAACGGCCAATATGGCACGCAAACCGAGGCGACGAGGGGTCATGGGAAAAATGCCCAAAAAATATGGAGGTGAGAGCGAGAAATGATCTCAAGCATCATCACGAGCGTGGAAAATTGGATCTTGCAGTATAAGGCTCGTTAAAAACGGACGACGACCGATGTGGCACGCAAACTGAGGCGACGAGGGGGCATGGGAAAAATGCCCAAAAAATTCTGGGTGTGAGAGCGAGAAATGATCTCAAGCATCATCACGAGCGCGGAAAACTGAATCCGGCGATATAAGGTTCGTCAAAAATGGACGACGGCCGATGTGGCACGCAAACCGAGGTGACGAGGGGGCATGGGAACAATGCCCGAAAAATCGGGGCATGAGAGCGAGAAATGATCTCAAGCATCATCACGAGCGCGAAAAACTAAATCCGGCGATATAAGGTTCGTAAAAAACAGACGACGGCCGATGTGGCACGCAAACCGAGGCAACGAGGGGGCATGGGAAAAATGCCCAAAAAATCTGGAGGTGAGAGCGAGAAATGATCTCAAGCATCATCACGAGCGTGGAAAACTGGATCCAGCGGTATAAGGCTCGTTAAAAATGGACGACAGCCGATGTGGCACGCAAACCGAGGCAACGAGGGTGTGTAAAAAATGGTCAAAAAATGGATCTGGTGAAAACAGGAAAAGGAAAGAACTGTCATGAAGTTCAGTAATGGACGGTGGTTTCCATCCGGTTTACTATGGGTAAAATCGCTTGAGGTACAACCCGTTGCGTGGGTTGCGGAGGGGGTTGCCTTCTGAATCGGTCAGAATGTATGCCCCCTGTCCGAGGCAAGTGTGTATAATATATGGGCCTTGCCACATGGACACAAACTTTCATTTCCCGGTTTTGTCATGAGCCTGATTGTAGGCGAGGACAAGGTCTCCTTCAGAAAAAGTTATTGGGTGGACATGTTTATCATAATTTAATTTGGATCGGTTCTTGGCTGCTTCCATGGTTTGGAGGGTTGTGCACCGATCTTCATCGGCCTGCTCCAGGAGTAGTAAGCATTGCTCAATTGGGGCAGTGTCCGGTAGGAGTTCAACGGCCATATGTAGGGTTGGAATCTGGCACTCAATGGGAAGGACGGATTCGACGCCGTGAACTAAGTGGAAAGGGGTAAAACCCGTGGCAGTTTTAGTTGATGTGCGGTATGCCCATAGTGCCGGGAAGAGCATGTGGTGCCAATTTGATTTGTGTTTGTCTACAGTGCGCTGGAGGATGGTTTTCAAAATTTTGTTGATTGCTTCGACCTGGCCGTTTCCTTGGGGGTAGTAAGCCGAGGAGAAATGGTGTTCAAATTTCAGTAAGGTTGATAGTTCTCTCCAGACGACGTCTTCGAAGTGAGAGTCGTGGTCTGAGACGAGTTGCTTTGGCACTCCAAAACGAGCGATAACATGGTTGAGAAAAAACCGTGCTGCGGTGTCGGCCTTGCAATTGTACGTTGGCATGGCCTTTGCCCACTTGGTGAAATAATCTACGGCCACAATAATGTGTTTGTGACCGCCGGCTGACGTGGGATTGCAATCAAGGAAGTCGATGGCCCATTTGCAGAATGGTCCAGCAGTGACCACTGGATGAAGGGGGGGCGGGTGGGGTTCTTGCTTTGGGGGCAAAAAGTTGGCAGTTTTGACAGTGTTTGACTGCGGTGATGCAATCAGTAAATAATGACGGCCAAAAGTAACCTGCGCGAATGATCTTTTGGGCGGTGGCCATGCCGGAGAAATGGCCTCCGCAGGCACCGATGTGGCAATCATTAAGGACCTGTTCTGCCTCACTATGTGATAAGCAACATCGTAAGATGGTATCAACGCCGCGTCTATAAAGTACATCCCCTAACAAGAGGTATCGGGGAGCGTGGTGTCGTATACGACGGCGTCCGTCACGATCGATGTGGGGTCGAAATTTTTGCGTGCGGAAGTAAATTAAGATGTCACCATACCATGGGTCGTCAGACGAAATGATGAAGATGTGATCGTCAATCAGATCCGTTTGGATAGCGGGTGATGACGAAGAGGATGGGAGGTCAGTAATGAGATGGGCCAGCGCGAGGGCTTTGGTGCTCTTGGGAGTTTTGAAAGTGAGGTCATATTCCTGGAGGATAATGACCCATTTAGCAACATGACCTTGTAGGAGCCGCCGGTTTAGGAGATAGACCATAGGGTTGGAGTCGGCGACAACTGTGGTATGACTGAGCAGAATGTAGTGTCGCAATTTTTGGACGGAAAATACTACAGCTAGGGCTAATCTTTCCTCGTATGGGTAACGTAGGGGTGGGCAAGACAAGGTCTGGCTGACGTAATAAATGGCATGCTCTTGGTGAGAGGCATCTTCTTGGACCAAGACTCCGGACACGGCATGCTCAGATGCGGAGACGTAAAGGATGAAGTCCTGGGAGAAATCCGGAGGGGAGATCAAGGGGGCTTCTGTGAGAGCTTTCTTGAGGGCGTCGAATGCCGTGTCTACTTGCTCATCCAAAACAAAGGGTATGTGGGTACGAAGTAGGCGTAAGAATCCATGAACTTTGGTGGCGTAATCAGGAACGAAGCGACGAAGGAAGTTGGACCGCCCCAGCAGACTCTGGAGTTGTCGAAGCGTGCGCAGAGAGGGAAGGTCTAAGATGGATTTGACTTTCAGGGGATCAACAGTAATTCCATTCTGGGAAACAATGAAACCCAACAACCGGCCTGCCGGAATGCAAAAGACACACTTGTGTGGGTTCAAGCGGATTTTATATTTGCGACAACACAGGAAAACTTGCCGGAGGTCATTAAGGTGGTCTGATCGTTTCTGGGAACGAGCTGTAAGGTCATCAAGATAGACCAGCAGGATATGGACCAAGTCGTGAAAAAAATAGGTCATGGCCCGCTGGAAGGTCGCACCAGCATTTTTGAGGCCGAAAGGCATGACACGATAGGCAAAGGTGCCCCATGGGGTGGTAAAGGCAGTCTTGTACTGATCCTCCTTTCGGATCTGAATCTGGTTGTATCCGGAAAAACTGTCCATGAAAGATAGGACTTCATGTCCCACACACGCATCAATGAGTTGGTCAATGAATGGCGTGGGGAAATTGTCTTTGGGACAAGCGCGGTTTAAATCATGGAAGTCAGTGCATACTCTAAGGGTGCCTTGTTTTTTGTTGACGGGAACGGGTTTGAAACCCACGTGGTATAAGCGATAGGATAAATGAATCCTGCTTTGCGAAGTTTCTCAACCTCGGCTTTAACAGTGGAGAGCTTGGAAGGATGAATGGGTCGCTGTTTCTGACGAACGTGGGGGACATCAGGCCATGTGTCAATGTGGTGCTCTGTAATGGAGGGGTCAAGACCAGGAATTTCGGTATAGGACCAGGCAAAGACATCATGGAATTCTTGGAAAAGTTTTTTGTATGCTTGAGTTTCCGCTTGAGTGGACGATGCGCCTAGCGAGATGAGCTCAGGTTTCCCAGGTGTGGTGGAAATGTCGATTTGTATAATGGGGGAAATGTTTGACATGTTCCCTTCTTTGAAGGCATCCGGTGCTGGGATGGGGTCCTTGAACCAATCGACCTTATTGGGTATGAAATCTTTTGATTCGACCGATAGATGATTAGATGCGGTGGATGTAGACGCCTCTGGGAGGAAGTATGAGCGATGATGCATATCGTCCCAAGGGTAATCGGGTGCAGTGAGTGTTTCCAAAATTTGCTCATCAGTATGGAAGTAGTCAGACCATAAATCAAGGGGTTTTGGTTTGAAAGTGGTTGAAATCATATAGATGGTATTGATTTCTTCCGAAGCAGATGATTTCGGAGGGTAGATCTCCTCAATTGTAGGGGGCGCCGTCTCAAGGTCCAAATTATTCATCTCGTAGAGTGCTGCTCTGTAATCTGGGATATCAGGACAGTGAGGTGAGTAGTGGCCGTAAATACCGCATATCGCACAAGGTGGTTTGTACGCAGTGATTTGTCACGAGGCTTGGGGTTTGAGTCGATTTGGACAACCGGTATGTTGGGGTCGTCGTCAAGCGTTTGCATGTGTTCCTGTAATGCAGGTAACTGTGGACATTGATGAGTTGGATGGCCTAACTCATCACACAACGAGTATTTAGGAGGAGCACGGAAAACGGGGGGAGGTTTAACTGCTTTGGGTGGGGGTACCGCAATGTATTGTTGTGGGTCTCTGCCCCCAGTGGGCCTGATGAGAGGAGGGGGATTCGCAGATGACGAAGGCGTAGTGATACCGGGAGGTGGTTGAGTAGAAGTGATAATGGGTTGCACCGGTTGCAGGATGACATTTGGTGTCGGCGGGGGAACGGGAGGCGAAATATACCACACGGGTAATCCCAATGTTAACCCGGGGAGACTAAGGGTAGACATAACCGGAGCGCTTACCATGCCTGAGGGAGGAAATAGAAAGGGTATTGTGTGGATGGGTGTAACACCAATGTGACTAGGGACCAATGGTGGTATAGGTAACAAGGATGGTTGATTGTTGCGTGTTTGTGTATTGTGTGAAAGAGTACAGAGGTCAACGACGTGGGTCTCCGGTGACGATGGTGGAATAGATTGGAATGTAGAAGTCATCGGCGCGTCGGAGTAAAGTCCGGGTCCCACGGAGGAAACTAACGAGGTAGTTGCACCACAAACAGGTTGTTCAACCATAGGGAGAACATTTTCAGGTGCAGCGAGGGCCTTAGGATCGTAATAGGTGAGTTGGTCGACCTTGACCACGCATCCGTCATGAGGGAACATCATGGTACGAAAAACGGATGAGGAAACAACCCGCATGGCATACATGTAGCTGTGGCCAAGTAAGAGGTTATAGTCAAGTTGGGCATTGATGACCTCTATGTCAATGAGCATGGTTTTACCAGCCAGCTGGACGGGGACCTTAGCGAGGAGACCTTGGGGTTGAGCCGAACGGCCGTCGTAGGCTCATAATGCGGTGGTGGACTGCTGGAGAGTAGGAGATCCCAACTTCTGCCAAACGAATGTGGACATAACGCATGTAGAGGCACCTTCATCGATAATGCACCGATGGATGACAAGATTCCAAACAGAAACGGAAACTTGGAATGCTAAAGTGGAAGGTAGGCGTGGTTCGAATTGGTCCGAATCGAATGCCATCAGTTGTGAATCATTGGGGTCAATGGCGCCAATGGCAGAGAGTAAAGTCTTGCGCTGTGAAGGACAGTTTTTTAAGACTTCTAAAGCAGACATGGCTGCAGGAGACTGGGCTAAGTCATCTACAATGTTGTAATTTGATGCAGCGCGAGCATTGGGGTTATTATTGATGCGACGAAGTGGGAAGCGAGGTGCTTTAGAAGCGCCATCGAGTGGAGCCGGAGGTATACGTAACGTCTGATCTGTGGGATGAAAGTTAGTGTTCTTGTCGGCGGGAGGGGCTTCAGGGGTGGAGCCATATTGGTTTCGGCGGGTTTGGATGTTGGCATCTGCGGATGACATCATTATCAAGTGGTGGGTATCTGAATCGAACATGGGTTGATCAGGAGCAGCATAAGTGATTTGTTGTGGTGGCGCGTTGCCCTGAGGGGGAGCTAACGGCTGAGTGTTCACTACGCCTTGGGTTGGAAAGGGGTTTTGTAGCACCAAAGGTTGATGTTGAGGTGGTGGAGGGTTGGGTGGCGCTTGAGGAGCCGCTTGCTCTTGATGATGGGCATCGTCAGTCCAGAGTTTCCGAGCTCGCTCCAAATGTGGGAAAGCATGTGTGTAATGGCCATAGACCCCGCATATAGAACAAGGGTGGTTTGTTCTGAGGTTATTGTTTTTAGGCTGCTTGGGATGATGATCCGGATTCTGGTTGGGAGGAGCAGCGTTGTTATTATGCGGAGGATTGGGAGGTGGAGGACCTTGATGTTGTTGTTGGTTGTTGCCGCGGTTACGTCCTCTTCCGTGGTTTTGTTGTCCACCCTGGTTGCGTTGGTTGTTTTGATGTTGGGGCTGATTGTGTTGTGTGTACGCTTTCCCTTGAGCAGTGGGAGGATTTTGGTTCGCCGCAGGTGCGGGAGCAGGTTGCGGTGGATAATAAGCTGGTGGGGATGGAGGTGGTCCAGTTACCTGCTGGGGTTGTTGATAACCCTGAGCTATTGGAGGTGTTGGGTTAGCTGCCGCAGCTTGCTGTGGGTAATACATTGGTTGAGGTGCGGCTGGGGGGGCATATGCGGGTGGTGCATGACCAAAGCACTGAGGTGGACATGAGGGTCCATGGGTATGGTGGTGATGTGCCATGGGAGCATATGAATTGGTTGCTCCAGATTGAGATGTAGCCCGCAAAAGGTCGGGGCCATGGCTAGGATGTGCAATGGAAAAGGGTTGGGGATGCGAGGCTATACGACCAATGATGCCATCTGCGGCGTGGGATGCCCCCAGCGCATCGTGTTGGGATGAATCGCCCCGAGGGGCGTCTGGTATAATGGTATACAGATAACCCAACTGGACGTAAATGAGGTCAAACTGTTGGGCTTTGAGGATGGCCTCTTCTTCAGACTGGGGTCGTTCGGATTCCACATCCTTGGCAATGAGAGGGAGGAGGGATTTTAGAAACCAATCTAAGAAGATACGGTCGTCTAACTTGATTTTGCAGAGGCATCGGCGTCGACGCCACTCATGGATGTGGTCAGTGATGTGGGTGGTCGTGTTCTGTCTGCAAGACAGTAGGATCTCGACTCCCACATCATAGCGGACAGGTAACTGAAAGAACTGCAAGAAGGTCGAGGCAAGGGAGGTAAAGGTGGCATGGGTCCCATGGGGATGCTCGATATACCACTTAGCTGCAGAGCCAGTGAAGGTGTGTTGTAACAGACGGAGGCGGATAGAGTCGTCCACTATGGAGTTGGAGGAACACCATAGATGGAAGGACATAATATGGTTCTGGGGGTCCTCACCTGCCTTGCCCTCAAACTTAGGGATGTCGGAGGGGAGTTTGGTGGGCATGTGAGGCCATGCAGGGTCGTGTCTGATAGGATCGTTTGTTAGCCTGGCTAAGTCTGGTAAGTTTAGACTCGCCATGTAAGGTAAACTAGCCGATGGATGTGGTGTAGTGACTGGGACATGACTATTCATGGTGGCATGATGTAGTGGTCCAGTAGCCCCTAAGGGTATGCTAGGTATTGAAGGTATGTGTCCTCCAACTGATGTGGTCTGGTATGGGCCAGCGTGTTTAAGTGCAACATGGGTTACACTAGGGTTAGGAATAGTACTAGGAATTCCTGGGATCTGGGTTGTGGTAATGAGCAGGGGTGTGGCCCCTATGTTTGGCATACCCATAATAGGAGGTAGTCCTGTGTTAGACATTCCTAAAGGTGGAGTGTCCCCCATATTAGGCATACCAAGGGGGGTGGTTGTTTCCATGGATGGCACCGCAGTAGAAGGGTTTGTGGATGTATCCCCTATGGTACTGGTAAAAAGTGGGTCGAATTGTGTTCCAGCCATAAGGTTGGTTGGGAATAACGCAGTAGGGTTTTCGGATTCTGCCTCAGAATCAGATGTGAAGTGAGCCGTGTCAGAATCGGATGACTGTATGTTTGGCCGATGACGTGTCGAGTCAAGGGATAAGGCTCGACGTCGGTGACGTGGAGAGCCAAGTAGACTGAACTCTGGGGGTTCACCCTGAAGACGACGAAATCGTCTAAAATTCTCAATGGTGAGAAATATGTTTTTGTGTAAAAATATTCAGTGTAAGATGGTAATGTATAAAAAACTCGAAACCCTAATGCAACCAAGGGTGCAAAAAGGGGAGTGAAAATAAAGGCTCTCAGGCCAAAAAAGGTCAACCTCAAAAAGGCACTTATTATAGCAGCTGTGCTATAATAAGTGGAGGGATGCAACAAAAATGGTCAGAGTACCAACAGTCAAACAGCTTCTAGAAAAAAGAGGTGCTACTAGACCAAAGGTGGATTGTATCATGCAAACACCTAACTAGAAGTATTGTGAGTCAACAAACGATATTCTCTGCAAGGTGATGAAATCCAAGTCAGACAATATTGAGTGTTGAATCAACGGCTAGATATCCCCCTACCGGGAGGGACACCGGGTAATCAATCCTAAAGAATGGCAACTAGGATACTCCATTCATGACACGTTCAGAAAAGGTAAATCTGCCGTTTGGTCCTTTTACCGCAATACCCCCATACAGGGATATCCCGAGAACTGCGAATGGTAGCCTTCGGTTACTGAATGGATTTCGGTATTCCACTCAGGCTTCCGGAACCATCCTCGTGACTTCAACCCTCCTAGGGGAGAGGCCCTCTGATAAACTGGTTATGACCGTGCCAAAAAATACTAGGAGATTTTGGTTCCCTAATGGACAACAGCTATGTCTCAAATGTAATAACTGAGGGGTGTTATTGGAACACCTATCCCCTCAATTCTACCTAGCTACAAAGTTCTTTTAGGTGCTCCCCAAGTGGGGTTAAAAGTTGGTTGAAGTTAGGGTAAATTTTAAGGCTCAATTTAAATTATGTGTTTGAGTGGGTGCACGTGTGGTATTTTAAACTGAAATTAAATGCTTTGCAAAAACAATTCAAAAAACAAAGGATCTTTGAGATAGGAAAGCAAATAATATGAATACTTCAAGAAATAAATGGATTTCTTTTTTAAACAATTGCTTGGGCAAAGTATCAAGGAAGTAAACAGTAAAAATTTTTATCTAGATAAAATGCAAATAAATCCTTCTTTCAATTTCTGAAAATTTTTAGAAAGATTTTTTAAAGGAGCATTCTAAATAGTAAAATATTTCTATGGCTGTAAAAAATGCAGGAATTTTAATACTGTAAAATGTGCTAAATGGGCAGAAAATACAGCAAAAAATTAATTCTTTAACGGATTGGCCGAATTGAAAAAACTTGCATTGCGGGTTCTGGCAGAACAGCCGCAATGGACCGCGCAGGTTTCTGTCACACAGTCGCGATGGGAAGCGCGGGTTTCAGCCGCGAAGCCGCGATGTGCAGCGCGGTATTTCGTCACACAGTCGCGATGTGCAGCGCGGAAAATGGCCGCGAAGCAGCGATGTGCAACGCGCAAATTGGCCGCGAAGTCGCGGTGAGCCGCGCGGAAAAGAGCCGCGCAGTCGCAATGAACCGCGCGACTGTTGGGAAAAAATCCACAAGGTGAAAGCCGTTCACGGACGCCGAAAAACGAACCCGAAAATTGAAAAAATCGAGCTGTTAATGGCAAAAAAAATGGGCCAAGATCTAGAACAGCAATGGATCTGCTGTCTAGGGTGGCAGATCTATGAATTAAACTGACTAATACTAACAAAAACTAAGATCTAAAGCAAAATTTGAGATCTAGGAGTTCTAAGCCAGCGGAGTCGCCAAAAACTGTTGGCTTGGTTTTGCAACCAAGCTTAGTGCAATGGGCACCTGCTAACTAGTAGCAGCAGTTTCAATAGAAATAAACAACAAACTAATCTAAACTATATTAAACATGGATCTATGTGAAGTAAATAAACAAACAATGAAAATATTATAAAAAACAAGAACAAGAAATAGAATAAAGAATAACTTTGTATTAAGAATAAGGGCAAGCAAGTGCTTGCAATGATAATACCTCCAAGTGGTGAAGATTGTTGAGTAGCTCCAAGGGTGAGCAGCTCCAAACTCCAAAGGTCCCTTCTCCAAGGTAGCTACAATGGCCAAAAGCTCATGGGAGATTTTGGCAGCATGAGGATAGGATGATGGATGGATCGAAAGTGAGGAGCCCCTACCACCTTTTTATAGTTTTTGGTGGTGGGGAATACCATTATGGTTTTGAGGAAACCAATGGTATTGACCAACATGGTTTAGGTACCTTTTCCCTCCTTTTTCCTTTTTTGAATATTTTGAATATTTTTATTCCCTTTTTAATATTTTTGGGAATTCTAGACCATTTTTTAGGGTTTTTTATGTTTTTTGAGGAAAAATATTCATTTTGAGTGGAAAAAGGGGTGTATTAAGGTCTTTTGGTGACCTTTTGGTGGCTTTAGAGGCTCAAATGGTGAAAAAGTGGACAAATGGGTCATGTGAATAAGGAAATGAGCTAGTGAGCACTTTTTGGGTGTTAACAATAACCGACTAGGAGGTTCCCCAACCAACTTAACTTACCCAAAATTTGAGATTTTGACTAGTACAGGAAAATGCCCTACTCTGCAGTAGACAAACTAGCGCATTTTTCAAGGTGTGCGCTACTTTATTGAAGTAGAGTCGCGCACACATCCTAGTATGCCCTACTCTATACATAGGAAACTAGCGTTTTTGGAGAAAAATCGCCAAAAACAGGGTTTTCTGATGATTTTCAGGAGATGGTTTGGTCTGGAAAAATGTTCCTAAGGGTTATAACCATCAAATGGGCCAAGAGTGAGGTAATTTCAACCATGTTAAGTGTCCCTAATGACCCTTCAATCCACAAGTATCCTGTTGTGTGACTAAACTTGATCTCAAGAAGTGTCGTCATGCGACCAAGCAATGCAAGTGTCGTCACGGACGGAGAAGTGTCATTTTAAGCTATA
Source organism: Larix kaempferi (assembly GCA_027924585.1). Taxonomy (NCBI): domain Eukaryota; kingdom Viridiplantae; phylum Streptophyta; class Pinopsida; order Pinales; family Pinaceae; genus Larix; species Larix kaempferi. The sequence continues at coordinate 6,040,655 of BSBM01000406.1, forward strand.
ACAAAGACTTGTGAAGCTCATGCCTGCTTTTTTAAGAGATTGGCAGTTAGGGGAGAAAAAAATGTATGACCTGGCCACATTATTTCAAGTGCATTTTTGCATTCATTTATTTGCAGATGTGCTTATTGAGTTAAATAAGCTGAATTAAAAGTTCCAAGAAGATCATGTTGATATTACAACCATTGGAACTACTTTTGATGTTACCATTAGCTTGCTTCATAAGCGATTTTTAAGAGGCACATTTGGGTTAGGAACAATGCACATGTCATCATTTTAAAGTAAAACGCAACAAGGAACTCTTGAGTTTGCAGATTGCACAAATATGGTACATGTACATGCATTGAGGTTTGAAATGTTGATGTATATGTAACTTCGGAATGTATTTCACATATGTGTATATTGTATTCCTATAGAGATGGTATTATTCCTCTATAAGGAAGTGTCGTCATTTCTTTTGTAAGTGTCGTAACTTATACTTGATGGGTTATTAGACCACCTTGTTTGGGGTCGGCCCTGTATAAGTCATGTGGGTCAAAGGGTTATTAGACCACCCTATTGGGGGTCGGCCATGTGGGTCAAAGGGTTATTAGACCACCCTATTGGGGGTCGGCCCACTCAACATTATGTTATGTGGTTAAGTTCGAGCCTACATGAGTTAGGTAAAAAGGCAAGTCAAGTCAAGTATAAATAGAGTGCGGGAAGCACTCTATTTGCTCACTCACTTCTCACACATGCACTCAAGGAGGAGTGGAGCACTTATGGAGGAGGAGGATCTGCTGCTAGGTTATGGCTATCTCTCTTGGTTGGTTGTATCATTGCTCTATCTATCTCTGAGGAAGTTATTGGGGTTTTTCACCTTTATGGTTTTCCCCAAGTAAATCTTTGTGTCTCTTGTGTGCTTGCATTATTGTCTCCATGATTGATATGCTGTAGATATGCTGTACATGTTGTTCTCTCAGTTAAGATCCTAGATCATATTGAAGTAAATTCAGAAAATTTAACATGGTATCAGAGCTATCCTGAAAGAAGGCATGATATGGCATGTATGACACTTGTTGTACTTACGATGCTAGGGCTTGATATAGCAAAAACCAGTCATCGTAGCACTTTCTCTATAAATCCGTTTTGGCGAAGTTTTCGGATTTGAAATTGTTACAGGACGAATATTAAATCTCCAGGTACCTTGTGTCCAACGAAATACCTTTAATTCGTTTTACTTTGTGATTTATGATCCGTGCAATATAGGGTTTCTGCCTCTTCCATATCTGAGTCAAAATCAAGTGACCTTGGGAAAAAGGTCATAACTTGGGCTAGGAAGCTCCAAATGAAATTTCCTAAAAATTTGTAGGTAGTACACAGACTGAGCTATCTCAGAAAACCTTTTCAGAGGCCTAAGTTTAAAACGTGACACGTGGCACTCCGTACAAGTTCGCTCTCCTGTATTATCCCATAAACAGGTGACGTTGCGACACTAGGCATAACTCTCTCTCAGAGAGTCCAATTGAGGTAAGACCTGTCAGGATGGAAAGAAAACAGGCCGAGATATCTCAAGAAACTTTTTCAGAGGCCGAAGTTCAAACAGTGACATGTGGCACGCCGTACAAGTTTGCACTGCTGTATTATCCCAAAACAGGTCACGTTGCGACATTTGCCATAACTCTCTCTCAGAGAATCCAATTGAGGTCAGACCTATCAGGATGGAAAGGTAATAGGTCAGGATATCTCAGGAAATGTTTTTTTCAGACCCTGTGGATCAAAAAGTTCAGAGTTACACCATAAAAAATCAGGTACATATTTCTGTCAAAACAGAATTATTTTTGAGTACCTTCATTCATGGCTTCCGGAATTTAGGGCTTTGAAGAAAGTTGGAATTTTTGTAATCGGAGACCACGGATGAATGCTACTCATCAAAATAAAAATTTAGAGACCAAGATCAGAATTTTTGGTTGGGAAGAAGGCCGGGTTTGATCAGACCCTAGTTCGGGACTTTGATCAGAAAAGTGAAAAATTAGGGCTTCTATAAAAATGGGAATTTTTGAAATCTGTGACCACGGCTGGAAGCTCCTCAGAAAAATAGAAGCTTAGAGCTCTGGATCAAACCTTTTGATGGGGCAAAAGAGTGGGCTTCATCAAACCCCAGTTCAGGGTCACGTCCAGTGAATCTGGAAGTTTCAAAGGCAAAATTGAGGAGTAAAACGTTGCAGTTTTCAAATTCTGAATATACCAGTTTGATCAGCTCATCAAGGCGCATATTTCTATCCTTTCAGAAGTTTGAAATTCAAAGTTTGAATTTTTGGGGTTTCTCTGACAAACCCATATCCAGCTCCAGGTCCAGTTCTTCCAATTCAAGTGGATTGGGTTAATCCTAGAAGAAGATGGATGGGTCACCTACATAAGTGAGGAAGTTCCTGTTTCAGAGGGAGATGAGGCTAAGGCCTTACATAAGAAGATTACAAGCGATCTCGACAGGTATGACTCATCGAGGTATGTTTCGATATTTGTCCATGATTAAGTTTATGGTATGTTTGTCTTCATGTTATTACGGTTAGTACAATCTTGATTTTAGGTTTGCTGTATCACCTTAATAAAACTATGAATGCACGATAGAAAATATTCATTGATTAGGGTATTGACACTTATGATTGTACTAATGCATTATGGTGTTGTATGAGGTTTATGTTGTCTACTAACATGAAAGGTACACCAAGAAAGACAAATCATGTTCTGGTCCAAGAACATATGGTCATGATAACATGAGGACAAAGATTCATCCATTGTCATGGATCCCATAGAAGATCCATTTACAAGGTATGTATAACTTGGTTTTGTAATGGTTAACATATGAGACATGCATATTACTAGCACAAGTCACTGAAGAGAACCAGAAGACATTATGCAGGTATGTTAGACATAAACTAGCTAGCATGCTAATCCAGGTATGTTTTTCCTATATCAAGCTAGAATCCTACCTTGGTTTAGGATCTTATACTGTTGTGTTGTTGATAATGATTATTCATGAAGTCATAAGTTTGAATAATCATGGTTGTATGCATATTATGTTTCTTACCATAATTGATAATATGACTAACCAGAAGAATCATGAAGGTATAGGTTTGAATAATCACAGGTTTTATGCATATTATATCTCTTATCTTGATTGATGATTCAACTAACCTGAAGAGTCATAGGTTTGAGTAATTACAGGTTTAGACATGTTATGTTTCTTATGATTTGACTAACCTTAAGAATCCTACATAAACCTTGAATGCTAATGCTTATTATTTTCTGTTTGAAATGATCATGACTATACATGCTTGAGATTATTGTGTTTTAATAGTATACTAATGAATGTATGATTTTATATGAGATCACAAGGATAACACATTCATGATACTAATAAGCATGCATAGGGACCAAGGATGAATATGAGTTCAAGAACAGGTAATTCAGGAAGCAAAGATCAAGAGGGAGCACACTCCAGTTGCTGCTGCAAGAAAGCAAAGGAGCACACTCCAGTTGCTCCTGCAAGAAAGCAAAGGAGCACACTCCAGTTGTTCCTACAAGAAAGCAAAGGAGCACACTTCAGTAGTTTCTGCAAGGATGCAGATATTCAGAGGGAGTTGACCATCTTTCTACATTCCACAACAGAAAGGTGTAGAAGAAGCTACTTCAGATTAGGACTCCAACAGCTCCTGCAAGGAAGCAAAGACTCAGAGGGAGTCCACCCAACGAACAAAGAAAGATAAGTATTTTAATCATCATTTCTTGCATATTTGTGTGTTTAAATAATACTGTTCAATAATGTATGTACTGATGTTCCTAGAATTAGGTTGTGTATTATGCATATTAGAATAGGTGCATTGATGAACAGTATACTACTAATATACATGGGTAAGTGGCCTATGGCACTGTACAACATTCCATTGCTACTTATCTAGAATGAAACCTCTTTGCTGACATGTTGGGAGTTGTACACACTCTGAACAATGTTCTGGTAGAGATTGGAAGGCATCTAGAAAGTTACGGAATATGGATAAATGTTGTATTGAAGCATTGGCTAAGATAATTGCATGACTGTATTTTTTATGTGTAAGAATTTGTTCTGAAAATTATGAGATGTTTCTAATCATGCAATTTAACCTGTTTTGTAGGAAAGACCGCATATCTTCACCTACAAAAGGACTACAACATTTGTTCCAGCAACAAAGATATTTATTGAAGATATTGAAGTTCCCAGGATCTGGGATGAAGAAATAGAATGCCATGATCCGTCGATCATGAAGAATGATGTTTGGGATGTAGTCCCATGACGTGAAGGGAAGTCTGTTATGACTTCCAAATGGAACTATCAGATCAAGCACATTGCAGATGGCAGCATTAAGAAATATAAAAGTGATGAAATAGAAGATGCACCAGATGGATTTCAAGACAGCATGGTGTAGTCATATATGTGTGCAGAACTTGGTATGGTAGGATAGACAGCTTTCTATCCAGTTTGGGATTTACCAAGAGTAAAGCGGATTCCAACCTTTACTACAAGGTTGAGGAAGGCAATCCAGTGATACTACTTTTGTATGCAGATAACCTGTTTGTTACATATGAATATAGATTGATTGCCGACACGCAACGGAAGCTTGCTGCCGAGTTCGAGTTGAGGAACTTGGGGATGATGCACTATTTGTTTTTGGCATGGAGGTGTGGCAGAGTGATGGAATCTTCCTTGGACAAGGGAAGTCTGCAGTAGAGATCCTGAAGAGGTTCGGGATGATGGATTGCAAGGCCATGGCCACACCTATGGCATCGAATCTGAAGCTTCTATGCAATGCTTCATCTGAGCTGGTTGATGTATTTATGTATCGTCAGATGATTGGGTCCTTGATGTACCTGACGAACACGAGACCATATATTTGCTTTGTTGTGAACACATTGAGCCAGTTCCTGATGGATCCGAGGAATGTTCACCTAGTTGTTGTAAAGCATCTTCTGAGGTACCTGAAGGGTACAATGGATTATGGGCTCAAGTATGAAGCAAATCAAAAGTTTAACCTGCAGGGTTATGTTGATTCAAATTGGGCTGGCAGTGCTGCATATAGGAAGAGCACATCTGGGTGCTGCTTCAGTATGGGATCAGGTGTGATCTCATGGTTTAGCAGGAAGCAGTCCTGCGTAGCACTGAGTACAGCTGAGGCAGAGTATGTTTCAGCCTGCTCAGCTAGTTGCGAGGCAGTATGGCTACGGAAGCTACTGTCTGAGTTATTTGATCTCCCGTTGGAGGCTACTGGTATCTTCTGTGATAACCAGAGTTGTGTGAAGCTGTCCGAGAACCCAGTGTTTCATGACAGGTCGAAACACATAGAGATCAAATATCACTATATCAGGGATATGGTGCAGAGAGGAGCTATGAAGCTCCTGTATGTTGCGACGGACGAGCAGATTGCAGATGTGCTGACGAAGCCACTAGCCATAGTGAAGTTCGAGTACTTTAGAGAGAGGCTTGGCGTTCTTCAGATCGAGGACACTTCGAGGAAGAAGTGATGGACACATTTGATGAAGCCATTCCAAGCATGTTGGAAGGAGGATCCTTCACATGGCTGTGGATGTAAGCGCTGGATGATGAGCATCAAGATGATGTTCTGGTTTCTGCTGGATATGATCAGTTGGATCATCTTTTATGTATGTATGTACGCATCATGTTGGATGCTGGATATGATCAGTTGGATCATTTTTATGTATGTATGTACGCATCATGTTGGATGATGGATATGATCAGTTGGATCATTTATGTATGCATCATGTTGGATGCTGGATATGATCAGTTGGATCATGTGTACGTATTTTGTATATGCATCATGTTGGATGCTTGGACCATGTATCTATATATGTATCAGGTGGATACATTGTATGATCAGGTGGATCAAGTATGGTGATATGTATCATGTATTTGTATTTGTATCAAGTGGATACATTGATGATCAGGAGGATCATGTATGATGATATGTATCAGGTAGATACTTGGTATGCATCAGGTAGATGCATTGATGATTAGGAGGATCATGTATGATGATATGTATCATGTATTTGTATCAGGTGGATACATTGATGATCAGGAGGATCATGTATGATGACATGTATCATGTATTTGTATCAGGTGGATACATTGATGATCAGGAGGATCATGTATGATGATATGTATCAGATAGATACTTGGTATGCATCAGGTAGATGCATTGATGATCAGGTGGATCATGCAGCAGGATGTTGCAGTGATGATCAGGATGATCATAGATGACGAGCTTCAGCATGTTGCTCCAGATGACATGCAGCAGGATGTTGCAGTGATGATCAGGATGATCATAGATGACGAGCTTCAGGATGTTGCTCCAGATGACATGCAGCAGGATGTTGCAGTGATGATCAGGATGATCATAGATGACGAGCTTCAGGATGTTGCTCCAGATGACATGCAGCAGGACGTTGCAGTGATGATGATCAGGATGATCATGGATACATCATGATGATGTATGGTGAGTATCAGGTTGATACTCTGTGGTCGTGGATCAGGTTGTGCAGATGAGCATGTAATCCGGTGCCCTGGGAGATTTGCAGATGGTCTTTCGAGGTTTTGCCTATGGCATGTAATTCGGTGCCCTGGGACATCTGGCAAATGCTCTTTCGAGGTTTTGCTCTGGGAGGACATGTAATTCGGTGCCCTGGGAGATCTGCAGATAGTCTTTCGAGGTTTTGCCTATGGCATGTAATTCGGTTCCCTGGGATATCTGGCAGATGCTCTTTCGAGGTTTTGTCCTATGGCATGTAATTTGTTTCCCTGGGAGATCCGATAGGTTGGGCTGTGTGCCCGTAATCAGTCCTGGGATGCTCTTGCGAGGTTTTTCCATGACCACATGTAATTCGTTGCCCTGGGAGATCCTATAGGTAGAGCTGTGTGCTCGTAACAGCCTGGGATGCTCTTGCGAGGTTTTGTGGTGAGGTCACATGTAATTCGGTGCCCTGGGAGATCCTATAGGTAGAGCTGTGTGCTCGTAACATCCTGGGATGCTCTTTCAAGGTTTTGTGACGCACGTAATAAGTCCTGAGGATTCCACAGTATGGCCAGTGATGATGAAGACCTGCAGGTGGTGGGCCTACATCCAGTATGAAAAAGGACTGGCTCTGTAGAACTTCCTATGACGAGTAGATTCAGAGATTGATTGAGATAGCAGCAGCAGTGACGATGATGATGACTCGATGACGATTATCCAGTGTCGATAATCCAGAGAAGATGACTTGTGCTAGAAGAACTGTGCTGAGAAATACCTTCCTAGTTAAGAGGGAGTGTTGATGTATATGTAACTTCGGAATGTATTTCACATATGTGTATATTGTATTCCTATAGAGATGGTATTATTCCTCTATAAGGAAGTGTCGTCATTTCTTTTGTAAGTGTCGTAACTTATACTTGATGGGTTATTAGACCACCTTGTTTGGGGTCGGCCCTGTATAAGTCATGTGGGTCAAAGGGTTATTAGACCACCCTATTGGGGGTCGGCCATGTGGGTCAAAGGGTTATTAGACCACCCTATTGGGGGTCGGCCCACTCAGCATTATGTTATGTGGTTAAGTTCGAGCCTACATGAGTTAGGTAAAAAGGCAAGTCAAGTCAAGTATAAATAGAGTGCGGGAAGCACTCTATTTGCTCACTCACTTCTCACACATGCACTTAAGGAGGAGTGGCGCACTTATGGAGGAGGAGGATCTGCTGCTAGGTTATGGCTATCTCTCTTGGTTGGTTGTATCATTGCTCTATCTATCTCTGAGGAAGTTATTGGGGTTTTTCACCTTTATGGTTTTCCCCAAGTAAATCTTTGTGTCTCTTGTGTGCTTGCATTATTGTCTCCATGATTGATATGCTGTAGATATGCTGTACATGTTGTTCTCTCAGTTAAGATCCTAGATCATATTGAAGTAAATTCAGAAAATTTAACATGAAAGATTGCCCAAGTCACAAAGATCGGGGACACTAGATGATTGCATTATGTTGGGAAAAAGTTTTGTAATGAAGGTGATTGACTCTCTAAATGAAAGGTTCACAGATTTACCTATATTCAATGCAGCTAAGTTTTTTAGTCCTCGTAATTATTATGAGGATATGGATGATAGAGACTCTCAAACAAGAAGATGGTTAACATGCTTATTTGAGAAATTTAGTGTTGGGACTCACCTATTGTGGATAGTGTTAAATGTTCCGGTGAAATGGATGAATTTATTTGTACTATTTATAGATCATACCCAAAAAAGCATATGTTTGGAGCATGGGATCTGTGTAGAGCTGAACATGAGTGGTTTGAAGGATTTCCATGTCTGATGCAGCTATGGCAAATTATTCTTGTTATTCCAGCTAGCACAGCAGTATGTGAAAGAGGCTTCTCAAAATTAAGTCGAATAAAAAATGATGATAGATCAAGACTTTCTCTCTCTCTCTGCACCTCATGATCTGAATGAGGTAGATTGGAATGCTATTTATGATGTATGGAAGTAGATGAAATCTAGAAAGCCTCTCCCACTAGTAAAATAGATTCATATCTAGCGTGATTTAAGATATAGTTTTGAAGAACACGAATGTAAGTTTAAAATTTATTATTCATAGTATAATATACAGTTGTTCCCAGGTAATCCAGCCTTGTCTTCCGATGGTTCATTATTGAAGACAATTCTACAGCTGGTCTTTTATCATTGCAGTTGAGCAGATACGGTTGTGGCTCAGTGATTATCTTCTTGCATGAGCATAGAATATATTGCAGTGACAGGCCTGGTAGTTGACCCGTTGTTTATGGAAACCAAATCTATTTTTCCAAAAGTTGTTATATCAGTGGTTGGGAAGTAATTCTTTTGCCAAACCAAATCAATTCAAACACACACATAAGTATTGTTCACGAATCTTCATCTATATGCGAAGTTTGGCCAAATGAATTAACTTTGTAATTTGAATCTTAATACTGGCATTCGTAGTATCGATATGTTTGTCATTATTATATTGAATTTCTTATGTTTGATCTTTTGTGATTGGTCCCTTGTACTGACATATTTTGAATTTAATATTAACTTGCAGTGGCTTGTGATTTGATATGGTCATCCTAGAATTAATTTGTTGGTTTTTGTTGTAATCATAGCTAATTATATTTTGTCATTGATACATTTGTATTATTCAAATCTACGATACAGGTTTCATGACTATAGCTGTCTGTATTTTGTATCTGAGAACTCAGGATGTTTATGGTTGGTGAACTGTTAATCTGTAATTTAGTTTCTCTTTGGTGATTTAAGAATTCATGTAAATAGTACACCTTCATTCCAATTGTTTATATTATTCTGCATCTTGCAACTTTTTTGGATTACAAGATGTATCATCCCTGTATTTGGTTCTTGAAGTGTAGTGATCCTCTTGATTACTATTCTTTTAAATTTTTGTCTTGATAGACATGCTCCAAGTTAGAGCAAGACTGCAGAGCATGAAACGTTTGGTGCATGGTAAATTGGGGTTCATCTTGTAGTTAATGAGATCATCTGTCATTGTTCACAAGGCCAATTTCTATCTAGTTGCATCATGTCTGCTTGAGAGTACATAGGTTCTACCATTATGTTGCTCAGAACAAGGGGCTTGAACTAATTTTGAAGCTTGGCTTAGCTGTGCTCCTTACTAGAATCATAGACTGAACATGATGCTATGCTGTAGAAGCACTGTGATGGTGTCTTATCAATGCTCATAGGTCAAAGGATGGCATTGGAGAATACTATTTGACCCAAGGTCCAAATTCAGAGCCCTATATGCATGGTTTCCATAATGTCCTAATGGTTGATGGAAAACAATTACAGCAGGGCAGCCAAGGCTGGTCCAACATAATTGAAAAACGAGCACTTTAAAATGGGTTTGAAACTTATGCTATTCTTGTTCATATTTACATATTGAAATGGTGATGATATTGTAGGCTATAGTCTATAATATTATATTGATGTTCACCTCTCAATAATGTTGTAGCACTATGTTTATATATGAAATCTATTTTGCTGAAGTTCAAAATCTAGTATTGGATACTGAAAAGATTTATACATTAATGAAAAATATAACCAACTGAGGTTATCAGGGCAGAGCTAGGATATGTTTTCTGTATTAGGAATTAAGGCCCTCAATTACTTTCAGAGCCCAATTTAAGACAAATTGACAGTAGATGTGATTCTCAACTTTCAAGTTAGAAGGCATTGTGTTGGAAAATCCCTTAGACATTTTACATAATACTTTGATGGATGAATTTCTTCTTAGCAATTTTAGCAATTTAATTTTGATTTCATATCACGATGTGTGTGCATACATCTAAAACTGCTTTTTGTTTGGAATAATTACTGTTATCCTAATTTGGATTGAAATGCATAAATAATTAAGTTAGAATCAAATTTCAAGCTCTTGTGATGTCTTTTCAGAAACCAATAAGCAGTTCAGTTGGGGAACGAGATTCAAAAGGTTTGCAAGGCCTTTTACCAGAAATTCCATTGTGGGTCAAAAATCATGATTATGACAGAGTATGAACATATTATCTATCATGTTTCTTTGTTTTTCCATTCAAGTGTCCTTATTCATTAGATTAATTAAAACAAAGTACAAATTCCTATAAACCCTGTTTATAACTCAAATTGTGAACTTTGGTATGCTGGTTATTTATTGTTTCTTCTGAACCCTTGCTATTGTGCAGGTTAATTGGATAAATAGGTTCATCTATGAGATGTGGCCTTATCTTGATAAGGTATGAGTCATGACAGAGTTGTAGGGTTCGAGCTTTCTTTGTTTTCTAGGTACTTCTTAGTGTCTCTCCAATCTGATGAAATACTGAACTTGCATTGAACTCGTACATCAGTCATATAGAATTTTAAGAGGATGAGCTCCATAAATAATATCATCCTTTAAAATTTGAATTATGTGAGGAATTGTGTTCTTCATATTCATGTTATAACTTTCGTTTATTTTCAGGCAATCTGAATTTTCTAGGATTCAACTCTCTCATTGAATCCACATGTACATTGTGTCTCTATGTTTGGAGATGGGGTGGATTTTGCATGTGATTGATCACAAAAACAGTATTTTTGCCATTATGTTAATTGTAAAATATCACTTTGTTAAATTACAAAACTAGTATTTTTGGCATTATGCTAGCTGTAGTTATACTAGTTGTAGTATTTTTTAGTGCCTGAAATTTAATTGAAATGCAATATTTTTTTAGTACATTTTTTTTTATGAAGTGTGCAATCAATTTAATATTTTCATTTGAAATGTTAGATTTTTGTAAACCATTCATCACCGAAGGACAACATGAATATATAACTTTCAATTTGAAATTAAGACCAACCCTTCAAATTTGATCCCTGGACGTGAAGGACAAAACTGTAGCTTTGTATGGATTTTGCAGAGAATTCATGATCAACATAGATCCGTACAACGAATGATGGCAACAATTGTACAAAAGGGTGCACGGGGTATGGATGGGTTTGTTCATGTATGGATTGATGAAAATTGTCATTGATTTTGCTATGGACAACAACTATACAGGAATATTTTTGCCGTCATACCAATGCAACAACGGAAATATTAAGAACAGTCCCTGTTATATTACCATTAACAATCAAAATATATATATATATATATTCTGAATAATGATTGAATAGTAGAATGATGGTATTTTTTACAATATAACCTGTATATAAATACTGATTGCACGACCCTTTAAAAGACATGACCTTGATGTTATAATTCATGTCCACTCATAAATAACTCTATTTATTGTGTTCCCGGCATTATGTTTTCAGTTGTGAGCATTGGTGGAGGCGAGTTGATGCACAAAATCTGTGCCAAAGGTTTCTGCAATGTTTTATTTAACATTATTTTTTTTATATTGGGAGGTCGATTTATCTCATCCGCAGTTGGCTGTTTTCCGCGTGACGTCGTCCGGGGCTGTGTGCCCCAGGACCCGGCGGCGAATTGTCGTCAGCAGTGTTAAATGCGTTTGGTCTAATCACGTCTGTCATTTGTCATGGTTTTGTTTTTGCGGTATGGTGCGGTGGCGAGCCTTATGCAATCGACAGATAGCCTCCGCACATGGAGGGAAAAAACGCCCTCGAGCGCGCTCGAGGGCGCCCCTGAGCTCAATTTTTGGGCATTTCCAGCAGACCCACCTACAGCCTGGGCTTGCCTTCAGGCATCGATGCTTTCTGACGAAATTTGACAGCTATAGTACAAAACTGACAGCTGAGGTTACGTTTTGAACCAGTTCGGACAGCGTTCTTAGTTTACGTTTTGAACCAGCAGCGTTCTTAGCTTACCTTTTAAATTTACCCGCCCCCGCCTCCGCCTCCGCTTTCCAATTGCATGTGCGCGAAGGGGGGTTTTTAGTCCAGCTGATATCAGCTAAGGGCGCCCCCCGGGGCGCCCTTTTTACCTCCATGTGCGGAGGCTAAGAGCATAACCTATGGTTGGACTGATTTCGAGGATCATTGAGTTGGCATCCTTGCATCATTATATGGATGGGACGGCATTGCCGCTCAGTTTCAAATTCAAATTCAAACATTTGAACATGGAATTTACCGCCAACTTTATTTCAAAAACTTAGCATATGTTGTGGTTCGAGTGAATGTCTTTTTGTGTGTGCGGCTGGTTGTGCTGTATGGTTGCTCTATACCGCGAGGCGCCACTGCAAGAATTCTTTATGTGTGCGGCTAGTTTTGTTGGATCGGGGCTCTGTTTGAACAATCCTCGATTTTCATATTCGCATGAGCTAGCGTATGCATGGGCGTTGACATTGATTTGGTTTCTTTTACTTTGCGGTGATAATTGTGGTAGCTTTATTTAACACCAGCAAAGTGATTTTTCATGGCTTCACTTATGGGAATTGTTGGCATTTATTTATTTTTTTACCTGAGCTGACACTTGTAGATGATTTCTTTTCTTTTTTTAAATATCTCAAAACGGTGATAGCTCAACATCTCTTTGTTATAATGGAAAATGAACAGAACTTGGCAACGTTGTCCAGAATTTTCTTTGGTAATTAGATGATGCGATTAAAACTTCTCCGAGGATCTATCCATTATGAGTTCGGGAAGAGATAAGTTTATCCCTTTTATTGAAAACTGCAGAGATCACCGGTCCATTAATTTTAGTTTATGTCAACCTGCGTCATGTTTTCCTGAAGAATGCAATATTCATAAATAATATATTTCACAAACAAAACATGGCGATTGTTTATTATAAAAGACGTGGAAGCTAAGCCGCGTTCACTCTTTAATTTCACTGGACCATTCTTTGATTATGTGTTGCCATACTTTAATTATGTTTGCAAGAGCAAAGGTGATTACATAAAGCATTTACGATGGACAATTTTCAATACTAATGAGCAAACACGTTGCAATCCCAAAGCATTTTAATTTATATTAATATCCAGACTCTGGTAAAGAACGAAAAATCAACCAATTTATGCTCTCAACCAACTGCATTGTCGGGGACATTGCCACCTCGTGGCTCTTGTTTAATTATTTCTTATTAATAATCTTTGTTAGCTATTTGTCTTCTTGTTTATACTTAGTTGACATTATTTATTATTATTTATGTTTGTAACACATAGGTTAATATCTCCATAATACCCCCTTACTTTTCCCCTCTAGTCGACTTATATCCTCATTAGTGTCATTTCCACTAATCAACCTTGGAACCTTTCATTAACATTAAAATGATCACGTTTGTTAATATTCAAAGTCACCATGAAAACTAACTAACTCATGTAGTAAATGAAAATGTTAGTTACAATATAAGTAAGATCAAGTTCAAAGGATTGAGTTTGGGGTATCACTTTCCCCTCCCTCTTAGAATAACAACATCCTTTAGTGTTCTCTTCTTTTTACGAAGGTTTCATGCCTTCATTTTTTAGTTGCACCAACAATGCCTTTCTTTTTAAATCCACTTTGTACCGTTATTGGTTATCTTGGAACAATGTTCAATCATTCCTTTGCACTACCTTGGAACACCTCCAAGGCCTTTAGTGTTTCAATGTATGCCTACAACTATTAGTGAAGGAAAAACATGCAAATCATAACCACTTTAAGTAGCACATATTTTATTCATAAACATTCAAATTTTACAATTTAATCAAATATAGTTATAAGACAAGATTAAGTATGCAAATCAATCCAATACTTATCTATATGAACATATCTATGCTTTGTAAGTATGGCACGAACAAAGCTAAGCTCACTGTTTTTTTTAACATACTCCATGTATATAATGCACTCATGATCCCAACTAGCATGTAACATGGATATCACCATAGAGTCAATCAAGTCTCATGTTCTTTGTTATTACTCACCTTCTAAGATCAACCATCCCCTTCATTTTCTAAGGATTTATTTCACAAGAACACATATTTATAGTCTTACTACTAGGGTGCCCCACTGGATTTCTCTAATGAGAATAACTTAAGGTGATCAAGGCATGTTAGAAGGTTCTTGTGTCATCGTAGTAGCTGTATTCGTGTGCTTTTCATCTTCAACAACCATCATCTATCATTTTTAGATAGATTCATCATAACACATGTGTCATACACATACAATTACCATGAGATGTCACTATAAACTTTTCAATCAAAATTTTAAATTTGCTACTTACATAAATCAAATTTCGCAAGTATGAAACTCTTCTCATAATGTTTGGTCCTCCCGACAGTTGTCACTAGTCTTCTTTATAGGTTTATACTGATTTCCATATCCAAGACATTCTTATTTGCAATATTTTCTCCATGACATAGCTTTTCATTCAACTAAATAAACTGTGAGTATTCATGCAAATAATCACAACAACATATGAAACGATTCTAAAATTATGTAACAAAAATAATTCAATCACCTTCAATTGTCAACATATTAAATACAATGGAATATCATTCACTACATGTATATACATTATTAGCACGTAAACAAACATTCACACAAGGCGTTCAAACACAACAAGACTGCATTTAAACAATTAAAATGATTCTTGTCATATATTAGGCTTATTGCCTTTATTATACCACCCCCCTTCCTCCATCTGTATCATTCACATATACGAATTTAACCCCATTTAATCATTCAAAAATGGTATTAAGCATAAGTAAAAGAATCCCGTCAAATTATTTCTAACATCCAAACAACATTAGCACAATTAAATGCATACTTGTATATAGTTGTCCTATAATGAAGAATATTGTGTGTTTTTTTATTCTCACAGATACAATTAAGGTTGTACGAGCATAAGAAACAATTAAAATTGTACAAGCATAAGAAACATCTATGAACTTTTTTTAGAGTAGATACATGTCAACTAAGCAAGCACACTCATGTTTTGTTTTAGTAAGGAACATATGAACCAATAATACATGTGACATAGTTTTGTATCATCTCCATCAACAAGAAGTGTCTCAAATGCTCAGTTACTTGCAAAGCTTGCATTCACCACAATCAT
This sequence comes from Larix kaempferi, assembly GCA_027924585.1. Lineage (NCBI taxonomy): Eukaryota > Viridiplantae > Streptophyta > Pinopsida > Pinales > Pinaceae > Larix > Larix kaempferi. The sequence goes on from BSBM01000406.1 coordinate 6,056,184, forward strand.
TTGAATTCAATGCTTAAGTATATATATTTTGGTACCATTCCTCTAATATTTAATCATAAAAATCATTACACTTATATTATATTTTCTTTCTACACTTTAATTTAGTAACTTTAATTTAGTATTTCTTTTGTAAATTTTGTATGGACTAAAAATACTCGTAACCCTTTTTAACATAAAGATAGTTGAAACCCAAAATCAATTCATAGTCAGATTCAAATGCTCTAAAATGAATTAAAAGCTTATACTCTAATTTATCTATTTAATTTCTTTAAAGTTATTTATATAAATAATAATAGAATTCAATTAGAAAAGAAAGAGTAGAATGAACATTATCTCCAACCTCGAATGAACCAAAATCGTACATAAGTCATCTTTTATAATTTATCAAAGGAAAGTGTTATAGCTTGAAATGACACCTCTCCGTCCGTGACGACACTTGTTTCCCTTGGTCGCATGACGACACTTCTTGAGAACAAGTTCAGTCACACAACAGGACATTTGTGGATGGAGGAGTCATTTGGGACACTAAAAATGGTTGAAATTACCTCATTCTTGACCCATTTGATGTATATGACCCTTAGGAACATTTTTCCAGACCAAACCATCTCCTGAAAATGAGCAGAAAAGCCTGTTTTTGGCCATTTTTCAACATGAGCGCGACTCCACTATTATAATAGTAGCATGTGTACGCGACTTTGTCTCATTCAAAGTAGCGCCCATTTCCATGTGTACGCGACTTTGTATACTGTAGAGTAGAGTACACACCTGTTTTGGTCAAGATCTCGAAATTCGAGTAAGTTAAGTTGGTTGAGAAACCTCTTGAGTGGTTGTAACTTCTTTTCCTCTTCCTCACTGACTATATAAGGAGGGTAGAAGGGTCATGTGAGAGGACGAAGCCCAATTACAAAGTTATGCTGGAGAAATGGAGACCCTCATCCCCCTCTCTTGTGCTTCAATTTTGGTAAACCCTAGTACAATTGCTTAGAGGCTCGGATCCTTGGAGAATGGAAGCAGGAGACCTTGAATCTAGGTTTCGTGAATTTTCAAGCTTGAAGGAAGGTATAATTGTATGTACTTGCTTTCATTCATTAATAAAGATCGGATGTTCTTCTCTTTCCAAATATGACCTATTAATGTGTCTTCAAATTTGATTACTGTTTGATTATAGTTTGATGTCTCTTTCCATTATAGATATCAGTATTATATATGTAGTCAAATGTATTTGAGAAAGGTATCAAGTTGTTTTGCAGGTCTGGGCATTGCAACACTGGATAAGCATTGAAGAGCGAGGGAGGCAAAGCTAGGATCAACCTTCTGAATAAGGTGCCTACATATCTAAACCCTAATCTCTTCATTTATTTATTGTACTTGCAGAATGCTTGTAAGTCTATCTTTATCACCGTAAGTTGGTAGTTTCTCCCCTGAACTATAGGTGCATTTTCCCCACAACAGAAAGGCAACCATTTAAATATAAGTCTAAGTAATTAAAAAATGCCAAGTTCAACAAAGCCATTGAAAATAATCTTGATATTTAAAAGATGAACACAAAAACTGCCCAAATCAAAATCGAAATGAAATCTCACAACAATCATTGGAATTATTTGTACAACATCTTTTTATATTGTTCAAAATGAAGACATATATTTTCATTTGATTTTTGAAGACAATGTCAAATTATTATTGTAGAAGAAATTTTTATATTACTTTAATCGAGGATAAACAAGATAAACATACATTTGATTAGAGAAAACAATGTTTAGTTATTGTCTTCAAAATCCATATCCATACTTCAACGTTAGCTTTTTAGGTTTGTAATAAAGATCATGTTTGACCCTTACAAAACAAAGTATCATTTAATTAATTATTTCAAACATCTTAATTCGACTTTAAAATCATTACATTATGGTAATGACATAAATTACCATAAAAATTGGTTGGTTGAGAGATGTTATCAATAATAACATGTAAGTTTTAACATACCATGATTTTTATGTCAATGTGCTTAGCCACAAGGGAATTGTGCTGCCTATTAATACATAATGGTTTATTGGTTGCGGTGTGATTATGTTTGTTGTTTGGCCTTTCCTTCTCTCTTTATACAAAATTCAAAAAAATATCTAATTGACATTACTTCACCATTCCCCTTTGATATGACTTCCTAAAAAAATACCCATCACTAAATTAAATATGCTTAAAATATGTAATGAAGCAAAGACAATCTTATTAAAAACATTAATATATATGTCTTCGAATTGTTTTTACAACATAAACACTTCTATATTATTAAAACATATAACAATTTGAATGTTAAAAATCAAATTCCTAAAAACACTTTAAATATTATTTATCTCTCCTTAAAAAAACTTCAATATAATTTACCAATAACAAAAACTCTTTGATACATACATGTGACAATCCAATATCAATATATCACAATAATTCCCAAAAAAAATTCACAAATTATTTCCATATTCCATAATTGTTTAATGTTCATCTCATAAAGTATCATTTTCAATCGACCAAGATACATCCAAAACAAGGATAATTTTAAGGACCCATATTTATTTAAAAGTGTATAAACCTTGGTGAATCTTACAATTCTTAAAATGTCAACTATAAAATATTTGACGATATATTTTTTTTAAATTATTTCAATTTCTAATGATTTTATATAGTTTATATAATAATTTGGCGATTTTTAGAGTGAAAAAAGTTTACCCCATCAAAATTGGGCGAAATGGGGCTTCAAAAAATGCAAATTGGGTGGAAAAAAACATGGAAAAATAGTCCATGGGCTAAATTTCGCCCCTAAAATTATCCTTGAGATTCCAAAATCACAATGTTACTACCCCATGTTACAAATTTTCGTTCAAGAGGTTTTGTGTTAGGTTAATGTTTAAAGGAGTTTGGCTTTGGGACACTTACAACGTGGGTTAAGAGTTGAGGTTTTGTGTTAGGTTAATGTTTAAAGGAGTTTGGGATTGGGGCACTTACAACATAGGTTTGGTTTAAGAGTTGGGGTTGGGGATAGGGGTATAAGGATTCAGGGGTTGGGACATGAGTATAATATTTTTCAAGTTGCTAGTTATTTAGGTGACACATTTTGAAAAACCATTGTTGATAATATTTGTTCACAGGGAAAAAGCTTTGTTGATGATATAGAAAATACAATAGTATGAAATGTTTTTTTTATGACAAAACAAATATTGAATTTTATAGTTAATGATAATATTATCATAAAATATTAAGTTTGTATATTGTTAGTCACCAATCAAAAATAAATTTCAAAGTTAGATTTTATGATTATAAAATTAAGTATAATTTTATTTTTTTTATTTTTTAAAAGAATGTTAAGTGATATATGATTTGGCGTGGAATTATTTTAAATGACTTGAAAAGTATGAAAGATGCTCCATGAGAAGTTGGGTATTCATATAAATCATTTATGACTTTAGATAGAATGTATGAATGGAGATTATATGAAAATCATTCAAAGTGTATGTATAGCCTTTACACCTAATTAAGAATCTTAAAAGATGAAGTATTATGTACTATATAAGAGTTAGATGCTCACTTAAGAATTAAAGATGAATTTAATAAATAAATTTGAGTTAAAATATTGTTAAGAAAAATGATTAAAATAACATGTTAATGTTTTTTTTTTTTTTTTTCAAAGAAAAAAAAGTGTAATTTTATTTCAAGCCGAAGCGATACAAAATTACATTATGTATGTGCATAAGCACATCTGAGTCATGACCATAGGTCTACAAAAAAAAAAATATTACCTTTATGTTATTTTAAAATATTATAAATAAAGATTACCTTTGAAATTGTTGATTATGAAATGATTAGTTGAATCATTTGATTTCACTATTATAGAGTATTTGGTTAAAATAATAATTACTCTTAAGAAATTATGAAGATAGTGGAAATGGTTTGAGAAAATTAATGTAATAAGAATGATAATTTGTAAAATATAAGTTTAAGGCTTAAATGGAGTTTTAAGATAATGAAGAAAGATACACTTATATTGGAAAAAATATATGGAGGCATACATTTGTAAAAGTAATTAAAAATATTATATGTATTAAAGAAGGTGTTAAATTTGTTATAAAAACATAGTCTTTGTCATAAAAGTAAATGATTTATGTAATACTTATAACCTGAGAGTCATTTTCATTATGAAGTGAATGATAAGATATGTGACAATGTGACACTAGTAAGTTACCATTGAAGTGCCTTGACCCATTACCTTGTGGTGCCATATTGAAAGTCATTGGATTCCATGCTGGTAAATATTATTTTCGCAATCATGGAGAAACAAAGTGTTAAATAGAAATGATTTTGATAGACAAATGACTTTGGAAATAGAGGAAAATAAATTAAGATGTGTAATTACAATTGATGAACACTACAAAAAAAGTTAAAAGCTTGTATATCGAAAAATTGAAAGAAAAATATAATAAATTTGTTTTTTAAAATGACCTTGACTTACTGAAAATCTAACGAGTTAAGTGAGAAATTACATGACCAGGTAAGAAATTAAAGAAAAATCCCCCCCAATGGCTGTCATCATGCTCCAGTCACACACGATAGCATTGAACACGGGGTCTAATCGCATGTGGGTAAGGACTGTCGAACTGACAAGTGGCCAGTCCCACAACAAGTGATCCTCAAACTCGCTCTGATCATCATAGCCCATTTATGTTCCTTGTGCAACTCGCAAATCGACTTTGGGTATGCAATACTATGTTATGTTCTCCTCCTTGCGAAATCTTTCATGGCCCTCATGGCTTTACATGCCAGCTCGATTCATGATGGACAGGTGGTTAATGTCGAGATGAACTTTCCCTTTTGGGGAAGATTCAGTTGGCGCCCTCCTTGGTTTGTTGTTCTTATCTGGGATGAGTTACAACCTTGGGTTGATATCCCTCCTGCACAGTTGTTAGCTCTCGTCTGGTCTAGGGTCTAGTCCCCTCCGGCTCACCTCCCAGGTTATAGTATGGTGCATTGCAAGGTCACAAAAAAGAAAACGATGTAGGGGCCTTAATGCTCCCACTTGTTGCAGACCCTTAAGGAGATGGAGAATGCCAAAGGATTCTTTGAGAACAAAATTGGTCAACAGACTAGGGAGCATACTGTGCATATGGAGAAGTGGGTGTGTTCTAGTATGCAATCTCCTGATGTTTAGAAGTTGATTGACGAATTTGGGGGTTTGGTGGAAGACTTTGGTTAAACCAGAATGAGAGATTCACCACCCCAGAACTCTCGATTTGTTCTAGATCATTAGATTTATCATGTGATTGGTCTCGATTTTTCTCTTTCAACCATATGTACTTTTGATCAAAAAAATTGACTAACGTGCTTCGATGAATATGAATGGTGTCTCAAACCAAACTTGCTCCGATTTGAATACCATGGGGATATCTTACAGAATCAATATTTTTGGCGGCACTCATCCTCTTTTTCGGTTCTACAGCCACCTCTATGTAGAATCTAATTCCAATCGAAAATTTCCATAGTCTATGCAATTGTTACAACATCGATTGAGAGGGTTCCCTACGTCCGGACCTCAAAACATGCAACTTCCACAGAATTTTTCACCATATAGAGAATGGAACTTCCAGGACCAATGTTAGTCCTTCTAGTACCGATTCATAATAGGAACTCTTGTTGCGATCAACTAATGGATTTGGATCACAATTCACAAATAAAACAATTGAATGATTATGTTGAAGTCACATGGATAGTTCAATGTGCTCATCAACGCTTGACCCGTAGATGTGGATCATCCAAGACACATTAGCATGGCGTACTTATGCAAAATGTTGAGTCTATCTTCTCATTTCCGATCCCTGGAGAATTTCCACAAGCACAAACTCTACTTTTGATAGGTCCAAAGATTCTTTCATAGATCCTCTTCACCAGGGATCCGATATGAGGTAACCCTAGGAGAGCCTCCAACTCCAACTGTCGCCCACCTGTGAGATTCTACCCATATCCAGATATACTTCCAATTAGAAAAAAAAAGATAATAAATTAGGTACTTTGTCCTTGCTCGGCATGGCCCTCACAGATTGTCTGGAAGGTTGACTTCCGGATAGCAGCACATCTCCTGTCTACTCTCCAGACTTGTGAGTTTAAAGGAGGGGATGTGCCATCTTGCTCATAACCGAGTTATTGTGGATGTTGACATCAATGGGAAATTAGATGCTTTGGCTAAGGAGATCACCAAGAAAAGGTTCAACAAGCCTCCTTCCACATGCCCTTCTACAACTCAACTCGTGTATCGCCACTATCAGGAGACTTGTCTTCTTGCAGCCAAGGAAGAAACTCCAGGTGCCGATCCTTCTGTCATAAACATTTCTAATGATGATTCTGGTTAATTCGGGCCGTTTTGGTCATCTGTTTAGTTAGATTTTTAGACTGCTTAACACCTTTTGATTTAAATGGTTATAACTCCCGGCCTATGGGGGAATTTCATGATATTATGCCTTAGAGTCCTTATGATTAGTCTAGCTAGCTATGACTCTTAAACATTTCCAGGTTTTGGGCAATGGCCTCATCTATGCTATCTAGACTCATTTGACAATATGCTACTTCAGTCTTGCTATATACAGTTTCTTTTTCTAGTTTAATATAATTCCGAACTTAAAAAAAAAAATTAAAGAAAAATATTAATAGATTAATATAGATGAGAGAATTATGAAACTTTGTATTAGGTATGATAACACATTCACCAATTCTCCAATACAAATAGAATAATAATAAAATGATAGCATTTTAAAATAACTTGTAAAATGGACAAGAACTTGTGGCAAAGTCTTTTACATGATAGAAAAAGAAGTGAATTTAAAACTAATCATAGATATCACAAATAGATTTTGATGGTAATTTTTAACAATCCACTTGATAAAATATAATACAAATTTATATTGGTAATTATGGTTAGTATTAAGAATAAATAAAAATAAATTAAAAATTGAAAATATTGAATTACAAAATGGCTAAATATAAATATGATATTCGATATTGAATAGATTAAAGAATTGAACTATGTATCACATGTGTTAATTAACAAGGTTACAACATGATTAGTATATAATACAAATTTTTATTAACAATTATGATTAATATTAAGAATAAATAAAAATAAATAAACCAGCATAGATCCAAATCTTAGGCTCTATCAAGCGCCCAGAGTGATCAAATCTCCGGAGGTGCAAATCTCTCCTTGAATAGCTCCTTGAGTGCAATACCTAAGCCACCTAATCCTAAGCTCTAAAGTCTCTAGTTTAAGTCTCATATTTACTTCTTACTTTGTATTATTATTTTTTGTTTATGTCCAACATAATATTTATTATTTTTTACTTTGTATTATTCTTTTTTGTTTACTTTGTATTATTTTGTTACTCGACAAACACTCTAGAATCTCATATTTACTTTTTACTTTGTATTAAAAGTAAAAAGTAAAGTCTCTAGTTTAAGTCTCATATTTACTTTTTTACTTTGTATTATTTTTTTTTGTTTATGGCCAACATAATATTTATTACTTTTTAATTTGTATTATTCTTTTTTGTTTACTTTATATTATTTTGTTACTGGACAAACACTCACATGTTACAAGATCTCCTGGACTGCCCAATAAATTGAAAATATGTCATAATATTGAATTACAAAATGGATAAATATAAATATGATATTCTAAGTTGAATATATTAAAGAATTGAATTATGCATCACATTTGCTAACTAACAGGGTTACAACATGATGAGTAAGATACTCATAAAATATTAAAATTTATAAAGAAAGATAAATTTTGAGAAAAATTGTGGTAACAATTTTTATAATAGCTGGAAACTTGAAACTCAGTTAATAATAATCTCACTGAAACTAAACTCAATTATCATTCATCAATACTTATAAATATATTCTCTGAAAATTAAATCCAATTTCTAAAAATCCATTGTGAAACTAAACTCAATTTTCATTCATCAATACTTATAAATATATTCTCTGAAAATTAAATCCAATTTCTAAAAATCCATTTATGAAATTTATTTTATACATAAATCTTATGTAACAAAATCCAAATTTTTAAACTTATTTATTAATTATATAATTTTAGTTAATTTTATTGTTATTCCATTAATATCTATATAACATAAGAATTTAATATTTGATAAGGTTTTATTTTGAATTACCAAAAATCCATGTAGACTCTTAAAATAAAAAGACATTAAACCAGTATAAATGAAGACCAAATATAACCCTTAACTTTATTCAAGAATATCTTTCGATAAATTATCCAGTTGATTATTAGCCATCCAAAAATACATCATAAGCTGCTGTTTATGACAGGTGAATAGCTCCAGATTTGTACAAAGTTCTAAAGAATGTTGGATGGAATGGAAGAGCAATCTTCCCAACAACAAGTAAGCTATCACCAGATTTGGACAAAGTATCTAAGCTCCAGCCCGGATCCAATTAAGGCTCTCAACCTCGTTACACAACCAAAGCTGAAAGAAAAAACTATGGCTGTAATAAGGTGCTTGGATTTTGAATTTAGACACATCATTCGATATTTGAGGACTCGGGCGTCATAAAGGTAAGATATTCTCACTTAGTCAGGCTTCATAAAGGTAAGATATTCTCACCTAGTCAGGCTTCTTGAACATTGCATTGATTATGATTTTAGAAAATATATTATAAAAATGAGATTTTTTCTCTTTCTCCTCTTTTATATATATATATATATATATATATATATATATCTTTTTATATATAAAGATATATAAATATATTTATATATATATAAAGATATATAAATATATATGTGTGAGACATTGCAAAATAATCTCTGGGGCAGTGACTGGAGAAATATTAACTTGGCCGAAAAAGACTAACAACAGCAAACTATTTACTTGGCCAGAAATGACTAAATGCAGCAACTGTAGTAGTTAGGGCATTCATTTTTTTTGCTGTGATATCTGGCGGTGGCCAGGGACATGCTCTAGTGACATTGTTAAAAACTCACTAAAAAAGCATGGCATATGCACAATAACATTTACAAATTAAGTAAACGCAATCATCGTAATGGTTGTATTTATCATCATCCTAAACTTTTATCAGCGCAAAACAAAACAATGCAATCATCAGAAATAAGAAAGCATTTCAGTGATATAAAAGGTTCAGTTAATCCGCGAAACCAAAATATGAGTTTTACAAAGAGATCTTCACCTGCAAGCCAAAATATATTTTATAAGAGCTGCCTTGCCAAATATTGTTTCATGCTGGAAACCACCATTCTATATTTTGTCCAAAACATAGAATATTTTATATTTTGCCCAAAAACCACCATTCTCAACAATTTATATATTTAATCCAAGCTTTCAACATTTAAAGCCTACAAAATGATACAAAACATAGAATATTTTATATTTTGCCCAAAAACCACCATTCTCAACAATTTATATATTTAATCCAAGCTTTCAACATTTAAAGCCTACAAAATGATACTTTGACGGAGAAGTTGGTCTCTTCCATTGATATTCAAAATTGAATCAAACAAGACAACCTACAAAATGATACTTTGACGGAGATTGGTCTCCTCCATTAATATTCAAAATTGAATCAAACAGAACCTATACAAAATGATACTTTGACCTACAAAATGATACTTTGACGGAGATGTTGGTCTCCTCCATTGATATTCAAAATTGAATCAAACAAGACAACGATATGACGGAGATTGGTCTCCTCCATTAATATTCAAAATTGAATCAAACAGAACCTATACAAAATGATACTTTGACCTACAAAATGATACTTTGACGGAGATGTTGATCTCCTCCATTGATATTCAAAATTGAATCAAACAAGACGATAGTACTTTATAGCTAATAAAAGCTATATAAACAGTTTATATACAGTGCTTAAAAAACTTGTGTTACTGTTGCAACACTCCACTATCAGATTGCTAATGCCTTTACATCTAACCAACAAAATAAAAATAAAAAAGATCTCAGTCCAGAAAATAAAAGGATCGCTGATTCTGAATAATGGAATCCTGAAAATTCACCTTCAAGTGCAGGTGCCTGCTTTCATGCTTTTGAACGTTTATTGATGCTTTGAACGTTTACCAGCTAAAAAGTTATTTTCCCGATATATATATTCAAGTGAAATGCTAACTTTAGTAAAAAAAAGCTGATTTCAGCTCTAATTCTGTTGCAGCACTGTAATAAAGACAAACGGGCATAACTTTAAAATTTTAAACGCTGGAAAATGAGTGCCTTGATAACATCTTCACGCTGTCTGCCAAAGACTCTGATGCATGCGTCCCTCGCCTGGTATAATCCATGTCGTGTAATAAATGTTTGACATTCATCCCCGATCAAACGCTTGAATTCTTCACTCTGCTCGGCTACTAACTGCCCGGATACCATTTGCGAAGTACGAATATCCCCTGGCACAGTGTTCTGAATGGCCTCCATTGTTTCTCTTATCCAAGGAACGCGGTTCTCCAACATCGCGAAGAATAACTCGTCCGATTGCTTTCCTTGCTGATATGCATACACATATGACGCACGAATCCAGTTCTTCTGTTCTTCCGTTTTCAATTTGGGAGAGCTCCTCATAATCTCCTCAGCCTTTATAAAAAGCCTTGCAAATTCTGCGGATACACAAAGATCCCCATTGAAACGCTTCTGATGAACAATGAATTGCTCCATTTCTTTGTCATGCAATTGTTCAAACTGTGCATTTAGGGCGCCTTTGAGAGAGCGCTCCAGAATGCACCTCCTGCACTTGCACTTGAAACCCCATCACTCGCACATGGCTTCGCGTGGCGTCAAGGGGACGAGGGTATCAAAACACGAATAGTGATCTCTCCTGTCTCGATGGGTTTGGCGGCATGAATAAACATTGCATTTCCCACTTCCAGCCTGCTCGAGTTCGGCAAGCAAGAATATGGTTAATCATGGACGGCAGCAGTCAAAGACCACAAAACATTTGGTCTTTCTGGACGAGTCTAGCTCCACCGAATGAGTGCCGATTTGTAATATCCCAAATACGTTTAACATCCACCCGCATATTTTCACTTTGTTCTTCTTGGCCGTACGCCTTAAACAGATCAATGGCTGGAACATCCACGCTGCTACCGGGTGCGCCGTATTCGTCTAAACTATAAATCTGTCGGAGTAGGCTCTTTGATTTCCTAGCCTCACCGACGACTGCGGCGAGAAGATGTTCTTCAGGCGCTGTGTTAGTGTTAAAGACTTCATCATAAACAACTGCGACAGCATTGCTTGCCAGCAAAAGCTCTCCGGTCCTTTATTTTCGGATGGCGTAGAGTCCTCGGCCGCGCCCGTCTTTGGTCATCTTGATCTTGAGGGCGCCCACGAAATCGGCCACTTCCGGAGGAGAAGAACTGCGTCCGAGCAGGTAGTCCGAGATGTCATAAATGCCATTCAGGCTCTCTGGGTATACAAAGTCTTGGCTTTGTCGAGCGAGAGATGTATTTGCGTCTGCCCGGGACTGGCCTTGTTCGCTTTCTCTGAATATTCACAAGCAGCCGCGTACTGCCTCAGGCCGAGCAATGCCCGACCTTTCCTGTAGAGCGATTTGAAATGGCCAGGATCGATACGTAGGGCCTCGCTGGAATCCCCAAGTGTCCGCTCGAATTCCTTCATCTTCAGACACGTTTCCGCGCGGTTGGAATAAGCGTGGAGGAGGCAGTTATTGATATTATTATTGTCATTAATGGACCTCTTCTTGCTCTGAAGCAGAGCGGCGTCGATGCATTTGGTATAATGCTCTGCTGCTGCGTCCCATTTTTGCTCTTTGAACCATCCGTTTCCCTTCTTCCTCTCCTCTTCCACATCCATATGCAGCATACTCTCCATCCGCTTCTCCTTCCGAGTTTCGAGCATCACAATGTTGGCAGGGCTGTCAACACAAACCAAAATGCTGCCGTCAGCGGCGCGTTTCAAACAGGGCTCCTTGACGGCCACCTTGGCTCCCCTGGGGTAAAGCGTCTTAATGTCCGCCTGGTAAGCAGCCGCACTGTAGATTGCCAATCTGAGAGCAAGGCCATTACCGTCTTCAAGCAAGGTTATGACTTCGCTTATCTCAAACGCCTCCGCGCACAGCGTCCCATACATCACCCGGCTATGGTGGACTTTCCTGACCTGCAACTCGGTGAAGGTAATGGGGTTCAGTATTTCCAGCGGCACCGAAGAAGTTGCTGCGCCGCCGCCGCCGCCGCCTGGGTTTGTGAAGGACAAGGCCGAGTGAAAAGTGCTTCCTACGGCGGCTTCCATTTGCTGACGCCCGAATTCGTGGATTTGAAGAAGGGCTCCCTTGTCGAACCTCTCCGAGGCGTCTTTTGCAAAAGCAAGGGCAGGCGAGAGCATCAAGCGATACAGGTTCTCGATATTTGAGTACTCTTCTTCGTCCCGGGATTCGTCTTCTGCTATCAATTTCACTACCTCCTTTGTTTTTTCTTCTTCATGTGGCAGGTATCGAACCTGTGGAATTTGAAACTGAAAGCGCGCGTTGTGATAAAGATGGAAAGATTTTGAAATTGGTGTGTGAGTACACCAACTTAAGAATGTTACCACGTTGAAATTGAAAGAGAATTTTGGCCAAATTCGAAACTGGTGCAATCCATATAGGTTAATAATAACCAGAAATTAGACATTACCGTTTAACGTAGTACACGTTAACATCGATGTAAAACGGGCGCCTCTGGGATTGGGAACTTGTTACATCAAGGTTTTAAGGTTGCAGGGCAGACAATTATGACATTTGTCGATTTGGCTCGGGAGTCGGCGACTCGGCAGTCGGCTGGAAGATTTAAATCTTCCTAGACGTTACATCAACCGACATAAACTAGGGGATTCGCAGAATCGCATTGAGGCAAATTGACACGCGGAGTGAACTTATGCAAAAAGATACACACGTGTTATTTATTAATAATAATAAAAAACCTGTCAATGCTAAGCTGAAAATGAGTCAAATCATGCATATTAACTAGTCAGTAGTCACTTAGATCTCATTATTATATCTTTTTTTCATATGCGCAGTGTAACCGGCGCCCAATGGTGGGTGAGGACGCCGAGAGTCAATTTAATATGATTTTATATTAATTTTTATGATAAAGTTTAACCTTTAAACATAAAAATAATGCTTTTTATTACAAAATAAACTAATTTATTTTATTTATGACTCATTACATGTTTGACCTGACTCTGATTTAACTAATTTCATCTTATTTGTGGCGACGGAAGGTAAAAATTCGGAATTAAAAGAGATAGTGATTGGCTCCGTGTTCTGCGTGCGTCAGCAACATAATGGTGGAGTCCTGGCCACGCATGTTCGCATTAAAGTTTTGGGCACGCAGAGTACCTTTTTGTTAAGACCCCGAGTTAAGCGGACTACACGGCAAGATCTAAACCCGCCACAAGTAAATATTATTTAAAGAACGTTTTTTTACATCCAGCAACTTCAAAGCATGAACTTTAGATGTGTTTCAACTTTCAACGCTTCCAATTATGATGAGAAACTTTTTTATTAATTTTTAATTTATTAAATCTTATATTATTTATTAAAAAACTTGTATTTAATATGTGCACTGTAACTCTGGTAAACAGATAGGTTTATTTACTATTTTTAGGTTTCAACTTTCAACGCTTCCAATTATGATGAGAAACTTTTTTATTAATTTTTAATTTATTAAATCATATATTATTTATTAAAAAACTTGTATTTAATATGTGCACTGTAACTCTGGTAAACAAATAGGTTTATTTACTAATTTTAGGTTTCAACATTGCTTGAGGTGCTCGATGGATGTTAGATTTTACTTAACAGCAATTGATTGTTATTAATCTTATCATCGTAACAAAGTAATTAAAGAAAACTTTAATATCATTCAAAATAAGAAAAATGAACTTAAAAACTTTAAGATCATTCAAAATAAGAAAAATGATCTGAACTTTTTAACGTATTTTGATTTCTCATCATGGGATGGGTAGCTACTTACATTTTAATACAATTAAAAGAATTTAAAATCATTTTTTTATTATATAAAAGAAGAAATCGTTTTCTATAGAGACTAAATATCATTCATTCAACACAAATCCAAAAGGCATGGAATAAGATTTAACAAAATTAATGAAGAATTATTATTTTTACATTAAATCACTTATCTTTTATATTTTAAAATTAGTTTTAATACTATTCTAATTACGACATAAATAGTTAAATAATTTTTTTATTAACTTTTATTTATAAAACAATTATTATAGCTTTAATGAATATTTCTCAACTTGTTAATTACAATATTAAGATATCAATTTTTATACAACAACTATCAAATATCTCTTTAATTATTTGTGTGTACTTATTATTTATAAAACAATTATTATAGCTTTTTTAAATATTTCTCAACTTGTTAATTACAATATTAAGATATCAATTTTTATACAAGAACTATCAAATATCTCTTTAATTATTTGTGTGTACTTACTTAAATAATCTAATATTTTCTTAGCTTTTCTTTATATTTAATGGTCTAAAAACTCTTTTGTTTCCTTTTATATACTCCATTATAAATAAATCTAATTTACAATTAAATAAAAAAATATCATTAAACAAATTAATTTCAAACAAAAAGACAAAAACATTACTTAACAACATAGACATCTCCTATCCTTTATACCTTATAATCTATTTCCTGCATATATTGTTTTCCAATTAAAATAAAGTCTAATTTAAACATATTGCTTATCTATTAATTTATACATTTGATTATCAAATTTGTGTTTTTTTAAGGTTAATAACTTTAAATATTATTTATTAATTTATAATATAAATAATTATTATTAAGTTAAGAGATAATAATTTTGATAATTTTTTCTTTAATAATTTACTTTTTATAATTTTAAATTGGAAAATACTCAACTTAATGTTATTAATTTCACTTATTTTAAGAAGCAAATACTAAACAGCTTTGCTCTTAATTTTAATTGTTGTTAAAATGAAATCATAACTAGATTAGATTTTATAAAAGGATACACAATCGATCAGATATATTTTTATGTCAATGTAGAGTTAAAATTAAAAAGATTGGAATTTAAAAAAATTATCATCGTTTAAGTACAATATAACAATGCAATATGTGACAAAATTGTGTAGCAAATAAATACCCTTTTTCAATTGAAGAAATGTAGCAAAGTTGTGTAACAAATACCCTACATTTATGACATTTATTCGTTCCCATTTATTATCTATCTGTTCTCTCGAAAAGAGTAATCCCTGTGTTCCCATTTATTATATGTACACTCTCTCGAAAAGAGTAATCCCTATATCATTTTAGGTGGGAATCTCAAATCAGGATTCTGCTCAAATCTAGTAGTTGTTTATGACAATCTTAAACCTAGTATTTCATTAATTTAAAAATGTGACCTACACATGAATATTTACCACTTAATCAATTCAATTCATGTGTTCTACATATATTTAGGTTGACAAATTTATTGCTTAAACAACGAAAATACATTATAGCCTATATACAAGATTGTTTTTAGGCATTCAACCTATAATACAGAAGGTCCAAATGACTATTCAAAACAACGAACTAGTATACTTCTTCCTCTATGGAGGAATTAACATTGACAGAGAGGCAATGTGGAGCTGAGCACAAAGGATCGCTCTCATACACAAAGGAATGGTCAAACCAATTCGATTATTGATAGAGAAGTAATTACAATATATAGATGTCACACATCATAACAAACCAGATCTATGATCCAAGAAAGGTGGATCTCAAACCAACCATGCTAAGTATAGAAAGTACACATCAACTCAATCCCTGCCAATCTGCCTATCATTTCTACATTATTCCAACATACCCCCTTAATGTAGAAATGGATTTTCTACAACACCTAATTTCTGCCTAAGGATTTCAAAGTGAATTCTGCCAATGGGTTTTGTAAATATATCGGCGACATTATCACTTGTATTACAATACAGAAGTTTAATTTCCTTAGAATCAATCTTTTCTCTAACAAAGTGATGTTGCAGCTCAATGTGTTTTGTTCTTGCATGATAAACTGGGTTGTGTGCTAACTTGACTGCACTTTGATTGTCACAATGTATATTTGTGGGTTCTGCTTGCTTTTCTCCAACATCTTCAAGAATTCTCCTCAACCAGACAACTTCACATGTAGCACTAGACATGGCTTTATATTCAGCTTCTGTGGATGATAGAGAAACAGTTGGCTGTTTCTTGCTGCTCCATGATACGACCCCTGATCCAATGTTGAATGCATATCCTGTAGTAGACCTTCTGTCATCAACGTTTCCTGCCCAATCAGAGTCAGAAAATCCTGCCAATTGAACATTAAACTTATCAGTATATAAAAGACCAAAGTTCATTGTCCCTTTTAGATATCTAAGGACCTTCTTTGCAGCCTTCCAATGGCTTTCATTTGGCTTAGCCATGAATTGACTAAGAATGCTGACTGCATATGAGATATCTGGCCTTGTAGTAGTGAGATAATTCAGACTTCCCACTAACTGTCTATACAAATAACCATCTGCATCTTTTGTTCCATCTTGACTGCATAGCTTCACATTCTGTTCTAAAGGAATCACTGATTCTTTGCAATCACTCATATGGAATCTGCTCAATATTTCCTTCACACACTTACCTTGAGTGATCATAGTTTTACCAGATTCTTTCCATACTTCTAGTCCCAAGCAATAGTGAAGTTCACCAAGGTCTTTCATTTCAAATTCCTGTGATAACTGATTTTTGATTTCTGCAATCAACTTACATGCATTTCCTGTGATAATGAGATCATCAACATATAACGATATTAAGCAAACATTTCCTTTCTTATCTTTCTTGACATAAAGGTTAGGATCACTTTTGCTTTTCGCAAAGCCTTTCTGATTAAAGAAGGTATCAATCTTTATGTACCATGACCTAGGGGCCTGTTTCAAACCATAGATTGCTTTCTTTAACTTACATACAAGATGCTCCTATCCTTTCTGTACAAAGCCTTCAGGTTGGACTAAGTACACTTCTTCTTTTAGTTCACCATTTAAGAAAGCAGATTTTACATCTAATTGATGGGTCTTCCAATTATGAGCTGTAGCTAATGCAACCAGAATTCTAATTGTGTTTAGTTTTGCTACTGGTGCAAAAGTTTCCTCAAAGTCAATTCCCTCCTGTTGAGCATAACCTTTGGCAACTAATCTTGCTTTAAATCTGTCAATGCTACCATCTGATTTAAGCTTATGTTTAAACAACCATTTACATCCTATGGGTGTTTTGTTCTTTGGTAAATCTGTTAATTCCCAAGTCTGATTCTTCATAATAGAGTTATATTCTTCATTCATAGCTTCAACCCATTCTTCTTTATCTTTGGCTTGTTTATAATTCATTGGTTCATTCATTGCATTGGACATTAAAGCATAGTCATCATACCTTGAAGGAGGACGAGTCTGTCTTGAAGACCTTCTTAGTCCTACATTGCCTGTAGGGGTACCATCCATTATCCTTCTGCTTTCTGCTGTATCTTCATCTGAACTGATAGAAGTGCTCATGCTGTTTCTGCTATTTTGACTGCTGCTGCTGCTTCCATTGCTTCTGCTATTCTGTTCCTGCTCCTTCTCTTGTGGCTGTTCCACTTACTGCTGTTGAATGATGGAATTTAATTTCACATATTCATTAGTAGAAGTATGTCCTTGATCATATTTGTCACTTGTATCTGCATGTTCATGGAACACTACATCTCTGCTTGCAATTAACTTATGAGAGCTAGGGTGAAATAGCTTATAAGCTTTATGATCATTATGATATCTAACAAAGATACATTCAAAGGATTTAGCATCTAGTTTCCTTCTATCATCTTTTGGGATATGTGCAAACACTTTACAACCAAAAATTCGTAGATGCTTAACCTCAGGTTTATATCCATAAAGGACCTCAAATGGTGTTTGCAGATCTAATTTCTTTGTTGGACTTCTATTTTTCAAATATACAGCAGTATTAACAGCTTCAGCCCAAAAACCATTTGACATGTTCTTACCTTGGAGCATACTGCAAGCACATTCAACTAGTGTCCTGTTCTTTCGCTCAGCTACACCATTTTGCTGAGGAGTATGGGATACTGTAAATTGTTGCTGGATTTATTCTGATACTATTATTTATTCTGAAGGCTCTGGATGCCCCAAAATAAAGCATAACACCTGGGGAAAATGAAACACTGGACGCAAAACTTCACAGCCTCTAACAGTAAAGATTTGCACGAACTCGGTTTTTGATAACAGGCTGGGAAAATATTCATCAGGCGAGTTGGCGCTGTTGATATTTGCTGGAGCAGCAGAAACCCCAACCTTTGGCTGCCACCCGGAAGAACGTGACAGGCTAATATTAGTCACCAACAGCGTTTCCAGAGATCAATGATAGAACCCTTGTCCAGAATGAATCTGTTTCCAAGACTCCAAAATAATCCCTCGCCTCTGGAAACATATGTCCAAGTTTCTCATTAGGATCTGCACGGTGATGGGCGCTCTCCTTTAGGACACTTTAAATACGATTCAATATCTCAACCTCGTAGCCTCTCACAATAGCACTCACGACTTTCACAGCAATTCACATAGGGGGCTCGACGCACAGGTTCACGCCTTTCTGACAGGAGATTTCAACAGGTCACGTCTCTCTGCCTTCACATACACTTGCGGCTCTTTTTCTTGTCACGATCTCGGATCCCACGATTTCCACAGTCTGCTTCTTCTCCACACACTGGCAGCTGGGTGTGTTCCTCCAACCTTAGCTCTGATACCAAATTAACATTGACAGAGAGGCAATGTGGAGCTGAGCACAAAGGCTCGCTCTCATACACAAAGGAATGGCCAAACCAATTCGATTATTGATAGAGAAGTAATTACAATATATAGATGTCACACATCATAACAAACCAGATCTATGATCCAAGAAAGGTGGATCTCAAACCAACCATGCTAAGTATAGAAAGTACACATCAACTCAATCCCTGCCAATCTGCCTATCATTTCTACATTATTCCAACAGGAGGAATGCGAATGTCGAAACAATTCAAGGATTGTTATTTTTTATATAATTTTTTTAATTGTTTGTCTCCGCAGGGGACTATATATTTCTCGGTCAGTTTTATTAACATCCTAGTACATGGCAGAAATTTTATTTTGCCTTAAGTTTATGTTTAAATCATATTTTTCCATATTAAATATATTTAAAAATATATATTTATTTCAATCTTCATTGGTTTGTGATAGATGACGTCTGCCTCGATCTTTGGTCCTGGTCCCCGGGCCTAGGCTGCACACGAACGTCAGCCTAGGTGTATGGGTGTTGAAATATTGTAACTTCTAAGAATATTATATTTGTACTTTATTATTCCTGAGATGTTTCATTTGTCTGTGAAGACCTTATTGTATATCCGGAGATGTTTTATTCCTCCGCGGATAATGTGGTAACTTAGGTTATTAGACTTCCCTAGTGGGGGTCGGCCCTGTATGTGTTATGTGGGTTAAAGGGTTATTAGACCACCCTAGTGGGGTCGGCCCTGTCACATTATGTAAAGTGGTTAAATTGGGGCCAACCTAGCTTGTGTAAAAGACAAGTCGGAGTTGTGTATAAATAGAGGAGGTGTGTTCCTCATTTAACACACATTACACTCACTTGTGATTGGCGCATAGGTGAGGGACAGGTCTGCTATGGAGGAGAAGGAGCTCATGTATATGGTTTACATCTTTGTATTTGTTGGTCATCTATATTGAGGAAGCTTTGCTGGGTTTTCTACCCCATGAGGGTTTCCCAGGATAAATCTGTGTCTCTTATATTTATGCTATGCTTGGTGTTCTTTCAGTGATCCTTTATATGCTATTGTTGTGAAATGGAATGTAATGCTGATATTTTATGTCTTAGCATATTGAATCTTAACATGGTATCAGAGCTAGCCTAAAGGAAGGTAATGTATGGCACTTACGACACTTGCTTCACTTGCACCAATTTGAAGGTTAGGGTTTTGTATAGCAAAAACCACTCATCGTGGCACTTTCGCTATAAATACAATTTGGAAAATTTTCAGGATCTGAAACCTTTACAGGTTGTAGATAACATTCCCCTGTACCTTGTGTCCAAAGGACATCCTCTAATTCGTTGTACTTTGTGATTTATGATCACTACAAGTTAGGGTTTCTGCCTCTTCTAGATCTTAGTCATAAACAGGTGACCTAGAAATAAAGGTCATAACTTGGGCTAGGAAGCTCCAAATGAAATTTCGTAAAAAGTTACAGGTAGGGCATGGACTGTACTTTCACAGGTACGATTTTCAGAGGCCGAAGTTGAACCAGTGACACATGGAACGCCATACAAGTTCGCTCTCCTATTTTATCCCATTAACAGGTCACGTTGCGACACTTGGCATAACTCTCTCTCAGAAAATCCAATTGAGGTCGGACCTGTGGGGTTGGAAGGCTGATAGGACAGGCTACCACAGGACGAGGTTTAAGACCCCGTGAATTCGTAATTTCATATATGCACCAGAAACAATCAGGTGCATATTTCTGTCAAAATAGAATTGTTTTCTGAGCACCTTCATTCTTGGCTTATCACTACTGCGGGAATTTAGGGCTTCAGAGAAAGTTGGAATTTTTGGAATCGGAGTCCACGGCTGAATGCTCCTCATCAAAATCGAAATTTAGAGACCAAGATCAAATTTTTTGGTTGGGCAGAAGGCCGGGCTTGATCAAACCCTAGTTCGGGATTTTGATCGGAAAGGTGGAAAATTAGGGCTTCTGCAAAAGTTGGAATTTTTTAAGTCTATGACCACGGCTGGAAGCTCCTCAGAAAAATCGAAGTTTAGAGATTTGGATCAAACCTTTTGATTGGGCAGAAGGGTGGGCTTCATCAAACCCTAGTTCGGGATCCTGTCTAGAAGATCCAGAAGTTTCAAAGGCAATTTTGAGGGGTCAAATTTTGGAGATTTCAAAATTGAAGTATGCTAGCTTGATCAGCTCAGCAAGTCACATATTTCCATCCATTTAGAAGTCTGAATTTTTAGGGTTTCTCTGACAAACCCTAATCCAGCTCCAAATCCAGTTTCAGCAAATCAAAGTGGATTGGGTTGAAAGAAATCCTAACAGGTATGACTTGAGGAGATACAGGTATGTGTTGAAATCTGTTCATGGTTAAGTTTATGATATGTTTGTATTCATGTTATTGAGGTTAGTACAATTATGATTGTTTGATAATGAATGCATGTGAATGGTAGAAGAAAGTCATTAGGGTTATGACACTTATGATTGTACTAATGCACTTGTGGTGTTGTATGAGGATGATGTTGTATGCTAACAAGATATGGGTACATCAAGAAAGACAAATCAAGTTCTATGACCATGATGACCTGAAGACAAAGACTCATCCATAATCTTTGATCACATAGAAGCTCTACTTACAAGGTATGCATGACTTTGTTCTACTATGTTTAACCCATGAGATATGCAGGTTCTAGCACAAGGTCTCTAAATCATTGAAGAGAATAAAGAAGATATTGTTTGGGTATGTTAAGACATAACCAAGCTTGATAATCCAGGTATGATTTCCTATATCAAGTTAGAATCCTACTTTGTTAGGATCTTAGGTAAGTATACCTATGTATGAAATAATCATGGCCATACATACTTAAGATTATTTAGAATTATAATGTTTTGATAGTATTGATATTATACTAATGAATGTATGTTTGTGTATGAGATCATGAGGATGACACTAGTGCACACTTAAGCATGCATAGTGGTACAGAATGAATAGAAGTTCAAAGACATATAGAGATCAAGCGGGAGGCAACCACACAAACATAAAAGATAAGTATTTGAGTTGTTATTTGAATCTCTGAAATAATAAATGATATTGCGTGTAATAGTTGTATGCATATTTGTATTCCTAGAATATATCATGCATAGTGTTAGCATTCATATAACTTGCTCATTGAACAATATACTACTAATATGCATATGATGGGTAAGTTGGACAAACATTCCATTGTTTGTCTAGAATGAAACCTCTTTGCTGACATGCTGAGAGTTATGCATGCTCTCGATAGTATGTTCTGGTAGAGATGGAAGGCATCTAGATAACCACTGTATACATACAGAATATGGAAAACTGTTGTTCCAAAGTATTGGTCAAGATAGTTGCATAACTATGTGAATCATATCTGTATGCATAATAGATTATCATGTCAACATGATTTGATGATTATGAAGTATTACTAATCATGTCATTAACTTTGATTTGTAGGAAAGATCATGAAGAATGATGAACACTAAACAAGTGATGGATGTTCAACAAGAAGATTTACAAATCAAACATACTATAGAAGGTTCGTGGCTAGAAGATTCTCTTAGAAAGAGAAAGAGGATCATGACGAGATGTTTGCTCCAAGTTGCTAGATAAGACCATTCTCTTAATGGTGTAATTAAAGAAGAAGTGCGAATCGAGAAAACTCTTAGGATTCAATTGAAGAAAGCTCTGTAAGGGTACCCAGGATCGATAGTCATTTGATGAGCTCAATGATCACCATGGGTGATGCAGATTTCAACCTTTGCTACAAGGTTGAAGATGGTTTCTATATACAGATGACATGGATGCAAGAAGGAACTCACCACAGAGTTCGAAATGATCTTGAGGCTCATATCAGTAGATCCATCTGACGGAAGATGGAACAGATAGATATGCAGAAGATCACTCAATGCAGAGTGTGAATGATGTTCAGTTACAAAGGGACAATTGATAGCTTCTTGACAAGCTTGGGCTTTACCAAAAGTAAAGCTGATCCGTTACGGATGATGAACTTGTCATACTATTAACGTATGTGGATGATCTCTTTCTGACAGGGAATGACAAACAGATTGTCGAGTGCAAGAAGAAACTCTCTGCAGAGTTTGAGATGAAAGATCTCGAATTGATGCATTACTTCCTAGGTTTGGAAGTATAGCAAGGCCCAGAAGGAATCTTTCTCAACCAGGGAAAGTATGCTGTGGAAATCTTGAGAAGATTTGATATGTTGGAATGTACAACCATGGCCACTCTCATGGGTTATGACTTGAAGCTGTTAGTTGATGACTCATCAGAGTTAGTGGATGTAACTCTGTACAGATAGATTATTGGGTCATTGATGTATCTGACGAATACCAGGCCAGATATATGATTTGTTGTGAACACTTTGGGTCAGTATCTAGTGGAACCTAGGTGTGTTCACCTGATAGCTGCAAAGCATGTGATGAGGTACCTAAAGGGTACTATAGACCTTGATCGATATTATCTTGGAGATCATGACTTCAGATTGTATGGCTACACATATGCTGATTGGGAAGGAAGTGTATCAGATAGGAAGAGCACATCGAGAGAATGTTATTGTCTGGGATATGCCATGATCTCGTGGTTTAGCAGGAAGCATTCTAGTGTGGCTCGCAACACAGCTGAAGCGAAATATATTGCTACTTGCTCTGTGAAGCGATATGGCTTCGAAAGTTGTTATCAGGATTGTTTGACTTAGAGATGGACCCCACTGTGATCCTGTGTGACAACCAGAGTTGTATCAAGATGGCAAAGAATCTAGTGTTCCATGATAAGTCAAAGCACATAGAGATCCGATATTTTTATATATGGGATATGGTGCAGAAGGAGCTATCAAGCTTGAGTATGTGAGCACTGACGAACAAGTTGCTGATGTATTGACCAAACCTTTGTCTCAAGTAAAGGTTGAGTATTTCTGAGACAAGCTTGGTGTAGTTCAGAAGGACCCTCCTCGAAAGGGGGAGTGATATGGTCGATGATGATATTTGGATATTGGTATCGTTGTGGATACCTGTATCGATGATGAGATTGCCTATATTGATGGTAAGGTTGATGATGTGGATACTGTATTGATGAGGATATTGTATCGATGATGTGGATATTGTATTGATATAGATACTTGTATCGATGATGAGGATACTTGTATCGATGATGAGGATACTTGTATCGATGACAAGGATACTTGTATTGATGATGTGGATATTTGTATCGATGATGAGGATACTTGTATCGATGATGAGGCTACCTGTATCGATGATGAGGCTACCTGTTCCGATGATGAGGTCAATGATGAGGCTACCTGTTCCGACGATGAGGTCAATGATGAGGCTACCTGTTCCGACGATGAGGTTGTTGGTTACGACGATGAGGTCGGTGCATGGTCCTTAGACTTTGTATAAGTGGATGAGAAGGGATTGTATCATCCCTGGACTTAGGTCCCTGAACAAATCCGTAGACTCTTGTCTTCGAGAAAATGTTGGTGAATGATGTAATGTGCACTCCTGGACTGCTCAGCATAGCAGCAGGTGATCATTCAAAAGACCTGTAATGATGTAATGTTCGCTCCTGGATTAGCAGGTGATCATTCACAGGTTGTAAATCCTAGATCTGATCTAGGTCACACCCCAGTTGAAATAGTATTGGCTCTGTGGTTGACTGGAATGATGTAATGTTCGCTCCTGGACTGCTCAGTGTAGCAGCAAGTGATCAGTCGTAGGTCCTTTAATGATGTAATGTTCTCTCCTGGACTGCTCAGTGTAGCAGTAGGTGATCATTCACAGGTGATAAAATCCTAGATGTAATCTAGGTCACATCCAGTATGAAAAAGGACTGGCACTGTGGTCGGGATTGCATCGTCCCTGAACGCTTGGTTCAAAATGTACGTGATGGGGATTGCATCATCCTAGAACCACTAGTTCAAAATGTATGTGATGGGGATTGCATCATCCCATAACCACTAGTTCAAAATGTACGTGATGGGGATTGCATCATCCCCGGACTTCGGTCCCTGAATCGATCCATAGACATATGTCTTCGATAAGTGGTCCCTAGTGGACGAGAGGGGATTGCATCATCCCCGAACTTCGGTCCCTGAATCAATCCGTAGACATATGTATCCAAGAAGTGGTCCCTAGTGGACGAGAGGGGATTGCATCA
The DNA here is from genome assembly GCA_027924585.1 of Larix kaempferi. Lineage (NCBI taxonomy): Eukaryota > Viridiplantae > Streptophyta > Pinopsida > Pinales > Pinaceae > Larix > Larix kaempferi. The sequence continues at coordinate 6,081,256 of BSBM01000406.1, forward strand.
TCCCCAGACTTTGGTCCCTGAATTGATCCATAGACATATGTCTCCGAGAAGTGGTCCCTAGTGGACAAGAGGGGATTGAATCATCCCCGGACTTCGGTCCTTGAATTGATTCGTAGACATATGTCTTCGAAAAAGAGGTCCTTAGACTCTATCTAAGTTGACGAGTGGACTGCATCGTCCCTAGACATGTTATGGTGTCTTAAATGGATCATGTGTATCGCAGGGTATGCTTCTATAATGCCGTTGATCGTGATGGTCTAGAAGACGATGTTGCTGATCGTGATGGTCTAGATTACGATGTTGTTGATCGTGATGGTCTAGATGATGATGCTACTGATCGTGATGGTCTAGATGACAATGCTGCTGATTGTGATGGTCTAGATGATGATGTTGTTGATCGTGATGGTCTAGATGACGATGCTGCTGATCGTGATGATCTAGATGACGATGTTGTTAATCGAGAGATCCAGATGATGATGTTGATCAATAGATCCAGACGATAAGGCTGTTGATCGAGTGATCCAAATGATGATGATGTTACTGTAGCTGTATGAGTGTTGCAGAAGATGAAGATTCAGTATTGAATATGTTGATGTTCCAGTATTGAATATGTTCCAGTAACTGCTTGAGTTACTGATGATGTATAAAGAAAGCTTCCAATGATTTATAGATGTATCATGTATGATGTTGATGACTCCTTGCTCCTGCAAATGTTGTTATAATATCCTTCTCGTTAAGGGGGAGTGTTGAAATATTGTAACTTCTAAGAATATTATATTTGTACTTTATTATTCCGAAGATGTTTCATCCCTCCGTGAAGACCTTATTGTATATCCGGAGATGTTTTATTCCTCCGTGGATAATGTGGTAACTTGGGTTATTAGACTTCCCTAGTGGGGGTCAGCCCTGTATGTGTTATGTGGGTTAAAGGGTTATTAGACCACCCTAGTGGGGTCGGCCCTGTCACATTATGTAAAGTGGTTAAGTTGGGGCCGATCTAGCTTGTGTAAAAGACAAGTCGGAATTGTGTATAAATAGAGGAAGTGTGTTCCTCATTTAACACACATTACACTCACTTGTGATTGGCGCATAGGTGAGGGAGAGATTTGTTGTGGTGGAGAAGGAGCTCATGTCTATGGTTTACATCTTTGTATTTGTTGGTCATCTATATTGAGGAAGCTTTGCTGGGTTTTCTACCCCATGAGGGTTTCCCATGATAAATCTGTGTTTCTTGTGTTTATGCTATGCTTGTTGTTCTTTTAGTGATCCTGTATATGCTATTGTTGTGAAATGGAATGTTATGCTGATATTTTTTGTCTTAGCATATTGAATCTTAACAATAGGAAGTATGGGTCAACAACTATTGTACTGTTGTTAACGGGTTCATGGCTGGATCGGATGCGTCAGACTACAATATACTTTCTGAAAGCTAGAATTACCTAGACCCTACTATTATTCTGGGCCGTGGCATGCGCTATTTAAGGGAAAGTGCGCAATCATAGGCCGAATTATTTGGGTTGAGGCGTGGTGCATTGGTGTCTTCCCTAACTTGCTTTTGCTTGTGGGACTCAGGAAGCTCATCTTCCTTCAGTTGATTATAAATGTTTTAGATATGATGGTATTGTCGAATCCATATGTGAAATAAAACTCTTATTATTATTTTTCTCAAAGCACGCATAGTGTACTTCATGCAAGGCAGTGGCCATCAATATCAACATGACGATGAGGGAAAATATGCGGGCAGCAGGAGGAAGAGGATTCAAACTTCAGAATGAATGAGAGTGGTGGAGGCCATATGTATCTCACTTGAACCACATCATATCAACTCAGTAGTAACACTTGGATGACCCCTATGAATCCAATGATTGTTATGAATAGGAAAAAATGATATAACAAACAAAGAGTGAGAGATCAATATGCAAAACAAGATCACATATCAAATAAAGAGACGATGTACTCCATGCACGGAAATGACCATAAATTTCATATCATGAGGAGGGTGAGCTTGCAGCATGCAAGGTATTGGTGGAAGCCATCTCTATTCAAGAAACAATAGTGTTGTGAACTCGTTGAGAAAAAACAACCCAACTAGTTGATCTCTTTAACACCAATGAGGTTGTATGCCTCACAAACTACTTGAAATTGTGAAACATATAGTCTTTGCCATGCCATACACAGAACTAATGACATACCAGTCACATCAAATTTCCATAAAAGATATGTGGTCTCTCATCACTCTCATCCCTGGAAAAAAATTTATCATTCAAGTTAAATAATATCAAATATCACACAGGATAATTCTGAAATTAAGAGTAGGTCTCGAGTTCAAATTTCGAATGCGAGTGTTTAAAGCAACACATAGAGGATATATGTGAAGTAAGCGTGAGGGGTGAGGGGAAAATGGAAATGGGGGTAGCAGAAATTGGTTCGATTTCTCTTAACACAGTCCACTCCTCAAATTATATGGTTGCATATGGCCTCAAAACACGAGGGTTTAAACACTTTTCTATACCTACGACCACTTCTTTCAGGAGAGATTCGAACTCAAGACTTCCCAGTTCAAAATCACTAAAGAAATTGAGATTATTCTCGTCTCAAACGAAGGAAAATACCGCCAATGCCACTACCAGTTCCCAAGGCAAGGTAACGGGTTTTTCTTCGGCGTTTTCTCAAAATATTTGTTGTTGATTTTTTGTTATTATCTTCAAATTTAGATTTCTCGATGTTTTTTATGGCACATCCCTATTGTATTTTATTTTCTTTAATTATTGAATTTTGTGAGTGATATAAAAAACATGCATGGTAGGGTGCAGCAAGATGAGTGGACCTCCTTCCGCTTAGGCGTTAGGTTCCATGTAATTCTTTTGCCAAAATTGCCTTGATCTTCCAATGAGTCTCATATATTTAGAACTCATGACGAACTGGTGGATGGGGTGAATTCATAATGCCCTGTTGATAAGAAAATGCATTTTAAACATTTATTCAAAGAAAACAAGGAAGGAGAAATTGAACTCCTGTAATGATTTAAAATATCGAATCTTAAAGAGATGTTCAACCCCTAGAATTTCGTCATGGGTTTTAAATGTCTCGATTGATCTCAATGAGTGATCACCAAAGGATGCGACATGATTGTTGGAATGATTACTAGTCAAACCATTGTGAGAACATCAGTGCCTAATAAGTATGTTATTAGGCTTGTGTCGGTATTTTTTGCTAAAGTTATAAGAAAAGAAGAAACAAGTAAAGGATGGAACACAAGTGGGAATATACATTGCCTTCTCATTATTAATCATAAGCTTATCTAGGATTACATAACACCAAAAACCATGGCTAAATACCATGGGACAGATAATACTATGGGACATCAAAGTGTCCTAGTCAAACTAATCAACTAATCACTCAACTAATTAATGCACTGATGACTAGTGAGATTACAATTCTTAACACACCCCCTTAATCGCAACTGGGATAATATTCTCAGCACTATCAATGCCTAAGTGCTTTCTCTGAAACTCAAATGCAAATGTTCTCAAAGGTTTGGTAAACATATCATCCAATTGCTCCTTAGAGCCACAAAATAGTAAAGAGATGTCTCCATTATTAACTAACTCACGAATGAAGTGACATGGAGTGTCAATATGTTTACTCTTTCTGTGAAACACACTATGTTTGGACAATGTTATTGTAGAACTATTGTCACAAAAAATAGGTGTTGGTTCTTTTTCTGTGTGTCCCATATCCTTCAAAAGTCTTCTCATCCAAACTGCGTGGCATGTTGTTGTGGTTGTTGCTACATATTTTGCTTCTGCAGAAGACATGCTAACAATGGGTTGTTTCTGAGAAGCCCATGAAATCAAATTGGTACACAAATGGAAAGCATAAGCAAATGTGCTTTTCCTATCATCAATATTACCTGCAAAATCACTATCAGTGTACCCTGGAAGAGTATTGTCTGGTGAATGAGAGTACCAAAGTCCATAACCAACTGTGCCTGCAACATATCTCAGAATTCTTTTACCAACTTTCTAGTGAGAGTCTTTGGGAGACTCCATAAACCTAGAGATCAGGCTGACAACATACATCAAATCAAGTCTAGTTGCAGTCAAATACATTAAAATGATTACCAATATTTTGGAAATTATAGAGTTCACTATTGGTCCATCATCATTCTTGCTTAACTTGGTGCCTGCAGCAACAGGGGTTTCTGCTGGTTTGCATTTATCCATTCTGAATCTATGCAGAATGTCTGTAGCATACTTATGCTGACAGAGGAAGATGCTATTTTCACTTTGGTCAACTTCCAAACCAAGGAAGTACCTCATAAGGCCTAGATCAGTCATTTCAAACTCTTTTTCATGACTATCTTAAATTCTTCCAGTATAAATCATATCGTCAATATTAAGACATACAATCAAAATGTTACCTTGTTGATCTGTTTTCACATAGAGAGTGGGCTCATTGCTGCTCTTGTTGAACCCATTGTTGATGAGGTAGGAATCAATCCCAATGTACCAAGCTCGTGGAGCTTGTTTTAGACTGTACAAGGCGTTTTTCATCTTGCACACTTTGTGTTCTCGACCTTTGATAGCATATCCAGATGGCTAGTCTACATAAACTTCTTCTTCAAATATGCCATTGAGAAAGGCAAACTTCACATCCATTTGATAAACATGCCACTGATTTTGAGCTGCTACAACAAGTACAGCTCTGATGGTGTCCATCCTTTCTATTGGAGCAAAGGTTTCATCATAGTCCACACCATATTGTTGAGAAAATCCTTTTGTATCCAACCTGGCTTTATGCTTCTCTATCTCTACTTTTTCATTGAGTTTGGTCTTATAGACCCATTTTACTCCAATATTGTTATAAACCCTACGTAAAATTTAAAAAATAATCGTTATATTTGATGTCCGCAAGGAATGTTGGGGAAAAACATTTGTGATAGATTACTATTTTCAAACACTGATAATATGAAGTCAATATAGCATAGTAGTGACAATACCAACTATTGTTTTCATAACTTTGGAGAAGAAACTTCCTACAAAAACTTTAATTTATATAAAATGGAAGGCTAATATATAATTATTTTAACCAAATGTGATGGCGTAATGAAAAGCTTTTCATTAATCTACATGGGTTCTTTTTATCTGTAATTCAAATACAATGCCAAGAATTCATAATCCTATAATTAGTTAAAAAAAACAAATATCTTAAGATGTCCAACCAACACAAACTTAGTTAATAGGAAATTGAAGCAAATTGAGAATCTCAAAGAAAAATCATCGTGCAAGCCTTATCCTTGAGAGTCATAATTTTTGCTACAAACTCTAGGTGAATATATGTGAATGTTATATCAGACAACAATTGTATGTGGAACAGGTTGCTTGCTAACTAATTAGATGCATATGAAGCAAAAAATAACATACTACCAACAAAACATAAGATAATGATAATTTTTTTTAGATTGAAGCAAAACCAATCTTAGTGCTATCTTAAATCTTATCCTTGTATATATCAATATTATGATAATTTTTTTTAGATTGAAGCAAAACCAAACTTAGTGCTATCTTAAATCTTCTCCTTGTATATATCAATATTAGTGCCTTAAAATTTCACTATAAAGGAATAGAGAAACCTTAATTTTTAACAAAGCTAATATTTTGTATATGGATGGATGTGGATACGAATGAACTTTGATTCCATTATATACTAACCTTTGGTGATTTATACTACTGGTTAATATACAAAGGATCTTCTTTGATTTGTGGAGAAGCAAATATGTAATTCAAATAGTTAGTGGGAGTGTGCAAGCTTGAATTAGTATTGCAAATATATTCGATATCTCCCCATTTTTCTCTCTCTTTCTTCTCTTTTTTTTCTTTTCTTTTCTTTTCTTTTCATATTGCTAATTTTTCCAAGTTGTTCATGTCTAAGTTTGGCCTTGCAAATATTTTCAATAAGTTTCCTCTGTACCCTAAAAATAGTTCATAATAGATGGCTTTAATACTCCGTTGTGTGCAAAAAGTCAAACTAAATTTCAATTTTCATTACAACTCAAAGAAGAATGTCATACATAGGAATTGGGTAGTCTAGCAAATCAGTTTGTATGGTGATTCTTTAACAAGGATGTAGGTACATAAATACATAAATAGTATGATATTATACATAAATAAAAAGTAGCCTCACCGTGCATCCCAAACACTTTGAAGAACCCTCAAAGAACATCAAAGTTTTTGCTTGCTTCTTCCTTGACTATCCATCACTCCCATGCTCCTTTAGAAGCCTCTATACATTGAATAACTCACAATGCCCCATATTTGGTGTAGTGAGGTTGTCAAGAGAAGGAACCATTTTTGCACCAGTACATTAGGCTATACGATCTAGAATATTCTTCTTCACATTCGGTACGAATGATATTTCCCTAACCAACATATATGCTTGTGGATGATGAGAAACAATTTTCTCTACCAACAATAGATTGGGGCGATGTGCTTCGATCCTTTCCACATTCATCTTCAGATGATCCATCTCTTGCATGCAAAAAGTGTAAGTGGTCTAAAGGTTCTATGCTTACATGTTGAACTACACTAGTCAACTTAAGGATGAAGTGAACAACAAGGCCAATATTAAGTTACCCATTGCAATATAGTTTCAAGGGATGAGAGCTGATTTGAGACACATTGATTGTAATGTCACCAAAAATCCCATAATAATAATAATAAAATTATTTTGTTATAGCGGACATAACTTTGGCTTACTTATTAGCCATCAATACCATATTTAAATACAGTCCTTGCTCCATTTGTTTGAATAGTATTATTATATTGAACAGCTCAAATAAATTTGTAGAATTACCAATCTCTCTAAACTAGTATTAACACTTGCCAACATGCCTTATAATTAACTTTGTTTACCATCATAGTCTTTTATATTGGTCTATTTTTAATCCAAGCTTACTCACTTTCAATCCTAATTTATGCATGCTACATTAGACACCTATTATGATGCTTCGTTTAGAACATATGGTTAGTTTCATAATCAATTTGAAAACATGTATTATGTTAACCTATTACCAAGCTCTAGCTTTATGTTTATATTCATGTCTTTTTACTTGTTAGCTTAAACATTGTTTTTACTAAGTGAATTCGACCCTGGGGAGGTCGTGGCCACCAAGCCATGACTTACTTAGCATTACATACAAATATTTATTAACCATTGGTGCAAGGGATTAAACTACCCAATTTTCATGTTCAACATTAACCTATGGTGAGATCCAGTTATCGATGCACAAGGTGTTAATACATTGGTCCAACGTTCATGCTTTACATTAATCCTATGGTGCGATCCATTTGTCATTGCACATTAACTTGTGATGCGATCCATTTAACAATGAACAAGGTGATAAACTAAAGTTGTATATCATGGTTGAAGTGTCATTGAGATGGCAGCGTACAAGTCTTAAATGAGAGAGGTAGAGCCTCCCTCCTCGAGCTTCCACGAGGGCCATACGATGGCAAGGGGAGTAAATGTTTGTTGTACACTTCACTCGAACGGTAGAACTCTTTGTTCAATATTTTTCTTCCCCATTTGCATTTTGGATGGGTCATGAGACCTATGTTCGCTCAGGGTGTTTTCCCCTCCATTCAACCTCAGGTCATAGGGGATGTTCATGTTCATTTAACTCCTTCTCGAGATAGACTATTGTCATTGGCTCAATGTATAAGTCTTATATTGCAGAGAGGAAGAGTTTCATTATTCTTTCTTCCTGGAGAATGGGGTTTTTAACCTCATGGTTCACTCCAAGCTTCCAATCTGTACAACTCTTGGCTAACGTAATATTTATGGTCATAACTACATTAACTTTGTTTTAGTTTCATTATTTACATGATATTTTTCAGTGTTGTAATAGTTTGTTTTGTTTGCAACAGATGAACCAGAAGTGGGCATGGTTAATGGAGCTTTCTTGTTCCGAATAGAACCTCCGGTTATATCATGGCCTCAATGGATCACATTCCTCTCTCGATGTTGTCTTTTATGCTGATAAATTAAGGGCTATGTTGCCCAGATTGCTATGGCCGAACTGCTGTAAATTTTAATGATTATCATGTAACCCAATATTTAGTTTATGAAGGCGTTTTGCCTCTGTTTAGTGACAACATTATTGTATTTGTGTATACCATGATATTTCTGGAGTATCTACCTTGGGTCGATTTTCCCTCTGTAGCATTGGATCCTTGTATTATATGGTGAAACATGTACTCAATGGTTTAAACGATAGTCCTATATGTTTATGTGTTATTCAGGGCAAGGCCCGTGAAGTCCATATTCTTGTGTTTGTAATTGTTTTCCCTACATGGAGCAGGGTCTATTTGACATAATTGAATTGTGTATTTATTTCTTTTACTAGTTATTATCCCTCCAAGGGACAAGGCTTGTTGGGTAATGTTAAGTTATGTTATTGCAAATTGGTTTAATATACTCCTGTGTGTGTTGAACGTTTTTTCCAAGCTGTGAGTTTACATAGAGCATAGGGTGGCATGTGCAAGCTAATGAGGGTCACTTTTGGCGCGTTAGATGCAATAAAAAATGAAAAATCAAGCATCTCTAAACTTACTTGGTTTTTTTGACATTCTTACACAAGATATCTTGCATCGAGTAAAAAAGATGAAACGTAGGAAATTGAGTCACGTTTCCGAATATATAAGTTTTAAGTATTGAAAATTTGCATAACTATGTCAAATTTCATGTTTTTTGACAGTCACGTTTTACTTTTTTGGCAAATGATAAGGTATATGTTTTTGTGGGTGCAACCTTTTAATGCCTAAATGACGGTTTCGGGATACAAAAACTGGTATACATGGCACTAATGCAGTGCTATTTTTCTAAAATTAAATGTTTAATTTTCAATTTTTTTTTAATTATGTAAGTGATCAAACCTCGAGAGCAATACGTCAAATGTGGGTGCAGCTTTTGAAGGCCTTAATGCAGTTATTTCGACTTGGATTTTTTATAGCATGTAGAGGTTGGTGTCTTCTAGTGCAACATACATTTTTTTTTAAAATGGTTGTGAAATGAAAAAGTTATGGAATAAACACTAACTGTATGTTTTTTGACCAACAGAGTGATGAAACAAGAAAATTAGGAAATAAATAGAAAATCTCAATTTTTTTTTTAAACGACATATTTGGAATCTACATAAAAAATTCTATCTATACCTAAAATTTCCTCAATAATGATCATATATGTCATGTTGTAGAAAGCGGTGAAGAACATGCATATTTAGGTGCAAAATTGCACCTAAAAAATCCCTCAACTTAGTTTATATGGATTTGACCTTTATATGGATTGTTTTTATGCGCTCTTGCTCCTTCTCTGCTCCAGGTTTTATTCATAATTATTATTCCTTACAATGTTTTCTTATCCTGAGAATTAACTTCATATAAAGGTTGTTATTTCATGGGATTCGATCCCAAGTTGCTAGTTAGTTTTATTATGTGTTGGTTGGGTATTAATGATTTTAATTGTAAATGCCTACCATATGGGAATTGGCTATGAGTTTAATGCCCAACCTAGACGCCCTGAGGTTCGACCTCATGCTCATGGGTTGTTCTTTCGATCCAACGTGAATATTGTAGGGTACGCGACCCTATATTTATTCTCATTTATAAAGCCAACTCAACTCCTTTGGTTCTTTGGCCCTCTGCATGCATTTTTCATATATAGTGTTTTTATTTTGTATGTGGATATCTATTGTCCATATACATGCTATTAATTTTCTATATTTAACAATTAAAAACCTATTGTTATCATTAAAAAACCATGAGATGATTATTTAAATCCTATGATGGGTATTTAAACGCTTAAGATGAGGTCGGGATGCCATAATCGCTATGATTATTATGTTGTAGGCTTACCTCAAAGTATAAATTTCCCTCACATTCTCGACTTCTTAGCTTGAGTATGGAGTCTATGTATCCTCAACTCTTCCTGGAATCAAATTGAATACAAATCGGTTTCCTTCTAAAATCGATTTAGTTTCAGGATATGGTTTATATGTATGCTTTAGCCTTTGACAAAAGCTTATGTGAGATGAACTAAAGCTTTATTTCCAAGTTTGTTTGCACTTTATTTTAAATGGTAAAGGCTTCTCTTGTTTAAATTGTATGTTTGGGATTTTATTTTAAAAGCTTGCTTGCTTGGAGTTAAAACTTTTGTGTAAAAGCTTAGGTTCTTTTCCCGGTTTAATATACTAATTCGATTTGGTTTGATTCTGCACTTATTATGTTATGTTATATTTTTCATAATAGTTATGTGTATTAATATAAATAGTTATAATATTAATACGGTATTAAAGTGAGGTTGGTTAAGGGCTTGGCCTTCTATTTTTAATTGAATCCTCTCCATCATTTTCTTAATGACACAAGTTTCTCTCTAGACTATCACGTCTATGATATTATATTTATTATTGCACCGAGTGAAACGAGGTGCTCTACAACTCAGTATGGGGGAGATGTTGTAACGTGTGTGATGTAACATTACCTTTGTGATTTAATTAAAAAAATTCATGTCGGCTCATAAAATAAAAAATTATGGAAAGTATTTAAAAAAAATCTATGTTGGTTCATAAAATAAAATATTATGAAAAGTAATTAAAAAATAGATGTTCGTTTATAAAATAAAAACTTAAAACTTAAACCCCCATCTATCAATCAAGAGACATCAAATTTCTTGAGTTTAAATTTAAAAAAAAATACACCTCAAGAAATTGGATCCCTCTCGGTGCTTGATAGATACGGGTTTAAGATGGATCTATGTTGGTTTTAAATATTTTAGGTATGATTCTGCCTAATTATTGCGATTAATTAATTAATAATAGGTCTGGTATTAAGACTAATAGTTCACCCTGCAATTACAATTAGTCTATAAAAATCAAGTAAATAATAATTTCAAACTATGTAAATAAGAGAAATAACTAGAAATTATAGTTGGCAACTATTAGACAAATAAATAAATATTATAGCTAATAATAAATGAATAATCAATAATTTCAGTAAGACTGAATAATTCTAGACCGCAGAATAAAAAATGAATATGAAGTTACTTGCAGAATTATTATAAATCAACTAAAATTAATCCCTAAATCAATAGAAGTCTAATCCGGTCTTCAACTGTTAAACATAGAAATAAATTAAGAACAACAATCTATTTAAATTATCTTAGTAAGCCTTTCAAATTAAACAATACTTGGTCTCATCCACGCAAAATTGGATAAGATAAATTCAACAGTTCTCCTATTAGATGCCAAATGGCTATTAGAGCTGCAATTTAAGAAGTTAGTCAAATATACATAAAACAAAATTAAAAGTACTTAAGCATACATCTGTAAGATATCATTAGACATAATTTAAGAGGTAAAATATACTTATCAGCCTTTAAGTGACCAATTGAATGGGAAAATTCCACTTCCTTGTTATCAATCAAATCAACACATCTCCGTCCGTGAGGACAATGAATTGTAGCTCACACAAAAGGATACTATGGATGGAAGAGCCTCGATTTGATATAGATGCTTGTGGCCCTTGTCATTTCCTTATTTCTCCAGATCACCCTTTTTTTGTATTGACCTTAGGACATATAGGCTACTTTTGACTTGACAAGTAGTTAGTCACTCGCGTGTGGTCCCTTTACCACTAACGAGTTTTCCAAAAATTTGCACTCATATGCTGTATGAAGCTTCCTAGCGAGTTACTCGCCAGTTGTATATCTTTCACCCACGTGTTCCTCATAAACCACGAAAAATAAAAAATGAATTCGAAATATGTGCAGTTGGAGTTGGTTTCCTAACTTCCATACCTACCCTAACTTATCCGCTCTCGAAACTACTCTCCTTGCTTTGTCATAAATACAAAGGGAGAGCCATGAGAGAAGGGATTCACTCATAACAAATTATACAACTTGACGATAAATTTATACTCAAAACGAGAACTCTAGCCATCAAAACCCATATTTTGCATTAAAAACACCAAAAAACAACCCCAGATCAAAAGGTGGTGCTACTGGTAGCACCACTTTTTGATTTGGGGTCAAAAATATAGAAATGAACCAAAACATTTGTTATTGTTGTTTGCAAAAGCCTTAAAATCAAGCTCTAAATTGAAAACTAATGCTACCGGTAGCACACTTCTTCAAAAAATGGCATTTTTATATGATTTTATCATAATTGAAAATTGTGCTTATTTAATCTCTTAGTAACACTATATAAAACTTGCACTGAGTTAAACACAAATTATTCAAGAAATAATTTGACCACTCTTTTCATATAAAATTAAAAAATTATGATATTCATCATAAAATCATATATTAAACCATAAGACGTAGAAGTAATTCATATCAAAATTCAAGCACTCCTTTAGAGTTGCCATACAAATAATTGCATATTAATAAAAAGGACAAAATGTTTCATGTGCAAATATTCAAATCAACACATGGATTCTGACACACCATCAGAAGCTACATTTTCTTCAGAAGAATGACTGGATGAAGATGTAGATGACCCGTATTCTTCTCTACTATCAATGAGCACACCATATGAATCTTCATGTACGCCCAACATTTCATATTCCATATTCCTTCTAGATCTACGCCTTGGTTTAGCAGACTCCCATGTTGCAACTATATCTGGTGCCAACAATCTTTTGATAATCTCCATAGTCTTGGAGCGAAGAGTGCCTTTCCTTGTCAACTGAAATTCATAAACTAGTATGTCAACATCCTCTAATTTCAAAATGTCTATGCAGCAATGATTTACATTTTGACCCTTTCTTTTTCTCGTTTTTGCAAACCTTTTTCTCAATCACCATCTCTGGCTTGTACACACCATCAAATGGGTGTGTGTCTGTTGCATACCAATGTACTTCAATAGATATAACTTCTTCATTTTATTTATTGACCTTCATAACTTTTGCAATCCAGAATGGATAGCCACATGGATCTTTTAAAACTATATGTTAACATTTTTTTAAGTGCAACTATTTCTTTTAAACATATACTAAAAACATTTTGTTTTGTTTTTGACTATAGGGAAAATGGCATCAGGAGAGCTATATGTAAACATCTATGGAGGGAGATCGTCAATGAAGTCATCGAAAAAGTTAGTTGAGCCATCTGAGAATGTTGCGTGTGATGAAGTTGTATCTAGTAATGATTTAAAAACCAATAATACTATAGAATGGAAACATGCACTAGATGGAGAGAAAATGGACTATTCTTGGTTTCTGAAAGAGAAATATCAAGGAAACCCATACATTATTCACTTATATTGTGCTGCATTTGCATATCTTAAAAATGATTATCACTCATTGGGATTGTTGCGAGATATTTATTTGGTGCCAGGTAAAGGCGTTGTTTATTCACTAGTGAAACAAGCTAAAACCTTTGTCAAAATCCGATATTCTTTGAAGGTTTCAAACTATAAGATCGACGAAATTTTCACATAATTTTGTGCAGGTATCATGTACGATATTGAACACAAGAGTGTAAGTTTCTATATTTTTATATCTTTTTGAATTTCGTATACTTCGATTTATATGACCATGTAATAGATTTAATAAAATAATGTTTTTATTTCGCAGGATTTTGCTATGCCACTTTCCCATATTCTGAATGGAATTTATTCTACAGAAGAAAATATGATGGATGCCATTAATGCCCCTCTTCATAAAGGAGAAGCACCAAAGAAGGGAGAAACACCAAAGCAACAATGAGTGCAAAATGTTCCTGAAGAAGTACAAGCACAGAAAGGAAAAGGCATCCAACAATCAAATGAATTACCTAGGAAGGTTACCTTCAAAAGGATATCTCTCCCAACTGAACATGATTGACGAATTGTCGGTGATGAGGATGCTACTTCTGATGGTAAGAGTAAGAGACACTCTTCTAAAAGACCTATGGATGAGGATGTTTCCATTCCTTATCAACAAGTTGTTCTTTTAGATACAACTACTTCAAGACATAAAAGGAGGAGAGAAGATGTTCAATCCAATGTTGAAAATCATAGTGAAAATGCAGGGGACAGTTTGGAAATCATCACTCCAGGTGGTGATCTAGATGATGGTGTTGTTAAGACAACACAAAATGCTATTCGAGATCAATTAAGGAGGGATAAGTTGGTTCACAATGGTCATACATTTGATTTAAATGTGAAGCAACTTTATAGACACACAGAAGGCCAAGAGAAGTATCAAATTAGGAAACCACATCACTTGCATGTTCATAACTTGAAAGCATTGAAGAGGCGCAATCCCTATTCACATGTGGTTGACTACCTAGTTTTCGTTGACTCAAAATATGTTCATGTTAGAGATGCATTTGAAGAATAAAGATGTTTTGATTACAACTAGTATGTTTTGGGGGGGAATCATTATGTGGAGGCTAGAAGAGAATTGATGCAAGAGTTTCCCAAATACCTTATTCTTCAAACACTGAAATGCATTATTTAAGCTGGTTTGACAGATGTGGAAGCAAAACTATTGGCATGAGATCACAACACAGATAGTGACTATAGGATGTCCATGGAATTCATTCAAAGGGTTAGATTTATCCACAATGAATTTGAACAAATATGTGGTGGGGATAGATTGAAAGTTGATGTAGATTTCTGGAAACAATGTTGTATGGAAATATGTATCCCTATTAAAGAGGATAATGTGAAACATAAAGGTTTGAAAGGAAGTGATGCATTCAGAACTGTAGATAACTATTTTCAATTGGAATTTAGAACGGGCACCATATGGGATTTTATTGATGACATATTTAGCATGTGGTAGAATATTGGCGTAAAAAATCAAAAGGTAAAAAAAATAAAGCAATTGCATGGAGCAGTAGTCAAGGAGGCCCTGATGTCAAGAATTTGCAAGAAGATATGACTATAACACCTTGGAGATCATTACAAGATGTGAAGGATGAAACACTATCTACAATATTGTCACATGTAAAGTGAGGTGAATTATCCATGGTGGAAATGTGCAATGAATTTGAAAAGTAAGTTTATAGGTTGTTTTTTTATTTTTTTAAGCTTATTTTTCGAGTTTAAGATTTTTTAATAAATAAACATTATGTTATTATTAGATGTAATTGTAAATGCAATTTATTTTTACATCATGTAGTCATAAGATTTACATGAAAATACAAGAGGATTTGGTTATAATGTTCGGTGACAAGAGTTGGGATGATGTCAGATGCAACTATCCAGATTCAAGCTCCATGAAAAACTTAAAAGATTTTTTGGTTGCATACAAAACGGTATGATGATTTATGATATTTTCTATTTTATTTATTTATAAGTGAATTCAATTATATTTTATTACTTATATATATAATTTTGTTTTCAAAGATGTCAAAGAAGAGTACAGTACCAAAGTCTTTCAAAATTCATATTCAAAGAGCCAAAATAGAATGACAAAGAAGACAATGTCTTGCAAACATTGAACTTGATGACACCCTTAATAATCACGTTTGGAATGGGCTCGACACTATGCAATATAAAGTGATTTTTTGTGATTGTGCAAACATTGAAAATCTTGTTCCAAAAAAGGAGTACTCCCTATTTATTGTAGATATCCCTCATGGATACAACATCAAAAACATTACTTATGATTGTGATCCTTATACATACCATTCATTCAATAAAGTGGTTTCGGGATTTCTAGACGTCACAACATTACCCCCATGGAGATTTCTTGTTTTCCATTCAGATGTACAAGGAGGAGCAGTGCTAACAATATTCAAGAATAAAGCAAACTCAAGGAAACAACTGTATTGGTAAAATATTTGTAGTATATTATTAAACATTTGAATTTCGAAACCAAAATTATTTTTCTATAAGTTAATTAGATTCTTAAATTTTTTTTTACAGGCATAAACCAAGCATTCGTAGCTCCAGCACTGATCCATTTATGAGTGACACTGAAAACATACATCTTGCATGTTGGACAAAAGATGAGACCTATGAATCTCTTTTAATCAATGTAAAGAGTGAAGGCAAATATAGTCAATTATTGTCTTATAATGCCGTGGTTAACAAGTTGACATATGAAGAAAGAGATTTGAAAGGACAGACTATAAACATCTACCAAAATCCACGAGCATTGATTAATTTTCTCATAGATACTTTTTCAAAAGAAGGAGATTCGCTTCTAGATTTGTTCTCGGAATCGGGTAATACTTCTGATATTACATATGAAACTAGTGTCGTAATCTAAATTCAGTAATATATATTATTTAAATTTATGTTTCAATATGTTATTTAACTTTTTTTGTTTTGTATGTGGTGATTGGGTACAACAATAGCATGTTCCTTACAAAAAGGAATAAATTGCATATCCATTGAGAATGATCTACTACAGTGCAATTATATCAAGCAAAGAATTAATGCTATGAAAGTTCTTCCAGATGAAATGCAGGAAATTGGTTTGAAGAAAGGAGAATTTAGTGAGTCACTTGTGGCAAAAATGTCAAAAGAGCCTCAACCTCCTTTAAAAGGGATGTTTGAAAAGATCAGTTTGGGCATTTTGCAGAAGTAGAGGATCCAATGCAAGAACACATTGAGGTCCAGGAAGAGAGCCAACCAACAGAAAATGTCAATTTCGATGAAGATTTTGGGTTGCATGATATTGTTGATTAGTTTCATATCGTTGAGGAAAATGTCAAATTTGACAAATGTTTGATAAGATATTTTTGTAATGTTTTGAATTGAAGATTTTATTTTGAGAATAATTGTTATGTTTTTAATATGTTATTTAGATATATATGGTATACATTTTGTTGAGTTTATGTGAATCATCACTTTATGGAAAATAATGTTAAAGAGTATCAATTGTATACATAAAATAGCAGAAAATACGTTGAAAAATGGTTTGAAATGTCTTTTTTTTCATTTTGTTTAGAACTTTTCCCCTAAAATGACTTCTTTAAGATAAAATTTTAATGAAAAAACTTTTTAAATGCATATATTTTTCATTCTAACTAGCTTCTAAATCTTACAAAAAATAAAAAAAAATGTGTGTATTTTTTTACTATAACTAGCTATTAAATGTAGATGTTTTGTAAAGTTTGGAAAAAGGCCCTTGTAAATAAAAGTTATAGTTTTCTTACAACCAAGAAGTTTCAAAATCACAAAAAAATGGCTCAAAATGAAAAATGGTGCTACCAGTATACACAGTTTTTGAAACGGAGGTAAAAACAACTACTAAAATTGACCCCCCAAAAAACGAGAACAATGTCGGGTTCTTGTCAAGTTGTATAACTTATTTCATTTTGCAAAGAGATGGCGAAGGAATTTTGGTAAAAGGGAGAAGCAAGAGAATCCAGATCAGGTTTCAAGAGGTGTTGTTGCAGACTAAGGTGAATGTATCTTATTGTCATTTATTGGAATTAAAACATAGATCTTTCCTTTCTCACATTGTTGGTATTTGGTGCAAAAATTGGATATTTGAGAGTATCTCATATTTCTATGTATATGTGCTTTCAATTTGATTGTTTATCCATGTGTAGTCAAATGTTTTGAGGAAGGTTACATTTTTTTGTAGGTTTTTATGAAAGATTGTGGAAGAAAGCTTGGTGAATCAAGTGCTTGGATAAACCTTCTTTGATTTAAGGTACCAATTGCTTAGCTTTGCAAACCCTTGTCTATTTCATAAATAATGTATTGTTGTTTGTCTGCAATTTTCCTTGGTTTTTGCATGTTTAAGTCAATATGTTGGTGACCTCTTATCACCCCAGTCATTAGGAACATTTTTCTTACAACAAAATTGGTGACTCCATTGGGGAAGCCATGTTGCTTTGGGGGTATTTTGCTTGAAATTTCTTTAGTTTGAGTGTGTTTATAGGTTTTAGGAGGAGTTTTCAGAGGGTTGGTACGCCTATTCTTGACCCAGAACTAGGTCTTACTAAGCATTTTTTCCTTTTTAAAAATTTTAAGGCATATTCGCGAGTTGCATGTACTTACAGTGGTGAGTTCCCCTGTTACCGCTGCTGGAAAGCTTTACACCTGCGAGTCACTTTCCTGTTGATGTCTTTACAGTTGTGGGTAATCCTGTAGGTCAAGATTTTACTACTATGGTTTTTCCTTGAATGTTTGTGAAGTCACTACTCTTTGAAGGTTCTGTATAGGCATTTTACTATTTGTATTGAATTTTTTACTTCTCCTCTAGCCTCCTCTTTGATCTTAAGGCTTGTTAAGGTTTGTACCTTAGTCTTGCATGCTTGAGTGTTTGGTTTGATTGTGCTTTGGTTGGCCTTTGTTGGTGTTTCCGGGTTGTCTGAGGTTGATATAACCCTGAAGAGTTATTTTTTGGGTACCTTTCTTGTCTTTCAGTTCCTTAATCAAATTAGCTTATGCCAAAATTAGTGAATTTGATTTTTTTTTAATTGACTTGTTGAGCATGTTGTTTTCAGAGTTATGAGAGGGTTAGAATTATGATCTTATAAGCTTAGGTTCTAGAGTTTTATACACTTTGTTGTGAGCTTAGTGTAGTGCACTTATTTATAGATAGTTTTTTCTTTTCATATTTAAAGAGAAAATTCAAAAACAAGTTGTTCCCATTGCAAGCATTCTAGTTTGATTTTCAAAAAGTAGTTACATTTGCATATCTTTATTTTTTGAAAACAAAGAAAATTTTTTTTTTACATCATTAGGGTTGCATTATCAGTTTTTTTAATTTCGAAAGGTAAAAGTAAAAGAAAAAGAAGTGAAAGAATCATTTTTTAAGTTCATTTATACAACTATCATGTTGTTTCCACATTTCAGTCATAACATCACTATGTGCACCACCACTACCTTATGAGTATACAACAAACTTAAAAAGAACAATTAAATTAAAATTTATTAGCAACTTTTATTTTTAGGTTCGATCACCAACTAGTCTAGGTTAGTGCTTTGGACTAGGTTGTCTTAAACTATCCAAAGTATATAAAATCAGATGTAGTGGCTAATCTTCAGGTAAATCCACCTTTGTATAAGGTGAACCGAGAATCTCCACTAACACTGGATTCAAGCACGATGTCGTGCAAGGTTGAGTAGAGGATATAACCCTCCGATATTCAATTGAGCATCTACCAGGGTTGGTGTGCGTACGAGGATTCATTAGTACCTTTGGTGCTTCTAAGTTTTGGGATTTGTTACCCTTCCCATATGCATTGATTCGACCAGTGACTGTCCCCCCATACCCTCTCTATAAAGTTGGTAGCCTTAGTATCTTGAAATTTAGGGCTATACACGAGTGATGGTGGAATGATATTTCCATTGCACCCAGGACAGACTTGGGAGGAAATCCCTTGCAACTCTTTGGGAAGGCGATTGGTGATTCAAATGATTGGCCCCATCGTGTCTGTATTGTGGACACCAGGTAACTATTCTTCATCCCTTCATTGGTTTTTTATGGGCCCTCATCATCCTAGACACTCCTTTGGAAGGTCATTTGTTTGCTTGGTTTGGATCACTTAGGATTTTTTTAGTGATGTGTTGTTTGATTACTTATGTTTTAGTTGGTCCTAGGTTTTTAAAATATAATTTTTAGCTATGGAGGATCAACCTCTCCGTAGATATCGAAGGTTACAAAACCTTCCTCCACTCACTGTGGAGCCTCCACTGTAACCTCAACGACAAAGAAGAAACACGAGTGGGTCTTTTGATCCAACTAGAACAACTGATCTCCCTAGGGAACCTTATGGTATTCCTCACACTTCACCGGTTTCACACAAAACTGAGGTTGAGAACTTACAATATCAAGATTTTGTAAGACCCTTTAACCCACCCTTAATTGGACCCTACGATCCAGTGCTAGTGCACATAAATTCTTTAGGTCAACCTGAGTTAACTACTTATAGGATCACATATGGTTTCATTATGGATAACACGGGGGAAGGATTGGGAAATGTCTATACTCCCACTTCTGCTATCGTGTCTAGAGGGTTCTCTCCTCCTCTCGTTATTATCCAAGTACCTAGTTCATTACGAGCAACTTTTGCTCCAATTGTGTCTTTGAACTTTGGTTCAGTATCCCCGGTCTCACTTAGCACTCAAGCTACTACTACTTCTATACCCTTTGGATCCAAAACTGGTTCATCTGGTGTATCTTTTATTGGGATCCCTATGGTCCCTTTTACATCGTCCCTTTTGTTTCAAAACTTCCAAACAGGTCCCACTAGTTTGGCTCCTTTTGTTCACCAATTCTCTTGGCATGGAGGACATATTCCTCCTTATGCACCTTTTGTAGGCCCTGTTCCTATTCATTCCACTGCACTTTATATGATTTAAAATACCTTTACAGGATATGGCTTTCAACCAACTAATGTACAAACATCAAATGTGCCTATAGGGAGTGATCCTTTTTCACTTTTTGGTGGAAGAGGAAGTACTGCTTTCTCTTCAACTTCTTTTTTAGTTGGAGGTAGTTATACTCAACCACGGTGGTGTGGACCCCAAGGGAGTAATCCACTTGCTTATGGATGGAGCTCTTTTCAAAACGATTTTACTTCACAACCGATGGATGGGGGAAATGCCAACCAACCTTATGGGATCTATGGATGAGGAAAATTTCCTTATCCACCTCCCCAAACACATTTTCCCTCGGCTAGACCTTGGTTACCTTTTCTGGAACCTTTGAATTTTCCAAACCTTTTGAAACTCATGAACAATCCGGTCTGTCACGATCCGAATTGGCCTCCCGTTCCAACCAAGCTTCCTTCAAACATCCCAAAGTTTGAAGGTAAGACTGGAGAAGATCCCAGAGACCATGTCACAACTTTTCATTTGTAGTGTTCCTCCAACTCGCAGAACGATGATTCTATATGGTTGCGACTCTTCAAGAGAACCTTAATCGGTGTAGCAGCCAAATGGTATATTGAATTGCCATCTGTTTCTTATCATTGTTTTTACGATTTAGAAACAGTGTTCCTTAACCATTTCCAACTTCTCGCTTGGTATGATGCCGACACAAACCTTTTGTCTACATTTAGTCATAAAAAGGCCACTCACATTTCTGATCACATTCAGGAGTGGAGAAAAAGGAAAATGATGGTCAAGGATGAGATACCTATGGAGTTCTTATTAAAGTGGTTTTTGAAATCACTCCTACCTTACATCTCTAAATATGTTTCTACTTCCTAGATTACCTTAGAGGAGGAAGCTATTTTGAGAGCACAGCAGTTAGACTTGATTTACTCTCAGTCTGGGATCCTGTATGAAATTATTCCTGACGCGCTGAGATCGAATATTGATCCCGTCAAACCTAATCCCAGACCGCATGTTGATGGCATTGTTGGTTTAGTTGACTCATCGACTGTAGAATCTTTGGCCAAGTAAGTGAAAGAGCTATATGTAAAGCACTCTACAGTGGAGGCAGCTATGGTTTCCACCTCGGCTTCTCAAACAGATACTGTACACAATGTGCAGTCTAACAAAAAGGGTACTCGACAACCCGGTGGAAAGAAAAACAAGGGCAAGAAAGGGGATGGTAATCAAAACAAGCCCAAGTCCACTGACAATGCTGAGAGGGGGGGGGAGAAAAGAATAAAGTAAATTTTCCTTGTAATCTTTGCAAGGAAGACCACTTAACTCATCAATTCCATTTAATTGATGAATCCCATAAGCTACTACAACAAAAGAAACTTGTCGTCCTGAAGGATATTTTTACAAAGGGACAAAACATGGTTTCTAGCGGCTCTGGTGTTGGGGGAACCCAAGGTGCCACATCATCTGATCAGTTGTACTCGTACATAAACATGGTTAGTTCAAATGTTTTATTACAAGCCAAAGCAAGGAACTATATCCCCGAATCATTGCAAAAAGACAAAGAGATTCCTGAGGTGTCAGCTCCTCTTCATATTGAGAGACCAACAAACCCCATGCTAAAGATACCAAAAGGTGTCTATAAGCGGGAATCACACAACCCCAATGCGAGGGATGCTCCCAACTATTTTGTTGTGGAATACTTAGCCCAAACCCTGTGTTCCATGTCAGCTTTAGAAGTCTTGCAAAGTTTCCTCTCGCAATAGAATGCACTTCTAGCAGCCATAGGAAGTCTTGATTCCTCAAGTATGTTGGGGAAGTTTGATATGTCTGATGTCATACCTCAGTTGTCGTATCATGTCGCCTTCCAGATTGAAGTAGTTCATGGTTTTAAAACCATTGGAGGAACTGCAGTGGTTGAAGGTGCATCTACATGCATAATGGTTATTTCTTGCTGGAAAGCTTTAGGCTCCCCTGAATTGGTTCCTTCAATAACACCGCATAAACAAGAAATGGTCTTGAATGCTAGTTAAAACAACGAGGCTCGTTGAAAGCCTTAAAGTTGGTTACCTAGTTAAGTTTCAAGAGAGATGTACTCTTTACTTCCTAATATTGGTCTAGGTGCACTAATTACTAAAAAATTAAGTAATTGGTTGAATTAGCCTTAATTTAAGTTCACTAGTGAGCAGAAATTGGGCTGCCAAACTTAGCTATGCAGATAAAAAGAAAATAAATAACAATAGCGCGTCCAAACGAGACTCTGTCACGTGTAATGCGCGGGTTAATACAAAACAGACGCACTATAGAGCGGGTAATACACTAACCTTCCGCGTGCGAGCTAGTGGGAGGTGTAGCGCGGGTATGCAACTGGTAACCTGCATTATGCATGTGACTGTTCGAGTTGAATCCGTGCTATCAGAGTGGCAGAGACGACGGGAACCGCGCGGTTGGGGGAAAAAATAATCTATGGCCGTGACAGGGCCAAATTAAGGAAGCAAGAGGTGG
Source organism: Larix kaempferi (assembly GCA_027924585.1). Taxonomy (NCBI): domain Eukaryota; kingdom Viridiplantae; phylum Streptophyta; class Pinopsida; order Pinales; family Pinaceae; genus Larix; species Larix kaempferi. Next base: position 6,104,048 of record BSBM01000406.1, read on the forward strand.
AATACCTACTCTCCTACAAGTGGATAACACCCAGAATTAGATACTTAGCATAAAACAACCTAGTTTAAAAAGAAATGAACAAAAATAAGTATGTTCACCATTAGAATTGTTATGAAAAAAATTGCACAAGTGTACTCTTCCACTTGGTGAGGGGCTAAGCCTTGTAGGTTGCTGCAAGGCCTCAGTCCTTGGAGCCCCTTTTGTGGTTGGTTGATATTCCTCCAAGTGATCCTGCAAGAGGTTATTAGTGTAGCTCACATTCAAACATGAAAATATTGATAAAATGAAATAAAAAGAGATGGGGGAGAATGTAAACTCCAATAACAACCAACATATGCTAAACCACTCTTGTATTTCCCAATGGAATAGTTGTACAACACCTAGGAGGTGAAGGATTCAAGGGAATCCAACAATCTCCCTTAGGGAGGCCTTTCTTGTCCACACTAAATGCTAAGTAAATGGAAGAACAATGGAGAGAAACACTTGCCCCTTAATGGTAGGTGGAAAGCAAGCTTGGAAATGCTCACAGTGGTAGGAAATGCTGGCCTATGAGGAAGCTCCAACTCAAATCTAGAAGCATAACCTTGGTCTAATTTCTCCCTACCAAATGCATGCCAATGGCTTCCTTTTATAGGCCAAGAGGTGGCCAACAAACAACTAGATCCAAATGTGAACTCTCCTCCTTCATGAACCAGTTCCAAGGTACACAAGGGGGGTTGATTAATGCCACCAAGTGTGTGAGGAGCCGAATTCTGATCCTTAGAGAGGATTGCTCCACTAGGGTGAAATTGTGTTCTTTTTTTGACAGTAGAGCGACTATCGAAGGAAAAGTTGCGCGGTGTAGCATGGGCATTGTTTAGATAACCTACGCTATAGTGCGAGTAACCGGTGTATACCCTTGCTACCCTTTGTTTTGACTATTTCCAGGTACTCATGGACTCATTTTGTGCTTTGGATCTATTGAGGATGCCTATGGTGAGATGCATTCTTTAAGTTGGTGATGCTTTACTCAATAAATCGTTGAAATGTAGCATGTGTGCGACTTTTAGGTGTTAACAGATGCCCCCTGATGTATGAGGTTCGGAGGGTACTGTAGAGTTGATAATGCATCATGTTTTATGTTGTTTCTCTCCTGCTCGGTAGGACTAAGCATATGTGAACAAGCTAAGTTCTCCCATGGGGGAAGGTTGATGTGGATGACTGTTGAAGTTGTAATAATGAATATTTTTTATACAAACGAGGTGTTTATACTCATGCTCGTGAAATGTTGTCAAAGGGATTACAATGAGAGAGGGAAAATGTGTCCACTCTATGATATTGATGGGATATGGATGAAGTCGGCTTCGATCCATACTAGATTAAATGCCCCAGGAACTGATGCGAAACATTGAAAAGGTGGGCCTGCTGGTGACCATGATAAACCCACTATGGTGGGGAACCAAACTAGTATGTAAATATGCCTGAGGGCTTTAGCGTACCGAATAGACTGCTATCATGGTTTCCAAATGTGAACATTGTTACCTTCAAAAGTACGTCTCCCCCTGATGCGATGGATGTGTGGACGTCGATCATAGGGGAAACCACTTAGTTAGGGAGCACTAATGACTCTCCCTTCTAAGTTCGAGGTGATCCCTTATAGTGATTGAAAGGGATCCCAAGGTACAACTGCAACTACTGCAACTCTCATAATATAATGTTTTGACGTCGACGTGAGCTGAAGTACCTGATAGGATGAGAGTCCTATACTAAGAACTGGGATCATATTGTAACTAATCTGATGGGTGGATAGATTTGACACAAGATTGGTTGACAAGCATGGGGCTCATGACTTCCTTTGATCGATGTAAACATGGGGAGCGGGGGCAGAAGCTTTTTCTTTCCGGGTGGCACTGATTGAAATGGAAGGAGACAAACTGTAAGTGAAAGGGATTTGATGGAGACACAAAACCGATGGTGATGGTAACCGGAAAAAAATGTTGCTGAACATATGGAGACTCAAATACATCGATCAAAGCCGACCATGGGTTGCTGCCAAAATTATATGGGTTTCCCATAACACGAGGTGATGCGGGAACTGCTTGTACATAAAGAATTTTGGTGGTGTCCCCACAGTTTTGTGTGTGTCGGGGGACAAATTTGATGATAGGAGGGGTTCGCACGGTTTTGAGTGGATCCCGTGACACTTTCCAATGATGAAGTGAGGGTTAAATTGCAGACACAAAAACGGGTGCCCCATCAAGCAACGTTATGCAGTGTAATCCTATGGGATAACTAAATAAAACTGGTTGTATCTGAGGGTGGGGACCCCATAGGTGGTTTTGAGGGGGTGATTATACGAGGGGGATTGCGAATGGTAAATTTCTCATGGAGGTATTAGGGATCTTTGTGAATCGGTCTCGTAACTTCTGTCGAGGGAGGGTCATTTCAAGTTCGGTCAGATTCCTCGAACTTGTGGGGGATCGACATCATGGGCGTCATTTAATGACAGGGATGGTGATGCCGCGCACACCCATGGGTGAACATGCTATTCGCAGGAATGATGTTGATGGCAGATCAAGGCCGTGACTGAGGACCCTGTGGTTATCAGAGAGAATACTAGGATATGCATTATAAACGGAGCGTGAATAGTGTCTAAATGCCAGTTTCAGAGTGATACCTGTGGTAGGGTGTGTAACCGCCCATTTTTTAGAGTTTGGATTCTTATTCTTATAGTGGAATAATGAGATGCTCCATATTGTCTTGATTGCAGTCCTGCACATACGACGCAAATACCCAATTGTAGAAAACGACATAACCAAGGTATTAACAATGTAGAAATCATATAACCGAAACATTGCGTACCTACAAGGTCCTAGAAAATTTTGTCCTGATGATATTGGTGAGAATCCAGATTAGTCAGCTCCATGTCGAAGGGCTAGAAGTTCTAATCGTCGTGGTGTGAACGATTTTGAAAACGGAAATATGGTTTGTCCGTGGCATCAGTTTGAAGTTTGGGTCAAATGAGTATAAAATGGGCGTGGGGCCTAGTTTGCGAAATCATTTGTACTTTGTGCCACTGACATCCTAGAGAAATTTTTGAGTGATTCTGGGACATCCAATGCACCGTTCATCGAGCGACGAGTTTCGAATATTCCTCATCCTTTGACTTGTTGATTTTATCCAGGTATATTTAGGTGGGGGGGCTCCCTAGATGGCCAGGGGATATTTTTCATGATTTTTAGGGGTACCACGCGAGATTCCACAAAAACACCATGCAACCATGCGAGTTTTTTGGAAAATCGTGCATGGCCCCAGCATGATGTTTTCTTGAAATCTCGCATGGTGTAGCTCGCCCTGGAGTGCAGAATAAATGTACTGTGTCACGCGTAGCGCGGGACATATAAGCTTCGGTCGCGCGTTGGTTATAGCCCTACTATTCGTAGAACAATCGCATTACCCGCGCGACCGAGTTGTATAATTACCGCGTGGTCGAACATTGTATCGGTCGCACTACGCACAGATGCACTATAAAATTTCACGCTACGTCCGGGTCTTCTTTGGGAATCCTTTGGGAATCCCACGCTACTCCTTTGATGTGGTTAATGAGTGCGCATTTTCATGTGCGGGTGGTTTCTTATCAGTGATGGAGCCCATGTGGGATGTGGAGTGGAGGGAGAGAGCTATTATGAGTTCGGCTAACGACATGGCTTTCTTACTTTTAGGAATAACAAATTCAAGGTCAAATTCTTGAAAGATAACGATCCATCATGCAAACTTACTATTGATAAGCCTACGACTGAGTATGTATTGCATAGGATTGGAATCAACGACGACGATTGTTTTTTGGAGAAAAACTTTATAGTGGAAGAATTTTTGTACATAAAGGATGACTGCAAGGGCGAGCTTCTCATCATGGGTGTAGTTGAGTGCAGGTCTGGCGAGGGTTTTGCTGACATAATATATGACATGTTCCTAGAGGTTCTCGGTCGACTGAACTAGCACGCTGGCTATCGCAGAATCTGACGTAGACATGTACAAGATGAAATCTTTGTCGAAGTCTGGGGGAGAGATAAGAGGATCTGATGACAACGCTTGTTTAAGGGCAGCATGGGAGGTTTGGGCGTAGTCATCCCACTTAAATGGTATATCTTTTTTGAGGAGCCGCAAAACTCCATGGTCCTGCGTGGCATAGTCGAGGACAAAACGATGAAGAAAGTTGGCTTTACCTTGGACACACTGCAATTGTTGGAAAGAGGCTAGTTCATAGAAGCTTTGGTACGAACAGTGACAAGTGGACATCGACAAGTGGACAACAATAAGGGTAAAGAGTGATCACGAAGCGGAGCAAAGCGGTTAAAGCAGAGTTAGGAGTTAGTTAGACTTAATGGTTAGAATAGGTCCACTTTGCGAAGTGGACCAATTTTGTAATGCACATTGAGACTATAAATAGAAGTTGCATTGTAAGCCTTTGGAAAAATTTCATCTTTGGATCTTGGATCGATCTATCTTTCGCATTGACTAGCATCTTTGTATTGACTTTAATCTGAGGTGTTGAGATGGGTTTTGCGGATATGTATCCCTATCAGCTCTATGATTTGTAAGACAAATTGATGTATGATGAGAAGGAATGTTGTGTTCATGATTTTGTCTCTCATGTGTTTATTGCAGTATGATGTGTTATGTCGTAGTATGATTAGATATGTTGTGTCACAGTATGGATAGATCTGTAGACTGTTGTGTCACAGTTATGATATGTATCGTTGATATGTTAAATATGTTTCTATAATTTGTTACTGCATAGACCTGATTAGTATGTCTCTGTATGCGATGATGGTGTTACGATGCAAATGCTAACTATGTCGATTTCTGAGTTATGCTGCAATTAACTGTTAATGAAGCATGTCCTCTTATACATGTGGAAGCTTGGTTGTTGCATCCCCCTTAGGTGCCTCGAGTGAGACCTCACTCGCTTTACGAGTGTTGCTAGAAAGGCTAAACCCTTTCTAGGCCAGTATCTATGGGTGTTTTTGTCGAGCTTTGTTGACACCGTGCGAAGTGAACCCCTGTCGACAGATCTGTGTCAACAAATGGTTATGTTTTCGGGACCTTAGTGTGAGAAGGAGAGGACATGTTGTGGAATACGACAAATCCGGATATCACGGAGTGGTTAAAAAAAAAGACGCAAGAGTTTGTTGAGGAAGAAAATCAAAACCCTGGATGGTCGACAGACCAGTGGTTGCAGAAGTATATCTATACTGATATCCACGAGGTATTTTTCTGTCAGTTTCCGATACTGTTGTATGAATGGTTGGCTAAATTAACTTATCAGAAGAAGAATTTCCAAGGAGGTGAGCTAGAGCATTGGACCCCGGAACTGAGCCAGCAATTAAGTCGTGTTAACAATAAAGCTTCAAGGGTTGTCGACGTCTAGGTGGATGGCATTTTGGAAGGGCACATTATTGAATTTGTTGTCGATACAGTTAGATCATACAATGACGTAGAAAGGAATTTCTTTAAGGGACCCAGAAGAAGGTACCTATTTTCGTTACAAGTGTGGATCAAAATACTCATTTGTGAAAAAGGAATATTGAAGATGAACCCTGGCGAGCAAAGCTCTGGTGTGCAGAGGCTGTGGGTACTATGCAGATGCGGGTATGATAGAATGATGCGGGGTAGATGGAAATGAGCTACAACGAAATTGTAATGGAAGCTATGGAATATTGTGTCCACCTAATAAGTGGGGCGAGGTTTCGGTCATAGAAGAATAAGAGGACTGAGATAGAGAGAGAGATTCCTAGTGCGACCAGAACGAAGGATTGTGAAGCGGACCCACGAGGGACTTAATGACTCTACAATGACGAAGAGGACAACCGGGCTACCCATGAACCTGAGGAAGGATAGAACCAAGGCTACAACGTACCCAAAACCCCGTGCACTTTGCCAAACTTTGGAGGAAGAAACAAAATCTCTTCACAGTGTTGTCCCACAGGTCACAATAGTGGTAATAGTAGTGGATCTATAAACACCAGTAGAAAAACAAGGAAGACGGGGACGACGAGAAGTTGCCTCTCTTTCAGGGTAATGGTACAGAGGACTCCGAGCAATATTGGTTCTTGTGCGAAGTGGAGTGGACAGTAAAACAAGTCCAGGATGAAGCTATCAAGAAGGGACAGCTGGCGACGACCTTCAGAGGTCATGCGTTGGATTGGTACATGAATTTTACACAAGTAATTGTAGGACTTCTACAGATGAAACTGGAAGAAATCAGAGCTGGGATGATCGACAATTTTAAGAAGCCTAAATAAGAATCTCAATACATCACAGAATTGAAGGAGATAAAGCAATTCCCTAATGAGTCGGTATGGGATTTTGATCAGAGGTTCAAAACTTTGATGGCTAAAGTTTATTTTGGGATGAGTGATGTGCGGAACAAGGAATGGTTTTTTGTAGCATTGATACCACACATCCAGATGTCGTTGATGAAGCAAAATATGTTATCCCAGGCAGAGGATTTGGAACTCACGATGAAGCTCGAAGCTTCGCCAATTGGTGAAACAGGGATCAACATGATCCAGATCCAGTCGCAGCTAGCAAACTTGACTATTTAGCTGCAGGATATTAAGAAAGGGAAGGAAGTTCGCAAAGAGGTATGGTGTAGTCGATGCAAGTCCAAAGAGCATCATAAAGATCAGTGTCCTGACTTCTGCGAGTATCTACAGTCTAGTGGGCCCAACCCGCTCAGTCAAGAAGGGATTCCCTGATGCCGAGTTTTCCAGAAAAAAAGGACATCGCTTGGAGGAATGTGTGTATTTACATAAGGTTGTGTCGAAGCCATCTAATCGATATTGTAACCTATGTCAATATGTTGGCCATGATGAGAAAAATTGTCGAGCATATGACTTGCTTCAAGAAAGGATTGTTGATACTTACTTCATGAAGGGAGACGAGCAACAACAAGCATAAAGACATCTGGCACAACCGCAGTATAATCAGTTGTAGTATAATCATCCACAGTACAATCTACCGCAGTACAATCAGCCGCAACTCAACCAACAGTGAGGAGGACTAAGAGGAGGATATCGGGGTGGTCCTGACGGAGGATTTGGTCGCAGAGGAACCTTTGGTCGAGGTCAGGGACCGATCACATGCTATAATTGTGGACAGATCAGACATTATCAGATGGATTGCCAGAATCTGACCCCTCAATGTACCTATTGCAGTGCAGCTGATCATACTGTCAAAGAGTGTCCCCATCTAATCACAAAGTGGCAGGCTAAGAACGCGCCGCAACCACAATCGAACCCGAACCTGAACCAGAACCAGAACCAAAATCCTAATCATAACGTACATAAGATCTCAGTTGAGGTAAGAGGTCAACCAGTCAATGTCGCCGTAGTGACCTAAGGAGGAGCTGCGACAGGAGAATATAGGCTACTACCAAATGTTCGGCCCGCGACCTCGAAATAGGTACGATTTGATGTTGAAGTGAAACTCTATCGACAGATCCGTGTCAACAGCAACTGATGTTGTGTTTGTGGTGCAGGTAATTCCAATATGGCTTGAACCTTGGAAGGGTCGACGGTGATAACATATTTGGACACAATAAATCCTAAGAGGCGACTAGCGGTGACGCAAAATACACACTTGAGGGGGTTTAAGCGTATGTTATGCTTGTGAAATCTTGTGAAGATGGTACGAAGATCTTGAAGGTGATCGCACTGTTTTTTAGATTTGGCTATAAGGTCGTCCAAGAAGGCGAGGATGATGTGATCCAAGTCCTTAAAAACGTATGCCATTGCTCACTAAAAATTGGCTCCAACATTCTTCAAATCGAAGGGCATAAATTTGTAATAAAATGTGTCCCATGGTGTGCTAAATGCAGTTTTGTACTGATCTTAGGGATGAATGTGTATTTGGTTGTATCTGGAGAACCCATCCATGAAGGATAATATTTCACTACCGACGCATGAGTCAATGATCTCATCGATCAAAGGAATGGGAAATTTATCCTTTGGGTAGGCTAAATTGAGGTCTCGGAAATCAATACAAACACGAATTGTTCCTTGTTTTTTGTTAATCAGAACTGGGTTGGACACCCATGATGTGTAAGCAATGGGAAAGATGAATCCCGCTTGTAAGAGTTTCTTGACCTCAGCTTTGATTGCGGAGGCTTTAGAAGGGTGGACTCGGCATTGTTTTTGTCATACAGGGTTGGCGTCGGGCCAAGTGTCAATGTGATGTTCGACAACTGTTGGATCAAGCCCTGAAAATTATTCATAGGACCATGCAAAGACATCATGGAACTCTTTAAAAAGAGCGATGAAGTCGTTGATTTCTTGTGGTGAGCAGGAAGCCCCTATAGAGATGTTTTCGACAACTCTTGGTGTAATGGATATATCAACCTATATGGTCGGGGATATATTGGCCATATTACCGTCTTCGAATGCATCTGGGGTGGGTATAGGATTTTTGAACCAATCAATTTGACTAGGGGGTAAAAATTCTTTTGACTCGATGGTATATTGTTGTTCCATGGGGAGTGTGTGTGTTTCTTGTATGCTTTTTACTGAGGACCTATGTTGGAAAGAGTACCACATAGGTTCAGATGCATTCATGGCCTAGATTATCTATTCGTTTGTGGTGAAGAGATATTCTTCTAGCATATCCTCGTCTGAAGAATCAGGTCTTCATTTTGGGATGAAAGAGAAATTGAATCGAGATGCAAGGTGTCATGGTAGTCAGGGGTGGTTGGGGTTGGTGTTAGGATCTCATATTGGGGGAATATTATGGGATCTAGTGCCTCTTTGGAAATTGGTGATGGGGGATCAAGGTCTCTTGCGGTACCCGACAGATGGGATGTGCTTGTATCCTCATTGTACTCTATTGGTTTGGTATCCTCCTCAATTACGGTGGGAAGGGTGGTTCCACAAGGGGTGAGGTTATCGTCCAACTGACTTTGGGTTGCACGAAATATGTGAAATGCGGTGACCAAAGGACATTGGAATGAATGGTGAGACATTAGGTTGCATGAGAAACACAACCTAGTGGCATTAGTATGATTTACGAAAATGGCAGGGCTTTGTGGACATTGTGAAAATTGTTGGTCCAGTATGGAATCATCCCATCGTGGGGATATACTTGTTGCAGTCATCGTAGTAGCCGTGGGTATATGCCACTCCTCCGGTGATGAGGGGGGTGAGGCATCTTCCAAGGGAGTGGTGAGGCGAATGGTTTCTAAAGTCTCTCGATAGTGTCAAAGATCAGGGCAATGATGTGTATAGTGAACATACTGAGAATATATAGCACATGAGTGGTTTGTACGCAATGTTTTGGATTTAGGTGTGGACGAGGGAGATGTACCCCCTTTCACCCTTGGTGGAGCGTGGATGATGCTAACGGGGGTGTTAAGCAAATTCCTTAGCTCTGGTAGAGTAAAAAATATGTTTGTTGCATGGCCTTTCTATCCCCAGAGAGAACACGATGGTGTGACCCTTTGGGTGGGAGTATTGAACATAACTGGGTATTTTAACTCATTATGGTTGATGCCCCCTGCTTTAGACTTAACAGTTTCTATTGTATGGTTTGGTAATAGGGGATCTTTCAACTTGGGTTGTTTGGTGCCCCCATTGGTGGTCGTTGGGGCTACCGATTGTGGGGTAGTTGTTGATATCATAGGTTGGGCTATCGTAACTAGATGTGTTACGGGCCTTGCATCCGTAATAGCTGAAACAAGGATAAACTCGTAATGGGAGAATGGTTTGGAAGCCATATCTGGGAAGGGTGGTGTAAGGTACCACACTTGGATTCCCAAAGTTATCCCAGGTAGAGTTAATTTAGCCATAACTGATGTCCCTTGTACATCTGTGGGAGGGTACAAGAATGGGATTTGAAAATTTGGTGGTACTGACAGACTCAACGTTTGTTCAATGCCATGGCTCAGCGGTGGTGCTAGTGACGGTGTTGAAGTGGAGGAGGCTCCATTTTCGGTGGTGAAAATTGTGCACATTAGGCCATCGATTGATGTAGGTATTTTTGGTGGTTGTCCCGAATATACTCCTAACAAATTGGAATCCTTATACATACCGGGGCAGATGTCAACATATGGTGGATCATTGCTCAATACAGTTGGCAGGACATTGTCATGGTTACTTGTGGTGTTAGGGTCGTAATAGTTAAGCTGGTCGAGGGTAACTATCTTCCAATTTAAGGGAAACATCATGATACATAAGATGGAGGAGGCTATCGCCTTCATGGTGTATATGTAACTACGCCCCAAGAGAATGTTGTAGTCGATCTTAGCAGCGATTACTTCAATATTGATCATAACCATCTTGCCCCCTATATCTATGGGGACATTTTGGTACAATCCTCTTGGTTGGGATGATCTCCCATCATACGCGTGAAGAGCGATAGATGAGGAGACCAGCTCGGGGGATCCTAATCGTTTCCATACTTTTACAGACATAACGCAAGTGGACGCGCCTTCGTCGATGATACATCGATGGATCCGTGACTACCATCATGCGACTGATGATGGTAGTCACGGATCACCTTTTTCAACATCAAAGGTCATGAGGTGCGAGTCGGAAGGCTCAACCGCACCAAGTACATTGATTAAAGCCTTTCATTGTGTTGGGAAAAATTGTATCACTTCTAATGTGGACATAGCCACAGGGGATTGAACCAAGTTGTCCATAATGTTGTAATTGTGGGTGGCTTTCATGTGGGGATTACTAGGGGTACGTCGAAGTGGAATTTTTGGAATCAGTGGGATTTATTCGATGTTCGGGCATGGTATTTGTAGAGGACCCCTGACGGGATAGATATGTCTTCCACTTGGGGGGTGGAAGGCCCATCATAACCCTTGGCTTGCGTTTGGAGGTTTATATCCATCGTATAGATATTTTGAAACGAGCCATTGCCGGATGGGAGAGGGTCTTGTTCTTGTCTAGCTTCCCCTTGATTGACAAAGGGTTGTTGTAACACTGTTGTTTGTGGTTGGGGAGGATTCATTTTCTGAGGAGGGTTCGTCACCGTCTTCTTCTTTTTTAGCTCCCACCAATTGTTGGCAGTCATGGAGAAGAGGACAATGATGTGTGTAATGACCGTAACCGCCCCAAATGGAGAAGCATCAATTGGCTCTCAGGGGAGGATTCTTCCCTTGTTTGTGGGGGTTGTTAGTCCATGTATTTGGATCACCTGTATTCTGGTTTTGCTGGGGAGGGGGATTTCCCCATTGCCATAGCTGCTGCATCTGCTTGTTCTTACCTTTCTTATTCCCCTGATTCTGTGGATTATGGGGGTTTTCGGTGTTCATTTGCTCGAATTGTTGAGCTTGTTGAACATAAATAGGTTGAACTAGGTTAATCCCCATGTGGGGGGAAGGTTGCTGACCAGTTGGGCATGGAAATGGGTAATATGGGTTATAACTCGGTGGTGGGATAAATGTGGCTTGTGCTCCATAAGATATGGATGTAGGAGCGACTTGCGCCATTGGTGGTGATGAAACCATCATTGCTTGACTAACATTTGGGTATGTAGGACTGTATGGTCCATACTATAATAGACCAACTGGTGGTGTTGGTACCAGCGTAGGGGGTATCAACGCAGGTGGCATGGATGGGTAATATGGAACCATGTTGAATGGTGTCGAAGTGGTAGGAGTAACCTTTCCTAAATGGGAAATGGACCCAATAATCCCATCCGCCGAATGTGACGAGCTCGAAGGTGTAGGATCCAATGAACGATGACAAGGGGCATCAAGGAGGATTGTGTAGAGGTAGCCAAATTATGTGTATATAAGGTCGAAATGTTGTGCTTTGAGAATGGACGACTCCTCAATTTGCGGCATGGAAGTGGTGACATCTTTAGGTATGGCGGGTTGGAGAGATTTGATAAACCAATCCAACAAAAAGGGAGGTTGTATTTCGATCTTGCATAGTGTACGGCATCTATGCCACTCATGGATGTGGTCCACAATGTGTGTAGAAGTATTTTTACAAAGCTCAATGAGAATTTTGAGGCCTAAATCATGTTGAATGGGAAGTTGGAAGTATGTGAGAAATGCGGTGGTCAATGTTGCAAATGTGGAATGGGTTCCACTTTTAAGGTTTACATACCATTTTGTTGTTGTTCTAGTGAGAGTACGCTAGAAGAGGCAAAGACTCACATGATCGTCTACTATGTTTTTATATGAACACCATAGATGGAAAGACATAACGTGGTTCACGGAATCATCTCCCTGTTTTCCTTCAAATTTGGGAATATTGGAAGGAAGCTTATCTGGCATAACCGGCCATGTTGCATCATGAGCGATGGGATCATTAGTCAATTTGGCCAAATCTAGTAGATTTAGACTAGCCATAAATGGTAAAGTGGGAACGACTGGTCTCGTCATTATGTTAGGTATGTGGTTTCCACGAGGGGGAATCCCAGGTGGTGTTGTGAACAACAGTTGACCTCCTATAAGGGAGGAAGGGTCAAAAGGTTCTAAGGAATCTCCTTGGGGAGAAGCCAACGGGGTACTACTTTCGATGGGGAAGAAGTGGTGTAATTGATAGATTCTCTGAGGGGAGAAAATGTACCTAGTAAGGCTTGGCCTCTACCAGATGACCCTATCAATGCTTCTTGGGAACGACCCCATCTTGAATTCCCTCCACGTGTGATACGGGGAGAAGGTGAAAAAACACCCCTCGAGAGAGGGGATAGGCCTTGCAGTCTACAAGACTGTCTTAGGATATTGTTTTGTTCCTCCATGGTGAAGGCTTTGTGTCAAATGAGATTGATAGTGAAATTTAAACACAATTGAACAAATTCAAAAATATGCCAACCACAACAAATGCAAAATGGTGCGATAAGTGAGTGATATGTGTGGTGTCGGTTTTAGTGCATGAGTTCCACATGTAGGTTATTTTTATTACGAGTTTAGTGAACTTGTAGTTAAAAAGAAAATAAATGTAAATTCCCTAGCAGACCTAATGTCCTTCGTCTCAAATGTAACTAGGCCTCCCAAAAGCACAATTGATGGTGATAATGGTATCCACTCACCAACCGACTAATGGAGGTAATAGAGAGCTAGTTCTACCGGCAATGGGGCTAATGATCCAATCAAGAATACTTGGAAACACCTCCCAAAGACAATAGATAACTTCAGGATTCAATTGTACGTACAATTTCGCCTTGGTGATATCCTAAGTTGGGCCACTAAGATACCTTGCATCAAGTGTGGATCAGTGGTTCGGCATGCATGGTATAGTGTCGTCTCCCTACAACAAGCTGAGTGGCTTGTAGGGGAGAGCAGGGAAGCTATACCTTGGCGTTGGCCTCCTTGGTCACGATGCACTTCTGATCTGGGTTCTCTTTTAACACTTGCTTATAGCAGGATTTTGAAAGTACCCTAAGAGACAACAATGCTAAGTTTCAAAATATTCCTAATGAAACTAGATTGTTGGACATTAATGGATACCTAGCCAATCAATCCTGCCTAACTAAAATATTCTTTTGTGACTTCCTGTGGAGAATTTTAGTTGGTTGAGACAATTACAATGTTGATTTTAAGGGGTTTGTATGTTTCATTTATGGGGTGTAAGAGGGGTATTTCAAAATTCCTACCTTTCTGATTCACCAAACTCACTTGAAGTGCTAAGTGAAGAGCATACTTTGGATTGGAAGAGTCTTTAGGCCTCTTATTGTGTGCTAGTGGATCAAACACATGTGATAAAAGAAAAAACAAATGATTATGTTGGTGAATTAACTAAAAGAGTATATCAAGCAATATGTACTTTTAACTCTAAGAGATGCTCATGGTGCTTCGCAAAATCGAATTAATCTATCTAATGTACAAGTGTGCAATGGAGGTATTCCACACTTCTCACCCTTTTTATGATTCACCAAGATCACATGAAGTGAGAGGTGAAGAGCATACTTCAGGAGACAAGTGTCTTTAAGTCCTTTCTTGTGTGCAAAAAGTGTTTTCTACACTAGAAATACTACTAAAAAAAACATGTTGATTTGATGCATAAACAAGAAATGGTCTTGAATGCTAGTGACAACAATGGGGCACGTTGAAAGTCTCAAAGTTGGTTACCTAGTTAAGTTTCGAGAGGGATGTACTCTTTACTTCCTAATATTGTTCTAGGTGCACTAATTATTAAAACATTAAGTAATTGGGTGAATTAGATTTAATTTGAGTTCACTAGTGAGCAACAATTGGGATGAAAAACTAAGCTATGCAGATAGAAAACAAATAAATAATAGTAGCGCGGCGAAACCGGACTTTGTCGCACGTAACGCATGATTTAATACAAAACAGACGCGTTGTAGTGCAGGTAATACACTAACCTTCTGCGTGGGTGCTGGTGAGCGGTGTAGCGTGAGTATGAAACTGGTAACCTGTGCTATGTGCCCGATTGTTTGAGTCGAATCCGCGCTATCAACGTGACAGAGACGCCCGGAACCACGCAACTACGGGAAAAAATAAGCTATGGACATGACAGGGAAAAATTCTGGAAGTAAGAGGTGGAATACCTGCTCTCCTATAAGTGAACAACACCCAAAATTAGATACTTAGCATAAAACAACCTAGTTTAAAAAGAAATGAACAAAAATAAGTATGGTCGCCATTAGAACTGTTATGGAAAAAATTGCACAAGTGCACTCTTCCACTTGGTGAGGGGCTAAGTCTTGTAGGTTGCTACAAGGCCTCAGTCCTTGGAGCCCCTTTTTTGTTTGGTTGGTATTCCTCCAAGTGATCCTGCGAGAGGTTTTTAGTGTAGCTCACATTCAAACATGAAAATATTGATAAAATGAAATAAAGAGAGATGGGGGGAGAATGCAAACTCCAATAACAACCAACATATGCTAAACCACTCTTGTATTTCCCATTGGAATAGTTGTACAACACCTAGGAGGTGAAGGATTCAAGGGAATCCAATAATATCCCTTAGGGAGGCCTTTCTTGTCCACACTAAATGCTAAGTAAATGGAAGAACAATGGAAAGAAACACTTGCCCCTTGATGGTAGGTGGCAAGAAAGCTTGGAAATGCTCACAATGGTAGGAAATGGTGGGATATGAGGAAGCTCCAACTCAAATCCAACAGAATAACCTTGCTCTAATTTATCCCTATCAAATGCATGCTAATAGATTCCTTTTATAGGCCAATAGGTGGCCAACAAATAACTAGATCCAAATGTGAACTCTCCTCCTTCATGAACCGGTTCCATGGTACACAAGGGGGGATGATTAATACCACCAATTGTGTGAGGAACCGAATTCTGATCCTTGGAGAGGATTGTGCCTCTAGGGTGAAGTGGTCCCAACGTTTTCACAGTAGCACGACTATCGAAGGAAAATCCAAGTAGGGTAGCACGGGCATTGTTCAGATAACATGTGCTATATCTCGGGTAACCTGTGTAATACCCGCGCTACACTTTGTTTTGATTATTTTTGTGTACTTGTGGACTCATTCTGTGCTTTGGATCTATTGAGAATTCCCGTGGTGAGATGCATTCTTTATGTTGGTGTTGCTTTAATGGATAAATCGTCGAAATGTCGCATGTCTGCGACTTTTAGGTGTTAACACACATCTTCCTAATTTCTACCCCTTATCCATGGTATGGGGATATTTTAATTTATCTACATTCTTTCAAGTGTCCACCAACCTTTTCAAAAGAAGAGAAACGACAAATTCAACATAACGCTAAGAATTACCTCATAATTGTTGATACTTTGTATAGAAGAGGGGTTTATTCCATCTTATGTCGTTGCCTAACTCTTGAAGAGGTTGAGTTTGTATTGGATGATTCCCACAATGGAGCTTGTGGGGTCATCTATCTGGGTTGGCAACAACTCAGAAAATAATATTACGTGCTGGTTATTTTTGTCCCACCATCTTCAAAGATTGTGTGGAAGCTATTAAGAGTTGTCATCTATGTCACTTTTTCACAAAAAAGATGCGAGCACATCCAACTCCATTATTCCCCATCATCGTAGTGGGACCCTTCACCAAGTGGGGGGTTGATTATATGACATGTAACCCAGTTTTTGCTAGGGGGAATCAGTACATTATTGACGCAGCAGATTACTTTACTAAGTGAGTAGAGGCAATGCCTATTGTGAAGGCGGATGGAGAAACTGCAGCCTATTTCATATTCAATTAGGTTATCTCTAGATTTGGTATCCCCAAAGAGATTGTTACGGATCATGGTAGACATTTTAAAAATAACATGATGACTGAGTTGACTACTATGTTGGGATTTAGACAAGAGCATTCATCTCCTTTCTATCCGCAAGAAAATGGACAAGTCAAAGAAGTAAAAAAAACTTTGAAAACCATTCTCCAATGCACAATTAATGCTAGTAAGTCAAACTGGCATATCATGTTGTATTTGACTCTCTAGGTGTATCGAAAAACCGTTAAGACTGCTACCATTTTTTCACCCTTCCAACTCATTCACGTGCTAGATGTAGTCACACCGATTGAGTGTGAAATACCATCATTAAAGTTGGCCATTCAACTTTTACTTGAGACATTTGCTTTGGAAGAATTTCTGCTTCATCTAGAACATATTGATGAACAACGCCGAGATGCACTCAATGCAAATGAATCACACAAGGGATGAGTCAAAAGTCAATACGATAAGTCTGTTAGACCTAGGGTTTTCGCTTAAGGAGACCTTGTTTTGTTCTATGAACATGATAAATATCCTTTGGAGGTAGGCAAGTTCAAGCCTATGTGGCTCGACTTTTATGTAGTCTCCAAGTTTTTGAATAAAAGGTCATATGAATTGGTTGATTATGATGGGTATAAGCTGTTGGAGCCTAGAAATGGGCTCTATCTGAAGAAGTATTATGCATAGGTCATATATTTTTTCTTGTAAATAGTTGTACAATGGTGTAGAGTTTGTCTTTTCTTGTTTCCCATGTAGTTCTGGTTGTGTTTCAGATGTCAACTGAATGGTTTGTAGGATTCGCCGATGGCGCTAGTCATCATACCCACAACTTTGCTTCAGCCTCTTGGGTGATTTATTCACCCACAAGACAGCTAGTTTTTTCAAGAGGTGCTTGTTTAGGCCCTTCTACTAACAATATAGCTGAGTATAGCGTTGTTATTGAGCTACTCCGAGATGCATTACACCATGGCATTTCATTTATGGAGGTTAGATTTAATTCTTAGTTAATTATGTCTCAGCTTAATGGTGAGTATCGGGTTAGGGATCCTTCTTTATTATGTCAGTTATTCAAAGTTAAACTACTTGAAAGACATTTTGATTCCATTATATATCAACACATTTCAAGAGATCAGAACACTATAACTGATGCATATGCAAACTATATACTTGATTGGCAGTTGTACCATACACATTAATTTTATAACCACACACAATTACTGTGTATGGTTATAAAAAATAAAAAGAGTTTGAGTATCCATATCCATCAATAATACATATCAATATTCAAAATTGGGCATATAGCCTCAAATGATGTAAATGTCACTATGGCGAGGCTAGAGCCTCAGCCTCCTCAGCCACTACCTCTCTATAACAGATGACTAGCCTAGCTACTTTAGGAAGAAACCTAATCCATGCAGGGGGAACGCCAAAGACATGCTTCTACATGTCCATAGGAATACGCTCTATCCGATATGTAGGAATATCATGTGTCAATTGGTTCATCTTCCCCTCAATGGTCCTAAGCATGGCGTCTGCTCCACCCGACTCTGTTGGTCGTACGGACACTCTAGAGTGTCTAACTGGCCTCACTGGTATGACATTTTCATCAAGCATTTTGTTAATAATTAAACTCACCAAAATATATACATGTACATATCTATGATCAAATTCATAAAAAATGAATATTACAAAACAAAATTGTTACCTATGTCTCCCCAAGATGCTCCTGGAGGGAGCATGAGCTCAAGGTGTCCTTGGAAGTCCAATCCAGTGTACAGGAACTGCTCAAATTTGGGTACCTATCGGCCCCACAACACCACGAAATCATCATCATCATAAGACGTCCTGGTGTCTCCACCTCCCCGTCGTATAAACATCTCACCCCAATGGACCAATTTGGGCTCGCAACGATCGATCTTTGGAAGGGGCACTCTTGGGATCAAACTAGGAACCATCTCAAAGAAGAATGTACATAGAATACTTCCATACCCAAAGTTCTTCTTCTTTCCCATACTACATTCAATGAGTTGGTGTTTCATGCTCATCAACAATCAGGTGCACTAGTCAAAGATCACATTGCGTAAGCACTCTACGTCGATTTGCATATAATTATGAGTGTCCAAATGTAGCGCAACACTACCTCACATTCGGTTGCTGGTACTCGGAATCAATTTCAATGGAAATCTATCTATTTGGATTATTACCACTTGAGTGCCAATTTTTTCTACCCCAGCTATGCAATAGGTGTTCACACAGTCTTGCACGGATAGGGCCCCCACTCCATGAAAAGTGCCTTTGAGGTTTACCACCTCTCCTCGACGGGATAATCCGGTGATGAAGTAGATATCATCGATAGTCATCTCTAATATCTCACCTTGAAGATTGAACACTGCTTGATCGGAATCCCACAGATGCACCAGGCTCTTAAGTAGTTGGGGTTGAGCCCTCATGCTTGAATTATGCTTTGAATTAATACCTTACCATCTTTTTATGCCATAGGACCCATTTTTCACCATGGACTACGACATTTAACCTTCTATTTTCCCACTATCGTCATTGTTCTTCCATGATTAGGACCTACCCCACATGGGACACCCTAGATAGCACACAATGCCATATTGGTTCACATGTTGTCAGTTGTCGCTTTGGGAGCTTTCTCGATATATTGTGATCCGCAAAGAACAACCACATATTCTTTCTTTATTATTTGATGACCACCTTTTATAGAGCTCCCATCCATATGCAGTTTTCTTCATGTTCTTGTTAGACTCATTAAAATTGACAATATTGCCAAGCACACTTGTTCACTTTAGACTCATTAAAGGACTTGAAGGGACATCCACATAGTTGTAAGTTTAACCCTTTTCCAGAACTTTGTGGATTATTTACGAAAAATGAATACTCTAGTTCATTGTGGCTAGAAGAGTTCTCTCTCGCATTGTTTTACCCTTTTTGGGGCAAGGAGACTAACTTTGTGAAAAATGTACCCCTTGGAGTCTTCTTTAAGATCTTCAGACTCTCTAAACATGAAATCCCTACGAGCATATACCAACTTGGGCTAGATATAAAATCCATGAGTAGGTGTATGGAGTTATTGTTTAAGTTTTTCAGACTCCTTAAATATGAAAACACTGGCGAGCACGAACAGATACGAGCTTGATATTAAAATCCATAGATCGGTACCTTACTTATCGAGTATTATTCTATATTTTTTTCATACTCGTAAAATAATAAAGAAAGTCTTGAGTTTACCTTCCATGGACTCATAAAATTACACATGGTCGGACCCTTATCAAGCACTCTTCTCTCTCTTCTTCGAGCTTGTTCAAAAATGAAGAAAGTACTAAGTTTACTTTCTTGGACTCATTAAAATTTTACAAGAAAGACATTATCGAGCTTCTTTTTATCTTTTTCATGCTCGTCAAAAAATGAAAAGATACCTAAAAAGAGAAAGGGAAGAGAAAAGTCTCCTTCATTTTTCAATATGGCAGCAAGTTCAATCATTCCTTGAACACAACACTCGTCTTGAGTCAATGGGTTTTAGTTTTTGGCTTTAGGATAAACCTGATTCCAGAGTTGTTTACTCCTCCAATTGGTTACTCTTTCAATCATATGGAGAGTCTTCTATGTCTCTTACATGGCATATTTATATCATGGTCCCTTTATGTTCCAAGCTTCCTAAGTCACTCCTGTGTTGTGCTCATTGTTCGAGGATTTCACCTGTGTCGGCCATTCTGCATTTTACCATGACTTCTCATGTCATCCATCCCTTATATCGGTCTGTATTCAGTCCTGTTTCATATCAAATCTGTCTCCAAGTTTTCCCCGTGTGAGATGTTGGAGGATTCATTAATGCCTTCCTTCTCATGAGTCTCTTCCCATCGACTTCAACTCATCTTGCTCTAGGAAGAAGACTTAGAGTTTTGAATAGTACGTTGATATTTGTAATCATCAGTGGCAGATTCTCTCTCTATTGAGTTATGAGAATACATCAATGTATCTTGCTCGATAGATTCTTCAAGCCCTCTTATTCACACTTGTAAGAATATACTAGGTACATTGGTCCCCATTTTCATTATTGGTGGGTGTCTTCACATTTGTTAATGATTCACATCAATGACCAGTCATCAAACGGTATCCTCCAAGTTTGACCTCAACTCCTTTATTCACATGGTTAGGATTCGTACTATTTGGATGGTTTGGATTGAAGACTTGGACCTATATTACCCCTTATTGCCAAAGCTGCGCAAGACTGAGCCACACTCATTTTGGCTCCTCGTGAAACAGATCCAGTTTGTTCATTATGGCTATGTTCTCCATTTGTGACGTGGATCCACGCTTGTATTTCAGTGGCCATGCTATATACATCAGTTACACATATGTATTAGAGATCATGTTCTATCATGTTGAACATGGCATTATGTCAAGATTATATTGTACGATGACCTTTGTTTTGTTTCAGGTACCGATTGAGACTTTGATTCTATGAGTCTTACGCTCCTCCACCTCAGTGTGTATAATGCATTTCGACCATCATTTACCTCTATTGAGTAACTAAAAGTTCCTCTGCCATAATAAAAAACACTCCATTCATCTCTTGTTGGTCAAGTGTCTAAAAACCTTTCTTAGATCTCTCTATAGTTATTGATATCATATGACTCAATACTTTAAAGCCTTTCTTACATAACTAGTTATGGAGAGTATATGAGCCTCTAAGGTGGCTTGCCTTCAAAGTCATAACTCATAAAATCAAGTCTTGGGGTTTATTCCCTTGGCTCACCTATCTTTTGTTGACTTTGAATCCCCACTCAATAAGTAAGTCGTGATACTCATTTTTTCCTTCCCTCAATCTAGACAGGGTTGAATTTATGACCTTTGGTTATCATGCTAATCTACTATATCTATGATATTATACCCACTGATGGTTTTGTAAACATGGTTCCAGCACCAAATACTCATGATTCCAACAAATTTTCATGGTTCCACCACCAAATACTCACAATCCCAACAAATGTTCATGGTTTCACCAAATTCGTTCACAGACATTTAACGTTCTTCATGTTTCCAGCCACCCACCAACAAATATTATGCAATGCTTATGGTTGCACCATCATTTTTCATGGTTCCACCTACCCACTAATAAATGTTATGTAGTGTTCATGGTTCCACCAATATTTTTTATGGTTCCACCTACCCACCAACAAATGTTATGTATTCTGCATGCTTCCACCAACATCATTCACGGTTTTGTATGAATTGCTAATGGTTTGGTGTATGTGTTTCTTATGGTTCTATAAACATTGTTCATTGTCCAACACCAAATGTTCATATTTCCACTAACATTATTCATGGTTCTATAAATAATGCTCATGATTCCACCTACTTTGATCATGGTTCCACCACCAAATTTTCAAGGTTCCATTAGCATTATTCATATTTCCACCAATAATTATTCATTATTCCATAAACATTTCTCATGGTTTAGTTTGAATATATATATATATATATATATATATATATATAATTAAAAAAAAAATTATTATTCTTAAATGTCAAATGAAATACTATAATAAATTTTAATGTCAAATTTTAATAATAAGCAATGTAATATTTTCCTTGAATCCAAAAAGATGGAAATGTTACGTGAATGACACTAACGTGGTGTGGCAACATGGAAAATAGAACCTTGATAAGTTTTTTTACCACCTCAACAATCAAAATGAAAACATTAAATTTACCATAGAAATAGAGAATAAGGAAAGCATACCCTTTCTTGATGTGTTGATATCTAAAAATAATAATAGTTTGATTTCCCACCAAGTGTGTCGAAAGCACGCCAGAAGACGACACACACAAACATATATCTACATGTCGACTCTCACCATTTCCCTCCACGGGAGATTGGAGTTATTAACATCATAGTAACTCGAACACTAAAAATATATGATAAAGATCACTTGGAAAAAGATATTAAACAAATGTCTTGGGTATTTGAAGAAAACGATTATGACAAGGGACAATTCAACAAGATTGTGGAAAAAGCAAGAAAGCCTCATGTGAGACGAAATCAAGAAGACGACATAAATGGAAGAATGGTCTCCTTACTTTATATCAAGGGGACGACAGACAAGCTAGCAAAAATCTTGAGAATAAAAGGCATAAGAGTCTCTTTTGCTCGTCACCCAAGACCATTGGAAAAATGTTGGACACCGCAAAAGATCTACTCAAACCTAGCTCTTGTTGATGAAAACATAAACATATCTAGTGGTGGAATATTGGAAATCTTGTGGTTAAATCTTCAACAAAGTTAATGGAACCATGAGCACTCTTTACGAAACCATGAGTAATTCTTCCATTAAAGAATATGCTAAATGTTATTTGTATTAAAGACTATGCTAAATTTGTTATAAAAACATAACCTTGATTACCAAAGTAAATGATTTATGTAATACTTGTGAACCTTCAAAAAGAGTATTATGTTGAGCAAGAGTTTTCTTATGTGTTCATCATTATCAGTGTGAAGTGAATGATAAGATATGGGACCTTGTTAAAATTAATAAAGAATATCGCCTATGCTTAATGGGTGAGGATGAGAAACATATTTTAATAAGGGCACAATCTTGTACATGCACTTATAGTGCATAGCTAATTTTAAGCATCAAGATCATTGATTTTGAAGTGCCCGTACAAAAATGTGACATTAGCTAGTTATTATTGGAGAGCGTTGACCCACTACTTTGTGGTGGCATATTGAAGGAGTCATTGAGATTCCATGCTAGTAATTGATTATTGTCACACTCATGCATCAACACAATGTTGGGTCACTATGGTTTCATACATCTCCCTCTAAATTACTTCTAAAATTTGATATCTAGTCATGAATAATAATGAGTTGGTATAAAAGATATTATGAAAAAAGTTTGATTGATTATTTATGAACCATGACCCAAGTTAAAATATGTTATAACAAATGATGTTGATCATTTGAGAGATAGAATGACTTTGGAAATAAAGGAAAAAAAAATTAAAATATCTAATTACAATTGATGAACACCACAAAAAATGTTATAACCTTCTATACCCAAATATAATTAATAAACAAAGAGTTGAGTTGATGAGTGTTAGTATCAATGTTGCTTATAGTTAAAAATAAAAATTGAAAAAAAATATATAATAAATAAGTCTATAAAATGGTATTTACTAATTAAATGGGTTTTACAAATGAAAAATTATAACCAGATAAGAAATTAAAGAAAAAGATTAATGGATTGATATAAAAGTAGTAATGATGAAAATTGATCTAATAAATAATGATATTATATTATTTCTTAAAAGTATTTATATTATAAATGAGTAAATCATAAAGCTTTAACACATTCACAAGTATCACAAATAGATTTGATAAAAATTGCTAACAATTTAGTTGACAGAGTATGAAGTAAAATACAAATTTATATTGGTATTTAATAAAAAAGGAAAATTTTGTAAAATATAACAAAGTATTGAATTAAGAATTCCTGAATAAATATGATATTATAGATTGAATAAATTAAATTGAATTATGCATGACATGTGATAACTACGAGGTTTACAACATGATGAGTAAGATACTCGTAGGATAATAAATTGTGTACATAAAGAAGAATCTTGCGAAAATTTGTGGTTACAAGTTTTATGATACTTAGAATATCTTTTATGTGCTAACTACGAGGGTTACAACATGATGAGTAGGGTACTTAAGATGAACTTTGAGAAAATTTGTGGTTATAATTTTTATTATCGTTAAAAATGTTCTTAATGGATTACTATTTAGTTGGGCTTGGACATGTTAATATGTTTATAATATTAGTTAGTAACGTTGATGTATATTTTATAATTTATAAACTTTTTGCTCCAAGGTAATAAAGCTTTTAATAGTATAAATTTTGAAGTTTTAATGTTGGATGGAAGATCGATTTATTCAATAGTTAAGTTATCACCAAATTTGTATCAAGATATAGAGTTTTAATCAATATTAAAATATAAAGTTTTAATCAATGTTGAATGGAAAAAACTATTTACCCAATATTAAAATTCTAATTTCCATTTGTTTTGAAATAGTATTGAAAATCCGCTAATAGCTCCTACCCTTAACCCCACACTTACACATTACACCAATAAAGCTGAAATAAGATGTTTGGAATTTATATTTGGCATTTAATTTTAGACATTTCACCTGAAGTTGTTTATTCATTATGATTTAGAAAGTTGTTATAAAAATATTTAACAATATTTTTTTTCATTTCTTTTATTTAAATGGAACACTATTCATTATGATATAATTTAGAAAGTTATTATAAAAATAAAAATATTTAACAATATTTTTTTTCCTTGTTTAAATATAAGAAGTTGTTTTTAAAGCTAAGACATTCTTGGTCAAAACACTCCATTGATTTCTCTGGTTTAAATACAAGAAGAAGTTGTTTCTAAAGCTAAGACATTCTTACTTGGTCAAAACTCTCAATTGATTATGATAGAAGGTTGTTATAAAAATAATTAATTTTTTTCTCTCATGTTTAAATTTATATTTAATGAGACGTTGTGAAATAGTCTTTGTGGGAGAGTGATTGGAGAAGTATTAACCTGACAAGAAAAGACTAATTGCCATAGCAACTAGAGTGATTATAATTGATGGTATTTGAAAATTATTAATATACTATAGATATATTTTAAAGATATTTAAAAAGTATTAATATACCGATAAACCAAAAAATGAAGGTTATAACTGTAAAAAAAATTAAAATTTTAAAAATTATTAATATATAAATAAACCAAAAAATGAGGGTTATAACTGTAAAAGATTTTGAAATTTAAAATATAAATTGATGGTATTTGAAAATTATTAATATATTATAAATAGACTTTAAAGATATTTAAAGGAGTTTGGAGATGAAAAAAACTTAAAATATTTAGAAAAAAATGTAATTCTAAATTTATTTAAAAAAATTAAAAAGAATGTAATTCTACATCTATTAATCATAAAGATGTAGATTAGGTGGTTGGGAGAAATGATTGTTACCCTCCCTATCTATGTTCAATTCTTGTAAGTTCATGTAAGTAATACCTCCCTATCCATGTAAGTAATATGATGCTCTTATTTTTTTTCTTCTAGAAGTTACCCTCCCCACCCATGTTCAATTCTTGTAAGTGACATGATGCTCTTGTTGAGCCCCTATGTATTGATTATGTAATTCTGGCCATACCTTGATTCTTTAGAATTGCAGATGATATCATACATTGAAATCTCATCACTATTTCATATTTCTATCATTTATCTTACATTGAAAAACAATTTTTTTTTAAAGGAATACACGTCCCTCTAGTTTATATGATATTTTATGCTACCCTAATGTTGATATGTACATCATTTTGATAATGGCTATATAAATATCAACATCATTTTGATAATGGCTATATAAGTTTTTGAGTGCTCTCCTAGCTGAAACTGAAACCTTACTTTTTCCATGTTGCTACACCTTACACTTTATATTACTTCATGACAGTCCAATTTGAAATTTCAATACACTCCAATTTGAACCCAGTGATATGGTTAGTAGAAAATAACATTGGAACCATATATCCATGCTCTCATGGTTAAAAGCTTTACTTCGAATAAATATCACCCCTTTTTCTACGTTGCGATACCTTACTTCACTTCACCTGTTTGAAACCAATGATAATGGTAAAAACTTGCTGGGAAAGCATAGCATGGCATATGCACAATCACATTCACAAAAATTAAGTAATGATTGTATTTATCATTATCTTAAACTTTTACCAGCTGACAGCAAAACATTAGAAATAAAAATACATTTCTGTAATGAAGAACACATATAAAAGGTTCAATTAAATACCAAAACCATAACATTGCCTCCATTTATACATCTATTTCACACCTATGACAATATGAGTTTTACAAAGAGATCTTCACCAACAAGCCAAAAAACATTTTATAAGAACCGCCTTTGTTGCATGTTGGCCTGTGCTCTTCTTCACCCAGGAATGAAAGGATACTATTCAGACTGAGCTTTAGTATTCCTGAATCCTGCTGCCATTTTATATTTTGTCTAAATCCGTCACTATCAAGATAATTTATATAGCTAAAGCCTACAAAATGATATACCCTGATGTTCGTCTCCTCTATCTATTATTACTAAAACGGGATCAGTCAAAACGCTGCAAAATTAGGGCATCGATAACATCTTCACTCTGTTTGCCGAAGATTCTGATGCATGCGTCCCTCGCCTGGTATAATGCATAGCGTGTACTAAATGTTTGACATTCATTGCCGATCAAACGCTTGAATTCTTCAATCTGTTCGACCAAAGTACGAATATGCCCTGGCACTGTGTTCTGAATGGCCTCCATTGTTTCTCTTACCGAAGGGACGCGGTTCTCCATCATCGCGAGCAATAACTCGTCTGATTGCATTGCTTGATCATATGCAAACACATATGACACACGAATCCAGTCCTTCTCTTCTTCCGTTTTCAATTCGGGAGACCTCCTGATAATCTCCTCTGCCTTCACAAAAATCCTTGCAAATTCATCCCCATTGAGACGCTGTTGATGAACAAGGAATTGCTCATACGCATTGAGACGCTGTTGATGAACAAATAATTGCTCCATTGCTTTGTCCTGCAATTGTTCAAATTGTACATTTATAGACTTTAGGGCGCCCTTGAGAGAGCGCTCCAGAGTGCACCTCATGCACTTGCACTTGAAACCCCAAAGCTCGCGGCAAATGGCTTCCCGCTGCATCAAGGGGATGAGGGTATCAAAATACGAAATAGTGATCTCCTCTCCTCTCTCGATGGGTTTGGCGGCATGGATAAACATGGCACTTCCCACTTCCAGCCTGCTCGAGTTCGGCAAGCAAGAATGGTTAATCATGGACGGCAGCAGCCAAAGACCACAATACAACTGGTCTTTCTGGACGAGACTACCTCCACCGGATGAGTGCCGTTTTGTAATATCCCGAATACGGTTAACATCCACCGGCAATTTTTCACTTTGTTCTTCTCGGCCGTACGCCCTAAACAGATCAATGGCTGGAACATCCACGCTGCTGCCGGGTGCGCAGTATTCGTCTAAACTATAAATCTGTCGGAGTAAGCACTGTGATTTCCTAGCCTCACCGACTACCGCGGCGACAAGATCTTCTTCAGCCACCTTGTAAGTGTTAAAGACTTTATGATAAAAAACTGCGACAGCATTGCTTACCAGCAAAAGCTCCCCGGTCGTTATTTTTCGGATGGCGTAGAGTCCTCGGCCGCGACCGTCTTCGGTCATCTTGATTTTCAGATCGCCCACGAAATCGGCCACTTCTGGAGGAGAACTGCGTCCGAGCAGGTAATCCGAGATATCATACTTGCCATTCAGGCTCTGGTCATACAAAGTCTTGGCTTTGTCCAGCGCCAGATGTATTTGCGTCTGCCCGGGACTGGCCTTGTTCGCTTGCTCTAAATATTCACAAGCAGCCGCATACTGCCTCAGGGCGAGCAATGCCCGGCCTTTCCTGTAGAGCGATTTGAAATGGCTAGGATCGATCCGTAGGGCCTCGCTGGAATCCCCAAGTGCCCGCTCGAATTCCTTCATCTTCAGACACGCTTCCGCGCGGTTGGAATAAGCGTGGAGGAGGCAGGTATTGATATTATTATTGCCATTAATGGATCCCTTCTTGAGCTGAAGCAGAGCGGCGTCAATGCATTTGGTATAATCCTCGGCTGCTGCGTCCCATTTTTGCTCTCTGAACCACCCGTTTCCCTTCTTCCTCTCCTCCTCCACATCCACATGGAGCAGTTTCTCATTTCGAGTATTGAGCATCACAATGTTGGCAGGGTTGTCAATGCAAACAAGAATGCTGCCATCAGCTGCGCGTTTCAAACAGGGCTCCTTGAAGGCCACCTTGGCTCCCCTGGGGTAAAGCCTCTTGATATCCGCCTGATCAGCAACCACACTGTAAATTGCGAGCCTAAGAGCAAGACCATTACCGTCTTCAAGCAAGGTTATGACTTCGCTTATCCCAAATGCCTCCGCGCACAGCGTCCCATACATCACCCGGCCATGGTGGACTTTCCCAACCTGCAAGTCGTTGAAGGTAATGGGGTTCAGCGTTTCCAGCGGCACCGAAGAAGTTGCCGCGCCTCCGCCTGTGTTTGTGAAGGACAAGACCGAGTGAAAAGTGCTTCCTAGCGCGGCTTCAATTTGCTGACGCCCGAATTCGTGGATTTGGAGAAGGGCTCCCTTGTCAAACCTCTCTGAGGCGTCTTTCGCAAAGGCAAGGGCAGGCGCTAGCATCAAGCGATACAGGTTCTCCATCTTTGATTAGTCTTCTTCGTCCTGGGCTTGTTCTACTGCTATCAATTTCACCACCTGTTTTGTTTTCTTCTTCTTCGTGTGGCAGGTATCGAACCACCATTAACTAAACTTAAACCCTTGATCGAGTGGTTAGCTGGAATTTGAAACCGACATAGGCTGTTGTTATTTTTTTTGTTGGAAAGAACTTGAAATTGGTGTGTAAGTACACCAACTTAAAGAATGTTGCCACGTTGAATTTTTTTTGGACAGTGGGAACCTCCTGAACCACCTGGATATACCAGCATTTAGATGACGGAATGGGCTAAACTCTAGACAGTTTGCACTTTTATTGGTGATTTTCACTAAAATCTGGCAAAGGGGAAATTGCTGAAACTGCAATTTGGGTTGCTTGAATTGCAATTTCGGTTGCATGAATGGATTTTGCGACCTCGATTACTTCTGGGCATCCCGATTATGCAATTCTAGCAACCCAAAACTGTCATTTAAGCAATTTTGGCCGAATTTTCACCAAAAAAATCGCGGATTCTTGATGCAAATGGTCTAGAAGTTAGCTTACTCTGCATTTAGATGTTGGCTATAATCAACAAGAGAGTACCGTCATCACCCAACTTTACACAAACTTTTTCTGCCCTGCAGTTAGAAGTGAGTACGGTCACGCCACCACCCAAATTGCACAAACTTTTTCTGAGATGCAGTTTGCAGGGGTGAGTACGGCCACACTACACCTTATCAAAATCAAAAGTGGGTTTCTGTCTAAACAGCCATCAGGCCCCACCGCTGCTGGCTCCTGACCTCAACCTATTGCCACGTTGAATTAGAAAAAGCTTCCAGCAAGAGAATTTTGGCCAAATTGGAAACCAGTGCAATCAAAGCTTAACCAGAAATTAGAAATTTCCGTTGACCATCGATGTAAATGCGCGTCTCTGGGAAGTGGGAACTTGTTACATCAAAGGGTTTAAGAGGTTGCAGGGCAGACATTTAAGACAAATTTGTCAGCTTGAGTCGAGTCGCGGGCTTAAGGTTAAATCTTCCTGAGCGTGACATCAACCAACATAAATAAACCAGGGGTGAGGGGATTCGAATCGAGGCAAATTGACACGAGTGAATTTGTGCGGAAGGTACATACGTGTTAGAGTCGAAATGAACTCACATCTTGATTAGATTTTGTAAGGGACACAATCATGTATTAGATGCATTTTGGGTTATTTTAATATATTGTTGAGATTAAAAATATTGGAATTTGAGAAATTTATTGTAGTTGAATGACAATGTAGTTGTGTACCAAATATTCTACTTTTATGACATTTCTCCACGGTTTCCATTTATGATCTTTATGTTATGTGTCGAATTTTCGCAGTATCATTTTAGGAATTAGCTAAAATCTATTTGTTGTTTATGGTGTAAGTCATATGCACCTTGCAGTAGATTAATTAAGTTTTAGGCTCCTCATATAGAGTAAACGAGGGTTCTGGTATAGCGTAGTTTTGTTTACGTCATGGAAAGAGAGACGTTGATGTAACCCTCATTAAAGTACAGTCAGAAAATACAGATACGTCAAGTCAAATTTGAATTATATGATTTGTAGTAATTTGATTGGATATTAACACTGTTGTCACGAGCTATCAGTCCTTTTAATCAGAAGACCTCGGTTGGGCTAGGCCGCTAGAGTTGCACCTTCAAAAGAAGTGATGCTCTCATTATGATGCCTCAACCATGCTGTAAGCGCGCTTTTTGCTGCATGTGCGGAGGCCTTCTGCTGTAGGGGGCCTTCTGCTGTAGGGGGCCTAGGTGCTCTAACAGACCTCAGCCCTCGTGCGCCTCCAATTTCTCGTCAAGGAATCTCCAATCTTAAGGTAAAAGACGGCTACTCCCATCATCTATCATCTCGATTCATCATCTATCGTCTCGTTTCATCATGGCTTCAAAAACCATGCCCATCATCTTGTAGAACCCATGGATGGATGCGGCCATGCTCCCTAAACCCATGCCCCATGCCATATGGGCATTACCTATACGGAAAATACAGTGCATTAATTTGTGCGGAAGGTACATTAGAGTCGAATCATGTAAATTAACTAGTCACTTCGATACCATTAATGCTGAAATGAACTCACATCCGGATTAGATTTTGTAAGGGGACACAATCATGGATTAGATGCATTTTGGGTTATTTTAATGTATTGTTGAGATTAAAAAGATTGGAATTTGAGAAATTTATTGTCGTTGAAAATAAAAATATTGGAATTTGAGAAATTTATTTCTCCTTGAAGTACAATGTAGTTGCGCAGCAAATACTCTACTTTTATGACATTTCTCTACGGTCCCTGTTTATGATCTTTACGTCATGTCGAAAAGAGTAATCTTCGAATCCCGATTCTCCTGTATCATTCTATGAATTCGCGCAAATCTGTTTGTTGTTTATGGTGCCGCGCAGTGATCAAATTTGAAGGGTGGATTATTGGAGGGTATTTGTTCTTGGAGCTTTTTAAAGTAAAAAACAATTTAAATAATTGTATTTTAATTTACAAGCATAAATTAACTAAACCCTTACCCCCAAAAAATGTAAAAAACAAATATTGTCCATCCAAATCTTTATAATCTTAAACAATTGAGCACTCCCTAATATCTATATGATAAAATGGTATCTTTTCAATAAAACCAAATTTGAACACATTAATTTGACATATATGTAACATTAATTTTATAGTTCATTCAAATAACAACTATTTTGTTGTATTTTTCTGGGTTAGAACACACTTCATTATATAGAAAAACTACTTAGACTATGCAATAACCATATTGGGGCATTTGCATGATCTTATGCATAGTGCAAGACTTTGTAACTAGATATAGTCTTAAAATAAAACTAGAACCATGAGAAAATTACTTACTGTTATCTATGTACAAAAAGAAGCCACTAAGCAAAACGAGGCTATAATAAACCTACAACCAAAATACACATATAAAACCAACCAAAACCTTAATTCAAACTGGAGAGAGGGCAACCATCCAAGCTTGAGAGATGTAAGAATGATGGACATTAGGAGCCTAAGAAAAAATAATACATAGCTAAAAAAAACATAAAAAAAAAATCCGCCATACCAAGCAAGTTAGCAACGCTAGCATCATAGGGGCCTGGGCATCAAATTTTGTTGTTCAACACTTGTCGCGACAACAAACAGGTATGGGATGGAGGGGAAATGGAATCAAACCTAAGTCAACTGGATCCTTGCGACTCGATGCATGTTTGAGTCTTGAAAATCTACCTTTTAAATTGAACCAGAACAACAAAAGAAGTTTGTTAATGGCTCGATTTGCGAAAATTCTAGATACATGAGTAATTAAGAGCTTGAGGCTCTAAAATTTGATGTGATTTTTACCAATCCACGATTCGGTGAATTCGTAGTCATTGGCATGAAATTTAATTTATTTAATGAAAGAATTAATGTATCTACCTCTATGTCGAAACCATTTTCCATGCTGATGTGGGCTACTGCCCTTCTTATTGTCTTACCAAAAGGCATGAGAATGAGGAAGAAGACTTAAAATTATGGACTTCACCATCAAAGAAGCCTTACGATCACATTGGTAAGGAGTGATCAGAAAATCACAATAATCCAACGTGTCAAATCTCAAATGATTTTGCCAATTAAAGACTTATATGGTAAATTTAATATAAGACTTACTTATAGTTGTCTCTTACTCTTTGCGTCTTGACACATTTGATAATTTATGGTTGTCTTTGCGCCTTGATTCAATTGATATTATAAGGTGAAGGTGTGCACACATAATAATCCTTAGTTATGACTATGTGATGATGATTTAAATTGAAGAGGATGTAAAGACATGTAATTTTTATACGTATTTTGGTGGTGAGTGTCGAAGACAAACGTGGTGAGAAATCACATATGTTTGGAAGGACGGAGGCAGATTACATGATCATGATCATGCCACCCATCAAATTGAAGACAATTCCTGAGCCAAAAATTGTTTTTTAAAATTTTATTAATAACCATTGTGGTACTTTGGTCCAAATTTTTTTTCTAACTCATTGTTTTTCCATATTGTGTGCCTAGTGCCACCTCTCTATATCAATGCATAAATCAACCTCTGCTTGGTCTGTGATTCTAGCTGCATGCCATTATTTGTAGTTGCATGTCATTGAGTGTTGTTTAGAGTTGTTGTGAGTCTGTGACATTCATGTAAGAAATGAAGTCTTGTAGAGGAGGACTCATTAGAGAGGCAGTTTGAATTTCATTTTGACGAAAAATGAGTGGACATTGGTAGCCAAGTTCACATAGGTAGTAGGCACAATGTTTCGGCCTTGTTTTGGGCCTAGTAGTGGTTCTCTATTGTTACAGCCATAGTCATTGACACATTGTCACACCTTAGATCTCAGCCCGAAGTGACTTGGGATTCAGAGTCAAATCCCTGTGGCTAGTACCCCGTAGTCGTTAGTCATCACTCTTCACCTTGCAAAGCTAAGCAGTGAGTGCATGACATGAGTAAGTGAATGATTATAATTTATGACATTTCCAATATTTTGAATGAATTTTATAGCATAGGAATTTCAACATAGAAATTGAAATTTATATGGATGGGTAATTTCAAATGTTGCCCTTCTTTTGAAATGTTGATATAAATTATGTTCTTCCTATTGGAAGGGTAAAATTCAGATTTTAATTTTTTTTAAGGGAAATTTTAACTTTACAGTTCTAGGAAGGGCTAGAACCCTTTGGAAGGGCCGGGAAAGGTTCAAATTTGAACGTTGGGTGCGAGTCATATGCATTTTGCGGCAGATTAATTAAGTTTTAAGCTTTGTTCATTTTTCACATTTTTATTATAAAAAATTGTTTTGGGGCTTTCATAAATATATATACGAAAGATTACATATCATTGCTTTTAGGCAAAATTCATAGTGGGTTAAATCTTCTTGTTTTTGTTGACATCTATTTAGTTAATATTTTATTTCATATTTAAGATTTAGTTGTCTAGATTATCTTTTCTTTGAAATTAAAAAGATGTTTTGATATCAAATTATAGCATTTTGTTTGAAATATTTATACTTTCAACGCATTTGAAATTGTTTTTATAAAATTAAAATTCTTTTCACAAAATTAATCAATATATTTTAAGAATTTAAAAAAACTATTAAAATTTGTAAATTAATCAATATATTTTAAGAATTTAAAAAAACTATTAAAATTTGTAAATATATATTTTTCTGTTTTAATAAATAATTTATACATTATTATTATTATTTTCACAAAATTAATTAATATATCTTAAAAATTATAAAAACTATTAAATTATGAAGAAAATTCTATATACATTTTTATATTTTAAATACATAATTTATATACTATTAAAGCAAATAAAAGAATACAATAAACGATAAAATGTTCATAAGCTAGAATAGTACACACTAAATTTTATTTATTAGTGTGATATTAACATGTTATGGCTATGGAAATTTTAGCTAGAATAGTACACACTAAATTTTATTGATTAGTGTGATACTAACATGTTATGGCTATGGAAATTTTAGCTTTTTTTTTCCTATTTAGAAATATGTTTAATGTTTAAAAACAATTCATTCTTAAAGAGTAAATAAAATGACAATGATGTTTGCCATATTTATATTATGTAAGAATGTAAATTTACAATAAATTTTACTTATTAATATGTTAATAGTTATAGTTATTATTAGTACCCGTCGGAGACTATTTTTTCAAAGGAGAAAAAATACAACTTGTTATTTTCAAAAGAAAATCAAAGTTACAACCAAGCTTTTCGGTTTGTCAACGAAGCTTTCTCAAAAGAAACAAGATATGAATCCCACATCTGCTAGCATATAATACCTGATAAGAACCCAAGTTTTAGATCTAGATCACATGATATACAAAAATACTATAACTTGGCATCCCAATCTCTCTAAAGTTCGCATATGCTAAAGATAGAAAAAAAAATGGGAACAAAAACCAAAGAGTCATAATGTCCTCACAGTTCCCTGATCAACCAAGACTCTATCCAAAATTTCTGCAAAGTGAAGAAAACCATCCATGGGACCAATGGCTTCCTTAGATAGACGATCCGCCTCCGACACACATGATGGCAAGTTGAAAGGGAAAAAGAAGAAGTCAAACGTTTCACCTCACTTAACCAAGGTTCCAATAAAAGAACTTCTATACTTGACTTCTGGTTTAGCCAATTAATAGTAACTGCTGAATCTCCAAAGATTTTCAAAGAGAAGAAACCTCTAACAGCTACAAACCACATAAGGCTCCAAATAGCTAGTAGTTCAGCTTTGGTGTTGCTCCGCTTCCCAATACCCATTTTTAACTGAATGAAATTGTTCTTTTTTAAATATAGAACAGTTCCCGCTCCACACATACCCTGTTGTGCCGCCCCATCAAAGAAACCACATATAGTACCATCACCAATGGTAGGATAAGCAATAGATTTGAACTTGGTCTTTTTCAAAACAAGAGTATATCCATTAATCACTTTAATGATCCACTTGCAAGTGTCATGCATCGAAGGTTTGCTATGTTCGAACAAACATTTATTCTTGGTTCTCCAGATGGAGCTCATCACAAAAAAAGGTAAGGAGGAGGGAACAGTCCTCCGATGGCACCACCCATGGACAGCAGTGGTTAAGTTGTCTTCACTCCACTCCACTCCTCTTGAATATTCAACCAGTAGATTAACGAGTTCCATACTTGTCAAGTAAAACTACAGTGGACAAAAAGATGGTGAATTTCCTCGGTCGCAATAAGACACAAAGAGTAGACGCTTGGCCCCATAAATCCTCTTTTCTGCAGATTTGTCCAAGTTAAGATTTTATCCTTGAAACACAGCCATAGAAAGCATTTATTGTTTCCACTTTTTTGCATTAATTGTATAGAAGTAGAATCAATATTTGAATATTTATAAAGTATAACTAAAGTATTGGTTCATTTTTTCTATTTTTTTGAAGGATTTATCTGAACTATGATTGGTGCTATACCATAAAAAATAAGAATAAAAAAATTCAAAAAAATAAAATTCCCTATACTTAATGCAACCTTTCTTCTTTAGAGAAGAAAGTTTAGGAAAGCTTTCCTACTTTACTGAACTCATTCTATTATTAGTGTATAAAATTGATATAATTTTTTTATCAATATATACAACTTACCTTTTTTAAAGAGGAAATTTTAGGAAAGCTTTCCTACTTTTCTAATCTCATTCTATTTTTTTTCTAATTAGCTAATCAATAAGTATAGAGTATTAAAATTAATATAAATTTTCTATCAACAAATAAAACTAAAATTAAGAAATGAAAAACTCTTAAAAACTTAATTGATTGTGTTTGAACATTTAAATATAATAATCAATTTTAATTTATGAATAGTTAAGAAACATATTATTAATCTCTGTTATAGACTATCGTTTTCACCTTTTTTATTATTTTCATACAAC
Source organism: Larix kaempferi (assembly GCA_027924585.1). Lineage (NCBI taxonomy): Eukaryota > Viridiplantae > Streptophyta > Pinopsida > Pinales > Pinaceae > Larix > Larix kaempferi. Next base: position 6,140,019 of record BSBM01000406.1, read on the forward strand.
TACATTTAATATTTTACATCTGATGATTACATACACCTTTATAACGTCTGGTTTATAATTGACTCTATAATATCTTACCCATAATACCTTATTTATAAATGTATGCAGGTCAAGTCACAACTTTGCAAAATATCCTTTTTTTTTTCATTATAAAATGTGCACACCTTTTATTATGTCGTGACAGGGACAATATAGTTTTCGCAAAGCTCCATTAGTTGGGATGGGTGTGTTGAATTTTTTATTTTTTTGCAAAGTTTTCATATAGTTGGATTTTCGAATGTATTTAACATATTTTTAAAACTTCATTTATCTGCTTTCCCGTTGGTTCCTTACATGTGACATTTGCCTCGGGCGTTGTTTCCCAGGCCCCGACGGCGGGCTATTGTATGCAAACCTTAATGTTGGCATGGGCATGTGTACGTTCCTTCACGCGATGGATATGGGCTTGATGTGTATGTGTGTATGTTGAAATCCCCTTTTTTGAACTTTGTTGTATGCCCGGGGGCAACCGTACCTTTAGGTTAACCTCGTACAGGTGGCAGTGGGCACTGTGGCAGCCTGGCAGAATCAGACTCCGGAGAATGTCATCTACTGAAAATTGCAACATGGTTCAACTGGAACCGGATTCGAAGACTAAGATGGTTCCCGCTCAACTCGTCGAGTCGTCTTTAATGAGCCCTCAACAAACATCAATCTTAAAATTGGATGTTGAACTATAATATTAAATTCTTTCACATCATATTAAATACCAACAACCAAGTTGTATTGAATTGTTGTCGCAGCCGCTGGCCGCCAGAGTTCACAGTTCACTCTCAATTTTCAAGAATCAAAGTTGAATATTCAAATTTGGAGTATCTAGTGTTGTTGTCCTGTAACATTGTAATCTGTGGCTTGCCACTTCTTCATTTGGAATTTTTAAGCAATTCCAGATTCTCATGGATGGCCTCCCCAAAAGTTAGAATGTCCTCAATTCTCTAAATCTCCTATGAAGCGGCGCTACAGTGCTAAATTGGGAGAGGGATTGGACTCATTGGCGTTCAGGTATGTACCTACTACCAGTGCGAGTCTCACATTATCACATATATTGTGCAAGCAAGAAAGAAAATAGAATAATGGCTACGTTAATATGCGAGGTACTCATTTGTTGAGATGCAAGTTACCCATTTGCTAGTTTTATTGTGATTTGCCCTCTCGTTATTTTGAACTCGAATCATTCCTTCATTGTTTGGGAAAGTTCCTTGCATAGAACCTCGAATTGGATAGCCTGTTGCTGCCTTATCCAAATTTGTAATGATTTTTTTATATATATATTCTATATAAGATATAATCGAATTGAGAGTTGGACATTGTTTCATGAATCAAAGTGTTAAGTTAATTTCCAAAATTTCATAAGCGACCTGCAAAATGAACGTCTTGAAATATACAATAACCTTTAAAATTCCATAATCACTTTGCAATATGGTTTTACGAAAACGAACGAATCTATTTATGAGTTTCTGGCATATGATTTTGCGAAAATGAGCAATTGTATTTCAGAGATTTTGGTATATTTGTTGAGTGTAAATTTAATTTTCTCAAAAGTTAAACTGTCAAATTTCATCACTCTGGATAGGATATGTTTATTTGTTTTATTTTCCTCTGATGAGAAGAAATTTGCGTCAGAGATTTTAGCCGCTGGATTCGGAGAAAGTTGTGCCGGAAAGAGGGTGATTTGAGTGCCCTTATCCAGGACATTTGCTTTACTTCATACAATTTCCAGAAGAAACTTCATTCGAGCTTCATTAGACAGTGCACTGTAACTATGAATCTCGTTTTGGGTGTAACACTTTAGCCACTTGCAATATTTTTGAATGGTGATTCCTGCAAATAAAGATTGCTTATTGATTGAATGTCGTGAAGGTCTAGTTATCTGAATCCACATACTTTTATGGGTATTTGCGAGCTCTTGATAATCAAGCTACAAAATTCCCCATTTTCATCTAGGGGTAGGTTAAATTTGAAAAAATTCCAATCAATTTGATGATACGGGTTTCAAATTGGGATGTATCATGTGAGTCATGTGACTGACATTCTTTTTGTTGGTTAAGATGCAATCTAGTGCAACTGGTTAGTCCAAATCCATTATTTATCTCCTTAAGTTTGGGACCTCTCATGGTGGCGAGAACATCCCTTACGAGTCGCACCCAGGGATCAAATTCAATAAAAATTCTGTGATAATGTAAAACATAGGGTCCAATCATGAAACTTGTTTTAATTCTTCAAACACAAATAGTCTTTAGCCTATTCTGCAAGCTACTCTTCAAATTTCTCTTTGATTCCCTTAAGAGCGTGTCTTCACAATGCTTCACTCTCAATGAGTGTATTTTTTCTATTTATAAATACAACCTCTCAAAATCAAACAATTGTTAACTTAAACTGGTGGCTGAAAAGTTGCTGAAAAAAAAAGAGAGGATTAGAGCTCTAGCCACTAAGAAATTTTGTACTATGTTCTCTTGGAAATAGAAATTTTGTACTCTGTACTCCCAAGCAGAGAACATGTTTTAAAATAGAAAATTGCCTGAAACCAGAGAAGAACCTCGTCCTCCTAAAAACAAATGTATACACCCACATACACACTACATGTAATGTCTAATATTAGGAATTTTATTAAAATTGCAATTTTCCACTTTTTTCCTTGGTTCGATCTCTAGGTCCCAAATTTGCCCCAAATGATCCCAAATCTTCTGAGAAGGTATATGAATGATATTAGAACATAAATATGTGTTTCAGGGATGCCTTTGTACCTTTAAAACACTTTTGCAAATACTCTTTCAATTCTGGTCAATGTAGGTAACTTTACTAGTGATTTCCCTTTGACTAGTATTGGTCTCTAGGTCTCAAATTGACTCCAAATGCCTTCAAATATTCAAGGAAGGTTTATGAATGATATTAGGAATTGAATATGATGTTCAGGGATAACATATGGCCACCAAAAGACCTCTGCAAACTCTCTTAAGATTCTGGACCAAGTATGCAATTTTACGAGTAATTTGGGGTTCAAATCCCCCTGGGGTAAGTACTGAAAATGGCTTCCCAAATGCCTCCAAACCCACTCAAATTTATGAACAGAGATAAGTAATGTGTTAAGTATGTTATTAAGGTCTCATATGCACCATTAATGGTTTATTACAACTGTTCTCACCCTCTCCCATTCAACTGCAAAAATCCCCAATTCGACCCTTGGGGAAATGGCACTATTTCTTCTCCCAATGCAATTAAACTGAGTAAAAATGATTCAAATGCTCAAGTATAGTACATGAAACTTGTATAAGACATCCATGGCATTATATTTATCACAAATATATTAGAGAATCATCCATTCATTCGAAATCATCATCAATACATTGGCTCACAACAAGGTAGTGGGGAAATGGCATTGTTCTTCCATTAAAAATGAGATTTATACATTTCTACTTGGAATTTCGACCTGAAACTTTTTGGAGATGAAGAACAGAGTATTTAATTCATATTACAAAAGAAATGGGGCATTAGAAGCTCCACCAAAGAGTACAATAGCTCACCAAAAACGCCCTCCCTCAAGGATCAAGAATATGCCATCAAAACTGGAAATGGTTGAAGGAGCGAGCTGCAATAGAAGAAACCATGAACTACCCTGTAGCTTACACCTGAAAATAAAGACTCCATTAAATCTCCAAATGAAAGGTCTGAATGGCCTTTCCAATTGCCAACTTGGATGGGAATCTTTCACCCTCGAAATTGGCTAAGGCAAGAAACTAGTCATCCACTAGCTCTCCCTCTTCACAATTGCAATTGCAAATTCTACAAATGATCAAAAGCCATTCTCATACTTCATTTCTACATTTTATAACCAAAATTAGCCTTCTAAGGGTCGAAATCCTCTCAATAGATTCAATAGATTTCCATTTAGGAAATATTCCACATTTGCCAGTTGTCTCCTAGTTCCAACCTTCCATCTTCTCCCAAATTCGATTTTGAGTCTCTTTGGCTTCTCCAACTCCCAAATTCGCCTTCCTTGAGCCTATTTTTGGGGCGGACATGTCATAGTGGTCAGATGTTAGAGGTCAGGTCTACAATTTGTCATAGTTGTCATAGATGCTCCATCATTGGTGTCATAGGGGCTAGGGAATCTAGCCCAAGTGTCCACAAACTTCCACTTTGACTCTTTATCTTCCATGGAGGTTACCAATCCTTCCCAATTTGACCTAAGATGCTCAATGACATGTGTTATGACTTACCAACTCACCCAAGAGTGTTCACATTCCCATTAATTCGAATTTGCAAAAGAGAGATACCATGTATTATGAAAAATCAAGCTAGTGTGGGTCCCACATCCTCCATATGTCTCCAAAACCATTTGTCACCTAGGATTTCTCTTGAATTTCTTTATTCACTCTATTTATTAAATACTTGAACCCTTCTAATGTCTAAACATCATTTATTATTCCCCTTATTCCAAATCCCAAAGCTTCCACCCCAAACCTAGGAAACTAGTAATTTTCCTCCTTGGCAATTATTTGACCCTTAACATCAATTTTACAAACTCTAATGAATATGGCTAATGTGATTAGGCCATTGTGACCCAATTCCAAATTTGGGACATGACACTACACCTGCTAAAAATTGAAAAATCAATGCCTCTAAAGATAAAATTGATAAATCCCCACATATCCACATGCATGCAACCTTTAAAAATAGAAATTTACCGTAAACAAAAGATATCATCTGGAAGAGCATGGAATATCATGTATGCCAATGAAATTATGTGCAAGGGTGTGCATAGAAAACTCTACTAAAAATAGCAGTGAAACCCCATGAAAAAGCTATGAATATGGTATGCCCGTTCTCAATCTAAAAATGTTCTAAAATAAAAAAATATTATCTTACTTGATCTCAAGCTCTAGAATCAACAAATATGCTCACAAAATGTGTTGATCATTAATATTGAATATGCATGGGAAAATTCTATGTTACTAGATATTGTCTCCATTTTGGGGAAATGATTTTCCTATAAGATGAGAACCCTAGACATCCAAATAATTGTGATGGAAACTTGACACTAACATCAGTCCGCAACAAGTCAAGTCTCAAATCAACTTGGATTAAATGTAACAATAAGCCCAGATTAACTCCCAACCTAACTCAAGACACATTCTTCTGGGCTTGAAAACTCAAGATAGATACTCAACCCACAATATTATGGAAAAATTTACTCCTAGTGAACTTTGACCATGTACTTCCTCTAGTGTAGAGAGAATTGATAGACATTGAAACAGAGCAAGCACCAAATGGGCACTTCCTCTCATAAATCTCAAAGAGATGACAATGAAGAAGTCCAGGAAGCCCTAATACCAGACGATGATGAATCTACTTTGTTAAATCACAATTTAACAATATTTTTGGAGTTATGCTAGTTGTAGTTGTAATAATTTTGTGTGATTGATTTTTAATGCCATAAATTTAATTGAAATGTAATATTTTTTAGCACTTTTTTTTATAAAGTGTGCAATCAATTTATTATTGTCATTCGAAATGTAAGTTTTTTTAGAAGCCATTCATGTCGAAGGGAAACATGAATATATAACCTTCAATCTGAAATTAAGACCAGCCCTTCAAATTTGATCCATGCATCCATCCACTGGAAACAAAAGTATTCCTTGTTTTTTCACTTGTCTGCTCACGAATATCAAAGAATATGAATTTGATCAGCACGATAGCAATCTATCCACTTCCTCCATGCCATTGTCGATTTTAGACTGTAAGCCTAATATCCATACATACGACCAAAGAACATTAAATCTGACTCGAACCGGGTGTTAGCACCAAATTTGTGTTAAGTATTTAGGGGAATCTATACCCATGGAAATGCTGAAAGGAAACTCTACTCCCAAAACCCATTGGTCCAAAAATCCGGAAGAACAGAGTTCTATATGATAAAGTTGGTCTGAGATAGAAAATTAGATAAAGCTTAAAAATTTTTTGTGGCGATCAGGGGTTAAACTGGGAAAATTATGCCTGCCACATGTGTAAGTACATATGCACGACTGGGATCCAAGGTGGCAAGGGATCGATGGTCGTAAAGGATCATCGCGGTCCGAGTTAGTGGTCTTTTATGCGCTAGCGGGACGCTAAACATAGGGCAGGTCTGAAGGCGATCAACGGTCGGAATCAAAGGGGGTCCAGATCAATGGTCTGTGTGATGTTCGCAGGATTAACATGCGCGGAAAAGGTCATGTTTCAAATTTGCGAAACTTGGTTAAAGCCCCGCGCCTTCCGACGGTTCAGATCTCGTGAGGTGCAGATCGACGACTAAGATCAACTTCGCGGATGTTACTTGTGCGGTAAATCGGCAGGTTCCAAATATGTGAAGTTGGTAGAAGGAAAGACGATCGACGGTTCAGATGGAAGCCCAGTTGAGATCTACAGTCCCGGTTTGATCACGAGTGTTGGCAGACAAAAGGCATCCCCTATAAAAATTAATAAATTCCAGATGGACAGGGGCCACATTAGCGTCGTCAAGCATCTTTCCACCTATCACGAGAGCCGGTTCACTCACTTTTCACGTAAGCTCAGGTCTTAGACATCATTACTGCTCGCGTGAGATATCCTATCAAGCCATAATGACAAAATTATTGCTCAAGGTTTCCGTCATTATCACGGTAGTTATAAGCATGGCCACTCATTGTGCATAGCTCACGTCCATACCAGACGGTGACAGGCTCGACCATTCGGGCATCTTTCAGTTGAGAGTGGATTATGGAGGGTGGACAGAAGGCCAAGGTGGTTATCGTGCCAGAACGAGTGTGGTCTAAGGTGGAGGAAGAGCAGATTCCTCCATCTCCAATAGTTCTCGACTAGGTGGAAGAAAGCTCAGCCAACGAGCCAAAAAAACAGGAAGGTTTTCAGGTATGCGAGGAGAATCGATGTCGGGTGAAGAAGAAGCGAATCTCTGAAAGCGATCAGGACACATGTCAAGACATGGAGATTGTCAAGGACTACATCATCCCCACCGAAAAAACAACACCTCCTCCCACAGCTGAAGGAGCACCGGCAGACGACCCACTGAAAATAGAAAACTTCTCCAGTCCATAGGGGGGACTGAAAGCTCCAGAATGAGGTGGTGGTCTGTTCACAATGTTTTTTCACTTTTCCCAGCAACTCTATTTCTGGCTAAATGTATGGACATCTTTTTCTTCCATTTTGAGGTCAATTTGGGTCTATCTATTGTTTGAAATCATGGTTCTCTGTACCTTGCAAAAATACATCTGTATCAGTAGTCACAGTTTGTTTGATAGTCGTCGCTATCATTTTTGTAATTCGCTTTCAAGGACAACGACCTGAATAACATAGGTGGCAGCATAGTCATAGCATGTTTTGTAACCGTTTTGATGCTCAGTCCAGGGTCGAGAGACTATAAATAACAATGTAAAAGAATATCAAGGGGTTGGAAAATCATTTGGTCAAGGCCTGGGAGAGCCTGGTTCTGTATTTCTGAAACACCTTCTTTGATAGAATTGCAGTGTTTGTAATGGATGTCCCAACAAAGATTCATGTATCGCTTTGCTTACAGTCTGTCTATTCTCTTTTTCTAATGTGATTGTACTTCCTATTATTCATTTCCATTATGTGTTCTCTCTCATATCTGGAATCGGTGTATAGTAGCATAGAATTCTTGGCAACAGGCTCTAGCTATTGTTTCAAATGTTCACTCAACGGTTCTACTAAAGCCGATATTGAATTCATCCATGTTGGTTGCTCATATCGATGGTCTATTCTTACTTTCTTCTTTTATCACCTGAAATTAGCATTTCGACGGGAAGCGAGTGGCTATCTTGCCTCTGTTTTGGTATCTAATACTACAACATTGTTATTTGATTTATGTGTTGTATCTTGACTCCATCGCCCACGTCTCTCTTATCATTATCCTGCCAAACGAATAAACAACCCTGTTCTAAAGGAAAGCTGACCTTCTATGCATAATTTGAATGAATATCTTTTGATGAGAATTATGTATGTTTGTTGTTGTTAAATCTGTGATTATTTCAGTCTCATAAGTTCAAGAGAGATCCCTCTCTGAATGTGCTGGGTCAGTAGCACGAGTCTAAAGTGGTTTTTGCTGTTACCCCAGTTTGCTCTCTCCTACAACCTAGGGGGTCATTTTGGGTGCTAAAAATATGGCGCTATTGTCGGGGAAGGATTTTCCTATCATCCCTGGGAGAACGCCTAAGTTTCAGTTCTGGTTGTTGATGGTGAACAACAATCAAACACAGAAAGCGTTGTATAGCTTTCACCTGGCGACTCCACTCATTGAGTTTTTTGGCATAAAGGAAACCTCTCTTGGTAAGGAAGTGGCGACTCCACCCATGATTTAATCGGCAGACTCCACTGGAGGACGAACTCGGTTGTTTTGGACATGGAAGAATTAAGGTCTAGGTATCAAGGTGTAAACCTCCTCAAAGAAGTCTTGTTCTTCTGTGTTGGTTTCCTTTTGCCTTTATGTATATATATATCAAGAAGTTCCTGTCCCACCGAAGAGCTCTAGGTCGCGAGAGAGCCTCTTTTGTATATCATAAACTTGAATTTGAAAATGTACATTCTCCTTTCACTCCTAGAGTTGATCCCATCCTTTCTTTTGAAACATCAAAGATCCATGGCCAGCCTTACAAATTCCATGAGAGTGAGGTTGATGATATTCTCCCTGTACACACCCCTTTGCCTCCCAGATCTTAGCTGAGATATAGCCCTTGAAAGCTACCCCCTGTTCTTCATGACTATCCTCCCAAATATCATAAATACCTTCCTATATTTGATGGAGGATTCGAAGGTCTTACTGCTGAAAGACATCTTCAGGGTTTTAAGCATTTTCTGGACCTTTTCGAAGTAGAACATGATGATGTTTGTATGAGAATTTTTGCCCAATCCCTCCAAGGAGATGTGAAGGAGTAGTTCAAGCACTTGCAGGTCGATTCCATTCATGCGTGGGAGGAATTATCTGAAGCCTTTATGGAATTTTGGAGTGAGAGAGGCCATGGGACCTAGTCCTTGCAGAGTTCTATTCCATGAAGAGACGAGAAGATGAGACCATGTCCAGTTTTAACAAAATATTTGCAAGCTTCTATTATAATATGCCAAAAGAGATTCGGCCCCTAGAAAATGCTGCTAAGCTACACTACACATCTATCTTCCCTCCTGGTTTGTCCCTTCTTCTTTTGGAAAGAAGGTCCTCTAATTTGTAGCATATGTTCACTGATGTGGTGGAGGTTGAGGACAATCTTAGAATTTCTAGGGAAATATCAAAGTAGGGTGAGGAGGATAGGACATGGAGAAGGTTAGAGTTCAGGAAAGAAAATGGGTATAGAAGATCTGAGCTATTTTCTCATGACAGGCAGAGAGAGGGTCAGCTTGGTCATGCACAAGAAGGAAATGGGGCTGATGTGTTTGAGAAAGGTCGTGCTCGGCATCTGGAGAGTCTCGTGATGCAAATTCTTGAAGAAAGTCTTGGTCCACCCATATATGATGAATACAAAGATGAGGAGGTCATGGGATTCCTAAATGTGGGTGAAAAAAACAGGACTTCATGCAGTCAACCTAAATACTCTGAAAGTCTCACCTGGGAGGAATATGCAGCTTCGATTCCTGACTCTTCTATTGTAATCCATGAGAATATCAAGCCCAAGGGTGGTGGAGCCTTGTTTCCCGAAGCCGAATCCTTCGCCAAAATAAGGAGGATACTTAAATCCATGAATGAAGGAACCCTCGAGGCTTCGTACGAAGAACCCTGCCCTCATCCATGGGAAGAGGAGAGAAATGGAGATCAAGAGGTTCCTAGGGATCCTCAGCAGACAGAAGTTTCTTTTCGGACTAAAGCTGAAAGAGAATACAGAGTCTTTGAAGAAGAATATAGGACCCTCGAAGAAGAATATGTGATCCTTGAAAGAAAATATGAAGCTCTTGAGGAAGCTCTTGAGCCTAGTGTGTATCTTCGACAGGTCGACCAGATAGTTGAGATGCTAGAAGGTGACCAGGGTGACCCAAGTGATTCTTATGCGGGATCCACTTTTGGGACTGAAGATGATTATAGGCTCCTTGAAAAAGTTTTTGATCTCGGGCAATATCTCCAACCAGCTGACCAGATAGTCGAAGTGCTTGAGGGAGACCAGGTCAGGAAACATGAGTTCAGTGCAGGATTTTCAAACCAGGAGTCCGGGTTTCAAGAAGATTGGCCTTTTCTCGACCCTTTTGAAGTTCCGGAGCAGAACCGGGTTTTCAACCCAAGGATCATAAGTAGCCCAAGAGGAGGTGTTATGGACAACTTTTGTGTGGGGGCAACTTTCCAAGCTACAAAGGGACAACTATGTCACAGAGAGGTGCTCGAAGTTGCTCGTTTCAGTCTGACCAGGTCATGTGGAGTTTTCAGTAGGCATGATGTTCGGGTCTTGATCGAAGTTGGTCAAAGGTACGTGATCCCTATGCCTGATATGAGCCTCGGGGGAAATAAATGGCCTACTTACAGCTTTTTCGAAAGGAAATCTGCTGAGATACCAACATACAATGCTCGAAGGCATCATACTTTACACGACCCCATGACCGACTATATGAAGAGATACCTTAAATAGAAAAAGGGGTTATGTTTCTACCAAGAAGGTCACTCCCATCATCCACCTTTTCTGCCATCACGATCTCACTGTCTGATTTTAGCCAAGAATGATGGGAAATAATGCTCGGGAGGTCGGCTACTGGATTGGCTACACTGGCATTTTAATATCACGTGATATGGCAACCCTTGGGGTGATGTAGGGTAGGGAAGGTTATACATAAATAAGCTCGACATGGTGGGCATGCTATCATAAGTTTCCAAGCACAATTATAGCTTTCAGTTTTTGAATAATATAGGCTGCAGGTTGCGGATTTTATGATAAAACAGGCCCAATGGATGAGGCAGTCGGTCTACGGTATTCTTTGCTACCTCGCAGGGAGGATAGCATCCCTGAGTAGGATCCAGTTGTTAGCACCAAATTTGTGCTAAGTATTCAGTGGAGTCTATACCCATGGAAATGCTGAAAGGAAACTCTGCTCCCAAAACCCCTTGGTCCAAAAATCCAGAAGAACAGATTTCTATATGATAAAGCTGGTCTGAGATAGAAAATTAAATAAAGCTTAAATTTTTTTTGTGGCGATCAGGGGTTAAACTGGGAAACTTATGCCTGCCACATGTGTAAGTACATATGGATGACCGAGATCCAAGGTGGCAAGGGATTGATGGTCGTAAACAATCATCGCGGTCCGATTTAGTGGTCTTTTATGCACTAGCGGGACGCTAAACATAGGGCAGGTCTGAAGGATATCAACGGTCGGGATCAAAGGGGGTCCAGATCGACGGTCCATGTGATGTTCGCAGGATTAACATGCGCGTAAAAGGTCATGTTTCAAATTTGTGAACTTGGTTAAATCCTCGCGCCTTCCGATGGTTCAGATATCATGAGGTGCAGATCGACGGATGAGATCAACTTCACGGATGTTACTTGTGCGGTAAATCGACAAGTTCAAAATATGCGAAGTTGGTAGAAGGAAAGTCGATCGACGGTTCAGATGAAATCCTAGTTGAGATCTACGGTCCCGGTTTGATCACAAGCGTTGGCAGATAAAAGGCATCCCCTTTGAAAATTAATAAGTTCCAGATGTACAGGTTCCACATCAGCGTCGTCAAGCATCTTTCCACCTATCACGAGAGCCGGTTCAATCACGTTTCACGTCAGCTCGGGTCTTAGACATCATTGCTACTCGCGTGAGATATCCTGTCAAGCCATCATGACAAAATGATTGCTCAAGGATGCCGTCATTATCGCGGTAGTTATAAGCATGGCCACCCATGGTGCATAGCTCACTTCCATACCAGAAGGTGACAGGCTCGACCATTTGGGCATCTTTTAGTTGAGAGTGGATTATGGAGGGTGGACAGAAGGCCGAGGTGGTTATCTTGCCAGAACGAGTGTGGTCCGAGGTGGAGGAAGAGTCGATTCCTCCATCTCCAATATTTCTCGACCAGGTGGAAGAAAGCTCGGTCAACGAGCTAGAGGAACATGAAGGTTTGCAGGTATGCGAGGGGAATCGACGTTAGGTGAAGGAGAAGCGAATCTCTGAAAGCGATCAGGACACATGTCCAGACATGGAGATTGTCAAGGACTACATCACCCCACCGAAAAAACAACACCCCCTTCCACAGCTGAAGGATCACCGACAGACGACCCACTGAAAATAGAAAACTTCTTTAGTCCACAGGGGGAACCGAAAGCTCCAGAATGAGGTGGCAGTCTGTTCACAATATTTTTTCACTTTTCCTGGCAAGTCTATTTCTGGCTAAATGTATGGACATCTTTTGCTTCCATTTTGAGGTCAATTTGGGTCTATCTGTTGTTTGAAATCATGGTTGTCTGTACCTTGCAAAAATACATTTCTATCGGTATTCACAGTTTGTCTGATAGCCGTCGCTATCATTTTTGTAATTCGTTGTCAAGGAAAACGAACTAAATAGCATAGGTGGCAGCATAGTCATAGCATGTTTTGTAACCATTTTGATGCTCAGTCCAGGGCCGAGAGACTATAAATAACAATGTAAAAGAATATCAAGGGGTTGGAAAATCATTTGGTCAAGGCCTGGGAGAGCCTGGTTCTGTATTTCTGAAACACCTCCTTTAATAGAATTGCAGCGTTTGTAATGGATGTCCCAACATAGATTCATGTGTCGCTTTGCTTACAGTCTGTGTATTCTCTTTTTCTAATGTGATTGTACTTCCTGTTATTCATTTCCATTATGTGTTCTCTCTCATATCTGAAATCAGTGTATAGTAGCATAGAATTCTTGGAAACAGGCTCTAGCTATTGTTTCAGATGTTCACTCAATAGTTCTACGAAAGTCGATATTGAATTCATCCATGCAGGTTGCTCATATCAATGGTTTGTTCTTGCTTTCTTCTTTTATCTCCTGAAATTAGCATTTCGACGGGAAGCAGGTGGCTATCTTGCCTCTGTTTTGGTATCTAATACTACAACATTGTTATTTGATTTATGTGTTGTATCTTGACTCCATCGCCCACATCTCTCTTATGATTATCCTGCCAAACGAATAAACAACCCTGTTCTAAAGGAAAACTGACCTTCTATGCATGCTTTGAATGAATATCTTTTGATGAGAATTATGTATGTTTCTTGTTGTTAAATCTGTGATTATTTCAGTCTCATAAGTTCAAGAGAGATCCCTCTCTGACTGTGCTGGGTCAGTAGCACAAGTCTAAAGTGGTTTTTGCTGTTACCCCAGTTTTCCCTCTCCTACAGCCTAGAGGGTCATTTTGGGTGCTAACACCGGGGGCTTCGACTCTCTCCATAATCACCGCTTGATATATGGCGGTGTTGAAATAGCAAATCCAAGGCGAAATCTCAGTTTTTTTAAAGTAGCTGAGAGAGAGTAGCGAGGCGGTGGATTTGAGTCTTTTGCTTGCTTAAAGAAATATCTCTGAATCCTCTTATGGAACAACCACGCATTCCAGAGAATAAACTGGTAAAGTAGGTGACATGGCATGATAATGACATGGAACTTCAGGTTGCCGCCACGGCTGGGAGATTGGAAAGAGTGAAGCAAATATTGTGCTTACCATGTTCTCCTTGACAATACAGCTCCTCGCACCTGCAAACAAGTAGCCACTGCAATATCAATGTCGGGACATTGCCACCTCGTGGCTCTTGTTGTTGTAAAGTATGCCTCAATACATTAAAAGAAAACCCTCTGCTATTGTAGTTCTAAACTCGTAAGACATAAATAATAAGAAACTTTGGCACAATCAAATCGAGGGATCCTTCTGCAAGATAACCTCCTCATTCATAGTATTTCCTCTCGAGAAATTGTTGCTAAGGTTTGTTCTTATTCACTATAATGCACATATTATTCTGAATGTTAAAAGTAATGGGTAATACTAATTATTCATGAAAATGTTGTAGCCAACATGAAAAAAAGCAATATCCGAGATCATGTTAGGAGACAATGTATTGAGTCTTGTGGTACAACCTCGAAACAATCAAACCTTCCTCAGATCATTCCTCTTTATATTCAATTAGATTTTCAGAAATGTAAGATGCAAGTACTTTGTAGCCGCGTAGGATAAAAGACAACCAAAATGCCCTGCTTTTCCGGTGATTTTGGGATAAAAACCAGTTAAATATTTTGCTGGAAATTGTTATTTTGGTAATTTTGTAATTTCTGCAATAGGGATTGCCTGTTTTAAACTAATTGCCCAATTTTAAAACCACCCAGATTGCCAAAATTGCAATATGAACACTCCAAATTATGATTTTGGCAAAAATCACTCTGCCCAATTCCGATAAGTCGAGGGTGTTCTGGTTAGCTCTTATACAACTCCCTTTGTAGCTTTATGTTTCTTTGTAGAACCAATTCTCCAACATAATGCTTCTGATTTTATTGGCAACTTGTACACCTCAATTATTCTCCCTAAATGCAAATAATTAATTGAAATGCCAATAATTATGGCAATAAAGCGTAATTTCAAGAGTGTTAAAATAGATGGAAAGTACCTTGAATAAATCGTAGTGCAGGCCAATTGTTGGAGTTTATTTTCCTGTATTCTCTTTGTATTTATATACAATGAAAAGTCAACTAAATTCTTACATCTTTGGGTGTGCAGTCTGCTTCTAAAATATACTTATAATTATAAAAAATAAATTTAAACTTATTTGATAAAAAGCTAATAAATCCCTCATAACAATTTAAGTATATAAGGTTACAATTTATTTTTAGAATTTAAATTATTTATATTTTAAGTTAACTTATTTTTGTTAAAATGTTATAAATCAAAGTATTTTGATTGAAACAATGTATTTACATTGAATAATTATAAACTTAAAACTTTGAAAATAAGTTTTATAAACTTAATTTATGCTTTATTTTAATTAATTGTTTTGGTTAACTAAAGTCATTTTAATAATATATTTAGAAAAAAAACAAATTTAAGTTTAGTTGATGATGATGATTGATGGCAAGATAGTAGGTTAGCCCAAAAGAAAGGAAACAAAACCAAGAACACTAAATAGCTCTGGGCTATCCCTCTAAAAATCAACTAATGGCTATAGATAGCCCCTCTATTACACTCATTCATATGTCTGAAATGAAATTCAAGACTTATCGCTTGAACCTACAACCCAATACAAACTTCCCTAAAACCATACGACTGAGTGCCAATTGGATTGGACGCTTATCCACATAGCGCTGGTCGCATCCTCTCAAAATGGTTTTAGTAAGACCATCCAGCTTATGCGCAATCACCAAAGGAGTGATCTATGCTCTCTCTAATACCCTCTTGGTGTTCTCGCGGTCCTCCAACAATTATTTAAACCTCGGCTAGATGATGTTCCTGCGTTCACCTTCTGTTCTCTTAACTTTTACATGCCAATACTTTTCCCTCTATGCACGTTACAACAATACATATGACCACAATCACTTAAATCTGATGATTTTGACAGTCACTATATTTGATACGCGATTTCTTTATGAGCACAATCTTCTCTCTACGCATCAAGATTCACAGACGCAACCACAAGACTTGCTTCTGACCGAATCCAGGTTTTCACTCCTACATTGTTTAATATAACAGAGACACGACCTGTATCAATTCCAATGCATGATAATAACTATAAACATACATAAATTTTTAATTTCATTCACCCTCAGCTAGAAAATCATCAATTTCATTTATCCAAAGCAAGATAAAACACACAGACCATCCCCTTGTCTATGATCTTCCAGAAAATATCTCCAACAGACCCTCCTCCCCCGAGTTTCTGTCTCTCCCATTTTTACCCATTCAAAATCCCCCAAAACAGAATAGCTAAACAAAAAACTAACTAACTCCCCTCCACCACTAAAGGAGTCACTATCATTATTCAACAAACTGTCTATCTGGCTTGATCTCCTCACGCCAAATGGAGATGGAGGGATCACGATCGGATGAGAAATCGGGTTGAGGCAAGGCTCGGGCTTACCAGTACACAGGGAAATCATGTCTTGAGGCACGCTTGAGGCCAGGGAGTTTCGTGGTGAAGTGGGTTTCCAATCGATCATAGTCAAGAGACAGTGGTCATTGACAGCCAAATGTTACCAATAGCACTCAGCTAGTTGTTACCAATATCCTTGGGATGCTCTAATCCTCCAAGGCCTGTTATAGGCCCTCGATAGGCCTTGGGGGCTTGAATACCCAACCACTCGTGCCTATTATAGGCCTTGGGAGGTTTAGTCAGCCTCCTAGAGCTTGTTACAGGCCCTGGGGGCTTGGATACCTATCCCACAACAGGCTTAGTCAGCGATTGGGGAACTGTAACATGCAATCTAAATGTTGTACTATGTGCATTGGCTCTAGTGACATACAAGAAGTGATCTCCTATCTCTTCATTAGACCATTAGATGTTGCAAATCATAATGATATGTGGTTGAGTAATTGCATTGTGGGTGAAGTAATGTGCATCCACAATATACATCGAAAGAAGCAAGGTGCATTGTAGAATGAAAGTGGGATCATAAGAGGGGTATCATATCAATATACTAGGTAGAAATATAAAGGGGTATAAAAAATGTTAATGAAAAAATCGATACATACAATATCTAGTGAAAATAGGGTTTTTTCTAAATTGGGAAGGCATATTGGGAGGGGGTTAAAAAAAAAACGATTTTGGAAGGTATTTTCCAATATTTAGTGAAATTAGGGGTATTGTTTCATATGCCACGATCGAACATGCTATGATAGCGGTTTATTGAGTGAAGCCCATGTGGCATCAACTTGCCACTTTGTCCTATGTTTCCTCAAAACCCGACAACACACTAATCGGTTACATATTTTGCAAATAATAAAATACTTAGTGAACAAATTCTCTTCCCACTCCAAGATAGCTTGTCCCCTTGCTAGCCACAACATGTGAACACTTAAACATATTGCTGGCTTAGCCTTGATGCTCATGCATCAATCATGGTGATGGTGATGGTTAACTTCCACTGATTGGTTTTCTTAAACTTTTGTTCCTATGCTGAAAAAGCTTGGTAAGAAGCTTTCCAAGCTTACTATAGTTTTGGCAAGTTAGGAGGTTAGCAAGGTTTGTATTGTAGCAAATACTATGAAACTCATATCTAATGTGGGTGTAAGCAGGGCACCCTAACAGAAAGTGATTTTCATCCTCAACGCTCATAGACTCACAAAGATGGCAAACCATTTCGGCCCACAGAGTTTTGGGAATAGACCAATGCCATGTTTCGCTATGAAGCTCATGGGAGTTCGTTCGAATCTTGGCAATATTAATTTTCTTCTTTGAACTAGTTACTATCGAAATATGCTTTTGATCTTCCAAATTAGGGTTAATGACCTCCTTATAGTATCTTAGTTTTCTCTTATCCGCTAAATTTTCCTTGCACTATAATTTCTCTTTAAACTTAAAGGTAATAATATTTTTGACATTATTGATATTTTGTAAAGTGTCATTTTCATCAATGCTCCAATGGTCTAACCAAGTCATCGTATATTTACACCAACTCAGCTTGAGGCGTAGTTGGTTTTGACTTGAATTTAAATCAATTTTAGGAAGTCTCTTGTTTCCCATATTATTTATCTTCCGCTTGTACATCAGGTACCTAGTCATAGCCATGTTCTTGATGGGGGAAGACCCACTTCTATGAGGAGAATAGGATAAGGATAAAAAATATTTAATTGTAGATTAAATTGATAAATTGAATTGTATACAAAATTTCAATTTACTTTTAAAATTAATTTCTTTATATTATTTCTTATTTATGAAAATTAATTTAACTTATTTTTATTAAAATATTATAATTTGACTTAAATTATTTTTATAAAACATTATATACAATGAGTAATGAGTTTTATAAAATTATAAAATTTTAATTAATCTATTTTTAAAATATTAATCATTTTATTTTCAATTTAATTTTATTAAATTATATGAAATTTATCTTTTTCTAAGGTAGTGACTTTTCTGCTTGTAGCCCTGGTTATGTTGTTCAACGATCATTTGTATTATGTTAAGAAACATATATGTTATAAGTATTTGAGAAATTGAATTTAAATGTTAATTTCATTGCATGTTAGGTGTTCAACAAAAGTAGGCTCAATTTTAAATTTTAGATAAATGCTAAAAATAATTAAAATCAACATAGATCCATCTTAATGTTGGATCTATAAGTATGGAGAGGGATAAAATTTATTAGCTTATAATTTTTTTACAAATAGAAAGAAAAATTCACACTTCAAGAAATTTGATCCAATATATCTCATCCTAGATTAAAATGAATCTATGTTAGTGATATAAATAATTTGCAACCTCAAAATTTGGAAATTGTAAAGCCTCATACTCATAACATCATTAAATAAAATAATACAAATAGAAAACACAAAATACTATTAAAAGTGTTTATATATTTCAAAGATTTTTTATGTGCTTTGAAAGTAAATAAAGCCCCAATAAACAAAGAAATTGATCACTTAACCACCATGCCCCATCTTTGTCTCTTACATGTGGTCGCCCCTTCTCACCCTACTAAACATGACCCTCACAAACTCACTAGATTCTAACCACAAACTTGGTTATCCTTGCCTCAAATTTTCATTTGTCTTCTCTTCTTGAATTGACTAAACAACGATCTACGCCGAAGAGAATTGCCATCCTCAATGCAACACCCTTGAATTGAAATGCTATTTTCCCTCTCCTTTATGAAAACCTTGTCTACAATCTTCCCATCTCAAATAAGAAACTCTCCCCAAAACTCTATAAGTAAGCCTTTGATACTACAAGGATGTTATTTTCTTGACTTTTATCTCAGAGGGAAAGTCTTTTTTTTTTTAGAAACTTGCTTGGGTGAATAAATACTTGGATTTTTGTTATCTCTTTGAAATTGCAATATGATTTCAATGTGTTTCATAAATACACTAATCAACTCTAATGACAACAATATTGAGCTATTGGAAGGAAATTCCCATTTGTCTTCTCTTCTTGAACTGACCAAACAACGATGCCCCAAAGAAATTTCCATCCTCAATGTTATGACCTTGAATTGAAATGTTATTTTCCATCTCCTTTACGAAAACCTTGTATACCATCTCCCCATACTCAAACAAGAAACTCTCCCAAAAACTCTATAAGAAATCCTTTGATACTATAAGGATGTTCTTTTCTTAACTTTTCTCTAGGAAAGAAAGTTTTTCTTTTTTTTAATTTAGAAACTTGCTTGGGTGAGCAAATATTTGGATTTTGTTATCTCTTTGAAATTGCAATATGATTTCATTGTGCTTCCTAACTACACTAATCAACTCTAATGATAAAAATATTGAGCTATTGGAAGGTAATATGGCATACAATTGTATAAGACAAAAGGGAAGGGTAGTGCAAGAAGTATCCTCATCAAAAGAGGAAAGGATATTGTTGATGGAGTTTATGGAGGAAAGAATAGTTAATGCACGCTTTGGAGACACAAGTAGTGAGACGAAAGCAAAACTTTTGTTCAAATGGGGTGAAATATATGGGATCTTTGAAAATGAAAGTTACCCCACTATTCTCATTGGGAGTCTAACACAACGTATGAAAAATAGAGCTACATAAAGCGGTAGCTAAATCAATCATGTTCCCATGCACTCAACTAATTTCTTGGATTATGCCTAGGGTGAATGTCAAATATTGGCTAATCATCAACATATACGCTCGACCAAATCCATTGTGACCTTGCATCCATACGACTTAGACATTTATTACAAGATCCCATCAACAAAATACATCTCATGGATGAATGGCTATCTCGTGTACAATTAGATATCCATGCAACCATCTGAAGCTGGTGGATGGGAGACAAGAGGACCAAATCTAGATCAGAAGGTGGTCCCTATATTATGAAGATCCTAATCTCTCATTACTGGACAGTCGCAATGTTATTGGATAGACTATATGGGGAAGAATATTCCTCCATTTTTTATGAGGTATGAGTACCTATGATGCACACTGTAGTCACCCACATAAATACCTTTAATTGTGGAGCAATATTATCCACAAATATAAAGAAACTAGTTGTAACTCCAAGGAACGCACCACAAAGGAAGGAAGAAGAATTATATATGTCATCGTATCAACCGGATGTGATCTAACTCGTTTCAGGGGATGCAATGGGAACTTTAACCCCTTGAGGCACCCACCCATATATATTGCGAAGTATATAATCAACATTAAATATTACATTGAAAGAGACATACCTACACCATGTTCCATTTGCCATATCTTCCATCATATTGTTTCATTTGTCAATTATAGTAATTTCCTATTGCACACATCATAGAAATTTCTTCCCTCAATGTAGGAATCACAGTGAATTCATTTCCATCTTGAAATTCCTTGAGGCTTCAAGGGCTCCCTCCCATGAGAGGATGAATTTCTTCTACCCTTTCCCTAAACGTCTCAAACAAAAGCAACCACCACTCAACACTCACACACGTGCGTATGTTATCGTATTTGCTATTCATGGACATACATTTCTCAATACTCCCATTAATGTTATTTTTTCCATCTCTTCCACGTCTAGTGGAGGTAACCCTTCCCCACACAATGGTCGGGCCTACTCAAACAAACTTTCCATTCATGGATATCTTAAATATCCCATATTTATCAAAATTCAATAATGATCCTATTTTACATGATCCCACATGGCCTCCCATGCCAATAAACTTATAAGTTTAGGGAAAACAAGGAGACAATCTCGCTAACCATGTGATCTCATTTCAATTATGATGCTCATCCAATAACATATTTGAAGACACCATATATATCCAACTATTTCAAAGAGCTCTTATAGAAACTATTGTTAAGTGGTAATTAATTTTCCTCCATTGCTACCATTTTCCTTACTTATTTCCATCTCCTTATTCACCACAAACTTGGACTCGATATTCTCTCAAATTTTAGGTAAAACACATATACGCATGTTGTGTATCACATCCACAAATGGTGTTGATGACATACGTTATGAAAAATAAACATTCAACTTGAATTCTTATTAGATTGATTCCTCAAATTGCTCAAAATGATGATGAGGATATCCACAAAGATCAATGATTGGATTTAATCTATGCCCAATGAGGTTATTTATATGAAATCATCCCCAATTCTCCTCGACGTCAATCCCTTTAGAAAAATACTCATGACACCTCACATAGTACCAATATGTCAAGCCTACACTAGAATATACACTAGTGTCCTTAGAGCCCTTGTGGTGGGTGGTTGGTTGTCCTCCAAGTGATCCTGCAATAGATTGTAAGTGCAATTCACATAAAACAAAGAAATATGGATAAAAAATAAAATAAAAGAGATGTGGGGAGAATTCAAACTCCAATAACAATCCAAGATGTGTTAAACCACTTTTGTATTGTCCAATGGTCAAGTTGTACAACACCTAGGAGGTGTGGGATTCAAGGGAAGCCAACAATCTCCCTTAGGGATGCCTTTTTTGTCTAAATAAATGCTAAGTCAATGGTGGAACAATGGAGAGGAAATCTTGCCCCTTGAAGGAGGTGGAAAGGGAGATTGGGAATGCTTACAATGACAGGAAGAGGTGGGATATGAGGAATCTCCAACACAAATCCAACAACATAACATTGCTCTTGATTTCTCTCTACCAAATGCATGCCAATGGCTTCCCTTTATAGGAAAAGAGGTGGCCAACAAACAACTAGATCCAAATGTAAACTCATCTTCTCCATGAACTAGTTCCAAGGTAAACTAGGGGGGCTATTTAATGCCACCAAGTGTGTGAGGAACTGAATTCGGATCCTTGGATATGATTGATCCTTCAATGCACCGTGGGAAGTAGGTGTTCCCATCATTTTGACAATAGAGCGATTATCGAAGGAATAGTCGCGTAGGTATCGCGCGGACATTGTTTTGGTAACTTGTGATATAGCACGAGTTAATCGTGTGTTAGCCACGCGACCCCTTCTTTTCACTGGTTTTTTGGAACTTTTGGAGTCATGTTGTATTTTGTATTTGTTGAGGATGCCTGTGGTGAACTGCATTCTTTATGTTGATGACGCCTTACTGGAAGAAGCACCGAAATGTCGCATGTGTGCGAAATTTAGGCGTTAAATGATTCCCCCTGATGTATGAGGTTTGGAGGGTATTGTAGAGCCGATAATGCATCATGTTTTCTTGTGTTACTCTCATGTTCAATAGGACAAATCATATGTGGAAAATAGGGTCCTCCGATGGGGAAATATTGTTGGTGATGACCGTTGGAGTTGTAGTAAAGAATAAATTTTATACAAACAAGGCAGGCATACCCATGCTCGTCAAATGTTTTCAATGTGATTACAATAATAGAGGACAAAAAGGTGTGACTCAATTATACTAATGGGACATTGATGAAGGAGGCCTCAATCCATGTTTGAGAAAATAACCTTGGAATTGTTGCGGAGTGCTGAAGAATGCAGAAATCATGTAACCAAAAGAAGTTGTACCTATAGGGTACTGAAGTACTAAGGGTAGAAGCGTTTAAGATACAACCCATTAACCAAGTGGTTGAGGGTGATACCTTCCGGGTCAATTAGGACATAGGAACCTTTGGGGAGACATTGCTTAACGATGTAAGGGCCTTCCCATTTAGACACGAATTTATCGGGTCCTGGTTTGTTGTCTTTATTAATGTTGAAGAAAAGAACAAATTCGCCTTCATTGAAGGTGCGTGGTCGTACCTGACGATCATAGTGTGCCTTGAAAAAAAATTTCATGGATTCATTTTTTTGAAGAGAGTCTTGATGTTCCTCTGTTGGAACGGGATAAGTTAGCAGGAAGTGTGGAAGGTGACAGGTGTGAAAGGTACAATCCCCGAAAGAAGGACCATTCGCGGATTTCAAGGAAGCGCAAGAATAGTTAAATTAGTTAGAATGGTCATGTGGACCGTTTTGTAACCGCATAGTAGCATATAAATAGATTAGGATTGTAAGCCTAAGGGCATCGATCAAGTTTTGATCAATCTTTCGATCCTTTTGATCTGCTTTGTATCAGTGACCTGGTGTATTGGCTATTTCTGCGAGGTTCATTCCACAGGGTTTTAAGGAATACATGAGGATGTTCGATTATGAATCTATTTATGTCTCTATCTTTATGCGATGATGGATGTGAATGTTTGCAACATGTTAGTATTATGTGAGTTGAATGATTACTGTTGATGCGAATAAGTAGGTTGAATATGTTGTTGTGAATGTTTACTATCTGTTGAACCTGCGAATGATTTAATGTGCGAATGGTAAATTAGTAGTATGATGCGAAGGACATAACCTATGTTTTTTGTGATAGTGATATACGGGAAAAGCATATCCTCAACTCCAGTGTGGAAACTTGGTTCCTGCAGCCCCCTTATCCATCTCAGGTGAGACTGCACTTGCTTCGCAGGTGTTGCTGGAAAGGGTTACACCTTTCCGAGCCGGTGAGTAAGGGAGTTTTGGTTGGTGTTTGTTGGCTACAATGTGAAGTGAAGCCTTGTCGAGAGATGCTGCATCAACAAATGGTTCTGTTGCCGGGACCTTGAGGAAGAAAAGAAGAGGATATGTTGTGGCATTTGACGAAACCAGAGATCCAAGAGTGGTTTGATAAGAAGGAAGAGGAATTCGCAGCGACCCTAAACAGACAACAACCAGTTGACTGCAGAAATACATTTATTCCGATATCCACAAGATATTATTTTGTGAATTCCCAGTGTTTATGCATGAGTGGCTAGCGTAGTTGACGTTCTGAAAGAATCACTGCCAGAAGACAGAACCTGATTGTTGGACCCAGAGTTGATTCGTCAGCTGAAGCAATTTGATAACAAGGTATTGCGTGTTGTTGATTTTTGGGTGGATAGCATCCTCGAGGGATACGTGACTGAGTTCACAGTAGACACTATCAAGTCATATAGTGATGCGGAGAGGAAATTCTTCAAGGGATCGAGAGGAAGGTTCTTGTCATTGTTAAAACTGTGGATTAAGATGTTTGTCTGCGAAAAGGGAATATTGAGGATGTCTAGTTCAAGAACATATGATCATGATGACATGAGGACAAAGATTCATCCATTGTCATGAATCACCTAGAAGATCTATTTTGCGAGGTATGTATAACTTGGTTCTATAAATGGTTAACCTATGAGATATGCAGGTTACTAGCACAAGTCATTAAAGAGAACAGGAAGACATCATGTGGGTATGTTAGACATAACTAGCTAACATACCAATCCAGGTATGTTTTTCCTATATCAAGTTAGAATCCTACCTTGTGTTAGGATCCCTTATATAAGTATACTTGGTATGATTGGTTATGATTATTCATAATGTTAGAAATGTAAGTAATCAAGGGTTTATGCATATTATGTCTCTTATCTTGATTGATGATTTAACCAACTAGAAGAGTCCTATGATCAAATAAGGATATGCATGAGTAAAAGAAGACTTTCCTGAAACCTTGAATACTAATGTTTATTATCTGTGTTTGAAATGATCATGACTATACATGTTTAAGATTATTGTGTTTTGATAGTATTAAGATTATACTAATGAATGTGTGATTATGTATGAGACCTCGACGATAACACAATGATGATACTAATAAGCATGCATAGTGATGGATATAAGTTCAAGGACAGGTAATCCAGGAAGCAAAGATCAAGAGGGAGCACACTCCAGTTGTTCCTGCAAGGAAGCAAGATCAAGAGGGAGCACACTTCAGTAGTTTCTGCAAGGATGCAGATATTCAGAGGGAGTTGACCACTTCTCACAATCCACATCAGAATGGAGTTGCAGAAAAGAAGCAAAGACTGAGAGGGAGTCAACCCAACAAACAAACAAAGATAAGTATTTAAATTATCATTCCTTGCATATTTTATTGTTTAAATAATATTGTTCAATAATGTATATACTCATGTTCCTAGAATTAGGTTTTGTATTATGAATATTAGAATAGTTGCATTGTTGAAAAGTATACTACTAATATACATGGGTAAGTGGCCTATGGCACTGTACAACATTCCATTGCTACTTATCTAGAATGAAACCTCTTGCTGACATGTTGGGAGTTGTGCACACTCTTAACAATGTTCTGGTAGAGATTGGAAGGCATCTAGAAAGTTACTGGATATGGATAAATGTTGTATTGAAGCATTGGCTAAGATAATTGCATGACTGTATGACATATTTCTTTATGTGTAAGAATTTGTTCTGAAAACTATGAGATGTTTTCTAATCATGCAATTTAACTTGTTGAGTAGGAAAGATCGTATACCATCACCTACAAAAGAAGGACTACAACATTTGTTCAGCAACAAAGTTATCTATTGAAAATATTGAAGATATTGAAGTTCCCAGGATCTGAGAAGAATGCCATGATCGAAGAGTACCAATCGATCATGAAGATGTTTTGGATGCAGTCCCAAGACCTGAAGGGGAGTCTGTTGTGACTTCTAAATGGATCTACAAGATCAAGCATGCTGTAGGTGGTAGCATAGAGACTTTTGCTCCGATAGCCAGATACACTTCCATTAGATCCGTTTTTGCTCTGGCTGCAGTGATGAAATGGAAGATACACTAGATGGATTTCAAGACAGCATTCTTGAATGGTGTAGGTGAAGAAGAAGTGTATGAGGAGCAGCCACTTGGTTCTGAGACACATGACAGGGAGTCATATACGTGCAGAACTTGGTATGGTAGGATAGACAGCTTTCTATCTAGTTTGGGCTTTACCAAGAGTAAAGCGGATTCCGACCTTTACTACAAGATTGAGAAAGGCAATCCAATGATACTAATTTTTTATATGGATGACTTGTTTATTACAGGTGAAGATAGATTGATTGCTGACACGCAGCGGAAGCTTGCTGCTAAGTTCGAGATGAAGAACTTATGGATGATGCACTATTTTCTAGGCATGGAGGTGTGGCAGAGTGCAGATGGAATCTTCCTTGGACAGGGGAATTATACAGTAGAGATCCTGAAGAGGTTCAGGATGATGGACTACGAGGCCATGGCCACACCTATGGCATCAAACCTGAAGCTTCTGTGTGATGCTTCATTTGAGCCGGTTGATATCACTATGTATCGTCAGATGATTAGGTCCTTGATGTACCTGACGAACACGAGACCAGATATTTGCTTTGCGGTGAACACATTGAGCCAGTTCCTAACGGATCCAAGGAGTGTTCACCTGGTTGCTGTAAAGCATATTCTGAGGTACCTGAAGGGTACAGTTGATTATGGACTCAAGTATGATGCGAATCAAAAGGTTTAACCTATAGGGTCATGTTGATTTAGATTGGGCAAGCAGTGCTACAGATAGGAAGAGCACATCTGGGTGCTGCTTTGTATGGGATCAGGTGATCTCTTAGTTTAGCAGCAAGTAGTCCTGCGTAGCACTTAGTACATCCAAAGCAGAGTATGTTGCGACGGATGAGCAGGTTACAGATGTATTGACCAATCCATTGGCCAGAGTGCAGTTTTGAGTACTTCAGAGAGAGGCTTGGTGCACTTCAGATCGAGGTTCCTTCCAAAGGGAAGTGATGAGTCCAGAAGATGCAGATGCACATGAGATTTTCTGACATGGTTGATGTGTTCTCCCATGGTCGTGATGTAATTGCTGAGCCATTCTCACATGGTGGTAGATGTGTTCTCCCATGGTGTAGATGTAACGACTGATGCCATTTTTCACATGCTGGTAGATGTGTTCTCCCATGGTGAAAAAGTAAGGGTTGGAGCCTTCCTTGAATGGTGGTAGATGTGTTCTCCCATGTCGGTGGTGTAAGTGTTGGATGATGTGCATCTGGGTTGTGCTTTGTGGACAATGAGATGATCTGAAGAGGATGATGCTATGATGATCAGGAGGATCATGGATGATGAGAATCGGGATGATGCTCCATTTACTGCTATGTATATGTATATGCTTCATGTTGGATGCTTGTTATGATCAGTTGGATCATTTATGTATGTATGCATCATGTTGGATGCTTGTTATGATCAGTTAGATCATTTATGTATGTATGCATCATGTTGGATGCTAGATATGATCGGTTGGATCATTTATGTATGTATGCATCATGTTGGATGCTGGATATGATCAGTTGGATCATTTGTATGTATTTGTATATGCATCATGTTGGATGCTTGGACCATGTATCTTTATATGTATAAGGTGGATACGTTGTATGATCAGGTAGATCATGTATGTTGATATGTATCAGGTAGATACATTGTGTGATCAGGTGGATCATGTATCTATGTATGTATCAGGTGGAAACATTGTATGATCAGGATGATCATGGATGACGAGCTTCAGGATGTTGCTCCAGGTGATATGCATCAAGATGATGCAGTGATGATCATGTGTACATCAGGATGATGTATGGTGAGTATCAGGTTGATACTCTGTGGCCATGGAACAGGTTGTGCAGATGAGCATGTCTGGGAGATCCTTCAGGTCAGAGTTGTGTACCCGTAACATCCTGGGATGCTCTTTCGAGGTTTTGTCCTATGGCATATAATAGCGCCCTGGGAGATCCTTCAGGTCGAAGTTGTGTACCCGTAACATCCTGGGATGCTCTTTTGAGGTTTTTCCATGACCACATGTAATTTGTGCCCTAGGAGATCCTACAGGTCGGAGTTGTGTACCCGTAACATCCTGGGATGCTCCTGCGAGGTTTTGTGGTGACCACATGTAATTTGTGCCCTGGGAGATCCTACAGGTTGGAGTTGTGTACCCGGAACATCCTGGGATGCTCTTTCGAGGTTTTTTGGTGGGGTCACATGTAATAGCGCCCTGGGAGATCCTACAGGTGGGAGTTGTGTACCCGTAACATCCTGGGATGCTCTTTCGAGGTTTTGTGACGCACGTAATAAGTCCTGAGGATTCCACAGTATGGCCAGTGATGATGAAGACTTGCAGGTTGCGGGCCTACATCTAGTATGAAAAAGGACTGGCTCTGTAGAACTTCCTATGACGAGTAGATTCATATATTGATTGAGATAGAAACAGCAGTGACGATTATGATGACTCGATGACGATTATCCAGTGACGATGATCCAAAGAAGAAGACTTGTGCTAGAAGACCTGTGTCGAGAAATACCTTCCTAGTTAAGAGGGAGTGTTGATGTATATGTAACTTCGAAATATATTTCATATATGTATATTGTACTCCTATAGAGATGGTATTATTCCTCTATACGGAAGTGTTTGTATTCCTATAGAGATGTTATTATTCTTCTATACGGAAGTGTCGTCATTTATATTGTAAGTGTCGTAACTTATACTTGATGGGTTATTAGACCACCTTGTTGGGGTCGGCCTTGTATAAGTCATGTGGGTCGAAGGGTTATTAGACCACCCTATTGGGGGTCGGCCATGTGGGTTAAAGGGTTATTAGACCACCCTATTGGGTGTCGGCCCAGTCAGCATTATGTTATGTGGTTAAGTTAAGGCTGACCTAGTAAAGGTTATTAGGCAAGTCAATTCAAGTATAAATGGAGTGCGGGAGGCACTCTATTTGATCATTCTATTCTCTCTCACACTCTCGGGAGAGTGGCGCACTTATGGAGGAGGAGAAGCTACTGCTAGGAGATGTCTATCTCTTATGCTTGGGTTGTATCATTGCTCTATCTATCTCGGAGGAAGTTATTGGGGTTTTTCACCTTTATGGTTTTCCCCAAGTAAACTCTGTGTCTCTTGTGTGATTGCATTATTGTGTTCATGTTTGATATGCTGTAGATATGTTGTACATGTTGTTCTCTCAGTTAAGATCCTAGATCAGATTGAAGTAAATTCCCAAAAACTAACAAGATAGCGACAACCCTTAGGGGCGGGGCATTATACTGGTTCATGAAGTTTACAAGGGTTTCGATGGGAACACTAGCCAAGATGTTGGCACAGGTCAGAATGACGATGATTGATGAATTTAAAAATCCAAAATCAGAGTTGCAGTATGTTACTGAGCTTAAGGAGAGTAAGAAATTCCTGAATGAGCCAGTGTGGGAATTCGATCAACGGTACAAGATGTTGGTATCAAAAGTGAGCTTTCCAATAAATGAGCTGCAACACAAAGAGTGGTTTATTGCAGGACTGGTACCGCATATCCGTGGACCACTGATGCAACAAAAAGTAATGACAAAGGCGGAAGCATTAGAGATTGCGATGAAGCTGGAGGCTTCACCAATCGTCGAAGCCGGGATAGGAATGGATAGAATCCAGACACAATTGGACACTCTAACACTTCAATTGGAGGATATTAAGAAGGGAAAAGAAACCCACACAGAGGTATGGTGCACCAGGTGCAAAGCTGAGGGACACCATAAGGATAATTGCCTAGATTTCCATGAGTATTTGCAGGGTGGGCACCAAACCCCCTATGTCAAGGAGGCATGCCGTGGTGTCCTATCTGTCATACTAGAGGACATCGACCGAAGGAATGTGTATATCTGCAAAATATGGTGTTGAATCCAGCAAACTTGTATTGCAAATTTTTTCGGTTGGTTGGCAATGATGAGAAAGACTGCAGGGCCTATGACCTACTGCAAGACCAGACTGCAAAACCATATTTTATGAAAGGAGAGGAGCACCCGGTGCTGTAGCAGCAACCGTAGTACACCTAGCTGCAGTCGCAGTTTCATCAACCACAACAATATGATCAAGGGTAATACGGGCAACTGCAGTATGGGCACCCGTAGTATTCGCCACCGCCGTATGGCCAGCCGCAGTATGGGAAACCATCATATTAGTAGCCACAATATCCACCATATGGACCACCGCATACAGGTTTCAGAGGAGGATTCTGCGGCGGTCGAGGTGCTGGAGTTGGACACGGAGGAGCTGCAGGACGGGGAAGAGGGCCGATAATATGTTATAATTATGGACAACAGGGGAATTATCAAAGGGATTTCCCAAACCCAATGCCGCAGTGCAGTTATTGCAGTGTTGTGGACTATAGCATGGAGGACTTCCCTCAACTCATCACGAAATGGCAGACTAAGAATCCACCTCAAAACCAGAATCAAAACAATCAGAACGCACCATCGGCTGTGCAAATGATATCGATGGAAGTTTGAAAACACAATGCGACTGTTGGGGTTGTAACATGAGGAGGGGTTGTGAGCAGAGCTGACAAGTCACATGCTAACATCCAACCAACAATGCGGAAGCAAGTAACCTTTGATGCGGAAGCCAAAAGGGACGTTTTCTTGGAGGCATAGAAAGCGATGGGGAATTGGCGACAGTTACCTCTTCAGGAAGAAATCTATGACATGCCACCGACGTTCGACTCGATGAAGTTGTGAAGGAAGGAAAAAAATCTAAAATACTTCTTGGAGAGTTGCCTGGAGCTGTAAAAGGACCCAGACGCGCTGGAGCAAATATCTACTCTGTTGCATCGACAGGAGGGTGCACGTCAAGAACAGAAGGTTAATCTCATACACAAAAGAAAGACAGGAAGGGAGATGTGAATGTCGGCACAAATCGGAGCATTTGATGTCAACTCCATCATTCTAGACTTGGGGTCGGATGTGAGTATTCTGACCAAACAAACATGGGAAACAATGGGGAAACCGCAGCTGGTCTGGTCACCAGTACAACTGCGATTGGAAAATCAAAGTAAGGTCACCCCACTCGGCCGAGTATGTCAACTTCTATTCGAAATTGAGGGGCTCAGGACATATGCCGATTTCGACATCATAGAAACTGTTGATAACACCAGTCCCTATCTGGTACTGCTAGGGATAGACTGGGAATTGGACAACCAAGCGATTATCAATTTCAAGAAACGGACGATGTCATTTGAGAATCGTGAGATGAGAGTTATAGCACCTCTGGATCCTGCGGAAGGGCAACGCTATGTTGAACCAGCCAGAGATGAGTTTGCGGAAGGATGGGACAATTTCTATAACATATCTAAGGATTATATTAATCCCACTACAAATGGAGAACTGGGATGGCATAGCACCAGTTCGGCATCATCAGATTCATACGAGGCACTTGAGAATTGGCAGAACCGGTTACACGAAGTGTCATTTAGAAGATGCGCACGGGTAATGCAGTCACTGTGATGGGTAGCCACGGAGGAATGTGCGCTACCTACATATGAGGGATTGCCCAATTTGAGCAAGTTTCTCATTGAATTTGAAGAGAAAGTGGCAGAGCCACAGCGTCTAGTGGCCTTGGAGGAAGCCTTGAAGGCTACTCCTATGCGCTGATGGGCGGCGCAAAAATTGAATATCACAACTTGGCCACTATGTCGACGCCTCATGGAGGTTTGGTTTGGTGAAAATGCGGGGTATGATAGCAAGAAATATGATTGTCGAGGAGATCCGAAGGCACATCTTGACGCATGTCAACACTAATGGAGATCCTGAGCGAAGCAGGAGTGGGTACATGCATTCGTACACACGTTGGATGAAGTCCCGCAGAGTTTTTATGTCGCAGCAGAACTGCGATATGGGACGACCTCTTGGGAACGGCTTACCATTGGCTTTAGCCAATTGCTTTTTTTCTCAGACGAAAATCCCTTCATCCATAGTGAACTACAGGTGATCCGAGAAAGGATATTTGAAGCGGTACCAACAAAACAACTGATGACACTTCAATGGACTGCGACACCCGAATTGTTGATAGAATGTTATAATGTCACAGGAGAGCTAGATGATGAGGATGATCCAAGGGATATCTACGTGCCATAATTAGAAGGTAGTCACAATGCCAAGGCACCAGAAAGACCGTCTGATAAATTTCAGCAACTATCGAAGATTAAGAAGGTGAACATTGGGTCGGAGGAGAACTCGAAGTTCGCAAGCATTGGAGACTACTAGGATGAGTCGACAATTGCAAAGATGATTGATTTGCTGCATGAGTTTTCGGATCTATTTCTAATGAAATTCTCATAGATGAAAGGAATTTCTGGAGACTTGGGTGAACTAAGGATTCCGTTGAAACCTGATGTGAAGCCAGTCAAGAAGCGGCCGTATCCATTGAATCCAAGATACAAGGAACACATAAAAGTTGCAATTGACAAAGTGATCAATGCAAAACCACCGACGAATGATTTTGAGAAGTACATGACAGCGACCAAAAGGAATCAGAGGAGATCAACGATAACAGATAGGTCTAGCGAACATGTACTCCAAACTCTATGACGAAGTATCGACACTGTGGAGCTGGCTGTGTCACCAATTGGATAATCAAGCATTCACTGTAAAAATAAAAATAAAAACAAAGAAGGAACACAGACCACAGCAGGCATCTGTCGATGAGCAAATATTGGTCGACAGCAATAACACTAGTTGACAAAGGAATCACAGCATCACGGATTTAGTGTGACCGAGTCAAATCCCATAATAAATGCAGCAATTAAACCACAACGGACAACAACAAAAATGAGAAATCGACAATTTATACCCAATGCATGCAGTAGATTTGGAATATCACCGCCGGATTCGGTAATAATGGTCCAAAATCGACCAGATGTGGCCAACCCACTCTATAAATACAAGAACAAGGGGCAAGGAAAGGCATTGCGAGATTTAGTAAGAGGTTGCAGAGTTGTATGGAGTTTTATGTTTCAAGAACCAGCACAGCGAGACCAAAATCGACGCTGGTTACAGAGGAGCATCCAGAAGTCATGTCTAGCATGACAACAAAAAAAAAGCGAAGCGTGGTCCGTCCTCCAGACACCGGTTGTGCCAATAAGAAAGGAACCCAGGCCTCAGCCCGGTTCACTGATGGAGCTACAAGCCCCTTAGGCACCGAAGCATCGCAAGAAGGGCATGATGGTCCAATGCTACCATATTACGTTCCATCGCGCCATAAAACAACACCCGTGCTGCGGGTAACCAAGAATGAAAGGTATAAGATTGAGGTGCCGCCAATACCGAGGGCGTTCCTCATGTCGGGGACATCACGGCCAAATTGCAGAAGCTGCAATATACCGACCATGACCTTGCAAAGTTTAAGGAATACGCCTCACCCTCACGCCACACTTTGAGTGGGGGGTGTTGGCTTGGTTTTGCAACCAAGCTTAGTGCTATGGGCACCTGCTAACTAGTAGCAGCAGTTTCAATAGAAATAAAAACAATAAACTAAATCTAAACTAAACTAAACTAGCATGTGCATATTTGAAGTAAAGAACAAGAATAAGAAATATGAGAAATAATTTTGTATTAAAAAATGAGGGCAAGCAAATGCTTGCAATAAGAATACCTTCGATTGATGAAGATATTTGGGAAGCTCCAATGGTGAGCAGCTCCAATCTCTAATGGGTCCTTTCTCCAAGGTTGCTACAATGGCCAAAACTCAAGGGAGACTTTGGCAGCATGAGGATAGGAATATGGATGGATGTGAAATGAGGAGCCCCTACCACCTTTTTATAGGTTTTGGTGGTGGGGAATACCATTTGTGGTTTTGTGGAAACCAATGGTATTGACCAACATGGTTTAGGTACTTTTCCCTCCTTTTTCCTTTTTTGAATAAAATTAATATTTTTATTCCCTTTTTAATATTTTGGGAATTTTGGGCCCTTTTTGAGGGTTTTTTATGCTTTTTTAGGAAAAATAATCTTTTTTGAGTGGGAAAAGGGGTGTACTAAGGTCTTTTGGTGACCTTTTGTTGGCTTCAGAAGCTCAGATGGTGGAAAAGTGGACAAATGGGTCATGTGAATAAGGAAATGAGCTAGTGAGCACTTTTTAGGTGTTAACAGATTGCCCCCTGATGTGTGAGGGCAGGAGCTCATCGTATGGCCGATAGAAATCATAGTTCTTTTGTCTTTTTTTGGGGGGTTTTGGGGAGGAGAAGAGACCGATTGGAGACTGGATCCGCGGCCCTTGGAAGCTGCAAAAAAAAACAAATATTACATGGCCTCAATATGAATGAGGAATAATCTCTGATGATGGATGAGGCGGGCATACCCATGCTCGTATCAAGACATATACATAACAATGAGTCCCAAGAAGGGGGATCTAATACATAAAAATTTTACTGGTACATCATAATGGTCCGGAGGGTACATTATTTTGGGATGTACTCGTGATCATAACATGACTGATCTCAATAACTGATACACTGGAATACCTGATGAACTGCTGAAACTGAAGGTGTCCAACATCTATAGGGACGTAATGACTGTGAGCCATCTCTGGGAAGTATATGTAATTGTATACTCAAGGGAGTATAAAACTTGGGTACATCTGAATACTGTCGCCATGCGCAACCCGGATACCTATAGGAAAAGTGTAACAGGTTGTATCCATAGGTAGACTCTCAAATGTGGAGGAGTCAGGTGGTATCCGGGGTCTTCGACTAACAACTGAACGGACCGATGCCCTGTGCGAGTCTCAACGATGCGATCAAGGTGTTGAAGTCGAGCATGTGAGAAACAACCATTTGAAGAAGCATTGAGGACTCTTCTCGAAATGATTCGTAGGCACTCATCATATATGGTGATGAGTCAAAGACACAGGTACCTCTAGGTCTATCCTATGGAATAAATGTGGTTGTCGTCGACAGAGGGAGACCAGCAACTAACAAGGCAATGATGTTTCCTTGATAGGAGCGCGAGGTGTAGAACTGAATTGTGGTAGTACTGATGGTAGGACTGACATACTTGTGGGGATGGGAAGTAACTGGGGTCATATAGTAGGTAGACTCAAACTTTCTTTGCTCAGAGCATGATGACATGGTTGACCTGGCAGCGTAGGGAACTGACTTGTAGGTGTGGGAATCATTGCTTTTAAGGACTGAAGGGTATGTATTGACTTTGGGGGGGAATCAAGCTGATGGGTGCTGTCGAGGGATTCTCAGGGTGACATATTGCAGAATACTCTGAACAAAGGCGACCAAAATGGGGAAGCTGCCATATGAGTAGACGTGATCTGTCGTGGCACCGAGAAGCACCATTGGGTCCTTCTTCGTAGTTTTAATGAGCTCCAAGAAGGGATAAAAGTGTGCTCTGAAATGGTACAGTCATGTGGATTTTGTGAGCCCAGGACTGTTCGTGCTCATTGGTGCTTTCATTTTTAAGGAGTCTGAAAGCGATAAGGAGACTCTGCAGTGGTTATGATTACTGTCCTGTTGGTTTTACGAGCCCAGGATGGTGATTGCTCGTGGTTGCTTTCATGTTTAGAGAGTCTGAAAGTGGTAAGTGGACTCCATTGGTGTTCTTTTTCGTAAGTTTAGTCTCCAAGGCCCGAAAAAGCATAAAATGATGCAGATGGAGAACTCTTCTAGCCGATGTGACTAGAGTATTCCTTTTTCGTAATTAGTCTACGTGGTCCGGAAAAGGGTTAAACTTATACGAGGTAGACGACTTTTAGATACGTTTAGCGAGCATGAAAGGAAGCAAGATTGCTCGACGATCTTTTCATTGTTTTAGGAGTCAGAAAAGAGCTTAACAGAAACTCCCTAAGTGCCTTTTTCGTAAAAGGGATTGCTCGACCCTCAAAAGGGATAAAATTATACCGAACAAAGAGGGAATGATGAGAGCGAGAAAAGGTCTCAAGCACCATCATGAGTGTGGAAAACTGGATCCGGTGACATAATGATTGTCAAAAAGGGGCGACGGCCATTGTGGCACGCAAGCCAAGGTAATGAGAGGGCATTTTGGAAAAGTGGCCGAAAAGTACGGGCGTGAGAGCGAGAAATGATCTCAAGCATCGTCACAAGCGCGGAAAAATGAATCCGACGATATAAAGATTGTCGAAAACGAAGAACGGCGGATGTGGCACGCAAACCGAGGTGACGAGGTGGGCATGGGAAAAATGCCCAAAAAATCTAGGCGTGAGAGCGATAAATGATCTCAAGCATCATCACAAGCGCGGAAAACTGAATCCGACGATATAAAGATTGTCGAAAACGGAGAGCTGCCAATGTGGCATGCAAACTGAGGCGACGAGGGGGCATGGAAAAATGCCCGAAAAAATTGGGCGTCAGAGCGAGAAATGATCTCAAGCATCATCACGAGCGCGGAAAACTGAATCCAGCGATATAAGACTCGTAAAAAACGGAGAATGACGGATGTGGCACGCAAACCGAGGTGACGAGGGGGGCATGGGAAAAATGCCCGAAAAATCTAGGCGTGAGAGCGAGAAATGATCTCAAGCATCATCGCGAGCGCGGAAAACTAAATCCGGAGATATAAAGATTGTCAAAAAAGGACGCCGGCCAATGTGGCACGCAAACCGAGGCAACGAGGGTGTGAAAAAATGGAAGTAATGAAAACAGGAAAAGGAAAGAACTGTCATGAAGTTCTTCAGTGGACGGTGGTGACCATCCGATATTATGGGTAAAATCGTTTGAGGTACAACCCGTTGCGTGGGTTGCGGAGGGGGTTTCCTTCTGAATCGGTCAGAATGTATGCCCCTTGTCCGAGGCAAGTGTGTATAATATATGGGCCTTGCCACATGGACACAAACTTTCCTTTCCCGGTTTTGTCATGAGCCTGGTCGTAGGCGAGGACAAGGTCCCCTTCAGAAAAATTTCTTGGGTGGACATGTTTATCATAATTCAATTTGGATCGGTTCTTGGCTGCTTCCATGTTTTGAAGGGCTATGCGTCGATCTTCATCGGCCTGCTCTAGGAGTAGTAAGCGTTGCTCAATTGGGGCAGTGTCCGGTAGGAGTTCAACGACCATATGTAGGGTTGGAATCTGGCACTCAATGGGGAGGACGGATTCGACACCGTGAACTAAGTGGAAAGGGGTAAAACTGGTGGCGGTTTTAGTTGATGTGCGGTATGCCCATAGTGCCGGGAAGAGCATGTGGTGCCAATTTGACTTGTGTTTGTCTACAGTGCGCTGGAGGATGGTTTTCAAAATTTTGTTTATTGCTTCGACTTGGCCATTTCCTTGGGGGTAGTAGGCAGAGGAGAAATGGTGTTCAAATTTCAGTAAGGTGGATAGTTCTTTCCAGACGACGTCTTCGAAGTGAGAGCCGTGGTCTGATACAAGTTGCTTTGGCACTCCAAAACGTGCGATAACATGGTTGAGAAAGAAACGCGCTGCGGTTTCGGCTGTGGAATTGTAAGTTGGCATTGCCTCCGCCCACTTGGTAAAATAATCTACGGCCACAATAATATGTTTGTGACCACTGGCTGACGTGGGATTGCAATCAAGGAAGTCAATGGCCCAATTGCAGAATGGTCTGGCAGTAACGACTGGATGAAGGGGGGCTGGTGGGGTTCTTGCTTTAGGGACAAAAAGTTGACAATTTTGGCAATGTTTGACTGCGGTGATGCAATCAGTAAATAATGATGGCCAGAAGTAACCTGCACGAATGATATTTTGGGCGGTGGCCATGCCAGAGAAATGGCCTCCACAGGCACCGCTATGACAATCATTGAGGACTTGTTCTGCCTCACTATGGGATAGGCAACGTCGTAGGATGGTATCAACGCCACGTCGATAAAGCACATCCCCTAACAAGAGGTATCGGGGGGCATGGTGACGTATACGGCGACGTACGTCACGATCGATGTGGGGTCGAAATTTCTGCGTGCGGAGGTAAACTAGGAAGTCACCGTACCATGGGTCGTTAGATGAAATAATGAAGATGTGATCGTCAATCAGATCTGTTTGGATAGCGGGTGATGACGAAGAGGATGGGATGTCAGTGATGAGATGGGAAAGCGTGAGGGATTTGGTGCTCTTGGGAGTTTTGAAAGTGAGGTCATATTCCTGGAGGATAATGACCCATTTAGCAACACGACCTTGTAGGAGCCGCCAGTTTAAGAGATAGACCATAGGGTTGGAGTCGGCGACCACTGTGGTATGACCGAGCAGGATGTAGTGTCGTAATTTTTGGACGGAAAAGACTACAGCTAGGGCTAATCTTTCCTCGTATGGGTAATGTAGGGGTGGGACAGACAAGGTCTGGCTGATGTAATAAATGACATGTTCTTGGTGAGAGGAATCTTCTTGGACCAAGACTCCAGACACGGCATGTTCAGATGCCTAGACGTAAAGGATGAAGTCCTGAGAGAAATTTAGAGGGGAGATCAAGGGGGCTTGTGTGATAGGTTTCTTGAGGGCTTCGAATGCCGTGTCTGCTTTCTCATCCCAAACAAAGGGTATGTGGGTGCGAAGTAGGCGTAAGAACCCATGAACTTTGGTGGCGTAATCAGGTACGAAGCATTGAAGGAAATTGGACCGCCCCTGCAAACTCTGGAGTTGCCGAAGCGTGCGCGGAGAGGGAAGGTCTAAGATGGCTTTGACTTTCAGGGGATCAACAGTAATTGCATCCTGGGAAACAATGAAACCCAACAAATGGCCTGCAGGAACGCAGAAGACACACTTGTGTGGGTTCAAGCGGATTTTATATTTGCGACAATGGAGGAAAACTTGCCGGAGGTCGTTAAGGTGGTCTGATCGTTTCCGGGAACGAGCTGTAAGGCCATCAAGATAGACCAGCAGGATATGGACCAAGTCGTGAAAACAATAGGTCATGGCCCGCTGGAAGGTGGCACTAGCATTTTTTAGGCCGAAAGGCATGACACGATAGGCAAAGGTGCCCCATGGGGTAGTAAAGGTAGTCTTATACTGATCCTCCTTACGAATATAAATCTGGTTGTATCCAGAAAAACCATCCATGAAAGATAGGACTTCATGTCCCGCACACGCATCAATGAGTTGGTCAATGAATGGCGTGGGGAAATTGTCTTTGGGACAAGCGCGGTTTAAATCATGGAAGTCAGTACATACTCTAAGGGTGCCTTGTTTTTTGTTTACGGGAACGGGATTTGACACCCATGTGGTATAAGGAATAGGATAAATGAATCCTGCTTCGCAAATTTTCTCAACCTCGGCTTTAACAGTGGGGAGCTTGGAAGGATGAATGGGTCGCTGTTTCTGACGAACGGGGGGGACGTCAGGCCATGTGTCAATGTGGTGTTCTATAATGGCAGGGTCAAGACCAGGCATTTCGGTATAGGACCAGGCAAAGACATCACGGAATTCTTGAAAAAGCTTCTTATATGCCTGAGTTTCCGCTTGAGTGCAAGATGTGCCCAGCGAGATGAGCTCAGGTTTTCCAGGTGTGGTGGAAATATCAATTTGTATAATGGGGGAAATGTTTGACATGTTCCCTTCTTCGAAGGCATCCGGTGCTAGGATGGGGTCCTTGAGCCAATCGACCTTAGTGGGTATGAAATCTTTCGATTCGACCGATAGCTGATTAGACGTGGTGGATGTAGGTTCCTCTAGAAGGAAGTATGAGCGATGATGCATGTCGTCCCATGGGTAGTCGGGTGTAGTGAGTGTTTCCAAGATTTGCTCATTAGTACGGAAGTAGTCAGACCATAAATCAAGGGGTTCTGGTTTGAAATTGGTCATCGAAGAGATCATATAGATGGTGTTAATCTCTCTGGATGAGGATGATGCGGGAGGGTAGATCTCCTCGATAGTAGGGGGTGCCGTCTCAAGGTCCAAATTATTCATCTCGTAGAGAGCTGCTCTGTAATCTGGGATGTCAGGACAGTTATGTGAGTAGTGTCCGTAAATACCGCATATCACACAAGGGTGATTGGTACGCAGTAATTTGTCCCGAGGCATGGGGTTTGGGTCAATTTTGACCACTGGGATGTTGGGGTCGTCGTCCAACATTTGCATGTGTTCCTGTAATGCAGGTAACTGTGGACACTGATGAGTTGGATGGCCTAACTCATCACACAACGAGCATTTTGGAGGAGCACGAAACACGAGGGAAGGTTTAATTGCTTTGGGTGGGGGTACCGCAGTGTATGGTTGTGGGCCTGATGACAGGAGGGGGATTCGTAGATGACAAAGGAGTAGTGATACCGGGAGGTGGTTGGGTAGAAGTGACAATGGGTTGCACCGGTTGCAGGATGACATTTGGTGTCGGCGGTGGAACAGGAGGCGAAATATACCACACGGGCAATCCCAATGTTAACCCGGGGAGACTAAGGGTAGCCATAACCGGAGCGCTTACTACACCCGAAGGAGGGAATAGAAAGGGGATTGTGTGGATGGGTGTAACACCGATGTGACTCGGGACCAATGGTGGTTTAGGGAACAAGGGTGGTTGATTACCGGGTGTTTGTGTATTCTGTGAAAGAGTACAGAGGTTCGCGACGTGGGTCTCTGGTGACGGTGGTGGAATGGACTGGAATGTAGAAGTCATCGACGCCTCGGAGTAAAGTCCGGGTCCTACTGAGGAAACGAATGAGGTAGTTGCACAACAAATAGGTTGTTCCACCATGGGGAGAACATTTTCAGGTGTGGCGGGGGCCTTGGGATCGTAGTAGGTGACTTGGTCGACCTTGACCACGTGTCCCTCATGGGGGAACTGCATGGTACGAAAAATGGATGAGGTGACCGCCCGCATGGCGTACATGTAGCTGCGACCAAGTAAGAGGTTATAGTCGAGTTGGGCATTGATGACCTCAATGTCAATGAGCACGGTTTTACCCGCCAGCTGGACGGGGACATTAGCTAATAGACCTTGGGGTTGACCCGAACGACTGTCGTAGGCTCGTAATGCAGTGGTGGACTGCTGGAGAGTAGGGGATCCCAATTTCTGCCAAACGAATGTGGACATGACGCATGTAGAGGCCCCTTCATCGATAATGCACCGATGGATGACAAGATTCCAAACGGAAACGGAAACTTGGAATGCTAACTGGAAGGCAGTCGTGGTTCGGACTGGTCTGAATCGAATGCAATCAGTTGTGAATCATTGGGGTCAATGGCGCCAATGGCAGAGAGTAAAGTCTTGCGCTGTGAAGGACAGTTTTTCAAGACCTCTAAAGCAGACATGGCTGCAAGAGACTGGGCTAAGTCGTCTACAATGTTGTAGTTTGACGCAGCACAAGCATTGGGATTACTGTTGATGCGACGAAGTGGGAAGCGAGGCGCTTTAGAAGCGCCATCAAGTGGAGCCGGAGGTATACGTAACGTTTGATCTGTGGGATTAATGTTAGTGTTTTTGTCGGCGGGAGGGGCTTCAGAGGTGGAGCCATATTGGTTCCGATGGGTTTGGAGGTTGGCATCGACAGTCGACATCATCAACAAATGGTGAGTACCTGAATCGAACATGGGTCGATCAGGGGCTGCATAAGTGATCTGTTGTGGTGGCACGTTGCCCTGAGGGGGAGCTAATGGCTGAGTGTTCACTACACCCTGGTTTGGAAAGGGGTTTTGCAACACCAAAGGTTGATGTTGAGGTGGTGGAGGGTTGGGTGGCGGCTGAGGAGCCGCTTTCCCTTGACGATGGGCATCGTCGGTCCAGAGTTGCCGAGCTCGCTCCAAATGTGGGCAAGAATGGGTGTAATGACCATAGACCCCGCAAATAGAACAAGGGTGGTTTGTTCTGAGGTTATTATTTCTAGGCTGCTTGGGATTCCGATCCAGATTGTGGTTGGGAGGAGCAGCATTGTTATTTTGCGGGGGATTGGGAGGTGGAGGATTTTGTTAATGTTGTTGGTTATTACCGCGGTTACGACCTCTACCACGGTTCTGTTGCGCACCTTGGTTGCGCTGGTTGTTTTGGTGCTGGGGCTGGTTGTGCTGTGTGTACACTTGCCCTTGAGCAGTGGGAGGATTTTGGTTCGCCGCAGGTGCGGGAGCAGGTTGTGGTGGATAATAAACCGGCGGGGTTGGAAGTGGACCAGATACCTGCTGGGGTTGTTGGTAACCCTGAGCTATTGGAGGTGTTGGGTTAGCTGTCACAGCTAGCTGTGGGTAATACATTGGTTGAGGTGCAGCTGGGGGGGCGTATGCAGGTGGTGCATGACCAAAGCACTGAGGTGGACATGAAGGTCCATGGTTATGATGGTGATGTGCCATGGGAGCATATGAACTGGTTGCTCCAGATTGAGATGTAGCCCGTGAAAGGTCGGGACCATGGCTAGGATGTGCAATAGAAAAGGGTTGGGGATGCGAGGCCAGACGACCAATGATGCCATTAGCGGCATGGGATGCCCCCGGCGCATCATGTTGGGATGATTCACCCCGAGGGGCGTCTGGAATAATGGTATACAGATAACTCGACTGCGCGTAAATTAGATCAAACTGTTGGGCTTTGAGGATGGCCTCTTCTTCAGACTGGGGTCTTTCGAATGCCACATCCTTCGCAATGAGAGGGAGGAGGGATTTGAGAAACCTATCTAAGAAGATACGGTCGTCTAACTTGATTTTGCAGAGGATGCGGCGTCGACGCCACTCATGAATGTGGTTAGTGATGTGGGTGGCCGTGTTCTGTCTGCAAGACAGTAGGATCTCAACTCCCGCATCATAGCGGACAGGTAACTAGAAGAACTGCAGGAAGGTTGAGGCAAGGGAGGTAAAGGTGGCATGCGTCCCATGGGGCTGCTCGATATACCACTTAGCTGCAGAGCCAATGAAGGTGCGCTGTAATAGACAAAGGCGGACAGAGTCGTCCACTATGGAGTTGGAGGAACACCATAGATGGAAGGACATGATATGGTTCTGGGGGTCCTCACCTGCCTTGCCCTCAAACTTAGGGATGTCGGAGGGGAGTTTGGTGGGCATCACGGGGGGTTCACTCAGTGAACTTGTTACATAGCACGATCGTTCGCATGATATTAAAGAATACCCCTAATTTCACTAAATATTGTAAAATGCATCCTAAAGTTGTATTGTTGAACCCCCCTCCCAATATGTCTTTCCAATTAAGAAAACCCCTAGGTTCACCAGATATTGTAGGTATCCATTTTTATCAACCCATTTTTAACACCCCCTTTATATCATATTATCAAGTTGTAACAAACATGATCCCTAACACATCTTAGTATAAGCAAACAAGATGATAAATAAAATAATAGTATAATGCTAATAATGATCCCACTAGGATTGCAGGGGCAACTAATCAATTTGTAGCATTGGATAGTGGAACACCCAAAGAAATAGTACTAGGGAAGGAAAAATGTATAAAATGCAACCTAGTCAAGAGATCAACATAACAAAGAATGTAAAAGACTAATAGTACAATTGTTAGTGCAATGCTTAGAAAATATGAGAATTGCAAATGTTTCACACCACAACCTGCCAATCTACCAATTTTATATCATGTAAATACGAATATAGCAATAGAGAACTCATATTTTCTATAATCTTAATAAATTAAACTCCATAAAAATGCAAAATTGAAACCCTTTTGTGGAAGGACACCCCTACCTTCCTATCGAAACAAACATCATTGATGTTTGAACCCAAATTAACATAGAAAAATTC
Source organism: Larix kaempferi (assembly GCA_027924585.1). Taxonomy (NCBI): domain Eukaryota; kingdom Viridiplantae; phylum Streptophyta; class Pinopsida; order Pinales; family Pinaceae; genus Larix; species Larix kaempferi. The sequence goes on from BSBM01000406.1 coordinate 6,183,322, forward strand.
CTTTTACTTTTCAATAACACCATATGATCATGTGCGTAGCTTGGATTTGGGTATTTCACAAGATCCAATGAATTGCCTCCGCTTCCTCTACATTTATTCTTGCAATCACGGGAATTAACAACATTTAGTTACCTTTTCTTGGGTTATATCTAGTTTTTTTGTCTTTAAAGGATAGGGAAAAATCTCCATTGTTAGGTTTCAAGCATGCAATAGTTATAAAGATACACAGATGGTGAAACTTATATGATACCATTTCATGGTAACAATAACACATAGGGTATGTAAATAAGGATTTAGATTTTCACCTATGTTCATGTTAATTCCAATACAGTATTAAGACAGATGCCTTGCATATAAGAATTGAAATTACAATTATGAATGTGCCAAATATAACTCAATCTAACAACTATTCCTAACTGGCAATGTGAAAATATTAAAGAAGAATACAAAAAGTTGAAAGAAATAATTAGTCAAGAAACATAGATCTAACTTTTCTTGGTTCCAGTGAGCCAAGAAATATTGATCTCACTTTTCTTGGTTGTCGTGGAGTAAGGTTTAATTGAATCTCAATTCCCACCTAAACCCCAACCTAAAAAATGAAGAGGTATATCTTTTACTTGAATGCCTACAAAAAATACAATACAATTGTTTAAGTCCAGCACTCTCATTTAACTATATATCATAACTTAAAGATCAAAAACAATATAACATCAATTCAAACCAAGCCTAAATACACTATTAAATGAGGATTGCTCAAGGCCAATAATCCAAAGAGACTTCCATCGATATTATCATTGGTACACTATTATCAAATTTATGCAAACCTTAGGATCATAAGCAATATCAAATAAAAATGGAAGGTCCTTAAGTTTTAGGTGGGTATGAATTGAGCCCGTGATTTGGACGTATGAATCCATCCCATGATTTGGAGGTTATTCTTCAACATTCTCTAATAAAATAACCCCCAATATTTATATTACTATATCAAATTAAAAACCCCCCTTGACCCCTTAATACGGGGCAATATATTTTTGAGGTTTTTAAGAGTATTCAACCCCCCAATATGAATGGACGTGATATGATATTGCCTCACTAGTGAACCCCCCGTGGTGGGCATGTGAGGCCACGCAGGATCGTGTCTAATATGATCATTGGTGAGCCTGGCTAATTCTGGCAAGTTCAGACTTGCCATGTACGGTAAGCTAGCAGATGTCGTGACTGGGACTGGGACATGCCTAGTCATGGTGGTATGATGTAGGGGTCCAGTAGCGCCTAAAGGTATGCTAGGTATTGAAGGTATGTGTCCTCCAATAGGTGTGGTCTGGTATGGGCCAGCGCTTCCAAGTACAACATGGGTTACACTTGGGTTAGGAATAGTAGTGGTGATTCCTGGAATCTGGGTTGTGGGAATCAGAGGGGGTGTGACCCCTCTGTTGGGCATACCCATAACAGGTGGTGGTCCTGTGTTGGGGATTCCTATAATAGGAGGTGGCCCTGTGTTGGGCATTCCTAAGGGTGGAGTGTTGCCCATATTAGGCATACCTAGGGGGTGGTTTCTGCCATGGATGGAACCGCAGTAGAAGGGTCTGTGGATGTCTCACCTATGGTGCTGGTAAAGAGTGGGTCAAATGGTGTTCGAGCCATAAGGTTGGTTGGGAATAACGCAGTGGGGTTTTCGGATTCTGCCTCAGAATCAGATGTGAAGTGAGGCGTGTCAGAATCGGATGACTGTCTGGTTGATCGACGATGTGTCGAGTCAAGGGATATGGCTCGACGTCGATGACGTGGCGAGCCAAGTAGACTGAACTCTGGGAGTTCGCCCTGAAGATGAGGAGAGCGTCTAAAATTCTCAATGGTGAGAAATAAGTTTTTGTGAAAAAATCTGTATGTGTAAAATGGTAATGTATAAAAAACTCAAAACCCTAATGCATCCAAGGGTGCAAGAAGGGGAGTGAAAATGAAGGCTCTCAGGCCAAAAAATCAACCTCAAAAAGGCACTTATTATAGCAGCTGTGCTATAATAAGTGGAGGGATGCAAAAAATGGTCAGAGTACCAACATGCAAACAGCTTCTAGAAAAAATAGGTGTAACTAGACCAAAGGTGGGTTGAATCATGCAAACACGTAACTAAAAGTATTGTGAATAAACAAACGATATTCTCTGCAAGGTGATGAAATCCAAGTCAGACAATATGAGTGTTGAGTCAACGGCTATATATGCCCCTACCGGGAGGGACACCGGGTAATCAATCCTAAAGAATGGCTACTAGGATACTCTGTTCATGACACATCGAGAAAAGGTAAATCTTCCGTTTGGTCCTTTATCGCAATACCCCCATACAGGGATATCCCGAGAACTGCGAATGGTAGCCCTTTGGTTACTGAATGGATTTCGGTATTCCACTCATGCTTCCGAAAGCATCCTCACGACTTCAACCCTCCTAGGGGAGAGGCCTTACCATAAACCGGTTGTGACCGTGCCAATAAATACTAGGAGATTTTAGCTCCCTAATGGACAACAACTATGTCTCAGATGTAATAACTGAGGGGTGTTATTGGAACACCTATCCCCTCAATACTACCTAGCTACAAAGTTCTTTTAGTGTTCCCCAAGAGGGGTTAAAAGTGGGTTGAAATTAGGGTAAGTTTTAAGGCTCAGTTTAAAATTAGTGTTTGAGTGGGTGCACGTGTGATATTTTAAACTGAAATTGAAAAAGTAAATGCTAAGTATTCAAAAAACAAAGGATCTTTTGAAATAAAAAGCAAATATTATGACTTTTTCAATAAATGGAAATTAAATGCTTTGCAAAGATTATTCAAAAAACAAAGGATCTTTTGAAATAGGAAAGCAAATAATGTAACTTCTTTGAGAAATAAATGGATTTCGCTTTCAAAAATTGCTATGGGCAAAATATCAAAGAAGCAAACAACAAATTTTTTTTAATCTAGATAAAATGCAAAATAAATTCTTCTTTCAATTTCTGAAAATTTTTAAAAAGACTTTTTCACATGTGCATTCTAAATAGTAAAAAAAAATTTCTATGGCTGTAAAATAAGCAGGATTTCTAATACTGGAAACTGTGCTATGTGGGCAGAAAATACAGTAATAAATTAATTTTTTAAACGATTCGGCCGAATGAAAAAATTAGCATCGCGGGTTTTGACAGAACAGCCGCGATGGACCGCGTGCGTTTCTATCGCACAATCGCGATGGGCAGCGCGGGTTTTGACCGCGAAGCCGCGATGTGCAGGGCGGGATTTCATCACATAGTCACGATGTGCAACGCGGAAAAGGTCCGCGAAGCTGCGATGTGCAACGCACTAATGGGCCGCGAAGCCGCAGTAAACCGCGCGGAAAAAAGCCACGCAGTTGCGATGAGCCGCACGACTGTTGGGCAAAAAGCCGCGAGGCGAAAGCTGTACGCGGATGCTAATTTTGGGCTGTTAATGGCTAAAAAATGGGACAAGATCTAGAACAGCAATGGATCTGCTGTCTAGGGTGGCAGATCTATGAATTAAACTACCTAATACTATCAAAAACTAAGATCTAAAGCAAAAGTGAGATCTAAAGATTCGAAAAGCAGTGGAGTCACCAAAAACTGTTGGCTTGGTTTTGCAACCAAGCTTATTGCTATGGGCACCTGCTAACTAGTAGCAGCAGTTTCAATAGAAATAAAAACAATAAACTAAATCTAAACTAAACTAAACTAGCATGTGCATATTTGAATTAAAGAACAAGAATAAGAAATATGAGAGATAATTTTGTATTAAAAAATGAGGGCAAGCAAATGCTTGCAATAAGAATACGTTCGATTGATGAAGATATTTGGGAAGCTCCAATGGTGAGCAGCTCCAATCTCCAATGGGTCCTTTCTCCAAGGTTGCTACAATGGCCAAAACTCAAGGGAGATTTTGGCAACATGAGGATAGGAATATGGATGGATCTGAAATGAGGAGCCCCTACCACCTTTTTATAGGTTTTGGTGGTTGGGAATACCATTTGTGGTTTTGCGGAAACCAATGGTATTGACCAACATGGTTTAGGTACTTTTCCCTCCTTTTTCCTTTTTTGAATAAAATTAATATTTTTATTCCCTTTTTAATATTTTGGGAATTTTGGACCCTTTTTGAGGGTTTTTTATGCTTTTTTAGGAAAAATAATCTTTTTTGAGTGGGAAAAGGGGTGTACTAAGGTCTTTTGGTGACCTTTTGTTGGCTTCAAAGGCTCAGATGGTGGAAAAGTGGACAAATGGGTCATGTGAATAAGGAAATGAGCTAGTGAGCACTTTTTAGGTGTTAACAGGGGGCACAGGCCAATGCCTATGTCAAATAGTTGATTTCCTGCTTTCATGACAGGTCTCTCTGGCTGCATGAGAGGATCCCTGTCACAGTCGACTTGATCGCAAAAATCACCTAGCTACCTAATGATGGGGTTGACCCTTCTCAATTCTTCCAGGGAAGGGATAACGAAAAGAAGATTGCGGAACAGGTGACGGCGAAGTATGGTGTGGAGAAAGATGGATGAGGGTATCTCATCCACACTATCAATAATCAGGCTGTCAAATTCGCGGCAAAGATACTAGCAATCAAGGTAACATGGAAGAATCGACCAATGCAATGTAACTTAGGGTTCATTGCTTCTACAGAAAGGTGTGTCGTAGGAGAGCAGATGAACTGGTCCCAATTCCTATTACATGAGTTGATCGACGATGTGCGCGATTCCCAAGAGTACGGGAAGCCCTTTACGTACTCCTGGCTCCTCCTGCTCATTGCATTAACAGCGTGGAGGGAACCCGACGACTATCAGGGTATGGACACCCCACAAGCTCAGGTATGCCAAGGTGCGCGGTACCAGAATTTATGGGCCACTAATGATAACGTTCGACAGAATGAGAACGTCGTGCAATTTTATGTGCTACTAGAGAGGATGCAGATAGATGCATAGATGATCCCATGGATACCAGAGAAAGCAGCAACAAAGTATCATTCGATAGCACACCTATCCATCAAAGTGCAGACAATTTACCTTCAAGCCCGCAAAGATCCAAGGAAGCAATGGTTGCAGACACAGTACAAGCTCACCGAGGAGGCGCTCGACACCATTATCGCAAAGTGGCTGGAGCAATGGAAGGTCCCAACCATGGAAAAGGAAATAGTGAATGGTCAGAACACAGGTCGCTCGAACCCGGCCAAGGTAGAAGAAGTTTCAGATAATTGGAAGCAAGGAGCAGGACCAAGTAACCCTGCGGAAGATCCGTTGGAAGCATCCAGTCACAATGGAACTTCAACAACAAACACTCTAACAGATTCAGAGCTGCACGCGTAGCAAGACGAGTAGTGGACAAAGAACAGGATGGACCATGCTGGCAAAAGCACATGGGAAGGGCTTACTACGCAGCAGGTCAACCGACTTCTGGAGAGAATTACAGAAATAGTGGAAAATAACCGTGATAAGATTACACAGTATTCAACCAAGCAATTCAAGGAGATAGGCGAGCTACTAACTACAATGGAAAATATAATCATCAATGCAAGCGTACCGCATGGGTATATTCGGCAGAATTGGTCGACTCCTAGCATAGAGGTAGAAGTCAGCAACCAACCACGGATAATCCAACTGGAGTCCCATGCCATCAAAACAGGTGATGAGGCCTTGGATGTCGAGGTTCGAAAGGCCGATCAGCTTATGGTAAATTTTAATTTGTTCCCAATGTTGACATTACACCGCACTCAGGTAGCAGCAAGCGAGGAGATCCGTGACCGCGAGGCTGTGATGCACAACAAGGTCATTGCGTACAAGAATAAAAATGAACGCCAAAGTGATGGAGGCACAACGTCTTCATGGCGAAAAAGTAGCAGCGTTGGCTGTGAAGGAGAAGGCTGACAAGGAACGATCCAAATTAGAAAAAGCACCTGCGAAGGCATGCGAATCGGAAGTGCTAGATACGGAGGTAGACCCACAAGCATAAGTGGTTATGTTAAGGGTGGCTCTTATTGAGCTCAGGAATGAAAATGAAGAGCTCCAGGCTCGAGTGATACCCAACACACTGCCAGAATAGATTCAGAGTCAGCAGACGGAGATCGAGGACATAGTCACAGAGATCTAGGATATGGAACAGGCGGCAAAGACGGTCGCAGAAGGAATCACAAAGTTATGGGGCGGCGTAGTCGAGGATGACTAGCTAGCCACGCTGAAGGGACAATTCAGCGAGGTGGAATCCCAGTTAGAGACCTATAAGGGATCGCTCAAAGCGATGGTCCCAATGGTGCGAATGACAAAGGCAGCAGAGCTGAAAAGTATGCAACAACGTGTAACAAAGGCCCAAGAACGACAGCAGCGAAGGGCCACAAAATTGAACGAGCTCGAAATGAAAGCCAAATTCCTCATAACATGGGTAGTAGAGGTAATGAAATAAGTTACGGCGCAACTAGAGGTAGCGCGACAGAAGGGTTGCGAACACCGAACGGAGGAGCAGGTCCAAGAATGTGCACAGCTTCGAGCGTCAGTGAAGGAACTGGTCGATCAGCTTCAAAAAGAATATGATGACTTCCGACATAAGGTACATGCACCATTGGTGTCCAGCTGAGGTGGCTCGAGGGTAAGCCACAAGTTTGTGTTGGGGGCCTGTTGGCACGGGATAAGTTCGCAGGAAGTGCAGAAGCCGACAGGTGTGAAAGGTACAATCCACGAAAGAAGGACCATTCGCGGAGTTCGAGGAAGCACAAGAATAGTTAAATTAGTTAGAATTGGTCATGTGGACCTGTTTGTGCTAGAAATTGTCCCTAGACTACAGAGGGAACAAGCTAGTACGATCTCAAAAATAATGTAAGCAAATAGGGTTTATCTTTGTGAATTTTTGGTTTGAGGGTTTCATATTCAAAGAAGTAATCATTCATTCAAACAAAAACAAACTAATACATAAACTAAATCATGTGACATATGAAAGAACTATTATATTTAAGAATTAAAATATTAATCATAAGCCAACACATTCATAAATACATTACTGGTTCATCCACAACACATGAACACTCCATGAATAAAAACTTTAAGCAAGGAATGAAGTAACTAATTGAGTGATCAAACTGGTCAGAAACAAAAACAGTAAACAAGATAAAGTGGCTTATAAGTATATATTTCAATCTCAATCTTCAAAACTTACATAAGAGTTGTATGTATCAGTCTGAAAATGTATCCAAAGCTTTCACTGTATATCTTCCTTGACACAAAAATTGAACCATTTCCCCCCAAAGTTTCTTCCTTTTATCCTTTTACAAAATATGAGTTTCATAACTAATTTTAGATCTATATTTGAAGTAGTTACAACTTAGCTTTCGAATCTTTAAAACAACATCATTAACAAATATTTTTATGAGAACAAAAATAGAATACTCTGACAGCTGGAGATGAGGTGGCTCATAACTTCTTGGCAGCCTCAGCTAGCATAGCTATGCCTTCTAAGGCATGTGACTTCTTCTTATCTTGAGTTTGTTGACTCTCCAATCCTCGAACCTTGTTGAGTAATCCATTGTTCTGCTTCTTTAAGTCCTCAATTTGATTTGCCACATCTTCAGCCTGCACTTCTACCTGTCCTTTCCTCCTTAAGGCTTCTTTAGTAACTACAATCAGTTATTGGTAATGAGCATTAATGTCCTCTAAGTACTCCCTTAGCCTTTTATTAGTAGTTCTATACTTTTCATTGGACTCATTTAGGAACTCTTCCTGGGATTTATACTGCTGTATTGTCTTCTTTAGGTTTTCAACCTCTGTATCTATTCGAACATCTAGATGTATGCTTGAATGTTTTTCTGCCCCAAATGGAATATCCAGTTTCTTAAAGATTAACTCTTCTTTCTGTTAATTTCTTTTTGTTGCACCTGAGAGGGGAAAAGCTGAAGTAGATGGATGTTCAACCTTTAGGATAGTTTCTTGTTCTACTACCATTTCATGTTCTGCAATGTTTTCACATTCTTTGACCAGTACAGTTATCATGTCGGTCTCCTTCTCTGTATCCACTTGAATCTCCTTTGAATTAAACTCATCATTCTCATCATTACTATTTCCATATTCTTCTCCTGAAGAATCTTCAATAATGGTGACCTTTTCTTCCTTTAGCTTAGGATCCAATATCCTTCTCATATTCAATCTAAGCTTATTGGTGGGTTTGGTTTTGGGTCGCCATTTGGTCTCTCTGAGCTCTGTTAGAGCTTTAACATCAGCATTAAAATTTGGAGTGTGGAATACCTTCTCTTCAATACTTACAACAAGAGGACTCATGGCTGAACTTTCTACCTCCAAAATGCCACTGTGCATACCCTCTTTCGAACTAGTAGCCTCTTCTTTATCTATAAGAGCAATATTATTCCCTGTATTAATCTTTGAAACATGTTCATGTTGTCCTTCAAGCATGATTTTCTTTTGCATTACATCTTTAGGGTTATGATATTGTTTTTGTACATCAATACTCTCCAAATCCTCTTGTACATCAGCACTCTCTGCATCTCTTTTAAATTTCTTCATGAAGCTGGTTTGTTTGCTTGGTGTACGCTTCTTCTCTTGCTCATCCTGCTTAATTATAAAACCTGACCAAAACAAGAAGTGATCCCAATTCCGACCTTCCTTCTGCAAGACTGTACAAATTATCAACTTAACAAGTCCATGATGAAATAAGGATTGGTTTGAGTTATCAGCATGAGTCTTAACCCTGCTAGACATTTTCTGAAGGCTCTTTAACAAGAAGAAAGGTAAACTCATCTTTGATTGCTGAGTTAAGTGTTGCAGAAACCTAATATGATACTTGAAAACTGAAGCAAAATAGCCCTCACAGGTGATGTAACTTTGGATTATCCCTATTACTTCTTTCCACTCTGGTTTGAAATTTTTTAGATTGACACCCTTGCTCCAATCTAACTCTCCAACTCCTAATATTAGGAACATACTAGGGTCAAAGTCGAAAGGAGATTTTTTGAATGAGGATTCGCCCTCTAATGGCACACTGATTGCTTCAGCAACTAGGGCTTCTGTCAATTTGAATTTTAAGGTAGCAAATGTCACATTAATGTTAACAAGGTGTTGGGTGAAAGCATGGGTTACCTTGACATTGAACCCTGTAATATTTTCAAAAAAAAAAACCATCCCACCGACTTGAAAATCGCAGCACACTCAGGAAATTCCGCTGCCCAGGTGATGTCAGTTGGTTCAAACTGACTCAACTCATCACTCCTTCCACTCTTGCCCATATTTTAAATGTACTTTGCAACTTTGTTACCTTATTCTTCTGCAACTGATTTAAAGGAGAGGTTCATCAAAATCTTCGTGTCTTCAACTACAAACTGGAAAATCCCCAAATCGGAGATCGTGGCATCTCAATACCCTGAAATTTTGGGATGGTAATCACCATATGTTTATACAGGTGTCATAATGAGGCGAACAGGTGTCTATAAGCTCCTCTTCCATCATCAAATACATTGGCTATGTCCTGTCATCACAGATCCACTAGTTTTCATAATTTTGGGATTCCTGCAGCACGCTAGAGTATTGAATTTGGGCCTTACGCTGCGGGAATCACTCAATGTGCAATTTTGACACATAAACTCAAAGGTATAGGTTAGACCTTGGATAAAAATTTTAGAAAATACTTAGGTAAGTATTTTAAAAGATTTTGAAATAAAATATAACATAAATAAGCCACTATGAGTAAAGCAATCAAAACCATAACTATAAAATAGATATTAGAAAACAATGAAAATGATTTGAAATTCAAAATGAAATAAAATGAAATAAAATGAAAAGAGAAAATAAAGTAGAGACATTAAAGAAAACACACAATAAAAACTAAGGACAATTTTAGTGTTAACAGGACCATTTTGTAACCACATAGTAGCATATAAATAGAGTAGGATTGTAAGACTAAGGGCATCGATCCAATTTTGATCAATCTTTTGACCCTTTTGATCTGCTTTGTATCCGCGACATGGTGTATTGACTGTTTCTGCGAGGTTCATTCTGCAGGGTTTTAATGAATGCATTAGGATGTTCGATTATGGTTATATTTCTGTCTCCATCTTTATGCGATGATGAATGTGAATGTTTGCAAAATGTTAGTATTATGTGAGTGGAATGATTACTGTTGATGCGAATAAGTAGTTTGAATATGTTGTTGCAAATGTTTACTATATGTTGAACCTGCGAATGATAAATTAGTAGTATGATGCGAAGGACATAACCTCTGGTTTATGCGATAGTGATATACAACCGAAGCATATCCTCAACTCCACTGTGGAAAATTGGTTCCTGCAGCCCCTTTATCCATCTCGGGTGAGACTGCACTTGTTTCACAGGCATTGCTGGAAAGGGTTACACCTTTCCATGCCGGTGTGTAAGGGAATTTGGGTTGGTGTTTGTTGGAGACAGTGCGAAGTGAACCCCTGTTGAGAAATGTTGTGTCAACATCCTCATCGAGGTGTTCCAAGGTCAATAGGCGTTGTTCCAGGTTGGGATTATCGGGTAACAACTCGACAACGGATTGGAGGGTAGGGATTTGACACTCTATTGGGAGGATAAATTGTACACCATGGACAAGGTGGAATGGGGTAAAACCTATAGCAGTATTGACTGAAGTGTGATAATCCCAAAGAGCGGTAAAGAGCATATTGTGTCAGTTAGTTTTATTCTTATTTATTGTGCATTAGAGCATGGTTTTGAGAATTTTGTTAACAACTTCTAGTATATACCTTAATCCCTAGAATTTTTCTTTAGAGACTAATTAAGGTTCATGGATGATGTCATGAATCCTAGGCCTTAGACCCTAGAGGAAGCTTCTAGGCATCTAGGGCTAAGAAAAATACATCAAATCACCCCAAAGGACCTTGGCATTTGAGTGGGGATATTGGTGCCATCAATGGATTTTCAAGATTAAGTATGAGTATTGGGGTCCTAAACATGTGTACATGTTTCATAAGATGGTTTTTAACCTCCATTTTGAAATGAACCTCTTGTATACCTGTATGGCATGGTGCATTGATGGTTTCATATTAGTGTTCTTGAAATCTTGGAATTTATGCTAGTAGAACTGCATTCATATATGTATACCTACTATATTGACCAATTTGGTATCATAAAAATATGTTTCTAGGTTTGAAGAGATCCAATAAAGTAGCTATGAGAAAAGTTCTTATGCAAGAGAGACTATGAGAATCATATGAAATTAATCGACAAATATAGGAGGATAATGAACAATTGAGAAAGGTACGTAGTCCAATTCTTGGAGAAGAAGAATGGAGAGTTGCATAAATATACACTAGAATATTTGCACTAGAATATACACTAGTGTATATGCCTAGTGTACAATATAGTGTGTATATAAATAGTATATACACTAGTGTATATAGTTTAGGCTACATTAGTGTATATGCACTAGAATATACACTAGTTAATGTGTATGTACAGTATATACACTAGTGTACATGTCTATACACTAGTATATGTATATTCTAGGAGTTTAGCTCATAGGCATATACACTAGTATATATATACTAAGTATATACACTAGTGTATATATATTGGCATATATATATATACTAGCGTATATACTAGTTTATACAATAATGTATATGGTATATACACTAGTGTATATACCAATATATACATATACGATCATTCTAACTAGTGTATAATATTTGTTCAAACATGGATACATACACTATACACTAGCATATATGCCAGTATATACACTAGTCTATATACAGCTATATACAATAGTGTATATACCGATATATACACTAGTTTATATACGAGTATACACTATTATTATATATATACAATAATATATACACCAATAAGTCACTATATTGTGTGTATAAACCAGTGTATATACCAATTATACAATATACGGTATATACACTAGTTTATACACCAGGTATATACATTAGTGTATACACTAGTCTATATACCAATTATACAATATACGATATATACACTAGTTTATACACCAGGTATATACATTAGTGTATACACTAGTCTATATACCAATATATACACTAGTGTATATACCAGTATATATAGTCATTCTAACCAGTGTATAACATTTTTTCAAACATGGGTGTGAATGCATGTGACTTCTTAATTTTTGTATACACTGGTGAATAAATGGGTGAATCACTATGGTTAAATAGAGTAGTCACACCACCTCGTTTGGATGTAGGTTTTTGTAAGAATGTTTGGAGTATGTCTTGGATACAAAATCATCTACCCTTGATGAGAAGGTTCATTGGAAATTTATTATAGCACTAGTGTACAATTTTTTAAATGCTTGAACAAAATGGATATGCACTAGTGTACAAGAGGGCCCTTCTTTGTGTGGAAAGGAATAGAATATTCTTCAAATAAGATTACCTAATTTTACTTCAATAGAAGAGATACTAATCTAGGGAAGCAATTTTTGTTGGACTTACCATGAGTGTTTTCCCATCAGGAGCAATGCCACGGTCATGAAAGCACCACATCTCAACTCCTAATTTAGTTACTAACTCAAAATTTGGATATGTCAATCCTAGTCTATATACATGTCAAGCCTTGTGTATATAGTGTACCAAGTATTTGTATATAAACTAGTGTATATACACTAGAATATACACTAGTCACACACTAGTGTATATACTTAGTGTACAGTACAGTATATACACCAGTGTATATAACTAGTATATACACTAGTGTATATGCCTACATGCTGCTAGAATATATACTAGCGTATATATATAACTAGAATACACTAGAATATATACTAGTGTATATAGTATAGACAATAGTGTGCATATACAGAAGCGCTTTTGTATATGTGGCTTATGTATATACCCATATATGGAAGCACTTTCCTAGTTGTTGGTAACCCTATAATGAAATCGATAGAAATGTCATTGTGTACTATTGGTAGAATGGAAAATGGTATATACTACACAAGTGTATATATCTAGAGTATACACTAGTGTATAGACCTAGCGCATACACTAGTGCATATACTGGAATATACACTAGTATATAGACCTAGTGTATACACTAGAGTATACACCTAGCGTATAGACCTAGTGTATACAAGTTAGTGTATATACTTGAATATATGCCAGAAATCCTAGTAGTGTATGTATATGTATTAGAGTCTATAATTTATACAGAGTGTATAGAGAGTGTATACACTAATGTATTAACATATACAAGTCTAGACCCAATATATACACTAGGGTATATATTCTACTGGTATATACACTAATGTATAGACATAGCAATTTACTAGTATATACATCAAAGGGTAAAATTCATGGTTTCTGTGCCTCAAATAAATACAAACCAGCACCTGTACTTACTTGACAGTGCAATAATTATCATTCCAACGCAAATATAAAAACATTTTCTATAACATCTCATATTCATTTTCCTAAAAGGAAATGTTAAACACTAAAATCCAAGTCTTATGGAATAACAATTCATCATATCTGTCAATGATCACAGTCGAAACAAATATGCACTCCCCGACCAAACCAAGTACACTCCTAGTAATTAAATTTGAAATGAGACAATATTAGATAAATACCTAACCTGTATGACCTTTCATCCTACATAACCATGTTTCCCCACTTTACACAACTTTGACAAAATGCAATCCAAACCAAAACTTGGAATGTTGTATGAAATATGTATATGTCGATATCAGTAATCTTCTTCTCCATCCAACTCATCATCTGTATCATTTGGTTCATAATCAATGTTTAAAGGATTGGCCATATCAGCATCATCATCATCAATCTCATCATTTCCAATCATATCACACTCCATATCATCATCAAGAACATTATCTCCTACATTTGGTTCTACTTATTCATCAAGTTCTTCGTCTGACACATTGTCGACATCATCTTCATCCAGATCATTGTCTCCAACATCTCCTTGAAATTCTTCGACGCCTTCGTCTGACAAATGAACTAACTGCTCCTCTACATCATCTTCTTCTTTAATATACTCTTCTTCCAATACATTATACTTTACCGGCTTCCCCATGGATCATATCTAACAACATATGACCAACCCCCTCTACCTAGAACCTATGAGTAAAATACCTGCTCGCATTGGCTATGAAGAATGTAGGGCTCTAATCCTGGCTCAACATTCTTTGTATTGACCATGGTAAATCTATTAGCATGGTCAATAACAGTTCTATCAGGATCACGTTCATTCACTCGTATCGTATACCATTTGACGTAGAATAGAACTACTTTGAAGGATTCAAAGTCACACTCAAGTATATCTTCCAAATACCCATAGTATCGATTTTCATAGACTTCTGGACGTTTGTCTCTTTTATGAGAAACATTAGTAACCTCAAATACTGCATATCGCATTTAAATAAGTATGATGTAAATAAAAACAAAAGGACAAATGTATTATAGATCTCCACCTTCTACTTACATTGCACTTTCCTCATTTTACCTTTCCCTAGTAGGTGCTCCCCTTCAATTTTGTTGATGGAGTTGACATCTAAAATGCAGTCCACATTAATAGTTGCATCTATTTTAGGAATAAATTGAGTAATATACACCATGGTTTGATATACCATAGAACCCTCAGGACGTGCTCTTTATCTAACCAAAGCCTTCAATGGTTTCAAGTGCCTCTCAACGAACCACATTGACCTTGTGTGTACAGGCCCACACATATCAATCTCCTCAACTTGGTGTATGAGGTAGTGCTCTTGTGCATTGAAAAATGACAGAGGTAGATAATTTTGCATTTCACACATTAGACGAGGAATTTGTATCCTCCAAAACTTTATATCTTCATTATTGATTTCTTTAGTTGACAACCATCTACAAATGATGTAAGCAAATCACAAGTTTCAACAACAAAATAGTATATAGTATGCATTACAAGTCAAACATATGCAATCACATATAAGTACGATGTACAATGAATTGAACAAATTACACTTTGCATATAAATCACCATTTACCTCATGTATTTGCCAAGATCATATATAACTTGTTTGACACTGCTGTTAATTTTTTCTGGGAGAGAAAGAGGTAGAACATACCAGGTAACAAAAAAAATGCATCATTAGGTATTCCCAAAGTAGACAAACAAACACTAACAATATGTTTCACCAATATACAAATATATACACCAAAATAATCACCTTAATGAAAGTATTCCAATCATGAGTTTTTACCCCACTTAATTCACCTTTCTTTGTTAGGATATATGCATTATGTTCGAAGAAGATCTAGTGGGAAATTTAATTTTTCCAATAACCCTTTTTGCATCCTTACGTTGCTCCTCTATCAATAACCATGGAAGGGAACTTATATTTTGGTCTCCATCACTATTTGAACGAACCACACTTTTCATTGCATGATTGGATTCCTTAATGTCATTAAAAATCTTGACATTTTTTTCTTTGTCTCTCGTTTCATTTAAGATTCACCATAACGTTTTTGTTACATTCTGCTCGATGTGCATTGTATCAAATAAATGAACAATTTCTAGAAGCTCATAATAGGGGAGTCTACTTAATTGCTTCGGATAACTTTTCATTCCTCATGGAACCAACTCATTATCGATGCCTTGATCACGACCTTCAATATGAAGCATAATTAAAGATATTACAACAATACTCGAAAATTAGTAAAGTGATCAAAATGAAATAAAAATATAAAATATTCCAAACATTTCATGTATATGATAAATAGACTATTTGATCTATTATATTGCATCTTCCATAGACGAGGTGTCATTCCTTGAGGTTTTGATCCAGTCTCTTTTTTCCCATTGAAAAGATAATTTTCGATAGTGTTGGTACCTAAATCTTCCCCATCAAAATCTTCACATTCCGGTAGGGCACATGTAAAGAAAACCCCCGATTTTCGTTGCCAAAAATTCAAACAACCAATGTTTTACCAAATCCCAAGTTCTTATACCAATCTTAGGTAGACTTTCTCATTGCCACAAATCTTCAATCCATTGGTTCTCACCATTTATTTTTCATCATTTTCCCTTGAAGTTTACATTAAACCAAGGTCTCTCCTAGTAACTAAGTCTCCTATTCTACCAAGTCTTCTTCTAGTGTGTTAACACCCAAATTGACCCTCAAGGTTGTGGGAGAAGGACAAGCTGGGGTAACCACAAAACCACTTCAGATTGCAATTCTGACCCAGTACAATCAAAGAGGGATCTCTCTTCAATTCATAAAAGACTGAAAATAATCAATAGGTTTTAGCAATGAGAAAAACACAGAGGTCAGATTCTGGTGGGGCAATTTGTTTTTGAAAGTTTTGGTAAGACATTCATGGAGGGGAACATTGGGCAATGGATTCAATAACTAGGTCTGAATTAGGTTGCTAGAGGTAGGGGATAGAAGGGATCATGGGCAGAGGCAGGGTAGACACCAGTTCTTCTGTTTTGAGGTTTTTGCAGGTGAATTAGAGGACAAAGAAGACATCCCATCAAACAGAGCACCTATCTTGGGTGAATTTTGCAAGACTTTAGAAGAAAATGTTTAAAATGCTTGAACAATGAACCTAGAGCATGCAAGATGAATTATGGTTCATAACATTGTTGTTCAAACATGAAAGCAAAGACAAAATGGAGTGTTAAATAGGAAATACAATCACATAGAAGATTTACTTACTAAAGAGACTGATGGCACAAGAATTTCAACCATTGAAAACTTCACAGTATCCCATCTCTACAACTTTATTCATAACTGAAAATGGAAAACATGTACAATGAAGAGCCTCTAAGCTCTTGAGAATCTCCAAAATGAAAACCGAACCCCTAGCTCTTCCTATTACAAATGAATATATAGGAGAAGCTCTCCTCAACATTTAGATTCTAATTCATCTAACCTAGCATCTAGAAACATGAGTGGTTACAAACAAGATGACACGTGGCTAATAGACTCCTTGCTTTCCCGGAGTTTGTTACAATCGAGCTCTTCATTTCCGGCCACGGACTGCTGAAAACGGAGCTTCGAAGCCCCAGTTGTATATCTCAAATGGTGACATTTGTGTAAATTCTAAAATACATTTTTGTAATTGGGCATGTGCTTGACAAAACCCATGTCTCGATTTTCTCTGATTCCCCTCCAGCTCGTCGGGATCTGCTTCGGAAGTTGATGACTCACGTAGCAAATTGGAATTCTGGTAAAATGCCCTGTAAATATCTCTTTGATTCTCCCAAACCGTGATATCTATGTAAAAACTGAAAGAGGTTATTGTACATTGGCCCGTTCTGAAGAAAAACCCCTCTCGGTTTCTCGAAATTCACCTCGGTTTGGTGGAAACAGTAGTTGGAAAATGATGACTAAAGAAGTCATTTTCATTAAAAACAAGCATGCCCTTCATATAAAACTTCATTGGTCTTTGGAATTTTGCCTCACTTTGCATGTTCAATCAGCAAAGTTCATTGCGGCCGTGGATCTCTTTCACTTGTTGATCTAAGCCGTCCATTCTCATTGCAATGCTAAACTTAGCATTATTAAGTATTGTTTCATCTCAGACTTAGGAATGAATGTTTAAAAATCTTGATTTGCATCTTCATTGGTCATATGGCTTAAATAAATGGGACCTTGCTCACCCCCGCATGTTAAGTTTAAACCAAATAGACTAGCAAGATCACTGAAAGAAACATAATCACAAGATAGACACAGAATATACCCTGGGAAACCCTCATGGGGTAGAAAACCCAACAAAGCTTTCCTCAAGAAGATGATCAACCAAAATACAAGATGTGCTCCTTCCTTCTTTGTCTCCCTAGCAGATCTCCCAGACAAGTGCGCACTCTTCCACAAGTGAGTGAATGATCTAATGAGGAGTTCACCTCCTCTATTTATACTGACCCCCAACTGACTAAAAGACTTAATGGGGCCGACCTCTCCTGGAGAAGTCTAATAACCCCTAAAATATAACTACAGGGCCGACCCCCACATGGTGGGTCTAATAACCCTAGTTAATACAAACCCCTGGAGGAATAAACATCTCCAGATACATGAAAGGGTTACCTTGGAGGAATGAAACATCTCCGGAATAATAAAATACAAATATAATATTCTTTGAAGTTACAATATTCAACACTCCCCCTTAACGAGAAGGATATTATAACAACATCTGCAGGAGCAATGAGTCATACATCATACATCTATATATCATCGGAAGCTTTCTTCAGTTCATCATCATCAGTAACTTTACTAGTTACTGGAACATCGATGTCACTCGATTATCAGCATCGATATCATCATTGTCATCAGTATCGTCATCACACGATCAGCATCGTCATCATACGATCAATAGCATCGTCATCATACGATTAGTAGCATCGTCATCACACGATCAGCAGCATCGTCGTCACACGATCAGTTGCATCGTCATCACACGATCAGCAGCATCGTCATCACACGATCAGTCGCATCGTCATCACACGATTAGCAGCATCGTCATCACACGATCAGCAGCATCATCATCACACGATCAGCAGCATCGTCATCACACGATCAGCAACATCATCATCACACGATCAGCAGCATCGTCATCACACGATCAGCAGCATCGTCATCACATGATCATATTACAGGATGATCAGTCCTTATCTCTTTTAAGACAAGTCTCATGTCTAGGGACACTTCAATCCTGACCACAGTGCCAGTCCTCTTTCATACTGGATGTGTCACATCTACAGAGCCAACCCTGTTTCATGCTGGATGTATCACAACTACAGAGCCAGCCCTGTTTCATGCTGGATGTATCACAACTACAGAGCCAGCCCTGTTTCATGCTGGATGTATCACAACTACAGAGCCAGCCCTGTTTCATGCTGGATGTATCACAACTACAGAGCCAGCCCTGTTTCATGCTGGATGTAACCTAGAGCAATTCTAGGATTTGTCACGTACATTTTGAATCGAGGTCCAGGGACGATCCAGTCCTATCGTGTACCTTTTGAACCGAAGTCCAGGGACGATCCAGTCCTATCGTTCAGTTATCAGAGACCTCATGTCTACGGCTCTTCTTTAGGACTGAAGTCCGGGAATGATCCAATCCCCTCACATGTTCACTAAGAACTTCATTTTTGAAGACATACGTCTACGGTTCTTCTTTCAGACTAACGTCCAGGAATGATCCAATCCCTTCACATGTTCACCAAGAACTTCATTTTCGAAGACATACGTCTACGGTTCTTCTTTCGGACTGACGTCCAGGAATGATCCAATCCCTTCACATGTTCACCAAGAACTTCATTTTCGAAGACATACGTCTACGGTTCTTCTTTCGGACTGACGTCCAGGAATGATCCAATCCCTTCACATGTTGTAACATGTAACCTCATCACCAAAACATGTATCACCAAAACATGTATAATCATCATCAAAACATGTATCATCATCATCAAAACATGTATCATCATCATCAAGACATGTATCATAAAAACATGTATCATCATCATCAAAACATGTATCATCATCATCAAAGCATGTATCATCAAAACATGTATCATCATCATCAAAGCATGTATCATCAAAACATGTATCATCATCATCAAAACATGTATCATCAAAACATGTATCATCATTATCAAAACATGTATCATCGTCATCAAAACATGTATCATCGTCATCAAAACATGTATCATCAAAACATGTATCATCATCATCAAAGTATAAGAGTCCTAAATCTAAATAATTCTAAATAATTAAATGCAGTAAAAAGTAACCTCATCATTGATGAGACAGACTAGTTATTAGATACTATGCTACTCCCCCTTTCGAGGAAGGTCCCTTTTGAACTACACCGAGCTTGTCTCGGAAATGTTCAAACTTTACTCGGGACAGTGGTTTGGTCAAGATATCAGCAATTTGATCCTCAGTGCTTATATACTCGAGCTTGATGGCTCCTTTCTGCACCATATCTCGTATATAAAAGTATCGGATCTCTATGTGTTTTGACTTATCATGAAATACAGGATTTTCAGTCATCTTGATGCAGCTTTGATTATCACACATAATCACAGTGGGTCCATTTCTAAGTCAAACACTCCAGATAAAAGTTTCCGAAGCCATACCGCTTCACAGCTAGCAGAGCAGGCAGCTATATATTCTGCTTCAGCAGTACTGAGAGCCACACTAGATTGTTTCTTGCTGAACCAGGAAATCATGGCAGATCCAAGACCATAACATCCACCAGAAGTACTTTTTCTGTCTGAGATACTACCTGCCCAATCAGAATCTGAGTAACGATGTAACCTGAGTTCATGATTTCCGACATAAAATAGGCCAAAATCTAATGTACCTTTTAGGTACCTCATTACATGCTTTGCAGCTATTAAGTGAACCTTTCTAGGTTCTACTAGATACTGACTTAGTGTATTTACAGCAAAGCATATATCAGGCCTAGTATTAGTTAAGTACATCAAAGATCCAATGATTTGTCTATATAGAGTTATGTCCACTAATTCTGATGAATCATTAACTAATAACTTTAAGTTGGAGTCCATGGGAGTGGCCATGGCTTTACACTCCAACATATCAAATCTTTTGAGAATCTCCACAGTATACTTACCTTGATTTAGGAAGATTCCTTTTGGTTCTTGCCATACTTCTAAGCCTAAGAAGTAATGCATTAGTCCGAGATCTTTCATCTCGAATTCTGAAGAAAGCTTCTTCTTGCTTTCAATAATTTGTTTCTCATCTCCAGTTAGGAATAGATCATCTACATATAACAGCAATATAACTGGTTCATCATCCATCACTTTGAGATAAAGATTTGGGTCAGCTTTACTTTTGGTAAAGCCCATGCTAGTTAAGAAATTGTCAATCCTTCCGTACCAAGCCCCGGGAGCTTGTTTCAACCCATATAATGCCTTCTTCAATTTGCATACATGAGTTCTTCCATCATTAACCTCAAACCCTTGAGGTTGTTCTATGTATACTTCTTCTTCAATTACACCATTCAGAAAAGCTGTCTTAACATCCATTTGGTGTAATTTCCACTTCATCATGGATGCGAGTGCCATGATAGTTCTAATTGAAGTATACCTAGCAACTGGTGCAAATGTTTCTTCATAATCAATTCCCTCCTTCTGAGAGAATCCTCTGGCTACAAATCTTGCTTTGTATTTTTCAATGCTTCCATCTGCGGCATGTTTTATTTTGAAAATCCATTTGGAAGAAACCACACTTTTATCTTTCGGTTTGGGAACTATATCCCAAACATCATTTTTCATTATTGACTGATATTCTTCAGTCATTGCTTCTACCCATTCTTTCTTTTGAGCTGCCTCTTCATAGCTAGTAGGTAGTTGATCCACAAGATCACACATCAAGGCCATATAGTTGGACACTAGCTTTGGTTTCTTTCTTTCTCTAGTGGAGCCTTCAAGAGCACCATATCTTTCAGCTCCTTGAATAATATCTCTAGCCCATGCTGGTCTTCTTTTTCTAGATAAATATGCAACTGGGGGTTCTTGAGGTTCCAGCATGTCATGGTCCTCTGGTGTATCCTCTTCAGGGATATGAACAGTCTCTGAGATTCTGGGAGATGAATCTTCTTCATAAACTTCTTCAAGTTGACACTTTCTGGATTTCTTGAGAGCTGCTTCCTCATCAAAAGTTACATCTCTACTTATTTCTATATGATGGAAACCTGGTATGTAGATTCTGAAGGCTTTGGAAGTTTCACAATATCCAACAAACATTCCCTTCTTACCCGAGGGATCCAACTTGGTTCTCTTTTCTTTTGGAATGTGGATGTACACAGGACACCCAAATATTTTAAGATGACTTACCTCAGGCTTCTTACCTGTAAACACTTCTTCTGGAGTTTTGAATTCAAGAGCACTGTGAGATAATCTATTTTGCACATATACTGCTGTCTTGGCTGCTTCAGCCCATAAATACATGGGGAGATCTTGGTCATGTATCATGGTCTTCATAGCTTCCATAATTGTTCTATTTTTCCTTTCAGCTACCCCATTTTGTTGGGGATTGTATGGAGTGGTTAGTTCCCTTTTAATTCCAGCTTCTTTGCAAAATTCCTCAAATTCCTTTGAGGTGAATTCTCCGCCATTATCTGTTCTGAGAATTTTGATTCTCTTTTCTGATAGATTTTCTATTAGAGCCTTGAACTCTTTGAATTTTCCAAAGACTTCATTCTTACCTTTCAGGAAGTATATCCAAGTTTTCCTTGAATAGTCATCAATGAATGAAAGATAGTATTCAAACCCACTTAAGGAAGTGGTGGGCATTGGTCCACATACATCTAAGTGTATAAGCTCTAAAATGTTCTTAGTCTTTGTTTCACTCTTTGGAAAGGGGTTCTTGATATTTTTCCCTTTCTTACACCCTTTACATGAGCCATCATGATCAGCTTTCAAATCTGGTAATCCTATGACTACCTTGCTTACATAGGGTAAGGCTTTATAATTGATGTGAGCTAATCTTCTATGCCATAGCTCACTGGGGCTAGAGATCTCATGTGCAAGGGCAGCTTCTAGATGGCCCTTGAGCTTATAGAGACCTCCTTCTTCTTCACCAATAACAACTGCATCTTTAATTGTCTTTCCTTTGGACCACATGAGTACTTGTCCATCTATGAAGCCTACTCTAAAACCTTTCTTATCTAGTGCTGAAATAGAGAGAAGGTTCTTCTTTAAACCTGGTACATATAAGATGTCTTTCATCTTCAAGGGTGTTCCAGAATCTAGCTTATAGCTAGCTTCACCAATTCCTTTGATGGGATATTGGTAGTCATCTCCTAGAGATACCTTCTGTGAAGAAGACTTTTCTTCAAGATTTGAGAAGGTCTTCCTTTGACCTGTCATGTGCTTGGAAGCACCACTGTCAATGAGCCATGTATCTTCTCCAGGAGATATAGATCCAGAGAGTGCAGAGAATAGAACATATTCTTCTGGATCTTCTCTCTTTACCTTATATCTTTTCCTTTTAGGCTTTACCTCTACCTCTTCTTCTTCTTCATCTTCTTCCTCTTCTTCTTCTTCACTATCATTTTCTGCCATGTGTGCATGGTGTCTTTTGTGGACAAACTTCTTCTTTTGTGAGGGACAAAATCTGGAGATGTGTCCTAGCTTATCACAGTTGTAGCATTTGACTGTGGAAAGATCTCTTACTGGAAATGGTCCTTTTCTCTTTCTAGAGAAGTGTTGAGATCCTTTGTGGTCAACCTTCTTGAGATGACCTGTTCTTCTTCTTCTGGTATGGGTGGCCAAAGCTTGGTCATCCTCTTTGAGAAGAGCTTCTCTGTTGGCTACCCTAGCTTCTTCTTGAACACAATCCTCCCATACTATATCAAACTTCATGCTTTCTTTCCTGGCACACATGGTTTGTATGAAAGATTCCCAAGGTCTAGTGAGACCATTGAGAGCAGTCATCACTAGTTCATCCTCATCAAGAGTATCACCAATTGCATCTAGTTGTTCCTTGATTTGTGAAACCCTTGAGAAGTAGTCTTGAATGGATTCTCCTTTGTGCATCTTGGTACTCTTCAATTGAGTCCTTAGATTCATCTTCCTATTGATGTTCTTTCCTTCATACATTCTTCCTAGGGCATCATACATTTCCTTTGGAGTCTTCTTGGAGGCCACTTGGGAAATCAAGTGGTCTTTAATAGAACCAGCTATAATTCTCTTTGCCCTAATCAAATCCTTCCTGTGCTTTTCTTTGGCTTCATCTCCTTCTGGTTCTGCAACTTCTTCCTTGATATAATGAGCAAGATCATTCTCTTCAAGAATGAGACCAATTCTGTATTTCCATGCCCGGAAATTCTCTATACCTTCTAGCTTGTCTTCAAGCTTAGTGTTTGGAGCCATCTTCTCTTGGGGGAGTCCAAGAGACAGGGCAGACTTACCAGGAAAAGTTACTTTTCACTTTTCCGGAATCTGGAACAGAATTTTATCGCACTTTTGGTAGAATTAGGGTTTGGATTTCCCGAAGTTCTACCCAACCAAAAAGTTCGATCTAGGGCTCAAAAGAAAGGTATTGAAGAGGGCTATCCAACCATGCAACCAAAATTCAATAATACCAACTTTGGGCCGAAACCCTAACTTTACCGGAGAGAGAGAGAGAGAGGTATTCTTACCTTGTGAAAGATGTCCTATTCAGTCTAGCTCTGATACCATGTTAAGTTTAAACCAAATAGACTAGCAAGATCACTGAAAGAAAATAATCACAAGATAGACACAGAATATACCCTGGGAAACCCTCATGGGGTAGAAAACCCAGCAAAGCTTTCCTCAATAAGATGATCAACCAAAATACAAGATGTGCTCCTTCCTTCTTTGTCTCCCTAGCAGATCTCCCAGACAAGTGCGCACTCTTCCACAAGTGAGTGAATGATCTAATGAGGAGTTCACCTCCTCTATTTATACTGACCCCCAACTGACTAAAAGACTTAATGGGGCCGACCTCTCCTGGAGAAGTCTAATAACCCCTAAAATATAACTACAGGGCCGACCCCCACATGGTGGGTCTAATAACCCTAGTTAATACAAACCCCTGGAGGAATAAACATCTCCAGATACATGAAAGGGTTACCTTGGAGGAATGAAACATCTCCGGAATAATAAAATACAAATATAATATTCTTTGAAGTTACAATATTCAACACCGCATGGATCGGAATCCCTTCAAATGTTTAGCACAAATTTGGTGCTAACAATTGGCTTTAATTGGGGATGCTATCCTCCCTGTGAGGTAGCAAAGAACCCTCGTAGACCAGTGCCTGATCCACTGGGCTAGTATGAACTCCAAGCTGAAACTTGCAATCAACTTGCCTACCTATGACCTGTAGCCCTTTCTCATCCTGCAAGTGAACTCAAACTGCACTGAAACAACCCTTTCCATTGAAGACAAACAAAAATGCAACCACTTTGAATGAGCAATGTCTTCAATCCACCCTCCTCAACATCAGGTTGTCTTGGACCTGCTAATTGTATGCTGAAGACCTTAGTGCTTAGGATAAACTACACTTTTTCCAGATGTTAAACCCTTTAACTGCCACTTGTATTTCTAGTTAAAACAAATCAATTGTCCTTGTATAGCTCACTAATTTCATACCAAGACAATAAGGGATGTTCTGCTACCACAATTTATATCTGACACTCTGCCAAATCGACTTCAAAGCATTTTAACATTATAGTTTTCAAACTCTGTCTTCAAAGCTGCTCTATCTCTTGCTTAATATTCCTCATAATCCTTGATCAAATTTTGACAAGAGACACTCAAATCCAGGAATGGAAACGAAATAAAATCACTTGCTCCAAACTGTTATCCTTGGCGATGCTTTCCTCTGCAAGATGAGCTCATGATAGTCTTTAACAAACAACATTGATATGGTACTTTATGTTAAAATTCAATATGCTAAGACAGAAAATAGCAGCATTACATTCCATTTCACAATAATAGCATATACAGGATCACTGAAGAAACAACAAGCATAGCATAAACACAAGAGACAGAGATTTATCCTGGGAAACCCTCATGGGGTAGAAAACCCAGCAAAGCTTCCTCAATATAGATGACCAGCAATATACAAAGATGCAAACCCTGAGCATAAGCTCCTTCTCCTCCATAGCAGACCTCTCCTCCACAAATGCGCCTTTCTCAAGTGAGTGAGTGTATATAATGAGGAACACACCTCCTCTATTTATACACTACTCTGATATGTATTTTACACAAGTACACGTAGGCTCGTATTTAACCAATAGGTTAAATACCCCACTACAACTAACTGGGCCGACCCCTCTTGGGTGGTCTAATAACCCTTTGACCCACATAACACATACAGGGCCGACCCCTACTAGGGAAGTCTAATAACCCGAGTTACCACATTCCGACGGAGGAATAAACATCTCCGGATATACAATAAGATCTTCACGGAGGAATGAAACATCTCCGGAATAATAAAGTACAAATATAATATTCTTTGAAGTTACAATATCTCAACACTCCCCCTTAACGAGAAGGATATTATAACAACATCTGCACGAGCAAGGAGTCATCAACATCATACATGATACATCTATAAATCATTGGAAGCTTTTCTTCAATTTGTCTTCATCAGTAACTCAAACAGTTACTGGTACATCAATGTCAACATCAATATCAGCATTACGATCATCAGCATCGTAATCACACGATCAGCAGCATCATCATCACACTATCAACAGCAGCACGATCAGCATCGTCATCATACGATCATCAGCATCGTCATCACACGATCATCAGCATCGTCATCACAGGATCATCATCATCGTCATCACACGATCATCAGCATCGTCATCATACGATCATCAGTATCGTCATCAGCATCGTCATCACACGATCATCAGCATCGTCATCAGCATCGTCATCATACGATCATCAGCATCATCACCGCACGATCATCAGCATCGTCATCATACGATCATCAGCATCGTCATGGAATGATGTAAACCAGTCATGTACCTTTTGAACCGAAGTCCAGGGACGATCCAGTCCTATCATTATCGAAGACATACGTCTACGGCTCTTCTTTCGGACTTAAGTCCAGGAATGATCCAATCCCTTCATTCTCGAAGACATACGTCTACGGCTCTTCTTTCGGACTGAAGTCCAGGAATGATCCCAATCCCTTCATTATCAGAGACATACGTCTACGACTCTTCTTTCGGACTGAAGTCCAGGAATGATCCCAATTCCTTCATTATCGGAGACATACGTCTACGGCTCTTCTTTCAGACCGAAGTCCAGGAATGATCCCAATCCCTTCATTATCGGAGACATACGTCTACGGCTCTTCTTTCGGACCGAAGTCCAGGAATGATCCCAATCCCTTCATTATCGGAGACATATGTCTACGGCTCTTCTTTCGGACCGAAGTCCAGGAATGATCCCAATCCCTTCATTATCGGAGACATACGTCTACGGCTCTTCTTTCGGACCGAAGTCCAGGAATGATCCCAATCCCTTCATTATCGGAGACATACGTCTACGGCTCTTCTTTCGGACCAAAGTCCAGGAATGATCCCAATCCCTTCATTATCGGAGACATACGTCTACGGCTCTTCTTTCGGACCGAAGTCCAGGAATGATCCCAATCCCTTCATTATCGGAGACATACGTCTACGGCTCTTCTTTCGGACCGAAGTCCAGGAATGATCCCAATCCCTTCATTATCGAAGACCTCACGTCTACGGCTCTCTTTAGGATTGAAAGTCCAGGGATGATCCCAATCCCCTCAACTGTCCACTAAGGACTTCATTCTCGGAGACCTTACGTCTACGGCTCTCTTTAAGACTGAAAGTCCAGGGATGATCCCAATCCCCTCAACTGTCCACTAAGGACTTCATTCTCGGATACCTTACATCTACGACTCTCTTTAGGACTGAAAGTCCAGGGATGATCCCAATCCCCTCAACTGTCCACTAAGGACTTCATTCTCGGAGACCTTACGTCTACGGCTCTCTTTAGGACTGAAAGTCTAGGGATGATCCCAATCCCCTCAACTGTCTACTAAGGACTTCATTCTCGGAGACCTCACGTCTACGGCTCTCTTTAGGACTGAAAGTCTAGGGATGATCCAATCCCCTCAAGTCCACCAAGGACTTCATTCTCGGAGACCTCACGTCTACGGCTCTCTTTAGGACTGAAAGTCCAGGGATGATCCAATCCCCTCAACTGTCCACTAAGGACTTCATTCTCGGAGACCTCACGTCTACGGCTCTCTTTAGGACTGAAAGTCCAGGGATGATCCAATCCCCTCAAGTCCGCCAAGGACTTCATTCTCGGAGACTTCAGGTCTACGGCTCTCTTTAGGACTGAAATTCCAGGGATGATCCAATCCCTTTCTGTATTCTCATCTATACAAGAGCAGTTATCACATTAGCATGTATTCTCACCAATACATCAAAACATGTATACATCACACCAAAACATGTATACATCACAACTAGCATGTATTCTTACTAATACATCAAAACATGTATACATCACATCTAGCATGTATTCTTACTAATACATCTAACATCAAAACATGTATACATCACAACTAGCATGTATTCTTACTAATACATCTAACATCAAAACATGTATACATCACAACTAGCATGTATTCTTACTAATACATCAAAACATGTATACATCACACCAAAACATGTATACATCTAGCATGTATTCTCACCAATACATCTATCATCAAAAGCATGTATAAGTAAAGCTAAGTATTCTAAGTATAAGAGTCCTAAATCTAAATATTTCTAAGTAACTAGGTGTAGAGAACAGGTTACCTCATCAACGACCTTGTTGTTTGATGAGACAATCTCATCAGTAGTGACTATACTACTCCCCCTTTCGAGGAGGGTCCTTTTGAACTACACCAAGCTTGTCTCGAAAGTATTCAAACTTCACTCGAGACAGAGGTTTGGTTGGTAACTTCTTCACTTGACGTAGAGGCTTGGTTAGTACAACGGTAACCTGTTACAAATTCAAACTTTTAGAGTTCCTTTCTGTGTCATATCTTGTTAGTTCCCTATGTTCTTTGACTTATCATGGAACACTAGATTCTATGTCATCTTGATACAACTCTAAATATCACATAGGATCTCAGTTGGTTCTATCTCTAAGTCAAACAA
Organism: Larix kaempferi; assembly: GCA_027924585.1. Classification (NCBI taxonomy): domain Eukaryota; kingdom Viridiplantae; phylum Streptophyta; class Pinopsida; order Pinales; family Pinaceae; genus Larix; species Larix kaempferi. The sequence goes on from BSBM01000406.1 coordinate 6,211,981, forward strand.
TCCTAAAGCCAAACTTCTTCACAACTAGCAGAGCAAGCAGCCATATATTCCGCTTGTGCTGAGAGCCACACTAGACTGCTTCCAGCTAAACCACGAGATCATGGCTAATCCCAGACAATAACATCCTCTCGATGTGTTCTTCTTGTCTGATACACTTCCTGCCCAAACAGAATCTGAATAGCCATCTGAAGTCATGATCTTCAAGATAGCATAGATCAAATTCTATCGTGTCCTTTATGTGCCTCATCACATACTTTGCAACTATCAGGTAAACACATCTAGTTTCCACTAGATACTAACTCAAGGTGTTCATAACAAAGCATATATCTAACCTAGTATATGTTAGATATATCAAAGACCCAATAAATTGACTGTACAGAGTTATATCCACTAACTCTGATGAGTTATCCCCTAACAGCTTCAAGTTGGAATCCATAAGAGTGGCCATTCCAACACCTCAAGTCATATTTCTCATCATACTTTCCCTGGTTGAGAAATATTCCTTCTGAGCCTTGCCATACTTCCAGACCTAGGAAGTAAAGCATCAATTTGAGATCTTTCATTTTTCATTTCTGCATTGAATGATCTTCTGCATATCTATCTGTGCCATCTCTTGTTAGATGGGTCTACTGATATGAGCCTCAATATCATTCGAAATCTGTGGTGAGTTCCTTCTTGCATCCATGTCATATGTGTATCATATTCAACCTTGTAGCAAAGGTTGAGATCCACATCACCCATGGTGATCATTAAGCTTATCAAATTATTATCGATCCTAGGTACCTATACAGAACCTGATTCATACTTCTTCTTTAATTACACCATACTTGGAGCAAACATCTTGTCGTGATTCTCTTCCCCTTTCTAAGAGAATCTTCTAGCCATGAGCCTTCTATATTTTGTTTGATTTGTAAATCTTCTTGTTTGAACATCCACCACTTGTACGGTGTCCATCATTCTTCATGACCTTTCCTACAAATCAAAATTAAGTACATGATTAGTAATACTTCATAATCATCAAAAGATAACCCATTATGCATACAGATATCATTTACATAGTGATGCAACTATTTTGACCAATACTTTGGCACAACACTTTCCCATATCCTGTATGCATACAGTGGCTATCTAGATGCCTTCCATCTCTACCAGAACATACTATCGAGAGTGTGCACAACTCTCAGCATGTCAGCAAAGAGGTTTCATTCTAGACAAGCAACAATGGAATGTTTGTCCAAACATATGCACATTAGTTGTATACTGTTCAATGCTCTATGAATGTTTACACTCAGCATTATATATTCTAGGAATACAAATATGCATGCAGGCAATATCATTACTATTTCAAATAGCAACTCAAATACTTATCTTTTATGTTTGTGTGGCTGCCTCCCGCTTGATCTTCTGTATGTCTTTTGAACTTCTATTCATTCTGTACCACTGTGCATGCTCAAGAGTCATCCTCATGATCTCATACACAAACATACACTCATTAGTATATTCTAAATGCTATCAAAACATTATAGTACTAAATAATCTTGAAAACGTATAGTCATGATTATAGTTAATAAACATTAGTATTCAAGATTTCAGGGAAGTCTTCTTTTACTCATGCATATCATTGATAAAAGATATAATATGCATAATCCTTTTATTACTAACTTTATGAATAAGCATAACCAATCATTCCAAGTATACTTATATAAGGGATCCTAACACAAGGTAAGATTCATGGGAAACATACCTGGATTAGTATACCTACTTGGTTATGTACAACATACCTAAACAACCTCTTCAATGATTTAGAGATCCTGAGCTAGAACCTGCATGTCTCATAGGTTAAGCATAATATAACAAAGTCATACATACCTCGTAAGTAGAACAAAGATTATGGATGAGTCTTTGTCTTCATGTTTTCATGGTCATGGAGCCTGATTTGTCTTTTGTGATGTACCTGTATCTTGTTAGCAGACAACCTCAACCTCACACAACACCATAATGCATTAGTACAATCATAAGTGTCAACACCCTAACCAATGAATATCTTCTATCATGCATTCATAATTTTGTTAAGGTGATACAACAAATCTAAAATCAAGATTGTACTAACTGTAATAACATGAAGACAAACATACCATAAACTTAATCATGAACAAATCTCAAAACATACCTCGATGAGTCATTCCTGTCGAGATCGCTTGTAATCTCCTTATGTAAAGCCTTAGCCTCATCTCCCTCTGAAACATGAACTCCTTCACTTATGTAGGTGACCAATCCATCTTCTTCTAGGATTAACCCTATCCACTTGATTTGCAAGAACTGGACCTGGAGCTGGATATGGGTTTGTCAGAGAAACCCCAAAAATTCAAACTTTGAATTTCAAACTTCCGAAAGGATAGAGATATGTGCCTTGATGAGCTGATCAAACTAATATATTCAGAATTTGAAAACTGCAAAGTTTTACTCCTTAATTTTGCCTTTGAAACTTTCGGATTCACTGGACGTGACCCTGAACTGGGGTTTGATGAAGCCCACTCTTTTGCCCCATCAAAAAGTTTGATCCAAAGCTCTAAGCTTCTATTTTTCTGAGGAGCTTCCAGCCGTGGTCACAGATTTCAAAAATTCCCATTTTTACAGAAGCCCTAATTTTCCGCTTTTCTGATCAAAGTCCCGAACTAGAGTCTAATCAAGCTCGGCCTTCTGCCCAACCAAAAATTCTGATCTTGGTCTCTAAATTTCTATTTTGATGAGTAGCATCCAGCCGTGGTCTCCGATTACAAAAATTCCAACTTTCTCCAAAGCCCTAAATTCCGGAAGTCATGAATGAAGGTACCAAAAAATAATTCTGTTTTGACAGAAATATGTACCTGATTGTTTCTGGTGTAACTCTGAAATTTTTTGATCCACAGGGTCTGAAAAAGTTTCCTGAGATAGCCTGACCTGTTATCTTTCCATCCTGACAGGTCTGACCTCAATTGGATTCTCTGAGAGAGAGTTATGCCAAATGTCGCAACGTGACCTGTTTTGGGAAAATACAGGAGAGCGAACTTGTACGGTGTGCCACGTGTCATTGTTTGACCTTCGACCTCTGAAAAAGTTTTCTGAGATAGCCGGGCCTGTTATCTTTCCATCCTGACAGGTCTGACCTCAATTGGATTTTCTGAGAGAGAGTTATGCCAAGTGTCACAACGTGACCTGTTTATGGGATAATACAGGAGAGCGCACTTGTACGGAGTGCCACGTGTCACTGGTTCAACTTCGGCCTCTGAAAAATTTTTCTGAGATAGTGCAGACTGTGTACTACCTGTCACTTTTTACGAAATTTCATTTGGAGCTTCCTAGCCCAAGATATGACCTTTTTCCCAAGGTCACCTGATTTTGACTCAGATCTGGAAGAGGCAGAAACCCTATATTGTACAGATCATAAATCACAAAGTACAACGAATTAGAGGTTGTCCTTTGGACACAAGGTACCTGGAGATTTTAGCTTCGTCCTGTAACAATTTCAGATCCGAAAACTGCGCCAAAACGGATTTATAGCGAAAGTGCTACGATGACTGGTTTTTGCTATGTAAAACCCTAACCTTCAAATTGTCGTAAGTAAAGCAAGTGTCTTTAGTGCCATACCTTGTCTTCCTTCATGTCAGCTCTGATACCATGTTAAAATTCAATATGCTAAGACAGAAAATAGCAGCATTACATTCCATTTCACAATAATAGCATATACAGGATCACTGAAGAAACAACAAGCATAGCATAAACACAAGAGACAGAGATTTATCCTGGGAAACCCTCATGGGGTAGAAAACCCAGCAAAGCTTCCTCAATATAGATGACCAGCAATATACAAAGATGCAAACCCTGAGCATAAGCTCCTTCTCCTCCATAGCAGACCTCTCCTCCACAAATGCGCCTTTCTCAAGTGAGTGAGTGTATATAATGAGGAACACACCTCCTCTATTTATACACTACTCTGATATGTATTTTACACAAGTACACGTAGGCTCGTATTTAACCAATAGGTTAAATACCCCACTACAACTAACTGGGCCGACCCCTCTAGGGTGGTCTAATAACCCTTTGACCCACATAACACATACAGGGCCGACCCCTACTAGGGAAGTCTAATAACCCGAGTTACCACATTCCGACGGAGGAATAAACATCTCCGGATATACAATAAGATCTTCACGGAGGAATGAAACATCTCCGGAATAATAAAGTACAAATATAATATTCTTTGAAGTTACAATATCTCAACACTTTATAGCACATATGTTACGTAGAATACCTTACAAAACTTTTACAAGGCTTCCAGCCGTATAATTATAAGTCTTGCAGCAAGCAAGATGTTAATGGACCCAAGACATTCATTTCTCTTTCCTGTACAACAACCCCTATGCAACGCCAAACCACCGGACTGCAAAGCCAAATGCCCTTTTTAATGGAATTATGATGCATGCAAAAATTACTCTAACCTGACCTGTTAAGTCCATTATATTGGCCAAGCTTGGAGAGAACAAAAAGCATTGAATCCAACCTCAATTTCCATAGTACCTCTTGATTTCCAATTAACTACCTCTGCTACCCGAGAAACATTTCCACATGGATAGAGCAGGCTACCACATAAAACATAAACCAAGGCTCCTTGCTATGTGTTGTTCTTCAAGATGGTGGAATCATAAAGAACTGAAGTAATTTCCAATACATAAATTTTCTTTGATCAAGATATTACAATAATCTGATTTTTCAGTATAGTGCAATTCCTTTGAGGTCCAGCTTCAGTTTGAAGTCAGCATTCAGCTTCGCCTCCTCCTTCGAACATGTGATCTAGACCGTGACTGTTTGTGCTTGCCCTCATTTAGCCCAAGACCTTTACTAATCCTTCGATCCTCAATAAGGGCTCCAACCCCATAAATTAAAGGAATGCAAGTGTGATTGTTCAAAATATGCGCTAAATTTGTTCTTTGGAATGGCTTATTTCAGCTGCTGCTACGTGAATTGGAGCATTCGCCAAACCCCAAAAAAATACCCTCCTGCAAATGCCCCAAATATGAAATCTTTTCTCCATGGAAAGTCAGTTGAATACTGTTGAATATTTGCCAAGCTTACCAAGATAAGCACGAGCTTGTTCAACGCCTTCAGCATGTCATATGTATGGCCAAGAAGGAAAATCAAGGTTGTATGAGGACCAATCGCGAACTACTCAAGCATTTTTGACACGGAAAACGACCTCATGATCTTCAATATTAGCGACCTCAAGCTAGACAGAAGTGGTCTCACCTTCTGTAAAGAGATACTGATCAATAAAAATGGCGTTTCTCGTCTTCACTGCTGATAAAATACGCGACCGTACAGTTCTTTTATTTTTCTTTAGACTGGGCCATGAAACCTCATTACTCCTGCCTCTCATCACAACGTTGAAATTCAAATACGGCCTCTGCATGTGTCGTTGAATTGGTCTTTTTCTCCCTCACTTGGCACCTGTGCATCCTCCTGGACAGCTGCGTGTGAAGTCACTGCAAAACTTCGCAGATTTTAAAACTTAGCTTCTCAGTGCATGTTGTATTTGCGAAGTTTATGGCGATTGTCGATCCACTTCTTGCCCTGATCGCAGCCGTTGATAAATGACGCTCCTACCAAAAGTTCACAAATATTGGAATTGTATTTCTCCGTGCAAGTTGAAATCGTGAACTCCGTGGCAGCCGGAGATCTGCTTTCTTGCTCAGATCACCGTCGTTGAACCGTGCTGCTTCTACCCAATCTTCGCAGATTTAAAAATGTCCATTTCTCGTGCAAGTTGAAATCGCGAAGTCCTGGGCAACCGTTGATTTATTTCTCCTCCAGATCGTGGCCCTTGGCTTTCTGGAAATTAACCCTACTGCGCATCATCTCCTGGATTCACCATCGACGGCCACAAAAATTGACCTAGAAGTATGCGTTTCCCTCTTGATTCCATATGCACGACCTTGAAGTCTCTGATGACGCTGCTTCCTGTTCCAAAACAATGGACTGTCTGCAAATTCGGCTTCAACTCAAGACGTTTTATCTAGCTTTGTTTGATGGGCGACCATATTGGAAGACGTAGGCAGTAAGAACCCAATCCTTTGCAGCGCGAGCTTAATCCTCTAAAGGTTCATAGTAAGCACGCTGTGACTTTCCCCTGCTTTCATTTAGTTTTTGGAGTTCAGCTTCATATTCACCAAATTGGACCTCAAGCTGCAATAACATGTCTATCAACATCACTTAGTATTGAAAGATCCAAATGAACCCGAGAGACACGTAGTGAAAACAATGAACCACCAATCACTACTTTTGGCACAAAATGACATCTTTCTCTTTAATATAAGCAACGTCAGGCCAGGCAGAAGTGGTCTCTCTTCCTGCAAAGAGACACTGATCAACAAAAATGGTATCCCTCACGGGTATCACCCCAGGAAATCGCAGATCGAGCCTCACAGCCGATGGCCTCGATGCAAAGTTCACCTCTCCGTATCTTAACAGCTTGCCCCGAGTTGATGACGATGCCCTAATGGTGAAACGGTGTTGGCGTTTTTTATTCACTTTGTGCATGAGACACATCTTCCATATAAAGGGAAAAGGTTTAATTAGCCCTTCATATAACCCGGAACTCCAATCTGCAATAGATGTACTGAGCATATTGTACACCTGGCTGCTGCTATTATATGCTTAAAATACGACATCTCTCCAATTCTTTCGGCCTCTAATATTTGCGACAACATGCCTCTATTTAACTCTGCTTTATATGTTCATTTATCTGCATATCACGAAATCTTGACTGCTAAAGAGAAAACAACGCTCGGGTTTCTGAGAGAAACTCCTCATGGCTACCTCTGCACACTTTCCTTCCCACGTCGATGATTTCTTGGTCATTTAAACCTTCACTATTGCCGGATATTGATCCAAAAACCCATAATCCGTAAACACATCAGTTCTGGACTGCGAAGGCATGGATAAAAAGCTTCGAGACCGCTCCACAAAAATTTGGCGATTTTGCACAAGTCTTCACAAATAGCAAAATCGGGACGGTTATATTTTAAATAAGGAATTAAGGGTTTTTTTATTCTGTCATATCTGAAAACTCTGAACCAAAAAAAATCACTAACACGGGTTTTCCATCTGTGGACTTTAACGACGCGCTGATCATTCACTTGGAACGGTAGCTGGCAGGCTTAAATAGACATTCCGTTCTTTGTTTTAACCTCTGGGGATTATCCCACATGCAAAAGGAAACGCTCCTCCTTATCCTTTATATACATTACACCTTTTAACTTATAACAAGGATCAAAAGGAAGTGATGCTCTTGAGCAGAACTGAAAAAATAAAAACCTTTGTCTCTATTAAAAATACCAACTACTCTTTAAATTACATACATTCTTTCAGATTATGTATACATTCTTATTTCTAAAGGTTTGGCCAAATCATAAAAAAATTAAAACCTTTGTCTCTATTAAAAATTCGGCTATGTTGTTTTCATAAAAACTTAAAACCTTCGTTTGCATAAAAATTCAGACCTTTGAACTTTAGTTTATATAAAAATTAAACTTTTGGCCCCAATATAAAACCAATATTGGCTTGTAGAACCAATTTTTAGCCAATTATAAAAACATTTTTTTCCCTTTTTGCTCAAAGTCCCTTTTACTTCTCCTTTCTTGTCAAAACGCTTCAAAAAACCCTGCATTACCAAGCGTATAAAGCCTTGACACTACCCTGATTTTAAACCATCAACTGAAAAACACACACTAAAATTTTCTAAACTGAAACTTGAAACTGAAAAACTGAGTGTTCATGTTGTAAACTGAAAATTTCACCCCGCAAATCTGAACTGAACATGCTAAAAACTGACTGTACATGCTGCAAACTGAAAAATATGCTCAACTGTGAGCTTATTCAGACTATGTACCTACTCTAAAATACCAAACTCCCTACTTAATTAAGTGACATGGAAATGCCAGTGAAGCCAATCCAGCAAATGGTTGAACAATTTGACTCCTTCACTGTGCTTGAAATAAGTCCATGACAGAGAATATGACAGCATAAGAAAACAATGATTCTTTTTATTTTCAAAGTGAAAATATGGCTGCAAATTCAAACTGAAAAAACCCTTCCATATATTCACTTACAAGGTCATAAAAATCATGGATATTTTGCTGCCTCCCACAGCAGTTTATAACCCGGTCATCACACATGGACTTTTCATATGTGTCCTTTAGTTGCTCATATTGTTTTGGGTCATAGAAATAATCTCCAAACACAAAACATTTCCCACTATTGACATCTAGAGGTGGCTCAAAATATTTTTCAAGAGGCAAGTGAAAGTCTTAGGACTGAATTTGATCCTCCAGGGCCTCAAGTTCTCCATTGAGTTTTTCAGCAAACTCTCTTAAGAAACTAGCCTTATCTTCGGAAGAACATTTACATGACATCAAGTATATGGATAAAAAATTTGAGAAAGCTTCTCCCATTTGGTCATCATCAAACATATCAAAATATTCTTTAAAACCTTCAACAGAAGCAAGATTTGCCACATACCCTGTCATTTTGATTTGATGAAGAAACTGAATCAGCACTTCAAACTTTGAAGCTCTCTAATAGTGGAGTCGCCACAAAACCTTCAACATTCTGATTCTAACATGGAGTCACCAATCACCCCAGTGGAGTCACCTTCATACTGAAATCTGGATGAGTGGAATTGCCAGGTGAAAGATACACAACCTTCTCAATGCCTGACAGATGTTCACCATCAACAATCAAATATGAAACTTGTTGTTCTACCCAGGGAAGATATGACAATTGCTCCGCGACAACGACGCCAATTTGTTAACACCCAAATTGACCCTCAAGGTTGTGTGGAGAAGGAAAAGCTGGGGTAACCACAAAACAACTTCAGATTGCACTTCTGACCCAGTACGATTAGAGAGGGATCTCTCTTCAATTCATAAAAGACTGAAAATAATCAATACGTTTCAGCAATGGGAAAAACACAGAGGTTAGATTCTAGTGGGGCAATTTTTTTTTGAAAGTTTTGGTAAGACATTCATGGAGGGGAACATTGGGAAATGGAGTCAATAACCAGGTCTGAATTAGGTTGCTAGAGGTAGGGGCTGGATGGGATCATGGGCAGAGGCAAGGTAGACACCAGTTCTTCTGTTTTGAGGTTTTTGCAGGTGAATTAGAGGAAAAAGAAGACAACCCATCAAACAGAGCACCCAGCTTGGGTGAATTCTGCAAGACTTTAGAAGAAATTGTTTAAAATGCTTGAACAATGAACCTAGAGCATGAAAGATGAATTCTGGTTCATAACACTGTTGTTCAAACATGAAAGCAAAGACAAAATGGAGTGTTAAACAAGAAATACAATCACATAGAAGATTTACTTACTAAAGAGACTGATGGCACAAGAATCTCAGCCATGGAAAACTTCACAGTATCCCATCTCTACAACTTTATTCATAACTGAAAATGGAAAACATGTACAATGAAGAACCTCTCAGCTCTTGAGAATCCCAAAAATGAAAACCGAACCCCTAGCTCTGCCAATTACAAATGAATATATAGGAGAATCTCTCCTAAGCATTCAGATTCGAATTCATCTAATCTAGCATCTAGAAATAGGAGTGGTTACAAACAAGATGACACATGGCTAACAGACTCCCTGCTTTCCCGGAGTTTGCTACAACCGAGCTATTCATTTCCGGATGCGGACTGCTGAAAAATGAGCTTCGAAGCCCCAACTGTATATCTCCAATGGTGACACCTGTGTAAATTCTGAAAAAGGTTTTTGAAATTGGGCATGTGCTTGACAAAACCCATGTCTCCATTTTCTCTGATTCCCCTCGAGCTCGTCAGGATCTGCTTCGGAAGTTGATGACTCACGCTGCAAATTGGAATTCTAGTAAAATGCCCTGTAACGATCTCTTCGATTCTCCCAAATCATGACAGTTGTGTAAAAACTGAAAGAGGTTATTGTATATTGGGCCGTGCTGAAGAAAAACCTCTCTCGGTTTCTCGAAATTCACCTCGGTTTGGAGGAAACAGTAGTTGGGAAATGATGACTAAAACAGTCATTTTCGTCAAAAACAAGCATGCCCTTCATATAAAACTTCATTGGACTTTGGAATTTTGCCTCACTTTGCATGTTCAATCAACAAAGTTCATTGTGGCCATGGATCTCCTTCACTTGTTGATCTAAGCCGTCCATTCTCACTGCAATGCTAAACTTAACATTATTGAGTATTGTTTCATCTTAAACTTAGGAATGAATGTAAAAGCCTGATTTGCATCTTCATTGGTCATATGGCTTAAAAAACTGGGACCTTGCTCACCCCCTCATGGATCGGGATCCCTTCAAATGTTTAGCACAAATATGGTGCTAACATAGTGTACAAAGGCCATTATTGCTCATGATCGTGTCAAAAGGTATGAAATAAACTTTTTATTAATTTAAAAAGTTTTAAATTTTGAATTATATGTTAAAAAGGTCAAATGGATTTACCTTTTTAAAATTCCCTTCAAATGTTTAGCACAAATATGGTGCTAACATAGTGTACAAAGGCCATTATGGGGCCGCTGTTATGGCCGGGTGGCTGGGGCGGTCGGCTGTGGCCGTCCCCACCCAGGATCGACCCCGAGACCCCGTCTGATTCGACGTCCTCACCCACCATTGGGCGCCGGTTTAACTACATGTGAAAAAAAATTATTGCTCATGATCGTGTCCAAAGGTATGAAATAAACTTTTTATTAATTTAAAAAGTTTTATATTTTGAATTATATGTTAAAAAGGTCAGATGGATTTACTTTTTTAATATAAATTTTAAAATGATATACCTTCTAAACTTTAGAATGGCTTTTATGTTTTGAAGAGGATTAGCAAATAAAAGAAAGAAGGATTCAAATCCAAAGCCACACCATTCTCTACCAAAAAGTCTAATCTTATAAAATTTCTATTTTTTATTTTAAAAATAAAACCTTTTGAAACCTTATTGTGACTTGGCTTTAGAAAAAAGTTGTCTTTAGCCTTTTTGGTGAAGTCTGGCAAAATTGGATTACGGGTCTCATACCCGATGTCTCCACCTTGATCCATGCTTAAAACCTCACAATCCAAGCTCATCCACCTCATCAAACAAGGTGTCAAGGCAAGTCCATGGTTCAAGACTTTATGCACTATGAGTCAAATATGATTGATGTATAAAAACATGTAATGTGCATTACTATTTGTGCATATGGGATATAACCCACCGCATGAAAAGGTGGAGGGCGAGAAAAAAATTAAAAACAAAATACACATGCCCGCAGCTTCATGGAGATCTTCGTGACTGCATCCAAATGTCTGCAGTAAAATCAAGTGTTCATATAGCATGTAGAAGGTCGCCAAAAATTGCCAGCAGAACGTCAAGTTTGAACTTAATGTTTTGTGTTAGGGACAAAGTGTTTGGAGGTTTGAGCGCACCAATAGCCAGAGCATTAACCGAGTGACAATGAATAGCAATTTCCAGAATGTATCTATCTTTGAAGGCACATACTTCACAGAGCTAGCTCATACAATCAATGAACTGTTCAAGTGCCTAAATTGCCACAGAATCTGTGTATTGAATGCGCTAATAGAATCAAGTGTTAAAGTGGAAGGAGCTAATATCATGTTATTCAGGAGAATTCTGGATTCTAAAATTGGATGGAGGAATATTAGCATTTGAATTATATTAATGCCACGAGGAGAGCTCACCGGTGTGTATCATGCTTAACTGTTGTCAATTAACGTTCAGAAAGTTCATGTGTTGGGAGTAAGCTTCATTAAACCCACCTGTTAAATATATTTTAAATGTTAAAAGCGTCCCAAGGGAGAAAGTTGAAATGTCAAAAACATCGAGTGAAACGCCAGTTCATAATTCAATGTTAACAGCATTCACACCAGGTGTCAAAAATGGGCTCATTTTAATCTATATTCATGAATTTGAACTACTAGGTGGTTCTAAAAGCTCCAAGATGGTTCATAAAATCTCTCAGACACTTGTTCACCAGATTCTATGCCAGTAAATGGACAAGAGAATCGAAATATATTTCAGTCAAATTGGTTCCATTCAAAAAGGGATCTTGAAACCAATTTTCCTATAATTGTCCTATTTTTGGTAAAAGGAATCTTCATTCCAATCTTTGTGTAATTGATCTCATCAAAACTTAGTGGAGCTTCCTTTTGTTATATAGGAGATAATTTTGTATGTAATGACGGGTTCCAGCCGAGAGCTGAGAGTGCTGTAGGAAGGGTGGAGAGCCACCGAGCCATATATAGGAAGGTCAAAGAATTTTTCTCTGTAAATTTTTGTTGAATACCTGTAATCCGAGATGAGATTTTATTTATTGTGAGCTTGGTTTAAACTTTCTTTATGAAAGGAAGTGTTTAAAATTGGAAAATGGAGAGCTCTGTCTCACTGGTCCTCATACATAGTTACATCCATCTCTGAACTTCATAGACATGCTCTTTCTCTCCCATCATCTTCGAGCTACCACTTCATACAGCACAAATACAACCGCTTCCGACCATCTTTGAAGTATCTATAGGATCAACAATTCTAAACTACCCCGAAGAATAGTCTCGAATAGTCTCGATACTGAAACATTTAGTAATTGATCTTACAAAATGACCTTTACACACACTCACTAACACAATGATAACCGGTATCTTGGAGCACCAAAGTACAATAAGAACTTCCAGCATTTAACAGACTTTCCCACATACTCAAACCAGTAATGCATTCTTATAGCACTGAAGCACTCAAGAACTACAAGCTTGAATTACATCACTCTGTTCTATATTTGGTTCTGCAGTACTGAATTTTTACACATGAACAATAGCACACTAAAACACACATGCATATAAATAAAAATATATATATCACTAAGAAACAGCAGAAGAAACAGGCAGTCCGTCTGGTGGCTCCTCCTTTATATCGATCCACATAGAGATATCAAATGTCGATCTGATGGCCATTTTCTCTAGAGATACAGGCAAGATTCTGATGTGCTCCATGATTGTTCTCATAAATGCTAATTTGCCGACATTAAATGCACAGCAGCAGTGGATCATTTGGTACATTGTATACCAAACCAATGTCAAATGGAATTGCACAGCAGATCATTGGGATACACAGACCATTCCTTGGCAGCACTTAGATCAAATGATTCCTTCTTCAAGGCTTAGATATAATTTGCGTGCACAGTCAAGAGCTTTCAACAACATGTGAAATTGACGGCACCTCATTCAGTAATAACTAAGGTATGATTACCATAACCGTTGTAAATTCCTTGCAGCTCCTTGAACTGATGACATATCCACAGCGATCCCTCTTCAGCTCACGGTTAGCGATATGTTGTAAATTCCTGGCAGCTCCTTAACCTGATGACATATCCACAGCGATCCCTCTTCAGCTCACGGTTAGCGATATGTTGTAAATTCCTGGCAGCTCCTTAACTTGATGACATATCCACAACGATCCCTCTTCAGCTCACGGTTAGCGATACCTCTCAACTGGCATCTCAAATGGCTCCCTCTCGTTCTTCAGGCTCGTGGCTCTCAGTTGATACGACCTGGCTTTTTATCCGATTTCTCAGTGCTTAGTCAGCCATTGCTGATCCCTCAGCTCTGATACCAAATTGGAAAATGGAGAGAGGCCATTACACAAGATTAACACACAGAACATAAACTGTATTTCTGCTCTTTAAACTGGAGATACACAGGTACATATAGTTGGAGATGATCCAACTGATTACGATCCAACTGATTACAGTTTGTGGAGATAACCGTCTCCTATAAAATTTAAACTAATCTAAACTAATTCCACATTATTTGGCATTATCTCTAACATTTAAGACTTGGTTCAAAGGTTTGAGATTTTATGTATTGCGAGCATGATCTTCCTCCATAGGATCATTATTAATTTGATCTTCAATATTCGCTCCACATTCCAGAATGGTGTGTACAACCACTTCTTCCTCCATGGGCAGTGCCCTTGGACGCCGTTCCTTTATAATTATAAAGAATCAAGTAATATTAATAATGTATATAACAAATATTAAAATGACACAAACGTTTACCAATACAATCAATATAAATACATATAATGAATAACTTATTACCAAGGGACATTCTTCACGTTGGCATTATTGAATATTGTTGGCATTGATGTCAATAGGAAGACATGGGACAAGGTTGTACAAGTTTGTTGGAAGTTGTTGGCATTAAGACAAGAGCGTCAAGAGCATGGGAAAGAAGACTTTTTGTACCAAGAATACAAGACCAAGAAGACAGTGATGACATTAATGGTGGGGACATATTGACTACACATGAAATTTATGATGTTTGGTTCACAAGGCTCGAACTATAACAAGATCAATTTGGCAGACCTAAGGCTACCTAAGTAATATTCAATTGAGGAAAAATTGAGTACAGGGTGTTTGTTATGGTCTAAGGAATACATGTGTCAAGTTTTATCCCAATCCAATCAAATATATGCATTTAGCATGGATTTTGGCGACCTAAGCATGCATTTCATGCAGGTCACTCTCTAAAGGTAGAATTTGATCATTTGAAGAAATCGGTGTGTATTTTGTTGATCACAGCGGGAATTTGGAATTGGAATAAAATTCCTTGAGTAAAAAATATATCTAATGAGATTGATTAGGGCTCTTGGCTTGCATTCTTAAGCTCTTGGCAGGCATAATTGTGAGACAAATTGCTACTAGCCGAACAAACACAAAATTAGACAATTCTATGAATTTGGATGCCATTTTTCTACAAGTGGCATGCAGTCTGAGTTAAGGAAAGGTTGACATATAATGACATAATATCTATCAATCTTGTTGGAACCATTCGCATGACTCCATTTGCATCGGGCATGCATTTTTGGTTCACGGGGATGGAACTATAACAAGATCAATTTGGAATAACTAAGGTTACCTAAGTGAGCTTCAGTTGAGGAAAAATTGAGTACAGGGGTGTGTGTTATGGTCTAAGGAATACATGTGTCAATTTCTATCACAATACAATCAAATCTGTGCATTTAGCGTGCATTTCCTGCAGGTCACTGTCTAAAGGAATAATTTGACCATTTGAGGAAATCAACGTGCATTTGCTTGACCACGGCGGGAATTTGGAATTGGAATAATATTCCTTGAGTAAAAACAAGTCTAATGATATTGATTAGAGCTCTTGGCTTGCATTCTTAAGCTCTTGGTGGGCATAATTGTGAGACAGATTGCTACTAGCCCTACAAACACAGAATTAGACCAGTTTATGACTTTGACTGTCATTTTTCTGCAAATGGCATGCATTCTCAGTTAAGGAAAGGTTTACATATAATTCCATAATATCTATCAATATTGTTGGAACCATTGGCATGACTCAATTTGCATCGGGCGTGCATTTTTGGTTCACAAGGCTGAAACTATAACAAGATCAATTTGGAAGACCTAAGGCTACCTAAGTGAGCTTTAGTTGAGGAAAAATTGAGTACAAGGGTGTGTGTTATGGTCTAAAAAATACATGCTTCAATTTCTATCCCAAACCAATCAAATATGTGCATTTTACGTGCATTTTGGTGACCTAGGCGTGCATTTTACGTGCATTTTGGTGACCTAGGCGTGCATTTCCTATAGGTCACTGTCTAAAGGCATAATTTGACCATTTGAGGAAATCAGCGTGCATTTTCTTAACTATAGTGGGCATTTGAAAATGGAATAAAATTCCTTGAGTAAAAACAAGTATAATGAGATTTATTAGAGCTCTTGGATTTCATTCTTAAGCTCTTGGCGGGCATAATTGTGAGACAGATTGCTACTAGCCCTATAAACACAGAATTAGACCATTCTATGACTTTTGCTGCCATTTTGTTGCAAATTGCGTGCATTCTAAGTTAAGGAAAGGTTGACATATAATGAAATAATATCTATTAATCTTGTTGGAACCATTGGCATGACTCCATTTTCATCAGGCGTGCATTTTTTGTGAAGGCAATGAAGAAACAGAGCCCTTGTGCATTCAACATTCTAAGGACAAATAGCCAGCCTTATGAAACATACTGAAGGGGACCAAATGGATAATGAAGCAGTCATTGTCTTGAACTAAATGGAACAAAATAAAGACCTCATGTAACCATAGAAAGTGACTTATTTCAAATCATGTAAATATTATATTAGGTCGATCCTAAAACATACCTAATGAACAGTTGTGAGCAAAAGACAATTAGGTCGGCCCTAATTGAGAAAGAAGGCATATAAACAAGAGATACAAACGTTCATTTTGAAGTGTCCTTGTTCTTGATTGTGAGAGTGTCTTGGGTGCGAGGTTGCAAGACTAAGAATTCTAGAAGGACCAAAATGTGATAAAGAAGACTTGGAATGAACAACACTGATCAAGGGTGATTAGTAGGTTCATATGAAGAGAAAAAGTAAACTTTGGTACTTGTGGAAGAGGTTTGACATCCCTCGGGTTATAGTCTTGAAGAAATATTGTTTGATATTATTTGCGACAGGGATTCACGATGGGAGACATTAATGTAGTATATGTACTTGAGCTTGTATGACAAAGAGGATGAATGTGAGGAATAACCAGAAGTCCTTCAAGGTTTGAAAGCTTTCATGCATTGACAATATGTGAAGGAAGACCTGGTATGCAGAGGTTCAGCCTTGTTTGAAGTGTCCTACTGGTAATGAAGCATTTTGAAAGAGTTGAATATTGTTAGTGACCAAGCCAAATTTGCAGACCTAAGGACAAAGTTTCTGCTATTAAGAAATTAGTTTGAGAGGACAGTCTTGTAACTCTCAGTTGAACAAAGCTATTGAAGTGTCAGGTATACATCTTGAAGCAGAAAATTGTTTTGTTGAGGACCATTGAATTGTGATCTCAATGATGCGGATAAATAAATTCAAGAAATAATTTGTCATTTTTGGTAGGAGCTGAGAAGAAGAAGATTGTGAGTTGGTACACTTCTCCATTGACAAGTTGGATCATGGCTGCAAGCTGGGACTTGCATTTGAGGATTCATGATGGCACATCTTAGTTGGAGATGAGAACTGCAAGCTGGGTCTTGCACTTGAAATTTGGATCTCTCCTCATTCACTTGGAGCTGAATAGACTTGACGATTGTTGTATTCTCCCAGATTCGGTATTCTAGGAAAAACCATTGTAACGTTTCAATGTAATATATTGAACATTCCAGATGTATATGTCGTGTACTCTCTTATTGTTGGTGTTTACTTCTATTTATAAGTTCTTATTAGAGGTTAAGGAGTTAAGATTTAAGGGGTAATCAAGGGTCAGGTGTACGGAAGGGTATTTTTTAAGGATTCTAATATTATACTTAAGTATAGAACTCTAGGCAATTATTTTGGATTGCAAAAAACATATATATATATGTGTGTGTGTGTGTGTGTGTGTGTGTTGGAGAAAACTCACTATGGCTTGGGGTATACCACAACAGACATATGACTACCAAAAATCAACTCAATTCTCAGAACTATGCTATATAAATGACAATGCTAAGATAATGAAGAAGATAACCAACCTCGATCCAAACGTTTGATGTAGATCCCCGTTGGAGCTTTTCAATCCATGCACTTGAATCTGCAAATTAGTCTTGACAGCCAATATACAACAAGTACATATAATATATAGATGAAATTAACATCATCAATAGCAATGGCCCATGATATAACAAGTAAATGCAACCCAATGTAAGATAAACAACATTTACAACATTAATGGATGAGAATATGAGTATTTCTATTGATAAACAAGAAGAAGTACAAAGTGATACAACCTCTTGCTGGCAACCAATCTGAACCAAGATCTAGATCAATCCACTTGTGCCTCCACCACTTCAATCCTCCATGAAAGGAAAACTCAAACTAGATAGGAGTTTGGAAGGTGAACATAAAGGGTTCACAACTACAAGGATCAATGAGTGTAGACTCAAGATAGGGAAAAAATCCGCTAGAGTTCTCTTGCTCTTCTATCTCCTCCCGTCCATAAGCCATATGTGCTCAATATATAGTCCTCTCAAAGGTAAGTGAAAGGACATATCGAGACGTTACTTGGGCAGATGGAGAGCCAAAGGTCACCCAATGACCGCTTTTTGGGAGTAAAAAGTAATAAACTAGTGATTTTTACCATTTTACTTGATACCCGCAGGCTATAGTGATGCAACTCGCGGGTACGCATGCTTTAGTGATGCAACATGTGGGTCAGAGGAAAAATGAGAAAAATATGTCTGAAGGATATAAGTGGATCTGAGTCAGTGAAATGGATCCTATAGGCCAAAGAATGCTGATGCTCACAGGGTGGAAGATTATGTTGTAACAGATGCCCCCTAATGTGTGAGGTCAGAGATTGATGCTACAATGGCCTAAATACATTATAAAACTCAAAAGTGGAGTGATGGAGACACAAGTGTAAAGAGCAGCTCACTCGTCATAATACAATAGTATCCCTGAATACATGTCATAGTACAACACTCTGATACGATGGCCATGAATAGGCAATACGTAATGAATATATGTCATAAGTGATCATAGCCATGTACCCTCTACAGTAAGATATGGTCTCCTATTGAAAAGGAAACAATTGGTGCAAACTAGAAGTACAAACTGCTTATATCTGAGAGCTGATATCTCAGATGTAAAGTCAAAGTCATAAGTAGCATACTGAATGCCACTATCGCCTGGGGTCTTCTACACAAATCTTCGACGGTGCAAGTCCCATTAAGTGAATAAAGGAGTTGGGGTCGAACCTGATGTGACATCATCTGATTACAGGTCAATGATGTATACCGTTAATAGACGCGAGATAACCCACCAATGATGAAAATGGGCATCAAGGCATAGAGTACAATCATCGGAGTGTGAATAAATGAGTTGAAGTCAAACACTAGGATGAATCCATCAATCAGGGGACATTGATGTATTCCCAAAACTGTCGATGGCGAGAGAACCTGCCACTAATGACTGCAAGCCTCAAGGTACTCAACCCAACTCTAAGCCTCAAGTCCCAGAATAAATGAGTTGAAGTCGACAGAACGAGACTCGCTGGAAAGAGGGCATTAAGGCATCCCCCATCAACCAGCATGAGGTACCAACTACACTAAAAGATTTGGAAGGACTTAGGTGCAATGGACTGACTAATTAAGGATGGACGACATGCAATAGTCAAGAGATCTGAGGAGTGGCCGACACTGGTTCAGGACTTCCTTTGAACAAGAGCATGAGAAGATGGATAGACTCAGGAAACATAAACTTGACATAAGTAATGCAATGCAAGAGGCATTACAAAGGGATCCATAATGACTGGAAGCTTAACCAATCGGTGGAGAGAACTAAGAAACAAGTACAGCTCCTAAGGTCCAACTATAGTCCTGACTCATAATGTACGGAGTGGAATGAATGCTCTATTCAAAGGCAACATAACAGATTCCAACAAAAACTAGTAACCATAATCCCGTCCGTATTTTTGGAATATTTGATTTTTTTGGTCTTTTTCATATTTGGGAAAAGCTTGAAAAAGAATAAAATTGCTTATAGTACAAGAAGTGAGGGAACGAGTGTCAAATAACAAGCAGACTAGTTCCAAGCAGTGGAACATACCTATGATCAACGCAAGGAAGTGCATGCAGGATGTGGACACTCGGGGGGGTGGGGTTCCCTCAGGGTCAAAAGGTGATCAAATTGTGAAGGGAAAATATATAAGCTCTGCAGGGCTCGACAGGGAACAATGCTCAGGCACCAGCCTAACAACTGAGTAAGCGGGAGCCGGCACAAAGCTCAAGCGGCAAGCAGGATAATGCAATGCAATCACAACTTGACATAAAAGGGGAGTTCTTTTTCGTAAAGTTAGTCTCCTCACCCGAAAAAGTGTAAAATAATGATAGAAGAACTCTTCTAATCACGTATGACTAGAGTATACCTTTTTTCATAATTAATCCACAAAAGTCTTGAAAAGGGGTAAACTTATACCTAAGTGGATGTCACTTCAAATCCTTTAACGAGTCTGAAATGACAAGTAT
This sequence comes from Larix kaempferi, assembly GCA_027924585.1. Taxonomy (NCBI): domain Eukaryota; kingdom Viridiplantae; phylum Streptophyta; class Pinopsida; order Pinales; family Pinaceae; genus Larix; species Larix kaempferi. The sequence continues at coordinate 6,232,050 of BSBM01000406.1, forward strand.
ACTCGGAAATTTTGTTTGATTTGGAAAATTCTAACAAGGGCTTAAAAAAGACTTTATAAAAATCTTTTTCGTAAAGGTTTAACGAGTCCAAAAAAGTAAACTCGTGACCTCCTTACTGTTTTTAACGAGCTCAAAGGAGAGATGAAAGAATGCTCGCAATGGGGGTAGACGAGTGTCAGGGACATGCGAGACTAGTTCCAAGCGCATGGAACAAATCTATTCATAATGCAAGGAACATGAGCAAGATAAGGACACTCAGGGGGTGTCTGCGAATTCGGATAGTAATAGGTTCAAATGTACGTAAACAAGTATACATTCCTACCATGGCCAAAGCAAATGTCGAAAAGGACCAGTAAACAAGTATAAGTCCAGGTAAGAATCTTGTCTCCAAGAAACATAAGTACCAAGATCATCCTCTAAAACGTACGTAAAGAAAAATCTGATACAGGTCACTATGGTAGAAAAATTTTCAACTTCACTATTATCACCCTCAGACATAATGCAGGGAGAACTAACCACTAAAGGTTCCATAGTACCAACACCCGAGGGACCAAAATGATCAACTTCAAAATGAAGAGCAAAGCTGAAGGACGTGGAGGAATCTGCAGTGGCAAATTCATCATCACGGGAGTTGGAAATTCTAGAAGTAGAATCGAACTCATCAGGATCACTGATTCGGGGATCTATAGGAGAGTCTACAGACTCATCACTAGGGAGATCAGAATTTAATGTCAAACTGGGGCTAGACAAAACTATGCCTGGATCAAAATCCAAATGCATGGCAGGTTGTACTCGAGGCTCATCTCGTTCAATAAGATCAAGGGTGGGAAGGAAATAAAATTGATGATGAGAATCCTCCCAAGGCTTGTCATTACCATTCATGGCCTCAATAAAAACTTCATCTGAAGGTAGAATACCATTGAGGCAATCATGTGAACAAGATGGGTCGACTGCACACGTGGGCAGCATAACGGGATCTTCTTCCCCTGTCCATGAATAAGAGAGATCCGTTTCTGCAGTGGCTTGTTGAATATGCTGGTAAGCAAGCTCAGCTATAGACAGTGGTATAGACATCCCGACATGCGAAATGTTTCCAGACGTGGAACTCGTGGATGGTAAAGTCCACGGATCATCGAAATAAGAAGTCCAAAATGACATATTATGCGAAGGGGGAGACGCATCGTCGGTAATGGTTCCAATGAAATTCACAGGTGCGGAAAAATCATAAGTTCCCATCAATGAAGGGTACATGCCAACACCCATTTTCTCAGTTTCCGGCTGAGAATGAGTAACCTGCGGGACTATGGATCCCATGGATGCTATGGAAGAGGAGTTAACATAATCGAGTTGATCAATGGTCACAATCTTGCCTTCGTGAGGAAAGCAGATAACTCTGAATACAGTAGACGCGACATCTTTCATGGCATACATCCAATTCCAACCCAGTAAAAGGTTGTAGTTGATGGGCGCATCAACCACCTCGACTTCAATAGGCACAGACTTACCTCCCAAGGAGACAACAAGGGAAGGGATAATTCCATGTAGCTTAAATGAACGACCGTCGAATGTAGTGAGCGTGGTTCTAGATGCAAGTAGGGAAGGAGAGCCAAGAGCTTTCCAACAAGCTAACAACATTACTGACGCAGAGGAACCTTTGTCAACCATAATATATTTGAAAAAACTCTGAAGGCACAACACCTAGATTTGAAAATCCACGTGGTAGGGTAAGCGAGGTTAAACATCAGTAGTATCGAACTTGATAACAGTGGGACTTCCCCCATCCTGAACTCCTAATGCACTCAAAAGAGCATGCTTCTAAGAAGGACAGGCTTGCAAAACTTCAAGAGCCAACATGGAACACGGAGTTTGGCCCAAATATTCTACAATGGAGTAGTTGTGGGAGGCTCGAGCATTAGGATTGTGCATAGAGCGCTTAAGAACACCTTTCAGTATCCGCAACATAATAGAGGGCTTCTCGATATGCAAGGAATTGTCAAGAGGAGGGGGAGGCTCACTCCCCAAATTGGGTTGTGGTGCATCATAATCGCGCTGACAAGTGGTAACACTAACCTCTGACTGAACCATGTTCACACATCCATAACCACTAGTGTTGGAAGAAGACGTTTCCATCTCAGTAGGTCCATAATCGGTGGTGGGAGCATGCGAATCCATGTTTTGGTGATGAGGTAGGGGATCCTTCAACACAGCTGGGCTCTGTGCCAAGTGCTTCGATGCTTCTTCAATACGAGGACATAAGTGAGTAAGATGGTCTTCCCCACAGAGCTTGCAAGGAAACTTCACCTTACGCCTAGGTTTACGGTCCTCACCAACATTTTCGCCTTCCCAAGGAGGGTTGGCATTATCCTTACGGGGGGTATTGCGATTGCTATTGGTATTCCCATTGTTTCCACCCTTACGATTATTTATCCCCTTTTTCTTACCACCAGGTTGCTGGTTACCTAACTGGTTCGTCATTTGCACACCGTGTACCTCGGACGATGGAGTGGAAGTGGACAAGGTGTGAAATTTTCCGGGAGTAGACTGGTTTAGCGACAAATTCTGCATTTGATTAGCTACCAAATCTATGGGACGAGTGCTTGCAGATCCAACGATGCCATCGGCATGTAGTCCAGGAACTGATGTAGGCTCATGACGAGTACGCGGTGCATCAGGGATGATGTCATACAGAATGCCAGACTGAGAGTATAATAAGTCTAACTGCTGGAATTTCAAGATAGCTTATTCCTCAGTCACAATGCCGGACATCAAAACATCCTTAGCAATGTATGGGAGTAGAAACTTGAGGAACCATTCCAACAGGAATTCTGGAGGAATGTTGGCTTTCACTAACATTTTCCGTTGATGCCACTCTTGAACGTGGTCAGAAATATGTGTGGCCTTGTTTTGATGGAAGGTAGATAAAAGTTCAGTGCCAGTATCATAGCAAACAGGTAACTGGAAATGATCTAAGAAAACCAAAGCAATCTCGTTAAAACCCCTATAGGTGTTTCTAGGCAACTCGACGTACCACTTCGTGGCTGCCCCCGTGAGGGTGCATTGAAATAGTCGCAATCTAACGGAATCATGATTCAATGAGTTGGAGGAGCACCAAAGGTGAAATTTCGTGACATGATCTCCCGGGTCCTTACCACCTTTTCCTTCAAACTTAGGAATGTCCGAAGGGAGCTTGGTAGGGACCGGGGGCCAAGTAGGGTCGTGACACACCAGATCATTCGTGAGCTTCGAAATATCCCAAAGATTCAAGCGTGCAAGGAACGGGAGCTGAGGCTAGAAAGCTTGATTATAAGCCCCCATAAAAGGTTGGTTAAACGGAACCGTGTTATAAGATGGACCAAAATCTTGACCATGAGGATTAAACTGCTAATAATAAGGGCCTGACGGACCATAGCTTGCCCATGGCCATAGGATTGATAACCTCCTCCTGCCTGACCCATTTGAGAGTAAGCAGGTATGTGCGTGTTTTGGGCACCATATTGGGGTGGTGGGTTATACTGGTGGCCAGCACCGAATGTGTTGTAGTAAGGGTTGCCACCATGAGTATGGGGCATCCATGCACTATTCATAGCGGGAACCATGTTGTAATGACCATAATGGTATGGTATGTTCCCACCCCCAGCATTAGGATTAGCTTGAGCAGTCATGTGGTGACCAGAAGCATGAGATATGTTCCTAGCCCCAATATTGGTGTGACTAGTAGCAGGGATGGTGGCATGATGTCCATGTGGATAGGAGATATTCCCACCCCCTACATTAGCATTACTAGTGGCGACAGTGAACGCGAAAGTATGCGGTATATGTCCACCCCTGTGGTTGGGAGGAGCATTAACATCCGTAAAAGTAGTCCTAGGTTGATGAGTAGTGGCATGTGTATTAGGTGGTGGATGGCGAATCGTGTTTCGAACAACATTCCTATTAGGTTGGGCAATCCTAGGAGGTGGTCGTCTTCCTACATTAGCATTGTTAGGAGGAACATGACCAGTCCCCAGTGAGGGTAGTGCCCACAGTGGGTATAGTATGGCTAACACCATGACTAGTGCTAGCGTGACTACCAAACTTGGTGGAAGGTTCAACGGTACTATGACTAGGCATACCAAAAGAGAGTGCTGTCAGGTTGATCGTAGGACCAGTGTCATCATGTAACTCTGGCATACCGTGTCTATAATTGTGTGGAAACGAAGGAATGAACGTGTCGTCCTATTCTTCGTCCTCGGGTAAGTTTGGCATTCTGTAAAGATAATTATCCAAATTCGAAGGATCGAATGGATCTCGTTCAAGTGGATCAGGCCAAAAAGAACCAGGTTGAGTCTCAGGTGGATCACCTCCCCACTCCTCACAAGGAGTATGGGGATCGAAAGTGTGGTCAACTCTACCCGATGGAGTTGAAGGTTTTTCCTCAGTATCGGAATGTGTAGTAGTCATGACGTGTTGGACGTAAGCCTCATAATAATCTGAAGACTCAGAGGGAGCCCTCCGATGTGTAACCTCGGCCGACTTTAAACCAGCCAATTGATGGGACCAGCGGAGAGTAGGGCTCCGCGCCATGATATCTCTGGAGAGAATATATAATCAAAACGTCCCCTAAAGGCCAACTATTGATCAAAAACAGTAAATCAAAAGCACACACCTAGAGAAACTACAGCTAAGAGCAGACAAACAGAGTGGCTAAATGAGCTCTCGACACTAGAGTCGGTATGTCTCGCCTAGGAGAAGCTTGAGACTCCCAAACTATAGCTGGAGGTAACATAATCAATTATAGAGACACCCAAGCTTCACTGCGTGTACAGGGTCAAGTCCAATGCACAAACACAACTGTGCTGTCCAATCCCTATCTGACTCAGGACACAAACAGTATAACCACTGCAAGTACCCTGTGCGATACCTAGGTAAGGCAACTATGGTCCATCAATATAACCAATGCTCAGGGGGACAATCGCAGGTGGGATCCGTCGTATGGGAAGGGCAGCTGAGCCCAAAACTCAATGAGGGTCAAATCCCCTAAGAGTCCCCAGATACGAACAAATCCTGAAAATATCTCCCACGTTCAGCCGGTATCAGAGGGATATCTCTTCAACCAACCTCTCGTGACCTCGTGCTTAACTCTGGCTTGAGTAGAGCTTCCTGAGAACACCGATCTATACCATGGATTCCTCCACTCCCTGGTCAGACACCTAATGTTTCATCTAGTAGTCTTGGATTGTTAACTCACAATGATCTATTCCAAGACTCTAAACCTATGCTAGTTGGTGTACCCTATAAATAAAATCGGTCTAATCAATTTTAAGATTAAGTGTTAATTTTAATGGCTGTGATTACTCAGGGGATATGATCGTGAAACTAGTGATGTGTAAGACTCAATGGTATGAAAAATCGTCAAATCCTAGACTCATCTATCCAATGAAAACAATGCCCCTAATATGCACAATCAAACCAACGATTTCGAAATAAATATGCAATCCTTTTATATTTCTTTCAATGCACAATCAGAATCTAAATGAAGGTAAAAAGCACTCAATGCAAGATGCAATACATAAAAGCAGAAAACAAATTGTATTTTCTCTTATAAACGAAAGGAAAATGCAAAAACTATGTATATTTTTTGTATTTTTCAATATATGGAAATGAAAAATGCAAGCAAAATCCTACTATCTAGTCACTGATATGACAAGAAGATCACTAAGACAACCAGGCAGATACCAAACAGTAAGACTCTGCCATAGGAATGAGCTCAAAAGGAAAAAACCAACGAGGCTAAATCCAAAGATGGGTAAAAAACCAACAAGGCTCAACCAAGAGAAACGAAGAGTTCTGGTCACAACCAAGGCATGGAACAGTCAAGAAATAGGCCAACAAAGACTTAGGATCAACCAAAACCAACCCAGCAACAACCAAAGGTCATAAACCAACAAAAGCCGGAGTTGTACGCTACTGTTGATGGAATACCTGTGGGTACCCGCGAGCAGTAGAGTAAACAGAGGCAGGTGTACACGGGCAGATCTAAGCTATCCCGCGGGTGAGGAAAGGTAAAATGGAAAACAAAGAGTCCAATGGCTCAGAAAAAGCAAGTTTTCTATAGTGTATCTCAACAGCAGATAAGTGACACAGAGCTTCGATAAACAACTCTAATTATGGACTAATGCTCAAAACTTCCCCAATATGGATGTTTTCCCCAACGGAGTCGCCATTTCTATGTTGGAGAAAACTCACTATGGCTTGGGGTATACCACAACCGACAGATGACTACCAGAAATCAACTCAATTCTCAGAACTATGCTATATAAATGACAATGATAAGATAATGAAGAAGATAACCAACCTCGATCCAAACGTTTGATGTAGATCCCCGTTAGAGATTTTCAATCTGTGCACTTGAATCTGCAAATTAGTCTTGACAGCCAATATACAAAATGTACATATAATATATAAACGACATTAACATCATCAATAGCAATGGCCCATGATATAACAAGTAAATGCAACCCAATGTAAGATAAACAACATTTACAACATTAATGGATGAGAATATGAGTATTTCTATTGATAAACAAGAAGAAGTACAAAGTGATACGACCTCTTGCCGGCAACCAATCTGAACCAAGATCTGGATCAATCCACTTGTGCCTCCACCACTTCAATCCTCCATGAAAGGCAAACTCAAACTAGATAAAAGTATGGAAGGTGAACATAAAGGGTTCACAACTACAAGGATCAATGAGTGTAGACTCAAGATAGGGCAAAAATCCGCTAGAGTTCTCTTGCTCTTCTTTCTCCTCCCGTCCATAAGCCATATGTGCTCAATATATAGTCCTCTCAAAGGTAAGTGAAAGGAAATATCGAGACGTTACTTGGGCAGATGGAGATCCAAAGGTCACCCAATGACTGCTTTTTGGGAGTAAAAAGTAATAAACTAATGATTTTTACCATTTTACTTGATACCCGCGGGCTATAGTGATGCAACTCACGGGTACGCATGCTATTGTGATGCAACATGCGGGTTAGAGGAAAAATGAGAAAAATATGTCTGAAGGATATAAGTGGATCTAGGTCAGTGAAATGGATCCTATAGGCCAAAGAATGCTGATGCTCACAGGGTGGAAGATTATGTTGTAACAATATAGATAGGCAGGCGAATATCAAATATGAAACATACAATTTACTATTTAAATTTGTAAATTTTGGCAAAAATTATGATAAAAAAACATATTTGATGTATATATAGGCAATATTAGAGACTAAAATTACCAAATAACGAATTTATTTTTTGAAAAAAAGTTCGAAAAATAGCCAATTGGCAAAATTTCGCCCCTAAAAATTACCTTAGTGTACCAGTGCTTAATTGTTTAGGGGTTTATATGGGGTCAAGGACTAAGGGATTAGGGCTTAGAGTTTAAGGGTTAATTAAGGGTCAATGGATAAGAGTACTTAATGGTTTAGGGGTTTATAAGGGATCAAGGACTAAGGGATTAGGGGTTAGCAAGTTATTGGCCATCCAAGTTTTATGGGTACATAGGAGTTGGTATTGTATATGGAGCAGCCAGCTGAGGTGAGAGGGAGAATCAAAGACAACAACTCAATGATGAAGCTTGTGTAATATATCAAGGTGTTTATGAATAAGTTGAAAAATTATGGGAAGACTATTACTTTTCTTGACATGTAAAAGAGAGATACTTTATGATATATATAGTCACAACCAACAAAAACAACCTATTCTTATTTTTCCTTCATCATTATGTCATATTCTTTCTTGATTTTACTTGGAGACCATGAGTTTTAAGTGAATGGGAATTTTCCACCGATTTGGAGACCACGGTTTAATTTATAAGGGGTTGAGAGTTGAGGGATTAGGGGTTAACACATTAATGCTCCAAGGTTAAGGGGTAAATAAGGGTCAATGGATAAGGGTTCTTAATGGTTTAATGGTTTATAAAGGGTCAAGGGCTAAGGGATTAGGGGTTAACATGTTATTGGTTGTCCAAGTTTTAGGGGTACTTAGAAGTTGCCATTGTATATGGAGCAGCCAACTTAGGTGAGAGGGAGAAAGAAATAGGAGTTGGCATTGTATATGGAGCAACCAACTTAAGTGAGAGGGAGAAACAAAGACAACCAATCAATGACGAAGCTTGTGTAATTTATCAAGATGTTTATGAATATGTTGAAAAACTATCCCAAAAATGGTTACTTTTCTGGAAATGTAGAAAGAGAGACACTTTATGAGATATATAGTCATGACCAACAAAAACAACCTATTCTTATTTCACCTTCATCGCTATTTCATATTCTTTCTTGATTTCACTTGGTGACCACGAATTTTAAGTCAATCGAAACTTTCCCACAACTTGGAAACCACAATTTCATTTAGGGTTTGAGAGCTTATATATCCCTTTTATCTCTAACCCTTAACCCACCCCTAACCTATATACTAGTAACCTCTAACCCTTTAATCCCTAACCCCTAACCGCTTAGACCCTATGCCCCTATTCCTTAAAACCTAAGCCCCATTCCCCCTAATCCATTAAACCCCTAGATCATAGTGGGGATGAACGACATCAGTGCCAAAATAAAAAGTGTGTTAAGCCTAGGAAATCCATGTCAAATGGAGTATTGCCATATAGTAAGTGCAAGAAAGCAACTTGAATTGGTAAGGAAACTCTCCTGGATGGGGGGGCTTACGACAAATAAAAATGGTGGGAAAACATATAAACAAATCATTTGCACAACAAATGTTTGTACCTATATGCTAGGGTATTGAGTATACTTAAGGAGAACCCCCAACTTGCATTTAATGAAAAATGGATCCTAATATATTATCCTACACACATCAAAAAAATTACACATCATGGAGATGCTCAAAAACTGGAATACAATGGTAGAAATAGTGAGATAAATACACCTCACGTGCCCTTGTATGGGCCAAAATGTGGATTTTTAATTTGCACATTCAATTTTGGATTAAGATGATAATGTCTAAACATTCATTTTATTTTTCTAAGAGTTTCAACTATCCTTTTTAGATTTCATCTCTATTATGTTAGTCCACACTATTTGATCTTTCCTTTTATCCATCAAGTTTTCAATTTTTTGGGGATTTTCAACTGGAAAAGACCCTTGTATTTCGGTCCACAATGCAGCTTCATAACTATTGAAATAATACCCACACAATCCTACGTGGATGAGGTTTGAAAATTCATGCACCTATGTATATGTTGAAATTAGGGGCCATATAGTTATTAGAATATGGGGATTCTAATATGTAAGCTAGATAGTATGGAACTAGAGCGAGTGAGTGCATCACACCTTAAATAAACCTACCTAAAGGGATGTTTTTAATATGGAATAATGTCCCCATGTGGTCTACTGAAGGTATTTTAAATTCCATTGATGTGATTGAGCCTACAACTCCTAGACAATATCATCTAAATGTGGAATTTGAATGAGTACTTTTAGGTCCTGCATAAGATATATAGTTGCTAGTGTCAGGTATGTATTTTTTGAACAGGTTACCTTCTTATGGACAAGAAATCAACCCAAGGTATACTCTACGAGGAATCATGACACTAACCAAATTAATGGAGTACCACTACAAGAACAGGGCAAACAAGAAATAGGGACATGTCTCAATAGATAGAATATATTTATTGATCCCTAATGCATATCCCACATGATTTTGTATATTGGATGCTCTTTTTCACCATATATTGTGAAGAAATATGCACATATTAATTATGGGGCAATGATTGTATGTGAAAGTATTTGATTAGGAATCAATATTGATGATGATGGTGTACATCTACTTGAGGGCATGTTGGAGGTGGTCAGGTTGGGGGGGTTCATTTTGGAGCCTCATGTGCTCCTTAATTTTAAAGTGGTTCTCATATATCTAGTCACATGTTTTGTCATAATAGGGGTTCTTGAGATCCCTACATGACTTACTATAAAAAGATGATCACATTAATTAGGAAGTAGAAAGATTGGTCTAGAGTTTAATCATGAATTATTTTTTGTTTTGGAGTAATAAATAATTGTGGTCTAGGAGTTCCCATATTAGGTTATGGAATTCAATGAAATACGCTTGAGGATATGTGGAGTCACGTGTTGACATCTCAACCAATTGGAGGCCATTAATCAGGAAAGTGTCACGATCAATTGATATTGTGCATGAACTAGTGTGAATGGGGCCCTAGTAGTATTCTTGTAAGTTTCGGTAAGGGGGAGGGGAATTTTCACTAATCCTAAAAACTATTCTTATTTCCATGCGTGTATATCCCCTATTATATCCCTAAGGAAAAAGAATACGTTATTTTTCTTCTACATTTAACCTATAAATATTTACAAAAACAATTTCCAAATATAAACATATTTAATGAATAACTTACCATGGGACGATACTCATTTCCCCCTTCAGAGTGTCCATGCTTTGTAAAATGTTTTTTAGTTGTTTTTATTAAAATTCCCCTCCTATTATATCCCCTGCATCTATTACAAGGGCAATAACATTTTCCATCACCAGCCCTTGCATCCAATGTAGCTTCCACACCTAGGTTCCCACCTGATGAATGTTATATGACATTCTTCTTTACCAAACTTGCAATGATATTGAGTATCTTCAAATATTAACTTGCAATATAACTATTTGTAATGCACTTAAAAAATACAATATGTTTGTATAGAAACAGCGTCGAACTCCATTAATATTTCACCTACAAGTACGTTGGATATGCGACACGGCCTAATTTCGTCTAATATCCGACGTATAGTCAATTATTTGATGAAACGACATGGATGTCAAGTATGAACGTCGTGCAGTTTAAAAAAATTAAAAAAAAAAAAGAAAAGTAAAATCCGACGATTTTTCTGATTTTAGCTCTATTGTTGGAATCCACCGTCGGATTTTCCTCCCAAATGTAGTAGTGGCATGGAAAGGAAATCCAAAAGGAATATTTGACCAAAGTAGAAGTTGATTCAAACCTCCATTTAAAAATCATCAAAGAAATTCCCAGCAAGTCCAGCAAGCACAAAATGGAATTAAGCCAGCAGTTGCAATAGAAAAAGTACCAAGATGACCACTTTAGTGTTGGGGATGTGGAGAGAACCACATGCTTCAATATTGTCCACATCGAAGAGAGAACCCTCAAGGATTACATAACTTAGAAGAAACAGTTGCAGTGGAGGATATGGCCAGGGAAACTCCTCGAATTTTTGCAATGTTGGATAACCATCAGGCAGACCATCAATCAATAGTAGTGGAAGTTGAATGTAAGATTGCTAAGCAATATATTTATGTTTTGATTGATCTAGGATCTACTCATAGTTATGTTACTCCAAAAGTGGCTAAAAGTTGTTCTCTCGGAAAAATGAAGCATGATAAGTATTGGATAGTTTAATTAGCAACATGAACAAAAAGAAAATTGAGTGAAGTAGTGATGGAGTGCCCCATAGAGTTAAATGGACTCCTCACACAAGTAAATTTGAATGTCCTACCATTGGGATCTTATGACACTCTTATTGGTATGGATTGGTTGGAAAAGCATAGAGATAATATAGACCGCTATGAAAAGATCCTTGAATGCATTAATGAAGAAAGAAGGTCAAGAGTGGTGAAAGGGATTCCCAAGCAAGTTTCAGTAAGGCATATTTCAGTCGTGCAGTTGATAAAGTTCTATAAGAAAGGTTTCTACCTATATGCATCCCATAGATCAGATTCATTAGAGAACAAAGTCTCAAATATAGAAGGTTATCAATTGTTGAAAGAGTTCAAAGATGTGTTTCTAGATGAAGTGCTAGGACTGCCACCAAAAAGGGACACTGATTTTACAGCCAATCTTGTTCCAAGGGCAAACCCAATTTCCAAAGATCCTTATAGAATGAGTATGCCATAATTGTTAGAGTTAAAGATGAAGCTACAAGAATAAATGGACAAGAATTATATTAGACCAAGTGTGTCTCCTTGGGGAGCACTGGTGTTATTTTTCAAAAAGAAAAATGGAACTTTAGGGCTATGTATTGATTGCAGGTAGCTAATGATAGTCAAGAATAAGTACCCGTTTCCAAAAATTGATGACTTGTTTGATCAAATGAAGGGAGCCAAAGTGTTTTTAAAGATTGACTTGAGATCCGGTTATCATCAAGTGAGAATAAAAGAAGAAGACATTCACAAGACAACTTTTCGGATGATATATGGCCATTATGAGTTCATAGTGGTGCCATTTGGTCTTACCGATGCACCTGCCAGATTCATGTGTCTCATGAATAACGTCTTCAACAAATACTTGGATAAGTTTATATTAGTGTTACTGGATGACATTCTTGTTTACTCAAACAGTGAAGAAGAGCATGAGGAACACTTAAGAATGGTGTTGCAATTTCTTAGAGAGCACAAACTGTATGCAAAGCTAACCAAGTGTGACTTCTATCAAAGAAAGGTACATTGTTTGGGTCATATTATTTTAGAAGAAGAAATTGCAGTGGATCTGAAAAATATTGAAGCCATAATGAATTGGTCTACTCCAAAGAATGCCATGGATTTTAGATCTTTTATGGGCCTTGCATGATATTATAGAGGGTTCATTGAGGGATTCTCTAAGATCACTCATCTAATTACATTGCTGCAAAGAAAGAATGTGAATTTGTATGGTCTGAAAAATGTGAAGAAATATTTCAACGATTGAAGAAGTTACTTACTTGAAAAATGTGAAGAAAGATTTCAACGATTGAAGAAGTTACTTACTAGTGCCCCTTTTTTGAAGATTATAGATCCAAATAAATATTTTTTCGTATGCACTGATGATTTTATTGGAGGATTAGGTGGATTGCTTATGCAAGAAGGATTTGTGATTTGTAATGAGTCCAGGAAATTAAAAGAGCATGAAAGGATTTATACAACTCATGATTTAGAACTAACATCCATAGTACACACCCTCAAGATGTGGAGGCATTATTTGTTGGGAAGAAGATTAAAGCTTAGTAAGGATCACATGAGCTTAAAGTATTTGTTTGATCAACCAAGCTTAAATGCCAAGCAAGCTAGATGGATGGAATTTTTGTGTGAGTTTGATTTTGAAATCAAACTCACACAAAAATTAATAGAATGCAATAAACTTTTAACATAAAATATTAAATACATTCTATATTTCTCAAATTTTAGATAACACAAAGAAACCAATGCTAAAATCCACAATTTCATAACGAAACTAAAATCTATCGAAATTTGTACACGATTTTATAGAATAATGTTTTATATTAAAATACTACCTACACAACATTCACTCAATATACAATGATACTCAAGTAAGCAATTTCAAAAAAAATTCACGATTCAAAAATTTTGTGGTCAAACCATTTCACAGGAAATAAAACTAAATAAGCATAGGCATCCTTCTTGGATTATGTAAATATAGAAAATACCAAAGATTTCAAACCTAATAATGATGTTTTAAGGTTTTTGGGAAGTTTTGAAAACCTTAGACGTACCACAGAACTCAATCCTTGATTTTAACAAAAACAATTCTATGGCTATGTAGAAACAGAGAGACCAGTATGTATTCGCTAAGTAACAACAAGGATCGCTTACCCAAATGTTGCCCAAGGAAGTTGGTGGTTTTAATAAAAAAAATTGACTACAGATGTGCAGAAAGACAGAGACCACTATGTATAAGGTCATTCGGTGATTTTAATAATAAAAAATTTGACTACGGCTGTTGAAAGAGAGATAAAGACTAATATGTATGTCAATCAGTAGACGACGATGCACCTCCGTGGACCCTGTGACCCTACCCTTCAAAACATTAAAACAAAAACAAGTGGTCGCCCACAAAAGATAGACTACATACTACTTAGCCTAGTAAATACATAGTAATGGAGAGCAACAAATACTGGGATCGTTCGCACACAATTGGGCTAAATTTTTCGCACAGAGTCAGGCTGGCTCATTCACAGTCGGGCTTTGGCAGTTGGATGAGCTAGTTCATTCGTAGTAGGGCTTTGGCAGTCGCTCTCAATGGTAAAATTGAATGTGCTTTTGGGAGATTGATATTCCAAACTCTTAAAGCTGCCACGCTCGAACTCCTCCTCCACATTCCCTACAGTGACCACCATGCAAAGTAATGAACTAAATGCAAAATTTGGTTACCGCATCCACCGTTACAAAGTTCATTACGTGGATCTTAACCGTTCTTATTAGTTACAGTGATTAATTACCCACGACCAATCCCTATTTATTAACGATAATCAAATACAACGACAATTATGTTAATGTAGGTTGTACACTTGTCTAGTTGTGCTTAATCTTGATAATCAACTCAATGAACCCCAAAATTACAGATAGAAATGTCTATCGGCGAGAGAACAAAGTTGAAGATTCTCTAAGCAAAAAATTTCATGTAGCAGCCTTAAGTATGTGCAAATAATATTTAAGAACAAGATTTCTCGAAGCCCAAAATAAAGATGAGACTTACCTTCAAGTAAAAGAGAAATTGTAGCAGGGAAATTTAGATGAAAAGTGTGAGGGATATCAACTTGGAGAAGATGATCTTCTTGTTTATAAAGGAAGATTCTATATTCCAAATTGTGTATATTTAAAGAAGATTCTAATGGATGAAATTTGTCAAACGCCATATTCCGGACACCCAATATATCAAAAGATAGTAGCAATGGCAAGGAAGCAATACTTTTGGCATGGGATGAAAAAGGATGTAGTAGAATACATTTCATGGTGTCAAAAATGCCAACAATTCAAGGCAATGCATCAACATCCAGCAGGACTGTTGCAGCCCTTGCCCATTCCGGAATGGAAGTGGGAAGTAATTTCAATGGATTTTATAACATGTTTGCCAATGATAACAAGGAAACATGATTCAATCATGGTTGTGGTGGACAAGCTATCAAAAGAATCTCATTCTATTCCAATCAAGTCCACTCATAAAACAAGTGACATAGCAAATATATTCATGAAAGGGGTCCTCGGATCGCATTGGCAACCCAAGCAATAATCTCGGACCGATATGTAAAGTTCACATCCAATTTTTGGAAAGGTTTATTTCAGGAGTTATGAACTCAATTGAATTTTGGTACATCATATCATCCTCAAACAGATGGTCAAACCAAGAAGGTGATCAAATTCTTGAATATATGTTGAGTATGTATGTGATGGATAAGCCATACAAGTAGGAGGATTACCTACACTTGGTAGAATTTGCATACAATAATGGACATCAAGCATCATTGGGAATGAGTCCATTTGAGGCATTGTATGGCAAAGGATGCATAAGTCCAGTGAGTTCGGATAGTTCGATAAAAAAAAATTACTTGGGCTAGAGATGCTCAAGGAAATGGAACAAGAAATTGTTAAGATCATGCAGAATTTAAAGGCATGACAGTACATGAAAAAGAGATACGCATATTTAAAAAGATCACACAAGGAATTTAAAGTTGGGGATCATGTCTATTTGAGAGTGAAGCCAAGGAAAATTTCCCTCAAGTTGGGAAGTTGTACCAAGTTGGCATCAAGATACTGTAGGCCATTTGAAGTCTTTGATAGGATAGGGCCAGTTGCATATAAGATTGCATTGCCTACTAACATGAGAGATCATAATGTTTTTCATTTTTCTTTGCTTAAGAAGTATGTACATGATCCTAATCACGTAATTGATTGGAATGTGATTCAAGTGGAACCTATGCGCATTTTGGACAAGAAGGTAACATTGCTCCGGAATCGAGCCATCAGACAGGTAAAGGTGTAATGGAAGCACCTTGGTCTTGATGAGGCTACAGCGGAGCTAGAGAATGCCATGAGAGACGCATACCCATTTTTATTCAGTTTGAGAACACCGAGGATGGTGTTGTTCTAAGGGGGAGGGGAATGTAATACCCCCATTTTGACTCTTGGATTTATTAGCTTAATATGTAAATATTATAAATATGCGGTGTGTGATTCAATGTGGCGCTCAAATACAAGGCCCCACTAGTGAATACCCGACTTATAAAGGAAAGTATTTTATATTTTGTGGACATGTGCCAGTCATCCATGGAAAAATGTAACAGCATTTAATATTTATAATACAAATAAAATGTCTGAGAGATGGCTATGGAAGCAACAAAAATAAGGGGGGTGTGTTTATCCTATCGGGAGAGGTGAGGGGTGTGTGAGATCTAGTCCTTTGTTTCCAAGTGTCATCCTGAGAACCCTTGTGCCATAAATGGTAAGCAAATACCTAAGTCGACTTCCATGCTGTTATTTATTTATGTTGTAAGAATGCAGCTAAGAAATCAGCTCATGAATTTAATGGAGCATGGGATGACTACAAAAATTCATATGGTTGAGTATGGGATCATGTTTTGGTACCCAAAAGTCAATTTCCTTCATAGGAATTCATTTCCCATCACTCCCATTGCATTGTTTTGCAACCTGGATACTAATTCTGAGTATGCTATGCATTCCCAACAAACGAAATAACAAAAATCACAACTTGAGAAAGAGCCATGTTTTAGAGTATTAAAATCGCCCAGAAACTCGTGTTGGTCGTAAAATCTAGTGGGGGATCCATAGACCTAAACCCTGGGGAAATTTTGAGAGTATTAAAAGCCCAAAAATTCATGGAAGAAACCATATTTGAGAGCCAAAAAATTGAATTTCGTGGTTGAATTTATTGTGACTAGAAATTAGAAAAACCAAGAAACAATTGGTGTCTGAGAGGAATCAGAGGTTGGAATCACTTGATAAACCTATTGAAGGCAAGAAATCTCTGAGATTCTAGCAGCTTGGACCTTCTATGCCCACCCTAAATAGCACTGGAAAGAAGGGATGCATGAGGGACTATGTAGAAGGGGACCGTCCTTGTGTTAGGTGTGGTAGGTATTGTGGGTTCCAAGGTTGGCTGAGACCAATTGAGATGCATGCAGCTCTGTGGTTGAGCTCACTGGATTAGCATTCAGCTTTACTGTCTCTCTATATGCTTGATAAACCCAATTGTGTGTTGGCTTAGCATGAGAGTATGTTCCTATGGATGTGAGTGAGCCTGTGTAGTTCATCCTTAGTGGATACATAGCCCAGCTTGGAGGTGGCCTCTCAACAGATAGATAAAGTGTTGGACAGAGTGCCTATGGTTGGGTGGAACATTGCTCTTCCATAGCTACTTGCTTGGACGACTTCATTTAGAAATATAAGTGTTTACATGTAATTCAATTTTTTGTTGAATGTGCATGAAGTATTATTTTTATCGTTATTATTATTATTATGCATGCAATGAGCATGCTGGTATATGCATATTGTGTGTGTGTGTGTGTGGATAGATTTGTTTCCGCTATGTTTTTTTATTTATGCATAAGCACATGCATATAAATGCTTTTGAATTTCGTAATATGGTCGTGGAGGTGAAATTTAGAACCACCCCAAATCGCTCATGTCCACTCTGTGGTCGGATCGATGGGTGGGGACATGACATTTCCCATTGGTTTTTTTTCCCTCTTTCCCAACTTTTAGAGAATTTTTTCTTATACATGGGTACCTATTATGGCTGAAAAATTGTTGGGACCCAGTTTTTACTTAGTTATTTTTTCATAGTTAGGCTTATGGGGGGTGTTAAAATAAATAACCTTCCTAGAGCATCTGTTGGTGAATCTAATGGTCCAAACCACACCTAAAAAATCCTCCTCAGTCACCCATGATATCAAACACTAGTTTTGGGAGTGCCTTTCCTAATTTGGGGGGAATTCCCTTATTTGGGGTCTTGTATGCCTTATTGAAGAAAGTATGACTCAATTAGACTTAATTTGTTTCACCAACTAAGTCCTAACTAACACCTAACTGCCCCAAACACTCATTATCACTCTACTTTAGTCAAATGCACCCCAGTTGAGTGATTATAGGAACATGCATGCATTATTCAGTTAAACTGAGTGATGAGTGAGTTCCTTAAGCAATTAAGCTCATTTTAGGAGTGCATGCATGGCTAAGTAGGGTTATCTTATCTCAGTTAATCCTGACTATCCCTCTCTGCATGGAAGAGACAATTCAAGTTACTCTCTAACCTAATTCGAATTGTTCCTCTATAAATTGTGACCTCTTTCATTCATTTAGGTACTCTGATAATAAAATCATTATCTTTTTTCTCTTCAAAGTTACTGTGTAGTTGTTTATGTTAATTATTACACAATTGTTCTTTCTTGATTTAATCAACATATCTTATTAGCTTTTGCACCTAGATCTATGAATGCTCAAATCATATAGTTCCAGCTCCCCTCTTGACAAGATTATTGAGGTAGCCCCTCTTGGGTGCAGTTGTGATGTGGGTCAATTCCCCCTTATACTCCCCATGACATCATTTATTATAACCTTCTAAAGACAAGGAATCCATTTTTTAATTGGATTTATGTTGATGTATATGTAACTTCAGAATGTATTTCATATATGTATATTGTACTCCTATAGAGATGGTATTATTCCTCTATACATAAGTGTTTGTAGTCCTATAGAAATGTTATTATTCCTCTATACGGAAGTGTCGTCATTTATATTGTAAGTGTTGTAACTTATATTTGATGGGTTATTAGACCACCTTGTTGGGGTCGGCCCTGTATAAGTCACGTGGGTCGAAGGGTTATTAGACCACCCTATTGGGGGTCGGCCATGTGGGTCAAAGGGTTATTAGACCACCCTATTGGGTGTCGGTCCAGTCATCATTATGTTATGTGGTTAAGTTAAGGCCGACCTAGTAAAGGTTATTAGGCAAGTCAAGTCAAGTATAAATAGAGTGCGGGAGGCACTCTATTTGATCATTCTATTCTCTCACACACTCTTTGGAGAGTGGCGCACTTGTGGAAGAGGAGAAGCTGCTGCTAGGAGATGTCTATCTCTTATGCTTGGGTTGTATCATTTCTCTATCTATCTCTAAGGAAGTTATTGGGGTTTTTCACCTTTATGGTTTTCCCCAAGTAAACTCTGTGTCTCTTGTGTGCTTGCATTATTGTGTCCATGATTGATATGTTGTACATGTTGTTATCTCAGTTAATATCCTAGATTAGATTGAAGTAAATTCTGAAAAACTAACATGGTATCAGAGCTAGCCTGAAAGAAGGCATGGTATGGCATGTATGGCACTTGTTGCACTTGTGATGCTAGGGCTTGATATAGAAAAAACCAGTCATCATAGCACTTTCGCTATAAATCCATTTTGGCAAAATTTTTCGGATCTAAAACTTTGGCCTTTGGCCTTGTGTCCAAAGGCCAACTTCTAATTCGTTGTACTTTGTGTTTTATGATCTGTACAATCTAGGGTTTCTGCCTCTTCTAGATCTGAGTCATAAACAGGTGACCTAGGAAAAAAGGTCATAACTTGGGATAGGAATCTCTATATTAAATTTTGTAAAAAGTGATAGGTAGTGCATGGACTGCAATTTCTTAGGTAACATTTTGAGAAGCCGAAACGGAGCCAGTGACACATGGGACACTTTGCAAGTTTGCTCTCCTGGTTTATCCCATAAACAGGTCACGTTGCGACACTTGGAATAAATCTCTCTCAGAGAATCCAATTGAGGTCAGACTTGTGGGGTTGGAAAGATGACAGGTCAGGCTACCATAGGTAGAAGTTTCAGACCCTTTGAAATCGTAATTTCATAGTTACACCAGAAACAATAAGGTGCATATTTCTATCAAAACAGAATTGGATTTTGAGCACCTTCATTCATGGCTCCGAGAATTAGGGTTTCGGAGAAAGTTGGAATTTTTGTAATCAAAGACCAAGGTTGAATGCTACTCATCAAAATCGAAATTTAGAGACCAAGATCAGTTTTTTTGGTTGGGCAAAAGGCCGAGCTTGATCAGACCCTAGTTCGGGACTTTGATAAAAAAAGTGGAAAATTATGGCTTCTACAAAAATGGGAATTTTTGAAATCTGTGACCACAACTGGAAGCTCCTCAGAAAAATAGAAGCTTAGAGCTTTGGATCGAACCTTTTGGTTGGGCAGAAGGGTGGGCTTTATCAAACCCTAGTTTGAGATCCTATCTAGAAGATCCGAAAGTTTCAAAGCCAATTTTGAGGGGTGAAACTTTGTAGTTTTCAAATTCTGAGTATACCGGCTTGATCAACTCATCAAGGTGCATCTTTCTATCCTTTCAGAAGTTTGAAATTCAAAGTTTGAATTTTTAGGGTTTCTTTGACAAACCCTAATCCAACTCCAGATCCAGTTCCTGCAAATCAAGTGGATTGGGTTAATCCTAGAAGAGAATGGATTGGTCACCTGCATAAGTGAAGAAGTTCCTATTTTAGAGTGAGATGAGGCTAAGGCCTAACATAAGAAGATTACAAGCAATCTCGACAGGTATGACTTATCCAGGTATGTTTCGAGATTTGTTCATGATTAAGTTTATGGTATGTTTGTCTTCATATTATTACAATTAGTAGAATCTTGATTAAATTTAGACTTGTCGTATCACCTTAATAAAATTATGAATGCATGATAAAAGATATTCATTGATTAGGGTGTTGACACTTATGATTGTACTAATGCATTGTGGTGTTGTATGAGGTTGATGTTGTCCGCTAACATGAAAGGTACATCAAGAAAGACAAATCATGTTCCAGTTCAAGAACATATGACCATGGTGACATGAAGACAAAGGTTCATCCATTTCCATGGATCACATAGAAGATCTACTTACGAGGTATGTATAACTTGTTTCTATAATGGTTAACCTATGAGATATGCAGATTACTAGCACAAGTCATTGAAGAGAACAAGAAGACATTATGTAGGTATGTTAGACATAACTAGCTAGCATGCTAATCCAAGTATGTTTTTCCTATATCAAGTTAGAATCCTACCTTGTGTTAGGATCTTATATTGTTGTATGGTTGATAATGATTATTCATGAAGTTAGAAATATAAGTAATCAAGGGTTTATGCATATTATGTTTCTTACCTTAATTGATGATATGACTAACCAAAAGAGTCATGAAAGTATAGGTTTGAGTAATCACGGGTTTAGGCATATTATGTTTCTTAATTTAATTTATGATATAACTAACCATAAGAGTCCTTGAATACTAATGCTTATTATTTGACATGATCATGACTATACATGCTTAAGATTATTGTGTTTTGATAGTATTGAGAATATACTAATAAATGTATGAGATCTCGAGATATCACAATAATAATACTTGTAAGCATGCATAGTGATCGAGGATGGATATAAGTTCAAGAACAGGTAATCCAGGAAGCAAAGATTAAAGGGAGCACACTCCAGTAGTTTCTGCAAGGATGCAGATATTCAGAGGGAGTCCACCCAACAACCAAACAAAGATAAGTATTTGAATTGTCATTTCTTACATATTTGTTTGTTTAAATAATGTTGTTCAATGATGTATATTCTTATGTTCCTAGACTTAGGTTGTGTATTATGCATATTAGAATAATTGCATTAATGAACAGTATACTACTAATATGCATGTGATGGGTAAGTGGCCTATGGCACTGTACAACATTCCATTGCTACTTATCTAGAATGAAACCTCTTTGCTGACATGTTGGGAGTAGTGCAAAATCTTAACAATGTTCTAGTAGATATTGGAAGGCATCTAGAAAGTTACAGGATATGGATGAATGTTGTATTGAAGCATTGGCTAAAATAATTGCATGACTGTATGACATATTTCTTTATGTGTAAGAATTTGTTCTGAAAACTATGAGATGTTTCTAATCATGCAATATAACTTGTTTTGTAGGAAAGATCGTATACCTTCACCTACAAAAGAAGGACTACAACATTTGTTCCAGCAACAAAGATATCTATTCAAGATATTGAAGATATTGAAATTCCCAGGATCTAGGATGAAGTAATGAAAGAATTCCATGATCAGTCGATCATGAAGAATGATGTTTGGGATGCAATCCCAAGACCTAAAGGGAAGTCTGTTGTGACTTCCAAATGGATCTATAAGATCAAGCATGCTGCAGATGGTAGCATGGAGAAATACAAAATGAGGTTTGTAGCTCGTGGATTCTCACAGAAAAAGGGATTGAGTATGAAGAGACTTCTACACCTATACCCAGGCACACTTCCATTAGATCAGTACTTTCTCTGGCTACAGTGATGAAATGGAAGATACACCAGATGTTTTTCAAGACAACTTTCTTGAATGGTGCAGTCAAAGAGGAAGTGTATGTGGAGCAGCCACTTGGTTTTGAGACACATGACGGGAAGTCATATACGTGCAGAACTCGGTATGGTAGGATAGACATCTTTCTATCCAGTTTGGGCTTTACCAAGAGTAAAGAGAATTCCAACCTTTACTACAAGGTTGAGGAAGGCAATCCAGTGATACTACTTTTGTATGTGGATGACCTGTTTATTACAGGTGAAGATAGATTGATTGGCGACATGCAGCGGAAGCTTGCTTCCAAGTTCGAGATGAAGAACTTGTGGATGATACACTACTTTCTAGGCATGGAGGTGTGGCAGAGTGCAGATGGAATCTTCCTTGGACATATGAAGTATGCAATAGAGATCCTAAAGAGGTTCGGGATGATGGACTGCAAGGCCATGGCCACACCTATGGCATCGAACCTGAAGCTTCTATGTGATGCTTCATCTGATCCGGTTGATGTCACTATGTATCGTCAGATGATTGGGTCCTTGATGTACCTGACGAACACGAGACCAGATATTTGCTTTGCAGTGAACACATTGAGCCAGTTCCTGACGGATCCGAGGAGTGTTCACCTGGTTGCTGTAAAGCATATTCTGAGGTACCTGAAGGGTACAGTTGATTATGGGCTCAAGTATGATGCGAATCAAAAGTTTAACCTGCAGGGTTATGTTGATTCAGATTGGGCAGGCAGTGCTGCAGATAGGAAGAGCACTTCTGGGTGCTGCTTCAGTATGGGATCAGGTGTGATCTCTTGGTTTAGCAGGAAGCAGTCCTGCGTAGCACTGAGTACAGCCGAGGCAGAGTATGTTGCAACTTGTTCGGCTAGTTGTGAGGTAGTATGGCTACGGAAGCTATTGTCTGAGTTATTTGATTTATCGCTGGAGGCTACTGGTATCTTTTGTGACAACCAGAGTTGTGTGAAGCTGTCTGAGAACCCAATGTTCCACAACAGGTCGAAACACATAGAGATCAAATATCACTATATCAGGGATATGGTGCAGAGAGGAGCAGTGAAGCTCCTGTAAGTTGCGACGGATAAGTAGATTGCAGATGTACTAATGAAGCCACTAGCTAGAGTGAAGTTCGAGTACTTCAGATAGAGGCTTGTTGTTCTTCAGATTGACGACACTTCGAGGAAGAAGTGATGGACACATTTGTTGAAGCCATTCCAATCATGTTGGAAGGAGGATCCTTCACATGGCTGTGGATGTAAGCGTTGGATGATGAGCATCAGGAAGATGCTCCAGTTACTGCTCTATATGTGTATGTATGCATCATGTTGGATGCTTGATATGATCAGTTGGATCATTTATATGTATATGTATGTACGCATCATGTTGGATGCTGGATATGATCAGTTGGATCATTTATATGTATATGTATGTACGCATCATGTTGGATCCTGGATATGATCAGTTGGATCATTTATATGTATATGTATGTATGCATCATGTTGATGTTGGATATGATCAGTTGGATCATGTGTATGTATCTGTATATTTATTAGGTGGATACATTGTATGATTAGGTAGATCATGTGTGTTGATATGTATCAGGTATGATTAGGTGGATCATGTATTTGTATGTGTATCAAGTGGATACATTGTATGATTAGGTAGATCATGTATGATGATATGTATCAGGCAGATACTGTGTATGCATCAGGCAGATGCATTGTATGATCAGGATGATCATGGATGACGAGCTTTAGGATGTTGCTCCAGATGACATGCATTAGGACGATGCAGTGATGATGATCAGGATGATCATGTGTACATCAGGATGATGTATGGTGAGTATCATGATGATACTATGTGGCCATGGAACAGGTTGTGCAGATAAGCATATAATCCTAGTCTTGGGAGGTTTGCAGATAGTCTTTCGAGGTTTTGCCTATGGCATGTAATACTGGCCCTGGGATATCTAGCAAACTCTCTTTCAAGGTTTTGCTTTGGAGGACATATAATCCTAGCCCTGGGAGGTTTGCATATTCTCTTGCTAGGTTTTGTCGCTGGCATATAATAGATCCCTGGGAGATCTGGCAAATGCTCTTTCGGGGTTTTGTCCTATGGCATGTAATCCTAGCCCTGGGAGATCCGATAGGTTGAGCTGTGTGCTCGTAATCAGTCCTGGGATGCTCTTTCGAGGTTTTTCCATGACCACATGTAATAAGTCCTGGAGATCTGGACAGGATGAAAAAGGCCTCATATGCTCTTTAGGGTTCTTGCTTGGCAAGACACTCTTTTAAGGTTTTGTGGTGGGGGTCACATGTAATAAGTCCCGGAGATCTAGACAGGATGAAAAAGGCCTCAGATTCTCTTTAGGATTCTTGCTAGTCCAGAGACTCTTTTAAGGTTTTGTGACAGTCACATATAATACTAGCCCTGGGAGATCCGACAAGTACAGCTGTGTGCTTGTAATAGCCTGGGATGCTCTTTCGAGGTTTTGTGATGCATGTAATAAGTCCTAAGTATTCCACAGTATGTCCAGTGATGATGAAGACCTGCAGGTGGTGGGCCTACATCCAATATGAAAAAGGACTGGCTTTGTAGAACTTCCTATGATGAGTAGATTCAGAGATTGATTGAGATAGAAGCAGCAGTGACGATGACAATGACTCGATGACAATTATCCAATGATGATGATCCAGAGAAGAAGACTTGTGCTAGAAGACCTGTGTCGAGAAATACCTTCCTAGTTAAGAGGGAGTGTTGATGTATATGTAACTTCGGAATGTATTTCATATATGTATATTGTACTCCTATAAAGATGGTATTATTCCTCTATATGGAAGTGTTTGTATTCCTATAGAGTTGTTATTATTCCTCTATATGGAAGTGTCATAATTTATATTATAAGTGTCGTAACTTATACTTGATGGGTTATTAGACCACCTTGTTGGGGTCGGCCCTATGTAAGTCATGTGGGTCGAAGGGTTATTAGACAACCCTATTGGGGGTCGTCCATGTGGGTCAAAGGGTTATTAGACCACCCTATTGGGTGTCGATCCAGTCAGCATTATGTTATGTGGTTAAGTTAAGGCCGACCTAGTGAAGGTTATTAGGCAAGTCAAGTCAAGTATAAATAGAGTGCGGGAAGCACTCTATTTGATCATTCTATTCTCTCACACACTCTTGGGTTGTATCATTGCTCTATCTATCTCTGAGGAAGTTATTGGGGTTTTTCACCTTTATGGTTTTCCCCAAGTAAACTCTGTGTCTCTTGTGTGCTTGCATTATTGTGTCCATGATTGATATGCTATAGATATGTTGTACATGTTGTTCTCTCAGTTAAGATCCTAGATCAGATTGATGTAAATTTTGAAAAACTAACAATTTAGTTTGTCTCTTACTATCATTCCTTCATGCAACCTAGCACCTTTATTTTCCATTTCATCAACTTTGCCATTTTTTTCCTTCTGACATAGAAGATGAAAATGGAGCTTGGGTTAATAAAAAGGTGAAGAATCCTCTTTTGTATTCTGCTACAATTTGAGATTTTTCCTTTTATACCGTTGCACATTTGTCGAATGAATATTTTGGAATCTCCAAAGATAATAATTTTAAAAATCTTTGAGGGGATGAGTAGCTTGACCCCTTGCATCATAGCCATTATGTTTGGTTATTACTTTTGTTCCCTAGTCCCCATGCATATGATTTCACTATTTTTCCTTTGGTATCCTTTAGAACCCCTCCCACACTTGCCACCCCTGATCCCTTATAATTTTGACTAAAGTCAAAAATTAAATAAAAAGAAATAAAAGTTGACCTTTTTTAAAGTTTTATGAACTTTATTTTAAGTATATAACCTTAAGTTTATAAACTTAATAAATCTTATATAAAATTTTATCTTAAAAAAGGGATCCAACTTGAGTAAATTGAATTTACCTACGGATCATTAATTAAATGTACGAACAAGGAAAACTTGAAGTGGTGCGACTTATCCTAAGGTTGTACAAAAATGATTGAAAATATTGATACAACTGACTATACATAAATGAAGAACAACGGATTGTACAGAAATGAACGATGAAATATACGAAAAAGATGTATGTGTGGATAGAAACGACGTCTGTTCAGACAATGACAAACTTAGTAAGTAGAATCTGGAAAATTACATCTTTGTATGGAAAGTATGGATGTGAAGGACAAAACTACAGCTCTTTATGGATTTTGTAGAGAATTCTTAATCCATATAGATCCATACAACGAATGATGGAAGCGGTTGTACAACAGGGTGCAAGGGATATGGATGGGTTTGTTCATGTACGAAATGATGAAAATTGTCACTGATTTTGCTATGAACAACAATTATACAGGAATATTTTTTCTCATATACCAACGTAGCAACGAAAGTAGGAATAGTCCCTATTCTATTACAATTGACAATGTGTATGTCTATAGATATATATTTTGAATAATGATTGAATAGTAGAATGATGATATTGTTAGCTAATATTATTTATTATTACTTATGTTCATAACAGGTCAATATCCCCATAGGACCCCCTTTACTTTTCCCCTTGATGGATTTATATCCGCATCAGTGTCCTTTCCACCAATCAGCCTTGAAACCTTTCATTAACATTACAAAGATCATGTTTGTTAGAATTCAAAATCACCATGGAAACTAACTCATGTAGTAAACGAAAATCTTAGTTACAATATAAATAAGATCAAATTCAAAGGATTGAGCTCGGGGTATTACATTCTCTTCCCTCTTAGAATAACAACATCCTTCATGCTCTCTTCTTTTTAGCAAGGTTTCATGTCTTCATTTTCTAGTTGCACCCGCAATTCCTTTCTTTTTTAATCCACTTTGTATCATTATTGGTTATCTTGGACAATAGTGTTCAATCATTCATTTGCACTACCTTCGAACATGTCCAAGGCCTTTAACATTTCAGCATGTATGCCTACAACTATTAGCGAGGGAAAAACATGCATATCATAACCACTTTAAGAGGCACATTTTTTATTCATAAACGTTCAAAATTCACAATTTAGTTAAATATAGTCATAACACAAGATAAATTATGCAAATCAATCCAAAACTTATCTATATGAACATATCTCTACTTTGTAAGTATGGCACAAAAAAAGCTAAGCTCATTGTTTTCACTAACATACTCCATGTATATAATGCACTCATGATCCCAACTAGCATGTAACATGAATCTCTCACCATAGAGTCATTCAAGTCTCATGTTCTTTGCAATCATTCACTTTCTAAGATCGGGCATCCCCTTCATTTGATAAGGCTTTCTTTCACAAGAAGAACACGGATTTATAGTCTTACTACTAGGATGCCCCACTAGATTTCTTTAATAAGAATAGCTTAAGGTGATCAAGGTATGTTAGAAGGTTCTTGTGTCATCAGAGTAGCCATATTCTCGTTCTTTTCATCTTCAACAACCATCATCTATCCTTCTTAGATAGAGTCGTCATATCACATGTGTCATACACATACAACACCATGAGATGTCACTATCAAATTTTCAATCAAAATTTTAAATTTGTTACATACAGAAATTGGATTTCACAAGTATGAAACTCTTCTCATAATGTTTGGCCCTCCCAACAGTGGTCACTAGTCTTCATTATGGGTTTATATTGATTTCCATATCCAAGACATTTTTAATTGCAATATTTTATCCATGACAGATCTTTTCAATTCAACCAAACCAACAGTGTGAAATGATTCTAAAATTATGTAACAAAAAAATTCAATCACCTTCAATTGTCAACATATTAAATACAATGTCCGGGGAGGCAGGTGCGGGGGGTATCAAATTTTATCCCGGAGGAAAAATTGTCAGCTCCTTTGCTTGGGGACTAGGGAAAAAATCCAACAATCTAGCTGAATGGTTATCCCTTCTACACAACATGGAAATAACGTCCAAGTTAAACATTATTAAATTAATGGTTTTTGGATACTCTAGACAAGTCATCCAAAAAATGAGAAATGGTTATGCAAAAGGGATTCCCCAGTGTAAAAGAATATACAAAAGAATAGGTTTTCTAAATAATCCTATCGAGGTTATCTTCCTCCACATCCTAAGAGAAAACAACAGAATTTTCGATGAGTTAGCAAATCAAGGTGTCAACTTTTCCCTTGGAATAGTTCAATATGGTGATGGAAAACAAAGGTTCAAATACATCCCCTAAGCTCGTTAGCTCCATTAAAAATGACTTGACCCATTGGTGTCATAGGCTAAATGAGTTATCTTCAGCTTCACTTCATGGGGGGGACGCGTGGGCATGGCCAGGATCGCGCTTGTCCTTCAGCTGGCGGGTGCTTTGAAGAGACATTAAATGTGAGCCTTTTCCAAGACTCTAGCTCCCTCAGATTAAACACAGACAAGATGTCTACCTTTCCGCCATTTATCTCGAATGCAGAAGAGAGGGTTTCTGAGGGAGGCCCATCGCAACGACTTTGAGAACATTTGGGAGGTATTTCACTCACCATTTATGCTTACGAGGAAGGTAGAGACATTTGTTGACACAACGTCTATCAACAGGGGTTACTGCACACTGCCGTCAACAAACACCAACCCAAACTCCCTTACGCACTAGCCCAGAAGGGTGTTAACCCTTCCAGCAACACTCGCGGAACGAATGAAGTCTCACCTGAGATGCACAAGGGGGCTGCATGAACCAATTTTCCGCAGTGGAGTTGAGGACATGCATCCGACACGCATTAACTTTGTAGAAACCAGAGATTATATCTTCCGTAGTAAAATATTAACTCATCATTTGCACATTAGACCATTCGCAGATTGAACATATAATAAACATTCGCAACAACATATTTAACCTACTTATTCGCATCGACAGTAATCATTCAACACGCATAGTATTAAACATGTTGCAAACATTCGCATTCAACATCGCACAGAGACAACGACATAAATGGAACCATAATCGAACATCTTCATGCATTCATTAAAACCTGTGGAATGACCTTTGTAGAAACAATCAATACACCATGTCACGGATATAAAACAGATCAAAAGATGGATCAATTTCTTATCATAATCTTGGATGCCCTTAGGCTTACAAATATACTTCTATTTATATGCTACTATGCGGTTACAAAACAGTCCACATGACCAATTCTAACTAATTTAACTATTCTTGCATTTTCTCAAACTCTGCGAATACTCCTCCTTTCGCGGATTGTCCCTTTCACGGCTTGTTGGCTTCCGCACTTCCTGCGGACTTACCCCGTGCCAACAGGCCGCCAACACAAACTTATGGATCTCCCTTGAGCCACCTCATCTAGACACCGCTGGTGCATGCACCTGCCGTCGGAAGTCATCATATTCAGTTTGGAGTTGATCGACTAGTTCCTTCACTGATGCTCCAAGTTGTGCACATTCTTTTACCTGCTCCTTTGTTGGGTGTTCGCAACCCTTCTGTTACGCTGCCTCTAGTTGCGCCTTAACCTGTTTCATGACCTCTACTACCCATGTTATAAGGACTTGGACTTTCGTTTGGAGCTCGTCTAGTTGTGTGGCCCTTCGCTGCTGTTGTTCATGGTCCTTTGTTACACGTTGTTGCATACTTTTCAGCTCTGCTTCCTTTGTCATCCGCACCATTGGGGCCATCGCTTTGAGCGGTCCCTTATAGATCTCTAACTGTGCTTTTGCCTCATTGAGTTGTCCCTTCAGCTCATCCAACTGGTCATCCTCGAATATGACGCCCCAAAACTCTGTGATGGCTTCTGCGACTGTCTGTGCCGCCTGGATCTCTGTTACTGCATCCTCGATCACCGTCTGCCGAGTCTAAATTTGTTCTGGCGGTGTGTTGGGTGTCACTCTAACCTGGAGCTCTGCATTTTCCTTCCATAACTCAATTATATCCACTCCTAAAATAACCGCTTGCGCTTTTGGGCCTACCTCTGTATCTAGCACTGCCGTTTCACATGCCTTCGCAAACGCTTTTTCTAATTTTGTATGTTCCTCTACAGCCTTCTCTTTCACAGTCAGTGATGTAGCTTGCTTGTCTTGGAGACGCTGTGCCTCCATTACTTTGGCATGCAGCTGCTGCTTATATGCGACCACCTTGTTGTGCATTGCAACCTCATGGTCGCGGATTTCCGCGCTTGCTGCTACCTGGGTTCAGTGTGATGTCAAAATCGGAAGTAGGCTGAAATCTACCATAACCTGGTTGACCTTCTGTACCCTGGAATCCAAAGCCTCATCACCTGTTCTAATGGCATGGGATTCTATTTGGACTATCCACGGTTGGTTGCCGACTTCTACCTCTATGCTAGGTGTCGACCGATTCTACTGAAAATCCCCGTACGGGACGCTTGTATTAATTATTGTGTTCGCCATTGTAGTTAGTAGCTCGCCTATCTCCTGGAATTGTTTGGCTGAATGTTGTGTAATCTGATCACGGTTATTTTCCACCACTTTCGTAATGATTTCTAGGATTCGGTTGACCTGCTACATAGTAAGCCCATCCCATGTGCTTTTGTTAGCACGGTCCATTCTTTTCTTCGTCCTTAGCTCCTCCTGCTATGCCTCCAACTCAAAATTTGTCAGTGTGTTCGTTGTTGAAGTTCCATCGTGACTGGATGCCTCCAACTGATCTTCCGCATGGTTATTTTGTCTTGCGCCTTGCTTCCGACTATCTGAAACTTCTTTTTCCTTGTCCGGGTTTGGTCGACCCGTGTTTTGGCCATTCACTATGTCCTTTTTCGCAGTTGGGACCTTCCATTCCTTCAGCCACATAGCGATAATGGTGTCGAGCTCTTTATCGGTGAGTTTGTACTGTGTTCGCAGCCATTGCTTCCCTGGTTCTCTGCAGGCTTAAAGGTAAATCGTTTTCGCTTCGATTGATAGATGTGCAATCGATCGATACTTTGTTTTTGCTTGCTCCGGTATTCGCGGTATCATCTGTGCATCTATCTACATCCTCTCCAGCAACACATAAAACTGTACAATGTTTTCGTTCTGTCACACTTTATCAGTAGTTGCCCATAAATTTTGGTATCGTGCCCCTTCGCATACCCGATCTCCTTTATCGATTAGTGCTGTTGTTGTCGATCAATACTTGCTTGTCTACAGATGCCTGTGGATTTTTTTTTTTGAACCGTTGATTAGTAATGCGGCCGCTTTCGCAGTGTTGTGGTGTCGCACTTTGTTCGTGTTTTCGCAGTGCTTGTGGTTGTCGCCAATACCTTCCAACTTCATTGGTGCGGTGTCATGTACTTCCCGAACTTATCCCTTACTGGCTCTTTACTTCCTGCATCCAATGTTCTCCTTTTCTTGGCCTGTATTGTCTCCATGTGCCTTGGATGCAATCGGTAGGTGTTAAGTTTAGCCTAAATTCACAAGCAATATCACTGAAAGAAACACAATCACAAGATAATCAAATATTTACCCTAGGAAACCCTCATGGGGTAGAAAACCCAGCAAATCTTTCCTCAATATAGATAATAAACCAATATAAAGATGTAGTCCCCAAACAAGAGCTCCTTCTCCTCCTATGCAGATCTCTCTCTCTCCTATGCGCAATACACAAGTGAGTGAATGACTGGTAAGTGAGGAACACACCTCCTCTACTTATACTCATCTTCTAACTGACTTTTCACCCTAATTGGGCCAACCTCTCCTAAGAGAGTCTAATAACCCTAAACATCTAACTCATGGCCGACCCCACATGGGAGTTCTAATAACCCTAGTTACCACATTCTGTCAGAGGAATAAACGTCTCCAGATATACAATAGCGTCTCCACAGAGGAATGAAACATCTCCAGAATAATAAAGTACAAATATAATATTCTTAGAAGTTACAATATTTCAACACACTCCCCCTTAACGAGAAGGATATTATAACAACATATGCAGGAGCAAGGAGTCATCAACTACATGATACATGATACATCTATAAATCATTGGAATCTTTATTCATACATCATCAGTAACTCAATCAGTTACTGGAACATAATCAATACTGGATCATCAACATCGTAAGTATTGAGTCTTCATATTTTTCAGCACTTGATCAGCTACAGCATCATCATCTGGATCTCTTGATCAACAACCTCATCGTCTGGATCTCTCTATCAACAACATCATCTGGATCTCTGGATCAATAGCCTCATCGACTGGATCTCTCTATCAATAGCATCATCTGGATCTCTAGATCAACAACACCATAGTAGCATACCCTGCAATATACATGATCTATTTACAGGATGATCAATCCCTATCCATTTAAGACACCATATCATGTCTAGGGATGATGTAGTCCACTCGTCAACTTAGACAAAGTCTAAGGACCCTTTTTCGAAGACATCTGTCTACGGATCAGTTCAGGGATCGAAGTCCAGGTTACCTGCTTCTGTCACCGTCGGAGTAGGTAATCTCATCATCGACACAAGTATCCTCATCATCAATACAAGTATCCTCATCATCGATACAGGTATCCACATCATCAATACAGGTATCCACATCATCGACCTTACCGTTGATGTAGGAAAACTCATCATCGATACAGGTATCCACATCGATACCAATATCCACATATCATCATCAACCATATCACTCCCCCTTTTGAGGAGGGTCCTTCTGAACTACACCAAGCTTGTCTCAGAAATACTCAAACTTTACTCGAGACAGAGGTTTGGTCAATATATAAGCAACTTGTACGTCAGTGCTCACATAATCGAGCTTTATAGCTCCTTTCTGCACCATATCCCGTATATAAAAATATAGGATCCCTATGTGCTTTGACTTATCATGGAACACTGGATTCTCTGTCATCTTGATACAACTCTGGTTGTCACATAGGATCACAGTGGGGTCCATCTCTAATTCAAACAATCCTGATAACAACTTCCGAAGCCATATCGCTTCACAACTAGCAGAGCAAGCAGCTATATACTCTGCTTCAGCTGTGCTGAGAGCCACACTAGACTGCTTGTTGCTAAACCACAAGATCATGGCAGATCCCAGACAATAACATCCGCACAATGTGCTTTTTCTATCTGATACACTTCCTGCCCAATCAGCATTTGTGTAACCATACAATCTGAAGTCATGATCTCCATGATAATATAGACCAAAGTCTATCGTACCCTTTAGGTACCTCATCACATGCTTTGCAGCTATCAGGTGAACATGTCTGGGCTCAACCAGATACTAACTCAAGGTGTTCATAGTAAAGCATATATCTGGCCTGGTATTCATCAGATACATCAATGACCCAATAATCTGTATGTACAGAGTTACATCCACTAACTCTGATGAGTCATTGGCTAACAGCTTCAAGTTGGAATCCATGGGAGTGGCCATAGCTTTACATTCCAACATATCAAATATTTTTAAGATTTCCACAACATACTTTCCCTGGTTGAGAAAGATTCCTTCTGGGACTTGCCATACTTTTAGACCTAGGAAGTAGTGCATCAATCCAAGATCTTTCATCTCAAACTCTGAAGAGAGCTTCTTCTTGCACTCGATAAACTGTTTCTCATTTCTTGTCAGAAATAGATCATCCACATATAGCAACAGTATGACAGGTTCATCATCCATAACCTTGAGATAAAGATTAGGATCAACTTTACTTTTGGTAAAGCCCAAGCTTGTCAAGAAACTGTCAATTCTTCCATACCAAGCTCTAGGAGCTTGCTTCAACCCATACACAGCCTTCTTCAGTTTGCATACGTGGGTTCTTCTATCTTCAATCTCAAATCCTTGAGGTTGTTCTATGTACACTTCTTCTTCAATCACACCATTCAGGAAAGTTGTCTTCACATCCATCTGGTGTAATTCCCACTTCATCATGGATGTAAGTGCCATGATGGTTCTAATGGAAGTGTACCTTGCAACTAGTGAAAATTTCTCTCATAGTCAATTCCCTCTTTCTAAGAGAATCCTCTGGCTACAAACCTTACTTTATACTTTTCAATGCTACCATCTGCAGCATGCTTTATCTTGTATATCCATTTGGAGGATACCACACTCTTGTCCTTTGGTTTGGGAACTACATCCCAAACATCATTCTTCATTATTGACTAGTACTCCTGCATCATTGCCTCTACCCACTCTTTCTTATGAACTGCCTCTTCATAACTAGTAGGTTCTTGGTCTACAAGATCACACATCAAAGCCACATAGTTGGAGAATGGCTTTGGTTTCTTGCTCACTCTAGTGGAGCCTTCAGGAGCTCCATACTTTTCTGCTCCTGGTATAATATCTCTTTCCCATGCTGGATTTCTCTTTCTTGATATGTTTATGGTAGGGGATTCTTGTGGTTCTAACATGTCATGATCTTCAGGGGTTTCATCTCCAGGGATGGGAGGAGCTTCTGCAATTATGGGAGGTGCATATTCCATATATACTTCTTCATACTGGCACTTCCTAGATCTCTTGAGAGATGCTTCTTCATCAAATGTCACATCCCTACTAATTTCCATATGGTGAAATCCTGGAATGTATATCCTGAATGCTTTGGATGCTTCACAATACCCAACAAATATTCCCTTCTTTCCGGAAGGGTCCAACTTAGTTGTCTTTTCTTTTGGTATGTGAATATATACAGGACACCCAAATATCTTGAGGTGGCTTACCTCAGGCTTCTTCCCTGTGAACACTTCTTCTGAAGTCTTGAATTCAAGAGCACTATGAGATAGTCTATTATGAACATAGACTGTTGTCCTGGCTACTTCATCCGATAGATGCATAGGTAGATCTTGATCATGGATCATTGTCTTCACAGCTTCCATAATGGTTCTATTCAACACCATTTTGTTGAGGATTGTAAGGAGTGGTTAGTTCCCTCTTGATTCCAGCTTCTTTACAAAAGACTTCAAAGTCCTTTGAAGTATATTGTCCACCAGTATCTGTCCTGAGTATCTTGATTTTCTTTTCTGAATGATTTTCTATCAAGGCTTTGAATTCCTTGAACTTTCCAAAGACTTCATTCTTTCCTTTTAGGAAGTATATCCAAGTCTTTCTTGAATAGTCATCAATAAATGTAAGGTAGTATTCATATCCACTCAAGGATGTGGAGGGGATGGGACCACATACATCTGAATGGATCAATTCCAAAGTACTTTTAGTCTTTGTTTCACTCTTTGGAAATGGATTCTTGATATTCTTCCCTTTTGCACATCCCTTGCAAGTGCCTTCATAATCAATATTTAAATCTGGTAGTCCTACAACTACTTTGCTCACATGAGGTAGTGCTTTGTAGTTAATGTGAGCAAGCCTCCTATGCCATAGCTCACTTGAGCTAGTGGCTTCATGAACAAGGGTTGCTTCTGAATGACCCTTGAGTTTGTATAGTCCTCCTTTCTCTTCACCAATAACAATTGCATCTTCAAATGTTTTTCCTTTTGGCCACATGAGTACTTGTCCATCTATGAATGCAACCCTATAACCTTTCTTATCTAATGCTGAGATAGAAAGTAAGTTCTTCTTCAATCATGGTACATACAATACTTCCTTCATCTTCATGGGGGCTCCAGAATCAAGCGTGTAGCTTACTTCACCAATTCCCTTGATGGGATATTGATAGTCATCTCCTAAAGATACTTTCTGTGGAGAAGTATTCTCTTCAAATTTTGAAAGAATTTTCTTTTGACCTGTCATGTGCTTTGAAGCACCACTATCAATAAGCCATGTATCTTCTCCAGGTGTTACAGAACCAGCGAGTGTGGAGAATAGAACATACTCTTCTACACCTTCTTCTTCTATTCTAGATCTTTTCTTTTGAGGCATTTCCTCTTCTTCTTCTTCTTCACTATCATGTTCTGCTAGATGCGCTTGATGTCTTCTATGGTGGAAAACCTTCTTCTTCTTTGAAGGACAATCTCTGGCAAGGTGTCCTATTTTGTGACAATTGAAACATTGGAATGAGGAGTAATCTCTTCCTTGATTAGTTCCTCTTTTCTTCTGAAATCTTTGTGGAGGTTGAGACTCCTTGTGACTATCCTTCTTGAAGTTGGATTGATTCTTTCTTCTCTTGGTGTGGGTGGCCAATGCTTGATCATCTTCTTTAAGCAAGGCTTATCTATTGGCTACCCTAGTTTCTTCTTTAATGCTATCCTCCCATACCACATCAAATTTCATACTTTCTTTTCTAACACACATAGTTTGGATGAATGACTCCCAAGGTCTAGCAAGACCAATTAGAGCAATCATGACTAGTTCACCGTCATCAAGGGTGTCTCCAATGGCATCTAGTTGTTCCTTGAATTGGGAAACCCTTTAGAAATCATCTTGAATAGATTCTCCTTGATTCATCTTAGTGCTCTTCAATTGAGCTCTCAGGTTCATCTTCCTATTGATGTTCTTTCCTTCATACATTCTGGAAAGGGCATCATACATTTCCTTTGGGGTCTTCTTGGATGCCACTTGGGGAATCAAGTGGTCTTTGATAGAATCAACAATGATTCTCTTTGCCCCAATCAAGTCCTTCTTATGCTTCTCTTTAGCTTCATCTTCCGCAGGTTCTGCAACCTCATCTTTGATATATTGGACAAGATCATTCTCTTCAAGAATGAGACGAATCCTATATTTCCACACCCGAAAATTCTCTATACCCTCTAGCTTGTCTTCAAGCTTATTGCTTGGAGCCATCTTATCCAGGAGGTCACAGAAATTGAAGTTTCTCAAAAGATAGAATAAGACTTACCAGGAGATGTGCTTGATTGAATTGAGATGACAAGTGAACTCTAATTCTGGAAACTTCAACTTTTCACCATTCAAATCTGATCAGCAACTTTCGGATCTGCAACAAAATTTATGGTTTTCTGGTTCACACTTTTTCTGGTTTACTGGTGCATAGTTTTTCTGGTTTACTGGTCCAAAAGTCAAACTAGGGTTTGACAAAGCCCGGGGTTCTACCCACTCAAAAAGTTCAATCTAGGGCTCAGAATTTTGATTTTTAGGAGGAGCATCCAGCCATGCTCTCAAAATCCAAAAATTCCAACTTTTGCAAAAACCCTAATTTTCATCGAAGGAGGAGAGAGAGGTATTTTCACCTTGTGAAAGATGTCCTATTCAGGCTAGCTTTGATACCATGTTAATTTTAGCCTAAATTCACAAGCAAGATCACTGAAAGAAACACAATCACAAGATAGACAAAGATTTACCCTGGGAAACCCTCATGGGGTAGAAAACCCAGCAAAGCTTTCCTCAATATAGATAATCAACCAATACAAAGATGTAGTCCCCAAACAAGAACTCCTTCTCCTCCTATGCATATCTCTCTCTATCCTATGCGCAATACACAAGTGAGTGAATGAGTGATAAGTGAGGAACGCACCTCCTGTACTTATACTCATCTTCTAACTGACTTTTCACCCTAACTGGGTCGACCTCTCCTAAGAGAGTCTAATAACCCCTAAACATCTAACTCAAGGCCGACCCCACATGGTAGATCTAATAACCCCAGTTACCACATTCTCTCGGAGGAATAAACATCTCCGGATATACAATAGGGTCTCCACGGAGGAATGAAACATCTCCGGAATAATAAAGTACAAATATAATACTCTTAGAATTTACAATATTTCAACAGTAGGGCTATTGCTTGACTGGCTTCGCATCGAGTTTCAAGGGAATCTTCATTTCACCTAAGTCCCCAGAAATTCCTTTCATCTCTGATAATTTCGTTGGGAACAGATCCCGAAACTCATGCAACAAATCCGTCATCTTCGCAATGGTGGACTCATCCCAATAATCCCCAATGCTTGCAAACTTCGGGTTCTCCTCCATCCCAATGTTTACTTTCTTGATCTTCAACTGTTGTTGAAATTTGTCCGAAGGAATTTATGGTGCCTCGACACTGCGACTACCTTCTGATTCTAGCACATGCATAGCCCTCAGATCGTCCTCATCATCCGTCTCTCCTGTGATATTGTAGCACTCCATCATCATTTCTGGTGTCACAGTCCACCGAAGTTCTAATGGTTGCTCTGTCAATACTGCTTCAAATATCTTCTCACAGATCACTTGTAGCGCACTGTGGATGAAGGGGTTCTCATATCAGAAACAAAATGTTTAGCTGAAGCCAAGTGTTAACTTCTCCCAAGAAGTCGTTCTGCGTCGTAGTTCTGCTGTGACATACCAAATCCATGGTACTTCATCCAAAGTGTGAACGAACGCATGGACCTACTCCTCTTTTGCTCGTAATCAAGGATAATTTTAAGGACCCATACTTATTTAAAAGTGTATAAAACTTGGCGAATCTTACCAATTCTTAAAATGTCAACTATAAAATATTTGGTGATATTTTTCTAGAAATATTTCAATTTATAAGGATTTTACATTGTTTATATAATAATTTGGCAATTTTTAGAGTGAAAAAAGTTTACCCCATCAAAATTGGGCGAAATGGGGCTTCGAAAAATGCATATTGGCAAACCTTTTTTTGGAAAAAAACATTGAAAAATAGCCCATGGGATAAATTTCGCCCCTAAAATTATCCTAGCTCATAATCCCCATTTGGTTTCGCACTCCGCCAAATGTACGTTCGGGTCGCCTCTACCATCAAACTTCCTTCCGCTACCTCCTTCCGCATCGCCGAACCTAACCGTTATTAGGTGGTGACATAGTAGCCAGGTTGTGATTTTAGACTTGTGCGTTTCCCACCACCGCGCAGGAGTATCCTTCAAGGCTTCCTCCAAGGCTAATAAACGTTGCGGTTCTGACACTTTCTCCTCAAATTCAGTGAGAAAGGTGCTCAGATTAGGTAATCCTTCGTATGTTGGTAGCGCGCACTCCTCTATGGCTACCCATCGCACTGATTGTGTGATCCTTGTGCATCTCCTAAATGACACTTCATGCATCCGGTTCTGCCAATTCTCAAGTGCCTCGTCCGAATCCGACGACGTTGAACTGACACTGCGCCAACCCAATTCACCGTCTATGGTAGGATTTATGTAATCCTCAAATATATTGTATATACTATCCCACCCCTTCGTAAATTTATCTTTGGCCGGTTCAACGTATCGCTGCCCTTCCGCAAGATCCAAAGGTGCGATGACCCTCATCTCGCAATTCTCAAATGACATTGTCCGCTTCTTAAAGTTAATAACCGCTAGATTGTCAATTTCCCAGTCAATCCCTAGTAGTGATGGGTAGGTACTGGTGTTGTCCACAATCTCAATTACATCGAAATCAGCATAAGACATGAGGCCCTCAATCTCAACGGGAAGTTGGTACACCCGCCCAATTGGAGTAACCTTACTCTGGTTTGCTAATCACAACTGTACCGGTGACCAGGCTAATTGCGGTTTCCCCATGGTCTCCCATGTCTGCTTGGTCAGAATGTTGACATTCGACCCTAGGTCTAAGACAATTGAGTCAACATCAAAAGCTCCAATTTGTGTTGACATTCGCATCTCTCTCCTTGTCTTCCTCTTGTGTATGCAATTAACTCTTTGTTCCTGGCATACACCCTACCGTCGAGTCAACAGATTGGATATCTTCTCCAGCGCATCCTGATCCTTTTCCAGCTCCAGGAAACTCTCTAAGAAGGCTTTTAGGGTATTAACCTTTCCCTATGACTTCATCCTGTCGAACGTCGATGGCATGTCGTAGATAACTTCTTCCTGAAGAGGTAACTGCCTCCTCTATCTCATCGCCTCCTGCGCTTCCAAGAAGATATCCCTTTCGACGTCTACATCAAAAGTGACATGTTTCTGTACTGTTGGTCGGACAGTAGTTCATGGCCCATCGGCTCCTATCGTCGCTTCTCCTCGTGTCACCACTCCAACAATCGCATGTTGTTTTCAAGACTTCATCGATATCATCTACACAACCGGTGGATTCTGGTTTTGATTCTGTGGAGGTGATGGTGGATTCTTGGTCTTCCATTTCGCGATGAGCTGCGGACGGTCTTCAATGCTATGATGCACATCGCTGCAGTACGTGCACTGTTGTGGTGCTGGATTCGGAAAATCCCTCTGATAGTTCCCCTACTGCCCACAATTGTAGCATATAATTGTTCCTCGCCCTCGTCCAACAGCTCCTCCTTGCCCTACGCCAGCACCTTGACCTCCACGGAATCCTCCTCTAGCCCCTCCATGCGGTGGGCCATATTGCGGGTACTGCGGCTGCCCATACCGCGGTTGTTGTGATGATCCATATGGTGGGTACTGCGGTGGCGGATACTGCAGTGCCGGGTACTGCGGTGCCGGATATTGCATTTTCCCATACTGCCCCTGATCATACTGTTGCGGTTGGTGATTATACTGGGTCGACGACTGGGTATACTGCTGTTGTTGCTAACCTAGTTCCTGTTCTTCTGCTGCCATGAAATATGCCGCTGCATATCTCTCCTGGAGTAGGCCATAAGCTCTGCAGTTGTTGTTAGTGTGGCCAACCGATTTACTAAACTTGCAATACAAGTTCTCTGTTTTGGATACCATTTTTTGTGGATAAACACACTCTTATGGTCGATGGCCTCTCGTTTGGCAGACATGACACCAAGGAAACCCTCCCCGACAGAGGGGATTTGGTGCACCGGATTGCAAATAGTCTCGGAAGTCTGGGAACTGATCCTTGTCGTGTCCCTCTGTCCTACACCTAGTACACCAGATCTCTTCGCGAGCTTCTTTCGCTTTCTTCATGTCTTGCAATTGGATCGTCAATTTTTTCTCGCTGTGCTTGTATCCGATCCATACCCAACCCTGTTTCACTGATTGGTGAAGCCTCCAGCTTCATCACAATCTCCAATGCTTCTGCTTGGGTCGCAGCCTTCTGTTGCATTAGTGGTCCGCGGATGTGTGGTACCAATCTTGCGATGAACCACTCCTTTTGCTACATATCATTTATCCCAAAACTCACTTTTTCTATCAACGTATTGTACCGTTGATCAAATTCCCACACCGGCTCATTCGGGAATTGCTTAATCTCCTTGAGCTCAATAATTTAATCTGTGTCAACGTATTTTCTGGTGCTCCCATTTGAACCTTTGTAAACTTCATGAACCAGTCTAATGCCCGGCCCCTAAGGGTCGTCGCTATCTGTCCCATTTTTATGGCTTCGTCCTGGACCTACTTCACAGCCCAGACTGCTTCACATATGAACCAATACTGTTTGGGATCCTCGGTCCTGTTCCCTTGCAAGGTAGGAATCTTTGCCTCGTCTGCCATCCTAACGTTCCTACTATTATTGTTTACCATTGCACGTAGGGAAACTGTGCAAATAGCTTGGGTTTCTTCCTGTATAATTCTGGGTAGTGCACGGGGTTGCAGGTATGTTGTAACTTACGATCTGTGTCTCTTCTGCTTCTGGAGTATCCTGGTCACCGTCCTTGTCGCAATAGGGACGATTTCTCCCTTGTGTTCCTGTTTCGCAGCCTTCGGTTCTGGTCCTCTCAGGAGACTCTCTCTTAGTCCTCTTCTTCTTCTTAGGATGTCGGAATATCGCTCCACTCCTCAAGTTACCACACTCTTCATCAGCTTCCCATACAAACTCATTGTCGCTCATGTCCATCTACCC
Organism: Larix kaempferi; assembly: GCA_027924585.1. Classification (NCBI taxonomy): domain Eukaryota; kingdom Viridiplantae; phylum Streptophyta; class Pinopsida; order Pinales; family Pinaceae; genus Larix; species Larix kaempferi. The sequence goes on from BSBM01000406.1 coordinate 6,273,682, forward strand.
CACATCTTTCTATCGGATCCGCATTCGTGCGACACCTACAACCTCCACACACTGATCTTTCTACTCGTCGGAAGTCATCCTCAAAATTCCCTTTTCGCACACGAGCATCTTAATCCACAGTTTTAGCAATAGCAAGAACCTTCCCCTTGGTCCCTTGAAGAAATTTCTCTCTGTGTCGTTGTATGACTTGATTGTGTCTACTGCGAACTGAATGATATACCCCTCTAGGATACTATCCACCCAAAAATCGACATCCCTTGATATTGTGTTGTCGACACGTTTCAGCTGTCGAATCAGTTCTGGAGTCCAATACTTAGGCTCAGTCTCTTGGAAATGGTGCTTCTAGAATGTTAGTTGCGCTAACCACTCGTGCAACAGTACGGGGAATTCGCAGAAAAATATTCCATAGATATCTGAATAAATGTACTTCTGTATCCAATTGCTTACAGTCTGTCTAGGGTTTTACTTCTCTCCTTCTATGAATTCTTCTATATTTCTGTCAAACCACTCTTGTATATCTAGTTTCGTCGAATGCCACAGCATATCCTCTTCCTTTCCTCTTCAAGGTCCCGACAACGGAACCATTTGTTGACACATCATCTATCAACAGGGGTTCACTGCACACTGTCTTCAACAAACACCAACCCAAACTCCCTTACACACCGGCCTAGAAGGGTGTTAACCCTTCCAGCAACACTCGTGGAGCGAATGAAGTCACCCCCGAGATGCACAAGGGGGATGCAGGAACCAAGTTTCCGCAGTGGAGTTGAGGACATGCATATGACACACATTACCTTTGTAGAAACTAGAGATTATATCTTCTGTAGTAAATTATTAACTCATCGTTCGCACATTAGACCATTCGCAGATTCAATAGATAATAAATATTCGCAATAACATATTTAACCTACTTATTCGCATCAACAGTAATCATTCAACCCATAGAGTATTAAACATGTTGCAAACATTCACATTCATCATCGCACAGAGACAAAGACAGAAATGGAACCATAATCGAACATCTTCATGCATTCATTAAAACCTGCAGAATGACCTTCGCAGAAACAATCAATACACCATGTCGCAGATACAAAACATATCAAAAGATGGATAAACTTCTTATCACTTTCTTGGATTCCCTTAGGCTTACAAATCTACTTCTATGTATATGCTACTATGTGGTTACAAAATGGTCCACATGACCAATTCTAACTAATTTAACTATTCTTGTGCTTGCTCGAACTCCACGAATGCTCCTTCTTTCGTGGATTGTCCCTTTCGCGGCTTGTCGGCTTCTGCACTTACTGTGGACTTTTCCCGTGCCAACAACATTGAGAATAGTCCAGAGCATAAGTTTCGTAATGAGTTGGAAGTCCCGCCTCTCTCGTCTCGGTTCTCTAGCAATTCTTACTGTGCTCAACATTTCAAAGAAATGGTAGGTTTAGTGTAATGAGTGGCCTTCCTGAAGGCCAGTGTAAAGGAATTCAAGCATAATCTTCAGAAGGTCTACGAGTTGGTTTGCACTGGTCTCAAGGCCAATAGAGAATCCGCAGAAGATATGAGATATATCTCTCAACAGCTAACTTGCCAAGATTCTCGCATTGACGATTTGGGGAGGAACTTGATTGAACTAATGGGTATTGTGGACACCATTAAATAAGAAATCCTGAAGATGGAAAAGATGACTCAATGCATCCATTGCCAAGAATATCCAGCTGAAGATATGCTACCAATGGAAAAAGCTTATGTTCAACAACAAATATAGGGTCTGCAAGGCTTCCAGGAACAACAAAATGTACTCCTCTTTTTGTCTAAATGTTTTTTTATTCATTATTAATTCTCAATTTGTAAGGGTGTACCCCTCCTCTGTTATGGTAAATTCTAGGAAGCAAAACAAAAATATCTATAGATCCAAGCTAGTCCAAATTTTGATTTCATCTCTTCATATTACCTCATAGCTCAAACTTAAGCTCAAATTTTGTACTGAATTGTTGTGTACAACCTTTTTATAATACAAATACTTTTCCAGTTTTTGTTAAAAAAAACATATTAAATACAATGGAATATCATTCTCTACATGTATATGCATTATTAGCACAAACAAGCATTCACACAAGGCGTTCAAACACGACAAGAATGCATTTGAACAATTAAAATGATTATTGTCATATGTGATGCTTATTGCCTTTATTATACCACCCCCTTTCCCCATCGGTATCATTCACATATAAGAATTTAACCCCATTTAATCATTCAAAAATGGTATTAAGCATAAGTAAAAGAATCCCTTTCCAAATTACTTCCAACATCCAAATAACATTAGCACAATTAAATGCATACTTGTATAGTTGTCCTATAATGAAGAATATTGTGTGTTTCTTTAATCTCATAAATACAATTAAGGTTGTACAATCATAAGAAACATCTATAAACTTTTTTGAAAGGAGTAGATACATGTCAACTAAGCTAAGGGACATATGAACCAACAATACATGTGAAATAGTTCTGCATCATCTCCATCGACAAGAAGTGTCTCAAATGTTGAGTTACTTGCATCAACGCTTGCAACCACCACAATCATTTGAATTCAATGCTTAAGTATATCTATTTTAGTACAATTCCTCTAATATTTAATCATGAAAATCATTACACTTAATTTATCTTTTCCTTCTGAACTTTAATCTAGTATTATTGTTTTTTTAATATAATTTGTACGGACTAAGATTCTTGTAACCCTTATTAACATAAAGATATTTGAAAGCCAAAATCAATTCACAGTCATAATCGAATGCTCTAAAATGAATTAAAGGCTTATACTCTAATTTATTTATTTAAATTTTTTTAAAGTCATTATGGGTAAAATAGATTTCGATTAAAAAAACAAAAGACTAGAATGAACATTATCTCCAACTTCGAAGGAACCAAATTGTTACATAAGTCGTCCTTTATAATTTATCAAAGATAAGGCAACAATTTAAATATAACTAAGTGAGAAATGCCAACTTAATACACCTTCAATAAAGTCATTGAAAATCATCTTGTTGATATTTAAAAGATGAACACAAAACCTACCCAAATCAAAATCAAAATGGAAGCCCGCAACAATCATTGGAAATATTTCCACTACCTCTTTTTATATTGCTCAAAATGAAGATACATATTCGTTTGATTTTTTTAAAAGAAAGAAGAAATTTGTATATTATTCCAAATGAAGATAAACAAGATAAACATTCATTTGATATAGAGAAATGTTTAGTTATCATTTTCAAAATCCATATCCATTCTTCAACATTAGCTTTTTCGATTTGTATTCAACATCATGTTTAACTCTGACAAAACAAAATAGCATTTAATTAATTATTTTAAATACTTAAATTCAAGTTTAAAATGATTACATTATGGTAATGGCATATAAATTGGTTGAGAGATGTGATCGATAACAACATGTAAATTTCAACATAACATGATCTTTATGTCAATGTGGATAGCCACAAGGGAGTGGTGCCACCTACTAATACATAATGGTTTATTGGTTGTGGTTCAATTATGCTTATTTCCCAAGCTAAAGGTTCATCTCCTTGGGTGAATGGGTGGAGACTAAAGCCATTCTGTATTTTTTCTGCAAACCTTATGGAATGTTAATTAGTAAAGATAAATCGGTACTTCTTTTCTATGAGATTGAGGAAAATTTACTAGCACAAATTAAGACACTTTTGCCTTACTCGTGTAAGCGTTTGGAGGATGGAACCACCTACCTGGAGTTCTTTATCAAACCAAATTGTTACTTGATTGTTGATTGGAGGTGGATCCTGAAAATATTTGATAAACGTATTGGTCACTGGTGTTGGAAATGGCTATCCCTGGGGGGGCGCCTCACCCTTGTTAAATATGTGTTACAAAATTTAGCTGTATATTGGCTTCTGATATGCAAGGTTCCAAAGGACATACTGTCTAGGATGCGCCAAGGGATCTTCAAATTCTTATGGGAGGGTGGTGCTAGAAAACGATGCTTTCATTTGGTTGGGTGACAGTCACTGGCCAGATCGTATATGTGTGGGGGATGGGGTATTAAAAATTTGGAGGCTTTTGGCATAGCTCTGAAGGCGAAAAACCTTTGGCGGGCTTTGTCTGTGGAGTCTCTTTGGAGCACTATCACCAAGGACAAGTATCTAAAAAACCTGTCAGTTCCACAATGGTTTCGTCATGGAAAGCCGGTGGGTCGAGCTGTTTCAAATATGTGGAAATGCATGCTGGATGCTTTTCAGGTAATTGCAAACTAGCTCTCTTGGGTTCCTGGCAATGGTCGTCAAATCCGACTGGGTGAAGACCCTATTCTTGGTGGGCCAATGGTTTTTAAACTATCACCCGATCTCATTATGTTTCTGAGATCTAAGGGTTACTATACACTTAATCATGATGTTGCATATCATTCGGATGACACCCGCACTACATGGATTAAATCAGAACAATTCGGTCTCCACAGTAGAATGGGTGAGGATTGGTCTGGGTACATCTTGTGCCTAATGAGATTCAACATCCATTTACGGGATCGTCCGGATGTGTTGGTTTGGTCTTGGGATACAACATCTAGATTGGCTTCGGCGTGTGCAGCGTACTCGTCCTTTTTCGAATGGTGTCTGCGTCCTAGTCTTTGGTGGTATTGTATAACTTGGAAGCTACACATTCTGCCCAAGCTCAGATGTTTTTTGTGGTTGATCTTGGATAACCGTATCCTCACATGGGATAATTTGATCTGGTGGGCTTGGGTTGGGCCAAACCGTTGTGTTTTGTGTGGTGCGGGCCAATCCATTTCTCACGCATTGTTTGGGGATGGGTTTGCACATGGATAGGGAACACTCCTCCCTGGAAATTGCATAGTTTTGTGGACAATTTTCACTCTTGGCATTCGACTGGTTCACCTTTGTTAACTCTGCCAGTTTTTACAGCCTGGGAAATTTGGAAGGCCCGGAATATGCTCATCTTTGAGAAGCAGTTGTTGAATCCGCATTGGATCGGCTGTAGAGCCATGGCTTGTTACCAGGATTTTTTGGGTTTACTTATAGGAGTGTTGCTCCTTGTCGTTGAGCACCTCGCCCAACGCCCGGTGTTGTCATTTCTTTCCGTGTGGTGCATTCGACGGGGCCTCTCAATTGGGGTCTATGAACAGTGGTGCACGGGCGGTTGTGTATTTTTCGGACTCTCACAAGTTGCACATCTGGATGAATTGTGGTGTGGGCTCCAATACCAAGAGCGAGCTCATCGCACTCTGGTTACTTCTTAATATCTCATCGATGCGCAACTTCCCGCTTCTTCAAGTGTGGGGGGATTCAAAGGTCATTATCTCTTGGGAACATTTGGAATGCACTTTGAAGGTCATTCAGCTGGATTTCTGGTTGACGGATATTCGGCGTCTTATCAACTGCTTTGGACAAATTTCTTTTTTTCATGTGTTTAGAGAATACAATTTGTTGGCCGATCAGCTCTCTAAACTGGCTTTATCTGTTCCAGAGGGCACCATTTTCTTGGAGGAATGGGACGATGATCTCTTACTGGCTCAATCTACTCTTGCTTTCTTCTTCGTTGGTTCGACTACTTATCTTTTTCATGTGGTTTTATATCCGTCTGTTTTTGCTGATCCTTGATACATGTGGGGGTGGTTGCTTTTTTCTTTCGAGGATGCGGTTCTATTACTGTTTATGGATGATGTTGCTTCCGCTGGCGCTCTGGTTTTTACATGTTTTTCTGGTCGTTGTATGGCTACCTGTTTACATGTTTTGTACCTGTTTTAGACATATGCTTTAAGATTGGCCCGTTGTAATTTGGCCAATATTTTTACTTGTATTGGTTTTATCTGGAACATGCGTTTTGTGGTTACTCCTTGTGGGTATTGTGATACCCTTTATGACTTTCTAGCTGGTGTTGTTGTCACGTCCCCTCCCATCCTACCAGCTAGGTGGAGAGGATCGTGAGGTTAAACCGGGCATCTAGCCCCATAAATCGGTAATTAAACATTCAATTTGAGAAGAAGATGAACATATGCAATTGCATAAACATTTGAATACACAGCGGAAGTAAATTCGTTTGACACATCCATCATACATTCAAGATATTCATCAATTAACAATTGAGAGATAGCATAAGAGAATACTTATCTTAATGAAGCAGTCCCAAACAACCAGCTACGCTTCTGCAACGTTCCACCCAACCATAGGCCAGTGTGCTCTTCAATTTCTCAGCACCACTGCCACCCCCGAGCTGGGCATGATCTCCACAAGCAGCTAGGGAACAACAGGGTCTCACATAGCCATAGATACACCAGAATCAGCCATACCAACCAGCAGTTGGGTTTCTAACAGTTCCAGGAAAATGTGGGCAACCAAAACAAAAAGGAGAAATGGGAAATCAACCCCAGGAGAGAAGATTCGTTTTCAGAAGAATACTCATGGGCATTTCGTGGGCAAAAACGGCCTCCATAACCCCAAAATCGTGGCTCTCTTCTCCCCAGCCGATGAGCTAACCAAAAACGAGTCTATGGGCATGGAAAAACACAGGAAATGGTGAAAAACGTGAAGGATAGAACCCCCACAGGCTCCGACTGCGTGAGAGAGTCCATGCCATGGGTGAAGAATGGCTTTTGGGCCAATTTCGTGGGGGTTTTCTTGCCCCATAAGCAAAACACGATTTTCCAAGTTGATGGGTTTTCCCATGCACGAAAATTGACAGCCATGCCTCTCCCATCCCAAGGCATTTATTGTCTCAACCAATTCTTGGAAGGATTAAATGATCGGGTGCATGAGACCAAATGGGTAGTTGAGAGTTCATGGGTTTCCTCAATGAAATGGCTTAACACCATGGCTCAAGAGTTTGGTTATTTTTCCCTCCCTATTCCCTGTAAAGATCATGCCCCCATCTCTTTGTTGCATTGTGTAGCTGATTGTGGGTTTTTCATTAAAATTGCATATTTACATGATGTCCGATTTTACCTTGTGCACCCCTAGCACAAGAAATCTATGCATCTACTCTAATTGCCGATTCATAAAACGACAAATCAATGGCGGGGCCTTGGCCTTGAGCTCCTCACCATGATTAAGTTACAATATCTACATCATTTACGATTTAATGCAAAGGGGGTCCAAATGGGGACGTGACATACCCCTCCCCTTGGAATAACACCGTCCTCGGTGTTCCAACACTTTGTAAAATAAATACCCACTTTACATATGTCCAAAATTCACAAAAACTTTGCAGATCTGCCCTGCATCCTGTTCTTTACATTGAACTTTCAGGACCAAGTCCTTTGATCTTCACGAGCTGCTCCTGTTGATTCGGATCTTCTAGCTCATCCATAAGTCTGAAAACTTTATGGCTGCTACCCTCTTGAGGTTCTCTTGTTGGGCAGTTGCGGAGGTAATGATCCCCCTCACAATTCCAACACTTCACGGGTTGCTTCATCTTTATCTGCTCAATTTCCTTTGAGTCTTCCCACCTGGAGCATTTCTTAATCGGACGATTGGATGAATGCTTCTTCACTGACCCACTTTTCTTTCCCTTGCTGATTGCTTTCATAATGCTTTTTACCTCTTTCTGTAGACGAATAGAGTCCTGCAAGACCTTGTGGTTCATCTTGTTCTGCTGCTTTTGCATCTTGAGCATCTCTCCAAGATTTTCTTGGGTCTTGGCAATTGTTTGAAGAAGACTTCCAGTCAATTCTAATAGCCCTTGGTCTGCCGCCATGGTCAATGGAACGATTGACCATGCTTCGCTTACTAGCAACACTTGCCTGCATCGGCTGCAACCAATTGATTCAATTTCCACCTGTGAAATTCATCATTACAATTCTCGTTAGGCCAAGCATAACCTAAACATTAAAATCAGTCAATGTTTTTTTTTTTTTTTTTTTTCCCCCAGTTGACATGGATAGTCCATGCCTTACTCATGAGACTTCCACACTTTTCATGCTCGCCTAACATACACATGAATTTGTTCATGTTCATCCATTCACAAGAAATTCATTACTTAGCATTCACAATTCACTCTAATCAAATAACACACTTTTACTTTCAGTCATGCATGCATTCAGCAACTTTCTAACTCTATAAATGCATCAATAAAAGGAAAGAGAGAGAGCCGTAAGAGTTTCTCCTCTTAGTTTTGTTCCGTTCTGGAATCTCACAAGATCCTTCTTTGCTTTCCAAGCATTGGATTTCCCGTGTGATACAACAATGAATGTTGGGCCAGCACGAAGGCTACTCCACAACCATTTGAATAGGCAATGCTAGGCCAGTACGCTGACTGGTTTTATCAATTGTTTAAGGGAATGTTTGGCCAGCACGCCGGCTGCTCCACAACATCAAGTGGTTAATGTTCCCACCAACTACCCTCTGAATCTACCGAGAATTTTATGGTTCCAACCAGTTACTCTCTGGCTTTACCAAGCATTTATAGCTCTTTCCAAGGTCCTTGTTTCCTGTAATGGCCAAGGTTTCCAACAAAGAAACAACAGTGTATTAGCTAGGTTACAATAAGATTCGTACCCGAAATCTTCATGATTCCAAACAAGAATTAAATGAAAATGAATACTTATCTGTATCGTGCGTTTCCTCGCTACTCCACAGGTTTCCTTCTCTGCTTTACAAGCCTTGGATCACCTGTGGGGTGGATGCTTGGCCAGCACACATGCTGCTCCACAACATCATCCGGATAGGCAATGCCAAGCCAGTGCACCGACTGGGTTTATCAGGCATTTCAAAAATCAGTATGCTAAGCCAGTACGCCGACTGGGTTTATCAAGCATACAATAACCATTTCCAAGCCAGTTCTCCGACTGGGTTTGTCAGGAAATAACACCCTTCACCAATTCCTCCACATCATGCAAGTAACCAATGCCAAGCCAGTACACCGACTGGGTTTATCAGGCATCCAGCAACCTTTCGTCACAACTCCCAAATAACCAATTCCAAGCCAGTACACCGACTGGGTTTATCAGGCATACAACAACCATTCGTCACAACTCCCAAATAACCAATGCCAAGCCAGTACGCCGACTGGGTTTATCAGGCATACCACAACCATTGCCAAGCCAGAACATCGACTGGGTTTATCAAGCAATATGGACAACATAATATGACTACGTGGCTCCTTCTCTTGTGCAACCAGCGGTTCCCTCCAGGAATTCCATAGGTGACTCACTTGACTGCAGGCTAGCATGGCCCCAACAATACACACTCACACTACACAAGGATGATACCCCTTTTCTGCAGCACAGCTCCTCAGGCCTATCCATCTCTTCTAGTGTCCTTTAGTGTGAGCGTAGAAAGGTTACCACTGCCCATACAGTCCCCTTGAGCACCCTTTCTTCACTTTGCCTCTTACGTGCAACACCAAATTGCATCTGCGTAAGCTGATAGCACAAGAAGGGTAAGCAGACTCATCAGTATTGTTGCTCAAAAATCGTAATCATATTTCATATCATTCACTACCAAGTATTGAAACACCAGGAATGCGTCCATTCCCTTAGGGTGTAGTCAATATTGAAAACCCTACCATGACCCAGCACCAGAAAATGTGTGCACCCCCTTTCTGATGTGCGCCATGTAGGCCCTAATCATACTCAAGCAATCTGCAATGATATAAATAAGATAGAGCATGCTCTGCATATTAAATCTAATAACCAGACACGTGTATTCTTAGTTAGGGTTACGGAATACTCATTCGCTTCACAGATGTATATCTTCTGCATTTGTGAAGAAGGGGGCTCCCTTCTCTGAGTTAATAGTCCTTCGGTTTGCCACCCCAATCTTTTCACGTGTCATAACTCACACATGCCTTCTTGGCATAATTTACTGTCTCACTCACATGCTTTACCAACATGCAGTTTGTCTGAGACATTATCAACATTTACAATGGCGTTTCATCCGAAACCCATTTTCAAAGCATGGGATCCTTCCCATCTAGTTTGGCTTCTGCAGGCCATCACACATGATCTTCCTGCAATGTGTCATCCTGGCACACTTTATCACATAGCCAAACAGTCAGCAACATTTAGCAATAAGCTTCAAATACGATTGTTCCATAACCAATCAATAGCATTAATAATTAAATTCAATATGAATTTACAATTATGTCTACTACAGAAATTGGTTTTCTTATCCATGAGGTTATCCTCATATTGTTTGGCTCCTGTAAGTGACACCACTCTGCCCGTTATGGTCTTATGCCCGCTGCCATACGGGAGCATCCACTTATAGCATGTCCTCCTGACACATTTTCATATAAGCCAAACAGTCATTAGCAATTATTAGCAAAATTTCAAAACCAAAACCATTACAAATCTGATATTTTCAATTGTTTTACTAACAGAACTTAGAGCTCTCAACCATGAGATTCCTCCTTATAAGCTCTAGATCAAATTTCACAGTCATATCATTCATACACAGCCCATGAAGTGATCCTCCAATTATCATCAGTTCATCATTTCATTCATTATTTATTTGCAATAACATATGTATCATACCTATGCATTCATACCATGCATCACAAGGTTTATAAAATCTCTTAATGCACATCTACTCAATGCTACCTTGCATTGTTTCATGAGTACTTATGCATTCAAGCATATTATGATCGAAGTATGGCTATCTCATATAACTCGCATTATCATAATCGGGATCACCAGTCCTCACTTGCTTTGGTTATTAAGTACATAACCCACATACACATGGCATGATATAGATTCATATGAATGCATTGAGATTTCTAAACAGTCAGAGGGTGTAAGGATCATTTCCTTCACTTACCCACACCTCACCAAGCTTGGTAGGTTAACAGTCCCAATCGGTAACCAATATCACATGTAAACTACCTTGACATAGCTCAAACATAGTTGAAGAGATCTTACCAAATCCTTTTTCAACATTCATGCAATTGGGCACTGATAATCGTTACCTGCATAGTTACCATTAACATCGCCTGATGTTACCAGATCAGTTGGCCTCTTACCTAGGTTGTTCAGTCCTTTTGCAAATTTTATGATCATAGATTTGTTGCACCATCCTTTCCTCATAAGGTTTTTGGGCTTCATGCAACAACATCCCCAGCACATTTAGCCACGCTCTTTGTTATCCTTGGTCCTACAACCAATACCAATCATCAATAGTGATCATCAACCACAATACTCTCCATTAGTGGTTCATTGCATATGCAAACTTCATTCTTCTACCAATATGCAATATCCCATTTAGGCACAAGCATTTCCATATGCATTATGCAATGTTAGGATGCCATCTAGTGCATATACATCTATGTAATCCCTTAGATTTTAACATTTTTATGCCATATGCCAATTTCATAATTATAAGTATGATAACAAACTGAGGTTTAAAGAATTCTTCCATTTTCGATCCCTCCTCGTATCATGGAATTTCTCTTCCATATCATGCAATTGTAGAAATTGCCCACATTGACAACAAAATTTGTTTGTCAAAACAGCCGCTGGCACTCTTCTGCACTAAATAACTATGATATCTGTAGACCTCATTCAAACTCTGGTCATGCATCATTGTTCCCTGCTGGACAAGATTTCCAATGCCTGTCTTCATGCTCCATTCCGACATCAGGTGCGGAAACTGCATCCCTTCAAAAATGACAACTTTCACTCCAGTTCTGCACATTTTACACAGTTGCATTTTGGTCCCGAATGCCAACTTCAGCCACCTGTGGAAGAAAATCTATGAGGAATCACAAAAACTTATCTATTGGGCGAAGTTAGTCCATATAACAAGGAATACTCAGCAATTCACGGATTTCAATTCCGATGCACCATTCATCTTCTATGAATTTATGGATTTCACTACTTCTCACTTTTCACATTTTCCCAAAATTCCAAATTTTGGGCCAAAAACGGCTATCTCCCAAACGGTGCATTTCTGGAAAATCTTCGTCTAACGGAAGCTGTCCGTCTTAATGAGAATATGAAATGTCTAGTTCAGTAAAATTTCTGATTCCCACATCTAGGGTCACTTTTACTGCCCACAAGCTTTTCAAAATCCCGAAAAAGTGGCCCGGAACAGTGCTTTTTGGCCTTCTTGCTCACCCCGACTCCACATCCTTTGGAGTTGGGTTCCAAGATTCGGAACTTAACATTGTGCCTGCTTCATGACTGCCTCGTATCAATTTCAGCTTAAACCGGCCTTCTGTCAAGCCTCGAACTCTGTCCTTCAAAAGTCACTATTATCCATTTTCTGTCAAATCGGAGTGTAATGGGCTACGGGTCTTCACTGGTCTTTTCATGGCCCTCGTCAATGGCCTCCGAGCCCCACAGGAATCATCGCATTCTGAGTCCGGATGCTCCTGCTATCAAAAAATCAAGTTTTAGCCACTTTACCTTTTTTTTTTTTTTTTTTTTCGTCCGGGCGCGCGGGCCGGTTCTCCGAACGCTTCCGCAATGCGGAGCAGTTTGTCGAACGCTTCCGCAATTGCGGAGCAGTTCGGCGAACGCTTCCGCAATGGCGGAGCGATTCGCTGAATTCTCCCACAACTGCGGAGCCATTCGGCGAATGCTCCCGCAACTGCGGAGCCATTCGGCGAAGGCTTCCGTCGCGGAGCCATTCGGCGAATGCTTCCGCAACTGCGGAGCCATTCGGCGAAGGCTTCCGTCGCGGAGCCATTCGGCGAATGCTCCCGCAATTGCGGAGCCATTCGACGAAGGCTTCCGCCGTTTCGGAAGACTTTCCCGAATCCTCCCGCGATTTCGGAGCCCTTCGCGGAATCCTTCCGCCGTTTCGGAAAACTTTCTCGAACCCTTCCGCAATTTCGGAACCGTTCGCGGAATCCTTCCGCAGTTTCGGAAGACTTTCCCGAACTCTTCCGCAATTTCGGAACCGTTCGCGGAATCCTTCCGCAGTTTCGGAAGACTTTCCCGAACTCTTCCGCAGTTGCGGAACCGTTCGCGGAATCCTTCCGCAATTTCGGAAGACTTTCCCGAACTCTTCCGCAATTTCGGAACCGTTCACGGAATCCTTCCGCAGTTTCGGAAGACTTTCCCGAACTCTTCCGCAGTTTCGGAGCAATTCGCCGAATGCTTCCGCAACTGCGGAAGTCATTCGGGAATTCTTTCCGAAACAGACTTAAACGGATTTTCAAAAACACTTAGGAAATTTTAACAAACAGAGATCATTATTTTTGCAACAACACAGTATTCCAAGAAACGAAAAAATTGCACTTCTTTAAGCATAAAACAACAATCAAAACAGCATAAGATGGCATAGGTTGCCCATGTTCCATCTCTATTTCATAGAATGCATTCAATGCAATCAAATGCAAGCAATTTGCAAAAATCCCCAACAGTGATGCGATCTTAAGGTTTCTCTAATGCATTTTTGTTTCAAATACAAAATGCATGAACACACAATATGCATTTCAGTTCCAAATATAAAATGTACACACACAATGACTTGTATTTCTGTGAAGGGCCCAACAGCCGTAGGGTTGAACCTAGAGCTCTGATACCATTCTGTCACGTCCCCTCCCATCCTACCAGCTAGGTGGAGAGGATCGTGAGGTTAAACCGGGCATCTAGCCCCATAAATCAGTAATTAAACATTCAATTTGAGAAGAAGATGAACATATGCAATTGCATAAACATTTGAATACACAGCGGAAGTAAATTCGTTTGACACATCCATCATACATTCAAGATATTCATCAATTAACAATTGAGAGATAGCATAAGAGAATACTTATCTTAATGAAGCAGTCCCAAACAACCAGCTACGCTTCTGCAACGTTCCACCCAACCATAGGCCAGTGTGCTCTTCAATTTCTCAGCACCACTGCCACCCCCGAGCTGGGCATGATCTCCACAAGGAGCTAGGGAACAACAGGGTCTCACATAGCCATAGATACACCAGAATCAGCCATACCAACCAGCAGTTGGGTTTCTAACAGTTCCAGGAAAACGTGGGCAACCAAAACAAAAAGGAGAAATGGGAAATCAACCCCAGGAGAGCAGATTCGTTTTCAGAAGAATACTCATGGGCATTTCGTGGGCAAAAACGGCCTCCATAACCCCAAAATCGTGGCTCTCTTCTCCCCAGCCGATGAGCTAACCAAAAACGAGTCTATGGGCATGGAAAAACACAGGAAATGGTGAAAAACGTGAAGGATAGAACCCCCATAGGCTCCGACTGCGTGAGAGAGTCCATGCCATGGGTGAAGAATGGCTTTTGGGCCAATTTCGTGGGGGTTTTCTTGCCCCATAAGCAAAACACGATTTTCCAAGTTGATGGGTTTTCCCATGCACGAAAATTGACAGCCATGCCTCTCCCATCCCAAGGCATTTATTGTCTCAACCAATTCTTGGAAGGATTAAATGATCGAGTGCATGAGACCAAATGGGTAGTTGAGAGTTCATGGGTTTCCTCAATGAAATGGCTTAACACCATGGCTCAAGAGTTTGGTTATTTTTCCCTCCCTATTCCCTGTAAAGATCATGCCCCCATCTCTTTGTTGCATTGTGTAGCTGATTGTGGGTTTTTCATTAAAATTGCATATTTACATGATGTCCGATTTTACCTTGTGCACCCCTAGCACAAGAAATCTATGCATCTACTCTAATTGCCGATTCATAAAACGACAAATCAATGGCGGGGCCTTGGCCTTGAGCTCCTCACCATGATTAAGTTACAATATCTACATCATTTACGATTTAATGCAAAGGGGGTCCAAATGGGGACGTGACAGTTGTTGTATCCCATCATACTATTACTCCTATTAATAGTAAGTACTTTTTCTGTGTGAAAAAAAGTACCATTGTCAATCGACTAAGATACATCCAAAATCACAATGTTACAAGGTTTCGTCCTAGGTTAATGTTTAAAGGAGTTTGGGTTTGGGGCACTTACAACCTGCGTTTAAGAGTTTCGTGATAGGTTAATGTTTAAAGGAGGTTGGGTTTGGGGTACTCACGACGTGGATTTAATGGTTGGGGTCTACAAGGATTAGGGGTTGGAATATGAGTATAATATTTTTCAAGTTGTTAGTTATATGATAGATTATTGTTGATAATATTTGTTCATAATGATTTTTGAAGTTTTGTTGATAATATAGAAAATATCATAAAAGAAGTGTTGAATTTTTTTTGGTGATAAAACAAATATTGAATTTCATAATAATGATAAAAATTATTATCATTGCTATAAATTGTTATTGACATTAATGTTAAAAAATATTTAAGTTTGTTTATCTATAATTAGCAATCAACCAATTAAATTTCAAGTTAGATTTTATGATAATAAAAATTAAATATAATTTTATCTTCTAAAATGTATAAAAGAATGTTAAGTGATTTATGATTTGGTGGGGATAGATTTTAAATTACTTGAAAAGTATGAAAGATGTTTCATGAGAAGTTGGGTATTCAAGTAAATCATTTATGATTTTAGGTAGAATGCAAGTAAATCATTTATGATTTTAGGTAGAATGCATGGATGGATACTATAATGAAAAGCCTTCAAAGTATATGCATAACCTTAACAAATAATTAAAGATGCTCACTTAAGAATTAAAGGATAATTTAATCAATAAGTTTGAGTTTAAATATTGTTAAGAAAGATTATTAAAATGACATGTTGTTCTCTTAATATGACAATGTTATATTAAATTTATGTAGATAAAAATTACCATTGAAATTGTTGATTATAAAATGATTAGTTGAATCATTTGAACTTCACTTTTCTATAGTGTTTGGTTTAAAGAGTATCAACTCTTAAGAAAATATGAAAATAGTGGAAACTGCATTAGAAAATTCATGTAATAAGAATTATAATTTGTAAAATTCAAATTTAAGGCTGAAATGAAATATTAAGATAATAAAGAAAGATACACTTGTATTAAATAAAATTTATGAAGAGAAAGATTACATATACATTTGTAATGGTAATTAAAAATATTAACTATATTAAAGATTGTGTTAAATTTGATATAAGAACATAGCCTTGATCATAAGAGTAAATGATTATGTAATACTTATGACCTGAGAATCATTTTCATTTTTAGTCTGAAGTGTTGGGTGCCTTAACCCATTACCTTGTGGTGTATTGAATGAGTCCTTGGGATTCTATGCTAGTAACTATTATTGTAGCATTCGTGGAAACATACTCTTAGGATAAATAGAAATGACTTTGAGAGACATAAATGACTTTGGAAAATAGAGGAAAATAAATTAAAACATGTAATTACAATTGATGAACAAACATACTGCTAGTATAAATAGAAATGACTTTGAGAGACATAAATGACTTTGGAAAATAGAGGAAAATAAATTAAAACATGTAATTACAATTATGAACAACACATAAAATTAAAAACTTGTATACCCAAATATGATTAATAAAATAAGAGTCCACGGTCAACAAAAGTAATGTTGATTATAGTTAAAAATAAAAATTGAAAAAAAATAATAATAAATCTTTTCATAAAATAAGGTTGATCTACTCAAAATACAATAGGTTTTATGAGTGAGAAATTAAAGAAAAAAATTAATAGAATGATACAAATGGGAAAATTATGAAGCTGTGTTAGGTGAACTGTGATGATAACACATTCACAATACAAATAGAATAATAATAAAATGACAACTTCTTAAAATAACTTGTGAAATGGATAGGAACTTGTGGCAAAGTTTTTTGCATGATAGAAAAAGAAGTGATAATAACAATTGCTAGCCTCCTCTATTTATACACACAGAGTCTTCACCTTCATAGCAGATCTCTCACTCACCTGTGCGCTAATCACAAGTGAGTGTAATGTGTGAGGGAGAGATATGCTATGAAGGTGAAGACTTAATACTGGAGCATCGTCAATATTGAGTCTTCACTTTCATAGCAGATCTCTCCCTCACACATTACACTCACTTGTGATTAGCGCATAGGTGAGGGAGAGATCTGCTATGAAGGTGAAGACTCTGTCCTTTTAAGAAAAGTCTCATGTTTATGGATGATGAAATCCATATCAAGTTCCCCGAAAACCACGGCTGAATGATCCTCATCAAAATCGAAATTTAGAGACCAAGATTGAATTTTTTGGTTGGGCGGAAGGCTGGACTTGATCAAAATCTCCAACTTTTGCAAAATCCCTAATTCTATCATACCCTTCAAAGTATTAAAAATAATAAAGAAATAAAAATTTTGAAAATATACTAAAATAATGAATTAAGAATATCTAAAAATAAATATGATATTCTAGATTGAATACATTAAAGAATTAAATTATGCATGGCATGTGCTCAATAAGACCGTTATAGCTTGATAAGTAGATACTCATAAGATATACTATATTAAATTGTAGAAAGAGAGATATAATTTGAGAAAAAATGTTATTATAACTTTTATAATAATCGGAAACTCTAAATTCAATCATATAACCATTGAAACTAAATTCAATTAACATCTTTTATCAATATTTAAAATATTTGAAAACTAATTTCAATTTTTAAAATTTATCTTATAAATAAACATTATATAACTAAATCTAATTTCTAAACCTATTTATAAATTATGAAATTTTAGTTAATTTTAATGTTATTTATTTAATATTTCATTAATAACTATACCATTTGATAAGAATTTAAAAAAAAAATTCATATGACTTCTTAAAATAAAAACATCAAAACCAACTCATTTTGATGAAGCAATGAGAGAAACTAAACATAACCCTTAACATTATCCGAAAATATCTTTCAGTTTTATTATTTGCTACTCTTTGTTACAAGTGAATTGCTCCAGATTTTTACAAAGTTCTAAGCAATGTCGGATGGAAGATTTGTACAAGGTTCTAAGCAATCTTCCCAGCAAGTAAGCTATCACCAGATTCGCATAAGGTATCTAAGTTCCAACCTGGATTTTTAAGGTCAAGGCTAAGCTAGAGACCAATTTGGTGTATGAGATCCCCTTGTTTGTGGGACAAGGAATCCTGGACAATGATTTAACTGCAAAAGTCTACAGGGTGTACATACCCTACCCCCTTCCTACCTTGCTTATCTTCTTAAACACTACATTGCTTATGATTTAGAAAAGATATAATAATAATAATATATTTTTAAGGTCACCACCAAGCTAGACACCAATTTGGTGTATGAGATCCCCTAGTTTGTGGGACAAGGAATCTGGACAATGATTTAACTGCTAAAGTCTACAGGGTGTACATACCCCTAACCCCTTCCTGATTATAAACTTCCGAATTATAAAAATGAGATTTTTTCTCTTTCCCCTCTTTTAAATATATATATATATATTATGTTCAGAGAGAGGAAAGAGAAAAAATCTCATTTTTATAATTCAGAATATATATATATATAATGTGAAAAGCTATTAACTTGGCTGGAAAAGACTAACTGCAGCAAAATATTGACTTAGCCAAAAAAGACTCAGTGACTAGAGACATATTAACTTGGCCAAAAGAGACTAATATTAACTTGCCCAGAAAAGACTAAGCCATTGGAGATATATTAACTTGGCCAAAAGAGACTTAAGTGACTGGAGATATATTAACTTGGCCAGAAAAAATAACTGCAGCAACTGTAGTGGTTGGGGGCATTATTTTTTGTGTTGAGGTATCCGATAGTTGTTAGGGACATGCTCTAGTGGCGTTGTTATTAAAAACTCATTGAGAAAGCATGGCATGTGCACAATCACATTTACAAATTAAGTAAACATAATCACCGTACTGGTTGTATTTATCATTATCTTGAACTTTTACCAGCGCACAACTAAACAATGCAAACATCAAAAAGAAAAAAACATTTGTCTCAAACAACATATATAAAAGCTTCAATTAATTAGCCAAACCTTAACAATGCGCCCATTTATACATCTATTTTACACCATTTACATTATACATCTATTTCACACCTATTACATTATGAGTTTTATAAAGATATCTTCACTCGCAAGCCAAAAAATACATTTTGTAAGGACTGACTTACAAAATATTGTTTCATGTTGGCCTGTGCTCTTCATCACCCAGGAAGGAATGGATACTTCAGACTGAGCCTGGGTATTTCCTGAATCCTGCTGCCATTTTTATAGTTTGTCCAAAATAGCCTCTATCAAGATAATTTGTATATTTAACCCAAAATTTCAACAATGTATAAACCCTACAAAATGATACTTTGATGTTCGTCTCCTCAATCAATATGTTCACATAAAGTCAAGGCAACAACAGGTCTATTATTACTAAAACTGGCATCACTTTAAAATTTTAAATGCTGGAAAATGAGGGCCTTGATAACATCTTCACTCTGTCTGCCGAAGACTCTGATGCATGCGTCCCTGGCCTCATATAATCCATGTCGTGTAATAAATGTTTGACATTCATTCCCCATCAAACGCTTGAATTCTTCACTCTGCTCGGCTACTAACTGTCCAGATTGTTAGAATTAGTAATTACTTCAGTTAACATTAGTTTCTATTCTTGACGTTCAGTCAATAAATGCAACAACATGCTTTGCATGCATGCAAAAGTTAGGTTAAAGCTTTTAGGGTTTTCAATAAGTGTTTAAATACACATTACGTTCTTGATTGTATCACATCAGTTGATCTCCGTTTATGAATAAAGATTGAAGAGCCGTAGCTCATTTCGCATTATCTTTGTTTTATTTCTGCCTCCAACCTTCAGTTTGGTATCAGAGCATAGGAGAAAATCAAATTGGTAGCATCAATTTCCGGAGAAGCCAAAGCCGTAGCTTTGAAGAATTGTAAGTTTTTTGAAGAATTTTTACACAGTTTTTTTTTGGGAGAATTAAATAAATAAAAAAATCTAGTTTTTGGAACTACCGTGCCCTCCCTATAGTCCACAGAGCAGTACTTTTGGAACTATCGCGCCCACACTATAGTCTAAAGCATGGTAGGTTGGAGAGATACGAGGTAAAAATCTAGATTTCACTGTGGCCTCTCCCTAGGACAAAGAGCGGTAATTGGAACAAGGCGGTATTTTTGGACAAGTGCAAAAAGGTTTTTACTTTATGTGATTGTTTTTTTACTTTCACGCAGTTATTGAGTAATAATTTTTTTTTTTCAAGAGAAGAAGATATTTGAAGATATTTTTCAAATCTTGTTTAAGAGGGAGAATTATTATTTGTTTTTAAAAAGAAAAAGAGGAAGGGAGATTATTTTGAATAGAGCCAGTGAAAGACTCCGCAACGTCAATGGCTTCTAGCAGCAACAATCAATCCCGGAGTTCTCCTCTTACATGGAAAAAATACTATGATGTCTGGGCCACGAGGATGGCGGTTTATCTCAGGTCAGAAGATGCATGGGAATATGTCGTGTATGGCTATTCCGAACCTGCAGATGATGCAGCATTTCAAGTCCTTTCAAACGCTGAAAATGATGTCTTGCGAGTGCACAGGAAGAAGGATGTAAGGGCTTTGCATCTCATAATGAACGCTTTGGATAACAGTGTATTTCCAAAGATATCAGCATCATTACCTGCCAAAGCGGCATGGGATACCTTGGCAACCAGTTATCAAGGTGCTGGTAAGGTACAAACAGCGACACTCCAAAATCTAAGAAGAGACTTTGAAGATCTGAAGATGAAAGAATCAGACTCTGCAAATTCTTTTATGACCAAAGTCATGGGGATTGTTAATCAACGGAATATCTATGGTGAAAAGATTGGAGATCAAAGGGTGGTTGAAAGGGTTCTGAGATCCCTACCCCACAAATTTGAGTCGAAAGTTTCAGCGATTGAAGAAGCAAAGGATCTAAGTACTCTCTCTATAGACGAGTTGACTGGATCTTTACTTTCATTCGAATCCAGACTCAACAGGAATGAAGAATCCTCTCTGGAGAATGCTTTAAAAGCACATGTCTCATTCTCAAGAGGCAGAGGCAGAGGAGGATCAAGAGGACGAGGAAGAAGTGGCCGAAGTAATGGCAATGGAGATCAAGATCACCATCATAACCATGAAGGCGGAAACTGCGACAAAAAAAGGTCAAATAAATCTAATATTCAGTGTTATTATTGCAATAAATTTGGGCATTATGCTCATGAATGCAAAAATAAAAAGGTTGATCAAGCAAATCATAATGCTAATGTAACTAATACCTCTAAGGATAAAAATGATATGTTATTTCTTACATGTCATGCTGCACACGAAAGCCCAAAGGGACTTTGAATTTTAGATAGTGGCTGCAGTAACCATATGACAGGTGACAGAGGTCTAATTGCAGATCTAGATGAATCAGTGAGGATAGAGGTCAAAGTTGGCACGGATGAGGTAGTTCCAGTTCTTGGAAAAGGAGTGGTCAACATTCTGACCAAACAAGGCCAACAAAAGACAATCTCAGATGTCTATTATGCCCCAGGATTGAAGCATAATCTGCTTAGCATTGGGAAACTCACTGAAAAGAAGTACAAACTTGTCTTTGATGGATCAGACTGTGAAATTTATGACCCAAATCGACATTTGATCATCAAAATACAAGTTACTAGGAACAGGATGTATCCACTAGTCATGAATTGCAGTAGCAAGGTAACCTCTTTTGCTCAAAAAGCCACTTGCATGAATGATTATTGGTTATGGCATTTTAGATATGGATATCTTCACTTTGGTGGTCTCAAGTTTTTGCAGCAGAAAGAGATGGTAAAGGGATTGCCCCCTATGAAGGAGCCAGAAAGCAGTTGTGAGTGTTGCATCATTGCAAAGCAGCACAGGGATAGCTTTCCTAAAGGTATGTCTCGAAGGGCACATGCACCTCTAGAACTTATTCATACTGATCTGGTTGGACCAATGCAAACTCAATCGATTGGTGGAAGCTATTATTTTCTTACATTTATTGATGATTTAAGTAGAAAAACTTGGGTGTATTTCCTTCGCCAGAAGTCTGAAACTTTTCGCAAGTTCAAGGAATTTAAGGCTCTGGTTGAAAAACAGAGTGGTTATCAACTCAAAGTATTGAGATCTGATGGAGGGGGAGAGTATGAATTAAAGGAATTTCATGATTACTGCAAGCATCATGGAATCAAGAGGCAATTCACTACAAGATTTACTCCTCAGCAAAATGGTATTGTAGAACGCAAGAACAGAACCATCATGAATATGGCAAGGAGCATACTGAAAGGAAGAAATTTGTTCCATGAATTTTGGGGAGACGCAATAGCTTGTGTTGTTCATGTGATGAACAGATCTCCCACCAAAATTGTGAAGAACAGAGTACTAGAGAAAGCATGGTCAGGTATGACTTGTAATGTTTCTCATTTCAGAGTATTTGGTTATGTTGCTTATGCTCATGTTCCTAAATAGCTAAGAAAAAAGCTAGACGACAGAAGTGCGAAATGTATATTTCTTGGATACGGTGAACAAACTAAAGCCTATAAGTTGTATAACCCTATTACCAAAAAGGTTATTCTCAGTAGAGATGTTTTGTTCAAGGAGGAAGAGTCATGGAATGGAACCATAGACAAGGGTATGGGAGCTGCAATACCCCAACCAGAAGATGGAGAAGATGAGGAGCTGATTGGATAACAAGATCCAGTAGCATCTTCACCAATAGCAAATACTCCAAAAAGAACACCTAGAAACTTAGTTCGAGGTGAAGCATCAAGTCCGCAATCAGGTAATGAATCTGATCACAGTAATAAAAAGACTAGAAGATTGACATATATTTATGATGAATTGGATGCAAATACCAATTATGTTTTTATTGCTAGTGAACCTGTGTTTTATGAAGAGGCTATAAAACAAGAGCATTGGGTAAATGCTATGGACGAAGAGATAGATTCCATTGAGAGAAATGATACATGGGATCTAGTTGACCTGCCAAAGAATAAGAAACCCATTGGTGTGAAGTGGGTCTATAAAACCAAACTCAATGAAAAATGTGAGATTGATAGGTACAAGGCAAGGTTAGTAGCAAAGGGTTTCTCGCAACAACCAGGAATTGATTTTGGAGAAACTTTTGCACCAGTGGCAAGATTAGACACAGTTAGAGCAGTCATAGCAATTGTAGCGTAGAAAAAGTGGAAAGTGTATGAGATGGATGTCAAGTCGGCATTTTTGAATGGAATTCTTGAAAAAGAAATTTATGTGGAGCAGCCACATGGGTATGAAATAAAAGAACATGAAGAGAAAGTTTACAAGTTGAAGAAAGCTCTATATGGGCTCAAGCAAGCTCCAAGAGCTTGGTACAGCAGAATTGATTCTTATCTGATAAAAAATGGTTTTAGCATAAGCAGCAGCGAACCAACACTTTACACAAAGGTAAATCCACAAGGACAGATTTTAATAGTTTGTTTGTATGTTGATGATATAATTTTTACAGGTGACCTCTCAGTAAATGAGTTTAAGGCAGCTATGAAGAAGGAGTTCGAGATAACGGACCTTGGATTGATGAGGTTCTTTCTTGGCCTAGAAATAGAACAGTCAGAAAAATGTATATTTATCTCTCAAAATAAATATGCTAATGAAATTCTTAAGCGATTCAGAATGCTTAATTGCAAAACAACACCTACACCAGTGGCAATAGGTACTAAGTTGAGCAAAGAAAATAGCAGTCCTAATGTAGATCCAACAATGTTTAAGAGACTTGTAGGAAGTCTCATGTATCTCACAACTACGAGACCTGATATTATATTTGCAGTTAGCTTGATTTCGAGGTTTGTGGAGTCTTCCAAAGACTCGCATTAGCAAGTTGGCAAAATGATCTTACGATATGTTGCAAGGACTTCAAGCTATGGAATTTTATACTCAAGCACTGAGTATGATGTTTTGACAGGTTTCACTAACAGTGATTTTGCAGGAAGTTTGGATGACAGGAAAAGTACTTCCGGTCATGTTTTTCATCTTGGATTAGGGGTGATTTCATGGGCATCCAAGAAGCAGCCCATTGTGACACTTTCATCGGCAGAAGCAGAGTATGTAGCAACAACATCAGCAGCATGTCAAGCAGTCTGGTTATGCAGAGTTTTAAAAGGTCTTCAACAAAAACAAGAAGGACTGACCACAGTTTATTGTGACAACAATTCAGCAATCGCTCTATCCAAGAACCAAGTTTTTCACCAGAAAAGCAAGCTCATTGATACCAGATATCACTTCATAAGAGAACTTGTGAACAATGGTGAAGTTCGTGTTGAGCATTGTAAATCGATTGACCAATTGGCTGACATCTTCACAAAGCTATTGGCAAAAGATATTTTTGAAATTCATAGAAATAATTTAGGCATTGTAAACGCTGTAATTAAGAGGGAGTGTTAGAATTAGTAATTACTTCGGTTAACATTAGCTTTTATTCTTGACATTCAGTCAATAAATGCAACCGCATGCTTTGCATGCATGCAAAAGCTAGGTTAAAACATTATGTTCTTAATTGTATCACATCAGTTGATCTCCGTTTATGAATAAAGATTGAAGAGCCGTAGCTCATTCCGCATTATCTTTGTTTTATTTCTGCCTCCAACCTTCATGGATACCATTTGCAAAGTACGAATATCCCCTGGCACAGTGTTCTGAATTGTCTCCATTGTTTCTCTTATCAAAGGAACGTGGTTCTCCAACATCGCGAGCAATAACTCCTCCGATTGCGTTCCTTGTTGATATGCATAATGCACTTTTCCAGTGCTTCTCTTCTTCCGTTTTCAATTTGGGATACCTCCTGATAATCTCCTCTGCCTTTACAAAAAGCCTTGCAAATTCATCCGCATTGAAACACTATACTTGATGAACAATGAATTGCTCCATTGCTTTGTCATGCAATTGTTCAAATTGTATACTTATAGACCTTAGGGCGCCCTTGAGAGAGCGCTCCAGAGTGCACCTCCTGTACTTACACTTGAAACCCCAACGCTGGCACATGGCTTCCCACTGCGTCAAGGGGACGAGTGTATCAAAATACGAAATAGTGATGTCCTCTCCTCTCTCGATGGGTTTGGCGGCATGGATAAACATGGCACTTCCCACTTTCAGCATGCTGGAGTTCGGCAAGCAAGAATGGTTAATCATGGACGGCAGCAGCCAAAGACCACAATACATCAAATCTTTCTGGATAAGCCTAGCTCCGCCGAATGAGTGCCAATTTGTCATATCCGGTTAATATCCACCCGCAAATTTTCACTTTGTTTTTCTCGGCCGTACGCCTTAAACAGATCAATGGCTGGAACATCCACGCTGCTACCGGGTGCGCCGGATTAGTCTAAACCATAAATCTGTCGGAGTATGCTCTGTGATTTCCTAGCCTCACTGACGACTGCGGCGAGAAGATCTTCTTCAGGCGCCGTGTTAGTGTTAAAGACTTTATCATAAACAACTGCAACAGCAGCATTGCTTACCAGCAAACACTCCCCGGTCCTTATTTTCCGGATGGCGTAGAGTCCTCGGCCACGCCCGTCTTTGGTCATCTTGATCTCGACGGCGCCCACGAAATCAGCCACTTCCGGAGGAGAAGAACTGCGTCCGAGCAGGTAGTCCGAGATGTCATAAATGCCATTCAGGCTCTGGGAATACAAAGCCTTGGCTTTGTCGATTTGTTGAGCGCGAGATGTATTTGCGTCTGCACGGGACTGGCCTTTGTTCGCTTTCTCTAAATATTCGCAAGCAGCCGCGTACTGCCTGAGGCCGAGCAATGCCCGGCCTTTCCTGTAGAGCGATTTGAAATGGCCAGGATCGATCCGTAGGGCCTCGCTGGAATCTCCAAGTGCCCGCTCGAATTCCTTCAGACACGTTTCCGCGCGGTTGGAATAAGCGTGGAGGCAGGTATTGATATTATTATTGTCATTAATGGACCTCTTCTTGAGCTGAATCAGAGCGGCCTCGATGCATTTGGTATAATGCTCTGCTGCTGCGTGCGTCCCATTTTTGCTCTCTGAAGCACACGTTTCCCTTCTTCCTCTCCTCTTCCACATCCATATGCAGCATACTCTCCATCCGCTTCTCCTTCCGAGTTTCGAGCATCACAATGTTGGCAGGGTTGTCAACACAAACCAAAATGCTACCGTCAGCGGCGGGTTTCAAACAGGGCTCCTTGACGGCCACCTTGGATCCCCTGGAGTAAAGCGTCTTAATGTGGTAAGCAGCCGCGCTGTAGATTGCCAATCTGAGAGCAAGGCCATTACCGTCTTCAAGCAAGGTTATGACTTCGCTTATCCCAAACGCCTCCGCGCACAGCGTCCCATACATCACCCGGCCATGGTGGACTTTCCCGACCTGCAACTCGGTGAAGGTAATGGGGTTCAGCATTTCCAGCGACACCGAAGAAGTTGCTGCGCCGCCGCCGCCGCCGCCTGGGTTTGTGAAGGACAAGGCCGAGTGAAAAGTGCTTCCTACGGCGGCTTCCATTTGCTGACGCCCGAATTCGTGGATTTGGAGAAGGGCTCCCTTGTCGACCCTCTCCGAGGCGTCTTTTGCAAAAGCAAGGGCAGGCGAGAGCATCAAGCGATACAGGTTCTCCATATTTGACGAGTCTTCTTCATCCCGGGATTCTTCTTCTGCTATCAATTTCACTACCTCTGTTTTTTCTTCTTCATGTGACAGGTATCGAACCTTTGGAATTTGAAACTGAAAGCGCGTGTTGTGATAAAAATGGAAAGATTTTGAGATTGGTGTGTGAGTACACCAACTTAAGAATGTTACCACGTTGAAATTGAAAGAGAATTTTGGCCAAATTGGACACTGGTTAATAATAACCAGAAATTAGAGATTACCGTTTAACATAGTGCACGTTAACATCGATGTAAAATGGGCGTCTCTGGGAACTTGTTACATCAAGGTTTTAAGGTTGCAGGGCAGACATTTATGAAAAATTTGTCGGTTTGGCTCGGCACTCGGCAGTAAGATTTAAAAATCTTCCTAGACGTTACATCAACCGACATAAGCTAGGGGATTCGCAGAATCGCATTGAGGCAGATCGACACGAGGAGTGAATTTATGCAGAAGATACATGCTTGTTATTTATTAATAATAAAAAAAACCTGTGAATTTATGCAAAAAGATACATACGTGTTATTTATTAATAAAAAACCTCTCAGTGCTAAGCTGAAAATGAGTCAAATTATGCATATTAACTAGTCACTTAGATCTGATTATTATATCTGCCTCCAATAGGTATTGTAATCTTTGAGAGTCAATTTAATATGACTTTATATTAATTTTAATAATTATTTTTATAATAAAGTTTAACCCTTAAACATAAAAATAATATTTTTTATTATAAAATAAACTGATTTATTTTATTGTTTGACGTGACTCTGATTAAACTAACTTCATCTTATTTGCGGCGACGGAAGGTAAAAATTCGGAATTAAAAGGCTCCGTGTTCTGCGTGCGTCAGCAACATCATGGTGGAGTCCTGGCCACGCATGTTCCGCATTAAAGTTTTGGGTCCGCAGATTACCTTTTTGTTAAGACCCCGAGTTAAGCAGACTACAAGGCAATTTCTAAACCCGCCACAAGTAAATATTATTTAAAGAACGCGTTTTTACGTCCAGCAACTTCAAAGCATGAACTTTATATGTGTTTCAACGCTTCCAATTATGATGAGAAACTTTTTTATTTTATTAAATTTTATATTATTTATTAAAAAACTTGTATTTAATATGTTCACTGTAGCTCTGGTAAACAAATGGTTTATTTACTATTTTTAGATTTCAACATTGCTTGAGGTGCTCGATGGATATTAGATGTTACTTAACAACATTTGATTGTTAAAGTAATTAAAGAAAACTTTAATATTATTCAAAATCAGAAAAATGAACTTTTTAATGTATTTTGATTTCTAATCATGGGATGGGTAGTTAATTACATTTTAATAAAATTAAAAGATTTTAAAATCATTTTTTTTATTATATAAATGAAGAAATCGTTTTCTACAGAGACTACATATCATTCATTGAACACAAAAGGCATGGAAATAAGATTTAACAAAATTAATAAAGAATTATTATTTTTATATTAAACCACTTATCTTTTATTTTTTTAAAATAATTTTAATACTATTCTAATTCCAACATAAATAATTAAATAATTTTTTATTAATTTTTGTATAAAACAATTATTATAGCTTTAATGAATATTTCTTAACTTGTTAATTACAATATTAAGATATCAATTTTTATACAATAACTATCAAATATCTCTTCAATTATTTGTGTATTCTTACTTAAATAATATAATATTTTTTAGCTTTTCTTTATATTTAATTATCTAAAAACTCTTTTGTTTCTTCTTATATACTCCATTATAAATTAATCTAATTTACAATTAAATAAGAAAAATATTATTAAACAAATTAATTCTTTGAAAAAATAAAAAGACAAAAACATTAAAAAAACAACAACTTTTTTCCAGCGAAAAAAAACAGCTTAACAACATAGACATCTCCTATCCTTTATACCTTATAATATATTTCCTACATATATTGTTTTCCCATTATAATATATTTCCTGCATATATTGTTTTCCCATTATAATATATTTCCTGCATATATTGTTTTCCAATTAAAATAAAGTCTAATTTAAACATATTGCTTATCTATTAATTTCTATATTTGATTATTAAATTTGTGTATTTTTAAGGTTAATAACTTTAAATATTATTTATTAATTTATAATATAAATAATTATTATGTTAAGAGATAATAATTTTGATAGATTTTTCTTCAATAATTTATTTTTTATAATCGCAATATGATTTATTGACTGTTCTTGCGAAGGACATTCTGCAGGTTTTAATGAATGCATGAAGATGTTCGATTATGGTTCTATCTGTGTCTCTGTTTCTGTTAAATGATGAATGCAAATGTTTGTGAGATGTTTAATGATCTGTGGGTTTAGTGATTGTTGTCCATGCTAATGAATAGTTAAGATCATGATGATGCGAATGTTTATTATGTGTTGATACTGCGGTTGATGAAGATGCGAATGATGAGATGTTAGTTTAGTGCGAATGATATAATATCTGGTTGTGAGTGCAATGTGTGTTTGATGCATGTCCTCAACTCCACTACGGAAACGTGGTTCCTGCAGCCCCCATTGTGCATCTCGGATGAGACTTCACTCGCTCTGCGAGTGTCGTTGGAAAGGGTAACACCTTTCTGGGCCGGTGCGCAAGGGAGTTTGGTTGATGGATTGTTGACGACAGTGCGCGGTGAACCCCTGTCAATAGTCGCTGTGTCAACAAAAGTCTTTCTTACATAACTGGTTATGGAGAGTACATGAGCCTCTAAGGTGGCTTTCCTTCAAAGTCATAACTCATCAAATAAAGGCTTGGGGATTATTCCATTGGCTCACCTATCCTTTGTTGACTTTGAATCGCTACTCAATAAGTAAGTCATGATACGCATTTTTTCCTTCCCTCAATCTAGATAGGGTTGAATTTTTAGGACCTTTGGTTATCATGCTAATCTACTATATCTATGATATTATACCCAATGATGGTTTTGTAAACATGGTTCCATCACCAAATACTCATGATTCCAACAAATTTTCATGGTTCCACCACCAAATAATCACAATCCCAACAAATGTTCATGGTTTCACCAAATTCGTTTGCGGTCATTTAACTTCCTTCATGTTTCCAGCCACCCACCAACAAATATTATGCAATTCTTATGGTTGCACCATCATTTTTCATGGTTCCACCTACCCACTAATAAATGTTATGTAGTTTTCATGGTTCCACCAATATTTTTTATGGTTCCACCTACCCACCAACAAATGTTATGTATTTCGCATGCTTCCACCAACATCATTCATGGTTTTGTATGAATTGATCATGGTTTGGTGTATGTGTTTCTTATGGTTCTATAAACATTGTTCATTGTTCCAACACCAAATGTTCATATTTCCACTAACATTATTCACGGTTCTATAAATAATGTTCGTGATTCCACCTACTTTGATCATGGTTCCACCACCAAATGTTCAAGGTTCCATTAGCATTATTCATAGTTCCACCAATAATTATTCATTATTCCATAAACATTTCTCATGGTTTAGTTTGAAAATTATATATATATATATATATATAATTAAAAAAGTATTTATTATTCTTAAATGTTAAATGAAATACTATAATAAATTTTAATAACAAGCAATGGAATCTTTTCCTTGAATCCAAAAAGATGGAAATGTTACGTGAATGACACTAACGTGGTGTGGCAACATGGAAAATAGAACCTTGATAATTTTTTTGACCACCTCAACAATCAAAATGAAAACATTAAATTTACCATAGAAATAGAGAATAAGGGAAGCATGCCCTTTCTTGATGTGTTGATATCTAGAAAAACAATGGTTTGATTTCCCACCAAGTGTGTCGGAAGCACGCCAAAAGAGAACACACACAAACATATATCTACATGTAGACTCTCACCAAATTTTCCCTCCAAGGGAGATTGGAGTTATTAACACCATAGTAATTTGAACACTAAAAATATATGATAAAGATCGCTCGGAAAAAGAGATTAAACAAATGCCTTGGGTATATGAAGAAAATGATTATGACAACGAGCAATTCAACAAGATTGTGGAAAAATCAAGAAAGCCTCATGTAAGATGAAATCAATAAGACAACATAAATGGAAGAATGGTCTCCTTACTTTATATCAAGGGGACGATAGACAAGCTAGCAAAAATCTTGAGAATAAAAGGCATAAGAGTCTCTTTTTCCCCACCCAGGACCATTGGAAAAATGTTGGACACCGCAAAAGATCTACTCAAACCTAGCTCTTGTTGATGAAAACGTGAACATATCTAGTGATGGAATATTGGAAATCTCATGGTCAAATATTCAACAAAGTTAATGGGACCATAAGCACTCTTTACGAAACCATGAGTGTTGGTGGAACCATGAGTAATGCTTATGAAACCATGTGCATTGTTGGTGGAACCATGAGTAATTCTTCCATTAAAGGATATGCTAAATGTTATTTCTATTAAAAACTATGCTAAATTTGTTATAACAACATAACCTTGATTACCAAAGTAAATTATTTATGTAATACTTGTGAACCTTCACAAAGAATATTATGTTGAGAAAGGGTTTTCTTATGGGTTCATCATTATCAGTGTGAAGTGAATGATAAGATAGGACCTTATTAAAATTTATAAAGAATATCCCCTATGCTTAATGGGTGAGGATAAAAACATATTTTAATAAGGGAAAAATCTTGTACATGCACTTATAGTGTATAGCTAATTTGAAGCATCAAGATCAATGATTTTGAAGTGCTTGTACGAAAATGTGACATTAGCTAGTGATTATTGGAGAGCGTTGACCCATTACTTTGTGGTGTCATATTGAAGGAGTCATTGAGATTCCATGCTAGTAACTGATTATTGTCACATTCATACATCAACACAATGTTGGGTCACTATGGTTTCATACATCTCCCTCTAAATTACTTCTAAAATTTGATATCTAGTCATGAGTAACACTAAGTTGGTATAAAAGATATTATGAAAAAAGTTTGATTGATTATTTATGAACCATGATCCAAGTTAAAATATGTTATAATAAATGATGTTGATCATTTGAAAGATAAAAATGACTTTGGAAATAAAAGAAAATGTTATAACTTTGTATACACAAATATGATTAATAAACAAAGAGTTGTGTCAACAAAATGTGATGATTGTTAATAGCCATGTTGTTTATAGTTACAAGTAAAATTGAAAGAAAAATATAATAAATAAGTTTATAAAATAACATTGACCAATTGAATGAGTTTTACAAATAAGAAATTATAACTATATAAGAAATTAAAGAAAAATGTGAATAGATTAATAGAAAAGTAGTAATAATGAAAATTGATCTAATAAATAATGACATTATATTACTTCTTAAAAGTATTTATATTATAAATGGGTAAATCATGCAACTTTATTTTGGGTGAACTGCGATGATAAAACATTCACAAGTATCACAAATAGATGTGATAAAAATTGCTAACAATTTAGTTGATAGAATATAAAGTAAAATACAAATTTATAATAGTATTTAATAAAAAAATGAAAAATTTGAAAATTTTCACAAAGTATTGAATTAAGAATTAAGAATTTCAGAATAAATATGATATTATAGATTGAATAAATAAAATTGAATTATGCATGGCATGTGATAACTACGAGGTTCACAACATGATGAGTAGGATACTAAATTGTATACATAAAGATGAACCTTTAGAAAATTTGTGGTTACAACTTTTATGATAGTTAGAATATCCTTTGTGTTAACTACGAGTCTTTATGTGCTAACTACGAGGGTTACAACATGATGAGTAGGTACTTAAATTGTATATAGAAGATGAACTTTAAAAAAAATTGTGGTTAAATTTTGTATTATAGTTGAGAATGTTCTTCAATGGATTACTATCTAGTTGGGCTTGGATATGTTAATATGTTTATAATATTAGTTAATATAATTAATGTATATTGAATAATATATAAACTTTTTGTTCTAAGATAATAGAGCTTTTAATAGTATAAATTTTGAAGTTTTAATGTTGGATGGAAGATCGTTTTATGTAATACGTAAGTTATCATTGGATTTGTATTAAAATATAGAGTTATAATTAATGTTGAATGGAAAAGTCTATTTAACATTGAAATTCTAATTTAAATTTGTTTTGAGATAGCATTGAAGACCTATTAGTAGCTCTCACCCTCAACCCTACAAATTTACTTATTACACCAATAAAACTGAAATAAGATGTTTGGAATTTATATTTGGTATTTAAATTTAGACATATCACTTGAAGTTGTTTCTAAAACTAATACATTCTCATTAAGTCAGAGTACTATTCATTATGATTTAGAAAGTTATTACATTGATAGATGTTTAGATATTATCTGACATTTTGGACTTCCTTGAGTGAATCAACAAGATTAACAAGTATATAGTGGAGATTCATTCATGGTTGTGGCATCTTGTTATGCTCAAATGCATCTTGATTAAGATTTAAACAACTATTGGTGTTCTCCTGCCACTTTACTTGTGGATGTGCTAGTTACACCAGTTACATCGATAGGTGTTTAGATATTATCTAAGATTTTGGACTTCTTTGAGTTTATCAACAAGATTAACCCGAGTGTAACAAGTGTATAGTGGGGATTCATTTCATGGTCGTCCCATCTTGATTAAGATTTAAACACCTATCTATGTTCACCCACCACTTTACTTGTGGCTAAGCTAGTTATACAAATATTTAACAATATTTTTTTTCCCTTTCTCTAGCTAGTTTAAATATAATAAGTTGTTTCTAAAATTAGGACATTCTTACTTAGTCAAAACACTCCATTGATTATGATAGAATGTTATTATAAAAATCATTTATTTTTCTCTATATCCTCTTTAAATTTATATATAATGGGACCTTGCGAAATAGTCTTTGTGGGAGAGTGATTGGAGAAGTATTAACCTGGCCAAAAAAGACTAATTGCTGCCTCTACGAAAGTGGTTAGAGGCATTCATTTCTTGTCTATTGTGTTATCTTTTCATAATAATTTGAAAATTATAATATATTGATGGTATTTGAAAATTATTAATAAACATAAATGGTATTTGAAAATTGTAATATATATTAATGGTATTTGAAAGTTATTAATATACCAATAAACCAAAAGACGAGAATTATAATTATAAAAGAATTTGAAATTTATAATATCAGTTGATGGTATTTGAATTATAATATACATTGATGGTATTCGAAAATTATTAAATATACATTGATGATATTTGAAAATTACTAATATATTATAGATATACTTTAAAGATATTTAAAAATTATTAATATACATATAAACCAAAAAATGAGGATTATAATTGTAAAAGATTTTGAACTTTATAATATACATTGATGGTATTAATGTATATTATATACTCATCAATAAAAAAATGAGTACCAAAATAATGAGGGTTATAACTGTAAAGGGATGAAAAAAAGTGATAAACCTCATAGTAATTCTAAATCATTAAAAAAAATGTAATTCTAAATCTATTATTAAATGTAATTCTAAATCTATTAATCATAAGCTTTATGTATCATATATAAATCTAGTATTAAATGTAATTCTAAATCTATGAATCATAAGCTTTATGTATCATATATTGAAATCTCAGCACTATCTCATATTTCCATCATTTATCTCACATTGAAACGAATACACGTCCCTTAAGTGTTTTTGAGTGCTATTCTAGCTGAAACCTTACTTTTCCATGTTGCTACACCTTATATTACTTCATGACACTCCAATTTGAAACTTCATTACACTCCAATTTGAACCCAGTGATATGGTTAGTAGAAAAAAACATTGGAGCCATATATCCATGCTCTCATGGTTAAAAGCTTTACTTGGAAGAAATATCACCCCTTTTTCTGCGTTGCGATACCTTACTTTACTTCACCTGTTTGAAACCAATGATAATGGTAAAAACTCGCTGTTTGAAACCAATGATAATGGTAAAAACTCGCTAGGAAAGCATGGCATATGCACAATCACATTCACAAAAATTAAGTAATGGTTGTATTTATCATTATCTTAAGCTTTTACCAGCGCACAACAAAACATTAGAAATAAAAATACATTTCTGTATTGAAGAACATATATAAAAGGTTCAATTAATTACCAAAACCATAACATTGCCTCCATTTATACATCTATTTCACACTTATGACAATATGAGTTATACAAAGAGATCTTCACCAGCAAGCCAAAAAACATTTTATAAGAACTGCCTTTGTTGCAGGTTGGCCTGTGCTCTTCTTCACCCAGGAATGAAAGGATACTATTCAGACTGAGCTTTAGTATTCCTGAATCCTGCTGCCATTTTATATTTTGTCCAAATCCGTCACTATCAAGATAATTTATATAGCTAAAGCCTACAAAATGATATACTCTGATGTTCGTCTCCTCTATCTATTATTACTAAAACGGGATCAGTTAAAATGCTCGAAAATTAGGGCCTGAATAACATCTTCACTCTGTTTGCCGAAGATTCTGATGCATGCGTCCCTCGCCTGGTATAATGAATATTGTGTAATAAACGTTTGACAGTCATCGCCGCTCAAACGCTTGAATTCTTCACTCTGCGCGGCTACTATCTGCCAGGTTACCATGAGCAAAGTACGAATATCCCCTGGCACTGTGTTCTGAATGGCCTCCATTGTTTCTCTTACCGAAGGGACGCGGTTCTCCATCATCGCGAGCAATAACTCGTCAGATTGCATTGCTTGATGATATGCAGACGCATATGACACACGAATCCAGTTCTTCTCTTCTTCCGTTTTCAATTTGGGAGACCTCCTGATAATCTCCTCTGCCTTCACAAAAAGCTTTGCAAATTCATCCGCATTGAGACGCTGTTGATGAACAGTGAATTGCTCCGTTGCTTTGTCACGCAACTGTTCATATTGTACATTTATATGCTTTAGAGCGGCCTCGAGGGAACGCTCCAGAATGCACCTCCTGCACTTGCACTTGAAACCCCAGCGCTCGCACATGGCTTCGCGCTGCGTCAAGGGGACGAGGGTGTCAAAATACGAAATAGTGATCTCCTCTCCTTTTTCGATGGGCTTGGCAGCATGGATAAACATGGCACTTCCCACATTCAGCCAGCTCGAGTTCGGCAAGCAAGAATGGTTAATCATGGATGGCAGCAGCCAAAAACCGCAAAAAATCTGGTCTTTCTGGACGAGTCTAGCTCCACCGAGACCCCAAAAAATCTGGTCTTTCCGGACGAACATAGTTCCACCGAATGAGTTCCGATTTGAGATATCCCGAATACGGTTCACATCCACCCGTAATTTTTCCCTTTGTTCTTCTTGGCCGTACGTCTTAAACATATCAATGGCTGGAACATCCACGCCGGGTGCGGAGGATTCCTCTAGACAATAGAGTTGCCTGAGTAACATTTGTGATTTCCTAGCCTCACCAACGACCGCGACAACAAGATCTTCTTGATACGGCGCAACGAGATCATGATACGCCGTGTTAGCATGTAACACGTTGTCAATGGCTTTATGATAAACAACTGCGACAGCATTGCTTACCAGCAAAAGCTCCCCGGTCCTTATTTTTCGGGTGGCGTAGAGTCCTCGGCCGCGACCGTCTCCGGTCATCTTGATCTCCAGAGCACCCACAAATTCGGCCACTTCTGGAGGAGGACTGCGTCCGAGCAGGTAGTTTGAGATGTCATACTTGCCAGTCAGGCTCTGGACATACAAAGT
The DNA here is from genome assembly GCA_027924585.1 of Larix kaempferi. NCBI lineage: Eukaryota > Viridiplantae > Streptophyta > Pinopsida > Pinales > Pinaceae > Larix > Larix kaempferi. Next base: position 6,309,894 of record BSBM01000406.1, read on the forward strand.
CTCGGCTTCGTCGAGCGCGAGATGTATTTGCGTCTGCCTGGGACTGGCCTTGTTCGCTTGCTCTAAATATTCACAAGCCGCCGCATACTGCCTCAGGCCGAGCAATGCCCGGCCTTTCCTGTAGAGCGATTTAAAATGGCCAGGATTGATCCGTAGGGCCTCGCTGGAATCCGCAAGTGCCCGCTCGAATTCCTTCATCTTCAGATATGTTTCTGCCCGGTTGGAATAAGCGTGAAGTAGGCAGGTATTGATATCACTATTGTCATTAATGGACCTCTTCTTGTGCTGAAGCAGAGCGGCATCGATGCATTTGGTATAATGCTCTGCTGCTGCGTCCCATTTTTGCTCTCTGAACGACGCGTTTCCCTTCTTTCTCTCCTCCTCCACATCCACATGCAGCAGGTTCTCCATCAGCTCCTCCTTCTCAGTCATGAGCATCACAATGTTGGCAGGGTTGTCAACGCAAACAAGAATGCTGCCGTCAGCGGCGGGTTTCAAACAGGGCTCCTTGACGGCCACCCTGGCTCCCCTGGGGTAAAGCCTCTTGATATCCGCCTGGTAACCAACCGCACTGTAAATTGAGAGCCTAAGTGCAAGGCCATTACCGTCTTCAAGCAAGGTTAGGACTTCGCTTATCCCAAACGCCTCTGCGCACAGCGTTCCATACATCACCCGGCCATGGTGGACTTTCCCGACCTGCAACTCGGTGAAGGTAATGGGGTTCAGCAGTTCCAGCGGCACCGAAGAAGTTGCTGCACCTCCGCCTGTGTTTGTGAAGGACAAGACCGAGTGAAAAGTGCTTCCTAGCGCGGCTTCCATTTGCTGACGCCCGAATTCGTGGATTTGGAGAAGGGCTCCCTTGTCAAACCTCTCTGAGGCGTCTTTCGCAAAAGCAAGGGCAGGCGCTAGCATCAAGCGATACAAGTTCTCCATCTTCGATTACTCTTCTTCGTCCTGGGCTTGTTCTACTTTTATCAATTTCACCACCTGTTTTGTTTTCTTCTTTTTCGTGTGGCAGGTATCCAACCACCATTAACTAAACTTAAACCCTTGATCGAGTGGTTAGCTGGAATTTGAAACCGACAGAGCCTGTTGTGATTTTTTTGTTTGTTTGAAAGAACTTAAAATTGGTGTGTAAGTACACTAACTGAAAAATGTAGCAACGTTCCATTATATTTTTCTGGACCTTGGGAACCTCCTAAACCACCTGGATATCAGCCTTAAATGTTGGCCATAATCAACTGGATATCAACCTGGCCATAATGAATGGGAATACCGCCACCACCCAAGTTGTACAAACTTTTTCTGCGGTGCAGTTTGCAGAGATGAGTACGGCCACACTACACCTCCTCCGCGTTTCTGTCCGGGCAACCATCAAGCCCCACGGCTGGCTCCTGACGTCAACCTATTGCCGCGTTGAATTAGAAAAAGCTTCCTGTCAAGAGAATATTTGGCCAAATTGGAAACCAGTGCAATCACAGCTTAACCAGAAATTAGAATTCTCGCCAAATTGGAAACCAGTGCAATCAAAGCTTAACCAGAAATTAGAAATTTCCGTTGACCATCGATGTAAAATGGGCGTTTCTGGGAACTTGTTACATCAAAAGGTTTAAGAGGTCGCAGGGCAGACATTTAAGACATATTTGTCGGTTTGAGTCGGGTCGCGGGCTTAAGGTTAAATCTTGCTGAGCGTGACATCAACCGACATAGACCAGGGGATTCGAATCGAGACAAATTGACACGAGTGAATTTGTGCGCAAGGTACATACGTGTCAGAGTCAAATCATGTAAATTAACTAGTCACTTCGATACCATTAATGTTGAAATAAACTCACATCCGGATTAGATTTTGTAAGGGGACACAATCATGGATTTGATGCATTTTGGGTTATTTTAATGTATTGTCGAGATTAAAAAGATTGGAATTTGAGAAATTTATTGTCGTTGAAGGACAATGTAGTTGTGTAGCAAATACTCTACTTTTATGACATTTATGATCTTTACGTTCAGTTCAAAAGAGTAATCCTCTGTATCATTTTAGGAATTCGCTCAAATCTGTTGGTTCTTTATGGCCATCTTAAAACAATTATTTCATTAATTTAAAAGTGCGACCTACACAATAATCTTTACGATTTCATCAATGCAATTCATTACACAATAATCTTTACGATTTCATCAATTCGAGGCCGTGTTGGAATTTGGAGCAATTCTTTTTAATAAACAAAAAAACCATTTCCAGGGGAGGGAGGCCAGTAGTGGTGCGGGTCCCAATGCTTGACTTGGCTGGCCACTTGGATGCCACTCGTCCGATTACCTTTTTGCACAGGTGTTTTCGCCAGCTTGTCCGGGGTGGTTGGGGCTTTAATGAACTTTATGAGGCCTCGTGCTCCGTGCCACAGTCGCATGTCTAATTTCTTGCTACTGCAAAAGAAAAATAACAACCGCAGTTTTATTCTCTGATAACATTCCTACTGCAGAAGAACAAGAGTCGCGGGTTTCTTTTCTCTTGTGATTCTTCTTAACACCCTTAATTTCTTCAATTCATGGGTATTAATTTCTTCAATTCATGAAACATTTCTATGTAGCAGATCCGTTTATGTCTTTGTGGAGCTTGAAGAAGCTTTCTGTTATATATGGTCTATCTACCACTCAGTTTTAAGGTGATTAAGTCGCTTCACAAAATAGACTCGAAATCAGTTTTTGTACATCAATTATAAGATATGATTCAAATGGTATCCAGTTCTATGTTAATGGTTGGTGTCTTTCTTGTTACTGTTTATGCGTGTATGGTTAGGAGGGTTTCAGAAGTTGCAATTATTTGGGACTTGGGATTGAACCATTCTTGTCAAGGTTTCTGGTTTAAGATATTCTTTTCTGTAAGATTGAAAGATATTGAATTTAGTTGTTTTTATTCAATGAACTATTTTAATTACAAATGCTTTTGTTTGCGGTGAATATGGTATAGTTGAAAATAAGCCAAGAAATCATGCTATTTATTCCACACTTGCCCTTGTTGCTCTGCATTCATCAGCTTTAAATGGAAATTAGATGCCTCAACATTTTCTTCAACATTTTCTTCATCCTCGGATATTCAGTCAATGGATGAATGTTCTTATCATCAGAGATTAATTACTGGGATGAATGTGTGTTTTTTCTAGCCTTGTTATTTTAAGAATGCTAAATAATCCTTATTTTGCACATTTTTGTCAAACTCATAATTCTCTAATTATCTATTTCTTATGATGTTTGCAGTGGGTAAAGACAACAAATCTTTGTCAAAGACATTTATGAAATATTATAATTTTATATATATTTTTAAGTTTTGTTGGTTTATTTGTATTTTTACCTATCCATAGCCAATGGTTTCTATATAAATCAGAAATAATTGATTTATAAAAAATACAAAACCCTTATCTATACAGAGCTAACGTTGTACCAAAGCCCAAGACAATGAAAATGAAACATAATGTATTCTTTTTTTCCAGCGAAAAAAATCTACTATTGATATTCAAAATGATTGAATCAAATAGTACAATATGGACCCAGATTCGTCAAATAGAATCGGTCATACCACATAGTTGACTTATAGCATATACCAAAAACATGAGATGAGACTCATACCAACTATATCAGCTAGAGTCGATTTATACAATTCTTAATACAAAATCAGAAATTCACAGCCTTTCAAGTCAAGTTCAGAGACAACAGACATCAGAAACTAATCAAAAAAGTAAATGGTGCCTTCCTCCTGGAGGTTGTGCTCGACCCATTCCTCCCAAAGTAATTGTCCTTCATAACCTGTTAATGCTTGTTTGGATAATTTATCAGCAAGAGTATTCTGCTCACGATAGATGTGCTCCAGGTGTACACCTTGTAGTTTAGCCAATTCAGATTGAGCCCGAAGTGCCCAGTGTCTTAAGTTAAGAACATTGAGCTGAAAGTCACCAACTGCCCATTTAATTGTGACTTTGGAATCCCCAAAAACCTTAATATTTACCAGACCGAAAATGTTAGCCACTTTAAGCATACACCAAAGAGCAATCAGTTCTGCTTTCATATTTGTGCCGGTGCCACAATTGAGTTTAAAAGTAAAGTGATGTGCCTCATTCAAATATATTACTCCTCCAATAGCGCATAAACCTGATTGAGATGCACCATCAAAAAAGATAGTGGGCTGATCAACCTTGAAACTGAAAGTACTGATCCTGTCAGTCCTAAGTTTAGCATAATCATCTTTACAATTTGCAAACATATTTAGTGCAATCAAGCTACACTGAGTTGGATTGATATTGACATTTTGAAATAGCTCACTATTACGGGAGAACCATATGGCCCAGGAGATACAGATAGCAATGTAGAAGTATTGCTTGCATTCCTGTACCAGTTAAGAAGGCATTGATTATAATCTCCAACATCCCACGTTTAGCTTGGGTGGATGGGAGGAATGTTTGTTACCCTCCCCACCCAGGTTCAATTCTTGTAAGTGACATATTGCTCTTGTTGAGCCCATATTGTAATGATTGTAATTCGTGCCACCTTGATTCTCTAGAATAGCAGGTGGTGACCATTAAAAAAAGAAACATAATGTATTCATATCCATATATATTAACGTGATATATATTAATGTGGCAGTTAAATTATTCAACATTTATGTTTATTTATTATCTGATATATATTAATGTGGTAGTTAAATTATTCAACATTTATGTTTATTTATTATGGTAGAGATACATTTTTAAAAAATATAATGAATTCAAATTTAATAATAAATAGTAAAAAAAAATAACTTTTATAATATATAAATAATTTTAAAAACTTTATTAAAATAAAACTTATCACTTTAAAAATATTTTATTTTATTTATTATTTTTAAATAACTATTATAATTATAAAAAACTAAATTTATTATTTACTAATTAAAAAGCTAATGCTATATAAACGACAATATAAAAAACAGAAAACACAAACGGAGTATAAGTTGAAATATTTAAGGTAATACTCTATTATTATTTTTTCTTCCGCTTGTTTTATTAAATAACTAATAAACGTTCGAAAACAAAGAAATCATCAAATAAAATTGGTTGCATTGAATCCAGGTGCTTAGAATCATTGAGCTGACATTATCCTTTATACTTCAAACACAGGAATATTCATAATAAAATTATCACCAGTTAGTATTGTTAGGAAATTCAAGCTTTTGGATCATCTTCATATTTTTGGATTTGTTCTCACTATGCTTGGTAGGAAGAGCAAGTTCGGAACGCCTCCAAATTTGCTTACATCCATTGTTGGAGAATTCAAGCACATGTTTTTGGAGCATGATCCACTTCTTTCCAAGAGGAAGATACCACCATCACTGCTTGATGAGCTCCAAGAGAGCGAATCTTCATCACATGACAATTCAGATTCAGAGTATGAGAGTGATGATGATGAAGAGTGAATGCTAGATCTAGATCCACAAGAACCTGAAGATCTAGCAACCGATTCAGAAGATGAGCGAATGGGAGATCCAATTCCACAAGAACTGGATGATCCTCCTTTTCCGAGATGGGCAGTCACTACTCTCTGATCTGCCGGTGATCTTGTTGGTGATACAACTAATCAACGGAGAACCAGATCAGATTATCAGAATGGAAGGTTTCATACTTCTCACATTACTAATCCATTTCAGATCGATCGATCCTTCTTTGGAAAAGAATGACACTTGCTTCCTTCTGGGGTGAGTGATGACATGCTACATTAGCATCATTCTGTCTATTTTGAGGGAGGGCTTTCTTCCCACTAGGTTTTCCCTCTTTCCTCATTTATTTTATTTAGATTGTTGTATGGGGTGACCTTTGGTCTTACTTACCAGGGCCCTACTAGTTTCAGTTATTTCTTCATAGTATAACTTGCAGGGGGTGTTGGAATATTCTCACCATCATTTTTTATATTTGCATGCCTTCATGCATCCAGTCATCATGCATGCATCTAGTCATCATTTTGGTGGTCTCCCCAGCCCCTAGAGCCTAATTTCAGCTCCCTAGATCCTGTCTTCACCCCTCAGTAGCCCTCATACCTACCTGATGTGCCTTGTTTTTCTCACCTGGCTGACATATGCGCCTTATCTCACTTACCAAGAGTTAACAGTGAGTTAGAGCATTGATTGACCATTTCTGCCATTGATTGCTCATCCTAACTTCCTGTAGCTCCCAGTTAACTAGTTCTGGAGTGCCATTTGACCTTCTAGCACGCTCATGCGCCCTCCTTGGATGCTCCATCCCCTGATTTGTGCTCACATGGCTCAATTAGACTCAGTTAGACTCATTTGACTGACTATTGACCATTTATGACTGCTACTACTGATTGGATGATGTCTCCAATGCCATCCAAGCCACACTTTGAGGATGATTCGAATGACCTCTTGGTTAATTCGAATTCTCTTAACAGTTATTGTATTGTATTCAATTTTCACAATGCCAACTCACAATTGATGTATGATTATACTTCTATTCTCCATTTTCTGTGTTCATGAGTGATTATTGACTACATTCTTCTCTTCTTCTCTGCAATTCTTGAGTGAGTTTGGTGAGGTTTGTTTCAGCTGTGAGATCTTCCTGCAGATTATAATAGGCACATGTTTTCAGAGTTTTACTGAAGATGGAAAACACCATCATTCGCTTGGATTCAAGTCTTATGCATATCCTTTGATCTCACCCATGTTGGTTCAAAGGAGATCATAAGAATACATCTATCAATTCTTGGATCTGATTTGAAGTCCAAGCCACCACCATCATGTATTAGTTCATTTGGTTATGATCTCACCTATGTCAGTTCAAAGGAGATATCAAAGAACTACATACACATTCATGGAGTTGATTCTACCTCAGTTGGTTCGAATCACATGCTCCATAATGATCTTCATACTTTTGAATTTTTTCCCACCATGCTTGGTAGGAAGAGCAAGTTCAGGAAGCCTCCAGATTCGCTTGGATCCATTGTTGGAGAACTTAAGCACATGTTTTTGGAGCATGATCCACTTCTTCCCAAGAGGAAGATAACTCTTTTTGAGATAATGCTAGATCCAAATCCACAAGAACCTGAAGATCTAGCACCTATTAGTGAAGATGAGCAAATGGAAGACCAAGATCCAGATCTACAGCTTGCAGATCCTCCTCTTCCTAGATGGGCAGCTACTACTCTTAGATTTGCTGGAGATCTTGTTGGAGATCCACTTGATCCAAGGAGAATCAGATTTGATTTTCAAAATGGAAGGTTTCATCCTTCTCACATTACAAATCCATTTCTTGCCGATAGATCTTTCTTCGGTGGAGAAGTGCACTTACCATTTGGGGTGAGTGATGACATGCTACATTAGCATCCTTCAGTCTATTTTGAGGGAGGGATTTCTTCCTACTGAGTTTTCCCTCTTTCCTCACTTTATTGATTTAGATTGTTGTATGGAGTAACATTTGGTCTTAGTCACCAAGGCCCTACCATTAGTTCATTCATTTGTTTCCTCATGTTTGGCTTGCGAAGGGGTGTTGTAATATACTCACCATCATTTTTTATATTTGCATGCTTGCATGCATTCTGTATGCATCGAGTCATCATGCATGCATCTAGTCATTAGTATGGCAGTCTCACCAGCACCTGGAGCCTATGTTCAGCCCCCTAGAGCCTGTTTTTAGCCCTCAGGAGCCCTCCTACCTACCTAGTGCGTCTTTTTTTCCTCACCAGGAAGACTAATGCGCCCTACTACACTACTTGGATCACTCGCAGTCAGTTGCAACATTTATTGTCTAGTTTATTCATTTATTGCTCAGTTTAACTGCCTGTAGCTTCCAATTGTATGTATCGGAGTGCTACTTGACCTACTGACAGCTTCATGCACCCTCCTTCGAGTCTCCATCCCTTGATTTGTGCTCACATGACTCAATTAGACTCATTTGGATGATATTTGACCATTTGTGACTACTGCCACTGATTGGATGATGTCTCCAATGTTATCCAAGCCACACACTGAGAAGAATTCGAATGATCTTAGAGGCATTCGAATCCATTTGATTGTATTCAGTTATTATTCACTTTATACAGTGCCAACTTATAGCTGATGTATGATACAGTAGTTTTTGTCATTTTCTTGTGTTAATGAATGATTATTGATTCAGCAATTATTCTTCTCTTATCTACTATTCTTGAGTGAGTTTTAGTGAGGTTTGCTCCAGCTGTGTGATCTCTCCTGTAAAATATCACACACATATCCCCCACGATCCATTCCTCTTTCTTTATTTGCGTTGGTATTTACAAAAGTCATTGCTTGCCATGACAATGAAGTGACTATTTGAAGCCAAATCTCATTATAATTCTCCTCGCATACAGATACATCTCCTCCCTTTAGTAATTGTGCTATAGGAGCTCTAAAATTCCCATAAAAATCCATTCTCATAGCCTCTTTATGATATTCACTTGAACTTTCCTTGCTCTTAAATTCAATGCTGCTAAAACCTCCTAATGAGTGTGCCAAACCCCAACTTCTATCTTAGTTCCTTTTTTCTATAGTTAAACTAGAGAAATGCATCAATTTGCAGAAATTACTACAAATTTTTTGTGGGAATTAGGAGACATTGTAAACTTGTTAAGTTTCTTGTTTAAAAATTAGTAAGCCAAACTATATAAACTGTACCAAATCCGAATTGGGAAAATGATAGCATAGCTGTGACTCATAATGTGAGTCCCTATAACAAATTCAATTACGCAACATGATCCGGGTCGTGTCCAGGAAGCACAAGGGGGACAATAGTTCGACTGAACGAGTCGACTTTGTTATAGCGGAAGCTTAATAAACAGAATTAGCAAAGCAGGATTATGCAACACAGAGAAACACAAATACACACATACAATATGCAGGAAGGCGAACTGTTGTTCTATTACTTGCAAACATATCGAAACTGATTGATTCTGATGTATGTTACAATGTTATACATGCTTATATAGAATTTTGAAACGCTTGGGTGCCTGCCCATTACGCTCAGTTACAAAGAAGAAGTTAGAACGATTTCTACAGTTCAACAGTTATAGTTGACTGGAAGACAGAAAGATAATCTGTCGAAGTTCGACAGTTGCTGGTCGCATGTCGACGCTGCTTGTCGATGTCACGAACTGTGAGGTTGCGGAACATGTCGACGATGCGGAACGTGTTGCAGTATGTTGAAGTCAAGACTCGTTGGAGTTGTGTCGAAATTGAAACCTGTCGAAGTCATGTCGAGTCGAACTTGTCGAAGTTGTATCGACATCGATGACTTGCCAGCTATGATGCGGATCAGACCTCCTTCCTTAAGAAACAATGGACCCCATTGTTTGCTCGTGAAGGTGAGGAAACTTGTCGGTCACTTCAGTAGCATAGTACCACATTCCTCGAGATGGTATCTGGCCAGCTTTGGCAACCTAAAACAAGGGAATTGTGTTCGTCCTTGTAAGGCTTACTCATCATCCCACAATGGTGTCGCAAGGAAGAGGCTCCTGAACATTTAGATGGATGTCTTCGGGTGCTACTGCTGAGAAGTCGTTCTATTCCAACAAGGGTTCATGTTATGGTCAAAGTAGATCCACATTGAAAATTGGATGCAGACCCAGGCATGCAAGAATGTCGAGCTGGAAAGCATTTTCGCCAATTTGTCGAAGAATATTGTACGAACCATATCGTAGAGGCTTGAGATTTTTGAATGGGCCAGTGAAGCGCTCCTTCTTAAGATGTAGCTAGACCTTATCCCCAATTTGGAATGTATGAGGAATACGATGTTTGTCGTGTCGAACCTTAGCTTTCTCGTTTTCTCTGTGCAACATATCCTGTGCTTGTCACTGGATGTCACATATCTTATTTCTGAACTTGACTACTTTATCAACTTCTCATTGGCTGTGGTTTGTGTCGGAGTTTGGCTTTGTTGAGGAGCTGATCAAGTCGATAGGCGTTGAGGGTTGAAATCTGTAATAGATCTCAAATGGACTCTTGCCTGTAGAGTTGTGCTGAGCACAATTGTAGCTGTGCTGAATGTATGGAAGACTCTCATCCCATGTGCGTCAATGCTTGTGATTGTACATGCGAAGCAGTTGTACTACAAGGCGATTTACAACTTCCATCTATCCATCGGTCCGAGGATGGAAAGCTGTCGACAATGAGAGTCATGTGTCCAGCTGTTGCTAGAGGGTCTTCCAAAAGATGCCAACGAATCTGGCATCTCGGTCGGAAATGATGGTTGTGGGTAAACCAAAGTGTTTCCAAACATGTGTAAAGAAGAGTTGAGCAGTCTGTTGCGCTGTCGTGGTCTTCTTACATGGTATGAGAATGACCATCTTGGAAAATCGGTCGACTACTACTAATATCGCGTCATGCTGATGTCTGGTAGTAGGATAACCCGTCAAGTAGTCCATAGAAATAGATTCCCATGGTCGACTAGGAACTGGCAGAGGTGTGTACAATCCCTGTCGTCGATTAGGCGGCTTAATAATGGCACAAACCACGCATGATCGAATGTACTTGTTAACGTCAGATTTAAGTGTAGGCCAGAATAAATACTTCTGCAAAATAGCAAGTGTCTTTGCTACTCCAAAGTGTCTTGCAGTCTTGCTGTAGTGCGCATCCCAAATGAGCTGTTGTCATTGCTCATCGGTCAGTACACAAAGTTGTCCAAGCTTGTATAGCAAGGTGTCTTTCAGGAAGTAGTCGGAGTCTGAGGTCGACGACTTGTTTGTATGTAACTGTCGGTAGACTACTGAGAAGTCATTGTCGTCCTCATACAACTATGGCCAAGTGGTCGTGTCGTATCCCTGCATACTCATCACTGTCAAAGGAGATTAATGGGTGGTTGACGAGGAAATTTACGGCGGCATTATCCTTAGCTTTCCGATACTTAATCACCAACTGGAATTGTTGTAGGTAATTAATCCACTTGAGTTGTCGGCTTGTCTGCAACTTTGATTGTGTCAGAGTGAATTGTAGAGGCTTGTGATCAGTGAGAATGACCGTTTCCTTGCCAAGGATCTAATGCCTCCATTGCTTGAGAGCTTGCACAATGGCGTATAGTTCTTTTTCGTATGTCGAGTATCTTCTAATTGTGTCGTTAAAAGTATCGGAATGAAAAGCGACTGGGTGACCAGACTGAGTGATCACTGCGCCCAAGGCATAGTCCGATGCTCCCGTCTAAATCTTAAAGGGTTGATGCAAATCAGGTAACGCAAGTACCGGTCCAGTGTAGAGCCTGTGTTTGAGTTGTTCAAAAGTTGCTTGTTGTGTTGTTGTCCATTGGAAGACAGTTTTCCCGTTTCCCTTCGTCAACTGATTCAAGGGCCAGGCTATGTGACTGAAACCGAGTATGAACCCTCGATATAAATTTGCCAAACCAAGAAAACTTCTTAGTTCTTGAACGCTTCTAGGAATGGGCCAATCTTTGAGGATCTGTACTTTGTCTAGATCGACATGAATGCCTGCAGAGTCAATTACATACCCCAAATATTTGATGCTAGTCATCGCAAAGGAGCACTTGTCCATGTTCAGATAGAGCCGATGTTGCTGGAGAGTGTCGAGGACTTGTCGAAGATGTCCGACATGTTCTTCCCATGATCGACTAAAAATCAATATGTCGTCGAGATAGACAATAACCCATTTGTCGATGAAAGGTTGAAGAAGGTTATCCATATGCCGCATGAATGTCGCAGGTGCATTAGTTAAAACGAAAGGCATTACTAACCATTCCAACAATCCTTCCTTAGTGTTGAAAGCAGTTTTACACACATCTGAGGGCTCGATTGGAATTTGATGGTATCCCGACTTGAGGTCGAGCTTAGTAAAGAATTTAGCACCTTTCAGACAGTCGATGGGCTCGTCTATCCGCGGCAGAGGGTATCGATTCTTCACGAATATTTTGTTGAGAGCTCTGTAGTCGATGCACATGCACCAAGTCCTGTCTTTCTTCAGAACTAGGACGACTGAACTTCCACAAGGAGAGGAGCTGGGTCGGATATGACCTTTTTCGATTGATTCTTGGATTTGTCTACGAATCTCTTCATTTTCAAGAATGGATCTTCTTTAAACAGATGCGTTAGGCAAAGAAGAACCATGAACAATTTCAATGGAGTGTTTTACCTAACAATTTGAGGTACTCTGTCTCGAGCTTAAAAGAGGTTCTGGTACTCATCGATAATATGATCGACTTGCTGCTTCTGTTGAGAACTGCATTGGTCAATGACTCGACTTGTCGCTGTAGTATTCTTAGAATTTTGCGGCTTGATCATGATTAATGTGAACTTCTGAGCATGATTGATGAGCTTCTTTGTCTGTTTGGAAGATATCAGTGCAACCGTCGGTGTAGGTTGACACTCTGGTATGCTGAACCATCGATTTCAGATTCGGACAATCAACTTCTGAGGCCGTGACTGATAACTTCCATGTCTATCCCAGAGGTAATGTTTCCCAAATAGGGCGTTGGCTACGTAGAGTGGTGCCACGTCACAGAGTACTTCATCTTCAAAAGGTTTTATGAAGTAGGCGAGTTTGCATTGTCGAGTGATCTGAAGTTCTTGTCCATCCTTCATCCAACCGATGTTGTAAGGATGAAGATGCAGAGTGGTAACAAGACCTAGTTTCTTCACAAGTTCTTCAGAAACGAAGTTTTTCTGGCTCTCGTTGTCCACTATCAGATGTAATGTGTTGCTCTGGACCCATATCCATGCAAGGAACAGGTGCTCTCGTTCCTCCTCCTCGGCGATAGTCGAGGCTGCTGGAGTGGTTGAGGTCAAAAGGGTCATTGCATTTGGATCAGATTCTTCCACCGTCTTGTTGAACGCGTTGGAGGGCGACACTTTTGTCAAAAATGTCTTCTGAGCTTTGCATTCAGACGTATCATGCCAAGATGAGTGGTGGTAATCACACCATTTTCCGGTAGGTGGTTGTTTGCTACGTTCCCTCTTGTGAAAAGGCTTCTTTCCGTGATCTGGCTTTGGCGGTGTCGGCTGAGAAAATTTTGACATGTCGAAGTCGGCTGGTGCCTTCTTATTGGGTGGTCGTCCTGATGTCGACTTTGTCGCGAAACCTGCTTCTCCTTTCTGCTTGGTTTCCAGTTTGCTGGCGTAGTGGAAAGCATCCGCAAGCATATTGACAGTCAGAAATTCCATCTCTTGTTGAATGTACTGGGACAATCCGCTAACATACTTCAGAACGAGCGATTTCTCTTCTTCTTGGATGCTAAGTCTAGCCATGAGTCGATGGAACTCGTCGGTGTAACTCTGTACTGATTGGTCTTTCCATTGCCTTAGCTGTTTCCACTTCTTATACTGCTGCTAGAGGTATTTAGATGGGTAAATTCCTTTCGGATGTGTTCAACGAATTCATCCCATGTGTCAATGGGCTCTCCGCTTTTATCCATCTTTGTCGAGAGGTTCTCGCACCAGCAGTGCACATAGGTTGACATCTTTAAGGACAAAATGGTGACTCTTTTAGCTTTAGAGAATTTATTTATAGCGTAATAGGATTCCAATTGTTTCACTCAATTGTTGACGGATTCCACGTCAATATTACCTTCAAGATTCAGTATGTCTAAATTCATTTGCACTGTGAAGGGGTTGATTTTATCAGAGTGAGTTCTCGTCGAGGATCCTATGGATGTCGAAACGAATCACAAGAGAATCTCATTGAACTGGGTGAACATTTCAGTCCGTTGTTGAGTCAGAGCTTTCTCAATAAGTTGTGTTGTCTCGTCGGTTGCATGTCTATCGTCTATTTCTTTTGTCATTTCTGGAAATCGCATCTCCTTGGATTGATGAGATTGCGAGCAAGTTTCAACCAGCATAAGTCAGGTAACTTTAAGAGAAGTGTATACGTAAAACTTAAGCACGAACAAAACTAAGTGCTCTGATACCAATGATCCAGGTCATGTCCAGGAAGCACAAGGGGGACAACAGCTCGATTAAACAAGTCGACTCTGTTATGGCAGAAGCTGAATAAACAGAATTAGCAAAGGAGGATTACGCAACACATATAAACACAAATACATACAGACAATAAGCAGGAATGCAAACTATTCTTCTATTACTTGAAAACATATCAAAACTGATTAATTCTGATGTATGTTACAATGTTATACATGCTTATATAGAATTCTGAGATGCTTGGGTGCGTTCCCATTACATTCAGTTACAAAGAAGAAGTTAAAACGATTTCAATAGTTCAACCATTACAGTCGACTGGAAGACGAAAAGATAATCTATCGAAGTTCGATAGTCGCTGGTCGCATGTCAACGCTGCTTGTCGATGTCGCGAACTGTGAGGTTGTTGAACATGTCGAAGGTGTGGAATGTGTCGCAGTATGTTGAAGTTGAGACTCGTCGGAGTTGTATCGAAATTGAAACCTATCGAAGTCGTGTCGAGTCGAACTTGTCGAAGTTGTATCGACATCGATGACTTGCCAACTATGATGCGGATCACAACAAGATTGATTGTGCATATAGAAACTCACCAGAATTTATAGTGCATATAGAAATTTATACTAACTACGCCAAATCTATAATAGTAAGTTTCAATTCATACGAAGTACACCGGTAGTTTGTATTGTATTCATATTCCATGTTCATAGTTTACATTGCTTTCACGTAAAAATTCATCATTCTACATTTCTGGTTCTATAACTTGCTATGTCTAAATATAACTTCATCATCAATCATGTTAGTCTCTATTTCATCCTCAACATCTTCAGGCTCGAGTGGTATCCAAATAGCACCATTGTTCTCAAAGTCAAAAGGTTGCTCTAGCTTCGAGTTTATATATAGCACCATTGCTCTCAAAGTCAAAAGGTTTATGTAGCCGAGAGCACAACTGTATGTTTATATATTTAGTCCATTGTAAAATTCTTATAAGCTAATTAACATTTACAAGGGGTCAGTAGTAAAATTCAAATGGTTTTCCCTCATAAAATTCAGAAGGTTATTTCTAAACTTACTTTGTGAGAGAAATAAACAAAATCATATAATATGCCATGCTCTAGATGATAATCTAGTGTAAAAAGTAAGATATTTATTATTTCGAGCTTCACCAAATTTTTTAAAAATCGCGACAAGCAGAAAATAAAACCTTGAAATGTATATCCTTAATTTAGTTACTTTTAGGGCACTGTAGATTCACTGTTACTTATTCTACTACAACTTCCAAGTCATTGTCACTATCATCTTCATTTTTTAGAGATCCACCGCCATCAACACAAAGACAAATACGAGCAAGCTCTTCTTCAAAAAGAAAAGAAGCTGATTAACCTCTTTACGGTTTCCCCCTCAATCATATTAGAAATAGTTTGAGATATCAAGTCAATTAGGTTGTAAATAGTGAGATGGTAAGCATCCATTATAAGTTTGAAGAGTGTCCACAGATCATTGACATACAGTTTCAAACTTTAGTCATACTACTAGAATATTTATATTTAGGTGTTGCAGATGGTCGACCCCACTTATTAACAAATTCAGATCAAGTGCTCTTCATAAATGCCTCTATCCCCACTTAGTTATTAGATTTAGAAGTCGCCAAGCGAAAATTTCTCCTGTGTATTTTTTTTTGCATTGATTTATGTATCAACACCGATGGATATGATCTTGGTGAATGTATTTCAAGTGAAATATGAGGAAAATGCAGCTTTAGGTAGGGAAAAGACAAGTGGAAGAATAACTAAAGGCACAGGAACTATTAGCAGGCTAAATCCTTTGACAACTAAGACATAATTCCATCTCGGGGTTATTTCAAGAATTCCCTTGTGGTGTAATGACTCAAATGAAAGGTTCGAGATGTCTGGTAGTTGGCAGCACTCCTAGCGAATCTATTTATTCTCTTGGCCATGATGTAAAGAATCCTTCCCCACGGGAATCTCACTCAAAGTGGTTACACCCCATCTCCCTGGAAGACAAAAACTTACCCTAACAACCTCTCCCTCATTTCCCTATTGAGTTTCGACAAACTCTACGTCCCAGATTTTCGCCATATCGGTCTCATGGGGGACATTATTTACATGATGGTATTCACAATATTGCTTAAACATTTGCAAAAACTTTCAATATTCCAATATTCCAAGTACACACCAAGGTCGGTCCAATTATTTTAGGGTAGCAGTAACTTCTCTCTTCCCCTGAATTTTCAAAGTAAATACCAAACTTGTTACAACCGTGCTTTGTATGGCGCTTGGTCATTTTCTCTACATGTGCTTGATGTTGGAACTAAATTATCCTTGTGTGGTAATAGTTTTATGATTTCCAAGTCTAATATAGATGCTGCAAATCTTGGATTGATTATCCTTTCTCATGTACTTGTTCCTCCCAAACAGTTAGTAACATTTATGCCATTTTGTGGTCTTATCTATTGTCAATCTGATTACTTGAATATTGTTAAATACAAACATAGCATTTCCATGTATAGTATGTACATAAATGGTTATGCTTATGGAAACTTTAACATGAAAAAACCGTTATATATCGAAGGTCATCCACGCACTCTCTATATAAATCTTAATAAATCCTTGCTTAAATGCCATGAAAAACCAATGGATATGAGGAATAAGTATAAAGAAACTAAATTTTCCTCTATTGAGTAACTAAAAGTTCCTCTACCATAATAAAAAACACTCGATTCATCTCTTGTTGTTCAAGTGTCTAAAGACCTTTCTTAGATCTCTCTATAGCTATTGATATCATATGACTCAATACTTTAAAGTTGTTGGCACGGGATTAGTCCCCAGGAAGTGCAGAAGCCGACAAGCTGCAAAAGGAAGAATCTGCAGAAGAAAGGGTCATTCGCGGAGAATGCGGAAGCGCGGAAGTAGATAGTTAGTTAGATAAGGGTCATGTGGACCATTTTGTGACCACTTAGTTTTGTATAAATAGGAGTATGATTGTAAGCCTAAGTGCATCCAGATCGTTGAAGGATATGGTGATTGATCTGTTGAGTTTTGATCTAGTTGTTGATCTGTTTTGTAACCACGATATGATGTATTGACTGTTCCTGCGAAGGACATTCCGCAGGTTTTAATGAATGCATGAAGATGTTCGATTATGGTTCTATCTGTGTCTCTGTTTCTGTTAAATGATGAATGCGAATGTTTGTCAAATGTTTAATGATCTGTGGGATTAGTGGCTGCTGTCCATGCTAATGAGTAGTTAAGATCATGCTGAAGCGAATTTTTATTATGTGTTGATGTTGCCGTTGATAAAGATGGGAATGATGAGATGTTAGTATAGTGCGAATGATATAATCTCTGGTTTCTGCGAGTGCAATGTGTGTTTGATGCATGTCCTCAAATCCACTGCGGAAACGTGGTTCCTGCAGCCCCCTTGTGCATATCGGGTGAGACTTCACTCGCTTTGCGAGTGTCGCTGGAAAGGGTAACACCTTTTTGGGTTGGTGCGTAAGGGAGTTTGGTTTATGGTTTGTTAACGACAGTGCACAGTGAGCTCCTATCGACAGTCGCTGTGTCAACAAATGGTTCCGTTGCCGGGACCTTGAAGAGGATATGTTGTGGCACCCGATGAAACCGTAGATCCAAGAGTGGTTTGACAAGAAGACAGAGGAGTTCGCAGAAGGAGAGAAGCAAAACCCTAGACATATGGTAAGCAATTGGTTGCAAAAGTACATTTATTCATATATCCATGAAATATTTTTCTGTGAATTCCCAGTACTGCTACACGAGTGGCTAGCACAACTAACATTCCAAAAGCACCATTTCCAAAAGATTGAGCCTAAACATTGGACACCAGATCTGATTCGACAGCTGAAACATGTCGACAACACGGTATTAAGGGTTGTCGATTTCTGGGTGGATAGTATCCTAGAGGGATATATTACTGAGTTCGTAGTAGACATGATCAAATCATATAGCGACATGGAAAGAAATTTCTTCAGGGGACAAAGGGGAAGGTTCTTGTTGTTGCTAAAACTATGGATTAAGATGCTCATTTGCGAAAAGGGAATATTGAGGATGACTTCTAACGAGTAGAAGGATCAGTGTATGGAGGTTGAGGGTATCGCGTGAATGCAGATCCGATAGAAAGATGTGGGGTAGATGGCCCTGAGCGACAACGAGTTTCTAAGGGAAGCTGACAAAGAGTGTGGTACCTTGAGGAGTGGGGTGATATTCCAGTGTCTTGAGAAGAAGAGGAGGGATAAGAGAGAGCCTCCTAAGAGGATCGGAATAGAAGACTGCGAAACAAAACCACAAGGAATAAAGCAACCCTATTGCAACGAAGACGGTGACCAAGCTACCCCAGAAGCATAAGAGGGACAGATCATAAGTTATAACATACCTTCAACCCCGCGCACTACCCATAATTTTACAAGAAGAAACATAAGCTATTCACAAAGTTTCCCTACGTGTATCGGTAAAAGTAGTGCATCAGTAAACAATAACACTAGGAATGTTAGGATGGCAGACGACACAAAAATCCCCACTTTCTAGGGTAACAGGACTGAGGATCCCGAGCAATTTTGGTTTCTGTGTGAAGCAGGTCCAGGATGAAGATATAAAAAAGGGACAGCTAGCGACGACCCTTAGGGGCCGTGCGCTTGATTGGTTTATGAATTTTACAAGGGTTCCAGCGGGAACATTGGCCATGTCATTGGCGCAGATCAAAGCATGAATGATCAATGAATTCAAGAAGCCAAAGTCAGAATCGCAGTATGTCACCAAGCTCAAAGAAATCAAGCAATACCCAAATGAGTCAGCATGGGAGTTTGATCAGCGACACAAAATGCTGATAGCGAAGGTAAGTTTTGGGATAAATGATATGTAGTACAAGGAGTGGTTCATCGCAGGATTGGTACCACACATTCGCAGACCACTAATGCAACAAAAATTTGCGACCCAAGCAGAAGCATTGGAGATTGCGATGAAGCTGGAGGCTTCACCAATCGGTGAAATAGGGTTGGGTATGGATCGAATACAAACACAGCTAGAAAACTTGATGATCCAAATGCAAGACATGAAAAAAGGGAAAGAGGCCCGCGAAGAGGTCTGGTGTACCAGGTGTAGGACAAAGGGACACCACAAGGATTAGTGCCCAGACTTCATGGACTATTTGCAATCCGGTGCACCAAATCCCCTCAGTCAGGGAGGGTTTCCTTGGTGTCGTATCTGCCAAACGAGAGGCCATCGACCAGAAGAATGCGTATATCTGTAGAAGATGGTGTCGAAATCAGAGAACTTGTATTGCAATTTCTGTAAATCGGTTGGCCATGATGAAAACAAATGCAGATCTTATGGCCTACTCCAGGAGAGGACTGCGGCTGCATACTTCATGGCAAGAGAAGAATAGGCACCGGGTCAACAACAGTAGTAGCATAATCAACTGCCGACCCAATATAATCAGCAACCGCAACAGTATGATCAAGGGCAGTATGGGCATTTGCAGTATGGTCAGCCACAGTATCCGGTGCCGCGGTATCTGCCACCGCAGTACCCGTCATATGGGCCACCGCAATAACCACAGTATGGGAAACCACAGTACCCACCATATAGCCCACCGTGTGGAGGTGCTAGAGGAGGATTTCACGGAGGTCGGGGTGTTGGCGCAGGATGAGGGGGAGGTGCTGGACAAGGACGAGGACCAATTATATGGTACAATTGTGGGCAGCAGGGCCACTATCAGAGGGACTGCCTGAATCCAGTGCCATAGTGCACTTATTGCAGCACTGTGGATCATGGCGTTGAAGATTGTCTGCAACTCATCGCAAAGTGGCAGATCAAGAATCCGCCACCATCTCCACATAACCAGAATCAAAATTCACCGGCAGTACATATGATATCAATGGAGGCTCGAAGACAACATGCGACTGTTGGAGTGGTGACATGAGGAGGAGCGGTGACAGGAGCTGACGGGCCACGAGCTACCATCCGACCAACAGGAGTTGATGCGGAGGTCGAAAGGGATATCTTCTTGGTAGTGTAGGAGGCGATGAGACAGAAGAGGCAGCTACCTCTTCAGGAAGAAACTATCTACGATATGCCATCGACGTTCGATGGGATGAAGTCGCGGGGGAAGGCTGACACCTTAAAAGCCTTCTTGAAAATTTACCTAGAGTTGGAAAAGGATCAGGATGCGCTGGAAGAGATATCCAATCTATTGAATCGATGGGAGGGTCCACGTCAGGAACGAAGAGTTAATTGTATACACAAGAGGAAGATAGGACGAGAAATGCAGATGTCGGCACAAATCAGAGCATTTGATGTCAACTCAATTATCTTGGACCTAGGGTTGTATGTCAACATTCTAACCAAACAAACATGGGAGACAATTGGGAAACCACAGTTATCCTGGTCACCAGTACGGTTGCGATTAGCAAATCATAGTAAGGTTACTCCACTTGGTTGGGTGTACCAATTTCCCGTTGAGATTGAGGGCCTCAAGACTTATGCAGATTTTGATGTAATTGATATTGTTGAAAACTCAAGTTCCTACCCAGTGTTGATAGGGATTGACTGGGCAATCAATAACTTAGTTGTTATCAATTTCAAGAAGCGGACGATGCCGTTTGAGAATCGCAAGATGAGGGTCGTTGCACCTCTGGATCCTATGGAAGGGCAGCGATATGTTAAACCAGCACGAGATGGATTTACGGAAGGATGGGATAGCATATATAACATCTCTGAGGATTAAATCAATCCCACTGCAGACAGAGAATTGGGATAGCACAGTGTCAGTTCGGTGTCGTCGGATTTAGATGAGGCGCTTGAGAATTGGCAGAACCGGATGCATGAAGTGTCATTTAGAAAGTGTGCAAGGATCACATAGTCACTGGGATGGGTAGCCACAGAAGAGTGTGCGCTACCAACATATGAGGGATTTCCCAATTTGGATACATTCCTCACTGAATTTGAGGAAAAAGTAGCGGAACCACAGTGGCTCTTGGCCTTGGATGAAGCCCTAAAGGCTACACCAGCGCGATGGTGGGAAGCGCACAAGTCCACCATAACTACCTGGACACTATGTCACCACCTAATGATAGTTAGGTTTAGCGATGCAGAAGGATATAGCGGAAGGAAGTTTGATGGAAGAAGTGACCCAAAGGAGCATTTGGCTGAGTGCGAAAGAAAATGGGAATTACGAGCAAAAGAAGAATGGGTCCACGCGTTTGTTCACACATTGGATGAAGTACTGCGGAGTTGGTATGTCGCAGCAAAAATGTGACGCGGAACGACTTCTTGGGAGCAGCTAACAATTGTATTTATCCAAACGTTTTGTTTCTCAGATGAGAACCCCTTCATCCATAGTGCGCTACATGTGATCCGTGAGAATATATTTTAAGTAGTACCAACAAAACAACCATCAGAACTTCGGTGGACTGCGACACCAAAAATGATGATGGAGTGCTATAACATCACAAGAGAGCCAAATGATGAGAATGATCCATGGGCTACACATGTACCAGAGTCGGAAGGAAGTCGCAGTGTCGAGGCACCAGAAATACCTTCCGACAAATCCCAGCAACAGCTGAAGATCAAGAAAGTAAACATTGGGTCGAAGGAGAACCCAAAGTTTTCAAGCATTGGGGATTATTGGGATGATTCCACCATTGCGAAGATGACTGATCTGTTGCATGAGTTTCAGGATCTGTTCCCAACGAAATTCTCAGAGATAAAAGGAATTTTCGGGGACTTAGGCGAAATGAAGATCCCACTGAAACTCGATGTGAAGCCAGTCAAGCAGCAACCCTACCGGTTGAATCCAAGGCACCAAGAGAGAGTACGGGCCGAGATTATGAGAACGTCGAACGCAGGAATTAGAAAACCAATACTGGATGAGTTCGATAAGTACATGTCACCAAACAAACGAAGTTGGAAGGAATTGGCGATAACAACAATAACTGCGAAAACACAAACAGAGTGTGACACCGCAGCACAGTGGAAGTTGCTGCACTATTAACCGAAGACTGAAAAATAATAATAATAATAACGGAACACAAACCACAATAGGCATTTGTCGACAAGCAAGCATTTGTCGACAGTATCACCACTAGTCGATAGAAGAATCGCAGTATCACGGACTTGGTGCGAACGAGTCAAATCCCTTCATAAATGCAGCAGCTATGCCACAATGGAAAGCAACAAAAACAAGAAAAATGGCATTTAATTCCCAATGCATGAGTTAGATTTGGTAAATCACCGCCGAATCCGGTAATCATGGTCCAAAAATCAGTTGGATGCGTCCAACCAACGCTATAAATACAGGGAAAGGGGCATCGAAAGGCATTGTGTGATTAAGCAAGAGGTTTCAGAACTGCATGGAGGTTTATGTTTCAAGCACCAGTACAGAGCGACCTGAGCCTACGCTAGGTACAGAGGAGAAGCCAGAAGTCATGTCCACCATCCCAGTCAAAAAGAAGAGGACCGCGAATCGACCTCTAGACACCGGCCATGCAAAGAAGAAAGGAACCCGGGCCTCAGCACGGTTCACCGACGGAGCTGTAGGTCCCTCAGGCATCGAAGTACTGCAAGAAGGGAACGATGGCCCAATGCTCTCAGAGTATGTTCCAGCATGTAGGAAAGAGGCACCTGTGCTGCGGGTAAACAAGAATGAAAGGTATTCGATTGAGATGTCGCTGATATCGCAGGGCATTCCTCATGTCAGGGACATTGCGGGCAAGCTGCAGAAGCTGCAGTATACTGACCATGACCTCGCCAAATTCAAGGAATACATAGAAGGCTACATTGATGTCCCTCGTGAAGGAGCCCCAACCACGAAGGAACCCACAGCATGGGCGCAGGGATTGGAATGCTCAGGGTTGTTAGGCCTTACCCACATGCTGCACTTCGGGCAGTTGGCGCAAGTCAATGCATGCGTCAAACAACTGATTGCATGTTTTCATGGAGGGTCTCTCTGGTTGCATGAGAAGATCCCCATCACAATTGACTTAATTGCCAGAATCATCGGGCTGCCTAAAGACAAAGCCGACCCTTCCTAATTTTTCCAGGGGAAGGATAATGACAAGAAGCTTGAGGAATAGTTGACGACAAAGTACGGTGTGGAGAAAGATTCCAGAGGACACCTCATCCACACAATCAACGACCAGGCTATCAGGGTCGAGGCAAAGATACTAGAAGTCAAGGTGACATGGAAGAACAGGCCCAAGGAATGTAATTCGGGGGTCATCGCTGCCGTGGAACGATGTGCCGCAGGAGAACATATGAATTGGTCCAAATTTCTGCTACACGAGCTGATTGACGATGTGCACGATGTACAAGAGTACGAAAATCCATTTATGTACTCATGGCTCCTCATGGTCATTGCATTAGTAGGGTGGAGGGAACCCGACCACTATCACGGTATGGACATCCCATAAGCCCGGGTACACGAAGATGCGCGGTACTAGAACTTTGTTGATGTATATGTAACTTCGGAATGTATTTCATCTGTGTATTTTATATATATTTATTGTACCCTTAATAGAGATGTGTTATTCCTCTATAAGGAAGTGTTGTCATGTGGATTGACAAGTGTCGCAAGTGTGTGTACTTGTCGATGGGTTATTAGACCACCATGTGTGGGGTCGGCCCTGAAATATATATATTATAATGTGATGTACCTAGATAGACAAGTCGGCCCCATAAGGTCACTGGGCAAAAAGGTTAGTATAAATAGAGATCGGAAATCTCTATTTTACTCACTCGAAAAAGTAACTCACTCTCACTTAGAAAGTGGTGCACCAGTGAGGAGGAGGATCATCTGCTACTAGGAGACTATCTCAGTGTTATTTGGTTGTACTTTGGTTGAGCCATTGCTCTCTCTATCTCTGAGGAAGTTGTGGGGTTTTTCACCTTAGGGTTTTCCCCACAGAAACTCTGTGTCTCTTGTCTCTTATGCTTTTGATTCTTGTGATGCTTGTCATATTGTGATTGTCATGCATTGATATACTGTATATGTTATTATCTCAGCAAAGATCCTAGAGTATTATGAATTAATGCTCAAAATTTAACATGGTATCAGAGCTAACTTGAGAAGAAGACATTTTGCAGTGACGAAAGCTTGAGTTCCTTCTTTATTGGGTTTCTCTCCACAAATTTTTGAAAATCAGTATAGTAGATTGACTATACTCATCAAGGCGCATCTATCTGTCCAATCATAATTCAATTCCGAGCATTTTCAGATTTGGCCCTAAAAATTAGGGTTTCCACAAAAATAGGAATTTCTGGAATCTGAAGGCACAGCTGGAAGCGCCTTGCAAAAATCGAAGTTTAGAGCTTTGGATCGAGATTTTTGGCTA
The DNA here is from genome assembly GCA_027924585.1 of Larix kaempferi. Taxonomy (NCBI): domain Eukaryota; kingdom Viridiplantae; phylum Streptophyta; class Pinopsida; order Pinales; family Pinaceae; genus Larix; species Larix kaempferi. Next base: position 6,334,153 of record BSBM01000406.1, read on the forward strand.
GGTAGATCTCTGGGAAACTCAAACCCTAATTCAGGGCTCTCCCTAGTGAACCCGGGAGGACAAAAAGGCAATTCTGAAGGGCAAAAATTTGCTGATCTCAAATTCTGAATACACCAGGCTAATCAGCTCATCAAGGTGCATCTTTCTATCCTTTCAAAAATTTGAAATTCACATTTTGAATTTTTAGGGTTTTTCCGACAAACCCTAATCCGGGACCAGATCCAGTTTTCAACATTTCAAGTGGTAAGACCTAAATCTTTTCTATTTCCATTTGAAGTACTCTTTAAGATGTCTCTCCACACCAAGCTTGAGGATAAGCTTGAAGGGGCTGATAACTTCCGAGCCTGGAAGTATAGGATTGGGTTAATCCTGGAAGAGAATAAGTTCGACTCATATGTGAAAGAAGACATCCCTATCCCAGAGGATGAAGAGGCCAAGGTATTGCATAAGAAGAACTTGGTCAAGGAAAAAAGAATCATTGATGATTCTATCAAAGACCATCTCATACCCCATGTGTCTTCTCTTAAGACACCCAAGGAGATGTTTGAATCTTTGGCCAAGCTATTTGAAGGAAAGAACATAAATCGAAAGATGACCCTGCGGAACCAATTGAAAGGAGTAAAGTTTCAGAATGGAGAAACCATTCAATCTTATTTTTCAAGGGTCTCCCAGATCAAGGAACAACTAGAAGTAGTGGATGAAATGGTGGAGAATGGTGAAGTGGTGATGACCACTCTAAATGGCCTACCCAGGTCATGGGATTCCTTCATTCAAGGAATTTGTGAAAGGAAGAAGTTGATCTCCTTCAACAGATTGTGGGAAGAATGCTCTCAAGAAGAAGCTAGACTTATAGCTCGTGAGGAAAAGATGGGAGGTGAAGATCAAGCTCTTGCAGCTCACACCAAAAGAAGAAAAACCAAGAAGGAGCACTCTCGCCACAATAGATCCTATCAAAAGAGTAAGAAGGACCTAAGATGCTTCACATGCAATGATAAGGGTCACTTTGCTTCAGATTGTCTCAAGAACAAAAGGGATAATAACAACAATAAGAAGAAGAAGGGCAGCAAAAGAAGGTTTCATGCTCATGCTGCCGAAGATGATGAACCCCCAAAGAAGAAGGCTAGGGTAGAAAGTGATAGTGATGATGACTCATCAAGTGAAGAAGAGTATGTTCTGATCTCTGCTCTCATAGGTACTATCTCCCATGGTTGTAATGATTGGTTAATTGACAGTGGGGCTTCCAAACACATGACTGGGTTTAAGGAATCTTTTGTGAACCTATCTGAACATGAATCACCCCATAAGGTGAAACTTGGGGATGATTATCAATACCCAATCAAAGGAAGTGGTGAAGCCTCCTACAACCTAGATTCTGGAAAATCTTTGAAGATGAAAGAAGTCCTTTATGTACTTGGGCTCAAGAAGAACTTACTCTCCATCTCTGCATTGGATGCAAAAGGTATGAGGGTTGCATTTGTGGTTGGCCAAGTCCTAATGTGGCCAAAGGGAAAGAACATAGATGATGCAGTAGTGATTGGAGAGCAAGAGGGAGGTTTGCATAAATTGAAGGGACAACCTGAACATGCCATGGTGCATGAATCCATGGAGCCAAGTGAACTTTGGCATAGAAGACTTGCTCATATGCACTATAGAGCACTTCCAATTGCAAGCAAGGCAGTAGAGGGTCTTCCTGAAATCAAGACCAAACATGAAGGTGTTTGCAAAGGATGTGCAAAAGGTAAGAACATTAAGAAGGCTTTCCCAAGCAGTGAAAGCAAGGCAAAAGACATTCTAGAAATCATCCACTCAGATGTATGTGGTCCTATGTCATCCAGTTCCCTGAGTGGGTATGTTACTATGTATCATTTATTGATGACTTTTCCAGGAAGACTTGGGTATACTTCTTGAAGAGCAAAGATGAGGTGTTTGATAAATTCAAGGAATTCAAAACCTTGATGGAGAATCAAACTGACAAGAAGATCAAAACATTCATATCCGACAATGGTGGAGAATTCACCTCAAGTGACTTCAAGAAGCTTTGTAGTGATTCAGGGATTAAGAGGGATTTGACTGCTCCGTATAATCCTCAACAGAATGGAGTTGCAGAAAGGAAGAACATAACTATCATGGAAGCAGCAAGGGCAATGCTGCATGACCAGGATCTACCTATGCATCTGTGGGCAGAAGCAGCTAGAACAACTGTATATGTGCAGAACAGAACACCCCACAAGATATTGGACAACAAGACACCAGAAGAGGTCTTTTCTGGTAAGAAACCTGAAGTCAGTCATCTCAGAATATTTGGTTGTCCAGTATACACTCATGTCCCAAAGGAAAAGAGGACTAAACTAGATCCTTCAGGAAAGAAGGGTATCTTTGTGGGTTACAGTGAAAGCTCAAAGGCTTACAGAATATACTTTCCAGGGTTCAAGAAGATTGATATCAGCAGGGATGTAACATTTGATGAAAACTCAGCATTCATCAAATCAAGGAAGGCACCTATTGAAGTTTATGAAGAACCTAAGGAAACCAGATTTCAAGACACTACCATGACTGAAGTAGTTCCAGAAGTTGTTCGTGAGTTTGAAGATCCACAAGAACATGTAGATCCACCCCGTAAGGATAACTCTCACAAGAGGAAACCTTCATGGGCTAGAGAGCTCATTCAAGATGCAGAAAGATTTGGCATTCCAGAAGAAGAACACAGAGCAAAGAAGAGAACCAGATCACATACCAACTATGTTGCTTTACTCTATGACATTATGAACAAAGAGCCTTCCAGTTATGAAGAAGCAGCGAAAAAGAAAGAATGGAAGGATGCCATGGTTGAGGAATACCAATCAATAATGAAGAATGATGTTTGGGATGTTGTCCCAAGACCTAAAGAGAAGTCTGTTGTGACTTTCAAATGGTCTACAAAATCAAGCATGCTGCAGATGGCAATGTAGAGAAATACAAGGCAAGATTCGTAGCTCGTGGCTTCTCTCAGAAAGAGGGAATAGATTATGAAGAAACTTTTGCACCTGTAGCTAGGTATACTTCCATCAGAACAATACTTTCCCTGGTTGCAGCAATGAAATGGAAAATACACCAAATGGATGTCAAGACTGCTTTCTTGAATGGTGTAGTTGAAGAGGAAGTATATGTGGAACAACCACTCGGTTTTGAAATACATGACAGGGAGTCATATGTGTGTATATTGAAGAAAGCCTTGTATGGCTTGAAGCAAGCTCCCAGAACCTGGTATGGTAGGATGGATAGTTTCCTATCTAGTTTGGGCTTTACCAAGAGTAAAGCGGATTCCAACCTTTACTACAAGGTTGAGGAAGGGAATCCTGTGATTCTACTCATGTATGTGGATGACTTATTTGTAACAGGAGATGACAGACTGATTGCAGATACTAAGAGGAAGCTTGCTGTTGAATTCGATATGAAAGATTTGGGAATGATGCACTATTTCCTAGGTATGGAGGTGTGGCAGAGTGCAGGTGGGATCTTCCTTGGTCAAGGGAAGTACACAGTAGATATCCTGAAGAGATTTGGGATGATGGATTGTAAGTCCATGGCCACACCTATGGCATTGAATCTGAAGCTTCTATGTGATGCTTCATCTGAGCCGGTTGATGTCTCTATGTATCGTCAGATGATTGGGTCCTTGATGTACCCGACGAACACGAGACCAGACATTTGCTTTGCTGTGAACACATTGAGTCATTTCCTGATAGATCCGAGGAGTGTTCACCTGGTTGTTGTAAAGCATGTTCTGAGGTACCTGAAGGGTACAGTGGATTATGGGCTCAAGTATGATGCGAATCAAAAGTTTAACCTACAGGGTTATGTTGATTCATATTGGGTTGGCAGTGCTGCAGATAGGAAGAGCACATCTGGGTGTTGCTTCAGTATGGGATCAGGTGTGATCTCTTGGCTTAGCAGGAAGCGGTCCTGCGTAGCACTGAGTACAGCTGAGGCAGAGTATGTTGCAGTCTGTTCAGCTAGTTGTGAGGCAGTATGGCTACGAAAGCCACTGTCCGAGTTATTTGATCTCCCGTTGGATGCTACTGGTATCTTTTGTGATAACCAGAGTTATGTGAAGCTGTCCGAGAACCCAGTGTTTCATGACAGGTCGAAACACATAGAGATCAAATATCACTATATCAGGTATATGGTCCAGAGAGGAGCTGTGAAGCTCCTGTATGTTGCGACGGACGAGCAGATTGCAGATATGCTGACGAAGCCACTAGCCAGGGTGAAGTTCGAGTACTTCAGAGAGAGGCTTGGCATTCTTCAGATCGAGGACACTTCGAGGAAGAAGTGATGGACACATTTGCTGAAGCCATTCCAAGCATGTTGGAAGGAGGATCCTTCACATGGCTGTGGATGTAAGCGCTGAATGATGAGCATCAGGATGATGTTCTGGTTTCCGCTGGATATGATCAGTTGGATCATTTTTATGTATGTATGTATGCATCATGTTAGATGCTGGATATGATCAGTTGGATCATTTATATGTATGTACGCATCATGTTGGATGCTAGACATGATCAGTTGGATCATTTATATGTATGTACGCATCATGTTGGATGCTGGATATGATCGGTTGGATCATGTGTATGTATTTTTGTATATGCATCATGTTGGATGCTTGGACCATGTATCTGTATATGTATCAGGTGGATACATTGCATGATCAGGTGGATCATGTATGGTGATATGTATCATGTATTTGTATTTGTATCAGGTGGATACATTGTATGATCAGGATGATCATGGATGACGAGCTTCAGGATGTTGCTCCAGATGACATGCAACAGGATGTTGCAATGATGATGATCAGGATGATCATGTGTACATCAGGATGATGTATGGTGAGTATCAGGTTGATACTCTATGGTCGTGGATCAGGTTGTGCAGATGAGCATGTAATTCGTTTCCCTGGGAGATTTGCAGATAGTCTTTCGAGATTTTGCCTATGGCATGTAATTCGGTGCCCTGGGATATCTGGCAAATGCTCTTTCGAGGTTTTGATCTAGGAGGACATATAATTCGTTGCCCTGGGAGATCTGCAGATAGTCTTACGAGGTTTTTCCTATGGAATGTAATTCGTTGCCCTGGGATATTTGACAGATGCTCTTTCAAGGTTTTGTCCTATGGCATATAATTCGTGTCGTTGGGAGATCCGATAGGTTGGGCTGTGTGCCCGTAATCAGTCCTGGGATGCTCTTGCGAGGTTTTGCCATGACCACATGTAATTCATGCCCTGGGAGATCCTATAGGTAGAGCTGTGTGTTCGTAACAGCCTGGGATGCTCTTGCGAGGTTTTGTGGTGACCACATGTAATTCGTGCCCTGGGAGATCCTATAGGTAGAGCTGCATGCTCGTAATAGCCTGGGATGCTCTTGCGAGGTTTTGTGGTGAGGTCACATATAATATGTCCCTGGGAGATCCTATAGGTAGAGTCGTGTGCTCGTAACAGCCTGGGATGCTCTTTCGAGGTTTTGTGACACACGTAATAAGTCCTGAGTATTCCACAGTATGGCCAGTGATGACGAAGACCTGCAGGTGGTGGGCCTACATCCAGTATGAAAAAGGACTGGCTCTGTAGAACTTCCTATGACGAGTAGAGTCAGAGATTGGTTGAGATAGTAGCAGTAGTGACGATGACGATGACGATGCATCGATGACGATGATCTCGAGAAGAAGACTTGTTTAGCAGATCTGTGTCAAGAAATACCTTCCTAGTTAAGAGGGAGTGTTGATGTATATGTAACTTCGGATTGTATTTCATCTGTGTATTTTATATATATTTATTATACCCTTAATAGAGATGTGCTATTCCTCTATAAGGAAGTGTCGTCATGTGGATTGAAAAGTGTCGCAAGTGTGTGTACTTACCGATGGGTTATTAGACCACCATGTGTGGGGTCGGCCCTGAAATATATATATTATAATGTGATGTACCTAGATAGACAAGTCGGCCCCATAAGGTCACTGGGCAAAAAGGTTAGTATAAATAGAGATCGGAGATCTCTATTTTACTCACTCGGAAAAGTAACTCACTCTCACTCAGAAAGTGGCGCACTAGTGAGGAGGAGGATCTTATGCTAATAGGAGACTATATTAGTGTTATTTGGTTGTACTTTGGTTGAGCCATTGCTCTCTCTATCTCTGAGGAAGTTGTGGGGTTTTTCACCTTAGGGTTTTCCCCACAGAAACTCTGTGTCTCTTGTCTCTTATGCTTTTGATTCTTGTGATGCTTGTCATATTGTGATTGTCATGCATTGATATACTGTATATGTTATTCTCTCAGCAAAGATCCTAGAGTATTATGAATTAATGATCAAAATTTAACAAACTTATGGGCAACAACTGATAAAGAGAGACAGAAAGACAACGTTATGCAATTTTATGTATTGCTGGAGAGGATGCGGATAGATGCACAGATGATATTGCAGATACCGTAGCAAGTAGTAACAAAGTATCAATCGATCGCAAGACTATCGGTCGAAGCACAGACAATTTACCTTCAAGCCCACGTAGATCCAAGGAAGCAATGGGTGTGGACACAGTACAAGCTCACCGAGGTTGAGCTCGACGCCATTATCGCAAGATGGCCAGCAGAATGGAAGGTCCTAGCTGATGAGAAGGACATAGCGAATGGGCAGGACACAGTTCGACCGAACCCAACCATGGCAAACGAAGCTTCAGCCAATCGGAAGCAAGGAGCATGACAAGATAACCCTGTGAAAGATCAGTCGTAGGAATCCATGCATGATGGAGCTTCAATAGCAAACACCCTGACAGATTCAGAGCTGGAGGCTTCAACAACAAACACCCAGAAGCAAAAATTTTTATGTTAGGGGTGGCTTTCATTGAGCTAAGGAAGGAAAATACAGAGCTCTAGGCTAGACTGACACCCAACACACTGCCGGAACAGATTCAAAGTCGACAGACGGTGATCGAGGAATCCATAACAGAGATCCAGGAGATGGAACAGGCAGCACAGACAGTCGCAGAAGGAATCATAGAGTTTTGGGGCAGTATAGTTGAGGATGACCAGCTGGCCACGCTGAAGGGACAACTCAACGAAGCGGAATCCCAGTTAGAGGCCTTTAAAGGATCGCTCAAAACGATGCCCACAATGATATGAATGACAAAGGCAGCGGAACTAAAAAGCATGCAGTAGTGGGTCACGAAGGCCCACGAAAGGTAGCAACAAAGGGCCACACACTTAGACAAGCTCCAAGCGAAATCCGAAGTTCTCAAAGCACGTGTGGTAGAGGTAATGAAAAAAGGAGGAAGTGCGACAGAAAGGTTGCGAACACCCAACGGAGTAGCAGGTGGGAGAATGTGCGCAGATTAGAGCATTAGTGAAAGAAGTAGTTGATTAGATCAAAATTGCTTACGATGACTTCCAACAGCAGGTGAACAAACCAGCGGTGTCCAGCTGAGGTGGTTCAAGGGCGAGCCACAAGTTTGTGTTGGGGGCCTGTTGGCATGGGATTAGTCCCAGGAAGTGCGGAAGCCAACAAGCTGCGAAAGGAAGAATCCGCGGAAGAAAAATTCGCGGAGAACGCAGAAGTAGATAGTTAGTTAGATAAGGGTCATGTGGACCATTTTGTAACCACTTAGTTTTGTATAAATAAGAGTATGATTGTAAGCCTAAGGGAATCCAGATCGGTGAAGGATATGGTGATCGATTTGTCGAGTTTTGATCCAGTTGTTGATCTATTTTGCAACCGCGATATGATGTATTGAATGTTCCTGTGAAGGACATTCCATAGGTTCTAATGAATGCATGAAGATGTTCGATTATGGTTTTATTTGTGTCTTTGTTTATGTTAAATGATGAATGTGAATGTTTGTGAGATGTTTAATGATCTGTGGGTTTAGTGATTGTTGTCCATGCTAATGAATAGTTAAGATCATCCTGATGCAAATTTTTGTTATGTGTTGATGCTGTGATTGATAAAGATGTGAATGATGAGATGTTAGTATAGTGCGAATGATATAATCTCTGGTTTCTGTGAGTGCAATGTGTGTTTGATGCATGTCCTCAAATCCACTGTGGAAACGTGGTTCCTGCAGCCCCCTTGTGCATCTCGGGTGAGACTTCACTCGCTCTGCGAGTGTCGCTGGAAAGGGTAACACCTTTTTGGGCTGATGTGTAAGGAGTTTGGTTGATGGATTGTTGACAATAGTGCGCAGTGAACCCCTATCGATAGTCGCTCTATCAACAAAAGTCTTTCTTACATAATTGGTTATGGAGAGTATATGAGCCTCTAAGGTGGCTTGCCTTCAAAGTCATAACTCATCAAATAAAGGCTTGGGGATTATTCCATTGGCTCACCTATCCTTTGTTGACTTTGAATCCCTACTCAATAAGTAAGTCATGAATCATGATACTCATTTTTTCCTTCCCTCAATGTAGATAGGGTTGAATTTTTAGGACCTTTGGTTATCATGCTAATCTACTATATCTATGATATTATATCCACTCATGGTTTTGTAAACATGGTTCCATCACCAAATACTCATGATCCCAACAAATTTTCATGGTTCCATCACCAAATACTCACAATCCCAACAAATGTTCATGGTTTCACCAAATTCGTTCGCGGTCATTTAACTTCCTTCATGTTTCCAGCCACCCACCAACAAATATTATGCAATGCTTATGGTTGCACCATCATTTTTCATGGTTCCACCTACCCACTAATAAATGTTATGTAGTGTTCATGGTTCCACCAATATTTTTTATGGTTCCACCTACCCACCAACAAATTTATGTATTTCACATGCTTCCACCAACATCATTCATGGTTTTGTATGAATTGATCATGGTTTGGTGTATGTGTTTCTTATGGTTCTATAAACATTGTTCATTGTTCCAACACCAAATGTTCATATTTCCACTAGTTACATTATTCACGGTTCTATAAATAATGCTCATGATTCCACCTACTTTGATCATGGTTCCACCACCAAATGTTCAAGGTTCCATTAGCATTATTCATAGTTCCACCAATAATTATTCATTATTCCATAAACATTTCTCATGGTTTAGTTTGAAAATTATGTATATATATATATATATATATATATAGATATATAATTAAAAAAATATTTATTATTCTTAAATGTCAAATGAAATACTATAATAAATTTTAATGTCAAATTTTAATAACAAGCAATGGAATCTTTTCCTTGAATCCAAAAAGATGGAAATGTTACGTGAATGACACTAATGTGGTCTGGCAACATGGAAAATAGAATCTTGATAATTTTTTTGATCACCTCAACAATCAAAATGAAAACATTAAATTTACCATAGAAATAGAGAATAAGGGAAGCATGCCCTTTCTTGATGTGTTGATATCTAAAAACACAATGGTTTGATTTCCCACCAAGTGTGTCGGAAGCACGCCAAAAGAGAACACACACAAAAATATATCTACATGTAGACTCTCACCATTTCCCTCCACGGGAGATTGGAGTTATTAACACCATAGTAATTCAAACACTAAAAATATATGATAAAGATCACTCGGAAAAAGAGATTAAATAAATGTCTTGGGTATCTGAAGAAAATGATTATGACAACGGACAATTCAACAATATTGTGGAAAAATCAAGAAAGCCTCATGTAAGACGAAATCAATAAGACAACATAAATGGAAGAATGGTCTCCTTACTTTATATCAAGGGGACGATAGACAAGATAGCAAAAATCTTGAGAATAAAAGGCATAAGAGTCTCTTTTTCCCCACCCAAGACCATTGGAAAAATGTTGGACACCACAAAAGATCTACTCAAACCTATCTCTTTTTGATGAAAACATGAACATATCTAGTGGTGGAATATTGGAAATCTCATGGTCAAATCTTCAACAAAGTTAATGGGACCATGAGCACTCTTTACGAAACCATGAGTGTTGGTGGAACCATGAGTAATGCTTATGAAACCATGTGCATTGTTGGTGGAACCATGAGTAATTCTTCCATTAAAGGATATGCTAAATGTTATTTCTATTAAAGACTATGCTAAATTTGTTATAACAACATAACCTTGATTACCAAAGTAAATTATTTATGTAATACTTGTGAACCTTCAAAAAGAGTATTATGTTGATAAAGGGTTTTCTTATGGGTTCATCATTATCAGTGTGAAGTGAATGATAAGATGGGACCTTGTTAAAATTAATAAAGAATATCCCCTATGCTTAATGGGTGAGGATGGGAAACATATTTTAATAAGGGTAAAATCTTGTACATGCACTTATAGTGTATACCTAATTTCAAGCATCAAGATCAATGATTTTGAAGTGCTTGTACGAAAATGTGACATTAGCCAATGATTATTGGAGAGCATTGACCCATTACTTTGTGGTGGCATATTGAAGGAGTCATTGGGATTCCATGCTAGTAACTGATTATTGTCACATTCATGCATCAACACAATGTTGGGTCACTATGGTTTCATACATCTCCCTCTAAATTACTTCTAAAATTTGATATCTAGTCATGAGTACTATTGAGATGGTATAAAAGATATTATGAAAAAGTTTGATTGATTATTTATGAACCATGACCCAAGTTAAAATATGTTATAATAAATGATGTTGATTATTTGAAAGATAGAAATGAATTTGAAAATAAAGGAAAATAAATTAAGATATCTAATTACAATTGATGAACACCCAAAAAAATGTTATAACTTTGTATACACAAATATGATTAATAAACAAAGAGTTGATTAAACAAAATGTGATGATGGTTAGTAGCAATGTTGTTTATAGTTAAAAAAAAAAATTGAAAAAAAAAATATAATAAATAAGTTTATAAAATGAGAATGACTGATTGAATAGGTTTTACACATGAGAAATTATAACTAGATAAGAAATTAAAGAAAAAGATTAATGGATTGATACACAAGTAGTAATAATGAAAATTGATCTAATAAATAATGACATTATATTACTTCTTAAAAGTATTTATATTATAAATGAGTAAATCATGCAGCTTTATTTTAAGTGAACTGCGACGATAAAACATTCACAAGTATCACAAATAGATTTTGATAAAAATTAATGAAATTATATTACTTTTTAAAAGTATCACAAATAGATTTTGATAAAAATTAATGACATTATTTACTTCTTAAAAGTATTTATATTATAAATGAGTAAATCCTGCAGCTTTATTTTAGGTGAAGTGCGATGATAAAACATTCACAAGTATCACAAATAGATTTGATAAAAATTGCTAACAATTTAGTTGATAGAATATAAAGTAAAGTACAAATTTATAATAGTATTTAATTAAAAAAATGAAAATTTTGAAAAATATAACAAAGTGTTGAATTAAGAATTTATGAATAAATATGATATTAAAGATTAAATAAATTAAATTGAATTATGCACGGCATGAGATAACCACGAGGTTTACAGTACGATACTCGTAGGATATTAAATTGTATACATAAAGATGAACCTTGAGAAAATTTGTGGTTACAAATTTTATGATAGTTAGAATATCCTTTATGTGTTAACTACGAGGCTTTATGTGCTAACTACGAGGGTTACAACATGATGAGTAGGTACTTAAATTGTATATAGAAGATGAACTTTAAAAAATATTGTGGTTAAAATTTTTATTGTAGTTAAGAATGTTCTTCAATGGATTACTATCTAGTTGGGCTTGGACATGTTAATATGTTTATAATATTAGTTAATATAACTGATGTATATTGTATAATATACAAACTTTGTATATTGTATAATATATGCACTTTTTGCTCTAAGGTAACAGAGCTTTTAATAGTATAAATTTTGAAGTTTTAATGTTGGATGGAAGATCGTTTTATGTAATAGGTAAGTTATTATTGGATTTGTATTAAATTAAAATATAGAGTTATAATTAATGGTGAATGGAAAAGTCTATCTAACATTGAAATTCTAATTTAAATTTGTTTTGAGATAGCATTGAGGACCTACTAGTAGCTCTCACCTTTAACCCCACAAATTTACTCATTACACAAACAAAACTGAAATAAGATGTTTGGAATTTATATTTGGTATTTAAATTTAGACATATCACCTGAAGTTGTTTCTAAAGCCAATACATTCTCATTAAATCGAAACACTATTCATTATGATTTAAAAAGTTATTACACTAATAGGTGTTTAGATATTATCCAAGATTTTGGACTTTCTTGAGTGGATCAACAAGATTAACCTGAGTGTAACAAGTGTATAGTGAGGATTCATTTCATGGTCGTGGCATCTTGTTATGCTCAAATGCATCTTGATTAAGATTTAAACACCTATTGGTGTTCACCTGCCACTTTACTTGTGGATGTGCTAGTTACACCGATAGGTGTTTAGATGTTATCTGAGATTTTGGACTTCCTTGAGTGGATCAACAAGATCTTGAGTGGATCAACAAGATTAACCTGAATGTAACAAGTGTATAGTGGGGATTCATTTCATGGTTACCCTTTCTCTGGTTTAAATATAAGAAAAAGTTGTTTCTAAAATTAAGACATTCTTACTTAGTCAAAACACTCCATTGATTATGATAGAATGTTATTATAAAAATAATTTATTTTTCTCTCTCCTCTTTACATTTATATTTAATGGGACGTTGCAAAATAGTCTTTGTGGGAGAGTGATTGGAGAAGTATTAACCGACTAATTGCTGGAGCTACTAAAATGGTTAGAGGCATTCATTTCTTGTCTATTGTGTTATCTTTTTATAATAATTTGAAAATTATAATTCATATTGATGGTATTTGAAAATTATTAATATACATGGATGGTATTTGAAAATTGTAATATATATTAATGGTATTTGAAAGTTATTAATATATTGATGAACCAAAAAATGAGGATTATAATTGTAAAAGAATTTGAAATTTCTAATATACATTGATGGTATTTGAAATATAATATATATTGATAGTATTTGAAAATTATTAATATACTATAGATATACTTTAAAGATATTTACAAATTATTAATATATAGATAAACCAAAAAATAGGGTTATAATTGTAAAAGATTTTGAACTTTATAATATACATTAATGGTATTTAAAAATGATTAATATACACATCAATAAAAAAAAATGAGGGTTATAACTATAAAAGATTTTGAAATTTATAATATACATTGATGGTATTTAAAAATTATTAATATATTATAAATAGACTTTAAAGATATTTAACAATAAAAAAATCAGGGTTATAACTATAAAAGAATTTGAAATTTATAATATACATTGATGGTATTTAAAAATTATTACTAGCAATTGTCCTATAAGGTGCAAAGGAACACCAAAATGAAAAATAAAATAAATAAAAAGTAAAGTAAACGTGAAGCAAAATGACAATAAATAAAGTTCCAAAACATACCTAATACTTACTGAAATTCATATCAATTTGGATAGTTTCAACATACGATCTTTTTTTCGTTCAAACTAAATTCACTTACACTTTCTAAGTCCTAAAATCTGCTCTGCATGCATTGCAAAAATCAAATAAAGTTCCAAAGCATACCTAATACTTACTGAAATTCATATCAATTTGGATAGTTTCAACATACGATCTTTTTTTGGTTCAAACTAAATTCACTTACACTTTCTAAGTCCTAAAATCTGCTATTCCTGCATTGCAAAAAACTTAACGAAAAAAATAGTCAAATATTTCTACCAAGATATATCTGGCCTACTAAGGTAACTAGGTTTGGTCTCAACTAACCAACCAAATAAATAAAATAAAATCTGGTTATTTTAGTTATGTTGGTTTTGTGATCAAATAACTTTATAAAAAATGTATGAGATTTGTTTAATATTTATTGGTTCATAAGTTTAGGGATTATTTGTCTTTCATATGTTTTGAAATTTAGATCTAATTTCTTTGTAAGTAAGACATTCTAAGTCCTTTATTTTATCAATCTCACAAATTTTACATGTTATTTTATACAATGTTGTTTTATCCTTCTTCAATACCATGAAAGTTTGTTCTTATGTTTACAATATTTAATTTCTTCTTTGAAATATCAATAGTAGAAATTGAATGTTGATTTAGTCTTCTCCAATATCATGAGAGTTTGTTCTTATCTTTACAATATTTATTTTCTTCTTTAAAATATCAATAGTAAAAATTGACAGTTTTGATTTTTATTCTCAATTTCTCTATCACTCCACATCTTCTTACTAAATATAATTATAATTGTACTTTTAATTTTATCATATCTCAAGGGAACTTTCTCTACTATCTCTTAGTAGTGCACTTAAGAAACAAAATGTCTAGTTTACCTCTTTTGAGCCTTGAGTATTTTTTATTGACGTTTGAAGTAATTGTAAGAAGCTCCTCATTCTTCATATTCATTAACATTTACTTATACTCAAAAAAAAAAAACCCAAATATATATATATATATATTTTAAGAATATGTTTATTTTTAAAATATTTATTATAAAATATATTTGGATTTTTTTTTTCTTTAACTTTTTATAAAAAATTAAACCCCAAAACTTACCAACACATAAAATCATTAAAATAACTAATATAATAAATATAAACTTTTTTATTAATAAATTTAGTAATTGTAATTATAACCAATTTTATAATAAATAAATTAGCAATTGCCCAAGGTGCAAAGAAACGCCGAAAGGAGAAAAAAGTAGAAAATAAATTAGAAGTGATGTAGAGAAAAAGAGAGTAGTAAAATAGATCTCATGAAGAGCTTCCTCCTAAAGTATTGTAGAAAATATAAAAGAAACAACTAACTAAAATTGAAGTCAATATGGAAATGTCTAGAGTAATGTTATAGCACATTAGTTCGTTGTATGTAGTTTTTGTTTTAAGTATCGATGGAAAGGTGCATCATAGTTTAGATTGATAGTTTTTTTGAGGTTGGTTGGATATTCACACAAGTGTCAATCTAGAGATGATGCAATCATTTCACACCTAAGTTTTAGTGTACAAATGAAGCTACTCTATTCCATAGCTTGAAAATGATAAAAAATTATCAATTTACTTGAAATGAATGATTAAAAACTAATAAGTTTCGGAAGAAAGGATATAACATTGTAGAGCCATTCCTATTGACAATAATCTTTTGAAATAATTGTGTGCATAGTTATAAAATGGTTCATTTTCCTTCTTTTTAAAATATTCTCTCATGGGTTTTTTTCACAATAACAAGTATAATTTATATTTTAATTACTTTGCATTTTTTAATTACGTAACAAAATGAAATAACCTAAAAGATAGTAAGAGACATCTTAGTGTTAACATCACATTCCAAACTTGCATACCCATGATAAAATATTGATGGTATTAAGATAATTAACTTTATTTATCAATTAATTAGAATTATACCAAAACAAGTAAAGAGCATATCAATTATAATTATTTGAATATAATCTAGGAACCACTTAACCATCGGACAAAACTACATCATTTTATGTATGTAACAGCGTGAGCTGGCTAACCAATGGACAAAATTGCAGCAATGCCTATATGTAACAGCATGTGATATTTATGGATAGTAGTATTGATCCCAATTACAAAGATTGAATGTCAATGCTTGAATTACAGTATGGAAACTCTTCATAAATCTTATCACCACACCTTTTCCATATTCCATGTCTTGATTACATGTTAACAATGAATTCAACAGAACTAACAGGAGAATTAAGAACAACTAACAAAGCAAGCAAATGACATAGATTCTACCAGGCATACAATAATGTACAAAACCCAAAATGAGTGAACAGAAGTAACAATACTTTCACTTGAGATTTGCAGAATATTATTAAATGGTAATGAACACAAAAGTATAGTGTGCTCTAGTCATACATCATCATATTTACATCTTAAATCCAGATCTATTAAACATTCTGGGGGATACAATATGTAGAAGTGCAAGCATTATTTTAAGTTTTTCTTCCTCAAGTTATGCTTTCTTCTCACTTGAGATGCTTCATTTATATGCTATTTAATTTCATTAAACTTAGGAAAAAATTTAATAATAGAATTATAGTATGCATATAGTCATACATCAATGTAAATCCACCTTAAATTTGGATTTATCAAGCGTCTAGAGGGATCCAAATCCATAGAGGCACAAAGATTCTTCAAGTTTATGTCCCTCAAGTTATGCTCTCTTGTCAATGGAAACACTTCACTCATATGTTGTTTAATACCTTTATGAAAATCTTTGGTAATAGAATTGAGAGATTCAGATTTTATTAGATTTTCACATTCAAACAATTATGATGAAACCATTCAAACTATACATTCAAATTGCACTTTATCAAACACCTCAGTTTAATTAAAATGTCACTTCCAAACAAATTCTATGTTTTATTAAATGAGGTCAATGATTACAGAGATCTCACATACAAAATGGGTACTCTCTCCTGAGCCAAGATGTAAAGACAAAGACAGAAAAAAAAAATTCAATTATAAAATAATAATAAAAAATGCTATGATTCTTAAAATAAAATAAGAAAGCTATTCTCTTGCAATTTTTTTTAAATAACTCAAGCCTAATTGTGATTGATTACTACCAAGTCTCGATGTATTTATCTATAAAAGAGCTATAGCCAATTTGGTTTTTATTCATGAACATGTATGTGCATGTGTATGCTTATTGATTAAAATTAGAAGAGTTTGATATCACATGACAAAAGATGACATGTATATAAGCTGGCTGTCTATATCACATTTGAAAATTTTATTACTTCATTTTACTTTAGCTGAACACAATTTGTATGCTGTTGGAACATACAACAATAAATTGCATGGAAATTATCAGTTTAGAGTCATATATGAGAACATAACAACAATTTGTATGTAAATTCTCACTATTGGGTCAAATATATTGTTGGTTTAGATTTAGTCCAAAAACTACTAGCTGAGGAAAGATTAGAGAATGAGATTCAATAACATCGACAACAACATTTACACACATAACAACTTCTATGAGATTAGTCGAGTTATGCACACAACAACAACATACCTACCCTTATGGGGAGTAGAGCATTAACCTTTTTTAGGGTTTCAACAAGCAAGCACAAGTGAGCATTTAACTTGCTTTTAACCAAATAAAATGTATTTTTAGGAGCTGCATGTGCTTGGCACTTCAAGGCCGTGGGAACATTTTCCAAAGACATCTAGGTCACTTCCAAATGCGTAGGCAAGTTGAGTATTGAAAAAACTGTTGGTTTATTAAAGTGTAGATGTAGTGACATGTTGCTATGCTAACAAAGGAAAATTGTGAAGACAAAATGGATCAGTTTTTACAGCGTTGCTTTTACCATCCCGTCAATACGACTCAGAGGTCAACTTCAAAGAGTTAGACAAAAAAATGAAGGAACATGAGGTTGAAAATCGATTCAAATATGTTTCAAAAGTTCTTAATCTGAATCTCCTACTTGTCTCCTTACATTGACTTGATTTTCTATTTACTGAGCAATATTACAAATAGCATGTTTTGCATTCCAAGGTCAGTGTCTCATCTTCTTGATGTATCTCTTCATATACTCATTAATATATCATATATCATTTATTCTTCACCTCTTCTTTCCCATGATTATGTGGGTTTAGGTTGTAAGTTGGTTTATTTCTTCAGGGAAAACAACACTTCAATATAGTTTGGTCCCCTTAGGACCACTTTCAAATTATACAAGGCAATGATATATTTTAGTAAGTCAGTAAGAAAGAACTCTGCTAATGTCTCTCTTCATAGACTCATTAATATATCATATATCCTTTATTCTTCACCTCTTCTTTCCCATGATTATGTGGGTTTAGGTTGTAAGTTGGTTTCTTTCTTCAAGGAAAACATTGAACTTCAATATAGTTTGGTCCCCTTCGACCACTTTCAAATTATACAAGGCAATGATATCTTTTAGTAAGTCAGTAAAAAAGAACTATGCTAATTGAAAAACAATTCCACATAAATATTCATAACCACATCTAGATCAATAATACTAATGTTAAAAAACCTGGGAAAATGGTGCATAAAGAAAATTATCCAACCAATTTTGAAATTTGAATGAATACATCACCCATTATCAGGGAAATACAGTAAGAATATGCAATTCAAACCAAAAATGATAACAATATGATAAAAAACCTGGGAAAATGGTGCATAAAGAAAATTATCCCTGGAAAAATTATCCATCCATTCCAATTGGACATATGTACAGTTACAAGAACCAATATCCATTCCAATTAGACATATGTATAGTTATATGAACCAATATCCTAAAGGCTAAGTTAATGCACTTGGTCATGATTTTGATACTGCTATAGATTGATCTTCTCCCTTCCTTAATATGGTCCATGAAAATACCATGCTAGAAACCTTCTATAAAGAAATCGAAGGAATGGAATCTAGATATTTTGAATTAAATTTGTTGTTGGTTATATATAGATTCTTTGTAGAGAGTGATGCAATGAGAATGGGGAAGAAGGGAAATTAGTTCAATTATGTGAAAATGACATTCTCTTCAAAAGAAAAATCAAATTTCATTAAGTTCTTCTCCGAGGCCATTTATTGTAGATTTTTGCCAAAAATGATAATTTTCACTCTCGAAGGAGCGGACATGGAGATTCCATGGGGATTTTAGAAACTTAAGCATAAAGAACCTCCTACCCTCGCAGCTCCAACCCCAAAGGAAACACCCTCTTTTGACAAAACATTGGTTGAGGCAGAAACTGAGAAAAACAAGCATGCATTGGTTGTAGCAGCTGCTTGAGCTACAACTGAGATTGTTAATCTCACAGATGTGGCTTGTTCACATTATGCAGAAAGCCTAAAGAAGAATGCGCGGCCATCAAAATTCAAACAACTTTTGTGGCATATTTGGTGGGTTTTCAGAAAACGCATCTTCTAATAATGTTCTTGATTTTGTGTGATGTTTCATGTTTTTATGTTTTTTTTTAGAAGGTGAGTTTCCTCAGTTCCTCTATTTATAAAGGTGGCCATGTCTTCATGGGTTTACAATGATGTGTCATGATCCTATACAATGCTTGTTGTTTGATTGCATATTGTGTCCTTGATTATATTTTTTATTATTGGTTGAAATACATTTTTTGCAGATGGAAGAAAAGGAATGATATGATAGGTTGCAATCCAAGGAGGAAATTAAGGCTAGAAGCAAGCAAGAACCAACCATGAATCGAGAAAGGGCATTGACATATGCATATTAGCATGGATTTTTAACAAGTTTTGTAAAATGATGATGTTCAGATGACTAGTTCCTTACGATACATTAGATCATAACTGTTTTTTAATTTTCCTTGTTGGCTCACTAGTGATTGAAAAGCACATGAGGATCCATTCATCCAATGTTGATGGAAAATGACCCAAACAAGCCAAATTGAGGATGGAGCTAGGTAGAACACTGGATGGCATCTATTATGGAGATTCATGGGAGAAGGAAGTCCATGTAGTCATGATAGTGAAAATCCTGGATCAAACTATAGGAGAAGTTGTAAGACAAGTTGCAAGTGCAGGCACAACATCAGGCCAACCTATTGTGGATATGCATACTCATGCTCCTTTCAAAGGAGTGCATAAACTATCTAATCCTACAGGATCCAAGTCTCCTTTCACTCCAACCTTGAAATCATTTTAGATAACAAAGAAGTTGAGCCAATGTCCCGAGAAAGGTAAAGCATAGACACGCAAATGCTTGTGCCTAATTAAGATATTAGTATAAACTATAAGCCACATCAGAAGGCTACAAATGAGAAAAATTACTAACACTATGTCACATTTGCATGGATCACCTAAGATCCCAAGAAAGGTACGGTGCAGAAACACAAATGCAATTTCCCAAATAAGAGAGGTCATCCCTTCAAGCACAAGGAAGTGAAAGCAAATTATTACAAATGAGGAGATTTACCATGCTTTAGTGGGTTTCCTGGAAAACCTAAAACAAAGAAATGCACAATGATCACTAGCAATTGTGCGAGGAAACACCAAAGGATTACAATAATATCTACCTATGCTTAAGTGGGTTTTGGACAGTGCACAAGAAATAGAGGGGAATGCAATGATCATTAAGATATATTATTATTTAGTGGCTTTCAAGGAGTCCATGTATGTAGAACTTATAGGAAGATAAGGACTTTTTCTTCTAGAAACTCTATGCAATTACTTCATGCTCAATCTTTAAATTGGAGAAGAGGGATAAAGGGTCTTTCAAAGGGTTTCAAAATAAAAGTCCACAATTGCTAAGAAATCAAAATGAACAAATCCATCAACACCTAGCCAAATATGGCATTTTTCTCTGTGAAGTATAAAATATGTTCTTGTTAGTTGTGTTTATAAGTTCTACTTTGATAATGAAGCCTTGAATATTGTGCTAACATATATGTACACCTTTATGATTGTGGTCTTACCATGTACTTTGGTACTCTCTATTGGAATGCATTGTTTAAGTCATGTTCTTGGAATCCTAAGCTTTTAACATGGGACTCTCAGTGTGAGTGTTTAAATCAAAACTTTTTATGATATTTTACTAAATATAGAAACACATTACATTATAAATCATATTTAAAATGCATGAGTTCCATAAGTGGGTAATTTGATTGAAAATTAAATGAAATTTGTAGCTTTCTTTGGTTAAGGTGGTCAATGATCTACCTTGTCTTAAAGGGAATTTGATTATCAATCTCAAAATGCTTAACTTTCTTGGAGATACATCCGTTAAAAGAATTTTATTAGAGATAGATCCTGCTGTACTAATCCCAAACAAAAGTACAAAAGAAATATGAGATCCTTGTTACTTATTTCCAAGCATAATATAACTTTATTAATCAATGTCATCTTGTAAAGCAACATAGTATTCCCAAAGTAACACTTCAATAAAGGAATTGTAACCACCAAAAAAACAATACCTCACATTTTTAAGTGTGAAGCATTCTATGTTCAAATAACCCTGAAAGTCTCTCTCCAGTTATTAATTTTTGACAAAATTAATGGTAACAATCTGTTGAAATGTCACAAATTAAGATGTCACAAGGAAACCGTTAACTATGGTCATCAACATCAGCCACAAATTCCCTCTCTTCAGCAACAACAACCATCAAATCATTAAACTTGTCAAATTTCCCTAGTATTATTTCAACCTGTAGTCAACAAATGTAAATTCCATTAAATCCTGCAGTCCATAGTTGTCCATAAAGATCATTGAGGCAATGGATTCATTTATTCATCTTATATTTGCTTTCTATATGGGATAGTCTCTTGATTCATATCTCATGCCAATGGTAGCCGTTGAGATTTGTGAAAAAAATCATAAAAATTTGATCAAGCAAAATCAATAGGAAAATTTTATATAGCAATACAAATTATTACAGCATCAGTAATGGGAATGACATGTCTGTCCAAATGATTAATTTTTGGAACGATGCAATAAACTAATAGAACTTCCATCAAGGTAACCATATCTAAAAATATGTAAACTAAAGATTTGAATAGTAGATACTAAAGATGATGTGCACCTCCTGCTTCACCAAAAAATAATGATGAAAATCATGGAGAATATTCTTCATAGACCCTTGTTCTTCAATATCTCAGCAACAGTAACCACTGGCACTAACTGTAACAATAATTCCATATTAAATGAGTATTTCTACATGATCACAAAAATAGTTGCACTTTATGAGATAAATCTAAAGTTAAATGCTAAATCCAAAGCAAATCAAAGTTTGAAAATGCACAAATTAAAAATTTAAGCTTTTAGTCATAAGCATATAGCTAAATAAGATCCGAAAACTATAACTTCTTATATGATATTCCAGCTGTGAGATTTCTCTCAAATACACACTAAAATATAAGTGAGAAACATTCTCTAACAAACAACCATGCACATAGGTAAATGTTCTAAATATCGATATTATCAACTCTCCAGGAAATTGTTAGTCACTGTTTAGATAACCCACTAAACAGAAATTATCAAATTAATAGGTGCCACTTCATTATCATTATTCACTACAATTTTTACTACATGAATCTCAGAAAGAGTTTGCCACAAATTATTACTAATACTAAATCTCTTCACCATCACAATTCACCCAAGCCAAAAAAAACTATTATAAAACTATGGTATAGATTATGCTAAACATTTCTTTCTGTTGTTTCATAAAATGCAAAATATGTAATTAGACCAAAACACTAGGAGACCATAACTACATAATGATAAAAGATAAAGAACAAAAAATACAAATCTTTCAAGAGGCAAGTGAAAATTGTAAGTTTTATGTGAAGTTGTTGGAGAATAGAATACCATTTCACACATGATTTAATGCCTAGCAAATTACATACTAAGCTGAAGAACACACTTGACTCCAGCTCTGACAACTGACAATTGCGAGATGGGCCAACCCCCTTATGCTCCTTGGCTTCCAACATAGAGATGTATCAAGCTCCTCCAAAGATACCAATGTTTCAAGGTTTGGCAACTGCTCCACGCTATAAAAATTAATAAGGTTTAAAATTTGTAGTTTTGAAATAGCACTTGACCATTATATTTTCCTCAATTGAGCATATCCTCTCAATTTCAGTGTTGAGAGTGCATCCAGTAGTTTTCCAACCTCCATC
Source organism: Larix kaempferi (assembly GCA_027924585.1). NCBI lineage: Eukaryota > Viridiplantae > Streptophyta > Pinopsida > Pinales > Pinaceae > Larix > Larix kaempferi. The sequence continues at coordinate 6,356,779 of BSBM01000406.1, forward strand.
AGATGCCCACAGCCATAGATTTCCAGACGTTGATGGTTGGGGAAAATACTTTCTCTTTCTCCTTCAACCATATTAAACGACAACTGACGTAATGAGCAATACTATATTGTTAACTTGGTCAGCTAATTCAATCATCCAAAGGATCAACAAAGATTTAAAGTTGTGGCAGTGCTCCAAGCTCAAATAGGGGAAAGGTATCCCTAAAAATTATTCAGATTCTGTGTCAAGCAAAGAAGCTAAAGAGCTATGACAAATTGACAAATTGTGTATAAGTAAATATTAGGAGCACTCTTTGCAAGCAACTTACAAAACTCCAAAAGAATGGGAGTACAGTAGAAGGGAACATGATTTGGTAAATATTCCTTTAGCTGAAGTAAAAGTTTAATCGCTTCTTCTGCACACTTGTGATCACTTTCCACTGGAGAAAGCATTAACATAACCAAAACTAAAGGCACCCCTGATCCTGCAAGCTAAACATACATGCATATGTTCTAAAGAAGGGATTGACTTTATAGCCATCTTGTCACTTGGTCTCATGGCCATCACCAATATCCTAGAAAGAAGCTAGCTATGGCTTGTTGCTTTGTCAAGTGAAATATTTAATCAATGAAAAACAAATGTCATGGTCCACGGAAAAATTGAAAGACTCACTTAACTCAATGTTATTTTCATGATGCAAATGGGTTCAAATAAGGGCATTTATTTCACCAAGATTCCATGAATATTGGCATAAACCTATTCTAAAACTCTTTCAAATACGTCTCCAACTTCAGTTACCAATTGTTACAGAACTTGATGCCCCTCCATGTCAAAAAGTGCATAGTTGCATCACCAAAACCAAAACTTACAGTAAACTGAAGCTCATTTCATAGGTTGTTAAAACAATTATAGTACATCAAACAACAAAGACACTTGCGAGGATGAATATCATCCCTAAAAATAAATACTATACCATTTGCATATTTTCATTTATAAAACAGGAAGAGCTAAAAAATCCCAGCGTTCTCTATACCACTTATATGAATAAGAACATGGCTACAGAGGTCTTGAGCTAGATAGCGGAAACTAAAAGTACAAGATTTCCAAGGTATTAAAATAATGTTTCTAATTCTGGTTGGAAATGTTCTGAACACCCCCTCTAATCTAACAAGGGAGAAAAAAATCAAATTCAAAGTATATCAACATAGACAGGACGTGCCTTTCTAAGTCGTGATCATATAACACTAAATTATCACCACTGGTTCGGTACAATGGGAGTCTCAATTTTCTAATCACGGGAGCTAGTGGATTTTTCTTACATGCACCATCATCCATGTAACCTGCATAAAATGATCAACATATACGATCAGACATTTGTAGCTGACATATATCTCTCACAGAGATTGATAGCTATATCATAAAGAAGAAACAAAGAAAAATACACCCAACAAAAACGTCAGCTTACCATGAGGTATCCATGTCTACTGGTAATCCAAAGGAGTAATGTGTATTGACATGTCCACTGATTCTATTCCGTGACTCCAGCAAAATGACCTGAACAAAATTGAATTTGGTAATCAAGTGAATACAAGAACTTGTAACTGCATGCGAATACTCCACAAGGACCACAACTAAAGAACACACATGGTCCAAAAAAATACAGATTCAATATGTATAAATTATAAATCATATTAGAAATATGATCTAACCTTGAAAGAGGCATTTTGAAGGGCACGAGCAGCTGCTACCCCACCAAATCCACCACCGATGGCAATCACTGAAGGAGAGGAAGAATGATCTCTGTTGAAAGAACAAACAGCTGAAGAGAAAAAAAATTTTATAGTCAACATTCAAGTTTGTTTGCACATAAATCTTACAGCTTACAACTAAAATGCATGAGTTCCATAAGCCATACAAACTGATTTCCTAAAGAATAATGTCTCACATTTTGTGAAAACTCTGCAACAAAAATGAGAAAAGTGTTTTACAAGATTCTCATACTGGAGGCTGTAATAAGTAGATAATAATTTATATTTTCCTTTCCACTATTTGATCTTGGGATATTGAATGCACCATGTATCCTCCCTCGACTGACATTATATTAAATCAATTAGCTTCTAAAATCCCCATAGAAATCGAGGCAAATTACATGATATGTAACCTTCAAGAGTCATAAGAGATTTGAAACCCAACGTTTTGGGTATACTATTACCCATCAACAGGGGGACCAGTCAAAAGATAGAAGCAATTATAAGACATTTTAAGCACAAATGAAGAGCATGTGGGGGTTGGTGCAGTGTAGAAAGCTTCGGATGCCAAGCATTGTTCAATGCTTCGTGTTAGAAGAGCTGCCAAGCATGGAAATGTTGGTATATTTGGAGGAGTTGTGGGAAAACAGATGTATCAAGCTGAAGAGCATACCGGGTTGACCCAGTGTACAAAGCTTCGGATGCTGAATGTTGGTGGGTGCTCTGTGTTAGAAGAGTTTCCAAGCATAGAAACATTGGTATCTTTGCAAGAGTTGGACATAAACAAATGTGTGAATTTGAAGAGCTTACAGGGGTTGGTGCAGTGTAAAAAGCTTCGAACCCTAACTGTTCGTGGGTGATCTGAGTTAGAACATCTGCCAGGAAACATGGGTATCTTTGGCGGAGTTTTGGGCCACGGGAATTGTGAAGCTGAAGAGCATAGGGTGTTTCCACAGTGTTCATAGCTTCCAAGGCTAATTATTGGTGGGTACTCTGAGTTAGAAGAGTTTCCCGACATGGAAGCGTAAAATCGATTGTTCATGAGATACCAAACCATCAAATTGAAATTCCCTTCATATTGGTTCAATCTATTGAATGAATTCAGTGGGTAAATAAATTTATTTAAAAAATGAATTGGGAACAAAAATAATTCACAACTCATAGTACTTACTACTCCTCCACTGCTCTGCAATAACAACGAACCCAAATGCAATGCAGGAACAATGAACCTTAGCGGTCTTAGGTGAATTTTTCGATGCAAGTGTCAAGGCGCACCAGGCGTTCTCTAGAGATGTTGGCGGCTATCTTCACCAAGGATTCATTGACGTAGTACACCCGGTTCATGTGAAAGTGTAAGCAGTAGAGTCCTCCAGGATTGCCGTTGGGGCCTTTGGTGGAAGTTCGCTTGACTATATGATTAAGGTTGTTGCCCATGAAGTTGTGGAGTTTTTCGAAGACTACTATGGTTTCCTGGTTATGTTGGAATCTAAATCACAAAGAGAAATTACCAGCATAGGAAGTTACCGCCTGAAATGTGCCGAACTACCCAAACGCGTGAAGTAATGGCGAACCGATTGACGAAAGCCAGCTTCCACGAGCAGAATTTGCTCGGCTCGTATGACACCCTGGAAAACGCCAATGACTTTGCCGCCCATTAGTGGTTTATTGAAACGTCATTCGAATGAGCGACTAATCAAAAAGGAAACTTCACCGACATGCATGAGTGGTTCATCGAAAAGGATGAAAAACAAAGCCCGCGGGTTCAAATCGAAACTTCACCGACATGCAAGAGCGATTAGTCGAAATGGAAGCGTGGTGGAAGGCGGTTGGATTGACCAACAAGAAATAAAGCAAAACCGCGACAATACACGTGACAAGATTCCATTCGTCTTATAGATGAGGAATCTTGCTACAGTGCCAAGAACTGTCTTGGCAGAAAGAACGCCTTCAGCGTAATTATAAAAATTCTTTTATTTTTAAAAAATATAAAAAAGTTAAAAATAACAACTCCAAACTTACCAACACATAAAATCATTAAAATGACCAATATAATGAACATTAACTTTTTTTATTAATAAATAATAATTATAAATATAATATTTTTTATTAAATAAAATATAAATATTCTTATATGGTTGAGAATATAAAAAATGTTGAAAATGATACTTCTCAATAAAATGAGAAATGTTAAAAAAACATTTTGTTTGTCTTTAGCATTTGACAATTTTACAGACTAGTCCTTCAGTTCTGAAACTCCCACAAATATTCTTGCAAATAAATAATTGACAATTATGTTTATGTCAGAAAATTATAATAGTTGTATATTTACTATCAAATTAGAAATGGGGATTAATAAGTATCAAATGCTTTATTTTTTGTTGGAAAGATCCTAAACAATGATATGAATCTTTTCAAGTTTTCCACAAATTAGAAATGCGGATTAATAAGTATCAAATGCTTTTTTTTTGCTGGAAAGATCCTAAACAATGACATGAATCTTTTCAAGTTTCCACAAATCAAATCTTTGTTAGGTACATGTTAAGAACATAAACTATGGAAAATGTTGTAAGCTAAGATTTGATATACACATTTTTGAAGCTCTATAAATGTCAGACAACAACATTTTACGGTCGAGTAAACACAACTGCTGAAATATATATATTCTAACACAATTCTTTGTTAGGTGCATGTTAAGAACATAAACTATGGAAAATGTTGTAAGCTAAGATGTGATATACCTATATTTCACACATTCATTTTGCAAATGACATTTTTAAAGCTCTATAAATGTCAGACAACAACATTTTTATGTCTAGTAAACACAATTGCTGAAAAATATATATACTAACACCAAAACAAATTTTTAGTTGTTCCATGCTTCATATCCACTATCCAATTGGCATCAACTCTAACTATGATAATTATCATAGGATTTCAACAAGTGAAGTAAAGGGCCAAAGAAATACTTCAAACATTAAAATAAATAAATATAGAAAAAAATAGCCTTCACTCATTCAACCATTCGATCAACCATTCAAGGTAGAAAGCAACAACAAAGTGTCAAGTGCAGACCAACCATTATATAGATATGAAAAATTATGAATCATTTACTAAGTCATATCTCTGTCACCAACAAGTAATCAAAATAGTCAACTGTTTAAAGTAGAGTGTATACTTAATATTCAGACTAAAAGACAAAAAAAAAATGCATATTTTTCCAAATCTACAATTGGCTCCACCTTAGATTTTGGAGTTTACTTCTCATGTTTCTTCAAGCTGTCCTGCTATTCGATTCTATCACGCAAAGCTGCATCCATTACCCTTCCATGGCTCCTCACTTTCTATATTGTCTCCAAAAAAATTAGCTTTAGCTCCTTAGTCATAGCCAGGTTTCTATAACAGCTAGCATGATTGATGTCGTCGATGGGAATCATACAACCTTCTTATACTTTTCACTAAAGTATTGTATGAGACTATAAGCCCTCTTCAACCTTCAGAGGCATAAACTTATTTCCGAAAGTGTAGTGACATCCACATGCTTGAGATGTGTGATCAAATCATCGAATTGAAGGACCTTGGGGCAGGTCATTCTCTTGTTCTGCCAAATGCTTGCAAATTAAGGCCATAATAAATAATTCAATTTAATATAAATAAAACTCTAATTTATCAAAAATACTTATATTACAAAAAAGAAGTTATCACATGTATATCATAGAAATTAGATCATGTTTTTCCAGAAATTATATTTATTCAGAACCCTTTGTTAATAATTTGGTAACATTCTTGATAATTAACATTTGGAATGTTATTATGAGTTTCATTCGTTTCATCTTTTCTTGTGATCAGAATTTGCGGCTGGGTTTGCATTAAAGGCCATATGTGTGCAGGTATGGCCTTAAATGCAAACCTAGCTACAAATAATTTGGCAACCTCCAAAGTTTCACTCATCATCTGCTTGAGATCAAAACTACAACTGTTTAGACCAAGAAATATAAACATTTTTCTCTTTTCCAGAGAAACCAAAACTTGCAGGCATCAAATAAGGCTTTCTAACACAAACATCTACGGCATAAAAACTGGCATTGAGCAATAACAAAAAAATGGTATGTGTAATGAGTAATCTAATACAATTTTGAAGTTTCTATAACATTGTAGAGCTAAACATAAAGTGTTATGTTTTATTGTCATGTTAGTTTGCCAACTTATCTTTGATCCAGGAACCTGGTAATCTGTTGTTCGTTTGATTCATATACACATCGATGATGTTGTTTTCTCCCATTAATTTTGCATCTATATCTCATGCATTTATGTTTAAGATATCCATAGTTTTTTTCTCTTGGTGATCGTCTGCCTATCGCAGCTCTGAAATGTTCACCATTTTTTACTTCGCACGGTGAATTCATAAAACATTATAAAAAACTGAACACAGTGGACGCTTAAAAGAACATAGCACTATATGGAAATTTGTTAGTAGCATAATGCAACAAATATTTGGACCTGAGATAATTTCAAGGATCGAGGTATTGCATTTGTCTGAGAACCATCTTAAGTAAATTAGCATTTCTCATTCTAATTGGTGTTTTTTATTAGCTATTGGTCTCTTTTCCTCATCTTCAATCTCTACATTTGTCCAAACAATTTTACAGGCCACGATTTTGTCAAACACAGTCCATATGTTTTTAAAAAAAAAATTATTCAATGCGAACATGTTGTTAGCAACCCTCAAAGATTAGTTGTTCTATGATCTTGAGTGGTCCTTCATTGCCACAACAATTTGTCCAAAGGAAGCTTTGTTTTTCTTGGTGGAGAGAGTTCTTTGATGTATTGATATCTTTGGATTTTCTTCTTCTTCTTTTTATTCAGTAAATTAGATATAAATACAATCATTGTTAGGTAGAGCACATATTTTTAACAACAACTGCATACTTCTTTCTTTAAAAATACCTATTTGATTTTAGTTTCCCCTTTTTATCCATTTTAGCCTCCAACATCAACCTAGCAACTTGCCTCTGCCTGCTAGAAATTACAGCACATGGGCTTCTTGGTAGCTGTAACATCATCCTTGACATTTATTGCTTGTCCTTCTGGTGGGATTGTAGAATGTTGATCACCCATATCAAGAGCCTTCTAAATAACAATCCTATAGATTTGAGTGATAACCTGCTTGAAAGAATTCTCAACATTTTTCAATTCCAAAGCAGATGTCTCCATGAAACAGAGAGATTTTTCAGTTAATGCCTGACCATCTTTAGTGGAATCAACCCTTAAATGGTGTAAGTCAGCTTTATTATCCACAAGCATCACAAAAATGTTGTTTTCGGTATGGTCCTGAAGCTCCTTCATCCATATCTCCACACATTCAAAATCTGGTAAGCCGAGTTATATCATATACCAATAAAGCACCCACAACCCCCCGATAGTATGCACTTGTTATGGCTCTGTACCTGCTCTTACAAATGAAAATAAGACAAACAAGTGAGTATTGTGCAGTGTGTATGGGATTGTTTATGTTCTTCTGCAAGAATATTGATAATCAATGTGGGTATATACTATATTCTTATAGTATTTCTAGAATCAAAAAAGGAGAAGCCAACAATATGATCTATGGTACTCTACCATGATACTTGCAACAGTGGAGAGAGAAATCTTATCCAGAGAAGGATACTTCAATGGAGAACTTCTAAATTAGCAAGTGCCTAGAAAAGATACCACTAGTTTTTTAAAGAATACAATGCAGTTTATGATAGTTTGTAAGTAAATGCAAAGAAAAATACGACAGCCAAAAGTGCATAATATACCAAAAAACAAAACTATTAACAACTGAAATGGTCAATGAGATGAGGTCATAGATCATATGTACCAAATACATAGGAGGTGACAGCCTTTGTGATACTCTAAGGAGGGAATTCTCAGGAATCAAGGGATCCCCAATGATGTAAGCATTCAAAAAAGGAATTAATTTAATCAAGCAGCACATATTGCTGAAATTAGAGATGGGAAAATAGCAGTTGTGTAGTGAAAAAACCTCAAGAAATTGTAATGGTTAAGTGAATTTCAAATGACTAACACTCATATTTTCTCTTTTTTTTTAAAACTGTTTTAAGGATTTTGAAGTGGAAATAGTTGGTATATCTTATAACATATTACATGAAACCTTGGAACATCTCCCATATCTCTGTTGTTTCACTGCCCATTCAAACTTGGAAAACCACGCTATCATAGTTCATTGAATCTATCTGTATTTTGATTGAGCTTGGGAGCTTTTTAACGTGTATACATTCTTATACCCAAGACCACTTGGGTTCTCTAGAATCAAACAGATCAGCGGAATAGTTTCAGTCATGTATTTTTTAATCTCTAAATCTACCCAATGTAGTAGATCACATGAATTATATACCCAGGGAAATATTTTTCCTAGGTGAACGCAATTCGATGAGACAGAAGAGCCCAGGTCAGCGACCGTCCCCATATGCTCGCAAAATCCACTACATGGCACAGTTCAGTTCAAGCCACAATTGTTGTACTCTTCGTTGTAGAACATTCATATTTATCCAATAAAACACCAAATTGAATAAACTAAGTTGAGTAAGACAGTTGTTGTCATGACCTCCATCCACTGCACTGATCGTATGGGTTCATGCAAGGACGTGTATCTATGTTTCATCTCGTTGTTTCATATCTATGGCTTCACTATTTTTGTGTGTGGACTCATGGCAATAGGGGCAACTGTGGTGATCTTGCCCAAATTTACAATGGAGGGCATGCACTGTGGCACTAAGACCAATGACTATCATTTTAACCGCAAATATTGTCCAATACTAAAATGTTTAAAGACTGGAAGTCAAAATTATTTATATAGTTCTTCCATTTTATGTTCAATGTTTAAAGGATTTTCTGCACATTGAACAACTACTTTGGAGAGAGGAGAGACCACTTCAGTTTTCTAAAATATTTTAAAATGTCTACAAGCTTGTGATATCAAACAACCATGCATCGGAGATGCCATATTTTGGATGAAGGTATGCTAATTTATATTTGATTTTTTCCACTTTCAAAGCTTCAAACAAAGGATTGGAAATGCGAGGTAAAAGATTATAGAGCCTTCCTTGGACAACCAAGTGACTCCGTCGAAAAGGCAGATTCACAATTGCTGGTGTCCTCTTTTAGATTTTCATCTAGGACAAAGTATTTGGAGTGCTACGCACTCAAGGGCTTGCAGTTATGTCTATATAGAAAGCAAAAGACCTTGACACCCCGCAACTTGAAGTGAAAACAAAAGACACCCTGCAAATTGAAGTGAAAACAAAAGACCTTGTACATCTCACAAATTGGTGATTTGACTGACTATACAGCAAGTAGGCACTTTATTTTTTTTTATTGTGGGAAAACAGACCAAATAAAAATGAAGAAGCCCACTATGAGAGAAGAAAAAAGATATAAAATATAAAATCTTACTTCAAGCTTGGCTCTTGTCGTTGCTACAGACTCTCATCTCGTTGAATAGACTCCTCGGCTTTTAGTCAAAGCCTTTATGCTACGCTCTTTTACTTGCATACTTCCCCCCTTGTTTGAAAGCATGTTCCATATTTAGATCCAGTAGCAGAGACACCAAGTAGCAACATCCCTTGCAATTCATTCTGTGTCTTCTGGTGGTAACTAAGTAAATTAAGCAGTAGATTTGGCAGTAAAAAGAAAAAGCGCAGTAAGCTCTCGAGTCTGTATCCTAGTGTGAGTAGCAGCATCTTTGCTGGTAATAGAGCCAGCCGGTCTCCCCGCAAGTTTCCATAACAATAGAGCCCAAAGCAAGAGAGGAAGCATGGGTGGTAAAGGCATAAGAAGCAAAGTCAATAGAAGCAGAGGCATAAGTAGCGGGTTTGCTGGATAAATATCCATACTAAATAGAGAATACCGATACCAGACTTAAGATAAAGACTGTCTACAACTTTTCTAATGTTGGAAATGGTTTCCAAAGTGGAGGAGAAAATGCCATCTGGCTTTGGATCGTAAATAATATTAAGACAACCTGCTCCCTGATCGAGAGTACCAGTGAACTTTTTCTCCAAAATCATCTGGGAGAGCTTCTTTTCCATAGTATCGATGGGCAATCCAATCAATTGAGATATATGTGATATTTCAACCCTTGAATAAGGTTCAATCAATCGTTTGACTCTATAGAGTCTTTCCAGTTAAACTCCTTGAGAATCTCAAGCTTCGATGGAGTATCAGGATACTAACGAGGGCGACAATGGGAATTATGACACCTTTGGTCCTCTGTGGACACAAGAGAAGTCACTGTTTTCATTCTCAGATAATAACTCAGTACCAAGTACTCCTTTAATCAATACTGGTTCACCTGGTATATTTTCCAATGCAGGGTCCATGGGTGATCATAACTCACACTTCAACAGTGGCTTATTTGGTTCTCATGATAATTTTTATAGGTTTTATTCTATAAGCAGTTTCAAAGATGCTGGGCACAGTAGAGGTTTTACCTCATTTGATGATACTGATCCATTTTCCAGTGTCGGGCCTTTCAGTTTTGGAGGACAAACACCAAGACACACATCTGATGGTTGTAGTGCATTCACCTATATGTAGATATATAGAATAGTACTCGACAACAGATTCAATTTGTTCTCCATTTCAGTGATTTCCTATTGCTAATGAAAATGACGGAATTTGAAACCAACTCGGCCCTTATTTATTTATGTTTTCTCAAACTTCTCATTCCTTGCTATTTATCACCTACTCGATAGTAGAAATATCAGTAGGTTGATTAAATTCACATATTCAACATATAGTCGGAGGTTACCTAGGCGAATTGTTTTTTTCTTTCTGAAACTCCTTCGACAAACTGGCTCAAACTTTGCTAGAGAGAAAACAAATTTCGAATTTTAATATGTGTCACTCTATCACTTGAATAAAATTTCTGTACAAAGTGCTTGGAGTTAAGTTGTAACACTTGTTATATCCATATTTTTAGATCTTTGCACATTGATTCCATATTATAAAATCCCTGCACGGTGATTACTCATTTCCCTCCTACTTTGTTATTTCAATGTTATCCATATTTTTAGATTATTGCAAATTGCTTCCATATTATTAATTGCCTGCATGGTGATTACTCAATTCCCTCCTGCTTTGTTATTTCAATGTTAATTTATACATTGCTCTTTTTTATTTGACATGCATGCGGGGGGCAGCTTCTAGGTGTGTTATTGGATATCGTAGGAGCCATTTCTGGTTGGATAGCCACGCTTCTTTTCATGTGGTCTCCCGTGTCACAACTGGTACAATGCTTAAACTTTAACCATCTATTCAATCTATCCTGTAGATGGTAGTCCACCCCAAATTCTCCTTCAATCTAGGACTGGGCACAGTCAGTCAGACTTGTATTAAACTGAAATCATTTAGACTGAAACTATTAATTGTTGATTAATAATTTGTTATTCTTGTGTTAGGGCCTCCATGGCACACAAACAATTACACCGATCTGACGTAACAGCTAAATCAGTTGCTCCTATTGAAGTGATATCAGAAGGTGGTTTTGATGCTAGGGTAAACTCAAATTTGTTTTTATTGTTTTAATGAAATATTGGACAGATTAATTAATATTTAAAATTGAACTGAAAGGCAACCATGGAGTGGATTGATTTTGTTACACCGATTTGACATAACAGCTAAATCAGTTGCTCCTACTGAAGTGATATCAAAAGGTGGTTGTGATGCTAGGGTAAACTCAAATCCTTTTAAATTGTTTTAATGAAATATTGGCCAGATTAATTAATATTTAAAATTGAACAGAAGGGCGGCCATGCAGTGGATTGATTTTGTTTTGTGTTCTAATGAAATTTTGAATAAATTTGTTAATGTTTATACTTTAAAATGTTTTAGAAAACTCAAGCAGAGGTTATCAACAATGGAGGGCCTGCACAAGAAAAGAAGCGGCAGAGGAGAGAATGGACATGCAGAGGTATATCAGTAACATGGCATTTTCCTGGCAATATTGTACTTCAGCCAACAACAAGAATAAGAGCCAGAGTTATTGCAATCTATAATGATTTGCAACAACGCCCACGAGAGGTTGATATTTTATATATAATATCTCTATCTTCAACATAGCACTTTGCCTATCCAGAGGCTAGCCCAAATGTGTTCCGAAAAGGGATATGTTTATTAAAATGAACAAAAAAACAACAATAATAATAAAGCACTAATCTAGATGCCCAGTCCATGTGCTCATGACCTCAACTTGGAGCATGAGGGTAAAAGACCCAATCGAAACAAGGTTTTCATATCCTATTCACAATATGGCTAGGTGTATGCGTCTAGTAGATGCCCATCAATAGATGCCACAGCTATTGGGAACCATCAACAAATGTCACAGCTATTGGGAATGATCAATGAAGGCCAAGTCGCCTTCCACCTCCTCAACCCAAGAGGTTATTGAACAGTAGAACAAATACTGAATGGTTAGACACTGTGGATAAGTTCGTCAATTCCAGCTTTCAACTATTAAATTTATAAACAATTAAATCAAGAATCTTACAGAAAGAGCATACCTTCTAATCGAGTTTTCCACGCTTGAAATTTGAGGGAAGGTACTAATCAATTTTTCCACGCTTGAAATTTGAGGTCGGTTCCTTCCCTAATCTTCTATAGAAAACCTTAAGCTGGCGCCTTAGACCAACTCCCGATCCCAAATACCCTTTACAAATGAGTAATATTAGGTACAAATAACAACAACATAAGCAATAAAGCAAAAATTAACTCTGACCTAACTTGAACCAGATCCATCATTATGTTAACAAGCCACCATAAATGAATTGGCCAACGTATGCATTCGGCTCTGTTCTCAGAGACCTCCCTCTCATCGGCTTATCCTTCTACACAGTATGTCGAGGGCATAAATTATTATAAATATAAAAACATCCGTTCTCTCCACAATACAGAAAAGACGAGGTTATCCAGAGTCGGCGTTCTCCACTCTCATGCAGAGATCTCATTATCATTAGGAACGCAGAGATTAGTTTAAATATAGATTGGGGAGTCCGCCCTTCCTCTTAATGCACCCTCAACAAGACTAACTTATATGTTACAGGGTTTGGCTCTCTTCAAAGAGAGATTGACCCTCTCTTTCTTAGCGTGGAAACTGGGGAATATAAAATAGTATGATTGTAAAAGAACAACCGTACTAACTTGGCTGAAGAAAACGATGGCCTCTGTTATTTATTAAAGTTTCATACCAAACAAACCAATCGATATAAAAATAATTTAAATGTGCAAGTCTCAAGCCAATCTCACAAATGAGCCCAAATTGATAGATATGCATCACGAGCCTATACTTGGTGGCCAACACTTTGAATTAAATACAAACATAAATTATTTTTGAAACCCTAACTGACCACTTACATCAAGCCAAATGCCATGCACCAGGTCGAAGAGAGAGCCCACACGCTGAGAGCCTGTGGGAGAATTCTGGGGCCTGGAGTGTGCTCTGTGCACATTTCCCTCCGGGATATCATGTTTCCATATTGGGCAACCCTCCTTCAAAAAACGGGAAACATGGTTTGTGCTAATGAGCCATACCTCCAAGTGCTAGGTTTAGCAAACTCCCATTACCAAAGCTGTGAGCGCCCATTCCAAGCTCCATCTGTGAGCACCCATGCCAATCTCCAGCCATGAGCACCAACTGCAAGCGCTAGTCTAAGTGCCAGGCATCCAAGCTAGGAATGAAGTCCCATTGTTGAGAGGGGGCCACATTCAAGCTCATCCGTGTGCATTTGCAAGAACTGATACCCTAGTTTGTGATAGCAAACATTCGCTTAAGCTTCAGAGCTCGGCTCACCATGGATGAGTAATAACATATAGTTTTTCACCAAACAGAGCCTGAAAGATCAGAAATCCATCAGCGCATGGTTCGGTGAGGTGGTAGTTGAGTGATTGAATGTAGATCCTTCTACGATGGGACATTGATGGAAGGCCTCGTAACTTGAGGACCACGTTATCCGCGGGATCTCTATACTGAAGTAAGACGCCAAAATAGGAGACCGACTGCTAAAAATAACAGGAGGACAGGATATTAACCGTCAAAAGCTGAGTGAACGCACGTGTCATGATTTCATTCGTTTTATAGACGAAGAATCTATGAACAGGAGCGAAGATTATCCTCGCGGAAAAAACGTCTTACGGCGTAAATATATTATAAATAGACTTTAAAAATATTTAAAAATTATTAATATAATGATTAACTAAAATAATGAAATTTATAATATAAATTGATGGTATTTAAAAATTATTAATATATTATAAACAAATTTTAAAGATATTTAAAAATTATTAATATAATGATCAACCAAAATAATGAGGGTTATAACTGTAAAAGAGTTTGGGGATGAAAAAAAACTGATAAACCTCATAGTAATTCTAAATCATTAAAAAAAATGTAATTTCAAATCTATTATTAAAAAGAATGTAATCCTAAATTTATTAATCATAAGCTTTATATATCATATATTGAAATCTAAGCACTATCTCATATTTCCATCATTTATCTCACATTGAAACGAATACACGTCCCTCATTTATGTAGTTATATGGTATTTTATACTACCGTAATGTTGATATGTACATCATGTCGATAATGGCTATATAAGTGTTTTTGAGTGCTCTCCTAGCTGAAACCTTACTTTTTCCATGTTGCTACACCTTCTCCTAGCTGAAACCTTACTTTTTCCATGTTGGTACACCTTCTCCTAGCTGAAACCTTACTTTTTCCATATTGCTACACCTTATATTACTTCATGACAGTCCAGTTTGAACCCAGTGATATGGTTAGTAGAAAAAGACATTGGAGCCATATATCCATGTTCTCATGGTTAAAAGCTTTACTTGGAATAAATATCACCCCTTACTTTACTTGGAGCCATATATCCATGTTCTACATTGCGATAACTTACTTTACTTCACCTGTTTCTTCACCGGTTTGAAACCAATGATAATGGAAAAAACTCTCTAGGAAAGCATGGCATATTCACAATCACATTCACAAAAATTAAGTAATGGTTGTATTTATCATTATCTTAAACTTTTACTAGCGCACAACAAAACATTAGAAATAATAAAAATACATTTCTGTAATGAAGAACACATATAAAAAAATTATTTACCAAAACCATAACATTGCCTCCATTTATACATCTATTTCACACCTATGCCTTTGTTGCAGGTTGGCCTGTGCTCTTCTTCACCCAGGAATGAAAGGATACTATTCAGACTGAGCTTTAGTATTCCCGAATCCTACTGCCATTTTATATTTTGTCCAAATCCCTCACTATCAAAATAATTAATGTTGGCCATAATTAACTAGATACTAGTCTTAAATGTTGGCCATAATTAACTGGATACTAGTCTTAAATGTTGGCCATAATCAACGGGAGTATGTACGAGGTACGACCACCACCCAAGTTGCACAAACTTTTCTTGGAGTGCAGTTTGCAGGGTGAGTAAGGCCACACTACACCTCTTCAGCAGAAACGAAACAGGGTTTATGTTCGGGTAGCCATCAAGCCCCAACCGTTGGCTCCTGACCCAACCCTATTGCCGCGTTGATTTAGAAAAAGCTTCCTGTCAAGAGAATTTTGGCCAAATTGGAAACCGGTGCCATCAAAGCTTAACCAGAAATTAGAAATGTCTGTTGACCATCGATGTAAAATGGGCGTCTCTGGGATCTTGTTACATCAAAGGGTTTAAGAGGTTGCAGGGCAGAGGTTTAAGAATTTGTCGGTTTGAGTTGGGTCGCGGGATTAAGGTGACTTCAACCGACATAAACCAGGGGATTCGAATGGAGGCAAATTGACACGAGTGAATTTTTGCGCAAGGTACGTACGTGTTAGAGTCGAATCATGTAAATTAACTAGTCACTTCTATACCATTAATGCTGAAATGAACTCACATCTGGATTAGATTTTGTAAGGTGACACAATCATGGATTAGATGCATTTTGGGTTATTATAGCTGCCGTCAGGCAGTTATATACTAATCAGTCAGGTTTAAACTTTTTTTAATTTTCAAATTTTTTTTGTTATTGAATTTTTTTTTTCAATAGTTTATGTAATTTAAAAATCAAAAAAAAGTTTTTAATAATTTTAAAATATCATATTAATAATTTTTTATTGAACAAAAATTATTAAAATATCATATTAATAATTTCTAATTGGATAAAATTTTTGACAAGACTAATTTGCCTTGCTAGGAGGTTTATTTGTCAGAATTTTTAAAATATATTAAAAAAATAAAATAACAAAAAAACATAAATATTACATCTGTCTTTTTGTCATAATTCTTCTGTCCTGTCTACCGTCACATCTGAGTCTTCGTCCCATCACTTTTAATGTCTGCGGTATCTGTGTACTTGCCATTGCCGAACAGTGCCAAAATTACATCGTAATATCGTAATATTACTACGAAGCCGGAACATTATTACATAAAACATGTAACATACATTGCTATCCATACCACAATGCTTAAAATTCGTACAATTCTAAAATCCTTTTAAATGTAAATAATTGAACATTAAATTTGATCATGCCATTCTCATTAACCATATTAACTTTAACCATATTAACTTGTTGATCATATTAATACATTTCATTTGTGTAAGAAAATGGCAACGTTTACACAAATATCTAAATTTTATATTTCATCTGTCGTGATGGTTCACGTTTCTCAATGAAATGAGAGCACATATCTAAAGATATTCGAGAATACCACTATATGGGCATAAAATCTAAAACGGAGGGATTTTAAAGTTCGAGAAAAGCATAAGATGCAAAATATAAGATGGATATTGTGATTGCCTACCATATATTTGGCATTATATAATATATTTCTATAATATGCTAATGTCACACTTTCACTTGCCCAGTTACATGCCCATATAATGGAAACATGGCAAGAACATTGCCCAAATTTTAGTCTCCGGCAACTATGTAGACTTACTCCCCTATCCCAATGGGCCTTACTGCTACTCTGACTTCGGACGACTCTTACACTCTCAATGACCCAACAATCCACTCAGCGGTCATTTCCACTGCCTATTGAACACTATTGTAGAATGTGTATAATCAACTTAAGAAACTGAACAATGATATTGCAGCAGATTTAACAGACATTTAAAGCATACATCAGACTTGAGTGAATAAGATATACCAGAAAATAATCGCACTTGTCTGGCTCTGGTACCAAACGCGCCAGGATCTTCTGCAATTCAAACAACAATTCCACTGCATTCAATTGATTTTATTAATAGCAGCATGACATACAGACTCCTGTAGATCGGCTTCGGAGGGCGAAGCTCATCACTACAAACACAAACTCAGTGCCTAAGCACAATGTCTTAGGCCCATTTAATTTTCAGAACTTCGCGGAGCGATGATCTTACTCAGAGGCTACCTGGGGATCCTGAGATATGCTTACTAGCACATTGAAGTCAGTCTTGCAGAACGCAGACAATCTTCCTTTAATCCTTCTTCATCAGAATCTTCTTGTATATATATCTCTGATAATAATCCGTTTGAGAACTGGCAATTACCACAGATACTTCCAAGAGAAGTATACAGACTTTCGTGGTGGAATATAACTGCTTCCACACACATCCGTGTCTCAAGTATTGATGTCTCTTTTACTGACAAACAAGAGCCTGTTCATATTAATCTTCTTGATAAATGTCAGATTGATTGGGCTATCAAGCAAAATTACAAGTATGCTCACTTTGGTACTATCAAGTTAGGCCTTGGTCCATTAGTTCAGCCTCGTTTGGCTGTATCATCCCTTTGTTGCATTGTAGATACACGTCATAGGAAATTCTCCGATGCTGTTATTGGTGGTTTCACTGCTCCTCTTCATGATGGTCCTACCTTTGGCACTGTATATCCTAAGTTTTCTGTGAGTTTAACTAATCCACATATCTATAATTTGCTTAAAGCTTATATCTTGCCTAAAGGTTTTAACGTGGAATATGGTTCTAAGATTATCCAACTCAAAGGTGGAGTCTGTGTTTGGTTTGGAAATGATACTCTTCCCCAGCTTCGAACTTGTGTCCATCAGAGTTCTGCAGACACCAACGTGGTAGAAAGAGAGAAATCCAAAAATGCTACGCCAATTACATTTAATTGGACTGGCATTAATTATCCTCAGTCTTGGGAAATGAAATACACCGAGCTTAGAAATCAAGAAAGGGTTGCTGCTTCCTTTGCTTCCCAGCCCCTCATCTTCGATGAAGCATCCATCTCCTTCTGTGTTCCCAATGAACAACCAACCCAAAGATTTGGTCCTCCTTTGATCAAATCTGCCTCCATATCTTCTTACAATAATGCCATATTACAAGCTTTGTTGAACCAAGTAAGTAAGGCTTCTGCTTCTGATCCTTCTGTCCCTGTAAATACCTCTCCCTTTGAGATAGAGCATAAAGGTCAGCATGCTGCCTGTCAGGCATGCCAAAAAATAAAATAAAAATTGATTCACCAACAAAAGCAGAAACAGTCGGAACTGCCTTCCCTAGGTATGTTTTCCGTTTTGCCTTCATTAAATATGATGTCTCTTCCAAGAGAAGGTTCACAGCTGGAAGTTGTTAATAGTGGCCAAAGATCCTTTATCCCTGGTAGGAATTTGCCTAAGTCTGGTTTTAGGCAGTTCACATCAGATGGCCAAACTAAAAGAGAGTTTATACCCTGTAAGTCTTCCAGCCAAGATCAAACTGTTTCTGATGAGATTAAGCTTGCAAATTGGGGAAATTTGCAACAGATTCATTCTGCACGAAATCTTGATGATATGGCTCGTGATATCCTGGTTCTTAAAATTCAGTGTGCAGAACAAAAGGAGCATATCAATAAAGTGGAAACAAAGTTAGAACTGCTAGATCATTTGTTACATGATTCCACAGAAATCAATCTTGCAATCAGTGAAACCTCTCAAAAGCTTGAGAGAAGACTTTGTGTTTTAGAAGATCTCTGTCATAAAATAGAGAATCTCCAAAAGAAGCATTATATAGTTCCTGACCATGTGTTCAAATTAGCATCTAAAGGTCATACCAAAAGTCATTCTTTAGGACAATTCAGTATTCAAACTGAAGAAGAAAATCCTGAATGGGACTTTGGAGAAAGTGATGCAATTAAAGAGAATATTGAAGAATGGATCTCTGAGTTCAGAGGTTTTAGGCATGTACTAGATCCAAAATATCTGGTCAACTTAAATGCTCTTGATGCTAAATATTCTAATGTCAGAAGACTTCCTACTGCTGCAAGCTTTGACACTCATATGTCAGATGCTACTGCAATTGCAAGTGCTCCTCCCAAAGTATTTCACTTTGGTATAAATTCGATGAATGGATTAATATCCCAGATGCCTGAGCAACCTGTAGTGAACATTCAATGTCTCTCTAGAGAAGAGATAAGAAATTCCATACAAATGCTTGCACAATGGATATTATATAAGAAACAACATGACAATAATCTTACTGGGCAAATGCTAGGTACTCAGCTTATTGCAGGTCTTTCAGGCCTAGCATATGAATGGTGGCGATGGTTGCCACAAGACACAAGAAATGACATGCTTGATGCAGACGATGCAGATGAGTAAATCCTAAGTGCCCTTGGTAGAGAATTTTATGGTCCTGAAGATTGTGAGGATTATGACCATCTTGCTTCACTCTTTATGTCTGCCAGACTGTGTGATTTGAGTAAGAATGAAGAATATTTTTGTTACATGCAAAAGCTTCTGATTTCATCTGGTAAATCTAGGAATGCATATTTGAAGCATTATCTCAGAAGCTATCCAGGACATGTTCCTGATGCAGTAGAGCAAGCTCTAAAAGACAAAAAAGTAGAGCTGTGAACACTTTCACTTGCCCAGTTACATACCCATATAATGGAAACATGGCAAGAACATTGCTTAGAGAAAAGGGTAAGTAAAGATTTTAAAAGACATCAGAAAATGTATTCTACTTCATTTTGCAAAGATGTTGCAGGAATGCCTGATTGGGGGTGTGGCGCGCACAACATAGGACATTTTGGCCAAGAATCTTGCAAATGCAAGAAAAAGAAAAAAGGGTTTTATACGTCTGAGCCTAGGTATCATCCTGATAAACCCTATTACCACAAGTCCAAACACAAGCACAAGTACAAACATCGTTATGAAAAGCCCTATCATAAGTCCAAATATAAAGCCAAGCGCTATGTCAAAAGATGAACTGAAAAGGGTAAGAAGAATGTTTGTTTTATTTGTGGTAAGTCAGACCATTGGGCTGCGAAATGTCCAGAAAGAAAGTCAAGACCCCGTCTTGCTACCCTTTGTCAAGCATTAGATCCCACATGGTGGGATTTGTTTGAAGTTTCTGTCAATTCTCCTCCTCCTGACGGTGAAGTTCTATTTCTTCTAGATGAATCTTGTTCTAGTTCTGATTCTGATTCAGATCCTCCTACTTTAGCCAAATTTGCTCCTGATCCTTCATCATCCTCTTCTTCTGAGTCTGATTCTGATCTAGATGCAAATTTAGGGGGGTGTAGTAGCCTACCTGACTTTGATTTCTCCCTATACATGTTTTCCTGATCTTCTTCCAAATCATCTTCACACTACCAGTTAGAAAAGCAAATTGTAGATATTGATCTTCAGCTTTCCCTCATTCCTGTATATAGACATTTTGAGCGGACTGAACTGAGACAAGAAAAAGCTAAACTGCAAAGACAATTAGAAACAATGAAGTCTGAGAAAGGAAAGGAAAAGGTCTTATCTCATCCCCTATCTGTCCATTATAACCCTGCTGAATTCTACAAAGATTATCCAGATGGTCATGAAGACAGATAGTCTCATAGGAGAGATAAAGAAAAACTCTTAAGGCTTCAACTCAAAGAAAAACAGGATAAGTTAAAACTCCTTGTCAAAGAGATTGAAAATTTGAAAAATATGATCGCTGCCCTAGTCAGTGAAAAGGATCAGTTTTCTGATGAGGAATTATCTAAACAGATTGAGAGAGCCTGTTTCAACCCTGAACATAAAGAAGAATCCCCTGCTTCAACTCCTCCGCAGTCACCTCAATCTCAAGTTTTGAGTCTTCTGGGTGCCTTGTCCGGTCCCAAGTTATTTGTGTCTTTATGGTTTTGTCCTCCAGAATTCAAGTCTTACTCTGTACATTGTTTAATTGATTCTGGTTGTCAGTTTAACCTTGCTAAAGGGAATGCAATACCTCAATTTTACTGGGAAAAGAGTCGTGAGTTCGGTTCAGCCATCGAAGGTTCTCCAGTTTCTTTGTCTGGTAAAGTCAAAGAATTACTAGTGCAAATCTCTGGTATTTTAAGTAGTCTGTCTCTTTTTAGATTAGATGTACTAAAAGAAGATTGTGTCTTAGGATCCGAGTTTCTGCAGAAAGTTAGTCCTTTTTCCATTGACACTAGTAAAATGGTTTTCGCCTGTACAGTCGCAGGTCGGTCTGTCTCTGTGCCATTAAGTTTCAGTCCTGTAAATAGATGTAAACCCATTTTCGAAGAGTCTGTCATGTCAGTCAAGTCTGTTAAATTGAATAAGATGGATTGCTACATAGCTTATGCAAAAATTCATGGTGAAAAAGCATTGGCAGAAATAAAAAAGAAACTCAGAAAAGATTGTTGTTTTGAGAGTCCTAATGCATTCTGGACTCGAGAAAAATATTTCGTCTCTCTACCGTTTGATCCTTTGCAAAAGATCATACCCATGAAAGCTTCGGCTCGTGTAATGAGTCCATCAGAGAGAGAATTTTGTTCTAAAGAGATTCAAGAACTTTTGCAGAAAGGTTTGATTGAGCCCTCCAGGAGTCCTTGGTCTTGTAGAGCGTTTGTTGTAAACAAGCACTCTGAGCAAAAAAGAGGTAAACCCCGCTTAGTTGTCAATTACAAGCCTCTTAATGTTGTTCTGCAAAAAGTGAGATACCCGCTACTAGATAAAGCAAGTTTGCTCCAAAAAATTACTGGCTGCATTATTTTTAGCAAATTTGATCTTAAATCTGGTTTTTATCAAATTGGTATTGAAGCGAAAGATCGCTTCAAAACAACCTTTGTGGTCCCTCATGGCCAATACCAATAGAAAGTCATGCCCTTCGGTGTGAATAATGCTCCATCTGAATTTCAGAAACGGATGGAAGATATTTTTAGAGATATTCCATGGTTGGTCGTATTCATAGATGATATTCTAATCTATTCTAGGAACCTACAAGATCATCTAAAGCATCTTCAGAAATTTTATGATCTTGTGTTTAAACATGGATTAGTTTAATCTGAGTCCAAGATGGAAATTGGTAAAACTGAGATGGATTTTCTTGGTTTTCATATAAAGAAAGGTCAGGTGATTCTGCAGAAACATGTGTTAAGTTCTTTTTTGCATTTTCCTGATAAAATCTTGGATAAGACCCAGCTTCAACGGTTTCTTGGCAGTCTGAATTACGTCAGACCATTCTATCGTGGTCAGGCAACAGACATTCATTGTCTGCAAAAAAGGTTGAAAAAAAACCCTGTTGCTTGGTCTGAAGAGATGACTTTGGCGATGCAAAAGATAAAAGCCAAAGTAAAAGAGTTGCCAGCCCTTCATCTGCCACAAGGTACTGGTAAGCTGATTATTGAAACTGATGCATCCTCTACCACTTGGGGTGGTGTCCTACTTGAAGAGATAGATGGTAGAGAAAAAATCTGTGGCTATGGCTCTGGTTCATTTAAAGTAGTAGAACTTAATTACCCGAGCAGTCACAAGGAAATCCTTGCTGTTAAGAAAACGGTCCAGCATTTTATTCTGTTCCTGAAGCCTATCAAATTTACTATTAGAACAGATTTAAAAATAATGCCTGGAATCTTTAAAAATGAAAATTTAATGGCAGAAAATAGCAGCAGGATTTTGAAGTGGATTATCTGGCTTTCAAATTTTGAGTATGATATTGTTTACAAGCCAGGTTATCTTAATTGCTTAGTTGACATGCTGACACGTGAAGTTTTGCAGCAAAAAGAAGCAGTCAGTTTAAATATGTTTTCTGTTGGTTCAAGTTCTTCAGCTCCGAAAAATGATAAGGGCAAAGGCCCAACTCCAGCAGAAGGAACTGAACCTGATTATGTCAGGTTTGAACCCAGGAATGCGCTGTTCATGAAGCCCTGGGATGAAAGTTTATCCCCATCTGATCGAAGGGAATTACTGGATTATGTTGATAGACATGCTGCTGAAAAATATCTCAGTCTTACTTTAATAAAGAAAATCCAGTCATCTCCATGTAAACTGCATCTCATGGAAAGATGGGAGCGTACTGCTTTCAGAGGTTTTACCCAAGCCCAACAAAAGTTAAAACGATGCAGAGAACTCTGGGTAGACTGTAATGATGAAGATGAAGGTCCGGTCTGGTACATTGACATCGGAGAAGGTAATTTAACCTGGACCAACTATAACCTCATCCTACAGTTTTGTCGCGAGGAAAAGTCCATAGTGATATGTGTAGACCCTGGAAATATGCGCAACAAGTCCTAGTCTGGATGGACTTAAATCCTTTTGGATAAATTCTGTCCAAGAACAGATTGGACAAATCGGCGAGCAAATTTCGTACTACACATGCAAGCCGACATGCAGGTAGCTGACCAGAATAACCTCTGGTTCAAGTTTCAGTTATGGCAACATGGTGGCCATCTCAGTCCGTTAGAGCATACTGTGCACGTTACCCAAAAATACATCAAGCATGACCACAAGGGTAACCGTATTGATACTAAAGTCCATAGGCGAACCCTCCCCTTGGATTACAAAGTTGAATCCATGTTTGAGAGTGAGTTCATTGGTGAACTGAATGAAGTTTTACACAGCTCTGACATCGAGAAATGTTTCAGCACCTCGTTGTATCCGCCTCTGGTCTACACAGAACAAAGTCCTGTACCTGAAGATTCCCAAGACGTAGATGCTTTGCTGAAAGCACGAGAATTAGAGGAATATTTGCAGGACTATGACTATGACTTCCCATGTGGAGGACAATCGGTCGGACCGCCGGGAAATCTTGATTTATTTTGTGTCTGTTGTTCAGGAGACTACTGATGTAAATAGTTGTCATTATGCTTTCCACTTTATGTCAAATAATGGAAGCCGTAGTGGGCCAGTAAAAGTAGCTCCACAGTGTAATTTGTCGGATTCTGTCAGTCCTATGTGGGCCATGTCTATCGGCCATGTTGTTTGTCTGGTTTTCGGGTCCCCTTATGGAACTGCCTCCGACAGGATGAGATAATAGTGGTGTGTCCCACCACTACCCCGGATTCCCTGCCTTTTGATTGAATGGTGCCTGTTTCTAGCAATCGGTAAACTGGCTAGAGTGCTATAAAAGAAAGGCCTCAGTCCTCATTTTAAATATTCGAGTCTTGCATCGAGCTAGTAGTTTGCTCTGCAACTAAGAGTCTAGAGCCGAGCGATCCAGTAGTTGGAGCTCTGCGAGTCATAGGAGTCCAGTCCAGGGCCAAGGTAATATGCTCTGCTAGTTGTCGAAAGGTATAACACAGCATCAGAAAGCCGAGGTTCGCCTCTGTAAAAATTGGTTGAGTCTGTAAGTGTGCTAGTAAGCATATCTCAGGATCCCCAGGTAGCCTCTGAGTAAGATCATTGCTCTGCAAAGTTCTGAAAAGTAAATGGGCCTAAGACATTGTGCTTAGGCACTAAGTTTGTGTTTGTAGTGATGAGCTTCGCCCTCCAAAGCCGATCTACAGGAGTCTGTATGTCATGCTGCTATTAATAAAATCAATTGAATGCTGTGGAATTGTTGTTTGAATTGCAAAATATCCTGGCACGTTTGGTATCAGAGCCAGACAAGTGCGATTATTTTTTGGTATATCTTATTCACTCAAGTCTGATGTATGCTTTAAATGTCTGTTAAATCTGCTGCAATATCATTGTTCAGTTTCTTAAGTTGATTATACACATTCTACAATAGTGTTCTGTAGGCGGTGGAAATGACCGTTGAGTGGATTGTTGGGTCATTGAGAGTGTAAGAGTCGTCCGAAGTTAGAGTAGCAGTAAGGCCCGTTGGGATAGGGGAGTAAGTCTACATAGTTTCCGGAGACTAAAATTTGAGTCAGCACTCACTCTCTTTAATATAATGGACCCTTCAATGGATACTATTGAGCTGACAAACTTAGAATGTGAATCATCTAACGAGTTTATATATTTTATTTTACTTAATTAATATGAAGGAATTTTAGTGTTGACATGTTTTTAAAGGAATTTGAGTTTTATTTGAGAGGTTAATTTTTTTTATTTTGAAATTGTTTTGATGTGTATGAGGTTGGGAATTTTGATGATTCTTCTATTGTTATGGCATAGAGTGGTTGTTGTGTTATTTTAGGTTAGTAAAAGTTGTTGTTTTAAAAAAAATATTAATTCAATTTTAGATGATAAAGATGTTGATACATATATATAATAACATTTATTTTATTAAATATAATTTAAAAAACACAATATTTATAGTTAACAAGTGAACTTAGCTGTAAAACTATTAATAAAGCATAAATAATTAGTAATTTATTATTAAAGAATGCATAAATAATAAATTAACATTCTGCTGAAAAAAATAATAAATTAACATTATTACAAGTTTCAAATATTTTATAACTATTTTAACTTTAACTTTTAAGCTATATAGAATTATAAATTTCTAATTTCTATACTAAAATTCTAAAAAAATATACATGCTAAATTATTAATATTTCTTAATATTGCAATATGGGCTAATCTTTCTTAAAATTTCCATTTAAATGTTTTTAAGAGGTCGATATAAGCAGCTTTGCTGCTAATTTCACTTTTGAATTATGGATAACTAATATCTTACAACATTTCTAAAAGGCAGGGATAAGCATCTTCAGTGCTAATTCCACTTGTTTTAATATATTGTTGAGATTTAAAATATTGGATTTTGAGAAATTTATTGTCGTTGAAGGACAATGTAGTTGTGTAGCAAATACTCTACATTTATCACATTTCTCCAGTGTTCCCATTTATGATCTTTACATTGTGTCGAAAAGAGTAATCTGTTCCCTGTATCCTTTTAGGAATTCACTAAAATATGTTCGTTGTTTTAGCCATCTTAAAAAAATTATTTAATTAATTTAAAAGTGCGACCTACACATTAATATTTACGACTTCATCAATGCAATTCATTGCTTTGAGGCGGTGTTTGAATTTGGTGCAATTCTTTTTCACATAAAAAGAACCATTACTATTCAATAGAGTGCGTTTTCATCAAAACAAAGTACTAAACTGTCCCAACATAATCAAAGGCTAAAACAACCACTGTCACAAAAACAACACTTAGGATAACAAAAACTAAAATTGGATTTTAGTGGCTTTTTAAACATTTCTGGTTTAAATTTGGTCTCAAAATTGCAATTTTTGCAACACTGTGATTTTAGAAATTACGATGATCGATCCTAGACTAAATGTGTGATTTTAAAACTACCCAAATCATTGAAATCACAATTTGAGCAATGCAAATTGCGATTTGGACAATTCTTCATCTGTCGGATTCCGACGACTAGGGTCGTTTTGGTTGTTCCTTATACTGCTCCCAAAAACAAAATATGAAATATGTCACAACAGGACCAGTAGGCCAATACCACTAAAAAACAAGGCATTAGAGCCCAACCAACACACGAAGAGCGATGGACAACAACCAAACTATGGAAAACGGCAGTCTGAACAGGCGAGAAACTACTGAAGATTATTGGCCAGATAGAAACACAAAGAGCCATCGACCAATATCAAATCACGACCCAAGAAAGAGAACATAACAAAATGAAGGCTCGAAGATAGTCTTAGAAGACCACAACCATATAACCAAAAAAATGACTCCAACAAGAAATTGGAAACCCGTTAGAACTTATTCCCCTGCAAAAAAATAAGAGGATAAGGTCACAAGAAAAACAAAAACGATATATAAAAGTATGGACAAAAAATAATCAGGAATAAGCAAGAAAAACAAAAATAGATCCCTCCTCAATGATCAGTTCAACATCCCAAGGCTCCCAAAAAGCAACGTCTTCTTTAGCAGAAAGAGCCCTTTTAGAGAGACCATCCGCTTCCTGATTAAAAACCATGTAAGTGTGTTGGATACTGATTTGATCAAACTCCAACAAAAGAACTCGAATCGCTTCCATCCTTGAGAAAAACAACGGAACATTAAGACATGCCTTATTTAAATCCCATTCCACAATAGCTTTCGAATCCCCAATAATTTGTAAGGCCTTCAAACATTTTGCTTTAACGAAGAATAACAACATCCAGAGTGCCGAAAGCTCACATCTGGTATTGGAACTTCGACCACAATTCAACCATAGTTTATAGCAGTTGCCCATATCAAACCAAATAATGGCTCCAACTCCCCTGAGGGAGGCATTCTTTTGAGAAGCCCCATTAAAGTAAGTCTGATGCCTATTTTCAATCTGCACCAGTCCCTTGAGACTTTTTTGAGTGCCTTCCTTCTTATCACCACTAGAACTTGAAAATTATTGGAAAGTCGCCACAAGCCTACTACAAATGAGAGAGACCGCCAAAGGCTGGTCTTCGAACAATAAACGATTTCTGGCTTTCCAGATCTCCCAGATTACAAAACAACGTAAATTCGCCGACCTTGAAGACTTATTTTTCCATTGAAGAAGACTGTCTGAAAGGGACCCATCCAGCCATTGAAAGTGAAGGTTGAGGGATGTGCAAATGTTTTGCTACATCCCTTTGGAAAAATTACACTGTCTAAAGAGATGATTCACTGCTTTAGCATACGAGCAACATAGGGGAAATTTGTTAGGCCTAATGCCCCCTCTACGAAGATAATTGTCCCATGTTATAATACAGTTCTCCAAGGCCAGCCATACGAACAAAATTATTTTCAATGGAGCACACCAATTCCATATAGAATTGTGGCACCATTTACCAGAACCCGGGACATCCGAAAAAAGAGTTTCGTAAGCCAATTTAGTTGTAATGATCCCTGCACTTTCATTCAAAGACCAAATCAGCATGTCCTTCTCGTCCAAAAGTTGAAGATGCAATCTCTTTAAGATTAGGATATACTGATCCCATTCTCGACTCATAGTCCCATACAATCCAAGTTGTTGCGAGTTGATCCAATCATGAAAGCTTATAGAGGATGAAGACCAAGTTGATATTTGATTGAGAGTGAAATAACATTTTGATCTCATAAACGAGACTAATTGCGATGATAACTTATGAGGCATTGGGCCTCCCATGATTGGATCTCCATTGACCTTTATCTCCCTACCATCCCCCGAATTCCAAACCAGTAATTGCTCAATGACCTTCACAGAGGCAATCATACCACACCATATATTTGAGGCCCTTTTAACACATTTTGGACCTTGGCAGAACCACTACACAAGAGAGGTGTTTTTGAGATTTTTCTCTTTTAT
Organism: Larix kaempferi; assembly: GCA_027924585.1. NCBI lineage: Eukaryota > Viridiplantae > Streptophyta > Pinopsida > Pinales > Pinaceae > Larix > Larix kaempferi. The sequence goes on from BSBM01000406.1 coordinate 6,384,959, forward strand.
GACCTTACTCCATAGACCATCTACAAATAAAGCACAGGCATAGGCTTTTTGCATATAAGGCTTTTGCAAAGAAGAATATATTTTTTAAAGCCCATCCCTTCAACGACTTTAGTTTTGCCAAATTTAACCAATTTGTCAAATGGTATTTCTTTTTACCCCTTCCACATGTCCAAATGAAGTTGAAAATTCTTCTGTGAATTCCATCTAGAATAGATTTTGGAACTTTATATAAAGATAGCCAATAAACCATTAAGTTCTACATAACTGATTTAGCAAGAATTACTCTTCCACCCACAGAGAGCCAATGCCAGCACCAATGGTTAATTCTATTATCAAATTTCTTCAATAACCACAACCAATCCTTTGCCCGATAACTGTTGGGCTTAATGTAGAATCCTAAGTATTTGATGCCTTTGTCCATAGGACCCATGTTAATGGGGTAAATGTAACCGATCTAAACCTTTAAATCCTCCTCCAACTCATTTCCAGAAAGAAATATTTTTCTCAAAATTTATTTCCATTCCTAATACATTGCAAAACAATGATAAGATTGATTTCATTTCTTGCCACTCCATAGCCCTATCCACCCCAAATAACATTACATCATCAACAAACAATAAATGAGTTTGCTTCTCAACGATGTTTCAATTTGGTTTTCATTTTATTCATCAAATTATTATTTTTTTAGTTTTGAGTTTATATATTCATGTCCTCAAATGTTTTCTATGCAAATTTGACACTCAAGAAACTCTAAATATTTTGGAATGAATAAAGTAGCAAATAAAAACTCTATTATTTTACATTGAAGGACAAACATAAACATGGAACGTGATGCCATAAAATTTGAGATGGTAATATTTTAAAAAATTAAGAAATATTGGAATGAATAAAGTAGTAAATAAAAACTCATTTATTTTACATTGAAGGACAAACATAAACATGGAACGTGATGCCATAAAATTTGAGATGGTAGTATTTTAAAAAATTAAGAAATATTAAATTGAAGAAAATTAGGAAATATCAAATTTTAAGTTATTTATTTAAAAAATATATATTGTAAATTAAATTAAATTATTTTATTTTACAATTTGAATAAATCAAAATTTATATAAATTAATTCTATAATTTTCTCTATTGTTCTTATTTATATTAATATTTATATTTCTTATATAAATTATATAAATTTTGAAAAATTATCACTCCATAAAAAATATAAAATACTTATATACCTTATAAAATACGTACTTGATATATAAATATGAAATAATTATACTATCGTTATTATAATAAATACATATAAACCTAACTAATTTAATGCAAAAAATATGAAATAACTACTTAATATATGCTTTGAAGCGACACTAAACTATGGTTCTCCTCATGATATATAAAGCAAATCAATTTGGTGCTAAAAAAAGGTTGAGTGTTGTTTTAGACTTTCCAAAGTTTGGGCTTTATAAGAGGGAGAATCATGTGCTTCTTGTTTAATTGTCTCTGTATAAGCAAGACTCAAGGTTTTGTTTGGAAAATAAAACATTAAGAATTTTGCTCTCTACTTTTATTTGTAGATATTTTGGGTGAAGCTCAAAAACTTATGAATTATTATAATGAAGTATAAAATATAAGGAATAAATATAAAATTATGATATTTAATAAAAATTAAGAAATTAAAATAAATGCAAATTATCGGTCTCATTTCAAAACAAAATTTAAACATTGAAAATAATATATATATATATTTTTTATACTAAAGCATAAAATCTAAGGAACAAATATAAAATTATGATATTTAATGAAGAAGTAATAGAATAAAATAAATGTGAATTATCGATCTCACCTCAAAACAAAATTTAAACATTCATAATAAATTGAAATAAATAGGTGGGTATCCACCTTAATCCGGCACACAATTTAAGATGAGTCTAAACAGTGATTGTGTTTATATACTTCTCTTTGTTGCATATAGTAAGACAACATTTTACTATTTGCTTCAATAAGACAAGTATTTCTAACAAGTAACATCGCCTATGTAACATCGCCTATAACTGGCGGATTGAGTACTAAAAATGATTTTCAATAAATTGTTTCAAGTTCCACATTCCAACTTCCACTACAACGAAAATCTAACCATCTTGGAATCGATACCATGTACCAAACAGCGAAAAACAGACTCCAATGCTAACAAAACTGAAGAGAGAAGGAGGTTAAAAAGGTCGCTAAAAGGATTCATGATTAAATTTATTTCTAGACAAACACACCTAAAACAGGTCAGACAACTATTGACAAACTCTCTAACAAACCTCCTTGGTATTCAGTTTAATCAAGTCATTGAAGCAAATCAAATCCCAGAATATCAAACCAAAGACTATTTTTTCCTTTCTGTATAAGCATAGACATTTCCTATAATATGCTTTTAAGAGTAAACCTAAAATAAACAATTTATTGAAAGACTAAAGGTATATTACATGATGCATAAACCATAAACGAAACAAATAGTCCAACAAACTATCACACCAAAAACAATCATAAGAATAAAATAAGGTCGTCTAGATTTAACTTAGGCCTAATGCACCAAACCAGGTTGAAATGTTAGGTAAATATCAAGATAAGTCCACCAAACCTTAATATAGCAAGATGTACTACACTTCAGATCTTAACATAATGTAATCTACTTTACATGCCATTGAGATTTATCCTCAATAAAATGAACTAATAGATTTCAATGTAACCTATCTGTTTCTATATCACTATTACTATGTTATTTTCAATAATTACATACTAATACTGAGCTTCCTCAATGTTGATGGGACCTAGATTCTATTAACCGACTAGATGATCACTGTTACTAAGCTATTTTCAATAATTATATACTGATACCGAGCTTCCGACACAATACTGATAGGACCTAGAATCTCATAACCGACTGGATGACCTATTGAGATTTTATCTCAACATCATAGACTCTAATGCTTTGACCCATAGATTCAACTTATCAGAAAAGCAACATATCACTGTGATGACAAACTTCACTAGACTAGCAGATTCAACTTAAGATAAGAGAGTACTTAAAATTTCAATGTAACATAATGCAAAGCACTATAGGAATGATGAAGATATAAAATTCAAGACAACCAACATAGGGATTTAGTGCACTCTTAATAAAATTAACTACTATATGCAAATTGTAGCATTAGTGAGATTTCTCTTAATGTGGCTTAAACATATCAAAATTACATAAAACTGATTAGGATTAATATCTTAATATGTATCAAAAGAAGAAAAGACTATGTACAAAGAATAACATTATATTGAAACCAGTAGCAAATCTTAATTTCCAAAAACTCAATAAAGGTTCTTCATTAATTTTTTTAATCAAACATTAAGTGAACTACAATTTGCATAGCAATGAAAAACCATTTTTTGGCTTTTTCATTTCCAAATCGATATTGTAAATGATTGGTTTTTTTTGAAGTCCGTGAATAGGTTTATTCTAATCAAAACACATGGACAATACATCAATTAGAATAATAGATAAGATGAGAATGACCCAATACACTACATTAATATATAATAATGGTTACTAACATTGTTTTAACAATCGACCCTCCAAGCTTAGTTTATGAAAAGAAGAAAAACAGAGTATGTTATATGCCATTACAATGATTTGCAAAATTAAATTACAACTTAACAAAAAACCAATTCCTAGAGGGTAAAGATGATGATGATGATCTAACAATAATAATTAGATTTAGATATATTTGTCAAGGAAAATGGTCCCACATAAAATTTCAAAAATTCTTCATTTTTCGTGATGAAGCCCACAACTTGAGATGTTCACTCTTGTCTCACTTGGGGTTGGTAGTACCCAAATTTAAGTTTTACCATTACAAACGTAAACAAAAAAGAAAAAACCTTAAATATTTAATATTCTTCTTTCCTTGGCATCTTCCTAGATTTCACATACCCTATCCCATTTCACCATCGATGATTCAAGCCCTATTAGTGACACTCACATCAAGGCATTTAATGCAACCAATGATAATTTTTTTTTACAGAGTGAATCCACGAAGATGGGTGTCTATTTCGCGAGAATTAGGCGATTGAGAAGCATAGCGGAGCTTATTCGGCCGAATAAATATTGTTATTCGGCTGAATAAATTATGTTATCCGGCCGAATAAATATAGTTATTCAGCCGAATAACCTCATGTTTATTCCGTCGAATAAACTTTCATGGTTCACCGTTAAAAGTAATGGTGAACCTAGATTTGTGTGCGAGGCAGTGCCGGCCGGAAAACTTGTCCGATGATTTGTTTTTATTTAATCGACCAAAAAATTATTCGACCGAATAATTTTTTGACAAAATCATTATTCGGTCGAATAAATGTTTGGCCGAATAATGATTCGGTCGAATTATTTTTCTGCATATAAGGTCGCCTGCGACCATTGCTTGTCACTTTTCCGCCGAATAGTTTATTGTAGGCCCCTACTGTCACCTTTGCCGGGACCCCACCCCGACCCCTCCCGCCTGCCTCGACGTCGCCTTGCTGTTGTGTTGTCGCCTTGCCGAGACCCAGAACCCTGAACTCGACCCCTCCTCCTGCTGTTGTGCAGTGACATCGACGCCCTCCCGCTGTGCTACTACTTCGGCGTCCTCCCGCTGTGCTGCTCATTGAACGTCCTTCCGCTCTGCTACTAACTCGACGTCCTTCCTTCGTGCGACTCTGCCCTGCAGTGGTACCCTTCTCTCCGCTGGTTCGAGGTTGGTTCGACATTGCTGGTTCGAGGATGCTACTCTTGGAGTTCGTCAGCCTACAATTCAGCATGTAATGTCGGTATTGTTAGTTCGTCACCTTTCTTTAGTTTTTTTTTTCTTCGTATTTTAATCCTGTTTGTTGTTTGCAGGAGGTTGGTGTTCGGTTGCGCTTCTTTGACAGGTGTTTGGCTTTGCGTCTTTACTAGGCTTTCAACACCTAGATTCGCTTATTCGGTAAGTGCAGGGTCAAGCCTTTGTTCTCTTCAATCAGAAAATTAGTGATTTTTTATAGAAATTTTTAATGTTATGAAATTTTAATATTGTTTTTAAAAGTAGGATGCGAACTGCTTATTGAGACAGATACATATAGTATGAATGTTAATGAAATCCAATATTTTGGCATGAAGTAGTTTAAAGACCTTTAAAAAAAATATAATCCAAACAACTACTTAGCTCAAGCTCTGTTCATGAACATGTTTCATGAGCAAAGTTCATGAACTCTGTTCATGAACAAATTTAATGAACATAGTTCATGAACAGAATGAAGGTGAGGACATTCCTATGATGTGGTAAATTTTCTTTTTTAAACCTCGCCTTTTCATATGGTAAACTAAGCAAGAAGTTAAAAGTATAAACTAGATAGCTAAAGTGGTTTAGGGGGTCATAAATACAATTTAAACCAATGCTATGGATTTTTGAGGTGTAAAGGATAACGATGTATATATTTGCATAAAAATAGAAAAGACGAAGATTCACTGACTAGAAGGAATTATAAGTTGAGAAACCTATCACAGGCTTCTTAATAATAAGGAACAATGACACTCATTAAATTTCCATACACCTAGTTCATTTCTTTCCATAATTAAACATAGTCTTTTCAACTATTAAGATAACAGAATTATCTCTATGTATTCTATTTGCAGCAGAATCTTTTCCATCAGTAATAGGATGGTTTTTTTTAACCAATTAAAAATTAAAAAAAACATGCTTAGGTATTAGTTAATTTATTAAAAATTAAGAGTTCATGAACTCTCATTAAATTTTCATACACCTATTTAGTTTATTTCCATAATTAAACATATTCTTTTCAACTATTAAGATAACAAGATTATCTCTATGTATTCTATTTTCATCAGAATCTTTTCTATTAGTAATTGGATGGTTTTTTTTAATGAAGAGATTCATTTCCTAAAAATTGAATGGGAAATAAACAATGTAATTGTGGCCAAGAATATAAACTGTAAGTGTAGTTTTAAGTGGCTCTACTCTCAAGTTGGATACTATGTTTGAGTGTAGTTAGAGTAGAATAGATTCTTAACTATTTATCTCAGTTAAAATTGCCTAGACAGACTAAAAAGAGCTTCTGAGTGAACACTAGATTATGATGCTTGTTTTAACAATTTGGGTTAGCCAATATGATGACATGAACTTTGTTCATGAACTCTGCTCATGAACTTTTTGATCAAGTATATCACACATATTATGGAAACAATGGTATTAATTACACTAACTAAACAATATGAGCTAAGTTATAACACTGAACAACTTACATGTATAGATATATCAACTAGCTTGTAACCATAGAGTTAAACACACTTGGATATCACTCAACCAGCTTGGAAGCTCATCATACTATACACTATTAATTAGAATAATACAGTATAATCTTTATAGCTATCACATGTTATTGGATCTAGTTATATTAATAATGTACAAGTTTTGTAATCTCGAATATTACATAAGAGCTTTTACTATGCTTCTTGCTATAGAGCTTAAAGTAGTAATCAACTTACTTCATTATGTGCTATACTATAGTTACAACACTAATCACACCCTATTGATTAATGTGGTAGCGATAATATGAGGTTAAAGCTTATGGTTTATCACAGTTAAGAGAACCTATGGTAATATTAGTGTTGATGCCCCGAAGATCGCAACATCAAGCAGAAAGGGATTCTCCCCAGTAGACTATCCCAATTAGATTGTCCATCGTTTGGTATGGGGAATCCGTTCGGTTAGCAGTTCCGGCAATCGTTAGATTTGGAGATTTGCTTCAATTAAATCGGTTATGGCCCGATCCACCATTCTTTTTTATTTTATGGTTTAAGATGATATGCAAGTGCCTAAGCTATCTTAATCTAAATGCAGAACTTGAAACAAATCTGTGTCTAAAACTAAAATAAAACTAAACTATCCCTACAAGGAGAAAAATTATAAGTAGGAGTAATGTGCTGAAAGAAGCATCTACAGATCAACAGATAGCCATTAAACCATGAAGATACAACTACACCAAAAGGCAAAAGATATTAAAAGATAGCTTCCAATTTACATACAACGCATTCTATTACTCATGTAGGAGAAAAAATCATTTGCACAGGAAACAACAAGATCATTCAATACATAGAAATAATTCAAGGCAGCAAAGAAAGATCTCACTGTAGAATATGAAAGACACAAGAATAATCCAGCATGCATCCAACATCCATTTCCATGCAAAGGACGTCCTCTCCAGGCTCTTATTAGGCAAATTTCATTTTCTTGGAGAAAGTGCAAGATAGCTCGTACAAGTTAAGAAAAATCTTTTCCCTGCAAAAAGTCCTCTTTCACTATTCCCTAAGCCTCTATTTATATCTTTGCAAAATGCCTCTTGGGCTGCCACCTGGCTCTTACACTTGTCCTTTCAAGACTTTTCCAGAAATAACAAATCATGGCCCTTTTCTTATAATAGAAATTTTCTCAAAATTAAAAACTAAGGGACAGCTGTCTAGTGACCCTACGCTCTAAAAACATGGGAAAACAGATCAAAATAAGAGCAATGCATTATAACTAGTGCACTCATCCTTGAGGAGGCGCTTCTGCTGGGAGTGAGGTGCTTGTGTTGGATGTTACCGCTGCTGCTGCTTTCTTTTCCTCTTCAGCAATGTAACTGAACCAAATACCAGTGTCTCTGACAACCACATTTGCTGGTGAAGGGAGCAAGATCTTCTGGGAAGTTACATGCTTACCAAGCTCTGCTTCAATACTATGAATTTCTGCAATTACTGCTTGGTGGATTTCTTTCAGCAAATGGTTGTATACTGATGAAAGCCCAATATAGTGATGGAGATCATCAGTGGCCAGGACATCAATCTTCTTTATATATTCTATTTGAATACCTAGCTCTTCCTTCAAGTCTGATAGACATTGCTCTTTGCTTGGAAACTCATCGAGGGACTGAGGGAAACTTAGCTTGCACTTATCATGCACTTCATGGATCTTTTGATATAGGCTGTTACTTTTATCAGTTGTTCCCTGGATCTTAGCCATCAGCTTGAGGCTACAGTTCCTGCAGAATTCCATAAGGGATACATCTTCTTTAAAATCATCTACTGACTTGAATGGGAGATGCTTGGGGAAATCAACCTTCCCTACTCTCCATTCCATTTGGATCAGGATGTTTGCTTTAACCCGAGTGTATTTTCCCTTAAGCCTATTGGATTCTGCATTAACTTCTTTCAACCTAACCACCATGGCTTTGAGCCTGCAGACTTCCTCAGTAATCAACTCCTATGTGGCGTGCATTTGCCTCAAAATGTCACATGAAAGCTCGTGAAAGGGAGACATATCTATCACTCTACTTTTTGCCTGCTCTAATTGTTCAACCATTGCCTACTTATCTGCTTCCAGATGAAAAACCCTAGCTTCAGAATCGTTCTTTTCCGCTTCTAGAACCATCATCTGGATTGCCAGGTGCTCCTTTTCTTCTTCTAAATGGAAATACTTATCTGACAAATCCTTGTGATCAACAGACAGGCGATTATATTTATTCACTACAAGATCCCTGTAAGCCTGCTCATTAGGCACAGTATGTTGCAACATGTGAACTCTCCTCTTTGTTGACTCAAATTCTCTGACCATATCGACCACATTGTACTTTGTTGCTTTTGCTACTGACACAGCGGTGGATGCCATGGATATGGGAGCCTTATTCGTATTTTGCATCATCGTGGTTTCCCGTTGGGTAAGAATATCTTCTTGGAAGAGTCTCTTTATCCTCTCTTCCGACTTCAAGACCACCGCCTTCCTCTTCTTATAATACACAAATTCATCCCATCAGGACACCGTATGATTTTTTGATGGGGTGTAAGGGATGATCGGGATGTCTATTACATGTACTTCTGGTTCTATGGGTGGGGTCTACATTACTTGAGATGTGTCTGTTTCCACATTTTGGGTGCCGGATCCACCTACTTGAGATGCGTCTATTTCCACATTTTGGGTGCCGGAGCCACCTGCTTGAGATGTGTCCGTTTCCATATCTTGGGTGCCGGAGCCACTTGCCTGGGAATCTTCATTGGGCTTAAGCTCTTCCTTCATCTTTTGTTCCTCTTCAGTTTTACATCTTCCTTCTTCTACTTCAGCTTGTTGCTGATTTTCACTTTCCTCCCTCTGCTCTCGTTCTTCTGCTTCCTTCTGTTGCCTTGCCTCCTCAGCTTCTCTCTCCAACTTTGCTTCTTCAACTTCTCTCTGCAACCTTGCTTTTTCAGCCTCCTGTTGCAGTCTTGCTTCTTCTGCTTCTTGTTGTAGTCTTGCTTCTTCTTTCAATCTTTGCTCTTCACAGGCTAGGGCCTCAGCTGCTTCCCTCTCTTTCTACAGACTGGCTTCTCGGGCTGAGGCAGAGCTAGAGCTAGCTCCACTGCCTTGACGGAAAATCTACAACTCAGTCATGTTGCTGATGCCTCTGAACACTTCTTCCTCTGCATCATAGTAATGAGCATACTCAAAATGAGCATATACCTCCTTGCAATGCTCGGCAACCTTGCTCCACCTGTCATTTCTATGGAAGATCACCTCACTGAAATGGAAAGCTTTCAGCTCTTGAATGTACTCCTCGGCTGTTGCAACCCCTGAGAATTTATAGGATCCTATGCAAAAAGGAAAAGGAGGGAAGGAAGCCTTATGTTGCTTGTTAAGCACCCCTGCTATTCCATCAAGGAAAATTTGCCTGACCGCTTACTTGAGGACTACATAATCAGTAGCGTATTTTGGAAAAATGTATGGTGCTTTGGTACCTCCAAACATCTTGATGTAGGTGCCCTGCTCTGAGAAGTAAAAATCGCCATAGTTTTCCAGGACCTCCATGGCATTTTCTGATAAACAATTGGGCTCTTCCTTGAACATCTGCTCATACAGAGGCATGATGAACTCTTCACATATGAGCTTATAGTTTGCTCTGTAATTTTGAGCCCACATTATTTTATAGGCAGTGTAGACCGGGGTGTTGGCCTGATCCCACGTGCAACCTAGTCTGGGAAAAGAGAGCTTGGCAAAAATGCAGTCAATAAGATAGGAAGACATGTAAAATTCTGACTTTTTTAAGGCCAGACCTTCTCTTGCAGCGGCCACTGTGGATGCCAAACTATCCGAAAGGATAGTAGCTTAATCAAACACAGTTCCTTTGAATGCTATGAAGTGGATGATGGGAGCCCACTGTATCCTATATACAGTGCCATCGGGCATGCCGAAAATTCTGCATAACATCAGGGAAATTAATCTAAAAGGAGGTCTTAGGATCTGAACATCATATTCGTCATTATCTCTCTTCCTCAGCTGCTTGTCTGTGACCAATAACCTTTTAGCCATCTCAATATTATTCATCTTTTCCAACCATTCATCACTTAGAGCTTGCTGGGGACATGAGAATTTGTAGGCTGCTACAATATACGCTAGATGGAATGAAGTGAAAGGCTCTCCCTTGCTGTCATGCAACAATCTTCTTTGTGGGTTGGCATGTTCCAGTATCCATCCGATCACTTCAGAGCATGGGAACAATTCAGGGCGAGTAGAAGCCCTAGCTATGCTGGAAGTTCTGATGTTGAGGTAGATTTGTTCTTCTTCCAATAATACGTTTGGGATATCCTGGTCCCTGATCATCCGGTAAACATCTCCCCAACGGACCTCGGGAGGAACAACGGTGGTACACTTAGTGTCTTGGAAAATAGTTTCAGTCCTTAGTTGCACTGGTTCTGGTTCCATCACTTTAGCTTTCTTTCTACCACCTTTTGGCATTGTGGCCTATCCCTGTCAGCAACCAAATGTGAATAATTACAAAATTTGTAACACGTTATGAGAGTGTAACATAGAGTAGGAATATTTTAGCATGCTAATGATAAATATAGACAAAATTATAAATTTGCATGCTGGGGAAGCAAACTAAACATAGATCATTCCAGAAAATAAAATATAGCCCTCAGACTTGATTATTCTAGGGAGACAATGACTAGTCAGGGACTTTTGGAATGCTTCCGAAAAGGTAAGCATACGACGTTAAAACCTACTTCCTTCCTAGTCCTTGGAGATGGGATGTCCTCCATCATGGTACTTCTAATGGCAAATGGTGGGCTGGCCTGGAGTGGAAAATCCTATGAGAAAACGAAAACAAGAAACCGTTTTCCACAGTCATTAACTAAGCCGAACAGGCGAGGGGTTGAGTATCTCAACCGACTACTACTGACGTTGACAATACTTGAAAAGCGGTATGCAGCCGGTATAAAATTTGAGTTTGAGTAAATCAGGGTAGGAATACGACCGGAATGCAGCCAGTGAAAAAACAAGCTCAGATGACTCAGAGACAAAGGGCCAACTGGGACGTACTTGGTCATGGCTATGACTCCTAGTTAGCAGCAATGAGAAACTTATGGGGCCACAGCGGACGTAAATTCTTTAAAACAATACATGCTACCAATGTCTACCGGCCATGTTATGAAACGGGAAACTACCCAAGAAATAACTCAATGTAAAGATAAGACAAAGATAATGGTTAAAAAGCCTACCTGGAGACGAAAAAGTGGTGGAGTGAGGTGGACACGGTGGTGGATGAGCTGAGCTGGAGCGAGACGACGCGATCTTCCCAATGGTGTTCTTTGAATAAAAAACTAACAATGGGAACAATGAAACCCCACCGCCTTTATATAAAGTTAGACACATGCGGGCATTTAAACGGATAGGTGATGACATTAAAACAGAGTTAAATGCTCGTAGGGCGTGGTCCTTTCAAAACAATTCGGCATTTAAGCGTGACCGTCAGCTGCGGCGAGGACTCACAAGTTTCGTCCGCAGTTGCAGCCAAAACTCATGAGTTCCTCTCGAAAGGTGGGAGACTTTGGCGAGGCATTTGCTTGTTGCGGGAGAGATAAAAAAAAGGCGCTTCGCAGTGGTGAAAAAATTTGGTGAGTCATTCCAGCGTTTCGGGAGCACTTTGTGAGTTCTTCCGAAATTCAATCTCCCGGAAGCTTATCGTGGCCAGCTTTGCCGAGTTGTCCCGAAGTTTCGGAAAGACTCAGTAAATCCTTCTGAAATTCACGAATGACTTTGTTAAGTTTTTTATCGAAATATGAATGGTCGAGTAACATGGGGAAAAGACCAACTTACTGCGCCAACACTTGGCAAAAGCTTCTGCAATTTCGGGAGATAATCCCAAGTTCCTCCGCAGTTTCGAGCGAGCTCGCTGAGTTCATCCGCAGTTTCGGGAGAGAATTTTAAGTTTCTTCCGCAGTTTCGGGAGGCAATTTTAAGTTCTTCCGAAACTTTAACAAACGCTAAGGGTTTTCGCTGTTTCGGGGAGTAACTTTAAGTCTTTCCGCAGTTTCGGGAGGCAAATTTAAGTTCTTCCGCAACTTTAAAAACGCTAAGTGTTTTCGCTGTTTCGGGGAGTAACTTTAAGTATTTTCGCAGTTTTGGGAGAGAATCCTAAGTTCTTCCACAGTTTCGGGATAGAATCCTGAGTTCTTCCGCAGTTTCGAGAAAGAGTTGTGAGTTTTGACTTAGAAGAAAAACTTCAATTTTCAAGCAGATTCCTCAGTTGAAACAAAAACCAAGTCAAAAAGTTTTCAAAGGAGACTTAACTTTTTTAGGCAGTCTTTCTAGTAAAATGAAAGGAGGGGCCCCAATATCTACAAAAAAATTTGGGGGGGATGTTGCTGCAACAACAATTAGTAATCAAACATTACACTTACTCTCTTATCTCTCGACATTACACGTGTTTCTGTTTGCAACTAATATGGATATGAGATAAAACACCATTCATTGTAATAACATAATAGCTAATATCTAAACGCATTGTATTTATTATGTTTTACCATCTATTAGCATAGAGTTAATTAGGAAATATAAATAGATCATATTTATGGGTATTGTAACCCATTTACTAATTACATAGCCATATCCCTGTTATTACTCTTAGGGCATAATAAGGTACCTTGTATTCCCATTAATGTAAACATACATAGATACATATGCTTAATCATAGTAATCATTGAGAGCTTATTTGGGATACTAGTATATGAGAGATTTGACCCTTGCATGTCAACCCCATCAAATGAGATAGGTACTCTTACTCCCTCTTTCAAGGCAGAAGTTCAGTTCAATAGTCCGCTCTCGACTTATTGCCATGGAACTAAGTGCACTAAGTGCATGGACTCCTAAGGTTGCTCTTAAGTTGTTCCATAAGTACAAATCATAACAACACTTGTAATCTTTATTTTGTCTTATATAACATAATATCTTTTTTTGGTAGATTCGGTTAAATGTTTGGAATGTTAAAATATCAAAACATGTAGAATTTGAATATGTTATGAGTTGATAGTTGTGTAAATGTAGATATTATATCAAATGGAAATAGAGGCGTATTTGAGGCAAAAGCATAGGAGGTCATCATGGTCATCAGGAATTGGTGTCTCGATTGATGATCAAAGGTTGCTCGTTTCACCTCGGGATTCAAACTTATTGTATAGTTCACATTCATTTTATCATCGACGAGGCCAAAGGGGTATAGATGATTCCCCTGTATATTCTATGGGAGAACGTCGATCCCGACCTTCTGTTTGTATGAAAATTTATGTTTTAATAAATGTATCAATTGTAATTTTGTGCGTGTTCAAAAAGTGTGTACATGTTTAATTTCAACTGTGTTTGTATTTGTAGCAGAGCAAAGTTCTGAAGAAGATTTAAATTCTACACAGAGGGATGAAGTTCGAGCAGGGAAGAAAGATGCCGAACCAGATGTGGGCGTAGATCAAGGTTCAGAAGAGGTTCGTAATTCTACACAGAGGGATAGAGGTCAAGCAAGGACAGTATATGTTGAATTAGATGTGGGTTCTACACCCATAACAACTTATCCATCTGATTTACCTGAGGAGCTTCCATGGGAAAGTGGTGTTCATCAAACGACCCTTCAAAGTTGTAGATCCCACTATGACAAGTTGCAAAATGATCTTTCTAGTTTGGATCTTGTTGTTGCAGCAACATCCCCCCCCAAAATTTTTTTTGCACATATTGGGGCCCCTCCTTCAATTTTTTAGAAAGGATGTCTTAAGAGGCCATTTCCAAAAAATGCTTTGTTTCTCAATTGAAAATCTTGCTTTAAAAGAATTTCCAAGCTGCTTCCCAAAGATAGGATTCGTGAGGTTTCCCTGAAAATCACGGAATCATTGGAGAAAGCCCCTCAGTTGCGGAAGTATTCGACTTATCCTCCCGAAACGACGGGAGTCTTTCGTATAGGCTTCTCGAAAAAGGACTTAAAAACTTTTGAAAGTTTTCGGAACGTAAGAAGGAAGCTCCGCGGAACCATTCAGTTTTTTCTCTCGAAACGGCGGGAACCGTTTGCATAAGTCTCCCGAAAAGATTTAGAAGTTATGGGTAAAAAATTGCGGAAGCTATTGTCGAATTCCTTCCGAAACGGCGGAAGAATTCGAGGAAGCCGCCCCGAAACTTGCGGGAGCCATCCGCCAACCTTCCCCGGGGCCGCTAAGTGACTTAGTTTTTTGAAAAAATTTTAAGACTCGAAGTCGCGGAAGCCATTCACCAAAGCCTTCCGCAACTGCGGAAACCTTCGCGGAATCTTTCCGAAACCTCACCGAGAAAGTTTTGCGGAACCTTTTGGTTTTTCTTCCTAAAATAGCGAAACCTTTCAACTTATCGTTCCGAAACGCCGAGGCACTTTTGCGGAACCGTTCGAGTTTTCCTTCCGCAACTGCGGAAACCTTCGCGTTTTCATTCCGAAACCTCACCGAGAAAGTTTGCGAGAGCCTTCTACGGAAGCATTGGCGGAAGCCTTCCGAAACTACGGAAGCCATTTGCGAAAGCTTTCCGCAATTTCGGAGGCTTTCACGTTATCATCCCGAAAAGGGCCGCCGAAAGACTTTCACGTTCACGATCATTTTGCGGAAAACGTTTGACAATTTCCTTCGAAATGGCGGAAGCCTTCACTATATCCTTCCGTAATGGTGGGTTGAATTCGTGAGTCCATCCCGAAGATGGAGGTCACGCATGCATATCGAGACAATGATGTGACCGGGCGTACAAATTTTAAAAAGCGTTTTAATGGCGCCACCCACCGTATTAAAACCTCACATACGTAGAACGTTTAAATAAACGATTGCGTTTGGACCGACCCCATTGCTATTTGTGTCGATTAACAAAACTGTTGGATGCCGCGCAACCGCTCCAGCTCAGCTCGCTCGTCCACATCTGTGTCCACCTCATTCGGCTATCTTCACGATGCCAGGTAGGATGTTTTAACCCTTAATTTTGTATCTTCTACGCGTCAGTGTACCTTTGGTTTTTTTTTTTTCTTTTTTTTAAAGAAGATAGGCATTGGTCGCATACAGGGTTGGATTTTGACGGGAAAAATGCCCGTCATGGGATATTTTGACCATCAAATACGGTCTAACTTTCATATTTCCCAAAGAAATTGTAAAAAAAACATGTGTATATGGTGTAAAGAGCGTCAGTTTTGACGAGTGGAATGTTTCCAACTTCCTACCCTGAACGCGTACGTCGTTATTTTTCGCGTTAAGGTCTCGTTCCTATCAGCCGAAACCACAGAGTGACTTCCCGAGTATGCACCAGCCACTACCCTCGTTTAAATCCTAAACATCGCCATAGAGCTTCACGTCAAAGTACGATAAATAAACCCTGGCGGCCGGCCGAGCCCCTCGCCTGTTCATCAGCACGGAGAGCCATCTCTGGCTTCGTTTTAAATTTATATCAACCCAAGCTAACCGGCCATTTACCTTTTGAACCAAAATAAAGGGTACCATCCCTCCTAGATGCTGGACCGAGAGCAGGTTGCTTCCGCAACATGCTTATCCTCTCAGGAGCATTCCAAACCCGCCCCTTGAAAAGAATTAGGATGATTAAATCTAGATTTCTTGTTTGGAATGGTGTATTCTGCTTCCCAACATGCAGTTTCACATTTTATTTATCTCATTGACATGTTAAAATGGTGATGCTCTTTGCTAAAATCTCACAGTATGTTGCACATTTTTATAATGACTTGTATTTGAGTGCTATCAGGGATAAGTCAAAATGCCAAAAGGTGGTAGGAAGAAGGCTAAAATGACAGAAAAGCAGCCTACATCACTTAGAACTGAGACCACACTCCAGGATACTAGGTGCACCACCGGTGTTCCTCCAGAAATCAGCTGGGGTGACATCTACAGGATGATCCGAGACCAAAATATCCCGGATATGTTGCTAGAAGAGGAGCAGATTTATCTCAATATTAGAACCTCAGGCATAGCTAGAGCTGCTACGCGCCTTGAACTGTTCCCATGTTCTGAAGTAATCGGGTGGATACTCCAACATGCCGATGCGGAAGGAAGAGTAATTCATGATAGCGGGAAGATAGCCATTGCCTCATTTCACCCAGCATACCTGGTCGCGGCCTACAAATTTCCCCACGCCCGACAATCTCTGACTGATGAATGGCTGGGCTAGATGAACAACGTTGAAATGGCCAAAAAACTACTGGTCGCAGGCAAGAATTTAAGAAAGAAAGGTAATGACGAATATGACGTCCAGAATTTGAGACCTCCTTTCAGGTTGATCGCCTTGATGTTGTGCAGAATGTTCGGCATGCCCGCTGGCATCGTGTACAAGATTCAGTGGGTCCCCATCATCCACTTCGTGGCATTTAAAGGAACTGTGTTTGACTGGGCCACTCTCCTGTCAGACAGTTTGGCCTCAATGATAGTTGCTGCAAGACAAGGACTGGCCTTAAAGAAGGCAGAATTCTACATGTCCTCATATCTTATTGATTGTGTTTTGGCCAAGTTATCTTTTCTTAAATTAGGCTGCACATGGGATAAGGCCAACAACCCAGTTTATACCGCTTTCAGGATGTTGTGGGCACAGAATTACAAACCCAACTATAAGCTCATCTGTGAGGGGTTCATCATACCCCTATATGAGAAGATGTTCAAGGAGGAGCACAACTGCCTGTCAGAGAATTCTATGGAAGTCCTTGAAAACTACAGGGATTTTTATTTTTCAGAGCAAGGCACCTACCTCAGAATGTTTGGAGGGACTAAAGCTCCATATATTTGCCGAGGTATGCCACTGACTATGTGGTCCTCAAAGAGGCAGTAAGACAGATTTTTCTAGATGGAATTGGAGCAATACTGAACAAACATCATAAGGCCTCTTTTCCCCCTCTACCTTTTTGCATAGGGGCTTACAAATTCTCAGGGGTGGCCTTAGCCGAAGAGTTTGTACAGGAGCTAAAAGCCTTCCACTTCGGCGAGGTAATCTTCCATAGGAATGAAAGGAAGGAAAAAGTTGTTGAGCATTGTAGAGAAATTTATGCTCATTTTGAGTACGCTCACTATCATGATGCCGAGGAGGAAGTATTCAGAGGCATCAGCAACATGGCTGAGCTGCGAACCTTTCGCCAAGGCAGTGGAGCAAGTTCTAGCTCCACCAAGACCCAGGAAACTAGCCAGCAGAAGGAGAAAGAAGCCGAGGATGTCGGAGCCAAAGAAGAACAAAGGCTAAGAGAGGAAGCAAGGGCACAGCAGGAAGCTGAGGAAGCGAGGTTGCTGCAAGAGGCTGAGGCTGTCAGATTGCAGCAAGAAGCAGAAAGTGAGAGGCTACGGAAAGAAGCTGAGGAAGCCTAGCAGCAAAAGGAGGCTGAAGATGAAAGACAGCAGAAAGCTGAGGAAGAAGAGAAAGGGCAACGAGCTGAGGTAGAGCGGAAAGCAGAAGAAGAGCTTAAAGCAGGTGAAGATGCCCAGGCAGGTGGCTCCGGTGCACAGGACATGGAAATTGACGTACCTCAAACAAGTGTCTCCGGCACTAAAAATGTGGAGGCGGACGTAGCACAGGCAGGTGGCTCTGGTACCCAAAATGTGGGAACAGATCAAGCTCAGGTAGTCTAGACCCCACCAGCGGAAGTAGAAATAGACATTATGGACCTCCCAATTGTCCCGTACACTCCATCAGGAGAACATAGGGTGTCTAGGTGGGATGAATTTGTCTATGATAAGAAAAGGAAAGCAATGGTCCTTAAATCAGAAGAGAGGATCAAAAGACTCTTCCAGGAGGATGTCATTACCCACCGAGAGATCACTGTAATGCGGAATACAAATAAGGATCCCTTAGCTATGGAATCCGTAGTTGTAGAGACAGCAAAAGCATCACTGGACAATGTAGGTGATATAGTCAGAGAGAATGAATCGACAAAGAGGAGAGCTCGTATGCTACAACATACTGTGGCTAATGAGCAAGCCTACAGGGATCTTGTGGTGAACAAGTATAATCACCTATCTGTCGAGCATAAAGAGCTATCAGACAAGTATAACCAGCTGGAAGAAGAAAAGGAACAACTATCAGTCTTGATGATGATTGTGGAAGCATAAAAGAACGACGCAGGAGCTAGAGTGTCCCAACTAGAAGCAGAGAAGCTGGCATTAGCTGAGCAATTAGAGCAAGTTGAGAGCAGAACGATGGACATGTCTCCCTTCCATGAGCTGTCCTGCAGCATCCTGAAGCAAATATATGACACTCGGGAGCTAATCACTAATGAAGTTAGCAAGCTCAAGGCCATGGTGGTCAGACTAAAAGAAGTTAATGCAGAGGCCCATAGGCTTAAAGCTAAACATACTCGGGTTAAGGCAAATATCCTGAGCCAGATAGAATGGCGAGAAGGAAAGATGGATTTCCCCACGCATCTCCCATTCAAGTCTGTGGAGGGTTTTAATGAAGACATAGCTCTTTTGGACTTCTGCAGAAACTGTGGCAGTAAGCTAATGGCCAATGTACAAGGGACAAGGGATAGGATCAACAGTCTGTATCAAAGGATCTAGGGAGTGCATGACAGGTGCAAATTGAATTTCCCGCAATCCCTCGATGATTTCCCGGGTGATGAACAACGCTTGGCTGAACTAAAGGAAGAACTAGGCATCCAAACTGAATATGTGAAGAAAATTGATGTCCTAGCAATTGAAGACCTCCAACATTATATTGGAATGTCATCAGTCCACAACCATTTGCTTGAAGAAGTGCATCAAGCTGCAGTAACGAAAGTTCAAGGCATTGGAGCAGAGCTTAGAAAAAATGTGACTTCTCAGAAAATCTTGCTCCCTGCTTCCGCAAACATAGTCATAAGGGACACTGGCATTTGGTATAGTTATATATCAGAGGTGGAGAAAAAAACAGAAGCAACAGCTGTGACAGCAAACTCGGAGTCCTCTCTCCCGGCAACAACAGCTGTAGCAGCTAGCTCGTTTTCCTCTCTCCCTGCAGCAACAGAAATAACAGTGGGCTCAATTCCTTCTTCCCCAGCAGCAGCAGCTCTAGTGGGCTCGAGTGCCTCTCTTCAAGCAGCATCAACATCACCAGCCCGTTTGAGCGACTCTCTTCCAGCTAAAGCACGTGTCCAGGAGTAAAAGCGCTGATGATAGAGCATTGTTTCTGTTGTTTTGTATTTTGGGCCTGCATATGTATGATACGTAGAGCTATGGGACAACTGTCCCTATTTTCTTTTAAAATAATTTCTGTAATGAAAAGGGAGTCACATTTTGTCTGTTATAGAAGAAAATTTCTGTAGATGACAAGTGTAAAAGTCTAGGTGGCAGCCCAAAGGGCATTTTTGTAATTATAAATAAAAGTTAGGAAGGAATGAACTGGACTTTTGGCAGGGAATTATTTTTCTAGACTTGTACGGACTGTCCTGCACATGTTTTAAAAAAATAATAAAATCTTCTAATGAAAGCCTGGAGAGGACGTTTTGCATGGGAATAAAGAATGGATGTGTATTGGATTATTCTGGTGGCTTCCATACTTTAATGTGAGATATTTCTTACTGTCTGAATTATTTCTTTGTAACAAATGATTTTACTCCTTTCTGTGCAAACGAATTCTCTGTTTCATGAGCAATGAATGTGTCTTATATTAAATCAGAAGCTATCTTCTGATATCTTTATCTTTGTTGTAGATTTATCTTTCAGATTTAATGGCTATCTGTTCTTTCTTTAAGATAATCCTTACAGTTCACTGCTCATGCTTTAAATTTGCTCCTTGCAAGGATAGATAGATTTATTTCAGTTTTATACTTAGATCTATTTTAGTTTTGCATTTAGATTAAATTTAGACTAGGCACTTGCATATCATTATAAAACATAAAATCCAAAAGAAAGGTGGATCGGGCCATAACCGGTACAATTGGAATAAAACTCCAAACCCACGGTTGCTGGAACTGCTAACCAGACGGATTCCCTATACCAAACGGTAGATAATCTAATTGGGATAATCTATCGGGGAGAATCCCTTTCTGATTGATGCTACGATATCCGAGGCATCAACAGTTTTTGGCGCTAGAAGGAGGGCCCTGAAAGTGCATGGCTGATAGAGGAAAATATCCCACTATCATAAATGCCACTGAAAACCCGCTTAAAGAAAGCATTTCAAACAGCCCAGATCTTGAATTATTAAATCAAGAAAACCTCATTTCTGATCCTGAGCCTCAAGAAGCTTTATACGCTGTCCCTTTTACAGAAATAGAGGATTTGAGAAGGCATACAAGATCCTACGTTAGATAGCTAGGTGGCTTAAACGCTGTGAATTTTCTCCCTAGGAAAATTACCCCTAGAAAAGAGCCACAATATACTCGAGATTCGATTCTTGTGCAAAGTTTTGAAGATCTTGTAAATTTAACTTTAGAAGAAATTTCAGACCCTCTAAACAAAGAAGATCTTGAAAAACTCAGAAAACATTTCAGATCGTGAAGGCCTGGAAGAACTAATTACTCCAAAGAATACCCCACAGAATTCACCTTACAATTCTCCGCCAGGTTCTCCACATCCAAGCATGGCTGTACCTGCTTGGAGAGCAAGGGGAGCACTGAACCTAGCTGGGCCATTCCATAATCTTCTGAAAAATCCAGAAAAGGTCTTGCCTAAGTTCGATCCAGGGAAAGCCATTTCGGCGGAAGACCATCTCAAGAGTTTCTACTTAGCTCTGAACCTTTTGAACGTACAGCATGAAGATGTAGTCTGCAGGCTGTTTCCATATACATTCGATCCAAAAGTATCATCCCGGTACTTTAGCCTACAACCCAGCTCGATCTCTAGTTGGGATGAATTCGAAAACTATTTTTTAAAGAAATACGGAAACCAAAAGACTATGGCAACACTTATGAAAGAACTCTTATCCATGAGAATGTAAAAGACAGAAAAGGTTCAAGATTTCAATCAAAGATTCACAACGCTTTTAAATAATTTCAGTGAAGCTAATAAACCAGCAGAGGAATCTCTGATTGAATACTATACAACAGCTCTTGAAGGACCGATAGCAATGTTCGTAAAAAGGTCCAAAAAACTACCCTAATAGAGAACTTTGAGGAAGCTAGAAAGGTAGAAGAAGAAGCTGATAGCATTGCTAAACATTCCTTAGATGCAGAACCAAAACCAGCAGCTAGTAAAAAGACCTTGCTGTTCACTAGAGGTAAAGAAGAGCCATCTACAGACATGGAAAATGTAGTCAAGATGATGCAGAAATTATCTAATAAAATTATAGATCTCGAGAAAGACAAGGCTGCTAGCACATCTAGGAAACCTTTCAAGCCATTTTATAAAAGGAGGGAAGACGGTGATCAAACTCATCCACCAATGAATACTTCTCCTGTCTTAAACTTGAATGAAATCGGGATGGAAAATTTCTGCACTTTTCATCAAGAACCGCATTCGGAAAAGAGCTGTCCGCAATGGATTAATTCCATGAGCTTAGTTATGAACCAAATGCTAGATTCACAGATCCCAGACCAAGATGATTCTCTAGAGGAATCAAGCCCTGAATTAGAGGAACCAACCCCAGACACTACTATGGTGCTATGGGATTGGGTACCTATGACTGAGTTAGTAGAAGAGGATCCCATAGAAAGCTCTCCCTCTACCGTAAACGTTGCTACTTGCAGCAAAGGCCCTATTGCGAATCCTGTACCAAGCACAGCTCCCCATAAGCCTAAAGTGTCAAAAGAACCGCCTAGGAGGCATATAAAAATTATCCCACCACAGCCAAAAGTTATCCAAACAGCGACCAAGCAGTCAAATGCTGACACCATAGTTCAGCCACCTAAGGTCACAACAAGCAAAACAGATCAGCCAACTCGAATTGGGAACGAATCTGACATAGGATACGATATTATTGAAGATATCAAGAAGGTCAAGGCAAATGTGTCAATATTTGACATGTGCAGCTTGCCCCATCAACGAGACAAGCTGCTGCATGTTCTGCAACCCTAGACCAGCACTGCATTAACGGATTCTCAAGACAATCCCGAAATTAATGAGGCTAGCATCGGTGGGAAATCTAAATCTCAAACATTGCCATTTCTATTAACCTTTGAAATTTTTAATCACAATGTTCACAATTGTTTGGTAGACTCCGGAGCATCCTCAAATGTCATGCCACTGTCCATTTGTAAAAAAATTAACGGCCAGCCTGTACCGTCTCCAGCCCAAATTATCCAATTGGATAGGACTACTGTCAAGGTGATTGGGGAGATGAAAGATGTTCTCATTAGACTGTCAGCTGAATCTAGAGTCTGTCAATTCATCGACATAATGGTGGTTGATATTCTTGAAGCCTATGGACTGATCTTAAGTAGGGACTGGTCTACCAAGCTGAATGGTTACTTTGCCACTGATTGTTCTCATCTGTGGTTGCCTTATCTGAACAGGCAGAATCAGATTAAAGTCCTGAGAGAACCACATATGAAGCAAAACGTAACTCAGTTAGAAGAAAAAAATGAGGCTGTAGCTTTCTCATCCTCGGTTCTGGGGAATTATTTCTTAGAAATGGATCCGGGTAATTATCAGTCTGAAGCCATTAGCCATGAATCAGATAAACAGTCTGATCTCCTTCATTTATCTCGGATTGATGATGTTGATTGTAACATAGTTAATTTAGTTACTGACGTAGATCACAAAGAGACTAACTTAGTTGAATCTAAAGATATTTTTTGGACATTATACTTTGATGGTTCTAAGACTCTGGAAGGATTTGGAGCCGGTTGTGTTCTAATGGATCCAAAAGGAAACAAGTATTTTTTGTCTTGTAGATTAGAATTCGATTGTACTAACAACACCGCTGAATATGAAGCTTTGGTACATGGATTAAAGAAGGCCATTGGCTTAAATGTTAAGTACCTGAAGGTCTTTGGTGACTCCAAGATAGTTGTAAGACAGGTAAGGGACACCATTCATTGTCTCTCACCTCATTTGAAGGGTTATCAGGCTGAGGTATGGGATTTAATTATGCATTTTGACGCTTTCAATATAAAATCTATTCCTAGGTTGCAAAATGCTGCAGCTGATTTGTTAGCAACATCTGCTTCTAGATTGGTTCCATCAAATAATAAATGCTCGATTGAATTGATTTGCAGGCCTTCCATTCCTGATAACATCACAAACTTCAGAGTCTTCGATGATGATGAACAAATTATCAGCTTTCTAACGAACGAAGACAACTTCCAAGGAGCTGCGGTAGATGAAGAAAAACATGATGCTGATTTGATGAGGAAGGAGGACGAGAAAGGAAATTTCATTCCCAAGGGGGTAAGGTCCCTCGAAATGCTGTTCGATCTTCAAAATAAGTTCAAAAGGCCAGCTAATACCAAAACTAACAGCTCATCAATGCAACATGAGTTAGTTAATTTGGGTACCGAGGCAGAACCAACATTTGTCAACCTCGGCAAATGTTGTTCACTAGGAGAAAGAGATAGGTTCATCAAATTATTTAAACAATACAAGGATGTTTTTGCATGGACCTATGAAGATCTGAAAACGTATGATGTCCGCATTATTCAGCATGTTATACCAATGAAAGCGGGTGTCAAGCCATTTCAGCAACAGTTAAGAAGGATGCATCCTACTCTAGAACCGCTGATTCAAAAGGAATTAAAGAAGCTCCTGGACGCTAAGATAATCTTCAAAGTCTGGCATTCTGAGTGGGTTGCAAACTTGGTCCCCGTAAGAAAGAAGTCAGCAGAGATAAGGCTATGTGTAGATTTCAGAAATTTAAACAAAGCTTCGGATAAAGACAACTACCCCGTCCCTTCGATGGAACAAATCCTTCAAATGGTGTCAGGATCTGAGCTATTGTCTCTCCTCGATGGTTTCTCTGGCTACAATCAAGTATTAGTAGCCGAAGAAGATCATCTTAAGACTACTTTCCGAACTAAGTGGGGAACTTTCGCATACAGAAGGATGCCATTTGGTCTGATAAACGCAGGAGCTACATTCCAAAGAGCAATGGACATCGCCTTTCGAGGATTGGGTGGGCAATGTGTTGTTGTATACTTAGATGATGTGACGATCTTTTCAAAGAAAAGGGAAGATCATGTTGTTCATATGAAGCACATTTTTTATCGCTGTCGGAAATATGGTATTTCTTTGAATCCTCAGAAGAGCGTATTTGCTGTTCCCGAAGGTAAACTCTTGGGCCATATCATTTCTAAAGGGGGAGTGTCAATAGATCAAGAAAGAGTCCAAGCTATTAATAAGATTCCAATGCCTTACAACAAGAAATCGATGCAATCCTTCATGGGCACTATCAATTTTGTCCGCAGGTTTGTTCCAGATTTCGCACAAATTGTTAAACCATTGCAACAAATGGTGAAACAAAGCATACAATTCAAGTGGACAGATTTGGAAAAGGACGCATTTAGAGATATCAAGGTAGCTATAGCTAAGGCTCCTTCCTTAATAAGCCCAGATTTTGATAAAGATTTTATCCTGTATACCTTTGCTTTGGATGACTCCCTCGCAGCTGTACTCACGCAAAAGGTGGAGCAGGGAGACGAATACCCAATTTCGTTTATGAGCACTGGTCTGCAGGGGGTTGAGCTGAACTATCCCGTGGTTGACAAACATGCATATGCAGTCTTCAAAGCAGTCAAGCAGTTTAGGCCATACATTCTTAAGAACATGACTAAAGTTATAGTTCCCCACCTGGCTGTTAGATCCCTTTTCGTTCAAAAAGAATTGGGAGAAAGGAGAGGGAATTGGGTCACAGCTCTTCAGGAATCTGATTTGGAATTTAAACCAGCCACAATCATCAAAGGGCAAGGCCTGTGCAAATTACTTGCAGGAAACTCAACGGATGAAGAGCAACATTGGAAGAATGAAGCTGAGCTGAATTCAGTTGAAGTATGTCCCATCTTCTCGACTCCCCAGTCATGGTATAGAGATCTGGTGCACTATTTACAGCAAGGATACCTACCTAGGCACTGGAACTCTAAGCAAAGAAGGGCACTCCGCTTGAAATCAGCACCTTATCAAATCATTGATGGGATACTTTTCAGGAAGAATTATGATGGAGTTTTCCTTAGATGTCTAGAAAAGGAAGATGCAAGTAAGGTTGTTAAAGAATTGCATGATGGCCCCGCAGGTGGACATTATTCAGGAGAGACAACAGCACACAAGATACTGAGAGCCGGATATTATTGGCCCACTCTGTTTCGAGATGCCCACACGTATGCACGAAACTGTGATGTATGTCAAAGAAGTGCCGGGAAATTACCTAAGGCAGCAGGTCCCTTGCAGCTCGTTATTATCTTTGAGCCTTTTGAGCAGTGGGGTATAGATGTTATCGGGGAGATAAATACAAATTCTTCGTTGCAACATCGATACATCCTGACGGCTACTGACTACTTCACTAGATGGACGGAGGCTATCCCTTTGCGCAAGATCAATGAAGACGCGGTCATCAGCTTCTTGAAAGAGAACATCATAACCAGGTTTGGGGTTCCAATTTCCCTTGTTTTTGATAATGCTACTTATTTTTCGTCTTGCAAGATAAATGAATTTGTTTATGAATGGGGAATTAAGTTGCATTATTCAGCCAATTATTATCCTCAAGGGAACGGATTAGCTGAATCCTCAAACAAGAATTTGATTCGGATTCTTAAGAAAACTGTGATAGAAAACCAGAGAAGTTGGCATGTAGCTCTCCCAAACGCCTTATGGGCAGATAGGGTGACCCCAAAGAACGCTTTAGGGGTGTCCCCTTTCACTCTTGTCTATGGAAAGGAAGCTATCCTTCCTCCAAACATCTTACTCCCATCCTTACAGTTATCCCAAGCCTCTTGGGGTTCTGGTAGCCAAGCCCTACAATCCAGGATCAATACCCTGCTTCAACTTGAAGAAGCCCAACAAAAAGCTAAAGACCGATTCCATCAACACCAAGACATAGTTAAGATATGGTTCGATAAGAGGAAGTCCGGTAAAAGAAATTTTGAAGTCGGGGACTTGGTTCTGAAATGGGACCATAATCATGAAGGCAAAGGAATGCATACGAAATTCCAACATCTATGGGTAGGCCCGTACCAAATCTCGGCAAAATTAGGCCCATCTACTTATAAATTGACAGATCTCGAGGGAGAAGAAGTAACCCTTCCTCTCAATGGCCTCGCTCTGAAACAATACTTTGCATAGTCTCGCTGAGACTTTCTGTACATAAATAAAAGTTTCTTTTATTGTTGCTTTAGCCTTTTGTTTGCTTTATTTTCGGCCATTTTGTTTCTTTTCTTGCCATTTGAACCTTTGCACCAAGTTTGTTTTCTGAAAACCCCTATGGTTGAGTTTCTCGTCAAGGATAGGTCTCTCAAAGAAATCTCATAACCCATGAGTCTGGAACTATGCTCAAATAAAGTCTGTCTGTTGTGCTCTTGCTGAAATGTTCAGAAGAAAGGAAGCCTACTCTGCTAGTCACACTAATCATGTTTAAATAGCAGAGACCTATGACCATCTTCACTACTATCTTTGGGCTCCACCCACTCTCACACTTAAAGGCATCTTAAGAAAGTTGTTAAAGTTGGACCCATGGAAAGTAGCACATCTCGAGGACATAAGGTATTGAAATGACTCCACGCTGCAAATTTAATAGCCAAAATGGCTTATACTGAAGGGTCTGTTTTCCAGAGATTCTCGCCTCAATTAAAGCATGGCTGAGACAAAAGCAAAAGACATGTAAAATCAAGAAGGTTGTCTAAAAGGCTCAGCCCAAAATGGGCTCCTCTCCGTCCGTGAGGCTGGATCAAATCAATAAAATCTCTAACTCACACAAAAGGACTTTATGGATTGAGGAGCCTGAATTAAAGATCATGTCTAAAGAAAATATCTCTGGAAGGCTCAAACAGCTAAGCTGTCCAAAGTACAAACATCCAAAAGGATGCAAGCGGCATGGGAATGAGGAACAAGAGCAATAATGTCCATGAGAAAGTGTTGCAAATCCTGTGGAGTCCGACAGTAGTAACCATCTGAAAGATGACCCTTCTAAAATGAATCTCATATGTTGGCCCTTTGAGAGTTGTAAAGATGTCTCTGTCTAAGCTCCCCTTTCCCCAATGGCTAGCAGATAAAGTGCCTTTTCCTTCACAGAAATTCAAACGCTTAGCTGAATATTGCACATAAGATGGATGTCTTTGATAAGGTGTCGGACCATGGAGAGGAATTTTTCAGAGATCTGTGTTCGCTAGCGACTCGCCATTGTTGTTGCAGCAACATCCCCCCCCAAAATTTTGCACATATTGGGGCCCCTCCTTCAATTTTTTAGAAAGGATGTCTTAAGAGGCCATTTCCAAAAAATCCTTTGTTTCTCAATTGAAAATCTTGCTTTAAAAGAATTTCCAAGTTGCTTCCCAAAGATAGGATTCGTGAGGTTTCCCTGAAAATCGCGGAATCATTGGAGAAAGCCCCTCAGTTGCGGAAGTATTCGACTTATCCTCTCGAAACGGCGGGAGTCTTTCGTATAGGCTTCTCGAAAAAGGACTTAGAAACTTTTGAAAGTTTGCGGAACGTAAGAAGGAAGCTTAGCGGAACCATTCAGTTTTTTCTCCCGAAACGGCAGGAACCGTTTGCATAAGTCTCCCGAAAAGATTTAGAAGTTATGGGTAAAAAATTGTGGAAGCTATTGTCAAATTCCTTCCGAAACGGCGGAAGAATTCGAGGAAGCCGCCCGAAACTTGCGGGAGCCATCCGCCAACCTTCCCCGGGGCCGCTAAGTGACTTAGTTTTTTGAAATTTTTTTAAGTCTCGAAGTCGCTGAAGCCATTCACCAAAGCCTTCCGCAACTGCGGAAACCTTCGCGGAATCGTTCCGAAACCTCACCAAGAAAGTTTTGTGGAACCTTTTGGTTTTTCTTCCCGAAACAGCGGAACCTTTCAACTTATCGTTCCGAAACGCCGAGGCACTTTTGCGGAACCGTTCGAGTTTTCCTTCCGCAACTGCGGAAACCTTCGCGTTTTCATTCCGAAACCTCACCGAGCAAGTTTGCAAGAGCCTTCTACGGAAGCAATGGTGGAATCCTTCCGAAACTGCGGAAGCCATTTGCGAAAGCTTTCTGCAATTTCAGAGGCTTTCACGTTATCATCCCAAAAAGGGCCGCCGAAAGACTTTCACGTTCACGATCATTTTGCGGAAAACGTTCGACAATTTCCTTCGAAATGGCGGAAGCCTTCAATATATCCTTCCGCAATGGCAGGCTGAATTTGTGAGTCCATCTCGAAGATGGCGGTCACGCACGCATATCAAGACAACGATGTGACGCGAAGTACAAATTTTAAAAAGCGTTTTAATGGCGCCACCCACCGTATTAAAACCTCGCACGTATGTAGAACGTTTAAATAAACGATTGTGTTTGGACCGACCCCATTGCTATTTGTGTCGATTAACAAAACTGTTGGATGTCGCGCAACCGCTCCAGCTCAGCTCGCTCGTCCACATCTATGTACACCTCATTCGGCTATCTTCACGGTGCCAGGTAGGATGTTTTAACCGTTAATTTTGTATCTTCTACGCGTCAGTGTACCTTTGGTTTTTTTTTTTTTTTTTTTTTTTTTAAAGAAGATAGGCATTGGTTACATACAGGGTTGGATTTTGACGGGCAAAATGCCCGTCATGGGATATTTTGCCCATCAAATACGGTCTAAATTTCATATTTCCCAAATAAATTGTAAAAAAAACATGTGTATATGGTGTAAAGAGCGTCAGTTTTGACGAGTGGAATGTTTCCAACTTCCTACCCTGAACGCGTACGTTGTTATTTTTCGCGTTAAGGTCTCGTTCCTATCAGCCGAAACCACAGAGTGACTTCCCGAGTATGCACCAGCCACTACCCTCGTTTAAATCCTAAACATGGCCATAGAGCTTCACGTCAAAGTACGATAAATAAACCCTGGCGGCTGGCCGAGCCCCTCGCCTGTTCATCAGCACGGAGAGCCATCTCTGGCTTCGTTTTAAATTTATATCAACCCAAGCTAACCGGCCATTTACCTTTTGAACCAAAATGAAGGGTACCATCCCTCCTAGATGCTGGACCGAGAGCAGGTTGCTTCCGCAACATGCTTATCCTCTCAGGAGCATTCCAAACCCGCCCCTTGAAAAGAATTAGGATGATTAAATCTAGATTTCTTGTTTGGAATGGTGTATTCTGCTTCCCAACATGCAGTTTCACATTTTATTTATCTCATTGACATGTTAAAATGGTGATGCTCTTTGCTAAAATCTCACAGTATGTTGCACATTTTTATAATGACTTGTATTTGGGTGCTATCAGGGATAAGTCAAAATGCCAAAAGGTGGTAGGAAGAAGGCTAAAATGACAGAAAAGCAGCCTACATCACTTAGAACTGATACCACACTCCAGGATACTAGGTGCACCACCGGTGTTCCTCCAGAAATCCGCTGGGGTGACATCTACAGGATGATCCGAGACCAAAATATCCCGGATATGTTGCTAGAAGAGGAGCAGATTTATCTCAATATCAGAACCTCAGGCATAGCTAGAGCTGCTACCCGCCCTGAACTGTTCCCATGTTCTGAAGTAATCGGGTGGATACTCCAACATGTCGATGCGGAAGGAAGAGTAATTCATGACAGTGGGAAGATAGCCATTGCCTCATTTCACCAAGCATACCTGGCCGCGGCCTACAAATTTCCCCGCGCCCATCAATATCTGACTGATGAATGGCTGGGCTAGATGAACAACGTTGAAATCGCCAAAAAACTACTGGTCGCAGGCAAGAATTTAAGAAAGAAAGGTAATGACGAATATGACGTCCAGAATCTGAGACCTCCTTTTAGGTTGATCGCCTTGATGTTGTGCAGAATCTTCGGCATGCCCGATGGCACCGTGTACAAGATTCCGTGGGTCCCCATCATCCACTTTGTGGCATTTAAAGGAACTGTGTTTGACTGGGCCACTCTCCTGTCAGACAGTTTGGCCTCAATGATAGTTGCTGCAAGAGAAGGACTGGCCTTAAAGAAGGCAGAATTATACATGTCCTCATATCTTATTGATTGTGTTTTGGCCAAGTTATCTTTTCCTAAATTAGGCTGCACATGGGATAAGGCCAACAACCCGGTTTATACCGCTTTCAGGATGTTGTGGGCACAAAATTACAAACCCAGCTAAAAGCTCATTTGTGAGGGGTTCATCATGCCCCTATATGAGAAGATGTTCAAGGAGGAGCCCAACTTCCTGTCGGAGAATGCTATGGAAGTCCTTGAAAACTACGGGGATTTTTATTTTTCAGAGCAAGGCACCTACCTCAGAATGTTTGGAGGGACTAAAGATCCATATATTTTGCCGAGGTATGCCACTGACTATGTGGTCCTCAAAGAGGCAGTAAGACAGATTTTTTCTGGATGGAATTGGAGCAATACTGAACAAACAGCATAAGGCCTCTTTTCCCCCTCCACCTTTCTGCATAGGGGCTTACAAATTCTCAGGGGTGGCGTCAGCCGAAGAGTTTGTGTAGGAGCTAAAAGCCTTCCACTTCGGCAAGGTAATCTTCCATAGGAATGACAGGAAGGGAAAAGTTGCTGAGCATTGTAGAGAAATTTATGCTCATTTTGAGTACGCTCACTATCATGATGCCGAGGAGGAAGTATTCAGAGGCATCAGCAATATGGCTGAGCTGCGAACCTTTCACCAAGGCAGTGGAGCAAGTTCTAGCTCCACCAAGACCTAGGAAACTAGCCAGCCGAAGGAGAAAGAAGCCGAGGATGCCCGAGCCAAAGAAGAACAAAGGTTGAGAGAGGAAGCAAGGGCATAGCAGGAAGATGAGGAAGCGAGGTTGCTGCAAGAGGATGAGGTTGTTAGATTGCAGCAAGAAGCAGAAAGTGAGAGGCTGCGGAAAGAAGCTGAGGAAGCCAGCAGCAAAAGGAGGCTGAAGATGAAAGATAACAGAAAGCTGAGGAAGAAGAGAAAGGGCAACGAACTGAGGTAGAGTGGAAAGCAGAAGAAGAGCTTAAAGCAGGTGAAGATGCCCAGGCAGGTGGCTCCGATGCACAGGACATGGAAATTGACGTACCTCAAACAAGTGTCTCCGGCACTCAAAATGTGGAGGCGGACGCAGCACAGGCAGGTGGCTCTGGTACCCAAAATGTGGGAACAAATCAAGCTCAGGTAGTCCAGACCCCACCAACGGAAGTAGAAATAGACATTATGGACCTCCCAATTGTCCCGTACACTCCATCAGGAGAACATACGGTGTCCAGGTGGGATGAATTTGTCTATGATAAGAAAAGGAAAGCAATGGTCCTTAAATCAGAAGAGAGGATCAAAAGACTCTTCCAGGAGGATGTCATTACCCACCGGGAGATCACTGTAATGCGGAATACAAATAAGGATCCCTTAGCTATGGCAACTGCAGTTGTAGAGACAACAAAAGCATCACTGGACAATGTAGGTGATATAGTCAGAGAAAATGAATCGACAAAGAGGAGAGCTCGTATGCTACAACATACTGTGGCTAATGAGAAAGCCTACAGGGATCTTGTGGTGAACAAGTATAATCACCTATCTGTAGAGCATAAAGAGCTATCAGACAAGTATAACCAGCTGGAAGAAGAAAAGGAACAACTATCAGTCTTGATGATGATTGTGGAAGCAGAAAAGAACGATGCAAGAGCCAGAGTGTCCCAGCTAGAAGCAGACAAGCTGGCATTAGTTGAGCAATTAGAGCAAGCTGAGAGCAGAACGATGGACATGTCTCCCTTCCATGAGCTGTCCTGCAGCATCCTGAAGCAAATATATGACACTTAGGAGCTAATCACTAATGAAGTTAGCAAGCTCAAGGCCATCGTGGTCAGACTAAAAGAAGTTAATGCAGAGGCCCATAAGCTTAAAGCTAAACATACTCGGGTTAAGGCAAATATCCTGAGCCAGATAGAATGGCGAGAAGGAAAGATGGATTTCCCCACGCATCTCCCATTCAAGTCTGTGGAGGGTTTTAATGAAGACATAGCTCTTTTGGACTTCTGCAGAAACTGTGGCAGTAAGCTAATGGCCAGTGTACAAGGGACAAGGGATAGGATCAACGGTTTGTATCAAAGGATCCAGGGAGTGCATGACAGGTGCAAATTGAATTTCCCACAATCCCTCGATGATTTCCCGGGTGATGAACAACGCTTGGTTGAACTAAAGGAAGAACTAGGCATCCAAATTGAATATGTGAAGAAAATTGATGTCCTAGCAATTGACGACCTCCAACATTATATTGGAATGTCATCATTCCACAGCCATTTGCTTAAAGAAGTGCATCAAGCTACAGTAATGGAAGTTCAAGGCATGGGAGCAGAGCTTAGAAAAAATGTGACTTCTCAGAAAATATTACTCCCTGCTTCCACAAACATAGTCATAAGGGACACTGGCATTTGGTATAGTTATATTGCAGAGGTGGAGAAAAAAGCAGAAGCAACAGCTGTGACGGCAAACCAGGAGTCCTCTCTCCCGGCAACAACAGCTGTAGCAGCTAGCTCGTTTTCCTCTCTCCCTGCAGCAGTAGAAATAACAGTGGGCTCAATTCCTTCTTCCCAAGCAGTAGCAGCAGCTCCAGTGGGATCGAGTGCCTCTCTTCAAGCAGCATCAGCATCACCAGCCAGTTTGATCGACTCTCTTCCAGCTAAAGCACGTGTCCAGGAGTAAAAGCGCTGATGATAGAGCATTGTTTCTGCTGTTTTGTATTTTGGGCCTGCATATGTATGATACGTAGAGCTATGGGACAGCTGTCCCTATTTTCTGTTAAAATAATTTCTGTAATGAAAAGGGAGTCACATTTTGTCTGTTATAGAAGAAAATTTCTGTAGATGACAAGTGTAAAAGGCTAGGTGGCAGCCCAAAGGGCATTTTTGTAATTATAAATAGAAGTTAGGAAGGAATGAACTGGACTTTTGGCAGGGAATTATTTTTCTAGAATTGTACGGGCTGTCCTGCACATGTTTTAAAAAAATAATAAAATCTTCTAATGAAAGCCTGGAGAGGACGGTTTGCATGGGAATAAAGAATGGATGTGTATTGGATTATTCTGGTGGCTTCCATACTTTAATGCGAGATCTTTCTTACTGTCTGAATTATTTCTTTGTAACAAATGATTTTACTCCTTTCTATGCAAACGAATTCTCTGTTTCATGAGCAATGAATGTGTCTTATATTAAATCAGAAGCTATCTTCTGATATCTTTATCTTTGTTGTAGCTTTCTCTTTCAGATTTAATGGCTATCTGTTCTTTCTTTAAGATAATCCTTACAGTTCACTGCTCATGCTTTAAATTTGCTCCTTGCAAGGATAGATGGATTTATTTCAGTTTTATACTTAGATCTGTTTTAGTTTTGCATTTAGATTAAATTTAGACTAGGCACTTGCATATCATTATAAAACATAAAATCCAAAAGAAAGGTGGATCGGGCCATAACCGGTACAATTGGAATGAAACTCCAAACCCACGGTTGCCGGAACCGCTAACCGGACGGATTCCCTATACCAAATGGTAGATAATCTAATTGGGATAATCTATCGGGGAGAATCCCTTTCTGATTGATGCTACGATATCCGAGGCATCAACAGATCTCCCTCCAGAGAGAAGACAAAGTCTGGAGATTATTTTGCGATCATTGCAAAAATTCATTGAAGCATATGAGGATCTCAGACCAACTACGAACGGTTTTGTTGATTTGATGCGGGGGCGAAGGGAACATGAGATGGGTCCGAACAAGTGGGTTGTTGTGAAGGAGAGAGTGATCAAAGAACAAGCCAATTCAATGTTTAACTTCAAAGAAGGCATAAAGCAAAAAATGTTGAGAGTGCAATATTTAAAGCACCCTGAACTTGCACATCTAATATATGATCGGTTCCTTGTAGCCTATGGTCAGTTGCCATGGAACGATGAGGTTCCCAATTATTTTGCTAGATTTTTTTATGCGGAGTTTTTTTAAAATATGAAGCCAGAATATACCAATCTTCATTCTGACTTTTATGGAGTTGGAAAGGGGCGAATATACGATCGAAAAGGTGCTCTTAGAGATCCCACAACTCTTTGACCTCCACCCCAGATATCTCGCCCACCCAGGCATGTGGCATTAAAATCAGAGCTGGAGCCCACATCCCAACTTGGGACAACTACAAGGGATTTTGTTGTCGAAGGTTTAACATCGGCATTTGTGGGAGTTGATGTGGGATTGGTTCGAGAGAGGGATCAAGCCACTATTCGTCAAAAGTTTGTTTACAAAACGAATGATGAGGTAGATGGAATGTGTATTGAATATCTCAAGGCTTATGCTAAGATTTGTCGCGATATAGCTTCGGATGTCCTATCCAATGACACATCGAGTATAAGAGAGGTTTGCTATTTATGTACTTACAATCTATTTAATTTTTTTATTCATTTTGAATTGAAATTTTGTTACATTATATCTATGACATTATGTCTTTTTTTTATGTATAGTAATAAATACATTACATAAATGTTTATTGGTTGCAGTTTTCTAGAATGTTGAATGAACATAATTTTCGACTCTCCACTAGTGAAAATGTAGAAAATGTAGAAGAGCATCTTGGAGATGTATATTTATTATTTACATATTTATATTTATGTTTGAAAGATATTTTATCGTTTTTTTGAATTTTAATTTATTTATGTATCTTATTGTTAATGTGACTTATCCATGCATCTCTTGTGAGCTCATGATTTTAGTTTTTTTGTTTTGGTTTTTAAGTGAATTGTTTAATTTTAGTTTATTTTGCTTGCACACTATTTTATTTATTAACAAAATTTAAATTTTAGGGAACACGAGAACATATGGAAATTGGTGGTGAGGATATAGGTTCTTTGATGGACGTGGATATTGTCACTGGGGTAACTTTTTTAATAATTGAACTATTCTTTTCAAAAAAATTTATAAGTTTAATATTTTTTCTTGAATTTAGTTCCTAATTGTTTGAATAATTAATGAGATTCATAATTTGTTTTTATACATGTTGCAGGTTGGGTCTATTCGAGGCAAAGGTAAGACCCCAATGGATGATAGTGGTTGACTTTCATTCAGAGGCACTGAGGTACTTTTGTTAATAATTGAACTATTCTTTTCATTTTTTTTTATAAGTTTAATATTTTGTTTTTTGAATTTAGTTCCTAATTATTTGAATAATTTATGAGATTCATAATTTTCTTTTATACATGTTGCAGGTTGGGTCTCATCCAAGCAAAGGGAATACCCCAGTGGATGATAGTGGTGGACTTTCATTCAGAGAATGATTTATATTGGTCTTTTTTTGTTTTTCCATACCACCATATTCCGTACATCTTCATGTTGATACATATGATGTAGCTGTTTTGGACATCTAGGAACTTTACATTTGGGATTATATACGTACATTGAACTCACACGTCCATGAACCTTTTTTTGGATTATATACATGTACATTGATCTTGGCATATATTTTGTACTTGCTTTGAATGATTTAACTTTTTTGGGGGGCTAATTACATAGCATACTTTGTGTGGTAAATGCTTAGAATACGATTTAGCATGATGTTCATGAATGTATGGTCAATGTTTAAACTATTTTATTTTATGAATAATCTATTTGAATTTTTGAGTGCATATATTTGAATTTTTTAGTGTAGATGTAAAAATCTATGAGTGCAGATGTAAAATATTTTTAGTGTAGAGATGTAAATAAAATTTAGTGAAAGTTTCAACCCACTTGGTTGTCTTTTAATATATGATCTTGGTTTCAACAATAAATTTGAATTTCATATAAATGATAACTTGAATCTTATATAAATAATTTATGCTTTTGATGCAGGGGCATCTAATTAAGGCCAGCAATGTGAGCATTTTATCACATGTTGTGGCCTGTGACCGAGCTAGGAAATCTTAAGGGTCAGAGAATAGTTTATTGAAGGTTTGTAAAACTTTAATTATGAAGACAGTAGTGTGTTGTCAGCTAATGAGTTTGAATAGGAATAAGTGGCTATCTATAGCTCCCTACGAGGAGATTGGGCTGTTACAGATTTGTAGGAGTTAATTAAGCTAAATTTAGTAAGATTCCTGAAATGGTGCATGAGGTTGTTAGGTTAGGTTTCTCTTGGTTGTAACTGAAAAAAAGAATGAGGGATAGAGAGTAGGGGCTCGATGGAGGCAGGGGGATCTACCTTGTGTAGTTGAGCGAGAGGAAGGATATATCCCTATAAACCTGGGTGTGAAAAAAAAGGAGAGTAACTGTAATCGAATAAGAAGAAGAAAAAAAACTGAGAAGGGGGATATCTATGAAATTTGATCAAACAACTCTGGGTGAATGCGTTGAATGTTGCCTGAATAGCTCAACCGTGCTTGATGAATCTCTTTGCAAACTTGTTATTAATATGAATAGAGATTGTGTGTGTATTATTTATTCTTTTTATTTGCAGGTACAGAGTAACAAGTGATATCGTTGCCTGGTGCCTACTACTTCGTTTTGGAGGAGTCAACGATCCACAACTCCCATCGAAAATCACAGTCATGCATGCGTGAGACCAACAGTCCCAAGGAAACACCGTGAAATACTCTGATGATGCAGGTCATAATCCCATTGGACATTACGGTCCCATAGCTCGAACGCCTATTCAATCTTTGGTGAGTGCGATAAGGTCTTGGCTCTTAGCTCACAAGCGTGTACTGGAACTGGAAGGGAACGCCTCATGGGAAGGGTTGTATGCCTTCTAGCTATTGTTTGGTTCGAATATTACAGGCTAGAACTTCATTTTGAGAAGAGATAGGGCCGAGTGTGGTTGTGAGCTTCAATCAGTAGAGGCCAACACACACTCTTTTGCCATCAATTTTGGTATCAGAGCTAGAGTTTGCTTAGTATAATAGAAAAAAAGACATGACTGTTCGTGTTGGTAGAGCTCGGGGTCGTGGCAGAGGATGAACAACAGCAAATGCATAGGTTATGGAGGAGATGAGAGAGCTAAGAGCACGTATGGCATCTATGGAGCTAGGCAGACAGAGAGACCCAGTGGCAGGAGATGTGAGCGAGCCTGAAGAGGAGTAACATGAAGAGGAGGCAGCTCCTATGGAAGAGACACCTGAAATGAGATGTCTTCAATCCATTTTAGGAACCACATCAAGGCCAAAGCCTGAGTTTCCTACTTATGAGGGAAGCCTCACCGCTGAACACCTCATTGACTGGATCGGTGAGCTAGACAAATACTTTGAGTATGATGAGATTGAGGAGAACAAGAAGGTCAGAATGGCAGTGACACGACTGAAAAGGCATGCATCCCTATGGTGGGATAGTTTGCAAGCTGAGAGGAGAAGAAATAATAAGCCATTAATTAAGAGCTGGGATAGGATGGTGGCCAAGATGAGGGCAAAATTCTTGCCCAAGGACTACGAGCTGACTCTGGATAGGCAAATGCAAAATCTTAGACAAAGATTGCTGACTGTGAGAGAGTACACTGAGGAATTTTACAAAGTAAATTTGAGAGCTGGGTATGTGGAGGAATCAACTGAGAAGGCTGTCAGGTTGTAAATGGCTTGAGGATGGACATCCAGGATTAAATCAACATGATATTACCTAGGACAATGGAAGAGGCCTACCAATGTGCCTTGAGAGAAGAAGAAAAGATATTAAGGAAGCAGAACTTCAATAGAGGAAGAGGTTCAGCCAAAGGGAAGGGGAAAACAACTGGAAGGGAGAAGTTTGCAGCCCAAAAGGGAGAGTCCAACAACTTAAATCAGCAAGAGAAGCAAGACAGAAGTAGTGAATTCAGAGGAAGAAGACCCTACCAAGGAGGTAGAGGTAGAGGGAGAGGCAAAGAAACTATCTTTCGATGTTACAAGTGTAACAAACTGCGTCACAGATCTTTTGAATGCCCAAAGAGGGAAAACATAGGATAGAGAGGGGCTTATGTAGCTCAGAATGAGAAACAACAAGAGTAGTTGCCAGTAGCTGAAAATTTACCTGAGACTAGAGAGGCTTTGATGATAAACAAAGTCTTATTGAATCCTAAGAAGGAGAGTGCAGAACCTGCTCAAAGGAAAGCCTTGTTCAGGACTATGTGCAAGGTCAAAGGAAAATGCTGCAAGATGGTGATTGATAGTGGGAGTACCGACAAACTGGTTTCCACGGAGATGGTGGAGAAGCTGAACTTGAAGAAGAGCAAACATCGAGTTCCCTACAAGGTATCCTAGTTGCACCAAGGACATCAAATCTTGGTAAGCGAACAATGTGAATTTGATTTGCAAGTAGGTACATATAAAGACAAAATAATATGTGATGTTATGCCCATGGATGTCTTCCATGTTCTTTTGGGGAGACCTTGGCAGTTTGAAAGCAAATTAGTGCACGATGGTAGGAGGAGCTTCTATAGCTTTGATAAGGATGGAATGAGGCATGTCTTACTTCCTTTGCAAGAAGGTAGTATAATAGAGCAGCAAGCAACAAAAGTCTTGATGTTGACCGACAAAAAGTTTTCACAGCATTTTGAGGAGGAGGAAGTGAACTATGTTGTGATGTGCAAGCCCAAGGTCGTGATGATGAAGACTACTATTTTAGATTTGCCTGAGGAGATTCAGAGAATGTTGGCTGAATTTGGTGACATAGTAGTGGATGATTTACCCAATGAGTTTCCACTAAAGAGAGATATCATCCATCACATAGAATTCATTCCGGGAGCTACCTTACCCAACAAGGCATCCTATAGGTTGACACCCCAGGAGAATGAAGAGATCAGAAAGCAAGTGCAAGGGTTGTTAGACAAGTGGTTGATTAAGAAAAGTTTGAGCCCATGTGCAGTACCAACAGTGTTGAGTCCAAAGAAGGATGGTGAATGGAGGATGTGTACGGACTCAAGAGCCATTAATAAAATAACCATTAGATATAGGTTCTCTTTTCCCAGGATGGATGACATAATGGACTATTTGAGTGGGGCAGCATACTTTTCCAAGATAGATCTGAAAAGTGGGTATCATTAGATCATAATTAGAGAGGGGGATGAGTGGAAGACAGCCTTCAAAACTAATGAAGCGATGTATGAGTGGCTGGTTATGCCATTTAGGTTGTCGAATACCCCAAGTAATTTTATGAGATTAATGAATGAAGTCTTGAGAGACTTCATAGAAAAATTTGTGATAGTTTACTTGGATGATATACTGATTTTCAGTCAATCAAAAGAAGAGCATCTGAGGCATTTGAGATGTGTCTTGGAAAAGTTGCAATAAGAGAAATTGTTGGTGAATATCAAGAAGTGTTCATTCATGAAATCTGAGTTGGTATATTTGGGATTTGTGATCTCGAAGGATGGTTTGAAGATGGATCCGGAGAAGGTGCAAGAAATCGTGGATTGGCCTTCACCTCGGAGCATTTTTGAGGTGAGAAGTTTCCATGGCTTAGCAAGTTTTTATAGGAAAGTTATAAAGCACTTTAGTGGTATTTGTTCTATGATTATTGAGACCATTAGGAAAGACAAGCAACCATTTAAATGGTTAGCAGAGGCAAAAAGTAAGTTTCATCTATTGAGAAAAAGATTACCGAGCAGCCAATCTTGAGTTTTCTAGACTTTGGAAAACCATTCCAAGTTACATGTGATTCTAGTGGAGCGGCCATTGGGGCAGTACTCAGTCAAGAAGATAAACTAGTCGCCTATTTTAGTGAAAAACTAAATGATGCAAAACAGAAATATTCCTCATATGACAAGGAATTCTATGCCATAGTCCAAGCCCTGAAACATTGGAGTCATTATTTGATGCCTAAATAATTTGTATTGTATTTTGACAATCATGCTTTGCAGTACATAATACGCAGCCTAAGTTGAATCAGAAACATGACAAATGGGTGGAGTTCCTACAGAGTTTCACTTTTGTGTTGAAGCATATTAGTGGACAGTCAAATCATGTAGTTGACGTATTATGCAGGAGAACCTTAATTGTACAAGAAACTCGGGTACAAGTTTTAGGATTTGAATATATTAGATATTTGTATGAGACTGACAATGATTTTCAGAATGCATACAGAGCTTGCAAAAACCCTGTAGAGTGGGCAGAGAATTGTGGATTGAATATATGTTGTAGGATGGCTTACTTTTCAAGAACAGTAAGCTATGTATCCCAAGTTGCTCAATGAGGGAAAATATGATCTAAGAGAAGCACAATGGTGCAATGGCTAGTCACTTTGGAAGTGATAAGACTTATGGACAGCTAAGTCATTTTTACTTCTGGCCTAAGATGCGGTCTGAGGTTGAGAAGTTTGTGAGTAGATGTAGAATTTTTGTCAGCATGCCAAAGGAAGAAGCCAAAACACATGCTTATATACACCATTGCCTGTTCCTACCAGACCTTGGGATTCTGTGAGTATGGACTTTATTTTAGGATTGCTAAAGACTCAAAAAGGAAATGATTCCATCTTTGTAGTGGTTGATAGGTTTACAAAAATGACACATTTTATTCCCTGTTTTAAGACAAGTGATGCCACTCATATAGAAAATTTGTTCTTTAATGAAGTGGTGAAGCTGCATGGTTTGCCAAAAAGTATTGCCTCGGACAGGGATGTGAGATTCACAGGTCACTTCTGGAGGACATTGTGGAAGAATTTAGGCACTAAGTTGAACTTCAGTTCCGCTTATCATCCACAGTTTGTTGGGCAGACTGAACTGGTTAATAAGAGTCTGGGAAACATGTTAAGAAGCTTGGTTGGAGAGAATCCAAAATAGTGGTATAAAGTATTGGCACAAGCAGAATTTGCTTATAATGACTCACCTAACAGAAGCACGGGGATGAGCCCATTTAAAATTTTGTATGGTATTCATCCTAGAGGAGTGTATGAACTGCGAGATTTGGGACAGTTGGAAAAGAGGAGTGCAGATGGAGAAGATTTTGCAGCTAGAATCAATGAGCTACAGGAGGAAGTTAAGGAAAGGCTACAGAAAAGTAACACAAATTATAAAGCCAGAGCTGATTCTAAAAGGAGAGAAAAGAATTATGAAGTAGGAGACCTAGTGTCAGCCCATATGAGAAATGAAAGATTTCCTAAAGGAGAGTACAACAAACTCAAAATGAAGAAGATTGTGCCATGCAAAATCCTCAGAAAATTTTCTGCTAATGCTTATGAGATGGAAATGCTAACAGGGATTGGCATATCTCCTATTTTTAATGTTGCTGACATTTACCCCTTTGTAGCAAGTGATACTGGACAGATTACAGGAGGCAAGGACCCTGATGATGAAGGCTTGCAATGGTTGAGGCAAATGCTAGTAGCACAGACATTGGAAGCTGAAGAGATCTTGGACACTAGAATTGCAAAGAGTACCAGGCAGATGAATTACCTGGAGTATTTGGTAAAGTAGAAAGCACATCCTGTACAGGATGCCACTTGGATGAGTGCAACAAAGTTAGGAGCCAAAGGATTTGTTGTTGATGATCTTATGAACAGGGGTTCCTTATTTTTCACCCTCGGAGTCTAATGCAGGGGCATCTAATTAAGACCAGCAATGTGAGCATTTTGTCACATGTTGTGGCTTGCGACTGAGCTAAGAAATCTTAAGGGTCAGAGAATAGTTTATTGAAGGTTTGTAAAACTTTAATTATGAAGACAGTAGTGTGTTGTCAGCTAATGAGTTTGAATAGGAATAAGTGGCTATATACAGCTCCATGCGAGGAGACTGGGCCGTTACAGATTTGTAGGAGTCAATTAAGCTAAATTTAGTAAGATTCCTGAAATGGTGCATGAGGTTGTTAGGTTAGGTTTCTCTTGGTTGTAACTGAAAAAAAAAAAAAAAATGAGGGATACGGAGTAGGGGCTCAATGGAGGTAGGGGGAGGAATGATATATCCCTGTAAGCCTGGGTGTGAAAAAAAGGAGAGTAACTGTAATCGAATAAGAAGAAGAAAAAAACCCGAGAAGGGGGATATCTATGAAATTTGATCAAACAGCTCTGGGTGAATGCGTCGAATGTTTCCTGAATAGCTCAATCGTGCTTGATGAATCTCTTTGCAGACTTGTTATTAATATGAATAGAGGTTGTGTGTGTATCATTTATTCTTTTTATTTGCAGGTACATAGTAACAAGTGATATCGTTTCCCGGTGCTGACTACTTAGTTTTGGAGGATTCAATGATCCACAGCTCCCATCGAAAATCACAGTCATGCATGCGTGAGACCAACAATCCCAAGGAAACACCGTGAAATACCTTGATGATGCAGGGTTTTTTCAGTTGAGTCATAATCCCATTGGACATTACGGTCCCATAGCTCGAACGCCCATTCAATCTTTGGTGAGTGCTATAAGGTCTTGGTTCTTAGATCATAGGCGTGTACTGGAAGGGAACGCCTCATGGGAAGGGTTGAATGCCTTCTAGCTATTGTTTGGTTCGAATATTACATGCTAGAACTTCAGTTTGAGAAGAGCTAGGGCCGGGTGTGGTTGTGAGCTTCAATCAGTAGAGGCCAACGCATACTCTTCTGTCATTAGCTTTCAATTTTTAACTAATGATTCATATGGTCAATGTATGTTCAATCTTGAAATGGTTTTAAAATA
Source organism: Larix kaempferi (assembly GCA_027924585.1). Classification (NCBI taxonomy): domain Eukaryota; kingdom Viridiplantae; phylum Streptophyta; class Pinopsida; order Pinales; family Pinaceae; genus Larix; species Larix kaempferi. Next base: position 6,427,827 of record BSBM01000406.1, read on the forward strand.
TACATTTTTAGAGAAACTTGATATATTTTATATCCCTTAAGCTTTTTTTGTTGAATTTCAGTATATGCTAGCCTTAAGTTTTGATAGGTGCAATCTAAAGTTATAAATTTTAAGACATGTAGGATTTAATCCTTGAGTGCATATTTTTTCTAGTATTGACATTTTTTGAATGCAGATATAAAAATCTATGAGTGCAGATGTAAAATATTTTCAGTGCTGAGATGTAAATAAAATTTAGTAAAATATATGATCTTGGTTTCAACAATCAACTTGAATTTCATATAAATGATAACTTGAATCTTATATAAATGATTCATACTTTTAATTTTTAACTAACGATTCATATGTTCAATGTTCAGGTACCACACTTTTGTTAGTTGGTGAACTATAGATGATGTTGAAATCATGGCAAATGGGGCTTTAACGATTTTTTGTTTTTTAATCATAAGCAAGGATTCCAGGATTGTGAAGCTTATGCTAAATTAGAGCAATGATTTAGACAACAATTTGATGAATTTTCATCGCTTTGTTGTTAATAACCATTGCTCTAATTTAGCATAAGCTTCACAATCTTGGAATCCTTGTTTGTGATTAAAAATCAAATGATCGTTATCTCCATTTTCCATGATTTTAATTATGTGAACTTAACTAGTTATGTTCAATTTCATCATCATATAAAACCAGGTCTTCATATAATCTAGATCAAATGGAACTAAATTCTATTTACACAAGTGATATTATCCTTGTGCATGTATTATTTATTTAAAAACCATAGGTTAACAAAGTTCTAAAAAACTCATGGATCATATTTATATGAATTGTTCAACCCACCACAAAGCGACTAATGGATCAACCCATTTAATGGATCAAAAATAATAATTTACCATTATTAAATACATTAGAGAAGCATGAAATTGATAAAGATATAACTACATATCTACACATATTACCCTAAAATCCTTCAAATTCAATCAAGATCAAATGGTTTTAACTATATAACTACATATCAAAATTGATAAGGATTCCAATTTAGGATTTCATTCACATACTTAAATACTGGATAGATCCCTCAGTATAATGGACTCAATTAGCTTAATCTAATACTTGTAAAATTACATTTGCATTCAACATTCCATATAGCTGAAATATAACAGTTTTCAACTTTTTCAACTTTTATTAAAGTTCTCATTACCAAATAATTATCGAATTGATTTCAACATGCTAAAATACAATCATTTAAACTCTTATTCTAGTTCCCATTCAAGATCATAGTCATAGTTCTCAATATAAAAATATATTGTACACAACATTTGACATGCACAAAAACATCGATCAATTCATTTTTGATATAGTTAAAAACATCGCAATGAAATGTCATCCTCAATTTTATTGGAGATGCACATACTAAATGACTATATTGACAACATATAATATCAGGTTCATAATCCTGAAAGTAGACATAATTTTCAGTCATATGGGTTTGCTGAAAAAATAACATTTTAAAATGATGGATCCTCTCTCATATGTAAATCCTTTGTCATTGTAGTCCTCCAATAAATTCATCTTTTCTTCAGTGCATCGCATCAAATAATATTTCACATTTTCTTTGTTGTATAAAGGTGCAATCATAGCGAAAACATCTCGTGTGCAAATTACAATTGACATCAGGGTTTTTAAATCAATTAAATTGACTATACACATAAGGCGATGAACAACAATGAACAATGAACAAATAAGTTGTAAGTTCATTACCTTCTCTAACAAGATCTGAAACTCTATCGCCATCAGATGATATTGCTATTTTTTCTGATTCTAATTCTTCTAAACTTGCTAGTGGCATTTTTCCCTTTAGATTAATCTCTGTGTGTTTCAAATGTTTTACGTAGTTGTTCATTATGTTTTCACAAACTTCTGTAGATTCAACATTTTCAGTGCGAATATGACAAAAGAATGATTGCTTTCTATTGTCAAATGCGAACACGTTTTGGAAGGATTTTGTTTGAATAGAGTGTAAATCTCTAGTCCCATGTATGGTGCTAGCCTTGTATGGGATTGATCTATCTATATCTTGGATTCCAATAAGCCAAAAGAACCTACACACTAAACGATAAATCACAAAGGACAACTTTTAATGTTAGTGTACATATACTTAAATGATAGACTTGCAAATAACATTTTTTTAAATTGACAATTAATATAAATTAAAAAAACCGTGTACATACCTGTGCACATCTTTTGATTGTTGATTATAATCATGGCTTAGATGTAATTTACACCATTGGACAATCTCTGTAGCTAAATGAAATTGGGCAGAATAATGGTTCATTTTCCATCTTCGAAGTGCTCTTTTTGCGCATGCTCCTGCACCATCATGTTCACCTTTTCCATGTCCAGTTTCAAAGAAATTCCAGGGATGTTTAATGTTCAATGATTTTTGAAGTCTACATAACCAAAAAAATGATCGTGAAGATTTAAATTGTCCCGCACATCCAACCGACCATATCCAATGTTCATTGAATTTAACTTCACGTCTTTTTAGTGAATCATAGAAAATATGTTCAATACAATGCTGAACAAAATGTGTATCGTGTGTACGATCATCGCTGATAAAAAAGTGATATTCTTTAATCACATCTCAATTGTCACGCGTGCTTTCAATGCCATCAACATTCTGTTGAGAATGTATATATAGAACATGGACAAATATTGGAACTTGGTCAGAATGATAGTATTCACTTTGTATCTCTTTTTGTGCAGAGAATGTGTAGTTTTATGCAAAATCAACCACAGACAAAATTGTTTCGGGAGGGAAAATTTCACGAGACTGCTTGAATTGAAGCTCTTGCCATCGTGCTCTATGTGAATGCTTGGTGTACTTATAAATTTCACTTTCAAATTTCTTCAGAAAATCTGTCACACATATTTTATCTTCTCGCAAATCAATTCGTTTGGAATGTGCATCACTAGAACTTGTAGAAAAATTGTTGTATTCATATCTTCTCCAATCAACGGTTACATTTGAGAGCGACTGATCATTATCAATAGGATATTTATTGCGGAATAAAACCAGATTTCCACAACGATGATAATGTTTTTCATTGACGCATTTTTTATTATAAAATACTTCATCATGATCTCTCTCATATAGAATTTGAGATATGAATTCACGTATTGTGGGCGGAGGTGGTGAATTTGTCCAAAACATTTTACCAAATTCAAGAAACGTGTCGTAATATAATTCAAATTGCACATGATAACGACAACAACATATGTCACGTATAGTAATAGGTCTAACATACCATGGTTTTTCTTGCGCAAATGTAGTGATTGACATATTAATTCCACGATGATCCTCCTTGAATTTATTGAACAATTATTCTTGTGTCATTTCCATTATTTGTTTTGAACGGATTTCATATACATTTCGTAATATTCTTTGTCATATCACATCCCTTGAATTTGGTGAAACTCGAGCATGTTCCAACCAATATTTATGTACAATATATTTAACACCTTCTCCCATTCTATCTTTGTAAGGCTGTCTACAAATAATTGCCCAACAAGCAAGTTCATCATTTTCATCTAGTTTCATTCTGAATCTGTTATGTTTGTATAATGTCTTTCTTAAGGTTCCTATTGTTTTTGCTATTTGTTTTATCAAACGATTTTGTTTAGTACTATCTGAAATAATTGTTGTCTGAATTGCTCTTCATGCAGCTTTGGCATCTTTCTTCCTGGATTTTCCAATTTTTTGTATTGCATCACTTATATTTTCTATCACATTATGTTTCAATTTCGACTCTTTTTTCGCCTTGTGAATACCCAATAATGTCGTAGCACCTTTTAATTTCTTGGACACTAATAAACATCTCAAAATTTGCGCTTGTCCTGCTATTGAATATTCTTTGAGAATATCATCATAAATTTGCATAGCACGATATCTCGCAACATGTATGGCTATTTTTTCTCCATATTTGTCGCAATCAATGTCTTCTAACATTTCATCATCAATGGTGAAAGTACTTATACATTAAGTTAAATTTAATTTAACATATATCCCAAAATACAATTCATTATAAAAAATGAATTTGGAAAACACATGATATATACATACCAGGTCCAATTTCTAGATCTTGAACTTTATCTTCAATATTGACTTCATCAACATTAGAATGTAAATCCCTATTTACATGTTCAACAATAGTCTCTTCAACTTCAATTTGTTCTTCTTGTACTCTATTTTCAATTTCTATTTTATCAACATTATCATGTAAATTTGTATTTATATCTTCAATCATTGTCTCTTCTGTTTATGCAATCCTTACTTTTTTAGCTTGATATCTGAGTTTTTGTTTTTCCTTATGAGCATCATCATCACGTTTACGATCACTTTTGCTTTGGCGGTTTCTCTTACTGTCCATGATTGTTTAATCTATAGAGGTTAAATTAAAGAATCATCACTTTATAGTAAAAAAATAAAAATTTAAGATTTAAAAACTGTTACGAAATTTATAAAAACATGAACTAAAATTTACTTCACTTTATAAAAATATTGTAAGAGTCATTTGAAGAAAAACTCCTTGGAAAGAAATTTCCTTTGAAAAAACCCCTTGAAAAGAAATAAGAAATCTCCTTGCAAAGAAATAAAAAACTCCTTGGAAAGAAATCTCCTTTGAAAAAAAACTCTTTGAAAAGAAATAATAACTCCTTGGCAACAAATCTCCTTTGAAAAAATCCCTTGGAAAGGAATAAGAACACATTGTAAAGAAATCTTCTTTGTAAAAACCTCTTGGAAAAAAAATCATTTGAAAAAATACCTTGGAAAAAAAACTTCTTTGAAAAAACCACTTGGAAAATTACCTTGGAAAAAAAATTCATTTGGAAAAATACCTTGAAAAAAAAACTCCTTTGCAAAAATACCTTGAAAAAAAACTCTTTGAAAAAATCCCTTGGAAAGAAATAAGAATGAAAAATAGAAATAAGAACACCTTGTAAAGAAATCTTCTTTGTAAAAACCCCTTGGAAAAAAAACTCCTATGAAAAAATATCTTGGGAAAAAAACTTATTTGAAAAAACCACTTGGAAAAAAAACTTCTTGGCAAAAATACTTTGGAAAAAAATCTCATTTGCAAAAATAACTTGGAAAAAAAACTCTTTGAAAAATCTCCTTGGAAAGAAATAAGAAGAAAAAATGCATTGGAATAAAAACTCATTTGCAAAAATACCTTGGAAAAAAAACTCACTTGCAAAAATACCTTGAAAAAAAAACTATTTGAAAAAAAAGAACAAACCATTTGGAAAAAAACTCCTTTGCAAAAATACCTTGGAAAAAAAACTCCTTTGAAAAAACTCCTTGGAAAGAAATAAGAAGGAAAAATACCTTAGAATAAAAACTCCTTTGCAAAAATACCTTAGAAAAAAACTCTTTGAATGTACCCCTTGAAAAGAAATAAGAAGGAAAAATACCTTGGAAACAAAACTCCTTTTGCACTCCTTGAAAGAAATTTCCTTTGAAAACCTCCTTCAAAAATATTTTATAGAGACATCTACGAAAACAAAAGATGCGAAATAATGACTCTATTTAGTTTTATTTATACAATTATAAATAATCTAATATCTTTTTTTTTTTTTTTTTGGCCGATGAAAAAAAATTTGCGTTTTGTTTTTCGGTCGAACAACCGTTGTTATTTTTAACGGTTTGGTAATGGAAAATACTTATTCCCCCAAACAATTATTCTGCCGAATAATTATTCGACCGAATACTATCTGAGACCTGAAAACTTCATAATTATTCAAAGTTTTCAGGTTTCTTCATTTTCGGAAAGAAAAACCAATCTCCTACACTACAAATCGACTGTCAGACTTGATACTATTAGTTTCATCATTGAATCTACTTTCCGTAGGTATAGATTTTGTTGTGTTTAGCTAAGATCTGATAATTTTTTTTTTTTTTTTTTAACATGTGTTCAGTTTGGTTTCATCTCTTTCAAAATGTGGTGAAATGAAAAATCCATAACTTTAAAAATACATCACTAGAAAAATTGAAAAAAATATGGTGCATTTAATTGGAGTGTCTACTTCAAAAGGGTGTTCTTAGATTTTTTAGTTTTATACTAAATTGAGAGAAATGTCCCGCCACAAAAAAACATGTTGAAAATCGACAAGCTTTCCCCATTGATCGAATTCAAAAAAATATAATAATTAGTATATAAATCCATTGGTTACAAACTTATAGTCATGCAGTATTACATTGTGTGTATATTGTCATAGCATATTTTGTTTTTGCAAAACACAAGTTTAATAATGATTTTAGGCCCGTCACAAAACATGACTATTTTTAAGTCCTTTAATTTATAAGAACATACTGTCAAACATTTGAAAAATTGACATATCAAATATCAATAAAAAAATTGAAAAATTATGAATAGAAAGCTAACATAATTCTCTAAAAAATTTCTTTTTTATTGAAACATGAAATTCTAAACAAAAATATCACTTTTGTTTGCCCAAAGTTGAAAAACATGAAAAAATCAGATTTATTTTCTCATAAGACCCCCAAAAATAAACACCCATCCTCATGGATTCACCCTAGTACATCATTTATTATGTTTTTTCTTGACAACCCTCTCTCACATGCCACTGTGCTTGTATGAATAGTAAGTATTGCTTGCCATAACTTTAACATATTAGGAAAATTTGTATCTAAATCCGTGACACAAAAAATCCTCCAAGCATCTTTCATGGATGATCCCTCACAATTAACATGACGAGCAGGGTAATCTTTAGGAGCAAAATTTCGTCAATTAGCTATTTTTTGGGGTTTTTTCAAAAAATAAATTCGTTATTTGGTCATTTTTAGTCGCTAATATCACCTATATATACATAAAGTATGTTTTTTTATCATAATATTCACCAAAATTTACAAGTTTTTGTAGTAAATTGTATGTTCTATATTTAATATTCGCCTACCTATCTATATATATGTTTTTTTCAATCTAAAATAGTAGCCTATAATACTATACTTAAGTATAATATTAGAATCCTTAAAAAATACCATGATGACGAGTGTCAACAAATGCATGCAACTCTTTTAAACATGTTTCAAAATCAAATGTTGTTTTGTTTTCCTCCCTCTCACATAAATTATGTTGCAAGTGCTGAATTTTTTTTCAAGCCAACACTTTGAATCCCATTCTATGCCATGAACATCATGTAAATAATGACAAGGGCTAAACAACCTTGTAGAATTGAAAAAACATGATCAATGACGCTTCCATTCAAACTCTCTACAAGATCTCGAACAAAATCTTTTGCAAGTTGTTTGCAACTCTCTACTGAACCTTCAATGCAAGATTTCCATGATTGATTTTGTGAATCAAAAGAATCACCATATGCATATGGAATTACTACAAATTGCATTTCGTGCTTATGAACAAGTCCCTCTTTATCGCAAATCTCTAGATAACCAAATTTAGAGGCATCTAAATTTTTTGATAAGTATCATGTGCCTTCTGCAAGACAAACTATCTTTTTAAAGTGTTTATGGTAACATATATGACTTCTCCTAAAGAGGTAACATCAACATATTCTTCTTTGAATTTCGTGTTCAACTTGTTTAATTCACACATTATGACTGCAAGCATATGTAAACAAAATTGTACTAAAAATATCTTGCCTAATCATACCATGAGTCATTCCTTTCATTTTTCCACAAAGTCAATATGGGAGGCATCAATACAACAAGTCTTTTAATGAATTGTCCCCTTAAGAGCCAAATAATTCCATGGATTTTAAGAGTATGAATAATTTTAAGCTACACAAGATCTTGTAGAGAAATAAGTTGACTATTTCTTTTAGTAGAATTTTGGACCCAAAAATATACCTTATTTGACAATTTTTCAACAAATAATAATTCAAGTATTCTTTTGGAAGCATCTGATGTCGCTAAAGCTTCATGATGAGCAATTCAATGAACACCTACAAGATTAGGTACATTTTTTTTTCCGTTAAGTAACAAAACCATTTTCATTTCCAACCATTGATGAAGTGTCATTTGTGGAAACTCTTATCAATATTTCATTTGAAAGAATCATTGCTTCCATTAAATCATTGATTACATCATATGTTGCTTTTTCTCTCCCATCAAAAACATTTATGAGCTTTAAAAATTGTGAATTTGGAGGATAGAATCATTTTGAGTATAGAAATGTGGCATAAACCACAAGACGTTTGTACAAGCTGCGATCTACTTTCATCTAGCATTAATGAAAAAAAGGGCTATCCATCATTCTTCAAATTTGTAGCTCTTCAAGATACTCGGATATAGAAAAAAGGAGCTATTTTGTAGCCATGTAATTTGTATATGATATGTAGTTTTTATTTTTTGGTATGTTTAGTGTTTGTAAAGACATTTCAAACAAACTGGGTTGGCAGGTGCGGGGGGAGTCCTTATGGACTCTGACGGAAACAAAGTAAAAGATTATGCTTAGGGAATTGGCAAGAAAACCAATAATGAAGCAAAATGGATCGCCGTGATAAAAGGTATGGACATTGCGAGGAGCAATGATGTCAAGGATCTCGTGGTCTTTGGAGATTCTATGTTGGTGATCAGGGAAGCTAGGGCCTTAATTAAACATCGTCGAAAACCAGTCTCTTCGATGCATTAGCACTTCATTTTTTTGGCTGAGGAATTTCACTCCATATCCTTCCTTCACATCCTAAGGAAAAACAATCAAAACGCCGACACTATGGCTAACATCGGGGCAGGTTTGAATTGTGGACTTGCTATTATCAATGATCTTCTAAGTGTGGATGTTTGTGTGCCCTAGGTGACTTGTCTCCCTTATTTCCTATGTTCCTTCACCCTTACTTCTCCAACTCCATCCTTTTGTGGGCCTCATTTACTCCCCAAATCTACTCAGGATCCCACCACTCCTATCAAACATCCCCTCGCCCGAACTGGCGGCCACTCCTGGCAGGAACCACATGTATTGCATGCGGGAGATCAATGCAGACATCCCCCAAGGCAGTCTTAGGTTATTTCATGTAGGGTGGTGGCTCTCACTGCATCCTGCGAACTCCTCTGAGAATTTGCTCCTCGTTCAGTGCTCCCCTCCATGTTCATCCTTTCCGTGAAATCCTTGATAGCATGTTGCTTTGGACTGCCATGGAGGAAAGAAACCAGTGTCATCTTGCTCTACAGTGTAAAAAATGTAGGAAGAATGTGCAGGGGCAACCTGGGGCTAGAAATGGCGGCCCAAAATGTTACCTCTCTGACCTCTTTTAGGGCAATGGTGGTAATGAAAGGGGAGGTGCACCAAAATTGGCTTGCAACAATCACCCCAAAGCGGATGAGCATGGAAGCGGAAGAAGATGGGTGCCCCTCTATGCTGGTCATGGCCTAGGAAACAACGGTCCTGTGCAGTTTTCTAGATGTGGTATTGACTCTAGAAATGGGAGCTGGAAACTCCTCTCGAATCCGGAATTTGGGCTCCTTTCCACCCCCTTAGAAATTGGTCATGGTAATCCTCAGCAGATGTTTCGTGGTAGCCTGGAGGAATTGGGAAATAAGAATTGGAAGCACGCTGCGGGCGTGAATGGAGGCTTGGTCAATCTAGAATCTCCTCACGGGCAGGGAGGCTCCTCCCCGGAACTCCACACGCAGCTGCTGGACCTGGAAGCCCAAGTTCGCTGGCTTAGGGGAGACCTCCTGGATATGAAGAAAGCAATTTCTCATCTGGCCACCTTCGTGCAAATCTCTAATTCATAAGTCCGGACTAGTAATGGTAAGATGAAGGATTATTTTTGAAAAATTGATGGGCAAGTATGATACTTTCTACAGTTGCCTCAGAATTGTGGAAGCCAAATTTGACTGTGTCAGGACCAATAGTGGAAGCAGCTCCTATGTCATCCTGGATGACGAAGACAAAAACACAGGAGCAGACCCAAGCACAAGGAAAAAAATGTCTGAACTCAGCATGTCAACTGACTCGCAGCCTGGTTCCTCTTCACTGTGTCTAAGCAGCTCTTTTTTGGTCTGGTTATTACTCTACTGGTTATATGTATCACTTTTATTGTCTTCTTTTAGGGCAGTTCATAAATATTTTCAATTGTAATAGGCATAATGCCATTTTTGAACATCAAAGGTTGGTTTGTGATGAGTCTGTCTTGGCAACTTTGGTTGTTTGGGAACAACCTCCCCTGCACTCTGTATTTTGTTCTTACTTATTAATATAAAGCTCGTTATCCATTTGTGTAAAAAAAAAGGACATTGCAAACAAGCAAAGACATTCATATTTTGAGAGGGATAAATATTCTTGCACCATCCAATAAACTAATTTCATAGTTGTGATGACTCTTTCTTTGTTCATATCATCAATGCATGTTATGTGTTATGTCATAGGTTTTGCTTTCCACTCATTTCTACATATCCATTTTGCTTGTGAAATGTTATGAAATCCTGAACTAGCATAAATAATTATTGAATCACATTGCATTTAGATCAACCAATGCCATTTCCCCATGGTCCAATTGCCTTATGCGTTGACAATATATGCATTTCATAATTGTTTTTCTTTCATGTTTTTCCTTTGTCAACCACTTATACATAGTTTTCCATTGCTCATGAAACTCTCTTCTTACTTTCATTTTTCTTTTCTTTTGAGTGCTAGGTTCCCCCCCTTGAAATTCTTCATCACATTGTTCATCATTCCCCAAGATATCTGAGTCTTCATTCAAATCAAAATTATCACCCTCTTTGTTAGATAATGAAACTTGGGATGTAGTAGACCATCGAAAGAACTTTTTGATAGAAGGAAGGTTCTTTTTTCTTTGAGACATTTTTTGATGTTAATACATATATAATAAAAAGAAAGTAATTAGATATGTATAAATTCCCAAAGCTACATCCCCTCACTAAAATGGCAATCTTAGGTTGATCCCAAATTCCCACAAATCCATATTGAAAGACAAAGGCCACACTCAAATTACTACAGAATTCAATCATGTCAAAGCTTAAAGTGCTTTCAGTACATTCAGTGTGGACGAGGGATATGTAGTAGAAATTATACTGAAATGAAATGACATGACCATAAATGTTTTTCAATATGTATCAAAATAATATTAACATTGTAATGCAATACATATGGTTTGGTCATCTATATGAACTTATTTTTCACAAATAATTTATGAGGTCAATCATTCTATTCACTCATTCAAACAAACATATATATAGGGCAATTATCCCATTTTTTCTTGGTCTCTTTGAAAAGTAACTCTAATATTATGATGCGATGTAGAGAAGAATGTTGACATCTCCACCTAGAGATTATTGATTTCATACCATTCTTTGACAACTACAATTGTTCATGTGCCCCAAAGTGGCCTTTTTATTGCCTCAGCTCGTATTCTGTAAAATAATACATGATTTTGAAATAGAGACAACATGCGTAAAATAAGAATATCATATGGGAATAAATTAAATTACATATTCATGGTTTGCAAAGTTTAGAGGAAGAGCCAATATTCCTCTATCTTTAAACTTCACTACAACAAATCACCCTTTTGGGGGCGATTTTTAACCCCCCCCACCAAAGTCATGAGAATTAGATTTTTGGGGGTGGTTGTTTAAAAAACACCCCCAAAAGTTCAATTCTCATGATTTTTTTTTGGGGGGGGGTTTGTTTAAACACCCCCCTAAAGATCATTTTCAAGGTGTTTCTTAAACACCCCCCTCCCAAAGTCTTGAGAATTGAACTCTTAGCGGCGGTTTGTAAAAACCCACCTCCAATTGTTAATTTTTCATGAATTTTAGGGAGGGGTTTAAAAATACCACCCCTAAATATGTTTCAAGGCAGTTTTCTTACCCCCCCCTAAAGTCAATATAATTTTACTTTTGGAGGTAGTGTTTTAAAGATCGCTGCCAAAAGTTCAATTCTCATGACTTTGGGGGGGTTTAGAAGGACCGCCCCTAAATATATTTTTAAGGTATGTTCTCAATATATATCCTCAAAAATAATATTGAAATTTACCTCTAATTACGCTATAATTGACCCCTAATTACCCCCAATTAACCACTAATTTCCCCTAAATGACCCCAACTTGACCACTAATTACCCCTCAATAATCCATGCTTACCACTAATTAACCCTAGATAACCTCTAAATGACCTCTACTTTTTTCCAAAGGAAAAACTCGTGGAGAAACCCAAGGATGCTTCCAAACATTCATAGATGGTATATTCTGTAGTACCCATCGATGTAGACTAGTGTGCTTCACACACGGGGATTTGAAATGGGCACATGCCACCATGAACCTAAATAAATCCTCAACGTCGTTGGCATTAACCATAGGTTTAGTTAAGCCCTTGGGCTTAAATGGTCCCTACTTACCCATAGTTGACCCATAATTACCATTACTTACCCCTGGTTAACCCATAATTGACCTCTAATTATCACTAATTAACCCCTAATTACACCATAATTGATCCCTTCTTAACCCCTAATTACCACTAATTACCTAATAATTACCCTTAAATGACACTTAATTATCCATAATTGACCAGAAATTACCCCTAAAGTATCACTGATTAACTCCTAATTACCCTTCATTTACCCATAATTATCCATAAATGACACCTAACTATGTGTTGGGATCAAGTCCATCACATAGGCTTTATAGAGGGAATTTTAGGTTGTGAGTGTGATATGGTGGCCATTTTGGGATGTATAACACCATAAATAGTTTTTTAGTGAAACTATGTCATGGTTTAGGATTAAATTATAGGGCTTAAGTTCATATAGTTTCCTCTAGGTCCCATGGTTCATGTAGCACCCCAAAAAACCACACATGCCCTACAGAGAAAATATTTAGCATATGAGTGAGATATGTCCATCATTAATTTGAGAATTAACATACCAAGGTTGGTTCTTAAGGCCCATGCCATAGTGTTGTGGGGAACCTTCAACAATTAAATGATGAAAATGCACGATATATCAGAAATAGCATAATACATAAGGGATTTATTGATCGTGGGCCACTTCAAAGGGGAAAACTCCTTTGATCAAGCTTAATACAAATAACTCATGGATGCCTTCATTGGCCTCAAGATGTACTTATATACTAAATCTAAGACAAACAACTATTACTCCCCATGAATGTGGGATAATACAATATACTCACATGATGACTTACAAATCATATGCGTCCAATCAATAATATACTAATAAAGTAAAGAGAAGGGTTGGCACTAGTTACTAACATCGCCTCCCCCTTAGAAAAAGCTTTGTCCTCAAAGCTTTAGATGTGGAAATTGTTGCTGAATATGAAGGAGTGGTTCCCATGTAGCATCCTTTGGTTGCATTCTGTGCCACTGAATTAATACCGTTGTGATGGATTGAGAAAGAAGATGACGAGTGCTCCTAGTGAGGATGGCCATCGTCTCCAAAATGATGGATCCTTCATTATCCAATTATGGTAAAACAGTTTTTGCTCTGATGTTGGTGACAAGAACGTTCTTTAGACAAGAGACATGAAATATTGGATGAATGCGGGAAACAACGGACCTAATCTTCTGAAGAACCTTATATTGCCTATAAAAATTTGGAGCCAGCTTACGACGACCTTTGATTTTCAGGGAAGATTGCTTATAAGGCTATAGATGAATAAAACCCATATCACCTACTTGAAAAGTGCGCTCAGAACGGTGTTGATTGGCTTGTTGTTTCATTTGATTTCTTGCCATGTGAAGATTGTCCTGCAAAATGCGAAGAATCTGATCTCAGGTTCGAAGAACCGTGTCAACTTCTTGAACTGGTGAACTGTTGGGGGTGTATGGAAGAAGCACTGTCGGTGCCTGACCATAGATTGCTTCATGTGGATTCATTTTAGATGCAGCGTGGTAGGAGGTATTCTACCACCATTCAACAAGAGGGAGCCACTTTTCGCATTGATGCTATTGTTCCGAGGTGAAGCAACGAATATAAGTTTCCAAACATTTGTTGATAACTTCAATATGACCATTTGTTTGCGGGTGTTACCCTGACCTCATCTTCAGTTTGGTGCTAGTATGGAAAAACAGTTCTGTCCAAAAATGACTGGTTAAAGTTGCATCGCGATCCGAGACAATGGAAAAAGGGATTCCATGAAGACGAAAGATCTGGTCCAGGAAAATATGTACGACTGAGGAGGCGATATAGGGATGGTTGAGGGCACAAAAATGACTATATTTGGAGAGGTGATCAACCACAACCAAAACCATTGTCTTCCCTCTAGATTTAGGGAGCCCTTCAATTAAATCCATAGAAATATATGTCACAATCCATGTAAGGATGGGAAAGGGTTCGAGCAATCACAGAAGGAGTGTCGTTTCATCATTGTTGCGTTGGCATGTATTACATTTAGCCACCATCTGTTGAATTGTCCTTTTCATTTCCTTCCAAAATAAGTTGTATCGTGCTCACTCATATGTTTTGAGGAACCCAGAGTGCCCTGCCGATGGAGAAGCATGGATTTCATAGAAGACATCCTGTTGAATATTTGTGCTATGGGGAAGCACCAGGTGACCCTTGTATCTCGGGGAAGCACCATCCCAAGAGTAATGTGGTACAACAGAAGAGTTGTTGGCCAACCGTTGGATGATTTGAGATAATGAGGAGTCATTGACATAGCCCCGTTGAACATATTGCAACCAATTTGGAACATGCATAGAAATAGCTGAAAGAGAAACTTTGTCATCAAATGTGCGAGAAAGAGCATCTGCCACAATATTGTCCTTACCCTTCTTGTAAATGATATCATAGTCATAACCCATGAGTTTTCTAACCCATTTCTATTGTGCTGGGGAGGAGACCCGTTGTTCCAGGAAATATTTCAGACTCTGGTGATCAGTCTTGATGCAGAAATGATTCTCGAATAGGTTTGGCCGCCACTTCTGTACTGCATGCAAAATAGCCATCATTTCCTTTTCATATGTAGAGGCGACTAAATTCTTACCAGAAAGGGAATTGCTAGTGAACGCAATGGGATGTTCATATTGAAGGAGAACAACACCAAGTCTATTGTCGCAAGCATCACTCTCAATAGTGAAGGGCTTGGAAAATTAGTCATATCTAGAACAAGTGTAGTACACATAGCTTGTTTCAGTTTGTCAAATGCACACTCAATAGCATGTGTCCATGTAAAAGCATCCTTTTTCAAGAGAGCGGTTAATGGAGCTACAATCTTCGCGTAATCCTTGAAAAACTCGCGGTAGTAGCCAGTCAATCCCACTAGATCAACAAAGACACATGCATATCTATCCAAAATTTGTTGTAGATCCAGAGGAGTAGCAGAGACCTCTGATGGTTGCATCTGAATGGAATGGAGCTAAGCGATGACACCATGTGAATTCTTCTTAAGGAGATTTTCCATGCGATGTGAATTGATGATGCTGAGAGACCCTAGTTGTAATCCCTTTAATGTGTATTTTTTCCCATTGACTGAAAACTACATACAAATTTTAGAAAAATCCCATATAATGGATTGAAGTGTGCATAACTATTGAGTGCCCAAAACCACATCACATACGCCTAAGGGCAAGGAAAACATGTCGGAGTGTAGGTTATCATCTCCAATAGAGATACGCACATTACGACACTTCCCCTTACAAGGTAAGGTGTCCCCATTGGAAATAATGACTTCAAAGCTGGAGCAAGGATGGACAAAAAAATCAGTTTGTTTGGTGCTCCGAGGGTCAATGAAGTTATGAGTGCTACCAGAATCAATGAGTATTGTAAGAGGGAGATTCTTGAAGTAACCTTTGACATGCATTGTTTATGGGGTGGTGACTCTGGCTAAAGCATGGAGAGATATCTCTGGATGGTCATCCTGAGAAGGAGGGTCAACAGGTGGTTGTTGAATGTCGACCTGATCATCTACTGTATCCTAAGCTTCTTCACAAGTTTCAGTTGTAGATGGAGAATCCACATCCAAAAGATAGAGATTTTTCTCAACACATCTATGTCCCCAAGTGAATTTCTCATCACAATTATAACAAAGCCATTTTCTCTACGTGCCTGCATCTCTGCTTCAGACAAATGCTAGATAGGAGTTTCTCTAGGAGTTGGCGTGATGGGAGGTCGTTAGGAAACCATATTTCAGAATGGAACAAAAGTGGATTTGGAGCATTGTTGGGTTGTGATCTTGTACTCCGCCAAATTAACCAACCCTAGAACTTCCGTCATTGTGTTGGGACAGAACATTTGAACCTCAGATTAGATTGCATCCTTCAGACCACTGACAAAACAACTCCTATAGAATTCATTAGGAAATTCTTTTGTGTGATTGGCCAGTTTCTCAAATTTTGTCTGACACTCTCTCACAATGCCAATTTGGCGAAGTTTAGTGAGTGATCCTGTGAAGTCATCAAAAGCACTAGGGCCAAATCGTTGCGAAAGGAGTTGGAAAAAATCTATCCATTTTGGCTCTGCATGAGCCTTGATGTACCAACAAAGCCATTGAAGGGCTTCATGTTCCAAATAAAATGATGCATGTGGAAATTTGTTGACATCAAAAGTATTATGCAGACTAAAATATTATTATGCCCGATATATCCATTCAGTTGGATTCATCACCATTGAAATGAGGAAAATCAAGCTTCAACACACAAAAAATGTTGGAATAAGAGAACTCAGTTTCTGCAGACGACTCTGGCTGTCGTTTATTGTTCATGGCTGAAGGTTGAAGATGGAGGCCGAGAAGTTTTTCATCCAGATCTTGGAGTTTGGTCTTAAAGGGATGCAAGTTCTTCCTCCATGTTTTTTCCTCCTACGCGGGTGACAACCATAACCTGGATTTTTTATTTTTTATTTTTGGAAGAATGGGTAGAAAAACAAAAACAAAATCTTCTTTAGTAAAGGAAAATTTGGATTTGGAAAAAACTCTAATGGGTAATTGGGTTTTGACTAGGTTTTGGACACTTTCAGAAGGACAGGGAAGCAGAAAATGGATATTTTAGAGGCAGGGTGAAAGAATGAGAAAATTTGTCCAAAAGAGACAAAGAAGAAGAAATAGGAAATGAACACTATGGAAAAATTTGAAGGCGGTTGGGTGCAAATAGAAGAATTTATGGCAAACCCTAAAAATAGATAGATGTGATATTTTTGGCTTCGAGAAGTGGAATTTGGGATAGGGTCCTCACGAAGGAAATATGCAAAATAGAATTGTAGGGATGCCAGTGAATTTTCAAGGGAAACAGAATTAAATCAAAGAATATATGGCCAAAAAAAAGAAATTTGTACTTTTTTTTAATGTTGGAATTGATATGCAACGGCTCTGGATAGCTGAAATCTACTATTTATCAGTTGTCAATAGATATGGACCCAAGGTATGGTCGGATTCCTAAAGGTTCAGGGGATTCACTCGGCTACCAATGTTGTCTAACGACTTACGTATTGGGAAGTACCCCTTACGGATGAAAATGCAAAGTTGGGAAACACTTTTATGACAACGGAGTGAAAAAAAAATAGTCCTCGCGGATGATCACGCGAAAAAAAGTCAACCTCGAACTCTAGGCCGAGAGTTTGTGAGAGTTCAAACTCTTGGCCGAGAGTTTAATAAAAATCTAGGTCGAGTGTTTGAACCAATCACCGCGCTGTATTTAAAAAAACTCTCGGATGAGAGTTTGAACTAAACTCTCGGCCGAGAGTTTGGAAGATATTTTTTCGACCGAGAGTTCATGGTCAACAAAACCTGCAAAAATATTTGGCATTTTTCTGGAGCGTGCAACTTCAACAAGCCCAAACCCCTGTAAATTTTAAATATTATTTGTCGGACTTAGTAGTCATGGATTCATCTCTGAATCTAGTTTCCAATGATATAATAATTGTTTCATTCCGATTTGAATTTCTATTTATTAATAATTTTTTTTCTAAACTTTATCCCTTAAGAATTTTATTACTCTAAAAATCATCAAAAATGAAAATTCAATATCATAACAAAGACAACACCAAAAAATTTGAAATCTTCACAGAGATCTTCCTTGCCCCATCCTCTTCAAAAGTGTACTTTTAGTTTTTTCAATAAGAGTCACACTAAAAAGAAAATTTAAGCATACCAACATGTGTCGATAAGGCACCATTTTCTGAACATATGTTATTTTGATAAATAATAAAAAATAGTTCTCAAGTCCAAAAAACCGCAAAATATAGTCCATGCAAAAGTGCAGTGTGTGTAGATTATAATCATACATTGTTTTACCTAAAATGAATAACCATCTCTCAAAAAACTAGTGCTCACGTTGGTCACTAATTATCCATACCTAAACTTTTCAAGTATATGCCGTTGGTGAGCACCAAATTTGTCCCACGATATGTCCATAAAAAAAATTAAAAAAATACAAGTAGAAAGCTAATTAAATTCTCTAAAACATTTGTGTTTACTTCAAGTTGAAATTCCTAAGGGAGATATGGGTTTAAAGAGGTCGAAGTTGAAAAACATAAAATTTAGCAATTTTGTTTGTAAAAAACAAGCCAAAAGTGTTACCCAACTTCGCGTTTTCACCCTTATGGTCTGATCGTCTAGACACCTTTGTCTACAATTATATATATGGGAAAAAAATATTTCTAAAGTCACATCTATACTTCTTCTTGAATACATTAGGAGTATATTATAACCCAAATTCCATTATTCGGTGCATACACAGAATGCTTCAAAAACAAAATGAAAGTACTACTTCCAACTTACAGATTTCAAACCAACCGAATTGTGTTGGAATTTCAATAAACTACTTGTCATAAAATTCAATCTTTTTTTCTCATTGGTTACTTCTTGGAGAACTTGAAGATTAATTCATTTAATCAAGTTTGTCTAGTTTAGTTTTATACTTCACATCATTGCACTATCGTTCATAATCTTTAAACTATATTCTTTATAGTCAATATAATATGTTAGGAAACCAATCTATCCATGCTCTCTCTAACGTTTATACAGTTTAACCAAAACATTTGTTTTTAACAATTGGTATTTAAATAAACCAATAATTCATAGAATACGCAACTTACATGTACGTATGCGAGTCTAGTTAGGCCGCAGTGTTATACCACTTGTCACAACCCGAAATCCTTGGTGTAATTTTTTTTGAGTAAATGGAGAATAGGATTTTTTCTTTTTCACTTATTCAACCAACAAATATGTTAGTATTCTAATACTATTCATATAACTAGACCATCTCATTTTACCGTGCAAAATCCTAAGGTTAACATAACACATAATCCACAACATTTCTACCACTTTACTTTCAAACAATATTCAAGGTACTACTCTTTTCTTCCTCTATACACCTTTCCTCCACATGCATTACACATTCATTTCATTTATAATTCAATTGACATAATATAGACATGATGGTATATCCTTTAAAAGTAATTCACACACATTTACATTATGTTGCTCCCATAAATTGCTCTATATAAAACATACTCAATGCTATAGGTTTATCCAACCATACATAAAGATCATGATATTTTATACCTTTAAACAAAGTGTACCAATTGTGACATAAAAGAGAAATCACCTTGTAAGTCAACTCTCTGTGGACCTAAAAGCCACACTTACAATCAATTCATTATTCACATAAGGATTTACAATAATGGACTCTTCATAAGTTACTTAACCTTAAAAGTACCATTTCTACTTATAATGCAAAGGCTAGCTAAGAAATGACACGTATTTAACAGTCTTAAATCTTTTCATGATATTCCATAGCAATGCAACCACTAAATTTTCAACATAATATTGATTATACAAAGTACTACTTTATTTTTATCTATACAGTTCCTCAATGTGGATTTCAATACTCATAAAATAAAAATGCACTAATACATACTATCATCATGTGAATGCCACCTGACTACTGAATGCAAAGTACATGCATTATATTAATTCATAGTTTCATCATGCCAATGGCAACCGGATAATAACCCACACACCTTATTATTATGCAAGTCTTATAAACCAGCGATTTACATCTTTTAATATAGAGCATCATCATGTCAATCTCAATGACCCATTTAACACATAAGAACATGTCACCATTTAATTGTAAGGCATCACTATATAATAAAAATCATCTATCATTTGCATAAAAATAACAATGGTATCTTAAGACAATACTTATCTGAATCTAATAGATTCGTGTGACTGTGGTCATGACTACAACTTTCCACCCAACTTTAGATTCACTGTCCGACGTGTGTTTTCCCGCCAAAAGACCACCCCAAACTGGACGACAAATCCACTAGGTAAAAAACCTTTTTATGAGTTATCCCACTTACCCATTTCTCAATGGACTAAGTCTAATCCCTAATCACACATCCAACCTATGCTTTCTATATAGTTATTTATGACCCGGCATAAGATACTAGGACTACGCCCTCTATACATATGTACCTATTTAATTCTATATATATATTCGACAGATGAATGGGATAATAGCAGGAAGGGGTAAGCCCTTTTTCCTTCTATGTAGGAATATATCAATAGAGAGAAGATAATGAAGGTAACGCCTTTATTTTGTGAGAATCGACTAATTTAAAATAAACGAAAGCATTTGTAGTTAAGCAGTTTGGACTTGATCTTAAAACAACACAACCATTAAAATTTACACTCAATGTGTGGGGTCGATCCCAGAGGGCATCACCCATCACCCAGCTCTTCTCTCCACTCATAATCATCTACAAAAGATCAAAAGTTACATGGATCGAATCTCTCATAGGAGATCGCCACTTACTATTTTGGAAGGAGGTAATTACATAGTCGTTAACCTAAAACACACCAACGTTAACACATCATAGTCGTTAACCTAAAACACACCAACGTTAACACATCACAACTAATATCTTACCTATAGAGCGGTAGTTCCTTTTCCCACCCTAAAAGTAATATAATTTAGTTAAAATAAAATCTGAAATTTTAACATAATTTTTCTTTCAAAAATCTCCAGAGCTTTCGCTTTGGTTTAGCTTTTGCTATTAATATTAATTCATCAATCTTATATGACTAAACACAATTAAGTGGATTATATGACTAAACACAATTAAGTGGATGTTGAGTTTATTTATCCAACTTCCATGGGTTTACTACTCTGCGTTAGTATTTAGCTGAGGATATAATGAATCATTGAGCCATGTATCTACCATAGGGTAACACCTGTTCCTTGCAATATTTTCTAGTTCCATATCTGATTGATTTAGATGAGACCATAGTAGCATAATTCGGCGGTATTGGTACTTTTCGTACGGAAATTCGGAACAACACAAATTCGAATTCGCCAAATATTCAATGTAGGTGTAATACATATTCGGATTATTAGTGGACAATTAAATTTTGAAAACCAATTTAAAACAAAACAATTTTTTTTTTAATTATTTAAACATTATAAGTAGAAATACCATTCAATTTCATACTTTTTTATTAAAATAACTATTAATAAGTAGTTTTCAACTCTGACACTTCCATATCTCGGAAGTTGTTGAGATTTTATATATATTTTTTTAAATATAGATTAAATTTTATTATATAATGTCTATGTATATTTATGGTATATTTGTAAATATTTGATTAAAAATATTATATATAAGCAAGCTACTTCCGTATTTTACCCGTACTAGATATTTTCATTACGTATTTTTTCCATATCGAATCATATTCGTACTCAAATTATGCTACTATGGATGAGACTGAGGTTCATTAAAATGTCTTTTGCCTAGATTGTATTCAGGAGTATGCAAAATAATAGAAAGAAAGCATATATTTTAGTTTTAAATTCAACACATTAATGGAGAAATAAAACCAAAAGGTATACAACTTCTTATATAATTTTTAATATGTAAAGAATTTTGATTTTTTACTACATCTCAATCCCACGTTAAACAAATTTAATTACTTAATTAAGTTAACAAAGTCGTAACCCTTTGATCTTCAGAAAATATAATAAAAAAACAAATCACGAAAATCTGAAACTCTTTGACAGGACGGTACATATTAAAGGTTGCAGCAGGCCTGGTGGTTTGTTTGAGCTTTGTCCTGAAACAAATTCATCAAATTTAATAACTTATAACAGAAAACAATAAATTAGAGATTATGATAAATTATATTATAAAAATGAAAATTAATGGAATATTGCAGTAATCTCTGTGGGGGAATGATTAGAGAACCATTAACCTGGCCAGAAAAATACTAACTGCAGTGCGAAGTAGTCTCTGTGGGGAATGACTGGAGAAGTATTAACCTGGTCAGAAAAAGACTAACCGCAGTGACGGGAGTGGTTAGGAACTTAGGATCATTCATTTTCTTGTATACTTGTGAAAGATGTGGAAAAACTTGAGGTAAAAGAAAACTGAAAACCATAATCGGTGCAAACAGAACCAACTAAAATATTTGGAAAGGTATGTAACTTTAAATCTATTAATCATAGAATTCAAAAATATTTTGGGAAGAGTATTGGTAGAGGCATAATCGGTGCAAAGCGAACTAAAATATTTGAAACGGTATGTAATTTTAAATCTATTAATCATAACCAGTTCTTTCTTCTCCAAGATTTCAACATGGAACACTACTTGATCTCAAATGTGAAGTTCATCTCGAGTGTGCACAAAATCTATTACCAGCTCATCTTCCATAGTTTACTATATATATATATATAACATTGAAACAAACTTTTTGAAAAGAATCCACGCCTCTAGTTCCTGCAATTATATGGTATCATTATTTTTTTTCTCAGAAAAAGTCTCTATACTATTAGTATATAATATGGCAGATTACATTCTAATGGCAGAACATTATAGGGGGACCCAGCCACCCATATGTCTCCTAAACACAGGTGACCATATGCATAAGTAAAAGGAGATAAAGATACAATAAAACAGATACCCCCGGATCAAATATACTAATCTAAAACCAAAAGGAAATATGGAATAACCTCCACCAAGAGCCTAAACTGGAAAAATGAGGAGGGAGCCAGAGTCCCTCAGAATATGATCTTCCATGAGATCAAAGAAAATGCTGCCTTCCCTCACAGTGAGACCCCACGTGGACATAGAATCTGCCACATCATTGTCAGCACGAACAATGTGGTGAAAGCATATCCCCTGCATCTTCCCATGTAAACACCGAATTTATGACATCCATGAAGAGAGCACCATTGCTTGAATGTCCCCCAAATGACTAATGACAATCCTGGAATCCCCGCAAATATGAGCCAAATCAATCTTGAGCAGCTTGACAGAGTATAGCACCATCCAAAAAGCCACCAACTCTGCCCTAGTATAAGACCTCATACCACAGTTCATCCACAGAAGATATCTCCTTCAATGATCCATAATGATATCATCCTATCATAATGTAAATGATGGCTACATATTTTTTGACTTCACTATATAGTACATCAGGTCGATAATGGCTATATAATTTTTTTGGGACCCTACTCCCTAATGGACAGGATGGCAATATACCACTCTCATTTTTAGTGCTCTTCTTGCTGAAACTTCACTTTTTCTATGTTGCTACAGCTTACTTCCCAATTTGAAACCAATGATATGCACATTGAAAAAAACATTGGAGCCATTTCCAAACTAAATATAACTCATTTTCAATGCTCTCTTCGTTGAAACTATCACCTTTTATAGGTTGCTAAAGCTTCCTTCACTTCAACTATCTGAAACCAAGTAGCAAAATCCACTAAACCCAACCATACATGCTCTCGTAACATTGTTGAGAACTCGCTTAAACACCCGCTAAGAAAGCATAGTATTTGCACAATCTGATTCACAAATTAAGAAGTAAACATAATCATCATAATAAATGTATATATTATCATGCAATCATCAGAAATAAGAAATCATTTCTGTATTGAAGAACATATATAAAAGGTTCAATTAATTAGCAAAGCCATAATATTGCCTCCATTTATACATATATGTCACTCCATTTACACTCCAATTGCAGTATGAGTTTTACAAAGAGATATGAGTTTTACAAAGAGATATTCACCTGCAAGCCAAAATACGTTTTATAAGAACTTCCTTAGAAATTACTGTTTCATGTTGCCCTGTGCTATTCATCACCCAGGAATGAATGAATGGACACTATTTAGACTGAGCTTTGGTATTCCTGAAACCCACTGTCATTGTATATTTTGTCCAAAACCGTCACTATTAAGATAATTTATTTATTTAATTCTCGGTTTCAACAACATCTAAAGCCTACAAAATGATGCTTTGATGTTTGTCTCCTCTATCGTTATGTTCAAGGGCTGCAATCTGAATGCTTGAAAATGAGAGCCCTGATAACATCTTCACTCTGTCTGCCGAAGACTCTGATGCATGCCTCCCTCGCCTGGTAGAATGCCTGTCCTGTAATAAATGTTGGACATTCATCCCCGATCCAACGCTTAAATTCTTCACTCTGCTGAGCTACGATCCAACGCTTGAATTCTTCACTCTGCTGAGCTACGAACTTGTTGGATGCCATGATCAAAGTAATAATATCCCCAGGCACAGTGTTCTGAATGGCCTCCATTGTTTCTCTTATCCATGGAACGCGGTTCTCAAACATAGCGAGCAAGAGCTCGTCCGATTGCGTTCCAAGAAGATATGCATACGCATATGACGCACGAATCCAGTTCTTCTCTTCTTCCGTTTTCAAATTAGGAGAGCTCCTGATCATCTCCTCTGCCTTCACAATAAGCCTTGCAAATTCTGCGGATGCAGAAAGATGATGAGGATCGAGAGGCTGTCGATAAAAATTGGATTGCTTCATTGCTTTATTATGCAATTGTTCAAGTTGAGCATTTATAGACTTTAGGGCGGTGCTCAGAGAGTGCTCCAAAATGCACCTCCTGCACTTGCACTTGAAATCCCAGCCTTCGCAGATGGCTTCGCGCTGCGTCAAGGGAACGAGGGTATCGAAATATGAAATAGTGATCTCCTCCCCTCTCTCGATGGGCTTGGTGGCATGGATAAACATGGAACTTCCCACTTCCAGTTTGCTCGAGTTCGGCAAGCAGGAATGGTTAATGATGGACGGCAACAGCCAAAGACCGCAAAAATTCTGGCCTTCCTGGACAAGTCTTGCTCCACCGATTGAGTTCCGACTTATAATATCCCGAATACGGTTAATATTCACCTGCAAATTTTCACTTTGTTCTTCCTGACCGTACGTCTTAAACAGATCAATGGCTGGAACATCCAGGCTACTGCCGGGTGCAGAAGATTCCTCTAAACTATAAAGCTGTCTGAGTAATCTCTGTGATTTCCTAGCTGCACTGACAACTGCGGCTACAAGATCTTCTTGAGACGCCGTGTTAATTTTATACCGGCGGTCCACATATAACATAAAGTTACAGGCTTTCTCATAAACAACTGCAACAGCATTGCTTACCAGCAAAAGCTCCCCGGTCCTTATTTTTCGGATGGCGTAAAGTCCCCGGCCGCGCCCGTCTTCGGTCATCTTGATGCTCAGAGCGCCCACAAAATCGGCCACTTCGGGAGGAGAAGATGTGCGTCCGAGCAGGTAGTCTGAGATGTCATACTTGCCATTCTGGCTCTGGGCGTACAAAGCCTCCGCTTTGTCCAGCGTGAGTTGTATTTCCGTCTGCCCGGGACTGGCCTTGTTTGCTTTCTTCATATATTCACAAGCACCCGCATACTGCCTCAGGCTGAGCAGTGCCCGGCCCTTCCTGTAGAGCGATTTGAAATGGCCGGGATCGATCCGTAGGACCTCGCCGGAATCCTCAAGAGCCCGCTCGAATTCTTTCATCTTCAGACACGTCTCCGCGCGGTTGGAATAAGCGTGGAGGAGGCAGGTACTGATATTATTATTGTCATTAATGGACCTCTTCTTGAGCTGAAGAAGAGCGGCATCGATGCATTTAGTATAATGCTCTGCTGCTGCGTCCCATTTTTGCTCTCTGAAACACACGTTTCCCTTCTTCCTCTCCTCTTCCACATCCACATGTAGCAGACTCTCCGCCCGCTCCTCCTTCCGAGTCACGAGCATCACAATGTTGACAGGGTTGTCAACACTAACCAGAATGCTGCCATCAGCGGCGCGTTTCAAAGAGGGCTCCTTGACGGCCACCTTGGCTCCCCTGGGGTAAAGCCTCTTGATATCCGCCTGGTAACCAACCACACTGTATATTACCAATCTGAGAGCAAGGCCATTACTGTCTTCAAGCAAGGTCATGACTCCGCTTATCCAAAACGCCTCCGCGCACAACGTCCCATACATCACCCGGCCATGGTGGACTTTCCCGAGCTGCAACTCGGTGAAGGTGATGGGGTTCAGCATCTCCAGCGGGACCGATGAAGTTGCGCCATCGCTGCCGCCGCCTGGGTTTGTGAAGGACAAGACCGAGTGAAAGTTGCTTCCCGCCTCTACTGCTTCCATTTGCTGACGCCCGAATTCGTGGATTTGGAGAAGGGCTCCCTTGTCAAACCTCTCCGAGGCGTCTTTGGCAAAAGCAAGGGCAGGCGAGAGCATTAAGCGATACAGGTTCTCCATATTTGATTACTTCTTCGTCGTGGGTTTTTTCTTCGAACACTCAACTTCACCACCTCTTTTGTTGTTTTCTTTCCCTTGTGAGGTGCCAAATTGTTATTTAATGGAAAAGAAACGTATCGAACTTAAATCCTTGAGACGAGTGATTAGCTGGAATTTGAAACTGAAAGAGACGGTTGCGCCGAGAGAGTGAAAAAGCTCGAAATTAACTTGGTTCCACTCTGATGAAATTGAAGTGCTTGCTGTGAAGAGAATTCTGACCAAATTGGAGACCGGTGCAATCCATAGTACCAAGCTTAACCAGAAATTGGAAATCACTGTTGATGTAGTACACGTTAGCATCGATGCAATATGGGCGTCTCTGGAAACTTGTTAACATCAAGCTCAAGGTTGCAAGGCGCCAACATTTATGACAAATTTGTCGGTTTTGGCTCAGCTGTAAGGTTAAAAGAAGCTGTATAAGGGCTAACTAAACCGCCTCCGACCGCTGTAAGGTTAAAAGAAGTTGTAGAAGGGTTAACTAAACCGTCGATGGTTGGAAAAATTGGGTAGACTAATTTTTGTCAAAATAGTAATCTGGAGTGTTTTAAATTGTTATAATCGTAATTTTGATTATTTAAGTAGTTTTAAAATTGGTTATTTAATCTAAATTTGATAATCCCAATTACTGAAATTTCAAAATTATAAAAATAACAATTTCCAACAAAAAATTTAACCATTTGTTATTCCAAATTCCCCGAAAAAACGGAGCGTTTTAGTTAGCTTTTATCCTACGCGGTTAATTTTCACACAGCGCTAAATCAACTGACATAAAAACCAGGCGATTCTCATCGAGGCAAATTGACAAGAGCGGTGAATTTATGCCACGTAGGTGTTCTTTATTAAAAACCTGTCAGTGCTCATCTGTTTCTTAGTCAAATCGTGCGTATTAACCAGGCACTTACATATTAATGTTGAAGTGAACTACCATCGTCCCAAATTTGCCGGAAAAGCGGGCGTTTTAGTTAGCTTTTATCCTTTTTATCCTTTTTCCTTGGTTTTATCCTTTTTATCCTACGCGGTTAATTTTCACACAGCGTTACATCAACTGACATAAACCAGGCGATTCGCATCGAGGCAAATTGACAGGAGAGGTGAATTTATGCTGACGTTACGTAGGTGTTCTTTATTAAAACCTGTCAGTGCTCATCTGTCTCGTAGTCAAATCGTGCGTATTAACCAGGCACTTACATACCATTAATGTTGAAGTGAACTCGAAGGGACACAATCATGGATAAGAATCGATCAAATTTGAAGGGTGGGGTCCCATTTCACTTTGAAGGGCCATGAGATATTGAACCCTTCAATGATGACAGGTAAAAATAAGTCATTCTTTTTATTTGAAAATATATTACTATATCAAAATTTCATTGTTTACTTAAGTAGTAAAGTTGAGAGTTGTATTTCTTGTCTCTCAAACTTTTAATCAGTATAATAATATAGTTAACTTGTTAATCCCATTTCAATCCAACTTTCATCCTTATAGTCAAAATTAATACTATTTTACTCTTTTATGATCTCCTTGAACATGAGGAATTTATTAGTGAAACATAATTGCCATAACTAATTTTATAGATCTTTTTTTCTGCATCAGTGAAGCTTAACGAATTTAATAATATTTAATACCTCTAAAAATGGGTTCCTAGGGTGCTTCCAACAATACAAGCTCGATGAAGAATTGGGTTCTTCAACTCTTCTAAAAACAACCCGTTCGAAAAGTTCAAGCTTTGTAAATCACTAATGTTCTTCAAACTAATATAAATTCTAGCCTACTTAACAATGGAAAAAAATGATAATGTAAGCCAAAAAAGGAATAAATTGTTTTAGAAGCCAAAAACATTGGACGTATGTTGCTAAATTAGTGAACAATAGAGATGTATGCAGAAAGGAAATAAAAAAGGATGGTAATTTTTTTACTTTTTTGAATTGAAGACCATAATTCACTTTCATGCACCTCTATCAAACAACTGTGCTACCTATGCCATTTATAATCCTCCTTCACCCAAGTCTGTGAGAGAGACTAGTTCAACAAATAAGTTGGATTTGATTGAAAACCAATAGCAAGTTTCTTTGTCACTCTAATTGTGTACCCTACAGCAGAATTGAATGCCAATGACAACAATATATGTTCTAATTTTTCATTCAACACTATGAATGCCACACATACTTGGGATAGAATAAGTTTAAGTGCTCCTTGCATGTTACATGCTATTGTAACATCTCGTTAATTTCATAAAAATTTAAAATTTTGAAAGTAGCATTAAATGCTGAAATTACAATTGCGGAAATAATAATTTCTAAACCTATTAACTAAATGCAGCTTAATGATAACGACATTTCATCATTTGTTTAAAACAATTTACGATATTAGTTTGTTTGTGCTAAACTGTAAAGCTGAATGTTGCATTTAAGTTTTCTTGCGATAATAAACATCTAGACATAATACTGACAGTTTATTTTTTTGGATGATGACGAAGGGGTCCTACGAAATACCCTGAGGCTTACTTAGCTATGTTAGCTAAAGCATTTGAACCTATTCTTTGTGCAGATACGCAGGTAAGAACATTACGACAATTCCAGTGTTTTACGAGTAATTCTAGTTGTGTCTTCAGTTAGCAGTCTACGTTTTAAGATAACTCTGAGTACTTCCTGGCATGAGAATTATTATTGGTATGGGTCTCTGTCCTAATTCTATTAAGTGTTATCTTGATCATACCTACAAGTTTGCAGGAGTGGTAACTATTAGTATCTACTCTAGATTTTCAAGAAAAGATACGTATTCTAAGATATTTAAATTACTTGCCAGATTAAAATGCATACGTGTTAGTATGATCCTGATGTCAATTCTTCAATTGCAAGGAGTAGTAATCTCATGTACACTTGTTAGAGGACCGCTTCAATTATACGTTGTTCCAGAAAACATGAGTCAATATCTAGTTGAAGTATGTGGTTTGGCTTGAAAACACAACTGTAATTGTAGTGGCTTCTTCATTTCTCAATTTGTAAAAATTATGAGTAATCATACTAATATAGCAAAGGTTCTATATTATGACCATCATGTATATGATTGATACTATTGTGAACTTGCGACACTATAGTACTTAAACCCTTCTAAAATAATATTTATAAATATGTTTGGCAAAAAAAATTAGAAAATGGCAAAGCACTCCATTGTGAAGTTGTATATACTATTGAACCCTAAACTATACACTAAATATTTGAACAACTTTTATGAATGCAATCTACATAGATATGAAGTCGTTTATCAAACTATGCAACCATATTAACATTGTATGTTACGATTTACAACGTTGGAATGCATTTCAAACAATGTCGACTTTATATTAATTGATACAAACCTATACTTTTATAATGACGTATAAAACATACATTTGATGACCAACACTTTGGAACCGTTGTGAACTATACATAGTAACCTTTATGTCTTGGCATTGACAGGTGATATGATGGGGTAATGAATAGCATGGTACTACGTGCAGGTTTACAGTTGGAACCGGTCTTGGCATTAAGTCGTCTATCTACTATGTAGTGGAATTTTGAGTAGGTACCTTCGTGGCTAAGGGCCACGTGAAAAAGCTTACGAATTTGAATTACGATGTCGAGCTGTAATATGCTTCGTCACTAGGTTTGATGAGTTGGCGTTGTATAGGTTAGAATAATCAATAAGGGAAATTAATGTGGTGGTTTCCCGATCTTCAACATGTCTGTTGGCATCTCCTCCATCGTTGATCTCACATGATCTTGGGCTTTGGGAAGAAACCCTAGTCCTTCGCTATGGATTGCAATTGAGTGGTTCTCGGTTTTCATTTTTGTTGGGTAGTGGTAGTGTGGTGAGGCAGACAAGTCGAGAGACTCAAGGGTTGCAAATGTTAGAGGTCTCCAGACTCGAAACTGTGACCTGTGAGTGCTTAACCTACAACTGGTCGTTATGATAAGAAGCCAAGCTTTTGATGAAGGTTTACAGTGGATAAGAAGTTGGAGTGTTGAGTTTATAGTCGGCTTATCTATTTATGGTTGAGAGTAATCCTTTAGGGTTTTTCATCCGGCAGATTCGAACTCGGTTCGATTTTCAAGTATTGAAATACCATGGTGTACAGAACTAGAATTTTCGTCAATGTGCTGGATAGCTGGCCTTGTCTATTTTTTTTGTAGGTGGTTTCTTGTAACTCGGAACTTCAAAGCACAGGTAAAACTTCAAATAAGTAGTGTTAGAGTTTATCTATCGTTTTAATATTAACAACTCTGTGGATATCATTTAACCTCTGAAATGTTTTGTGACAGGTTCTTCAAAATGTGGAAGGGTTTACAATGTTTGAAAGCTCCAGGAAAGGAACCGCTCGTCCACCAATAAGCCTCGGCGGTTCTCTACTTCGTAGGATCTTCTGGCTTGTCATGGCCGATGTTTGGTAAATTTAGCCATCAGTTGGTATGTCAGTATTGGCTAAGGAACTTCTGGCCACCGATGAAAAATGTGTTCAATGCACGACGCTTGTAGGAGGATGAATCCTCGTCCTTTCTCGTTGTTGACTTTACAATACTTCTTTGTGTAATTTGCAGTTACAATGTACCCTTCTTATTGGGTTTAAACCCTCGTAGTTTTTATGAAATGCTTTTGAGATTTTGAATACAATGTTGTACTGGGGTTTTCGGCCCTTAAGTGACTGTAAAAGAATTATTGTTATGTGGAGTCAACTACGGCTTAGTTTAACATGGATACAGTAATGGTTATATAAAATCATTTTTTGGTTAAATGTTAAATGAAATGGTTCTCGTACATGGATTTTGTGGTGATTAGATTGTGTCGTTCCTATACTGTCCGATTATTATGAAAATAAACTGTGTTTTTGGTAGTGGCCGAGAGTTAAGTGATTAACGCCACACTTGTACCAACAACTTTAAATAATTTTGATAAGTGAAGGAATCGACCTAACATCGAGACCTAGTTTTGATCACTTGTCTTATATCGTTGAAAGAAAGGGTTATAATAAGAGTATAATGCTATTGTTTTGAGGTTGATACTTGAATTGATAACTGGTTTAAAAAAAAAAAGAGTTTGTACAGTGTAATAAAATTTGTGACAAGATTCGTCAAAGAAGAACCCGAGTAATAGGAGTTAGCATTTATAGGAAAATAGGTTTTTCATCTTCCAACAAAGCTAAAACAGTCTTAACGATCTAAGTAGGAATATTTCAAGTTTTTCTAGTTAGTATGATTGAATTTGCCAGTGGTTTTTATTACTAGAATATTTGCATTCGTTCATATACTGTGTAGTAAAAATGTTGACCTTTATATCTCACGATTGTTGATGGAAGAAATAAAATGGAAGAATAATACTGTACTATTTTGAAAAGAATATTAATAGTAACAAAGGAATGCTTAGTAATTAACTTTTAAAAGTAATTAACTTTTAAAGAACATGAATGGATTTAAGTGATAACCCTAGATTCGTGCAGAGGTGAAATGTCTACCTTGTTATTTATGTGAAAGAAATGTAAAAATGCCTGTATTTATAAAAATGTTGTTCTATTTCCTGAGTCTACTTGTATTACAGAATATTACAAAGAAAGTATTAATGAAATACAGTAGCATTAGATATTCAATCATTTGGAAATCTGCCTATCATTCATCTGTCTTAATTTTACTTCTCTGTACTAGAGTACGATGCAAAAACAACATGGGGAAAAATATAGAGAAGGTTATCGAATCAATCATTTCATCTAATAAATCATTTTCATCCAGAAATCATACTTAGGTCAGAAAATAAAATAATTTCTTTTGTATTCTTTCAACTGTACTACTTACTGATAAATGAAGAATTTATTTGACTGAAAATAACAACAGAAATGTAGAACCTGATAATTTGTAGGAGAAACAAACCACCCAAGGATCCCGTTCCACCCAACCTACTCCTGAAGGCAGCCAAATTACTTGCCTTAGGACCCTCGAGTCTGTTCTCTGAACCACCAGGAAGATGAATCTGTAGAAGCTTTAGTTTATCAACTTGCAGTAGAAATGGAGATCATCCAGTCATAAAGACTCAGCAATCAAAGAGACCTGCACCAGCACCTCTGGTTTCCTTTTCAGAATAACTAGCAGACTCACAATGCACTACCACTTCGCCTCCCTATTCAAATCTCTCAGTGATCACCTGATACACTTGAGGAAATATTTCTGCAGAAAATATTGTGGAGCTGCCTGCTCGATTCAAATTGCCTTATCTAGGCTGCCTAGCCCTTTTAGTGGTTAACTTGGTCATTAATGAGCTAACAGCTTTCTTCCACCCACCTGGGGTATAATGCCACAAATTTAGGGGTAGTTGTCCCATAACCAACAACTAGTGGTGGAGTGCAATTGCTGCCATTTGTCCCATGCCTTCTAACAGCTTCCATTCCTCCTAGTGGGTCAGTGAACTCTCATTTAACAGTTCCCTTGGATGTTTGTCTCCTATTTAATTTATTAAATAATAATAATAAGTCATTACAATCATCCTTGACCAGATTTGGTCATAATTACAAAACTTTGTAATTAAAATTTAACATAATGTATTTTGCAAATAAGATAATTAGTCTCAAAATTTGGGTAGGTGACAGCTATGTTATGGTTTGAGCAAAGAGAACTATCCGACCTGAGGAAGATTTTGTTCTCAATAGCTGATTAAGGACCCTAGCTACTTCTTCCTTGTAACCCTACCCCTAGATATCGTTATACATACTAACTCTGTGGTATGATGGAGTAGAGGATGGGTTGTGAAGCATATGTAAAACGTAGGCAGACCAAGTAGAGAGGAGATGCATATATGGTTGAAGTTATTGTTATATGGTTTAAGTTCATGTTCTATTCAAGACCAGCCGATAAGGGAAACAAAATCAAAAGGTAAATTAGCACTGTCGTTCTAAGAATGAAGATTACAAAAACATTTTTGTCCCAGTTCATACAGTCAAACGCAGGAGTGGGAACTGGGCATTCTAAGAAAGTTGTCAGCTTTCAGCATTGTCCTTCACAAAATGTTGTTGCATATTCTCAATCATATTGAAATTCGATAGCTAGTTGGGATTGTAAGTGTAGTAGCATCCATGGTATTCATATTAATAAATCCCAGGAATCTTAAACCGTGTACCAGAGGAAGGTGTCGAGTCGACGACTGAGCAATTGGAGAAAATGGCTCATGCAATACAGTTTTAGATACAAAGTCTGGATTCTTGATCTGACTCATTAACTAGATGCATGGAGGCTGGCAGTGTGGGAACTTCCCCAAATCCCCAGGCATTTTGGTAAAGATGGGGGGCACAGTCCGCACACCTACTTCCCGTAGGGCTGCAACCGTGGCCAGTGGAAGCTGCGCGAAGAAGCATTCAGTTTCAAAGTGAAAACAATGGTCTTCCTTGTCCCCTCCATTTCATGAAAGTTAAAGGGCGGCTAAATTCTCAAGAGCTTTGATCGGGCAACAATGGAAAATAGGGCAAGGCAATGAGCACATGAAATCATATGTGTGTACACAGAACACATGAAGAAAGAAGCAATTGTTGTTGTTGCTATGGTTGGGAATCGATAAATGTCATTTTGAACAACGTCTAACGGATATTTGTGACAAACCGACTCTCAGGTCTAGGCTTCAAATTTGAATCCTTCAAGGCCCACTTGAAGTTACAAATTTTCAATCAAATAATAATATTGTGTTTGAACTTTGAAGTTACAAAATTTTAATCAAATAACAAAATTTTTAAATAATTGATGGGATCATGAATGGATAAAATGATGTACATACCTGTAAATTCATAGGATGTCAGCAATCCAGTTAGCCTTGAAGTTGAGCTCCTCAAAGAAAACAAATTTCTTTATATATGTTTATGGTGGGTAGGCATTGGCATCTTTGCTCTCCAAACTCTCCTGGAGGACTAGAGGAGATAGGGTAGGTGGAACTTGGAAGTAGCTTGATCACGATGGAGCAAGGGTATAAGCAAAATCTTGTTTGTGTTCCTGTAATATTATATATCGATGATCGGAGCCATGGAAGCATGGAATTCGAGCATTGACTTGATACAACAAAGAAAACACAAGGTGGGACTTGGGAGCCGTAGGATTGACTTGATACAACAAAGAAAACAAAGGGTGTGAGGCTGGGAGCCATAGGATTGATTTGATACAACAAAGAAAACACAGGGTGTGAGGCTGGGAGCCGTAGACGGTAGGATTAACTTGATACAACAAAGAAAACAAAGGGCCGTGGGAAGGGGCCATGGGAGGAAGCAACAACCTGCAACATTACAAGAAGTTTATGGATTGTGGAGTTTGTCCGAAATGCCAAATTCGGGGCACATTAACATAATATATTATACATTGAATACCCAATTAACTCACGAAGTCAGAAGTCACAAATTGGTATGTGATAACTGGTAACTTGGTAAGCCCGCTGCCAGCAACACGTATGAGCCACCAACCATATTTAATAAAGTTGTTGCTGCCATTAAATGTGTTAAACACGTAAGCGCTCACCGCTAACATGAGAACTTAGAAGCGTTCAAGCCGGTAAATGATATTATTAGAGGCCCAATGGCCCATGATCCATTGATGATCGGACATGTGGATATTGGTGAGTAACCGAGTACCAAGTCCCACTCCCAAGTCACCTAGCTAGTAGCCGCATTCCCAATTTCCCACTGAAAACTGTTGATGGGTGAAATTTGAAGCTGCCCTTCTGTTGCAATTTTAAACAGTAGTGGTTAATTTAATTATTGAAGGGCTTACCATGAAATTAATTTTTTTTTGCATGGTAAAATTTGAGGTGGTCTTCTATGACATGTAAAATGGCCTCTAAAGGGCCCTAAAGGCTTCAAATTTGAAGCTTGGATAAGATGTATTTTGGGTTATGTTTTTTTTAATGGGCAATTGTTGTGATTCAGAACATTGAAATTCGGGAAATTTATTGGCGTTGAAGTACAATATATATATAATACCATATATGGGCATTGGGATTAGGGGTTAAATTTTACGGGCAGGCAAAAAAAATTTGACGGTTTTTTTTTCTAAAGTTGCCTTTCGTATGACGTCTAATGTTAATTTTTAATCATTATAATTTTTATCCAGAATTGGCGTTTACTATAAAAGAAAAAGTGACAATTTCATAATATTGTCGAATTATTGGAATTCCTGGGACTTGTAAAAATTTATGACAATTTCATAATATTGTCGAATTATTGGAATATCTTCAAAAATTTATTATTAACAATGTTGCTAATCTTTTGTGAAAAGAGAAAAAAAAAATACAAATTGTAATGCTAAAAATGCAACGCAATAAATGGGAATAAGAGTTCATAAATCATCCATAAAGGTCTGAGGAGTAAAAAGTGGGTTGGAGCAAGGCCTACGTAGGCCTAGAACAATATAAACATATAACTGTAAAGTACTTGAGCACCAAAAAAAAACTAGAAATAGTTCTAACTTTTGGCATAGCCAGGAGTATGAAGACAAAAAAACTGGAACAGGAAAATTAATACATGGTAACTCTTGGCTTGTTGACATTGGAGGAGATTCATTGTCTAAAAGAGTCAGGATGGGAACTTACTCGATGAAGAAAGCTCGATGTCCAGATTCTGCATAATGGCATCCATTCCGATCTTTATATTCACAATGTCCTCTTTCATTTCCGCCAATTCTGTTAGAATGATGGAGTAGTCATTATGCTTGAGATGCATACTATGGGAAACAAACAGGTAGACATGCCAATAAACCCCCACAATTTTACAGTACTAAGTTTGCAGGGTTCGGCTAGAATTGAAAAATTGCTGCCAGGGAAAAAGTTTGTCCTCCATAGACAGATTCGAGCTATTGGTTGCATGAATTCCGCTCTAGTTGGAGGAAAACAAGCAAGCCCGCTCCCCATAACCCTCCCACCACCACAATGCAGTGAAGGGTCCCCATCTCCTTGTTATTTATTGTCCAGTAGAAGGTTGTGTATATATTTATTGTCTGGTCGAAGGTTGTGTATATACTTGAAATTGATCTCTCCCTGTGAAAAAAGGAGAAAGTTGATCAATACCTTACTGGCTGGCTGGGTTTATCCAGGACCTGATAATACCTTTCAGGCCCATATATTTCTTCCTTTCAAATACACTAGCCGGAACAAATTAATCCCCAGCTCCGCTTACTTCCACTCAGGTCAGGAAAACCATAGCTGGGCAAACCGAAACCTCTGCTTCCTTTCAACTTGTTTAAGATCCTGGGTTATTTATTTGTTGTTGCTTTATTGAGTAGATAAAAATTGGAATTATCATTATCTACTGTCCACTAGAGTACAAAGAATTTAACATTGGTTCGAAGGAATCGAAGTTGATTGATAAGTCGAGAGAGATCCCACCCGAGTTCAAAGCAAGGGAAGAGCATCTAGGAGATCATGACCATGAAGACATAGAGAACGATCACCATAAACCTCCTCTAGTGTTCCCAATGAAGGGCACCCACCAATTATGATGACAATGGAGCTAGTGTAGTTCATGACCACATCAATAGTGAAACAATGAATTCCCACAAGAGCCGACGGAGCATAATCGCACAGGAGCTAATGGCCATATGAAGAGTTTACCACCCACCAAAAGGAAAATGAATGGCGCTACTAGCTAGGCTTCCAGGCTGTAATTGTTCAAAACTTCAACCAAACTTTATTAACTGATCGTTGGAGCATGGACAAATTTGATGTGAACGAGGAACAAGAGTTTAATATGAGAGTCGAGATCGTCACCGGATGGATACGTGTAGATAGGCTGACAACTTGACGTCAACTTCTTTTAATGCAGTAGGTGAAAAAAACTCATTCGTTCACTTACCCCTAATATATATTTAAACATATAAAATTTACATACCCGCAAATTTTAAATGTGTCTGTCAAATTTGCGTCCTCCAAAATTAATTGAACATCCTCGTTGACATGTTTATCTTAAGTTTACCTGTATTTGATGGCTAAAAAGTGGGAAAACGGGCATATAGGCGTCAATTTTAACCCATGATTGGGAAGGTTGTGTAGCAAATACTCTGCATTTATGAAACATTCCCATTAATGATCTGTACATTCTGTCGAAAAGAGTGATCAGAGGGATAGAATTTGACGGGCATTTGCCCGTCATGAAGCATTTTACCCATCAAAATACAGTTTTAATTTTTAACAAAATGTATCAAAGAACGAGTAAACAATTTGCTAGGACGTATTTTTGACGGTTAATTATTTTTTCAAACCTTCATTATTTTTTATTAATAAGCTTGTTAAGATATGTGTATGACTATATAATTGGCCTATAGTAGGTGCCATGTTATTATATATGTAATAGCGGAGATTGAAACTTTCCCACTCGAATGAAACTTTCCCATTTGATTGAAGAGTAGGCGGGTGAGTTTTCCTTCAATGAGAATGAATTTTCTTTCATTCCATTTGTTCTTTATTTCTTATATTGTCCTAGGATTGTCCCTATACGAGGTCGTGCCCTTCCTTTTAGTGTCTCTCCCTAGCTTTTGTGCCCTCCCTTCAGAGGATAAGTCAATTTTCAAATTCGAAAGTGCAACTCCAAGAGAGAGGTGGGTACCGTTTTAGAAGAAGAATTTAGTTTCAAACTATGTTAATAAAGGAATTAACCCAGCCACCCACCAAGCATCAACGATTTATTAGCTACCAAATTTACCAAGCATCATCAATTTATCATACACTGAATCTACCAAGCATCACCTATGGAATTTCAGACACGCTTTCTTTTTGGCTATGGGCCTCAGAAGCTAAAAGCACCTACTGATTTTAGATACACATTTCTCTAGATAGTTTGAAAGTGCTCTCCTCTGACTGCCACAGACTTGGAGCTATTAATTTTGGTAAGATGTTGTTTTCAATTTTTTTATAAATTTGATAATAATCTAAAAACAAATTTTAATGAAACTATTATGTGTTTTTTCTTAAACATGAAATTGTTTTTGTTATTTTGATATTAAGTTGGGTTAACACTTGTGACTGGACAAAGGCATGGCAAGTTTTGTTGTGGGAGGCTCCCAATCCCACTTTGTACACTTCCAATACTTCCAAGTTACAATTTATAGGTCTTGTTGATAAAAGCTTATCACGTATCTATTCACATTTTTTTAAATGATTTATTTGATATATGTTAAAACTTAATAACATTTTATTATTCTTGTAGCCTTAGTAATTGGTTGAAACAATTACTTTGACTCATGGGTAAAAAAGCTTCTAAACAAGTTTGAAGTTGAAAGTGGTTTCTTCTTATCCATTTATAGCCAAGGGAAAGTGAATGGTCCAAAGAAGAAATTAGGAACCATGAACTAGTTGATACAAATTTTGACCCTCCTCCACAAAAAACACATAGAGAATTAAATTAAATCCCATGGTTGTCAAGTTGAATGGAAAAAATGTTGGTGCAACATGTTAACCTTGAATATTTTGGTATGTTGCATTATATGCGGCCTAACATTAACCTCTAGAAAGGATTCTAGGTTCCACCTTTTTATTGTATCCTAACTTTATCACTTAATGTACTTCAGATGCATAATGCTGACACATGTTACTTTTGACGCATAATGCTGACACATGTTACTTTTGACTTGTCTGTGTTACTGTTAGTAGGTTTTTTTGTTCCACGCTTCCACCAACATAAAAATAAAATTTTATATTATTTTAAATATTTTATAAAATCAAAATTGAATTTTGAATTTACACTAATAATGAGTTATTAAACTGTCGCTCTTCTTTGAGCCGATTCATGTTTATGTCTGCATGAATCCTTAATTCTTGCTCTTCTCTGAGCCGCAATTGTTGCTCTTCTCTGAGCCGCTTATTGTGGTCACCCCCCATAGTTATTCTCCTGGTGTTCTCAGGTCCATAGGCTATTGTTTTGAGTCATAAAACCATGCAAGTCGCCATTGCATATAGTAGAAGTTAGATTAACCAAATTGAGACATATGTTGCAATAAATTAATAGACAGTACGAATTGTATAGATGGTTTCCAACTCTGTTTCCAAGATAACAAGGGCATCTCTATGTGAGAATGGGTTGAAGGATGAGAAAGTGCAAAGGAGATGGCAGTGGAATGCATTGGACAGTTGACGATAAGCATATACAGTGTTGAGGAAGTCAGTTGTAAGTATATATACACTGCCATACATTAGTCCACACATACATATGCAATTTTTTCTCTAAATTCTGTCTATTGCTGCACTAAAGGAGTAATATTATGTTGAAAATGCAAAATGAAATCTTTCTTCATACTGCAAGAATAACATATTTTAGGTTCATGTACAAAGATTTGGGTTAGAAATAAAGGAAGTTGAAAGGAATGTGTTTTGGAGGACGCCCTATTAAATTCTCCCTTCAAAGACCATACAACCTAAAAGTTATACGCATTCATACACAAGATGCATGCAACTTACCTCATCAACAATGGGTGACATAGAACATTGCAAAAGTCTCTCTCCTACACCAAATTGCGAACTCAATTAGGTCTATAAGCCGATCACTTTCACCATGAAGGATGCCAATAACACACATTCAGATATAAATTTTCATTGCGCCGAGAGGCGCTCTATAGCCCAGTATGAGGGAGATCTTGTAACATGTGAGTGTTTTTTGAGTCACAAAATAATACAAAGTAAAGAAAAAAGAATAATACAAAGCAAAAAGCAATAAATATTATGTCGAGCATAACAAAAAAGAATAATACAAAGTAAAAAGTAAATATGAGACTTAAACTAGACACTTTAAAACTTAGGATTAGGTGGTAAATATTATGTCGGCCATAAACAAAAAAGAATAATACAAAGTAGAAAGTAAATATGAGACTTAAACGAGAGACTTTAGAGCTTAGGATTAGGTGGTAAATATTATGCCAGCCATAAACAAAAAATAATAATACAAAGCAAAAAGCAATAAATATTATGTCGAGCATAACAAAAAAGAATAATACAAAGTAAAAAGTAAATATGAGACTTAAACTAGACACTTTAGAACTTAGGATTAGGTGGTAAATATTATGTCGGCCATAAACAAAAAAGAATAATACAAAGTAGAAAGTAAATATGAGACTTAAACGAGAGACTTTAGAGCTTAGGATTAGGTGGTAAATATTATGCCAGCCATAAACAAAAAATAATAATACAAAGTAAAAAGTAAATATGAGACTTAAATTATAGACTTTACTTTTTACTTTTAATACAAAGTAAAAAGTAAATATGAGACTATAGAGTGTTTGTTGAGTAACAAAATAATACAAAGTAAACAAAAAAGAATAATACAAAGTAAAAAATAATAATTAATATTATGTCGGCCATAAACAAAAAAGAATAATACAAAGTAAAAAGTAAATATGAGACTTAAACTAGAGACTTTAGAGCTTAGGATTAGGTGGCTCGGGTATTGCACTCAAGGAGCTATTCAAGGAGAGGTTTGCACCTCCAGAAATTTGATCCCTCTCGGCACTTGATAGAGCCTAGGATTTGGATCTAGGCTGGTTATATTTTGAGGACACTAGTTATGTATCAATAAATTCATGTAACTTCAAATAGAACTGAAGATCTAAACCATATAGATGATAAATAGGTTTTAGCTTACCAGAAGCCTCCATGTAATGTCAATATAGGTTGCATGAGCAGTTACAAACCGAGGCGTGATATCATTTTTGAACTCTTCATACTTGATTTTTTTGTGCACTTCACTCGCAAACTGACAGTCCCATTGTAATTCACATCCACAATAGCTTTACCCAAACAATCAGCAACACTCTCCAAATTCCATGTAAGACCTGCTTTTATAAGACCCTGAGAGATAACATTACATTCATTATCAAATGGATACTAAATGGAACTACCCACCTCACCATAACCCTAAGATGCTATTGTGAGGAGGTTGCACTGGTTCAATGCAACTACTCTATTCAACTAGTGTGCATCTCAATACCCGGATTTGGCTGTAGGTGGGTTAAAATACCTCCCCGACTATCAAGTGTGCAGCTTGATTTTTAGCAAGACTTGGTTGTTGTTGGTCAGATGTAAATACCCATCCTACCCTCTAATGATTATGAAACTTTGGTCTAACGAATAATTCACATAGGTTTATTTACTAGAACAATTACATATATTAAAACATAACCAGGATAAAGAGCTTATTCCCGCCAGAATGGGTATACTAGCTCGTAAATAAGTTATTGATACAAACACAACTGTTGGAATTACTTCCATATAAAATAGGTCTCCCCCTCTTGCATTTCTTTCAAACCACACTTACTTTTCCAATAATTCCCTTCTTGCTTGTTCCGGATCATGTGAAGGGCCGCCCGAAGTTATAACCACTGGAACATAATTCCTTCCAAATTGAAACATAATTTTCTTTCCACATTATGTGCAAGACCCAGCTCAGGTAGAGGTTTTTGCAGCTATTTCTCCATGTGGACTATCACCATCAATGGTGGAGTGATTCTCACACCAGCGTAGTTGAAGGCATGACCATCAAGGAGGAGGAGGTATGCAAGCCCGTTAATTGTGAGCTTAAAGTTTAGAGAAGTCATGGTTGGTAACTTGTTTTAGTTAGGTAGATGTTTACTTATATACAACAGTGATAGGGAAAACATAGTCACCACTACATACTCCAGTGGCTGTCACCGGTCGTCCATACGGTATGCCATCTGTTGTAAACCATTTGAGTCTAGTTGTATTTGTTAACTCAAACCCAGTGGATAGGGGTTCATATCATTGTCGACACCAACCCATCGCGATCTCTCTGAGCACCGGCCCAGACAGGTTTTACCCCGTCCAACAACACCTGCAGAGCAGATGAGGTCTCACCCGAGGAAATCAAGGGAGAGTGGATGGAACCATGTTTCCGCCGAATGGAGGAGGATGATTGTGGCAATACTTACTTAACTTATCACAGCATTCAAGACAGATCTATGCATTTAAGTGTAACATCATTCATATTCATAGCATCAATCAACATAAACATTCATCGCAATAGACATAACAGTGAAGTATTACTGCAATAGAAATCATAGCATCATTTGTGAATCGTAATAGGCATTACACGCGAAATTTCACTAAACAGTTCCGTCATGTCATAGTCCTTCAGCAAAACCTTGATACAACATCTCCTCAAAACCAGATCTCAGCAATATCTCTTGATCTCACATATAGACGCAAAGATGAGCATAAACAACATCTAGCAATCAGTACTAAGATCAAAAGCCAAAAACACACCCCCCTCAACACTTACAATTCTTGTCTATATATAAGCATCCGCCTTTACAATGCTTGTCCACTTACTAACAACTTGTTAACCGACACTTGGACAATTAACCCAAAATCTAACTGAGGCACTCCAAATGACCCAAAAACCTGCATACAGCGGTACAACTGACTCAAAATTGCATAAAATACATAATATGTGGTCCAAATGACCCAAAACCCGCCAACTGCGGTACACTTGACCCACAATGCATAATGTAATGCCATTTTCTTCCTTCTGCGACCTCCACTGATGTGTCGCAGCATCGGAGATACCGCGACTCATCCTTACCAAACCGCCTGCCAACAAGCCCCCAACACAATCTTGTGGCTCGCCCTCGAGCCACGTCAACTGGACATGGTGTACTCTGTGGTCTTGACTTTACTATGGATGAACTATCGTTTTGAAACTGGTCTTGATGTCTGGATCGCGCGGTGTTGTCCTGCTGCTTCTGCTACACTAGTAATCTGCTCACTGTCATGTACTTCTTTCCCAAAAGTGGACTTTTCCCGGCTTACTGCCATGGACCTTGCAAACTCATCCTCCAGTATCGAGAGATCGATTGTAGACAGGGAGGAATTTTTCGAGCAACGCCAAGGTGTAAAACAGGCCAGTGGTTCTGGCACATCTGTCTCACACCAGTAAGCA
Organism: Larix kaempferi; assembly: GCA_027924585.1. Classification (NCBI taxonomy): domain Eukaryota; kingdom Viridiplantae; phylum Streptophyta; class Pinopsida; order Pinales; family Pinaceae; genus Larix; species Larix kaempferi. The sequence continues at coordinate 6,471,326 of BSBM01000406.1, forward strand.
CACGTTATAGGGACCCGGGGGATACGACCCCCCCTTGTTGTGTGGTCGTAGGGACCACGAGTCTTCGAACCATCACCAACTGCCTAGACATCTCGGACGAGACTTCATGCTCGTAACCCCTGAGTGTCCGAGGCACGGCGTGCTCCAAATGCTCATGTACACTCGTTGTTCAGGCCCTCAACGCACCTGGTGTGCTACCACATGAAATGAAATGGATCATTTCCACAACCTCCTTGGAATTCCTAACTTATCTATATGCCTGACCCTCTCATAACATAACCCCTCTTAAGTGGAACAACCTATGTGCGCTTACTATCCTTGGGTTCCTATATTTATACATCGCATTCAGCCATTCGTCTGCCTCGACAATCCCATGCACCACCTGCTCATGATCCAGGGAAATCATAATATTCCGTGGCTCCATGTGAGTATTAGCCGAACTTCTGAGGTGGGCGGGGCAATCATACTTTCGCATGTTGCTCTGCGTGCAAAAATGTGCAAAGCATCATCCCTCGGACCCTGTGGCCATGCTGCCATGGTGGATGCCTCATGCCAACCATACAAACCATCACTCCATGTGTCGTCGGCCATGTTGGCTCGAAATATTGCTTATTCCAACTGTACGGTCGTCTACACAATCTGAATCGACTAACGATCATATCTGCCCAAATGGAAAAAGTCCCATCTACATAATGATTTATGATGTGACCTAGTCGTAACGCTGCCACTTGTCACGGATCGTTCCTAGATTGCAACAGAAGCCTCCCTGCTTCCATATGCTTTTCTCCATCGGTGCGCCATCCTGCCACCGATCAACCTGCATTTTTTTTTTTGGATGCGACTCAGACATCGCATCACTGCAAGTCCGATCGATAGGGCTTCAATCTACTGCCATTGATCAACTTTGGGAGCATCGCTCCGTCCAACTGTTGCAACTGTACAGTACCGCCTGAAGTGATGCTACTGATGCGAGACAGAACAAGCCAATGCATCTGCAATTTTCCTGGATGTTTCATACGGACCTTATTGAAACTGTTTGTTTTTTATGTGACGATCATGCCACGTTTTCTGGCGATCCTTTTCCACCCCTTGGTGGAAACCTGCGATAAAGCGATCTTCTTCCAATTGGACTAACTGCGCAAGGCGCTCTTCCAGTGCGGTCGCAGCATCCATACCCGTTGCTGCTGCTATACACAGACTCGGAATGATGTACTCCATAGGCATAACCGCTTCTTGCCCATACACTAGCCTAAATGGTGTCTTCCCTGTCAGCCTTTTACATGTGGTGCGATAGGCCCACAATACTGCTGGGATTTTTAGATCCCAGTCATCGCGGTTCACATTGCACACCTTTGTCAGCGCATGCTCCAATATCTTATTGAACGCTTCCACCGTGCCATTCGCTTGCGAATGATAGGGTGTACTCTTCTTGTGCTGTATCTATAAATCCCCTGTTAATGCGTTGATGGTGTGATTGAGAAAGTGGCTTCCTTGATCACTCAACAATATCTTGGGGTAGCCAAAGCGAGTGACAATGTGGTCAAAGAGGAACCGCGCAACTGTGGCTGCGGAACAATCAATAATTGGTGCAACTTCCGCCCATCGGGTCAAATAATCTGTCGCGGTGATGATGAATCTTGCACCAGTGCACTTCCCAGGTGGGTTGATAGGGCCCACAAAGTCTATTGCCCATTTTTCAAATGGCTGCAATGTCAGTTGAGGCCTCAATGGCATCTCATCCCTTCTGGATGGATTCCCAGTTCTCTGACAGACATCACAAGATCGTGCATAATCTGTCGCATCATTGTGCATCGTAGGCCACCAGAGCCCCGCTCGAAGCACCTTCCTTGCTGTCATACGGCCGCCATAGTGCCCTCCAGCCACTCCTGTATGTGCTTCCGATAGGATCTGCTCTTGCTCATGTGGAAAAACACACCGTCGCAATATCTCATCGGCGCCCATCTTGTATAACTCTCTGATGATTAGTTGGAAGTCTGCGGCCTTGACAACCAACTGCTTCTTCTGATTAGTGGTGAATTTTTCTGGTGTAGTACCTGTCTCCAGAAACTGAATGATTTCTTCAAAATATCCATCAGCTGCTCTAACCTTAAATAGTTGCACATCAGGAAACCCATCTTCAATGTTAGTGGGCTCCTCTCCAGTTTCGATGTGTGATAGATGATCGAGGCCAGCATTCAAATGTCTCGGTTTCATAATCACTTCAAAATCAAACTCCTGAAAAAGAAGTAGCCATCGACAGATATTCCCCCCCAACACAGGCTTATTAACCAGGTATTTTAATGCAAAATGATCTGTGAACATCTTGAAATAGCCTCCCAATAAATAATGGCAAAAATTATGCAGCGCATAAACCATCGCTAGACCTTCCCTCACTGTAGTAGTGTAGTTTCTTTTAGCGGATGACAACTTCCGACTGGCAAAAGCAATGGGGTGATCAAGATCCCCCTCTCCGGGCTGAGCCAATACCACTCCCAGTGCGATCGATGAGGCATCAACATGAACATGAAATTCCTTACTCCAGTCTGGAAATACCAATATCGGTGTCGAATCCGTCTTCTCCTTCAAGGTCGCAAAGCTATCCTGACATTCGGGGCTCCACTGGAATACCGTGTCCTTCTTCAGCAAATTTTCCATCAGGGAAGTAATCGCTGCATATCCTCTGATGAACTTGCGATAATACCTAGTATGTCCTAGTGTCGCCCTCAGCTGCTTCACAGTAGTCGGCGGTGTCAAAATCAGAATAAGCGCGATCTTTGCTGGGTCTACCAGCACCCCTGCTTACACACAATATGACCCAACAATATGCCAAATGGTGCACAGAAGATGCATTTCTTCAAGTTCAGTGATATCTAGTGCTTCTCGCATCGCTCCAACATCAATCGCAGATTTTCCAGATGATCATGGATCAAACCATAGACCGTCCAATCGTCCATGTATACCTGCAAGAACTTCTGATTGAAATCCTTGAATGTAGCAACGACAACCCGCGAAAATATCGCAGGTGCATTCTTCAAGCTAAATGGCATCACGATGTATTGAAAGCAGCCCCATTTGGTCACGATGGTTGTCTTATGGCGATCTTCTTTTGCAATGGGGATCTGATGGTAGCCAGATAACCCGTCGGTGAAAGAGTACATCTCCTGGCCACCCACACCTTCGAGCACTTCATTGGTAAACGAGGTTGGGAATGGATCATGCAAACATTCATCATTTAGCTTCTTGAGGTTGACACAAATGCGCACTTCGCCAGTCTTCTTATCCTGTACCACCATAGGAGTGATCCATTCCGATTCCTCAACTGGTTCAATGATACCAATGTCCAACATGCGATCCAGTTCTACCTTGACCCTCTCCTTATGTCGCGGATTCAATCGATAGGGTCGCTGCCGGATCAGCTTAGCATATGGTTTTAAGGGAATCTTCATCTCCCCTAAGTCACCCAGAATCCCCTTCATGTCAGAAAACTTCATGGGAAATAAGTCCTGGAACTCATGGAGCAAATCAATGACTTTTATTATCATCTCATCATCCCAGTAGTCCCCGACATTTGCAAACTTCAGATTGTCCTCTGTCCCAATGTTAATCTTGCGGATCTTCAGCGGTTGACTAATCGGATCACTTGGCGCATCAGGTGGTACCACAGCGTGACTGCCTTTTGACTCTGGGATATTCACATTCCACGGATCATCACCATCTTCTGGCCCACCAGTGATATTGAAGCATTCCATGAGAGACTGCATCTGGCAATGCGTGTGCGGATCTACCGGATATGCCACTGGAACAACCTGTAAAATGACATCGCGGATGAGTTGCAAAGCATTATTGATCTCTGGATCGACATCCGCAAAACTGAACGTATGGGTAAAACACACTGTGAGCTCCAACCAAGTGGAAATTTCTCCTTGCAATTCAACGACAATATACCATGATCGCGGCATCTCATCCAAAGTATGGATAAAGGCATGGACTCATTCATCTCGGGGTCGTGATACCCATAACCGCTAACACTCCATCAAGTGACCGCCAGGATCATTCCAACCATCATACTTTCCTGTGTGGTAAACCTCGGTGTTGCCGAAACGAACCATCATCAACCTCCTGCACTTCGACCAACCATTAATGGATTTCTTGTGTCACCCACCAGCGTGTTGGAGTAGCCTTCAATGCTTCCTCCAATTCCAGCATTCACTATGGTTCCGAGACTGTCGCAACCTGACACAGTGATTGCGTAACTAACCTGCACTTGCGAAGCGGTACTTCGTGCAAGCGGTTCTACCAATATTCTAGCGCATCGTCAGAGTTGGAAGACGCAGAACTGTCGTTGCGCCATCCCATCTCACCGTTGGAAATCAGATGAATATAGTCTTCAGAGATATTGAATGCATGGTCCCATCCACTGGGATTGGCATCCTTTACTGGCTCTATCTAGTGGCGTCCTTCAGCAGGATCCAACGGCGCGATAATTCTGAGATCTCGATTTTCAAAAGTCATCATCCGACGCTTGAAGTTGATTACTGCTCCGCAGAGAAAATTTTAGGGGCTAATCTTAGCCCATGGGATAAATTTAGGGGTTTTAATTTTTTAGTGGGCTATTTTTTTATTAAACCATCATTTACTATGATTAGCCCAATTTTTATGTATTTATTTTTAATAAATGACACATTATCCCAATAAAATATATAAAGAGGAATTTAAATCTAACCATTTAGCCCACTTTTTATTCCATTTGGAGCTCCCATAGCCATTAAAATAATCCCGCTCCCTCTATTTAGCCCAAAATTTGTAGAAATGGCGGTTGCCGAAGGTAAATTAGCCCCACAGCGATCATGGAAATGTTGGTTTTTGGTAAAATCGCCCAAGTATTATGGATTGAAATCTATTTTCAATTTTAATTTGCCCCATATATATGATGTTTTAGATTTGGTTATTATGATATCTTAAACGATTTTGTGTTTCACCAAATTACAGGGTGTCGGGTCTGCAAGAGCGAGCAATCAAATATTTTTGGGCCTGCAAGCAATCAAAGATTTTTGGGTTTTTGTTTTTTTCCAGATCTCAGAATCTCTGAAGAGGCAGGCAAAGAATTTGGGTTTTTGTTTTTTCTAGATCTCAGAATCTCTGAAGAGGCAGACAAAGAATTTGGAGTTAGAGAGACCCTCTATAGCAAATTCGTAGGTGATTTCTAACTATTCTTTTATTATGAGTTTCGTTTGGTCTCCTTATGTTTCAAATAGCTCTTCCTGAAGCATCCATGTACGTTGTGTATCGAATGAGATATTCCCAGTGCATGTTTCATTGTTTTTTAGAATTTTGATTACATAGACTTTCATTCATATATATTTGGAATGTCCGGATGTAGAAGTTACTGAGTAAAATTTCTGGATGTATAAGTTACTAAGTAAACCCTCTTTGGGGTTACCAGTCTATCTGTGGGGAATTGGTTACAACATTAGCGAGATGTAGAAGTTAATGAGTAAACCCTCTTTGGGGTTACCATTCTACCTGCGGGGAATGGTGGTTACAACATTAGCGAGATGTAGAAGTTACTGAGTAGAATATGCTGTCAAAGTTGTCATTCTTTTTCCCTTTCCATCTCTTTGTAGAAGATGTGCCATCTTCCTCAAAATATTCTTCAACTTTTTCAGAGTGTAAGTAAACCCACAATTTTCTATATCCATCAAACTGCACACGAGGATCATGCTCATAATGTAGGCGATCCAATGTACCATTAAAAACCCGATTAACTTGTGCATTTGATACATCTTCTACAATGTACTGAGAATCCCTAATAAGTGTGCAATGATCTACATCACAAGACATAGTATTGTCACATGGGAGGTACCTATCGGGATTCAACAAAAAGTGTTCCTGAGCCTTTGAGTATTTTGTGTCTTCAATTACTTTATCTTCTACGATAACATCTTTGAAAGAAAAGGTCGCTCAATATACAATATTATATTTTTTAACCATTCTTTACTTAGCCAAGGTGTTCAACCATCAACATTTTAATTATTTCTTCTTGAAGCATCACACTTGTTCATGTAGATGTATTCCATTCTATTTCAATATATTGTTATCACATGTACTGTTTCTAAAGGCTTGTGACAGACAATGTCTTTGTCCATTAGATCCCAAGGGTTCCAATCATCTTCTATCTAACTCATAGCTAACAATACTATGTACCTTATGTATCTTTCTAACTTCATCTTCTTTGCTTTTGTTCAGCACTCCGCTTTGTCATGTGGATGCATTGATTTCAAATATTCACTTCTTCCCACTGTAATTGGATCAATTTGGTATGTAGGAAAGTGGAGTTTTGATTTTTTCCACACTGTTAGTTGTTAGGTATGTAGGAAAAATATCACCCATGATTCACAAACCCCTCCTTTACCAATATGCATCACCACTTGATTGATTTAATTCCTTTTTAGGTATGTTTGCTTTCCCTTGGTCGTATGTATCTCAATCTATTCCCTTTATATCTTTGATGAGTGTATTGGATTTCCCTCATCCTATGCATTTTAATATGGAGAATTATCTCTTACTAGGCACATCAATTCCTTATTTGAGCATCTAACCATGCAGGCTTAACATATTGCATGGATAAGTGATGGTTAATCCCTTCCTTTGACTGGTCATTAACTAATTCAAATGCACTGTGTAAGACAATCAAACATTTGGCTGTAGTGAATCCTTGTTAGTTGAGTGGTTTTTAAGGTAAAGTGCTTGTCACGAAGTGAATAATTCCACGCTTCAGGGGTTAATACTTACAATTGTTGTGGAGTAATTTTTAGGGGTTAACACTTACTAAGTTGTCTCTTCAAGCACCTTTTTTTTCTACCCCAAACCTAGGATTTTAGCTACTTGACATCATCTAGGGGTTCCACTACTTAGGGAGTCTTTTAATTTCATAAAGTATTCCAAAATTGATGTTGTGTTATTCGCTTAGCTACATTATGTGGTAAACTAGGATCACGTCTCTTTCTCCAATGTTCATTCGCTTGGTAACTTGACATTTTTTCTAGCCATAATTTCGTGAGTATCATTCACCCTCACCATGTTACCATTTTCAATCTATGTTTTTCTATCCATTTTAGCCTTTTTAAGTGCCTTGTCCTTACACCAATACATACTATTTGAAATTAAAGATCATTTTTATTCTTTGTCCACATTCACCATACATCCTACCCATCACACATTTTAAAACAAAAAATACTTGTATCCACCATATGGTATCTACCTTTCCATAGTCGACATTCTAAGTCAAATGTTAGGTTACTGCTTTGTAAACTTTTTACTATTAATAAGTGCCACTTTTTCATTTGTTCCTATCCAAATTTTAAGGGATCAGTTCCATATATTTCCACACATCAATACCATGATCGATCCCTAACAAAACTCAAACAAAGCATCTTCACTAGCCAATCCAAGGTTCAATTCAAAGCCAATCCTAATCCCATGTGGAGGATCCAAGACCAAGCCCAAGTGAGAATGCACCACACACTGAGTAGAATGGTTTCAATGCAACTTTCTAAAGTCTTACAATTTCAAATGTTCCTTGCAAGTATGATATACCTCCCTACAAAAAAAGAGCCCATGACCATGTGTCACTATCCCTACACATGAACCCATTGATACTTGTTGAATTCAATTAAGGCCATGATTGACAAGGTTGCCATAAAAAATTGTACTTTAAACATGTTAATGGATTTAATGTGGGTGTTGTTTGAAGTAATCTTAGCATAGTATTGGTAGCTTGATGACACAAAAATCTCAAGATATACCACTTCATTAATTTTTTACAACAACCTTAATTGAGTAGCACAAAACCAAAACAAGCAAAATTAATCAATTTTGGTGTACAAGAAAAGCAACTCATTCAAATCCTCTCCAATTCATTATGTATTTCATTTCATCTAGAAATTGTCTTGTTCTCTTTTAACACATGGGAATATTCTTTACCAACATTCTCATGAAGTCGTGATATTGTTTGAAATACCTATTATGAATGTGTCTATGATCTGGTCAACCTACAAGAGAGATTGCCAAATTCAATGTTTTATTAGTACCTTGTAGAGAACTACCAAATGATTTTATTATCACTAAACATTATACATGATAAGAAATGAATTGTAGGAGGATTTGATTTCCAACCAACCTGTACTCTCAATCCTTATTTGAGCATCTATCCATGCATATCGAACATATTGTATCGATAAGTGATGGTGAATCCCTTCATTTGACTGGTCAATAACTAATTCAAATGCACTGTGTGTAAGACAATCAAATATTTGGCTATAGTGAATCCTCGTTAGCTAAGTGGTTTTTAAGGTAAAGTGCATGTTGGCCCAGACAACCCGTTTCTTCCCCATGAGGGTTGTCCATTAAAAACATTGGTGTTTTTTTATGAATGTTGCTATGCTTAATTATATATTCTCTATTTATATTTTTTCTTAATAAGGGAAATAAATTCAATCCATACGATTTCAATTCTCCATACAGACCATATGTTTTAGGTTAATAGAATTTGTAATGTAGATACATTAGGTGATGCTAACTTGTAGGATGAATATATTGCATGGATAAGTGATGTTGAATCCATTCCTTTGACTGGTCAATAACTAATTCAAATGCATTGTGTGTAATAAATAATTGGATGCCATCATCTGCCATTTAGGAATTACATTCCTTGGTTATTTCCAATAAAACCACTTGAAATCATATGAGAATGATGTTAGTTATGCAATAAATTGATCTAATAGTCAACCCCAAGTTAAATGGGAAAACAAATGTCTCCCATACCTCTGATTCTTACTCGAAGCAGCCTTCAGTAGATTTGGCAGCTTATATTAGTTAGCAGAGAAAAATTCATTCAAATTTTGGAAAATCTATGTCAAAATGAGTGGAATCTGTCCAACCTGTTTTGAAGAGTAATATATAACAACAAATTGATCACTTTACTTTGATGCATTCTAGCAGCAGTTAATATGGAGCCCTTGGTTGGTCTAATTATTACATATTAGAGAGTTATTATAGCATATTGGAAGGTCACATGCATGATATCGGACAGTAATTTGGGTTTAAGTTTGATTGCTACTCAAACAACAATGTGTACATCACCTTACATGCGTGTATACTTCAATTTACATGTAGTCAAATTGCAGAAGGATTGAGCTGCATGTGGGTCAAACAACATGTGTTCAAATTCATGTTTACCTGACTTACTATACTAGTTCAAAATTTTAGTTGGCATGCAATCTAACAAATAGTTCAGAGGTCAATCTTGCATGTTGGTTAAGACAAGTAGTAATAGTTGCTTTGTGAGATGACAAGACAACAATGAAGGCATCATGCATGTTGATTCACACAACCGTCAGAAGGGTGAATTGGTATGTTGTCAAACATCAATCTAAGTCAAGTAACAACTAGAAGGATTATGAATCCTAAAGACATAAGTTGCTCTATGTTTTAGTTAAGTGATTAAAGTGCAGTTCCAACATATTTTTTGGAATGACTTATGCCAAATTAGCCAATAGTGGGCCTTTACATACTGATCTGAACTATGGCAAAGTGGAGTTTTGAGTTGTTCCCAAGGGTTCCAATCTTCTTCTATCTAACTCATAGCTAACAATACTATGTACCTTATGTATCGTTCTAACTGCATCTTCTTTGCTTTTGTTTAGCACTCCACTTTGTCATGTGGATGCACTGATTTCAAATATTCACTTATTCATACAATATGTATGCTAGAAACTGTAATATGATTCATCAAAATGGATACAATATTCTGCAATTCAAAACTTATCCATAAGTTGTGGACCCCGATTCCTCTTCTGTAGATCATGAATCTACATCATATTTAGCGCCTAATATGCATTCCTTCTTCATAGTAATTTGTGTCACTGTAGTTGAAACTAGGATTCACACCCTCTCTAATACCGTGTTGAGATCACAAGAGAAAAATAGAGAGAAGGGTCTAATGTAAAGAAGTAGGAATGGCCATACCCATCTCAATATAGATACAACCATATGTGAAAAGTATAAATAAAAGAGAGGGTATGAGATGACCTAACTCAAATACAAGTATGGATGGGTATATGAATATCCAACCATCATCATAGAACTTCTCAATGCCTAATGATATGCATCCACTAAACTACCCATCATCTAGAGACATACAATATTGATATGGCCAACTGATAAAGAAGTGTTGAAAAGAGGCATAAGTGCAAGATAGGTGCGTGGGTATACTCCATTGGATGAGTATAACCTCCAAATTATATATTTAAAGGATTAGCATCCACCAAATTATATAGTTAAATGATTAACATGGAATTGGTACTTGATAGAGAGCCACTTCTAAAATCTGTAGGAAGTCACCTTTGGAGAATGTGGGCAGACTATCATCAGTTACAGCAAGCCAAGGCATACTAGCTATGAATTTTGGAGATGTTACTCTTTGTCTCTCGCAGTGAAATTTTTCTCCTTCTGTTGAGAATTCTACCTTTTTCATGTACCATCCAAACATGTGATTTCACAAGCTGTAGGAAAACATGTTTAAAAAATATATGTTGCAGTAAAACTATTATGATATTTAAGAATATTTGGATAGCCGTTTGATCTTGCACGGCTATCCAGATATCTACTTGGCCTTGTACTGGCTAAGTTTATAGCATCCAATTGTTAAATGAAATGAGCTAGAGCTTGGACTAGAGATGGAACTGGGTTTGGACTGACATAATATAAAGGATGGACTGGTATTTAAGTTTATCCACATAATATAACCATATGTGCATGACAAAAATTCTATGATATCAACATAAATTCTTGTTTATATTTTTATTTGAATGAGTAGATCTCTTATGTCCATTAATTTGAATGCATGTCTATTGACATGAATGCATGCATGGGTTTAGCTATGGAATAAGATATTGAACTTTTTTATGTTTTGGGTAATGTCATTGTTACCCAATTGTCTTCATATTGAATGTTTTGTTATGTCCTGTACTTTGAATGCTAGTTTTGTGTCGGATGTATGCCACTTTTCATAATAATCTTATTTTGCCTTCTTTTTAGCATAACCTAATTGTACTAATTTTATATTATTTTTTCATGCAAGTTTCACTTCTGGTTTCTAGATCGATTTGGAGTTTCAATTGTGGAATATCTAGTTAGTAAGATGTCAAACACAAACTGTGGGAAGAAAACATCAAGACATAGGGATGTACTATCATACTTCCAAAATACTCAATCTAGGAATCCACATTCTATTCATCCCTCAAGCTCTTCTAAGAAACCTAGTAGTGAGAGAGATGTTAACTCTTGCAACAATGCATCAAATATCCTTACAATGGATGGCATAATAGGTTCCTCTAGCGATCAAAGTGAGGCAAATACAATTTCATTAGAAATTGGTGATAAAAATGTTGAAGATTTTCCCTTGGAAGGTGACACAATCCCTTCACGGAAAAGGAAAAGAGGCCATAGCCAATGGGACATAGGGAGAGTATTCCAAGCAGGATGGGTCTCACAATTTCCATTTATTGAACCAATACCTCCAGCAAATGAGAAAGAGACTTCAAGAGAAGTTAAACGCATAGCATGTAGTTGGAAACTTGGGAGGGCAGTGAAATTGCAAATGAAGTTAGATACACTAGAGAAGCATACGAGAAAGGTGTATGTTAAGGAAATTGTAATTGGAAAGGAGAAATCTACTCCTAGATGGAAATCTATTGAGGAATGTCGACATAGAAAATATGAAGATGGATATAAGAAATTCTTAGTCAGTAAGGGAAAACTTGAGGCAAGTGGAGGAACCATCCTATCTCTATTTGGAAAGATGATGGAAAGAAATTTGTTATCCAAGACGATTCAATTATGCACTGTATTTCAGATCTTATCTAGTGGTCATCCTATGATAGATTATCCAAATTACATGAATTATTTCTCTTTTCTTCAAGTGTCAAATTTCCCATCTTCCCATTGGTCTATAACAAGTGGTTGGGAATGGGAAAAATATCTAGCTCAAGTAGAAAAGGAGGACACGAAAGAGAAGATTGCAAATGCTAGTTTTTTGTCATTGTCTTTGGATGAAGTTACATCTATCGATAATACTTCATGGATCTGCGTGAGCATTTATATAGTTAACGACCATATTAGGAATTACCATCTACTTGGGATTCATAAAATGAGTAATAGTTATACATCGTAAAATATTTATGAACTTGTTATTAATAGTTTGAAGGAAATTGGTGGTATGGATAATTTAATGATTGCCAAAAAGTTGGTATGTGTTGGAGCAGATGGAGCATCAGTAATGCAAGGACAAAGGAATGGCCTTTGTGTCAGAATACAACTATCAGCTTCACCATATATGCTTGGAATTCATTGCATGGATCATAGGATGAATCTTGCATTTAAAATAGTAAGCAAGTTTCCATTAGTTTCAAAATTTGATGATCTTGTACATGAGGTTCATGCATACTTTTGTCGTAGTCCCAAACGAGTTTTGGAGTTTCAAACATTTGCTAACGGCATTACAAATGGAAAAAAAGTTACTAAAAGATGTTGATACAAGATGGATCTCATTGAAGGGACCAACTTAAATACCATTTAGTGAGTATGAATCCTTGGTAGGGGTGATGTACGAACATCGCTTCAGTGTAGACAAAGCTCAGGATCTTCTATTTCGACTAACTGATATAGAGACATTATTAACATTGGTTGGAATGCTTCCTATGCTACATGAAATGAATGTCCTCATGAAAATGTCTCAAAGTTGCACAATGTATATTGAAGAATACACAAATGCAAGAAAATTAGCGTGTGTTGCATTGGACAATTTGTATATGATGGCAGAGTCTTTTACAGGTCTAAAGTTTATAAGTTGGACTAGGATTATCAATATAGAAAATACTGATAATTTGTTGAAGTTTGATGAAAAAAGGATGTTATGTATGGCAGTGTGTGGGTATATGGTTCCATTTCATTATATTCATAAGATAGGACGAACCACGAAAGAGTGCCCTGTGTCAAGAGAAGAATTTGATAATGTTGTGATTTCAATGAGACGTAACTTGATAGAAATTGCAAGATCACTAGCATTATAGATAAGAGAAAGATTTCCTCCAGATCAATTGTTGGAGGCCATGTCTGTGGTATACCCTCAATATTGGAACGCCTGTCAAAATCGAACAACTTTAAGGCAAGACTTTTTAGCAAAAGTAAAGGTTTTAGCAAACCACTTTTGCCAAGATAAAAAGATACATGGAGAACATATTCAAAGTATTTTAGATGAGGATAAATTGTTTGAACAATCCCACTGCTTTGGTGAAACAATGTGGAAGCAATTTACTAATTTGGATAATCCTCTAGAATGTGGTGCAATAACAAGGTTATAACCATTTTAGGTGCTAGCCAATACCTACAAGAAAATATATCAGAATATTTCAAATTAGCAGATTTATGTCAAACCATGATTTTGGGATCAATGGAGGATGAGAGAATGTTTAGTGCACTATCCTTCTTGAAGTCAAAGTTGAGGAACAAGCTTGATAAAAACATGGATACATGATTAAGATTATATGCAACAAAGTACGACGTTAACAATTTTCCATATGAAAGAGCACTAGCTCTTTGGCGATCAGATTGTGATAGAAGGGGAGAGAGAAATATAACGAATTGCTTTGATGAATTTGATATGGAACATAATGTTTCCCAGGATCATAATGACAGTTCATCAGGAGAAGATCATGCTTAGAATGTAGAAAATGAGGACCAAGTTGGCAATTTTAGTTGGGGATTTGAAAGTTGATAGACCCCACAATTTTAATCTAATTTAATATACATGAAGGGAATTAGGACTCTTATCATGGTATATGTGTTCAATAATCATTGGTGGTGCAAGACTACTATGTCAATTTGAGGTTTCATTTTAGGTAAAAATATGTTCTATATTTTGTATTTTCGTTGTAACATTAGAGCTACATTTCCTTCATGCATGTTATTTTAAGATTAATGTTTTGATATTTAATTAATACATTGTCTCTTTCTTGTGTGTGACAAGAAATGAAGCTAGATTTGATGAAGTTGGGACCTATCTCTTTTCACATAGATCACTATAAGTCAATTTGAGGTTGCATTTCAGGTAAAAATGGATTCTATATTTTGTGTTTTTCATTGTAAAATTGATGATTGGAGCTACATTTTCTTGATGTAAGTTATTTTAGGATTAATATTTTTATATTTAACTATTGTATTGTTTCTTTCTTGTTTGTGACAAGAAATGAAGCTGGAATTTTCCGAAGTTGGTGTTAAAGTTAATGCAGCTGTGAGAGCCATTCTCTGGGATAATGGCAAATGAGCTCTCAAAAGGATTTGATGCTTTTCTTGCAGTTGGAACACAACATATGATGATTTGCTTGCAACCAACCAGCCTTTTCCACAATCGCTTCCATTACATGTGAGTCCTTTCTACAACTCTTGCCTCTATTTTTCATAACAATCAATTTTATTATTACATTGTAATTTTTATCTTTTGTAGGAAACCTATCGGCATAGAGAACGACATGAATTAATACCTACAAGCAAACCCAGTGCAATCAAGTGATTTGGGTGACATCTCAAATCTTATCAAAGTTGGTTGAGAATTATGCAAAGTGTATGTGAATATATAAGAAATCATAGAAAAGATTAAATTTAGTCAACATTGTTATCAATGATGCCTTAATTCTGTGGTCAAAGTCAGCATACTTATCCATGATCACAAGCCTAATCATCACTTTGCTCCCGATGATGAGTGCAAACCAGGTGGCTTGAAATGTCGAAATAAAATCCGTAGAATGCAGAGTTCCTTTCTTTCATCTAAATTCTATCTGTGTAATGGATGAAGAATGAAAAAGTTTATATTTATGTTTGTGATGTTCTATGTCTTGCTTTTGTTTGATTTTTGAGTATTTGATAATGTTAAATTATTATTTGGTATGATGAGTGATTTCTGATTTTGTCTAATCAAAGTGTTTTTGTATTAAAAAAGGGAGTTTTGTAGCATTGTGCACAAGATTTTCATTTATACTCGAGAAGGGGTGTTGAAAATGACTCCTCAAAAGCACGCTAAACTTCAAGGATGTTCAACTAAGCAACCAATAACTAGAGAAACATCTAAGCATTCCCTCTATGATCTTCAGGAATCAACTTTACATGCAGCCAGTGTAGATGGTTGATACTGTCAGAAGATTATCATCAAGTTTTTCCCTTCTTGATTGATGATTGCCATGGAGTATGAAGGTAATTATTCAAAATTATTACATGAGTATTCCTTGTTGGGTCAAAAATGTAGATTCAGTGATTAGGATAAGCAGCCCTGCCATGTAGTACATAATTTCTAACAAGTTGTCATGGGTCATTGTCTCTTCTCAATTCTTATTGTGTGAAAGTGATGGCCATTATAGGTGTTGAGTGGAGCATGGATAATGATGAAACCAATGCATCCGTAGTGGTTGCAAGTGAGGCTCATGCAATCACATTAGCAACTGAAGGATTTCTAGGAGTTTTTTTTACTATAGCTACATTGACAGATGAAGCTGTGGAACACGGTGAGGTGGGAGTTGAGACATAGAATTTCTGTGCAGGGTGTCTCTCTTCTTTGCTATTTAGATGTATAAGTTGAACTTAAGTCTAAGATTTTCCCCATCCTTTAACTATTTGTAAATTATTGATTGTTGTAGTTGGACTCTCCTAGATGTGAGAATAACATGTCATCAGCTAGATTTGGAGGAGAGCTTGCGTTTCTTTGCACTGCTATGGTCAATTCAATGTGGAGAACTATTCTAGAAGCTCTGCCATTGATCTTATCGAGTTATGTTTAGATATTAGCATGTCATGACTGGAACAGTCTTTTCCAAGATGATTATCTCATTGTGAGTTAATCTTGATTAATGATGAATTCTGTTTGGCATATTTTATATTCTTTAGGTCACAGGCTGAGGCTATTGTATTGGAAATATTGAAAGGTTACCAAGCATTCACCCAGGTTTTCAAATACTTGTGCTCTTTGATATCTGTTTGCAAACCTCAAGTAGAATTAAATTCTAGGATGCAAATATGTTAGTTGATGATGCCGAGGTGTATATAAAATGTTGAAGATTCCAGTTACTTGTGCAAGCTCAAACATGACCTCAAGTGAAGATCAAACACAGTATCTAAACACAGAATTGGGGTAGGTACTGGAAATTTTTAACTAAAGTCTCAATGTAACTGTGCTCCAATGTAACCTACCTTCCGAGCTGCTTGCATTGATGGAATGGAAAGCATAGGAGTATTTTCAAGCAGAAACTCATAAGTCCCAGAATAAACATAGCATACATAAGTACTTGTAAGTGCAAGTATCTGGATCATTTTTAGATGGGCTCTCTCAGTAAATAGATATAGAAGAATAGAATGGAAAAATATCTTCCCAGGCAGTTACAAAGGATAATATGCTCTAATCCAATTTAATCATTTATGGTTGTCCTGACAACCAACACCTTAATCCACCTAGCCAAACTTTTGCTAGAATTTGGTAGGAGACATTGAGGAGAGTGGCAGGACGTCAACTTCCTACCAAATTCCATTTAACAACTTTAGGGAAAAGATTGATGAGGCCTGTATTGACAAACTCCCCCATACCACCACCTCTGATAGATTCCTAACACATTTTCAAATAGGTGGGTCTAACCAGTAACCAGATGCCACATCTTCTGGCCAAAAGGATCTTTTTTTAAATATTGATTTTGACAAGGATTATGATAGGATTGAATGGGACTTCATCCTTAATATGTTGCATTGGTTAGGATTTGACTCCTGTCGCATATCAATGAAGACTCTTTTCATGGGCCTTTGCAAGGATTAGTGTGAATTGAGTACTTTCAAATCCTATTCTTCTACAAAGCTCTATTCAGCAAGGTTGTCCTGCCTGAACTGACCTAGCAATTTGCAGAGGGCAATATTCTTTGCCTAGATTCCAAGACACATTTGCAGATGCTGTTGGAGCAATTAGTAGGGAAAAAACAGAGGTCTTTATTAAATGGAAGTTTATAAAACAGGGGAGATAATCTATGATTTGGGCATTTTCTTTGCTATTAAAATTTCTATTGTTGATCAGTGGAAGTGGATAATAAAGCCATCAACACAATTTGTATGAAGGGCATGATTTAGAACTATTACATGAGTATTCCTTGTTGGGTCAAAAATGCAGCTTCAGTGATTGGGATAAGTAACCCTGTTGTGTAGTACATAATTTCTAACAAGTTGTCATGGGTCATTGTTTCTTCTCAATTCTTATTGTGTGAAAGTGATGGCCATTGTTTGTGTTGAGTGGAGTATGGATAATGATGCAAGATGAGCTCTCCAAGTTATTTTACTACAAGAGGAATTACTAAGTGTAGCTACAACATGTGAGGGAGCTCCACTCCCATAAAACGTTCTATGTCCCTTTTTTTATTATTTGCAAAACTCGTAGAAAAGGTTTTGTTCCTTTATTGATTATTTGCCAAACTATTACAGGTGAGGGAGGTCCACTCCTAGAAAAGGCCCTCTGTCCCTTCATTTGATTATTTGCAGAAATGAGGATGAAAATTCTATTATTAAGAAATAAGTTATTTATCATTGGCACAAATGAGGATGAAAAATTCTTGGATTGGTACTTTTATGAACCGTCAACTAGACTTAATAGGCTTTATTTTTGGATTAAGAAAGAGGTAATCGTCTCTTTTTCTTGGATTGATAAATATGTTATTGCCTTTTCTGAAGCTGGTAACCATGCTTAATAGTCTCTTTGTTTTTGTTTTTAGGCCTGGCACTTCAAAAACTGAGCCAACAGATGACAGTATTAACAGACACATTATAAGAAATTTCATATATTGTATTGATAGACACACTATAAGCAATTCTTTTATTAGTCAGTTGGAGAAGCTGAGAGACTACTATTCTTCTAGGAGTACCAGACTGGCAGGACTAGTCTTTTATATATATTTAAGGAACATACAATTTTCATCTTTGCTTTTCCTTGGAAAGAAAAGGTAGCCTACAACTGTTAGAAAGATTGAACTATAGGATCTCAAAACAACTTCAATATGATGCATTTTTCACAAGGATAGGCAATGCATGGAAAGGATTTGGAAGGACTTGATGCAAAAAAATGATAAGGCTAGATAGTTACTTGTGTAGGCTAGATGCTGAGGTGTATATAAAATGTTGAAGATTCCAGTTTCCAGTTGCAGGCAAGATGCTGAAGGCTACTTTAAGTGTAGCTGCAACAGGTGAGGGAGCTCCACTCCGAGAAAACGTTCTATGTCCCTTTTTTTATTATTTGCAAAACTCATAGAAAAGGTTATGTTCCTTTATTGATTATTTTCCAAACTGTTACAGGTGAGGGAGGTCCACTCCTAGAAAAGGCCCTCTGTCCCTTCATTTGATTATTTGCAGAAATGAGGATGAAAATTCTATTATTAAGAAATAATTTATTGATCATTTGCACAAACGAGGATGAAAAATTCTTGGATTGGGACTTTTCTGAATCGTCAACTAGACTTAATAGGCTTTTTTTTGGATTAAGAAAGAGGTATTCGTCTCTTTTTCTTGGATTGATAAAGATGTTATTTCCTTTTCTGAAGCTGGCAACCATGCTTAATAGTCTCTTTCTTTTTATTTTTCGGCCTGGCACTTCAAAAACTGAGCCAACAGATGACAGTATTAACAGACACATTATAAGCAATTTCATATATTGTATTGATAGACACACTATAAGCAATTTTTTTATTAGTCAGTTGGAGAAGCTGAGAGACTACTAGTCTTCTAGAAGTACCGGACCGGAAGGACTAGTCTTTTATATATATTTAAGGAACATACAATTTTCATCTTTGATTTTCCTTGGAAAGAAAAGGTAGCCTGCAACTGTTAGAAAGATTGAACTATAGGATCTCAAAACAACTTCAATATGATGAATTTTTCACAAGGATAGACAACTCATGGAAAGGATTTGGAAGGACTTGATGCGAAAAAATGATAAGGCTAGATAGTTACTTGTGCATGCTGGATGCTAAGGTGTATATAAAATGTTGAAGATTCCAGTTGCAGGCTAGATGCTGAAGGCTACTTTAAGTGCAGCTGCAACAGGTGAGGGAGCTCCACTCCCAGGAAACGTTCTATGTCCCTTTTTTTATTATTTGCAAAACTCGCAGAAAATGTTCTGTTCCTTTATTGATTATTTGCCAAACTGTTATAGGTGAGGGAGGTCCACTCCTAGAAAAGGCCCTTTGTCCCTTCATTTGATTATTTGCAAAAATTAGGATGAAAATTCTATTATTAAGAAATAAGTTATTGATCATTTGCACAAATGAGGATGAAAAATTCTTGGATTGGGTCTTTTCTGAACCGTCAACCAGAATTAATAGGATTTTTTTTTGGATTAAGAAAGAGGTAATCGTCTCTTTTTATTGGATTGATAAAGATGTTATTGCCTTTTCTGAAGCTGGCAACCATGCTTAATAGTCTCTTTCTTTTTGTTTTTAGGCCTGGCACTTCAAAAACTGAGCCAACAGATGACAGTATTAACAGACACATTATAAGAAATTTCATATATTGTATTGATAGACACACTATAAGCAATTTTTTGTATTAGTTAGTTGGAGAAGTAGAGAGACTACTAGTATTCTAGGAGTATTGGACTGGCAAGACTAGTCTTTTATATATATTTAAGGAACATACAATTTTCATCTTTGCTTTTCCTTGGAAAGAAAAGATAGCCTGCAACTGTTAGAAATATTGAACTATAGGATCTCAAAACAACTTCAATATGATGCATTTTTCACAAGGATAGACAACGCATGGAAAGGATTTGGAAGGACTTGATGCAAAAAATGATAAGGCTAGAATCCACCTTGATGTCTACGAATTGCTAGAAAACTTCTAGACAAGACTGGAATGAATAATTCTCATTCATGTCTACATTGTAGATATAAAATGGATTGCTTTAAGTGTCTTTGTTTTCATGTAAGAGGGGCACTTGAAGGTCTCCTACACATTTATTTCAAGTGTATTCTAAGAGAGACCTTTTGGCAAATTAAAGATAATTACATCCAGAATATATCTCTACACCCAGGTGAGGTATCCTCCCTTCCAAATAAGAGTGCAAGAAGGATGAATACTCAAGGGATGAGCATAATTCATCTTCAAATTTAAGACAAACGGATTCAATTTTAAATACAACATGAAAACCAAAGCATATATAAGAGTGAATTTTATTTTATTTCAATGCTCTTATACCAGTGCTTGAGAATTTTGTTGGGGGTTGGGGATAGTGAAAACTTGATCTTATTGCAAAAAGTGCTCAATTGAATTCAAGAAAACAATGTATTTCAACAATGTCTTTATACTTTACTCCATGACTGTCCAAAGAAAAAACTACGATGACAATCCAAATTTCTTAGCATCAACAGGAAAGGACTAATCAGTCACACTGCATAACCATTCTCCATTGTAGTTCTAAAAAAAATCAACTAAATAAAAAAGCACAATTGCAAGGACGATCTGAACAATATACGCAGCTCTATTAAAAAAACCCAACTACAACAAACCATGATACTAGCATAATCTAAACCCTTATCTCATCTTGAACAATATCCAATATTGATCAAGTCTGCAATACAAAACCCTAAACCCTAGATAGAAAAGAAGCAACAGTAAGAAAAAGCCTTCACCATAAATAAAATGCTATGACTCGCAAAACACACAAACCCCCAAGTACTGCAAAACTGATTCTTCCTCATGGAAATCCGATGAAAAGCTAAATGAGAACATAAACACACCGCATATACCCTGAATATATTAAAAGTTAAAACCCAAGACCTTATTTAAGCTCTAGGAGAATCATCCTGAATCTTACTCTGCAAATACCCACTATATTCACGAGCATGGGTGTGATTTGTAGGAAATACCATGCACCCTCTTAGAGGGTGTGATTTGTAGGCAATCATGGTGAGAATTCAGAGTTCTAATAAATACATAATTTCATTTGAGCCCTGAACTTTCCTAGCTTGAAAATAGAGAAAATATCAATGAGACTTTAGCTTGGAAAAAATATAAAAACAGTGATGCTTCATCAGAAGAATATCTTTTCACTTAGGTTTGATGGTTTAATTGGCTCTTTGATTTGCAGTTGGCTACCAGAATCATAGTTTTCAATCTTCACAAGAATACAAAGAAGTCATTCTCTGAGACGCAAGTGTTTGTGTCATTTGTGAGTTTCATTGTAGATGACTTCTACAATTGGAGAGAAGCTCTTATTATGTTTGAAAGTATTTTATGATTGTAGTTAATTATGATGAAGCTTGAGCAAGAAAATGCTCATATATTGCTCATGTATTATTGTGATAGTTGTTAACTATAACTTCATTTCCTCACTTATGTTGGGTGCTTTTACAGAATAAAGGAAATGTATGCTCATGTTAATAAACGATCTGGTTTGAAGGCTCCTTTGATAGCAGATGACCTTTATGAAATCATCATGAAGGTTTGGGACCTGGGTTCTATTTTTATATCTTACACTTTCAACAACAATCATATTAATTTAATTTTCACAGTCCAATGGTTTTGTAGGTAACTATGCATTTAATAGCTGTCTACCTAGGTGCAGAAATGTGCATGTGTTTGTAAGTCTTGGCTTACTATTATTTTGTAAAAAATTCTTATTGATGTTCAGAATGCAGCTCGTTTGGATAGCGAAATCATCTATGATAGGGGATTTGATTACGACTATTTTAGTTTTGAGACATTGGAGAGATCATATCTTTTAAAAACCAGTGGAGTTGTTATTGAGAGGCCTCAACATATGTTAATGAGGGTTTCTGTAGGGATCCATAAGAATGACATTGATTCAGCTATCAAAACTTATCATATATTGTCACAATGTTGGTTCACCCATGCTTCTCCTACACTTTTCAATGCTGGGAAACCAAGGCCACAGGTTGGAACATACCTTGACAATGACAACAATTTTATTAATCCATGAAAAATGGTTTTTTATATGCAAATATTAAAGTGGAGTTGATTTTATATGGATGAGATTTTGTGATGGCTACACCTAAATGGAAGAAATTGAAGCTGATGTTGATTTTTCTTTTATAATTGTCACGAGATTTTGTTGCACAACAGAAAATTGATAATGAAAGGGATGCGATTTTGTGATTGGTACATCCCAATAGAGGAAAATGAAGTTGATGTTGATTTTTTTTTTGTAATTGTAACAAGATTTTCACAAGATAAACTTGCTATACAAAATTTTCCTTATGCTATGTTTTTTTTTCTCAAAATAAAATTGTCATTATATTATAAACCACATGCCATATACATAAGTTCATAAAACTTTTTGGTGCTGGTCACATTTGACCAACATTTTCAACTTCGGTAATAGGCTAATCTGCTCATGTTGCATGGTAGATATTGCTCAGAAAAAAACATATACACTTCTCTGAATGATGCACAATGGGAGGAGAAATTAGTTGATGCTGCAGGAGAAATTAGTTGATGTTGTTTGGCCTTCTGAAAATTGGTTACAGAACTTTCCACCTAGTTATTTTTTATATTGTAAATGTGACAAGTTATTAGGGAATGCAGAGGAGCCAGACACCAGGTTTAGACATTTTTTATACAATGTGGCTGGAAACACCTTATATACAAATAGACACTAAGCTTGTGATACAATGTGGCTGGAAACACCAGGTAGCAATAAGCTTTATTACAAGTTTTGAGATGCAAATTGGTGTTGAGGAGTTTATTTGAGGTGCCTAGTAGTCAAACTAGAGGGATAAAGCTATTGGCATCCATAGAGGGACATAAATCCCCACCACTTAATTATTTTTCCTTACTATTATCATGCATTCAAATGTGTACAACAACTGTGGTGATTTTTGGTGATTAGACCATGTTTTCCAAGCATTTAATCTCAATGGTTTGTTGGGAAAATACTAATGTTTTTCCCTCATACACATTGAATGAAAACATATGGATCGATCTATTGTGTTGAGGCATTTGTGACCCGTGGATAGATCTATACGGCTATAAATAGGGTTGCAATATACCCTTGTTAATAGACTAATGTTCATTCATATTAATAGGTAGTATGTGGCCTTGAACAAGCCCAAGAAGGGGGTTAACCCTATGTATAAACATTATATCACAATAGAGTTTTCCTATCAATCTTTGAGCAACTGGTTGTGATGGGATGTAGGAAGATATTTTTCCTTAAATTTGTTTGAAGTTGAATATCATACTTTCCACAAAGTCAATTTTGATATTGTAAATGTGTTAATTTTGATGTTGTTTTGTATATATTTATAATATTATTATTGTTTGTATTTCTACAAGGTAGTGACCAATCTGTGTGCAACTCTTGTTCTTTCTAGTTTCTACTCCCTTCTTTGAGCTTCCACGTGGATTTTTCTTAATTTTATCACCCTTCTTTAGCTTAATGACTAGGGTTTGAGGGTTTAGATGCATATGAATTGGTCAAAGGGTTTGAGACTTCAGAGTACTCTATAGATGGTATTTTATGTGATTGCAATAACAACTCGTAGGAGAATGGAAAAAAATGGATTTTAGCCAAACCTAGTTTGATGTTATTGTATCATAATGGAATTGATTGAAGAAATCAATTCAATTCCATACTATGTGAATAGGCAAGAAATCAAATAAAAATTATCTTAATTCAACAAGTACCGGATAATGGCTCTTTCTCTAGGATATTATAGTTTAATGAATATGTTGTTTTATTATTATATGTGGTTTATGCATTATTGAAAAATTAGCCAAGTATTCATAATGTTTTATAATTTAATAAAAGATTCTCCAAGACTTTACAAGGTTTTATAATTTAGTGAAAGATTCGCCAAGTTTTTACAAGATTTTAGAATTCAATAAAAGATTCGCCGAGATTTTACAAGATTATATAATTTGGTGTGACATTCGCCAAAAAATTATATATACGTATTATTTAATTGATAAAATAGCCTTCATATTTTCCTATGTATCATGGGGATTAGCCCAATTATCATAAATAGAAATTTAGGGGGGGGTTTTAAATCTTTCCCTGTTAGCAAGTCCCTTCTAAATAAAAACACACTAGGATCGACTAATAGTATGGATTGTTGGAACCTTGCCTAAATTAGTATCCATTAAAGTCTCGGATAGAAGGCCAGATTGGACAATTAGCTAGTTCTTCGGATAAGATTTATTTCAAAAATCAAACTAAGAAGGAAATGAGACTATCTTAAGCAATAGTTAAATATTGTTATTTAATGCCAAATAAGTGTAATTGTAGAGTTCTCTAAATGGAATTTTTGATGCAAATATTAATATACAAAGGACTAGGAACATTACTGAAGTCCTTGAGTTTAGTTGAATGTTTCCCTATTGAATTTTGCACTCATATGTTTTAGTGCAGGTCTAGATGATTTGGTTCTTGTTCAGAGTGTTTTCCCTAAGGAAAATATTTATGAAACAATAAATAGGTGTTGTTGTCACTAGAATATACCCCATGAAAATTCTTGGATTCTGGCAGCATGTATATAGTGAGGAACTCTAATTTTCATCGTCGAAATGAACATGCCCAAGAGTTCAGATTGTCCAAGACATAGCATTCACATTATGAGTTAGTGAACAGGTACCGAGATGATTTCTTCAGTTTTATCAAATGCATTTGTGAAATTGAGTCTGAAAGTTGAAGGTGGTAATTGCTGAATTGAAATCAAAGAACCCAACTTGTCAAACAAAGGCACACCTAAATTTTAAAGCAGTCTGCTTTCTGCGCCCAATAGCAGAGAACATTCAACACCTGTATTTTTTCTAAATATATTGAAGACTCATTGCATTCAGGTTCTGATTAACATGAATTTGTGCAACAAGTTCAGGAATTCTATGTTGATTTTGTATCCATTAACCCTTATCATTTCATGCCAAAGGATACCCCCGAACTAAAGCATTCAGCTGTCAAAGTGTTTCAAAGTTAGATGTCCAAGCAAATGTCAAAAAGGTAGAAATTGAATAGGTGTCCAAAGGAGATTGCTCAAGAATGAAAATGCAGGGCTACGTCCAGGTGGCATTATTTGTAATATCCCGATTTTGACCCTATTGCATTAAAATTGTAAATGATGTAAATATCGTTATTAAATCATGGTGAGGAGCTGAAGGCCAAGGCCCCGCCATCGATTTAGCGTTTTATGTATCGGCAATTAAAAACAGATGCTTATGGTTCTTGTGTTGGACGTGCACAATGTAAATTAAGACATCATGTAAATACGAATTTTAATGAAATACGCACAACTAGCTATGCAATGCAACAAAGAGATGGGGGCATGATTTCTATAAGGAATAGGGAGTGAAATTATTGAAACCCTTGAGCCAATAGTGTTAAGCCAAATTTCATTGAGAAAACCCATAAATCCCAACTACCCATTTTGACTTATGCACCCAATCATTTAATTCTTCCAAGAGTTGGTTGAGGTAGTTAATGCCTTGGGAATGAAGAGGTATGGCAGCCAATTTTGTGCATGGGCAAGCCATCAACCTGGGAATTCGTATTTTTGCTTCTTGGGCAAGAAAACACCCACGAAATGGTGCCCAAAGCCATCTTTCACCCATGGACTTTGCTCTCTCACGCAGTCTGAACTAGCCAGGCTTTCCCCATCGTGTTTTTCATCATTTTCCTGCATTTTTCCATGGTTGGGAGCTCGTTTTTGTGTTACACAGTGGCTGGGAGAGGAGGACCACGATTTGGGGCTGTTATGGAGGTCTATCTTGCCTTGGAATGTCCATGGACATTTTTTTGAAAATGGATTTAGCTTCCCAGGGTTGTTTCCTCATTTAGCTTCTCATTTTTGGATGCCCACGTTTTTCTGAAATTGGTAGAAACCCCATTATTGGGCACCTCAGTGTAAAAACGTTTTCTTCATGCCCAACACTTGTACTTTTGTTGATTTGTGCATCCTTGTTTTAGTTTGAACCGTGAGTAGGAAATTAGGAGTGGAAGTGGACCTGAGTTGGTTGGATAAACCTAGTGGGGAAAATAACCTCTCAAGAAGATAAAAAGGGCTGGCTACTCTTCTATGCACACCTTGAACAACCCTGAATTGGAAGGTATGGCCTGAGGGACTGTGTAGTAGTGAAGGGAATACTTCCTTGAGTCAGGTGTGTAGGCATTGTGGGGAACCAAGCTGGATAGATCTTGTAGAGGTATCTATAGCTCTGTGGTTGAGCTCACTAGCTTAGCAATTCTTCCTTTCCATTGCCTAGCAGTCTGATAAACCCAACTATTGATTGGCTTGGCTGATTTTGGTGTATATTTGGCTATGCGTGAGTCTGTTGTTCCCTTTTCCTAGTGGAAATCATGCCCAGCTCAGGGGTGGTAGTTGTATCAAGATATTGATAAGCACAACTGGCCTATGGTTGGGTGGAACATTGCAGTTGCATAGCTGGTTGCTCGAGACTACTTTGTTTTAAGATAAGTACTCTCTTGTGTTAAATTCTGCAATGTATTTATTTAATGACTGTCATGAAAAAGTTGAATGTATGTTAGATATGTAGATGCTTTTAATTCTGCTGTGTTTAATTACTATATGCATATGTATATGTCTTTTATTATCAATGAGTTTTACTTAATGAATATGGGGCTAGATGCCCAGTTTTAGTGCCATGTTCTCTCCCTGGCTCGGTCTGATGGGAGGGGACTTGACATTATTGGAATTCCACATGGCAAAGACCGAATCCAAATCTCATGACCGAGATCACAATCATTTTCTAATGCCAGTGTTTGAGCCTGAATTCAAATCTGGAATACATGGTAGACATATCACTTGTTCAATTTTTGCAGATATGGTTATCTACAACACATATTTGAGCTCGCGTCACATCTGCACCACCTGTTGGAAAATGTTAAAGACAACTGCATATATATATATATATATATATATATAAATGTTCAAAGCTTTGTGTATTGCAATCGGTGTTTAAAAGGCCAAGCTACAAGCTATATTTTAAGTGAAAAAGATGCAGCTATTGGTTATAGTGGAGCCATCAAGCTTATTTAAACCAACCATTAAGTATTGATGAGGAGTGCTCAAGGATCTAGACACCAAACGTGTACCAAAACTCGATATTAATGCAAAATTACTCTGCTCTCTGTAATCAAATGGAAAAACTTCAGAATAACTATCTAGCTCAGGTTATATGCACTTGGTTATATAGATGTGTGCCATGATGCTACTGGAACCAGTATCGAGAAGATATTAAGAAAGAAGAGAGTATAGTCAATGCAATAATGGGAGGTGCTTAGACACAACAACTCCAACAATTACTTAAAACATCAAACAGAGCATCTCATATTTGATATTAAATCTCTGATCCAAAAAATAGATGGTAGTTGGTATATATATATATATATATATATATATATATATATATGTATTAGTCCCAGTAAAGAGAGCATCAATCCAAACATTAAAGGACTTCTTCCAGATTTCAAGTTAATAACAAATGAATCCATATTTTTAGTAATTCAATGAGCATTTTCAAGCAGTATTCAAACTTTCAAAGACTCAGGTGGCATAATGCTTGTTGGTTACAAGGATACTCATCTTCAGGTCTTCTCATTAATTCGGTGATCACAAAATAATGATGGATAACAGCTGACAGTCAAAGAATTTATTGAAGACAGAGAGTTAGCAGGAAAAATATTACTTCTAGATATTAAGGCATGAATCGAGCAGTGAAAAGTTTAATTCCATATTTGACTACAAGTGGCAAATTTGAAGGCATTCGATTCCAGCATTCCAGATTTTCACAACCAATTTTAGATTTAGATTTATTGTTAGTTGTAGATAAGATTCTATTCTAAAAAAAGTCTGTAACATCCGGAGGAGTCTACAAGCTGTATTTTTCCATTTAGATTATGATTTTCTTGGGGGAATGAGGAGAGAGTTCCAACCGAGGGATGATAAGAGTTTGGATAGAGTTGTGGAGATTAGACTGATCGGCATGATGCTCATGCATGTATTTTGTTTATCTTTATATGAAGAGACACTTTGAAAGATTATAATCGAATAAGCCATTTTTGTTTAATATATGAATTGATAAAGCTTGCATGTGTTTATGATTTGGTCTTTGTATAATCTTATTCTTTATACCAGAACTCTTATAAATGACATGTATGTTTTTGATGATCAGAATTCATTCTTTTTATAAATTCATGCTCGTAGACCTTCATATTATAGTATGTTACATCATATACCTACTGTAGTCATACCTTATATCAAATTCTGATCTCTGTCCTATTTTTACCTGTTTATATACAATAATCCCTAGCTATCCTTTACCTACTGTTAAGATTTATCTATGCTTGAACCTTAGTATTCTAGGTCCAACTCTAGTGATAACAGGTGTATCATCTCAAGTCAAGTAGCTATCGAGATATGTTTTGGGCCCGAGGAAAAGAAGGGAGTATCTTTACCCTAACCACAATTAATAGTGAAGAAGTTAATAGGACTATTTATACTTAGAAATTATATATTATTGCTAGACCTTTTCCGTGGAAGGACACTTGAGCTACAACCTTTCTGCCGACATTGAATACACCTAAGAAGGAATGGACACATTCTTGGTGTTATATCTAGGTGAAAGGAATCCAATTAGGTAGTCGACCAAATATCAAAAATTAGGTTGGAAAGAGGAAGGTGTTAATGGTAATAATTTTTAGTTTCATTATATTGGATTAAGATGCATACAAGTATTGATATGCTTTATTTTAACTACCTAGTGATGATGATATTGATAAGCCTTTACCAATTGTTGTGTATTCATTAGAAGGGAGTAACAAAAATAATAATCAAGTGCTCATGACTGCAGGGAGTGCTATAAAAAGAAGCAAAGTGAAGGAAGGAAGAAGTAATGTATGTAAAAATCGATGATAAATGATGAAAAGTAAAGAGGGAAGAAACCCTTACTATGACGTTTGATTCATAAATTGATTTCCATAAGGTACACTCCCTTGTTGTGAAACCCTAGGCTAAGATAGATTGTTCCCTAGAGAATTCCTTTGTTTAAACGAGCTAAGGTAGATTATTCCTGAGGGAATTCCTTAGTTTAAAAGGGGCTACCAAATAAACAAATGGAAAAAGATTAGTTGAATCCTAGTGTATCAAAGAGGTATCGATAATACTAAAATTCAATTGACTAACAATGGATACAAATAGTAAGAGACCATAGATGAAAAGAGCTACAACTGTGGAATTCTAGACTGAGACAAAGATTAAGGGGGGGGGACTATGTACCCCTATTTTTCTTGATTACAATGTTCCATTTTCCTAGAAAGAGTAAGTTATTTGGAATACATATTTGGAGCATACAAATGTTGTGTTTGTTTTGCTTAAAATAACCAGGGCATGCTATTTTTCTCTAAACAAATAACATGATTGAAGTCATCTGCATTAATAGGCCCAACCAAGATTTATATGTATAAGGGCATCCTGAGAAAGAATGATACAGTTGGTCATTTAACAAATAGGATAGATTGATTATGTGTGTGTGTGTGTGCATCCTGAGAAAATACTGATACATGATAGTTTGATAGTATATATATATATCCCCTATTTTTCTTGATTATAATGTTCCATTTTCCTAGAAAGAGTAAGTTATTTGTAATACATATTTGGAGCATACAAATGTTGTGTTTGTTTTGCTTAAAATAACCAGGGCATGCTATTTTTCTCTAAACAAATAACATGATTGAAGTCATCTGCATTAATAGGCCCAACCAAGATTTATATGTATAAGGGCATCTTGAGAAAGAATGATACAGTTTTTCATTTAACAAATAGGATAGATTGATTGTGTGTGTGTGTGTGTGTGTGTGTGCATCCTGAGAAAATAATGATACATGATAGTTTGATAATATATATATATAATCAAGCTATCCTATTTGTTAAATTTTCAACTGTATCATTCTTTTCTGAGGATGCCCTTATATATATATATATATATGTATGTATGTATGTATGTATGTATGTATGTATGTATGTATATATATATGTATGTATATATATGTATGTATGTATGTATAAATACGTATATAGATGTATATTTATACAACTTGTTGGCCTAATGAATTTTGTGGTAATTGATTACATAGAGAAAGCTTCAGTCTCAGAAGTTGATGTTCCTATCTCTTAGTGGTTAAATAAAAATTGAACGAGCTCTTGTGGAACCTCAATAGAACATGATTCATTGCGGGGAGTTTTTATAGAAATAAAGAGCTATGAGGCTCTAAAGGACAAATAAGTATAGGATAGTGGATGAGCGAACACTTTTCTACCTTGCTAAAGAAATGCTTTGAATCATGATAAATTTTCAAGAAAACCTTGGAGAAATGCTGAAGTTTTAGGCAAAACAGAATGAAGTGAATATTTATGTCTTACAAGACTTGATCCTTATATGAAATAAGGTAAAGGATGTCATGGTGGCCATCACCAAGGGAGAAGACAAAGACCCTTTGAGAAAGCATCCATTTAGTTGAACAATTGAGAAACGCCCAAAGATAAACGAATTAGAGAGTGGAAAGAAAATAGATGAAATCACTGGAAAGAAAGAAAATCCAACCATTAATTGTTGGGGCCATGGAGGTAATAATTACTATAAGAAATGCCCAAAAAGGGGTAACCAAAAATCTAACGGACACAATATTCCCAAATTCCATGACTGAGTTGGAAGGTGTAACAAAAGAAAGAATTCCTACAGAAACCAATTTACAAGTTGAGTTGGAAGGTCAAGGTTATCAGGAGCAAATAAATGGGGAAGGCCAAAGTCTAATGGAATTGGTACAACCCTAAGAAGACCAATTGGAAGATATAATATAGGAGAAGAACCTACATTGTTTTTAAAAAAATTGATTATATGTAAATGTTGTATGGAGTCCGTAAGAATTAGAACAATGAGGATGGCGTTAATCTAAGGGAGAGGGGAATGTAACAACCCCATTTTGAGCCCCATGTTTTATTGTGTAGGACAAGTCATGATAAGGGCAAGGGCTGAACAATTGTAATATGTAAATGAACATTATTAATAATATATAAATTCAGCTAGTTGTGCCTGAGGTGAATGCTGAAAGAGAATGGGGGACTATGAATCCATGAGAGAGAAATATACGGAGAGAGAAAGAAAGGTGGTTGTAGACATTATGTGGGGATTATAACATGACCTCAACCTAACCTTGAGTACCAAAAAAAGTACATAATTTACAATGTTTAATCCTTAAATACTTTTTGATTGGCCTTAATCCTTAATTTTGTACTAATGGGGAATTATTGCATAGGATGGGACATGAGTATTTTGGGGAAGGCCATGTGGTTGAATATATCCATGCAGATGAGTGCATGCATGCAAAAAGGAACATTTCTCTATTTTTTCCTAACATTTTATCATTCCAAGAATAGTAGAGAGGGAATAGTGAAGGGTAACTATTGTTGCAGGTTTTACATTGTATGTAGAACTGTTATTTCAGGATGGTACCATCTTTCTCCTTGTGGATTCATAGTCTCATCTTAGGGGTGGCAGCTTGCTCATAGATTTATGAGCAAGGAAGCCTATGGTTGGGAGGTGCACGCCTCACCCGTATCCAGTTGCACAAGTATTCTCTACTCATCTGGATAAGTAGCATGCTCTGTAATAAGAAGGAATTGTATTCATTATATAGATTATGAATATAATGAATTTTCTAGGTATTTGAGTTATATACTATGCCTGGTTATGTATAGATTGAATTTGCATTCCTCTACTTGGAATTTATATTCCTATGATTAGTTTTATGAACATATAAATTGAGAAATGGAACATTTCCTATTCCTATTGTTTATTTGTTTAAAATGGTTGAGAACCTATCTACGGTTCAACTGTTCTATGTGTTGTATCTGTATTCCTGCATGGATATAAAAATGTTTAAATAGCTTAAGGAAATCTTGTTCAAGGCTTGAATCTTATAACATCTTTGTTTGTGATTGATTTCAAGTGAGTATTGGCATAATTAAGCTCTACTTATGACTTTCATGGAGTGCTTAAGAGATTCATAGTGTTAGTTGATGGAAACTTATGTTTAATGAGTTACATGGTGTGAACCAGAAAGGTAGTTTAACTCTTAAGGTTAAAATTATGCCTAGTAATAGTTATAAGCTCATGAATGTTGAACAATTAGAAAGGTGGAATAATGACCCTAATTCTATTCATGAATGCTGAACAATGAAAATGCTAGTGTAATTCTATGGTTTTGGTTGATGATTGATAAGGATAATGCTCACATTTTCAAATGCATTAATTTGGGAAAACTACATTGCTGCGACCATATACTTCCCATGGGATGTCTTTTTTAACCTGCTACATTGGGTTATCTGGAAATTGAGACTAAGTGTTCACCATTAACTTAATTCCTTGGATATTCATATCGTGAAATGGAGGTCTTCAAAGTTAATTGTTTAGTTACTATTCATTTCCTTGCCAAAGAATGCAGGAAATCAATTTTTTGTTTAGAAGCCATATGAGGTTCTTCGTAATGAGTTAAGTCTAAAATTTAATGTTCACCAGTGAAAGAAACTTACTGAAGGGCCATAATACCATAATACCTTATAAATCTTAGAAAAGGTATAGAAAATAGCTAAGTTATACCCTGTCAGGCCGAAGGCCAAAGTCATATGTTAATGGAAATTCAAATTCATTCCTTGGATTATTCTTTAGGAAGATTGGTTAAGCCATCGAAGGGAAAAGTTTGTTTTTTAAGGGAATCCTATGTCCATGCCTTAGTCATGTTTTAATTAATGGAGCAAGTCTAAATATTAGATAAATGACATCAGAAGGGTGACATCGAGAGAACTATTGGATTATCAAGTCAGAGCATCCCCACGTTCCAATCCCAAGGTGGCGGGACCAATGTCGTGAAGAAAACATCGAAAGGGAGTCGAGAAGGAGTTGCAAAGTCCTTTTGATGTATAAGGTTTTGATGTCCGTGATTGGAATAAAACAACAGAATGGATACGTTGGGAAGGAAACATCATAAGGGAACTGAGAAGGAGTTGCAGAGTCATTCCAATGCCTGAGGTTCTGATGTCCAAGGTTCTGATAAAACATCTAAATGGATACATCTAGAAGGAAACGTCGAAATTGAATGGAATATAAGGCTTGGCATCATCTCGACCTCTGAGTTCCAGTAAAACATTGGAAAACGCATATCGAGATGGGAATATTTTGATGGTAGCGTTGGGATGGATGAGTAAGAGATACATTGTTGGATATAGAATTCTTGATGTGTACGACAAGTAGGAAAAGCAACATTGAGGTTGGGGACATTAGGTTGGCAGCATGAGATATTGTAGGTATGGCCCGATAAATGTATATCCCAATGGAAGCCACGTTTAAGGACCAATACCCAACTGTGAAAATGGGTATAAGGTGTCAATATGTGTTGGAAGAACAAGATAAGCTAGGTCACCATTGGGTTCCACTAAGTGGTGATTTAAATGAAAGATGTTAATGGATTTTAAATGTTAGAAACTATGAATAGTCTTGTAAACTACAAGGTATACCTGTAAATGTCTATAATAAAAAAATATTGAAGCACACATATATCTGATATCACCTTATGGATTACAAGGTTTTTAGTGAGTAATAGGATATGTTACATATTATAGGTAATTACACAATTTTTTAGAACATGGTGTAAAAATATGAAATGTAGACAATCAAGGTACCTTCTATAATATATAACTTTTATTTATGGAAAATTAGTATACCTCCATAAAATTGTGTTCTTATAAGATTGGTATGTTACTTTTCTTTCTAAAACATAATGCATATATTTGCATTAGGCCCTAGGTTTGGTATGCAAATAATGTTTTTTTTTGGTAGAGTTGTAGATAATAGGATGTTATTGCATGGCACTATTTTTCCATAATTTTTAATATTACTTTTATATTTTTTTAAAATAAGTAAGAAAGTGAATGAATCCATGGAATGAGAAGGTGGAGCATTACACCCAACTATGAGGGTCTTAACTCAAACAATGAACCTTTTTTTAGTGTATAGGTCTTCATGTATACTTGTGCAAGTTCTTTTTTGCTTTCAAAATAAAAGAACCATTCAAAAGTTACAAAGAAAATAAGAGACCTATGTTTTTTTAAAAATTTTACATATGAAAAAATAAATAAAAATATAAAATATAAAACAATATTGTCTTCCTAAATAAATATATATATTTGGAATGTCCACAAATATTTCTATACATGTGTGCAATTTCATTACCAACAAACACGTAGAGCATATATGTAGACTCAAGGTTGAAAAATAGGGAAATGAAAAAATGGACATGTTTTGTTATTTGCAAGTTGAACCTGCAATCTAGACAATTTGAACCTAAAACCAAAGTGGACAACTCATCCAACACATAGATGGAAAAATTAAATCGTGACATTATTTTTTGAAATTAAAAACGTGCACGCATTACTCATGCTTGTGTGTTATTATTCAAATAAAAGGCACACATCTTAGTAAGGTGCACATGTTAATAATGCACACATGTTACTAAACACATGCATGTTATATTTCCCAATTCTCTTCCAAGTTAATTTTGGATGTCTAGGCAGCCTAGCTTGAAATGGTTTATCTCCTCACACCCCTATGTGATTTATCTCTTGGATGCCATCCTTTAATTTTCTTATGTGATTAGTGGAGGGACTTTGATGGTAGACTTTGTCCTCCCTTAGGGATCTTTCCTAATCTTCCCATTAAGTTAAAGGCGATAAGACTATTTTGATGAATGTCAATGTCATGACCATACTAATGGATCTCTTCGGTCTATAGACCCATTTGGATAATTTCCATGGATCTATAGAAACACATTGATTCTCCTCCCCTACCTTTAACCCACCTTCTCTCTCTCTCTCTCTCTCTCTCTCTCTCTCTCTCTCTCTCTCACCCTTACTAACACCTTCTCCCACTTTCTCCCCCCCTACTCCTCCACCCACCCCTAACCCCCACCCCCTCTCTCTCTCCACCAACCCCCTAACATATCTTTCTCTCTTTACCCTTAACTGCCCCCTACTCCCCCTAACCCTAAGCAACCCCCCCTCTCTCTCCTACTAATACCGTTAACCACCTCCTACTCTCTCTCTCTCTCTCTCTCTCCCCCCTTAAACCCCCCCTCTTTCTCCTGATTCCCATCCCCCCTAACACTAACCCTCCTCCCCCCCTCTCTTTCTCCTGCCTACTCCTCCCCCTACCACTGAGCCCCATTCTCTCTCTTGCTCTCCTGTCCTCCCCCTAACCATTACTAAACCCCTCTCCCACTCTCTCTCTCCCCTATTGTTAACAGGATTGTCGATACGAATGCCGAGGCATCCGTCTCTGTCGCGCTTAAGATAGGGATCCCTGATGGCCAACTTGGCTCCACTAGGGAAAAGAATCTTCATGTCCGCCTGCGAATGAGCCGCATTGTAGATTGCCAGCCTGACGACATCGCCATTATCGTCCTCAAGCACAGTCATGATAATACCTCTCGTCAGGAAGGCCTCCGCACAGAGAGTGTCGTAGAGCACCCGACCGAGGTGGACTTGCCAAACCTGCAACTGGGTTAAGGAAATGGGGTCCAATCTTTCTAGCGGAACCAAAGAAGCTGTGCAGCTGCTGGCAATGGAGTCTGTGAAATTGGAGAAGCCCTTGCTTGTCAAACCTCTCAGAGGCGTTTGCCTCAGATGTTGGTGGAAGCCACAAGTTAAGAAGATGAGGAAAGTCAATATTATAATAACTATTTCGAAATTGCATTGTATTGAGAATGTGCATGACATTTTATGAGAAAGTGATTTTCATTTTCAATTCTCTTAATATCACAAAGACAACAAATTCTTTTATCCACCTAAATTTTTAAAATTATTCAAAATTATGTGTCCAAAAAAAATTATTTTTGATCTTTTAAGATCACATCTTTAGAGTATTAACTTAATTATCTTATTCTATCACATCCTAGGATTGATCACATCTTTATAGTATTATTTTAATTATCTTAATCTATTACATCCTCCTTGCTTCAATTTCTCCTTAAATTTAAACTAATAATTTTTACTACTTTCTTTTTACAACAACAAAGATATGGTATTCCGGGGCGGCAGGTGTGGGTGGGATACTTTTTGATCCCGGAGAAAATAAAGTCGCAGCATTCTCTTGGGGCCTAGACAGTAAGGCAAATAATGAGGCAGAATGGCTAGCCCTTATTCTCTCATTAGATTTGGCCTCCTCCTTCAGAATTGATAATCTCAGAATTTATGGAGACTCCAGACATGTTATTCACATAATGAGAAAGGTCTCTACCCCTCAAGGTTCAAAAGCTTACAGATATATGCAAAGAATAAAATCCAACGCTCTCCTCCCAAAAGTATCTTTTTTTCACATCCTTCGAGAGAATAAACGGCTTGCTGACTTAGAGGTTAACAAAAGAACCTTATTAGAACCTGGGCACATGCAGGATCATAATGGTGCTAAGGGATTTCACTACATCCCTTAAGATAATGTCAAGGGCTAGAATTTTTTTTACATGCTTAAAGCATGGGTTCTTTGGACCCCCGAGGGTTCTCCCCATCCCTCATTCAATGTTAGGCTTCATTTACTCCCCCCCGACCCCCGTTGCGTCCGCCACACGCCATTTAGGCCCTCCATGCACCTGTCACATGGCCTCCTGCCGTGTTGTCAGCTCCCACGAGCCGATATTAACTCCTCCCTCCGCTCCATTCTCTTCTTACCCCCGCGATGGCTCATCCCCCTCATTTCTCCTGCTCTGCCCTAAGTCGGCTCTCTCTGTGCGAATTGGACTCCCCTCCATCCCCCAGACCTCGACTGCTGCCTCCGTTTAGTCTTGGCATGATGCAAAATGTAATGGCGGCCATAACTGCCCTGAGCTGCACCGTGGTGGACATGAAACTCTCGATACGCAGTACTTATGATGCCGTCTACACCAGTGTGAAGCAAAACGAGGAGATGGCCGCGGACCTGAATCACACAGTCTCTCAACTTTCATGCCAGGATTCCAGGATTGATGATTTGGAGAAAAACTTGTTCGAGCTAATGGGAAAGGTTGATATGCTACAGGAAGATATGGCAGTGTTGATAGGGAAAATGCAAGGAAGTTATGTGCAAGAAACCCCTACGGTCAATCAAGAGATAAACCAGGAAATGGTGGACGCAACTTCAACCTAGTTCAAGAATTATGGCTAATTCCCTTTCTAGCCCAGGTTTCAATTTTTGTATCTATTTTGCCAATGTATTTTCTGCATTCTCCTAACAGTCAGTTTATCAGGGTTTATCCCAGTACCATTTTGAATAGCTCTAGAAAGATAAGGCTCAGAGCTTTTAAAGACACGTTGATAGAAATTACAGTATTTCTAGAAATTTCTTCTTCTGCAAAAAACTCTTTCATATGCATGTAATGAATAGCTATGCACAGCTTTTATAAATACACTCTTTTCCCTGTTCTTGTTAAAAAAAAAACAAAGATATGGTATTCACCTCTAGAAATTAATAACTATTTTTTACTTTAAAAGCACATGGTTAGGACGTTAAAAACAACCGTTTTCATATACAAAGTGATAGCACTAACTTGTGCTCTTAAATTTTACATAAAAATGGAAGGCATCTTCCACCCCCTGAAAATTAGCCTAATTCATAAAGAAAAATAGGCTAAGACATAAAATCTATACTAAATAACAAATCATACAAACCATTTTAAGTTAAACTATTTATAAAGGTGTTAAGTTAATTTGGCTTGAAGATTTTTACATAAGTTTAGCTTCCAAAAATAACCTTAAAGGCTTTTGATCATAAGAAAAACATCCAAACATTCCATGTCAGTAAAGATGAATAACCATTTAACATTATTCGATTAATAATTTACTTGGTAACTCAACGTATCCACTACCATGGAAACTCAACTCATAATATTTCTATTTTTTTCCAAATACATTTTAATATATATATATATATATATATATATATATATATATATTCAAAACATAATGTTTCTATTTTTTTTCAAATACATTTTAAAATAACTATATATATATATATATTCAAAACATTGGACATTCGATTTTCTTGCCCAATGCAATAAACTCATATTTCTATTTTTTTTAAATAACTATATATATATATATATATATATATTCAAAACATAATGTTGGACATTCTATTTTTTACTCAATGTAATAAACTCATATTTCCATCTTTTTTCCAATTACATTTTAGAATAACTCTCTTTCTCTTTCTCTCTCTCTCTCTATAATTATTCAAAACATAATATTGGACATTCCAGTTATTGCCAAATGCAATGTATTTAGACGAATATAAGACAATATCAAAGCATTTTTAGAATAAATGTTATTTAAAATGTTTACCAACACAATTCCAAGTACGCACAAATCATTCTCGCTCTTTCAACGCATTCTAGAGTCAAGTATGGCATTGGAAAACACAGAGCATTACCAGCTCTCATAAGATGCATTCCAATGATAGGAAAAATATTTATAATTAATTCTTATGATTCAAAAGTATATGCAAACTATAAATATCAAACAAATATGCATAGTATTCACCCAAATATTTCAAAAGAAAAGAAAAGTGACCAGAAAACATTAATTTGTAATAGGAAACCAATTCCAAACTTCCTAATAATACTAGAACCATTTTAGAAGAGAGATTACATTTAACTGGGTAAATTTAAGGGAAGAGTGAATTCCAATTCCTTAATGAATCATTTTATTCATTATATACAACATATACATAGTAAATAAAATGGTTTAAACAGAGTAGGAACACTTATTTGAATAATTAGTAGCTTAAGCAATTGGCTCTGTGTGAGGCACACTCCACTGAACCGTAGGATGGATTGTTAATCAATCTCTCAACAAGGTTCCACCCTCGACTTGGGACTTTCAATTCACCAGTAGAAATATCAAGGGTGATGGGAAGAGGAAAGAGAATATGTGGACAAAGTAATTCCTCACCAGGATATCTCTCGGACTTTGGCACTCAACAATTTCACACCAATAGCATAGATTTTCATTCCTTCCCTAATATCTTTTCCAGTGCAAAAAAATGGATTACCTTACACTAGGCCACCATTATTAAATGATTCCCATCAACCAATTCCAACCAAATAGTGTAATCTCTTCCTCAATAACTATTCCAGGGAAAAATAGTGGAATACCTTACACTAGGCCATGCCTGGCAAACTATGTCCAATTTTTTTTAGAACAATATTCCCATCATATACATGCCATGGACCTTCAAGTTGTTCTACCTAGCGTTATTTGGCCTTCTAGTGCTTAGTCTAGTGTCTTGGACCATAGTTTGTTCACATTTGACCACCTTAGACTAGTGATATATCCATGAATCTGTGTTTGTCCACTTATGTACTCATTTCCACCATTTTAGGTGTCAATGCGCCCCACTACCTTGCATTATGTGGGAGAGATTGCATTTCCCTATTTTAAGGAGATGGAGTGTGCTCTCTTAATTATTTGGTCAACTTGTGCATTAATGGACACTACTTAGCTAACTAATCACCCCATGCGCCCTCATAATGGTACCTTTCACACTATTTTGACTAGCCTAACCTCCTCATGGTCCATCTATGTTCATTGAACCTCATTATGGCCCAATCTTTGAGTTGCACTTGGCCTCATGTCATTGATGGTTGAATTGGTCCAATCTAAGCCTCATTATTGTCAGCTACTCAACTTGCCACTAAGCCTCTCGATTTTGTCTCTTGAGAGCATCTATATATTGTACTCATGTTAATGAATAATATTAGAGTGGAATTCTTCCCACTTGAGTGATTTTACTCTAGTGTTCTGTTCAATATTTCATCTCTATTCTTGCTATCTCTTTGTGCAAATAATTCTAAGTGAGATTGTTTTTGCTATCTAGATCTAGGTTGGATTGTCACGTGTATCAGAACCTAGTGTTGTGTTGTTGTGCAATCTAAATTCTAATAGAATGATCTCTAAGAAAGGTTCATGCATAGTTTGTAAATTAACCGGCAATGAATCATAGTTCAATACGGAAGTTAAATCCTAATAATTTTTCACAGTCGAATTTCAGTACAACACCCACACTCAACCAAGAAAAAATGGTTTGACTGATAAATTCCCCAAGCAATCGACTTTCCCTATGTCTAGGTAAGCGAGAGAGTCATAGAGTTTTCCTATCCCTGCTTTCCAGTATATCCCCCGTGGAAAAATATGTGTCTAGCTTTTCCTGCATGGAAACTTAAGGTGCATGGCATTCATTTACCATGTGGTCCCCCCCCAGGACTCACACCCCACAACATAAGCCACTTAATCCTTTGTTAAATTTTGGGATTAATCATAAGATTCCAATTATCAAAGGTATACAGGAATAAGGTATGGTTAAAGTACTTTTAAGCTTACGTAACTAGGGTCATATTATAACCCCCTTTGGATATCCTTAGTTCCCTTTGTCTTTTCCACTGGTGAATTCATAGTACCATGTTCTTCTAGCATTTTCCTTTGTCACAACCAACTATATTTAATATGTTTCAAGATACAATTTCTTCATCCTAGATGACTTCCATCATTCTA
Organism: Larix kaempferi; assembly: GCA_027924585.1. NCBI lineage: Eukaryota > Viridiplantae > Streptophyta > Pinopsida > Pinales > Pinaceae > Larix > Larix kaempferi. The sequence continues at coordinate 6,512,053 of BSBM01000406.1, forward strand.
TGAGGAACCTGCAACAATTAATTGATAAAATGCACAATATATTGGATCATAGAATATTTTTATTGATCATGGGACACTTCGAGGGGCCAACCTCCTTTGAGCAAGCTCAATACAAATAAATTCACGGTACCTTCATTGGTCTCAACAAAAAATTATATACTAAGTCTAGGCTCCAATACCATGGGTCAATACCATGTGTCAATACAAACCATGGGACAATACAAACTATGGATCAACAATTACTACGGGACGACTTACAAAGCATATGCGTCCAACAAAAATAATACAAACTATGGATCAACAAATACTACGGGACGACTTACAAAGCATATGCGTCCAACAAAAATATACTAACAAATTAAATAGAAGGGTTGACATGGGTTCCTAACATCCCCTCTCCCTTAGAAAAAGCTTTGTCCTCAAAGCTTTAGATGTGGAAATTGATGCAGAATTTGAAGGAGTGGTTCCCCTGTAGCATCCTCGGGTTGCATTCCGAGCCACTGACACCTTTTGAGTTTTAAGGAGGGTTGCTTGGAAGGCTGTAGATGAAGAAGAACCATATCAGCTGCGTGAAAAGTGCGCTCAGAACGATGTTGAATGACTTCTTGTTTCAGTTGAATTCTTGCCATGTGAAGATTGTCCTGCAAAATGAGAAGAATCTGATCGTGGTTTCAAAGAATCAAGTCAATTTCCTGAACTAGGGAGCTACTGAGGGTGTATGGAAGAAGAAATGGCGGTGCCTGTCCATAGACTGCTTCATATGGTGTCCTTTTAGATGTGGTATTGTACCACTAGAGCGCTTCTAGGAAATCCATAGAAACAGTTGTCCAAATCTGTGTAGGGATGGGCAAGGGTTCGAGCAATCCCAAAAGGAGTGTCGTTTCACCCTCTTGACATGGAAAGTATCATAGTCAACCCCCATCTGTTGAATTGTCATTTTCAGTTCTTGCTAAAAGAAGTTACATTGTTCCCAGTCAAACCCCATTTTGAGGAACCCAGAGTGCCCTATCGATGAAGAAGCATGGAGTTCATAGAAGAGATAGCCCTGCTGAACAAATTGCAACCAATTTGGAACAAGCAAAGAAATAGTTGTAAGAGGAGTTGGGTCATCAAATGTGTGAGAGGGAGCATCTACCACCATATTGTCCTTACCCTTCTTGTAAGTGATCGCATACGCATAACCCATGAGTTGGATAACCCATTTCAGGTGTGCTGGGGAGGAGGCCGGTTGTGCCAGGAAATTTTCCAGACTCTGGAGATTAGACTTGATGCAGAAATGAGTCCCTAATAGGTATGGCTACCACTTCTGTACTGCATGCAAAATAGCCAGCATTTCCTGCTGAGATGTAGATGTGGCTAAAGTCTTACCGGAAAGGTCTCTTGAAAGTGACAAGCCCATTGGTTCAGGAAAGACACCTGCATATCTATCCAAGGAAGTAGGGGAGTCCATTGATGGGTGCATCTGAATGGAATGGAGTTGAGCGATGAAACCATGTGAATTATCCTTAAGGATCTTTTCCAGGCGATGTGAACTGATGATGCCGAGAGACCCTTGTTGTAAGCCTATAAATTTGTGTTGTTTCCCATTGACTGAAAGCTGCATCCAAAGTTCAGCAAAATCCCATAAGATGGGGCCAAGTGTGCGTAACCATTGAACGCCCAAAACCACATCACATCTGCCTAGGGACAAGGCAAACATGTCAGAGCGTAGGTTATATTCTTCTAGAGAGATACGCACATTGTGACACTTCTCCTTGCAAGGTAAGGTGCCCCCATTAGCAACCATGACTTCAAAGTTGGAGCAAGGATGGACAAAACAATCAGCCTGTTTCACAATCCGAGGTTCAATGAAGTTATGAGTGCTATTAGAATCAATGAGTATTCTAAAAAGAAGCTTCTTGAAATAACCCCTAACCCGCATTGTTTGGGGGGTGGTGACACCAGATAAAGCATGGAGAGATATCTCCAGCTGGTCATCCTGAGATGGGGGGTCAATAGGCGGCTCCTGAATGTCGACCTGATCATCCATTGTATATGGAGCTTCTTCACCAATTTTAGAGGTGGGCGGAGAATCCATATCCAAGATATAGAGATTTTGTTGAACACATCTATGTCCCCGAGTGACTTTCTCATCACAATTATAACAAAGCCCTTTTTCTTTGCGTGCCTACATCTTTGTTTCAGATAGGTGCTTGATAGGAGTTGGTCGAGGAGCTGACGGGATGGGAGGTCGTTGAGAACCCATATTTCGGAAGGGAACAAAAGTGGTTTGGAGCGCCATTGGGTTGAAATCTTGTCTTCTACCAACTTAGCCAACCCTAGGGCTTCCATCATTGTGTTGGGACAGAACATTTTGACCTCTGAGCGGATTTCATTCTTAAGACCACTAATAAAACAACTCCTATAGAATTCATTAGACAATCATTCTATGTGATTGGCTAGTTTCTCAAATTCTGTATGATACTCTCTCACAGTGCCAATTTGATGAAGTTTAGTGAGTGCTCCAGTGAAGTCATCAAAAGCACTAAGACCAAATCGGTGCAAAAGGATTTGGCAAAAATCTGTCCATTTTGGCTCGTCACAAGCCTTGATGTACCAACGGTACCATTGAAGGGATTACTGTTCCAAATGAAAGGATGCAAGTGGAACTTTTTGGACGTCAAAAGTATTATGCAGATTGAAATATTGTTCCACATGATAGATCCATCCAGTTGGATCAGTACCATTGAAACGAGGAAATTCAAGTTTCGGACCACGAAAATTGCTGGAAGAAGAGAACCCATTGTCTAATGAAGACTCAGACTGTCGTTTGTTGTTCATGGCTGAATTCTCAAGATGGAGGCCGAGAAATGTTTCATTCAGATCCTGGAGTTTGGTTTGGATGGCTGCAAGTGCTTCCTCCATGGTTTTTTCTCCTGCACGGGTGACAACCATAACCAGTAGTTTTTTTTTTTTTTTTTGGGGGGGGGGGGGGGAATGGATAGAAAAACACAAACATAAGCTTATTTAGTAAAGGGAAATTTGGATTTGGGAAAACTCAGATGGACAATTGGGGTTTGACTAGGCTTTGGACACTTTGGATGGATAGGGAAGCAGAAAATGAGGATTTCAGAAGCGGGGTGAAAGAATGGGAAAATTTCTCATAGAGGGACAAAGAAGCAGAAATAGGGAATGGACACGGTAGCAAAATTTGAGGGCGATTGGGTGAAAATTGAAGGAGTTATGGCAAACCCTAAAAATAAACAAATGTGGGATTTCTGGCTTTGGGAAGTGGAATTTGGGATAGGGTCCTCAGGAATGAAATATGCAGAATGGGATTGTCGGGGTGTCAGTGAAGTTTCAGGGAAAATAGAGTTAAAACATGGGAGATATGGCGAAAAAATAGAATTTTTAGAATGGAATTTTTTATTATATATATATATATATTTTCAGAATGGATAAGAAACAGTGGGATCTGGAATGGCTCATAATGGATTGAAAACGGTTGGATCAAAAATGACTTTTAGAATGGATTTGAAATGGCTGGATCAGAACCGGCTTTCGAAATGGATCTACAACATATGGATCTGCAATGGTGCGGAAGTGATCGGAAATAGTTCAGCTGAAAATAGATATGGACCCCAGGTATGTTCGGCTTCCTATTGGTTTAGGGGATTCACTCGGCCACCAATGCTATTTGATGGTTTGCGTATTGGGGCAGTACCCCTCACTCCACGGCTCAGGTAAAATTGATAACCGCTTTTCCACAAACGACAGCTCTTGGTTTACCTCACGGGTGGGAACTAGTCAATCAGGTAGGGGTCGTTGCCCTTTTCGCTGGAAGGTCCTCTCAATGGTCCAGCTACTTCAGGGTTCCTGTGGTACTCCTCACAATGAGTTTTAGGGCTTATTCCCAAGTACTTCCCACAGTTAACCGGATAGGGATTATTCCCAGATCCGAAGCTGCAACAAATGCGAAGAAAAAAAAATTGGTAGAAATTTCACCCAGCGAGCCCAAGAAAGTGCTCTGATACCAGATGTGAGGAACCTGCAACAATTAATTGATAAAATGCACAATGTATTGGATCACAGAATATTTTTAGTGATCACGGGCCACTTCGAGGGGGCAACCTTCTTTGAGCAAGCTCAATACAAATAAATTCATGGTACCTTCATTGGTCTCAACACAAACTTATATACTAAGTCTAGGCACCAATACTATGGGTCAATACCATGTGTCAATACAAACCATGGGCCAATACAAACTATGGATCAACAATTACTACGAGATGACTGACAAAGCATATGCGTCCAACAACAATAATACAAACTATGGATCAACAAATACTATGGGATGAATTACAAAGCATATGCGTCCAACAACAATATACTAACAAAGTAAATAGAAGGGTTGACATGGGTTCCTAACACATTCAGATTTACATCATTACATCAATGGTCAAAACCGAGGTTTTACAAAAGTAGTATATTATTGATTCTTTATTTCATATTAACCCAATTCACCATCAATTTTTGAGTCACCAAATACTTATCATTTTTTCTTTCTATAATTTCTTGTTATTTTTAATAGAAACCATATAGTAAATAGTTCAACTATGTTGTTTGTACCTAGCTCGGTGCAAATTTTAACTTAAAGGTTTGTAAAGAAACTTAAAGCATGTTCAAAATAATTATGAGGCTCTTTTGTATTTCTTTTTGGTTTCTCTTTAGAAGCAATCCATAAGTAATTTGGGGATGAGATTTATAAGTATTTAAATTTAAGGAAAACTAAATTACCCTTTTTTAATTAAGGCGGCTAAGAGAGAAGGGAGGTAAGTAATAATATTAGTTAAAATTACATAAATATGGTAAGAAATGAAAAAGAGAAATTAGAAACCATTAAAATTAAAGCAAAATATAAATTAAGAAAATAAAGGATTTGAAAAGGGAGTTAGGATATTAGGACATAAATTGAAGACAGACATACACTCGAAGAAGAACTTAATAAAGATCGAATAATGAGATTTTGGGAGTGTCTAATTTTTACCCATCTTTGTTATTAAAATTATTATGATGTTTTTCAATTTCTTGGGAATATATGATGATGTAGTTTCAATAATGAGGAGTGGATGTTAGGACTTTCGTGTGATTAAAATAAATGAGATGCTTAGTGATATTAGAGTGCTCGGCAATTGCTTATTTGTTCAAGCAATTGATAATGGTAACAACTATGTGTTCTTTAAGGTGGGATTGGATAGATCAGTTGATTTGGCCAATGTAAGGATAGGAAAATGGAGTTTGGTAAACACTTTGACAATGGCACTAGTTTAGGTTATCTTTGACACCTTTGAATAATTGTTTGAGAATATTCTAAGGATTACATAAGGTTTTTATATTCTTTCTAAAAAATCTTGGGCATATGATCAGTACCTTGAATGTAAGGAAGGTAAATTTGATCTCGAGATGGAGAAGTGGAGTGGGGAGTTTTGCTTTTGGATTTTAAGAGGAGAACATGATCTGAAAATGGATTTGACCAAATAATGGTTGTAATACTTAGTACCTATAATGCATTTTGAAAATGAATAAAGATTAGACGATACATTAAAGATAATGCAAATGTAAATGTGAATAAGAAAGAGAGGAAAATAAAAGAAACTAAGATTTAATTCAATTAGAAAATAAAAATAGGAGAGGGGAGTGGGAGATGAAAATCCATGGTTGTTTGATTTCCCAGTACCCCCATCTCTCCTATATCTCCTTTCACTTAGTTTTTCAAATATATTTTTCCTATTGTTGGCCCAAAGAGGAGTGTCAAAGAGCCCAAAACTGGATTGTAATCTGGAGATTGTAGAAATGAAATAATGAGAAACAATTGAATGTTGGTTTTCCCACTTGGGTGTCAAGGGTAAAATATTGTGTCCATTAAGTTCTTGGTAGATTGATCCTATTTTATTTTTAATTACTTCCACTGATTTTAATGGAAGGTCATGTGTGTTATTAGTTAATGTCAGTGAATTATGGAAGTGTGAATGCGGAAATTATGAAAACAAAATTGTAGATTTACTACATTGTTGGTTATTCTTGTGCAACGGAGGTCCCAACAACTCTTTTCCTCACACCATATTATGTTAATCCAAGCCCATAAATCAACGATTGAGATCTCAGAGTTGTTTCATTAGGGTAAGAAGTTTCTAAAATCATTTTAGTGACTGTTGGGTAAATTTCTCACTTTCCTATGTGTTTTTATTGATTGTTAGGTGTTTTTTCTATTTCCTTATTGGTTGTCTTATTTCTTGGTGAATTATCTCCATTGCTTGGGTTTTTTATTATTTCCTCAGGAATTCTCCCCATTACCAGGGCATTTTTGTTTATTGTTGGCCCAATTCCTCCATTTCCAGGTAATTTTATACACTTCCTGGATGTTTTAAGGGAGCCCGAGTGTTTTTAATCACCACATGACGAATTCTCTTTACAGGGGATGTTTCTCTCATTCCTGAAACATTTCTTCAATTCCTAATTGAATTTAAGGATTCCTGGGTGAATTCACTTTTCCTAGGGTGAATTTGAACTGCCCAGGTAATTTTTTATCTAATGTTGAGCATTTTTACTCTTACTAAGCATATTCTCTCACACTGATGATGTTTTTAACTATTGGGTGGATGTTTTAATTATTGTTGGGCTCTTTATAGTTGTTGATAAGTGTATTAATGACTATCTAGACTATATACCAAGTGTTGGGTGAGATTCACCTCATTACTACCTGGCTCTCTCTATCAACTAGACCATATTCATGTATTATATTAGTTACTCATTGGCATAGTCAATTATTATGTTGGTTGTTGGTGTATTAAATAATTGCCACCTCCCTTCATATATCATATAGTGCAATGGAATTGTGCTTTGATTATTAACACATAATATAGGGGGATTACATACTTAATTAATTGTTCACAAGCAATTAGAGATCGAGAAGTAACCCCAATTTTGAGCAAGCATATTAAGATCATTTCTCCCCACCAATTTATTATATAATGGGAGTCATTTAGTGCAACTATAGATCATTCCTTAAGAGGCTACATAAGCACATTCATATTTTGATCAAAGTTTGTTTGCTGATATTTTGGCTTAGTACCGTCATTTTCAAGTTAAGATCATTATTTCTTAGATGCATATTTGATAATTGCTAATGTTCCTATGGAGTTATTGTAGTTATTGAATGCATTATTTACAGCATAGATAAGACAAAGAACAAAGACTAAGAATAGTTTTATTATTGGATAGGATTGATGTTGGTGAAGTGGGTGGGATATAAGCCCATCAATGGATCAGAACCTAGTAAAAGGATTTGTTGATCCGAGAAATAAGATAGCCATTAGAAGCTTAGAGGAATTTAGTAAGGTGGATGATTTTTTCGTTTAGATACTAGAGGTCTAATATTCAAATATCTTTAGAGACAATAGGTTTAAGAATGGTAATTTTTTTAGCAAGGTGATGGTGGGATTGGACATGTCTTTACTCATAGATATGATCCTTTTGGGTCATAGAGGAATGCATTTCTTTCGACGTCATATGAACTTTATCATTAACATGTTCAAACTTCAAATCAAAGCTCAAATGATTGAAAGTGGACACCCTTTTGTTTCAAAATAGTTTGACCTATGAATATAATGTTCAAACGGTCAATAGATAATGGTGATTCATCCTTTGGATGATTATGTCCTTCAAAAAAAACATGAAGTTAGTCCCACCCACATGTTGGTATTTAGGATATTGAAAGGAAAACCCTTTGTTAGGATTTAAGTCTTATATATTTAAATAAGTTACTAAATATTCATACATTAAAGTGCGTTCTTTGTTTCAAGATTACATTATTCTAATTTGTAGAAGGTGGTTATACCATTAGTTAATAGTGTTGGTTTTGATGGCCTTCCCAACTTCCTTATAATTGAAAACTTCAAAGAGACTGTGTGCCCTTTTCTTGGCACTAAGAACACAATCAAGGGCATCCCTACTCATATCCATGTAAACAAACCCACTCCTTCAAGTATTATCCCACACCCATATGTTGGCCATGTCTATCAAGGATTCACCCCTATGTCCTACATATGAGGTGACATATGCATATAAAGTAGATCAATAACATAAATAGAAAAGAAAAATCAAATGTTCAAACTTATAATCTATCATCTATGAGTTTTACTATAGTACTCCATCTTGGATTTTTCCTGGAGGGTCATAGACACATTTAACCATCACAATATCAGTTTCTTGCATCACTAAGATCAATGAAATCACATGACAACATAGGTGTGGAAGATAAGTAAAATATCATCAAATGGAATGATCGTGGTTTAAATATGTCTCCTCCATTTACTCCATTCAAGAGCTTTATAGGTTTTCCTCATATGTTATAAATCACTCTTTCTTAACAAAATTCGTAATCATTTACCACCACAAGAACAAATGACACTATCCACCTACCCAAACCATTGTTCATTAATTCATCATACTTCAATCATATCAATACCCTAATATACATGTTAATAAAATTAGTCAAAGATTACTAAATACTTATCGTTAGTAAAGAATATTCCACATGTCACATGCATAAATAAAAATGAGTAATATGACCATAAAAGTGATAAATAACCCAAGGTTAACCTCCTAATCCTACAATAAATAGAGTTACTTAAGGAGAGGCATTCCAAAGGGGACTCCACTAATGGAAGTGTGGAATTCTCTTTTATAAGAGTGTTGAAAATAAATCAATTTTTACCCTAGATCCTTGGATTATTATGATTGTAAACCCCTAAAGTCAGGTTCGTTACTTCTATATGCATGTCCATTTGTGGATGGAAATATTTAAATTTATTTAACTTGGTGTCTATGTTTGAGATGATGCTCCTTGGTATCCCAAAGTTTTCCTAGAGATTTTCAATGAACTAGGTCACTACATATTATCCTTGATACAAAGAATGAAAATGCACATTTTGTTGAACCTATCCACTACCACAAATAAATAATCATATCCTTCCCTAGTTCTTGGAAAAACACCCATAAAATATATGGATATTCTCTCCCAAGGCATAGTAGGTACAAGGGATGGTATAGACAATGCTTCTTATTACTGCATTTGTTGGTACAATAAAGTATGCATCTTCTAATAAGTTGGCCAATCTTTCCCAAAAACAAAATAACCTCCAACTTTGGAGGTGTAAGCCTTTTTTAAAAGCAACAATCTTTCTCATTTAGGAACACAAAACTTAACCAACTTGTAGAGGAAACCATCCTCAAGATGGTAGTTAAACTTGTTGTTTCATTTTTTACGAACTTGGCCTTGTAGTTTCTAAAATAACTCCTTGAAGTTCTCATCTTATGTGCATAATTGTTCCCAAAGTAGTGATTTTGAGTGTGGGTGGCCTTGAAAGCATGTCTACTGACTTATTGGTATGGAACTTCTAATGTTTAAAATAAGATCAATCACTGTAAAAGTCCCATTCACTTGTAGCATTTTGTTCATTGAAGCTTATTGTAGGCCTAGAAATATTATAGCAGCTAGTGATTGATGTGGATGTTCGCTTCCATGTCAATCAATGTGTGATTTAAATTCTTAATAGCATGTATTAGAGCATCGATCTCATTTTCATATGATTGTTAGTTTAGTTATTTTCCCTAAAACATTTCAAAATAAAAACATTGTCTTACCTCCTTGCATCAAAATCACCCCCATAACATACCAACTTGCATCTATATCCACCTCGAAGAGCCTTTGAAAATTGGGCAATTATAAAAATGGTGCTTGGCTAATATTTTGTTTCAGCCTCTCAAAATACCTTTGTTGATCCTTTACCATTGGAAAATATTATTGCTCAATGTTATGGTATGGAGTGGTGCAACAACTATTGAAAATGATATTATAAACTTCCAAAGATACATTGTTTCTCCCACATGCTAGGATATTAATTTAAACACTTGGGATTTAATTAAGATAAACATAGTCTAAAGTGTCTTTAGGTAAAGTATATTTCTCTAGAATGCGTTGCATGCATTTGTATTGATGTGATCTGATGATCATGACATGTTCTAGACATAAGGTGATTTGATAGTTCATCTTACCCTCAATCTTAATGGTTATCGATCCTTGGTATAATGCCTCATTGTTCTATGATAATTATTTAAAGAGCATGGAGGATCATTTTCTTGATGATCAATTGTGAGAAAGTCGTATGTAAATACTTTTTCCTTATGTATTAATATATTGCCTCAAGTATCTATTTGGCTTGTGTCATGGATAGTTTCCCTCTTTGAGGGTTTTAAGAACATGCAACATCATTCTATTGATATATAATTTTCATGCATGAGCAATTGATTAAGGTGTTCAACCTGTGTGGAAATAACATATTTTAGTTGAACATGGTATCGGAGCACTTATGAAGACCCGGTTCCATTGTTGATCTAGATATTGAATCAATGTGGATGCACGCATCAAAGGATTTATGGACTCCACTATTTCTAAGCAGTTTTGGGCCAAGAGAGTTGTTTCATTACATCTGAAGCATTTATTTTAGTTGGAAATTCTTTTCACTTCACTTTAAAAGGTTTCCATTTTCAGAAGATACCACCAATTTATCAGATCTAGAGGTATATTGTTTACATATATGGAGTTTTTCTTAAAACTTTCTCAGATTGTTCATATTTTAGGTTGAATTTTATTTTATTCCCGATTTGTTGCATTTTTTCCTACATGTGCTCTTTGTCATGCACCTTGTGGTTAATTCACCTTAATCTTTTCTATTCAAAATTGGTTTATAATGATCCTGAATATGGGTGGAGCATCCACTCAAAACGTACATCGATATTTTCTTTAAACTACTACAAAATGAAACTCCAAAATATTTAACAATATGTTTCATCACTATGAAAACATCCATGGTCATATCCTTAGAATAAGTTAATTAAGAAGCTATATCATACTCTAAAAATAGCATCCACTTTCATCTCCTTTAATTTCAAGGATAGTAAGGGGCAAGACCAAGACATCTTCATGATTTTTTTCCAATACAACTTCCAAGTCAATAGGATTGAAACAATCAATAATACATCTATATAGGAAGACACTAAATATACATTGCCCCACATTCAAACAAGCCATACATTGTTCACACGTTTCTATTATTATTACATATTTATTGAGGGAGTTAACCTTCTAAAAAACAAGTAGAAGAAAGAAGATATATATAGATATATGAATCCCACAATGTTATTAAAACAATCTTTTCCACTTTCTAAAATTTCAAGCAAGCCAACTTTTCATAGCAATTTATGAATGAGCTAGGTACCTTTATTTAAATTAGTATAGTAAGCTTTCCCTTTAAATGGATGATTATGTAAATACATAATGATGACTATGGGGATCCTAATGGGATGATTTAATTGATATCATGGGTTAGTGCATCAACTTGGTGGACGTTTTAGATGCCATCCAAGTTGTAAATAACACACTCATATTATGAAGTTCTAGAATGTGAATATGTTTATAGGAAGTAGGTTCACTGAGACTCAAGCTTCACAAGTCATGTAATAAATAGGCTAGGTTAAATGAATACACACATAGTTTCACTTCACTAGAGTAGATGCATGAATTCACTTCACTAAAGCACGTGTACCTTTTTACTTCATGAATTTGTTTATTATATAAGGACTGCGTCGTACATAATATCAAAATGAAAGTTGGAACAAAGGTCACAAGGAACTCATGCAACAATAACAATGTAAAATGACAAATTTTATACAGAGTCACAAATGTTTGGGGAAATATCTAGATGTTGATAACTTGAATCAATTTCCAGAGCTAGTTTCTCTTAACAATCAAATTGTATATTATATCTCAAAAATAGAAGAAGAAATAATTGTACATGTATTTCACCCCCATTTTTGGTAGGAAGGTTTTCATGTACCCAAAGAGGTGTTTTCCAAGGTTCATTCGACTTACTTAGTGCGCGCGCACGTGTGTGTGTGTGTGTGTGCATATATCATAGCTACATGCTTACAAATTAACAAGGAATCATTGATCCTCTAAGTAAACATGCAATATAATGTAGCATCCTCATCCATCCTTCCAACCATAGGAGGGGGTAGATATGAATTTCATGTTTTCAAACTTTTCCCCATTGGCCATTATCCATATTCATATCCAATTTAATCCACCCATGGGGAAACATAACCTAAGAAAAACATATGCAGTTGCATGAATATAAAAACAAAATGGAATGAAAGTATTATCCACACACACATCATGCATATGAAAATGCATTCATCATAGGAAGTAAATAAAATCATTTTACATTCATAGACAAAGAGAATACTTATCCTTAACAGAATAATATCCAAGAAACCGATTATCTAAGAGTGATTTTCCATCCATTTGTAGGCATCATATACTGATACCATCCCCAATCCGGGCATGAGGCCATCAGGGAAAAGGAAACACTTGCAGGTTGCACTCTCTCTCAGCATAACCAATTTTCTCTTATGCTTAGACAACCTAATCAACACATAGAACTATAGGGATCTCATCCATCCATCTCATCCATGGAACTCTCTTCCACATCCCCACATAAAAAAGGAATACCTACTATTTATCTTCTCAATAGTCCCACAAAGTACCCAACCCCTACAATTCTCTTTAGTGTGTGCAGAATGTTGACATAGATCTGTCAATAGGGGTTCACTTTGCACAGTGTCAACAGAGCTCGACTCAAAATCCCATAGATACCACCCCAGAAAGGGTTTAAACTTTCTAGCAACACCCTTGGAGCGAGTGAGGTCTCACCTAAGGCACCTAAGGGGGTTGCAGGAACCAAGTTTCCGCAGGTATTAGAGGACATGCATAATTATCATTTAATCACAACGAAACTTAGAGATCAACATAATTATCAATCGCATCACAAGATCATCGTCAACGCATATTAACCAGATATACTGAGCAACATACTATGGAAACCTACTTAATAATTATGTGAAATATATTATAATTGCGACATTCACAAATCTATTCATACTTCGACATAAAATATCTAATCATACAACAACAAATTTCATAAGAGACAACATAATAAACAAAAATGGTCCTTCTCATTATTCATCAATATGTCTCATACATCGCGAACCATAGGGATACAAATCCGCAGAACCAACTGCTCAAATACTCAGATCAAACTCATATAAGATCAAAAGATCAAATATCTAAGATAATCCAATCCAGCTACCCTAAAGGCTTACAATGCAACCTCTATTTATAGGCTCAATGGCCATTACAAAGTTGGTCCACTTCACAAAGTCACCCATTAACTAACTAACTAATTAACTAATAACTACGCTTTATCCACTTTTCTTCGCTTTATCTGCTTTGTTGCGCTATGCGATTGTCCTTTAGTCTTGTTCTTGTCCCTTTTGTTTCTATTTGTACCAAAAATTCGGCGAACTATCCCCGTGCCAACAGGCCCCCAACACAAACTTGTGGCTCACCCTCGAGCCACTTCAACCGGACGTTGCTGGTGGGTTCACATGCGTATTGAAATATTTTTATGCTGCTTTGATATGGTCGATAGCTTCCTTCACTACAACTTTGAGCACTATGCAGTCCTCAACCTATTTCTCCATTGGAGGCTTGTCTCCTGTCTACTGCACTTTCTCTAAATTTTCTTTGAGCTACGTCAATACTGGCATAGCTTCTACTGCCAGCTGCTCCACTTTCTACTACAACTCGTCCAACTATGTTTTCCTCCTCTGCTTTCTCATCTGCGCCTTGTTGACCTAGTGCTAAAAGTCCTTCAGTTCTATCGCTCTAGTCATCTGTGAAAGTAGGGTCATCACCTTTAGCGATCCCCTTAATGCTTCTAATTGTGCCTTTGCCTCTCCAAGTTGCACATTCAGCTAGTGCAATTTCTCGTCTTGTACGAGACTTCCCCAAAATTGCGATACTTCTTCAGCAATGTGTTGTGCTACCTTCTCCAATTCCATGATCTCCATCATAGCATCCTCGATAGTGTTCTTGCACGCTTCCACTTGTTTCGGTGGTGTGCTCGGCGCCACCCTCATTTGTAATTCCTCATTTTCTTTTATGAGATCCACAATAACTGCGCCCAGCTTCAATGCCTTAGCCTATGCGATCATCTCTTTGGCTATTTACAGCACATCCTCACATGCCATCAAGATGGCATGTTCCAATCTCTTCCTGTCCTCCATAGCTTTTTCCCTTTCATTCTTTATTGCCTCTTTTTCCTTGCGAAGTCATTCAACTTCTGCTTCGACACTTATTACCTACCTTTTGTAGTTGATCATTTGATCATGTGTTGGTGCTTCTCGCTCATTGACTTATTTGCTAACCCCAATGCGGGTGCGATGAAGCATGAACACAGGTAGCATATTCCTATCTATGCTCATAGTATCTTTTCCTCACTGTACGGCATCTAACTCTTCATTTCCTGTAGTGATCACACTAGGTAGCACCTGTGCAATCTGTCGTTGAGTTCCGATATCAACATCAACTTGTCGCACTTATGATGGACTTGCCTCTGCAAGCCCTGGATGCACCCTTGTTTCCATAACCGCATTACTCAGTGTCTGTAATAACTGCGACACTTGATGGAAGTACTCTGTTGTAATCTGTGTCACTTTGGCTCTGTTTTATTCTGCCACAGTCGACATTTTGTCGAGCAGTATGTTCATCTTCTCATCGGGGTGACCAGTAGTGGTACTCCCCTTGCCTCTCTCCATTATGTTCTTTGTTCTGGATTCTTTTCATTGTGCTTCCAACTCTGAATCTATCAGACTGTCAGTCAATGCGTCATGACTTGCCGTAGTTGATTGATCATCCGCACTTTCATCCTCATCTTTTGAGTCATTTTTTTCTTTCTGCAGCTTTGGTACATTTGTCGAATTCCCATCCTCTAGATCTGATAGTTGGTCGTCGCTGACCGAGGTCTTCCATTCATTTGGCCATTCTTCTATGATGGCGTCCAACTCTTGCTCCGTCAGTTTATAATGCGTTGTTAACCATTGCTTTGTTGGGTTTGCATGTGCTTGGATAAATATCACTTGAGGCCCCACATCGAGCCTCACAATATGTTGATACTTTGTTGCCGTGACCTTTGTCAATCACGGAACCTTAACTGCTTATTCGTGCAACTCTTCCAAGTAGATGTAAAATTGAATATTTTTGTTGCCCTGCCTGTCTTTGTCATTCAACACCCATAGATTTTGATATCGTGCCCCTCAACACACTTTGGAATCCTCTGTTTCCATGCCTTGATATTGTGGCGGCTCCATCCATGCGACCAACACAATTAATAGTAAGAGCCATGAGTATGTAAAGGGCTTACCCTTTTCCCGTGCTGCCACTGTGTCTTCCATAAACTCATTTAATAAAAGCAACAACCAGTTCATGTGAACTCTAGCCGTGCATTGCTCTATTCATGTGATTACCCATGATGTGCACTGGTTGGGGCGACTTTTCCGCACTATCTTGATAGCCAGTAATTTTGTTGCGAGCCTAACAGCTCTGTCATTGATTGTGTCAACTAGGTAAACCCAGGTGTTTTTATCCACCCCATACTTAGCTTTCATCTTCGTAGCCGACTTTTTGTCATATTTTCCTTGGAAATATTGCGATGGGTCTACCCCCATATTGGGTAATCTGGTAATCCTTGCGATAAGATCCACGTCAATGGGGATGTTTCTAGCAAGCCACAAATAACCGTCGTGGAATCATACAAGCAATTACTTGATGCATGTGTTCACCTCCACCGAGCACCCAAAGTGCGACATGCGGATGATTGACAACATTCTTTGTCATTGTAATCCCAATTCCCATTGGATTGGTTCCTATTGGCAGGCAGTTTAATGAGTCAGCTGTGCAGCATCGCGGATGTTGCACAAGGTCAAAGATGCCACGAAGAACGGAAAACAACGTGCAAGAAAATAGTATTTTATGTATTTTTGGGTCATTTGGATTGCATTATGTGGGTTTTGGGTCATTTGGACCGCATTATGTGGGCTTTGGGTCATCCTTTTTGTAGAGTTTGTTAGAAACTAGTTAGGCAGTCGGCTAATTGGACAATGAATGTAATGGTGCAAACCTATAAATAGATGTAGCATTGCAAGTACTATATAGGCTTGATCGGGGAGAATTATCATTGCGATATGTTCTAGTCTTCTCTGTTGCTAGGTTTCTGTGGTGATTAGATTCAGAATGCATACTCGGAATTTCCACAGATATGTGGAAATTCTAAGTATGCAATCTAATGTTCTAGTCTTGTTGAATCTGGGTATGCAACATAATACTTATGTTGATGTATCTATGGTTCACTGCGACGGTTAATATGACATGATAGAGTTTTGAGTAGAATCAATGTGTTTCTTTCTATTTTCCTAGTATGAATGTGATATGCGATATAAATCTATAAATGATGCGATGTTTTCTTGTTTCAAATGATGTTATGCTTTTAGATCTGTTTGCGCATTGATAGTTCTGTTGACAATGAGATCTGTTGAATGATGTTGTGACTCTGTTTAATGCATAAGTTGAATAAGTAGATCTGGTATGTAATGCTGCGCTAAGTCGATAAGTAGCCACACACGGTCCTTACTCATTCGGCAGAAACGTGGTTCCATCAACTCTCAATCGAACATCTCAGGTGAGACTTCATCTGCTCCACAGGTGTTGCTGGATAGGGTAAAACCTGTCTGGGCGGGTGCTCAGGGAGATCACGGTGGGTTTCGGTGTAGATAGAGTGAGAAACCCCTGTCGAATAGGATTGAGTCAAAAAATGGTTCCGTTGCTAGGACCATAGCGCGAAGTGAAGGGAGGACATGTTGTGGCATCCAACAAGACCGAAAATTCAATATTGGTTCGATCAAAGGTTGCGAGAGTTCGCTGAAAAAGAGAACCAGAACCCTGGACTGACGATGGATTGGTGATTGGAAAAGTACATACACGATGGTCCACATGAATATTTTTTCTGTGAATTCTCGATCATCTTGTATGAGTGGTTGGCACAACTGACCTTTCGCAAGGTAAATTTTCAAGGTGGTGAGCCAACGTCCTGGACCCCGGAATTGATCTAGCAGTTGCAAGAAGTTGACAACAGGGCATCGCAGAATGTTGAAGTCTGGTTTGACAGTATATTGGAGGGCTATATCACCAATTTTGCAGTCGATACAACGAAATATTATAGTGAAGCTGAAAGAGAATTTTTCAACGAACCAGGAGGCAGGTTCCTATTGTCGCGGCAGTTGTCCATTAAGATGCTCATCTGTGAAAAGGGCATACTGAAGATGAACCTCGAGTAGAAGAACCTTGGTGGGGGGAGGCTGTGGATACTGCGACAATAGGGGGGAGGTGAATGGAATGATACGGGGTAGATGGGTGCAAGTTATTACAAGACTGTGAAGGAAGCCAAGGAAGAGAGTGGTCTTACGAGGGGAGGAGCAATGTTTCGACAAGAGAAGAGAAAGAAGATAGGAGAAGGTCTTGTTGCGATCGAAATGCAAAACTGTGAAGGAATAACACATGGGACAAAGCGACCTCACAGTGCCGACAAGGACAACCAGGCTATGCCCAAGATAGAGGCAGAACCAAACCCTAGCAGTAACATACCTACACCTCTGCTCACTATATCAAAACCATGTAGAAATACGACTTTGACACCACCGTGTTCATCGTGTCAACAACAATTAATTACTAGCGGATCAACGACTATAGGAAGGAAGCCCAGGATGGCGAGCGAAGATGTGAAGTTACCCCTGTTCAATGGAAACGGAACTGACAACCTAGAGCAATACTGGTTTTTATGTGAAGTTGTGTGGACTGTTAAGCAGATTATGGATGATGAGGCATGGAAAGGTTAATTGGAGACGACTCTTCGGGGTCGCACCCTAGATTGGTTCATGAAATTTGTACAAGTTCCTGCGGGAAGTCTAGAGAAGACATTAGATGAAGTTCGAAAAGGATTAATTGCAGAGTTCAGAAAACCGAAGTTTGAAGCGCAATACATTATGGAACTAAAAAAGATCAAGCAGTATCCGAATGAAACTGTTTGGGATTTTGACCAAAGGTTTAAAACACTAATGGAAAGAGTCAACTTTGAGATGAGCGACGTTCAGCATAAGGAATGGTTCATCGAGGAATTACTACCTCATATTAGACTCCCATTGATGCAGCAAAACATTGTGACACTGAGCAAGGATCTGGAGATTGAGATGAGGTTAGAGGCTGCACCTGTTGGTGAGAATGCAACCGGTATGTCTCAGATCTAGACGCAGCTGGCGAATCTAACAATTCAATTGCAAGATCTCAAGAAGGGTAAAAAGCACTGCAAGGAGGCGTGGTGTACACAATGTCGTGCAGAGGGGCATACCACAGATAGCTACCCAGATTTCCACAACTACCTAGTATCAAGAGCACCGAACCCATTAAGTGGCGGAGATATGCCATGGTGCCGCATTTGTCAAGTCTATGGACATTGACATGAGGAGTGTCAATACATGTAGAAGATGGTCACAAAGCCAATGAATTTGTACTGTACATTCTCTAAATTTGTCGGGCATGAAGATAAGGATTGACATGCATATGGCCTACTTCAGGAAAGAACGTATGACTCATACTATGTGAAGGAAAAACATTGTGTAGTACAACAAGCACAGTTGTTGCCACAGGTGGCCCGACCACCACCTCAACCACATATGCAATTTGTACTGCCACCGCAACCACAATAGCAGTTTGTGCCACACTCGCAGTATAATCATATGCAAATGGATCCACAGTAGAAACATTACGTTCATCCAACACAGTATGTTTAGCTAGGGCAATGTGTTCAGCTATAACCGAATCCCCTGCAGCAACAATTTAATCAACCGCAATATCAACAACTAGGAGGATTTCGCAGAAGATTTCGAGGAGGACGAGGTGGATGCTTTGGTCGAGGAGGAGGGCGAGGTCGCATACCTGTGAAATGTTATAATTGTGGAGTATTGGGACACTATAAGAGAGATTCCCCGCAGTTGCAAGCACAATGTACATATTGTTTTGGTGGTGATCACACTGTTGAGAACTATCCACAGCTAATCGCATGATGACAGGATAGAAATGTTTCGCAGTTGCAGAATCAGAACCAAAACCAGTTTCAGAATCAAAATCAGGTTCAGAACCAGCAACCACTGCAGAATCATAATTAGATGCAGAACAAGAATCAGTTGCAGAATCAGAATGCAAATCCAAATGCGAATCAACCCATGAACACACCGCCGAATGAGAATCAAGGATCAACTATCGTGATGATTTCAGCAGAACCAAGGCCGCAAGATGTTGCTGTTGCTATTATCACTCGTAGAGGTGCGACGAAAGGAGAAGATAGTCTGCATCCACTCATCCGACTGGCTGGAAAGAAGAAGGTGCAGTTTGATATTGATGCAGATAGAGACACATTCTTTGAAGCACGTGATGTGGTAGGAGGAAATCTTGGTAAGTCGCATATTTATGGCATGCCCTCTGCTTTTGACCCAACTTTGGATGTAGGACCATCGCAACAGTATGGTACTTTGCAGAACTTATTTGAAAGTTGCTTATCACTGGCAAGAGATCCTGATGCTCTCCTCGAGATTGAGAGTCTATTTCATCGAATAACCAAGGGATGGAAAGAGTCCACAGTGAACTCTTTACAGTAGAAGAAGACAGGAAAAGAGATGAGCATGAATGTCCAGATCAGGGACTATGACGTAGATTCAGTCATTCTGGATCTAGGCTGAGATGTCAATATTTTAACAAAGCAGGCATGGCAGAAAATGGGGAGCTCGACGCTGAGCTGGTCTCCTGTGCAACTGCGATTGGCTAATCAGGCCAAGGTAACAGCAACTGGGAGAGTTCCACGCCTTGTTGTAGATATTGAAGGGATGAAAACCTATGATGATTTTGATGTTATTGAAGTTGTCGACGGTGGAAGCTCCTATCCTCCATTGCTAGGGATTGGATGGGCCAATGATAGTATGGAAGTGATTAATTTCAAGAAGCGGGTGATGACCTTTGAAAATCGAGACCTTAGAGTTATCGCTCTGTTGGATCTAACCGAAGGGCGACGGTATGTCGAACCAGTAAAGGATGAAGTTGTACGAGGATGGGATCATGCATATAACATTTCAGAAGACTACATCCATCCGACTACCGACGGTGAAGTCGGTTGGCGTAGCTTTAGCTTCGCGTATTCTGATTATGATGATGCATTAGAGAATTGGAAGAATCGCTTGCATGAGGTGTCATTCCGAAAGTGTGGATTGATCATGCAGTCACTGTGTCGTGTCACCAATGAGACTGTTGCATTACCAATATATGAAGGATTTCTCGGGTTATCTGAATTTATAGTAGAATTTGAAGACAAGGTATCAGAGCCACAACGATTACTGGCATTGGAGGAGGCACTGAAGGCTTCTCCAACACGTTGGTGGGCGACCTATAAAAATTTGATTATGGTCTCAGTGTCGCAAACTGATGACGGTTCGCTTCAGTGACACCGAAGTATACCATACCGATAAGTATGATGGGCGGAATGATCATGGCGGTCATCTGATTGAATTTCTGACTCTGTGGGCCTCGCGACCAAAGGATGAATGGGTCTATGCCTTTGTCCATACTCTGGTTGAAATGTCGCGATCATGGTATGCTGCAGCTGAGTTGCAAGGAGACATTACCACTTGGTTAGAGTTGACGGTTTTCTTTACTCATACCTTCAGTTTCGTGGATGCCAATCCAGATGTTCACAACGCCTTGCAGCTCATCCGCGATGTCGTTTTGAAGGTAGTTCCAGTAGCATATCCCGTGGATCCGCATACACATTATCAGATGCAGTCGATGATGGAATGCTATAATATTACTGGAGGGCTAGAGGATGGTGATGACCCGCGGAATATCAATATTCCGGAATCCGAAGAGAGTCGGGATGTTGTAGCACTTGATGCACCGACAGATTTGATAACTCAGCCGCTGAAGCTTAGGAAGGTCAACATTTGGACGGAGGAGAACCCAAAGTTTGTGAACGTTGGGGACTACTGGGATGAAGAAATGATGGTGAAGGTCACAGACCTGTTGCATGAGTTCCAAGATTTGTTCCCTATGAAGTTTTCAGAGATGAAGGGAATACTGGGGGATCTAGGAGAGATGAAGATTCCGTTGAAGCCAGGTGTGAAACTGATAAGGAAACGACTGTATCAACTGAATCCACGACACAAGTAAAGGGTCAAAGTTAAACTTGACAGCATGCTACATTCTAGCATCATTGAACCAGTCGAAGAATCGGAATGGATTAGTCCCATGGTGGTGCAGGATAAGAAGACAGGAGAGGTTTGGATTTGTGTCGATCTAAGGAAACTGAATGATGTGTGTATGCATGATCCTTTTTCGATGCCATTCACTGATGAGATGCTGGAAAGAGTGGGCGGTCAAGAAATGTATTCCTTCACGGA
Source organism: Larix kaempferi (assembly GCA_027924585.1). Lineage (NCBI taxonomy): Eukaryota > Viridiplantae > Streptophyta > Pinopsida > Pinales > Pinaceae > Larix > Larix kaempferi. Next base: position 6,533,545 of record BSBM01000406.1, read on the forward strand.
TGGTTTCTCTGGCTACCACCAGATTAGGATTTCCAAAGAGGATCGCCATAAGACAATGTTTGTGACTGAATGGGGTTTTTTCCAATACACCGTGATGCTGTTTGGGCTTAAGAACGCACCTGCAGTATTCTCCCAGGTTGTTGTCACTGCATTCAAAGATTTTATTCAGAAGTTTCTGCAAGTTTATATGGATTACTGGACAGTTTATGGATTGATCAGGGATCATCTGGAAAATCTGCAACTGATGTTCGAGCGTTGTAGCAGCATCATATATCGTTGAACTTGAAAAAGTGCATCTTCTATGCATCGTTTGGGATGTTGTTGGGTCACATTATTTGCAAGCAAGTATTGTTGGTTGATCCAACAAAGATTGCGTTGATTGATCTGAGCTTAACACCACCTACCAATGTAAAGCAGTTGTGAGCAACACTAGGGCACACAGGGTACTATCACAAGTTTATCCGTGGTTATGCTGCGATCACAGCTCCTATGGAAAAGTTGTTAAAGAAGGACGTGGTACTCTTATGGAGTCCATAATGTCAAGTAAGTTTCGAGGCACTGAAGGCTAAGATGGCTTCTGCGCCAATACTGGTATTTCCTAATTGGAGCAAGGAATTCCATGTCCATGTGGATGCATCATCATTTGCACTGGGAATAGTGCTTGTGCAACTAGGGGAAGGAGATGTGGATCACCCAATTGCTTTTGCGAGTTGAAAGTTATCATCTGTGGAAAGAAATCATACCACTACCGAGAGGGAAGGTGTGGAGATGGTATATGCGCTACAGAAGTTTAGGCATTACCTGTTGGGGGGTCATTTCAAGATGTTTACAGACCATTCTGCTTTGAAAATTTGGTCAATAAGCCTGTGTTGGGGGGGAGATATTCCGTTGGCTACTTCTCTTTCAGGAGTTCGATTTTGAAGTAATTGTGAAGCCAGGTCACTTGAATGCGGGGCCAGATCATTTGTCGCAAATTGAAATAGGGGGAGGAACCAACCAATATTGAATATGGCTTTCCAGATGCACAACTATTCAGAGTCGAGGTGGCGAACGACTAATATGAATAAATAATTCAGTTGTTGGTGATGGGAACCGCACCAGAGAAATTTACCACAAGTCAGAAGAAGTAGTTGGTGGTTAAGGCCGCAGATTTCTAGTTGATCACCGAACATCTTTATAAATTAGACCTGATGAGATCTTGAGGCGCTGTGTCATGCCTCATGAGCAAGGGAAGATATTGGTAGAGGCACATGCAGGTGTGGCTGGTGGACATTATGGTGGTCGTGCTATCGTTAGGAAGGTGCTTCGCACAGGGATTTAGTGGCCTGCTCTTCACAATGATGCGACGAATTATGCATGGACTTGCGATGTTTGCCAAAGAACTGGAAAACCCTCCAGGAGGGATGAGATGCCGCTAATACCTCAAGTGACATTACAGCCATTTGATAAATGGATTGTGGATTTTTTGGGACCTATCAACCCACCTGGGAAGCGCACGGGTGCGGGGTACATCATTACAATGACAGATTATTTAACAAGGTGGGCGGAGGCCGCACCAGTTGTAGATTGCACCACAGCAACAACAGTCCGATTCTTGTTTGACAACATTGTTACTTGGTTTGGATGCCCAAAGATATTGATGAGTGACCAGGGGATTCACTTCATCAATCACACTGTCATCCCATTGACTGAAGAGCTTCAGATACAGCACAAGAAGAGCACACCGTATCATCCGCAGGAAAATGGAACCATGGAGGCTTTCAACAAAGTGTTGGAGCATGCACTTACAAAGGTTTGTAATGCGAACTGCGATGGCTGGGATTTGAATATTCCAGCAATCTTGTGGGCATATTGCACCACTTGTAAAAGATTGACGGGCCAACCATCATTCAAATTGGTGTATAGGGAAGAGGCAGTTATGCCTATGGAGTACATTGTTCCCAATCTGCTCATAGCGACAACTATAGGCATGAACGATGCAGCAGCGTTGGCAGAACGACTGGAGCAGTTGGTACAGCTTGAGGAAGATCGCTTTATCGCAGGTTTTCATCAGCACATGGAGAAGGATCGACAAAAATCTTGGCATGATCGCCATATAAAAGATAAACAGTTTCAGTGGGGCGACATGGTGTTGTTGTATGACAGCAAGTTCATGAAGCATCCCAGCAAGTTACAGATGCATTGGCTTGTTCCATATCGCATTACTTGCCAGGAGGTGTTGTGTAGTTGCAACAATTGGATGGAGTGATGCTGCAAAAGCTAGTGAATGGTAGTAGGCTGAAGCCCTACAAAACGGGCTTGGAGCAAGACAACGCTTAGAGCATTGCGAAAAAAATGATAATAGGTTGTTAGGTAGAAGGATGGCGCACCAGCAGGGACAGGCTGCACAAGTGGGAACGAAGGTATCCCAGTTAGGAGACCATGGTGCGACGGCCATAGGGCCGTGACCTGGTCAAATCAGTAATAAATGCAGGAAGTTCAGCACAGTTAATTAGTGGCGCTTGTTGAAATGATAGGCATTAATGATGGATCCGACCGTTGGATTAACAGGATCGATGGCGTATTCAGGTAATTAAAACATGACTTGGTCATGATGCGTGGTTTGATTCGGTAATGATGATTAAGGGAATGTGTCGTGTGTGGAGCAATGCGCAGAAGGTGTACAAATGAACTGGTCACTCTTTTTGTTGAACCAATTAACAGAGGATGCAGTAGTTTTCCAAGCAGGAAAGGGGGAATTCGCGTACAGCTGGCTCTTGATTTTGATCGTGCTTGCAGCATGGATGGAGCCTGATGATTACCAAGGGTGCACGCTATCAGAATCTGTGGTGGGTACAGGAACCCGAGCATCTTAAGGACTGCACAATGCAGTTTTGGCTCTACTAGGAGGCATTATAGGAAGCAACGATGAGAGTACCTCACTTGTCTGAGGCATCCACGACAAAGTACAAACGGGTTGCTCAGTTTGCAAATGGGACGCATGCTATTCATGAGCAAGTGCGGTGCGACCTGGCAAATCAATGGTTGCCGACGCAGTTCAAATTGTCTGACGAGGAAGTAGATGTCATCGTTGATGATTGGCCTATCGAATGGCAGAAACGTATCGGTCTGGCAGAACTCTCGGTGGAACCACACGTGGCTGGACCAGTTGATCCACTACTCGCGCAGGACCAGCAGAGTCTCCATGACTCATATCAGGAATCAATGCAAACGCTGACGGATGAGGAAGAGGATCAATAATTGGAATAATCCCGAACAAAGACGTGTTATGAGTAGGGCGTGATAGTTGACACAGCCTTGATCATGGAAGCACACCTGAACTGACTTCTCCAGTCCATCACCAATGCAACAAATGTGACAGCCGAAGCAATGAGGAAGCACACAGTGGAAGGATTTGATGAGATAAATACTCGTCTTGACTCATTAATCGATGAATTAGTGCAGAAGAGAAGTGAAGTAGAGATTTCAAAGGATTCAGGCACAATCCGCACAGAGCCACGGATTCAGAATGTGCCAATTCCACCGCATGCAATTGCGACCGACGACGTAGATCTTTTTGAATCCCTGAAGCAGGCATAGGTGTTGTCCATTAATATCAAAGCGTTTTCCACACAAGCATTGGTATAGCTCCAAGGGGTTGCCACTCAGGAATCGGTTGATAAAGAACAAAGTATCTATGGTCATCTTCTTTGATCGCAGGAGAGGGAGACAACCACACAACAACAAGTGGGGGAATTGATGACCGAGTAGGAGAAGCTCTGCGTAGAAATCACAGCATTGAAAATGATTCAGGACCGATTGACAATAGATAAAACTGTCCTCTAGAATGATGCAATACGGCTGGAATAGGCAGTTTCCGATGCATCCCAATCTGTCTCAGAGCCCTCGACAGAGTTGGATTCAGTTCAAAAAGTACAACAACTTGGGGCATTCATCTCGAAACCGCAACAGTCAAATGACGACCTATAGGATATTTTAACACCAGGAACACCGAAAGAACAAGTTGCAGCCAGAAAAAATACCATGGAAGAGGTGGCGACTCTGCTTGAGGAGTTAGAGCACGAGGCAACAAAGGTGATGGAGGAGACCGCGTGCCAAGATGAGCAGTTGGAGGACCTGATGAAGCAACTGTAGGAGGTAGGAGGTGGAAGGAAATTTGGCCATGCTAAAGATTTCATTGCGAGCTTTGCCATTAGTTATGCAGATCAAAAAGTTTGTCGAAGTGAAGGAATTGCAACAGCGCGTGGTGAAGGCCCAAGAGCGTCAAGAAACCGAAGTACACAGTTGGATGAGTTTCAGGAGATCGCAGCACAACTATCAACAAAAGTAGTCTCCACATTACACACGGTACCGAATAGAAAGAAGGAAGTTGTAAAGAAGATGCTTGAGTACCCAACAAAGCAGTGCATGATAGAGAGTCAGGAACTTGCTGCAGCAGCTAAGGAACAGGTTACAGAAATTAGTTAGCAGTACGAGGATGTCCGCCTGAAGACCAACACATACACAATGTCCAGTTGACGTGGCTTGAGGGCAAGCCACAAGATTGTGTTGGGGGCCTATTGGCAGGAAGTTTGATGAGTCAGTTGCATAACATCGTGGATGGTGCGCAAGGTCAAAGATGCCGCACAGAAGGGAAAACAATGCGCAAGGAAATAGTATTTTATGTATTTTTGGGTCATTTGGACCGCATTATGTAGGTTTTGGGTCGTTTGGACTGCATTATGTGGGTTTTGGGTCATCCTTTTTGTAGAGTTTGTTAGAAAGTAGTTAGGCAGTCGGCTAAGTGGACAATGAATGTAATGGCAAAAGCCTATAAATAGATGTAGCATTGCAAGTACTAGATAGGCTTGATCAGGGAGAATTATCATTGCGATATGTTCTAGTCTTTTTGAATCTAGGTATGCGACAGAAGACTTATATTGATGTATCTATGGTTCACTGCGAAGGTTAATATGACATGATGGAGTTTTGAGCATAATCACTGAGTTTCTTTCTATTTTCCTTCTATAAATGTGATATGCGATATGAATCTATAAATGATGCGATGTTTTCCTGTTTCAAATGATGTTATGCTGTTGGACCTGTTTGCGCATTGATAGTTCTGTTGATAATGAGATCTGTTGAATGATGTTGTGACTCTGTTTAATGCATAAGTTGAATAAGTAGATCTAGTATGTAATGTTGTGCTAAGTTGATAAGTAGCGACACACTGTCCTTCCTCATTCGGCGAAAACGTGGTTCCGTTAACTCTCCCTCGAACATCTTGGGTGAGACTTCATCTGTTCCGCAGGTTTTGTTGGATAGGGTAAAACCTGTCTGGGCTGGTGGTCAGGGAGATCGCGATGGGTTCAGGTGTCGACAGGGTGAGGAACCCTTGTCAACTAGGCTTGAGTCAACAGTTCCTTAGTGATTGGGCCTCTGTCTTCATGTACTTTCTTGATAAATGTCCGTTGGGTGCACTCCGGATAAGCTAGATTGTCGTGGTCATTCTATTGCAGCTTGTGCAGTCACTGCAACACTCCACTAGTAATGTGGACACCTTCTAGTGTCGCTGGCTCCACTATAGTGTACTTGGCATTCTTCCTAGGTCTTATCGATGGTGCTCCTTCTTTCCTCGATGGCACATAACCTGGAATGTCTGCCACAGTTGGAACTTGCTATTGTTTGGCCCTTCCTCTCATAGTTGTCATCTCTTCTTCTGTGGCTCCTGAAGTGCCCTCTTCTCCTCCTGTAGTTGCAACCCTCATTTTGTTGTGAGTAGTTTTTGTTCTTCTTTAGGTTTCCACCGCCCGATTGGCACTTCTCATTTTCTGAAATACCTAGACCGAGGGAGACTCAATATCTGCTTGTTCTTCAAAAATTGGTGCCATCGCCCTGGGTGTCTTTTGTGTACTAGTGCTAGATATCACATGTGCCATCACAACCCTCTGAGTTCACTTCACTTAGCTTCTCTCTCTGGTTTATTCAACTTTCTCACACAATGCACAATGAACTAGAACTTTCACCTGCATGTTTCTTTATAGCTTTGGTTTCTTTCTCTTCAACTGTAATGTCCCTTGTTAGGAATTTTATTAAAATGGCAATTTTTCACTTTTTTTCCTAGTTAGACCTTTGACTAGTTTTGATCTCTAGGTCCCAATTTTGCCCCAAATGATCCCAAATCTTCTGAGAAGGTATATGAATGGTATTAGAACATAAATATGTGTTTCAGGGATGCCTTTGGACCTTTAAAATACTTCTGCAAATCCTCTTTCAATTCTGATCAATGTAGGTAACTTTACTAGTGATTTTCCTTTGACTAGTATTGGTCTTTAGGTCTCAAATTGACTCCAAATGCCTTCAAATCTTCAAGGAAGGTGTATGAATGATATTATAACTTAAATATGATGTTTATGGATGACATATGTCCACCAAAAGACCTCTGCAAACTCTCTTAATATTCTGAACCAATTATGCAATTTTACTAGTAATTTGGGGTTCAAATCCCCCTGGTGTAAGCACTGAAAATGGCTTCCCAAATGCCTCCAAACCCACTCCAATTTATGAACAGAGGTATGTAATGTGTTAAGTATTTTATTAAAGTCTCATATGCACCATTAATGGATTATTACAACTGTTCTCACCCTCTCCCATTCAACTGCAAAAATCCCCAATTCGACCCTTGGGGAAATGGCACTATTTCACCTCCCAATACAACTAAACTGAGTAAAAATGCTTCAAATGCTCAAGTACAGTACATGAAACTTGTAGAATACATCCATGGCAGTATATTGATCACAAATATATCATAGAATCATCCATTCATTCGAAATCATCATCAATACATTGGCTCACAACAAGGTAGTGGGGAAATGGCATTGTTCTTCCATTAAAAATGAGATTTATACATTTCTACTTGGAATTTTGACCTGAAACTTTTTGGAGATGAAGAAAAGAGTATTTAATTCATATTAAAAAAGAAATGGGGCATTAAAAGCTTCCCCAAAGAGTACAATAGCTCACCAAAAACGCCCTCCCTCAAGGATCAAGAATATGCCATCAAAACTGGAAATGGTTGAAGGAGTGAGCTGCAATAGAAGAAACCATGAGCTGCCCTGTAGCTTACACCTGCAAATAAAGACTCCATTAAAGCTCCAAATGAAAGGTCTGAATGGCCTTTCCAATTACCAACTTGGATGGGAATCTTTCACCCTCGAAATTGGCTAAGGCAAGAAACTAGTCATCCACTAGCTCTCCCTCTTCACAAATGCAATTGCAAATTCTACAAATGATCAAAAGCTGCTTTCATTCTTTGTTATTGACATTTATAAAGTTCTAATGGCCTCCATGGGTCGAATTCCTTCCAAGAGACTCATGCCAACTCAAGTTGGGAAGAGATTCCAAAGAACGCCACTTGTACAACAATTCCTAGTCTCCCACTTCACCAAATCACATGTGGAAGCATCTTAGCTGCCCTAACACCCTTGAGCGCCCTCTTGGAGTCTATTTTTAGCCCTGACATGTCATATATGTCATATGTCAGCCTTCAGGTCTGATTTGTGTCATAGGTGTCATAGCATCTTCATCATTGTTGTCATAGAGCTAGAGAATCTAGCCCAAGTGTCTCACTAGCTCCAAATTGCCTCTTCCTCTTCCATGGGAGTTACTCTTCCTCTATATTTCGACCTTGGATGATTCATGCCATGAATAATACCTTTTGGACTCCCCCAAGTATGTTACCATTCACCTTGAATTCGAATTGGTGAGAGAATGAGGCCAAATGTAGTGGGGAAATCTAGCCATATGTGGGTCCCACTTCCTCCATGTGTCTTCATGATCAAATGCCACTTTGATTTTCACTTGTATATATTTATTTAGGTCCTTTATTAAATATTTATTCCATTCTAATGTTCAAACATCATTTATTATCTCCATTATTCCAAATCCCAAAGCTTCCACCCCAAACCTAGGAAACTAGTAATTTTCCTCCTTGGCAATTATTTGACCCTTAACATCAATTTTACAAACTCTAATGAATATGGCTAATGTGATTAGGCCATTGTGACCCAATTCCAAATTTGGGACATGACATCAACCCTCGAGTCGATTTGGAAAATGAGTACCCAAATCCATCGTCTATTTTCCAAATTTGGTGCAATAATGCAGCACTAAAAGCATCTCCTGCCATTTGCGCCGTCATCTGTCGCGTCTTAACTGCTTCATTTATTGCCTGATTTGACTAGTTCACTCTTCGCTGGTTTGGACGTTGACAGGGCCCAAACCTCATCGTTGTTTCATCGCTAGGAATATGGACTCCAACCTTGTCACAGTAACTTTGAAATATATAAGAACTCAAACCTCTTCATTGTTTTTTCGAGAGATAGATAAAATCAACCCTTGTCGTAGTGCAGTCGATGTTCTCTCGAACGACGCAGTGTACATGTTTCATTTTTTTTTCTTTCTTTCATTTTTTTTTACTTCTATCTTCCTTAGTGGATCTGTGCCGGGATATCCCGATAGGGATTTAGTCAGGTCTCATTCACTAAGTTCGCTAGAAGTGTTCCATCCAACTTTTGCAATTGAACTGTGCCCCCATCAATAATGAAACTTATGACATATGGACCAATCCAATGCATTTGGAGCTTACCTAGGTGTTTTGCGAACTTGCTGTCATATAGGAGAATCATGTCTTCACAGTAGAAGTTATTTTCCTTTACACGACGATCATACCATGCCTTCTGTCGATCTTTTTCTGCTTGCTGATGAGACCCCACAATGAAGCGATCTTCTTCTAGTTGTAGTAATTGTGCAATATTTCTTCAATAGCTCCATTGTTGCTCATGCTTGTCACTGCTGCGATGCGTAGACTTGCGACAATGTACTCCATAGGAATCACTGCTTCTTGTCCATATACCAGCTTGAAAGGGGTCCACCCTTCCAATCATATGCACGTTGTTCTATAGGCCCATAATACCGCAAGAATCTTCAAGTCCTAGTCATCATGGTTTGTATTGCACACCTTAGTGAGCACGTTCTCCAGGATTTTGTTCAACGCTTCAACTGCTCCATTCTCCTCTGGGTGATATGGGGTACTTCTTCTATGCTAAATTTGAAACTCCTCAGCCATTGCTCTGATGGTCTGATTGACGAAATGCGTACCTTGGTCGCACATCAATATTTTTGGACACCCAAACCTGGTGACCACATTGTCGAATATAAATATTCCTACTATCACAGCTGTGCAATCTTTCACTGGTGCTGCTTCAGCCCATCTTATTAGGTAGTCTGTTGCAATAATGATGTACCTCGCACCTGTCCTCTTTCCTGGTGGGTTAATGGGTCCCACGAAGTCTATTGCCCATTTTTCAAAGGGTTGTAATGTCAACTGAGGCACTAATGGAATCTCATCCCGTCGCAATGGTTTCCCTGTCCTTTGACATGCATCGTAGCTCTTGGCATAATTTGCTGTGTCCCCATGCAGTGTTGGACACCATAATCCAACTCTAAGTACATATTTCTAGGGGTTGCACACCCTCCATAATTCCCTCATGTGATCCTACCATGAGACTCAACCAATACTCTTTCTTGCTCTTCCGGAAGGACACGTTGAAGAAGAATTTCATTTGGCCCCATCTTAGATAACTGTCCTGCAATCAATTGGAAATCAACATCTCTGATGACTAACTACTTCTTCTTATTAGTGTTGAACTCTTCAGGTGCTCTTCCCATGACAAAAAACTAAGCAGTCTGTTCATAATGGTCATCGGCCTTTCCAATCCTAAATAACTACACAACATGCAGACCTTCATCAATACTACTTGGTTCTTCGCCTGATTTGATCCTCGACATATGGTCAAGTCCTGCATTCAATTGTTCAGGCTTCACGATTATTTCAAATTCCAATTCCTGAAACAACAACAACCACCGACATATCATCCCCCCCAACACAGGCTTGTTGACTAGGTACTTCAGTGCTGAGTGGTCAGTAAAAATCTTGAAGTGCCCTTCTAGCATATAGTGTTGAAACTTTTCCAGTGCATATACCGTCATGAGGACTTCTCTTTTTGTCGTTGTATAATTTTTCTCTGTGGTTGACAACTTCCAAATAGCAAACACAATAGAATGGTCGATCGATCCTTCTCCAAGTTGGGCCAATATCACCCCAATGTGATTGACGAAGCATCTACATGGACATGGAATTGTTTCTTCTAGTCGGGGAAGGATAATATTCATGCTGCAAGCATCTTTTCTTTCAATATGTTGAGTCTATTCTAACACTCATCATTCCATTCAAAATTTGCATCCTTCTTCAACAGTTTCTCCATAGGCACAGTAATCACTACATACCCCCTGATGAACTTCCTATAGTATCCTGTATGGCCCAATGTGGCCCTCAACTGCTTTACTGTCGTAGGTTCTAGTAAGTTGACAATGATCACAATTTTTGCTAGGTCGACCAACATACCTTCCTTGTAGACAATATGTCCCAACAACATACCAAATGGTGCACAAAAGATACACTTCTTTAAATTCAAAGAGATCTGATGCTGTCAACATCTTTCAAGCATTGTCTTGAGGCTTGCAACATGGTCTTTGACTAATCAATACACAGTCCAGTCATCCATATACACTGCCAAAAACTTGTGAATGAGATCTTTAAACGTAGCGACAACTAACCTTGAGAAAATTGTAGGTGCATTCTTGAGGTCAAATGGCATTGTTGTGTAATGAAAGCAGCCCCACTCTGTTACAAAGGTGGTTTTGTGTCGATCTTCTTTTGCAATCTTGATCTAGTGATATCCTGAGAACCCATATGTGAGTGAATATATTTCCTGTCCTCCGAGACCTTCAAGTATTTCGTCGGTAAATGGTGTGGGGAATGGATCATGAAGGCATGCAGCGTTCAACTTACTTAGGTTGACACAAATCTAGACTTCGCTAGTCCTTTTGTCCTAGACGATCGTCGGGCTGATCCATTCTAACTCATTGACATGCTCAATGATTCCTGCGTCCAACCTATGCTCTATCTCATCCTTCACCCACTCTTTGTATCTGGGATTCAATCTATACGGTCGTTGCTTAACCGACTTAACATCAGGTTTAAGAGGGATATTCATCTCACCCAAGTCGCTAGAAATGACTTTCATCTCAGAGAAATTCATTGGGAACAAATATTGAAACACATGTAATAAGTCAGTGACCTTCCCAATTGTTGTGTCATCCCAATAGTCTCCAATACTAGCAAAATTGGGATTCTCCAATGACCCGATATTTACTTTCTTAATTTTCAATGGTTGCTTGAATCTATCTAATGGCAGAACTGGTGCTTCAACGTCGTGGCTTCCTTATGACTCTGGGACATAGACAACTCTAGGATATTCGTCATCATCAGGTCCTCCTAACACATTGTAACACTCCATCATCATCTTTGGTGTCACAATCCATTATGGTCCCATTGGTATTTTAGTTAGAACTGTCTCAAATATATTTTCGCGGATTACCTGCAACGCGTTGTTAATGAGATGTTTTTCATTAGCAAAACTGGATGTGTGACTGAAACTAGTGGTTAAATCCTCCCACATAGTTGTTCCTCGTCTGAGCTCTCGTGGGACGTACCAGCTTTGTGGTACTTTGAATAACGTGTGGATGAATGCATGAACCCATTCTTGCTTTGGCCTTGTCCCCCATATAGCCTGACATTTTCCCAGATGGTCCCCTGGATCAATCATTCCATCATACTTCTTTCCTTGGTAGCAATCATTTTTCCAAAATATTAATTCCATTAATCGTCGACATAGTTGCCAGTTTTTTATTGACAACTTGTGCACATCCCACCACCTTGTCAGAGTGACCTTCAATGCTTCTTCTAATGATAGAAGATGCTACGATTCTAATTATTTATATTCAAACTCATTGATGAATATTTCCAGGTTAGGTAGTCCTTCGCATGTCGGCATATCACAAACTTATGTCGATATCCATCTCAATGACTGAGTGATATGTGCACACTTCCTGAGTGATACCTCATGCAACCGATTTTTCCAATTCTCCAGAGCCTCGTCAGAGTCTTATGATGCTGAACTGATACTTCACCACCCCAATTCCCCATCGGTGGTGGGATTGATGTAATATTCTGAGACATTATAGATGTTATCCCATCCTCCTATAAGCTCATCTCTCATTGGTTCAACATATCTTTGTCCTTCAAGTGGGTCAAGTGGAGCAATGACCCTCATGTCGCAGTTCTCAAAAGACATCATTCTTTTCTTGAAATTGATAACTGCTTGATTTTCCATTTCCCAATCTATCCCGAACAGTGCAGGATATGGGTTGGTGTTGTTGATTATCTCTATCATATCAAAATATGCATATGTTTTCAATCCTTCTACCTTGACTAGTAGATGAGGCAATCAACTGATTGGTGTAACTTTGATCTAATTTGCTAAATAGAGCTTCACAGGAGACCACACCAACTGTGGTTTCCCCATCGCTTCCCATGTTTGCTTTGTTAGGTTATTCACATCATATCCTATATCTAGAATCATGGAATCCATATCATACACGCCAATCTAGGAATTCATCCTCATTTCCCTTCCTGTGCAAACGATTGACTGGACGATACTGTCGCCCTTATTCTTGTCGATACAAGAAGCTATCTATCTCCGCCAATGCTTCTTGGTCCTTCGCTAATGTTAAACAACTTTCTAGAAAACTTTTGAAAGTACTGACCTTTCCTGGTGACTTATGCGACATTGTCAGGTCAAAAATTGGTGGTATCTCATAGAGAGGTTCTTTGTGGATTATAGGTGGCAATTTGATGTTATTCGTTATCAGTGCATCTCGTGCTTCCAAAAAAATTGCTTTCGTTGCTTCAACATCAAATCGTACCTATTTCTGGGTCGCAGGTCGGACACTTGGTAATAGCCTATCGTTTCCTATCGCAGCTCCTCCTCTAGTCACTACCGCGACATTTACTAGTCTACATGTTACCTCAACTAAGATCTTCTACACATTCTGATTGGGATTCTAATTTTGGTTCAGGTTCGGGTTCGGTTGTAGTTGTGGTGCATTCTTAAATGAAACACGTTAATGGATTTTAAATGTTAGAAACTATGAATAGTCTTGTAAACTTCAAGGTATACATGTAAATGCCTATAATAAAAAAATATTGAAGCACACATGTATCTGCTAGCACCCCATGGACTACAAGGTCCCTAGTGAGTAATAACATATGTTACATATTACAGGTACCTACACAACATTTTAGAATATGGTGTAAAAAGATGAAATGTAGATAATCAAGGTACCTTACAGAATATATAACTTTTATTTATGGAAAATTAGTATAACTCCAAGAAAATTGTGTTCTTATAAGATTGGTATGTTGCTTTTCTTTCTAAAATATAATGCATATGTTCGAATTAGGCCCCCTAGGTTTGGTATGTAAACAAATTATTTTTTGGTAGAGTTGTAGATAATATAATGTTATTGCATGGGACTATTTTTCCATAATTTTTAATGTTACTTTTATATTTTTTTTAAATAAGAAAGTAATCCATGAAATGAGAAGGTGGAGCATTACACCCTACTATGAGGGTCTTAACACAATCAATGGACTTTTTTTAGTGTGTAGGTATTCATATGTACTTGTGCAGGTTCTTTTTTGTTTTCAAAATAGGAGATCCATACAAAATTTACAAAGAAAATAAGAGACCTATGTTTTTTAGAAATTTTACATATGACAAAATAAAAATAAATAAAAAATATAAAACAATATTGTTTTCCTAAAAAAATATATACTTGGAATCTACACAAAGATATCTATACATGTGTGCAACTTCATTACCAACAAACACATAGAGCATATATGTAGATTCAAGGTTGAAAAATAAGGAAATGAAAAATGGACGTGTTTTGTTATTTTCAAGTTGAACCTACAATCTTGACAATTTGAATCTAAAACCAAAGTGGACAACTCATCCAACACAGATGAAAAAATTAAATTGTGCCATTATTTTTTTAAATTAAAAACGTGCACACATTACTCATGCTTGTGTGTTATTATTCAAATAAAAGGCACACATCTTATTAAGGTGCACATGTTAATAATGCACACATGTTACTAAACACATCCATGTCATATTTCCCAATTCTCTTCCAAGTTAATTTTGGATGTCTATGTAGCCTAGCTTGAAATGGTTTATCTCCTCACACCCCTATGTGATTTATCTCTTGGATTCCATCGTTTAATTTTCTTATGGGTGAGTTAAATTAACAAATCCATCTATCCTCAACAGATTAGTGGAGGGACTTTGAGGGTAGACTTTGTCCTCCCTCAGGGATCTTTCCTAATCATCCCATTAAGTTAGGCGATTAAGCTATTTTGATGAATGCCAATGTCATGACCATACCAATGGATCTCTTGGGTCTATAGACCCATTTGGATAATTTCCATGGGTCTATAGACACACATTGATTCTCCTCCCCTACCTTTAACCCACCTTCTCTCTCTTCCTCTCTCTCTCTCTAACCCTTACTAACACCTTCTCCCACTTTCTCCCCCGTAATCCTCCACCCACCCTAACCCCACCCCCCCTCTCTCTCCACCAACCCCCTAATATATCTTTCTCTCTACCCCTTACCCTCCACTCTCTTTACCCTTAACTTCTCCCTACTCCCCCTAAACCTAACCAACCCCCCCTCTCTCTCTTACTACTACCATTGACACCTCCTATACTCTCTCTCTCTCTCTCTCTCTCTCTCTCTCTCTCTCTCTCTCTCTCTCTCCTTAAAATCCCCCTCTTTCTCCTGATTCCCATCCCCCCTACCACTAACCCCCCCCTCTTTCTCTCCTACCTACTCCTCCCCCTACCCCTAAGCCCCCTCCTCTCTCTTGCTCTCCCATCCTCCCCCTAACCATTACTAAACCCCTCTCCCTCTCTCTCCCTCCCCTAATCCTCCACCTACCCCTAACTTCTACCTCTCTCTCTCTCTCTCTCTCTCTCTCTCTCTCCCCAACACCCTCCCCCACCCCCTCTCTCTTTGTCTCTATTGATCCTCTCCCAGCCCCCTGTCTCTCCATCTCTATTGATCCTCCTCCACCCTACCACCAACCACCAACCACCCTCTCTCTCTCTCTCTCTCTCTCTCTCTCTCTCTCTCTCTCTCTCTCTAACGCCCCCCTATCCTAATACCGCTCCCCCACTTCTTAACCACTACCCCCCTTCTCTCTCTCCCCTCCTTCACGTAACCCTTATTAACCCCATCTCTCATAGTATCTCTCTCCTTCCTCCCCAAACCCTTACTAAAATTGAATAAGGAACAAATGCATGTTATTTCTGCATAAGACAAAAAATCCTTTCTTCAGCTATCGTTTTGTCTCCTCACATTAGGAAGGTTGTTCTTCAAGCATGCAAATATCATGGGAAATATTATATTGTAAGTGCTATTTATTGCTTAAACTAATTGGATTCACTATTTTTGACATTTTTTTTCTATTAGAACCTCTTGGAGATTTTTATTTTTGCATTATAACCTTATGGAAACAAATAACAAAAGAGATAGAGAAAACAATCTACAACTTGAAAAAAGTAAACAAACTAAGAGAGAAGGCAAGGTGTAGTGTGGAAAAACTTAGGCATCCACTAGTCACCCCCTCGAATCCTTGCACACTGGATGACGAGTGATCTATAATTCAATGTCACAAGTGAAGCATATTCATTGCACCAAGTGAAACGAGGTGCTGTACAGCCCAGTATGGGGGAGATGTTGTAACGTGATATAATGTTTGTAACAAAATAATTAAAAAAATTCATGTCAGCTCATAAAAAAAGTTATGGAAAGTATTTAAAAAAAATCCAAGTTGGTTCATAAAATAAAATATTATGAAAAGTAATTAAAAAATAGATGTTTGTTTATAAAATAAAAACTTAAAACTTAAACCCAGATCTATCAAGCAAGAGAGATCAAATTTCTTGAGTTTAAATTTAAAAAAAAAATACACCTCAAGAAATTGGATCCCTCCCAGTGAACAACTATAATAAGTTGATGAAGAATAAGCCATTAGTTATGTTGATATAAAAAAGTTAGTATACGTTATTACTATGGAGAGAAGACAAGAAACAAAGAATGATTGTAATAAATTGATGAAAATTAATCCACGCATAGATCCATTTTAAACCCAGATCTATCAAGTAGGTTTCAATTTCTTGACGTGTAATTCTTTTTTAATCTTAACATAAAGAAATTTGATTCCTCTCTTGCTTAGATCCGGATTTAAGTTTTAATTTTTTAATTTATAGATGGACATGAGTTTTTTCAATTACTTATTATAATTTTTTTATGAACCAACATAAAAAATTTTAATTACTTTTCATAATTATTGGCTAACACCTCTAAGTGCAATTAATTATGTTAATATAAAAAAAAATACAATTCATTACTACTAAAATATTCAAAAATGTATAATTTATATCTATATCAATATCACTAAAATATTAAAAATTATAAATAAAAATATCAACATTATTAAAATATATAAAATGTATAAATATAAAATTAACATATTTTTTTAATTAAAAATTAAAAATTATACATCTCCTAAACTTCACTTCAAAATTATTAATAATAACAATTTCATAAAATTTATTTCAAAATCAACCCTACGCATTGATGATATTCCAAAAGTTTACACAAAAACTCATCCCATACCCTGATGAGATTCCAACGACCAAATAAATATAGATCATTTATCCTTTATATTACAAATTTAAAAAATGACATTTTATTATAATTTAATAAAAAATAATTTATATTTTAATTAATTAAAAAAATACACATTAATAGAATTAATCAATCAGCTGGATAAATATGGAAGATTTTAAATAACCCAAGTTTATATATATATATATATATATATATATATATATATTTTGTTTATTAAAATTTAAGTTAGTTATGAGATATCAACTTTAAAATAATATATGTTTATCAAAATCTAAGTTTGTTTATTTTAAATCAACATTACTTTGTTTAGTTTTATCCAACTTTGTATTTCTAAGTGTAAACATTTTCTTGATTAACTTATTAAGTGTAATTCCTCATAAAAGGTTTATATCTCAAGAGATTTAATCCCTTGGAAATAAATAAAACTTAAGATTTGGATTTAGGATAGTATGAAATCAGCTTCCAGTTATGTTTATCCTTGTTATTAAACCCTACATTTTTTTATATACATTTAGTCCTAAAATTTACTAACAAGGATTCCAAAATGAATAGTGATGCTATGGGGATTCTTAACCATTCAGGAGGGTTACACACAAGCAGAATATATTTACACTCCAACGACATCTGATTCAATTTCAATATTTCTTGAATACACATGAAATAACAGCGAATAAGAAACAATTATCCTATACGAAGATATTATGTCAGACAGCTTTGATAATCTTGTCTTCGTAAATAAATAATTACTTCAAAGATTTAAGGCAACTTGAACCTCAAAAATGGTACCCTGCCGTGCATCTTCAAGATTGGATATGACCGTATCATCGCAACGGCAGTTGTGTGCTTACTAAAATAAATGGCAGTTTGAATGCTTTGCGACGAGCGCCCCAGATAAACGCGAAATATATTTACAGTCCAAGCACATCTAATTCAATTTCAATATTTCTTGAATACACATGAAATAACAGCGAATAAGGAGCAATTCTGCCATACGAAGATATTATCGAGATTGGCTTAATCAAGGTAAGCAGTACGAAATTGCCTCCATTAATACATCTATATCATACCCATCGGAGTATCACCTTTACTTATACGATGATACTACGACTTCAAGAAAATGTTAGCAGGATTGTCGATACGAATGCCGAGGCATCCGTCTCCGTCGGGCTTAAGATAGGGATCCCTGATGGCCAACTCGGCTCCACTGGGGAAAAGGCTCTTCATGTCCGCCTGCGAATGAGCCGCATTGTAGATTGCCAGCCTGATGGCATCGCCATTATCGTCCTCAAGCACAGTCATGATAATACCTCTCGTCAGGAAGGCCTCCGCGCAGAGAGTGCCGTAGAGCACCCGGCCGAGGTGGACTTGCCAAACCTGCAACTGGGTTAAGGAAATGGGGTCCAGTCTTTCCAGCGGAACCAAGGAAATGGCCGGGTACAGTGTTTCCACCGGAAGCAAAGAATCTGTGCGGCTGCTGGCAATGGAGTCTGTGAAATGCCAGTCATGTGCTTGAAAAATGTCTGCGGGTATGTTCTCCAATCGATGACGGATTAAGTCGTGAAATTGGAGAAGCGCTTGCTTGTCGAACCTCTTAGAAGCGTCTGCCTCAGATGTTGTTGGAAGCGAGGCCATAACGAGATGCAGGTTTTTCTTCTGCTGGGGCTTAATCTTATGCGTTCTGCGGGCAACAAAATCAACTTCACCACCTTCTCCTTCCTTTTTTTCCTCCCTTTCTGAGTTACGGGATTTCTGTCCTCCGCCAAAATCATATTTAAAAGTGAAAAAAAAACACCTAGCCGAGTGATGGGTCCGAAATTGTAATTTGAAAACGAAAGACGCAACAAACGGGTCGAAATCCGTTAGTGTGATTGCGGGGACTGCCCGTAATTCAGTGTGCCACTCGTATATACCACATCTCCTGGAAACTACCAAAGCTGACTAGACCGTTTAGTTGCTCATCTCTCTACCGAATGGTCCACGTCATATTGAACTTATAACTTTGTTTTATCACATTTTAAAAATTGAAAAATGGAATTATTTAGTTAACTTATAACTTTGTTTCTATCACATTTTAAAAATTGAAAAATGGAATTATTTAGGATTTTTGGAATTTTATTTGTAACCTTGAAAATTGAATGGCATATTTAGATGGATAGGTGTTTATATCTTAGAATTTGCGGTGGATTACCATCTATGTTTTTTCTAGATTGAAGGAGAATGGGATAGGTGAACTCTAATTTTATGGTCGTCGTTCAAAATTGGAAATAAACAATTATTATTATATATATAGTTCATGCATGGAGACAATCCATTGAACTAGTTATCATAAATTAAAAGATTTGGGATGGACAACCATGTATGCTTTTCCTGGATGGAAGGAGGATGGAACAAGTGTACTATCCATATTGATTTATAGTCCTCAACTACTTATTACTTGATTAATTAAATAAGTTGTATTGATGCATGGATAAAACAACCCATTTAATTAAAGCAAGTAATACTAGTCAAGTGAGGGCCATTTGATGTGTTTCTGATGTAACAAGTCATAAGAGATCGAGGGCTAGGGATTTTATTAATCGGAGTTTAATGTCTTCGTAGGTTGAATGCAAGAGTCCTGAAATCATACGTTATCCACACATAAATATTTATTATATATTTTATTATTATTATTTTTACGGCTGGCATGCAACCTGGATCCTGGTTCATTCTGCGCCACTACCTTTGGTGGGGATACATGCTTCTTTGCAACTTCTTCATCAAAAAGTGATTATATGTTATAAAGACTTATTAAGATTCCATTTATTGTTGAATATGTGGGAATAACCCTATATGGATTATGGATTCCTTGCTCTTCTCATGCAGGTTTTTGGCATTCTTGTGGGCCTTGCGTCCGGTAGCGACCCATGCCTTGATCTTGTCAACCTCCATTCTGTTTCACTCTTGAAGTTTTCGATGGATAAGAATATAGTTGGCCAGGAGCCACCACCACCAAAACAAATTCAAGTCTTTGTACCACACATGCAATCTAAACTAGAATAAATATCCACAATCGTTATATATCCCACCCACAACCACTTGCTTTATATGATTGATTGCAATGCTTGATTGGACAATAATAGGTGTTCACCGGTAAGCATAAAAGGTTAGGGAACATGATATCGATCAATTGAAACCGTATTGGGATCTTTTGTTGGATCTATTGATGGGACTATTACATTTGTTGTTGGATCGTGGTAGCTGTGAGTCTCTAAATAATCTCACATCTCTTCTTCCATATAATCTGCATATGAGGACCATCAAAATTTTGAAGATCTAAATTCAATCCCTCTTGGTGGTATGGTCCACACTTTTGGGTGAATGTGGGAAACGACGCCACCATCATCAATTACGGTGGAAGACCCCATTGATGTGTCTCTACATGATTCCAGTCTGCCCACTTACCCTTCCATGGTGTGTATGATCATCATTCTTATTTGATTAATATTCAATGGATTATGAAACCAGTATGTGATTGCTTCATTCCTTCTCCAACGATGCATTACATCTGGTTACACACATGGCTTTACATTACTATTTATGTTATTGGTTACTGAAGCACCTTGTAAGTGTGGTGAAAATGGAGCACCTTGGAGTGGTGAAACTAGGGCATTGTTCAAATTTTGGGGAGTGTTGTTGTAATTTACATTCACTAGACCAGTACTCTCCACTTGACTTGCAACACACTCCTCCCATATTCTTTCCTTTTAATATTGTTCTTTCAACACACTTTGCATGTTTCTCAAATCTATCTTCAACTCAATTTTGAGCAGAATCTGTTCAGTTGAGACTGGAAATACTGGTATACAATGCACGTCATCCTCATCGAGTTACAATTATTTGAATATATAAATTGTTGTATGCATTAATTGTAATATATCTAGACCAGTTTCATGGACATCTAATTAGATTATTAAACACCTAGGTTTGAATTCACAGAAATGACCTGACATCACAACAAAATTTGTTATTCTTGGTCCCACACATTGTTCCTTCCTTTAGACAGATCTTGGTAGGGTTCTAGAAAAAAAATGTTGCAAGAGAATGTTTGCATGTAGAGTGAGCAACTAAACAGTATTTTTGAGTACCTATTTCCATTCAAAATCCTAATAAGCATATATAGTGTAGCTCTATTTTTTTTCATCCCACTTCTCCTGCTCAAAAGCATGTGTTCCTTAAGAGAAGCCTATACTTTAAGGTAGATCTCCTTCTTTCATATAGGTAAGGGGAGAGAAACTGTTGGAATATTGTAATAAATGAGTTGATATCGTATCTGATATGCGTCGCTCTGTCAGACACTCGGTCAGTTTTCAATGTCAGAAGTCACTCAACCAGTTTGCAACCAATCTCACTCATGACAAGTTAGTATTTATGTAGCCCTGTTTGTATTTGGTAGGCCCAAAACTTCTTAAGTAGAAATTTATTACAGTCTTTAATGAAACCCTGTAGCTTCCAAGTGAAGCGATCTTGAGTCGGTGATAATGAAACTCTATAAATGAAAATCACTCACAGAGGATTAATAAGAGATGTAAGTAAATCTCATCTCTCTGTAAGTGTGGCAATGTGGCAAAGTTAGTCTGTTTTACAGTGGTAATATATATAAGTTTTTAGTTTTATGTATTCATTTTAAAGAATGTTGGTTTATGCATACTGCACATCTACTTCATATTGACTTGCGTAAATGTTGTTTACATTTATGTTCTGTAAATCAAATCAAGATTTTCAAGTGTGCAGTAACTTTTACATATGTTTAGGTTCTTATGTTTTAGCATGAAATACATTTATACAAAATTTGCTTAAGATTGGGTTGTGGGCTAAATAGGAATTAGAAGTTTGCAAAAGTTATTTGTATGAAGTGCGAAGCTTTGTGAAGTTAAGAATTTTTGCGAGCCTACTGCGCATTAGCAGTTAATTTGTGAAGAAAAGTGTTCGCAAAAACAATTAGGTCAAATCTTTTGACTGCTCATGGTGTTCCCCTTTTCCCTTGAGAAACGACCACTCTTATAAAATCATACCAATGAATAAGTGACTTCATACGTGAATTGGCATGCATACTAAGTTGTTATGGGCTCTACAATATATCTTCTGATAATAAATTGTTTTCAAGGCATTTACCTTCAGATCCCAAAGTTACACCCATACTGTTTGACACAAAATTGGATTTTGCCAGGCACCATGGCACGAGATTTACATTGTACTGTTAACAAAAATTGGCGTCTTTTTTGGCACCATGGCATGAGATTACAATGTATATCGTTATGGTCAATTACAGAAGTGAAGCAAAGCAATAATATTATTTTTGTAATCCATAGCCTCTTTAGATCAGAAACTTGATGCTTCTTCAAAAGTGCTAATTAGCTTGTCTATGCTTATGTTTGAATTAAACTAACATCAAAAGAACACAGAGTGTAAAACATATCAAACTAGATAATTGAAAAATAGAAACACCAAGAAAATCATAATATTACTTCAATTCTGAAGAAGTAGACATCATTGTCTCCATGTTTGGTCATGATAGACTGTACAACATCCACTCTACACTTTTCTATAGCCTTATGAGTTCTGAGGAACAATCTTGAGCTCGATGGGTGGAGAATTTTAAAGATGGCATGAGTGCCCAAGTTTTGAATTTTGATTTTACACAATTTGTCATCCTGAAACAAAAATCAACAACATTTCAAACACATCAATTCACAATACTATAAAACAATGCAACCAGAGAAACAAGTTGCACTAAAGAGAGGGAGATGTATTATGGTGGAAAGGTTTTTCATATATGTCCAGCCTTAACCTAAACATGATTAAAATATGTCTATACTAGTAGTAAATTCCAACGTATGCCATTGTAAATTCAATTTAACCATTCATTTATAAAAGACCTGAAATTATCAAATCCTTTAAAAAGAAAGATTTGCAAACTTTAAAAGCTAAATTATATATTCTATAAAATTACCTTTTTAATTTATTTTATTTTATGATCTTTAGTTTCTTTTATTTTACTATCTTTAATTTCTTTTATTTTACAATCTCTTATGTATTGAATTGAATTGTAAAAACTTGATGGGTATGAGGTAAAACTGTAGCTAGGTAGAGTATCACCTCCACTTAGCCTCAGTCAAAAGATATTTTACAGGGATTTAGAAACATTGTTTCTCAATAAATACAGATGAAAATGGAAAAATTCATTCACTCTGAGTTTCCACCAAATTGTTTGTAAAATGTGTAAGCAAAAATTTCTGATTCTGAAAATGTGGAATAAAACTTTAATACAGAATTGAAATATGAATACCAAATAGATCATACCTCCAGCCATTGATGCTACTTGAGTTGCTGTAAAAGATTTCCCTGTTCCACAACGTTTAGCTTCCTGTACGGCACTTCCAAGCTCTGCTTTCTCTTTCTTGATGGTGTAAAAACTGAAGGGGATTAAGATAGCGAGCTTGGAGACCAAACAAGGGTTTTAATAGCCAAGCTTCCATCAAGCTTATGATGGCTATGTGTCAATTGTTCCACAGATCAAGATAGAGAACCGTTGAGGGAGTTATGGACCATTCCCGAAGCTCTCAACGAGAAATCAGTTATTTAGTTGAAGAGTTTTTAATATTAATTAAGAGAGCTTACATTCTCCCACTTGGTCCATACTTCCAAACTTAATGTCTCATCTTAAAACCTATTGACAATCTGTATTAAGTAATAGATACAAGAATCATGGCGATAAGTCCTTTTATGACAAGTATTACCTTCCATGTATTACTATGTATTTATTGCTATTTTAATTTATGTGGCAACAATTTCTTAATGAATAAACCTTATGTTTATTCTTGGTCCTCATAGATGAATTTATGTTTATTCTTGGTCCTCATATATGAATAAACATAAGTAATAGATACAAGAATCATGGCGATAAGTCCTTTTATGACAAGTATTACCTTCCATGTATTACTATGTATTTATTGCTATTTTAATTTATGTGGCAACAATTTCTTAATGAATAAACCTTATGTTTATTCTTGGTCCTCATAGATGAATTTTCTCAAATTAAATTAAGGTGCACATATGTATGAGAAAAAACAGCACAGTAATTAAGAATTTCATTAAAAAATAACATTGTCCATACAATGAGAAACTACATAATGGAACCAAGTCCCATATTCATTACATGATCCTTGAATTTAAACGGTGGCATGCCCTTAGTCAAAGGATCAACGATCATAAACTCAGTGTTGACGTGCTCAATGACCACTTTCTTTTCTTTAACATGTTCCCTTATGGCTAAATATTTAATGTCGATGTGTTTATTTCGACTCCCACTTTTGTTGTTTTTAGCCATAAACACAGCAGCTGAATTGTCGCAATACATTCTCAATGGCTTAGAGATAGAATCCATAATTCTAAGCCCAGAAATTAAACTCTTAAGCCATACACCATGTAAAGTAGCCTCAAAACAGGAGATGAACTTGGCTTCCATAGTGTAAGTGGCAATCAAGGTCTGCTTGACACTCCTCCATGATATAGCTCCATCGGCCATCATAAAAATGTATCCTGATGTTGATTTGCGTGAATCAACACATCCAGCAAAGTCAGAATCTGAGTAGCCAATTACTTCCAAATTTTCCGTCCGTCTATACATAAGCATGTAGTCTTTAGTTCCTTGAAGATACCTCATTACTTTCTTTGCAGCTCTCCAGTGGTCTATACCTGGATTACTCTCATATCGTCCCAACATTCCCACAACAAATGCAATGTCAGGTCTTGTGCCGACCTGAGCATACATTAGGCTTCCGACAGCAGAAGCATATGGAATGTTCTTCATTTGTTCCCTTTCAAGGTCGTTCTTCGGGCATTGATTCAAATTGAACCTATCACCCTTCACAATGGGAGCTATACTTGGTGAACAATCCTTCATCCGAAATCTCTCTAAAATTTTATTAATATAGGTTTCCTGAGATAGACCCAAGATGCCTCGAAATCTGTCTCTATGGATCTTAATGCCAATGACATAAGATGCCTCACCCATATCCTTCATATCGAAATTTTTAGAGAGAAATTGTTTCACCTCATGCAGCAAACCCTTATCATTGGTTGCCAGCAAAATGTCATCCACATATAAAACAAGAAAACAAATTTTACTCCCACTAACTATCAGGTATATACATTGATCCATAATGTTTTCTACAAAACCAAAAGAAGAAATTACATTATGGAATTTCAAATACCATTGGCGGGATGCTTGTTTTAAACCGTATAAGGATTTCTTGAGCTTGCAAACAAATTGCTCACCATCACTAGAGGGGAATCCTTCAGGTTGTTTCATGTAAACCTCCTCCTCTAGATCTCCATTTAGAAAAGCCGTTTTCACATCCATTTGATGCAACTCCAAGTCGAAATGGGCTACTAATGCCATAATAACGCGCAAGGAATCTTTCTTAGATACAGGAGAGAAAGTCTCCGTGTAGTCGATTTTTTCTTTCTGAGTGAATCCTTTAGCAACAAGTCTAGCCTTGTATCTCTCAATGTTGCCTAATGAGTCTTTCTTTGTCTTAAAGACCCATTTACATCCAATGGCTTTTGCACCATTAGGCAACTCAACGAGATCCTAGACTTCGTTACTCTTGATAGAATTCATCTCTTCCTTCATTGCATCGTACCATAATTCTGATTCTTTGCAATTCATGGCTTGTGAAAAGGACTCGGGATCATTTTCAGCTCCAACGTTGTAGTCAGATTCTTGCAGATACACAACATAATCATCAGGAATTGCTGATCTCCTTGGTCTAGTAGATCTTCTTAATGTTGTATCACTATCTTCTTGAGAAGTATGTGGTTCAACTCGTTGTTCAAAAGTTCTTGGAAACTCTTGGATTACTTGATCTACTAGAATGTCGTCAGCAGCTTGTGGAATTTCAACAATTGGTTGTTCAACACCAGCTTGTACTTGAGGGGTGCTGTGAACAATAACCAATCTATCACTTGAAGTGGAAGGTTGATATTCTAAATGATCCTTCTCGGAAACTATGTTCCTGGTTAGATCGCTCCCACTAATCAAGTCATTTTCAAGAAATTTTGCATTTCTTGATTCCACAATCCTAGTGCCGTGAGATGGACAGTAAAATCTGTAACCTTTAGACCTTTCAGCATATCCAATGAAATACCCACTAATGGTCCTTGGGTCCAGCTTCTTTTCTTGTGGATTATATATTCTCACTTCAGACGGGCATCCCCAAACGCGCATATGTCGCAAACTCGGTTTCCAACCTTTCAATAATTCAAATGGCGTTTTAGGAACAGCCTTGGTTGGAACTCGGTTTAATATATACACTGTCGTCTTAAGTGCTTCAGTCCACAAGGATTTAGGAAGATTGGAGCTGCTAAGCATACTCTGCACCATGTCCAATAAAGTTTGGTTTCTTCTTTCTGCTACACCATTCTGGTCGGGTGAATTAGGCATGGTGTATTGGGCAACAATCCCATGCTCTTGAAGAAATTTTGCGAATGGCCCAGGTGCTTGTCCATCTTTTGTGTATCTACCATAATATTCTCCACCTCTATCTGATCTCACGATCTTAATTTGCTTGCCGCATTGTTTCTCTATTTCAGCCTTAAAGATCTTAAAGGCATCTAATGCTTCGTTCTTATTATGAAGCATGTAGAGATACATATATCGTGAGTAATCATCTATAAAAGAAATGAAGTATCTCTGACCATGCGAGTCCATGTCTGGATTACATATATCAGTATGTATGATCTCTAATATGTCTGAACTCCTATTGGCACCTTTCTTTGACTTGTTGGTCTGCTTTCCTTTTATACAATCCACACAAGTCTCAAAATCAGTAAAATCCAGAGTATTAAGTATCCCTTCATTTACCAATCTTTTAATTCTTTCTATGGAGATATGACCTAGTCTCCGATGCCATAATTTAGAGGAATCATCATTAATAACACATCTTTTAGTGCCAGTGTTAACATGCATTGAATCATAAGTGACATTGTTTTGTAAATTAATGCAATAAAGACCATCAGACAAAATACCATTCCCAACATAATCAGATTTATAAAATAAACTGAAAGATATTTCTGAAAAGTTGAAGGAATATCCAAAAGGTACAAGCCTTGAAACTGAAATCAAGTTTCTAGAAAAACTTGGAACATAAAAGGTCTTTTCTAATTCTAAAACAAAACCACTACTTAAAGTTAAACAACATGTTCCTATAGCTTCCACATCCGAGCCCATCTTGTTTCCTAATAAGATGCTTTGCTCACTTCCCACTGGCTTCCTTAGGCTTTGCAAACCCTGCAAGGAATTCGAAATGTGAATTGTTGATCCAGAATCAATCCACCAAGTGTTAATATTGACATTTACCATATTAGATTCATAACAAACAAACGAGATTGCATTACCTTTGTCCGCAAGCCATTTCTGAAAATTTTCGCATTCCTTCTTCATGTGTCCCTTCTTTTTACAGAAGAAACACTTGGAATCCTTCTTAATATTAGCTTGGGGAGGTACTTTACCTTTCCCTTTCTTATTGGCTTGAGATTTGCCCTTCCTATGCATTGCCAGCATTGCATCCTATGCATTGCCAGCATTGCACTTTCTCCCAGTTCCATTACCAGTCTTTCTTCCTCTTGAACACACATGGTCATAAGTTCATTAATTGACCATTTATCCTTATGTGTGTTGTATGAGATTTTGAAAGGTCCATATTGGTGCGGAAGGGTGTTCAGGATGTAGTGCACTAGGAAAGACTCCGATATTTCAACCTCGAGTTTCTTCAATTGAGCCACAGTGTCCCTCATCTGCATGATGTGCTCGTGCACACCTTTCACACTAGTGAGTCTTAGGGATGAGAACTTCATGATTAGGGTACTTGCTAGTGCCTTGTGTGAAGTGACGAATTGATCATCAATGGCCTTCAACAAGTCTCAGACCTTTTCATGCTGATCAACGGAACCACGAATACCAGCTGAAATTTTAGTCTTAATGAACATCATGCTAAGACGATTAGATCGTTCCCATCGTTCATAAAGCGTGATGTCTGCTGCAGTGCTGGTATCAGTGAGTGTTGGTGGTTCATTTTTCCTAATAGCATAATCTATGTCCATCCATCCCAAATGAAGGAGAATTCTCTCCTTCCAGACTTTATAGTTATCTCCCTTAAGTTCAGGGATATCAAAACGAATTTCAGAGAAATTTGCAGGTTGTATAACTGCATAAAAATAAAGATCACATGCTTAAAATTTGAGACCAAATAAAATTTTCATGTTTTACCAATGTAAATTCATGCTTTAAGATTGAATCTAAAGACATAAAAATTGCCTGTGGGCTAAATTTTTAATTCAATCAGATTCAAAAATATTCTTTATGATAAAACTATTAATTCATAATTCCTGTGGGTAAGTTATGAATAATTCAATATTTTATCCTAATTAATTACATAAATATAATAAAAATTCTTGTGGGATAAAATTTATTATATTCAGTATAATTAATTACAATTAATGTCTAATTATTCTTTACGTGATCTTAGTCAAACATAATATATAATATTATTTAATTAGAGATGCTGTAGCTATTCTCTAATCAATTAAAATTATATAGATCACTGACATTATTACTTTTATGCATAACATTAACTTGATACTAATCATGCAAATGAAATATCTATATATATATAACTTATATATATATATAAAACATCACCATTATGGTATAAAAGCATAGGCATCTATCCATTATCTCACAGAAAAGTATGTGAAGCAGAGCCACTCTCTTTATGCATTATATATCTATTCATATAGCCCAACACATTTGACCATGTATAAA
The DNA here is from genome assembly GCA_027924585.1 of Larix kaempferi. NCBI lineage: Eukaryota > Viridiplantae > Streptophyta > Pinopsida > Pinales > Pinaceae > Larix > Larix kaempferi. The sequence continues at coordinate 6,562,112 of BSBM01000406.1, forward strand.
TATAAATAAAGTTACCATGGTCTAATATATATATTATATATATATATATTAACCATTAAAATATACATATATATATTTTTACTATTTGTACAACTATATCCAAGGAGATCTCTTATCAATAACTTTCCACAATATATAGATATGCATTGACAAACAACTATTAACATCTTTAAGGTTTTGGGAGTGAATTTATGTGACAATATATAGGCATACAGAGCTTCCAGAGCTCGGGTTCCAGCCAGCATTCACACTAAATGTCTCTATCCTTAAATGTGCACACGCAGAGCCTTAAAAAATGCTTCCAGTCAGCAAAATGAAAATACTGAACAAGTTTCTATCCTTCAAAAGGATAACACAGAACATGCACAAAACGTTTATCCCAGCACTCAATACCAACATGATTTTATTCAATAAACAAGAAACTCAGAACATGAAACCTTTCTTTCATTCAAAACGAAAGCATCCATTCAAACAGAAGTTGCAGAGGTTTCATCCAACCCAAAAAAATTGATGCCATAAGTAAAAGGAAAACTTAAAACTCCTCCAGAATCGATGGCGGCTTAATGCCTAACACCAAAAAAAAAAATTCATAACAGTAGATCTGGGCATAATAAGCCATCGGCTGAGATAGATTAAAGCTTCCATCCAACAATGGAAAACACACAATATTTTAATCTACCACGTTTTAGTCAAACAACCACCAGCAGGTTGCAATTTGCTTGGACAGTCCACAAAATAGGTTTGGTAGGCAATCTAGGGCTGCAACCTGCTCATAAGAAAACAAGATGAAAGCCCAACAAATCAGGCCCACGCGGAGATGACAAAAAAAAAATGACCTCAAGAGATGCGGCCTCCTCAAATCAGGCCCACGGAATCTGGCAAAGCACCATCGGCTATGATCCCTACGCCCCTCCAAAACAACAAATCTGATGGTGTGATGGCCAATGTACTCAACGTGGAAAACCAAGGTGATATTTGTCTTGTTACGAGTTAAGGAATTAATGAAGACAACGTTACCAACAAGAGAGTCGGTCTTTATGAGGACCGCTCCTCATTACTCAAGCAAATCCACAAAAGAAACGCACACACAAATCCAGTCTAATAAAATCAATAAATTAAGATTTTGTGTCTTATCTTTTAGAGATTTGGTGATAGAAAAATATTCTGGGCGCATTCAGTCAAATAGGAAATATACAGCCACTCCGGGTTTAATCAATATAATGCATGAGCAATCCAAACATCAAGGCAGAGATTAAATTTTGCTCTGATACCAACTGTAAGAAAAAATTTCTGATTCTGAAAATGCGGAATAAAACTTTAATACATAATCGAAATATGAATACCAAATAGATCATACCTCCAGCCATTGATGCTACTTGAGTTGCTGTAAAAGATTTCCCTGTTCCACAAGGTTTAGCTTCCTGTACGGCACTTCCAAGCTCTGCTTTCTCTTTCTTGATGGTGTAAAAACTGAAGGGGATTGAGATAGCGAGCTTGGGGACCAAACAAGGGTTTTAATAGCCAAGCTTCCATCAAGCTTATGATGACTATGTGTCAATTGTTCCACAGATCAAGATAGAGAACCGTTGAGGGAGTTATGGACCATTCCCGAAGCTCTCAACGAGAAATCAGTTATTTAGTTGAAGAGTTTTTAATATTAATTAAGAGAGCTTACAAAATGTCCCAATGGACCTATTGATATCTGCTTTTGTCTCTGTGTGTTTTTCATCCAGAGGACTGTTTTCATTCTCATCCTTCCACTATTTTTTCTTGATGGCTTTGGAATCACGAAGGGACTTCATCTTCTCCTCAAGTTCCTTCAAATGTTTAATGGCATGTGTGATTGTGGAATCCTTGCCTTTCTACAAAATATAGAAAAAAAATGTTATTCCGAACAGAAATTACCAGTTGTCAGTGCGAACTGACCAACAAAGTAAATCCATTTTTGAGGTTATTTATCAAAACTAGCCATGTTTTAAATAAAAAAATTTATTGGGAAGATATCTGATAATCACTTATTAGATATCCTCTACACTATATAAATTGTTATCAGATATCATCTACAGTTATTATCTGTGTTATCTAGATAACAATTTAGTTTGGCATGTATACTTAGTATGGATTCTGAAGAATCCAAGTCCATCATTGTGGATTTCTATTTTCTGTTTGTGAGAAGTATCATGTCAGTTTTATATATAGAGTACAATCAATATTGCTTATGATTTAAACTACAAATGATAATTGATTAAATATGGTTTAGGTGGTCCACTAGCATAATCAAAGTCCATTGCTAAACATTAGTCATTTACTCTTTTCAATTTTTTATTCCGATCTCTAGAATTTCATTCTCAAAGGTAGTGCAGAAGCCTAAAATATACCTTGGGATTTGTAGCAAAATTGGAAGTTAGTGTTCCCTAGAGCCAAATTTTCTTGGGCATAAATCAATAGGAAAAACTATGAATCTTCTCTCGATGTTTTGAAGTAATTTTTATCACATTTCCCTGATTCCAATCTACAGTAGACTGGTTTAGGAAACACTATCATCAGTGATAACTTCATCGAAGAGCAATGTGGATGTCATAGGAAATATTTAACCTGCAAGCTATTATGGCCAAGAACATTACACATATGTTTGTATGCTGATTGAGGCTATTTTTGCATCCATTCATGATGCATAGATGAGGTTTACTGCTCAAATTGCAACTAAATAAAATATTGGAATGCACTTATGCAGTCATGTTATTGGCTGCTGTTGTGGTATATTTTATGTCTCAATTGTGAAAAATGTCTTCAAATGCTACTAATTTGAATTCCCATCAAGTTACCCTTCTTCCAAATTCTGTGAGGTTTTAGTAGAGCTAGATTTGCTCATTGAGGACTAAGAGTGATGATAATAGTGGCGGTAGTGGTAAAAAAAATTGTTGAATCTTTTGATCAGTCGTATGAATATGGAAAAATACTTATATTGAAATTTGATTGATTGAATGATCGAAAATCTGTTTAAATGAGTACACCATTTAATAGATTAGTTGACATCATAATGTTGTATTGCCACTTGAAGAGTTTGCATTCATTTTATTTTATTGAACCATAAGCATATTTTCATGAGTAATAGATCTTTTCATGTGATTTAGAATTGCCGTTGAACATCAGTATGTTCTGTTTCAATGTAGGTTGTATAGCGTTTCCAGGAGTTGATTTATCAAATGAAGTATTAAGAAGTTGCAGAACTAACTGTTGAGTCACCCCAGGAATCCTCCGCACACTAAGATACAATAGCAAAATTCTAGGTAGCCATTCTTTCCTGGAGGGGTTATTCAACTACTAGTGAGTTGATTGACATTGAAATAAAGTAGTACTATGAATCCTTTTCACTGCATTTTGGAACTGCAAATGGTTTGATATTCTTAATCATTTTCTAACTTCTGAAAATATGAAATAGAGCTGTAGAAACAACAAAATGACATTAGAAGTGCTAGCTCAATATCTTCTGCAGAATTGGCAAGCATCTCTATTACCTTTTCCTTGTCTTGTTGTTTGATGTTTTAAATTGTTGAATTGCAGAGACACTATCAAAATTTGGTTTCGGATTGTTTTTGCTTATTCAAGTGGTTTTGGTTTCGGATTGTTTTTGCTTATTCAAGTGGTTTTGGTTTCGGATTGTTTTTGCTTATTCAAGTGGTTTTACTGTGGACTTCACTCATACATGGAATAACGCTTGGGTTTCAAAGGATGAACAATTTTGTTTAGTATTATTTTCCTCGCACTCATACCTGGATCTTGTGTAGAATTTATTCAACAATGGAAATATTTAAACCTATTTCTTTCTGAGCAATTATATGTTACTTTGCAAGTATATAGCATTGCCTGTTGTGTCACTTGTATGTTAGTTACATCGCAACATTTTCATTCACAGGAGTGCTCATCCATTGGTTCAATCCTTCACGACACTAATGTAATCTCAATACACTCTTTATTGTGGCAATATTAAGTCTGGAATTTGTATTTGCATTTGTTGCAGTGCATCCTAAGGTAAATACATTAATCTCTTCAATTTTGTGTTCTAATATGTTTAGCATATGCACTCTTTATAGCAATATAAGCATCAAACAGTGCTAAAACATTTTGTTTGTTCCCAGGTTTTACACGAATAAGACAAAGTTTGTTGTTAATATTATTGACAATGGTCTAAATTATGTCATTTTTGTTTAATGCTAATATTGGCTTAGTAGTCATAGAATATCAAATTATGAAGTGGTTGGTAAGGGTATTGCTAAACAATATTATTCTAGTTTCATTGTATAGTTTAATGGGATTCCTATTGGATCTCCATTTATTTTAGTTTCATTGTATATATTTAACTAAACTTATTTTTTTAGTGTGAACTTTGATTCTTCTATTTAAGGATGCTAGCTTAATGGAAGAGCACCTTCCTTACACGAAGAACATTGGTGGTTCGATTCCTCTGTGCCCTATCTACATAAATCAATCACTAATTAAATGACCAGTTAACAACAATCAATGACTACCTCGGATGTGGGTGGTGAAGTGCATGGGAAGGAGACCATCAGGAGGACAGGTGGTGGGCTAGATCCTACACATGTGACATGTGGGAGCATGGGAAGGAGACCATCATGAGGACAGGCGGTGAGCCAGATCCCACACATGCGACATGTGGGAGTTTATGAAGGCAGTTGGTTGCGTTTATGAAGTTTTATGGGATTATCAAGGTGACGATTGTTGCACAAGGATCATTTATACGAGCAAGCAGTTGTGAGGATTTTGAGGCAAAAGGGGGTACAAGCAGCAGGATGGCTAGTACAGTAGTCATTATGGATTCATGTGGGAGAAATGTCGCTAAATTGGTCGACAGGGGGATGGATTTCACTGCTTTGGGGAATATTTCTCTCGTTATTGCATCTGTTTCTTTTGGTCCATGCTGCTTCCTTTGCATCAGTCAAGGAGTGATTGTTTTGGGATGTGCTCATGGTGGCGGAAAGGGCCTCTGGAGTTTGGCAGATAGGGAGCGCATGCTACGACACAAAAACAAGGGTGGTATGGAGGCTGAGGATATGAAGGGAACAAAGGAAGCTCGCAGGAAACACAGGGTGAGTCATGAGCAACTTAGAGTGGCCCAAGTCGCTTGGAACTATCGTGTGACTATACTTGTGTCTATTCAAGTAGATGTTGAAATGATGGAGGAGGGAGTGTGGCACGAGTTGGAAAGTGCGAGCACAATGGTGGCAGAAGCCACGTAGGAGCCGTGGATCCTGGATCCTGGGTCCTCACGAGGCCGCCAAGGCTTGTATGAGTGGACTATAACTTTGAATTGGGTGGTAAAGAGTATGTTGGGTTGTGTGTTGCTCGAGCATGAGGAGGACAGTGGGAGAAGGATGTTCCGGTGGATTTCTAGAAGGAACTCAATGCAGACACCCAGTTGTTGCACATGAAGATCAATGCGGTGGGGAAGAAGATGGGTCTTTACTTCTTTCTTAAAATGGGAAAATTCAAACCTGTTGGGAGATACAGACCGACCATAGGGTGAAACAAAATGTCAATGCACGTCTCGACGTCTCTTTCCAGCTAGAATCGGCTAATTATGGGTTCTAAGGCTTGTGTCTCTGTTTTGTTTTTGGTTTTTTGTGTAATTGAGGGTTGGACACGTGTTTATGCTATGAAGGATGTGTTGGGTTAGCTTAGAATATGGTTCGACGGCCTTGGAAAGTGTTGGGCATGATTTTGATGAAGTACTATTTTAGGAACTGCGCAGTTTGGGCTGCGGAGTCAGATGGCACAGTTTTGGGGAGTGCATAGTTTTGATTGCATAGTCAGTTTTGCGCAGTTTAGCTAGTGCACATTGCCAGCGCAACAACCATTTTGGATAAAGAGCATAAGGGAAGGTCGAGCCAGGAAAGCAACCTATTTTGGGTAAGGAGCAGAGTGGAGAAAGAGGAAAGCGACATGTCAAGGGAGTGGCGACAAGCAGTTAAGGAGCTAGGCCACTAAGTTGACGACGATAGGAAGGCTAAAGGGGCAGAGAGTGACAGGCCATGATGTAGTTGTAACCATTTTTGGTGATGACTGTGGCTGTTAGAAGGGCGTTAGAGCCACGAGTGTCCCAGCAAGACGGCCAAAGCAAGTGGAGCAAGCTGTCGATGGTGACATGCAAGGTGCCGGGTAACTGCACCAGTTTGGGAAACCTTAGGTTTTTTTCCCACGCATTGTAAAGACATGACCTACGGGCATGATCTATAAAAGGGGCACATTTTGTAAGGGAAAGGGTTAATCTCTAATGTTGAATCTTCTGAGTATGAATTGTAATCTTTGTTGAACATTGATCTCTGTTGAGAGAAGCTTGTAAAGGCTCTGCAAGCTGCGTGTGCGGAGGCCTATTGAGAGAGAAGAGAATCTGCAACTGAGTGCATAGACTGGAACTATTGTACCGTTCCCAAGATAATATAACAATAGTTCCTGTGGACGTAGCTCCCATCCTAGGGTGAACCACATTAAATTCTGTGTTATGTGATTGTTTATATGTTTGCACTTGTTTATTTGCTTACAACGAATGCTTAAGATCTTGCTTATCAGTTTATGTGTTCTACTTTTATATGTATTCGCCATAAAGAATGAAGATGGGAATAATATGTTAAGTATCGCATATGTGGATGAATGTTAGATGCATGAGCATTTCTTTAAGTCTCTGAATGCATAAGTCAGTTGGATAATCACTAAGTAGGTAGAGCTTGCGCAGTGTGACTCCCTCAAAGCATAGCACTGGAAGCGCACAGTATATTGTGTTTGTCATATTGCATGAATCGTAAGATAAATAATTTAAGGTAATTGTGGAATGCGTAAGAACCCTTAAGTACCGCTTGTTGAAGTTGGTTAAGACTAGACAGGAAGCACAATTGTCAGTGGCGCTATCCTGTTGTCGTATACCCATCAAACCGTGCAGTCGTTGGATGCACGAGTTGTGCAGCATTCCAGCTTCTAGAAGTATTAGCCATGAGGAAGGTGAACTTCACCCAGTCCTCAGTCTGTAGCGCGTTGTTCGTCAGATCTTTATGCACTCATCACGTGGTTGTGGAAACCTGATTTCGCAGCCTCCCCATTACTTCGCCTCGGGTGAGACCTCAGTCTGTTCGCAGATTGTTTCCAAAAGGGCTGATGAAAAGGGGTTTTGTTGGTTCCTTGAACCGCGAAGAACTTGGGTCTACAGTGGAAACCTCTATATCAGTTATCTAAGCCAACAAATGGTTCTGTTGTTGTGCTAAGAATTGGTGATGAGTTGTCGTGCTTGAAATAGTGATGTGCTTTGAAGAAAAGGTTCCATTGATTGCAGAAAATTGGCACCCAGACAAGAAAGAGATTAGGGCCTAGTGTGACAAGATAGAAATAGACTTCGCAAGGAAATAAAATAGACATCCACGTCTCTTTGACGTAGATTGGTTAAATAAGTATCTGTGAAAGCACGTTCACGAAATTTTCTAAGCATCCTTTGGAAATGAGTTGCATGAGTGGTTATCGAGGCTCGCAGAGTGCAATAATTGTTTCCATCCAAAAGTGCCTATCGAGTGGACCCCAAAGCTCATTTCGAGGCTCAAAGAAATAGATAGCCCACTCTCATAAGCAATCAACTTTTGGGTTGACAACATACTAGAAGGCCTCATAAGAGAGTTCGATGTGGACATGCTGAAGTCCTATAGCGCAGCAGAAGCATAATGTTTCAAAGGTTTCAGAGGTAAGTACCTGAACAATTTGAGTTTATATATTAAAATGCTTTTAGCTGAGAAAGGCGTTTTAAGAATGCAGTAAAATTCCTAGAAGATTTTGAATCTGTAATGGTCGATAGCATCTATAGTGATTCTGACAAAGAGACACATAATTTGAGAAGTGGAAAAAGATATAAGTATAATACTAAGAAGACTTCCAGTGAACATGGACTCCGCGTAGACATTGATTTACAAACCACGCCTGATAGCTAGACCGCACCTCTATCAGCCACCTATCAGCCTATTACTTCGCAGAATCCACCGGTGGTGAACACCGTACCTCCTATTGCTCAGAATCCACCAGTTAAGAACCCTCCAATTGTTAATATTCCTAATCCTTAAAGCATCAATACTAGTAACACTGCGGGAGTGAGTACTCAGACCATCCCGCCGCAGACCATTCCCACTCAGACTATTCCGATTTAGAACATTCCGCGCAGTACCATCCATAACACCACTCAGAACACTGCATAGAACCCTGTACCACCTAGGAGAAGGATGATCGACGATATTAAGTTGTCGATATTTAAAGGAACGGGTCTAGAAGACCCTGAGCAACATTGGTTTCTATGTGAATCTGTGTGGAGTGTTAAGCAAGTTTAGGACAATGTTGTGAAGCAAGCGCAGCTCGTCACTACATTTAGAGATAGAGCATTGAATTGGTTCATGAAATATTCTCAGGGACATCAGAGAACCTTAGTGGAGATTAAGGCTGCACTATTGAGTGAGTTCAAGAAACCAAAGTCAGAATCTCAATGTATAACAGAATTAAAGGAAATTAAATGAAAACCTAATGAGACAGTTTGGGAATTTGGCTAGAAATTTAAGACACTGTTGGACCAAGTAAGTTTCGCCATAGCACCGCAATAGCACCAGGAATGGTTTATAGCTGCGTTTTTGCCCCATATCAGACTGTCATTGATGCAACATAAGGTTTCTACATAGGTAGAAGCCCTGAAAATTGCAATGAAGTTGGAGGCGTCGCTGATAGGGGAGACTAGCACTGGAATGTCCCAGATCCAGACGCAGCTAGCTACCCTGACATTACAATTTCAGGATATGAAGAAGGGGAAGGAACAAAGACAAGAATTCTAGTGTACAATATGTAAGGGAGAAGGGCACACCATAGAGCACTGTCCTTTGTTTCAAGAATACCTTAATAGTGGAGTACCAAATCCACTAAATCAGAACCAAGCACCATGGTGTGAGATCTGTAGAACTAGAGGACACCGACCAGAAGACTGCTACTTAATTCAGAAGTATGCGCGAACCCCTAAGAACTTATACTACAACTTCTGTAAATCAGTTGGACATGATGAATCCAACTGTAGAGCATATGAGCTCATGACAGAAAGAAAACCAGACATGGAGCATATGCGTGGTGGTGGAGTATACATAGTCCAAGAAGAAAATACGCGGAAATGAGAAAATGCGCAGTATGAACAAGGAGTATATAGAGGCCGTGGAGGAATGACCCTTTTTCAAAATTTTATTAAAATGCTAATTTTTCCACTTTTTCCACAATTTCAACCTTTGACTAGTTTTACTGTTTTGACCTCCAAATCAATTCAAATGCTCCCAAATATTCTGTAGGAGTGTATGAATGATATTTAGACTTGAATATTAGGTTCATGGATGTTTTATGGCCCTCCAAATACTGCTGCAAACTTGATTTGTATTCTGATCAATATATGTAATTTTGACTAGTATTTTGTGCATCAAATCCCCCCGGGGTAACACTGCAAATGGCCTTCCAAATGCCTCCAAACTCCCACGAATTTATGAAAAGAGGTATGTAATGTGTTAAGTATGTGATTAAGGTCTAATATGCACCATTAATTGATTTTTACTATTGTTCTAACTGTCTCACATTCAACAGCAAAAACCCCCAATTCGACCCTTGGGGAAATGGCACTATTTCACCTCTCAATACAAACAAACTGAGTAAAAATGCTTCAAATGATCAAGTATAGTACATGAAACTTGTATAATATATCCATGGTAGTATATTAATCACAAATATATCAGAGAATCATCCATCCATTCGAAATAATCAACCTTATAGTGTCATACATCAAAGCATTGGGGAAATGGACATTGTTTGTTCATTAATCAATAATTTTGCATACAGTCAATGGGTATTTCGACCTGAGAGTTTATGAATATGAAGAATAGAGGATATGAAGCTATTAAAATCAGAAAAATATCATATTAATCTCTCCCAATGAGTGCAAGATCTCACCCAAAGCGCAATCCCTCAAGGAGCCCGAATATGCCTTCAAAATTGGAAATGGTGGAGAGAAAGTGCTGCACTAAATCAAACCATGAAACTTCCTGTAGCTTCTACCTGCAAATAAAACTCCATTAAAGAACCATGAAAAACCTAAGTGGCCTCTCCAAACACCAACTTGGATGGGAATCTTTCACCCTCGAAATTGGCTAAGGCAAGAAACTAGTCATCCGCTAGTTCTCTCTTCACAAATGCAATTTTTCTCAAATCATCAAAAGCCATTCTCATACTTTATTTCTACATTTTATAACCAACATTAGCCTTCAAGGGGTCGAAATCCTCTCAATAGATTCAATAAATTTCCATTTAGAAAATATTCCTCATTTGCCACTTGTCTCCTAGTTCCAACCTTCCATCTTCTCCCAAATTCAAATTTGAGTCTCTTTAGCTTCCCCCAAATCCATGAGCGCCTTCCTTGAGCCTATTTTTGGGGATGACATGTCATAATGGTCAGGTGTAAGAAGTCAGGTCTGAATTTTGTCATAAATGCCATAGATGCTTCATTATTGTTGTCATAAAACTAGGGAATCTAGTCCAAGTGTCCACTAGTCTCCAATTTGACTCTTCCTCTCCCATGGAGGTTACTATTCCATCCCATTTCAACCTAAGATTCTCAATTCCATGTGTTATGACTTACCAACTCACCCAAGAGTGTTCACCTTCCCATGAATTCGAATTGGCAAGAGAGAGTTGCCATGTGTCATTGAAAAATCAAGCTAGTGTGGGTCCCACCACCTCCATATGTCTCCAAAACCACTTGCCACTTAGAATTTCTCTTGAATTTATTTATTCACCATATTTATTAAATGCTTGAACCCTTCTAATGTCTAAATATTATTTATTAGCTTCGTTATTACCATCCCACATGTGCCCATACAACCTAGGAAACTAGTAGGATTGATGGGATTGTCTTACTATGCACTTATTTGAATGGGGACATTACAAAGGATATCGCGGATGAGGAAGAAATACTGGTCCAACACAAGGAAGGGGAAGAGGCCAGATGATCTGTAATAACTGTGGCCATCCAGGTCACTTATCTAGAGATTGTACCAATCCATGTACTACCTATAACCATTGTAAATCTTTTGATCAAGTTATTGAAGACTGTCCAGTGTTAGCGGCATAAATATAGAAGAGAAAGAAAGATGGTCCTAACCCAAACATTCAGTTGATCACAACAGAGAGAAGGGCTGCGGATCCAAGTATTAATGTGGTGACGCGAAGTGGTGCTACCACAGGAAGGGATAGGCAAGCAGAAGCTTCGACTTCTTGAGACTTTGAAACTAAGTAGATCCCTCTTGAGACGATCTGGATTAGAAAATCTAGTGGAAAAACACCTACTTTCAACCTGGAGAAGAACAAATAAGTCTTTGAAGAAGCACGGGATATATTCAAAGATAAATCACCTATGTCACCAAGAATCCCGTTGCACAGTGAAATCCCACATATGGAGGATATGCCAACAGCGTATGACAAAACGTGCCATGCATAAGAGACAGACACCTCTGTTGCACAAATCCTATGGAGCTGCATGAAATTATTGAAGAGCACAGACACTGTCATGGAATTAAAAAAAGTGTTAAACCAGTATGAGCCAAGCAGTGAGAGTGATACTGCTGAGAGTGCAATTCATCACATCAAAAGCTATAAAATAACAAGCAGAGAAATGAGGCTCATTGCACAGATAGGAGATTATGAGATTAATGAAATCATCCTTGACTTAGGATCTGAGGTAAATGTATTGACTAAGCAGACATGGTAGCAGATGGGAAGGCCAAAGTTGTTGTGGTCACCCATACAATTGAGGTTAGCAAATCAAATGAAAGTCATACCTTTTGGGAGACTAGCCAATACTATTGTTGACATTGATGGAGTGCGAAGTCATGCAGACTTCAAGATCATTGAAATTGTGGATGATAGCCATCCTTATCCATCACTATTGGGTATAGACTGGGCTATGGATAACCTCGCCATCATAAACTTGAAAACAAAGAAGATGATCTTTGAAGGATAGGACATAAGGGTCATCGCACCATTGGACCCTTCATAAAGAGAAAGATATATTGAGCCGATTCAGGAAGAATCTAGAGCATAGGATCTTAATCGCATTTACAAAATGAATGGGAATCAGGATGACTACGTTAATCCTACTGCCGATGGAGCACTCGGTTGGCGATGTGACAGTTCTTGCATCTCAGACTCTTACGCAAGACTGGAGATGAATGTGACAAGGCATGTGACAGTATGCAGACAAGGCATGTGACAGTTCTTGCATCTCAGACTCTTACGCAAGACTGGAGGTGATCACCAAGATGAATACTCAAAAGCTAAATGTCTGCAGCATCTAGTCCTCCTCCACTTGTGCACACTCCTCCTCTCTCTCTCACTAATGCGAAGTCAGTGAATGAGTGAATGTGTCAAATGAGAGAGTCACACTCTCTATTTATACTTTTACTTTCACTTGACCTTTACTCAAATAGGTCGGCCCCAACTTAACCACTTAACATAATGCTGACTGGGATGACCCCACTAGGGTGGTCTAATAACCCTTTAACCCACGTGACTCATACAGGGCCGACCCCACCAAGGTAGTCTAATAACCCATCAAATATAAGTTACGACACTTACAATATAACTTGCGACACTTGCAAGTACAAATGACGACACTTCCAATCGAAGGAATAATACATCTCCATTGGGGATACAATAAAGTACAAATGTAATACATACAATATACAAGTGAATATATTCCAAAGTTACAAATAAATCAACACTCCCTCTTAACTAGGAAGGTATTCTCTTGACATAGGTCATCAATACATATAGGCCCAAGTCTTCAATTATGGAGTTGGATCATCGTCATTGGATCACGGAGCATCATCATCACTGTTGCTGTACTTGTCATCTTGATCACTAGTGCTATCTCTCAATTCTTCTCATCATAGGGAGTTCTACAGAGCCAGCCCTTTTTTATGCTGGTTGTAGGCCTAGCCTCATGTAGGTTTTCAACATATCTGGCCATCCTGTGGAATGTGCATCAACAAAACCTCGAAAGAGCATCCCATAAATTTTATGAGCACACAGCTCAACCCATTGGATCTCCCAGTATATTTTACATTTGACCACCACAAAACCTCGAAAGAGCATCCCAAGACTTTTATGAGCACACAACTCAACCTATCCGATCTCCCAGGATCTTTTACATGTGATCAGGAAAAACCTTAAAAGAGTGTCTTGCAACCTGCAAGATCTCTAAAGAGCATCCTAGGAATTTTACAAGCACACAGCTCAACCTATCGGATCTCCAAGACTGATTACATGCCTCCTATAGAAAAACCTCGAAAGAGCATCCGAGCTCAAACTATCGTATCTCCCAGGATCTTTTCTATGCTACCTGTAGCAATCTGTCCACGGCCACAAAGTATCAACCTGATACTCATCATCTTACCAATGATCATCATATAGCACATCATCCTGATCCACATCATCATCACATGATCACCCTGATCATCATAGCATCGTCCTGATGCTCATCATCATCACATGATCATTCCGATCATCATAGAATCATCCTGATGCATATCATCTAGAGCATCATCCTGATGCTTATCACACCACATGATCATCCTCTTTAGATAATCTCATTGTCCACGGAGTAAAGCCCAGATGCACATCATACAACACTGACACCACCAACATGGGAGAACAAATCTACAACCATTCGAGGAAGGCTCCAGCCCTTACTTTTTCACCATGGGAGAACACATCTACCACCATGTGAAAAATGGCTTCAGCCCTTACATCTACACCATGGGAGAACACATCTACCACCATGTGAGAATGGCTCTAACCATTACATATTCACCGCGGGAGAACACATCTACCACCATGTGAGAATGGATCAGCAATTACATCACGACCATGGGAGAACACATATACAACCATGTTAGAAAATCTCAACAGTTACATCACGACCATGGGAGAACACATCTACAAACATGTCGAAAAACCCCATGTGCATCTGCGTCTTCTGGACTCATCACTTCCTCTTGGAAGGAATATCGATCTGAAGTACGCCAAGCTTCTCTTTGAAGTACTCAAGCTTCACTCTGGCTTGGTCAATACATCTGCAATCTACTCATCTATCGCAGCTAGTTCATCCACATACAGTAGGAGTATCACTGGATTGCCTTCCTCAACCTTGTAGTAAAGGTTGGAATCCTCTTTACTCTTGGTATAGCCCAAACTAGACAGGAAGTTGTCTATCCTTCCGTACCATGTCCTGGGTGCCTGTTTCAAACCATACAAGGATTTCTTCAATTTTCATACATGAGTCCCTGTCATGTGTCTCAAAACCGAGTGGCTACTCCACATACACTTCCTCTTCGACTACACCATTCAAGAAAGCTGTCTTGACATCCATCTGATGTATCATAAACTTCATCACTGCATCCAGAGCAAGTGTTGTTCTAATGGAAGTGTATTTGGATATAGGTGCAAGGGTTTCTTCATAATCTGTCCCTTCTTTCTAGCAGAAGCCACGAGCCACAAACCTTGCCTTGTATTTCTCTATGTGACCATCTACAACATGCTTGATCTTGTAGATACACCTGGAAGTCACAATAGACTTCCCTTCTGGTCTCGAGACCACATCCCAGACATCATTCTTCATGATCGACTGGTACTCCTCGATCATGTCATCCTTCCATTACTTCCACCCTGATCCTTGGAACTTTAGATTCTTCAATATTTTCAATAGGTGGTTTTCTTGAACTTCGTCATTGGAACAAATGTTGTAGTCCTTCTTTTGTAGGTGATTGTACATGACCTTTCCTACAAGTCAAATTCAATTGCATGATTAGAAACTTCTCATAGTTTTTCAGAACAAAATCTTACACATAAGTACATGTGTCATATAGTCATGCAATTATCTTAGCCAATGCTTCAATACAACATTTATCCATATCCCGTATTCACACGGTAACTTGCTACATGCCTTCCTTCTCTACCAAGACATTTGTTAAGAGTGTGCACAACACCTGACATGTTATCAAAGAGGTTTCAATCTAGATAAGTAGCAATGGAATGTTGTACAGTACCATAGGCCACTTACCCATTACTTGCATATCAGTAGTATCTTGTCCATTAATGCAACTTTTATAATATGCATAATATAGATCCTAAATCTAGGAACATAAGTATGTACATGACTGGAAAACATCATTTAAGTAATCATATATATAATAAATGATAATTCAAATACTTATCTTTGTTTAGTTGTAGGGTGGACTCCCTCTCAATCGTTGCTTCCTTGCAGGAACTACTGGAGTGTGGTCCCTCTTGATCTTTGCTTCCTTTATGATATCATCATGATTATATGTCTTTGAACTTCTATTCATCTTGGACCACTATGCATGCTTAAGTGTGCACTAGTGTCATCATTGTGTCATCCTCAAGATCTCATACATAATCATACATTCATTAGTATAATCTCAATATTATCAAAACATTATGATTCTAAATAATCTTAAACATGTATGGTCATGATCATTTCATACACAAGTAATTTATCACAAGAGTTAGTATTCAAGGTTTGAGGGGAAACTTCTTTTACTCATGCATATTCTTATTTGACCATAGGACACTTCTAGTTTGTCATATCATCAATCAAAGTAAGAAGCATAATATGCATAAACACATGATTACTCAAACTAACTTCATGAATAATCATTATCAATGATACAAAGGTATCATATCCTAACACAAGGCAGGATTCTAACTTGATATAGGAAAAACATACCTGGATTATCATGCTTGCTAGTTATGTCTAACATACCCACATAATGTCTTCTTGTTCTCTTCAATGACTAGTGCTAGTAACCTGCATAACTCATAAGTTAACCATTATAGAACCAAAATATACATACCTCGTAAGTAGAGCTTCTATGTGATCCATGACTATGGATGAGTCTTTGTCTTCATGTCACCATGGTCATATGTTCTTGATCTAGTACTTGATTTTTCTTTCTTGATGTACCTTTCATGTTAGCGGACAACATCATCCTCATACAACACCACAGTGCATTAGTACAATCATAAGTGTCATAACCCTAATCAATAAATGTCTTCTATCATTCACATGCATTCATACTTTTACTAGGGTGATAAGACAAGTCTAAAATTAATCCAGATTGTACTAACCTCAATAATATGAAGACAAACATATCATAAACTTAATCATGAACATATTTCAAAACATACATGTATCTCCTCAAGTCATACCTGTCGGGATTGCTTGTAGTCTTCTTATGTAAGGACTTAGCTTCATCTCCCTCTGGAACTGGAACTTCTTCACTTATGCAGGTGTCCAATTCATTCTCTTCTAAGATTAACCCAATCCACTTTGATTTGTTGGAACTGGATCTGGAGCTGAATTAGGGTTTGTAAGAGAAACCCTAAAAATTCAAACATTGAATTTCAAACTTCTGATTGGATGAAAAGATGTGCCTTGCTGAACTGATCAAGCTAGTATACTTCAATTTTGAAATCTCCAAAATTTGACCCCTCAAAATTCACTTTGAAAGTTTCGGATCTCCAGCTTCTGTCAAATTCTGGTTTTCTGCTCAAAATCCCGAATTAGGGTTTGATAGATCCTAGGGTTCTACCCAACCAAAAAGTTTGATCTTGGTCTCTAAATTTTTATTTTGCTGAGGAGAGAAATCCTATGCTGAGTTCACTCTAAAATTCCACTTCTGTCAAAATCCCTAATTTCCTGCAGCAGTGACAACCCAAAAATGAGAATGCTCAAAAGCCAATTCTATTTCACAGAAATATGTGCCTTATTGTTTCTGGTGCTTCTCTAAAATTTTAGATCAATAGGATCTGAACATTTGGTCTTTGGTATCATGACCTGTCAGCTTTCCAACCCCACAGGTCTGACCTCAAAGGGGTTCTCTGAGAGAAAGATATGCCAAATGTCGCAACGTGACCTATTTATGGGATGAAACAGTATAGCTAACTTGTACGGAGTGCCACATGTCACTGTTTCAACTTTGACCCATGAAACTAAAGTCTGTGCTCTTACTGTCACTTTTTACAGAATTTCATTTGGAGCTTCCAATCCCAAGTTGTGACCTTTTTTCCTAGGTCACCTGTTTATGACTGAGATCTGGAAGAGGCAAAAACCCTAAATTGTACGGATCATAAAACATAAATTACAATGAACATGATGTTGTTCTTTGGACACAAGGTACATGGGGATGTTATATTAAACATGTAATAGTTTCAGATCCTAAACCTTTTCCAAAACGTATTTATAGTGAAAGTTCCACGATGACTGGTTTTTGCTATATCAAGCCCTAGCTTCCAATTTGTCACAAGTGCAACAATTGTCATAAATTCCATAAAAATTACAATGCCTTCCTTCAGGCTAACCTAAGATACCATGTTATTTTTTCATCATTCAATTCAATATTATCTAGGATCTTAACTGAGATAACAACATGTACAACATATCAAACATAAGAGACAAGAGACAAGGGACACAAAGCATTTCACCGAGGAAAACCAAGAAGGTGAAAAACCCCACAACCTCCTCAGAGATAGAATAAGCACCAATACAAAGATAGCCAAGATGAATCCTCAAAAGATAAATGCCTGCAGCAGCTACTCCTCCTCCACTTGTGCGCACTCCTCCTCTCTCTCTCACTAATGCAAAGTGAGTGAATGAGTGAATGTGTCAAATGAGAGAGTCACACTCTCTATTTATACTTTTACTTTCACTTGACCTTTACTCAACTAGGTCGGCCCCAACTTAGCCACTTAACATAATGCTTACTGGGAAGACCCCACTAGGGTGGTCTAATAACCCTTTAACCCACATGACTAATACTGGGCCGACCCCACCAAGGTGGTCTAATAACCCATCAAATATAAGTAACGACACTTATAATATAACTTGTGACACTAGCAAGTACAAATGACGACACTTCCAATCGGAGGAATAATACATCTCCATTGGTGATACAATAAATTACAAATGTAATACATACAATATACAAGTGAATATATTCCAAAGTTACAAATACATAAACATTCCCTCTTAACTAGGAAGGTATTCTCTTGACACAGGTCATCAATACATATAGGCACAAGTCTTCAATTCTAGAGCTGGATCATCGTCATTGGATCACGGAGCATCATTGTCACTACTGTTGTACTCGCCATCTCGATCACTGGTGCTATCTCTCAATTCTTCTTGTCATAGGAAGTTCTACAGAGCCAACCATTTTTCATGTTGGTTGTAGGCCTAGCCTCCTGTAGGTATTCAACATCTTTGGCCATCCTGTGGAATGTGGGTCAACAAAACCTCGAAAGAGCATCCGAGGACTTTTACGAGCACACAGCTCAACCCATTGGATCTCCCAGGATATTTTACATGTGACCACCACAAAACCTCAAAAGCGAATCCTAGGACTTTTACGAGCACATAGCTCAACCTATCGGATCTCACAGGATATTTTACATGTGGTTAGGAAAAACCTTAAAAGAGTGTCTTGCAACCTGCAAGATCTTTAAAGAGCATCCCAGGACTTTTACTAGCACACAGCTCAACCTATCGGATCTCTAGGACTGATTACATGCTTCCTGTAGCAAAACCTCGAAAGAGCATCCAAGCTAAAACTATCGGATCTCCCAGGATCTTTTCTATGCTACCTGTAGCAATCTGTCCATGGCCACGGAGTATCAACATGATACTCATGATCATACTGATCATCATCATATAGTACATCATCCTGATGCACATCATCATCACATGACCAGCCCGATCATCATAGCATCATCCTGATGCATATCATCTGGAGCATCGTCCTGATGCTCATTATCATCACATGATCATCCCTATCATCATAGCATCATCCTAATTCTCATCAAACCACATGATCGTCCTCTTCAGATCATCTCATCATCCACGGAGCACAGCCCAGAATACAACACTTACACCACTGACATGGGAGAACACATCTACCACCATTCGGGGAAGGCTACAGCCCTTACTTTTTCACCAATTGAGAACACATATACCACCATGTGAAAAATGGCTTCAACCCTTACATCTACACCATGGGAGAACACATCTACCACCATGTGAGAATGGCTCTAGCCCTTACATCTGCACCATGGGAGAACACATCTACCACCATGTGAGAATGCCTCAACAATTACATCACGACGATGGGAGAACACATCTACAACCATGTCGGAAAATCTCATAAATTACATCACAACCATGGGAGAACACATCTACAACCATGTCGAGAAATCCCATGTGCCTCTGCGTCTTCTGGACCCATGACTTCCCCTTGGAAGGAATCTCGATCTGAAGTACACCAGGCTTCTCTCTAAAGTACTCAAACTTCACTTTGTCTTGGTCAATACATCTGCAATCTACTCATCTGTCGCAGCTAGGTCATCCACATACAGTAGGAGTATCACTGGATTGCCTTTCTCAACCTTGTAGTAAAGGTTGGAATCTGCTTTACTCTTGGTATAGCCCAAACTGGACAGGAAGTTTTCTATCCTGTCGTACCATGTCTTGGGTGCATGTTTCAAACCATACAAAGCTTTCATCAGTTTTCATACAGGAGTCCCTGTCATGTGTCTCAAAACCGAGTGGCTGCTCCACATACACTTCCTCTTTGACTACACCATTCAAGAAAGCTGTCTTGACATCCATCTGGTGTATCTTACACTTCATCACTGCAGCCAAAGCAAGTACTATTCTAATGGAATTGTATCTGGATACAGCTGCAAGGGTTTCTTCATAATCTATCCCTTCTTTCTCGGAGAAGCCACGAGCCACAAACCTTGCCTTCTATTTCTCTATGCTACCATCTGCAGAATGGTTGATCTTGTAGATCTACTTAGAAGTCACAACAGACTTCGCTTCTGGTCTCAAGGCCACATCCCAGACATCATTCTTCATGATCGAATGGTACTCCTTGATCATGGCATCCTTCCATTACTACATCCCTGATCCTGGGAACTTCAGATTCTTCAATATTTTCAATAGGTGGTTTTCTTGAACTTCGTTGCTAGAATAAATGTTGTAGTCCTTCTTTTGTAGGTGATTGTACACGATCTTTCCTACAAGTCAAATTCAATTGTATGATTAGAAAATTCTCATAGTTTTCAAAACAAAATCTTACACATAAGTACATATGTCATATAGTCATGCAATTATCTTAGCCAATGCTTCAATACAACATTTATCCATATCACGTATTCACACGGTAACTTTCTAGATGCCTTCCATCTCTACGATAACATTTGTTAAGAGTGTGCACAACTCCCAACATGTTAGAAAAGAGGTTTCATTTTAGATAAGTAGCAATGGAATGTTGTATAGTACCATACGCCACTTAACCATTACTTGCATATTAGTAGTATCTTGTTCATTAATGAAAAATTTATAATATGCATAATATACATCCTAAATCTAGGAACATAAGTATGTACATGACTGGAAAACATCATTTAAGTAATCATATATATAATAAATGATAATTCAAATACTTATCTTTGTTTAGTTGTAGGGTGGACTCCCTCTCAATCTTTGCTTCCTTGCAGGAACTACTGGAGTGTGCTCCCTCTTGATCTTTGCATCCTAGAGTGTACTCCCTCTTGATCTTTGCTTCCTTTATGATATCATCATGATTATATGTCTTTGAACTTCGATTCATCTTGGACCACTATGCATGCTTAAGTGTGCACTAGTGTCATCATTGTGTCATCCTCAAGATCTCATACAGAATCATACATTCATTAGTATAATCTAAATACTATCAAAACATTATGATTCTAAATAATCTTAAACATGTATGGTCATGATCATTTCATACACAGGTAATTTATCACAAGTGTTAGTATTCAAGGTTTGAGGGGAAACTTCTTTTACTCATGCATATTCTTATTTGACCATAGAACTCTTCTAGTTTGTAATATCATCAATCAAAGTAAGAAGCATAATATGCATAAACCCATCATTACTCAAACTTATAACTTCATGAATAATCATTATCAATCATACAAAGGTATAAGATCCTAACACAAGGTAGGATTCTAACTTGATATAGGAAAAATATACCTGGATTATCATGCTTGCTAGTTATGTTTAACATACCCACACAATGTCTTCTTGTTCTCTTCAAGTCATACCTGTCGAGATTGCTTGTTGTCTTCTTCTGTAAGGCCTTATCCTCATCTCCCTCTAGAACTGGAACTTCTTCACTTATGCAGGTTTCCAATTCATTATATTCTAAGATTAACCCAATCGACTTTGATTTGCTGAAATTGGATCTGGAGCTAGATTAGGGTTTGTCAGAGAAACCCTAAAAGTTCAAACATTGAATTTCAAACTTCTAATTGGATGCAAAGATGTGCCTTGCTGAGATGATCAAGCTGGTATACTTCAATTTTATAATCTCCAAAATTTGACCCCTCAAAATTGACTTTGAAAGTTTCAGATTTGCAGCTTCTGTAAAATTCTTGTTTTCTAGTCAAAATCCCGAACTAGGGTTTGATAGATCCCGTGGTTCTACCCAACCAAAAAATTTGATCTTGGTCTCTAAATTTTGATTTTGTTGAGGAGAGAAATCCTATGCTGAGATCACTCAAAAATTCCACTTCTGTCAAAAGCCCTAATTTCCTGCAGTAGTGACAACCCAAAAATGAGAATGCTCAAAATCCAATTCTATTTCATAGAAATATGTGCCTTATTGTTTCTAGTGCATCTTTGAAATTTCGGATCCACGGGGTCTGAAACTTTGGCCTTTGGTAACTTGAATGGTCATCTTTCCAACCCCACAGGTCTGACCTCAAATGGATTCTTTGAGAGAGAGATGCCAAATGTCGCAATGTGACCTGTTTATGGGATGAAACAGTATAGCGAACTTGTACGGAGTGACACGTGTCATTATTTCGGCTTAGGCCTCTGAAAAGCGCATATGTGAAACTACAGTATGTTCTCTTACTATCACATTTTATAGAATTTCATTTGGAGCTTCCTATCCCAAGTTGTAATATTTTTTCCTAGGTCACCTATTCATGACTGAGATCTGGAAGAGGCAGAAACCCAAAATTGTATAGATCATGAAACATAAAGTACAGCGAACCAGATGTTGTGCTTTGGAAACAAGGTACATGGGGATGTTATCTTCGACCTGTAATAGTTTCAGATCCTGAAACTTTTCCAAAACTGATTTATAGCGAAAGTTCCACAATGACTGGTTTTTTTCTATATCAAGCCCTAGCTTCCAATTTGTCGCAAATGCAACAATTGTCATAAATTCCATAGAATGCCTTCCTTCAGGATAACCTATGATACCATGTTAGTTTTTCATCATCTAATTCAGTATGATCTAGGATCTTAACTGAGAGAACAACATGTACAGCATATCAAACATAAGAGACAAGAGACAAGAGACACGAAGCATTTCATCGGGGAAAACCAAGACGGTGAAAAACCCCGCAACTTCCTCAGAGATAGAATAAGCACCAATACAAAGATCACCAAGATGAATCCTCAAAAGATAAATGTCTTTAGTAGCTACTCCTCCTCCACTTGTGCACACTCCTCCTCTCTCTCTCACTAATGCGAAGTGAGTGAATGAGTGAATGTGTCAAATGAGAGAGTCACACTCTCTATTTACACTTTTACTTTCACTTGACCTTTGCTCAACTAGGTCGGCCCCAACTTAACCACTTAACATAATGTTGACTGGGTCGACCCCACTAGAGTGGTCTAATAACCCTTTAACCCGCATGATTCATACTGGGCCGTCCCCACCAAGGTGGTCTAATAACCCATCAAATATAAGTTACGACACTTACAATACAACTTGCGACACTTGCAAGTACAAATGACAGCAGTTCCAATCGGAGGAATAATACATCTTTGTTGGGGATACAATAAAGTACAAATGTAATACATACAATATACAAGTGAATATCTTCCAAAGTTACAAATACATCAACACTCCCTCTTAACTAGGAAGGTATTCTCTTGACATAGGTCATCAATACAGATAGGAACATGTCTTCAATTCTGGAGCTGGATCATCATCACTGGATCATGGATCATCATTGTCACTGCTGCTGTACTCGTCATCTCGATCACTAGTGCTATCTCTCAATTCTTCTCGTCATAGGAAGTTATACAAAGGAAACCCTTCTTCATGCTGTTTGTAGGCCTAGCCTCCTGTAGGTCTTCAACATCTCTAGCCATCCTATGGAATGTGCGTCAACAAAACCTCGAAAGAGAATCCCAGGACTTTTATGAGCACATAGCTCAACCCATCGGATCTCCCAGGATATTTTACATGTGACCACCACAAAACCTCGAAAGAGAATCCCGAGACTTTTACGAGCACACAGCTCAACCTATTGGATCTCCCAGGATCTTTTACATTTGGTCACGCAAAACCTTAAAAGAGTGTCTTGCAACCTACAAGATCTCTAAAGAGCATACCAGGAATTTTACGAGCACACGACTCAACCTATTGGATCTCCCAGGATCTTTTCTATGCTACCTGTAGCAATCTGTCCATGGCCACGGAGTATCAACTTGATACTCATGATCATATTGATCATCATCATAAAGTACATCATCCTGATGCACATCATCATCACATGATCACCCTAATCATCATAGCATCGTCCTGATGCATATCATCTGGAGGATCGTCCTGATGCTCATCATCATCACATGATCATCCTGATCATCATAGCATCATCCTCATGCATATCATCTGGAGCATCGTCCTGATGCTCATCACACCACATGATCATTATCTTCAGATCATCTTATCATCCATGGAGCACAGCCCAAATGCACATCATACAACACTTACACAACCGACATGGGAGAACACATCTACCACCATTTGGGGAAGGCTCCAGCCCTTACTTTTTCACCATGGGAGAACATATCTACCACCATGTGAAAAATGGCTTCAGCCCTTACATCTACACCATGGGAGAACACATCTACCACCATGTGAGAATGGCTCCAGCCCTTACATCTACACCATGGGAGAACACGTCTACCACCATGTGAGAATGGCTCAGCAATTACATCACGACCATGGGAGAACACATCTACAACCATTTCAAAAAAGCTCGGTAATTACATCATGACCATGGGAGAACACATCTACAACCATGTCGGAAAAGCTCGGCAATTACATCATGACCATGGGAGAACACATCTACAACCATGTCGAAAAATCCCATGTGCATCTGCATCTTCTAGACTCAGCACGTCACCTTGGAAGGAATCTCGATCTGAAGTACACCAAGCTTCTCTCTGAAGTACTCAAAATTCACTATGGCTTGGTCAATACATCTGCAATCTACTAATCTTTCGCAACTAGGTCATCCACATACAGTAGGATTATCACTGGATTTCCTTCCTCAACCTTGTAGTAAAGGTTGGAATCCGCTTTACTCTTTGTAAAGCCCAAACTGGATAGGAAGTTGTCTATCCTGCCGTACCATGTCTTGGGTTCCTATTTCAAACCATACAAGGATTTCTTCAGTTTTCATACATGAGTCCCTGTCATGTGTCTCAAAACTGAGTGGCTACTCTACATACACTTCCTCTTTGACTACACCATTCAAGAAAGCTATCTTGACATCCATCTAGTGTATCTTCCACTTCATCACTGCAACCAAAGTAATTATGTTCTGATGGAAGTGTATCTAGCTACAGGTGCAAGGGTTTCTTCATAATCTATCCCTTCTTTCTGGGAGAATCCATGAGCCACAAACCTTGCCTTGTATTTCTCTATGCTACCATCTGCAGCATGCTTGATCTTGTATATCCTCTTGGAAGTCACAACAGACTTCCCTTCTGGTCTCGGGACCACATCCTAGACATCATTCTTCATAATCGAATAGTACTCCTCGATCATGGCATCCTTCCATAACTGCATCCCTGATCCTTGGAACTTCACATTCTTCAATATTTTCAATAGGTGATTTTCTTGAACTTCATTGCCGAAACAAATGCTGTAGTCCTTATTTTGTAGGTGATTGTACACTATCTTTCCTACAAGTCAAATTCAATTGCATGATTAGAAACTTCTCATAGTTTTCAGAACAAAATATTACACATAAGTACATATGTCATACAGTCATGAAATTATCTTAGCCAATGCTTCAATACAACATTTATCCATATCCCGTATTCACACCGTAACTTTCTAGATGCCTTCCATCTCTACTAGAACATTCGTTAAGAGTGTGCACAACTCCCAACATGTTATCAAAGAGGTTTCATTCTAGATAAGTATCAATGGAATGTTGTACAGTACCATAGGCCGCTTACCCATTACTTGCATATTAGTAGTATCTTGTTCATTAATGCAACTTTTATAATATGCATAATATACATCCTAAATCTAGGAACATAAGTATGTACATGACTGGAAAACATCATTTAAGTAATCATATATATAATAAATGATAATTCAAATACTTATCTTTGTTTAGTTGTAGGGTGGATTCCCTCTCAATCTTTGCTTCCTTGCAGGAACTACTGGAGTGTGGTCCCTCTTGATCTTTGCTTCCTCTAGTGTGCTCCCTCTTGTTCTTTGCTTCCTTGATGATATCATCATGATTATATGTCTTTGAACTTGTATTCATCCTGGACCACTATGCATGCTTAAGTGTGCACTAGTGTCATCATTGTGTCATCCTTAAGATCTCATACATAATCATACATTCATTAGTATAATCTCAATACTATCAAAACATTATGATTCTAAATAATATTAAACATCTATGGTCATGATCATTTCATACACATGTAATTTATCACAAGCGTTAGTATTCAAGTTTTGAGGGGAAACTTCTTTTACTCGTGCATATTCTTATTTGACCATAGAACTCTTCTAGTTTGTCATATTATCAATCAAAGTAAGAAGCATAATATGCATAAACCCATGATTACTCAAACTTATAACTTCATGAATAATCATTATCAATCATACAAAGGTATAAGATCCTAACACAAGGTAGGATTCTAACTTGATATAGGAAAAACATACCTGGATTATCATGTTTGCTAGTTATGTCTAACATACCCACATAATGTCCTCTTGTTCTCTTCAATGACTTGTGCTAGTAACCTACCTAACTCATAACTTAACCATTGTAGAACAAAATTATACATACCTCGTAAGTAGAGCTTCTATGTGATCCATGACTATGGATGAGTCTTTGTCTTCATGTCACCATGGTCATATGTTCTTGATCTAGTACTTGATTTGTCTTTCTTGATGTACCTTTCATGTTAGCGGACAACATCATCCTCACACAACACCACAGTGCATTAGTACAATCATAAGTGTCATAACCCTAATCAATAAATGTCTGCTATCGTTCACATGCACTCATTCTTTTACTAGGGTGATAAGACAAGTCTAAAATTAATCAAGATTGTACTAACCTCAATAATATGAAGACAAACATATCATAAACTTAATCATGAACAAATTTCGAAACATACATGTATCTCCTCAAGTCATACCTGTCGGGATTGCTTGTAGTCTTCTTATGTAATGCCTTAGCCTCATCTCCATCTGGAACTATAACTTCTTCACTTATGCAGGTGTCCAATTCATTCTCTTCTAAGCTTAACCCAATCCCCTTTGATTTGCTGAAACTGAATCTAGAGCTGGATTAGGTTTTGTCAGAGAAACCCTAAAAATTCAAACATTGAATTTCAAACTTCTGATTGAATGAAAAGATTCGCCTTGCTGAGCTGATCAAGCTAGTATACCTCAATTTTGAAATCTCCAAAATTTAACCCCTCAAAATTGACTTTGAATGTTTCGGATCTGCAGCTTCTGTCAAATTCTGGTTTTCTGGTTTTCTAGTCAAAATCCCGAACTAGGGTTTGATAGATCCCGAGCTTATACCCAACCAAAAAATTTGATCTTGGTCTCTAAATTTTGATTTTGCTTAGGAGGGAAATATATGCTGAGACCATTCCAAAATTCCTCTTATGTCAAAAGCACTAATTTCCCGCAGCAGTGACAGCCCAAAAATGAGAATGCTCAGAATCGAATTCTATTTCACAAAAATATGTGCCTTATTGCTTCTAGTGCATCTCTAAAATTTCGGATCCACAGGTTCTGAAACTTCAGCCTTTGGTATCATGACCTGTCATATTTCCAACCCCATAGGTCTGACCTCAAATGGATTGTCTGAGAGAGAGAGATGCCAAATGTCGCAACGTGACCTATTTATGGGATGAAACAGTATAGCGAACTTGTACGAAGTGCCACGTGTCACTGTTTCAACTTCGTCCTCTGAAAAGAGGACCTATGAGACTATAGTTTGTGCTCTTACTATCACTTTTTATAGAATTTCATTTGGAGCTTCCTACCCTAAGTTGTGACCTTTTTTCCCAGGTCAACTATTTATGATTGAGATCTGGAAGAGGCAGAAACCCTAAATTGTATGGATCATAAAATAGAAATTACAATGAAACAGATGTTTTGCTTTAGACATAAGGTACATGGGGATGTTGTCTTCGACCTGTAATAGTTTCAGATCCTGAAACTTTTCCAAAACTGATTTATAGCGAAAGTTCCACGATGACTGGTTTTTGCTATATCAAGCCCTAGCTTCTAATTTGTCGCAAGTGCAAAAAGTGTCATGAATGCCATACAATGCCTTCCTTTAGGCTAACCTCTAATACCATGTTAGTTTTTCATCATTTAATTCAATATGATCTAGGATCTTAACTGAGAGAACAATATGTACAACATATCAAACATAATAGACAAGAGACAAGAGACACAAAGTATTTCACCGGGGAAAACCAAGAAGGTGAAAAACCCTGCAACTTCCTCAGAGATATAATAAGCACCAATACAAATATCACCAAGATGAATCCTCAAAAGACAAATGTCTGTAGCAGCTACTCCTCCTCCACTTGTGCGCACTCCTCCTCTCTCTCTCATTAATGCGAAGTGAGTGAATGAGTGAATGTGTCAAATGAGAGAGTCACACTCTCTATTTATAATTTTACTTTCACTTGACCTTTACCCAATTAGGTCGGCCCCAACTTAACCACTTAACATAATGCTGACTGGGCTGAACCCACTAGGGTGGTCTAATAACCCTTTAACCCACATGACTCATATAGGGCTGACCCCACCAAGGTGGTCTAATAACCCATCAAATATAAGTTACGACACTTACAATATAACTTGCAACACTTGCAAGTACAAATGACGACACTTCCAATTGGAGGAATAATACATCTCCGTTGGGAATACAATAAAGTACAAATATAATACATACAATATATAAGTGAATACATTCCAAAGTTACAAATACATCAGCACTTTCAGGAGTACGACTTTGAAATAGTGGTTAAGCCAATCAGATTGAACTTAGGACCTGACTATCTCTCAAGGATTGAGTCAGGTGAAGAACCAACTAACCTCGAAGACAGTCTTCTTGACGCGTAGTTATTTGCTATACAGATCACATATGACTACTATAAAGACATTATTGATTTCTTGACTACTATTTTGGCACCCACAGAGTTTACTACGTAGCAGAAGAAGCAGCTGGTAGTAAGAGCAGCAGACTTCACCATAATCGCAGGACAGCTATACAAACTAGGACCGGATGAAGTGCTGCGCAGATGTGTATTAGAGCATGAGAAACCATTCATATTGGCTGATACACATTCAGGATCATCAGGAGGTCACTATGCTAGAAGAGCCATTGCGTAGAAGATATTGCGAACAGGGCTATGGTGGCCTACTATTCACAAATATTCAAAAGACCATTCCCAGAGATGCAATGTCTGTCAGAGGACAGGAAGGCTATTGTGAAGAGATGAAATGCCACTGAATTCGTAGTTGAGCCTTCAGGTATTTGAGAAATGGGATATTGATTTCATGGGACCTATTAACCCACCGGAAAAGAGGATTGGTGCGAGGCACATTATCATTGCAACTAATTACCTCACCAGATGGGTAGAAGCGAAGCCAGTGAAGGACTGTAGAACAATTCATTTTTGAGAACATCCTTACTAGATTTGGATGTCCAAATATTCTTATGAGTGATCAAGGAACCCATTTCATTAACAAAACTATTGAGGCACTAACTGAAGAGTTCCACATTTACCACCAACGAAGTACGCCATATCATCCGCAAGCAAATGGAACTGTTGAAGCGTTCAATAAGGTACTGGAGAATGCGCTGACTAAGGTATGCAATGTCAATAGGGATGATTGGGATCTGCACATTCCAGCTGTCTTGTGGGCATACAGGACTACTTGCAAGAAATTGATTGGCCATACACCTTTTAGGTTGGCCTATGGATAGGAAGCAGTGATGCCTATGGAGTATATTGTACCCAGCTTGAGAATAGCTGCATTTAAAGGCATGGAAGATCAAGAGGCACTAGAAGAAAGGCTTCTACACTTCGTTGGTTTGGAGGAAGATCGCTTCATCCCAAGATTTCACCAACAAGTGCAGAAACACAAAGAAAAAGCATGGCATGATCGCCATATCAAGAACAAGACCTTTCAGGTAGGTGATCTAGTCCTCCTGTACGATAGCAAATTTATGAAGTTTCCTAGCAAGTTTAAAATGCATTGGCTTGGCCCATATACTATTTTGCATGTTACTAATGGTGGCGCAGTGCAGTTAGCCATGTTAGTAGGAGATACATTACGAGGCCTAGTCAATGGAAGTAGACTAAAACCCTCTCGGGATAGTCCTACTTCGTAGAATCCTCAATAAGCAGGAAAAAGGAAATTTCTAAGTGTCAAGTACAGTTGAAATTGGGCACTAGAAAGATGGAAAAGAGTCTATACACGAAGTTTGATGAAGGAGAGGTACCGCATAGCATTGGTCGAGAAGTGAAGCTGCGTGGATTAAAAAAAAAGAACTGCGTAGTATGAAGCTCAAAATGTAGCTGCACAGATCAAGTTGAACAAACCAACTGTGAAGAATGAGAAGCTATGACAAGAGACACATGGTGGAACCGCAGCTACATAATTGAAAATGAAGAAACACACATGTGAAGAAGAACCACATAAGAATCCCTTGACGAAACCGTCAGCGCATCACGACGGAAAATGTTAGCCGTAGAAACTGTCGATTAGTTAGTGGGCCGTTTTCCAGAATGGTGGCAACGACAAGATCAAGAATTAATAGCGAATATGACCATTCGAGCATAATAAAGGGCGAAGTGACCGAGATCTCACCGAGATCCGGCTAACAGGATGGCAATACTGGCACCTTTTAGCACTTAAGGAAACATCATTGGTTTAGGCATGATGATTGGTTGACAAGACCGAGATCTCAGAGGAGATCTGGCTGAAGGACGAAACATTAACCACCCCATTAATGGTCGATTGCCACGTTCCATACTAGTAGGGTCTATAAATAGCCCTCAACCAAGCACTTATACATTTTACCGAGAACTCTAGTTCGTCTGCGTGGGATTTTAGAGCTTCCATAACTAGAGAGCTGACCAATTTGTAAGTGCATGTCTGAGCCACTTACTAGTGCCGAAGTCCTGAAAATATTCATACAGTCAGGATTTCAGGGAGTCATGTCAACTCCAACTAAGAAACCTGCAGGGGAGAAAGGCTCTACAAGATAGGCTACAGAAATGAAGAAGGATAAACATCTAGTTGTAGACCAGGGAGGGCCGAAGACAACAAAGCCTTAGAAACCAGTCCCATTCTAGGAGCGACCCATCCATCTCGTGCATGAGTATATTCCACATAGGGGAGATGATACACCACCTATCCAACTGGAGAAAAATGATGTTTATGAGATTTCGATCCCGCCCATTTCTAGTAAGGTGAGGGTTGTAGACGACCTTCTGGGGAAAGTACGAGACTGCAAGTTGGAAGACCATGACTTTCTATAAGGAGAATAGTTGAAGCCGAATAAGTTCCCACAATTTCATCCAGACCAATACATGCATCGGCAGGTTGATTCCCATTCTGGCACCAAAACTCCGTATGTGCAGGATTGGAGGATTGGATCAAAGGGCTCGAACCATCTAGATTGCTAAACCTACTGCGCATCTCGCATTTTGATAGGAGCCCAGAACTCAATGCAGTAGTGCACATTTTGTTGTCTTGTGTACATGAAGGATATCTATGGTTGCACAAGCGAATCGATATCAATATCGATAACATACACTACATTATGTTGCTAAATAAGAGGGGCGATGACCCTTCGCAAGTAATGGTAGGGAAGGCACAGGAAAAAGAATTGGCTGAAAAAATCGCAGAGGAATTTGGCGTAATCCGGGGAAAACGTGGCTTCCCCACCAAAGATATCAATGATGAAGCTACCAAATTCGTTGTGCAACTGCTCGTAGGGAAGATACTGTGCAAAAGCAGACCTCCTGAGGTACCGACCGCAGCAATCCGGCTCGCATCTAAGACATTGAAAGCCACCTCTTAAAACTGGGCGTAGTAACTACTGAACGAATTTTTGGCAGATGTCCGGGACACTAAGGACAATGGAAATACATTCCACTATAGTTGGTTATTATTATTGATTGCCTTCAACCGTTGGAAAGAGTTGGTTGGCTAGCAAGGTATTGCAGTTTTCGATGGGGAATGTTGTGGGACACACTTTGCCAAATTATGGGAAAACTCAAAGTCGTCCAGGCAGCGCCAAATCAATGAAGTATTTTACACATACTATGAAGTATTTTACACATACTATGAGCAACTGTGTGATGTAATTCGGCGTACATTGCGTGTCTCAAATCCGTTGACAGACACCTACAAGGGGATAATGAGATTCATGGTAGGTAAGAATAGATCGTACATTAAGCCCAGGGTTGACTCGAATATAGAATGGAAGTGGGAAGTGATCTCTATGGATTTCATAACAGGGTTTCCAATGACAGTCAAGAAGCATGATTCAATCATGGTGGTGGTGGACAAGCTATCAAAGGTATCTCATTTCATTCCAGTCAAGTGCACCCACAAGGCTAATGACATTGCAGATATCTTCATGAGAGAGATATTCAGATTGCATGGATTTCCCAAGGCAATAGTTTTAGACCATGACACAAAGTTCACATCCAATTTTTGGAAAGGATTGTTCCAAGAGTTGGGAACTCAGTTGAAGTTTAGCACGGCCTATCATCCTCAGACAGATGGTCAGACTGAAAGAGTAAATCATATTCTTGAAGATATGTTAAGGATGTATGCGATGGATAAACCATCTAAGTGGGAAGACTATTTACACTTAGTGGAATTTGCTTACAACAATGGACATAAAGCATCACTGAAGATGAGTCCTTTTAAAGTGTTGTATGGAAAATGATGCAGGACTCCAGTGAGCTGGGACAGTCCAGTGAATAGAGTAGTGCTTGGACCAGAAATGATTGATGAAATGAATCAAAAGATTATGAAGATTAGGCAAAATTTTAAGGCAGCACAGGACATGCAGAAGAGTTATGCAGATCTGAAAAGAATGCATAAGGAATTTCAGATTGGGGATCATATCTACTTGAGAGTGAAACCAAGGAAGAGTTCCATGAAGTTGGGAAGTTGTGCCAAGTTGGCACCCCGATATTGTGAGCCATTAGAAGTTCTCTATAGGATAGGGCCAGTTGCATATAGGATTGCATTTCCTGCTAACATGAAAGCTCATTATGTTTTCCATGTATATTTGCTTAAGAAATATGTATATGGTCCTAATCATATCATTGATTGGCATGTGATATAGGTGGAACTAGAGGGAGAGTTTCGGGTGGAGCCTATATGCATCCTCGACAAGAAGGTTACCTTGCTCCAGAACCAGGCCATAGGGCAGGTAAAGGTGCAATGCAGGCACCTTATCCCAAAAGATGTCACGTGGGAACTGGAGGATGCCATGAAATAGGCATTATCATTTTTTTTTAGTTTTGAGAACATCGAGGACAATGTTATTTTAAGGGAGAGGGAGTTGTAATACCCCATTTTTCCCTTGATGTTATTTGGATTCTGTTAAGTCAGTAAATTTTCCTCCATTTTTTGAGTTATTTTCTCCAATTTTGGTTTGTTTTGAATCTACCTCAGTTAAATTTTTGGTTTTGAGTTTTAAGTTTTAATCTCCTTAAGAACCTTATGAATGATTGAATAAAGTTTGAACCCAGTCCTTTCAGATTTCATTTGATTTTGGTCATTTTTTATATTGAAAAGTGGGTCAATGAGAGTTATATATTCAAAAGGAGAATCATTAATGACTTTAGAGAGTAGCTAAACTAATGTCCTAAACCAAATAGCTGCCAGAATCTCCGAAAAATTAGCAGAAATTGAAAAAACTGCTAAATTTTAGCATAGCAGTTATTCCTGTAGCGTTGGGCAAAATTTTAACACAGAGCGCGCTACAGGAATATCGTGGCCTGAATTTTTTGTCAAATCTCGATCTGATTTCAATCATCATGAAGAGTGTGAGAGTCTAATCGCATTTTGTGAAGTGTTTAACACGTGTATGCAGCATTTTCAGCATGATGTTTGTTGTTTGATAATCACGAAGAGAGGCAAGGGCATCATTACAAGTTATGCGGGTTTTAGTTGCACAGATACCAGCCAGTTCCGGGTTTCGCTGTCAAATCTCCCTCGTCACACGCATAATCACTAAGGATTTAGTGTTTTGGGAGGAGTCTTCATCGTTGAACATTAGATTACATTGCTGTGGAAGGAGACACCTGTGATTCCGGCGCCAGCAGAAATTAGGGCTTTGAATTCGTGTCACCTGCAGCCAAGAAAACGTTAGAAGGACACCTGTGCTCGAAGAGGAACGTTATTGACACCTCAATTTGAAGACATTACGCCACGATGCAGGAGTAATTGACAGGTATTACGTAAACCCTCATAACTGAAGAATTTGGGGTTTTTGCTGCTGCATGTCCTTCTGAAAAAATTGGTCGCTGAGAAAGGTGTAATAGAATGAAAGGATGAAGAATTCATCACTGAAATGGTTAGCTGAAGTATGATAGGAGGAATTAGCATGACTGTTCTTTTTATGACCTAATCTGAATAGGGCGTGGAAAAACTCACAGAATTGCCTGTAGAATTCAGTTTGTTTAAACAGAGGGAAGTCTGCTAGTTTGATACGGGTGTTACACAGGGAGGTTTGTAGATTTGTGCATGAGTTAAATTGTTATAACCTGCAGTACTATTTGCCCAGAAAGCAGCTTATAAAACACTTCTAAAACCTAAAGCTATACTGTTCCAGTTCCTTGACAAGAAAGAGATGGGAAAAAACAGTAAAAGTGGTAAGATTAATAGGGCTGAACCCACAGATTTGACATGGATCCAAAAGCTTCCAGATTGTGCAGAGCTGTTCCAACAGGCAGGATGGTTGAAATTCTTCAAGAAGATAGATGGCTTTAATGCCCAAGTATCATGCAATTTTTCCAAAGGACTTAAGAATGAGATGATCATAATAGGTCCTTTAAGATTCAAATTGACTGTAGATTTAATTTCAGAAGCCACTGAAATTGATAATGAAGGCGAGCTTTGGTTTAAGAAATCTCCTTTTGAGTTTGACCCTCAAAGATACTTATTGCCCAATGTTGTTCCTGACTGGAACAAAGGTATCATCATTCATAATTTCAAGAGGGAATGGATTGAACCTTTAAGAATTCTTCAGAGCTATATAACTTGTGAAGGGAGGTACTCATTAGTTTTCAAATACCATCTCAGGTTTTTGCAGCACATGGCAGGGGTGTCAAAAATGAATTTGCCATTCTTTTTCTTCAAAAGCTTGCAGAAAATGTCTAGCAAAATTAAACAGCAGGATGATCAAACTTCTCAATCATTGTTTCATCATGGTCTCATCAAGTTGATTATCTCTACAGTGTTGCAGAAGGAAGAAAAAACTTGGGACTTCTTTCTATTTTGGTCAGGGATTCATTCCAAAGGAGAAGAACAGCAACCCAAAAGGCAAACTGATAAGGGAAGAGTAATGGTACAAAAGTTGGGGTATTCAATTAAACCTGCAAATAAACATGGCATTAAAGTTAAAAAGGAAACAAAGCAGGTGGCAGATGAAGGACAGACTGACAGTCAGCCTCAGGAAATTCCACAGCACAGTGAAGTCAAATTCTCATTATTTGATGACAAAAAGGAAAAGGAAATTCCTGAAAATAAGTCATCATCTATAACAGTAGTTCATGAAGAGAGGAAAATTGATATCAAGGTTATTCCTGTAGCAAAAGAGGAAGTCCAGAATCTCCCCAAAAGCCCTATCACAGTCCTCTCAGATGATGAGGGCTATATGTTAGAGGATGAGCAGTTCATTCCAGAGATCAAGTTTAAAGCTGAGACTAAAGAAAATCAAGCTGCAGAGGACAAAACCACAAAGCCTAAGAAAGTCAAAAAGCTGGAGGCGGTAGAGACAGAATTCTGCCCTATTTTTCCTGTTTTGAGTTATTGAAGTAAAATGCAGATCGCGAGCTGATGGAGAGGAATTTTTGAAAACCGAAGGAGGTTTTTGTTCCTAATATACTCATCTACAAAAAAATCTCTCATTTTTGCAACAGCTGTCAAGGTTTGAAAGATTCGGTTTAATCTTTGCAGCCTATTTTCCAGGGATTTTAAATATTTAATATTTTCCTGTTTTAGTGTTCATTTTGCGGGGCCGATTCTGATTGATTGGAGATGAATTTTGAAAAACCAAGAGAGGTTTTTGTCCATCACGGACCCATTAACAAAAACCTCTCTCAGTTGTTACACAGGTGTCACCAATTGAGAGATATGGAAGCTTCTTTGACACCTATTTTCCAGAAATTCGCCACATTTGCCAGGAGTCCGATTTGCTATTTTTAGTCAATTAGTTGAGTTAGTTAGTTAATGTAACTGCTAGGAAGTTTGAATTTCGACCTAATGAGGGGGAAATAGAATGAGTTCTTTGTAATGAAAAACTATTTAGAGAGGGAGAAAAGACATTGTAAGGGTTCGAATTTTTGGAGAGCTAGAGGAGGTCTGCAAACTGTGCTTCATCCAGACTTGTTCACTGCTAAGTATTGCAAACTCTCATATTGCATTTTTGATGAAACTATGAATATATGACTCCCTATTCCACTTCTGATATGTGTTGGCTTCATTTTAAACTTATACAGTTTCTTTATTGACAATTTCATTTCTGGTTTTATGTATGATTTCCAGTAAGTGCTTGTCTTTTATTGAATGAATTTCAGTGCAATCTTTTGGTGAATTTCTGAGATATATATGCATCTTCATGGATATATGTATGTGAATTAGTTTTTACTTATTGGTTGAATGTATTCCCTTATGCTCTTGAAGTTTTCTTACCAAAACCTACAAAACAAAACCCTAAAAACCTAGTTTGGATTGATTTTACTATTGAGATTGTGTTGGCTTGTTACCCTAGCCTTAGTAACAATTTCTGACACAAACAGATTCAATGTAAATATTGTGTATATACAATGCATGTAATTTCCCTAGTGAGGAGCTCAAGGCCAAGGCCCCCACTAGTGGATGTTTAAGGATTATTGCTTAGGAAAGTATTTGGACAGTTTGATTATTCATGGGCTGTTCAACCATGAAGAAATGTAAATGATGTAATTATTATTAATGAATAAAATAACCAAGAAGCTGGCTAAGGAGGCAACTAATGAGAAGGGGCCACCTGTATCCACTAGGGAAAGGTGAGGGGGTTATGGGATTGGTTGCCCATGTTGCCACATGTCTGACTGTGAACTCGTTTGAACTCCCTGATGGCATTAATTCAATTGCAGAGGGTGGTTGAGAACCTTGTTGCTGAAGTCGATGGAGTATGGAGCATGCCTGCGATTTCGTATAGTAGGGCATGGCTCTGATTACTTTTCCTGGAAGACACTCAATGTCTGAAACTTGTTGAACCGTTTGAATACCCGTTCTAGTGAAGGACATGCATTCATTCATTCATTCCTCATCCATTCGCGTGCTTGTTGTTCACAATCCATCGATTCAGAGAGAGAGAGAGCTTGTTCCTACATCCCTGTATACGTAGAGCCAACTGAGTGGTATAAGCTAAAGATAACCATGTTTCCCTATGTAATAGAAATACTAGAGAGTTGTTAGCCATGGAAAATGGTGTGCGTGAACCCAGTATGTTGGTGACAGAGTGTCCATGACAGAGTGATAGAACCTGTGAGGGAAACTGCAAGCCTGAATAGTGCAGAGAAACCGTGAGGACCTGAGCTTGGATCGCAAAAGATAGATTGTGGAACAGAGCTTGCCTACAAGCCTAGAAGGAGTCTGTTGTTGAACTGTGGAAGAAGGTTGGGTTGCTTGATAAACCCAGTGAAGGCTGAAGTCTCATAGAACTAGCGACTGGACCTTTCTATACCCATCCTGGAATAGCACTAGAAGGGAAGAGGCCTTGAGGGACTATGCAGTAGATAAGAGGGTCTTCCTTGTGTTGGATGTGGTAGGTAATGTGGGTGCCAGGTTGATTGAGTGTTGATATTCCTGCAACTCTGTGGTTGAGCTCATTGGCTTAGCAACACCTCCCTTATTGTCCATGTTCACCTAATAAACCCACTGCCGGTTGGCTTGACGTGATCAGATTGTCTGATATGTTTGATAAACCCAACAACATGTTGGCTTAGCATGACTGTATTGCTTGGTATGCCTAATAAACCCACTGCGGGTTGTCTTAGCTTGATTAGCTTGTTTGGTATGCTTGATAAACCCCACTGTATGCTGGCTTGGCATGACCCTACTATTGTTATGCTTGATAAACCCAACTGGAAGTTGGCTTAGCATGACCAATGTGTCCATGAATGCTTGATAAATCCACTGTAGGTTGGCTTAGCATGGGTAGGTTCCCTGGAATGTTTGATAAACCCAACTACATATTGGATTAGCATTGGGATGGAACCTTGACTGTGAGAGAAATTGATAGCCCTCATTAGTGGATACACAACCCAGCTCAAGGGTGATCTCTCAGTTGAAAGAGTATAGGCTAGACAGAGATCTAAGGTTGGGTGGAACATTGCTCTCACTTAGCCAGTTGCTTTGGAATTCAAAGATAAGTACTCTATTATGTTAAATGATGGTGTTTCATTGTTATGAAATGGTTGCTTATGTTCAATTGTGGAATTGTAGAATTCATGTTTATCTGAATTTGATTGACATGAAGTCATGTGCAGGCCTGAGTCAAAGGTTGAGTTCATTATTACACGAATATCATTGTATTGCATGAGTTTAATGCATCATAAGTCTGGCATATGATAGATGTATTGGCTAGATCTAATTTAATGCATTTTACATGTTATGATGTGTACGACTAACTTGGAAATGATTTGTTTGCTTATATATGATCCTTGAGAAGGAAGGGAATGCCCTGGAGGTGTTTCAGAACCCCTTGGCGGGTCAGGTGGAAGGGAAGGTCATGGTAGGAAGAAGGTTGAAGTTTTAAGTTGAGTTCTGCACAGAACTTCAGTGGGAAATTTGACGTGGAAGGAGTGCTCAGATGGGACATGGATTTCACATTTGGATAGAGCTCTCCAAGAGATTTCCAATGGTACTGACCTTATCTCATTTGGACCAAGGATGGAGGAGTTATGCCCCTCAGAAGTTTGTGTGGAAAGTTGCCATAGTAGGGGTATGGTTCCGCATGCTCACATCCGCAATTGTGGATTGCGGATTGTGGAAGTGACCTTGTCGGAGGTTGAGATTTGGCACTTCCGCATCCGCAATTGTGAATTGCGGATTGCGGATTGTGGAAAGGTAAGTTTCCGACTATGAAGTTTTGGCATTTTCGCATCCGCAATTGCCGATTGCGGGTCTGTTATTGCAGATTGCAGATTGTGGAAATGTAAGTTTTATAATTATAAGGTTTTGTACTTCCACATCCGCAATTGCGGATTGCGGATTGCGGGTTCACAATTGCGGGTTGCGGATTGCAGACCCGAGCTATTTCGACTGTGTGTTTGTATTCAGTCGGATTTGGAGAAAAAAATATATATATATATCAAGGTCTCCCATGGCCATGGAGGTCAGTGGGGATGTGGCAATAGTGAGAAGAATGGGTTGTGGGCTAAGAGATAGAAGCCTGTAGGTGTTTCCTTCGCCCCGGTTGGCTCATAGCCCAACTTGGGGGTGGTCTCTTAGCAGAAAGAGTATATGATGGACAGAGTGCCTATGGATGGGTGAAAAATTGCTCTTACATAGCCAATTGCTTGAATCTTCTTTGTTTAAAGATAAGTATTCTTATGTATTTGATGTGAAATGATTTTATTTGTATTCATGTGATGATTATGCTTGCAAATTGCATGTTGTGTGTGTGGATTTAGTTTATTCCACTGTGTTTTATTTTCATGTCTGCACATGCATTTAGTTGTATGAATTCATAATTATGGCTATGGGGCGAAATTTTGAGGCCCCGATTTAGTTAACGCCACTTCCTGCTGGCCGGATTGAGGGATGGGGACGTTACACTTTGTAATAAAATTTGTTTAACCAATATTGATA
This sequence comes from Larix kaempferi, assembly GCA_027924585.1. Taxonomy (NCBI): domain Eukaryota; kingdom Viridiplantae; phylum Streptophyta; class Pinopsida; order Pinales; family Pinaceae; genus Larix; species Larix kaempferi. The sequence goes on from BSBM01000406.1 coordinate 6,601,720, forward strand.
TATTAAAGTAATAACTAATTATCATATCATTTGTTACATTTGTTTATATTATTAAATTATTTTTAGTTCGATTGTAAGTTTAAGTGATTAGCCAATACATTAAAAAGAGCCACGAGGTGATAATGTCCTTGACATTGCCACTAGTTGTTACGACAAGAAGAAAATTGTAAAAGGATAAATGAACTAACTACATAATTACAGAGTTTTTGTAAAAGCATGTAGAAAACATAAATATTGGATGCTATGAAGATTTAGGTCAATTTTCAAGGAACCGCACACGCAATTAAATCTTAATAAGTGAGACGACAAACTTTATTAATGTTGTAAAATTTCCTGAAGTAAACTAAACTAGAACTTAAGCATAATAAATTTCTCAAAGATTTAAAAAAAAAAACAAAAAAAAACAAAAAAAAAAATTATATAATGCAACTACTAGGGGGAACCAACCAAAGAAGGGATAACGAGAACTTAAGCATGGTAAATTTCTCTTGGGAAAAAAAATAATTTATTTAAAAGTAGTAGGAGGGGTGAACCAACCAAAGAAGTGATTTGTTGACCTCACAAAATGCGTAATAAGTTTATCTCAATAAAAAGAAGAATTTATACAATGCAAGTACTAGGAGTGGTGAACCAACCAAAGAAGAGATTTGCTAACCTCAAAAAAACCTAAAATCATATATAAATGAGAAAACTCAAAATAAGTGAAAACACTAAAACTTTCTTAATAAATGTCACTCGTCAACGTTGAATCATTTTCAAAAATCATGTATATGAAATTCATTCACACATACTTAAAAAAAATCCATAATATCTCACACTTTTTTCTTCTTTCTTGATATCTTAAAAGATTTATAATCTACCTATGCAATAAAAAGTAAACTATTGATTAAATATTTAATCAAACTAAAAAGAAAATGATCACACCATGTCACACCTTTTCCTTTTTTTTGGCTCAAAATAAAAAACATACACTGTTCTTTGTGAAAAAGGTATGTCCAACTAAGACATGAAAAAAAGTGGTTATGTTTGGATGGCTTTCTTAATCTTGTCTTTTTTCACAAATTGTAGCTTTTTTAATCTTGGACCGACTGTACATTTATCTTTTTAATCTTGTGTTTGTTGATTTCTTTTAAATGTTTAATGATTTAATTTAAACGGCTTCCTTGGTTTCTCATGTAAACGGCTCTACTCTCTTGAAAGAAGTTGCAATATTGTGACTAATTTCTGTTTTTTAATTAAATCTCCACTTACGGTAACTCAGTTGATTTGTATATGTTAAACTCTCTTGAATTACTTTTTATTTATAAATAAATAAATTACACCATAAATTATAAACATATAAATAAACATTACCTAGAAAGATATGTCACACAATTCGAAAGTTCGTTGTTCTGTAAGATGAAACGTGTAACACCCAAATACATTGAGAATATATGAGGGCGTGCAACCTTCATTTATGGAAACTTCTATTTATGGCGTGTTACGGAATTGTCGTTGTAAATATTGAATTTTATATTTCAAATTTTTATTTATAATTATGAACAAAATATTTAATGTTTTTTTTTATCAATCACTTAATTAATTTTATAAATCAAAATCTTTCTTTTAATATGAGAAAGATATATAACTTTTTCTATGTTTAATACACAATTTAAAATATTTTTTTAAAATTTACAAATATTAAATAAATAATATTAATCTTAAATTTATTATTAATTTTAAGAAAAAAATAAGTAAAAATTATTACATCTTATCCATTATTAAAGATATTTAATCCCAATTCTAAGTAAGATTTGGAATAATATTTCTTGATTTAAACAAAAATATTGAGTTATTACATTGTTTTGCTTTTGTTTTTTGTTAATAAGTTTCAAGATATCATACAAATAGAGTATAGCAGATAGACGTCTTAGTTTATACCTACTAGTAACGCACAACTTTGAATCTTCTTCCCAAAAAAATCATGTGTTTTTTTTTTCTTTTTTTCATAGAAAAAACTCATATTGTGTTTTTTATATTGAAAACTAAAATACATTCTTAAGGTGGAGAAGGTGTTTCTACAGTGTATTAGTGTCATACAATTATGCTATTTTCTATTTATTTTGCTATTACCTCAAAGTATTTCCATTTCTGGATTTTTTCAAAAAGATTATAAAATATTAAAAACTTCTATTTTCTCTTTAAAACAGAGGAAATTTTGCATTCTTTTCTTCTGAAACCTTTGTTATCTTTTTTATGATCTTAAATGCTTTTGTATTTAGCTTAAGTCCCTCTTTTGAGAGTAGATCAACATGTTCATTATGTTCTCTAAAGATGTGCTAGATTTTGAATGTGTTAAAAGCTCCTCTCAACTCTCTTAGCATTTTACTTATACTCTACAGATTTAAAGTTAAAATGTTATTTTTCCAATTCATGTAGTCAATAAAGAGAGCATAATCTATGGATATTTGAAGGTCAAAACATAATCTATGGATACTTGAAGATCTTTGACCCTTTCTTTAGCTTCCATATGTAGAATGGTCCCCAATGTTAATCATTCAGCTCAATTGTTTGTTCCCAAACCCCAATTTTCTTTGAATTCCAAAGTGCCCTTCTGAAATTGTCAAGTGTCCTCCTGCTCCACATAATTTGTTTTCACAAGAACCATCAAACCATCCCTGACTCCCTTTCCATTCTGTGTTTTTTTGTGTATAATAAAAAGTATGTTGTTCAAATCCCTTGGAAAATCAATATTTGACTTTCCCGTGATATCTTGATTTTACTGGTGGGGTATAACGTTTCAAATGAGGTCATTGTGCAATATAGGCGTTTACCTCATCAATATCAAAAAAGAAGAAAGCTCAAGTTAACAAGATTTTATCTAATGTGAAATTGAATCCAGGATTGAAATTTGACGGGTATTTTGCTCGTCATTTACAACTAAATATTTTACCAAGTTGTTTAGCTAAACAAGTAGGGAATTAACTGAAATGTATTTTTGAGGGTTAATATTTTTTTAAAATGTTATTACTTCTAGTCTGGTGATCCAACTGAGACCAGGAGCATGGAGGTTTGGAGCTTGGGGATTGGATAGCTCTGTTTTACCATGTTTTATTTTATTGGAGAAATGAGGTTAATAATACTTCTTGTTGTGTCATTGTATATTTAAATTTTGATTTTAAACTCTCATATACCTCTCATGCTGCAATGTAGAGTCATCCTTTGAGTTTTGGACTCTTAAGGTGGCTTTAGATGTTAGATGTAGTTTTATGGATACATGCACCATAGAACTGGAAACTGTTGCGTATCCATTTTTAGATGAGCTTACATTTAAGGTAGATTTTTTCTTAAATGTATCTTGATGTTTGATCGTTTTTACTGCTTTTTCCTTTGACATCTCGTAAAACATTTTTGTAACTTTCCATTGCCAATAGAAAGTAGATAGACTATTTCACTTTGTCCATACTACATAGAGATGTGCCTTTGCCTGGAAATTGTGGTTGTCCCATGTTTATCTCTAAATTTCCTTGACTTTCTAAAACTCTTCTAGTTGCCTTATTCCTCGAAACACTTGGTACATCTCTCCATTTTGGTCAATAGGGTTTGATGCACATCATGGAATAACTTTGGGTATCGTGGTATCTAAAATTGGTGTGTCATCTTTTGCCATGGTACGTAAGCAACATGCTTCAACTCAGAGAATATAAACCATTGAGGACACATCATTATAAAACCAAAATGGGACATCATGTGCGATATAAGGCTTCCAATCCTTTCCAATCTATTCATAAATTTCAATGGATATTTCCAAGGTAATTTGTAATTCGAAACCTAGCAGGTTCAAAAGTATACCCTAGTGAAAATTCCTTGTTCTAGGTTAATTTGAGAATGATAACTCCAAGGAAAAACTCTTAACAAGAAAATAATTAATGCCATGGTCTTCTAGTCCTGTCAAGCATTTGAGTGCTATAAAGCTAGACCTAGATCTCGTGGCTTTTATTATTCGTAACATGGCCATGCCAGCTAATTATGGAATCCATATCCATGCATAGGAGGTTTGAATTCCGGACTTGAATTAATTGGTTCACAAGTCTCTATTATCCAAGTTGTATGCCATTAATGTATTGGTTATTTTGTAGCATACTCAATTTATTATTTTAGTAAAGGATCCTTCTAAGGTATATTTTGTCCCTACAATGGATATGGATTAAGCATAACTTATTCACTATGTATAAGATGTTACCCTCTTTTTAACTACTATCTTGATATCATGATATCATAATTTTAAGAACTTTCTTAGCAAATAATATAAGTAAAACAGAAAGGGCTTTTTGTTTGGTGTTGAATTCTCATTTATTTTAAATGAAAACTAATTTCCTCAAGGTTAGATACATCATTTCATAAGTGGTTTTGAGTTTCATTTCATTTCCTCTTGGAAATCCTCTGTTGTAGTTAGTAAGTCTATTATACAAGGGGATGAGCTCCATTTACTTTCCTCTTGACATTACTATGTTTTAGCTAGCAAGTCTATTATACAAGTTATCAAAAGATAGAATGATAGTGGGTGCCTTCTCTTCAAAGACTCCAAATTTGTTATTTTGGTCAAGCATTTGTATTAAGTGTGCATCCATTCACCTTTAGTGTTCTTATCCATGCTCGTCAACATTAGGATGGAAGCAAGGTGTCTTGAATTTCACTTGAGGAGGCTTGAATGGATAATCCTTTGTAGTTTCCCAAATATAATATATATATATACAAAGTGTTAAGTGGAAGTTTGGAATTTCTAAGAGGATAAATACAAATACATATATGCATGCAAAATGTAAGTGGAAGTATGGATTTTCTAGAAACATAGATAAAGCATTGCATGGGATATTGGTCTACAAATCATATTATATAATGGTTGCAATTTAAAAAGTATGGCATCGGTACATTTAGATTTTTTTACACTTAGTGTGATTCACTTAAAACTTCATTATGAAAGATTATTTTTTAGTTAAAAATTCATTATCGAAGGTTAATTTCTCATCAAAACTTCATTGTCGAAGGCCAAAATTTTAGACAAAACATTCTTTGATGAGTAGTATAAGAACAACAAACGTAAAAAAAATAAAAATTCCAACCCTGATTGTACCAATAAAATACATAGAGAATATGAGGGCGAAAAATTTATGGGATTGTTGATATCAATATTGATATTTTATATTTTGTTTTGAATTATTTTTTATACGTGGTTATGGACAATATTTTTTGAATTTTTTTTCTTATTAATAATTTAATTAATTTTGTGAGTTAAAATCTCTCCTTAAAATAATTTTTTATTAATACTTTAATTAATTTGGTAAATCATTTTTAAAAAATTATAATATTTTTGAAAAATGCAAATGCTAGATAATTAATCTTTAAATAATATTAAATAAAAAAATTATTAGTAAATCAAATCTGTTAAACCTTATCCAATTTATAACATTTTAAAGCTTAGACAAGAGCCACGAGGTGGCAATGTCCCCGACGTTGCTAATAGTTGTTTCTATAAGATGGAACCCATAAAACAAGACATAGATAGAAATGCATGTTTGGAACGTTAACTTCACATACTTGTTCGGTAATTAAAGTGAGTATTCTTATTATGTTCTCCTCTGCGAGAATATATCCATGATTCAATGAGAACTCACACGTGTCGATATCGATTTTAAGATTAGGTCAAGAGGACTTTGAATTACACCAATGAATAGTAATCACCATCGTGCCTACCTAGGCGATATTAACAACCATCATTGCAACTTGGGTTTGTTTAGTACGACTGGAGTTATATTGGGTCATGTGACATGTCAATGAGTTCAAGGACATTGAATTTTGGAGAAGGTCTAATATTTTTTTCCTTATTTTTAAATTGTCCCTCCTTTTCATCCCTGGAGAGACTATGGCCAATGAAGGAAGGTGGTATATTGAACAACCACAATTAGTTTAATGAGTTAATTATTTATGAATGGATAAAGATGTGTTATTTTCACCAGAATTATGTGGAAAGTGGTGAAAAGTACTCTCATAGGCGGTTCCATGAGAAAAGTCAAATTCAAATCCCTACAACTTTATCATGTGAATGTTGTTGAAATGACATCATGTCTTTGTGAATGTCACTGTGATAACATATGTACATGTGGCACTGACATATTGCACAAACTGACACGTAACTGCCAGCAAAGAAGGAGTCGGTTGAAATGACATCATATATCTTTGTGAATGCCACTGTGATAACATATGTACATATGGCACTGACATATTGCACAAACTGACACGTAACTGCCAGCAAAGAAGGAGTATTATTGACCGAAATCCGGCTATATCTCTTTTACTGTCAATCAGTGCGGCAGCCTTCCGGAAACTTTTGCCAATACACCCGCAGTCACGGGATGCCGATTTGATCAAACAGTGCAGCAACATCAACATGCATATGTGGAGCTTTCTCGATCAGTAAAGTTGGAGGACTCAGAAGGTTACAAATTCATCCAAAACCACATGGAAAATGAGCAAATGTTCAGGTTACGTTTATTGACCAACCTCGGATTTTAAGCGTTGAGAAAATATTTAAATGGCTTTGGCCGTTCTCCATGAATAATAACAGTATGGGCGATTATGAGAGAGCGAAAAACATAAACAATCAGACCAAAGCGACGGAGGAGCGGGATTTCTTTGACAGAGGAGTGGAATTTTAGAGTGCCTGCAAAAGGAGAGAGACGCTATTAGATGACAGATTCAGAAATGAATTTATTGGGAAAATTGTTTTTAGGGTGCCTGCCAATAGATTGCAGCGATAATATGCCTTCAATTGAAGCTTCAGCCATGGCCGGAGTGGACTATGCCATTGTTCAGGCTCCATTGATTGACCAGCCTCACCTTTGGAGAATTGAGAAGATATTTAAACGGCTTTGGCCTTCCCGGTGAATAATTATCATATCAAAGCGACGGAACGGGATTTTTTTGACTGGTCGGAAGTACTTACAAATTCCCGTTCCTAGTTCGTTGTCTATTGATACCATACATCTTTCTATGCATGCAATAGACTAAAGTTTCAGCAAATGCTTAAATAAGTCGTGCATGGTAATAATTCTCTGCAGAAAAAATCATTTGCTATACATTTAACAATTGTGTTGTGTTCAGCAAGCTAATCCTTGATTTATCTACTCGGTAGCATTAAGTCAGCTCAATTACATGGTTGTTTCCATGCCATTCAATCAAAATTTTAAATATTAATGAAGAGACCGTTTTGATAAGGAACTCTCTTATCTGTGGAATTTCTCTGGAACAAAATTAATGAAATCATAATATGTATTGTTTAAATAATTGATTGAATATAAATGGTGCAGTCGAATCGTACTCTAGCTGTTGAGATCATAAACTGTAGCCTTTAAATTACATTTTGACGATGAGATGCCATAATACTTATCCTCTCATAGCACAGAATTTCAATCCATAGTCATTGGCATATGAATATTTGATATTGGTATTGAGTCCCTTAGAAACCAGCCATTTTGACATGGAGGTTAGATCTTTGGCAGAATTAGCAAACAGTTGGTAAAACTGTTATGACAAGTGGTAGAGCATCTAGAAATCGAAAGTAGAGATTAAACAAAACCTCATTTGTTGGACCAATGAGACAAAGCATCATTCACAGGTGTCGAGTAATTCCACTAGCTTATCTCAGTCAATTTCAGTTTATAGATCCACTTTTCCAGCAGATTTATCTTCATGAAACCAATTCAGATTTTGAGGGGTTTATTCCACATTTCAGAGCAGAGGATCAGTATCGATAGATTATTTCCAAACTTTTAGGCAGTGCTGGAGCAATCGATTCCAGATTTGAAGGCAACAGTAAGCTGCCTTAGATCCACATTTTAGGGCATTGAGCATAGCATTTGAAGATTATTTAAGGCAGCATCAATTTTTTTGAGTGGGATCTTCCTTTTTTGGAAGGAAGCAGGGGTTAGAATAGAATGCTGGCACTGAAACTGGATCTTCAGTGTAAGCTTATGGACATCCTTTTCCCTAATATTATTAGAGATTCTGGTGAACTCTATTATCAGTCTGTAAATTACACAGCCTTAGTGTATCTGCTCTGTTTTTTGTGAAATTATTTAAATATTTAATATTCATTAACAAAAAGCATTTTTGTTCATGAAACCTTTATCCCATGAATTATGCAAGTCTCTGCTAGTGATGCTCTTATGATTGTATTTCTTATTCCTTCTATCATTTAAAACTTGTTTGGTATAATTTAACTCACTTGCTTGTTATCCATGAAATATTATGAGAGACTCCATGCCCAATGGCCTTCATCATTGAAATTATTTGTGTTATTTCTAGTTGCTTGTCTATTCTCTTCTTAACCTTGTCTACCTAGTCTATCTAAGCCACCAACTTACAAAAGCATTATCAGTTTCTTGGAAATGTGTTTGGCATAGGTTCTATTACAACCTAGAACCATCTCAAGCACTAAGAAATGAATAGGAAAAATAAAGAGGCATTAGATTATGACCTAGATTTAAAGAGACAAATAATAAATAACTAAATTGAATTCAATTCTTGAAGATCATATGCATTAAAAAACTACATGCAAAAATGCAAACATAAAAATGTTCATTGTTATTCAAATAAAGTAACATCCATAATCAAGTCTTTTGGATCTTGAGTGAAACAACAAAAGCATGGTTACTCAAAGAAATGTTCTAATGCAAACATTAAAATGTTCATTGTTATTCAAATAAAGTAATATCCATAATCAAGTTTTTTGGATCTTGAGTGAAACAACAAAAGCATCGTTACTCAAAGAAATGTTCTAATGGCATTATTTTAAATTATATAAAATAGATAAGAGTGTAGATCTATCTTAACTTGAATTTTAAATGATATAAAATAGAATGTACTAATGTAGATTCATCTTAACTTGGCTCTATCATAGGGCAAGAGGGATCACATCTCTAGAGGTGTAAACCCTTTTAGTTTACAAAAACTTAGGGAAAGCTTTTCTCTTTAAGGGATTTACTCCCCCTCCACACTTATAGATTCATAGTTAAGATGGAAGATCATAAGCCTTACCTATTCACATGAACATGACATACTTTTTTATTATGATTAGCAATGTTTTACTAGGAGTAAGTTATTTTTGTAGGATAAGAATTTTCCTTCTAATTACAAATTCAATATGTTTTTAAAAAAAAATTTAGACAAAACCAAGAATAATATTTTTGGATGTTTGACCCATATTTTCAAAAATTGAATAAATCCCATATGGATAGAAATCTAACTTCATATTCCTAGACTAAAAAAAAATTTACAACAAAATTCAACTACCATCTTATTTTGACCAACTCATGTGTTCCTATTTTTCCTTTCAATATATCCATCCAAATGTTGTTGCAACTTTATAAGATTTTGACTATTCAAAATAGCATAAATGGAAATTAGTTATTTTGATTTAATCTAGCTAAATCATTTTGGAAAAAACCTTAATTTTGGCATTAATTGCATAGTGAAATATCAAAATAACATATATAAAAATTAGTTATTTTGACTTAATCTAGTTAAATCATTTTGGAAAAAACTTCAATTTTGACATTAATTACATAGCCAAATTAAACTTCAAATTTGGCATTAACTTTTATGTTGAAATAGAAAAGTTAAAATTCAAAAAAGTTTACCCTTCTAATTTTTCCTTATATTAATCCAATGTGGTTGGAATGAAATCATCATATTCCTTTCTCAATGTTGCTACGATGGCATCATAACACTAACAACTCATCATGCACTTATGATGACATCATAGCAGTGTGTAACATGGCAATGTCATCATGCACTTATGATGACATCATAGCACTATGTAACGCATGGTAATAACATACTACACAAGCTAACCCATGGAAGTGTGATACTCCACACACTAGTGTTACAATGCTACAAATAGTGACATCATCAAATAAAAAATAAAAACTAAGTCACACCTTGGTTATCTAAGTTCTTTAGACTTAAAACCCAGCTTGAAAAGTTGGATATCAACATACATAGTATCTTGATTATGCCACATGGTAAGAGGAAAACTTGGTTAAAAAAATTATATCTAACTAGTGGACAATGGTAGTGAGCTCTTTTGACTATGTCATTCAATACACCTTCCTTCTGGGGAAACTTGTGTCAAACTTAACCTAAGTTCCATGTAATAGCAATTACAAGAAGACGACTTTAATTAACGTGATTCTATCAAACAATGTAACATCACATATCACATAGATACGGTGCTTTTGTTTATCAATCATTGAAGTGAATGGTGAAAGGACTCAAGAAGTGTTACAAATTCATTACAGCCACATGGAACACTTATATCGATCCATTCAATTCCAAATGAATATTTGGTAGAGTATTTTTTAAGGATTCTAATAGTATACCTAAGTATAGTATTTTAGGTGATTATTTTGGATTGAAAAGATTATATATATAGATAGGTAAGCGAAAATTAAATATGAAACATACAATTCACTACTAAAAGTTGTAAATTTTGGCAAATATTACAATAAAAAAACATATTTATGTAAATATAAGCAATATTAGAGAGTAAAAATGACCAAATAATGAATTTATTTTTTGAAAACAAAAACCCAAAAAATAGCCAATTGACGAAATTTTGCCCTTAAAAATTACCCTGACACCTGCATGGTTCCTGTGAGAATTCCTTGTGTCCTTTGAGCCACATGTTTGAACCAGGAAATATGAATCAACATACAAAGATATCTATAATCATTCCAAATCACATGCCATCACACAAATAATAAGCAAACCTTGGTTATATGATTTTACTAGATTTATGACCTTGCATGACAAATTAGGATTAGACATAGAGAAGATCCTTATCACGCCACAAGGTAGGAGGAAAAATTAGTTAAATACATTACAACTAACCAGTGGACACAAATATAATTTCTGACTCGTCATATCGAATTGGACTTTGGGTAGCAGTGAGCCATTTGACAATCATTTAGTCCACCTTTCCTTTGTGGAAAATTTTTCCACACTTAACCTAAGTTCCCTACACTAGTAGTCACAGGATTCCAACTTGAACTAACACAACTCTATTAAAGAATGCAAGAATGTATATTCCTTGATCATTAAAGTTGAAAGACTCAAGAGGTGTTACAAATTCGTAAAATCACATGGAAAATGAGGTTCTTTGCAAAATCAATGTCCAGGTTATGTTCATTAACCAACCTCATATTTGAAGGCTTGAGAATATTGTTAAATGGGTTTGGCCAGTCTTGATGAATAATGGTGTGGGCGATTATACGAGAGAAAAAAGTACAGGACAATCAGAGAAAAGCAATGGAGGAGTGGGATTTCTTTAAAAAAGGAGTGGTATTTTAGGGTGCTTCAAAGAGAGATAGATGTTATTAGATGACAACTTTAGAAATGAATATATTTGGAAAGTTGATTTTAGGGTGCTTTCCAATATATAGCAGCGATAATATGCCTTAATTTGAAGCTTTCACCATGGCTGGAGTAGACCATAAATTTTTTTCAAGATCCATTAATTGACCAATATCACCTTTGGAGAGTTCAGAATATTTTTAAATGTGATCTGTGTTGCCCAAGGACATTTGCAGGAGGACAAGAGAGTTGACTAATTGATTCAAGCTCTGTTATGGTGGAAGCGAACAATACTTGGACTGAATAAGAAAAAAAATGTAGATAATTACCAAACATAAGCAACTGAAAGCAATAGATAACCAATCACATGAAAATGCAAGCCAGTAATTAATAATGGAGAAACCCTAAGGGTAAAAACTCTGATTTTATTGAGTAGTCATTTGTGGGATGTTGGTCTCTTAAGTCTGTAATCCAACCTTGTATCTTGAGGCGTACTAAGTCGAAAGACTCATTTACATGAATGGAGGTCAAATGAAGGAACCAAGAGGAACCATTCAAGCTTTCTCTTCTGGGACCCATCTTAGTGCAATCAAGAATGAGGAACCCTTTCATATTTGAGCTTACATGCATATATACAAATGTGAGGGATGCTTGGGTGTCTACCCATCGTGTTTCAGTTACAAAGAAGCAGTTACACTTTGATTGAGGAGACCAACCATCTTCTTCCCATATGTCATCTAGAAGAATATGAAGAGACAGTTGCCACATTGAAGGTGTCTTCCTAATGCCTTTTGGTTGTTCAGAATATCATCTGACATGTGTTGGATTTGAATCAAATGTCGCAAGGCATGTATGATGAACGAATTTTGCAGAAAATTGTGTGGGTTGACTGAGTCAATGGATTGAATGATCCACGTGATTGAATGAGTTGATGGATTGAATCATTCATAGGACCAACTGAGCCAATGGATTGACTGATCCACATGGTTTGTTGAGTACATGAATAGACTGATTCGCATGGTTGACTAATTCAATGCGACCGAGAATCGACGAGGGAGTTGACTAGGACTGGGCACTATTCAATGGTGCCAATCGAGTCTTGGGATGGATCAAACCTCTCGCCTTAAGTGGAAACAATCCCCATTGCATGCCTAAGAAGATGAGGAAACTTATGTTCCATTTTAGTGAAAGAGTACTACTTTCCTTGAGCTGGGAGTTGCCTTGCTTTGGCCACCTAAAACAAGGGAATTGTTTGCATCCTTGATGCTTGTTGTCCAACAATGGTGTCTATGGAAAGTGGATCTTGAACATATAGATTGGTTTCTTATGTATCTATCGGTTGCAAGTCGATATGTTCCAATAGTGGTAGAAAATACAGTCAAACTAAGTCCACATTGAATACTAGATGCAAACCCAGGTATCTTAAGAATGGTGTAAGGACCATATTGTACAAGATTCAACTTCCTATGTAGGCCACTAAATCTTTTGTTCTTCATATGCAGCCATAAATGCTCCCCAATTTTGAATGAAAGAGGAATACAATTCTTGTCATGTATGTCTTCGGCTAAGCACCTCCCAACAAGGTTAACTAATAAAATGTTGATAGATTTAGCATACCTACTTATTGTAAATTCTTCTCAGTGTAAAATCAATTTTACGGCTACCACACTAGCAATCCAAATATCTTGGATAGCAAGGATCTTTAGAGAAATCTACCACATCTAGATCCATCTCTAAAACCCACGGGGGATTCACTCAGTGAACTTGTTACATAGCACGATCGTTCGCATAATATTAAAGAATACCCCTATTTTCACTAAATATTGGAAAATGCATCCTAAAATTGTATTGTTGAACCCCCCTCCCAATATGCCTTTCTAATTAAGAAAACCCCTAGTTTCACCAGATATTATAGGTATCCATTTTTATCAACCCATTTTTAACACCCCCTTTATATCATATTACCAAGTTGTAACAAATAGGAGCCCTAACACATCTTAGTATGAGCAAACAAGATGCTACATAAAATAATAGTATAATGCTAATAATGATCCCACTAGGATTCCAAGGGCGACATATCAATTTGTAGCATTGGATAGTGGAACACCCAAAGAAATAGTACTTGCAAAGGAAAAATGCATAAAACGCAACCTAGTCAAGAGATCAACATAATAAAGAATGTAAAAGACTGATAGTCCAATTGTTAGTGCAATTATTAGAAAATATGAGAGTTGAAAATGTTTCACACCACAACCTGCCAATCTACCAATTTTATATCATGTAAATACAAATATAGCCATAGAGAACTCATGTTTTCTATAAGCTTAATAAATTAAACTCCATAAACATGCAAAATTGAAACCCTTTTGTGGAGGGACACCCCTACCTTCCTATAAAAAAAAACATTATTGATGTCTGAACCCAAATGAACATAGACAAATTCCTTTTACTTTTCAATAACACCATATGATCATGTGCATATCTTGGATTTGGGTCATTCACAATATCCAATGAATTGCCTTCCATATAAGAATTGAAATTACAAGTATGAACGTGTCGAATATAACTCAATCTAACAAATATTCCTAAGTGGCAATGTGAAAATATTAAAGAAGAATACAAAAGGTTGAAAAAAATAATTAGTCAAGAAACATTGATCTAACTTTTCTTGGTTCTAGTGAGCCAAGAAAGATTGGTCTCACTTTTCTTGGTTGTGGTGGAGCAAGGTTTAATTGAATCTCAATGCTCACCTAAACTCCAACCTAAAAAATGAAGATGTAAATCCTTTACCTAATGCCTACAAAAAATACAATACAATTGTTCAAGTCTAGAACTCCCATTTAACTATATCTCTTAACTTAAAGATGGAAAACAATATAACATCAATTCAAACCAAGCCTAAATAATCTATTAAATGAGGATCGCTGAAGGCCAATAATAACTTCCATCGATATTATCATTGGTACACTATTATCAAATTTATGCAAACCTTAGGATCATAAGCAATATCAAATAAAAATGGAAGGTCCTTAAGTTTTAGGTGGTTATGAATTGAGCCCGTGATTTGGACGTATGAATCAATCCGATGATTTGGAGGTTATTCCTCAACACTCCCAAATAAAATAACCCCCAATATTTATATTACTATGTCAAATTAAAAACCCCCTTGACCCATTAATACGGGGCAATATATTTTTGAGGTTTTAAAGAGTATTCAACCCCCCAATATGAATGGACGTGATATGATATTGCCTCACTGGTGAACCCCCCGTGCTAAAACCCTAGTATTAAGCCCTTCCACACTTTCAAATTAAGGAAACAAATTATTGTCAAAAGGGTGATAAAATCATTGTGATCAAAATGCACCATTAAATAGAGTTACCCATGTGAGGATTAATCGTATGCTTATTCTAGTGATTGGGTTTTTTTTTTTTCTCCTTTTCCCTTAGATGCATTAGCTTTTGGATTCCTTATCTATGTTTCAAATACTTTATAATCATTGTATCCAAACTTCTTTTTTGATAAATTATAATGTAATTTAAGGATCACATAATTTATCTTTCTTTAATAAAATAGCCGAAAAGTTGTGATTTAACAGCGAAGGTGGGCCTTGTAAGCTCAATAAGCCCTCTCAAGTTTCTAACCTTCAAATGTCAAATGAAAACAAATCTTCAAATGTAAAGGTCAAATTATTTAATTGGTCAAGGCTATTTTAGTGGTCTGATTTGGTATAACCTCACAAACATTGGAAATACGTCATTGCATCATCGTAATTCCGATGTAGTGAATATATCATCGCAATTGTGATGATTGTCGAGGACAAAAAGAAAACAAAGTGTATTAAATATTTTTGAAATTTTCTGACGTTACAATGAATTTTTGTCATCAACATCGAAAAACAACATCAGAATTTGCACCCAAATGTAGTAGTGTAAAAGACTTGAAATATCAGAATACCAGTCCATGGAAGTCATGATGAAAGTGTTAGTCTTGACTTAGGTGGGAAGAGATCTAGTATCAATAGCCTCAACAAACATGGACAATGCTATGTCCATGGAATTCAATGTTTCTAATTTGGTTAAGGAAATTGTAGGTCACAAAAGATAAATATAAGTTCCATAAAGGCTAAGGTGATGACCTTACAAAATAAGAATGAAGTTTTACAAGAAGAGAATGAACAATTGTGGGATGAGAAAGGAAGCATAATGGAACTCAGAATTTGTGCATGAAACTTATAGAGTGGTGTGGTTAATGCACAATTGCAGCCATAAGAACATGTTCAAACTTTGCAAATCATAGTAACTCAATTGTAGGATATAAAAGAGTAGGTGGGAGATCATGGAATCAACTTAGAAGATACCCAAGAATCTCTTGACAGAATAATTGAATGTCAATAATAATAACAGATGCACCTCTAGAGCTTCCTGGGATAAGAACATATGAGGCCAAAAAGTATTATAAATCCATAGCTAACACCATAAAAGTGACTACTAATCTTGAGAAGGATATAAGTGCAAATCTGAATAAATGTTAGCACATATTCTAAAATGTTGTAAAAATCACTGAGCAGTGCGACTTCCTTTGTTTGGAGCCAATGGGATAATGTGAAACCAGTTTATCAAAGGAATGTATAAATGGAAAACATTAATCGAGAAAAGAAGTTGGTCATTGAAGGCATATCTAGTGTGACTGTTGAATCTCCTATGGAATTTGTGGCAAAGCCTTACAAGGATGACATCCCCAAAAAGTCATATAATATACCCATGCAAAAGAAACTTATTGTTAGGAACCCATGTCAAGTCGTCTCTTTACTTTTTTAGTATATTGTTGTTGGATGCATATGCTTTGTAAGTCGTCCCGTAGTATTTTTTGTTCCATAGTTTGTATTATTTTTGTTGGACGCATATGCTTTGTAAGTCATCCCATAGTATTTGTTGATCCATAGTTTGTATTGGCCCATGGTATTGACCCATTGTATTGGCGCCTAGACTTAGTATATAAGTTTGTGTTGAGGCCAATGAAGGCACTATGAAGTTATTTGTATTGAGCTTGATCAAAGGAGGTTGCCCCCTCGAAGTGGTCTGCGATTAATAAAATATTCCGTGATCTCATATATTGTGCATTTTATCAATTAATTATTGCAGGTTCCTCACATTTGGTATCAGAGCACTTTATTGGGCTCGTTGGGTGAAATTTCTGCCAATTTTTTTTTTCGCATCTGTTGCAGGTTCAGATCTGGGAATAATCCCTATCTGCTTAACTGTGGGAAGTTCTTGGGAATAATCCCTAAAAATCATTGTGAGGAGTACCACAGGAACCCCAAAGTAGCTGGCCCATTGAGAGGACCTGCCAGTGAAAAGGGCAACGACCCCTACCTGATTGACTAGTTCCCACCCATGAGGTAAACCAAGAGCTGTCGTTTGTGGCAAAGAGGTTATTATTTTTACCTTAGCCGTGGAGTGAGGGGTACTGCCCCAATATACAAGCCGTCAGACAACATTGGTGTCTGAGTGAATCCCCTGAACCGTTAGGAAGCTGAGCATACCTGGGGTCCATATCTATTTTCAGCTGATAAATCAAAGATTTCCTCTATCCATAACAGTTGTCGATCACTTCCGTGCCGTTTCAGATCCATATTTTTCCGATCCCTTCCGCGTAGTTGTAAATCCATCTATTTCCGATCACTTCCACGTAATTGTAAATCCATCTGTTTCTGATCCCTTCCGCGCCGTTCCATATCCATTTTTGAAAAAAAAAAAAAAAACCCTTCCGCGCCGTTCCTATCTCCCTTGTTTAAACTTTGTTTCCATTGAAACTTCCCTGAAACCCCTGCAATCCCATTCTTCAAATTTCATCCTTGAGGACCCTATCCCAAATTTCACTTCCCAAATCCAGAAATCCCACATTTGTCTATTTTTAGGGTTTGCCATAACTTCTTCAATTTTCACCCACTCGCCTTTAAATTTTACCACGGTGTTCATTTCCTATTTCTGCTTCTTTGTCCCTCTCTACCAAATTTTCGCATTCCTTCACTCCGCTTCTGAAATCATACTTTTCTGCTTCCCTGTCCATTTGACAGTGTCCAAAACCTAGTCAAACCCAAATTACTCATCTGATTTTTTCTCAAATCCAGATTTTCCTTTACTAAAACAATTTCTGATTTTGTTTTTCTACCCACTAAAAAAAAAACTCTTGGTTATGGTTGTCCCCGCACAGGAACAAAAACCATGGAGGAAGAACTTGCAGCCCTCAAAACCAAACTCCAGGATCTGGATGAAAAATTTCTTGGCCTCCATCTTGAGCATTCAACCATGAACAATAAACGACAGTCAGAGTCTTCTTCAAACAATGGGTTCTCTTCTTCTAGCAATTTTCGTGGTCCGAAGCTTGATTTTCCTCGCTTCAATGGTACTGATCCGACTGGATGGATCTATCCGGAAGAACAATATTTTAGTCTGCATAATACTTTTGATGTCACAAAATTTCCACTTGCATCCTTTCATTTGGAACATGAATCTCTTCAATGGTACCTGTTATCCCTAAAGTTGAACCTAGACTACGGGATTCAAGCTTAAGGAAATCTTTGTATAAATCAAATGAAATCACACTGAAAACACAAATTGGTATGAAATCAAAAGCTGTAAAAGCATCACACACTTTACAATGAACAGAGCTGGTATAGAGCTGGTATATATCACAGATGGGTAAATACAGGTATTCATAAGAAGATCAGAGCATATAATATGCTGGTAAATCAATAAGGGCTGCAAGACAAACAATAGAGACCATATAACATAAAAATACAATACAGCATTCAATAAAAAGGATTCTATGATCCTGATAACACAAAGTGAAACTGTTACTGTGTGTAAATATTTAAAGATAATTGTTTCCTTAGATAAGAATTACAGTAATGGATTGTGAATGACCATATATGTAAAAGAATTATCAGCGAAACAATTCATGTAATACAGAAACAAATCATCATTATATTTCATTCAAAACTAGAACCTGTTGAAGCTGCAAAGATATTATGTTATACAGAGCTGTTTACAATTCATCCATCCTCATACCCAAAACTGCCAACCTCTATACGCTCTCCTCAAAGGAAGAACTCTGCTCAGTCGAGACCTCTGGCTGGGACCTCCACCCCCCAAGCTCTCAGACTTACACTGACTAAATAGTTTTTAGAAACAATACAGATTTGTTTTAGATCCTACATTCTTGCTAACTGATCCTAATATCTTGCTATGAATCATCCCTCAAGTTCCCAAATGTGTACAACTGGAAAATAACCCATGATTCCAGAAATTCATTAGCTGACCAGACTTCTTATTGATATGCTTTTGCCTTATCGCTCCCACTATAGGTGGCAGCCTCAACCAATTCATATCCATCTCCAGGATAGCGAGCCCGTGATAGCATTGGGGACAAAGTCGTCCTTTGGATCCTGAAGTTCGGGCTCTGCCCTAGCAGCAATTACAGTCATCAACAGAACCTTAAATACAGATCTCTCTGCCATGAGTTGTGTCTTTGTCTTCACCCCAAGGTCGACCTTCAAATTCAATGTTTCAGTTCTGCGCCTCGATGGATCAACGGATGACATCAGCATCGTGCTCAAATGTCCCGGAGTAACTCCTTCACCATCAAAACTCCATATGCTGCACGCTCTCAAATTGCTGCTAGTTTGTAAAAATCTGCCATGTAAAACATAATCCTTTGCACATACATAGGTTTTTAGTTACTGAATAGAACTTTTAATGATTTAAGGTACCTAAGGGAAACATAAGGGCTAACAATCAACCAATGCAAATCCAAAATTTGAAAAGACACACTAGGAACAACCCTAGAGATAACATCTGGCTCTGTCTGGGGATGGCATGCTCCCTGTGAGCTGCCAAGAACAAGTAGACCAAGTGCCTTGTTTCCATTGGGCTAGAGTCTTCATCACCAAACTCTGCTACTTAACTGAATCTTTAAACTATTCTGCAAACTGAAATAATCTTCTCACAACAGTGTGATCACACTGTACAAACTTTAAAGAAATGCTTGAAGCATCAAGCTTATTTATTCACAGCTCCTACACTAATCAAAACCACTTTCTTTTGATCAGGTAAAATCATGCTTCCAGTGAAGCCATACAAGTATCTGAATATTTAATGAACATCTTGTTCTGTGGATTAGCAAAATAAAAACAGGAACAACAATCATCATCTGTCTGTAATTTTGATTTTCAGATTTATTATTCAATGTATACTGAAACCCTGAGTCGATAGATTCCTTGATGTATTCAGCTATCGGGTCATACCATTTCCTTCGTTTTGGACGATCAAACTCATCATTATTCTCAATCCTTATATCAAAAGACAGCTGAAAAGAACTTTGAAATGACAACTCCTGTATTTTTACCTCCAAAGCTTCAATCTCTTTCTCAGCAAATTCTTTTAAAAATATGACTTTAGATTCTGAATTTGACATTAGATCAGTAGACAAAATGAAACTATAAGGAATTACCTTTTGCTGAAGATCAAAATATCTCTGTATATCCTCTTCCTCATAATTGCTGCCACTTTCAGCTACCTGCAAATTGAATTGTACATATGGCTGCTCAAGGTCTTCTACAGATTCAGGATGATTGATTTCTATATAATGTTGTTCCTCACCAAAATTTGATTCATAATTATCATACACCTGTTGGCTGCTCCTCAAATCAACAAAGTCTGATGTAGGGATCTGCTCCGTTTCATCTGGATACTCATCATAGATTGGGATATCTTCAGAGTGAATCAGCTGATGCTGATCCGAATCTAGAACTTTAATGTTTTCTCTTGGAGGTTCCAAATCTAGAATTTTAATGTCTTCACCATACAATGGAGCATTCTGATCAATTTCTGAAGATTTCTGTTCTATGATGCTCTCATCAATTTTAATATCAGAATTTTGAAAAATTTCTTGTTGTAAAACAGAATTAGAGGTAGATAATGGATCTTCTTGCTCCTTTATATCATAACCATCGGCTTCATCCTCTCTACTGGAAAAATCTGCCTCTAACCTCTGCATATATAATGCATATCCCCTACAACAATCTTCAAAAATGCATTCATCTGGGTATATCCTCTTATAATATGAATTAAAGGCATCATGAAAATCTTTCAAAGAGGAAATACTGGAAGGAGGAAGATTCATGTACCATTGTTGTCTCGCACAACCATCTAATGAATATCTAAACATTTTCATCAATACATCTTCATGATGTATACCCAGCTGATCCATGTATTGATGAAATTTAATTACATGATGTGCCGGATTGTCCTCTTCCTTTTCTAGGAATCGCGGGAGAAAATCTCCCCATTCATCAATGGTAGGTACTGTATTTGGAAAGCCAGGAATATCTGAAAAATTGAACGGAGCAAATCTCTGTGCCAACATAGTTTCAAAACGCGTTGACATCTTGTAAAATCGCCTCTGGATTCTTCGAACATGGAGTCGCCCGGTGAATAATCTGTAGTCTAACTAATGCCCTGCTCCTGTCCACCATCAAGAGCTGGATCTGATCTTTGTCATTCTTTCCCGGGGAAGATTATCTTCACTCCTCCGTCCCCGGCAACGGCGCCAGAAGATGTTATCCCTAAAGTTGAACCTAGACTACGGGATTCAAGCTTAAGGAAATCTTTGTATAAATCAAATGAAATCACACTGAAAACACAAATTGGTATGAAATCAAAAGCTGTAAAAGCATCACACACTTTACAATGAACAGAGCTGGTATAGAGCTGGTATATATCACAGATGGGTAAATACAGGTATTCATAAGAAGATCAGAGCATATAATATGCTGGTAAATCAATAAGGGCTGCAAGACAAACAATAGAGACCATATAACATAAAAATACAATACAGCATTCAATAAAAAGGATTCTATGATCCTGATAACACAAAGTGAAACTGTTACTGTGTGTAAATATTTAAAGATAATTGTTTCCTTAGATAAGAATTACAGTAATGGATTGTGAATGACCATATATGTAAAAGAATTATCAGCGAAACAATTCATGTAATACAGAAACAAATCATCATTATATTTCATTCAAAACTAGAACCTGTTGAAGATGCAAAGATATTATGTTATACAGAGCTGTTTACAATTCATCCATCCTCATACCCAAAACTGCCAACCTCTCTACGCTCTCCTCAAAGGAAGAACTCTGCTCAGTCGAGACCTCTGGCTGGGACCTCCACCCCCCAAGCTCTCAGACTTACACTGACTAAATAGTTTTTAGAAACAATACAGATTTGTTTTAGATCCTACATTCTTGCTAACTGATCCTAATATCTTGCTATGAATCATCCCTCAAGTTCCCAAATGTGTACAACTGGAAAATAACCCATGATTCCAGAAATTCATTAGCTGACCAGACTTCTTATTGATATGCTTTTGCCTTATCGCTCCCACTATAGGTGGCAGCCTCAACCAATTCATATCCATCTCCAGGATAGCGAGCCCGTGATAGCATTGGGGACAAAGTCGTCCTTTGGATCCTGAAGTTCGGGCTCTGCCCTAGCAGCAATTACAGTCATCAACAGAACCTTAAATACAGATCTCTCTGCCATGAGTTGTGTCTTTGTCTTCACCCCAAGGTCGACCTTCAAATTCAATGTTTCAGTTCTGCGCCTCGATGGATCAACGGATGACATCAGCATCGTGCTCAAATGTCCCGGAGTAACTCCTTCACCATCAAAACTCCATATGCTGCACGCTCTCAAATTGCTGCTAGTTTGTAAAAATCTGCCATGTAAAACATAATCCTTTGCACATACATAGGTTTTTAGTTACTGAATAGAACTTTTAATGATTTAAGGTACCTAAGGGAAACATAAGGGCTAACAATCAACCAATGCAAATCCAAAATTTGAAAAGACACACTAGGAACAACCCTAGAGATAACAGTACCATTGGTACATCAAGGCTCATGAAGAGCCAAAATGGCCAGATTTTTGCCAGCACCTTTTGCAACGATTTGGTCCTAGTGCTTTTGATGACTTCATAGGAGCCCTCACTAAACTTCGCCAAATTGGCACTGTGAGAGAGTATCAAACCGAATTTGAGAAGCTAGCCAACCACACCGAAGGATTGCCTAATGACTTCTACAGGAGTTGTTTTATCAGTGGTCTAAAGGATGCAATCCGCTCTGAGGTCAAAATGTTCAGTCCCAACACAATGATGGAAGCCATGGGATTGGATAAGTTGGAAGAAGACAAGATTGCAGCCCAACAACGATCCAAACCCACTTTTGTTTCCTTCAGAAAAATGGGTTCTCAATGACCTCCCATCCCACCAGCTCCTCGACCAACTCCTATCAAGCATTTGTCTGAAACAGAGATGCGAGCACATCGAGAAAAAGGGATTTGTTATAATTGTGATGAGAAATTCACTTTGGGACATAGACGTGTTAAACAAAAGCTCTATCGCTTGGATGTGTATTCTCCTCCTGCCTCTGAAATTGGTGAAGAAGCTCCAAATACAATAGATGATCAGGTCGACATTCAGGAGCCGCCTATTGACCCTCCGTCTTAGGACGACTACCTAGAGATATCTCTCCATGCTTTAGTTGGAATCACCATCCCCCAAACAATGCGGGTCAGGGGTTAATTCAAGAAGCTTCCTCTTACAATACTCATTGATTCTGGTAGCACTCATAACTTCATTGATCCTCGGATCACCAAACAGGATGACTGTTTTGTCCATCCTTGCTCCAACTTTGAAGTCATGGTTGCCAATGGGGGCACCTTACCTTGCAAATGGAAGTGTCACAATGTGCATATCTCTATGGGAGATTATAACCTGTGCTCTGACATGTTTGCCTTGACCTTAGGTAGATGTGATGTGGTTTTGGGCGCTCAATGGCTACGCACACTTGGCCCCATCTTATGGGATTTTGCTGAAATTTGGATGCATTTTTCACCCAATGGACAAAAACACACATCGGCAGGCTTACAACCAGGGTCTCTCAGCATCATCAGTTCACATCGCATGGAGAAACTCCTTAAGAAGAATTCACATGGTGTCATCACTCAGATTCATTCCATTCAGATGCAACCATCAATGGTCTCCACTACTCCCTTGGATCTACAACAAATTTTGGATCGATATACAAGTGTCTTTGCTGAACCAGTGGGATTGCCACCTTAAAGGATAGAGGAAAATCATATTCAGCTCCTTCCTGGAAGCGTTCCTCCCAACATCAGGCCCTATCGCTACCCATTTCACCAAAAAATAGAGATTGAAATGCTCGTTTGGGACTTACTGAAGCAAGGAATTATTCGCCCAAGCACTAGTTCCTTTTCTTCACCAGTTCTTCTTGTCTGCAAAAAAGAAAGGTCATGGCGCCTATGCATTGAATTCCGAGCACTTAATCACCTCACAATCAAGGATAAGTTTCCAATTCCTGTTGTTGATGAGCTCCATGGTGCTCAATTTTTCTCCAAGTTGGATCTTCATTCTGGGTATCATCAAATTCGGGTTCATGAGGATGATATCCCTAAAACTGCTTTCTGCACACATGATGGCCACTATGAGTTTTTGGTCATGCTCTTTGGCCTCACTAATGCTCCTTCCACATTCCAGGCATTGATGAATAAAATATTCAGACCCTACTTGGGGAAATTCATTCTGGTCTTCTTTGATGATATCCTCATCTATAATAAAACCTGGGTTGAACATCTCCAGCATCTGGATCTTGTAATGCAAATTTTCTCTGACCATCATCTCCACTCCAAATAGTATAAATGTGTTTTTGGATAGAATGAAGTAGAGTATCTCGAGCACATTATCTGAGCACAAGGGGTTTGCGTGGATCCTGCCAAAATCACTACCATGAATAATTGGCCGCATCCTCAGACACTCAAGAGCCTTCATGGTTTTTTGGGGTTGACTGGCTACTATTGCAAGTTTGTCAAGGATTATGGGAATATTGCAGCTCCATTAAATGCTCTATTGAAAAAGGATTATTTTACATGGACACA
Source organism: Larix kaempferi (assembly GCA_027924585.1). Taxonomy (NCBI): domain Eukaryota; kingdom Viridiplantae; phylum Streptophyta; class Pinopsida; order Pinales; family Pinaceae; genus Larix; species Larix kaempferi. Next base: position 6,626,134 of record BSBM01000406.1, read on the forward strand.
TGCTACTGTGTGTGCATTTGACAAACTGAAACAAGCTATGTGTACTACAACTGTTCTAGCTATGCCCGATTTTTCCAAGCCCTTCACTATTGAGAGTGATGCTTGTGGAAATGGACTTGGTGTTGTTCTCCTTCAAAATGAACATCCCATTGCATTCACTAGCAAAGCCCTTTCAGGTAAGAATTTAGCTGCCTCTACATATGAGAAGGAAATGATGGCTATTTTGCATGCAGTACATAAGTGGTGACCATACCTATTAGGGAATCATTTCTACATCAAGACTGATCACCAGAGTCTGAAATATTTCCTAGAACAACGTGTATCCTCCCCAGCACAACAGAAATGGGTTAGCAAACTCATGGGTTATGACTATGAGATCAATTACAAGAAGGGTAAGGACAATATTGTGGCGGATGCTATTTCTCGCACATTTGATGACCAAGTTTATCTTTCAGTTATTTCTATGCCTCTTCCAAATTGGTTGCAATATGTTCAACAGGGATATGTCAATGACTCTTCATTATCTCAAATCATCCAACACTTGGCCAACAACCCTTCTGTTGTACCAAATTACTCTTGGGATGGTGCTTCCCTGAGATACAAGGGTCATCTGGTGCTTCCCTAGAGCAGAGATCTTCAACAGGATGTCTTCTATGAACTCCATGCTTCTCCATCGACATGGCACTCTGGGTTCCTCAAAACGTATGAGCGGGCATTGCATAACTTCTTTTGGAAGGGAATGAAAAGGACAATTCAATAGATGGTGGATGAATGTGATACCTGCCAATGCAATAAGGGTGAAACGACGCTCCTTTCGGGATTGCTTGAACCCTTGTCCATCCCTACACGGATTTGGACAGATATTTCTATGGATTTCATTAAAGGGCTCCCTAAATCTGGAGGGAAGACAGTGATTTTGGTTGTGGTTGATCGCCTTTCCAAATATAGTCATTTTTGTGCTCTCATCCATCCCTATACAACCTTCTTAGTCACTCAAATTTTCCTGGACCAGATCTTTCGTCTTCATGGAATCCCTTCTTCCATTGTCTCGGATCGTGATGTGACTTTCACCAGTCATTTTTGGACAGAACTATTTCGCCACACTGGCACCAAACTGAAGATGAGTTCAGGGTACCACCCACAAACAGATGGTGAGATTGAAATTATCAATAAATGCTTGGAAACTTATCTTCATTGCTTCACCTATGAACAACAACATCAATGGGCAAAGTGGCTCCCTCTCACTGAATGGTGGTACAATAGATCTTACCACACTGCCTCTAAAATGACTCTATATGAAGCAATCTATGGTCAAGCACCGCTAGTTCTTCTTCCATACACCCCCAACAATTCACCAGTTCAGGAAGTTGACACGGTCCTTCGAAACCGCGATCAGATTCTTCGCATTTTGTGAGACAATATTCACATGGCAAGAAATCGCATGAAGCAACAAGCTGATGAGCACCGTTCTGAGTGCACTTTTCAAGCATGTGATATGGTTTTTCTTTGTCTCCATCCTTACAAGCAATCCTCCCTGAAACTCAAAGGGAACCATAAGATCGCTCCAAAGTTCTATGGGCCATATAGGATTCTTCAAAAGATTGGGTCTATTGCTTATAAATTGGAACTTCCTCCTTCTTCCCGCATTCATCCAGTATTTCATGTCTCTTGTCTGAAGAAAGTTCTTGGCACCAACATCAGAGGCCAAAATATTTTACCAGAATTGGATAATGAAGGATCCATCCTTTTGGATCCGGAGGCCATCTTCAATAGGCACACTTGTCAGCTTTTCTATCACTCTATCATAGAGGTCTTAATTCAGTGGCACAAAATGCAACTAGAGGATGCTACATGGGAACCACTCCTTTAGATTCAACAACAATTTCCACATCTAAAGCTTTGAGGACAAATCTTCCTCTAAGGGGGAGGGGATGTTAAGAACCCATGTCAACCATTCTCTTTACTTTGTTAGTATATTGTTGTTGGACGCATATGCTTTCTAAGTCGTCCCATAGTATTTGTTGATCCATAGTTTGTATTATTGTTGTTGGACGCATATGCTTTGTAAGCCGTCCCATAGTATTTGTTGATCCATAGTTTGTATTGGCCCATGGTATTGACTCATAGTATTGGCACCTAGACTTAGTATATAAGTTCGTGTTGAGGCCAATTAAGGCATCGTGAATTTATTTGTATTGAGCTTGCTCAAAGGAGGTTTCCCCCTCGAAGTGGTCTGAGATCAATAAAATATTCTGTGATCTCATATATTGTGCGTTTTATCAATTAATTGTTGCAGGTTCCTCACACTTATATCCATATCAAATGATGTAATACATCACACAGTCACCTTTGATATCTTTCTTTCTCATTGACTTAAAGAGATCTCTGATTATCATAGCAAGTATATATGACAAAAGGGGCGCCACCAACCACCTAACTGTAAAGGTGTTATAATTTTGATGTATATTATTTAGTGTTCTAGTCCCTAATCGAATATGCTTACGGAGGATAAAGGAAGTTGACTGATTGCTAGAGGAAACAAGCGCTGCGAGCAGCTTAGTCCCTGCCATTTGAATCGACGCATCTTAACCTTATATGTCTATGATACATTCAAAGTTGAGAGGTATAAAAAAACTTGAGAGTACCAATTTCAATGTTTTCCGCGCTTAGAATCTCAATGTTCAAAAAATTGATATTTGCATCTCAAGTTTTGTGACACCTTTCAACACAATCAAATATATGGAGTTAAAATGGTTATGGACCAATCCTTGCGATTAAATGACTTGTGTTGAAGGTATGCCTTCTAAACTTTAGTATTAGTTAAATTCTTAGAATTTATTCTTCATACCTCTTTTAGATTTTAGCTTGAATGACTTCTTGACTTGTTTTAATTTGTCAATTCAAATGGCACGGAATAAGTTTAGTCCCTACACTTTAATTTAAGAAAAAAGCATGTAGCTTAGTCCCTGCACTTTAATTTAAGAAAAATAAAAATAGAAAAAAAAAGTTATTCAAAATGATTTTAAAATAAATTAAAATCCAAGTAAATTTATATATAACATAAAAGTCATATCCCTATCGATATATATTAAATGTTAATATTTAAAAGTTTAAGTATCTTAAAATTGTGAAGGTGTTAAGTTTAAAAAATATGAATTCCCAACATACAATTTAACTTACAATCTCATTAGGTTAAATATTAAACATAAAAAATTGCAACTAAGTTGCAAATCCATGCTTGATGGAAATGGAATATTTGAAAATTGGAGAAAGATAATTAAAAACTAGATATGAAAAATGCAAAAACCCATTATATGAAAACATTTCCAATCATACGTACCCCCTTCTAATTTAATGGTACATACAATGGATGCATGAACTAGATTATACATGTGATTAGAAATATCTCTTAACAATGGAAACAAGGTGTTTTGGAAATTTCTTTGTAGTAAACCAAAGCATAAAACATAATTTCATCGCTAATAAAAACTATTATTTCAAAATGCATACAAAGTGAACAAAATTTTTATTTAAAAAAAAATCTTGAATAGTTATTATTGGAAATTAGTTTCTCTTGATATTGCTTATATTCCAAAAGTAATCCATAAGTTCTTTGCACTTATCTTATACTTTTTTTAATAAAATATCTACAAAATTGTTATATAGTGTTCCTCTGTCTTATGATCAAAAGAAAGAGATAACCTTTTTATATTCTATATTCGTTGTAGATATTATTTTGAATTCCAATTTTTGACACTACTAAACTAAAAGGATTTTAGATAACTACATTGTGTACTGCAATGGGGTTCACATTGTAAAATTCCTTACAATCAGTATAGGAAATAATACACATCAATACTTGCTTGCATACATTTATGATTCTCATTGGATTTTTCATTGACTTGATTGCCTACTCGTCTCAATTAAATCAAGGCCTAGTCTACCTTCATCATGCATCATGACACCACCACTTAACTATTAAACCTATCACAACATTAACACACAAACATGTGACACAACGCCTCAGATAGATTCCCATTAACACCTAAATCTCGATGTCCTCACTAACACCCAACACCTCAAACTAATGCCAATTGGTAACTAAACATCAAATTAATGCTCTACTAAAAATGCCTGACACAATCTAAATACCCATGCATACACTAACATTCAAATGACATACACTAACATTCAAATGACATGCCATGTTGGAGTTGTTATTACACCATATTTGTGTTGGACATAATATAACATTAACACCTATATATACACCCATCCTTGAATGCTATGCCATATTTATGTCTAAAATATATGATATTTATATTAATAAAATCTTATACTATGTTTAAGAACATTTTTAATACTAATTTAAGTTTATAAAAATTAAATATAAATAATATTTTTTAAACCACATTTAATTTTCAATTATTAGGATCATCAAAATGATACTTGTCACCACCGCATATAATGTAAGAGGATAAATATAGATACTAATATTTGATCATACTACATAACCAAAGACTATCATTTTATCTCACTATCCAAAAACCCCAATATCTCCCAACCATAACAACCCATTAGTTAAGGAATCATGTGACCAACCAAGAAAATATATTAAGAAACACAACACAAAAGAGTCATGCATTATAGCACCAAGTAATTGCAAAATATAATAAATATATTTTTTCTTTATTTGATGACTCATGCATGAGCATAAGAGGCTTGGGATATCGCAAGAAGTGAATTAACCTTAGTTTGAAGTTGAAACTTAAAAACTCAAAATGAAAAATAAAAATAAAAATGAGGCACACTGCCAATTTTGGTTTTGCCATCTTCAAAAATGAAATTCAATCCCAAAGTGAAGCCCAAGCCCATCTGGACGTGATCTCTCTAGTTGATAAGTTAAAACAATAAAGAATAAACTCTTCACTTAATGATATTTCATTTTGATTTTTGATATGAAATGGAAGAAGATTTTGAAAGTGTCATATTTCATTTTGATTTTTTACATGAAATGTAAGATTATGAAACTGTTATATCTTGTTCCAAGAGACTTATTATTTGTCTAGACTTATGAATGATGGCAAGGGGCCAATTGACCTGTATGATCTTAACAATTGATCTTTTATTGAGATCCATTTACATGAATAATGATCACTATATTTTATCAATGCCATTATTCCCTACGTGTTAGGTTCATCCCCCATGATTCATGGCTCGTATTGATTATGGTTTTCTCCAACTTGGGCACAAATTTCTTTTCAGTGCACTAACAATATCATTTTTTTTTCAATACAAAACCCTCATGGTCACTTCTTCCATGAGCATGCACCAAGTGTATTATACTTTGGGAGGAGTCATGGCTCTACGATTATAACAATCACAGATGTATTTTTGGCAAGGTGTATTTTTCTTTTATTCTGTAGGCTTCAACCAAGTCACATGGTGTTCTGTAGCCTTTCTCTCTCAGGATCTTCTTTTTCTACTAAATATATTGACATGAATTTGATAGAAATTATAAGAAAGAAGCTTCATCATATGATCCAACTTTTATGCATAATGGAAGATGTCAATTCTAAGTAGAATTTGTCACTTAGATCTTCTGAAAAATCAAATTGGATAAGAGTTACAAATGATAAAAACTTTGACATCTTATATCATTCTATTGGATTCTTTTAATTAAGAAAAAATTTGCTATATGATTAAATTGCTTCAAGAGCATGCTGCACTTTTTAGGAGTAGAGGGACATGTTCCCTTTGCAATCACCCACCTTGACCACATGAATTTGATATAAATTACAGGAATGAAGTTTCATTATGATCTAAACTTTATGCATAATGGACGATGCCAATTTTGAGTAGACTCTATCACTCAGATTCTTTTAAAAATCAAATTGAATAAGAGTTGCTAATGATGAAAAATTTGGCATCTTAAATCTTTTCTTTTTATTATCTCAATTAAGAGAAAGTTTGTTACATTCTTAAATTGCTTCAAGTGCATGCTGCACTTTTTAGGATAGGAAGGACATGTACTTTGCAGTCACCCACATGGGCCACTTCCATGGATATAAAGAGGGATAAACTTTGTTCAATCTATTTCCTGAGACTACGACGCTGATAAGATAATCACTTGTCCTTGAACAAACCCAAATCAAATTTCTCATGTCTAAACCCATCTTTTAACATTTCTCGAAGCACGGGTCTTTGAACTCCTCTTCCAGAGGAAGGAGGCAAGGACAGCTGTAAATCATTACAAATTTTAACACCAATTTGGTGAATGCCAATATCACATAAATCATTAAAAAGTTTAACAAGAAAATACTGTTTATATTAAATACCATATTTTTTAAATAATTAAAAACAATTCACATACACAACCAAAAAATACCATTTAATTTTAATATTATAATAAAAATTATCATTTCACAAATTTTAACTAATAAAAAATATAATTATAAATTTATAAAAAAATTGAAAAATAAATTTTATTTTTAAAAAATATATTTAATATAATAATAATCAAACATTATATCTACAAACAAAATTAGTGGTGTCTCATACTAATTTGACCAGGAAATGATTGCTATATACCTTCGGACAAGTATAATAAATTAATTTTTTTAATAAAAATCATATAGAAAAACTAAAAAGATCCATCTTGAGTGATTATCTCTTTTCCCCGGAATCTTTACTCATCATAGAAAGATCCATCTTACTCATCATCTCTTTTCCCCAGAATCTTTACTCATCATCTATCTCTAAGAACTATAATGCAATAATGCCATAAAATAATATTATGATTAAAACACACCAAAACACAATGATCTCGAAGGTGCCCTCGACCCAAAGACATTGAGAATAAGGCATCTCTAAAAAAATGTTACCTACAAATTCTTAAACTTAATAAATAACCTACATTCCCCAATTCCCAAGAACACTTCCCTAGCAAGTAGGATATGATAATATATCACATTTATAATTCTTATCAAATTACCCATTATGATATCATTGATATAATCCTTAGCAAATCACCCATTATGATATCATTATACAATTTGGGATGTAAGCTAAATGATCAAGGATTTGTACTTGTTTCTTTGTAATTACGATTTCAACAAAAATCATAAATTTTGAAAAAAGTTAAAAAAATACAAATCATCTATAATTTAACTTACTCCAATTAATTTGCTTCACGTATGCTACCTACATAAATTTGAAATATAGAGTTAGTCATACTTTTTTATCACACCACTCAATTTTGTGATGACTTGTAAGAGACAGTGCAATGGACCTAGATTTTTGTCTATTGTTTCTTTGTGCTCTCATGGGATCCTTTAGTGTTCAGAATCATATATATATGCATTCTTAATTTATTTTCACTAAGCATAAACTCTATGTATTCCTAATTTATGTTCAGTTTGCATACTAAATTGTTTATGTATTAATACGTAGTATTATTTGCATTCCCCAAAACACACATTTCCCATTAAATCCTTTTTCAAAACTCAATGAATGGAACTTTGGGACTTCAGGTTTCCATTAATTCAATGGATTTTGAAGTTTTTATGAAATTATGAATTGATTTAGAGATTGGACACAAAATTCTCAGGGATGCTTGAGAAGATCATGGACATAGAATTCACAGGGATGCTTGAGCAGATCATGAAAATGTTTCCCAGAAGTTTGGTCTGCATCCTCTGGGTTGTTATATATCACACAAAGATAGTAATTTGAAGGACTCATTAAATCGATCCATTTGGATTAATGGGACCATTTGTACTTTGCAGTCTCATCCTAATGGATCTTTCCATTTCTCAAAGTCCAAAAACAAGAGGCCATATTTACTTGCTAACTTTTAAACTGAATCCTGCTCTTTTTACAAATGTACAATCTCACCTTACCCGAGAAATACTAACTTTCATCCCCAGACTCCAAATTTCAATAAAAATCATAATATATTTGTTTACTTAGGTTCCATGATATTACATGGTGCCATCCTTTACTGTAATCTCTTAGTGTTGATCTTCAATGCAAGCTTCTTCGACCTGATTGCTAACTTAGATCGGCAATATGTTGGGGTGCCATCCTTTACTGCAGTCTCTCAATGTTCTTCAGCGCAAGCTTCTTCGATCTGATTGCTAACTTAGCTTTGATTGTCGTTGTGTGGTTCAGCAGGTCGCTCAGTGCCGAATCCCACTTACGACTAGGTCATTTTATTCTGAATTGGACAATCAAAAAAGTAGAATGGATGAAGAAAAAGTTGAGAACGTAACGAGAGAAAATAGGAAGATGAAGGATGAAGAGTCTTGTCGCCTGTGGCAATTCTCATCCATAAATACCTCATAAATACATAGCAGACACCCATGTCCACTGCAGGGTCATCTCAAATGACTGGAAATATTAAAGTCACATCTGAGATAATCAATAAAAAAGGAGATAGCTTTCATAACTCTAAAAATATTACAAAATAAACTGTTATTATTCTCATAGGAATCCCACATGCCGAGTTATAGTCGATGCAAACATAATTTTCCAATATAGAAGTTTGGATCCTAGCATGCAAATATTAAGTGCATATGATCAAATAAAATCACAATTTTGTAAGATTTTGGATCCAGTCATACAAATATTAAAATTACATTTTAAATATTTTGGATCTTGCATACAATCAAATCAAATCACAACTATGGAATAATGGTATTTCTTAACCATAAATTTTCAGGCTATAGTCTCACCCTCATATACCTACTACCAAGTTTCTAGTAGGTTGCCCAAGTAGGTTGTCGAGAAGCACCCATTCTCAATCATCATCTTGAGGTTTGAACCAATGAATTGAGGTTTGAACCAGTGACTTGATGGGGAATTAAATCCATCCCACACAAATCAATTGACCTACATCTCATGGATTCTCACCTACTGGCAAATTTAGACCCTGTAAGCAGAAAAAAAAATCAACCAAACCTTGCCATATGAGAAAAGAAATCAAAGCGTTTAGGTGACTGGTAAAGCCCTCAATCTTTTTCATATACCATGATTTTGGGTTTTGTTATTAATGTCACACAAAGACCACATGCCAAGATACAGAGGAAAACATGATTTTGTCCATGTAAAATTTTGGGTTCAAACAAAGAAATATAAAAAGCATATGATCACAATTTGTAAGACTTCGTGTCAAATATACAAATATTAATTGCATATGATCAAATCCAATCGTTCTTACCCTCACTTTTTACAATTACATTGTTCAACCTGAGGTACCTTTAAGGCCTTAAGCAGCAATAAGAAATTAGAATCAACCAACTGAAAGACCACAATTACAGTATGCCATATGAGGAAAGGAATCAGAGCCTTTCGGTGACTGGGAAAGTCTTCAATCTTTTTCATATACCATGCTTTGGTGGATATGCTTCTACCCACCAGAATGAAGAAAATCATGGCAACTACACAGAAATCAAAAGGAGTCTGGCAGATGAAGGCTATGCCCAAGAATTCAATAGGCTCGAAAAATAATGGGCGCAAACCACATACCCAAATAGCCCTCCTTGGGGAACATGGTACACTTTCTTTCCACCCTTGCGAAGCTTCAACAACAAATAATGGTGGTATAAGTTTCCACTGATACCCACCATGAAGAGAACTATTCTCAGAGGTATCAAGTTTACAGATGGATGACTCATGTACTCTGCGAACCATAGAAATGTAGCCCAACGGTAGGAAGATAAATGTATCTATGGTCATACCTCAAGAGTAACTATGAATAAACAAAACCTGTTATGCTCACCTATATTAAAATCGGCTTGAAATAAAGTTACCTAGATATAGAGAATTCCATTCAATAATACAATGGTAACATATCTTCTTACACATTACACATAGGAGGGAAGTTGTCATGGTGGAATGAATTCAAATCAAGCTCCCCTAAAACTTGGCTTTTGGTCTTTTCTGGATGAGTGCCAACCCTAACTTGTCACATTTTCTAATACTTGTCAACTGATCCTTTCGGATAGTTTGTTAGTGCACTATCCAACTATCCGCCAGTCCACTAAAAAACAAATATTTAGATGTTGCATTTGTAAGATTAAAGTCATGTTCTATTTTTTTTATTTTATTTTTATTTATTTTAATTCATGTCAATGATAAAAATAGTATTATCAAACACTTTCCACCAATAGGTGTTGCATAATGACTAATATATTTTATTAAATAAATACAAATAAATAAATAAAATTATTCAACATTAGAAAAAGTATAATAAGGTTTTAAAATATTTTGGTAGAGAGTAAATTAATAGCATTTAATGGAACATATAGTCTCTACATATGGCAAGGACTAAAAATATGGACGAGGAAGGATAAGAATTTCAAGGGGTAATTGCCAAGAGAGTTACCCAATGTTTTCTTATAAAAATAATGAAATGAAAAGTAGAATGTGATTTTGCTAGGAGAACTTTGTTGTATAATCTTTTTGACTAGATTGATAATAAGGATAAGACATTGTTGGCCATCTTTTACTGTGAAATACTTTGTTTTTCTATGGAAGTTATGATCATAACTATGTATGTCTTATATTGCTCCTGAAATGTGTTGTAAGAGTGTTTTATGTACTTTGAACTCTGTCTTGTAAATAATATAATCTTATTTTGTTTACATTTCATAAGTTTGGTTATAGCCTTATGAACATTGAATTTAAATATGACTAGTGATTAAATATTGTTCTTAATGCTTGGTCATTGATAATTACTATAATTTTAATTGTTGATATCATAATGAAAGTACATTACAATTCTGTATTTTCACAATCCTTGATCTTTCTTCCCTAGATAGGCTAGTTGGAATAGCTTTGCATATTGCATATAGGATTAGCTATTCATACATTTGTATTCTACATTTAGATATCTTAGAATATTCTCATTACTAAATGTTGGTCTAGAATCCAAATGGATTCCCCATTCTAAACTGTGCAAAGTCTAATTGGGATTCTATAGTGGAGAGAATTCTTATTGTTGACACAAGGGGCATTCCACTCTATCAAAAATTTCTAACTCTAGAAGGAGGACCTTGAATAGTTCAAAGAGACCCCTCTCAATCACGTCATTCTCATATTAAACCTTCATATAGGAATCATTACAATAATTATATATCCACCCAAGGTGAAGACTCCAACCCACTCGGTTGGTATTTTGAAGATACTACTACTAGTTTTGAGAACCATACCCACGAGCCTCGACCATGCCATGCCATGCCATGCTGGATTTGTTTTATGCTTATTCCTTGTGGCACCTAAGTTTTAATCCATCTCATGCTAACTATGCACTACCCCTTGTTGTTCCATGTTTTCTCTTGCTTTGGTAGGACAATGGTTCAAAGAAACAATTGAGTAATGAGGTGTTTCATGATGCCAAATGTCTTTTACCGAGAGATAAAAGAGAGATAAAAATCACTGAGTGACATGACGTACATCAAAATGAGTGAGTGATATGACATACATTAAAAAAAATTAGTACGATGATGTATAATCCTTTTTAGTACGAGAAAGATGTATACTATTTTTATGCTAAACATTTAAAAAAATAAAAAATAAAAAAATAATAAACAATATCAATCTTAAATTTATTTTTATTTTTAATAAAAAGATGAAAAATTACTACATATTGTTGATTATTATAGAAATTTAATCTCAATTCTAAATTATCAATACATTTGGGATAAGATTTAGAATAATAGTTGTGGACTTAAACAAAATTATTACAATTATTGAATAATGTTCTTGACATCTAATCACTAACATTATTTTTGTTCATTCTTTTTCTAATAAGTTTTAAGAGATCATAATTAAAGGATGCATATCTTATTTTATACCCACTAGTAACACACATCTTTGAATGTTTAATGTGTTTTTTCTCTAATAAAAAATATATAAAATTTCCTTTTATAATAAATTATGACCTAGATTTAAAGAGATAAAAAAGAAAAACTAAATTGAATTCAAATTACTTGGAAAATCATATATATGGAAAAACTTATGCAAATTTTTTTTTTTAAGTGTTTTTTTTGGGTAAAACAACTCATAAAAGTGTTTTTTTTAATTAACTTGGATATATCATGAATAACATTCAAGTAGATTCATCTTAATTTGGATTTATCATGCATTGAGGAGGATTAAATCTCTAGAGGTGCAAATTTTTTTTAGATGACGAAAAATTTGGGAAAGATTTGCAATTTAAAAAACATGAAAAAAATTTACATGTAGAAGAATCTCTTCCCTCTCAACACTTATAAATTCAAAATTAATATAAATCTATACTAGTTATTAACATATCATTAAATCTAATAAATAATCTTAACCAAATATATATACATAAACCTAACATACCATTTTATTAAAAACAACTTATTCGAACCATAAAAAGATTGGTATGTTATTAAGAACAACTTATTCGAACCATAAAAAGATTATCTTTCCTATTATAAATAGGACATGATTTCATGTAAACTAAGCCTTGTTATTACTTCTAATTCTTGAGAATAAAACATATTATTTTACTAACCACAACTTAATTTTTGCAATTTGTTGTAAAGGTATTTTTGCAATATTTTATTATGATATAATCTATGTTTTTGCATGTGCACTAAATGAACTGGTTTTGTTATTGCAGGGAGAGGAGCAAGGTGCTCTACAACTCACTATGGGGAAGATGTTGTAATGTTCGTTCCTAACAAAATAATTAAAAAAATTTATGTCCGCTCATAAAATAAAAAAAATATAAAAAGTATTTAAAAAAATCTATGTTGGCTCATAAAATAAAATATTATGAAAATTAATTAAAAAATCTATGTTTGTCTATAAAATAAAAACTTAAAAGTTAAACCTGGATCTATCAATCAAGAGAGATCAAATTTCTTGATTTTAAATTATAAAAAAATACACTTCAAGAAATTGAATCCCTCTCAATTTCACAAGAACATAACATATTATTTAATTAACCACAACTTAATGTTCAACTTAATCGTGTTATAAAGATGCTTTTGCAATATTTTATTATGATCTAATCCAGTTTGTGCATGTGGAAGGATGTCAAGTTGATTTAGTAAGTTATTATTATAGCAAAACGACTTTCTTTCTAATTACACAATTTCAAAATTCTTAAAATTCAAATCATTAAAAAAAATTGAAATTGTAACAAGATTAAATTAACACCTTATTATGTTCCTTTCAATCGTTTTAAGTATTGTTTTTTTAATCATTTTTATATATCTAAATTATTTCCTAACCTAATCAAACAAAATCATTTATCATTTCAATGTGTTGAAACTTATGATATTAAATATTAACTTTACACAATAATTTTATCAAAATTTAATAATAAAAAATAATAATTTTATCAATTTTTAATTAAGAAAATAATGGGAGTGTTACTACCAGAAATAACCTTCTTGAAACAGACTTAAAGCATTGATGAAATATTTGCTACATGAAGTTTTCTACTTAAGTAGCGCTTCCCATACAACAAATTTAAAATTTGTTATCAAAAGTGTTGAATGGGTTTCGATGGCATCCAAATCAAATCAAGCCTAGATTCATTTATTCATGCCAAGCTTTGCCTCCATCAGGTTCTTCCAGATAAAAGCAGAAGTTAAAGACACGTTTACAATTCCCATAATTTTCTGGGTATCGAATTTTAGGAACGAATTCCAGCCAAACAATAACAAATATTCCAAAACAATTTAAAAACCACTTCCATAATGGGGCCATTTAGCCTAATTAAGAGCAGTTTTCGAAATTTTGCAACAATCTGAGATAAATTCGGGTCTGTTCAAAACATATTTTTTTAGAAAATCATTGTGGTTAGTTTTCAAACGCCCAGTCATCACCCAAATGACTTTAGATTACATATTCGAAGACATTCAACTTCAGCTATCCCAGATTTCTTGCAAGAGATCATTGATTTCTTTTAATTTTAGTTTATGGATAGGATCTAGATCCAAAATGTTGGTGACAACTTAGATAATGTAATTGTTATAAATTTAATCATTTGTAATTTTTTCAGATATAATCTTCCTCTTAGAAGGAAGTAGGTGGAATTCAGTTTTGATCTATATTGCACAAGTTTCTGAAACGCGGGTACGAGTATCCGGTACGGCTAGAAGCTTTGCCCAAATTTGTAGGAAATGTCGGGTTGGGAGCAGCAATAATATATATTAATTTTTTAAAATATATTACAAAAAATTAAAGAGTTAAAAAAACATAATCGATTAATTTCATAGCTTAAACTATTTTAACCTCTTAAGCCTCTAGTAATGTCATGAAATTCAATCATTTTAAATTTCGTAACTCCTCTAGGTCCACATTATACAAAAATTGGGTTTGTGTGACCTGAAGTAAACCCTAACTATGCATGACTCTAGTGCCATGGTATGTTTTGTAAATTTGACTTGCAACTTTATCCCAATGTACGAATTTGTAAAGGAAAATTGCATAGATATGTGTGTGTGTGTGTAAGAAGCACAAATAACTTCATAAATCATAAGATTCAATCTTTTCTAATTCCTTGTTTCAACTCCATCTATATTATTGGTCCTAAGAGTGCTCAGTCTTTGGGTGCCTTTGCATTTTTTTGATTGTAACTACTACTTACTTCTTATGTGAATGAAGGCTTAGTTGTTTCAAGTTCAGGTAACAAACTTTCAAAGTCTTCAATTTTTTGAGTTTGATGTGGTTTATGATCCTAAATTGCTATATCGATCAATATGAATAACGTAAGCTAGCTATAAACATTTGAGACATGAATTAAAGTTGTTCAATATCTTAGTATTGTAGAAAGATCCATGTTTATTCACTTAAGTACACTGGCAGCTTATATTTTGAGTGTGAATGGATCTAAACATTTAAGAGGTGTGAGCCCTCTTAATTTATATAACCTTGAAAATTTTAAAAATGGCATTATTGATAGATTCAATTTGAATTTTTTATTATTGGTGATTTCTTGGAACAATAAACAACAATCATTAAATTGATTTTAGACACTTTTCTTATGATTTTGGGCTCCACATGGCTGGGAGCTTGTAGAAGTTCCCTGTCTGTTTAGGAGCTTCTGGAAGCTCCTAAACAGACATGGAGCTTCTACAAGCTCCCAGAAAATAGGGAGCGGCTAAAGCAAGTTCCCAAAAAGCTCCCAAGCTCCCAGAGAAGCTCCCAACAAAAAGGGGATGTTTCGTACCAGCTCCCAAGTTCCCAGGAGCAGGGAAACGCTGGGTATGGGTTGCCAAAATCCTGGGATCGGTACCCGTGCAACTAGGGTTTTGATATAAAAGGATGTATCTTTTAGTTGTAATCCCTATGGGCCATTCTATGAGATCGTTTTATTGATCATTGGATTCATGATTTGAAGTAAATAGAGCCTTGTTTACCCTTCTATGTTATAAATCATCCATCTTATTTCTTCTATGATTTGTTGTTGTTTTGCATATACATGCTAAAGTATAAAATCCAATCTTGTGCTACAACTGACTTTATCTTATACTATTTATACAGAGTATGTAGATCATACAATGAATTGGGAGAAGGTTTGAGTGTTACCGATCTATCCTTATGCTTTACATTTGTGGTACTGCAGATCACACTATGTGAATGTTACATCTGAATTCTTTCCTAGGTTTGCCTGATGTTGTTTGGATTCATTCTCAGGTTTTCCCAGATTTCAGTATTCACATTTTTCATTTTAGCTTTATCAAGATTTGCATTGCTTTTTGTTAAAAAGCTAAAATTTAATGTTTTTCTCCTTTCTTCCATCTCTTATCAATAAAACTGAACACTATGTTCTTTAAGACTCCATGCCCAATGGAGATGACCTCTATTATTAGAGATTCATAGTATTTTAAATCCATCTCTCTACTTCTTATGTCCTCAACGCTATTTACTCTATCCAATACTATTTGAATATGGTCATTGTGATTAATGTTCAAGCAATTGATAGTGAGGCTAAATGGCATAAATTCATTATAATTTATTGAGGTAGCTCCCTCTGACTAGAAGGGCCAGCTTTTAATTTAAATCTTGGTTCATGATGTGCTAGACATTGTTCTTCTGCAGTCAAAGAGCAAACTTGAGTGCTAACCGGGAGCAAAATAAAAAAATCAAATTCTCGAAACCTTTGAATGTTGTTGGAATGACATCATATTATAAGAACAATGATGAAGAAGCAGAGTACAGTCGAAAAAAGTGCCAGAGATGGATTTTGGACTCGTCGTAGGTATTTATAAATGCCTCAACAAGATCTCATTCTTAGTTTCTTATATCTATTGATATCATACATCTTTCTATGCAAGCATTAAACTAAACTTTCATCAAATGCTTAAATAATTTGTGCATGGGCATAATATTCTTCAGCAAAAATCATTTTGCTATATATTTGACAATTGTATGTTGTGTCCAGCAAGCTAATCCATTTGATTTATCACCACCTCGGCGTCAATGTTGATTGAAGAGTCCATTTAGAACCTGAACATGGCGGCTAGGGTTCCTTCCCTAGCCGCCCTCCCCTTACCCCTTGAGTGGCTTATGGATTTCGTCAAAAGAGGGAGTTCACAAGCGATGTTTTCCTGTGGAGTAGGGGCGACACCATTGCAAGGCAACCCGTAGAGTGGAGCTCTGTCTCTCTTGTGGAGGTGACGAGGAGTTTAGTGCCGAGGAAGTGGTTATATGGAATGGTGGCCTCTTATATGGCATGGTGGGTCACTTTAGCTGATGGTCGTTCCTTGCTGCCAACATTTTCAGTGGTGCCCCTCTTGAAGTGAGTGACACAAACCTACTATGCACATTTGGATCTTTCAACGAATATCTTTTATGTCATACTTCTATTTATGTGTTTGTTTAGCTTGTTCCTAGATAGTGTACACAAACATAAAGTGGACCCATGGTTTTGGAGTAAGGATAATTTTAGGGGCGAAATTTATCCCATGTACTATTTTTCCATGCTTTTTTCCAAATTATTATATAAACTATATAAAATCCTTAGAAATTGAAATAATTTTAGAAAAATATCGCCCAATATTTTATAGTTGACATTTTAAGAATTGGTAAGATTCGCCAAGGTTTATATACTTTTAAATAGGTATGGGTCCTTAAAATTATCCTTGTTTTGGAGTCACTATTTGGGACTTGATGTTGCGCACATTGAAAGACATTTTTGTTTGCTCCTGTAGGTTTATTTCATTTAGCCTCTTTATGCTTTTATGCTCTTTTTAAGTAGCTTTTGTTTATGAGCTCAATGAAAAATATGGATACCCTGAAATAGGGGTTTTACATATGTATTTTTATAGCTACTTCTTGCTTTATGAGCATAATTTTTATGTTCTTATGCACTTGTAAACCTTTGGTATTTTTTGTAAGGTCGTCAGACCTATGAACAATGTGTTATATTATCTTTAATAGAATGCAATTTTTTTTGAGGAAAAACACGTTGATTGAATAAAACACCCATCAACTACTTAAGCCAATACACAATACATGGAAGTAATAAGTAGACCTAAAATACATAGATATTTCATTCAACTAAAGTTATTAAATATTAATGAAGAGGGCATTTGATATGACACTCTTTTATTTGTAGAATTAAGGTGGAACACAATTATTGAAATCATGATCTGTATTGTTTAAATCATGGATTAAATATAAATGGTGTAGTCAAATCATCTCATTGTTGATATCATAATCTATAGTCTTTAAATATTCATTGGATATAATTAAATATGCCATAATACTTGAATAGAGGACTTAGCACCTTATGCTCAACCAAAGTTGGTAGAAGACACAATTTTGTAGTACAAGTCCATAACTACCAGACAAAGTAGCGTGACCTTGGCAGATTGGGTTGAAAGGAAAACTTCTAGGCACGACTAAATGGTACTCCAAGTAAAAGGAAGAAGAACAATTTCCTGGCTTCATTCAATAAAATATTTTGCGGCCAAAAGCATCCCAAATAGAGAGGTATGATCCAAATTGGATCATATATAATTTGTCATCTATTTTGTTGTTTTCTGGTTGTAACAATTGGATGGATTATCTTGTAGGGTCCATTTTAGGGGCAGGTTTTACTTTGTAGATTTTAGGTTCAGAACATTCTAAGGCCCGTTGGAGGGATTCAACGATGTTTTTTGGGGTCAAAGGTTTGCAAGAATAGATGATGATCTCTTGATGCTATTTTACACTATGAGACCTTTCCAATTATGGAATAATCACCTCAATTGAAGTTTGTATAAGGAAGTTATGCCTCTTGCAAGTTAACTTATCCAATTGACCACCATGGTACATAGTGAATTCCACATCAAATCTCATTACCAACATATGTGGATTTAGTCACATGTATACTTTCAAGAACATTCTAAAAGGTAAAAAAATCTTACCCTAATAAGGAGTTGAGGCATGTAAAACCCTAAAACTAACCCTAGATTGTTATAAGGCTATGTTCGATACCAGGCCATTAGAGGAAAAGGGGTTTCATTTATGATGATGTTATTGTATAATTTCATAGCTAAGCAACAATAAGGGATTGGATATTAGATAATAATAGATGAATTAGGATATCCTGTAGTAGTCATGCATGGCATGTTGTCAGAGGTAACTCCATAGTGAGTAACACTTTCTTTGTATTTTCATTGCATTTTGGAGAAGAAAAGTGAAAGGAACAGTCCTCACATTTGGCTAGGTTTTTCCCCAAATTAGGTTTTCCCAAGGCTTATCTTGTGTTATTTGCGTGGATGTGCTATTTTTCTCTCTAGTTATTTTCATTTTAGTTCCTGTTTATTAACCATTTTGTGGAATTAAGCTAACATAATGAATTAAGTTAAAAGATTCGTTGTGATAAATTTTTCTAGTGGAATATCTATGACAATTCATGGAACAATACATAGAGATACTTACTAAGGAATATTTGAAGGAAATATATCTGCACCATAAAAAACCTCTTTTGGGTCCTCACATCCATAAATTGGCCTTCTTTGATAATCATTGAAACTAGTTTCCTAAAGTGGATATGAAAATGTTTGATGGTTCTGGCCCCTTTATTTGTTTGGGTCACCCAGATGGAACACTAATTTTCCCTCCATGGCATTACTAATGACATGAGGAAACTTAGAGTAGGGTTGTTGTACTTTGACATAAAACGATGCCAATTATGGGAATGACATAGAAAATCATATGGGGTCTACATAGCTTGGAGTAAGTTTGTTAAATCCATTTATACTCATTTTGGGAGACACACACTATTTGGGATATTTACCAAAGTTGCGCCAAACATGCTCAATAGTAGGCTTTATCACATCCTTTGAGAAACTAGAAATACATACATAGGGATTAACTGATTATTTTTCTAAATAATGATTCATTAGTTTCCTTCGGGAAGATACTAGAGAAGAAGTCATGATGAAAAATCCTGCTACTTGGTTGGAGACCTCTCAGCAAGCTCAATATCAAGTAGAGACAATAATCAATGCAAAACCCAAAATATTCTATTTCATGGGCCCTACATTCACTCTTTTCAAGCCACTATCCCAAACACCATGCCTTATCCATCCCTAAAAGTCCAACAATTGTCTCCAATGAAAATGGTAGAGATTCAAATGTATAGACTTTGTTATAATTCTCATGAGAAGTATGTCCCTATTCATAATTGTAAAGAACAAAAACTATTTTGAATTGATGTCATCTAGTCTTCTCCCCAACCAGGAGAAATCACTTTGGAAGATACCCCTAAGTTAAAGGCAGATAATAATTACCTTAGAATGCAAGTAGATGTGTAGCACAAATCTTGTCAAGAAGAACCCCTAATCTCTCTTCATGCTTTATCTAACATTTTTGCTTCTCAAATCCTGAAACTTCTTGGCTATATCAAGCATATAAAAGTGTTTTTTTTGGTTGAAATAAGCAATACCCACAATTTTATTCACACGCATGTAGCTAAATAATCACATTTCTATGTCCACCCAGTGCAAAAATTTCAAATTATGATAGGGAATGGAGGTATGATGAAATGCGGAGGTAGATGTGAAAATTTGAAACTCCAACTAGGGGACCATCAACTCAAACCTCATATACTTACAATAGATATGGGTGGTTGTGATATAGTTTTGGGGGTAGAATGGTTATGCACCTTGGGTATAGTCACCATGAATTTCAAGGAATTATACATGAGATTTACCAAAGAGGTTCATACACACACCCTCAAAGGGATTCAATCATACTCCTTGGAAATCATTATCTCTAACTGTATGGAGAAGTTATTAAATAAATTCCACTTTAACATTATTACTCAATTAAATGTCATATAGGTTAGGGATAATACCACACAAGAAATTCACCCTAACTTGCAATAGGTTTTGAATAGATATCATCAAGTATTTGAGACATTGATTGGTTTACCCTCATCACAAGGATAACATGATCATAATGGCATTCCATTGATTCTAGGTAGTTAACTACCAAATGCACATCCTTATAGATACCCATTTACCAAAAAAATAATGAATTGAAAAGAATATTCATGAAATTTTAAAGACATGTATAATACATCCTTCTACTATCCCTTATTCATCACCAACGATCATGGTACTAAAAAACGAAGGCATGCGATGCATGTGCCTATACTTTCTACTCTTAATAAACTAAAAATAAAGGATAAATTCCCAAGTCTAGAGATCAATGACCTCCTGGATGAGATTCATGGTCACTGCAATGTTCTTCACCAAAATTTACCTTTTCTCCAAATATCACCATATCATAGTGAAGGAAGATGGCATCCCCAAGACCGCTTTTAATACAGATGAAGGCCATTATGAGTTTTTGGTGATGCCATTTGGAATTTTCAATGCCCCAACCACCTTATAGAGCCTAAAGGACAAGACCTTTAGATCCTTCCTATGTTTTTTTGTGATGGTATTCTTTGATGATATCTTGATCTATAGAAAAATTGGTATGCACATATGGAACATGTTGATAGAGTAATACAACTACTCATGGACAACAAAACATTTCTCAAGCAACCCAAATGTGATTTTTAGTGCTTCTGAGATCAAATATTTGGGTCGCATTGTTAGTCAACATGGGGCGTGAGTGGATTCCAAGAAAAATTATCTTATCTAAGATTTACCAAAACCAAAAACATTGAAAAGATTACATGGATTCCTAGGGATCACAAGTTATTATAGACAATTTGTTTAGAATTATGGGACAATAACATCCCATCAGCAATCCTAGTAAAAAGAATGCCGTTGTTTGTATTGAGGACATAATGAAAGACTTTTTAGCTTTGAAGGAAGCTATGCACACCATGTCAATTTTAGCAATACCTAATTTCACAAAAACTTTTGTACTAGAATGTGATGCATTAGTTTGTGGTCTGGGAGTAGTACTCATGAAAGAAGGCCACCCCTTTCCCTTCACTAGTGAGAAATTGTGTAGACATAATTTGGTTAAATCCACTTATGATAAATTGATTATAGACATCCTTCATGTAATCGAAACTTTGCACCCCTACTTCATTGGAAGACACTTTCAAATAAAAAAATATTAACACAATTTGCAGTATCTTTTGGAGAATAGGTTGTTGTCTCCCTAATAGCAGAAGTGGGTCATTAAGATGATAGGATATGATTATGATATCATCTAAAAAAATGGAAAATACAATGTGGTTGTAGATTCCTTGTCTAAAAAATATGAGGAAGATAGATATCTATTTGCTTTATCCTTATTGATATTAAAATGGTTAGTAGAAGCATAACATGAGTGGTTGACCAATTATGAGGTATCTCAAGCCAACAAAGGAATTTAATAGGACCTTGATCCTCCCAAAGGATGCACATGGAAGCAAGATACCTTGTGGTATAAAAGTCGCCTTTTCCTAGTACTAAATTCACTTTGAAGCACATGATACTAGAAGAGTTGCATTCATCTCCTATAACAAGTCATTCAAGATTTCAGAAAACTTATGAACACACTAGATGATATGAAAAATGATATACATATGTGACTAAATTAATGTGACACTTGTCAAAGGAACAAGGGCGAGACGATGAACACTCATGGGGCATTGCAGCTATTACGAATCCAACTACTATTTGGACGAACATTCCGATGGATCATTATAGTATGCCTTCCAAAAGTTAGCAATAAATTAGTCATCATAGTGGTATTAGATTGAATTTATAGACATGCTCACTTTTATGCCCTACAATGCTCCTTTACAACCACAATGGTTGTCCAAGTTTTTCTAGATCAATTTTTTAAGCTCCATGGGATCCCCACTTCCATTGTGTCGAATAAGGATCCCACTTTCACCAACAAATTCTAGCAAGCATTCTTTAAACTATAGGGAACCCAGTTTCAAATAAGGACACACTACAAGGAAAAGGACCTCTAGTGGAGGTTATAACAAAATCCCCTAAAAAAAACGAGCCAGGAAATCCGTTTATAGTGGAGGCAAGTGGGCATAGGTTTTAGCATATGTTTTTTTGGTGCGTTTAATGACAAAAGGCACCAGTGTGTTTCCAAACATAACGCACCGAGGCAGAGACAAATTCTATCGCACTGCACCAGAAAAAACTATCAATAAAAAAATTAATTAAAAAATTCGTATTATTTTAATACCCCTAGAATGGTGCATTAATAGATACTACATGCACCAGTGCATTTTACAATAAATGCCCTGGTGCATTACATAGACAATAATTCACCGCTCTATCAATATATTTTTACTGGCAAATTTAACAAAAAATTTAAACCCAGTAACCGGTGCCCTAGATAATAGTAAATGCAGTGGTGCATGTTAAATTAACAAACACATCGCTTGTTATTATATAAAAAAAAATCCATTGCAAAACCCATTAAATTTTTATTAAAAAACCTTGCTCTTCAGTGCGTCGGGATTACTGTGCGCACTGGTGCACTTTATTCTTGGCCACAATGAAACAAGGTTTAATAAAAAAAAACTGTAGGGTAAAATTCATTTTTACCCTTCTTAGTGCAGTTTTATCCCAACTGCGTCGGTGTATTACTTCACCCACTTGGAAACCTTGACATCTGTGGTCCACATGGACAATTCTTCACCCCTATTGGCTACTTCTTCTAGTTTGAATTTTGACAAACAATGGTCAAAATTCAAATTTTCCATACATCACCAAGATGCCTTCCCGAAGGGCTATTTAGCAGGTAAATTGATTCTTACTTCATAATTTAATTTTTTAACGGATTACTTTTTAGAATTCAGCTTAAATTTGTATTATATTTGAAAAAAAATTAAAAATGTTGCACAGTGCGTTCAAGCCGTTCGGCTCGCACCAGATAACGGTGCGCCCTGTAAACTTTTACAGGAAGCACCGCACATGGTGCGAGTTGAGTGGCTCGAACGCAATGCCAAACTGTAAAAATTTATATAAAACTTAAAAATGGTAATCGATGCGTTCAATATTTGGATTAAGAATACCTTAAAAACGAACACAAATTAAATTTTACGTTGCGCCTAGGGCATGTCACTACATCAGTATCTATGATTTTATGTGCCATAGGCACACCATGAATGCATTCTAATTCCACATTGACAACTGTTAAACAATGGTGTGTTTGGTTTAAGTCAACGCATTGTTAACGTTACACTTACTTGAACTGAACGCACCGACAGCTGAATAGTATACATAATTGTATGGTGCTCTTTGGTCACATCATTGCAATGGTACCAGTGCTCTCACGTGCCATAGGCGCACTGCCAACAATTTAATATAAACTTTTAAAATATAAAAATTTGCGACGTGTTTCAATCATTTAAGCGCACCATCTATGGTGTGCATGTTTGGATGAAACACGCCGTCATGTAAATATCTAAACATACCGAATTTTGTTAGATTTAATGATTTTATAAAAATCTATTGACGGTGCACCCATGTCACATTAGGACATCGGTGTCGGTGCTCTGACGTGACATGGGTGCACCATGTATAGATTTTATAAAATCGTTAAATGTAATATATGATGGTGTGTTTACATAATTAGAATCACCGATGCACTAATGTGATTTAGGCACACAGTGGACCACATTTTATAAAATATTTCGGTGCGTCGGATCTTTGGCGCATCGTTTAAATATATTAAAATATAGTATGTCCGGTGTGGTCTTCTTATTTCAGCACACCAGTAGCGGTGCATTTGGTTAACTTAAGCACTGTAAGCGGTGCATATATGTTATTTAGGCATACCGATCGTAAACAATTATTTAAAAAAAAATATTATTGATGTTATTAAATAGGATTTTAATTGTATGAAATATGTGAAATACAAACGTGAGCGATAACAAGTTGTTCAATAGGAGCGCATACAGTTGGAACAATACAACATGGTTAAACAATGGGAGGCTAGGGAGAGGGAGAGGGATTTGTACCCTCACTCCATTACTACTCATACTCAAGAGCTCTTGAGGACTGTTGGACTCTTAAATTTATATCAGGAGGCTACATCCCTTAAGGGTAAATATTCATTATTATGTCAGTTCATCCGACGTTGGGATCATCATAGCAATGCATTCTGTGTTGGTGTCGATCAATGGTTCCAGCCCACTGAGGAGGATATTTATTTCATCACAGGATTATCTAGGAGAGTGGAGGATTTACCCCAGTTCCCTGATGTACTAGCTGGTGCTGCAGCAGAGATTCATCTAGCTTACTCTTTGAGATATTTCAGTGACGCGGTCGTCCATCCCTCTGATTTTCAAGGGAGCTGTGGGAAGCTTAGGATCTCTTCTTTTGGTTGATAGGATGTTAGGTGCCTCTCTCTTTTCCTTACGACGTTGGTGCATTCCACTAGTGATCCCAATGTTTTATTACTGATTTGTTGCACCTGATCCCAATGTTTTGTTACTGAGTTGCTGCACCTGATCCCAATGTTTTATTACTGAGTTGCTGCACCCAATCCCAATGTTTAATGCATCCTCCTCTTCAAGAGGGTAACGACCGGATGCACCATATTTCTCTTTGAATTGGTCTACAACCCAACTGTTGGGATAGATCATTGGAATATTTTCTTTTAAATGATCTAGAAAAGGAATGCTTCTACCATGAAAATGCCTAAATTCTTTTCTATCAATGTCCCATTTCCTCCTCTTCTCTTCATACAATGCGACCCATGGTTGTGTTTCCTCTGCATTGTAAAGAATGAATTCATTGATTGCATCAATTTCTGAATTTTTTGTTGTATTCATGGAAACAAAACCATGTTCAGTACGTATGGGATCTAATATATTATATTTTGAAGTTTTATGTGAATAGTTACTATGTGAAAATTTGAAGATCGAAAGATAAGTGACTTACCCTTTATCATGCGCCTTTTTTCGTTCGTTTCTAGTAGCTCATGTTCCCTTTAGTACTCGTCACATTCATCATCCAAAATCACTACGCCTGGTGTGGTCAATTTGCTTGATGTACTCACTGGCATAATAGAATGACTCATATACTATGTACCTATATGCCATAGACCCCTCGGGTTTCACCCTTTGTTGAACAAATCCCTTTACTTTTTTCATGAACCTCTCCAAGAAGAACATCAACCAACATGAGACCACCTCGACTAGGTGAATTATAATATGAACCTGCAAGTCCATGAAACTCGATGACAGTTCCTTCTCAAACATACAAAAAATATCAGCTATCTCTTGACGCCACCATGAAATGCTAGCGATGTAAATATCCTTTAATGCGATCCATCGTACACATGCAGATAGTTTAGATATGGTACGTTGTAGGTCATCGACAAAGTCGTGGTTCACACACCCATGCACGAACAACAAAATAATGACACTACAAAGTAAACACAAAAAATTAATTGCATTTTAATTGTGTGGTAAAACATATAAATAAAAAGTAAAAACAAGTTTTTGGCATTATACGTACCCTTAGTAGGTTGAGATGGTCATGTGATTTCAAACCCGACAACTCTTCATCTACAGTGAAGCAGCATCATAGAGTAGACCTATAAAAGGAAGGTGCCTTCACACCCAATATAAATTCCTTTTCCAAATTAAGATCATCTTTCTTCAAAATCCATGGGACATCGCCTTTTTTAAATGAAAAAGACGGGCTAGCCTCTCCTTTATTTTCTTGTCTTGGCCAATGCTTCTTTTTAGTAGTTGAAGAAATAAGATCTTTCCTGACAACCAACATGTCACTTTTTTTGGATGATATGTGATGCCACAAAGAACATGAAACATTTTAAAATATATGCATGGGATCTTATAGTAAGTGGGAAATATTAAGATGCTCCCAATATGGTAGCTCATAAAATACCGATTTCCTTTGCATCCCTTTGGGCATTTTCTCAACATAGATGTTAAATAATTCAGGATCATCAATCACAGGTTGCACATTTGAATTGAACATCTTTGCATCTTCCTTCTCCTTCTCTCTATCATATTCCCTAATCTAGTCAGTCAAGGTCATTATTTCAGGCCTTTGGGTTCTCTCTTGTTTACCATTGAAAGAAGACCTGGCTATTCTATAAGAGTGGCTTTCTGGGAGGAATACCTTAGAGAAGTCATACACTATATTTTGTAGGTCTTTGGACCACCTAGACTTCATAGAAGGTCCACAACATTTACATCCACAATAACCTATTGTTACAAGACCCATGATGTTATAGTAAAGAGAGCACATTAGTGTTGAATATCAAGACAGTCGCACCGAATTAAATATGTCAAAAATTAGTACCTTGAATATAAACAATTCAAACAACATATTTACCTGGGAAAACTCCTAACCCCGGATAATCATGTGTGGTGTACACACATATGCCATACAACGTAAACCTCCTCTCTGCTGGTATGGGTATCAGCACATCATATACTTGTATCACTTCCCATAATTCATTGAATTCATCGATCAATGATTGTAGGTAAACATCTATATTCTTCGCTTGTCTTCTACCAGGGACTACAGGAGCCAACACAAGATGTTCATTATTCACAGGAAACCATGGGGGGATATTTTTATTGATCACTACTACAATCCAAATAGTATAAATTTTGTTTGGTTGAGAATATGGGTTGACGTTGTCAATGGCTATGCTCAATCAGAGACTGCATATGTCATCCTTAAATTTATCGGGCCATGTATCCTCGATATGCTTCATAGCTATTGAATCTATTGGGATTCACATAACTCCTTCCTCACTTCGGTGCGATGCATGCCATCCCTGCAGCATAGCTAATTATTTGCAATGAAAGAGATTTTGAATCCTTGGGATTATAGGCATGTCCCTCAATATCTAATGAGGAGGAGAATGTGCTTTAGCCTTCTTTTTTTATTATTTGTACATGTCATGCCCATATTTTGGACATATCTCTTTGTCTGCATATTCTCCTCTATATATAATACCATAATTGGGACATGCATCATATGATATGTACTCCACCCAACATTTTCAACATCTGCTTTGCCTCTTCACAGTTGTCGGGAAATACATTATCATTATCATTCAGAAGTACCTTATCTTTTAATTACCTACATTTAGTGGGTAATACAAATGTGCAATGTCATTTAACGTTCATAAAATAGACCATTTTCAACGATGATTGTCTCATAGTATTCCTCAAAATATAATGTAGTTGATGGTTAGTTACCTCAGGGTGAATCCACCAAGGTGGTTCATGACTTTAGGCGTGCGGAAGCCAAAAAATTTGTTTTTTAAAACCTCGATAGAGGGTTTTAAAATACCTCAATCGAGGGCTTGAAAACACCTCGATCGAGGGCTTGGTTAGACCCTCGATCCAGCAATTGCTCGATCGAGGGCTTGGTTAGACCCTCGATCAAGCAATTGCTCGATCGAGGGATTGGAAAACCCTCGATCAAGCTATTGTGAAGAACCTACAACAATTAATTAATGAAAATACACGAGATAGCAGAAATAACAGAACTCAGAATCGCTTTTATTGATCGTAGGCCACTTCGAGGGGGCAACCTCCTTTGAGCAAGCTCAATACAAATAACTTCACAGTACCTTCATTGGCCTCAACACACACTTATATACTAAGTCTATGCCCAATACTATGGGTCAATACCATGGGACATATAATACTACGGGACAACTTACAAAGTATATGCATTCAATACTATGGGTCAATACCATGGGCTAATACAAACTATGGATCAACAATACTACGGGACGGCTTACAAAGCATATGCGTCCACCAACAATATACTAACAAAGTAAAGAGAAGGGTTGACACAGGTTCCTAATAGCTATTAAGATAGAAAAATAAATAAAAACAGGCCTCGGTCGGTCGACAGCCCCTGTCGGCCGAACGCCCCTGTTTGAAAACGACGGTCGATTGAGCAATTGCCGGACGAAAATAGACCTCTTGACCGAGTGTCTGTAGCCTCCTCACCACGCCATGCCCCACCTCACCGTGCGAGCTCCAACCATGTCTTCCACTCCACCAGGTAAGTGGAATTCCAACCTCCTATTTGTTTTATTAATAAAACCTAAATTTTATTTGTTTTGTATAAATTTGTGTTATTTTAATAAAATGTAAATTTTATTTGTTTTTAATAAATTTGTGTAAATGTTGCAATTTTTTTTCCAAATAGATGTAATGATTGAAACCAATAACCATTTTTTTGTGTAGAAAAACCATTGAAACCAAAAACTATTTGAAAAAAAAACAAAACCAAAAATCATTTCAACAATAACAAAAAACCATTTGAAAACAAAAACCAAAAACCATTTGAAATATGTTTTAAATTTTAAATTTATATTGTATTTATTTTTTTAAATTATTGATATTTTTGTTTATATCAACCGGTAGCATTTTCATTGCATAAAATGCTATCGGTTTTATTTTAAAATGTGTTTTGACAAGCATAAATGTTGCTTGTTTTTTTTTTCAATCCTCTGAGAACGCCAAGAGGATTGAAAAAAAGATAATCATATTAAGTTGCTGGTTTAACAAAAACCATTAACATTAAAAAAAACATTTGAAAACCTTTGAAATTGACATTGAAATTTTAGATTCAAATTGAAATTGAAATTTTAAATTAAATTAAATTAAAATTGAAATTTTAAATTTAGTTAAATTGAAATTGAAATTGTAAGTTTTTTTTCAATCCTCTGTGAATGCCAAGAGGATTGAAAAAAAATTATACATATTGCGTTCCCCGCTTTTTTCCAATATAAGCTCATATAACCATGTAACAAAAACTATTAACATTAAAAAAAACAATTGAAATCCTTTGAAATTGACATTGAAAAGGAAATTTTAAATTAAATTAAATTAAAATTGAAATTTTAAATTAAATGAAAACTGAAATTGAAATTTTTAAATATGAGCATTTGATCAAAATTTTGTAGTTTCAACATTCAAATTATTTAGGATAAAATCACATTTGACATGTTACCTATTGGCAATGTTCAAATTTGAACCCTTCCTGGCCCTTCCAAAGGGTTCTAGCCCTTCCTAGAAGTGTAAAGTTAAAATTGCCCTTCATTAAAATTTAAAATCTGAATTTTACCCTTCCAATAGGAAGGACATAACTTATATCAACATTTCAAAAGAAGGGCAACATTTGAAATTATCCATCCATATAAATTTCAATTTCTATGTTGAGATTCCTATGCTATAAAATTCGACTCGTCATTCAAAATGTTGAAAATATCATAAATTATAATCATTCACTCACTCATGTCATGCACTCACTACTTAGATTTGCTTAGCTTAGCTTGGCAAGGTGTATGCATGAGTCTCAATCATCTTTCACTTAATCTCCTTCCTTTCTAATCCAACTCGAGAGTACTCAACCTATTGATATTTTGCACAAAATTGATGCAATGTTTGTGACAAAGGCCACAATCCTTCTGCTTGTGAATGATACATGTCATACATGGAATGAGTAAAGAATGGTATTCCTTTGGTAGCTGATAAACCTACTAGTGAAGTCTATGCTCTTGCAACTAGGTCTCAATCTCAGTTTAGACCAAAATTTTATTTTGATCCCAATCTTTCAATCAATAAGGTGAATTGAAATGGTAAAATCATTCCTTCTTCTATATATGAATAGAGACCTCTTATGTCAATCAATCAAGCCAATAATTTTAGCATCTTATTCGAATTTGCACGTACATTTCCTAGTAGTCATGCACCTTATGATGTGGCCAATCATTTAGCGAATTTGAAGGCACTATTTCTTTGATGATCTCAGAGAGCCTAAGCAATATCAAAACATGAATAGTGCTCTCACCTCCCTCTTCCCATCCATTACTTGTTCTGAAACAATCACACAATATGCTTATGAATTCTTATATTTTGATGATGACATATTTCCATCTAATTCCAAGCATGATCCTCAAATCCATATCCATTAGGGAGATGTCATCGTGCCTCACCTTAATGCTCTATGTTTTTGCAATCCACAGAAGAATTTATTAATTGAAGATGAGGTTTATAATTTGCAATGTTGTGTCTTAGAAGATCTTAATCATTCAAAAGGGGAATTTGATTCTTTGGAGGAGATGAGGCATACTAATGTTTGTTATATACCTGCAAATAATGAATCTTTAAACTCAAATGATGTTGTGATTGATAATTTTCTCAAGTCCCTTATTGTTCCTTCAATTCGTAATGAAAATGCCTAGTCCTTTCCGATTATGGATGAGAACCTTGATTTTCGTGATCCCATCCTCGATTCTAAATCTTATTTTTTGGGGAAATACCTCATTTGAACCATTGTGATTATTCTAATGACTTAATTATCGATTCTTGCCCACCTGACAAGAAATTTGAATTTCTGTAGCTCCCCAATGTGAATGATCATATGATTCTTGATAGTGAAGTCTTCCCTTAGGTTAGCTTGAAATGCATTTATGACAAATGTCATGATGTCATCATTAATCAAGATAATGATGGTTCTAGCAGTGAATCATTCATAAATGAAATTCAAATTGACACTTTGATGAGTCCGCCTATACAAGACTTCACTTCTTGAATGAAAGTCACAGACTCATGACAACTCTAAACAACACTCAATGGTATGCAACTAAAAATAATGGCATGCATCTAGAACCACAAACCAAGCAGAGGTTGATTTATGCATTGATATAGAAAGGTGGCACTAAGCACACAATATGGAGAAACAATGAGTTAGAAAAAACATTTGGACCAAAGTACCACAATAGTTATTAATAAAATTTTAAAAAAAAGCAATTTTTGGCTCAGGAATTGTCTTCAATTTGATGGGTGGCATGATCATGATCATGTAATCTCCCTCCGTCCTTCCAAACATATGTGGTTTCTCACCACGTTTGTCTTTGACACTCGCCACCAAAATACGTATAAAAATTACATGTCTTTACATCCTCTTCCATTTAAATCCTCATCGCATAGTCATAACTAAGGATTATTATGCAAGCACATCCTCAACTTATAATAGAGTCAAGGCGTAGAGACAACCATAAATTATCAAATGTGTTAAGACACAAATATTAAGAGACAACTATAAGTAAGTCTTATATTAAGTTTACCATATAAGTATTTAATTGGCATTGTAATTTGAGATTTGACATGTTGGATTGTTGTGATCTTCTTATCACTCCTTACCAATGTGATTGTGAGGCTTCTTTGATGGTGAAGTCCATAATTTTAAGTGTTCTTCCTCATTCTCATGCCTTTTGGTAAAACAATAAGGAGGGCAGTGGCCCACATTAGCATGGAAAATGGCTTCGACATAGAGGTAGATACATTAATTCTTTCATTAAATAACTTAAATTTCATGCCAGTGAATACGAATTCACCGAATCGTGGATTGCTAAAAAACACATCAAATTTTAGAGCCTGGAGCTCTTAATTACTCATGTATCTAGAATTTTCGCAAATCGAGCCATTAAAAAACTTTTGTTGTTGTTCTGGTTCAATTTAAAAGGTAGATTATCGAGACTCAAACATGTAGCGAGCCCCAGTTGACTTAGGCTTGATTCCATTTCCCCTCCATCCCATACCTGTATGTTGTCGCAACAAGTGTTGAACAACAAAATTTGATGCCCAGGCCCCTATGATGCTAGTGTTGCTAACTTGCTTGGTATGGAGGATTTTTTTTAATGTTTTTTTTATCTATGTATTATTTTTTCTTAGGCGTCTAATGTTCATCATTCTTACATCTCTCAAGCTTGGATGGTTTCCCTCTCTCTGGTTTGAATTAAGGCTTTGGCTGGTTTTATATGTATGTTTTGGTTGTCGGTTTATTATAGCCTCGTTTTGCTTAGTGGCATATTTTTGTACATGGTTAACAGTAAGTAATTTTCTCATGGTTCTAGTTTTATTTTAAGACTGTACCTAGTTACAACGTCTTGCACTATGCATAAGATCATGCAGATGCCCCAATATGGTTATTGCATCTAGTCTAAATAGTTTTTCTGTATAATGAAATGTGGTCTAATGAAGTCGAACTTGGAATTGAAATTTAAAATTTAAAATTGTAAATAAAAATGATATTGAAATTGAAATTGGAAATCGAAACTGGAATTGAAATGTAAATTTGAAATTGAAAATGAAAACGATATTGATATTAGAAATTGATATTGAAATTGAATTTGAATTTTGAAATGAAATTGGAATTGAAAATCGAAAATTGAAATTGAAATGGGAAATGAAAATTAAGAATTGGAAATGTAATTAGAATTCAAAACGAAATTGAAACTTGGAATTTGAAATTGAAAATTGAAGATGAAATTGAAATTGAAATTGACATTGGAATTGAATGTGAAATTGGAATTCGATGTGAAATTGAAATTTGAAATTTGAAATTGAACATGAAATTGAAATTTGAAATTTGAAATTGAACATGAAATTGAAATTTGAAATTTGAAATTGAAATTGAATTTGGAATTGAAATTGAATCTGAAATTGAAATTGAAATTGAATTTGAAATGTGAAATTTGAAATAGAATTTGCAATTTGAATCTGAATTTTAAATGTGAAATTTGAAATTTGAAAGAGAATTAGAAATTGAAATGTGATGTAGAGAGTTCTCAAGAGAGAATTTCATTGCTTAGTGCTCCGCGACACACGAGAGGATCTGACGTCGCCCAATAGGGCAGCCATCGACAACGATCCCGTTCACCGAGGAGTGAGGCCACGCCGGGGTCGGATGCCATTGGTGGAAGCGTCAGGAGAGATAGTGTGTTGGTTCATCTTGACGACATACATGTTGATCCCTAGGTAGGGGATATGCAGCAAGACACGAGTGCATCAGGTGCATATTTTTTGTTAGATACATTTTAAGTAAAGTTTTAGTATATAATGCATTGAATTTCAGTTGAAAGTTATAATATATATTTTTAGTAACATTTGTGTTTTGGTTTGGATCCCAGGTCCATCAAGGGGATTGTAAGACGATGAGGTTGCACACAACACTCTCGTTGATATCAATACCCAGCGAGAGTGGGTGCACTCATGTGTCTGCACATTGAGGGATGATTCTCCCACACGACGATCATTATTCATGATGTTATCATCAGTGGATGAGATGTTGGCCCTCTACAAGAGGGTGGGACCTCTTAGTGACATTTGGAGTTTTGCATGCCGGAGGAGGAGACATGATGTCATTGGGCCCCACAAATGGGAGGATTTCAAAGTCTCCATAAATGGCCATGACATCGAGGGTATTTTGTTTGACATCCCTCATGACCACCCTTCCAGTCAACCGCTTAGACTCAAGGAGTTTAAGTTGGAGGTCACTGCACCATATTTATATGATAGATTCGTTGAAGCGTGGGGCATGTTCCCCCACCATGACCAGGTCCCATTGTACTTTGTAAAACATATTTATGCAGAGCTTGTTTTGGGGATGCACCTAGATTACACCAGCATAGGGTCTAAGTTCTTTGGGTATGGCAAGGGACAGTCCTTCCAACATCCTGGAGCTCGTAGAGACCCTGCATTTGTGCCACCCCCTCTGAGGTTGGTACCGATTCCAGAAAGGATGGTTACCAGGTCGACGTATGTGGCACAGTCATCCTAGATTGCTGTAGAGGCTAGAAATGACATTGCAAAGTCGTTGTGCACTGCCACAGGAAGTGCTATTGTTGTTGTGCATGGAGAAGCATCTAGACCACCCCCTGCACCTGCAGAGCCAAAGATACAGTGGGTCGATAATGACATTCTCAGGATTTTGGATGGCGAGGCCTTATAGGGGTATGCTTAGTTCGATCGAGATGCATACTTTCGGTTGTATCGTAGATACGTCACTCCGGGATATGTATACTTTTGTACAATTATGCATATATGTTTTCATGTTACATCATATTATATGTCATAAATTGAATGGTCAATAATACTTAAGGGAGCCATATTCTATTGCTCCATGCAGGGGACCACATTCATGGATCAACTCTTTGGTAGTGAGCCATCGGTTGGTCCATCTGCTCATCCCAACCCACGGACGAAAGTAGTCAAGGTAAGTTATAATTTATGTTCCAATTTAATTTGTGTTTTTTATTTCTCAGTTTAAATAATTTATGTTTTATTTCTTAATTTTTGAGATTTTATGTTTTAGATCTTAACTTCAAATGAATTTCAAATTGTATAGGGAAAAGGAAAGGGCATTGCTCTTGATGATAGACATGAGGACCGTGAAGGTCCTGACCAGCCGGGTCTAGACACAGAGGTGAGTTTTAATTTATGTTCCAATTCATTATTTAATCACATTTAGTAATTTATTTTTGTACGTTATGTTTCAATTTTTGAATTATAAATTAAATTATGTTTTACTTTTAATTTTTAATAAATCTAACTTATTACATGTAATGGCATCTTACACAAGCATCGCTACAGGTGGGTGTCGGTGCTACAATGACTTTCTCAGATGATTGGGATGCAACTCGACCACGTGGTCCGGATGAAGGGACATCTACCCATATTCCTACCCAGATGCTAGATATCACCATTGACTCGATAGGGATCGAGGCATTCT
Source organism: Larix kaempferi (assembly GCA_027924585.1). Classification (NCBI taxonomy): domain Eukaryota; kingdom Viridiplantae; phylum Streptophyta; class Pinopsida; order Pinales; family Pinaceae; genus Larix; species Larix kaempferi. The sequence goes on from BSBM01000406.1 coordinate 6,661,122, forward strand.
TTCATAGTTTACCATCTTAGGGCCAACATCGGTCTACTACACATGAAGGCAGTCACATGGACGATCAAGGGCCTCGTGGGGGTAGTGTCCAATGAGTTAATGATCTATACATTCCCATGTTTTGGATATTTTCATATTTTATATATTTTCATGTTTTGGATGATCTATGTATACGTTAGCATGTTTTGGATATGGATTTCTATCATTTATACATGGACTTTTATCATATATGGACTTTTGGATATTTTGTTACATATTTTGTATATTTTATCATATTGATGTTTTCATGTGTATTTTGTATCTGATTTGAAATCGATTGTTTTTTATATTACATCTGGATATAGTTATTACAGTTAAAAATTTATGTTTTGTTGTTTCAAATGCAAATTTAATGCGCAGTGATTACAATATAAAAGTTCAATCTCGATGTGTAGATACAATTTAGTTCAATTTAAAATTTCAATTTCGACTACATTACAGTTGCAAATCCAAAATTTAGAATTGAATACATACATTACAATTTAAAATTGAAATCACAATTCCAATTCAATTCCAATATAAAATTTTGAACTTAATGTGTAATTTCAATTCCAATTGAATTACAATTTAAAAGCTCATTTTCAACTACATTACAATTGCATAAATGAAATCAAAATTTAAAATTAGAATACATTTGAAATTACAATTACATTATGTTGTCTACACATTACAATTCGATTACAATTTATACATTCCAATTCAGTTGCAATTTAAAATTAAAATTTCAAATTTAATGTGTAATTTCAATAGAAAATTCAATGTGTAATTTCAATAGAAAATTCAATGTGTTGTTCTAATTTAAAAGTTCAATTTCAATTACATTACAATTGCATTTGAAATCAAAATTTAAAATTAGAATACATTGTACAATTTAAAATTTAAATTTTACAATTTTACATTGTATAGATGTATTTTAAATTCTCAATTATATTATAATTGTATTTGAAATCAAAATTTAAAATTAGAATACATTTGAAATTGAAAATTGAAATTATAATTGCATTATGTTGTCTACACATTACAATTCAATTACAATTTCCACATTCCAATTCAATTCCAATTTAAAATTTAAATTTCAAATATAATGTGTAATTTCAATTGAAAATTCAATGTGTTGTTCCAATTTAAAAGTTCAATTTCAATTACATTACAATTGCATTTGAAATCAAAATTTAAAATTAGAATACATTGTACAATTTATGCATGTATTTTAAATTCTCAATTATATTACAATTGTATTTGAAATCAAAATTTAAAATTAGAATACATTTGAAATTAAAAATTGAATTATAATTGCATTATGTTGTCTACACATTACAATTCAATTACAATTTTCACATTCCAATTCAATTACAATTTAAAATTTAATGTGTAATTTTAATTGAAAATTCAATGTGTTGTTGCAATTTAAAAGTTCAATTTCAATTACATTTGAAATCAAAATTTAAAATTAGAATACATTGTACAATTTAAAATTTAAATTTTACAATTTTACATTGTATAGATGCATTTTAAATTCTCAATTACATTAAAATTGTATTTGAAATCAAAATTTAAAATTAGAATGTACATTACAGGTTAAAATTGAAATTTTACAATTACATTATATTGTCTACACATTACAATTCAACTATCTAGTAGATCTTTAATATTGTTTTTAAAGCATCTAAAAAAATATCTATAAAACTATTATGGAGGAAGTTCATGGAGCACTGACCATACATTCAAGTGTATTCACATTGGATCACCATGACCCAATTTTCACAAAAGCCTCCCATCTAGTATTTAAATAATCTTGGCATTAAAGCTTCTACAAAAATACATTTATAAAACAATCTCCACAAAAATATCCAAAAAAATATTCAACAAGACAACATGACAACTATGTCAATGATGCAAGTGGCATACATGTAACTCATTCATGTGGCCAATGGGTTATAGGAATGCAAGTCTCCATAATACAATCATGGTGTTCGGGTACACAGGGTACTCCCAAAAGACCGAACACCTAGAGCAACCACTTCACACAAACAGATCACAGATCGATACACCGATATTTTTACGTGGTTTAAACCCTCGTGAGGGAAACATTCCATGGCCTCGGCCAAATAGCTTCTACGGGACAATTTATTATGCAAAGAAAGAAAGTTACAAATGAGCTTCTCATAATCGATCAACTTTTCAATGACCCTCCATGCTCTTTAAATAGAGATTATGGACCAATCGAGTGTTAAGCCATGGATCAAGGGTAGGTATGATCTAAGAGAAGTTAAGCCATCGGATCACTCTATGTCTAGAACATATCGTGACCGTCGGATTTAAATATTTACAAATGAATACTAAAAAAACACACTTTACCTAACGGATCTATTACACAAGTTGATCTTAACTAACTTCTAAGTGTCTAAATATCCTAACATCCCCCCTTAAGAACAACTTGGGATATGATTGAAGGATTTACAAAAGTGACACTATTAGGAGAAGGAAGGAGGCATTAGAGCCTATCCCCCCTTAATGACAAGTTCCTGAACTCCTAATATAGATCGAAGTTTAGAAAACTTCGCTTCTATAAGAGACTTGGTGAAGATGTTTGCGACTTGATCGTTTGTAGGGAAAAAGAGCATTTCAAGAACACGATCATGAATAAGATTTCTGATGAATTGCATATGTAGCTCAATGTGTTTGCTGCGTTGATGTAGAACTGGATCTTTGGCAAGCTTGATGACACTTTGATTGTCGCACCAAAGTGGAGTAGGCTGCTGCTGCTCGAATCCAAAATCTGAAAGGATTTGTCGAAGCCATAAAGCTTCCTAACTGGCATTAACTACGGCTCGATATTCTACTTCTGCTGAAGAAAGAGCAAGAGCTTGTTGTTTCTTGCAAGCCCAAGTGACAGGTACAGATCCTAGACTGAAAACATAACCTGCTGTAGACTTTCGATCATTAGGATCGCCGGCCCAATCTGAATCAGTGAAACTAACTAACAAAGGTTCCCCCCCTGTATTGTAATGAATCCCAAACTGAATTGTTCCTCGAATATATCGAAGTATTCTTTTAGCTGCTTTTCAGTGACTTTCATGAGGTGTTTGCATATAACGGGTAACACGACCAATGATAAAGGAAAGGTTAGGACGGGAATGAGTCAAGTATAAGAGACTAACAACAAGCTGACGATACAAGGTGGCATCTACTTCAGGTGAAGTACAAGTGGCATAAATTTTGACTCGAGACTGGAAGGGAGAAGGGGCAGGTGTACAATCTTCCATGTGAAAGCGACGAAGAAGGTCATAAGCATACTTAAACTGAGAAAGAAATATTCCTTCTTTGGTTTGCAGGACTTGGAGATCAAGAAAATAATGCAAATGTCCTAAGTCTGACATTTCAAAATTTTGCTTAAGACTATATTTCACATGGGTTATAAGCTTAGGGTCACTACCAGTAAGAATAAGGTCATCAACATATAGAACAAGTATGATGAGATGGTTTCCTACTTTCTTGGTATAGACATTGGGGTCAGAATGACATCTAGAAAACCAGTGTCAAGGAGAAAGTTATCCATTTTGGCATACCAAGCTCTAGGAGCTTGCTTAAGGCCATATAAGGATTTCTTAAGGTGGTAGACAAGGCTAGAGTTATTTTGAACATATCCAGGCGGTTGTTCCATGTAAATTTTCTCCTGTAAATCACCATGTAAGAAGACAAACTTGACATCCATTTGATGGACTTCCCAGTTGTGTAAGGCTGCAAGGGAGAGAACAAGGCGGATGGAGTTCATTTTTGCGACATGAGCAAAGGTTTCATTGTAGGCAATCCCTTCAACTTGGGAAAAACCTTTGGAAACTAACCTTGCCTTAAGTCTTTCAACACTTCCATCTGATGCATACTTAGTTCTGTAGACCCATTTACATCTGACAAGTTTTCTTCCTTTTGGAAGAGGTACAAGATCCCAAGTATCGTTCACCATTAAGGAACGATATTCTTCATCCATAGCTACATCCCAATCTGGATTTCCTGAAGCTTCTACAAAAGTTGCTGGATCATGATTCTCGGAAACTTGAGCCAAAAGAGAAGAGGCTCGCTGAAACTAAGAACGTGTTCGACGTTGATCTCTAGGATCATCGACAAGATCACCAACTGCTTCACATGTTGAACGGACCCATCGAGGAAGCACTTGTGCTGGTGCAACTGGAGGAACATGAGCAGGCGGAGATGGATTTTCATCCTCACTGTCTTCATCAGAAATTGGAGTTGGAAACCTGTTAAGGAAGTTGGAAGAAGAAGAAGAAGGCACAATAGCCGAATCAGCTTCGCAGGCCAAAGATGGCACAATCGTCGAGTTAGGCTCGCAGGCCAAGAGATTTTAATCAAATTTAACATCTCTTCTAAGGATTACATCATGAGAATGTGGTTGAAGAAGTCTATAACCTTTTACATCTTCAGAATATCCAAAAAATATGTACTTTTCACTTTTAGGCTGCAATGCTTTCCGTTTTTCATTTGGAATGTGAGCCCATGCTTCACTACCAAACACACATAAGTGACTTACATTAGGTTTAGTTTTACTCCATGCTTTTTCCGGTGTGATACCTTGTAAAGCTTTAGTGGGGGTGCGATTAACTATGTAATTTGCACAATTAATGGCTTCAGCCCAAAATTGAAGACTTAGTCCCTTAGATTGGATCATACAATTAGCCATTTCTTTTAAAGTGCGGTTCTTCCGTTCAACTACACCATTTTGTTGTGGTGTATATGGAACAGTGTGTTGTTGTTGGATTCCTTGTTCAGTGCAGAAAGTAGTGAACGTTTTGTTAACATATTCTCCTCCATTGTCAGATCTTAACTTAATAATTTGATGACCAGATTATTTTTCAACAAGGGCCTTGTAGGCCAAGAACATGTTAAATACTTCGCTCTTAAGTTTTAGGAAATAAACCCAAGTGCATTTGGTGTAATAATCAATGAAAGTTAAGAAATACTTGAAACCAGAAAATGAAGCAAATGGAAGAGGACCACACAAGTCACTATGCACAAGATACAAGGGAACCGATGCATGCCAAGAGGCATGTTTGTCAAAACTATCCCGATGATGTTTTTCGCGTACACAACTGGAACAAACACCATCCCTGCAAGATACCATCGGAAGACCTGTCACCATATTGTCTTTACATAGTTGTTGCAATGAGCGATAATTTAAGTGACCAAATCGCTCATGCCAAAGTTTTCTCAAGTTATCACTATGAGCAACAAAAACTGAAGGAAAAGGTGATGACCCAAAGTTGTTAAACTTGTACAACCTGGTAATATCATCAACAATTCCGATAGCTAGGACCTGTTGAGGATCTTTAAAATCCTTGATTACATCTTGGTGAGGTGTAAACGTCACAGTTTTACCTTCACCAGAATGAGTGATTTGAGAGACTGATAACAAATTGCAAGAAATTCTTGGAACACATAGTACATCAATGAAATGACCATTATCTATTGAAACTGTTCCAACTCCTACAACACTTAGAGATCTATCATCACCAACAAATATTTGTTTGGTGTTACATTCATGCATAGTAGAAAAGATGGCTTGATCCTTACCCATATGATAAGATGCTCCAGAATCAATGAACCATTCATTTGAAGTAAAAGAAGAAGATGCATTATAAGAATAACCAGAAGCACAAAGTGCATGTCCATAAGAGGTAGATTCTAAAGGCGAATCTAGGCTGATGTGGTGCTTTTTCATTGCTGCTTCCAAGGCTGCCATCTTCTTGAAACACTTAGATTCATCATGATTATCTTTCCCGCAATAGTTGCAATGACGCTCAGTCTTCTTGCCTTTTGGTTTGGATCCTTTATCATTTTTTAAAGAAGGAGCTGACTGAGAGGGTTTGGGACCATTGTTTGACTTATTATTGCAAAATTTTTGTTTCTTGGGAGGCTTGGACTTTTCTTTCTATTGGGACAATAAGGCTTTCCTAGATGTATCTGCATTGTTAATTATTCCAAGATGGATGAGCTTATCTTGATCTCTAATCAAGGAATCACAAAATGATTCAAGACTAGGCTCTTGATAGTTAGCTGCATTCAAGGATTTTTCATGGAGTAAAATGTAGATACAAAAATAGAATATGCAGGTCCAAGTTTGGAAAGAATATGATAAATGCATTGTTTGTCTTCCCTCTTAATCTTACATTCTGCACATAAGAGTTTCAGAGTTTTGTACTTAGATACCTAATCTTGAATGCATGGAAAATCACTTGGATTTAAAGAAATCAACTCATTTTCGAGTTGGTGACCTCGAATTTCATTGTATTTACCAAACACAGATTTCAACTTGTCCCAAGCAGCATCAGGTTCATCAATTCCAGATATGTGGAATCGTAAATCAGTAGAGATTGACATCCCAACCAATCCATGAGCTTCGTCACATCTATTTTTCCATTTTATTTTCTTGTCATCATGAGTGAGTTCTGTTTCTTTCCCTGAGGTAATTCTGAAAAGTCCCCTACTTCGTAGAACATCCTCCATACAAGATTTTCATGAGAAATAGCTGGAACTAGTAAGTAGAATATCACAAGGGGAAGCCATACTGCAAATTAATGGCTATAAAAACAAAAACCAATAGTCTAGATGCAAAGAGATCAAAAAAATATGCAGTTTAAAAAAAATGGCACTGAAAACTGACTCCGTATGATGAAGTTATGCTTGATCAAAGAAAATGTTGAAGATGTCCCTAATAGTGACGTGGCAGATAGAGAATGACCAGCTAAAAAAAAGGACCCCCCTCTTCCCAAGATGAACATTTTACAATTACTTTACAAGAAAGTTGCTTTAAGTGAATCACTTTTATAAAATAAGTGATTTCACTTTTACAATGATGTTACTTTAAATAGTGCAACAATAAAAATGAACTTTAGTGACTCACTTTTATTTTTATTTTTATTATTTAAGTGAGATGCACTTTTACAATAAAGTAACTTAAAAATAGAAATTGTATGCACTTTTTCTTTTAAAAGTAACTTCCTAAGATTTGAACTCAAGACCTATTAAGGAATAAAACAACTTTGAATCAAGTGAGCTAGATTAAAATGTATGTAAAATATGAGAATGAGGAAGGTTTTTTTTTTTTTATACTCTTCTTGCTCGGTTTTCGTGCTTGCCTTTTTTTTTGCAAATCACACCACAAACCGAAACAATTTTTTTTTTCCACACTTGTGGACTTAGATCTCGTTAGCTTGCCCAGAAAGTCTACGTTTTCTCTCTGTTTCTGATTTGCCAAGATCGCGTAAGGTGTACGGCAAAGAGCATACGCAGCCGAGAAAAATCCTTTCCCTTTCTGTTTCTGATTTGCCGAGATCGCGCAAGGTGCATGACAAAGAGCATACACAGATAGGGAAAACAACAATACGAAACTAAATAAATCTAATAGTAAAAACTGATAAAATATGAGATGTTTTTAAAACAAATAAAATGCGTCACTCTAACATTATACCTTCAGATTTGATGAAATATGCGTTTCTGAAGCAACCGGGAACCGTTTTCGATCAAACGAAAACTATTTCCTAGTAGAAACGGTGCTCCGGACGCAATGGAACACCTATCATAGCTAAAAAATGCACAGAAATACTAGAACCAGAAACCCTTTCAAGTTTCAGCAACACCGGTTCAAGATCTAGATCATAACCGGAAGCGGTTCTTCATAAAAGCTCTGATACCATGTTCGGGTACACAGGGTACTCCCAAAAGACCTAACACCTAGAGAAACCACTTCACACAAACAGATCACAGATCGATACACCGATGTTTTGACGTGGTTTAAACCCTCGTGAGGGAAACACTCCACAGCCCCAGCCAAATAGCTTCTACGGAACAATTTATTATGCAAAGATAGAAAGTTACAAATGAGATTCTCATAATCGATCAACTTTCCAATGACCCTCCATGCTCTTTAAATAAAGATCATGGACCAATAGGGTGGTAAGCCACGGATCAAGGGTAGGTATGATCTAAGAGAAGTTGAGCCGTCGGATCACTCTATGTATAGAACATATCGTGACCGTTGGATTTAAATATTTACAAATGCATACTAATGCATACTAAAGAAACACACTTTACCTAACGGATCTATTACACAAGTTGATCTTAACTAACTCCTAAGTGTTTAAATATCCTAACACATGGTCAGCTTCTGTCATCTTCCATCTCTTTGGCTCACCTCTCTTCACCTTGATTTCTGTTAGATGTATCCGAGCTGCCATCACCAAATGATTGTATTGGCATGATATATATTCAGGCATAAAATCTTTGTAAATAATATGAGCACCCTGTTTTTTCACACTTTCAAAAAAGTGTCTCATTAGAACCATGTCTCGAATTTGGTATGTCAAGTCTCCATCTTGATAGGTTCGCACCAACCTGCTTTTTATTTATGTGCATTGCATCAAATAATATGCCACATTTTATTGGTTGTGGGGGGGTGCAATGACAACGAATACATCACCTACAAGATACTTTACAAATATTATTCAAATGTCCTACGTGCATTTCTACAACATTTGTATATGTGTAATATTTAGTGAGCTAATTAACTTAATGAAGTCTCTTGTACCTTCCCTAACCATATTAGAAACTCGATCATGATCTAATGAGACCATTTCCTCATCAGTGTGCATCTATTGCAATGTTGAAATTGGATGTGGGACCTTTGGAGTAAGAGGGACATATTTCCATGGTTTCACATATACATCATTTTCACAGTGATGAAGCTCGCATCCATTTGCATCAATGCAAAAATCGCAAAACCAAGCATACTTCCCCATTTCAATGGAAAATATGTCACCCATTTCTTTACTTCGAACAAAATGTAATTTCCTTGTATCAGGTATGGTATCACAATACCACAGCATGGATCTATTCACATCACCAAGGGAAACATCCCAAAAGAACCTGCATGGAATTCAATTTGTCATATATAAATTCCTATCGAGTATGCATTCTTTTGGAAATGATGATATTGAATGTTATTAGCTTATTAATTGAGTTTAGAGTTTATTACCTGTACACCAACCTTACTTGTTCGTGACCTTGATGTCCCAAATGATGTGTGCACCAATCAACTACTTCCGTGGAGCATTTGAGACGGGTTGCACCATGACTCATCTGGTACCTCCGAAGTGCTCGTTTCACACATGCACCTGTGCCATGATGTTCACCTTTCCATGCCCCATTTAAAAAAACCTCCAGGTGTGTCGGATTCCTATCTCTTTGTGAAGGTGACTCAACCAATAAAATGAGCATGACAATTTGAATTGCCTTGCACACCCATCTGACCAAATCTAGTGTTCAACAAATGATACGCCTCTCTACCTGAATGAATCATAAATCAACCCAAAGCACTGTTGAATGAACAATGTGCCATGCTCACGATCATCACTGACATAAAGATGGTATTCCTTGCTCACTTCACGTGACTGAGGAGTGTTATCCCTACCATCAATGCTTTCTTGAGCATGTCTGTACAATACATGTACGAAGATAGACACCTGGTCGGAGTGATAGTACTCACTCTGAGGTGCAAATGTGTAGTTCTCAGTAAAGTCTACCACTGATAAGATTGTGCTCGGCTCAAAGACCTCACGAGAATGTTTTAATTCTAAAGCTTGCCACCTGGACTTATGGGAGTGCTTTATGTATTTATAAATATGACTTTGAAACTTCTCCATGAAATCTGAAACAGGAATCTCAGATTCGAGCAAGTCGATCCTCTTATATGCACATATGAATAAGATGATGGATTCATGGAAACGTACTCGTACCTCTTCCACATAATGGTGATATCTGGAAATCCATGGTGTGTTGGATTGATACGAAATTTCTTATGGAACAATGTCAAATCACCGCATTCAGGGCATATTCTCCCACCTACACACCTCTTATTGAAAAGCATGTGTTCAAGATTCCTGTTGGATAGTATCATACAAATAAAATCTCGCACTATGTGAGGAGCTAGTTCACCATTCCAGTGCCTTTTGTAAAAATCCAGAAATGTGTCATAGTATAGTTGAAATTCAACATTGTACCACAGAAACAAGTGTCACAAATCATATTCAGCCTAATATACCACGGTTTCAATTTCTTGAACATGCTAAATGGTATTTGAACACCATGATTGGTTTCTTGGAATTCCTTGTAAAGTGCAAATCTCATCATCTCCATCACATGCTTACAATGCTCCTGATAAATGCCTCTGGATAAACATTGTCAAAGGACATGCTTTCGATCTGGAATAGCACAAGAATGACTATCCCAAAACTTTATCGCCTTCTCTCTGATGCCTGCTGCCATCCTACCTCGATAGGATTCCCTACAAATAAGATCCCAACAAGTAGCTTCATCATTTTCATCTATTTGGACCCTGAATTTAGTATATTTGAACAATGCTCTTTTTGAAACATTGAGAAATGATGCCATTGTTGATACCATTCCATTTCTTGAGGTGCTTTGTGCCACAACAACCGTTGTAATTACCCTATGAGAAGCTCGGATATCATTATTTCTTGATTTTCCAAACGAAGATAATGCAGTTCTTACATTTTCTATTGCATTCTTGCATGTATTTTTTGTTTTAACATCTTGAAAACCCAACATCTTTGTGGCACATTTCAATTTTTTGTGTTTTAAACAACCCATGTAGGATTTGAGCTTGTGCCATCGTTGAATGTTGTTCAAAATATGACTCGATTATGTTACTGACATGCTCTCTAACTATCTGAATAGGGATTGAGTTCCCAATATCTTCTCAAGCAGAAACAACTGCACAATCCTCTAGACAATTTCCACCCCTTCCAACCCCACTGCAACTCCCAATTATACTTGAAATGTGAGAGGGAAAAGTGTCACGTGATGGCTGATCAGGATCATGAGGGGGTACAGGGTCATGTGATTCTTGATCACCATGATGTGATGTTTGACCATAATCTCTCCTTACATAATCAAAATTCTTGTGAAGGGAATTTCAATCAGAAATGCATTATACAAGGAGGTTAATTTTAAAGTACCAAATTGAAGTGTTTTGAAATGCACTGGTACACGAATTGAAAATATTTTTAAAACAAGAAAATTATTTGTAACTTGAATTCAAAATAACTAAATATGTACACATTTAACTTGAAGTTGTACATTTAGCTTGATAATTGTTCTAAGTAAAGTTTGAAATCGCTAGTAATTCAAAATTTGAAATTGCTAGTAAAATTTGAAATTGCTTGTAACTTAAAATTCCTTGTAACTTGAAATTGCTAGTAATTACTTGAGAATCGTTCAAAGTAAAGTTTGAAATTGCTAGTAACTTGTACATTTAACTTTAAAATTGTTAGTAACTTGAAATTGGTTACATGTAAATTAACAAATTGAAAATTGGTTACTTGATAGTTATGCATTGAACTTTAAAATTGCTAGTAACTTGAAATTTGATGTGGAAATTGAAAAATTGAAAATTGCATCTGAATTGAATTTTTCAACTAATACATTTAGCTTGAGAATTGTTCTAAGTAAAATTTCAAAATTGCTAGTAACTTGAAATTTGAAATTGCTACTAAAGTTTGAAATTGCTAGTAATTACTTGAGAATTGTTCTAAGTAAAGTTTAAAATTGCTAGTAACTTGAAATTGGTAGTAACTTGTACATTTAACTTTAAAATTGCTAGTAACTTGAAATTTGTTACATGTAAATTAATAAATTGAAAATTGCGAGTGACTTGAGAAAAATTCGATACAAGTATTGAAAATACATTAAAAACAAGAAAATTGTTTGTAACTTAATTTCAAAATAACTAAATATGTACATGTAACTTGAAATTGTACATTTAGTTTGAGAATTGCTAGTAAAGTTTGAAAATCAAGTATATATCTTTAACTTGATAATTATTAATAACTTCATAATTATTAATAACTTGATAGTTGTGCATTGAACTTTAAAATTGCTAGTAACTTTAAATTTGATGTGGAAATTGACAAATTGAAAATTGAGTGTGAATTGAATTTTCCAACTAGTTATACATAACTATCAAGTTAACTTGAAAATTGTTACAAATTTTGAAATATAAATAACATATATACCTACTATAGGAAAAAAAGGTTAATTTATCCCTACATTAATGCATAGAAAAAATTGGTACATGAATCGGAAATACATTAAAAATAACATAATTGAATTTTCCAACTACTACATAATTATCACAATGTTCATTTTATTTGTTGTCATTGAATTTTACATCTATTACATAACTATCAAAATATTCATTCATTTGTTTTTAAATGAAATTTTCTAACTAATACATAACTATCATAATGTTCATTTCAAATAAAATGAGAGTAAGTTAAAATTAGACATTAATAGTTATTTCAATTAACAATTGTTGAGATTTGGAACTCACATTGAGGCTATACATTTATATTTTTTTTAACAAATAACAACACAAGAATTGAAATTACATTTAACTTGAAATGTTAGCAACTTAGAAAATTGCAATTAGTTAAATATGTACATTTTAACTTGAAAATAATGTCCAAGTGTACATTTAATTTGAAAATTGTTCCAATAACACTAAAAATTGTTAGTAACTTAGAAATTTGAAAATAGTTAATATGTACATGTTTTAACTTGAAAATAGAATCCAAGTGTACATTTCATTTGAAAATTGTTCCAATAACATTTGTTAGACACTTGAAAATGATTCATTTAACATGAAAATTGTTGCAAACTTTGAAATATAAATAACAAATGGATGAAATAATTTTACAAATAAATAGTAAACAAATTAAATTATGATATAGTTAAATTTTTTAAAAAATTGTTACTAATTTTGTAGTCTATATAAAAATTAGTTAAAAATATTATTACAAACAAAATATAATAAGACTAAAATGAAAACAAAAAAGTTAGTATATAACAAATTATTAGAGAACTTGATAAAACATGATATTTAAATTATGTAGCATATAATTAAAAAATTTACCTTGGTTGTCCTCCATTGGAATTTGTTGCGTCAAATGTGCATCTTCTTCTTCTCTCAAGCTTGCTCTTTGTTGTCTCATCCTATCTCTATTCCTCCCATGCTCTTCATTGTCATTTTGTTGACGAGCATGCTTCCTTTGTCGTTTTCTTTTATTTTCCATCAAACTACAATGAAAACAAACAAAGATTTCTTCAAATTGTTATAACAAACAACAATATGTTAATATGAAATTTTGAAATATGTCTACAAAGAAATCTTACATATCTAATGAACTCTAATTGAGCAACAACAAAATCACTAAGCTTTAATTGAACAAAATCAAATTCACATAGCTCTAATTGAAAATAAACTAGCAATGAGTAAAATTAGTGTTTTTGATCAATTGTTTAGTGATTATATAGAGGTTGCTTATTATTTTTACGAGGGAATGGTGGTTGGAAACATTAATTGTACAACTCCTTTCCCAGGTTCTTTTTTATATTTTCTTTACACATGCAAATCCTCGATCGAGCTAATTTTACAGACCCCTGATCGAGCAAATACCTCGATCGAGGTCTAGGTAAAACCCTCGATCGAGGTCCTATATATCCCTCAATCGAGGGCCTAAAAAACAGGCTGAGAGCCCTTTTCACTGCAAAAAGATAGTTTTGTTTGTCTTTCAGAGGCTTAAACCATGTCATTAAATGCACACTAATGGGTGGACTTGATACCATTGTATTTGTTAATGAATCCTATATCTATATACATAAAATTTACGAATTGTTATCTTTGTATGTCTTTTGTTTTTAAATTTCTGCTGAAACTTGCCCTAAAAAACCCTGCCGACAACTTCGATTGAGCTCAAAGATAAATCAACAACATTCAAAATACACATCCAAAAAATTTGAAAAAATACACAAGCACTAGATAAGCACGCCATCTTCAAAAGGGTATTTTTAGTTTTGGAAATGATGTAAAAAATCAACAGATTTGGTGCACACACACACATGTTTGCAAAATGCGACTGAAATATTCATTAGTCAGTTTCGAATAATAATAATAAATATAATTTTTCGAGAAAAATTAAAAGAAAAATATGTAAACACTAGTGCATTCTGTCTAGATCATGTTCACATATTTCATTTTTTAAAATTATTACTTTTTAACATTAAATTATTGTGCACACACGTTTTATTAAATGAAAATTTTACACGATAAATGACATTGGTATATTTCGAAAAAACTATCATTGGAAATCCAACATAATTCTCTACATTTCATTTTTTAACCGCATGTCAAAATTCATCTAGAAAATATGAGTTTCGAGGGCTTCAATTTAATACATGGGTAAAATTTTTTGTTTTTCATCGTCATATTTGGCCAAAAATAGCTATCCATCTTCATGGAATCACCCCTCAACATTGTTGAGAAACATGCATTTGGCGTGCCATACTTTGCTTTCAAGTTGTACAGTAACATTGCTGTCCTCAACTATGTATAACGCGAAGCTGGGAAACAATTCTGTGACAATGGAGTGAAAAAAAAAAGAGGGCACGCGGATGAACAGGGGAAAAAAGTCAACCTTAAACTCTCCGCCGAGAGTTTAAAAAACTCTAGGTCAAGAGTTTGAGAGTTCAAAGTCTAGGTCGAGAGTTTAAAAAAACTCTAGGCCAAGAGTTTGAACCAATCACTGCACTGTATTTTAAAAAAAAATCTCATACGATAGTTTGAACTAAACTCTCAGCCGAGAATTTGGAAGGTATTTTTCGGCCGAGAGTTTATGGTCAACAAAACCTGCGAAAATATCATGCATCTTTCTAGAACTTGCAACTTCAGCAAGCCCGAACCCCTGCAAATACCAAGTATTATTTTTTGGACATGGTAGCAATGGATTCATCTCTGAATCTAGCTTCAAATGATATAATAATTGTTTCATTTCAATTTGAATTATTATTTATTAATAAATTTTTTATAAACCTTATCCCTTAAGAATTTTATTACTCTGAAAATCACCCGAAATGAAAATTCAATATCATAACAAAGACAACACCAAAAAATTTGAAATTTCACGGAGATCATAATTGGATCGTCCTCTTCAAAAATGTACTTTTAGTTTTTCCAATAAGAGTCACATTTGAAAGAAAATGTGAAGACAAAAATATGTGTCGATAATGCACCATTTTCTAAACATACGTTGTTTTGATAAATAATAAAAAATAGTTCCCAAGTCTTAAAAAACTCAAAATATAGTCCAAGATCAAGTGTAGTGTGTGTAGATTTTGAGCCTACAATTGCTTTCCATAAAATGCATAACCATCTATCAAAAATCCATTGTCAACACAGGTCACTCATTATCCATACCTAAAATTTTTAAGTATATGCCGTTGGTTGACAACAAATTTGTCCCATGTTATGTCCATAAAAAAAATTTAAAAAAATACGAGTGGAAATCTAATTCATTTCTCTAAAACCTTTGTGTTTACTTCATGTTGAAATTCTGAAGGGAGATATGGGTTAGAAAAGGTCGAAGTTGAAAAACATAAAATTTATTAGTTTTGTTTGTAAAAAACAAGCCAAAATTGTTTCCCAACTTCATGTTTTCACCCTATTATATACGTTGACCGGACAGGTCCAAAGAGAGGTGTGGTGGAAGCAGATTTAAGGATTTCGAAAAATGCTTTAGTTATATGAGCATCATCCCCTAGCTCATTGTCCTAGAATGTATATAACAACATTGCATCCATGACACTCCTTTGTCATAAAAACTAATCCATACCAACCTCTACTTCATTTCCTCCATTTATAACATGTTAATACCTACTATTACTGTATGCATTCCTAAAAGTGAGGACGGATGAAATGGAAATTGAATAGGTGGTCGATTCACCCATGCTTGGTATGCTTCCTCTCCAAGTTGCGCTCTATTTTCATCCTTGTCTCATTTTGACATTGTACTGGGGTGCAACGAAAGATGGAAGGTAGGTTGCTTATCATCAAAATCCTAATTTCAAAACTATTGAACATTACATCATGATGTTAGTAAGCACAATGCAATTGGTTTGATCTAGCATTATAGAAAAGAATTATTACAGAAGCATGAGAATCATTTCCAATAGAAAATGTTCAGATGCAAACAATTTATAAAGCAAACATTTAGATTGAGTGATAAATTAACATCAATTCCACATTAAGTATAAAAATTTAAAATTGAGCAACACATTTTAAAATTGAAATTGTAAATTAAATTAACAATTTATAAAACATAATTTCAAACTGAGCAATACATTAACATTAATCCCATTGAAAATTAACAAATATAATTAATCAATGTTTTTTGTCTTACGTCGCAAGGGAATGTCTAAAGGTAATCCCAATGCAAGGTGTCTTTGACGAGTGATTGTTGGTCTGCAGAAGTTATAGTTTATTAAAAAATCGTCATCGGGAGGCAAACTACGTATTGCATGTACAATAATAAATGTGGAAACTTTCCTTTTCATAAATAACTCCTGGTCACTGAAGTGCTCCTCAAATGAACAATTTGGAGAAAATAAAGAGCGCCTAGAACTATTTATGAACCCTGCAATGTTCCCATGAGTGTGTGGACGACCATCTATATACAATAGGTTATTCTTATTAAAGTTTCCAGAAACATAACCATTAATACACATACTATACATGGAAATGTTGTGCTTGTATTTAACACTATTCAAGTAATCATATAGACAATATATAGGACCGAAAAAATGGCACAAGTGCTACTATATTTTTGGGAGGAATGAGTATATGTGAAAGGATAAACAACCCAATATTTGCATCATCTATATTAGACTTGGTAATTGACATATTACCTTCTTCATGCTGAGAGATATAGGCAAAGTTCTGAATTCTTGCAGAAAAGCCTCTCAACTTTAATAGTTGTCCATCTTCATAACCAGTCATGACGACCTTGCTGTCAGAGGATTTTCTTATCTCCACAATCCCATCAAACATGTGGATTGAATGGCCTTGCTGTCGAATCTGTACCAAGGACAACAAGCTTCTCTACAATTGAGGAAGATAGAGAACATTTTTTAATATGTAATCAGGGAATCCAGGCAATTCCTTATGGTTTGAGGCTTGACTTTTCTGCAAAATATACTATGCCATTCATAATGTCATTTAGTTCTACAAAACACTATTTTCTAAACGTCATATGAGATGTTGCACTAGTATCAAGCAGCCAACAATCTTTGTAAGGTGAAAGAGAAGTCATTTCATTAATTCCAAGATTACAATGTGCAACAATACAATGAGTAAAATCAAGGGTTTTACTACCCTCTTGGTTTATATTCCTATATTCTTTATTTTGTCTACCTTTGATGGAGTTCCAAGATGCCCAACATTGATTTGCTTCATGTCCATTCCTGCCGCAGCATGTGCACTTCACATCTGATCTTTTGCTTGAGTTGTTTCTTCCTCCTCTTCCTTTGAAATTTCTTCTTCCTCTGCCTCTATTGTTGCTTTCTCCCCTGAAAGAGTCTTTCGGCTTGTTCTTTTCTTTCTGAGCAAAGAAAACAGATTCTGTGGTACTTTCACTTGTTCTCTTCCTAAAATCTTTCTCTTTGTCTGCAATCTTTTCTACCAAAAATTCAAAGGTGAGGTTTTTGAACTTGTTGCTTGCTTGCAGGGATTCAAGGTAGTTTGAATGTGTGGGATACAAATATTTTACAAATGCTGCAAGTGGAAGGTCTGGTTTCATACCAGAAGCTTGAATCTTATGCGTGATGGATTTTATTTATGATGCTACAAGAATGGGGTCATTATTTTTTACTTCAAGACTGAATAACTTTAACATCAACTGAATGATCTCCATTTTTGAGTGTGAATCATACAAGCCTTGTAGAGTTTTTATGGATTCATAACATGTCTTTGCAGGAAGAATATGCTGGCTCACCTCTTCACTTACTGTGGTAGAAATCATGGCCAATGCTTTCTTGTCTCTGGATTTCCAAATAGCAAGTTCTTTATTTGATGTTGGAGGCTTTGGCACTGAACTGATGAGGGTGCCTTCATTGGTGAGAGTGGTTTTTCCTTCGTAGATGTCATCCCACAAATATTTGTAGACATACGTTGCTTTGATCTTTCTCCACCATTCTGGAAACGTATCTTTGCCGGTGAGTGTAGCACCAATGACATATGCTATAGAGTGCATTTTGAACCTGCAACTTATACAATTTTTGAAAAAATAGGATGCAGACTTAAAAGTTCTGCTCCTAGATTACAAATTACAAACTTTAACTTTGCAGTAGCTCTTTGCAGCACTATATTTTCTTCCAAGAAGAAATTACAACAATCCTCACTCTCACAGTACAATAATTTTCAAATTGAATCTCACCCTTACAATGATACAATCTTCATACAAGGAAACCATAAATATAGAACTTATACCAGACGATGGAGGATGCTAGAGTTGTCAAGTCGCAGCAATGTGGAGGACGCTGGGGTTGTCATGTTGTAGCAATGTGGAGGATGTAGCACAGCGCAGAGATGGACGCTGGTCACAGCTGTCTTCTAGCAGCACTCTACAACGTAGATGCCAATGAGGTGTAGTTCGTAGCACTATATAGCATATCAGAAGTTCGCAGCACTCAAATGGCAAGAGCATAGCTCGTCTTCATGGTATTCAACATGGTCATAGTATGCAGTGTTCAATGTGACAGCAAAGAGCACCCAGCTCCACAATCTCATACACTATGGACACAAATCGACTTTCTCAAGAATCTACGAGATGATACAGAGGAAGATCATAACATTCAAAAAGAGATATGGTAGGTCATAGCTCCAAAAAGGAGAGATAAAACTCAACGCAGGTGTATAATGCCTTCACATACGCAGAGAATTACAGCCAATATGCACAAAATTACAGCTTCTTGATACCTTCACGTTGATTAAGCAGCCTTCAAAAACGTGTAGCAGCTCTTCAACATGTTCGCAACATCCCTTCACTAGGTTCGCAGCCTCTTAACTCCGAGATACACCAATCAATTAAGAAGGTGTGAAGGTAATACGAGACAGGCTTAGCAGATATCACCTCCACGAAGATAATTCGCAGCACCCAACACAACCCACAGGTAGCAGCTTGTGCATGCAGTCTTCAATGCAGATTTCAACTTCACGATTTTGGCATTGTCTCCATAGAGTCGCATATTCCAACGAGCAATACAAAGGGCAACAGATCTTCGTGCTTAGAATATTAGCTCTCATAGTTTCTCTCACGCAACCACAAGAGTTCGCAGCTCTCAGTTGTCCTGACGTAGTCACAGGAATAGGAATAGCTTCATGATAACACACTGGTTGGATCAATACATGTGTACCAACTGATTGGAGAACGCAGAACGCAGACATCTCCAGGAAATAAAAGATGGTAGAATTCCAGGGATGAGCACGCAGGAGTTAGGGCAGCCATGCTCTGATACCAACCGACAGGTTAACTCCCGGATTGATTTCTTATTCACCAAGCATACGAATATATACATATCTTTGAGACCTTTGGTTTTCAGCTTCCAAAGGGTATGTTAGTGACTCTTTGTCTACCTAACCTATTCATATTCTTTTATTTACATATGTACATGTGGAGCTATAATCCGAGGATTAAGCTTCCAACAGTTTCTTTAAGGAACGTGTGGGGCTCGATGAGTTTCTAAAGGGAAACTCATGGGACCAATCAAAATGTCATTTTGAAGAAAACTCTTTGTGTATTTTGATGTATAGAGGGATAATGATATGTTTTAGGAAATAGTGGAGCCAATAATTCTATAACACTATTGAAGGTGATTGTTCACCATATACTGCTCCATGGAGTCATTTTTATAGCATCATGACAAGTAGTACTATGCCATGACCATTTAAATAGAGATAGCCGCTGCACCCATTGGTGTTTCTTTTCCAAATAAAAACATCCAAAATAGGTTTTAGACACATGTTTCCTACTTTTATCTAGCCATCCATTCGAGGATAAATTGTTGTCACTACAAGAAAAAGGCCCTATAGCAGAGGTCAGAGCAGAGGTTTTTAGTGTTACAAGATTGGAAAAAATTGTCAAAAAAACCTCTGCTACGACCTCCGCCAACGGTAGTAGATGTTTTTATGAAGGTCATTACAGATATATTTTATAACTAAAAAATACTTGGCGGTCGGTGGTTTTAGTAGATGTTTTTTTTCCATCGGTGCGCTTAATTAAAATTACATGCACCAGTGCATGTATTCATAAGACACATGGGTGTTGTACGATTAAAATAGTTGCACCAGTGCACTCAAACAGAACAAGCACCGGAAATAATCAAATTTCAATGCCGCATCGATGCTTGAGTATAGAATATACACACTGGTGCTTATTTACAAAATAAACGCATCGGTGCAATATTTTAAATCATACGCAGCGTACATTTTTTGAGATTTTTTAATTTTACCAGTGTTGTCCATTTATTAGAGCACACCAGCGCATTTCATTGCCAAACGTCCTGGTGCTTACAAACTATTAAAATGACCTCGTGCATTTTAACACCATAAATGCAATATCATGCTTAAACACACAAAAATCGATGGGCATAAACTTTGATTGTTCTTGGTGCGCATAATCCATCTACATGAACTGGTGTGATACAGAGAAGAAAACAGACCGAAAAATCCGTCTGGTACATGGACATTCTTATTTTTAAAATTTAACGGCGCATTTGATCTACATTGGAGTGTTGAACGTGCCATTTACATAAACGCACCGGTGCTTATTGTTAAGCGCGTAATGTTCGTATAGGCACACCGGTGCTTATTGTGCGGCGTGTAATGTTCGTATAGGCACATCAGTGCGACATATATTATTAAAATCACCACATATGATTCTTTGAACAATGGCTACTAACATTTCAATCATATATATATATATATATATATATATATATATATTTGTAATTACATTATTCATCTAAAATTGAAAGATTTGTTTATAGTACAATTCATTTCAATTTTAATTATTGTGTTTGTTTGGATTAATTTCTTATATCATAGATGCAAGCATCTATTGTAATATTTAATCATCTATACATTTAATTACCAATGTACCATTTCACATGTAACATTTGACAATAACATTGAAGAATGCAATAGAATAAAAAAGTTTATTTTATTATATATCAATAAGAGTTCCATTGTCACACAAAATACGTCAACATAAAGACATCAACAATCAAAATGTCAACATGCATGTAATTATTGTTACACTTATTGGTAACTTGTTTTTTCATTGAAACACTATGTATTAAAAAATTCTTCGCACCTTCTATTAACTTCCAGCACCACTTCAGATGAACTAAGGATAAATTGATCATCATTTGCCTCTTCCATAAAAAAAATTCTAATGATGACATTGATTTTTGTTGATGTCAGTCCCCGCATAACATTCAACATATGTGAATTACATTATTTGAAAGATATTAGTGAATATTCTTAAGTACATTATTACTCAAATTTGAATAAATAATTCATATTGACTTATTTTGTATTCACCTTATTCATCCCTCTACAACTTTTCCATCAATGTTTTATGCTCTTCTGGACTTAGTTTGGTAAAAATATTATCGATCTTCCTCATTGTTTGGCTCTACATGTCACACATTAACCAATACATATTAGTTAATTTTACAAATAATTCAAATAACTTTATTTAAATACATAAATTAATTAAAATCACTTGCTTTCTTCGTAATTTTGGATGTGCTCCCATCATGTTGACTAAAGTTGTTGTTCATTGAAATCATACCATGCATTTTATATCAATAAACAACATGGACCATTAAATACATAATCTGTCAATATATTATACAAATAAATTTCAAACCTTCAAAATAACAAAAATGCACCAGGGTGTTAAAATATGTGAAATGCATTGGTGCATTAGTAACAACAATGCACTAGGGCGTTAAAATAAAACAGATGCACCGCAAACAAAGAATTGAGAAATGAAAAACCGACTTTTGTGCTTTTATAAAACAAAAAATGACTTGCCGCATGTCATATCCGATGCACTATGTTTATGACAGCATCGTTGTGTTCCCCTAATGCAAACACACCAATATTGACGCATGCGTTTTTTATTGAAAAATTAAAAATTAAAAAAAAAACTTAACAAGGCCGACATGGTTACGGATTCAACCAAGAAAGTGGTCCCATCTCACCCTACGCTTTCTATATATCGTCACAAGCTCAACAAATCCAAAATCCCTAAAAGGTGAAATTGTAATTTTGTATATCAATAGAGGGATTTAAACCCTAATGTAAAATTTTGCAGCCACATAAAATGAAAAGAAGCAGCGAGAAAATAAGGGTTGCAACATTGAAGGTAAGTATGGAGTTTTTTTCTTTTCTAAATCTAGTTAAACTCTAAATAAGATAATAAGATCAATAGTAATATACATACTTGAAATTTCTATTATACAGGGTTTTGTTTGATTCACCATACCTAACAAATTTCGACCATCAGAACTCCTTTCAGTTGCTCCAAACTCTTTCCATGTAAGTCTCTGTTCCAAAACTCTACCTTGGAATTTTCGGCAAAAGAATGAATTAATGTTTAGGTTTTTTGCTTTTAAACACTATTTAGAATTACTTTTCGAACTTAAAATTTCCACGCTTTTTTCAATTGAGGGAAAAAATATCTTGTGCATTTTTTTTTTTTAATTTTCAGCATTTCGATGCACTTGTTGTCATGTCGCACCAGTGTCTACATATGTAAAACGCACCAGACAAACAACAATTTAAAAACTCGTGCCGCGATGTGTGTATAATTCGGACGCATCGGGGCTCTTTTGTGTAGAAAATGCATCAGAATGAATTATGTTGTTAAAATGCATGTAGAAATATCCGCTACCAAATGTAGTGGATATTTTCCACTGCAGGGGTTTTGCAAATGTTCTTTCACGGTGCGTTTTGTATATGTGAGCGCACCGATGCATGTATATATGAATAGACACATCAATTTAATTTGAAAATCCTCTAGTTTTATGTGTCCACTTAAAATTATATATTCATCCCAAATTTTCTTTTAGTATTTAACAACACCAATTACAATGTTGCTCAAACTCACCTTATTCTTACAAAATGGTTTCCAAACTATATTAGAAGTTAAATTGTGGTATAGTTCTTGAAAGTATTTTAGGACTGTAGAAACATATGTTTATTATTGATTTAGATCAAATGTAGGGAGAAACGTTTGTAGTATCAAATGGTCAATTCTTCATATTCTAGCTCATTCTATTTTGTTCAAAGTTCGACAAGTTCTCCCTTTTCATCCCTGGTAAGTTCAGGCTTAATTTATATTTTGACTATTTATTTGAATTTATGTTACTTATCCATGTGAATCTAAATATTGATTTATTATTTATTGCAGGATCCCAATCCAGGTTTGAGTTTGGATGCACAAGACATTCCATTTGTTTCAAAATGTTGTAATCTCTTATTAGGAGCAAGATACCGCAAGTAGTTCGTGGATGAAAATGACCATCCACTTTAACCCTCCAATTGTAAGATGCCACCTTCAAGCTTCCATCTTGATTTATCAACAGTAATTTGTCCTGAGATGGAACTCTTTTATGAAGCCCTATTAATTTGTGGTTGTGTTATCTCCTCAAATAAATTTTTTAATTTATTTTCATTAGGTGATAGGAAAGTCATTAGATGAAGCATTAGTACATTTTTTAAGAGTCTTTAAGAAGAGCTTTGGACTTATATTTTATAAGTTCTCTTGAGTCAGCACTTCATTTGTAACAAATCTCAAAAGATAGGTTTCAGTGGCTACGGAGTATGTTTTAAAGTTCTGTAAGCCACCGAAAGCACTCGCTTTCGGTAGCTAAGATCGGAATTCCAGGGCGCTCTAAGCCACCGAAAGCACAAAGATGGGCAGAATGGCATTAATTTTGCACAGATCTAAGTTTTATCATTCTAAAGGGCACGAGGATGATTTCTAAACAAAGATTATCATTAAGAACATCAGATTTAGTGCTATGTCCTAGTTCTGAAGGTGTCAACAAGCTGAAAGAGATAAAGTTTGTTGCTTATTTTTGGGAAAAAGATGACTTGTCAGTCAAGGTGGAAATTTTGACCTTATCCATCAACCTTTGAAATCTTGCTGTAGCTATCAAAGACATGAAGACTATCAAGATGGAGGCGAGGAGATTTACTGCAAAAATGACATTTTTACTATGCTGAGTCATCATTTTCAAATGATGATTCTAAGCAACTGGAGAATCATTTTGCAAAACAGGAGGAGGTTTTTGTTCCTAACATGTCAAAGAACAATAAAATATCTCATTTTTTCTACAGGTGTCACAGATTGGGAGAATTGAATCCATCTCTGAGACCTAATTTTCGGATCTCAGAATTCCTCTGTTTGACACACGTTTTTTAAATACAGATGTAGGGAAAATGAAAACGAATCTCAAAGAACTGAGAGAGGTTTTTTTTCATACCAAACTAATATACAAAAACCTCTCTCAGTTTTGCAAAATATGTTTTTATTTGAGAGACATAGGTAAATATATGAGCATCATATTTCCAGAAATTTCTGCATTTTCCAGCCACCTCACAAATTCGGATTTGAGATAGGAAAAGAGGTTATCAGATCCATCTTTTGAGGATCTTGAAACTGACTTGCAAAGATTATTTAAGCTCATTGAATAATCATTGTTCTGGGTTTGATTTTGAGTTCTAAACTATACTGCTCTTGTGATAAAGACACTTTCTATAATATATTCAGTCTGTAAGCTTCTTTCATTGTTATTTGCCAAATCTTCTTGTACATTTATGTTCTATGCTTATGAGTGGAATTCTGTTCTTTATCTATGTTTACATAATCCATTGGTGACTGTCATCTTACCATCTGATTAGTGAGCAAAGGATCATAAGTAATCATACTAGTTTTATTGGCCCATCATATATATATGGTTGTGTGTATGTGTTTTGGTTAATAAAGTCAGTTTCTTCATCCATATTGATATATTACCTATCTGAGAGTAGCTCTTGAAAGCCTTGTTTTTTCTGAATGTACTTTATACTGTCTTGAGTATACCATTCAGTGAGTTAGATATTCATTTTGATCCAATATTATCCATCATTGAGTGAACCATTGAAAGAATAGTTAAGTTACCAGGCATCTTCGAGCTACAACCTAGAAGAGTTTCCTGGAGTGATAACAGGTTGTTCAAAATTTCAAGGGTTGAACGAGAACCATTGGTGTGTCACCATCACCCATTACACCAATGATACATTACCCAATGTTGATGGTATAATACCCCTTACTGGAGTAAAAAACCCAATAGGTGATATAGAAAAGACACATAGAACACTTCCCTATACTCATTTTGAAAATTTTCGAATCCAAAATAGTTATGTCTAATCCTAACTTGACAAAACCCTCTGCTTATGTGCAGTCAAATCAAATTTATATGATCCAAAGTATGATATGAATTCCACCCAACCTATCTCTACTAGAAGATCCACAAATTTGCATGAGTTGAGAGCAAAACTGTCAAAGTACTGAGGTCCGTCCAATTATTGGAGGATAGCGATGATTTCTCCTTTCCTATGAATTTTCAAAGTAAATATCAAACTTCTTACAACTATGCTTTGTATGGATCTTGGTCATCTTCTCTACCTGTGCCTAATGTTGGAACTGAATTCTCCTTTTGTGGTAATTGTTTTATGATTACTGACAGGTTAACTCCCAGATTGATTTCTTATTCACCCATTAGAGAAATTTTGAGGTCAAAAAAGGGCCTCAAAACAAAGAAAATGTACTATAAAATACAACCAATCACATTCTAGTAGATGACATCATCCCCCTTGGTGAGGTGGCATTGCATGAGTTAAGAATGTTTATTTGTCAAATTTTCTATGGTGGATGAAAACACATAGTTAACCAAGGTAGTGGTGTAAGTACTTTTAAGTCATAAAGTATAGTACTCATAATGATAGTATTTTCATAAAATAATATTATTGTCATTTTCAAGTAAAGTACTCATAATGAATGTATTTTCACACTTTCACATAAAATAATATTATTGTCATTTTCAAGTGAAGTACTCTTAATTCATAAAGAAAGTCCTTTCACATTTTTTTATAAAATAATATATTATCATTTTTATGTTTTTAATTTTAAATTATGTATTCACTCCATTCTATTTAATAACATAATGTCAAACTAGTAAAGAATAATAATAGATTTAATAAATAATAATAATAATAATAATGCAATGTGGATTATAATAATATTATTGACATTTTACATGTAAATAAATTCTCAATTAAATTACATTATTAAATTTATGAGAAAAGTACTAAATATAAAAGGTCAACATAAAATTTAAAAAAAAGCTCTTAAAAATGTTTTTTATTATTTAATTTCATTTGCAAGTTCAAGACAAATAAATGTTAAAGGACAATACATTTTTGGGAATTTACAATGAATCTTAGTCACATCAATGTAGACTTATTTTATTAATTTTATTTCTAGTGAATTTTGAAAAGTAACTCAACCATAGTTATTTATATTGTGCATAGAAAATAGTGTGGGAGGTGACTTGTCATATATACCTACCCCATAAAACCCCCAATTCATAATATTTTAATATATCTCATATTTTTGTAGTACATCTCTTAGGAGGCCCTTTTTTGACCTCAAAATCTCTCTAATGAAGCATACGAATATATACATATCTTTGAGACCTTTGGTTTCCAGCTTCCAAAGGGTACATTAGTGACTCTTTGTCTACCTAACCTATTCATATTCTTTTATTTACATATGTACATGTGGAGCTATAATCCGAGGATTAAGATTCCAACATTCCCCCCCTTAATCCGAAGGAGAGTTTGTAAGATCGAGCATGGTTCTAAATCTTTCAAACTTTTCTCATCCAAGTGCTTTGGTGAAGATATTTGCAGTTTGATCATTTGTCGAACAATGACGTAAATGAACTGTCTTGGCCTCTACATGATGTCGAATCAGATGATACTTTTTGTTGATATGTTTGGTTCGATCATGGAATATAGGGTTATTGGCCAACTTGATTGCAGAAGTTGGAAGAGTAAGGTAGGTTTAGAGCGAACGTAGTGTAGAAAAAATGTATAAATATAATGTACGAGATGATTAAAATAATACAATTGGTTGGGTTTAAATAAGCCCGTCTTGCACCTTTTTCACCAAAGGGCACGACTATAATAATAAATTAATATTAATTATATTTAATATTAATTTATTATTATTTTATTGTTACATTGTCTTCCCCTTAAGGGAAGCTTTGTCCTCAAAGCTTATTTGACGACAATGATTATGTGAACTGTTGCATCGTCTCTAATGTGGACACCTGTATGGTTCGCTACTAGTTGGTTTTGTCCCTGGTTCTATTTTGATTATGTGTTCAACTTTTTTTGTTTCGTGGGAGCTCCATAGGTAGTTCTTGAAACACCTTGCGATGTTTTTGAATAAGCTTTTGTATCTCTGGTTGTTTGTCCCTATCTCCTTCACTTGTTAGAAGCTTCATTTCTTTACATTGAAGTATGTATGTTGGTGCGTCCTTCCGAAGTAGCTTTTCCATCTGATGTGATGTAACCAACTATGTCAGAGGTGGTTGGAACCCATATAATTTGTGTGTTTTACCGAACGCATGTAATTCAATAAAATGTTCTTGGTGATTTGCAGAGTAACTACCCAAGGTTTGTAACCATTATATTCCTAATACTACACCGACTCCTCCCAGCGGTACCGCAAAGAAATCTGATTCTAAGTTATACTCTTGTATTTGTAACTTGACTTGGTGACATTTCCCTACGTTATCAATCTGCTTGCCATATGCTACCATAATCTTCATGTTAGGTACTGGAAAAACGAATAGGTTAAATGCCTTAGCAAGGTTGACATTAATGAAGTTATGGGTGCTGCCAGAGTCGATGAGAACTATGACGTTATTCTTTTTGATATGTCCTTTAAGCTTCAATGTTTGTGGTTGGGGGATTCCGGTAATAGCGACTAATAATATTTGTGGGGTGTCGTCCTCGATTTCTGTGTGGTAGTCTTGTTGACTCTTCACATCATTCTCAATTGGTTCCTTGACTTCCAACTCTACTTCACAGGCATACAATTTCTTGTGTAAGCATCTGTTCTTAGGATCCCATTTGTCTCCACAGAACTTACATTTCCCTTCCTTTATTCTATGGGCCTCTAAATTGGGCTCTGTTCCTTCTCTAAGTTGAGGCGGTGTATATCTTGGATTCCCTATGTATGCTGATTGGAGGGGGATCCTTTTGGAGTCATCTTGGTCAAAATTTGTATGAACGGATTTGCTTTCAATGATCCTATCTTTATGTCATGCTTCCTCCATGGTAGAGATGTTATGTAACTCTAGTTCATCACGATTATGTTGTTTTCGGTCGTGTATGTAGGTTTGTAGTCTTTGGTCATCGGTTAACTCTGGAACTCGAGTTGATAGTGCTTCCCACTCACAGGTGTACTCATCGACACTGCTTTTCTGTTGTAACCTTGTGATTTTGACAAAGAAGTCTTTTCTTCAACGCCTTGGAATCTTTTAATGAGGTCGTTCTTGAAACTAACCCAATTATGAGAACAGATTCTTGCAGTTTTCTTCCACCATAAGTACTACTTGTAAGCATTGCCTTCTAGATGCATGGAGGCATATTTAATTTTCTCCTCTTCATAATGGATATTGTGGATGTCTAAGTATTCCTCGGCTTTGTTAATCCACGCTATGCATTGTCGTTCATCCCCGTTGTATTTGGGTAGCTCAACTTTCACCAGTATTTGGCGTCCTTGTGTATATGAGTATGATGACAGCATGTTGAAAGGATCCGACTGGTCCAGTGTTTTGGGAGAGTTTGGATGCGGATCTTTTGGTAATGGTAATTTGTCCAAGATGGCGTTTAAAACTGTTTGATTTTTCTTTTGGTCATCTTGTAGAGTGAGAACATTGTTCTCTATTCGTGACGTGATTTGTGTCCAAGTTGCTGCCAAATTGTCACTGGTTTGTTTGATCTTTTCCTGGAGTTGCTCATAGTTCTTGTTAATCTTCTCATTGATTGAATCGAACTGGGCGTTTAATTCACTCATTGATCTGGTGATTGGTGGAATCTTCTCGGCGCTGAACATGGATTTATTTTTATTTGCTGTACGAAGCCAGCCCGCCACGATTTTTTTGTTTTTTAACTAATTATAATAATAATAATAATTATAATATAGTTTTTTTTTTTAAATTAAATAATAATAATTATTAATAAGCAATGATATTAATAAATATTATTAATATTAGGTATTAATTAAAAAAAAAATGGATAATGGAGGCAGCGTTAGGGAGGCGGAAAATGATGAAGGGAGCAGGCGAATGGAGAGCGGAGAAATGGAGTGGAGTGGTTGATAAGAAGCGGAAGAGGTGGCGGTGGAAGGGTGGATGCGTAGGCTGGGAAGTGGCTGTGCAATGGAGGGGTGTTGTGGGGTTGGAGTGATAAGGGAGGGAGGTTGAGCTGAGAGGAAGGAAGGGACGACGCAGGTGGTGGAGCAAGCTAGTGGAAGCGGGCTGCAGGTGGCAGTGGGAGTGGAGATGTGCACCAGGTAGAAGGAGTGGGGAGTTGACGCGTAGGTGGGGGAATGAGGGTGCAATAGAGGGCAGAGGACGGAGCAGGAGGAGAGTGGGGTGAGGCAGTGGAATTGGAGTGGAAGGTGGTGGTCGAGGGCGGCATGAGCGCGTGAGGGAGGTGGCAGCTGGTGGTGGAGGGAAGTGTGAGGGAGGTGAAGGTAAGGCGGAGGTGGATGCAGCGGAGGGATGCAATGTGGTGGGATGGTGCCGAGAGCCGAGAGGCTTTGATACCAATGCAAGACCAAGGTAGGTGTAGAGGGAACGTAGTGTAGAAAAAATGTATAAATATAATGTAGGAGATGATAAAAATAATACAATTAGTTGGGTTTAAATAAGCCCATCTTGCACCTTTTCACCAAAGGGAACGACTATAATAATAAATTAATATTAATTTATTATTATTTTATTGTTACAGAAGTGTTGTCAATCAAAAGTGGAGTTGAGTCTTCCTGTTTCTCCTGCAAATCTTCAAGTATCTTCCTGAGCCACAAAATTTCTTTGGTTGCTTCTGCTGCTGCTACATATTCTGCCTCTGTTGTCGAATCTGCTGGAACTGATTGTTTGTGTGATCTCCAGGAGATAGCTACTGATCCAAGACTCATTGTGTATCCAGAAGTGGATACTCCCATTTCCTTGTTATCATCGAAGTCTGAATCAGCATACCCAATAAGTTTGAATTCATCCATCTTAGAATATTTGAGTCCAAAGTCTTGAGTCCCTTTCAAGTATCTTAGAACTCTCTTTGCTGCAGACCAATGTCCCTCACAAGGTTTGTGCATAAACCGTGAAAGAATGCTAACAACATAAGAAATATCTGGTCTAGTGGTCGTAAGGTAGATAAGGCTTCCTACAAGTTGTCGGTACATGGTTGCATCCTCGAATTCTTTTCCTTCACTTGATGTGAGATTTAGCTTTTGTTCCATGGGATTTGAGAGCAGATTGCAGTCTGTCATCCCAAATTTGTTTAATAGTTCTCCAATATACTTTTTCTGACTAATGAAAATGTACTTAGGATGTTAAGTCACTTCAATTCCCAAGTAATAGTGAAGATGTCCCAGATCATTCATTTCAAAGAATTTCCTTAAATATTTCTTTATGGATGCGATATAACTTTCATTGTTCCCTGTCATCAAAAGATCATCCACATATACTACAAGAAACACAATGGATCTTCCAACTTTCTTTACAAATAGAGTTGCGTCGTCAAGATTGTAGTGTTTGAAATTCAGCTTTAGAAGATGCTCGGTTAGCTTTTCATACCATGCTCGAGGTGCTTGTTTCAGGCCATACAAGGACTTGACAAGTTTGCATACCTTGTGTTATTGTCCCTTCACAACAAAACCTTCGGGTTGAGACATGTAGACATTTTCTTTCAAGTCTCCATTCAAGAATGCAGTCTTTACATCCATCTGATGAACTTTCCAACCATTTTGTGCAGCCAAGGAAAGTATAGTGCGGATGGTGCCCCATTTTGCTATGGGAGAGAACGTTTCTTCATAGTCAATTCCTTCTTTCTATGCATAGCCTTTTTCCACGAGCCTTGATTTAGTTTTTCTAGTGAGCCATCTGATTTGTATTTGTTCTTGTACACCCACTTGTTTCCAATTGGTTTGGTTCTGAATGGAGGACCAACCAACTTCCAAGTCCCATTCTTTATGAGTGCATCATACTCATTTTGCGTGTATTCTTTCCACTCATCACAAGTAGTAGCCTCTTCAAAGGAAGTTGGTTCAATGTTAGCAGAAAAATTCAATTCACAATCAAATGAGACATCCATGTCATCACCTGATTTCTCTGCATTTCCTCCATCTTCTTGTCTAGTTGAGCTTCTTGTTCCCGTATTTCCTACTTCATCTGCATGGACACTTTCAAGTGTCTTTGTGGCCCATTTCGGAATCCTCCTTGATGGTCCAAGTTGATCAGCTGGTGGTGCATTATTCTCTTCTAGGTTCAATCTTCCAATCCTTTCAATTACATCATCCAGTGGAGTCTCTTGTTCAGTTGAAGTGGCAGGGACTTCTTCTTCATCATTCTCTTCATCGGGGGTTGTTGGTGTTGCTTCAAATGGAAATTCCATGGATTGATCCAATATAGGGATCCCCCCTTCAATATGTGGAATTTCATTATCACATTCATAATATGTCTTTAGATGAGAAAACCTCTCTAGCCGATCAAGCTGTCTTTCAATGGACTTGTCATTTTTATTAGTTTCAAGAAAAATGACATCTTTGGAAATAACAAACCTTTTGTTTACCTCATTGTAAAGATTATATGCCTTGGACGTTTCTGAGTATCTCAAGAAAATACATCTTCTGCTTCTCGCACCAAGCTTGTTTATTTTCTCATTTGGTATTAAGGCATAGCAGACGGAACCAAAAATTCTGAGATGCCTAACCGAAGGAAGGTGGCCAAACCACATTTTATGTGGAGTCTTATCTTCTAGAACTTGAGAAGGACTTTTGTTTCTCAAATATGCTGCGCATAGGACTGCATCACCCCAAAACATTAGCTTCACATTCTTAAAAAACATCATTGATCGTGCTGCATTCATTAGGGTTCTATTCATCCTTTCCGCTACACCGTTTTGTTGGGGGTTGTAAGGAACTGTTGTTTGATGTTTAATTCCATGTTTGCAAAGATAGTCTTCAAAATACTTAGATTTATACTCTTTTCCATTATCAGATCTGAATGTACCAATACGAACTTGTGCTTGAATTTCTATCAATGCATGAAACTTCTTGAAAGTTTGAAATGCTTCATCTTTTGTCTTCAATAAACACACCCAACACATTCTACTATAATCATCAACAAATTTCATAATGTACCTATTTCCATTTGTAGAAAGAATATGCATGGGGCCACATAATTCAGAATGCACCAGTTCTAACTTTCTACATGCTCTAAATTTTGATTTTGGAAATGGCTGCTTACTATGTTTGCCCAGTATGCATGCATCACACTTGTTCCTTTGCTTCGGAATAGTGGGAAAATCAAATACACCATTCTTTCTTAACAATCGAAGACTGTTGTAATTAAGATGACCAAATCTAGCTTGCCATAATAAACATGTAGGGCCATGTGGGTTTCCTTAAAGAAAAACCTTGGGGAATTCCCAAAAATAGAAAAAAACAGTAAAACGAACTTTAAATGATTTAGCCTTATTATTACTTCTAATTCAGAGGATCACGAGACACTATTTATTAGTAATAATCTTGTTGTAAAAGAACTTTAGCACTATTTTATTATGATCTTATCCAAGTTCGTGCATGTGTAAGGATATTATTTTACTCAAAGTAAGTCATTATGATAGCAAAATGACTTTCTTTCTAATTAAGAGAAAAAATTTTAGGCACAAACACGAATAATATTATTAAAGATTTGAGCCATATTATCAAAAAAATCACTAAATCCTATATGGATAAAATTCCAACTTCATATTTCTAAAATTCTAATCACAAAAAGAAATTACAACAGCATGAGAATTCTAATCACAAAAAGAAATTACAACAGCATGAGACTACCAACTTATTATGACCATCTCATATGTTTTCTTGTTTTTCCTTTTTATATATCTATATGTTTTCCTAACCTAATCCAACAAGAATCAATTTGTATTAATGAAATTTGAGATATCCAATTTTTTAAATGTTAACTTTACACAATAAGTTTACAATATGGACATTTAAAAAATTGAATCCGTTTTCACATTGAAAATAATAAATATATGAATTGAAAATTACAAATTTTCCAAAAATTTATCACACAACAAAATAAGAAAAATCAATTTTCAAAAACTTATAACCTTCTTCGATGTTGGCACAGAGGGTTTCATAATTGAGCTTAATGTCGTCGTCTTCTTTTTTTCCTTTGAAAAATATCTAAAAAAACCTCTACTTTAAAAAAAAATGTGTCTTAGATATAAATGTGTAATCACACACAAAATAATCAAGATTTGATTAAATCTACATCAAATTTATCAAATAATTTTTTTCTTTTAAAATGAAAAAACCTCAAATTTTCTTAAGTTAAAATTTATATATAACAAAATAATCAACTATATTATAAAATAAAATAAAAGCATTTACAACCCAATTTATTTTGTCAACGCTAAAAGCTATTTAAACATTTACAACCCAATGTATTCCTAATAACAAAAGTTATTTCAGCATTTACAACCTAGTGTCCTTCACATTATTATTATTATATATATATATAATTAATTGATATTAAAATAAACAATGTAACAAAAGAATTATAAAATTAACGAATATAAATATATTAAAATAATAACTAATTATTATATTATTGATTTAATAAATATAGATATATTAAAGTAATGATTTTTTTTTAATAAATATAGTTCACAATTATGAAGAAGAGAAGAGGAGTTATTAGGTTCACTGGAATAAAACTTAATCCAATAGAAACATCAAGTAAGACCCTTATATCAATGCATCCCAATAATTTGACCCCGATTAAAATCATAACTAATTATTACATCATTCATTTATATCATTCATTTATATTAAAGTAATAACTAATTATTATATCATTTGTTTATATTATTAAGTTACTTTTTATTAATTTGATTGTAGATTTAAGTAATTTGGCAATACCTTAATAAAATCAAATCAACAATTGACTTTACTTATGTTCTTGCTTGTGGGGTATGGCATTTCAAATGCGCTCGTGGTGCAATATAGACGTTGTCCTTCGTCACATCGACATCAAGAAATAAGAAAGCTCACGTGGACAAACTTTTATCTAATGTGACACATTTCAAGGGTTCGATGTTCTTTAAGCTAAGAGAGTATCAATAAAATACATTGAGAATGTGAAGGCTTGCAAGTTTCATTTATGGAAACTTTTATGAGATTGTTGGTATCAATATTGAGTTTTTATGTGAAGTTAAATTAAAGATTATAAAAAATGTTAATTCACATAAATTGAGAAATAATAAAAATAATGGAATGTTATAAATCATAAACATCAAATTTGGATGGGTGGTTGGGCGGTAAGTGGTGGATGTCCCCACCTAAGTTCGACCCACACCTCTTGCCCTTGAGGCACCTTTGCCTTCGGCACATGCCAATCCATCTACTCATGCGAAAAAACATCAAATATCAAATTTCAAAGTCTATTTGGTGTCTCACATAAGCAACAAAATAAATAACTTACAACATAAAAAAAGGCAACTCTCCATAAAATGATTTTAAAATTTGATAAAATTTGAGATATAAATCTTAATTTTACATAAGAAATTAATTTCAATTCCCAATTAAAAAACAATAATTTTATCTTTTTCAACTATATTTATATTATACATCAAAATAAGAAAATTCAATTTCAAATTACGAATTTTTTTATGATGTCAATGTTGTTGAAATGACATTATATGTCTTTGTCAATGTAGTTGTGATAACATAGTAGCATTGTATAACATATGTATATGGTAGGGTTGAAATTTGAGGTCTTACTTTGCTAGTCAATAAATTTTTATATGACGTTTTAATTTTAACATTGCCTTTCATTTGATGAACCTAAATCTTAATTTTACCCATCACAATAATATTTGTTTTAAAAAAAAAACATTTATAATAACTATATATGAAACATTGAATTCTCAAAATCTTGCCTCATATAATACAAAACTAAAAAGAAAAAAAAATAATAAAGGAAAAAACATAATAAATATAATGATTAAACCAATACACATAATAACAAAGAAGTTTAATCTTGAAAGCTTATTTAAGATGAACCTTTAAATATGCTTCTTAAGAAGCAATACAATGGGTCATTACCATGTGCCACTAAATTCCATGGGCCAAAAAAACACGTGTGTGTATTTTGACATGTAAAATGGAAAATGAGTGTTATTTACCTGCCAAATTTCAACATTGGAACTAACTGTCGCAATATTGCACAAACTAACTAGTAACATGTAACTAACGAAAGAGAGGGATTTCTTTGACAGAGGAGTGGGATTTTAGGGTCCCTACAAAAAGAGAGAGAAGTTATTAGATGACAGCTTTATAAATGAATATATTAGGGAAATTGTGTTTAGGGTGCTTACCAGTAGATAGCAATGATAATATGCCTTCAATTGAAGCTTTAGCCATGGCCTAAGTGGACTATGCCATTGTTCAGTCTCCATTCATTGACCAGCCTCACCTTTGGAGACTTGAGACTATAAGCGATGATGAAGAAACGTAGTACAATTAGAGCAAACGACGAAGAGATAGTTTTTTGACTGGTCGGAAGTACTTACAGATTGCTTGATGGGATTATGGAGGTCAACACTATTAGCACAGATGTCCTGAGTTACGATCCGGAACAGTGCATCGAGAAGGAAAGGCCTCGATGGGGAGTGGAGGCAGTAAGCATCAAATCTCAGCAGTAGTGAATAACCATCAGGATGAACACCAATCCACCGTGGTGGAATCATTAGGTGAATTCAATAATGTTAAACTCATAATCTTGTTTGATTTTGGTGCTAGAGATAGTTTTATTTCTCCATATGCATTAGGTAAATGTGGGTTGGCAGCCCGCGAGCATGACAATTTAAATATTGAAGAAGAGACATGGAGACAAAAAGGTCTAGCAATTTGGTTTTCTTAGGGAGACCAAAACACAAAGTATTTTCATCAATATGATGAACATAGAAGAGTTGTTAATAAAATCTGGGAGCTAACAAGAGTAGATGGAATTTGTATCACTGGTCAAAATAACTTTGGGTAAGAGTCCGTGAAACAATTTCAAGACATTTTTAAAGATACGGGAAACTTGTCCATTGTGAACCAATTGTAGATAATAAAATGCTACCCTCGTTTCTTTAATGAGGATGAAGGCAAATATATAGAAAAATATGTGACCTTGGAAGAGATCAAGAATATTCTCAAAATATTTGCTAAGGAAAAATTCTTAGGTCTAGATGGGTGGACAATTAATTTTTTTTTGGAGTTTTTTGATCTGTTGGGTTCTAAACTTCTTATTGTAGTGGAAAAGACTAGGATAATTGGGAAAGAGTTGGGGATTTAAATGCAACCTTCATTGAATTAATTCCTAAGTGTGATAAACCTAAATAATTTAATGATTTTAGGCGTGTATCCTTGTGCAATTTAGTGTATAAAATCATTACTAAGGTGATTGCGAACATAATTAATCCAATCTTATCCAATTTTTTGTCAAAAGAGCAATTTGGGTTCTTGGACGATCGACATATACTTGATGAAAATGGTGTATCCTATGAGAGTTTACATAGTATTAAAGTAAGGAAGGCAATGGATTTGGTATTGAAGCTATATTTGATGAAATCCTCTGATAGTGTAAGATGGGATTTTCTCATATTGATGTTTCTCTAGATTGGCCTCAATCTAGAGGCCACAAACTAGATTATGGGGTGTTTGAATTCATCAAACTTTGTTCTCTTGGGTAATGGTGGACCTACAACATTTTTCAGAAGTTCTAGGGGACTTAGACAAGGTTATCCTTTGTCACCACTGTTGTTTTTGCTAATAGTGGAAGGATTAAGTCAACTAATAATATAAGCAAATATGGATGGTAGATTAGAAGTTATTGAAATTTCAAATGTGTTGAGAATCGCTCATTTGATTTTTGAAGATGAGGTGTTATTGTTTGAAAAAGTTACAATGTAAGAATGCCAGGTTATTAAGGATATTTTGGACTTATTTGAAGGTGCTACAGGTATGGCTATTAGTGTTAATAAATCCACTTTTTTGGAAGCTAGAATCGAGGAAGAGGTTTTATATGAGATAAAAGACTTGTTTCCTATTAATGTTCAGTCAGTCGATGACGGTGTAAATTATTTGGGCTATTATATAAACCCAAACAATTACTTAAAGGAATATTGGTTATGGTTGCTAAGGAAATTTGAAAAGAGGATAAGACTGGTGCAATAGATGGTTGTCTTTAGGAGGAAGATATATTGGTTAAATCTGTGTTGGAAAACATTCATGTGTACTAGCTTTCTTTAGCCAAGATCCAAAGGTATATTTTGGATAAGTTTGGAGGAAGAATTTATAGTTTTCTTTGGACTAGGCATAAAGAAAAGGAATGCATACATTTAATGAGATGGGACTTGCTAGCAAGGCCAAAATAATTTGGTGGGTGGGGACTAAAAAACATTTTTCATATTGGGAAGGCATTAGCCTACAAAAAAATATGAGTCTTTTTTCTTTTGGATCATGGAATGATGTCATTAAAGGTAAATATATTAAACAAAGTGATGTGGTAGATTGGATCAAAAGAAATATAAACGTAACTAAAGGTGTTTCAAATGTTTGGAGTTGTTTACTTAACTAATTCCATGTCTTGAGTGATTGGTTAGCATGGAAGCCTGGAAATGGTCATTGCATTAGGATTGGTGTAGAACCAATGGTGGGCTCTACAACTTTATACAAGTTATCTTGTGAATTGGTTAATATTTTACATGGAAAAGGAATTAATGTCTTAGCATAGATGGGCACTTTTGATGATTTTTGGTTTAATTGGGAAAGGTTGGAAATTGGCTACAAAATTGGGACTTCAAGGGAATATGAAGGAGGAATGGCATAATTTCATGAATGGTTTGTAGCATTGTGGTTTTCATTTAATAGAGGGAGATGATATTTGAGTATGGTCCTGGAATGATAATTTAGGGGAGGTAAGTGCCAAACTAGCCTATGATGTTGTTATTTTTACTTTATTTGATATCCAACAGAAATGGTGGCATACTTTGTTTTGGAAATGGCATCTTCCTTAATAAAAATCAAACCTTTTTGCTAGTTGACGTTGGAAAATAAAATCATGACTTGGGATAATTTAGTTAGAAGAGTAGGTTATGGACTTGGTGTTTGTATTTTATGTCTTTCTACTTCAGAGTTTGTGGAACATCTCATGATTCAATGTCCTTTCACATAGATGGTATGGATGGAACTTTCAAAAACTCTTGAATTTACTAAAAGCTGGAATGCCCAATCTCTGGAACTTTGTTTTAAAGATTGGATGAAGGAAGCATCATATTGGAAAGAATTGCCATGCTTTGTATGCTGGGAAGTATGGAAGCATAAGAACTCGGTGATGTTTGAAGGGATACCAAAATCTACAATGAGAGTAAGTTTACAAGCTTTAAAAAGCTTTGGAGAGATTCATAAAGAACTAGTTATCCCATGGGTAAAGGCAAAGAATCCTCCTGCTTTTAATGATAATATGCTAGTTGGTCTTTTTTTATGGTGCTTTGCAGAAAGATGGAAGAAAATGTGGAGCAGGGTTTGTACTAAAGATGAATGACACTTTGGTATATAAGATAAAAATGAATTGCAGAAGATGGACAAATACATGGGGGGAGCTTTTCGCATTATGAGTTTTACTTTACTTTGCAAAGACTAAGCATATTTCTCAAATATAGGTTGCAGGTGATTCAAATGTCATCATTGATTGGCTCACAAAAATGAATTGTTTACAAGTGGAAAATCTAGAAAGTTAGTAAAGGAAAATAAAGCTCCTATTATCAAGTTTCTCTATTGTTCAAGCTCATCATATTTATAAGGAATTTAATGAAAAGTTGATGTACTCTAATACAAGCCTTGCTCTTCGAAAAAGGAAAAACCTTTTACTCCTTTTTAAATGATGGTGTTTCGGGATCTAGAAATTGTCTTTCAATTTTTTGAACTGATCGTTTTGAAAATGCTATTCGGGGATCTATCTTTTAGATTTGTAGTTGAAAGTTAGTTTTTGTTATGGTCTAGATTATTATGTATTTGGAGGTTTTGCTAAGCAATATTATGCTCCTTTATAGTTTGGTTTTGCTAGTACATTTTATATTTCCTTAATGAATTATAGTATTTTTTCATGGGGAAAAAAAATTATTATATAATTGGTTTAAGGGTGAAAACGTGAAGGTGGGTAACACTTTCGTGAGAAACCATTGCAAAATCGTCTTAGCGGCAGTTATTCGGCCGAATAATAAACATTATTAGGCCGAATAATAAACATTATTCGGCCGAATAATTTATATTCTTCGACCGAATAATGCAGAGGTTATTCGGCCGAATAACCACAAACAGTTCTCCGTTTAGTTTAACGGGGATCCTTGAAATGCGTGCAAACAACTAGTGGACGGAAAAAAAAATTTGGGCAATAGTTTATTCGG
Organism: Larix kaempferi; assembly: GCA_027924585.1. Classification (NCBI taxonomy): domain Eukaryota; kingdom Viridiplantae; phylum Streptophyta; class Pinopsida; order Pinales; family Pinaceae; genus Larix; species Larix kaempferi. The sequence goes on from BSBM01000406.1 coordinate 6,700,963, forward strand.
CCGAACAATTATTCGGCTGAACACTCTTTCGGCCGAACAATTATTCGGCCGAACACTTTTTCGGCCGAACAATTATTCGGCCGACAAATTGTTCGACCGAACTATATTTCGGCATAAAAACCCAGCATCGGCTTCCATTTGGTATTCCCTGCTGGAAATATTTGGACCCCGCAAGCGGGCCCGCAGTTGATTTTTCGCCACCCTGCTGCTGCTCCACGACCCGTTGCTGCTCCACGACCCGCTGCTGCTCCACGCTCGGCTGCTGTGACTTTTTGTTGCTTGTCGGCTCGTCGGCTGTTACTTTGTATAGTTGGTCGGCTCGTCGCCTGTTACTTTCTGTTGATCGTTGGCTGTTGCTCGTCGGCTGTTACTTTCTGTAGATGGTCGGCTCGTCGGCTGTTACTTTCTGTTGCTCGTCGGCTGTTGCTCGTCGGGTGCTGCTGCTGATACTTCCTGTTGCTCTTCCGCTTTCATTGCGTGCTTGTCCGGTGTTGTAACTTCTTGTGGCAACTGTTGAAGCTATGTTAGTCAACGAGGGTGACAGCCGAATGTGGTAGTTCGAAATTTTTATTTCGTTGCTGATCGGTGTTACGACGTGGAGTTAACCGCTTGAGGGTAAGTAACGTTGATTTGTTGGTTTTGGTTTTCGAATTTTAAGGTTGATGTATATAGAGTCCTTCGTGTTGTAATGGTCTGCTGAAATCTGTTTGGTTGGCAGGTGTGTTCGGTTGTATTGCTGCGTCGACGGTGTTGCGGTTTTGTGTGCAGGGTTGAAAGCTCGTCATTGGAAGGTGCATTTTTCTGTCAGTTGAGACATTTTTATTATGTTTGTGTATGTTATAGGTTTTAGCTGATAACATTATTTGTTGCTTGGTGAAGGAACTAGTTGGTGTTTGGAGATTTGGTGGACCGAAGCGTCGCGGCATCGTGGATCGACGATCTCTTCACTGCTTGTTTGGATACAGGTATGTATCGTTGCTAACTCCTGCTTTGATAAAAAAATGTAGTAATATGAATGAAATTAAAAAGATATTTGCCGAGGTTTAAGATTTGAATGTTTATCTTTTTATATTTATTTTTATGCTCTTGAGCAGAGGTCTGGAACTCTGCTCTTGAGCAGAGGTTTGGAACTCTGCTCTTGAGTTGTTGGCAATAGGAGAAAATTAAAAAAAATATCTGTTATGGGAGTTAAAATCAGAAGGTTAAATTTTTTTATATTAAATTTTAATTTAAGAGATGTCAGTTTTTATGCCCTTGAACAGAGTTCATGAACTCTGTTCATGAACAGAACATGTCCATGAACATTGTTCATGAACATTGTGAACATTGTTCATGAACTCTGTTCATGAACATTGTTCAAGAACAGAGTTCATGAACTCTGTTCATGAACAGAGTTCATGAACACTGTTCATGAACAGAGTTCATGAACTCTGTTCATGTTATATGCCCTCCAAATATAGTCGGTAGTGGTTACTCCTTTTTTTATATAAAAATGGTAAAGAGGAAGTATAAAGTAAGTATGGCTCTCAAATATATAAAATGAAAATCAAACAACATAATATGTATTTGTCTTATTCTTATGAAATGCAACCCCATGGCTTCTTTATATATATGGATAATTAAACCCTAATCCTGAACGAGTTTCATATTAAGTTTCCCTAATTCTTAATGAAGGTCCATAAGCTTTGTAGGCAAGACGGAAGACTAAATGATTGGCATTAATGGAAAAGGTGTTCAAAACATGTCCACATGTACCCACTACGTTGCCTGAATAAGCATGCACACATTTATGAGTCATGGACTATAACTTTTTTTAGTTTACAGAGGTAATGCAGTTCTCGGGGGATTTCAACCATGGGCCATGCAGATAATAAAGGGTATACTACACAACTTTATAAATGGTCAACCGGTGGTTTTACTAGGTTAAGTGAGGTACAAGAATGTCATATGAGTTCATGAACTCTGTTTATGAACTCTGTTGATGAACTCTGTTCGTGAATAGAGTTCATGAACTCTGTTCGTGAACAGAGTTCATGAACTCTGTTCATGAACTCTGTCACTTAAAAATTCGATGTTGTAAGTTCTTAGGTTTTTTTTTTATAAAAATTAAGGAATGTTTGTTTATTGAGATATAGAATGAAAACATAAGTGATCATTGAAAAATTTGGAAGGTTATTATACTATTACAATTAAATGATTATGAGATTATTATTAATGTTATGTTTATGGTGCAATAGTGTTCTTAGAGTTAGGAGAGGAACTTACGAAAGAAAATAAGTTATATTATTTTAGGTGGCTCTACATTTTGTAAGCAGATCTTTAAGAGATGTTTTTAAGTTTGTAGAATGAACATGTACAACTTCAATGTGTGTAAATTGTTTTATCATAAATATAAACTAGACATCTCTTAATAAGGGTATATATATGTTATACTATTTTAGGCAGCTCTACATTTCGTATGCAGATCTTTAAGAGATATGTTTTTAAGTTTGTAGAATTAACATGTACAACTTCAATGTGTGTAAATTGTATTATCATAAATATAAGCTAGAATTCTTTTAATAAGAGTATATATAAATATTTAGTGAGATGTTTGTTCATTGACATATATAATTCAACCATATTTGTTGGATTAAAAGTTTTTAAGGTTACTATACTACTTCAATTAACCGTGTTATAACTTATATTTGATAATGAAATGATTATTAAGTATATCTTTATGTTGTAATATTAGTGAAGGTAAGGAATTTTAGTTAATTAATTAGAGTTAGGAGAGGGACTTACATTTTGTTGTAGTTTTTTTTTATCAAATATGGCTTGATGCTTGTAGAATAGTCATGTACAATTTCAATATGTTAACGTTTGTGTAAATTTAGAAGTTATATCAAATGGAAAGAGAGTCTTCGAAGGGAAAGCGTAGGAGGTCGTCACGTTCATCAGGAATTGGTGTTCCAATTGGTAGTCAAAGGTTGTCGAATTCACCACGGGGTTCGAGTTTATTGTATGGGTCCCAGTCATTTGATCACCAACAAGTTCGAAGGGGTACAAATGATTCTCCTTCGTCTTCTGTGGGAGAGCGTCGATCTCAACCTTCTGTTGGTATGAACATTAATGTTTAATAATGTATAATTTGTATTTTTTTGTGTTTTGAATTTATGGACAAGGTTAAGTCTTGACTACGGCTATATTTGAAGCAGAGCGAGGTTCAGAAGATGTGCGTAATTCGACAGAGCGAGAGGAAGATCAAGATAGGATTGTAGATGATGGAATAGGTGTGGGTGGAGAGCAGGGTCCTGAAGATCCTCCTAGAGCTAGGATGACATATGTTCCACTAGCCGAGGGATGTACACCCATATCAACTTATCCATCTGATTTACCTGATGAGCTTCCATGGGAAGGTGTTGTGCAACAAACTATTCTTGAAAGTTGTAGATCCCACTATGACAGGTTGAACAATGATCTTTGTTCTTTGGATCTCCCTCCAGAGAGCCGACAAAGTCTAGAGATTGTTTTGGGGTCTTTGCAAAAATTCATTGATGCATACGAGGAACTTGGACCAACTACAAATGGTTTTGTTCATTTGATGCGGATGCGAAGGGACCAAGTTATGGGTCCAGACAAGTGGGAGGTTGTGAAGGAGAGAGTCACCAGAGAACAAGCCAATTCAATGTTCAATTTCAAAGAAGGCCTTAAGCGAAAAATGTTGAAAGTGCAATATTTCAAGCATCCTCAAATTGCACATTTAATATATGATCGATTTCTTGCAGCTTATGGTCGATTGCCTTGGAACGATGAGGTTCCTAATTATTTTGCTAGATTTTTTTATGCGGAGTTTTTTTTAGGTATGAAGCCTAACTATACTGATGTTCCTTCTGACTTTTATGGAGTTGGAAAGGGTAGAATATATAATCGAAAAGGTGCTCTCAGAGACCCTACCACTATACAACCTCCACCTGAGATACCTCGTCCATCGAGGGTTGTGGCTTTAAGATCAGAGATGGAGACCACATCCCAACTAGGGACAGTTGGAAGGGAATCGGTAGGTGATGGTTTAGCATCAGCTCTTGCTGGAGTAGAAGTTGGTTTGGGGCGAGAGAGGGCTCGTGCTATTGTTCATCAAAGTTTTGTTTACAAGACGAATGACGAGGTAGATGCATTGAGCATCGATGATCTCAGGGCTTATGCTAAGTCTTGTCGAGATATAGCTTCAGATGTGTTATCCAATGACACATCGAGCATGGGAGAGGTTTGTTGATTATGCTATGACAATCTATTTGATTTTTTATTCATCATTTTGAATTGAATTTTTTGCTACATGGTAATAAATATATTAAGCAAAAGTATTTTGTTTGCAGTTTTCGAGAATGTTAAAGGCACATAATTTTCGAGTCTCCAGTAGTCAAAACCAAGAGCATCCTAGTCAAAATGAAGAGCGCTTAGGAGAGGTATTTTAATTATAATATTTATGATTGAACTTGATATTTTTTTTGTTTGTTTGAATTTTAATAAATATCAATGTATCTTATTGTTAATTTGACTTATCTATGCAGGTTTCTTTAGATTCCAACTTTTTAGATGATTTACCATCTCTTGTGAGCTAATGATTTTAATTTTTTTGTTTTGGTTTTAAGTTAATTGCTTAATTTATTATTTGTATCTATTATGTTTTATTCATTAACAAAATTTAAATTTTAGGGAAGAGACCATTTGGAAATTGGGGGCGAAGATGTGGGGTCTTTAATGAATGCAGATATTGGCACCGAGGTAATTTTGTTGAGCTAGAAATGATCTCTGATATAAGTTTAATGTTTCATATTTTTTGGATTTATTTGAAAATTGTTTTTGTACATGTTGCAGCTTGGCTCTTTGAGATCCTTTGGAGCCAAAGGGAAGGCTCTAGTGGAAAAAAGTGGTGGACATGCATTCAAAGAATTTGATGTACGATTTTTTTAATAATTGAATTGTTTTGTAGATGAGTTTAATATCTTAATATCTTGAATTTAGTTTAAAATTGTTTAAATAATTTATGATCTAAATTTATAATTTGTTTTTTTGTGTATTGTAGGTTGAGTTGAGTCCCAGAGAAGGTCCTAGTGGAAAATAGTGGAAAGATATTGTTCTAGATGGATAGTGGTTCAGACTTTATTGTTTTTGTTGATATATATATATTGTAGTTGTTTTGAACATGGAGGGTATTTATTTTTTGATTATATATATATGTACATTGAATTCACATGTTCATCAACTTTTTTTTGGATTATATACATGAGTACATGTTAATTATTTCTCATTTGGTAAATGTTTAGAATATGTTTTGCATGAATGTTTAAAATGTTTTGATAATATTTATAATATGTTTCGCATGAATGTTTAAAATGTCTTGATAGGTGCAATCCAAGGTTAGGAAATGTTGAATAATGAGAATGGATGTTATGAAGTTAGGAAATGTTGAATGATGAGAATGAATGTTATGGAAGAATGAATGTTGGGAAAGAATGAATGGGAAGTGTTAGGAATGTTTAAAATGTTATTCTAAGTTAGGAAATGTTCAATGTTGAGAATGAATGTTATGGTAAGAATCAATGTTGGGAAAAAATGAATGGGAGGTGTTAGAGAAAAATGAATGTTGGGAAAGAATGAATGGGAGGTGTTATGGAAGAAGGAATGTTTTCAATTTGTTATGTTGAGAATAAATGTTATTATAATATGTTTTGCATGAATGTTTAAAATGTCTTGATAGGTGCAACCCAAGGGTAGGAAATGTTGAATGATGAGAATGAATGTTATGGAAGAATGACTGTTGGGAAAGAATGAATGGGAGGTGTTGGGAATGTTTAAAATGCTAATCTAAGTTAGGAAATGTTCAATGTTGAAAATGAATGTTATGGTAAGAATCAATGTTGGGAAAAAATGAATGGGAGGTGTTAGAGAAAAAGGAATGTTGGGAAAGAATGAATGTTGAGAAAGTATTGAACCATAAGAATGAAGGTTTAATTTATATGTAAATTTTAAATTTTAATTAATGTTGTTTATATGTTTATTGTTCGATATGCATATGTAAATTTCAAAATTTAACTAATGTTTTTCATATGTTCATTGTTCAGGTACTTTGTAGTTTGTGAATTTCTAAATGTTGAAATCATGGCAAATGAGGATAATGATTTTTTGTTTTTTAATCACAAGTGAGGATTTCCGGATTGTGAAGCTTATGCTAAGTTAGAGCAATGAATTTTAGACGACAATTCGATGAATTTTTATCGATTTGTTGTAAATAATCATTGCTCTAATTTAGCATAAGCTTCGCAATCCAGGAATTCTTGTTTGTGATTAAAAATCAAATGATTGTTATCTTCATTTTCCATGATTTTAGTTATGTGAACTTACATGTGAGAGATATATTATTTTTCTGCAACAATCATATATCTAAAAATTATATCTAGATAAACAACTTGTTTTCAAAAAATTCATTCAGATCATAGTTATGGTGAAGTATATTAAAGAAACATGTTTGATGGATTAAAAGAATAAAAAATTTAATAGGTTTTTTTGTGATTTTTCGTTGGCATCAATCAATCAAAAGTAAAAATTCGGGGCGGAGTGGGGATAGCCACATCCGTTATCTCATCCCTTAGTGGTCTAATAGACATATGGGGACCCGAATAAAGTACTTTTGAATCTTCAAATTATATTTGAATTCATTTTTAAGCATGTTAAAGTACAACCATGTAAGCTCTTATATTCAAGAAAATATTCAAACTCAATGAAAAAATATACTGTGCACAACAATTTTGATACATGGACAAAAAATATATTGCACACGACAATTGACATGAACAAAAATATATTTGATCAATTTATTTTTGATATGTAGTTAAAAACATCGCAATGGAATGCCATCTTCAACTATCCGTTCATGGTCACATATGGATAGTTTCCATTTTTTGGTTTTTAACTGTTTTTTTATGGAACTTGTACCAACTTTATTCGAGATGCACATACTAAATGACTATACTGACAACATATAACATCGGGCTCATAATCTTGGAAGTAGACATAATTTTTAGTCATATGCGTCTGCTGAAAAAAGTAGCCTTTTAAAATGATGGATCCTCTTTCGTATGTAAATCCGTTGTCGTTGTAATCCTCCAATAACTTCATTTTTCCTTCAGTGCATCGCATCAAATAATATTTGACATTTTCTTCGTTGTCTACAGGTGCAAAAACATCTCCTGCGTGCAAGTTATAATTGGTGTTAATGTATTTAAATGAATTAAATTGACTATACTTATGGCGATGGACTAGAATGAACAATTAACTTAAAAGTCAAGAACAAGTTTATTACCTTCTCTGACGAGATCTGAAATTCTATCGCCATCAGACGATATTGCTATTTCTTCTGATTCTAATTCTTCTACACTTGCCAGTGGCATTTTTCCTTTTGGATTAATCTCTGTGTGTCTCCAAGATTTTACGTAGTTGTTTGTTATGTTTTCACAAACTTCTGTAGACTCAACATTTTCAATGCAAATATGACAAAAGCATGATTGCTTTCTACTGTCAAATGCAAACACATTGTGAAATGATTTTGTTTGAATAGAGTGAAGATCTCTAGTCCCATGTATGGTGCTAGCGTCATATGGTATTGATCTATTTATATCTTGGATTCCAACAAGCCAAAAAAACCTACACAGTAAATGATGAATCATTTTCAAAGAACAACTTTTAATGTTAGTGTACGTGTACTTAAATGTTAGTACATACATTTTTTTAAATTTCAAGAAATAATATAAATTAAAAAAATAGTGGACATACCTGCGCACATCTTTTGATTGTTGATTATAATCATGGCTTAGATTTAATTGACACCATTGGACAACCTCTGCAGCTGAATGAAATCGTGCAGAAGAATAGTTCATTTGCCATCTTCGAAGTGCTCTTTTCACGCATGCTCCTGCACCATCATGCTCACCTTTTCCATGCCCAGTTTCAAAGAAATTCCAGCGATGTTTAATGTTCAGCGCTTTGTGAAGTCGACATAACCAAAAAAATGACCGTGAAGATTTAAATTGACCCGCACATCCATCAGACCATATCCAATGCTCATTGAATTTGAATTCGCGTTTTTTCAGTGAGTCATAGAAAATATTTTCTATACAATGTTGAACAAAATGTGTATCGTGTGTACGATCATCACTGATATAGAAGTGATATTCTTTAATCACATCTCGATTGTCACATGTGCTTTCAATGCCATCAACATCCTGTTGAGAATGTCTATATACAACATGGACAAATATCGAAACTTGGTCAGAGTGATAGTATTCACTCTGTATCTCTTTTTGTGCAGCAAAAGTATAGTTTTCAGCAAAATCAACCACCGACAAAATTGTTCCGGGTGGAAAAATTTCACGAGACTGTTTGAATTGAAGATCTTGCCATCGTGCTCTATGTGAATGCTGGGTGTATTTATAAATTTCGCTTTCAAATTTTTTGAGAAAATCTGTGACACATATCTTGTCTTCTAGCAAATCAATTCTTTTGGAATGTGAATCACTAGAACTTGTACTATAGTTGATGTATTCGTATCTCCTACAATCAACATTTACATTTGACAACGATTGATCATTATCGATAGGATATTTATTGTGGAATAACACCAAATTTCCACAATTATGACAATGTTTTCCATTGACACATTTATTTGAATAAAATACTTCATCGTGATTTCTCTCACATAAAATTTGAGATATGAATTCACGTATCGTCGGCGGAGGTGGTGAATTTGTCCAAAACATTTTACCAAATTCAAGAAACGTGTCATAATATAACTGAAATTGCACATGATAACGGCAACAACATGTATCACGTATAGTTATAGGTCGAACATACCATGGTTTTTGTTGCACAAATGTAGTGATTGATATATTAATTCCACGATGATCTTCCTTGAATTTATTGAACAATTGTACTTGTGTCATGTCCATTATATGTTTTGGTTGGCTTTCATATACATTTCGTGATATTCTTTTGCGTATCACATCTCTTGAATTTGGTGAAATTCGAGCATGTTCCAACCAATATTCTCGTACAATATCTTTAACACCTGCTCCTAATCTATCTTTGTAAGGTTGTCTACAAATAATTTCCCAACAAGCAAGTTCATTATTTTCATCTATTTGCATTCTGAATTTGCTATGTTTGTATAATGTCTTTCTTGATGTTCCAACTGCTTTTGCTAGTTCTGTTGTCAAACGCTTTTGCTAGTTCTGTTGTCAAACGCTTTTGTTTAGTACTAGCTGAAAGAATTGCTGTATGAATTGCTTTACGTGCAGCACTGATATCTTTCTTCCTGGATTTTCCAAATTTTTTTATTGCATCGCCTATAATTTCCATCACATTTTGTTTCAATTTAGACTCTTTTGTCGTTTTGTGAATACCCAATAATGATGTAGCACCTTCTAACTTCTTGGACACTAATAAACATCTCAAAATTTGTACTTGTCCTGCTATTGAGTAATCCTTGAGAACTTCATCATAAATTTTTGTAGCACGATATCGTGCAACATGTATTGGTAGTTTTTCTCCATATTTGTCGCAATCAATGTCTTCTAACATTTCATCATCAATAGTAAAAGTACCTATACATCAAGTTAAATTTAATTTAATATATATCAAAAAATAAAATTCATTATAAAAAAATGAATTTGGAAAATATATGATATATACATACCAGGTCCAATTTCTGGATCTTGAACTTGATCTTCAATATTGACTTCATCGACATTAGCATGTAAATCACTATTTACATCTTCTACAATGTTTTTTTCAACTTCAATTTGTTCTTCTTGTACTCTATTTTCAATTTCCATCTCTTCAACATTATCATGTAAATCTGTATTTATATCTTCAATAGTTCTCTCTTCCGTTTCGGCAACCCTTTGTTTTTTGGCAATATATCTGAGTTTTTGTTTCTCTCTATTATCATCATCATCACGTTTACGATCAGCTTTTCTTTGACGTTTTCTCTTATTGCCCATGGTTGTTTAATCTATAGATGATAAATTAAAGAATCATGTTACTTTATAGTAAAAATAAATAAATTAAGATTTAAAAACATTTACGGAATTTATAAAAACATGAACTGAAATTTACTTTACCTTATAAAAATTTTGTAAAAGTCTTTTGAAGAAGATTTATTTGGAATTAACTTTCTTTTGAAAAAACTCTTTGAACAAAAATCTTCTTTGAAAAAAACCTTCTTGAAAAAAAATAAGAAACTCCTCGACAATAAATTACCTACCCATTGAAAAATAATAAAAACACCTTGTAAATAAATCTTTGTTGTAAAAATCATTGCAAAAAAATCTCTTTGAAAAAATATCTACGAAAAAAGCCACTAGAAAAAAAGTACTTTGAATAAAAATTTATTTGTAAACATATCTGGGAAAAAACCATTGTAAAGAAATAATTCTTTGAAAAAAACCATTTCAAAGAAATAAGAAGTATAAAACTACCTTGCAAAAAATCCTTTGCAAAATACCTTAGCAACATAACTATTTGAAAAAACTCATTTCAAATAAATAAGAAGTGCAAAACTACTTTGGAAAAAATCCCTTTGCAAAATGTCTTAGCAAAACAACTATTTGAAAAAACCTCTTTCAATTAAATAAGAAGTGCAAAACTACTTTGGAAAAAAACCATTTGTAAATTATCTTACCAAAACAAGTTTTTGAAAAAATCTCTTTCAAAGAAATAAAAACGAAAAATACATTTTTTTTTCAAAAATACTTGAACGTATACACACTTTTTAAATACAATCCTTGCAAAGAACCTCCTTGCAAACATGTCTAAGAAAAGAAATATTTTGAAAAACTCCTTGCAAATATGCCCTAAAAAAAAAAAACTTTCAATGTGTCTTTTGGAAAAAAGAAGAAGAAACATACTTTGTAAAAACCTCTTTTTGCAAAAAATGTCTTCTTTGCAAATATGCAATAAGAAAAGAAATATTTTGGAAAAACTCCTTGCAATTATGCCTTAGAAAAAAATCACCTTCAATGTGCCTTTTGGAAAAAAGAAGAAGAAACATACCTTGGAAAAATATCCTTTTGTAAAAAATGTCTTCTTTGCAAATATGCAATAAGAAAATAAATATTTTGGAAAACTCCTTGCAACTATGCCTTAGAAAAAAAAACTCCTTCAATGTGCCTTTTGTAAAAAAGAAGAAGAAACATACCTTGTAAAAACCTCATTTTGCAAAAAATATCTCCTCCTTTCAAAATTAGTTTGACAAAAAAATGCGAAGTTAAAACATGCGAAAATAATGAATTAATTTTAGGTGTATTTATATGAGTATAAAAAACATTTTTTTTTTCCCAGCCAACGTGATTTTTTTCCGTTTCATTATTCGGCCGAATAACCTTCGCCATAATTCACGGTGCCGTTACGGAAAAACGTTGTTCGGCCGAATAATAATTATTCGGCCGAACAATTATTCGGCCGAATAATTATTTTGGCCGAATAATCTCTGAAACATTGAAGATTCAGATCTCTGCAGAATTTTCAGGTTTCTCCATTTTTGGAAGGGAATAACTACCTATTACACAACAAAACGAATGTCGGACTTCATACCAGTAGATTCATCATTGAATCTACTTTACGAGGGTATAAATTTTGTTGTATATAGATAAGAACTGATATTTTTTAAGTTTTATTTTCGAAACATGTGTCGAGTTGTGATTCAACTCTTAAAAAAAATGAAGAAAAGAAAAATCCATAACGTTAAAAATACAATACCAAAAAAATCGAAAAAAATGTGGGACTCTGCATTGGCGTGTCTACTTCAAAAGGGCATTCGTAGATTTTTTGCTTTTATAGCGGATTGAGAGAAAAGTGGTGCAACAAGAAAGTTGTTGAAAATCGACTGAGTTTCCCCATTGATCGACTTTAAAAAAATATAATAATTAGCATATAGATCCATTGGATGCAAACTTATAGTCAGGCACTAGTACATTGTGTGTAGATTGTCGTAACATTTTCTGTTTTTGCAAAACACAAGTCTAACAACGATTTTAGTGGTGCAACAAATCATAACTCTTTTGTAGTCTTTTCATTTTATAAGAACACACTGTCAGACATTTGCGAAATCGACATATCAAATCTTAATAAAAAAAATTAAAAAAATTATGAGTAGAAAGCTAACATAATTCTACAAAAGTTTTCTTTTTACGGCAAAGAGAAATTTTAAACAAAAATATCACTTTTGTTTGACCGAAGTTGAAATACATGAAAAAACCAGAATTATTTTCTCACTAGACCCCTCAAAATAGACACCCATCTTCATTTTTTCACCCTTAACAAATATAAATATATTAAAGTAATATATCATTGATTTATAATATTAAAGTATTTTTAAAATTTAATTGTAAATTTAAGTAATTAGCCAATACATCAATAAAGTCAAATCAACATTTGATTTTACTTAAAGCTACAAAGAATTTTCACGAATATATCATCATTAAACGTTCCTTTGATATCTTGATTTTGCTTGTGGGGTACGGCGTTTCATGAGCTGGTCGTGCAATATAGACGTTGCCCTCAATCAACATCAAGAAAGAGAAAGCTCACGTGAACAAACATTTATCTAATGTGACACCTTTCGAAGGTTCGATGTTCCTTATGCTGATATCAATATCAATATTTTATATTTTAATTTAGATTATTTTTTATATGTGATTATGAACCAAACATTGTTTGAAATTTTTTTATTAATAATTTAATTAATTTTGTGAATTGTTTTTTTTTTTTTGAAAAAGTAAAAGTTAGATCATTAATCTTTAAACAATATTAAATGAAAATTTTATTAGTAAATCAAATCTATTAAACTTTGTCCAATTTTTAACATTTTAGAGTGAGATAAATATAGGATGAATCTAGGAAGAATGTGTTACTTTTGATTTTAGTTATAAACAATTTGTTATTAATTTATGTTAATTTAAGTAAAAGGTTATTAAAAATGTTGGTTTATATAAATTGAAAAATAATAAAATAATGAAATGTTTTTTTAAACTATGGGGATAACAATTTTTTAACGGGGTCGCCTATCTTTCGAGCATTGTCACAACGGGTCAATAAGCAACTCTAACATCCCTAACATGTGACCTCCACAAAGATAACACATACTCTTAATGAAATCATATAATAATAATAATCTATTTTTAAAGTTACAGCTAAGTCAGACATCACTTTGGTATATGAAATCTCCTTGTTTGTAGAACAAGGGATCCGCCTCTACACAACTATGTAACAGCTGCCCCCTCTAGATTTGAATCACCAAACTAATGAACAATAAAATAAACCACTTACAACATAAAATCTAACTTCTTATAAAATCATTTTAAAATTTAATAAAATTTAAAATATAAATTAATTTCATTTCCCAATTAAAAAAATAATTTTACCAATTTTTAATCATAAATATATTACATAAGAAAATAAGAAAATTCAAATTTAAATCCCTAAAACGTACGTTTTTCATGTGCATGTTGTTGAAATGACTTCATATATCATATGTATATGGCACTAACTTATTGCACAAACTGACACGTAACTGCCAGCAAAGAAGGAGTCTAAACATTTTAGGATTTCGCCTGCCCTCAGTGTTATATTTGACCGAAATCCAGCTATACCTTTCTTACTTCATTCAGTGCGCCAGCCTTCTGGAAAATTTGGTCAATGCACCCACAGTCACGGGATGCCGATTTTATCAAACAATGCAGCAACATCAACATGCAGATGTGGAGCTTTCTCGATCATTAAAGTTGGCGGACTCAGGAGGTGTTACAGATTCATCCGAAACCACATGGAAAATGGGCAAATGTTCAGGTTACGTTTATTGACCAATCTCGGATTTGAAGCCTTGAGAACATATTTAAATGCTCCTGCATGAATAACAGTATGGGCGATTCTGAGAGAGCGAAAAACATAAACAATCAGAGCAAAGGGACGGAGGAGCCGGATTTCTTTGACAGAGGAGCGGGATTTTAGGGTGCCTGCAAAAAAGAGAGACGCTATTAGATGACAGCTTCAGAAATGAATATATTGGGAAAATTGATTTTAGGGTGCCTGCCAATTGATAGCAGCGATAATATGGCTTCAATTGAAGCTTTAGCCATGGCCGGAGTGGATTATGCCATTGTTCAGGCTCCGTTGATTGACCAGCCTCACCTTCGGAGAGTTGAGAAGATTTTTAAATGGCTTTGGTCCTTCCCGGTGAATAATTATATAAGCGATGATGAAGAAACGGTGTACAGTCAGAGCAAATCGACGGAGCGGGAATTTTTTGACTGGTCGGAAGTATTAACAAATGCCCGTTCTTAGTTCGTGTATGGGAATAAACATTCTCTTCAGAAAAAAAAAAACATTTTGCTATATATTTAACAATTGTGTTGTGTTCAGCAAGCTAATCCTTTTGATTTATCAGCACCTGAATGTCAACGTTATTTGAATAAAATACTTATCTAGGCAATACGCAATAATCGGCAGAATCAATTTGAATAAAATATATGGTTGTTTCCATGCCATTCAAATAAAATTTAAAATAGTAATAGAGAGAGCGTTTGATAAGCCACTCTCTTATTTGTTGAATTTTATGAGAATATTTATATTATGGAAATCTCCGCAACTGGGAAGGAGTTAGTACTATATTCTTAAGTGAATGTATTTATATGGCAGATGATACACCAATCAATTAAGAAGGTGTGAAGGTAATACGAGACAGGGTTAGCAGATATCACCTCCACAAAGATAATTCGCAGCACCCAACACAGCCCACAGGTAGCAGCTTGTGCGTGCAGTCTTCAATGCAGATTTCAACTTCTCGATTTTGGCATTGTCTCCATAGAGTCGCATATTCCAACGAGCAATACAAAGGGCAACAGATCTTCGCGCTTAGAATCTTAACTGTCATAGTTGCTCTCACGCAGCCACAAGAGTTCGCAGCTCTCAGTTGTCCTCACGCAGTCACAGGAATAGGAATAGCTTCATGATAACACACTGGTTGGATCAATCCATGTATACCAACTGATTGGAGAACGCAGAACGCAGGCATCTCCAGGAAATAAAAGATGGTAGAATTCCAGGGATGAGCAGGCAGGAGTTAGGGCAGCCATGCTCTGATACCAACTGACAGGTTAACTCCCAGATTGATTTCTTATTCACCAAGCATATGAATATATACATATCATTGAGACCTTTGGTTTTCAGCTTCCAAAGGGTATGTTAGTGACTCTTTGTCTACCTAACCTATTCATATTCTTTTATTTACATATGTACATGTGGAGCTATAATCCGAGGATTAAGCTTCCAACAGTTTCTTTAAGGAACGTGTGGGGCCCAATGAGTTTCTAAAGGGAAACTCATGGGACCAATCAAAATGTCATTTTGAAGAAAAATCTTTGTGTATTTTGATGTATAGAGGGATAATGATATGTTTTAGGAAATAGTGGAGCCAATAATTCTATAACACTATTGAAGGTGATTGTTCACCATATACTGCTCCATGGAGTCATTTTTATAGCATCATGACAAGTAGTACTATGCCATGACCATTTAAATAGAGATAGTTGCTGCACCCATTGGTGTTTCTTTTCCAAATAAAAACATCCGAAATAGGTTTTAGACACATGTTTCCTACTTTTATCTAGCCATCCATTCGGGGATAAATAGTTGTCACTACAAGGAAAAGGCCCTATAGCGGAGGTCAGAGCAGAGGTTTTTAGTGTTATAAGATTGGAAAAAATTGTCAAAAAAACCTCTGCTACGACCTCCGCCAATGGTAGTAGATGTTTTTATGAAGGTCATTACAGATATATTTTATAACTAAAAAATACTTGGCGGTCGGTGGTTTTAGCAGATTTTTTTTTCTTCCATCAGTGCGCTTAATTAAAATTACATGCACCAGTGCATGTATTCATAAGACACATGGGTGTTGTGCGATTAAAATAGTTGCACCAGTGCACTCAAACAGAACAACCACTGGAAATAATCAAATTTCAATGCCTCATTGATGCTTGAGTATAGAATATACACACTGGTGCTTATTTACAAAATAAACGCACCGGTGCGATATTTTAAATCATACGCAGCGTACATTTATTGAGATTTTTTAATTTTACCAGTGTTATCCATTTATTAGAGCACACCAGTGCATTTCATTGTCAAACGCCCTGGTGCTTACAAACTATTAAAATGACCTCGTGCATTTTAACACCTTAAATGCAACATCACGCTTAAACACACAAAAATCGATGGGCATAAACTTTGATCGTTCTCGGTGCGCATAAGCCATCTACATGAACTGGTGTGATACAGAGAAGAAAACGCACCGAAAAATCCATCTGGTGCATGGACATTCTTATTTTTAAAATTTAACGGTGCGTTTGATTTACATTGGAGTGTTGAGCGTGCCATTTACATAAGCGCATTGGTGCTTATTGTTCAGCGCGTAATGTTCGTATAGGAACACCGGTGCTTATTGTTTGGCGTGTAATGTTCGTATAGGCACATCAGTGCGACTTATATTATTAAAATCACCACATATGATTCTTTGAACAATGGCTACTAACATTTCAATCATATATATTTATATATATTTGTAATTACATTATTCATCTGAAATTGAAAGATTTGTTTATAGCACGATTCATTTCAATTTTAATTATTGTGTTTGTTTGGATTAATTTCTTATATCATAGATGCAAGCATCTATTGTAATATTTAATCATCTCTACATTTAATTACCAATGTACCATTTCACATGTAACATTTGACAATAACATTGAAGAATGCAATAGAATAAAAAAGTTTATTTTATTATATATCAATAAGAGTTCCATTGTCACACAAAATACGTCAACATAAAGACATCAACAATCAAAATGTCAACATGCATGTAATTATTGTTACACTTATTGGTAACTTGTTTTTTCATTGAAACACTATGTATTAAAAACTTCTTCGCACCTTCTATTAACTTCCAGCACCACTCCAGATGAGCTAAGGATAAATTGATCATCATTTGCCTCTTCCATAAAAAAAATTCTTATGATGACGTTGAGTTTTGTTGATATCAGTCCCTGCATAACATTCAACATATGTGAATTACATTATTTGAAAGATATTAGTGAATATTCTTAAGTACATTATTACTCAAATTTGAATAAATAATTCATATTGACTTATTTTGTATTCACCTTATTCATCCCTCTACAACTTTTCCATCAATGTTTTATGCTCTTCTGGACTTAGTTTGGTAAGAATCTTATCGATCTTCCTCATTGTTTGGCTCTGCATGTCACACATTAACCAATACATATTAGTTAACTTTACAAATAATTCAAATAACTTTATTTAAATACATAAATTAATTAAAAGCACTTGCTTTCTTCGTAATTTTGGATGTGATCCCATCATGTTGACTAAAGTTGTTGTTCATTGAAATCATACCATGCATTTTATATCAATAAACAACATGGACCATTAAATACATAATCTATCAATATATTATACAAATAAATTTCAAACCTTCAAAATAACAACAATGCACCAGGGTGTTAAAATATGTGAAATGCATTGGTGCATTAGTAACAACAATGCACCAGGGCGTTAAAATAAAATAGATGCACCGCAAACAAATAATTGAGAAATGAAAAAACGACTTTTGTGCTTTTATAAAACAAAAAATGACTTGCCGCATGTCATATCCGATGCACTATGTTTATGACAGCATCGTTGTGTTCCCCTAATGCAAACACACCAATATTGACGCATGCGTTTTTTATTGAAAAATTAAAAATTAAAAAAAAAACTTAACAAGGCCGACATGGTTACGGATTCAACCAAGAAAGTGGTCCCATCTCACCCTACTCTTTCTATATATAATCACAAGCTCAACAAATCCAAAATCCCTAAAAGGTGAAATTGTAATTTTGTATATCAATAGAGAGATTTAAACCCTAATGTAAAATTTTGCAGCCACATAAAATGAAAAGAAGCAGCGAGAAAATAAGGGTTGCAACATTGAAGGTAAGTATGGAGTTTTTTTCTTTTCTAAATCTAGTTAAACTCTAAATAAGATAATAAGATCAATAGTAATATACATACTTGAAATTTCTATTATACAGGGTTTTGTTTGATTCACCATATCTAACAAATTTCGACCATCAGAACTCCTTTCAGTTGCTCCAAACTCTTTCCATGTAAGTCTCTCTTCCAAAACTCTACCTTGGAATTTTCGGCAAAAGAATGAATTAATGTTTAGGTTTTTTGCTTTTAAACACTATTTAGAATTACTTTTCGAACTTAAAATTTCCATGCTTTTTTCAATTGAGGGAAAAAAGATCTTGTGCTTTTTTTTTTAATTTTCGGCATTTCGATGCACTTGTTGTCATGTCGCACCAGTGTGTACATATGTAAAACCCACCAGACAAACAACAATTTAAAAACTCGTGCCGCGATGTGTGTATAATTCGGACGCATCGGAGCTCTTTTGTGTAGAAAATGCATCGGAATGAATTATGTTGTTAAAATGCATGTAGAAATATCCGCTACCAAATGTAGTGGATATTTTCCATTGCAGGGGTTTTGCAGATGTTCTTTCACAGTGCGTTTTGTATATGTGAGCGCACCGGTACATGTATATATGAATAGACACATCGGTTTAATTTGAAAATCCTCTAGTTTTATGTGTCCACTTAAAATTATATATTCATCCCAAATTTTCTTTTAGTATTTAACCACACCAATTACAATGTTGCTTAAACTCACCTTATTCTTACAAAATGGTTTCCAAACTATATTAGAAGTTAAATTGTGGTATAGTTCTTGAAAGTATTTTAGGACTGTAGAGACATATATTGATTATTGATTTAGATCAAATGTAGGGAGAAACGTTTGTAGTATCAAATGGTCAATTGTTCATATTCCAGCTCATTCTATTTTGTTCAAAGTTCGATGAGTTCTCCCTTTTCATCCCTGGTAAGTTTAGGCTTTATTTATATTTTGACTATTTATTTGAATTTATGTTACTTATCCATGTGAATCTAAATATTGATTTATTCTTTATTGCGGGATCCCAATCCAGGTTTGAGTTTGGATGCACAAGACATTCCATTTGTTTCAAAATGTTGTAATCTCTTATTAGGAGCAAGATACCGCAAGTAGTTCGTGGATGAAAACAGCCATCCACTTTAACCCTCCAATTGTAAGATGCCACCTTCAAGCTTCCATTCTGATTCATCAACAGTAATTTGTCCTCAGACGGAACTCTTTTATGAAGCCCTATTAATTTGTGGTTGTGTTATCTCCTCAAATAAATTTTTTAATTTATTTTCATTAGGTGATAGGAAAGTCATTAGATGAAGCATTAGTAGATTTTTTAAGAGTCTTTAAGAAGAGCTTTGGACTTATATTTTATAAGTGCTCTTGAGTCAGCACTTCATTTGTAACAAATCTCAAAAGACAGGTTTCGGTGGCTAAGGAGTATGTTTTAAAGTTCTGTAAGCCACCGAAAGGACTCGCTTTCGGCAGCCAAGACCGCAATTTCAGGGTGCTCTAAGCCACCGAAAGCATAGAGATGGGAAGAATGGCATAAATTTTGCACAGATCTAAGTTTTATCATTTTAAAGGGCACGAGGATGATTTCTAAACAAAGATTATAATTAAGAACATCAGACTTAGTGCTATGTCCTAGTTTTGAAGTTGTCAACAAGCTGAAAGAGATAAAGTTTGTTGCTTATTTTTGGGAAAAATATGACCTGTCAGTCAAGGTGGCAATTTTGACTTTATCCATCAGCCTTTGAAAGCTTGCTGCAGCTGTCGAAGACATGAAGACTATCAAGATGGAGGCGAGGAGATTTACTGCAAAAATGGCATTTTTACTGTGCTGAGTCATCATTTTCAAATGATGATTCTAAGCGACTGGAGAATCATTTTTCCAAACGGGAGGAGGTTTTTGTTCCTAACATGTCAAAGAACAATAAAATCTCTCATTTTTTCTTAGGTGTCATATATTGGGAGAATTGAATCCATCTCTGAGACCTAATTTTCGGATCTCAGAATTCCTCTGTTTGACACACTTTTTTTAAATACAGATGTAGGGAAAATGAAAACGAATCTCAATGAACTGAGAGAGTTTTTTTCTCATAAAAAACCAGTATACAAAAACCTCTCTCAGTTTTCCAAAATATGTTTTTATTTAAGAGATATAGGTAAATCTCTGAGCAGCATATTTCCAGAAATTTCTGCATTTTCCAGCCACCTCACAAATTCGGATTTGAGATAGGAAAAGAGGTTATCAGATCCATCTTTTGAGGATCTTGAAACTGATTTGCAAAGATTATTTAAGATCATTGAAGAATCATTGTTCTTGGTTTGATTTTGAGTTCTAAACTATACTGCTGTTGTGATAAAGACACTTTCCATAATATATTCAGTCTGTAAGCTTCTTTCATTGTTATTTGTCAAATCTTCTTTTACATTTCTGTTCTATGCTTATGAGTGGAATTTTGTTCTTTATCTATGTTTACATAATCCATTGGTGACTGTCATCTTACCATCTGATTAGTGAGCAAAGGATCATAAGTAATCATGTTATTTTTATTGGCCCATCATATATATATGGTTGTGTGTATGTGTTTTGGTTAATAAAGTCAGTTTCTTCATCCATATTGATATATTACCTATCTGAGAGTAGCTCTTGAAGTCCTTGTTTTTTCTGAATGTACTTAATACTGTCTTGAGTATACCATTCAGTGAGTTAGATGTTCATTTTGATCCAATATTATCCATCATTGAGTGAACCATTGAAAGAATAGTTAAGTTACCAGGCATCTTCGAGCTACAACCTAGAAGAGTTTCCTGGAGTGATAACAGGTTGTTCAAAATTTCAAGGGTTGAACGAGAACCATCGGTGTGTCATAATCACCCATTACACCAATGATACATTACCCAATGTTGATGGTATACTACCCCCTACTGGAGTAAAAAATCCAATAGGTGATATAGAAAAGACACATAGAACACTTCCCTATACTCATTTTTGAAAACTTTCGAAGCCAAAATAGTTATTTCTAATCCTAACTTGACAAAACCCTCTGCTTATGTGCAGTCAAATCAAATTTATATGATCCAACGTATGATATGAATTCCACCCAACCTATCTCTACTAGAAGATCCACAAATTTGCATGAGTTGAGTGCAAAACTGTCAAAGTACTGAGGTCCATCCAATTATTGGAGGATAGCGATGATTTCTCCTTTCCTATGAATTTTCAAAGTAAATATCAAACTTCTTACAACTATGCTTTGTATGGATCTTGGTCGTCTTCTCTACCCGTGCCTGATGTTGGAACTGAATTCTCCTTTTGTGGTAATTGCTTTATGATTGCTGATAGGTTAACTCTCAGATTGATTTCTTATTCACCAAGCATACGAATATATACATATCTTTGAGACCTTTGGTTTCCAGCTTCCAAAGGGTACGTTAGTGACTCTTTGTCTACCTAACCTATTCATATTCTTTTATTTACATATGTACATGTGGAGCTATAATCCGAGGATTAATATTCCAACATTCCCCCCCTTAATCCGAAGGAGAGTTTGTAAGACCGAGCATGGTTCTAAATCTTTCAAACTTTTCTCGTCCAAGTGCTTTGGTGAAGATATTTGCATTTTGATAATTTGTCGAACAATGACGTAAATGAACTGTCTTGGCCTCTACATGATGTCGAATCAGATGATACTTTGTGTTGATATGTTTGGTTCGATCATGGAATCTAGGGTTCTTGGCCAACTTCATGCAGAAGTTGGAAGAGTAAGGTAGGTTTAGAGCGAACGTAGTGTAGAAAAAATGTATAAATATAATGTACGAGATGATTAAAATAATACAATTGGTTGGGTTTAAATAAGCCCGTCTTGCACCTTTTCACCAAAGGGCACGACTATAATAATAAATTAATATTAATTATATTTAATATTAATTTATTATTATTTTATTGTTACATTGCCTTCCCCTTAAGGGAAGCTTTGTCCTCAAAGCTTATTTGACGACAATGATTATGTGAACTGTTGCATTGTCTCTGATGTGGACACCTGTATGGTTTGCTACTGGCTGGTTTTGTCCCTGGTTCTATTTTGATTATGTGTTCAATTTTTTTGTTTGGTGGGAGCTCCATAGGTAGTTCTTGAAACACCTTGCGATGTTTTTGAATAAGCTTTTGTATCTCTGGTTGTTTGTCCCTATCTCCTTCACTTGTTAGAAGCTTCATTTCTTTACATTGAAGTATGTACATTGGTGCGTCCTTTCGAAGTAGCTTTTCCATCTGATGTGATGTAACCAACTGTGTTGGAGGTGGTTGGAACCCATATAATTTGTGTGTTTTCCCGAACGCATGTAATTCAATAAAATGTTCTTGGTGATTTGCGGAGTAAGTACCGAAGGTTTGTAACCATTGTATTCCTAATACTACACCGACTCCTCCCAGTGGTACCGCAAAGAAATCTGATTCTAAGTTATACTCTTGTATTTGTAACTTGACTTGGTGACATTTCCCTACGTTATCAATCTGCTTGCCATCTGCTACCATAATCTTCACGTTAGGTACTGGAAAAACAAATAGGTTAAATTCCTTAGCAAGGTTGACATTAATGAAGTTATGGGTGATTCCAGAGTCGATGAGAACTGTGACGTTATTCTTTTTGATATGTCCTTTAAGCTTCAATGTTTGCGTTTAGGGGATTCTGGTAATAGCGGCTAATGATATTTGTGGGGTGTCATCCTCGATTTCTGTGTGGTAGTCTTGTTGACTCTTCACATCATTCTCAATTGGTTCCCTGACTTCCAACTTTGCTTCACAGGCATACAATTTCTTGTGTAAGCATCTGTTCTTAGGATCCCATTTGTCTCCACAGAACTTACATTTCCCTTCCTTTATTCTCTGGGCCTCTAAACTGGGCTCTGTTCCTTCTCTAAGTTGAGGCAGTGTATATCTTGGATTCCCTGTGTATGCTAATTGGAGGGGGTTCCTTTTGGAGTGGTCTTGATCAAAATTTGTATGAACAGATTTGCTTTCAATGATCTTGGCTTTACATCATGCTTCCTCCATGGTAGAGATGTTATGTAACTCTAGTTCATCACGGATGTGTTGTTTTAGGTCGTGTATGTAGGTTTGTAGTCTTTGGTCATCGGTTAACTCTGGAACTCGAGTTGATAGTGCTTCCCACTCACAGGTGTACTCATCGACACTGCTTTTCTGTTGTAACCTTGTGATTTTGACAAAGAAGTCTTTTCTTCAACGCCTTGGAATCTTTTAATGAGGTCGTTCTTGAAACTAACCCAGTTGTCAGAACAGATTCTTGCAGTTTTCTTCAACCATAAGTACCAGTTGTAAGCATTTCCTTCTAGATGCATGGAGGCATATTTAATTTTCTCCTCTTCGTAATGTATATTATGGATGTCTAAGTATTCCTCGGCTTTGTTAATCCACGCTATGCATTGTCGTTCGTCCCCATTGTATTTGGGTAGCTCAACTTTCACCTGTATTTGGCGTCCTTGTGTATATGAGTATGATGACGGCATGTTGAAAGGATCCGACTGGTCCAGTGTTCTGGGAGAGTTTGGATGCAGATCTTTTGGTAATGGTAATTTGTCCAAGATGGCGTTTAAAACTGCTTGATTTTTCTTTTGGTCATCTTGTAGAGTGAGAACAGTGTTCTCTATTCGTGACGTGATTTGTGTCCAAGTCGCTGCCAAATTGTCACTGGTTTGTTTGATCTTTGCCTAGAGTTCCTCATAGTTCTTGTTAATCTTATCATTGATTGAATCGAACCGAGCGTTTAATTCACTCATTAATCTGGTGATTGGTGGAATCTTCTCGGCGCTGAACATGGATTTATTTTTATTTGCTGTACGAAGCCATCCTGCCACGCTTTTTTTTTTTAAACTCATTATAATAATAATTATTATTATAATATGTTTTTTTTTTAAATTAAATAATAATAATTATTAATAAGCAATGATATTAATAAATATTATTAATATTAGGTATTAAGTTTAAAAAAAATGGATAATGGAGGTGGCATTAGGGAGGCGAAAAATGATGAAGGGAGCAGGCGAATGGAGAGCTGAGAAATGGAGTGGAGTGGTTGATAGGAAGCGGAAGAGGTGGCGGTGGAAGGGTGGATGCGTAGGCTGGGAAGTGGCTGTGCAATGGAGGGGTGTTGTGGGGTTGGAGTGATAAGGGAGGGAGGTGGAGCCGAGAGGAAGGAAGGGGCGACGCAAGTGGTGGAATGAGCCAGTGGAAGCGGGCTGTAGGCGAGAGTGGGAGTGGAGATGTGCACCAGGTGGAAGGAGTAGGGAGTTGACGAGTAGGTGGGGGCGTGAGGTTGCAATAGAGGGCAGAGGACGGAGCAGGAGGAGAGTGGGGTGAGGCAATGGAATTGGAGTGGAAGGTGGTGGTCGAGGGCGGCGTGAGTGCGTGAGGGAGGGAGTGCTTGAGGGAGGTGGTAGAGGGAAGCGTGAGGAAGGTGAAGGTTAGGCGGAGGTGGATGTAGCAGAGGGATGCAATGTGGTGGGATGTTGCTGAGATTCGAGAGGCTTTGATACCAATGGAAGACCAAGGTAGGTGTAGAGGGAATGTAGTGTAGAAAAAATGTATAAATATAATATATTTGTTGTACGAAGCCAGCCCGCCACGATTTTTTTTTTTTAACTAATTATAATAATAATTATTATTATAATATAGTTTTTTTTTAAATTAAATAATAATAATTATTAATAAGCAATGATATTAATAAATATTAGGTATTAATTTTAAAAAAAATGTATAATGGAGGCGGAAAATGATGAAGGGAGCAGGTGAATGGAGAGCGGAGAAATGGAGTGGAGTGGTTGATAGGAAGCAGAAGAGGTGGCGGTGGAAGGGTGGATGCATAGGTTGGGAAGTGGCTGTGCAATGGAGGGGTGTTGTGGGGTTGGAGTGATAAGGGAGGGAGGTGGATCCAAGAGGAAGGAAGGGACGACACAAGTGGTGGAGCGAGCCAGTGGAAGCGGGCTGCAGGTGGGAGTGGGAGTGGAGATGTGCACTAGGTGGAAGGAGTGGGGAGTTAACGCGTAGGTGGGGGCATGAGGGTGCAATAGAGGGTAGAGGACGGAGCAGGAGGAGAGTGGAGTGAGGCAGCAGAATTGGAGTGGAAGGTGGTGGTCGAGGGTAGCGTGAGCGCGTGAGGGAGGTGGCAGCTGGTGGTGGAGGGAAGCATGAGGGAGGGGAAGGTAAGGCAGAGGTGGATGCAGCGAAGGGATGCAATGTGGCGGGCTGGTGCCGAGAGCTGAGAGGATTTGATACCAATGGAAGACCAAGGTAGGTGTAGAGCGAACGTAGTGTAGAAAAAATGTATAAATATAATGTAGGAGATGATGAAAATAATACAATTGGTTGGGTTTAAATAAGCCCGTCTTGCACCTTTTCACCAAAGGGAACGACTATAATAATAAATTAATATTAATTTATTACTATTTTATTGTTACAGAAGTGTTGTCAATCAAAAGTGGAGTTGAGTCTTCCTGTTTCTCCTGCAAATATTCAAGTATCTTCCTGAGCCACACAATTTCTTTGGTTGCTTCTGCTGCTGCCACATATTCTGCCTCTGTTGTCGAATCTGCTGGAACTGATTGTTTGTGTGATCTCCAAGAGATAGCTGCTGATCCAAGACTCATTGTGTATCCAGAAGTGGATACTCCCATTTCCTTGTCATCATCGAAGTCTGAATCAGCGTACCCAATAAGTTTGAATTCATCCACCTTAGAATATTTGAGTCCAAAGTCTTGAGTCCCTTTCAAGTATCTTAGAACTCTCTTTGCTGCAGACCAATGTCCTTCACAAGGTTTGTGCATAAACTGTGAAATAATGCTAACAACATAAGAAATATCTGGTCTAGTGGTCATAAGGTAGATAAGGCTTCCTACAAGCTGTTGGTACTTGGTTGCATCCTCAAATTCTTTTCCTTCACTTGATGTGAGATTTAGCTTTTGTTCCATTGGATTTGAGAGCAGATTGCAGTCTGTCATCCCAAATTTGTTTAACAGTTCTCCAATATACTTTTTCTAAGAAATGAAAATGTACTTAGGATGTTAAGTCACTTCAATTCCTAAGTAATAGTGAATATGTCCCAGATCATTCATTTCAAAGCCTTTCCTTAAATATTTCTTTATGGATGCGATATAACTTTCATTGTTCCCTGTCATCAAAAGATCATTCACATATACTACAAGAAACACAACGGATCTTCCAACTTTCTTTACAAATAGAGTTGCGTCGTCAAGATTGTAGTGTTTGAAATTCAGCTTTAGAAGATGTTCGGTTAGCTTTTCATACCATGCTCGAGATGCTTGTTTTAGGCCATACAAGTACTTGACAAGTTTGCATACCTTGTGTTATTGTCCCTTCACAAAAAAACCTTCGAGTTGAGACATATAGACATTTTCTTTCAAGTCTCCATTCAAGAATGCAGTCTTTACATCCATCTGATGAACTTTCCAACCATTTTGTGCATCCAAGGAAAGTATAGTGTGGATGGTGCCCCATTTTGCTGTGGGAGAGAACATTTCTTCATAGTCAATTCCTTCTTTCTATACATAGCCTTTTTCCATGAGCCTTGATTTAGTTTTTCAAGTGAGCCATCTGATTTGTATTTGTTCGTGTACACCCACTTGTTTCCAATTGGTTTGGTTCCGAATGGAGGACCAACCAGCTTCCAAGTCCCATTCTTTATGAGTGCATCATACTCATTTTGCGTGGATTCTTTCCACTCATCACGAGTAGTAGCCTCTTCAAAGGAAGTTGGTTCAATGTTAGCAGAAAAATTCAATTCACAATCAAATGAGATATCCATGTCATCACCCGAGTTCTCTGCATTTCCTCCATCTTCTTGTCTAGTTGAACTTCTTGTTCCCGTCTTTCCTACTTCATCTACATGGACACTTTCAAGTGTCTTTGTGGCCCATTTCGGAATCCTACTTGATGGTCCAGGTTGATCAGTTGGTGGTGCATTATTCTCTTATAGGTTCAATCTTCCAATCCTTTCAATTACATCATCCAGTTGAGTCTCTTGTTCAGTTGAAATGGCAGGGACTTCTTCTTCATCATTCTCTTCATCGGGGGTTGTTGGTGCTGCTTCAAATGGAAATTCCATGGATTGATCCAAGATAGGGATCCCCCCTTCAATATGTGGAATTTCATTATCACATTCATAATATGTCTTTAGATGAGAAAACCTCTCCAACCAATCAAGCTATCTTTCAATGGACTTGTCATTTTTATTAGTTTCAAGAAAAATGACATCTTTGGAAATAACAAACTTTTTGTTTACCTCATTGTAAAGATTATATGCCTTGGACGTTTCTGAGTATCCCAAGAAAATACATCTTCTGCTCCTCACACCAAGCTTGTTTATTTGCTCATTTGGTATTAAGGCATAGCAGACGGAACCAAAAATTCTGATATGCCTAACCGAAGGAAGGTGGCCAAACCACATTTTATGTGGAGTCTTATCTTCTAGAACATGAGAAGGACTTTTGTTTCTCAAATATGCTG
The DNA here is from genome assembly GCA_027924585.1 of Larix kaempferi. Classification (NCBI taxonomy): domain Eukaryota; kingdom Viridiplantae; phylum Streptophyta; class Pinopsida; order Pinales; family Pinaceae; genus Larix; species Larix kaempferi. The sequence goes on from BSBM01000406.1 coordinate 6,728,606, forward strand.
CGCATAGGACTGCATCACCCCAAAACATTAGCTTCACATTCTTAAAAAACATCATTGATCGTGCTGCATTCATTAGGGTTCTATTCATCCTTTCCGCTACACCGTTTTGTTGGGGGTTGTAAGGAACTGTTGTTTGATGTTTAATTCCATGTTTGCAAAGATAGTCTTCAAAATCCTTAGATTTATACTCTTTTCCATTATCAGATTTGAATGTACCAATACGAACTTGTGCTTGATTTTCTATCAATGCATGAAACTTCTTGAAAGTTTGAAATGCTTCATCTTTTGTCTTCAATAAATACACCCAACACATTCTACTATAATCATCAACAAATTTCATAATGTACCTATTTCCATTTGCAGAAGGAATATGCATGGGGCCACATAATTCAGAATGCACCAGTTCTAACTTTCTACATGCTCTAAATTTTGATTTTGGAAATGGCTGCTTACTATGTTTGCCCAGTATGCATGCAACACACTTGTTCCTTTGCTTCGGAATGATGGGAAAATCAAATACACCATTCTTTCTTAACAATCAAAGACTGTTGTAATTAAGATGAACAAATCTAGCATGCCATAATAAACATGTACGGCCATGTGGGTTTCCTTAAAGAAAAACCTTGGGGCATTCCCAAAAATACAAAAAAACAGTAAAACGAACTTTAAATGATTTAGCCTTATTATTACTTCTAATTCAGAGGATCACGAGACACTATTTATTAGTAAAATCTTAATCTTGTTGTAAAAGAACTTTAGTACTATTTTATTATGATCTTATCCAAGTTTGTGCATTTGTAAGGATATTATTTTACTCAAAGTAAGTTATTATGATAGCAAAATGATTTTCTTTCTAATTAAGAGAAAAAATTTAGGCACAAACACGAATAATATTATTAAAGATTTGAGCCATATTAACAAAAAATCACTAATCCAACTTCATATTTCTAAACTTCCAATCACAAAAAGAAATTACAACAGCATGAAACTACCACCTTATTATGACCATCTCATATGTTTTCTTATTTTTCCTTTTTATATATCTATATGTTTTCCTAACCTAATCCAAGAAGAATCAATTTGTATTAATGAAATTTGATATATCCAATTTAAAAAATGTTAACTTTACACAATAAGTTTGCAATATGGACATTTAAGAAATTAAATCCGTTTTCACATTGAAAATAATAAATATATCAATTGAAAATTACAAATTTTCCAAAAATTTATCACACAACAAAATAAGAAAAATCAAATTTCACAAACTTATAACCTTCTTCTATGTTTTCACCTAATTAATTCATTCATTCAAGTATCACGTGAATGTAGTTGGAACAACATCATCATATGGCACATAGGGTTTCATAATTGAGCTTAATGTCGTCGTCTTCTTTTTTTCCTTTAAAAAATATAAAAAAAACCTCTACTTTAAAAAAAATGTGTCTTAGATATAAATATGCAATCACACACAAGATAATCAAGATTTGATTAAATCTACATCAAATTTATCAAATAATTTTTTTCTTTTAAAATGAAAAAACCTCAAATTTTCTTAAGTTAAAATTTATATACAACATAATGATCAACTATATTATAAAATAAAATAAAAGCATTTACAACCCAATTTATTTCTCAACGCTAAAAGCTATTTAAACATTTACAACCCAATGTATTCCTAACAACAAAAGTTATTTAAGCATTTACAACCTAGTGTCCTTCACATTATATATATATATAATTAATTGATATTAAAATAAACAATGTAACAAAAGAATTATAAAATTAACAAATATAGATATATTAAAATAATAACTAATTATTATATCATTGGTTTAATAAATATATATATTAAAGTAATGAATTTTTTTTAATAAATATAGTTAACAATTATGAAAAGGAGAAGAGGAGTTATTAGGTTCACGGGAATAGAACTTAATCCAATAGAAACATCAAGTAAAACCCTTATATCAATGCATCCCAAAAATTTGACCCCGATTAAAATCATAACTAATTATTACATCATTCATTTATATTAAAGTAATAACTAATTATTATATCATTTGTTTATATTATTAAGTTACTTTTTATTAATTTGATTGTAGATTTAAGTAATTTGGCAATACCTTAATAAAATCAAATCAACAATTGACTTTACTTATGTTCTTGCTTGTGGGGTGCAATATAGAAGTTGACCTTCGTCACATCAACATCAAGAAATAAGAAAGCTCACGTGGACAAACTTTTATCTAATGTGACACATTTCGAGGGTTCGATGTTCTTTAAGCTGAGAGAGTATCAATAAAATACATTGAGAATATGAAGGCTTGCAAGTTTCATTTATGGAAACTTTTGTGAGATTGTTGGTATCAATATTGAGTTTTTATGTGAAGTTAAATTAAAAATTATTAAAAATGTTAATTCACGTAAATTGAGAAATAATAAAAATAATGGAATGTTATAAATCATAAACATCAAATTTGGATGGGTGGCTAGGGCGGTAAGTGGTGGATGTTTCCACCTAAGTTCGACTCACGCCTCTTGCTCTCGAGGCACCTTCGCCTTCGACGCATGCCAGTTCATCTACTCATGCGAAAAAAACATCCAATATCAAATTTCAAAGTTTATTTGGTGTCTCACATATTCTCTTCCATAATTCAACAAACCAATAAGCAACAAAATAGATGACTTACAACATAAAAAAAGACAACTCTCCATAAAATGATTTTAAAATTTGATAAAATTTGAGATATAAATCTTAATTTTACATAAGAAATTAATTTCAATTCCCAATTAAAAACAATAATTTTATCTTTTTAAACTATATTTATATTATACATCAAAATAAGAAAATTCAATTTCAAATTACGAATTTTTTTATCATGTCAATGTTGTTGAAATGGCATTATATGTCTTTGTCAATGTAGTTGTGATAACATAGTAGCATTGTATAACATATGTATATGGTAGGGTTGAAATTTGAGGTCTTACTTTGCTAGTCAATAAATTTTTATATGACATTTTAATTTTAACATTGCCTTTCATTTGATGAACCTAAATCTTAATTTTATCCATCACAATAATAGTTGTTTTTTTTAAATAACATTTATAATAACTATATATGAAACATTGAATTCTCAAAATCTTGCCTCATATAATACAAAACTAAAAAGAAAAAATATAATAAACGAAAAAACATAATAAATATAATGATTAAACCAATACACATAATAACAAAGAAGGTTAATCTTGAAAGCTTATTTAAGATGAACCTTTAAATATGCTTCTTAAGAAGCATACAATGGGTCATTACCATGTGCCACTAAATTCCATGGGCCAAAAAAACACGTGTGTGTATTTTGATGTGTAAAATGGAAAATGAGTGTTATTTACCTGCCAAATTTCAACATTGGAACTAACTGTCGCAATATTGCACAAACTACCACTATGACACTGACATATTGCACAAACTAACTAGTAACACGTAACTAACGAAAGAGAGGGATTTCTTTGACAGAGGAGTGGGATTTTAGGGTCCCTACAAAAAGAGAGAGAAGTTATTAGATGACAGCTTTATAAATGAATATATTGGGGAAATTGTTTTAGGGTGCTTGCCAGTAGATAGCAATGATAATATGCCTTCAATTGAAGCTTTAGCCATGGCCGAAGTGGACTATGCCATTGTTCAGTCTCCATTCATTGACCAGCCTCACCTTGGAGACTTGAGACTATAAACGATGATGAAGAAACGTAGTACAATTAGAGCAAACGACGAAGAGATACTTTTTTGACTGGTTGGAAGTACTTACAGATTGCTTGATGGGATTATGGAGGTCAACACTATTAGCACAGATGTCCTGAGTTACGATCCAGAATAGTGTATCAAGAAGGAAAGGCCTCGATGGGGAGTGGATGCAGTAAGCATAAAATCTCAACAGTAGTGAATAACCATCAGGCTGAACACCAATCCACCGTGGTGGAATCATTAGGTGAATTCAATAATGTTAAACTCATAATCTTGTTTGATTCTGGTGCTAGAGATAGTTTTATTTCTCCATATGCATTAGGTAAATGTGGGTTGGCAGCCTGCGAGGATGACAATTTAAATATTGAAGAAGAGACATGGAGACAAAAAGGTCTAGCAATTTGGTTTTCTTAGGGAGACCAAAACACAAAGTATTTTCATCAATATGTTGAACATAGAAGAGTTGTTAATAAAATCTGGGAACTAACAGGAGTAGATGGAATTTGTATCACTGGTCAAAATAACTTTGGGTAAGAGGCCGTGAAACAATTTCAAGACATTTTTAAAGATACGGGAAACTTGTCCATTGTGAACCAATTGTAGATAATAAAAAGCTACCCTCGTTTCTTTAATGAGGATGAAGGAAAATATATAGAAAAATATGTGACCTTGGAAGAGATCAAGAATATTCTCAAAATATTTGCTAAGGGAAAATTCTTACGTCTAGATGGGTGGACAATTAATTTTTTTTTTGGAGTTTTTTGATATGTTGGGTTCTAAACTTCTTATTGTCGTGGAAGAGACTAGGATAATTGGGAAAGTAGTTGGGGATTTAAATGCAACCTTCATTGAATTAATTCCTAAGTGTGATAAACCTAAATAATTTAATGATTTTAGGCCTATATCCTTGTGCAATTTAGTGTATAAAATCATTACTAAGGTGATTGCGAATATAATTAATCCAATCTTATCCAAATTTTTGTCAAAAGAGCAATTTTGTTCTTGGACGATCGACATATACTTGATGAAAATGGTGTATCCTATGAGAGTTTGCATAGTATTAAAGTAAGGAAGGCAATGGATTTGGTATTGAAGCTATATTTGATGAAATCCTCTGATAGCATAAGATGGGATTTTCTCATATTGATGTTTCTCTAGATTGGCCTCAATCTAGAGGCCACAAACTAGATTATGGGGTGTTTGAATTCATCAAACTTTGTTCTCTTGATTAATGGTGGACCTACAACATTTTTCAGAAGTTCTAGGGGACTTAGACAAGGTTATCCTTTGTCACCACTGTTGTTTTTGCTAATAGTGGAAGGATTAAGTCAACTAATAATATAAGCAAATATGGATGGTAGATTAGAAGGTATTGAAATTTCAAATGTGTTGAGAATCGCTCATTTGATTTTTGCAGATGAGGTGTTATTGTTTGAAAAAGTTGCAATGTAAGAATGCCAGGTTATTAAGGATATTTTGGACTTATTTGAAGGTGATACAAGTATGGCTATTAGTGTTAATAAATCCACTTTTTTGGAAGCTAGAATCGAGGAAGAGGTTTTATATGAGATAAAAGACTTGTTTCTTATTAATGTCCAGTCAGTCGATGAGGGTGTAAATTATTTGGGCTATTATATAAACCCAAACAATTACTTAAAGGAATATTGGTTATGGTTGCTGAGGAAATTTGAAAAGAGGATAAGACTGGTGCAATAGATGGTTGTCTTTAGGAGGAAGATATATTGGTTAAATCTGTGTTGGAAAACATTCATGTGTACTAGCTTTCTTTATCCAAGATCCAAAGGTATATTTTGGATAAGTTTGGAGGAAGAATTTTTAGTTTTGTTTGGACTAGGCACAAAGAAAAGGAATGCATACATTTAATGAGATGGGACTTGCTAGCAAGGCCAAAATAATTTGGTGGGTGGGGACTAAAAAATATTTTTCATATTGGGAAGGCATTAGCCTACAAAAAAATATGAGTCTTTTTTCTTTTGGATCATGGAATGATGTCATTAAAGGTAAATATATTAAACAAAGTGATGTGGTAGATTGGATGAAAAGAAATATAAAAGTAACTAAAGGTGTTTCAAATGTTTGGAGTTGTTTACTTAACTATTTCCATGTCTTGAGTGATTGGTTAGCATGGAAGCCTGGAAATGGTCATTGCATTAGGATTGGTGTAGAACCAATGGTGGGCTTTGCAACTTTCTACAAGTTATCTTGTGAATTGGTTAATATTTTACATGGAAAAGGAATTAATGTCTTAGCATAGATGGGCACTTTTGATGATTTTTGGCTTAATTGGGCAAGGTTAGAAATTGGCTACAAAATTGGGACTTCAAGGGAATATGAAGGAGGAACGGCATAATTTCGTGAATGGTTTGTAGCATTGTGGTTTTCATTTAATAGAGGGAGATGATATTTGAGTATGGTCCTGGAATGATAATTTAGGGGAGGTAAGTGCCAAACTAGCCTATGATGTTGTTATTTTTACTTTATTTGATATCCAACAGAAATGGTGGCATACTTTGTTTTGGAAATGGCATCTTCCTTAATAAAAATCAAACCTTTTTGCTAGTTGACGTTGGAAAATAAAATCATGACTTGGGATAATTTAGTTAGAAGAGTAGGTTATGGACTCGGTGTTTGTATTTTATGTCTTTCTACTTCAGCGTTTGTGGAACATCTCATGATTCAATGTCCTTTCACATAGATGGTATGGATGGAACTTTCAAAAACTCTTGAATTTACTAAAAGCTGGAATGCCCAATCTCTGGACCTTTGTTTTAAAGATTGGATAAAGGAAGCATCATATTGGAAAGAATTGCCATGCTTTGTATGCTGGGAAGTATGGAAGCATAGGAACTCGGTGATGTTTGAAGGGATACCAAAATCTGCAATGAGAGTAAGTTTACAAGCTTCAAAAAGCTTTGGAGAGATTCATAAAGAACTAGTTATCCCATGGGTAAAGGCAAAGAATCCTCCTGCTTTTAATGATAATATGCCAGTTGGTATTTTTTTATGGTGCTTTGCAGGAAGATGGAAGAAAATGTGGAGCAGGGTTTGTACTAAAGATGAATGACACTTTGGTATATAAGATAAAAATGAATTGCGGAAGATGGACAAATACATGGGGGGAGCTTTTCGCATTATGAGTTTTACTTTACTTTGCAAAGACTAAGCATATTTCTCAAATATAGGTTGCAGGTTATTCAAATGTCATCATTGATTGACTCACAAAAATGAATTGTTTACAAGTGGAAAATCTAGAAAGTTGGTAAAGGAAAATAAAGCTCCTATTATCAAGTTTCTTTATTGTTCAAGCTCATCATATTTATAAGGAATTTAATGCAAAAGTTGATGTACTCTAATACAAGCCTTGCTCTTAGAAAAAGGAAAAACCTTTTACTCCTTTTTAAATGATGGTGTTTCGGGATCTGGAAATTGTCTTTCAATTTTTTGAACTGGTCGTTTTGAAAATGCTATTCGGGGATCTATCTTTTAGATTTGTAGTTGAAAGTTAGTTTTTGTTATGGTCTGGATTATTATGTGTTTGGAGGTTTTGCTAAGCAATATTATGCTCCTTTATAGTTTGGTTTTGCTAGTACATTTTATATTTCCTTAATGAATTATAGTACTTTTTTCTCGGTGAAAAAAAAATTATTATATAATTTGTTTAACAAATATAAATATAGTAAAGTAGTATATCATTTGTTTATAATATTAAGGTATTTTTTAAATTTAATTGTAAATTTAAGTAATTAGCCAATACATTAATAAAGTCAAATCAACATTTGATTTTACTTAAAGCTACAAAGAATTTTCACGAATATATCATCATTAAACGTTCCCTTGATATCTTGTTTTTACTTGTGGGGTACGGCGTTTCAAATGAGCTAGTCGTGCAATATAGACGTAAATCAAATCTATTAAACTTTGTCCAATTTTTAACATTTTAGAGCTGAGATAAATATAGGACGAATCTAGGAAGAATGTGTTACTTTTGATTTTAGTTATAAACAATTTGTTATTAATTTATGTGAATTTAAGTAAAAGGTTATTAAAAATGTCGGTTTATATAAATTGAAAAATAATAAAATAATGAATTTTTTTTTTTTAAATTATGGGAATAACAATCTTTTAAGAGTATATCCAACAGCTCGCAAGTCAGATATACCAGTAACTTGTGACTAAGCAGGGGCCGAGACTTCCAAAGCCTCTATCCAGGGGTCGCCTATCCTTCAAGCATTGTCACAACGGGCCAATAAGCAACTCTAACATCCCTAACATGTGACCTTCACAAAGATAACACATGTTCTTAATAAAATGTTATAATAATAATAATCTATTTTTAAAGTTACAGCTAAGTCAGACATCACTTTGGTATATGAAATCTCCTTGTTTTACAAACAAGGGATCCACCTCTACACAACTATGTAACAACTGCCCCCTCTAGATTTGAATCACCAAACTAATGAACAATAAAATAAACCACTTACAACATAAAATCTAACTTATAAAATTATTTTAAAATTTAATAAAATTTGAAATATAAATTAATTTCATTTCCCAATTAAAAAAATAATTTTACCAATTTTTAATCATAAATATATTACACAATAAAATAAGAAAATAAGAAAATTCAAACTCAAATCCCTAAAACGTTTTTCATGTGCATGTTGTTGAAATGAGTTCATATATGTGTTTGCCAACGTTGCTGTGATAACATCGTGGCACTGTATAACATATGTATATGGCACTAACTTATTGCACAAACTGACACGTAACTGCCAGCAAAGAAGGAGTCTAAACATTTTAGGATTTCGCCTGCCCTCAGTGTTATATTTGACCGAAATCCAGCTATACCTTTCTTACTTCATTCAGTGCGCCAGCCTTCTGGAAAATTTGGTCAATGCACCCACAGTCACGGGATGCCGATTTTATCAAACAATGCAGCAACATCAACATGCAGATGTGGAGCTTTCTCGATCATTAAAGTTGGCGGACTCAGGAGGTGTTACAGATTCATCCAAAACCACATGGAAAATGGGCAAATGTTCAGGTTACGTTTATTGACCAATCTCGGATTTGAAGCCTTGAGAACATATTTAAATGCTCCTGCATGAATAACAGTATGGGCGATTCTGAGAGAGCGAAAAACATAAACAATCAGAGCAAAGGGACGGAGGAGCCGGATTTCTTTGACAGAGGAGCGGGATTTTAGGGTGCCTGCAAAAAAGAGAGACGCTATTAGATGACAGCTTCAGAAATGAATATATTGGGAAAATTGATTTTAGGGTGCCTGCCAATAGATAGCAGCGATAATATGGCTTCAATTGAAGCTTTAGCCATGGCCGGAGTGGACTATGCCATTGTTCAGGCTCCATTGATTGACCAGCCTCACCTTTGGAGAGTTCAGAAGATTTTTAAATGGCTTTGGCCCTTCCCGGTGAATAATTATATAAGCGATGATGAAGAAACGGTGTACAGTCAGAGCAAATCGACGGAGAGGGAATTTTTTGACTGGTCGGAAGTACTAACAAATGCCCGTTCTTAGTTCGTGTATGGGAATAAACATTCTCTTCAGAAAAGAAAAAACATTTTGCTATATATTTAACAATTGTGTTGTGTTCAGCAAGCTAATCCTTTTGATTTATCAGCACCTGAATGTCAACGTTATTTGAATAAAATACTTATCTACTGCTTAAGGCAATACGCAATAATCGGCAGCATCAATTTGAGCTCAAATATATGGTTGTTTCCATGCCATTCAATTAAAATTTAAAATACTAATAGAGAGACAGCCACTCTCTTATTTGTTGAATTTTATGAGAATTTTTATATTATGGAAATCTCCGCAACTGGGAAGGAGTTAGTACTATATTCTTAAGTGAATGTATTTATATGGCAGATGATCTCTTCAGAATGTATTATATAAGGGTTTGAATCTATGATCTCTTTACAATGTATTATATTATTTTACTTTTCAACAAATAAGTTAACAAGCAAGTCAAGTCAATCTACATCTCTGCAAGCAGAACACTCTGAAACATAATTATTAAAAAACCTCTCAGACATCCATATTATTTGAAATTCTACATCTTTTCAACAAATTGTTTTTCTAAACATCTATATCAATTCAGCACCTTGAAAAACCTCTCAGACATCCACATTATTTGAAATTCTAAAAATTTTATGCCCGATTCCAACAAATTCATATCTACATTTTCCCAAAAACAAACTCGTAACAATTTTAAACAACTCTTATTATTTCACTCCTCAACAACAAATAAGTCAAGTCGATCTACATCTCTGCGAGCATAACATTCTGAAACATAATTATTAAAATCATAATCTATATTGTTTAAATCATTCATTAAATATAAATGGTGCAGTCAAAGTGTCCAGTTGTTGAAATCATAATCTGTAGTCATTAAATTACATTCAAAATTGCATTTTGACGATGCCATAATATATTCAGATCAGATGCCATAATACTTAAATTAAATAACATTTTGAGATGCCATAATACTTCAAAATTACATTTTAAAAATTGACGACCGGATTTGAGCTTCTGTCACGCCAGCGCCGATCTGATGACTATTTACTGCAAGCTGCCATGAAGAACGTCTTCTTTCGTCGAAATCAAAATCAGTCTTAACAAGAATGCTGCGATTTTCTAGATTTGTTTAGTGAAGTATGGTATTTTTGTGCATTCAACCAGTATGCGTTGTTTTGTACAAAGACACCTAACCATTGGCCAACCAATAGACCTCCTTTTATAGGGTGAAAACGAAGTTGAAATATATCTATATATATATATATTTGGGTTAACCCAGTCGAAATTGCATAATAAAAAATTAACTTATGTTTTTATAATGGCATTATTTTAAATAATATATAATATAAATTGATATGAGAGTATAGATGGACATCTTAACTTAACTTGGATATATCATGGGTCAACAGCATATAACACTATTTTAAATAATATAAAATAACATATCAATGTAAATCCATCTTAACTTGCTCTATCATGGGGTGTCATGGGGTAAGAGGGATCAAATATTTAAAGGTGCAAACCTTTTTTAGGTTACAATTGCCCCTTAACGGATTTACTATCTCTCCACAATACCTTAAAAAACCCCATACAGTATATACAATATGTTAACCTTATTTATCACAATTTAAAAACTCCCCTTTATGAATGAACATGATAAGATGATCAGTCTTATAACCTTAACCATGGTCATGTTGGAACCATTACAAGGTTCTCTACACTAGATGGCTATCGAGACATAAGCCATGGTCTAAGGATAAATACCAATATCTTAGGTACTAAAAGATACTTGTATGGTTCATCCATGTATATGTTCTAAAACCACCACACAAACCTTATAAATGAAATCATGAGCCTACAAGTATAATATAGATACCAGTAGGAGGTTTGGAACACTATGACATCAAGGTCCTAACATGATCCAAGGACAACTATTAAGGCTAAAATATATTTTTAAGGCTCAATGTCCAACCAGCTAATCATTTTGTTTTATCACCACCCGTGTGCCAATGCTAATTAAATAAAATACTCACTTACTAGTTAAGTCGATATGCAATACTTGGGAACAGTAAATTAACCTAATATACATGATTGTTTCCCTGCCATTCAGTTAAAATTCATTAAATATTAATGAAGAGGGAATTTTATTTGTGGCACTCTCTTAATAGTATACTTTTGATCAACAAGAATCATTGAAATCAAATCATAACTTGTACCCCTGTTTAAATCATTGATTAAATATTAATGGTGCACATAAATCATAATCTATAGCATATAGTATTTAAATCATGAGTGGATATATTCAAAGATGTCATTATACTCCAAATTACGTTTTAGAAATTGTCATAGTGATGAACAAATTTGAGTTTTTGTCTTGTTAGTGACGATTTAATGAAATAATATTAAAATATTTATTTCCACGTATTAGTTATATATACAAATTTTTAAGACATGTAGTCCAATGTTATCACTATAGTCTACATTTAGAAGTTTGATCGATCCTTAATTTCTATTGAAACTTATATATAAGCCAATGTTTGAGCAAGAACATTGACCTAAACATTCAATAAACATGGTATATCCCCACAAGTTGAACACCTTAAAGAAACCTCTCACACAAACATATTAAAAGATTGGTATACAAGTGCATTATGTGGTTAAAATACTCAAAGAGGGAGATAATCCAGACCCCAACCAACACGATTGATTCGGGAAATATATTAGCTACAAAGAAAAATATTTTACACGAGTTTTTCATCATTGATCATCAACACAAGATTTTTCATGCTCTATATATAAATATCATTGAACTATCAAGTGTCAAGCCATGCATCAATATAGTTGCTAGTATAAAGGAGAATGAATTGTCAAATCACTATATGTCTAGAACATAATTGTGATGGTTGAAGTAGATAATTACAAATTATATGCACACTAAAGAAACATATTAAAAACACACTTTACCTAAACAAATATTAGATCAAGTTGATCTTAACTACCCCCTAAGTGTGATCACCTATATGGATATAGATTCTTGGTGATGCTGATAGGGTTTCGAGGCGGTGGCTCTGCAACTAGTTTTGAGCATCGCTTTTGTTTGAAACTGGGCGGCCATGGATCCTTCCATGGCCGCCATCCCCTCCTCCCTCTGAGCTACTACCTCGACATGGACGAACAGCGACGAACATTGACGATCCACCTGCATACAGAATGGCGATGAAGTTTCAGTGCGACGACCCATTGCACAGTAGGCTCCTCCTGCTTACCAGTGGCGGCGACGGCGGTTTGTGCTGAGACAGGCAGCTTGGAAGGGTGCTCCATGACAAGGCATCGGCGGTTGCTCGACGACGGAGGAGCCCTGCAGCTCGCAGCGGGTTCCTATCTTCTTTGGGAAGCAGCGGCAGTCACATTATTGAGGGGAGACGACAATAGTTGGATGCCCTCAGTGTGGTGGAGAACTTTCTGATGGAGGCCCTATCACCTGGACGGTGGTCTCAGCCTTTGAAACCGGTGGCTCTGTAACCTTATGTTGTTTCTGTGGATTTGTTATATGTTTCTTCCTCTGTCGACATATCATTTGGTATCTCTCTTTTTTGTTTTCTCTCCAACTTCTAAAGAGCAGTTTTTCTTCATTGTACATGAGCCATTCATGGCTTCCTTTGAAAGAGGGTTTTTTCTTTTTAGATTTAGGTTTTTTTTTGGGGTGGTGCCTTGGTACCCACAAGATATTAAGCTCTCGAGAGAGAGCTTGAAAACATTTTATATTTGTAAACTATGACACTTGAAGTTGAAAAGCTTGCTTCCAGAAAGGGCTCCTTGAAGCTCTTATACAATATGTAATTTGATTATCTTTTAATGAAATTACACTTTTTTCCAAGGAAAAAAAAAATACCCCTATGTGTATAAATATCCTAATACCTCCCCCTTAAGAACGATTTAGTATAGGATTGAAGGATTTACAAAGGCGAGGAGTAGGAGAAGGAAGGAGGCATTAGAGCCTATCCCCCCTTAATGAAAACTAGTAGGCACATTTATTTTATCTGCTAATAAGTTTCAAGAGACCATGCAAATTAGAGGATAAATGTATTGGTACAGACCCACTAGTAACTCATAGCTTTGAAAGTTTTATCTCTAATAAAAAGTAAGTCATTTTTCTCTTTATTCCAAAGCTTCGATTATGATCGAGATTTAAATAGATAAAGAATGGATAACTAAATTGAATTCAATTCCGTTGAAAGATCATATGCACGAAAAAATTGGACATGTAAAAATGCCAACATTAAAATTTGCATTGTTATTTAAATAAAGTAACATTCATAACCAAGTATTTTGGAGTGCTTTTTATTGAGTGAAACAACAAAAGCACTACTACTCAAAGAAGTGTTCTAATGACATTGCTTTAAATAATACCAAATATCATAACAACAAAATCCATATTAAATTGGATATACCATGTCTCAAGAGTATAAGAATGCAAATAAACAATATAAAATAGCATACTAGCGTTGACATGTCATAACTTGGATCTATCACGGGGAGAGAGAGATCAAATCACTAGTGATGCCCCCCTCATGGAGAGACATTTCACATAGAGGTAACAATTTCAACATGTCATTTTGTTAATTCATGTTAGTTCATCGATCCATGCATGTCTAACTAAGTCAACACTTGGTGACTACATGCATCAACCGAAATCCCAGCTCCATCGATTTCATTTTCCTCTCCTCATAGGCCATTCATAGATAAGGGTCGTATCTATATCAGACAGTCCTCTTCCAAAAAGGGTTTGGGTGTCCACAACCATGCATATATGAATTCCAAGGTAAGGTATAGCCATTGATGATAGTTGTTGATTAACTTTCAATTGATTGCACAACATGTTTTTCTTAATGTATATTTTGCATGTTTTCAACATCCCGTTGGAGAGTGTTCCATGCTATACCTTGAAGGGGTCATTGATGCAGTAGTTAATGTCGCATCTGTGAAGGTAAAAATTTACACGAAAGTAATTATTTCAACATTTGTACATAGTTTATTCATGTTATATTATTTATTCATGCACATCTAACCATTTCATCATTTGGTGACTGTAGCCATTGGACATAGTAGAGCCTAGCCCCTCCATTTCAATCGTGGTTATGACCAAGCTCGATGTTCAACAAGTGACTCTGTTTGCCACACAAGGAGCCCAATCTCCTTTCTCGTAGTTTGTTTTTGTGGCGAGATTTTCATTAATGACCAAGTGTTTTATTCAATTTTCATGCACGTGTTGATTATTTTTGAATTAATTGAGATATGATCTGTTATTTTCATATCACAATTGCATAGAGGGATTTGGCGAGGAGGACAACACCACAAACATCAATACCTAGAATGGATCTGGTGAGTGTTTGTTATAAATAATTGTGTCGTAAATTAATTTTTAAGTTTGTTAGTGCTAATGTATTAGTGCATTTAGATAATAAAAAAAAATATCTTTGATTTGCAAATTCCAGAGATTCAAATCAATCCTAGACATAGGCATGATATGCCAAAGTTAGGAAAAAATAAGAGGAAGATTGAGTTTTGATGTGTAGTGTCGGATACATGTACATCATTGTACTTTGGGAAACATGTCCATTGATAGGCCATTTAAGGGTTGGCTACTATCATAAGTTATATTATAAAAAATCTGTTATTAATGCATGATACAATTTATTTCATATTTTCTCTTGAGTTTCCACTTGTTCTCGTGTCGATCTATTTCTTCCTCAAATTGATAAATTATGTTATTTAAATATAGAATTACATATTAAGTCACTCATTGCAAATTATATTTTAAGCATAACTTTTACATTTCTTATGTTGAACAAGTAACATGCCACCATTGTGTTGAAAAAGTAACATGACACCATTGTGTTGATCTTTGTCATGTAAAACATGATACACATTTCATCAATTCAGAACTATGACATCTTGACAAACTAAGAAAAAGTGTAATACATGTGCTACACATTTCATCAATGCTACCTCAAGCTATAAATGAAGGCTACCTGCATCGAAAAGTTCTTGCAACCTTTCATAAATATCGAAATATATGTTCACAACAATAGATGAATGCACAAGTGCATGTCTCCTCTCAAATAATTATGGTTTACATGATAATAGCATGAAAATATAAAAATAAACAAGCAACAAATACAATTGAGATGAAAGAAAAATATACAGAACCAAAGAACAAATTGAAGGATGGAAACCCTTATGAAAAGGATAGAAAGAGATAAGAAAGAAGAATGTGTCCAAGGCCCTACACCATTAAAAAAATAGTTAGAAAATCGTGCAAGATTCATCATGAAATATAAAATTCATGGAAGTTTTCTCAACCTCAAATTTGTTGATAGCATCTCACTTCAAGAAAATATCAAACATATTTTTTGCAACAAATTTGAAAGATGAATATTTATCAACAATAACTTAGGAATTCAGGGTTGAATAAAATAAATCAATATAACCAAAAGGATAACTTCACTATGTTATCCCCTAAGGTTAAGGTATATATTCAATATCCAAGAATAAGTCATTCAAATGATTCAAAGGCTCATTATATATTGTGCAAATGCTATCATGGACCATATAGCTCATTTATTAGGGAGGCTTGTCCAAGAAAACAATATGAATGGAAAAGTTACCCCATAGGTGGGTAACCAAAAATAGCAAAGAAAGTGGAGCTTCACCAATAGGAGTAATGTGTTCAATTTAAAGAAAGAAGAGCTTCACTAATTAAGAAGTTGTTGATGTAGGTGCCACTACAACCTTGATTTTTGTTAACAATGAGAAGCAATATAAGACATATAATATTGATTATATATCTAGCATGGGATGGTACACCAAAAAGATTAGTAGTGAAGGTGGTTTTATTGGAGAGAAAGGTATAAAAAGTGTACCTTTTATTGGATGATCCACCATCCAACATTGCATTTTCAACAATGGGTGTAAGATCAGATTTAATGAAGTCCCTCCACCCTTATTTCAAGATTGGATATATCATCCTTCAATGAATCTAAAATAGACTATGCACTGCACAACTCAAATGATTTTATGGGTTTCATGTTCTTGATATGTCAATCGTTCTACCCCTATATTCTGAGAATGTTGAAGCTATAAAGGAACGACTCCAAAGATATTGTTGGTGTAGGTGCCACTACAACCTTGTTTTTTTTTTAACATTTTAACAAGAACCGAGTTCTGTTATATCCTACAACTATGTTTGGGAAGGGCCTAGGTGGGCACACTAGCCACATCCCCAATTGAGTGTTTTCCAATGTTGAACCCTTAATGCAAAATTTCATTGTCTCTTACAAGGAAAAACCCTAGTTTCTGAAATCATCGAACTAGACGATCTCCGAGCCATGGACTCAGAGGAGAGAGGCACCCCTAGAATTATTCCAATGCCACAATTCCAATGGATTTAATGATTTTTCGATTCAATCCATGATTATCATTTTATGGCTAGTTACAACTCGTCTCCTAGAGGATTTTAAGGACACATGGTGAATTCCTACCTTGGGCATAGAATTCGAACCAAACAAAAAAATCAAGTTCCCTAAGATCCTGCAAGTGTGTTTGGGTAGGGCCCAAGTGGGAACACTACCCATGACCTCACGATTGAGTGTTTTCTAAATTTTACCCCTTAGTGAAAAATTGCATTGTCTCTTACTGAATCAAAGTGTTGAACTATGTTGCCATTGATCATATGAACTTCTTTGATGAGGTTTCACCCTCCTAGGAAATAATATCAATATTGAATTGAATTAGATCAGGGAATCCTATAGTTTATATGTTATTAGGTTTATAAATAATAAGAATTATTATCCCACCTATAGTAGCATTATGCATCATAAATAAACAACAACTAAATAGATAAACGGACAAACTTGATTATTATTTCGTCATGAGCTATTTTAATACTAACTATTTTTTCAAATAAATCAATTTATATACTTTTTGTTAATGATTATTTTACTAATTAAAATTACTGATTGTTATAAGTATTCTTCGAAATTTGGATTTTTATTTTACTTTTCAATTTTCCAATTTTTTTTTCAATATAAGTAATTTAAGAATTTTTCCATAAGTAATGTTTTCCCTTTTTTTCATGCTTTAATTTTTGTGTATCTTTTTAAAGATAAACATAAGAAATGTAAATAATTTTTTTTGATAAATTGTACAAAATTAAAGTTATGAAATTAACCATAATATCACTAATATCATAATTAACCATGATATCATTAATAACTAATCTCATAATTGATATATTCAATTCATAATAAATATATTATTGTAAAGGTTTTGAGATTATTTATTATCCATTATATTTTGTATATCTTATTACATTTTTATTATAAATTTAATTGTTTATAATAATATATTACATCCACGTATTACTTTTAATTCATTATAATATCATGTTTTTTTAAATAAAAAATATAATATAGTTTATGATGATGATGGTTAACATCATCTAACATACAATCATCACCATCATCACCATCTTACAAACATAAACACGATATAAAATACACATATAAAATTAGGTAACATGATCTAAAATACACATCTATCATTAACTATCAAACATGATAATCATCTTCATGCATTCACAGAAACAATTAGTTAACATAACCATACATAAAGTACATGATCAATCACAATTAACTCACACATGTAAAAAAACACAACCATTACTTAACAACATCATGTAACAATTAGCACATTGAACATCACTTAACATTCACATCTAATATGCACATCTAATATTGTCACCCACCATCATCTAAGATAAACATATAAAATTACCTAACATCATCTAACATACCATCATCATGATCATCACCATGTAACAAACATAAACATCATCTAAAATTAGCTAACATCATCGAAAATACATATCTATCGTCACCTATTAAATATGGTAAGCACCATCTAACATACACATAAAAAAATAGATACATATAAATGGCATCTAGCATATAAAACTAAAAATCAAATCTAACAAAACATAAGCATTGTCTAACATATTCATCTTCACACACATCTAACAAGTATCATTTAACATACACATCTGGTCAACATACAGAACGGTTGGTCGACCCTTATTTTATTTTAGATATATTGAATATAGTGAACACAAGAAGGGTTGGTTGTGCCTTCTCCATCAATCATTCACATCAACATTTTCATCAGAACATCTAATAGATAGAAACTATTTGAAAACTATAAACATTGTATGTATATTATTACATTAACCATCAAATGTTTACTTTATTGCAGGTCAAATATGTCTTTGTTCGTGATTGCCAGTCAATTCAGCGAAATTTCATTTCTTGAACTCTCACAAAATCACAATGTTGGTTTATTCATATGTTCATGGTATGTAGAGATGGATGAACCATCTAATTTGTACTTGTATATGTATCTCTTATGCTCTAATGAGGATGGAGTGTTGTCTCCTACTGGAATATTGACATCTAAAGATGACATTAGTGACAATTTATTACATGTTCAAGTTGAAGTGATTGAGCCATATATGTGTTTCCTCCTTCAATTTGATCTTCAAGTTTGTAATTTTCAACCAGATCTAATGAAAAATGGCCCAAAAATGGATCTAGTTTCCTATGCTAAGCAAGGATGGATTTTTCCCTCATATGATGGTTGTAATCAATCTAGAATAAATACTGCAACATATTTGAAGAAAGGAATTACGTCAATATTGAAGAAATGATTGTTGGTAGGGAAGACATCATATGTATTGCATTACATGAATATGGAAAAAAAGATGACAAATGTTGCTCATGTAAAAATCATTCTAAGTTACCTTTGAAGATCCTTTGTCAATAAACTTGAAAAATATGTGAGAAAATTTTCTTTCAAGGCACTCAAATCAAGTCCATCTAAGGTGATGCTTTGGAAATCCAGTAAGAGCTTTGATAGCTCAAAAGAGATTCAACAAGAACATATCAAATACTTTTTATTCAATGAATTTTTTTTTCTACTGATGTAAAAATATGTGATTTAGAGCCTCCAGAACTCCAATATCAAAATGTTGATGATGATGTCGTGGCAAAGATGGTTTTATCACTTGTCTCAACTTTTACAAAAACATTAAGAGATGTTATTCTTTTACCTTTCGATACTATGAATGGGGAGGGATATGTTCCTGGAACTGAAGAAGAAATAAATTTTCCTACATTGAAGTTTTATATATTTGATGGACAACATATTATTTTAGCGCAGAAAAAAATCATTGAAAATGATCAATATCAACCAATCCATTCAAGATATCATCATCGAACAACTTGTCTGTTACACAAAAATGTTCCTCAAAATATTATGAGTAAATTATGCAGACAACAAAATTTGTCAAACAAGAAATTTGTAGAAACTCCCTTCATTGATCAAGTTGTGAAAGCAAGGGATAAATGGGTACACCGCAGTAGGCCATCCTACCCGGGCAAGGGAAACACTTCCAATGAAAAGTTCTTTTTAACAACCAATGCTTGCAAATTTATGAATATGTTATGAACTTACTAAATTAAATATTATCTTCAATTTTATATATTTGTAGGTTTTCCAAAATTAATGTATGGAGATCTTTGTTGTTAACACCAAGGAAATCCTTAAAGACAAAATGACTCTTGTTTTGACTTCTGAAATATTATGGAATAAATGGTTTTCTATATTTGACCTTTAACAAAGTGGTTCCTTTCCGTTCTCACCCAATAGCATCAAACAAGATGATTTTGTTCTAAATAAAATAAAGCGTGATTTTTTTTATACAGTTGCGTGAACTTGACGAAGAAAAATAGAGAAATGTGGTGGACAATATTATCAATGGATCAGTTTGACTGAGCACATCAGTTGACAAAAATGTTTGCGTAGAGGCTTTGCATTAGTATTACAAGCGGATCAAGGAAGAGAGATTAACCAGGAATTCGGTTTGTATTAAAAGTTCATGATTTCGATTATTTTCTTTCACGAGGAATCACTGAGGTTAATGTCATCAAAATCTATAATATTGCTCCAAATCATTTCTATCAACTATGTAGTATTTTAGGCTCCGATAAGCATGAAAAATATCCCGAGAAGAAGAGAAATAAAGAAGAAGAGGATAATTGTATCAAATTACCAACTGAAGCTGAGAAAATATTGAACATATATATCAAGAAAGAGGAAGTCAGTATGTCCATTGAATCCAACATAGTTAGTTCACAATTTGCTTGTCTATGTTGTTATCCAGTGTCGTTGATCAGTACACGAAGATCCATTTCCTTTTTTGGTGCTGCAATCAGTTATGAACTTGTTATTGTTGATATGTGTAACCGTGTTGCTACATGGACAGAAGAATATATGCTTGCATTGTTGTATTACTTAGAAGAAAATGAAGGGACTTGTACTTGTGTTTTTATAGCTGATATGGGAAATTCATGTATGGTTTCTAAAGAATTCAGTCAATTATACAAGAAATTAAAAAAAAAATAGTAAAGAAGTCTCCTACCAAGGGCGTTTATAGAGATTTCTCAAAGGACCTTTTTATAGGATTCTCCGTAATTCAGTTTTGGAGAATTGGATTGGAGGGGGATAATTTGTCAACTCTTCATACAGATATGGATTGGAAGGATGAGAACATACCAATGATTGATTTACCTTTATCCAAGGTTTCGATTGATAGTTCGAGAAACCATGTCTTTGCAAAATAAAGGACATAGGAGTGCTAGGATCACATGGTTTCCACATCAATCTCTTCTAAATGTACAATTATTTCGGTGTATGTAGGAAGTAGTGTTCTTATTTTGTTGATTAGGTCACCAAAAATAATAATTATTTCTATCACGGAGGCAGTACATCAAGAACTATTTATGAATGTATTCTATCATGAATTGAATATAAAGCAATGTATTTATATTATTAACGTTTTCAATTGCCTTATTCATTGTATTTTATTTTTTCGGTCATGTTCAATAACTTTTTCAAATTCATTTTATACTACATTTACATATAATAGAGGACACTTAGGATTCCTCAAATAAAATTATAATATCTGATGCGGGCATTAAGCGTGATGTAGAATCCAAAAAGAATTACCAAACTGATGGACAATATGGACAAGAAGGGTTTGAAAAGCAGGAAGGTCATAGTTTATCTTTCAAATAAAATTTTGAGTGTTAAATGATCTAAATTATGATCGAGGATGATTGGTATTATACTTTAAAAATAATAAATTTATAAAAAAATCATACCTACAAATTTGAAGGTCAAGACGATTGGATTGTTTTTTAACATGTGGATTCTCCACAAAAAGGAAAAGGTTCAAGGATCTCCATATATATTGTCTAGCGAAGCACATTGGCATCGGGAGCCTTAAAGAATAATGTTCCAGGCATGGATTTGAGGGGGGGGGGGGCGTGGTAGCTCCTGCACTGTTACTCTCCACTCAAATTTTCACTAGTCCTTGACAAGTAAGAGGCAATGATTATTTTTTGTCGAATTTGGTAAAACAAATTTATTATGGAATATATGGCATGCAATATCTCTCTGCAACTCTCCATAAAAAAATTATTGATATTTGAAATGGAATGTTTTGTATTTTACAAGAAAGTCACTGAAAATGCCTCCAAAAATGGAAAAAGAGTGAATGAAAGTATTGATGAAGAATTTGAATTTAAGTACAAGGGAACATTATATAAATCATGACCAAATGTGATAGGATTTTTGGAACTATGTCTTGCAAAATTTGATGTTGAAATGTGGTCTTCTAAATGTGATGTAAATGAAGGGAAACCATTGTTTTTTAAATTTATAGGGGAAAAGAATGTCAAATTCTAAATAGGATCAAGACTATGCAAGAATTTACACAAGAAATAATCTATAAACAAAGTAGTCCTCACCAAGAATTTACACAGAGATTAGTAGAATTAAGAAGAAATATTGAAGCAAAAACATAAGAGAGATAAATCAATTGGTGTAAACTTCATCTCTACATTATTCAATAGTATGAATACATTATATAATACATCTCATAGAGAAAATTTGAGAGGCTTGGAGGTAACTCGAGTAGCTTACATGTGGCAGGACTGGAATATACCAAATCTCCATCTAAGGCAAGTATCAAACTCCAACTCATAGTGAAAGGTCACGAATTGGCTAAGTGGGACTAGCTAGTCCATGAGTGACCAAAACTCAACTAGTGGGAGGATTTTCAGGAGAAAAGGAAGGAAGATGTAGAGGTAGAAAAGCAACAAGGTTTCCCAAGTCAACGTAGTGCACTAGCTCATCCTAATCGATGTGAAAAGGACAAATCTTCTTTAAAATCACAAAAGTTAGATAAAAGAAGGATAAAGCAAGAGTAGCATTCTAGATCATAAAAGCACAGCAAAAGTTGGAACTAAATCACAAACTATAGTGGATAAAAATGATGAAGGTGGGAAAATAATGTGCTAGGTAGCCAAGTCACATAATTCTAAACACCTAGGAAACTAAATAATGACATACTACTAAGGTGTAGATGGTTAATTATTCCAACACCCCCCCTTAAGCCTAACTTATGTGAGTGAAATCTCAAAATCAGGGCCCAAACAACAAAGACTTATGGTCACCCTTTACAATTTATTATGTCCATGTAAACTTAGAAGAGAGGGAAAATTGCATGGGAATAAACCCCCCCTCAAAAATGGACATGAAATACACCATAATAATCTCTCCAGAATTCCAAGTAGGTGTGAACTTGGTTAGATGTATGGAGGAATCTTCTTTTTGAGAAGAAGTGGAATGTGCTCAACTAAATCGAGAACATAAATAGCTGCATAATGGACAATGTATCCATGTAGAACAACTGAGATCCATTGATAGTAGAGCAAAAGTGGGTGCTCACTAGACTTGAACTTCCTGAGATTAGGTCCAAATGAGTCTTGAGATTCTCCATCTTTAGGAGGAAACGCACTCGCCACCATGTAGCAGTGGATAGGAAGCATGAGACCAAGGAGAGAAAATGCATAAACTCCAAACTTTGATATATCCTTTAAAACATCCAATAACACACCAAATGTTGAACCAAAATTCTCATGTGAAATAGAGGAATCAAATTCCTCTTTAGTTTCTAGAGAAATCCTGCGGTGTGAATGATCTACCACAACAATCTTATCACCCTCACAATATGAACAATGAGAGGAGAATAAAGAGTTGTCTCCAACTTCTCAAGGAAATTTTCTTGCAATCATTAGGAATTTTCATGAACCTGGACAATGGAAATGAGAGTGCAACTAACAACTTCACACTACATACTAGGCTTCCAAATAACCATTAGATTACCATCTTGCACACCAATAATTGTCTTAAGATCCTCAGTATTTGAAGTATGAGATGAGAACAAGGATGAAAGATGGAAGTAGAGTTCTTCTTCAACAATCGAGGAGCTCATATTTAGTCAGTAGGCACATTCATTAGTGCATAACATATGGGAAGACCATGAAGTGATCAGAGGAAATATCCTCCAAAATTGTGTGGTAACTCCACTGCTTCTAGTGTGTTACTGCAAGCAACTATGCTCAATCTAAGCTCCCTAAGCTCTAATAACATGTCAAATATCTCTAATACCATGTCAAATTCTAAATACATTCAAGACCATGTAAGAATTTACACAAGCCAAAATCTAGAAACAAAGTAGTCCTCACCAAGAATTTACACATAGATTAGCAAATTAAGAAGAAATATTGAAGCAGACACATAAGAGTGAGAAATCAATTGATGTAATATTCATCTCTATATTATTCAATAATATGAATACATTATATAATACATCTCATAGAGAAAATTCGAGAGTCTTGGAGTAAACTCGGCACTAGTAGAAAAAGTGAGATAAATGACTACAAAAACTACTAAAAATTGCATATGAATGACTAAATTTAGTCACGTGACTAATAGTCATTTATTTCTGGTCACTCTTAACGTGACTAAATACATGACAAAAAAATTTAGTCATTTATTGGTTGTTTTGATTGGTTAGTTTGGTCATATATTTAGTCGTTGTTTTAGTCATTAATTGTTGTTAATTGGTCATTTATTTAGTCATTGATTGTTTTTAACTAGTCATTTATTTAGTCATTGATTGTTGTTAGTTGGTCATTTATTTAGTCATTGATTTCAATTAACAGATCATTTAGTTATTCATTAAGTGTAGTTAACTGGTCATTTATTTAGTCATTGATTGTTATTAACTGGTCATTTATTTAGTCATTGATTGTTGTTAAATAGTCATTTAATTAGTCATTGATTTCTATAGATAGGGAACAAAGAAATCGAACCACCAACTTCCTTCCTGTGAGGAAAGTGCTCTTCCATTAAGCTAGCACCCTTAAATAGAAAAATCAAAGTTCACACTAAAAAAATAAATTTAGTTAAATACATAAATCACATTTTATTTTTGACTTTTCTTCTTCCACGAGGCACCAATAGTCGCACAATAAGAGTTTATCAAACATAAATACAATCAAAAGGTAGATTTCCAAAGCACCACTCGAGTAACATGCCTTTCAAGAGGAAATCCATAAAATGTTCAAGACCATGGCCAATGGAAACCATTTCTACTTCCTTAAAGGGAGATGAAATGTGTATATGCTTTCCATCATTAGCTTGAACTTTCCCAGCATTGGATTTAGTGCCATAACAAAGCCATCTTCTTAAAAAAATTAGCATAATTCCCAAACTAACTACATGTAAGGGTTAGCTTCATTCTAGGATAGATAAAACCATGAAAAACCCAGATTTACCTCTTCTCATAACTTCAATTCAATGTCATTTTCCTACCATGGTAATTGATAAACTAGATTCAAAATCCTAGTTAGAATTAAAATCAACAAGAAACTAAATAAAACCTAAATCATGGTAAAAATCTAAATAAAACCTGAACCATAACACATATCCAAATCAGAAAACTACGTTGGCCTAAACATGGATGATGAGTCTATTTTTTATTCAAATCTATCTTTGGCACTAAGATTTCTTTTTGTGGTCCTCATGCAAGAAAAACTGTAGGGCCCCTCCTGTAGGGTCCCTCCATGCTTAACCTGAAACTTAACAGACTAATACAAACATATTAGATAGCATAATCATTAGAGAAATAAAATAAATTAACTAAATAACTTAGCAAATATAGAGAAAACCATAACCTGTCGACCATAGGTCGTTACCGTTGTTGAAGGAGAAGTTGTCGTTAATCTGATCCAGCTTGTGCATTGTCGTCCGCGTCTTCCGTAGGATCCCTCCAGCAAAGCTCGATTAACCATTGGCGAATCAACCATTAGATTCGCCACCCAACTGTAGGCTTATGCTTTCATTCGCATAACCACCCCGGAGCTTCAAGTTGTACAGCTCACACACACCATTCAAGAAAATCCTCAATGGGTTCCCCCCCACAATAGTTTCTAGCCAAACCCCAATAGCAGCAAGTCACTTACTTTTTCAAGATTGCGATAACCATCCAAAAAATGGGTCCTTTACCCATCCCCAAAGCCTTCCTTAAATAGGAAATTCCCTTGCGACACATGTTGCTTCATGCAAAATACCCAATTTCTTAAAATTCAAAAAGTAATTTATCTCACAAATCCATGTGTCAAGTTTCCTAGAAGAATGCACCTACTTTCCTAAATTTACTCAAGTTTGTCTCTAAGATGCTCACTCTAAATTCTATTTTGTGGGTGCATGTGGTGTTAGTTAATAAATCAAGCCTAGGATTCCATTTTGCTCCTAATATAATTATTTATAATATTTTAAATACTAAAAAGTATTTACATGTGTCAATGCCTAAAAATAATTATTTCTATTATTTTTAATACTAAAATGTATTTTCATGAGCAAGTGTTCTAAATGCAAGTTTATATGATTTTTATGCATAAAGTTTACCAATTCATCCCTTCTAGGACCTAGGTACCACACCGTTGGGCCCATCCATTCTTTATGCTCATCTTTCGATATGGTACCACTCCATCGGGTTCAATCATCCATCGTTTCCATTTCTCGGCAAGGTACCACATCGTCGGGTCCTTGTATTCGTTATTTCCGTTTCTCGGTAAGGTACCACATCGTCGGGTCCTTATGCCGATATCCTTTCGTTTGACTTGCAGGAAATTCATGTAGGGATTTATGATCCGTTACCTTCAATCCTCCATCTACACGCTATTAGGGACTAATGGCGCTGAGGAGTAAGTCCGTTCTTACTGCATGCCCCCCAACTCGTACATGACCAACTCCATCGTGGTCCACATTGCACAACTTCATGCGATCCTGAGTAAGCGGATAAAGGCTTTTGAACTTGGCTGTGGGATCCGTTGGAATTCGACACCGTCATCGTCCTTCCATGTGTCATTTATTTGTACTCTATGACCCTTTATTTCCTTTGTGTGTTCGTTGGTGAACCGTTTCATGTGTCACTACACACATTCTCAAAAACACATATTAATAATCCTGTCCTCGTTCATCATATAATCATTTTATACATGCTAATCGTTAAGCAATTACAGTTTACTCTTAACATATTATATCTTGTTAACGAGTAAGGAATTACGTTACATGTATTTCTTTTGTTTTCATTATATAATTCATCATACATCTAGTCAATACACAACATGCTATTTTTTAGGTTAGGTAATTATTTACTTTCATAATTGTCATACAATTCATTATTTTCATTCATCAGTTGTTGTCACGTACATATTCGGTTTTTTTTCAATTATTCATAAATATAAATTCAAAGGGTTAACTTGTGGAAGTTTCAATCAGTCGGGTCACTCGACAAGTGTCCTCAAGGTCTACAACCATCTAGGGGCACTACATACACCCCTCCTTATATAGAACTTTGTCCTGAAGTTAATTTTTTTTCTCGTGCTTTCAATGCTAGGCTTTATCTTAATTTTTATTCTCATCTCCATGTCATTCTATTATATTTTTCTCCAACAATCATGGCCATAAGCACTCGTGGTTATAATCATTAGTTTTCTTTTTCATCCAACATTGTTCCAATACATCCTCAGGAACTTCGCATAATATCAATTCAATAATCTTCAGTCTCAACTAGATTTCCTATATCTCTTATTCATTCACGAGAGTCTACGATGTCCAAAATTTCAACAAGCTGCATTGCGTCAATAGCCACCTAATAATTAATCAACATAACGAATCCAAGTATGGTTTCAAAATTTATTTGGTTATCCTTCCTTCAAGACAAGTTATAGTTTTAAAAAATCAGGAGAGACCCTAAAATATTCGAAAAACTAAATTCCATAAGACTACTTCCAAATCTCTCAATATTGTTTGGTTCTCAACAAGATAGGATTTGAGTTGTCGAATTTTAGTGACTTAGTCGAAAGTGGTAAAGCTTATCTTTTATTCCCTTCATCAGTGACATCATGTACTTTTTCATTCAACCTATTGCATATATCCTTATCGCTAAATATAAGTGCCTTTATCCTAGAATTCGATAATATCTTCAGTGCTTCCTACATGGCATAATATGTATGGCTTCATAAGGGGATTTACTAGTAATATGATGGACATGCAGCTATAAGTCATAAACTTGCAAACACAATGAATATTCTAGTGATATAACCATTGTAATTGTTTGGTTAACACACTGATCACATAACTCTTTCCTCAATAATTAAGTATAATGTCAAACAAACACTCTATACTAACCATCTTTATCTAATGCAAGATTGTATGTCTAAATATATTCATTATATATGTTAAAAGTTAAGTACACATAACCTTTTCCATATAATTATGGAGTTGATAAATAAATAAATAAAACTTTACAAAACTTCAAAGATCCTTCTTCTTATAAATATATGTATGTAAATCTATAACCCAAATTACATAACCTTACTTATATATTTATTTCAAATAAAACTTTTATGACTTTAAAGCTTTTTCTTCACCTTGTATATTTATATAACCCACCATGAGTCGTATACTTGTAGTTTGTATTCAAGATAAACATGAATTTCCTACATAAAATGCTTATGTGTATTCCCACCTTCATAAACCATATATATATATGTTTTCCTTCTATAATCATATAATCACGATTTACTCTTTTAATTATATCTTAAGAGTTTTAAGCATATATGTATATATGACCCTATTTTCAACATAGAAAAATCATTGATAACTTAATGAATATATTCAAAATCCTTCCACTACATCATAAGTCAAAAGTGTAGTAGTAACAATAACTTGCAGTACAAAATGCAACTAAAAGAGTTTTCTAATGCATATATTTATATATATGTATGAGCTTCTTTATTCTACAATTCGAGACACCACTCCTCTTATTTATACACACATAACCCCACACATTATAATCAACATATAAATCGTTATACAATATAATTGTAAACTATTATATCGATGCATCCATGAAGCATGATGTTTATAAAGGAATTCAAGTATATATATATATATATCCTAGGATGCATTAATAAATTGATCCATTCGAATCTTAACAACCATGCATAAACCCATCCAGCACATCCAACATTTATTTGCAAGGGACAGAGTTGATTCAAGTTTTAAATGTTTCTTTCATATATCCACACATCAAACGTGGGATTTTGGCGTCTAGCTCAAGAATTTAATTTGGAAGGTCTGTATAGTATCATTAACATGATATAACTACAACTATCAGTCCATGGCAGGAGCTCGCTCTTAGGTATCGTGGACACAAGTAGCTATAGTTAACGATAAAAAGAAACCACGACTTTGTTCCAGCCAGAAGTTTAGTAATGAATGGTTACAACTGGTGGAATCACCGAGAAGTGGACCTTTTTACTGAAGAACGGTTATGTTGAGAGTGCAACTGTTAACTATGATTCACCATCGAATTTTCATTAACAACTGCAGATTTGAAACCCATTGTCGATGGTAATAACTACTTAACATGATAACACAAAGGAGTATCGTGAACATAAATAGGCTATTAAGTGCACACAAAATAATGCGAGCATGAGACACAAGCTCGACATGTATACAAAGAGTTGTAACAGGATGTAACTAGTGGAATAGATGAGACGCACAGAAAGTTCATTGCTAGTCAATATATTCGACTCTTAGCTGTCTTTAATTCACTGGAGATTTTCTCCTTAATGTGATAAGAATGATAATAATTGGTAATACATAAGATCTGTAACATCGGATCGGAGTTGACTGCGGCCCATTTATCTAAGAAGATGAATCTGCTATAAAACTATTCAAATCGATCACAATAGATGGCAAGCATGGAAACATTGGCCTCAGAAACTCTGTCATCATCCATAAACATGTGGAGGACCGACGTAGCAATTAAACAGAGAATCAATCGATGCCAATTCAGTGATCTCTATCAAAAGTTTACTGGGATTTATCAGTCTACTAGCATCTAAATCGGAAAAGGTGGAAGTGCGGACTAGAGTTAATAATTACACAATCAAGCAACTGCAAAATTCTAGGGGAGTTGAATGCCATCCCGCCATTATTTACAAAGCTATTACATATCAATCCATGCAAAATAAGGTTTCAAGAAACTGGATACTACATCCGAAAAGGTCGAGCCACGTTAAACATTACTGTCATTTACAACAATGAGAAGAGGTACCACACTTACCTAATCAGCGCACATAATCTATCTCTAACATTGAAAGAAAATCATATTATATACACTGAAACTATTTCCAAATTTGACTCAGAATCTTTATAAGATAATATACAGGGTTTGACCTGAATGATTCGAGCATTACTATTTATGTGTACAATATTAAATTCGTACCGGGCATGGTTCTGCAAACGGATGCTTACCAACTCAGAGTATGCATATCTGTCCATAGGGTTACCACTGTGTCAATACCCAGTGGTTAACGGGAGAGGGGCCTACAATCCAGGTCCGCGGAGGGATGCGTAGACATAACCATCACTCACCATCGTGCAATGGTTCGCAAGGGTTCATAACAAATATTAACCTTACGCCGGTATTCCATAGATGTGGAGAAATGGATCTGCGATACAAATCTGCAAGGGTTGAATACACAAGTTATTACCTTGTAAACATTTAATGGATACGAAAGATGGATCCGTGATCCAGATCTATGGAATATGTGACACAGGGTTTGCAATTCGATGCAATACGTGTATATAAATAACAACAGTTTTGGATCCTTAATACTATAATTTACAGAGAACCAAAATTTACAGATCTAGTATAATGAAGATATGACCAAAAAACAATTAATTTTTGGTTCTAAGTTAATCGACACCATAGGGAGAGTGTGATTTACAAATCTGACGCACTAGATCACGGGTTCTAGAGTAATTTCAGTTATACACAGAACTAAATTTTTTATATCACAGAACAAAATATGAGACTTCGGATCTACCTGGTCACCAATCGCGATAGTTTACTAATGTTTAAGATTCCTTTATCATGACTACAAATTTACTTTACAATAATACCGATCAATATCATATCAGAAATAAAAATTCATAGTTCACAGAAATCGTTTATGAACTCATAAAAATAAAATGTTTCGTTTATCAATATCATAACAGAAATAAAAATTCATAAATCTCAGAAATTATGCATCGACACAGAGAATTAAAATTAAAAATATAAAATATTCTGGTAAATAAGAACCTGTAGATTAGTTGTTCTGGTCCGAGGCGAAATTCCTCGAATGTGGCAGCTCCAATCCCGCCGTTGATCACCACGATCACCAATGAACCCCAAAAAATATGAGTCTGGTGCCCTCAAGGCTTGACCGGCTCTGATACCAAATGTAAGGCCCCTCCTGTAGGGTCATTCCGTGCTTAACCTAAAACTTAAAAGACAAATACAAACATATTAGATAGCATAATCATTAGAGAAATAAAATAAATTAATTGAATAACTTAGCAAATATAGAGAAAACCATAACGTGTCGACCATAGGTCGTGACCGTTGTCGAAGGAGAAGTTGACGTTAATCCGATCCATCTTGTGCATTGTCGTCCGCGTCTTCCGTAGGATTCGTCCGGCAAAGCTCGATTAACCATTGGCGAAGCAACTATTAGCTTCGCCACCCAATTGTAGACTTATGCTTTCAGTTGCATAGCCACCCCGAGCTTCAGGTCATAGAGCTCACACACACCATTCAAGAAAATCCTCAATGGGTTCCCCCCCACAAGAATTTCTAGCCAAACCCCAATAGCAGCAAGTCACTCACTTTTTTAAGATTGAGATAACCATCCAAAAACTGGGTCCTTTACCCATCCCCAAAGCTTTCCTTAGATAGGAAATTCCCTTGCGACACATGTCGCTTCATGCAAAATACCCAATTTCTTAAAATTCAAAAAGTAATTTATCTCACAAATCCATGTGTCAAGTTTCCTAGAAGAATGCACCTACTTTCCTAAATTTACTCAAGTTTGTCTCTAAGATGCTCACTCTAAATTCTATTTTGTGGGTGCATGTGGTGTTAGCTAATAACTCAAGCCTAGGATTCTATTTTTCTCCTAATATAATTATTTCTAATATTTTAAATACTAAAAAGTATTTAGATGTGCAAATGCCTAAAAATAATTATTTATATTATTTTAATACTAAAATGTATTTTCATGAGCAAGTGTTCTAAATGAAATTTTATATGGTTTTATGCATAACGTTTACCAATTCATCCCTTCTAGGACATAGGTACCACACTGTTGGGCCCATCTGTCCTTTATGCTCATCTTTCGATATGGTACCACTCCGTCAGGTCCAATCGTCCATCATTTCCATTTCTCGGCAAGGTACCACATCATCGGGTCCTTGCGTCCATTATTTCCGTTTCACAGCAAGGTACCACATCGTGAGGTCCCTGCGTCTGTTATTTTCATTTCTCGGTAAGGTACCACATCGTCAGGTCCTTCTGCTGATATCCTTTCGTTTGAATTGCGGGAACTTCATGTAGGGATTTAGGATCCGTTACCTTCAATACTCTGTTTACACGCTATTGGGGACTAATGGCGCTAAGGAGTAAGTCCGTTCTTACTACGCACCCCCCAACTCGTACGTGACCAAATTTGTCGTGGTCCACATCGCACGACTTCACGCGACCCCAATTAAGTGGATAAAGGATTTTGAACTCGGCTGTAGAATCCGTTGGAAGTTGACATCGTCATCATCCTTCCGTGTGTGATTTATTCATACTCTACGACCCTTTATTTCCTTTGTGTGTCCGTCGGTGAACCGTTTCACCTGTCGCTACACACATTCTCAAAAACACATATTAATAATCCTGTCCTCATAATCATTTTATACATGCTAATCGTTAAGCAATTATAGTTTACTCTTAACATCTTATATCTTGTTAATAAGTAAGGAATTACATTACATGTATTTCTTTCGTTTTCATCACATAATTCATCATACATCTAGTCAATACACAACATGCTATTTTTCAGATTAGATAATTATTTACTTTCATAACTGTCATACAATTCATTATTTTCATTCATTAGTTGTCGTCACGTACATACTCAGTTGTTCTTCAATTATTCAGAAATATAAATTCAAAGGGTTAACTTGTGGAAGTTTCAATCAGTTGGGTCACTCGACAAGTGTCCGCAAGGTCTACAATCGTCTAGGGGCACTACAAAAACTTATTAAATTACTCATCCATTTTTTACTAGATCTGTGAAAAGATCAGTATTTATTAATATCTTTGGCATCCAACTTTGAAACAATTTTGTATTATAAATATATGTGATTACTCCCTGTAACACCGATTCGATGTGTTATGGGAGAATCCGTATCCGGATACTAAGGGGGAAGATGCTCCGTCTTCAATAAGATAAATATAAATATTGATCAAATGTGAATGGTTGATTACAACGAATGTTGGCCCTAGATTTTATAGGCCTCGTAGTGACTGTTTATGAATGGTCACATCTATTCAAATATCCTAATTTACTATTTAAATAAAATAATTAAATATTCATAACAATTCTTTCCCGTTAAGGAAAACTTTGTCCTCAAAGCTGAGTTTTGATGATGTCATCTTTTATCTTGGCTCTATGTCGAACTGATGATTTGAGACATGCAAGTTTGATTACGACCTCTGCTTCATTTTGCTTCTTTTGCTTTGGTATTTGTATTAAATATATACTTAGTGAAGCTTCGTTTACGCTTTTGTCATTTGTATGGTTGTCGCTTTTAACTATTTTTTCTTTCAAGTGAACAGACTCAATCAACTTTTCCATGATAACTATTTTCGTGGTGTCATTATGATTAACCTTATAGTTGTTCTCATTGATGTTCTTCATAGCGGTCCTTATGATGACATCTTCCCATCGTGTTCTTATTATTGTGACATTCTTGTTGATGCGTTGATCTTCATTTTTTTATTTTTCTTTAGTATCTATCATAAGTTCTTTTGTTTTTTCTTCCTTACTTTTTATGCATACATATTCAGTCAAATACTTAACAACATAATTGGCTTGATTATTGCAGCAATCTTGATCAATATCATTACTCTCATCATTGTTGACATAATGGTTTACTGTATCTTCTTCCTTTTTATCATCTTCCAATATAAATATACCATCTTCTTCTTTTTCATTACAATCCTTGTCAAGGTTATTGCTACTCGAGCTACTTTGTTGTTTATGGCACTTTTTAGACTTATCATTTTCAAAACTCCGAATGATAGCGTCGACTCTGACATTCATCCCTGTCTCCAATTCCTTGAATAATGTTTTTAATTCAGTCATCATTGTTCAGTATGTGGGGTTGAATAACTAGACGCCATTTTGGATTATCTAAGTGAATGACACCTTTGAGATTTAAGCTAATTATTGCTAATAATAATTAACTTATAGAGCCAATTTTTTAATATATAATTAATAATTATTATATTAAAAATTATTTGTATTTTTAATATAAGATTGGATAAGAATTTGTAATAAAAAATTATATAATAATGATATATTTTTTTATTAAATTGTTTTTGATGTGTAGGGTTTACGTGGAGTGGAGTTGCAACACAAGGAAGGGTTGGAGGGTGGTGGGAGTTGGAGAGAGCGGAAGGGTGATGGGGAGAGGTAGGGAATGCGTGGAGGGGGGACGTGCAGAAGCAATGCAGGGAGGAGGACAATAGTGGAACATGCAGGGGAGTGGAAATTAAACGGCGAGGGAGATCGTGGGGATGGCGGGGAGAGGAAGTGCAGCACAGAGAGGCAGTGCAATGCAGAGGAATGGCTGCGCGAGATCATGAAAAGGAATATGCATGTAGGGAGAGGGTGAACGTGGGTAGCACGGAACGTTGGGTGTTGTGGGAACGGAAGGTGTGGTGGAGGTCGAATGGAGGACGAAGAAGAGCGGGAATGGGGGAGCCTGAGCGGGAGAGCACAGTGGTGGAGGACGTAAGGGAATGGAGAGCAGAGAGAGGAGGGTAGGCTTGGAGGTCGCAGTGTGTTGGGTGCAGAAAGGATTGCAGGTCATCAGGAAGGTGTGGTGGGTGGAAGAATGGAGATATATGTAGTGTAGAATGGCGTGGCACGGGTTGAAGAATGGGAAGTCCGAACAGGGGGCGTGAAGCGTAGATCTATGTGGGAGATAATGGATATGCATGGAAGGTGTAGCTTGTAGGGAAACTGATGGAGATGAGGAGATGGTGGCATGACGAGGGTGTACAAGAGGGAATGCACGTGGATGTAGATGGTGGGGTGTAGAAAATAAATGAGGGAGATGGGCGTAGGGAAGTGAAGCGTGGGGAGAAGTTGACTGGGTGGGCAGCGAAATGAATGAATGGCGGAATAAGGGGTGAGAGGAGTGAAGAAATGGTGGAATGGAGAGAGCGTAAGCTGAGAAGGGTGGTGGAAGAGTGGAATGATAAGATGAATCCAAGCTCTTAGTGGAGGAGCGAAAGCTCTGATCTGTATCCGGATACTAAGGGGGAAGATATTGCATCTTCAATAAGATAAATATAAATATTGATAAAATGTGAATGGTTGAGGGTGTGTGCAAGAAGATGAGGGTCACTTTAGATGCAATGCTACTTTTTTCAAATCTCGTTCCTGATACCTAAAACATAACGCGTTTCTGATATTTACCACCTGCCATGGTAAGACCCGAGCCTAACATGTCATTGGACATGTAGGCTAGGTAACCATAACGCGTACGCGTTATGTAGTTACAAAACGCGTACGCGTTATGTAGTTAAAAATCGCGTACGCGATATGTAAAACTAAAAATGAATTTAAAAACACAGTCCCGACGATTGCCGACCACCCGCGACACTCACGCATCAGAAACGCGAATAGAGGCGAAATTGACCCTGGACGAGGACGGTTTGTGGCCCACTCAACTATCCGTGTTGCTCGATTTAGCTGGAGGGGAGACAAATTCACCGGTGCATTCTCATCTAGTCAGGTAATTCATTCACCCATACCATTTTTTGTGATTTTTTAATCCAAATTACTATTTTTTTATTGTTTAACCTAGTTTTGTAATATTGATAAAATTGGGAATAACCCAATTTCTAATTAAATTCACACCTCAAAATGAAACCCTTTTCAAAAACTCAAAACTTCATAATCAAACCAAAAATTGAAAAAAATAAAACTCCCCCCTTTCTACAATGTATTCATCTAAGTCACCCGACACGAGGACACGGGACACGAGTGTCCCCACCAGGGTTCAAATTTGAAGCCTTCAGGCCACTTCAAATTTTACCATGCAAAAAAAATTTAATTTCATGGTAAGCCCTTCAATAATTAAATTAACCACTACTGTTTAAAATTGCAACAGAAGGGTAGCTTCAAATTTCACCCATCAACAATTTTTAGTGGGAAATTGGGAATGCGGCTACTAGCTAGGTGACTTGGGAGTGGGACTCGGTTACTCTCCAATATCCACGTGTTCGATCATCCATGGATCATGGACCATTGGGCCTCTAATAATATCATTGAGCAACTTACGTGGATGGGCTTACACTGAGTAGCCCATGGCTTGATCGCTTCGAAGTTCTCGTGTTTGTAGCGAGCGCTTACGTGTTTAACACATTTAATGGCATCAACAAAATTATTAAACCTAGAAGGTGGCTCATACGTGTTGTTGCTAGCGGGCTTACCAAGTTACAAGTTATCACATACCAATTCATGAATGCTGACTCCGTGAGTTAATTGAGTATTCAATGTATAATATATTATGTTAATGTGCCCCCGCGAATTTGGCATTTCAGACAAAATCCACAATCCATAAACTTCTTGTAATGTTGCAGGTTGTTGCTCCTGCCCGTGGCCCCTACCTATAGACCTGTGTTTTCTTTGTTGGATCAAGTTAATCCTACCATCTACGGCTCCCATCCTCACACCCTGTGTTTTCTTTGTTGTATCAAGTCAATCCTGCAGCTCCCGAGTTCCACCTTTTGTTTTCTTTGTTGTATCAAGTCAATGCTGGAATTCCATGCTTCCATGGCTCCGACCATCAATATATAATATTGCATGAATAGAAACAAGCTTTTCCTTATACCCCTGTTCCACTGTGGTTGAGCTACTTCCAAGTTCCACCTACCCTATCTCCTCCAATCCTCCAGGATAGTTTGCGGAGCAAAGCTGGCAATGCCAGCCTGCCATAAACATATTTAAAGAAATTCGTTTTCTTTGAGGAGCTCAACTTCAAGGCTGACTAGATTTTTGACATCCTATGAATTTACAGGTCTGCTATATCCACTGAAAAATAAAGCCTCTCAACTTTACTACGTTAGTAAACATTGAAATTTTGATGTACTATTACATTTTCAAATGAAAAGAATAACTTATTATTAATAAAAAAATCAAATCATATTAATATATTAATGAATTTGAATTTAGCTTCCCAATATTAAAATAAATTATACATTTTAAATGATCCACAACCAAATATTATCCTGAGAAGGAAATGGAAAAAAAGGAATTTCCTCAACACAACATGCTATTTCCTTATGATGATGCTTTTACGTTTATGATTACCAACCTTGGAATCAGGTTTGGTTATCCGAAGGTGTAATATCTTCTAAGCTAAGTCAATAGGTAGGGATGTTGGTATTGATATAATTATGACAAAGTTTTATAAAGGATTAGGAACAATTCCGTTGGCTTGTAGATGACATATTTATGGATAAAAAGCTTGTTGTTATGAGATAATGACATCATGCCTCAAAAACATGTCCCATACAATCTAATGTTAATGGGCGCTCTACATAGAAATTGGAATGTCAACATTTGTGAGTACAATAAATATGTGGATGATTTTGGCCTACTACAACTTTAATATATTGAGTGGATTGATAACCTTCACAATTATATAAGAGATTGTAGCTATGACTAGGAGGAGAGTTAACAATGCAACAAAATCAAGTAATCGAATTTTGTGCATAAAATGAACATAAGACTCCCACCAAATTTCACTGAATCTACGTCTTAACAAAAGAACTCATCGTTTCACGGGATTCCACCCCATCAATCCTTTTAACAGTAATGGCCATAACAGTTGCTACAACCCTAGCGCGAGAAAAATCAATCGAGCTACGCATGACAATACTTGAAACCAGACTTTTGAACTCCCTATTACGTCATAGGAATCAATACTACTTTCTCCACAACATGTGGGACCCTCAATATCTTCCATCACCGCAATTTACATTTGATAAAAAACTTGTTTCCAAATAGTAATTACCCCATTGTTTGCTCTAAAAAGGCCTCGGTTAACCTAGAATCCAATCCATGCAACATGAACACATCCATATATACACATAGAATAAATATTAATAAATTTCTCATAGCCCTTCAATAGTGTTCAATATCTCATAGCCCTTCATAGTGAAATGGGACCCCACCCTTCAAATTTGATCCCTGGTCCCCACTAGACACGGTGACCCCCGGAATTATGACACGTAGGACACGGTGACCCCCGGAATTAATATATTTTTAAAATATATTAAAATTTAAAAATATAGACATATAGATCATCCAATAAAATTTAACATTTACAATTACAAATATTCAATAGAAATTACATTTACAACTACAAATATGAAATATTCAATAGAAATTAGATCATTCACAAATCACAACACATTTGTCATTCACAATCACAAAACACAATGAGACATTGAGACACATAGATGCAAACTCATCACTGCCCTGATCCTGCTCCTCCATGCCTGAATCAACAAACTCATCACTGCCTTGATCCTCCTCCTCCTCCTCTCTGCCAATCTGACTAACTTACTTTTTAATTGTCAAATGTTTAATTTTAAGTTTTAAATGTATGTAAGTGAATGCCTTTAAATTGCTTATGTGAGTTTGATTTAATACATGTTCAATTTTGAAGAGACGTCATTATATACCATGTATATGTTTCTAATGATTTTCGTATTAATGTCTTTATTGCAGTTGCGGCTATGGATACCAATGCCGAAATATTGATTGAGCTTGCCCAATTGAGGGGCATAAGTGCAGCTTTTAGTGGTGGCGACAGGATTCGCCGTTCACTTGCATCAACCTTGGATGCAATTGTGGACACCGTTTCACAATCTACGAATGTCCTATATGATATTGCATCTTACAGAGAAAGAAAAAGACAACAATATGCTGATGGACTAGATTACAATGCAGTAAAAAAGTTGAAAATATCCAAAGAGCTTATATTTGCATTGTTTAGGGACCCTCGGACGGGGGAAATCCCAAATGCAAGCAAGCCGCATATCTCCATTGAGTGGTGCACGTTTCAACCATTTGTTGATAACTGGATGGACAGATGGTACATGGTTTTTGATATGCCACCACACAACAACAGGGAAATTCCCTTATATTTCCTTCGAAAAATGTACGCAGAGTTCGTGTTGCATAAACACGTTAACTATTTTGACATCTTACAGTTTCAGGGGATCGGTGGGGGGATGCCCCAAAACCGACCCAATGCCAGGCTTCGAGACCAGGATCGCCCTATCCCTGCACCTCGCAGGCAGTTGCCTGGGCCAGATGTCCCACCAGCACATCGCATTATTCCGCAGACACGGGATGCATTTTTGAGTTTGGCACGGGCGGTTGTTCGCCATGGAACGATGGTTCAACATATGGGTGAGGAAGGGACATCTGTCCCTGGTGTGGTACATACACCAGCTCGTCACCATGCTGGACCATCAGCTAGTGCAGGACCATCAGGACCATCCACTAGTGCAGGACCATCAGGACCATCCACTAGTGCAGGACCATCGACTATTCCCCATCCTAGTACTGATCCTCACGAGTGCACATCATGTGGTCGTCCCTGCTATGGTATTGCCTCAGATGTTGCCTTCAGTGGGTTTTTGAGAGAGGTATGTTGATGGTTAATTGTAATAAATTCTTCATTTATTTTCGTCTTTGTACACATATATATAGTTTGAGCTAATATATTATGTTTGTGAACTTGCAGTTGATGCTTTATGCCGGCAGTGACGCCCCAGAGCCGGATGTTCCAGACTCTACAGGGGGGCATGATGCTACCCATTCGGTAGGCCCATCTTATATACCACCTATTGCCGTATCTCACACCGAGGTAAACATTTTAAAATTTCAGTTTTTTAATACTTGATAATTTGTTAATTTCCACATACTTTACATTTTAGTTCATTAATGCTATCTACGGTCTAATATTTACAATTATTAAACTTGCAGATGGCAGATCCTTCACTGGGGCAAGGTAATGTGGAGGTAGTACCCATGGTCATACCGTCCCCTGAAACATCTGGGCTCCAGGTAAACAATTAAAAATGACATTTTTTAAATACATGTTTGTTTGTTGAATCATGCATGTCTAACTACATGAACACTTGCTGACTGTAGGAACCATCCGAGACATCTGGCCCATTTCCTGGATTTGTATCTCCCTCCAAGCCATTCATGAACAAGGGTCGTGTGTATGTGAGGCGTTCTACTCCTAGAAAGACTCCATCTGCCCACGACCATGGGCTTACTCACACCACGGTAATGTATATCCTTCGATGATATTTGTTGTTTAACTTGAAATCCAGTGCATAAATCGTTTTTGTTAATGTTTGAATTGCATGTTTACTGCATCAGGAACCCGAGTTGTCTACTGAGAACCTCGCATCGATGGTTGATGCAGCAGTTAGTTCCGCATCTGCAGTGGCGACTGATCACACACAGGTATGTAACTATTTCAACATTATCTTTACATAGTTTATTATTGTTGGACCTATTGTTTATTCATGCATTTCTAACTATTTCAACATTTTTTCATTGTAGCCACCACCAGCAGGAGCAGTGCTTGGCCCCCCTGGTTCGACCATCCTGGATGTTCAACCGACGGCTCCATCTGCTACACAAGCAACGCAATCTCCTTTGTCAGTTGAGGTGAGATGTCCTTCAGTGACCAAATGTTTCATGCACTTTCCATGCACCAGTTGATAATTGTTGAGCTAATGTATTAGTGTACATAGTTAGTTGAATTTAACAATTGATATTTAATTTGCAGGATCCATGGATGCACATTGATCCTAGGGATGTGCCTAGAGGATCAACGTCGGGAAAGAACAAGAGAAAACTTGAGTTTTGATAGTTTTGGATAGTTTTGGACACATGTGCTTTTGGATACTTTTGTATATATATGTACTTTTCGATACATTCAGTTTTGGAGACATGTACATTGACTTTATTGTTCATGTACTTTTGGAGACATGTACATTGACTTCATTGGATACATGTACTTTTCGATACTTTTGGATATACATGTACTTTTGGAGACATGCACTTTTGGAGACATGCACTTTTGGAGACTTTTGGATATACATGTACTTTTGGAGACATGCACTTTTGGATACTTTTGGATATATATGTACTTTTGGATACATGTGCTTGTGTCAATCTAATGTGTTGATTTGTGTGGATTATCTATTACTCATGAATGCACTATGTCAAAGGAACAAACTATTATATTCAAAGGTTTCAACGAATTCACTACATGCATGCACTAATTGGTATCTAATTAAAATTTGTGATTTTGGATGATCATTACAAGTTATGTCAAAGTTCTTACTCGTGTAATTTAATCAAACTAAATGCAATACAATGTTTTCAAGGTTTCAACGAACTCACTCATGCACACCCATTGCCATCAACTACCAATGAAAGTCTAACATTATGAGGTTCTTCTTTAAAAATGGGTAATATTTCCTTGATGATCGTAAATTGAGAACCATTGGTAGCCACTCATATAATACCATCTTCACTTATCTTTGTACATGATAATCCATATAATGTGCTATGTTTTTTAACCTAAACAATCATCAAAAACCTAGAATTATAGGGATATGACAAAGAACCTTATGGGGCACCTTATATATTAACCTTGTGTATACATTAGGATCTTTGTCATACCATTGTTTGAAATGTCATTCAATACCTTCAATTTTATCAACATCAAATTAGTAGACAAAGTGACTCATCTTTGATCTCTTGTATAGGCCTTTGTGTGCCTTATCAATAAGATGTACATCATGAATATTATCATAGGTCTCATACATAGGTGCATCCTCATCCATGCAAACAAAGGTGTCATGGATCAACCTATTATCCCTTTATTCTCAATAATATTAGTATCATTATCTTCCATAGGATCAAATTCAACTCCACCACCCCCATTATTGCTACTCTAAATTGCAGCCTTAGGAGTTTTGATCATGTGTTTTTGTCTCTTTAGGAGTTTTGAAATATTATACTCTTTCCAAAATAATATGGAAGTTCAAATATTTAAAAGTGGCTTAAATTATAAAATGGGTGGAAATTCACCAAGTGTCCCTGAACGGCATTTTCATGTGACTTGCAACTCGACATAACTCGGAAACCGGACGTCGGACCGACGAACCGTCGACTCCGTTGGTCTCCTGGCGTGCGATTACCTCTAGGGGCCCTCTCCCTCGTCTCCCCATGGCCCAGCGGCTTCATTGTGCATTCATTTCGTAAACTAGGGTTTTGCTCAGTTTAATTGCATGCAATCTCGCATTGGTGGGTCAACTCTGCAAAAACCTACCTCGAGCCAGTGTTGGCAGTGTTCCCACGTCGGCATTGCCCACACACACTTGCGGGAGCCAACGGCACGCAATCGTCCTGCTCCGTTTGCTTTTTGGCTCTCGGACGGAAATTCACCAAGTGTCCCTGAACGACATTTTCATGCGACTTGCAACTCGACATAACTCGGAAACCGAACGTCGGACTGACGAACCGTCGACTCCGTTGGTCTCCTGGCGTGCGATTACCTCTAGGGGGGCCTCTCCCTCATCTCCCCATTGCCCAGTGGCTTCATTGTGCATTCATTTCGTAAACTAGGGTTTTGCTCAGTGTAATTGCATGCAATCTCGCATTGGTGGGTCAACTCTGCAAAAACCTCCCCCGAGCCAGTGTTGGTAGTGTTCCCACGTCGGCATTGCCCACACAGACTTGCGGGAGTCAACATCACGCAATCTTCCTGCTCCGTTTGCTTTTTGGCTCCCGGACGGAAATTCACCAAGTGTCCCTGAACGGCATTTTCATGTGACTTGCAACTCGACATAACTCGGAAAACGGACGTCGGACCGACGAACCGTCAACTCCGTTGGTCTCCTGGCGTGCGATTACCTCTAGGGGGCCCTCTCCCTCGTCTCCCCATGGCCCAGTGGCTTCATTGTGCATTCATTTCGTAAACTAGGGTTTTGCTCAGTGTAATTGCATGCAATCTCGCATTGGTGGGTCAACTCTGCAAAAACCTCCCCCGAGCCAGTGTTGGCAGTGTTCCCACGTCGGCATTTCCCACACACACTTGCAGGAGCCAACGGCACGCAATCTTCCTGCTCCGTTTGCTTTTTGGCTCCCGGACGGAAATTCACCAAGTGTCCCTGAACGGTATTTTCATGCGACTTGCAACTCGACATAACTCGGAAACCGAACGTCGGACCGACGAACCGTCGACTCCGTTGGTCTCCTGGCGTGCGATTACCTCTAGGGGGCCCTCTCCCTCGTCTCCCCATGGCCCAGTGGCTTCATTGTGCATTCATTTCGTAAACTAGGGTTTTGCTCAGTGTAATTGCATGCAATCTCGCATTGGTGGGTTAAACTTGCTCACCTTGCAAACATCATCCATCAAACAGAAATGTGATGGAGTTGAAATCAATGGATTGCTTGTCACAATAGGCATTCATAAGTTTGCGTAATTGAATACTCCTCTTAATCCCTAAAAAATACTTCATTCCCATCCTGCAGATCCCAAACAATGTCAAAGGTAAGAAGGATTTCCATATAATCCAAATATATGTTTTTTTTCAAATATATTTTACATGGAAACATAGCAAAATGGAATCTAATATTTCGTTTGCATTGGGAAGAAAATATTGGCAAGGCCAACATTGGCTTCCTTTTGGATTAATATCTCCATTTATAATTCCATAGATTTATACAGTTGTCTTAATCCTAACTGTATACATTGCATGAGAATAAACACCATCAATCTCATTTTTGAGACTTGGTTGTCATGTTAATGCAAATGTAAATGTAAAGGTTTCCTTTACAGGACTTTTGAAACTGAGTGTGGGAAAGGGGATCATGATCGAGATGTTGTGTGCATAAAAATTACATTCTGCAGGTAAAAATGGAAGTTTACGAGAAATTCTCTCATTAGTTACACAAAATCTATTGTTGAATGGTGTTCTTCAATAATTGTAGATGGAACAAGAAGACGAGAAGAGGACTCAATAAGGAAAGGACATGTGCAAAGATATTTTTGGGAGGTGGTTGATGTAGATCAATCACATAGAATAATGCATGGAATTTGTGGATTTCATTTAGTTTGAAACTCAAACAATGTTATAGTAGAAATATGTTATAGTAGAAAATGAAGGTTTGTGCCAATGATTAAGTTGGTAAAGTGATACACACTTGCACCTGGTTTGTAATCCCTGTAAACATATCCACCCTTCTTTCTTCCATTGCTGTCCCGTGTCAAGTATTCACCTTTAACAACCATAGACCCAGTTGGAAAGTGGTTGTTTTCATCGCCAGTCATGGACACAATGAGGGTTTGCTTTCCATCTATATAGCGTGCCAACCAGTATTCATCACCCCATTCAGTATCTTTTGAGGCAACCACTGCGTATATGTGCCCTGCATTATATGATTGTAGGTATATGATCAAAATATTTTTCGTGCGATACAAGGCCATTAATGTGCATTTGAAGACTACGTAAACAAACAAAAAATGTCAAGGAAATGCA
Source organism: Larix kaempferi (assembly GCA_027924585.1). NCBI lineage: Eukaryota > Viridiplantae > Streptophyta > Pinopsida > Pinales > Pinaceae > Larix > Larix kaempferi. Next base: position 6,773,210 of record BSBM01000406.1, read on the forward strand.
TCATACCGGGTTGTACAAGGTCTGAGACATGATCAAAATCTGCAGAAATAGATGATTGGTCTTCTTCCAACGGAGTTAACTCAACAATTGCACGCTGATCCTGTGGAAGTGATATGCGATCCCATCCATCAACCCAATCCAATGATTCACACCCATCCCAGTCACCATCACAACAAGGCGGGCAAAAACAAGCGAGTTTTCTGGTCCAAATTTCAAATACTGGGTTATCAGAGCTTCGAACCGAATGAAAGCCACGAGTCCCAGGCACAGTCTTGCATTCCCATGCATGTGAACGATCTATGTCTACCACCTCCCAAAAAAATCTCTCCACATGTCTCTTTCTTGTGGATTCTACTCGCATAGTTGATTCCTCTCCCATTACTGACGTGCACCACCTGACTATAGATTGAGCATTTAGAATAGTAGATTCTGTAGATACTTTCAATTCCTCTCTTCGTAGGGCTGTTTTGACACATGCTCCGGCTCCATCATGCTCTCCTTTACCATGCCCAGTCTCAAAATAGTTCCACATATGTGGCACTTTGTAGTTTTTATGCAATGAACACAACCACTGAAATATGCGTGCATTTTTGAACTGACCAGCACACCCATCAGACCAAATCCAGTGTCGGTCCATCTGTATGTTCCTTCCCTTCAAGTGATCATAGAACATGATGAAGCAATGACATACATAGTGGAAGTCGTGGCACCTATCATCACTTATGTAGAAGTGATATTCCTTCAGAATTTCTCTTTGCTCTTCAGTGCTATTTGGGCCATGCCTATATGTGATATGGACCATCAAGGAAACCTGCTCAAAGTGATAATACTGACTTTGGATCTCATTTTGAGGTTGCAGAGTGTAGTTATCGGCAAAATCAACAACTGAAAGTATAGTACCAAGGGGAAATGTATCTCTGCATATTCTAAACTTCTCATCCTGCCATCGTGCCACGTGGACATGCTGAACATATTGATGTGTCTTTTCAATAAATCCCTTGATGAAGTCACTAACTTGTACCTGGTGACACAAAATGATCTCAATGTCAGTTTTTTGTTGTAAGTAAGGATTGAAATGTAACCGTTACAACATAATTTTATAGATATAAATGCATACCTGAGATGTCACCAATTGTATTTTTTTGCTTTCTTTCCCTGGGACTATTTCATAGTTGATATATTTGAAACTTTTCATGTCTGTAACCATTTTCCCAAATTCACTGTCTCCATTCTCGTGCATACATTGGCTCAATAATGCCATTCCAGCACAGTTGGAGCATGTTCCATCGAAACAAGATTTTGCATAGTATGTTTGCCCCTCGGGCCTATTGCACATGATGCTATGAATGAATTCTCTTGATGAAGTCGGTGGTATTGTCATGGAGCAATCCTGCACAATGTTAGTATGCAACACACGACGAATGTACAAAAATGTTTCATAGTAATATTCATATTCTACATGGTATCTACAATAACAAGTGTTACGAAGAGTATTTATTCTAACATACCATGGCTTACATTTCTCAAAAGATCTTTGCCCTAAGTTCAATTGTCTATGCTCAATCTTAAATTTCTCGTAAAGCTCTGTCTGTGTTATATCAAGAAGATGCTTAGTATGTGGTTCACGATCCTTTGAACCCCTTCTTAGTTTTAGTACATCCTTTCGGTTTGAAGAAGGCCTTGTGTGATCATGCCAAAAACTGTGCACTAGTCCCTTTACTGCATCAACTAGCTTCATGTCACGACGTGGCAACCGACCAACAAAGGCCCAAAAATCTGTCTGATTGGTTGTGTCAAGATGTTCTCTTCTAATAGAATACCTACAGAGGGTTTTTACATTCAAATTAACTAGTTCGGATGTAGGCCTGAGAATACGAAGGGCCCTGGTGTTCTTATCTGCAATTGATTGTGACAACACACGACGAGCAGCATTGCGGTCCTTTGAACGTGTGTTCTTACCAATTTTACCAAATGCATCTACCAGGCTTTTAACTATATGAGAACTTGGTTCAGAATTCTTTATCATCTTTATCCCTAACTTTTTCCTAACAACATTCATGCTCCTAGATTTTAACAATGATAAAAATAATCTACATTTATCTCCATCACATTTAGAAACAAAATATTTATCAAGTATCTGTTGAGTTTGATAAGCAATACTACGTTTAGATAGCGTACCTTCAATGGAATTCATGAGTCTTTCATCAACTTGTATACGCTTCGGAGTTCTTCGACGTGTGCTTGCTAATGGAGGTAAGGGGGTTGGAATTGTACCATGTAGCGCATCACCAAGACGCTCTGGCGTTTCAGTAGTAGCTTGGTGTCCTTCATTCTCTTCCTGGTAGTTGGATGGTGGAAGTCCAACATCCTCATCCATGGTCTGTGGAAGTCCAACATCCCCTTGTGGAAGTCCAACATCCTCATCGATGGTGTGGATAACATTCTCTTCTTCAACAGTAGGCAAAATGTCCAACGCCTCTCTGACTTCATCGCTTGTATAACCACATCCGGATAGCAAATTGGGTGTTTCTTCGTGAGCTTCATCTTGAGATGGTAACTTATCACTTTGACTTGAAGTGGGAATTGAAACATCCCCTAATGAGCACCTACGTTTTGCTTCTTGATTACTTCCATGGGGTGCTTGTTCAACAACTATTGTGGAAATTGAAGGTCCCTCTTGTCGTGGATTAATAGGATGAACCATGGTATCCTCTACAATTGGATTTGGATTAGTTTCCAAAGAAAGCCTCCGATTCATCATGTATATTCTTTTCTTTTCTTTCTCTTCTTCAATGACTTCTTGAGATCTCTTCTTCCTTGTTGATTTGTTCACTCGGTTACGTGCATTCCCCATCACCACAATGATCAATTCAATATAGTTTGTTTTTGTTGCTCCTCAATTACAAGCTCTTCAATAATAAGCAAATGGAAGTTCTTCCTTGTTTGTCTTGAAGCTTGATATCTTATCTTGTGTGCTCCTCAAATATAAGCAAAATGAATCTTTCAAAGGCCTTATCTTTGGTGTTCTTCAATTGGAGATTCTTCAAGCTTGCTAATTATTTTCTTCAAATATGTCCATATAACCCAACACCACAGTGAGCAACCATGAAAGATGTCCTCAATGCTGCACCTGCATAAAAAAAAATGATGGAGTTGGTGTAGAATGTGAAAATTTTCAGACACGGGCTCGTGCGGTTCGAAAAATCGCGGGATTATTGTTTTCGTTCGGACAGAGTGAAGTTGCTCTCGGACAGCAACAGGCCATTATTTCTGGAGTTTCAAAATGCGTACGCGTTATATAAATACAAAACGCGTACGCGTTATATAAATACAAAACGCGTGCGCGATATGTAGTGAAAAAACGCCAACGCGATATAGTCAAGCACAATAAATAGGTTAGGTGCACGGCTAGGGAAACGAACAAAATCAAAGAAAACCAATAATTTATATGATTGCATACAAAACAAATGTTTTGTATGGTTTAATACCCCCTAGCTCTCTCCCAATAATCCCTAGATACCCCCTATCTCTTTCTAAATATCTGTCCCTCATTCTCCCTACATGTTTCTTTCATGTTTCTTTCTCTCCCTTCAGCGATGTCTCTACCACCCCACTCTCCATCTCTCCACCTTCTCTTTATCTTCATCATTATCCCTCCCTATAGAACTCTCTCCCTTCTTCTCCCTTAATCACTAACCCTCTACGCCTTTATCCCTCCCCCCTGCCCTCTCTGTCTTACCTTGTTCCTAGAGCCCCTCCCCCATAAAGGCCTTTAGACCCTATTCTAAACATTAATCCCTAAGTGCATAAGTGCACAAGATGATGAGGAGGAGGAGGGTGATGACAATGAAGATGATCATGATGTAGATGAAGATGATAAAGATGATGAGGAGGAGGAGGGTGATGACAATGAAGATGATCATGATGCAGATGAAGATGATAAAGATGATAATGTTGATGAAGATGATGGTGATGATGATGAAGATGTTGATGATGATGGTGATGAAGATGTTGATGATGATGGTGATGATGATGATGATGAAGATGATGGTGACATGATGGAGATGTTGATCTGATGAGGAAGATGATGATGATGATGGTGATGATGGTGATGATGATGAAGATGTTGATGAGGACGATGATGGAGATGAAGATGATGATGATGAAGAAGATGATGATGATGGAGATGTTGTGTTGATGGGGAACCTAGAGATGACAATGATGATGAAGATGGTGATGGTGATGGTGATGGTGATGACGATGAAGATTTTGATGATGATGCTGATGGCGATGATGATGAAGATGTTGACGATGATGGTGATGGTGATGTTTAGATGATGATCATGATGATGTTCAGAAGATCATGATGGTGATGATGGTGATGATGATGGAGAAAATGACAATGATGGGTATGTTGATGAGGAACCTGCAGATGCCAATGATGATGATGATGGAGATGTTGATGAGGAACCTACAGATGCCAATGATGATGGTGATGACGATGAAGATGTTGATGATGATGGTGCTGGTAATGACGATGATGATGATGATGATGATGATGATGATGATGAAGATGATGGTGACATGATGGAGATGTTGATCTGATGAGGAAGATGATGATGATGATGATGGTGATGATGATGAAGATGTTGATGACGATGATGACGGTGATGAAGATGATGATGATGAAGAAGATGATGATGATGGATATGTGTTGATGGGGAACCTAGGGATGACAATGATGATGAAGATGGTGACGGTGATGACGATGAAGATTTTGATGATGATGCTGATGGCGATGATGATGAAGATGTTGACGATGATGGTGATGGTGATGTTTAGATGATGATCATGATGATGTTCAGAAGATCATGATGGTGATGATGGTGATGATGATGGAGAAAATGACGATGATGGATATGTTGATGAGGAACCTACAGATGCCAATGATGATGGTGATGACGATGAAGATGTTGATGATGATGGTGTTGGTAATGATGATGATGATGATGATGATGATGATGATGATGAAGATGAAGATGATGGTGACATGATGGAGATGTTGATCTGATGAGGAAGATGATGGTGATGATGATGGTGATGATGATGAAGATGTTGATGACGATGATGATGGTGATGAAGATGATGATGATGAAGAAGATGACGATGATGATGGTGATGAAGATGATGATGATGAAGAAGATGACGATGATGGAGATGTGTTGATGGGGAACCTAGAGATGACAATGATGATGAAGATGGTGATGGTGATGACGATGAAGATTTTGATGATGATGTTGATGCTGATGATGATGATGATGATGATGATGATGATGATGATGATGATGAAGATGTTGACGATGATGGTGATGGTGATGTTCAGATGGTGATGATGATGATGATGACGGAGATGTTGATGAGGAAGGGGGAGATGACAATGATGATGAAGATGTTTATGGTCATGAAGATGATGGTGATGGTGATGATGATGAAGATGATGGAGATGGCGATGAAGATGATGATGATGATGATGATGGTGAAGATGATGAAGAAGATGATGATGATGGAGATGTTGACCTGATGACGATGAAGATGATGATTATGGTGATGATGATGAAGATGTTGATGCTGATGATGATGGTGATGAAGATGATGATGATGGAGAAGATGATAATGATGGAGATGTTGATGAGGAACCTACAAATGCCAATGATGATGATGATGATGGTGATGACAATGAAGATGTTGATGATGATGGTGATGGTAATGATGATGAAGATGATGATGATGATGGTGATGGTGATGGTGATGTTTAGATGATGATGAAGAAGATGATGGTGACATGATGGATATGTTGATCTGATTCAAGGAAGATGATGATGATGATGATGATGGTGATGATGATGAAGATGTTGATGATGATGATGATGGTGATGAAGATGATGATGATGAAGAAGATGATGATGATGGAGATGTTGATGTTGATGGGGAACCTAGAGATGACAATGATGATGAATATGGTGATGGTGATGGTGATGGTGATGACGATGAAGATTTTGATGATGATGGTGATGGTGATGATGATGAAGATGTTGATGATGATGGTGATGGTGATGTTTAGATGATGATCATGATGATGATAATGATGATGGAGATGTTGATTTGATGAGGAATATGATGATGATGATGATGATGGTGATGATGATGAAGATGTTGATGGTGACGATGATGGTCATGAAGATGATGATGATGAAGAATATGATGCTGATGGAGAATATGATGCTCACAACTCCCTCTAGTCTCTCTCTCCCCAACCATCAATCTCTCTCTCTCTCTCTCTCTCTCTCTCTCTCAAACACACACACATACACACACATTATGTCACTTTCCATTCTCAAACCCATCCCCCCTCCATCCATATCTATCTCCAACTTTCTCCCTCCATCCCTCACCCTACCTTCTCTCCCTCCCTCTCTCATCGCCTGTCTCTCACCTTCTATCCCTCCCTCATATTTCCCTCAACCTATCCCAATCTCTCCATCACTCCCTCTCTCTCCATCGCCACCACTCTCTGCATGTCTCCCACCAACACTTTCTGTCCCTCCCTTCCTATCTCTTATTTCGTTCTATCCACATCTATCTCTCACTCCCTCCAAATCCATTCCTCCCCATTGTCCCTCTCCCTCCCTTGCTCTATGTCTCTCCCCCCCTTGTATTCTTTATTTCTCTCTCACATCCCCCTTGCCTCCATCCATTCCCCCTTGTCACTCAAGTCTCACTTTCAACTTCTAACCCTATACCTCTTCAGAACCTATTCTACTCCTAATAGTGCTCTCAAGCTCCACTTCCCTTCACCCCCTGTAGCCCATCATGTTCTCATTCCCTTCATCTCTCCCCACTCAAGCTTCCAACATCCTTCTGAGCCCTTGACCCTTTCCCACCCCTATTAAATATTAACCATAGATTCCCTTGACCCTTCCCCACCCCTTCTCAAATATTAAACAAAAATTCCCTTGACTTCCACACCCCCTCTTTCTCAAGTATTAAACATGTATTTTATGATTTGAATAACGCGAGCGCGTTTTGTAACTATATAATGCGTACGTGTTATGTAGTTATATAACGCGTACGCGTTAAGTATTGATATAACGCGCACGCGTTATTTAGTTATATAACGCGTACGCGTTATTGAAATCTAAAAGCGCGGCAATATTTTTGAATTTAAACAGGTCGAGTCACATGCTCACATGTCAACAATAATCCTATGTGTATGCTTTGGAGTTTGCTTCGATAATTCCAAACCTGTGCTATGTTAATGAAAAACCAAAGCTAATTGGGTATTTCTTCCAGTTTCTGGAGAAGCCTGTGCTTAGCCACTCGTTACAATATGCTACACAGAGTCATTTTTGACGAAATCTTAGACACAAATAGCATTTTTTCTGCAGATTCCAAATATGTAACTTTTATTTTGAAATATTAATTTTTCCTATTTTCTTTCAATTTCTTTTCTATCCTACCTCCTTAACTCGTGAAACACATTGTTAGTGTTTCTTCCATAACTTTTTCAATTCTCAATCATTTCAAAAAAAAATTGTATGGTGCACAAGAGGACACTAACCTCCACGTTCTATGAAAAACCCATTTCAAGATTTTTGCATTAAGACCTTCAAAGGCTCTACCCACAAAAGAGGTACTATTTTTGAGGTTTGATCACTTAGACAATTATAAAAAAATTATAAAATTACTAATTTAATTTTCGAAAAATAATGGCGCACAAGTGCTATGTGTTCTCTACATGCATGCCGATTTTTGTAGCTTGATTCCATCATTTAGGCCCTCAAAGGCTCTACCCACAAAAACATATACCTTATCATTTGCCTGAAAAATAAAAAGTGTCTGTTAGAAAAAATGAAACTTGACATAGCTATGCAAATTTTCAATACATAAAAGTTATATATTCAGAAACGTGATTCAATTTCCTACATTTCATCTTTTTTACTCAATGTAAGATATTTTCCGTAAGTAAATCAAAAAATCCAAGTAAGTTGAGGGATGCCTGCTTTTTCAGTTTTCTATTGCATCTAACATGCCAAAAGTGACCCTCATTAGCTTGCACTGACCCTTGATTAAAATGAATTTTGGGCCTATCTTTTATAGGTCTCGTAGTGACTATTTACGAATGGCACATCTATTCAAATATCCTAATTTACTATTTAAATAAAATAATTAAATATTCATAACACTCCCCCATACTTTGTTCTTATGTGTGCACTTATTCTTTGGTATGAGAACTTCATCATTAGGGGCCAAGTGAAAGTTGAACAAAGCCCAAAGTGAGACTCCAATAGTTCAATTGGAGACGATCAGACAGGGAAAGAAAATTGATGGAAAAAATCATATTTTTTCCCATCCATTTTTTTAGAAAAATATTAGAACCTTGTCTTAGGACCTCCTCTTGGATTTTTCAAGTCCTGTATATGCATCCAATTTGTTGATATCAGTGATCTAGTAATAGATAACTAAACTGCATTATTTCATACTAGCCAAGAAGTGATTCAACTCAGGTAATTTGACATAGTTTCCTTATCTGTAATTTTATCTTAAACGATGAAAGAAGGGAAATCAGACCGACAATTGGAAGGGTTACCAATGCTTCAGAGATATGTGTTGCAAAGCTCTCTAATATCTTTACAAGTTTTCCAAGTTTTTATGAGTTCTTCAAGTTATCAAGTTTTTCAGGTCTAAGTTTATGCTTGCCCAGTTTTATGGAGTTTTTGTTCATATTTTCGCAAATTTTCCATTGTCCCAAATTGATGACCCCTTCCTATTTTATATGGATTCCAAGTTTTGCAACATTGCTTCAGTTACTAAGTAATGCCAAGAACAAAAACAGGACAACAAACGCTTCCAAACTTGACAAAAAGGAGCAAGGGGATAAAGCCATAAATGAACGGCAAGAACATTAGACAATGTTAGAACTTAGAACAATCAAAAGAAATACAATAAGATAAAGGAGACAATAGACTTGCATATAACATAACAGATTGAAATGGTCTAGAAGAAGGGGTAGTACAACAGGTTGAAGAAACAATTCCAGTGACGAAGGAGTAGCATATTGAAGAACTGGAACCCATGCAAGAGGGAATTGAGTATCCAACTATAAGTGGAGGTGAAGCCAAATCAAGATGCGAGGATGAATATGTAGTACTATATCCAATTCGTATGGGATGGGAAAAAATCCTCAAAAATTAGCAGCAGGAAAGAGAGGAAGAAGCTCAAAATGTAGCACTATAGAGTCATGGATTCATGGGCATGACCTCATAGAGTTGGATACTCGGTACCGTATGGAACAAAATAGTATCACCACAAACATGTTAATGTACATCATCCTTGAGAATGTGCTTACTGGACATGCTTACATGAAGCATCAATATACCCAAATTCCTCTATTCTCAAAATGAACCTCTTATATTATACACTAAAATTTTACAATTTCTGTTTATAAAATGTGCCTCTTATAAAAATTCAAACAAGTTGTTTAGTTCAAAAACCTATGGCCAGAAATCTATTTCGTATTCTTCTCACTTGTTTAAAATGACAAATGATTTTCCATCCTATTGAGTTTATTGAGTTTGTTACAATGCTCACCTTCCGTATCTCATTTTCCATGTCCAAAAAAACAAAAAAAAGTATTCATATTCCCAACTCATAAAGCTAATGCACACACATATGACATGTAAGTGTCTAAACATATTATTAGCCAATATATTCAGGTAATGGCCTTGTTAACTTACAATTTCAATAGTTTCGTTTCCAACAAAAACATAAAAAAGGTTTCCAAGTTGAATAGCTGCTCAATATAGGAGGGGTACATGAGCCTCTGCCATCATCTCCTCCCACTCCAACTCAGGAACATTTTTTTCTGGGTTTTTCATACTTTCAACTTTCATCTTCGACAAATATTCCCTCCGTGACATTTTCCAACTAAGCTTGGATCCAAAAAAATGAGAAAAATTTAGTCAAAGAAATAAAAAACACACTCTCTCTCTCAAAAATAAAATAATCATAAAAACTCAGTCAAAGAAATCAGACACGTATGCATGCATGAGGGAATTGTACATTTTACGTATTCACATAGATATTAGCATATTCAAAGATTAGCATATAATACAAAAGTGTTCCCAACATTAATCCAAGAAGGAAAGAGACAAGAGTGACTACTATTGGAAAGACAAGCTTAAATAGTAAATAAGTGGAAACCTAGAGGATAAGAATGAGGAGAAGAGAAGACCGCACTCAACAGGATTGGGATGCTATTACAGTGAACAGTTGCATGACAACCTTATAATAATATAAAAGAATAATAATAAAGTAATAATTGAAAAAAACTTTAAAAGGATTCAACAGTATGTCATGAAGAGCTAAGAAAAAAGGAGGTGAGGACCTCTACTATCTCTTGAATACTAGAACACTAGATGAAGTATAGAGAATAATTTTTTAGGAAACGAGGATTTTGTTCAATAAAATATTAGCTATTTTTTAGGGAATGAATTGTTTTACATACCATTGGCTAATAATATCAAAGTGGACAACTTGGGAAATAGATGTCAATCAACTATTATAAGTGTTTACTAAATATGAGTGGGCCAACTAGAGGATGAAATGAATTCATTATGAAAATCAACCAAGAGAATAGAAATGTGGGCCAAGAACATAGGAAAGTCAAATTATTAGACAAAACATCCAATCAAGCAACACTTCAAGCATCTAGTTTGTCAAGTAGTAAGAAGATAAAATGAAGAATAAGTTTGTAGTAGAATAAAGAATTGTGGTGGAAAGTCGTTTCCTTTATAATGAGGTCTCTGACAAAATTATGCTCCAAGTATATTAGCAGAATCTCAAGGTATAAGAAGAAATGTGTATAGTGCATCTTATTTAGGTCCAATTGTACTTAGATTAATTTAACACGCAAAAAGCTAGGAGGAAATACCAAAGACAAAAAGAGGACTATTATCCATCACCTTTTCAATATTAACAAGATATATGAAAGCCAAAGCTAGGATAACCATTGATACAAAAAAAATACTCACCTATTTAGAGGTCAAACAACAGAAACAAAATGTATATTCAAACAACATTTACCTGGATACAGTCAAATGCACCCAACAATAAAAGTTGAGTAATGAATTTCCCTCTTATACATGTCAATAAAGGGCTCTCTTTACTCTCCACAGGGGTTGGCTCTACAATATCAGGTACATGGTGAGAAATGTAAAAAAAATGAGTAAGTTCCTCAATCCAAAAAACGAGACCTTTTGTGTTGCATAATTATCTTTGTCGTTCATATCACCAAAAGCTCATTCCCTTTCAAATCTCTCTAAGTGTGCATGCCCGAATAAATATCATAATTCTAGTTGACAAGAGAAAGAATTGGAAATTAAATAGTTCAACTATCTCTTACATCAACTCAAGTGACTCTACTTGGGATGCTATTAAAGAATACTCAAGGGACACTATCCTCTGATATACCAATTAAACTGGCAGAGAAAGAACCAACATCTATATTATTTGTCACAATTGCAGTAAATGCCCTGTTAGCAAACAACCCTATTTAGAGAAGAAAAATAAGCAAACCAATAAAGTCTTTGTGAATATATTTGCCCAAATTTAGAGAAAAGGGTCTCACACCCCAAAATAGTTGCAGAAAGAAAACAAACAACATAGACTGTAGATATTGAAAACCCATCAAACATGGATATTTTTTAAAGTGAATGTGGATACCCTAGAAGACGTGGAATGGAAGCATTGCACAGAAGTAGAGGATGCCATGGAATATTGACACATGGCATGGATAGACATTGAACCATGAAGACCACAAATGACACTTAGAGGTGAAAATTTGAGGTATAACAACTTTCCTCCCCCTTACTCCTAATCACCCCCTTACTCCTAATCACCCTCACCCCCCCCCTCTCTCTCTCACCCTTCTACTTATCCACCTACCCCTAACCCCCACCCCTCTCTCTCTCCCCCTAACCCCTAATCCTTCCAACGCCCTCTCAAATATTTTGCCTAGTGTAAATTCAACATTATTAATATCATGCTAGAGTTTTAATGCTACAAATCATGTGCGTGTTTTATAAATAAACATCGGGCACTCATTTTTTAAAGGGAAACACACACACATTTTTCATGACACTAAACTTTTTAGGTGGGGAGTGAAATTTGAATCTAAAAGGAACATGTTTGCACTCCTTACAACCTAAACTGAGCCTCCTCCCGTGTTCATGTGTCATCCCTATTCCTATTTGTCTGCTTCAGAGATAGATTCGATTTAACCAAACCTATGCTATGGAATATAGTAAATCATAGCTTATTAGGCATTTCATCCATTTTCTCAATATGTATGTGTTTTACCACTTGTTAAAGTATGCTAAACAAAATCATGTTTTATGAAATTTTAGACATAGATGGCATTTTTTCTAAAGACTCTAAATATGTAATTAAAAATATATATTATTTTTAATTTTTAATTTTTCTTGTGTCATTACTCCTTAACTCAAAAAACACATTGTTAGTGTTTCTTGCATAAATTTTTAATTTCTCAAGCATTTAAAAAAAATTATATGATGCACTACTAGACACTGATCTCTACATGCTATAGAAAAAACCATTTCATGATAAATGCATTAATACCCTCAAAAGTGAGACCCCAAATTGACGTATTGTTTTCGAGGTTTGCTCACTTAGATAATTACAAAAATATTAAAAATTACTAAATTTATTTTGTAAAAATAGTGCCGCACTAGTACGATTTTTTCTCTATATGTCTACCATTTTTATAGGTTTATTCCATCATTTAGGCACTCAAAGGAGGGACCCACAAAGACATATACCTTATCATTTGCCATAAAAATAAAATATATTTGTTAGAAAATATCAAACTTGGGATAGTTATGAACATTTTCAATGGATCAAATTTATATATTCGAAAATGTGATTCAATTTCTTACATTTCATTTTTTTACTCAAATAAATATTTATCATGTTAATGTCTCAAAATATCCATGTAAGTTGAGGGATGCTTTTTTTTCATTTTTTTATTGCATCTAACGTGTCAGAAGATATCCTCGTTATCTTGCACTAGCCCTTTACATTGTATTGACTTGCTCTTAGACTTCACACATGGAGAAAATTGGGGGTGATCTTGTGCTCAAATTTTGCAGACGTAAAAGAGAGTGGAGCCAACCTTTCCACACATTTGACAATAGTAAAGAGATGAGCTATGTGTACAACCTTATATATTAATGTCCACGATCAAATACAATTTAAAATTTTAACGACGATCCATGAAATGAGGGGGTGATGAACGGTAAGCGATCAAATCAAAATACAATGGAGCGATCAAATCATAGTACAACCTTTCAAGGACCATGCTTGGGATATGGCTGCAACGCTGCACCCAACCACATTGCGAAGCCACCATCATTACAAGGAAGCGTGATAAAAGAACACTTCAAGCATTCTTTTTACATCCATGTGTGAACCCTATCTAAAATCACGTAATGTTAGTTCGCCTTCGTAAAGGATCACGGGGAAGGAAAGATAAATCCATGTCTGCAAATTTATTTTCTATAGTAAAAAGTTTCAGTAAGCTCTAAATTCAAGTAATGTTCATGCTTGAGAATCAAGAAGCTTCATGATTATGAAATTTTAAACAAATCCAACAGAAAATTATAACGATGTACCGTTTTTTTTATCCATTCGTGTGCAAGGAAGAGAAAAAATGAGTGGATAATAAGAAGTATGTAGATGATAATCAACAAATGGTGTGAATACCAAAAGTCATTAAATCATTTTATTCTTTGTAGAAGCCATGGAAAAGTGAGAAGATTCTATTTAGATATACGAGTGGCAAGTAAAAGGCCTATAGCCATTAGAAAAAAAAAACATGGAAAGTCTGGATATGACTTTTTTTGTCAAGAGGATGTCTTTATAGGAAGGTTGCTTCTAGTGGAATTCCATTGTTATTGTCTGTTGAAATGTATAATTATAGGCCTTTTGCAATTCTTGGAAATTTGTAGGCAAGGTGAGTTCTTTTAGTGTTATTATTCTTTTCCTATTCTAGTTCTAGTACCTTGACTTTCCATGTTGGTATTTGTCTTGTCAACTTGGTAGTTAAATGATGAGTAGTCGATTGGTGTTGTGACTATTTCGATACAAACTTTTTGTTTGTCTACTATGTTGCTAACTTAAGAGTAGAGCATTAAATAAAGAAGTTCCATGAGTTGATAAAAAATATGAAGAGAAGAAGGTGAACATGGTTCCTATAAAACCACATAGAGAAAGAGGACCTACAACACAAATGCATATAGTGAATCGAGGGGGGGGCAATAACTAGGACTGAATCAAACAAAACACTTGAAAACAAGATCTTAAAGTTATGCCCACTATGCCAACATTTGATGCAGCCCAATAGAAATATATTTTGTATGATATGATGGAGGCTCTCCAAGGATGCACTGAGTTATGAATACAATGTGTAGATGAGCATAAGAGAGAAGGATGGATAAAAAAATTAAGTGCCTCTAAATTTGGAATTCTACATTAAATTGTTAAGTTTTATTTATAACTCAAGTGGAGAGACTAGCCTGATTAGAAAACCAGGCCCATGAGATTTCATTTTGGTGAACGATTAGACCAACAGTATGGATGGAGTAGTAGACAGTACGATGATGTGCCTTCCCGAATTCACTAAGAAGAGTATTAGTGATGCAGATCAACAATAATTTTTATGTGAATAAATTTGAAGGGTGAAAAGGATCACAGTTCCAGAATATTTTTTGTTTACTCCCACTGGCTTCTCCTTCTGCTCCTGTGTACCCTCGGTATCATATTTTATATACATCTCTTTCTTAATGGGTGTAGGTATAAGAAAAATGATCCAAATATCAACTAAAGAAGAACCAGTGGCTATAGAAAACTGATCCCCAACAAATGTAAATCCATGCAAGAAGGAGTTGGGATTGTGTCAGTTTCTAACCATATATGTGTAGTATCTTGGGACAAACAAAAATACTACATAATAAATGCAAGTTGGTGCACCAAATAACCTACAACATATAAGAAGGAAGTGCACCAACAAACATAGGTACACCATACTAGAAGTGTCATTAACATTTAATGTTAGAAGAAGCAATGCTAAATAATTTATGGAATTATTTCATTTCATAAAAAATACTTGACAATATCCACTTTAACCTAATTTTTTCTATAAAATGGCACTTTTCCTCAAGATGAGGCCAAATAAGAGAACGAGTTGGGTGATTGGCTAGGAAAAAGTGTCGTGTATATTGATTTGTTAATAAAAATCATTGTTCATACTCTGTAATGGGAAACATAGGATAAATGCATTAAATTTATTTCAGTTTACGTGCAAAGAAATTGAAATTACGACAATTCCATTCATAGAGTCCTTAAAGCCTAAGGTAGGGACTAACAATACGTGGCAATGTGCTAATAAATTTTATAATGGGATACGTTGTATGAAAGAGTAGAAATAGTTTAATGACAAGTGACGACATGCTAATAATTGGGTATATTGTGGTTTATGATGGAGTATAGAGTATGATCATGTTTCTTAATGATTAAGTCTGATGCACATGAACATATCAAGTAATAATATGGATTAGCAAATACAAACCCTCAATATATCAAAATATCCTTGGACAAGATCAATGCACTATAGACCAAAATGCTTTGACCTATGTAATTCCTTTACCAAAATTCTTTGACCTATGTGGTGCCTTATGGAAATGTTAGAATTGGAATATCCATTGAGTGAAATGTTTCTCGAATGTAGATATTAGTTATATATACAAATGTCTAAGATATATAGTTCAATACACGAATAAGTAGACAGAAAAGCACATACACAATCAACCACTATATGGGTTTGGTTATGGGTTGTTTTGTACAAATATTCCTGACCATTTCCTAACCAATAGACCTCCATTTATATGGTGAAAATAATTTGAAATAGGATAAATAATCCCATACCCCTTCGTACTGCCCATTGGACATAGTATCGACAAGTTGGATTAAGTAGTCTAATCAAGTCTTAATTTCTATTCAAACTTTATATATATAAGCCATTGTTTGATCAAGAAAAACTATAATCTAGATGTTTGATAAACAAGTGTCACTTAGCGGAAATTTCCATGCACTTCTAAGCAAGGAAGATATAGCAGTTTATCTAGTTTTGTATGAATTTCGTATAGGTTAGCCAATTTTATATGAAATAAACTTTATCTATTAGCTATAGTACAAAAAAGAAGTGTTATTCAACAAATTCACCCAAAGAGCATAAATAAACAAGAAAGAGTAATCCACACCTTAATAATGAAGAAAAAAGATGAACAACAAGCGTCTTCAAGGGGGAAAACCTTCTTATACAATGTACTAGGTACACAAGACAAGAGAAGGAAAGTTGATTCAAATGAAAAGGTCTCCTTGATATATATAGGAGACAAATAGGTACAATTACCACTAATGGACTCAAGCCGATATCAATAATATAACAATACTAATATAAAGTTCCCAATTTAGGGGGGAATTGGCCACAATTTAGGGCTTAACATGCCCCTCCCCTTCAAGCAATTGTTGTACTCAATGCTTATTTCATTGTGGATACTTCTGTATGAAGGAATCATCTTCCCATGTTGAATCTTTTGCTGGTAAGTTCTTCCACTTGATGAGGTACTCAATAATAGCCTGATTTTGTAGTTGTTTGGTCTTTGTTTCAATGATTTGTTTAGGTTCCAATATGACTTTACTTCTTCATTAAGCTTTGGAAATATAGTTTGATCTTGTCTCCTATTACCTTCTTTAAGCAAAAACATGGAAAACTAGGTGTACCTTTGAATATGAAGGGAGCTCCAATTTGTAATCCATACTACCAATCTTCTGAAAAAATTTATAAGGACCATATTACTTGGGTGCTAATTTATTTTCCTTACTTAGTTGCTTGGAGGACATCTATTTGTAAGGTTGTAGCCTCAAATTTACCTAATCCCCTTCTTCAAAACTCCTTTCACTGCGATGTTGATCTGATTGTTGTTTAATCTTTTTTTATATATATAACCATATTTTCCTTCAATATCTGGAGAATTTCTTGCTAGTGCTCAAGGTGATCTTCCACATCTTGAACTTTAGATTTTCCTTTCAAGGGAGATGTAATATATGGAGGTTGGTACCCATAAAGTGACATAAATGGGGACATTTTTTATGATGTATGGAAGGAAGTATTGTACCACCATTCTGCCAAAGATAGACATTTCACCCACTACGTTTGTTTATCAGATCCAAAGCATCGATGATAGCCTTCCAAACATTTCTTCACTAAATCAGTTTTCCCATCAGATTGAGGATGATAAGATGAACTTTGAGCCAACTAGGTACCCAAACAAGAAAATGATTCAGCTCAAAATTTTCCAATGAAAATTGTATCTCTATCACTTACAATAATCTTAGGGTTTCTATGAATGTTTCAACTACTGTACTTGCATTAAAAGGGAGAGAGAGTGCACAATTGTGTGCATACTTGGTGAGTCTATCAACCACCATAATAACATTATTCCCTTCTAACTTGGGTAGACTTGTGATAAAATCCATTGAGACTTCCTCCCATCACTGACAAGGTATGGCTAATGGTTGTATAAGACCTGGGGTCTTAACTATTCACTAGTAGAAAATTGGGTGATAAATGACTAGGTGACCAAAAAATTTGGTCACCATGTGAAATACATGACTAAACCACCAAAACATTTGGTCACCACAGCCTTTTTATGTGAAATATGAGCAAATTTGAGCAATTTTAAGTTAATACAACTAGAAATGACTAAAATAAATGACTAAAATAAATGACTAATTTAGTCATGTGGGATAAAAAAAATGACTAATTTAGACATGGGATAAAGAATACGACTAGATCATCTAAGTTAATAATTATATAAGATGTCCTAATTATCAAATATTTCCTTATACGTCACACACAAATTAAGAGTGTGTGTATATAAAATTTAATATATGGTTTTATAATTATATATAACATGTTTCTATGCGTCTCTAGATATGTCAATATTGTAATTGAGGTATTAGAGCTAATTAGTTTGCAATGACTAGTTAGTTTGCATTAATGACTAAAAAGGGAAGAATGACCCATGTATATATTTAGCTTGCTCCATTTACTTGGTAGTATAGTGTTGATGCTCAAAATCAACATCATTCCGAAGTGTCGAAACATGATGCCATAGGTGAACCTACTGAATTGTTTTACAATATCATTCCATATGTACCATGACATCTAGTTCAATGTCCTTATCTGCATGTCCATATCTTATCTCACCATTTTTTCTTTCATATTATCCCTTCGACGGATCTTCCAAGTGGCATCATGTGTGTCATCATAGTGTGGTTGAGTCGAGTGTTGGATATTTGTTGTCTTTCCCTCTCGACATTTTAATGTCGTGAAGTTGGTGTCATTTTTTTTGGCTCGTCATATTGGTCGCGTTCATATTTTGCTTGAACAAAAATGTCATCATTTGACCCCCTCGACATTCTGTTAAAGTTTCGGCAAGTTCATGTATTTTGCGTGATGTTAGCTAAAACTTGACAATTTCACAACCTCCATTAATTCTCCATATGCATCCATTCATCATGGTTCTCCTCACACTTGAGTTCAGAAAGGTTGAAAGTCCCCCTTAGCACCCCCCCCCCCCCCCCCCAAAAAAAATCGCCAATATCCTCCATTTTGAAAAGACAAAAAAATGTCTCCCCTTTTGTAAAAATCCCTTCGTTCCCATCTGATTGAATAATAATAATAATAATAACAATAATAATAGTTTTTATGCCCTTATAATCCCTAACCCTTCGCCTTCCCTTTCCCATTTAAAATAAAGATTCTTAAAAATGCTTATTTCCCCTATATCCCTATTAACATTCCCTTTTTCACTCATATATAATATATTATATAGTTATTATATAGATTTACATAATTAATATATGTAATATTTTAATATTAATATTAACGAATTTAAGAAACAAATTAATATAAACAATGACAAATATAATGAAAGGAGGGAAACTAAATATATATAAAAAAAGATAAATGAAAAAGAGGTAAAAATTAGCTGGAAAAATGAGTAAATTAAAAAATAGATTGGGAGGGAAAATAACTAAAAATATGACATTTTTCAAAAGAAAACTCCAATAGCTCTGAGTCATGCAAGGGTTTTGTAGTGATGGGAGGGTGCTTAAAAGTCTCTAATTCGAATTTGAAATTACCCTGGGTTTCATGATCATGACATTCAGAGTTGTTTGTGGGGGATCCAGAATGGAGCGGGCTCATGGCATCATATGTACAGAAATGGCATGGGCACTCTAAATCTAGGTATAGGTGTTTTCTTTGTTCGGCATTTTCCTTGCTCATAAATTTGATTTGTGAGGATCAAACCTTTCAAACCCAATAGCGCATGTAAATACTTGTTGAGTTTTAAATGCCTTTCTGGAGTTTGCAAATAAATTGGCATACGTGTACTGGACTGAAAATGGATGATAGTATATGAATAACAAGGTTGAATCAATTTTTCAAATGCATGGCATCATCTAGTAGTATACGGTCATGTATACTCGCCAACAGAATATAGTAACGGAGTAGAATAATAGGGTGTTGTAGGTATGGCTCTGGTCGATTATTGAGCGTTGGATAAGAAAGAATTGTTCGCCTGACAAAGGCCTCAAAGTCCTCCCTTCAAATCTCAAATTTAAGGTATGTGAGTTGTCAGTATGTAAAGGGTTGGTTGGTAGTTGTCCCACATAAAGTAATGTTGTAGGATTATAAAGGTAATATGAGAGTTCTAACTTTCACTCTGATGATAGGATAGATTTTTTCCTTTACTGGATTCCTTACTGGGGTGGGTGAAACTATGATAGGATATATTTTATTTTCACAGATGATACCCTGGGGGGGCATTCGTTATGAGGCCCCGGGACATAGAAACATAGAGATATATTGATTCTATAGAGTTGTATCCTTCTTATTTGATCAAAGGATATTAATCCTACACACTGGATATTCTCGGGGAATGTACAGATTTCCTTCGGAGGAAAAATGCTCATTTTCCTAAATTTCCACTATGTGCCAGGTGAAGAATCAACTAGAGTGAATGAAATTGATGGAATTGAAATGGAAAATTCACAGAGAAAATAGCCTTGAACTAGCTGATTGCATACATTGATGGCATGATCATCTGCTCTTCAAAATGTTTACCCAGCATCTCCTTCACAAGCACTTCAAATTGAAAGTAGCTTTGGTCAACTAGAGGCGGGCCTTACAAATATGCACTTCACATTGCAAAGGGACCATAGAGAATATATGTGTTAGCTTATTTTTCCAACGTTGTACGGGTACCATTATTCTTAATATGTCCATCCTTTCTTCTTATCTAGGGATTATTTGTCTTATTTATTTTCTAACAAATTTCAATCGGGGCCATGGAGAATGTGCTTACACTCCGTATGTGTATAGTTCATAAACTCTTAATGTATTTGTTTTTGGTTTTATGTGCCAAAAACTCTAAGAAACTTAATTTTGTTGTTTTTTTAACAATAACAAAATGTTGTAATAATTACTACTGTCAAGAGAGGGATGTACTTCTGGAGATCATCATAAAAAATTAAGTAGGCAACTTAATAATTCATTTTCAATCTTGTTACCTAGTTCAGAACTAAATAGTTCCTTATGATGACAGTAACTAACATTGATAGCATTCAATCCTCTTGATTATTTATTCGATAGACATGCAGAGCTACGATACAGACCACTGATGAAGAATGGGGCAATACAATTGGACTACCCAGCACAAGAAGAGAAAAGGAAATTGAAAATCATATACCAACAAGGGAAGAGGTTACAAGGGAGAATGATTCTCACAAGTGCCAAGCTCAGTAAATTCGAGGGTAATTTAATATTCATAAGCAATTCAAACCACTATGCTTGGTGCAAACATTATTTCCGATGGAAAACCAAGTATATTAACTCTTATCTTTGGCATAAAAACCCAAAAAATGCTTTGGCGCATTTTCCCTTCCTCTAATGTGGAAACTACGTGTCATTTTATTTCTCCTTTGCATGATTATTTGTTGGGTGTGAAATGTGTCACTGATTTTTTGTCAGGGATATATCGCGTTAGTGCAATAATATTTCGGTTCATGCATCTATTCCTTTTCATTTGTAGCCATTGCGCTCATGTCGAGTGGGTAAGAAATACTTGGGATCGAGGTAGTTATAACCTATGAGAAAATATCAGTTGCAAGTTGCGGTGATTACAAGAAACCCTAAGCACTACCAATTCTAGCAATGTGTCATTCTGCACAAATCATTCCACTTGTAGCATTTAAATATGCTTGCATCTACCATCATGCTCACTATCGAGCTCTATGAGCTACTAGAATTTCACATAATGTTTCCTTTACTTCCATTATTGTCATTGCTTTGTTTTCAATAATTATAATTTTTGTATTAAATGAGGTTGTGGTGCACTTTGATTCCCATAGAGAGCTTCACACTTGCCACAATCTACTCTCTTGCACGGGATGCTTGATATTGATATGGAGAAAACATCATCGACTGAGTATAAAACCATAGACACGAGTACCAATATTTCCTTTGGAAAGAATAATGAAAAACCAATTTGAAAGTCTCCCCATCGAATTCTCAAGAGGCATAGAGTACACCCTTTTTATTTTTTTTACAATAGGAAAAGGTTTAGAAAAGCTCTCTTTTAATTTTGTTAATGAAATTTTTTGGTCATAGTAGACTTAAGAGGAAAAAAAGGGAGAAGCCTTTTTATTTTTTCCTTTATAGTCATAGAAAATATCGAAGGAAAGGTTTTGGGAAGGGGTAAAACCTTTTTATTTTTAATTTTAATGGGAATTTGACAAAGGAATCTTAACATAAGGGGATACATTTTAATTTAATTTATTTTGGGAATTACTTTTTTGGAAACATTAGGATTTATAAGGATGGGATATTGGTAAAAAAGGGTGCAAGTACTTTTTCAAGGGAGAAAATTTATGTTGATGTATATGTAACTTCGGAATGTATTTCATCTATGTATTTCATAGATATTTATTGTACCCTTATAAGAGATGTGTTATTCCTCTATAAGGAAGTGTCGTCATGTGTATTGACACGTGTCGCAAGTGTGTGTACTTGCCGATGGGTTATTAGACCACCATGTGTGGGGTCGGCCCTAAAATATATATTATATTGTGGATGTACCTAGCTAGACAAGTTGGCCCCATAGTGTAACTAGGTAAACAAGTTAAGTATAAATAGAGATCGAGAGATCTCTATTTTGATCACTCGGAAACTCATACTTCTCTCACTCAAAAAGTGGCGCACTAGTGAGGAGGAGGATCATCTGCTACTAGGAGACTATCTCAGTGTATTTTGGTTGTACTTTGGTTGAGCCATTTCTCTCTATCTCTGAGGAAGTTGTGGGGTTTGTCACCTTAGGGTTTTCCCCACGGAAACTCTATGTCTCTTGTCTCTCATGCTTTTGATTCTTGTGATGCTTGTCATGCTCATTATGATTGTTATGCATTGATATACTGTATATGTTATTCTCTCAGTAAAGATCCTAGAGTATTGTGAATTAATGCTCAAAATTTATCATGGTATCAGAGCTAACCTGAGAAGAAGACACTTTGTAGTGACGAAAACTTGAGTTTCTTGTTTATTGGGTTTCTCTCCACAGATTTTGGAAAAGTAGTATAGTAGATTGACTCTACTCATCAAGGAGAATCTATCTATCTAATGAGAATTCAATTCTGAGCATTTTCAGATTTGGCCCTAAAAATTAGGGTTTCCTCAAAAATAGGAATTTCTAAAATCTGAAGACATAGCTGGAAGATCCTTGCAAAAATCAAAGTTTAGAGCTTTGGATTGAGATTTTTGGTTGGGTAGATCTCCGTGAAACTCAAACCCTAATTCAGGGCTCTCCCTAGTGAACATGAGAGGACAAAAAGGCAAATCTAAAGGGTAAAGATTTGCTGATCTCAAATGCTGAATACACCAGGCTGATCAGCTCATCAAGGCGTATCTTTCTATCCTGTCAGAAAGTTGAAATTCACATTTTGAATTTTTAGAGTTTTTTTGACAAACCCTAATTCGGGTCCAGATCAAGTTTTTAGCATTTCAAGTGGTAAGGCCTCAATCTTTTCTATTTCCATTTGAAGTACTCTTTAAGATGTCTCACCACACCAAGCTTGAGGATAAGATTGAAGGTGCTGATAACTTCCGAGCTTGGAAGTATAGGATTGGGTTAATCCTGGAAGAGAATGAGTTGGACTCATACATAAAAGAAGACATCCCTATCCCAGAGGATGAAGAGGCTAAAGTATTGCATAAGAAGAACTTGGACAAGGCAAAGAGAATCATTGTTGATTCTATCAAAGACCATCTCATACCCCATGTGTCTTCTCTAAAGAAAACCAAGGAGATGTTTGACTCTTTGACCAAGCTATTTGAAGGGAAGAACATAAATCAGAAGATGACCTTGTAGAACCAATTGAAAGGAGTAAAGTTTCAGAATGGATAAACCATTCAATCTTATTTTTCTTGGGTCTCCCAGATTAAGGAACAACTGGAAGCAGTAGATGAAATGGTGGAGAACGGTGAAGTTGTCATGACCACTCTAAATGGCCTACCCAGGTCATGGGATTCCTTTATTCAAGGAATTTGTGCAAGGAAGAATTTGATCTCCTTCAACAGATTGCGGGAAGAATGTTCTCAAGAAGAAGCAAGGCTTGTGGCCCGAGAAGAAAAGATGGGAAGTGAAGATCAAGCTCTCACAGCTCACACCAAGAAAGGAAGGTCAAAGAGAGAGCACTCTCATGCCAAGAAATATTCACACTATCATCAACATAAAGATAAGAAAGATCTTAGATGCTTCACATGTAATGAGAAAGGTCATTTTGCTTCAGAATGTCCCAAGAAAAAAAGGAACAACAACATCAAGAAGAACAAGGGCAGTAGGAAAAGATATCATGCTCATGCTACAGAAGATGATGAACTACCCAAGAAGAAGGCTAGGGAAGAAAGTTATGATAGTGATGATGACTCATCAAGTGAAGAAGAGTATGTTCTAATCTCTGCTCTCACAGGTACTATCTCTCATGGTTGTAATGATTGGTTAATTGACAATGGGGCTTCCAAACACATGACTGGGTTTAAGGAATCTTTTGTAAACCTATCTGAACATGAATCACCCCATAAGGTGAAACTTGGGGATGATTATCAATACCCAATCAAAGGAAGTGGTGAAGCCTCCTACAACTTAGATTCTGGAAAATCTTTGAAGATGAAAGAAGTCCTTTATGTACTTGGGCTCAAGAAGAACTTATTCTCCATCTCTGCATTGGATGCAAAAGGTATAAGGGTTGCATTTGTGGATGGCCAAGTCCTAATTCGTCCAAAGGGAAATACCATAGATCATGCAGTAGTGATTGGAGAGTAAGAGGGAGGTTTGTATAAATTGAAAGGTCAACCTGAACATGCCATGGTACATGAATCCATGGAGCCAAGTGAACTTTGGCATAGAAGACTTGCTCATATGCATTATAGGGCACTTCCAATTGCAAGCAAGGCTGTAGAGGGTCTTCCTGAAATCAAGACCAAACATGAAGGTGTTTGCAAAGGATGTGCAAAAGGTAAGAACATTAAGAAGGATTTCCCAAGCAGTGAAAGCAAGGAAAAAGGTATCCTAGAAATCATCCACTCAAATGTATGTGGTCCTATGTCATCCAGTTCTCTGAGTGGGTATGTTTACTATGTCTCATTTATTGATGACTTCTCCAAGAAGATACTTCTTGAAGAAAAAAGATGAGGTGTTTGATAAGTTCAAGGAATTCAAAACCTTGATGGAGAATCAAACTGACAAGAAGATAAAAACATTCAGATCCGACAATGGTGGAAAATTTACCTCAGGTGACTTCAAGAAGCTTTGCAGTGATTCAGGGATTAAGAGGGATTTGACTGCTCCTTACAATCCACAACAAAATGGAGTTGCAGAATGAAAGAACAGAACAATCATGGAAGCAGCAAGGGCAATGCTGCATGACCAGGATCTACCTATGCATCTATGGGCAGAAGCAGCTAGAACAGATGTATATGTATAGAACAGAACACCCCACAAGATATTGGAAAACAAAACACTAGAAGAGGTCTTTTATGGTAAGAAACCTGAAGTCAACCATCTCAGAATATTTGGTTGTCCAGTATACACACATGTCCCAAAGGAAAAGAGGACCAAGCTAGATCCTTCAGGAAAGAAGGGTATCTTTGTGGGTTACAGTGAAAGCTCGAAGGCTTACAGAATATACTTTCGAGGGTTCAAGAAGATTGATGTCAGCAGGGATGTAACATTTGATGAAAACTCAGCATTCATCAAATCAAGGAAGGCACCTATCGAAGTTTATGAAGAACCTCAGGAAAATAGATTTCAAGGCACTACCATGACTGAAGCAATTCCATAAGTTGTTCGTGAGTTTGAAGATCCGCAAGAACCTGTAAATCCACCCCGTGAGGATAACTCTCACAATAGGAAACCTGCATGGGCTAGAGAGCTCATTCAAGATGCAGAAATATTTGGCATTCCAGAAGAAGAACACAGAGAAAAGAAGAGAACCAAATCACATACCAGCTATGTTGCTTTACTCTGTGACATTATGAACAAAGAACCTTCCAGCTATGAAGAAGCAATGGAAAAGAAAGAATGGAAGGATGCCATGGTTGAGGAATAACAATCAATAATGAAGAATGATGTTTAGGATGTTGTCCCAAGACCTAAAGAGAAGTCTGTTGTGACTTCCAAATGGATCTACAAAATCAAGCATGCTACAGATGGCAGTGTAGATAAATACAAGGAAATATTTGTAGCTCGTGGCTTCTCTCAGAAAGAGGGAATAGATTATGAAGAAACTTTTGCACCTGTAGCCAGGTATACTTCCATCAGAACAGTACTTTCCCTGGCTGCAGCAATGAAATGGAAAATACACGAGATGGATGTCAAGACTGCTTTCTTGAATGATGTAGTTGAAGAGGAAGTATATGTGGAGCAGCCACTCGGTTTTCAAATACATGAGAGGGAGTCATGTGTGTGCATATTAAAGAAAGCCTTGTATGGCTTGAAGCAAGCTCCCAGAACTTGGTATGGTAGGATGGACAGTTTCCTATCTAGTTTGGGCTTTACCAAGAGTAAAGCGGATTCCAACCTTTACTACAAGGTTGAGGAAGGGAATCATGTGATTCTACTTCTGTACGTGGATGACTTATTTGTAACAGGAGATGGCAGATTGATTGCAGATACTAAGAGGAAGCTTGCTGCTGAGTTCAATATGAAATATTTGGGAATGATGCATTATTTCCTAGGTATGGAGGTGTGGCAGAATGCAGGTGGGATCTTCCTTGGTCAAGGCAAGTACACAGTAGATATCCTGAAGAGATTTGGGATGATGGATTGCAAGGGCATGGCCACACCTATGGCATCGAACTTGAAGCTTCTATGTGATGCTTCATCCGAGCCAGTTGATATCTCTATGTATCATCAAATGATTAGGTCCTTGATGTACCTGATGAACACGAGACCAAATATTTGCTTTGCGGTGAACACATTGAGAAAGTTCCTGACAGATCCGAGGAGTGTTCACCTGGTTGCTATAAAGCATGTTCTGAGGTACCTGAAGGGTATAGTGGATTATGGGATCAAGTATGAAGCGAATCAAAAGTTTAACCTGCAGGGTTATGTTGATTCAGATTGGGCAGGCAGTGCTGCAGATAGGAAGAGCACATCTGGGTGCTACTCCAGTATGGGATCAGGTGTGATCTCTTGGTTTAGCAAGAAGCAGTCCTGTGTAGCACTGAGTACAGCTGAGGTAGAGTATGTTGCAGCCTGTTCAGCTAGATGTGAGGCAGTATGGCTTCGGAAGATACTATCTGAGTTATTTGATTGTTGGATGCTACTGGTATCTTCTGTGATAACCAAAGTTGTGTGAAGTTGTCTGAGAACCCAGTGTTTCATGACAGGTCGAAACACATAGAGATCAAATATCACTATATCAGGGATATGGTGCAGAGAGGAGCTGTGAGGCTCCTGTATGTTGCGACGGACGAGCAGATTGCAGATGTACTGACAAAGCCACTAGCTCGAGTGAAGTTCGAGTACTTCATAGAGAGGCTTGGTGTCCTTCAGATCAATGACACTTCGAGGAAGAAGTGATGGAAACATTTTCTGAAGAGATTCCAAGCATGTTGGAAGGAGGATCCTTCACATGGCTGTGGATGTAAGCGCTGGATGATGAGCATTAGGATGATGTTCTAGTTTCTGCTCTGTATGATTAGTTGGATCATTTATATGTATATGTATGCATCATGTTGGATGTTGGATATGATCAGTTGGATCATTTATATGTATATGTATGCATCATGTTGGATGTTGGATATGATCAGTTGGATCATTTGTATATATTTTGTATATGCATCATGTTGGATGCTGGAACCATGTATCTGTATATGTATAGGTGGATACATTTTATGATCAGGTAGATCATGTATGATTGATATATATCATGTATTTGTATCAGGAGGATACATTGTATGATCAGGTGGATCATGTATGATGATATGTATCAGGTAGATACTTGGTATGCATCAGGTAGATGCATTGTATGATCAGGATGATCATGATGACGAGCTTCAGGATGTTGCTCCAGATGATATGTACCAGGATGGTACAGTGATGATGATCAGGATGATCATATGTATCAAGTGGATACATTACATAATCAGTTGGATTATGTGTGATGAGTTTCGAAGACACAGATGCATAGTGCCTTTCCGACATGGTGGTAGATGTGTTCTCCCATGTGCGTTGATGTAAGTGCAGATCCTTTCCGACATGGTGGTAGATGTGTTCTCCCATGTGCATTGATGTAAGTGCAGAGCCTTTCCGACATGGTGGTAGATGTGTTCTCCCATGTGCGTTGATGTAAGTGCAGAGCCTTTCCGACATGGTGGTAGATGTGTTCTCCCATGTGCGTTGATCTAAGTGCAGAACCTTTCCGACATGGTGGCAGATGTGTTCTCCCATGGTCATTGATGTAAGTGCTGTGAGCCTTTCACGGATGGTGGTAGGTTGGTCCTCCCATGTCAGTGACTGTAAGTGTTATGTGTGTGCATCTAGTTTGTGCTTCGTGATACTCTGTGGCCATGGACAGGTTGTGTAGTAGCATGTAAAATATCCTGAGGAGTCTTGGGATTCTCTTTCGAGGTTTTGTTGACTCACGTAATAAGTCCCGAGGATTCCACAGTATGGCCATTGATGATGAAGACCTGCAGGTGGTGGTCCTACATCCAGTATGAAAAAGGACTGGCTCTGTAGAACTTCCTATGACAAGTAGAGTTAGAGATTGGTTGTGATAGCAGTAGCAGTGACGATGATGATGACGATGATCCTGAGAAGAAGACTTGTCGAGAAATACCTTCCTAGTTAATAGGGAGTGTTGATGTATATGTAACTTCAGAATGTATTTCATATATATTTATTGTACCCTTATAAGAGATGTGTTATTCCTCTATAAGGAAGTGTCGTCATGTGTATTAACAAGTGTCGCAAGTGTGTGTACTTGTCGATGGGTTATTAGACCACCATGTGTGGGGTCGGCCCTGAAATATATATTGTATTGTGGATGTACCTAGCTAGACAAGTTGGCCCCATAGTGTAAGTGGGCAAACATGTTAAGTATAAATAGAGATCGGGAGATCTCTATTTTGATCACTCAGAAACTCATACTTCTCTCACTCAGAAAGTGGCGCACTAGTGAGGAGGAGGATCATCTGCTACTAGGAGACTGTCTCAGTTTATTTTGGTTGTACTTTGGTTGAGCCATTGCTCTCTCTATCTCTGAGGAAGTTGTGGGGTTTTTCACCTTAGGGTTTTCCCCACGGAAAATCTGTGTCTCTTGTCTCTCATGCTTTTGATTCTTGTGATGCTTGTCATGCTCATTATGATTGTTATGCATTGATATACTGTATATGTTATTCTCTCAGTAAAGATCCTAGAGTATTGTGAATTAATGCTCAAAATTTAACAATATATTCAAGGGATTGGATCATTTTTGCAACTGAGGCTTGGAAGGGTTTTTTTTTGCATTTTATGGGTATGATAGATAGTTAGGATAATAATAAAAATCTCAGTGTGTTTTAATCAAGGGTGATTAATTAACCAAAACTCGGTGAGATTTGACTGACAAGGCACACATGACCCTAACATGATGAAACATCCAAGTGACGTGGGGGTGAAATGATAACACCTTTAACGGAATTGTTTTTGGATGCAAATAGGACTTTGTTCTAGACTCTATAGTTGAGACATAATGGGATTATGAAATCGTTAAGTATGTTTTCATGTATCATTATGTTCTGACACTTCAAAATCCTATCGATGTTGGAAATCAACGTCTAAATATTGATTCATAAACATTTGCGGGAGCTTTTGGCCATCCATATCAGGACACAACAATGAATGAAGAATAGTTTTCCTTAATGATGAATTATACTTCAGATCTTGTACCTCATATGAAAGGAATAAAAATTATTAGATGTAAATGGGTGTATAGAATCAAGTATGCATACGATGGAAATGTTGAAACACACAAGGCCTACTTAGTTGCCAAAGTATTTTCCCAATTTGAATCATTTGATTACAATGAAACATTTTCCCAATTTCCAAAATGAATTACATGTCCGTTGTTCTATATCGTACCTCTTCACATAATGAGAGGTCCATCAAATGCATGCCAAATATTCCTTCATTGTATGGGGATTTGATAGAAGAAATTTACATGGAACAACCTCATGGCCATGTTCCAAACGACTCCAACCTTATTTCTTACATAAATAAATCTTTCTATGGTAGTGACCCCAAACTTTTAACCCAAGTGAAATCTAGCATTTAGAAATTTGAAATGAGTGACTAAGAAATTTCCATTATTTTCTTTTCCTCCAAGTCCTACAATCCAAAGAAATAAATTTTCTTAGTCTAAGTATGCTTGTAAAATTCTTCACTAATTTCACATGGAAAATTGTAAACCAACCCCATGTCCCTTCTAGTATGGATTCAAACATGCTACCATTTTCACTATACTTGAAGTAGTTGTGATCCAGGTGGATATTGGTGGCCACCCACTTATTCCACTGGCTCAAAACAATTTCCATTTTGGCATTTTTCTAGTATTTCTATGGTTTTTTAGGTCATGAACTTCCGGGGATTTTTTGAGGCCCTAAACAATGTTTTTTGGGCCCACAATGGTACATTAGGCATCCATAGGATACTTCTGGGCCCAATCCACTATTGTACTCGGCTAGATATTTCCAATTGTCTATCGATCACCCCAAACAGAGATCGTATGAAAAAGTAATCACATCTACTATTTAGAGCAGTTATGAAAATAGCAACAAGTGTTGCAAGGGAAACTATTTTTGCAGACCCATCAATAGATGTCATTAATCAGTTCTCCACTATTTTGGACATGCCTAGATTCTTTGTATATCCTTTTTTGCAACTCCCTTTGCAACAAATTTTAGTGAGGTTGTCTCATCCTTTATGTTTTCCAACAAGAAGAGTAAACAACACCTCTCCCTTGCTTTTTCACAGGTATACTATGTACACAATATGGTATGTTTGAATCTCTAACTAAGTATGCCAAAATTTTGTTTAAAGAGTTAAAGATGAATGATTGTAAGATAGCATCTACACATATGGAGATGAAGCTGAAATTTCAACCAAACCTGAATAAAAATCAACAAATGAGTTAGTATATATGCAGTTGGTAGGGATATTAATATATCTTACAGACACTTAGTAGGCTTGACCTATGTTTTGTAATCAACTACATCAATGGACTATAACCAGGAGTTTAAATGTGAATCACATAGAGAATCTTGTGGTGGTTTCTCATGGACTTGGAATGAAATGTTCAATCAGTGTTATGGTTTATTACATTTGTAAATCCTAACCTTGATTTCACTCTAACATAAAATTATAACCCTTTGAGACTTGTCATTGATAACTGTATAAGTACAGGTTGCAGTTTGTTTCATTGCATTTCTTATATTTTTGTTTATACACACACCCATTATTGTTGTCAATTGGACTAAAATATGGTTGACAAGTTTGTATGGTTGAGTGGACACTGGATGGAACCTCTTTAGATAACACTATTTAAAGTTAGTTGCAACCATGCAACTATTTGTGCACTATATTAAAGGTAGATCTATTGGTTTCTTTAAATCCTCTAACGGGATAAGGAAAGGATGCCCCCTTATCTATATATAATCTTATGGTAAAAACACTACGTAGGGTCTTAGAGAGAAAAAACATCTAATGAAAAACTTCCAAGAACTGAAATTGTCTAGGATTCTAAGATTATAAATCACCCACAATTTGTGGATGATCATGATTTCCAAGCTGACTATTTTGGAGGATATAAGATATATTGAAATTGAGACTTATTTAATCAAAGTTTCTTGTTGTATGCATATATAAATATCTAGGAGTTGATTACATTGATGAAGTAGAAGAGAGAGAGAAATATAAATAACAAAAGGTTTATTACTGAGTCCTTGTGAAGACTAGGGATCCACTGGATCGGGTACTTTTTTCCTTTCCAATTTTGGATGGCTTTCCAATCCTTAGAAACCCGCTATGGATTTCATCTCCCATTTGCATTTGATGAGTTTTATTGTCTAGAACATTGAACTAAAATGTTAATTCTTACATAATATTAAGGGAATACTATATCAAGGTGTAAACTGTAGAGGTCAATTGGTTCAATAGGGGGAAGATGTCACATTGTAATTTATTGTTCTATGAGTTCCAACTTTTGCTACCATTAAAAATTGGAGAAGAGATCGACTTTGAGGCTTATTATTGAAGCTCTCTATTATCCATGCATTTTGTCCGCTAGAGTCTTTTATCCATGGAGTCTTATTATGAAACTAGAATTACCTTTGGTTTGATGTATTATTTTTCATATTGAAGGTAGGTTTGCCAACACATTTTATTTTTTTAACTAGTATCCCTCCAAAATATTATTCCTTATGCTCTACAATGCACTTGAATTTATTTTCCTTGCTAACAAAACATGTGGCTCCATAAATTGTATTTTCCTTTTAGTATCTATATTGATTAATCAAGACATTGATGAGGTGTATGGAATCAACAGATTGGTAGATTAGGTAGAATGGATAATTGTTAGAGGTATTATTGAAGCTAAACAATTTGTTATGATTGTTGCTACCAAGATTGCTTAATTTATAGGAAATATATCGCGTCAAGACCTTGGTGAAGGGAAACCAGAAAACCAAAACCATGCTATTATTTTCACTCACGGTGAAGGTATTCAAATAATTGATATGAATCAAGTGTGTTTAGCTTCTTAGAATGGTATACTTTTTAGTTTTTTTTTAATTTTAGCATGAAATATCTTCACCATTATTTGGTTTGTGGAATTTCCTTAAGGTATTTGGTTTGTGGATTCCATCTTCTTGAATGGACAAACTATGGAAGCATAGGTTGTATTGATGGATTGCAACTTAGTGGGAAAAAACTGACTAATAATATATGACAATGTATGTAAAATAGTCATGATATAACTAACCTTTTCAAAAACAAAACAAAAAAAACAAAAAAAAATGAAGCCCTTTGTCACGATAATTAACCTCATACGTTTGTAATCGTAGCATGTTAATGTTTGTAAGAGTTTGTGATATATTTTTAGTGTGAAATTTGATTCAGTGTGAACTTTGATTCTATTTAAGGGTTCTAGCTCGATGGAAGAGCACCTGCCTTACAGGAAGGAGGTTGGTGGTTCAATTCCTCTATGCCCTATCTACATAAATTAATGACTAATTAAATGACCAGTTAACAACAATCAATGACTAAATAAATGAACAATTAACAACAATCAATGACTAAATAAATGACCACTTAACAACAAACAATGATTAAATAAATGACCAGTTAAAAACAATCAATGACTAAATGTACTACCAAACAACGAAAATTAATGACCAAATAAATTACCAAATAGCGATAATTAATGACCAAATAAATGACTAAATATATGATCAACGCGTGAAGTAATTCAATCAATTTATGACCAAGTGATAAATAACCAATTTGATTGGGTGATAAGTGACTGCTAAATTATGACCAGTGGTCACGTGACCAAATTTAGTTATTTATTACCCATTTTTAGCCACTTATCACCCATTTTGTACTAGTGATTTAATCCTTATTTTGTTGGCAAACCAAACATTCTTCCATGAACCTTTGAACATTATATTTAAGACCTTCCCAAAAAATTTCCTTCTTGACCCTATGGTAGGTTTTTATAAATCTCGAGTGCCCTCCTATAGGAGGTGTGTAATTCCAAAAGGACCTTTTGTTTGAGTTGGGAGTTCTTACATATATATAAGAGATCCTTATACCACAGTGAATCATTTTCTCCACACAAAAGTATCTGATACACTGGTTTCATTTTGTAGCCTTTTGAATGAGCATCTGCACCAATAGGCCATTATTCCATGCTTCCCTTGCTTCTACTATCCAATCAGGTTGTATAATAGAAATAGCACAAAGTAATGCCTCAACATCCTCATATTTTGTTTAGAGTGCATCTTCTACCATATTTTGTTTACCTTTTTATAGATGATTTCAATGTCATATCCCAACATATTGGTTACCCATTTTGGTTACTCTTCTGAACATAGTCTTTGTTCCAATAAGTATTTAATACTATCATGATTTGTTTTGACCTTGAAGTTCCTACCTATTAGGTAAGGATTCCATTTCTCAAGTGCATGTAGTATTGCCAACATTTCCTTCTCATAAATGGGTTTGTGTAAGTTATTTCCCTGATTGGATGACTTTCAAAAGCTAAGGACCTTCCTTCTTGCATTAAAACATCACCAATGTCATTTCTAGAGGCATCACATTTTACAATAAAGGATTTTGTGAATTTTGGTGTGTTCAATACAAGGGATTTTCACATTGCCTCTTTAAGTTGTTCAAAAGCTTGAGCTGCATCTATATTCCAAAAGAATGAATCATTATCTAATAATGTTGTTAGAGGTGTTTCTATTTTTCCATAGTTTCAAACAAACTTGCAGTAGTACCCTATCAAATCTAAGAATCCTTTAAGATTCTTCAAGGTTTTGGGAATCGAATGGTCCGTCATGGATTTAATTTTTGTAGGATCTACCTTGACACCTTCATGATATACAATATGTCCCAAATACTCTACCCCTTACCCCAGAGAAACATTTGGAAGGTTTTGCATATAGTTGTTGCTCCTTTAGTAGTTGTAGCACCCTATCAACATGTTGAACATGTTCTTCCCAAGACTTGCTATAGAATAGTATTTTTTTTCACAAGAATGGTTAGATTTATATTCGTAAAAGGTTTATTAAACTTAGCTAGGAAAAAATACAAAGAGAGGAAAAAATAGAAAGGATCATCTAGACTGCTGGGAAAAATCTAGGCTCTCCTATATGGGAAGAACCAATACAAAATAAGATTTAAAACACTACTAGTACTGTAGACTCGAATAAGGTAAGAGCAATTTATTCAATTTGTGTGACCAATTCATTGCATTCTTTGACATATATTTAGGATATACTACGGACACCTTTGAGTTATTTGGGACCTTCCTTAACTGCACGACTCTATATGGTTGATATTTTCAACACCCGAATACCACACTTATAATTATGCCACGAATTCCATCCACCTGTCCATTTGTGTCCACCCATGTGATACATTTACCACTGGAGAGGGAGTCCATGATCCCGTCATTTGAAAGAAGACAATCCTATTCATGGAGGGATTGCAAAGTGGGAGGTATTTACATTGACCATAAGTCCGCCAAGGCCCAACTTGATGCCTTAATTAGCTTGCGCATCAACTTCTTGGTTTAAGTCATGAAGAATATGAAACAGATTAAGCAAAGAGAACCACATATTGATATTGTTAATGCGACCCAGGATATTTAGAGGAGAAGAAGAAACTTCTTGCTGGAGGAAATGGGCCTTTGTTATAGTGAGAAGAGAATTACCAAATACTAAATCTTTCAAAATCCTATTTTGGCTTAGAATCTTTATCCCCATCCAAAGAGACCATTGTTCCATCTGGTTGTTTTTGGAATTACCCAATACCCAAGCATAGTTTTATCTTGTTCCATTCGGGTGAGGATCACCCCTCCCACTTCTGCTTCCCATGGATTACCTTTTGAATATTTGTTAAAGAAAATAACTAGGTTAGGTTGAATTTGGGGCCAAAGTGTGAATTGCTGAGCTAAAAGTATTATTTTATAGTGATCAACAATGTAAGGGTGGTGAATTATGTTGGATATTGGAGAAGTTTCTCGAATCCTATAAACCCAATTCTTTTCAGCAACTGTAACTTCATTTATACTATCAGGGGAAACTCCTCTAGCAGTGAAGGATTCCATTAAGAGACTGCGAGCCTATAAGGTAATCCTAGTAGGGGAATATTTTTTAGAATTAAAAATGAGATCATTTCAAGAAATCCATAATTTACAACATAAATATTTGGGGAGATAACTTCCCACTCTTCTCGAAAGGGCCTTGGGATGAAGGGAACTCAGAAGAAATTACTTCCAATTTAAAAAAATATATTTCCAGGAGAGAGGTAGATGAGAGATCACTCCAACCTTGGAAGGCTACTTTCCAAACTTACAAAGTGAATGGGAATTCCAAAAACAAATGTTTAATAGTCTCATCACTTTGCATATAGTAAACGCACTAGGAGGGACCTTGCATACGTTTTTTACAAAAATTGTTGAAGGCGAGAGTCTTCCCATGAGCCAAGATCCAACAAAATACATTGATATTTGGGAGACCATCAGGTCACCAAATCACTTTCCACATATAGGAAGGAGTATATTTTGGCATAGATTCAATAAAATTTTGATAGTCTGCTTTGAATTGGTAGTTTGAATCAACCCAATTCCAGATGTGCCTGTTGTTGGTTCTAATATTGACTAGATTTGCGCCTTTTAGGATCGAGAGGAAAATATATTTTTGATTATGAAGATATGGAGGGACTAATGAGAGATCCTAACCAATATAGTCCACTATAGTAGGATCCCAGTGAGATATGTCTACAATTTTGTTTTCCCTTACTCTTGTTAACCATTCTCTTAATTCTAACAATTGATATTGTATCTTAGGGGATATAGAGGTCGAATATTTTTCCCACTAGATATTAATGTCTGACCTATTTCCATTCCGCCAAAATACATAATAAGATAATAGATTTTTTGAAGCCTTGCATAGATGCCAAAACCCAGATCCACAACCTATCCATTGGATATTTTCATGATGCAAAATATCAAATTTGGGCAGGTATTTTTTAATAAAAGAAGACTTCCACCATGCCTTCTCTGAGCCAAAGAGTCTCCATACGATCTTGGATCCAATACATGTATTAAATAAAAGGGGGTATCGAATGCCAAGTACGCCATTTTCTATGTTAAATCTAACAATGTTCGAATTGATTAAATGAAATTTTTTGTGGTTTTCTTCCCACCTTCCTAGAGGAACTTTCTTATGACCATTCAAATTTGATTTAGTATTCCTTTTGGAGAGAGCATGCCTGAAAATTGATAAATTGGAAGAGAGGACATGGCATATTTAATCAAAGTGGTTCTTTTGGAGGGATTTGACCATCGAGATCCAAATGAATGCATTATTTTGAGAAGCTTCTGAACTAATCCTTCCCAATACTTGGAAGTAAAGGATTTAGTGGATATCAGAAGACCCAAGTATTTAAAAGATCACTACATAGATGCAAAGGGAAAGTTCAGTATGGAGGAGATTGAATGCAACACATGGTCAGGGATGTTCCATCCATTAATTTGAATCTTAGCATTGTTTACTTTGGAACTAGAGGCCTCGATATAGGAGCCAAGAATTCCTTTAAACCTCCCTGTATTGATTTTTGAAGCTCCTCCCAGAAACAGAGTATCATCTTCAAATTGATAGTGGTTCAATGAGCGGAAATTTCATGTTATTTGAAACCCTACTAATCTTCCTTCATACCTTTCCCTCTCCATTTTCTAGCTTGATTGGAGATAGCGTGTAACCTTTCCGAAGACCCAGGGAGGCTTGGGAAAAAGGGTCTGGTCTTCCCTTAACCAGAGGGCCTATTCTGGGAGAGACAATGTACGCCTGCACCCAACGAATCAATATGCACCGTAAACAAAATTCCTCCATTACTTTAAAAAGGAAGGAGTTCCTTACTCGGTCAAATGCATTTGCCATATCTAGTTTGATCACCATCCCTTTTTCTTTAGAAGTACAACTTGAATGGAGCACTTCCTAAACTAGAATGATATTGTTGAAAATTTTCTTATTAAGGAATGAATGCCCCCTGGTTTTCTAAAATAATCTTGAAAAGTAGGGGTTTTATTCCGTTGGCTAAGATCTTCCTTAAAATTTTATAAGATTAATTGCAAAAGGATATTGGACTAAACCTATTAAAAGATATTGGATTCATTTCTTTAGAGATAAGATCTAGGAAAGCGGATGTTGTACCCCCTCCAATGTTATATTTTAGTTCGGTCCAATTTAACATTCGACACAAATTGTATTTTATATTTATATTTCAGCAAGCCCTATAAAAGTGGATGGAGAACCAGTTTGGACTTGGTGCCTTGTGATGGCTTTACACAACTTCTCATTATCTTCATTGGTGACTAGCTAGGGAATGGTATACAAAAAAATTGAAACTGAGCTTGGATCAGCCAACCTATCCTCAATGTATAATTCTCTAAAATGATCTAAGGAAGCTTGTTTGGTATCCTTAAAAGAGAGAACCAGTGTCCCATTGGTGATACTGATTTATTTAACCTTATTATAAAAGACTCCAGAGAGAGTTTGATTGTGAGAAAACTTAGTGTTACAGTCCCATGAGGTAAGCCACAAACTATGTGACTTCAACCTCCATTGTCCCTCTTCATATTTCAAGACTCCATTAAGTTATGAATTTAAGTGTTTTTCTTACTACAAAAGGATAGGAGAGGCTTCTTCTTTCTCTAGTTTGTCTTTTGTTTCTTTCAGCTTCAATAGAATTTCCTCTTTTTTGTGATCTAAGGGTTTGAAGGACGCCTTGGAATAATTTTTGAGCTCCCACTTGACCACTTTGAGTTTTGATTCCTAGACAAATCCTAGGGATCCCTAGACAGGTACAAACCAATTTGTTGTGATGACAGTAAACACCTTTTAATTCTTAATCCATAGAGGATTAAAGAGGAAGGTGATTGGCCCATAATTTTTTGATTTTTCAAACTTAAAGAGACAAGTCGATGATCTGAGTCACTATTTATTAGGATTTTTTATTCTACTTTTCTATCTTGGAAAAGAAGATCACTACTTACTAGGAATCTATCCAGATGTGCAACAATATTGACTTTCCTTGATATCTTGTTAGACCAAGTATAACATCCTTTTGTGGGTCTTACATCCATCAAGTCCCAAAATGACATCAAATCCTCCATTTGATCTTGGAAGGGGTCATGAAATTTTGACCCTCATTTTTACTTGGCATAGAGAGTCGTATTAAAATCACCTCCTATAATACACCTATGTCCATAGCCTTTTTGGATGAGATGATTCAGAGAGTTCCAGAAATGAATATTTTCTCCATAAATAACTAGGCAATAAACATTTATGACATGTAAAAGTCTCCCATCTACATGTTTAAAAACAGTGAGAATAAAATATTGATTTTCCTCACTTTCCAACAGTTCTAAGCGGTCTGGATTCCACATTGTACATAAAATACCTGAAGCACCCCTCGAACTGACAACTACAGAGCAACTACTTTTCCATATTGAGTAGAAAATTTTATGCATACTTTCTTGATCTAACTTTGTCTCTTGGATGAAAAGGATATTGGATTTTTCTTAGAATAAATTCTTCATGGCCAATATTTTTTTTACTACTTAAACCTCTATAATTCCAAGATATAATATTCATTATTTATAGTTGTGAGGGTGGGTCTTAACACTTCCTAATTCCTGTTGTTTCGATGGTGTTGAAATGTTGCCCATCTTGAATTTTTCTAGAACTGATTGGGTTCCTTTCCTTATGTCCTTAGCTACTTCTACTTGACATTTTTCCTTATTGGAATTATGCCCTCACTGTTCTGAAGATTTGTATATTGATCCTCCATCTTCTCCTTTTGTCTCTTTTGATTTATTTTGTTGTACGTTGATATACTAGTATTTTGTCCAAAATTTGACAAAAGAGAGAGAGGCCCCTCCGGAGAGTTTGGATTATGATCCAAATCCATACAAGCCCTTGACTTTGTTAAATTTCATACATTCATAGCATAATAATATAAATGCATAACCAAGATCACAAGAAGTAAGACAAAGCACAAAACAACAACACAGAGTTTACCCTGGGAAACCCAATTGGGAAAAAATCCATCAACCTTCGCATATAGATGATAATCCCGAGATCAAAGTACAAATAAGAAAAGAGAAAATTGTGGAAATGTCTTCATCAAGTAGAAGCCCCAAAACAACTACCTCCTCAAAGTGATGCGAAATAAGCTCTCTCGAAGTGATGCACAAAATGAAAGTGTGAGAAT
Organism: Larix kaempferi; assembly: GCA_027924585.1. Taxonomy (NCBI): domain Eukaryota; kingdom Viridiplantae; phylum Streptophyta; class Pinopsida; order Pinales; family Pinaceae; genus Larix; species Larix kaempferi. Next base: position 6,813,013 of record BSBM01000406.1, read on the forward strand.
GAGAATAATGAGGTGCACTAGCCTCTTATTTATACAAGTGCAAAAACCAGAAATTCCCTAACTGGGCCAACTTCACCTGGGGGCAATAAATAATTTATTTTTAATAATTTTCTTTTGTTTATTTGCACCCCAAGGTTTGCATTGACTCTTTCTTGTGATTACATAAATAATTACATCCATTTTATCTCCCTTAGGAGGTACAATCAAGTACAATAAAATACAATGAATAATATCTTATGAAGTTGCACAAAATCAAACATTCCCTCTCAATGAGCAAGGTATTATTCAGTCTTTATCAACATCATGATCATCTGGGTTTCATCTTGTACTCTACACTGTATCCATCATCTCTATGCATACTAAAGGTTGTCAACATAGTCTCAATGTATCATCTTCACCAGTCCTTCGGTGAGTCCAGGAGAATCACTCAATCCTGGATTTCAGGAGAATCTCTCAATCCTGAATATCTATGACATCCTCACCAGTCCTTCGGTGAGTCTAGGAGAATCACTCGATCCTGGATCCAGGAGAATCACTCAATCCTGGATATCTGAGATAATCAGTTGTGCCATCTCTGCTATACCATTTTCTACCCGTCTGTCTCATCTGTCGATGGGTTCCTCCCATACCAGGCTGAGATCTCAGACAAGAAAATGGGCATGACCATCTACTGACTGTCAGACTCATCTTCCTATGGTATTTCTCCGATATCTGGCTGAGTACTAGGACTGTAGAGACACCAGTGCAATCACACGTCCAACTGCTGACTGTCCTACTCATCTACCTATGGGATTTCTCCCATATCTGGTTGAGTAACTGGACTGCAGAGGCACCAATGTGAACCCGACCAACTACTGACTGTCCTACTCATCTGCATACGGGATTTCTCCCATGTCTAGTTGAGTAACTGGACTGCAGAAGGCACCAGGGTGAGCCCAACCAACTGCTGACTGTCCTACTCATTTTCCTATGGGATTTCTCTCATATATGGCTACATAATTGGACTGTAGAAGGCACTAGGGAAAAGCAGGGAAAGCATCTCAATGTCATCTTTCCCTCTCAAGGAGGGACATGTTCTCTTCGACTCCAAGTCTTCCATGAAAGTACTCAAACTTCACCCTGGGAAGTGCCTTGGTGAGAACATCTACAATCTGGTCGTCTGTCGGCACGTACTGTAACTCGACCGCACCTTTCTGCACCATATCACGAATGAAGTGATATTGAATCTCGATATGCTTCGAACTGTCATGAAATACATGATTCACTGACATCTACACACAAATCTGGTTATCACAATGAATCATGGTCAGCTCTGAAAACTGGCTGAACAATCATGCTAGGAATGTATGAAGCCAAAATGCTTCTCAAGCTACTGTGCTAGAAACCATGTACTCGAACTATGTAGTACTGAGTTCTCTTGCGTTTTGCTTCCTGCTGCACCAAGAAATAACCACAGAACTCAAACTGAAGCAACATCCAGAAGTACTCTTTTGATCTGCAACACATCTGGCCCAATCTGAGTTTGTAAACCCCTGCAATCTCAGGACACTATCTGAAGCATATTTCAAACCATATCCCACAGTGCCACATAAGTATCTAAGCACATGTTTTGAAACAATCCAATGAATCTGCCTTGGTTCGCACATGAAGTGACTGAGGCCATTCACAACAAAACATATATCTGGTCTGGTGTTGGTCAGATACATCAATGACCCAATCAACTGGCGATACATGGTGGGATCAATCAAATCAGAATCTGAAGTAGAATCTCTCAACTTCTTACGATTTGCATCCATCAGAGTAGCCATGGACTTGCAGTCCAACATCCTGAATCTCTTTAATATATCAATGGTGTATTTTCCTTGTTCTAGGAAAATCTCTTTCTTCCTCTGTCATACTTCTAATCCCAAGAAGTAGTGCATCAATCCAAGATATTTCATTTCAAAATCAAAGGCGAGATTCTTCTTACACCATACAATGAGTTTCTCATTTCCTATGAGAAACAAGACATCAACATACAATACCAAAATCAGTGGCTCATCATCTGCAACTTTGAAGCAAAGGTTGGGGTCTACATCATCCTAATGCAACTTCCATCTCATAGATGAAGCAATAGAAATGATCGATCTGATGGAAGTATCTCGAGCCACGGGAGAAAATGTATCATCATAATCGAATCCCTCTTTCTGAGAGAATCTTCTAGCAACAAATTTGGCCTTGGATTTCCCATATGCTCCATGCTAAGTCTGTTGTGCCCATCTAGGTCTTTTCCGACCTACTGCAAGATTTCTGGGGATATCAACTGGATCAATGGAATCAATATGTTCATCCTTTTCTGATAACTCCCTTTTGAACTAGAGGGGGAGATGATCTCATCTCCTTTGGTTCTATCATTTCATCATCGATCTCCATGTCTGATCCTCTGCATTTCCTGATAGCTAATTATTCTTCAAAGGTCACATCCCTATTGACTTCAATATGTTTGGACCCTGGAATGTAGATTCTGTAAGTCTTTGAAGACTCACTGTATCCCACAAAGGTTCCAACTTGGGCATATTTATAAAGACTGGACAAGCAAATATCTGAAGGTGGCTTACTTCTGGTTTCACTTCTGTGAAAGCTTCCTCTGAGGTCATCCTTCTAGGCTGAGAGTCATATTCCAGGAAGCTTCTTGCTGAACATCAACGGGATTCATATGTCCATCGGAACAAGTATTCTCTTGTAGGCCGAATCACATGGTCGTTTCCCTACAAGTCAAATTCCAACTGATAATCAATGACATTTTATAATCAAATGAAAAAAAAAATAGTCTACACAGGCATCTTAGCTAATATTTTATCACAACAATCATGAACATGTCTATCAAACACTTCTGGAAAGTATCTAGATGTCTGTTATCTCCACTAGAACATGCCATCAAGAGTGTGCACTACCCTAAGCATGTAGGAGGGAGATATCATCTAGACTAACTTCATGAAATGTTGTGTAGCTCATATGCATGATATAACAGGGTAACTATATCAACTTCTCAACACATTAGATCTGCATATATACAAAAAACATATATTAAGACAAAAACAGATCTATGTAAGCAAGAAAACAAGATACTTATCTCTTATTGTTTTGGTGTGTGGGCCCCCAATGCCTTCTTGTGGGAATGATAAGAGATCCATGTTCTTTCATTCTGGATCTTCTAGAAGAGGAACTCCGAACGATCATCATCCCTTCGCTTCTTGCGATGATGATCCTCTTCTACATCAGCAGTTGGGGCTTCATACTTTCTTTTTTTAAAACTTCGGCACTTATTTGCATAATGACCATATGCCTTGCACCTGTAGCATTGTATCTAAGACAAATACTTCTTCTCCTTCTCCTGATCTGGAGGTGGACTTGATCTCCTTACTTGGTGCTTGAGTTTGTAGAACTTCTTTCCTTTTTCCCTTACCTTTTTTGGTATGAGAAACAAAAGCTTTGTTCTTTTCAGGTGGAGTGCCATGGAGTCTTTGATGTGTTGCAATCCTTGTCTCTTATTGAGAATAATCTTCCCAAAGCTTGTCAAACTTTGGTAGTTTGGATCTACCACTTATGCTTTGGATAAAAGACTCCCATGATGGTGGAAGACCATTTAGAGTGTGAAGGACAAGCTCCTTATCATTAATAGGATCTCCATTGGTGTTGATCTTGTCTCTGAATTCTGTGATCCTCATAAAGTATGAGGCAATGGATTCTGACTTTGCTATCTTCATATTTGAGAGCTGGTTTCTCAAAGTCATAGATACATTTAGGCTAGTGTGTTCAAACAGCTTCATAATGGTCTTGAACATTTGCCTAGCATTCTTCTTTCTTGAGATTTGAGGAACCAAATGGTCTCTCACTGAATCCACAAGAATCCTTCTTGCTTTAGTATCATTCTTCCTCCATCGAGATTTATCCTCTTCGGCTTCTGGTTCGAGGACCTTCTCATTTGCATATAGCAAGAGATCATTTTTTTCTAAGAGTAGAAGAACGCTAGACTTCTAGGAGATAAAGCTAGAGGCTCCTTCCAAATGATATTCAACCTTCATCCCAATCATCTTGATTGCAGATCTGGTTTAGAAACCGTAGAAAGAGCTAGGTCAAAAATGAAAGTTAATAATTTGAAAAACTGAACCCACAGATAAATTCACCTTGCCAAGGAGAGTTGAATAGAGGGTGGGCTGGTCCAAATCTGTGGAGAGAAATGAGTTAAAACTGAAACCCTAATTTTGTTACAGCCAAAGAGTTAGGTCAAACATTGAAATTTATCGAAATTGAATTTCGCCTTCACCAATAGATTCACCTTGCCAAAAACAAAATTCCCATGGCTCTTTTTCTTCAAAATGATGGGTGAAGACTTCACAAGATGAAACCCTAATTCTGGCAAGGTTCTGATAATGCTTCAGCAATGGCTTCTTCTAGAACTGCTCTGACACCATGTTAAATTTCATACATTCATAGCATAATAATATAAATTCATAACCAAGATCACTAGAATCAAGACAAAGCAAAAAACAACAACATAGAGTTTACCCTAGGAAACCCAATTGGGAAAAAACCCAGCAACCTTCGCATAGAGATGATAATCTCGAGATTAGAGTACAAATAAGAAAAGAGAAAATTGTGGAAATGTCTTCCTCAAGTAGAAGCCCCAAAATAGCTACCTCATCCAAGTGATACGAAATCAGCTCTCTCCAAGTGATGCGCAAAAAGCAAGTGTGAGAAGGAGGATAATGAGGTGCACTAGCCTCTTATTTATACAAGTGCAAAAACCAGAAATTCCCTAACTGGGGTGACTTCACCCGGGGGGCAATAAATAATTTATTTTTAATCATTTTCTTTTGTTTATTTGCACCCCAAGGTTTACATTGACTCTTTCATGGTATCAACACTTTTCTATTTGGGGGGTGTTTTTGGTGTTTTTTTTTGCAAAAATCATCGTTTTTATGGGTAGAGTTCTCGTTCATAGTATATAGTTCTCGTTTCATAGTATAAGTGGTTTATTTGATCTTGCTTATGTTCTTGGAGGTTTATACGACCCTATGGGTATTGATAATACATATGAACCTTTGTAATGTAATGTATATTCTCTGATTTTCAATATTTTGATGTGGCTTTCAGTTCTTCAAATATCATTTTATATGTTAATGAATTTTTGTGCCTATGCTCGTTATAGTACCAAATTGTCTAGTTTATCTAGAATTTGCATTAGACTGAATTCTGTGAGTCCAATTCTCAGTCTATGAGTTTCTGCTATAATTATACATATTTTTTAACTCATACCAGCCATCAAATATGAATTGCAGAACCCTTATATTCCATTCCATCTGAGTTGGAAATCCTCCAGTTGAGCAGTCCACAAACTAGTTTTATTTTCCTATCTTCCAAACTGAGTCAAATTGTTCCTAATTGATAATATCAGGGTTTTTTTAGTTGGTTGGGGTTATTTTTAGGCCATATCCTTCGAGATCTTCACCATAATCCATTAGGATCCACATAAGTCCTAGGTATATTACCTTGAATCCTTTGGTTTATCCAAAGGAGTCTACCCAGGCGTGAAGCACCTAGAGAATGTGCAGTTGTCAAATTTGGGAGTCTTTTTAGGTTGCTGTAGAATTTTATTGAGATTTGGAAAGTCCTGAAACCCTTCTTGGGAGAATTTGGGAGAGCCTATATATTTTGGGGGTTTTATTTTTGAAATTCTAGTCGAACTAGCTAGTCCTTTTGTATCTAGCCCACTGTGTGTTTAAATTTTTAAATATTGAGTTAGTGTTCCTTCAATTATTTTGGGTACATTACAGTGGTATCCAAGCATAGTCCTATGAAACTTCTCATGATCATCCTTGATGATTCCAAATATAAATCCTTCTCCTAAAGGGAAAGGCCCAGAAGAGCCTCTTGCAGAAGAAGAAGTTGACTCCACTAAAGGAAAGATTCAAGGAGAAAAAGACATATCTAACATGGATGAAAGAGAAGAGTTCAAATACTTTTTTTAGAGTGTGTTGAAAGCAAGGAAAGAAATATACCATAACATCATCAATTCAGGTCAAGAGACTCAAGAATTCCTTGCCAAGCAATTGGTAAACAAAGATGGAGAAGGGAGCAATAGTGGCTCTCAACATGAAGGGAATAAGGTCTTTTAGTGAGACTCTATTTTCAAAGAAAGGGCCTCACAATGGACCTCATGAATTCAAGAGTGAGATAAAGAGTCATCCAATGCCTACCATGACCAAATTCACTGAAGATAATAAGGAGGAACCAGAAGTTTAGAGCGAATCCATTGCTAAATGGGAGGATCGCTATGTAGAGTATCAGAATTCGAGTGAAGATTGTAGGAGAGTGTTTCCATTCAAGGATTTTTGTGAAGTTCAATACAAACTCCATCCAAGAGGGGGAAATAGGATGCCTTCACAAAAGTTTGAGTTGAAGAATTTCATTGGTAAGATCTTGCTCCCATATTTTGATGGTTCATCCAAGTGTATTGCAAGTGCACGGATCCAAAAATTGGATACATATTTTCAATTGAATCACATGGACGAAAGGGATGCCATCAAAATGGTGACCCTACATCTTGATGGAGAGGCCAATGACTAGTGTTTCCATGGCATGAATACCTTGGGGGATGAACAAGTGTCAACCTATGAAGAGTTCACTAGAATATTGATTGAAAGGTTTGAACGAAAGGATCCTGAGATATCCTTCAGGGAGCTAGCGCATCTAAGACAAACATGAAATCCCAAAGCCTACATTTATGAGTTCCATAAGCTATTTGTAATGGTCACTTATATATATAAATCTTGATTGATCCTTTTATTCATAGAAGGATTAACAAATCCATTGAAGGAGTTGGTTAAAGCATATAGACCATATAGTCTGCAGGATGCAATGAGAATAACTAGAGATCTACAGGATGCCATCCAAAGAACAAGATTCGCTCCTAAGGCTACTGTACCTACCAAGTCCAAGATTAAAGGCCTCCCTTGAGGAATTTGACTGTCACTTTCCACAAGGAGTATAATTTCAAATATTGAGATGAATTGAGGAGGAGAAAGTCATTTCACCTACCAGGAACCATGGTTTTCAGGCCACAAGTGTGCCAAAGGAAAGGCACATTACATTGAGGTATTCTCAGAGAGAGAAGTTGAGGAGGATGAGGAGGAGGAGCTAGTTCAATTTTATTGTGAATATGAGATTGAAAATGAATAACAATTTCCACCAGCAAGTGGCAAGATTGTAGTCTTGGCAGGAGTGCCTCGCTTCCACACTCTCAAATTCAAGGGAGTGGTTCAAGGACATAAGGTTTCAATTTTCATTGATGGAGGTGCTACCAATAATTTCATTGATGTAGTCTTGGTGGAGAGAAGAAATATAACTACTAAAACCTTTGAAGGTTTGATAGTCATCATTCCAGGTAATAACTCCATGGACTATACTAGATGGATTCCAAAGTTGCAAGTGATCATAGGATATTATACCTTGACAGACAGTTTTTATGTTGTGAATGTGGTTGATACTAACTTGGTATTCAGAGTGCAATGGTTGTACTCCATTAGGGATAAGAGTCCATGAATTATAAGGTGCCTCAAATACGCTCCAAGATTCTGACGGGATGCAGATTGTTTTGCAAGACATCAACACTTATCCAAATCAAGTGGTGTCCTCACACAATATGAGGTCAATTTTGAGGCATGGAGATATTGAGTGAGATGGTAAATGCCTTATCACCACTCAAGGCACCACCATTGATGTGTCACAACAACCTGAGGACATCAAGAGATTTCTTTGAAAGCTTGAGAAGGTTTTTGGAGACCTTCCACATGGAAGGCCACCAGATAGAGGAGTAGAGCATGTGATTGAATTGGAGGTGGGAACACAACCCATCCTGAAATGGACCTATAATAACCCCAAGAAGTTCAACGATGAGATTGAAAGATATATTAAGTAACTTCTTGAATTAGGACTCATTATACCAAGTTCGAGTCATTTTTCATCTTCGGTAGTTTTAGTGAAGAAGAAATATGGAACACTTAGGATGTGCATAGATTATCAGGCACTAAACAAGAAGACCATTAAGAATTGATACCCAGTTCCAAGGATTGACGAGATGATGGATGAGATGCGTGGGGCAACATTATTTTCCAAGATAGACCTCCATTATGGTTACCATCAAATCAGAATGAGAGAGGAAGACATACAAACGACAAATTTCCGCTGTCACTATGGACACTTTGAGTTTTTAGTCATGCCCTTTGGCTTGACTAATGCTCCAACTACATTCCAATCTTGCATGAACATATTATTTACTAAGAAACTGCATAAGTATGTGTTAGTAATTTTTTATGACATTCTGATTTATAGAAAGACTTGGAATGAACACTTGCAACATTTGGAAGTTGTACTAATAATTTTGGTAGAACAATCATTTTATGAAAGTTGTCCAAATGTGAGTTTGTAATGAAGGAGTTGTTGCATCTTGGTCATGTGATTGGAAAAGAGGGGGAAAAGTCCACATGGAGAATATCTAGACTATTCTTGATTGGTCGAGCCCCAAGAATGTAATTGAGTCGAAAGGACTCATTGGGATCTGCACCTAATATATATAGTTTTTCAATGGATTCTCTTAGTTGAAAACACCCTTGACTAACCTTACAAAGAAGGAAGTTTTTTTTTGGTCCGAGGAAGCTGATAAGGTTTTCAACAAAATTAATGAAGTGATGAGTAGCTTCCCGGTCCTTGCCTTACTTGATTTCACTCAGCCATTTTTGCTTGAGTGTGATGGCTCTGGTGAAGGTGTTGGATCCATTCTGATGCAAAATAAGCACCCCGTTTATTTTGAGAGAATAAATTTGCATCCATATGAAAGGAACCACTCAATCTATGACAAATAAATGCTACCCATTATGTATGCATTGGAAAAGTTCCGACAGTACTTGGTGGGGAGCAAGTTTGTTGTCAAGACAAATCACAACAATCTAAGGTATTTTCTGACACAAAAGGAGCTCAATGATAGGCAACATAAATGGGTGAGTAAAATTCAAGCCTATAATTTTGATGTAGAGTATAAGAAGGTTAAAATGAATGTAGTGGAAAATGCACTTTCTAGGAATCCAACCCTTTCTGTAATGGAATTTCCTGCTGATTCGAAGGTTCAGTTAGCAGTAGAGTACTCTAGGAATAAGTTTGCATGTAAGATGCTAGATGGTTTGGTACATGATGATGCATATAAGGTTCTCCATGATTTCATATACTATAAGGACCACGTCTTCTTGGTGCCAGAATCAAACTTGAAAAATAAAATTTTAGAAGTTGCTCATGATGCACCCTCAGCTGACCACCCCGGGTTCTTGAAGACATATAGAAAGGTGAGAGAGAGGTTCTCATGGAAGGGCCTAAAAACTGATGTGATGAAGCATGTGAAGGAGTACATTGCATGCCAGTAGAACAAGGTGGAGCATACACATCCTTCTTTCCTATTACAACCTCTAACCATTCCAGAGCAGAAATGGGAGAGTATCTCCATGGATTTCATCACCAGCTTTCCAAAGGTCCAAGGTAAAGATTGTTTTTTTGTGGTGGTTGATAGGATAACAAAATTTGTACATTTTTTTGTTGTTAAATCTACTATTGCAGCAATCCAAGTTGTTAGTATCTTCTTTCGAGAAGTATTCAGGTTGCATGGTTTTCCCAAAACCATAATAAGTGATAGGGACAGCAAATTCACAAGTGCATTTTGGCAAGAATTGTTCAAGATGGTTGAGACAAGCTTGGACCTTATCACTAGATATCACCCTCAAACTAATGGAAAAAATAAGAGGGTCAACCAATGGCTGGAAGGATACCTCAGGAACTATGTCACAGGGAAATAGAAAGCCTGGATTACATGTTTTCACATGGGAGAATTCTGCTACAACACAACTTTTCACATATCCATTGGCATGACACCTTTCAAGGCGTTGTATGGGTATGATGCTACCACATTTGCAGATCTTATTTTTGGAGATTGTAGGGCCTAAAATTAAAATGATTGGATCCAAGGGAGTTAATAAATTTTGAGAGTACTCAAGGACAACTTACAGACAACTCAAAATCAACAAAAAATGTATGCAAATAAGAATAGGACATGGTGTAGTTTTCAAGTCAATGACTTGGTGTACTTGGAGTTAAATCCATACAAACAATCTTCATTGAAATCAAAGGGGGATGAAAATTTAAAAGCAAGTTTCTAGAGTCCTTACAGAGTTGTGTGGAATATATGAGAAGATGCTTATGAGTTGGAACTTCCATAAGGAAGCAAAATACACAATGTATTTCCTGTTTCTTGTCTTAAAAAGGTAGTTGGGAAATAAGTAATAGTATCAACAGAGATTCCAACAATAGATGATGGAGGAAAACTAATCTTGGTATCATAAAGGATTCTGCAAACAAGAGAAAGAAGGTTGAGAAATAAAACCATCAAAGAATATCTTGTTTTGTGGACAGACTTTCCCAATGAAGATGCAACATGGGAGGGTGAGCAAGTGCTTCCGCATATAGAAATACAATTTCTTGAGGACAAGCAATTTTGGGTAGGGAGGACTGTAATGTCCCCTCCCCGAGGGCTCCATGGGCATCCTTCTACTTTATCAATCCCTATAGGTTCTGGAAAAAATTCAATAAAGTGTACGGGTTAATTTTGAATGCATTAATTGTCTAGTTTAATTAAATTTGAAACTTAGGAAAGTGTGCAATGCATAAATTGTAAATATTTTATTATTATTTAATTGTGTGATGAGGGGATATGCTTAGGTGGCCCGGGAGAGCACATAATAGATATTGTGGACCCTATGAGCTGTCATACACAATGGAAACTGGATGAAAAGCAGAGAAAATCAATAAATCCACTAAGACGATGGGAGGTAGCATAAAAGCATAAAGCAGCAAAAAAGAAGGCAAGTTCATAAAAGCGTAAAGAAGTGAAAAAGAAGGAAAAACACTGGAAAAGTGGGAAAGCAGAGAAAATATAGGAAAATCAAGATGTTTCCAAAAGCAAAAAAAGCAAGCCAAAGCATAAAGTCAACAAAGCAAGGAAAAAGAAGGTAAAAGTTGTAGGTTCAAAATTAGTCAATGAGGGTGCATTGGTTGAGGATGATGGACCACATTCATTTTATATTGAATCCAATTCATCTTATAAAATAAGGAGGAGTGCACCCACTCACATATTTGTCTAGTTTGAGTTTTGCTTTGAGAGCTCTGAGCTTCTCAAGACTTGGGAGATGTGCCCATAGTCACAGTTGGGAGATGTGCCCCTACTGTCCATCATCCTATTTGTGGATTTTTTCAAATCATGAGGAGTAAGGAATATAAAAATACTCATTGATTTTACTTTCATATCCATTCCATTTCCATTCAAAAGCTATATTTTCCACTGTTAAAGATTCCATCCATTGGAGCGCTTTCTACAGTATTTGATCTTGTTTATGTTCTTGGAGGTTGATAGTGACCCTATGGGTATTGATGATACATATGAAGCTTTGTAATGTAATTTATATTATCTGATGTTCAATATTTTTATGTGGCTTTTATCTCTTCAAATTATCCCTTTATATGTTAATGAATTTTTGTGCCTATGCTCGTTATAGTACCAAACATTGTCTAGTTTTTCCAGAATTTGCAATAGACTAACTTCCATGAGTTTGATTCTCAGTATGTGAGTTGATGTTGTAAGTAGAAATATTTTTGAACCCATATAGATCTTAATTTTGTAACCCTTAGAATCCAGTCGAGTTGAGTTGGAAATCCTCTAGTTGAGCAGTCCACAAACTAGTTTTCTTTTCTTATCTTCCAAACTGAGTCAAATTGTTCCTAATTGATAATATCAGGGTTGTTTTAGTTGGTTGGGTTTAGTTGCAGGCCAACCACTTCCATATTTTCACCATAATCCATTAGATTTCACATAAGTCCGAGGGATATTACCTTGAAGCCTTTGGTTTATCCAAAGGATTCTACCCATGCGTGATGCACCTAGAGGATGTGCAGTTGTTGAAGTTGGGATTCTGTTTAGGTTATTTTAGAATTTAATTGATCTCTACCCGGTATTGAAACCATTATTGGGAGAATTTGGGAGAGTATAAAGGTGTTTGGGGTTTTATTTTTGAAACTCTAGTCAAACTAGCTAGTCCTTTTGTATCTAGCCCATCCATTGTGTGTTTAAATTTTTAAATCTTGATTTAGTATGCCTACAATCAGTTTGGGTAAATTACACATACCTCAAGTTTACTCTTTTGTCCATAAGGGTATCTATAAGGTCTGATGTTAGGAGGAACACTTCCTAAAATCAAGTGAAGGGCATGATCACGATATCGAGTAGGTGGAAGATATTTCAAAATATATTCAAATACCTATTGGGGGTTTTAATTGTCTTTTTAGGGAAACTAATTAAGCTCACATTAATTATCAACCATTGATCATCTTTTCTTTCAAGTTTATGTGCAAATTCTATGCAGGATGCAATTTCCTCCTCAATGTTGATTTTTCTAATGTGATTGCAGCTAGAAGAACATTGTTATAAAAATAATGAATGAAAATGTGATTTATATAGGATTCATTTTTTCCATACCATGGAGCGTATCAACCCTTCATTCCCCCAAACTGAACAGTTTCCCTGTCCTCAAGGGAAAAAAATATGAGAGGAATGGTCCTCATGCAGTAGTGCACTTTCTTTAACTCCATTTCCCCATCAGATCACTCCCGCATATAATTCTAACAAATATTTAGAGAAGAATAATCCATCCCCATTGGAAAGTAGTTCCCTTGATACATAATGTTGGTCATACACTTCAGCAACAAGCTATTTCCCTTCTACTTTGGTTGAAGAGGTGACTCTAGATGGTACTAAGTTGTTGGTTTAATAACACACTGCTCTCCTCATACAATAATACTCCTTTAATTCAAGACTCTCAAGACTGTTGTTACAACCATTTGCATGTTCACAACTAGTCTTAAATATTAAAATAATATTGATCCAATGTTGGAACCAACTATCGCAAAAATGCCCAAAATGGTGGAAAAAACAAGCAAATACATAAGATATCTCGAACCAGCTAGTAGATGTCTTCAAAGAATCTCTTTTACCCATGTAATTCCTTGAATTTTAACATGGAGTTGAATATTTTAATGTGTAAGAGATCGCTTCCAAAAATATTAGAAAGATGGAATACATCCTTTTGAATAATGGGGATTAAAGAGCATTACTGATATGTTAGTCCATATTTATGCAAATAGGATGCCACATGAGAGTTCACAAATGTTTCGATGTAACAAAAAACTATCATAATCTATTATGTTGAACCCCCTCTTTTTCATGTTATCCATTCGATAATGGATTTCAACATGCCAACTGTCATTTCATGAATATGGAGGATATATTTATGATGCTCTTGGTTGCACTATTTAAGAAAACTTCTGGAATTGTGTCATAAAAAACCCATATGGAATAAGGAGTGAGTAGCTAACTAATGATTTTATCATTTTCCAAATATTAAGAGAGTTGCATTCCTACTGAAGATGGTTTCATAAAAAATAAATGGAAAATCCAAGCTAGGAAGGAAAAAAGTATTTTAACACTCAGAAATTGGATTTTCTACTACCACTTTCTCATCAAATGTCAAACTCTAACACAAGGAACCAATATTCATTGCTGGAAGAAAGTAATCATAATGATATTTAAGTGGGAGATCTTGGAATACTCCATTTCCTAGGAACTATGAGTCAACCATCAAATATCAACTTGACTTTGGAAGATGTAAACCAACATATGAAGCATAACAAAGATCTTCAAATTAATTACCATGAACCTTTCCATCCTCAGTAGCTGGTCCATTCCACTATGGGAAAATACATAGTTCATATTTGTTTGCTAGCTTAATTTGGACATGCCTTCACCATTCAATGTGTATTATACATAATCCACACAATGAAGGAGAACAAATCATACTTTCCTTAATAAATTGTCATAATTTGAAACAAATACTGGAGCATGGATTGATCATGGCTTGATGACAATGTTGATGTTGAGCACTTACAATTGATGTAGACATCTTATGAAAACTTCCTTTAGGATTGCAAATAGAGGCTACCACAAAACATACCAACATTCAAATATTATAATATTATTCCCATTGATGTGTCCTCTTCAAGTCAGAGCTTCATGTAGAGAAATGATGATTGGTAAAGGAAATGGCATAACAATATTCTAATGCCAATAAATGTGCCCTCATACTATTGTGACTGTTGATTGTGAAATCTTATAAGATCCATGTGATTGTGAAATCTCATTCCCACTTTCTTATATGATAGTGTGTACTTATGAAGAAATGGCTTCTAGAACAATTTATTCTATTGTAGGTTCTATTGGAGTAGCACATTCCTTTCTTGGATTTTCTATGTGCATCAGTTGATTCTTGTCTTCTCACTGCTGGTTCTTGTGTGGCAACAGCAAGACCTCTCAGTGTAGCAACAATTTTTATCATTTTATTCCATCGAAAAGGTTGTGGAAGATGATTCCAGATATAGGATGATGTCATGGGTCACATGGAAAAAGGGAGGTTTTCGAATGAACAAGGATGGGGAAAGAGTATTAATGGTAGGGGTATGATAGGTGAAGCAATGAAAAATATACCCCCCCAAACTGAAAGATTTTTATGTACTTGAAAAAAAATAACAAATGGTAAAGAAGTGAAATAGAAATGAATAATGCTTAGTGGTTCTTTTCATGGCATTGTCCTAAATTTTTAATAAATAAAAAACTCATTCTATTTTACCTCAAGTTTGACCTCTCTGAAATCTTGGATTGGCATGGATGGACTGATGCTACTGAAGCTGATGTAGGACAAACTACTATTGAGAATGATACTGAGGATTGGAGTCATTCAAGATGAATATGAGATCAAAGAAAGCAATCTGAAAATTCTCTTCATTGGGACGAAAAGAATACTGAAACCCTGAGAGTGATCAAGGCCAATGCACTATATTTATGGATGTAGAGACTATTGACTGCTGGAAAATGAATGAAGAAGTATTGTTGAACTACTAGAAAATGAATAAAAAAATACTTCTAAACTAATGGAACATTAGAAATATATAGTCTGTGTCCAATATATGTGCTTATGTACAATTTAGTCCATGTGAATGAGTTTTCTTGAAGTTGAACATGGAGAAAATTCATTGGATTACCAATCAATAATGAAAATTGTTAACCAACACGATACAACTCACCAGTGATGACAATGAATTATCAAGGTACAATATCACAACCCAGCAGGTTTGAATGACTGTGTTGAATTTGAGTCACCTGCAGGATCTGAAAAACCAGAGACACTGATGTATTGCCCTGATCGTCAGTGGGGAAATTTACCATTGATGCATGTAAACTCCAAGGTATTATACATAACTCAAGTCTTGTTACCTAGATAATGTGTTGAGATCGATGGGACAAGCCCATTGGAAGGTGGAACTTAATGAATTCCACATCATCCATTAAAAGTACAAAACAAATGATTGTGAAGAACTGTAGTTAAAAATAGAACCAACATGAAACTTGTAGAACGTATTGTGAACCTTGCCAGCTAGTAACCTAGTTTTCAAGCAAAATTTCTGTCTAGTTTCACCAGTAAACTGGTTTTCACAACTGGAATTATTTTTCTCTTTACAGTTTTATTTATTTTATTTTTCTACACTATCCTACTTTACTTGAAAAGAAAAAATGTTCAAGTATAAGATTACTTCTAATGGATCCATTTTCGAAACAAGGTCTTAAGTATGCTCATACCCAAATCTAAAAAAGGTATCTCAATGAAAATCAAGATATAAGAGACCAATTTCCCTTGAAAATATGGTGCCAAGAATTGTTGAAATATGGAGTGATGTTGTAGACTGATGATAGATTGAAACCAAGATTCAATATAACTTGTGCTTCCTTGATTTCTTGTAGTTTTCATATCACGAATCCCTTCATAAAATTGGTCTTCATATTCCTGAATGCATAAGGGATCTAAATCTAGTGACAATGATGCAAGAAGCTCTTCAATTTTTTGTTCCAATATATGTTTTTCATTAGATGTTATCCATGTATTTTTATCATGTTTGCTTATTGATAAGGAATAGAATAAACTTCATTTTCTCCCATGATCTTTGCAATTTTTGGATTTAAAACTTTCTCCAATCGCAAACAAATTTCCTCCAATTGTGCACAAGGTTCTTGCAGTAGTGCACAATCTTCCTGCAATGTTGTAGGAGTGATAGAATAGGTAGGGAAAGTAGGGAAATTTTGCAGCTCGGAATTGTAATAGGGTTGTACTATGTAGTGTCCCTTTTTAATAAATTTGGTAAAATTGAAAAAATTGCAAATTTTGGCCAATTCGACCCTTAGACTAGTATTGACCCAAATGCTTCCAAATTGGTTTTGAATGTGTTTGGAAGGTATTAAGACATAAAATTGTGACTTATTTATGCGTTTACACTCTCAAAATACTTCTACAACATTCAATTATAATCAGGGAAAGATAGGGAAATTTACTAGTCAAATCAAGCTTCAAATCCCCCAAGGGTAGTGGTCAAAGATGGGTCTCCAAATGTTGTACAACCTTCAAAAATTTAAGAAAAGAGACATGGTACTATTAAAGGAATTCACTGGTCTCCCAAATACATCATCAATCAGTTCCTAAAGGCTTCTGCAACTTCCATAAATCAAATGTTTATATACTAGCTTCAACATAGGGGGAAATGATAGTAAATCTTCACAAATGGTTATGAAACTTGAGAATATTGCTCCAAATGATTTTCTAATGAACATGAAACTTTTTCATCATATTAATGGCACTCCATACAACAATAATATATCATATTTTGACTGAAACATTCGAATTTGATACCAATTCAAGTGCTTATAACAAGGTATTGGGGAAATGGCACCATTTAATCATAGTTTAGCATTTGTACATAAAATCTCTTGGAGTTTCGATCTGAAAGTATTATGAGAAGTAAATATAGGGTATATATATCAGATTAAAAAATATGGGGCTTCAATATCTATCCCAAAGAGTTCATCACCTCACCAAGTGCGCCCCTCCTTAAGGAGCAAGAATATGACAAGAAATGGAAGAATAGTTGTAGAAGAAAGATGAAGGAGATGTGACCATGAGCTGACCTGTATATTCAAATTGCAACAAATGACTCCATTGTAGCTCCAAATGAAATGTCTAAATGTCCTCTCCAATTTCCAATTAGGATGGGAATCTTTCACCCTTGAAATTGGTGCTAAGGAAAGTAGAATAACACTCCACTAGCTCTCCTCTCTGAATACAAAATGTAAAATGATCAAAATCTACTCTCCTTCTTTGTTCTTGACTTTTATAAACTTCCAAATAACTCCTTAGCTCAAATTCCATCCATGAGATTCATGCCAACTCAAATTAGGAAGAGATTCTGTTATCTCTAGATTTGTATCTTAGTTCTACTTTAGATATGTTTCTAGAAGTCTATTTTTTCTTTATCTTTACCTTAGTTTATATTATAATATTTGTTTCCTTAGTTTTACCCTAGTTCTTAGGTTCTTTTATCATTGTTTCGTTTATTAAAACAAATAAGGCTCATTTTCATTAATCTTTCAAGTTTTCAAGTTCTTTATTGAAATAATACATAGCCTAATGTATGAGTAAGTATGTTTTCCAATGAATAAAATCAAGTTTACTTATGCATGATGAAGGTTCGGCTATTTAAATGTGGATTATATTTCATTTATAGTTTTTGTATATACCGACAGCGCATTGAATAATGGAGGAAATGCTGGCGCTGCTGGATTGTAATCACTTGTAGATGAATTGAGGGAAAATGGCATGCATAGTATGCATGTTTCAAAAGTAGTCTTGCTTCATGATGAGACTGACACCAGCCCGGGTTTCATGTCAAAGAAGGAGTGCAAATTAATTATTTCATGAATGTACAAGCATGTTTTCGATATTTTCAAAGTGCATGGATCCAAAGTCATGTTTTCATCTAACTCTATAGACTGTTAGTCGGTTTTCTCTACATAGTATGTGTTTGCATGAAATGTTTTAACATGAATACAAGCTAGCATAACCTCCAGATCACAATGGTAGTGGTTAAAAAACTTAGTGGAAAAATATGGAGATTGGAGCCAGATAATATCAAGTGGAGTGAGGAAATTCCCAGATGTGCAGACATGAATGAATGAAAGGTTACAACTTGCAGGTAATGAAGGCATTTGTAAACAATTACAAGGATTCTGTGGTAAATTTGCAAACCCTAACCTTTAGGGTAGATGAGGCTACCATTGCAGAATCCATTTGGTTTTGAGCCCGAAACTCAAGAGCGCGCTGATGAAAGAATAGTCCAAAAGGCAGAAAAGGAAAGCGGATGAGGATGGAGACAAACAAGCATAGGAGGTATGTGATACTATGTCTATGACAAAAATTTCCAAAACCGAAGGGCAGATAAAGTTAAATGTTGAGTTTCAAAAAGAAGAAGTCATGGCTCAGGATACTCCTAGGGTTATCGGGGAAAGTATAATGGTTCAAGAATTTCCATTGAATACAAAACAGGAAGAAGCTCTTTTGGAAAATAATGTTGAAAATAGTTTAAGGCCGAAGACTAGATCAAAAAACAAGTTGAGAAGGAATATGAAAGCAACCTTAAATGCTGAGTCTGAAAATAATGTTGTAACTGTTATAGAAGATTGATCTAGTGAAGAAGATTTACAGGCTTTAGAGGAAGCTTATCAAATAAAAGAACAAACCTTAGCAGAAATTCAAAAATAATTGATACATACACCAAATTTAATTGAAAAGGTCTGTAAGGGTAAACATAAGGTATTTGAGTTTGAGGTTGGTTTAGGTTTGAAACCTTCAAAGACTAAGGAATTTCCTGTACATTTTGAAATAATGGAATTAGTATCAGAGGTAGAAGTATTAAAAAAGTCTTTACAATCTTTTAAAGAGAAAAACATGTATCTCAATGATTCGAATGAAAAATTGATGATTGCTAAAAAAAAATTGCAAGAGGATTTGGAAGAAGTATGTGCAAGTTATCAAGGACTTATCATAGTGTCCAAAGAAGTATTGAAGAGAAAAAATGGATACACAACAGAAGTATGAAGAACTTGTGAATCACAACAAAGAACTTCAGGATCGGATTCAAGCTATGGAGGCAAAGCAGTCTCGGCTGGAGAGGAGATCTCAAGCATTGGATGGTTTAACCATTCTATCTGAAGAAACCAAGAACTATAGTTGTTCATGAACGAATCCAGCTTAAGATCTAGGTCATACTTTTTAGATGGGATGATAAGCAGTCATGAGTAGACAAGTGTTAGTTAGATGATGTTAGTATTTGTTTATGCAACTATTAGTATTAGAGATCGAGCTTAGCTTTTGAAGTCATTCGATATAGATGGAGTGTTAATCAGATTGTCTATTGTTGGTTATTTAGATCCATAAAATATGGATCTCAAACTACTTCAGTTTTGAAACGTTTTGTATATAAGATGTAATGGTGAACAATGTAAAGGTTAGGAATGGTGGAGATCAGACTACTATTATAGCTTGCAGGCATGTATTTATGTTTCACTTTATATAAAGAATGCTTTGAAATAATTATATTCGAGATGAGCCAGTTTTGTTTTAATATTTGAAGTGATAAATGTTATGTGTTGTTCATAATTCTGTTCCTTGGATAGTTGTTTCCTATACCTGAATTCTTATGAATAATTTGTATGTTTATCAATGATCTGAACAGAACTTGCTCACTTCATTTATAAATTCACACTCGCAATTTTTCTATCCTAGTTTATCACGTTTATACATCTATTGTCTAGTCATTTGGTATATGTTATCCTGATCTCTATTATGCTTATTTGTTAATAATCTTACAAACCTAGTCATCCTTTCAGTAGTTTTAAGATTCTTTAGACTTTCAACCTAAGTAGTCTAGGTGCAAACTCTAGTGATAACATCTTTTGGTGTCGTTTCCGGGGACGAAAGTGAAGTACATCTTCCATGGTAAATTTTTATTGATATGATTTTGGAAGGTGAACAAGATTAGAAAATTTTACAGACCACATTTTCACCAGCATTTTTTCATAGTGGCTTCTAGGAAAATAGGAATAAGGGGAAATCCTACATCTCCCTTGCATCCAGGAGTCCCAGATCTAGAGCAGATTTTGAGAGAGGCCAGGAAAAAGTTGAGCTCTACCTCATCTGGAAGGTTTCCGTATCCCCCATCCATAATCATAGCAGGTCAGTCATAGCCATTCTCTCCTCTTGCATGTTTACAACCTGAAAAAGAAGGAAAAGAACAAGATTTATCTTTTCTTATCCTTGCCATTCAAGTTGACAATTTTCAGACTTACACTAACCCCTTATCATCTGAAAAAGTCAAACATGACCTTCTTGATGCTGCAGATTTCTTGTTGAAATCTTAGTTTCCGCCTTATACTCCTCTCACAAGCAAGATCCCATTTAATCAGCTCAAATCTAGTAATACTTCTTCCCCATCAAGTAAGAATAAATCCAACAATCCTCTTTCTCCACCAACCCAAGTTAACCCAAATATGGTTGGTCAGCCTCTTGATATGATGGATCGTATAGTGGCTGCAAGATATGCCCCATTGGTTTTGCCTCAGCCCCTCAATGCTCTTCCTGCAGATGATTACTATAAATATCTTCCTAGGTTCAATGGTTAGGGTGATGTCACCACAGAAGAACACTGGAAGGTCAGTTATGAAGATAATCAAAACATTGAGGTTAAGGATGTTTGGATGTGGATGTTCATACAAAGCCTGGATGAAGAGGTAAGAAAATGGTTCAAAGAGTTACTAGTAAACTCCATAGATGGAATAGAATCTTTAGAAGAGGTGTTTATGAAACAGTGGGGAGACACAAAATACTATCTTTACTACATCACTGAGTTTGGAGCTTTGAAAAGAAAGCTAAATGAAGTAGTTATTTATTTTTCAAAGAGTTTCAATAAGATGTATAGTGATATACCCACTGAAATAAAGCCTTCTGAGACATTAGCAAAGCTGACTTATGCTAATTCCTTTGACTATGAGTTTTCTTTGTTATTAAGAGAAACAAGATCTACATCTTTGTTAAATATGCAGGAGGCTACATTGGAATTTGAGTCTAATATGTTGGCATCAAACAAACTTAAGGATAAATCAGAATATCAAGTGCATGATAAAAAGGGTAAAAAATAAATGACACCATCAAATTCTACAAGAAAACCATCAGAAAATAAATTGGATGAAATGACCAAGTTAATCAAGAATTTGTCTGCAAAAAATACTAGGTTATAAATGGAAAATAAGAATCAAAATAGGCCTATGCAAGAAGGAGATCGAAATCCAAATCAATTTAGACGCTCTTTTGTTCCTAGATTCTTACCCAAAAAAAGAAGGAACAATGGTATTCAAAGAGAAAGAAGAGATAATGAGGAGCAGAGGATTCAACCTTCTTTCCAAAATAATCTGATACGGAATGATGAGTCCTATGAAATAGATGAAATGGAGGTTGAAGATTTAGAACCTGATATTGATCAAATAGATGATGTTTCTTCTTCTAAATTTTGTACTAAGGCTGAATATCATATGTGGAGATGGCAGATTATCATGGAACAGATTGTTTTGAACAAGAATCATATATGCTAGAGGTTTACTAAGAAATGCAGCAGAAGTCATATGGTCTTAGGTCAGGAATCAAGCAAGCAACATTGGGAAAAAACAAGGTAAAGAATGTTCCTATTAAAGAAATTCTATCTTTTCAGAAAAAGAAGGAACAAAAGAAAAATTACAAAATTGCAGGAACATGAAACTAGAAAAATCAAAATTCACATTCCATTAACTGAGTTGGTTAGGAATCAGTCATACAGGGAGCCTACTCTTAAAATCCTGAATTCTTCAGCTACTCCTATCCCTTTAGATGTAATCAATTTGCAGGATGAAAATCCGACTATTATTTTGGGTTCTAAAACATCTAATCAACCAGATGATAAATCTCATTATCCTCCTCCATTTTATATCACACTTACTGTTCATGATCATATGCTACATAATTGTCTCTTAGACTCTAGTGATTCACATAATCTCATGCCTAAGGAATTCATGGAATCTTTAGGGCTTTATGTCACTAAACCTTATCAGGACCTGTATGCCTTTGAATCTAGAGCAGTAAAATATCTTGGAGTCATTAAAGATATTGTGGTCGGCCTTACACAACTGGCAATGAAAAGTGTGCTTATGGATGTTGTTGCAGCTGATGTTTCTCCTAAGTTTGGTATGTTGTTATCATGGACATGGGAAAAAAAGGTAGGGGGAACCCTGGAGATGGATCTGTCTTATGCTTCAATACCAATATTTGGAGGAGAATATATGAGACTTTATAGAGAAGTATAACTTGCATATTTGGTGAGTGATGATGAAAATCCTACAAACCATCCAATTTACTCAGTACTAGAGGATTTTGGTTCTAAGATGTTACATTTGAATGATGATTCCACAGGTGTTTTACAAGTTCAGAAAGACAATCCAGTCCATCCCAAGAAGGAGGAACAAGAAGGTTTATGGCAAATGTACTTTGATGGTTCATCATGTAAAGAGGGAGCAGGAGCATGTGTTATACTTATTTCTTCTAGAGGTGAGATTATTTCTCTAATGTATAAGTTCGAATTCCAAACAACTAATAATATCGTTGAATATGAAGCATTAATTCTTGGTTTAAGGGATGCAAAAGACTTAGGCATTCAACAAATTACTGTATTTGGCGACTCTGAATTAGTAGTAAAGCTAGTAAATAATGTATATTAGGTGAAACAACCTTTGTTGAAAGTATACTGGAATGATGTATGGGATTTAATTGATAATTTTTTCATAGCTTTCAACATAACTTATATTCCAAGGGATCATAATAAAACAACATATTTATTGGCTTTGGCAGCAACTTACTTTAAAGTTCCAAAGTTAACTCATATTAAGTACCCAATCGAAGTAATATATAGACCCTCAGTTCCGGATAATATTAAACACTGGAAATTTTTTCATGATGATCAGGAACTTAAAGAATTTCTAGAGTTAACAAAGGATTTTTCTGATTCATTGATTGATCAGGATCAAGATATTGATTCGAATGAAAGGGGTCCATGCATAAATAAATCAATTGGAAATCATGAGATAGTTGAATTAAAAGGGAATTTTATTCGTAAAGGACTTGTACCTCTTGAAAATTATTCTCAAAGGATGATACCTTGTTAAAACCTATAGTACAATATATTGAAGAAAATGTCTTAAGTTATAATATTGGTTCTGAAAATGAGCCTAAAATGATCAAGATATCCAAGACACTTTCATAAAAGGAAAGCAACAGGTATATTAATTTGCTGAAAGAATTTATTGATATTTTTGCTTGGTCATATGAAGATCTAAGAACTTATAACACCAGCATTATCTGGCATAAGATTCCATTGAATCCAAACACTAAGCCTTTCAGATAGAAGCTTAGAATACTTAATCCAACATTGCTTCCAGTTATTGAAAAAGAGGTCAAAAATTTTTTAGATGTAAAGATTATACCTCTTAGATATTCCTCTTTGGTAGCGAATCTAGTACAAGTATGTAAAAAGAATGGAGAGATAAGGCTTTGTGTATATTTCCGTAACCTGAATAGATGTGGTCTCAAAGATAACTATCCAATGCCAAAAATTGATCAAATCTTGCAAAGAGTGGTAGGTTCTCAGAGGATATCAATGATTGATGGGTTCTTTGGTTATAACTAGATTGCAGTACAGCTAGAGAATAGGGAAAAAATAGCTTTCACAACTCCTTAGGGTACATTTATGTACGAAAAAATTCATTTTCGACTCATTAATGCAGGTGCCACATTCCAGAGGGCTATGGACATAGCCTTTATTGGTGAGAAAGAAAAGTTTGTAGTAATATATCTAGATGACATTACAATATTTTCTAAATATGATGATGAACATCTAAAGCATCTGAAACAACTTTCCTTAAGTGAATGAAATTTGGATTATCATTAAATCCAAAAAAGTCTCATTTTGCCATAACAAAAGGTAATCTCTTGGGTCATATAGTCTCTACCGAAGGAATTAAAATAGACCCAAAACATGTAAAATCAATCTTGAAGATTAGTATCCCCAGAAACAAAAAAGCAATTCAGTCTTTCATTGGGAAAATAAATTTCTTAAGATGGTTTATTCCTAATTTTGTAGAGATTATTAAACATAATACTGAGATGCTTAAAAAATATAGGGAAGTTAGATCAGTTGAGGCTAGGGCTTCATTTGAAAAGATAAAGCAAGAACTTATAGAAGCACCAGTTCTTATAAGTCCTGACTTTTCCAAAGAATTTTCAATTTTATCATTTGCATCTGAAGATACTATAGTTGTTGTTTTATTACAAAAGAATTCAGATGATTTAGAACAACCAATTTCATTCTTTAGCAAAACCTTAAGAGATTTAGAGTTAAAGTATAGTACTATGGAGAAACAAGCCTATGCATTGGTTAAGGCCCTAAAATTCTTTAGGATTTATGTTTTTCATTCTAAGATTTTGGCTTATATTCCTAACATAGCAGTTAAGGAAATTCTAGTGCAGCCTTACAGTGAGGGAAAAAGAGGAAGATGGATAACTAAAATCATGGAATATGATGTTGATATTAAGCCTACCAAATTGTTAAAGGGACAAGGTCTAGCAAAACTTTTGGTAGAATCAAATTGTCAGATTTTAGATATTCATATGGTGAATGAACAGTCAGTACAGGATGTATCAACAGAATATGACAAAGGGCATATTTATAAAAGGTATCTTGATTCTTCATGGTATGAGAAAATTATTTATTTTCTGCTGCATTTACAATGTCCTCCTGATATGAATAAGAATGAATATAGATCATTAAAACTTAAATATTTGAAATATGTTTTAATTGATCAAGCTTTATATTGGAAAGATCCTGGAGGCATATTGCTTAAATGTCTGGATAGATCAGAGGCTGATGTTGTTACTGCAGATTTACATGGGGGTGCATGTGGGGGACATAAGTATTGGAAAGCAACTGCATTTAATATTTTAAGAGCAGGTTACTATTGGACCACTCTTTTCATAGATGTGTATCTCCATGTCAAAGCTTGTGTTGAATGTCAGAAATTTGCAGGTAAGCACAAGTTGTAGTCTTTACCCTTAAAACCAATTGCAGTAAATGCTCCATTCTAACAATGGGGTTAATACTTTATAAGAGAAATTCATCCTGCTTCCAGTGGTCAGCATAAGTGGATTTTGACTGCCATTGATTTCTTTACCAAGTGGGTTGAAGAAATTCCCACAAGAATTTCAACAAATAAAGTCATTATCAGTTTTCCTCAAGATAATATTCTGAGCAGATTTGGTTGTCCAAGGAAGTTAGTTACTGATAATACTCCATCCTTTAAGTCCAAGAATATGGTGAGTTTTTGTTAAGAAAATAACATCATGTTGAAACATTCCATACCTTATTACCCTCAGTGGAATGGATTAGTAGAATCGACTAATAAGAATATTGTGAATAGTATTAAGAAGATGGTGTTTCAAAATAAAAGGACTTGGGATATCAAACTAAAATATGCTCTTTGGGAAGATAGGGTAACTGTAAAGAAATCAATTGGAACATCACATTTTCAACTTGTTTATGGAATTGATGCAATATTTCCTGTCCAACTAAGTTTTCAAGTAATCAAGTTTTTGCAATAGGTAGAAGAGGAACCTGATGAAATGAAAAGAAGAATGTGTCAGATAGTTAAGTTGCAACAGGAAAGAGAAGCAATAGTGGAAAAATCTGAAATTTATAGAAAGAAGGTAAAGGAAAGTTTTGACAAAAAGGTCAAGAAAGACACTTTCTGAGTGGGTGATGCAGTTCTTAGATGGGATGCACAAAATGATGAAAAAGGTAAGCATGGAAAATTTGATAATTTGTGGCTGGGACCTTTTACAATAATTAATATTTTGGGAAGTAACACTTTTGTCTTACAAAATATGAATGGTGATGAAGTTACAGGCCCAATAAATGGGCTTTTTTTGAAACATTTCCATACATACTGAATTGAGGCATTCATTGTACATATCATTACAGTTTTTGTATATAAGACTCCATCCCAATAAAGCAATTTGATTTTAGAGGTATGATTCTAGTAGGTTTTCTGAAGGCACATGGTCAAGATGTTCTTAAAGCCTCACAGGGAGAGCTTTATCTCCAATCGGAGCCAGATGTTATCTCTATATGTGTATCTTAGTTTTACTTTAGATATGTTTCCTAGAAGTCTATCTTTTCTTTAGCTTTACCTTAGTTTATCTTAGAATCTTGGTTTCCTTAGGTTTTACCCTAGTTCTTAGGTTCTTTTAAAAAGGTTCTTTTATCATTGTTTCATTTATTAAAACAAATCAGGCTCATTTTCATTAATATTTCAAGTTTTCAAGTTCTTTATTGAAATAATACATAGCCTAATGTATGAGTAAGTTTTTTTTCCAACAAATAAAATCAATTTTACTTATGCATGATGAAGGTTCGTCTATTTAAATGTGGATTATATTTCATTTATAGTTTTGGTACATACCAACAATGCATTGAATAATGGAGGAAATGCTGGCACTCCCGAATTGTAATCACTTGTAGATGAATTGAGGGAAAATGGCATGCATAGTACGCGTGTTTCAAAAGTAGTCTTGCTTCATGATGAGATTGACAGTAGCCCGGGTTCCATGTCAAGGAAGGAGTGCAAATCATCTATGTCATGAATGTACAAACAGGTTTTAGATATTTTCAAAGTGCATGGATCCAAACTCATATTTTCAGCTAACCCTACAGATTGTTAGTCGGTTTTCTCTGCATAGTTTGTGTTTGTGTGTGTAATATCCCGATTTTGACCACATTGCATTAAAATGTAAATGATGCAATAACGTTATAAAATTGTGGTGAGGAGCTCAAGTCCAAGGCCTCGCCATCGATTTATTGATGCACATGGTTTATGTGCTAGCCAGGCACAATGGAATTGCAAATATCATGTAAATATGCATTTTAATAAAACACCCACAACTAGCTATGCAATGCAACAAGAGATGGGGGCATGATTTTACAAGGAATTGGGAGGGAAAATATTCAAACTCTTGAACCAATCAAGTCAAGCTAAGTGTCAATGAGAGAAACCATAAACCCTCAACTACCCATCTTGAATTTTGTACCCAATCATTTATTTCCTCCAAGAGTTGGTTGAAGTAGTTAATGCCTTGGGGAATGGAGAGGTCTGGCTGTCCAAATTCGGGTATGGGAAAGCCACCCTTCATGGAAATTCATGTTGGAATCCTTGGGAAATAAGAAAGCACGAAATTGCCCCCCCCCCCAAGCCATTATTCACCATGGCCTTGCTCCCTCGCGCAGTTAGAGCTAGCTGGGGCATCTTTCCCTCCACGTTTTCCTATGATTTCCTTGTTTTCTAGCTGGGAAGAGAGCGTTTCGGTGTTTTAGAGCTACTAGGAGGATGGGAACTCGATTTGGGGTTGCATTGAGGCCGTTTTGGCCATTGGAATTCTCATAACCTGTGGGAGAAATCGGTTTTTCTCCCTATGGTTGAATTCCCCTTTCCACAGTCAGTTTTTTGTGTGCCCACGATTTGGGGAAAATGCATGGCCATCTTGTTTGTAAATCCCATTGTTAAAAATGTGTATCCATGCCCAATGATTGTGTTTTGCTGTGTGTAAATAGAGTATGTTGGGGTATGGGTTATGGGTATCCTTTGTTTTGGCTTGAGCTTGAGTGCAAGCATCCATAAATAAAGAGGGTTCATATTTAGCATGATAAACCTAACTGTGGGTTGGCTTGGCTTATATGTGTTGTTTGATTGTGCTGTGATGAGATTGAGAGTCCCCTTTTCCTTGTAGAAATCATGCCCAACTCGAGAGTGGTATTTGAGTGCTGAAAGAATACAGGCTGGGAAGCAACCTATGGCTGGGTGGAATTTTGCACCGACATAGCTAGTTTCTTGGGACTATTACACAAAGAAGATAAGTATTCTCTATGTGTATTTACTTCTGCAATGTTTTAATTTGATGATTGTTATTGATATGCTGAATGCATATATATGTGTGTGTGTGTGTGTGTGATGTTTTATTCCGCTGTGCATTTTTTCTATGATTTGCATTTGCACACATTTGTTTTAATTGTATGAATGAAATGAATGGGGCTGGGTTTATGTAAAAGCCCCAGAATTTGGCATCATGTTCCCTTCCTCGAATTGGATCCACGGGAGGGGACGTGACGGTGTGAAATGTTTTAACAGGAATATGAGCTAGCAGAACCTCTAGATCATGATGGTAGTGGTTAAAAACCTTAGTGGAAAAATCGGTATATTGGAGCCAGATAATATCAAGTTGAGTGAGGAATTTCCCAGATGTGCAGAAATGATGAAGACCGCGGGATGGTTTTCCTTATTTGAATGAATGAAAGGTTACAACTTGTAGGTAACGAAGGCCTTTGTAAACAATTACAAGGATTCTGTGGTAAATTTGCAAACCCTAACCTTTAGGGTAGATGAGGCTACCATTGCAGAAGCCATTTGGTTTTGATCCCTAAACTCAAGAGCGTGATGATGAAAGAATGAAAGAACAGTACAGAAGGAAGAAAAGGAAATCAGATGAGGATGGAGACAAAGAAGCACATGAGGTATGTGATATTGTGTCTATGATAGAAATTTCCAGAACCGAAGGGCAGATAAAGTTAAATGTTGAGTTTCAAAAAGAAGAAGTCATGACTTTAGATACTCCTAGGGTTATCGGGGAAAATATAATGGTTTAAGAATTTCCATTGAATACAAAATAGGATGAAGCTCTTTTGGAAAATAATGTTGAAAACAGTTTAAGGTTGAATACTAGATCAAAAAACAAGCTGAGAATGAATATGAAAGCAACCTTAAACCCTAAGTCTCAAAAGAATGTTGTAACTGATATAGAAGATTCATCTAGTGAAGAAAATTTACAAGCCGCAGAGGAAGCTTATCAAATACAAGAACGAACCCTAGCAGAAATTCAAAAAGAATTGATGCATACACCATATTTGATTGAAAGGGTCGGTAAGGGTAAACATAAGGTATTTGATTTTGAAGTTGGTTCAGGTTCGAAACCTTTAGAGACTGAGGAAGTTCCTGTACATTTTGAAATAATGGAATCAGTATCAGAGGTAGAAGTATTAAAAAATTCTTTACAATCTTTTAAAGAGAAAAATGGATATCTCAATGATTCGAATGAAAAATTAATGATTGCTAACAAAAGGTTGCGATAGGATTTGGAAGAAGTAGGTGCAAGTTATCAAGAACTTATCACAATGTCCAAAGAAGTCTTGAAGATAAAAAAGGATACATATCAGCAGTATGAAGAACTTGTGAATCACAACAAAGAACTTCAGGATCAGATTCAAGCTATGGAGGCAGAGCAGTCTCTACTAGAGAGGAGATCTCAAGCATTGGATGGTTTAACCTATAGTGCCCCTAGACTACTGTAGACATTGAGGGCGCCTGTTACATCGTAATCTTCCACCCTATGAGCATCAGCATTATTTGGCCTGTAGGATCCATTTCAGTGACTTAGATCCACTTATATCCTTCAGAGATATTAGTTTGCCCTATTTTTATTCCTACTCACATGTTGCATCACTATAGCATGCGTACCCGCGAGTTGCATCACTATAGCCCTCAGGTATCAAGTAAAATGGTAAAAACCATTATTAATTACTTTTTACTCCCAAAAAGCGGTCATTGAGTGACCTTTGCCTCTCCATCTGCTCGAGTAATGCCTCAATGTGTCATTTCACCTACCTTTGAGAGGACTATATATTGAGCACATATGGCTTATGGATGGGAGAAAGAAGAGAATAGCAAGAGAACTCTAGTGGATTTTTTCCCTATCTTGAATCTACACTCATTGATCCTTGTAGTTGTGAACCCTTTATGTTCACCTTCCAAACTCCTATCTAGTTTGAGTTTTCCATTCATGGAGGATTGAAGTGGTGGACGTACAACTGGATTGATCTAGATCTTGGTTCAGATTGGTTGTCGGAAAGAGGTCGTATCACTTTGTACTTCTTCTTGTTCATTAATAGAAATACTCATATTCTTGTCCATCATGTTGTGAATGTTGTTTATTATACATTGGGTTACATTTGCTTGTGATATTATGGACCATTGTTATTGATCATGTTAATACCATTTATATATTATATGTACTTGTTGGATATTGGCTGTTAAGACTAATTTGCAGATTTCAAGTGCATGGATTGAAAGCTCCAACGGGGATCTACATCAAACGTTTGGATCGAGGTTGGTTACATTTCTCCATTATCTTAACATTGCCATTTATAATAGCATTGTTTTGAGAATTGAGTTGATTTCTAGTAGTCATCTGTCTGTTGTGGTATTCCCAAGCCATAGTGAGTTTTCTCCAATACAGAAATGGCGACTCCATTGGGGAAAACATCCATGTTTGGGAAATTTTTTGAGAATTAGTACTTAATTAGAGTTGTTGTTTATCGAATCTCTATGTCACTAATTGGCCATTAAGATACACCATAGAAAAATTGCTTTTCTGAGCCATTGGACTCTTTATTTGCCCATTTTCCTTTCCTCACCCGCGGGCTAGCTTAGCTCACCTCGCGTCTACATGCCTCTGTTTACTCTACTGCTCGTGGGTACCCGCAGGTATTCCTTCGACAGTAGCATATAACTTCGGCTTTTGTTTGTTTATGGCTATTGGTTGTTGCTGGGTTGGCTTTGGTTGTTCCTGAGTCTTTGTTGGCCTCTTTCTTGACTGTTTCATGCCTTGGTTGTGACCAGAACTCTTCATTTCTCTTGGTTGAGCCTTCTTGGTTTTTTACCAAACTTTGGATTTAGCCTCTTGGTTTTTCCTTTTGAGCTCTTTCCTTTGGCTAAGTATTGCTGTTTAGGATCTACTGGGTTGTCTTAGTGATCTTCTCGGCACTTCGGTGACTGAATAATAGGATTTTGCTTGCATTTTTTCATTCCATTTATATTGAAAAAATACAAAAATATACATTTAGTTTTTTGCATTTTCCTTCTTGTTTATAAGCGAAAATACAAAATATTTTACTTTCATGTAATGCATCTTGCATTGAGTGCTTGTTGCCTTCATTTAGGTTCTTCTTGTGCATCGAAAAGATAAAAGATTGCATCTTTATTTCAGAATTGTTGGTTGATTTTGCATATTAGTGACATTGTTTTATTGGATAGATGAGTCTAGGATTGGACGATTTTGCATACTATTGAGTCTACACATCACTAGTTTCATGATCATATCCCTTGAGTAACCACAGCCACTAAAATTAATGCTTAATCTTAAAATTGATTAGACTGATTTTATTTATAGGGTACACCAACTAGCATAGGTTTAGAGTCTTGGAATAGATCATTGTGAGTCAACAATCCAAGACTACTAGACGAAACATTAGGTGTCTGACCAAAGAGTGGATGAATCCATGGTATAGATCGGTGTTCTTAGGAAGCTCTACTCAATCTAGTGTTAAGCACGAGGTCACGGGAATTTGGTTGAGGAGATATCCCTCTGATACCGGCTGAACGTGGGAGATATATCCAGGATTTGTTCGTATATGGGGGTACCAGAGGTTCGTCCTCTTGTGCTTTGGGCTTAGCTACCCTGCCCATACGACGGATCCCACCTGCGACTGTCCCCCTGAGCATTGGTTATATTGTGGTGACCATAGTTGACTTACCTAGGTATCGCACAGGGTACTTGTAGTGGTTATGCTGTTTGTGTCCTGAGTCAGATAGGGACTGGACAACACAGTTGTGTTTGTGTAATAGACTTGACCCTGTACACGCAGTGAAGCCTGGGTGTCTCTATAACTGATTCTGTTACCTCCGACTATAGTTTGGGAGTCTCAAGCCTCTCCTAGGCGAGACATATAGGCTCTAGTGTCGGGAGCTCATTTAGCCTCTCTGTTTTTCTGCTCTTGGTTGTAGTTTCTCTAGGTGTGTGCTTTTGATTTACTATTTTTGATCAATAGTTGTCCTTTAGGGGATGTTTTGATTACATATTCTCTCCGGAGATACCATGGCACGGAGCCCTGCTCTCCGCCAATCCCGTCGGTTGGCTGGTTTAAAGCCAGTCGAGCTTTCACACCGTGTTTCTAGAGGACGCCGGAGGGCTCCCTCTGAGTCTTTGGATTCTTACGTGACTTACGTCGAAGAATTCATGGCTGCACATCCCGATACTGAGGAAAAACCTTCAACTCCTTCGGGTAGAGTTGACCATACTTCCGATTCCCATACTCCCCGTGAGGAGTGGGGAGGTGATCGACTTGAGACTCAACCTGGTTCTATTTGGCCTAATCCACTTGATCGAGATCCGTTTGATCCTTCGAATCTAGATAATTATCTTTACTGAATGCCTGACTTACCCGAGGATGAAGAACAAGATGAGCCTTTCGTTCCTTCGTTTCCATGCAGTTATAGATATGAGATGCCTGAATCACATGATGACACTACGATCAACCCCACCACACTCTCTTTTGGTATTCCTAGTCATAGTACTGTCGAACCTTCCACTACGGTTGGTAGTCACACTGGCACTAGTCAAAGTGTTAGCCATACTATACCCACTGGGGGCACTACGTTGTCCACCCACACACACTGTATAGGGACTGGTCAGATTCCTAACAATGCTAATGTTGGAAGACGACCACCTCCTAGGATTACCCAACCTAATCGAAACATTGTTCGGAACATGACTCGCCATCCACCACCTATTACACGTGCTGCTACTCGTCAACCCAGGATTACTTTTACAAACGATTATGTTCCTCCCAACCACGGGGGTGGACACATACCACATACTTTTGCGTCCACTGCCGCCACTAGTAATGCTAATGTAGGGGGTGGGAATACTTCCTATCCACGTGGACATCACGCCACCATCCCTGCGACTAGTCACACCAATATTGGAGTTGGGAATGCTTCTCATGCTTATGGTCATCACACGACTGATCAGGCTAATCCTAATGTTGGGGGTGGGAACATACCATACCATTACAGTCATTAAAACACGGTTCCCGCTATGAAAAATACATACATGCCCCATACTCATGGTGGAAACCCTTACTACAACACAGTTGGTGATGGCCACCAGTATCACCCACCACCCCAATATGGTTCCCAAAACGCGCATATACCTGCTTACTCTCAAATGGGTCAGGCAGGAGGAGGTTATCAATATTATGGCCATGGGAAAGCTTATGGACCGTCAGGTCCTCATTATCAGCAGTTTAATCCTCATGGTCAAGCTTCTCGTCCATCTTATAACATAGTTCCGTTTAACCAACCTTTTATGGGGGCTTATAATCAAGCTTTCCAGCCTCATCTCCCATTCCTTGCATGCTTGAATCTCCCAGATCTTTCGTAGCTCACGAATGATCTGGTGTGTCACGACCTTTCTTGGCCCCCAGTCCCTACCAAGATCCCTTCGGACATTCTGAAGTTTGAGGGGAAAGGTGGTGAGGACCCGGGAGATCATGTCATGACGTTTCACCTTTGGTGCTTCTCCAACTCTTTGAATCATGATTCCATCAGATTACGACTATTTCAACGCACCCTCACGGGGGCAGCCACAAAGTGGTATGTGGAGTTGCCTGGAAACACCTATAGGAGATTCAACGAGATTTCTTTGGTTTTCTTAGACCATTTCCAGTTGCTGGTTCGTTATGATATTGGTACTGAGTTTTTGTCCACCTTTCGTCAGAATAAGGCCACACATATTTCTGACCACGTTCAAGAGTGGCATCGGCGGAAAAGATTAGTGAAAGCCAACATTCCTCCAAAGTTCCTATTGGAATGGTTCCTTAAGTATTTACTTCCATACATTGCTAAGGATGTTTCGATGTCTCGCATTGTGACTGAGGAACAAGCTATCTTGAAAGTCCAGCAGTTAGATCTACTTTATTCTCAGTCTGGCATTTTGTATGACATTATTCCTGATGCACCGAGAACAAGACATGAGCCTACGTCAGTTCCTGGACCACATGCCGATGGCATCGTGGGGTCCACATGCACTCGCCCTATAGACTTGGTAGCTAATCAAATGCAAAATTTGTCGCTAAACCAGTCTGCTCCTGGACAAGTTCACACCTTGTCCACTTCCACTCCGTCGTCTGATGTACACAATGTGCAATCAACGAAATTGTCGGGTAACCAACAACTTGGTGGTAAGAAAAAGGGGATAAATAATCGTAGGGGTGGAAACCATGGAAGTAATAACAATAGCAATCATAATACTCCTCGTAAAGAGAATCCCAACCCTCCTCAGGAAGACGGTAATGCTGGCAAGGATTGTAAACCTAGGCGTAAGGTGAAATTCCCTTGCAAGCTTTGTGGGGAGGATCATCTTACTCACTTATGTCCTCGAATTGAAGAAGCATCGGAACACTTGGCACAGATCCCAGCTGTGTTCAAGGATCCCCTTCCTCATCATCAAAACGTGGCTTCGCAGGCTCCCACCACTGGTTATGGTATTAATGAAATGACAACGTCTTCTTCCAATACTAGTGGTTATGGATGTGTGAATATGGTTCAGTTGGAGGTTTGTGTTGCTACTCGTCAGCACGATTATGGTGCACCACAACCTAATTTGGGGAATGAGACTCCCCCTCCTCCTGACAATTCCTTGCATATCAAGAAGCCCTCCATTATGCCGCGGATACCGAAAGGTGTTCTCAAGCACTCTATGCATAATCCCAATGCTCGAGCCACCCAAAACTACTCAATCGTAGAAGATTTGGGACAAACTCCGTGTGCCATGTCGGCTCTTGAAGTTTTGCAATCCTGTCCTTCTCAGAAGCATGCCCTTTTGAGTGCGTTAGGAGTTAAGGATGGGGGAAATCCTAGTGTTATCAAGTTCGATACTACTGATGTCCAACCTTGCTTACCTTACCACGTGGCTTTTTAAATCCAGGTGGTTTGCCTTAAGAGCTTCATTAAATGTACTATGGTTGATGAAGGTGCCTCCGCGTCAGTAATGTTATTAGCTTGTTGGAAATCTCTTGGCTCTCCTCCTCTACTCGCGTCTAGAAATACACTCACTGCATTCGACGGTAAATCTTTTACGCCGCATGGAATTATCCCTTCCCTTATTGTCTCCTTGGGAGGTAAGTCTGTGCCTATTGAATTCGAAGTGGTTGATGCGCCCATTGACTACAACCTTGTATCGGGTCGGAACTGGATGTACGCTATGAAGGTTGTCAGGTCTACTGTATTTAGAGTTATCTGCTTTCCCCACGAAGGCAAGATTGTGATGATCGATCAGCTGGATTTTGTTGGCACTCCTTCGGCAGCATCCACAGGATCTATAGTCCCACAAGTTTCTAATTCTCAGTCGGCAACTGGGAACATGGGTGTTGGAATGTATCCTTCATTGATGGGCTCTTTCGACCTCCCTACACCAATCTCCTTCATAGGAACCATCTCCGATGATGCTCCTTCCTCATTGAATCATGTACTTTTTCAGACATCATACTTTAGTGATCCGTGGGATCCACCTTCCATGAGTTCCCCGTCTGGAGACGTTTCACACATTGGGATGGATATGCCCTTGTTTGCAGTCAAGATTGCTCATCATGTTCAACCAACCATTGCAGATTCAGATCTCTCTTCCTCATGAACAATAGAGGAAGATCCTGTTATGCTGCCCACGTGTGCAGTCGACCTATTGTGTTCACATGGTTTCCTCGACGGTATTTTACCTTCAGATGAAGTTTTTATTGAGGCCATGTGTGGTGATGACAAGCCGTGGGGGGATCTTTATCATAGATCTCATTCCCCTCCTACCCTTGATCTTATTGAACAAGATGAGTCTAGAATACAGTCTACCATACATTTTGATCCAGACATAGTTTTGTCTAGCCCCGGTTTGACATTAAAGTCTTATTTCCCTAGTGACGAGTCTTCAGACTCTCCTATAGATCCGCAAATCGGTGATCCTGATGAGTTTGATTCTACTTCTAGAATTTCCAACTCCTGTGATGATGAATTTGTCGTTGCAGATTCCTTCACATCCTTCATCTTTTCTCTTCATTTTGAAGATGATCATTTTGATCCCTCAGGTATTGGTACTATGGCACCTTCAGTGGTTAGCTCTACCTACGTTATGTCTGAGGTTAACAATAGTGAAGTTGAAAATGTTTCTACCACAGTGACTTGTATCAGGTTTTTCTTTACGTACATTTTAGAGATGATCTTGGTACTTATATTTCTTGGAGATAGGATTCTTAGCTGGACTTATACTTGTTTACCAGTCCTTTTCAACATTTGCTTCGGTTATGGCAGGCATATTCGGAACCTTGCATATAGGTTTAGGCCTCCCCATTGTTATGATGCATTTGAACCTTTACTATCCGAATTTGCAGACACCTCCTGAGTGTCCTTATCTTGCTCATGTTCCTTGTATTATGCATAGCTTTGTCCCATGCACTTGGAACTAGACTCGCATGTCCCTGACACTTGTCTGCTCTCATTACGAGCATTCTTCCATATCTCCTTTGAGCTCGTTAAAAACAGTAAGGAGGTCAGGAGTTTACTTTTTTGGGCTCGTTAAACCTTTACGGAAAAGATTTTTATAGTATTTTTTAAGCCCTTATTAGACTTTTTCAAAATCAAACAAGATTGCCGAGTATACTTGTTATTTCAGACTCGTTAAAGGATTTGAAGTGACATCTACTTAGGTATAAGTTTATTCTTTTTTCGGACCTTTGTGGATTAATTACAAAAAAGGTATACTCTAGTCATACGTGACTAGAAGAATTATTCTCTCATTGTTTTACACTTTTTCTGGTGAGGAGACTAACTTTACGAAAAATGACTTCCCTTTTATGTCGAGTTGTGATTGCATTACATTATCCTGCTTGCCACTTGAGCCTTGTGCTGGCTCCCGTTTACTCACTTATTAGCCATGTGCCTGAGCACTTTACCTTTCGAGCCAAGCAGAGCCTTAATTTATATTTCGTATCTTGATGACCCTTTACCCTGAAGGAACATTCCCCCGAGTGTCCACATCCTGCATGCACTTCCTTGCATTGATCATAGGTATGTTCCACTGCTTGGAACTAGTCTGCTCGCTTTTTGACACTTGTTCCCTCACTTGTTGTACTGTAAGCAATTTTATTCTTTTTCAAGATTTTCCCAAATATGAAAAAGACCAAAAAAATCAAATATTCCACAAAGCTGGACGGGATTATGGTCATTATTTCTTGTTGGCAGCTATTGTGTCGCTTTTGAACAGAGCATTCATTCCACTCCGTACATTATGAGTCAGGACTATAGTTGGGCCTTAGGAGCTATACTTGTTTCTCAATTTTCTCCACTAATTGGTTAAGCTTCCAGTCATTATGGAGCCCTCTGTAATGCCTCCTGCATTGCACAATTTATGTCAAGTCTATGTTGCTTGAGTCTATCCATCTACTCATGCCCTTGTTCAAAGGAAGTCCTGAAACCAGTGTTGACCACTCCTCAGATCTATTGACTATTGCATGTCGGCCATCCTTATTGAGTCAGTCCATTTCACCTGCGATCTTCCAAATCTTTCAACATTGCTGGTACCTCGTGCTGGTCGATGGGGGATGCCTTAATACCCTCCTTCCAGCAAGTCTCGTTCCATCAACTTCAACTCATTAATTCCGGGACTTGAGGCTTAGAGTTCAGTTGAGTACCTTGAGGCTTGTAGTCATTAGTGGCAGGTTCTCTCGCCATTGATAGTTTTGGGAATACATTAATGTCCCCTGATCGATGGATTCATCCTAGTGTTCGACTTCAACCCATTTATTCACACTCTGATGATTGTGCTCTGTGCCTTGATGCCCATTTTCATTATTGGTGGGTCATCTCGCGTCTGTTAACAGTATACATCATTGAACAGTAATCAGACGATGTCTCATCAAGTTCGACCCCAACTCCTTTATTCACTTGATGGGACTTGCACCATCGAAGACTTGTGTAGAAGACCCCAGGCGATTGTGGCATTTAGTATGCTACATATGACTTTGACTTTACATCTGAGATATCACCTCTCAGATTTCAGCAGTTTGTACCTCTAGTTTTGCACCAGTTGTCTTCTTTTCAGCAGAAGACCATATCTTACCGTAGAGGGATCAAGGCTATGATCACTTATGACATGTATTTATTATACTACTTATTTCATGGCCATTGTATCAGATTGTTGTACTATACCGACATGCATTTAGAGATATTATTGTATTATGACGAGTGAGCTGCTCTTTCCACTTGTGTCTCCATCACTCCACTTCTGAGTTTTATAATGTATTTTGGCCATTGTAGCATTAGTCTCTGACCTCATACATTAGGGGGAATCAGTTACATTGTAATCTTCCACCCTGTGAGCATCAATATTATTTGGCCTATAGGATCCATTTCAGTGACTCAGATCCACTTATATCCTTTAGAGATATTAGTTTGCCCTATTTTTATTCCTACCCGCATGTTGCATCACTATAACATGCATACCCGTGAGTTGCATCACCATAGCCCACAGGTATCAAGTAAAATGGTAAAAACCACTATTAATTACTTTTTACTCCCCAAAAGCGGTCATTGAGTGACCTTTGGCTCTTCGTCTGCCTAAGTAACGCCTCGATGTGTCCTTTCACCTACCTTTGAGAGGACTATATATTGAGCACATATGGCTTATGGACGGGAGAAAGAAGAGAATAACAAGAGAACTCTAGGGGATTTTTTCCCTATCTTGAGTCTACACTCATTGATCCTTGTAGTTGTGAACCCTTTATGTTCACCTTCCAAACTCCTATCTAGTTTGAGTTTGCCATTCATGGAGGATTGAAGTGGTGGAGGCACAAGTGGATTGATCTAGATCTTGGTTCAAATTGGTTGCTGGCAAGAGGTCGTATCACTTTGTACTTCTTCTTGTTCATTAATAGAAATACTCATATATCTCGTCCATCATGTTGTGAATGTTGTTTATTATACATTAGGTTACATTTGCTTGTGATATTATGGACCATTGTTATTGATCATGTTAATACCATTTATATATTATATGTACTTGTTGGATATTGGCTGTCAAGACTAATTTGCAGATTTCAAGTGATGGATTGAAAGCTCCAACGGGGATCTACATCAAACGTTTGGATCGAGGTTGGTTACATTTCTCCATTATCTTAACATTGTCATTTATAATAACATTGTTTTGAGAATTGAGTTGATTTCTGGTAGTCATCTGTCTGTTGCGGTATTCCCAAGCCATAGTGAGTTTTCTCCATTACAGCGCCTATTGAGTGACCCGACTCTTTGAACCATCAATAAAATAATCCTCTGATTTTATTTTGAGTATATTTATGATTACAATTGATGGTAAATCAATAATGATATTTGTGCATTTGGGTAATTTTTGTGAATGGACGATTTCATAGATGCTTAATGAAGCAGCAGATTTATAAATCAAATTGTGATTATTGAGGACAGTGCTACTAATTTACATTTGTG
Organism: Larix kaempferi; assembly: GCA_027924585.1. Lineage (NCBI taxonomy): Eukaryota > Viridiplantae > Streptophyta > Pinopsida > Pinales > Pinaceae > Larix > Larix kaempferi. The sequence continues at coordinate 6,852,638 of BSBM01000406.1, forward strand.
AGAAATGTGTGTAGCGACAAGTGAAACGGTTCACCGAGGAACACACAAAGGAATATGAATGGGTACGGGTAAATCACACACAGGGAGAGCGACAACGATGTCGACTTCTGATGGAATACCACGCTTGAGCAAATAAGCACTGATCCGCTTGCTCAAGGGGAAAGCGTGAGGGTGGATGAGGTGGGCCACGACGGAGCTGGTCACGTACGAGTTGGGGGGCGTGCAATGAGAACGGACTCACTCCTCAACGCCATTAGTCCCTAATAGCGTGTAGACGGAGGATGGAAGGTAACGGTTCTTGAAATCCCTATATGCAGTTCCCGCAAGTCAAAACGGAAGGATGATGACAGAAGGGCTTGATGGTGCAGTAACCTGTTGAGAACAAAAAGAGTGGACGCAAGGACCCAACGATGTGGTACCTTATTGAGGGATGGAAACTATGGATGACTGAACCCGACAGAGTGGTGCCATGTCAGGGAAATGAAATTAAGGAACGGGGAAGCCCAATGACGCGGCACCGGGATCCTAGGAAGTTTGATTGTTAAACGTAAATGCATAAAAACTTATAAGATTACACCTAGATCATTACTTAGAAAATGCATAAGAGTATTTGAGGCATTTGCACATAAATGATTAGTTTGACTTATAAATAATATTGATTAATTTAAGCATTTGCACATGAGTTATTATTTTGAGCATTTAAAATAATATAAACCATTATTTAGGAGCATAGTAGAATCCTAAGCATGGACACCTAGTCAACTAAAAACTAGGAGTTAAGTAAAACATCTGGGGGACAGACATGAGCAAACTTAGGGATGTTGGTGCATCTCCTAGATAAACTGACACTTGGATGGGTGAGTTGTTTTTAATTAAAGAATTATTTATGCATGAAGCGACATGTGTCGCATGAGATTTTCCTTTATAAGGAAGGCATGGGGAATGGGCAAGGGACCCAGACCTTGGATGACTATCGTAATTTTGAGTTACCTTATGACTTGTTGCTATTAAGAGTTTGGCTGGAAATCTTGGTGGGGGGGAATCCCAAGCTGGGTTTCTTGATTATTGTGTGTGAGCTCTACGGCCCGATTAGCTCGGGGGTCCGAAAGGAAGGAGAGTATTTCCGGAGTGGTAGGGTAGTCAACCGAGGTGTCCTGTCGAAGAGTCGTCGAAGCTAGAAAGAACAGAATCGGACAATACTTCCACGCACTTGTCACCATGCGATTTCTCGACGAACCCAGGAAGACGGTGAGACTGAAGCTGCACTCCTTTTGGATCTACATCAACTGCGGGAGCATCTGCTTATACAGGTTCTAAGTAAATTAAGATTTATTTGTTTTCATTCAGCTGCATTTGAAATTTGAAAGTATAAATTCTAGGTTCGACTGAATTTCTAGATATGTGTTTTATTCTTTGCAAATCGAAAATTTTATGTCGAAGAGATGATTGCAGATCTAAAAGTAAAATTCTCTGTGTTAATTATAATTCTGGAAATGTAGTTATTTCTTGCAAATTAGAATTATTCTGTCGAGGAGAAGATTGCAGATATGAAGGTATATTCCTTTCCGTGCTTATTTAAAATTCCGAAAACGTATTTTAGCACGGACAAATCCCCATGTCATTGACGGCCGCCATGTCTCTGTTTTACTTTAAAAGAAAGAAGTCGACTGTATTTGCATGCTCTGAGAATTATTACAGCAAAGGAAAATGTGAATCTCTGCATGTATGCGGGTTATGAAGCTACAATTCATTATAGTAAACGAACTTATCAGTTACTCGTGGACTTTCTTTTATTATTGTTTTGTTTAAGAAATACAATCGGAATCGACCCTGGTTCGATCGTCAGTGGACTCTTTAAAGGAAATTCTACTTATATCTTTTTTTCACCTTCAGCTTCAAGTCAAAAAGTTTATGATTGAGCCGTGTATTTACACGATAAATACAACCCTACAATAGTCTTCCACCCATTGAACTATTCATAAATCTTAGTTCTTCTTACTAAGCATAAGAAATATTATGTGACTTGCTTTTCTCTTTGAAAAAAAAACGCTATGGGAATAATGTAGTAGTGCGTATTAATATATTTGAAGCACTTATTAATTTACATGCAAATGCGAACTTGTTATAATTCTTAATTCTTTTTATTAAGCATAATATCTAATTATGTGACTTGTCATTCCATTTCCTGAAAAGAGTTAGCATGTTTTGTATTAAATACATTTAAATATATGTAACTCTCATTCCCTTTTATCAAGTATAAAATGTATCATGTAACTTGTTAATAGTTGTAAGTATCGTACTTATACCCTTCACTAAGAAGGAGTTATCAAGTTACTATAATGTTTAGGTGGTGAATTATTCTTATGGACATAATTTTCCTTTTTTTTAAATTTCCTTTTATATAAATTATAGTTCGTATTTTAGAATTGAACATGTCATAGCTTAACATTCTATACAAACCTTTTATAACTTGAGTACTCAACCCTTATGGAAAGTTTATGTATAACTATAGAAGTAATGAAGTAAGTTGAAGGAATATATATATGTTTGTGTGGTCAATATATATATCACACACTTTGAAATGATAGTCTATAATTATGCACATATATATACATTTGTCATAAAGGTATGATGGTGAGAATGAATATAAATGATGTTAAATGTTAGGCTAGAATGTAGGAATGCTTATGTCCCAACCCCAATTTGGTATGAGAAACTAACTTTTGTAATTGTAGTTATGTTGTGTTTAAACTATACTACTTGTCACATGTGAGGTTAAATACATATAAGTATCATTAATTATATATATATATATATAAATGTCTATATGTATACTTATCATAAAAGCATGAAGTAAGAAAAGGTATATAACGATATGTGATGAGTTATCTTTGATTAAGGATTGCAATGGTTAGAAATGTATAGAGTGTTGAATACATATATTGGTCTTGTTAAGTACATTCAGTATAAAAGATTATGAATTGAAAACTATTGATTAGTAGGTTCAAAAGAATTTATTTGTTAAATTATTTAGTTTAGGTTATATATTTATAACTTGAAGAAGTGGTTTAGGTAGGAGAACTCAAATGAAATCATTTAGGGAGAATGTTAGAATTCCTATGTCCTTGTAAGTTGTGTAAGGAAAGAAAAAGAAAAAAAAACTCACGTGCGACGAGAAGCCTTACATAACCATTCTAGTTGAAGCAGCCAAGAAGCTATAGTTGTTCATGAACGAATCCAGCTTAAGATCCAGGTCATACTTTTTAGATGGGCTGATAAACAGTCATGAGTGGACAACTTATAGTTAGATGATGTTAGTATTTGTTTATACAGCTGTTAGAGATCGAGCTTAGCTTTTGAAGTTATTCGATCTAGATGGAGTGTTAATCATATTGTCTATTTTTGGTTATTTAGATCCATAAAATATGGATCTCAAACTACTTCAGTTTTGAAACGTTTTGTATATAAGATGTAATGGTGAACAATGTAAAGGTTAGGAATGGTGGAGATCAGACTAGTATTATAGCTTGCATGCATGTATTTATGTTTCACTTTACATAAAGAATGCTTTGAAATGATTATATTCGAGATGATCCAGTTTTGTTTTAATATTTGAAGTGATAAATGTATTGTTGTTCATAATTCTGTTCCTTGGATAGTTGTTTCCTATACCTGAATTCTTATGAATAATTTGTATGTTTATCAATGATCTGAACAAAACTTGCTCACTCCTTTTATAAATTCACACTCGTAATCTTTCTATCCTAGTTTATCACATTTATACATCTATTGTCTAGTGATTTGGTATCTGTTAGCCTAATCTCTATTATACTTATTTGTTTATAAGCTTACAAACCTAGTCATCCTTTCAGCAGTTTTAAGATTCTCTAGACTTTGAACCTAAGTAGTCTAGGTGCAAACTCCAGTGATAATAGATTCCAATGTATGCCAGTTTTCCCTCCATTCCTAGCCTCCTCCTTCACTATATTCAAATGAGTTACTCTTTGGCTGCCCTAACTCCCTTGTGCACCCTCTTGGAGGCTATTTTTAGCCCTGGCATGTCATATATGTTAGATTTCAGCAATCAGGTCTGATTTGTGTCATAGGTTTCATATCATCTGCATCATTGTTGTCATAGAAGCTAGGGAATCTAGCCCAAGTGTCTCAACTTCTCTCAAATACCTCTTCCTCTTCCATGGGAGTTACTCCTCCACTCCAATTTGACATTCATTGAGTCATTCCAAGTATATTGACCTTCCAACTCCCCCAAGAATGTCGATTCCACCTAGGATTTGAATGGGTGAGATTGGAATACCATGTGGCATGGGGAATCTTGCTTAAGTGGGACCCACACCTCCAATGTGCACTCATGACCAAGTTCCACCTTATTTTCCTATCTTAATTATTTATTTATTCCCCATTTAATATATTTGGTCAAGATAATGTCCATTTAGGGTTTTATAGTTCCCTTATTCCAAATCTAATGTTTCCACCCAAACCTATGAATCTAGTAGATTGGTGGAATTTTCTCTTTTTGAGATTTATTTCAATGGGGAAATTACAGTCCTCCCCACCCAAGATTGATTTCCCTCAATCAATTTCAATTTAGGATGCTGCAAAATTTTCCCTCCTCTATCAGGTGGCCTTCCATGAGGATGCATCAATGTGGACTTCATACTGTGGGAGGACCCTACTTGATTCAGATAGGTGTGCATTCCTATTAATACCCTTTGTTTTCCTTCTGAATCTTTGAATCTCATTTCAGGGAATTGATAGTTCACTGTATGTTCTCCTATAGAGTGCAACCATTGTGCTCCCAATATCACATTAGTATCATAAACATCAGCCACATAAAAGCTATCAAAAAATGTGTAATTACCTCTGGTGAGTTGTAACTTTGGAATCCATGTTTTGCACTCCATAGTATGGTGACCTAGAATGATGACTGTGAAGCCATCGAATGGTTCAGTAGGTAGCTTTCTCCTCTCCACCATGGCTGCATCAATAAATTTATGTGTGGTTCCTCCATCTACCAATGCCGAAACCCTTTGTCATGTAACCAATGTCTGGCATCAAATAGTGTGGAAATGAAGCACTCTTGAAAGCACTGCTAATCTCCCTTTTTCAGGTAATGGGGGATCTTATTCTTGTTTCCCTTCTTTTGTTGTGTCATATCCCTATTCTTGGGCTGAAATATGTCCTCTTTAATTCATACCCCCTTCATACTCATCATCATCAGAAAATACTTCAATGAATTGTGCTTTCCCCTTAGCACATTTATGTCCTGGTACCCATGGTTGGAAGCAGGTGTAACAAAGTTTCTTTCTTCTGATTCTTCCCTACTTGGTCGCTCTTTATTATCATTTACAATTTAATCTTCTTTCCATGGCTTCTTTTCAAATCTGAACTGGGAAGGAAGGTTGGGATTGGGAGGATACCTTGTCTTGGGTAACACATTTTGCAGATCTCTTGCCAAGTTCATGGCATCTTTCAATGAAGTAGGTTTGTGGGCCTTAACTAAATCCTTCAAAGGTTCATCCAAACCTTTAGTAAAGAGCAATAATAATCTGACCATAGATATATCAACCACCTTAACTGATAATTTTTGGAATTCTAGCATGTACTCAGCAGGGGTTCCATCTTGCTTCAATTAGGCTAGTTCTTTGAAAGGCATTTCTGGGTCTTTTTGTTCAAATATTTCCAATACCCTGTAAAAAATTATTCATATGTTTTCACCTGATCATGTACCAAGGTTTTAATTCCATGGAACCACCAATCATTGGCTTCCCCTTCAAGATGCAAAATAGCCATTTTTAGAGCATCCTCTTCAACCATTGGATTCGGCTGAAAATACACATCTAGTTTTTGTACCCAAGTATTTGCAAAACTTTGAGATGAGCCATAAAAAGTAGGAATGGGCATTTTACCTATGGCATAATTCAATTATTTATTCTGAAAAGGTGTCCTATTACCTTCCCTCATTCTGAGTTTGTTTGAGACAGTAAAGTATTGATCAAATGGTAGAGTCCTACAATCTTCACTCAAATTTTTCCATTCTGTTATAACTTCTTGCATATCATATTGGGTGTTAGGTTCTTTTTTGGCTTCAAGAAATTTAGGTGTTGTAGGACTTGTTAAACTTTGAAATTCATGAGGTCGATTATGAGGTCCTATCTTTGAGAAAATATTTTTCCCCATTGCCTTCTTTTCCTCGAAAGAAGAACTATTGTTGCCTCCTATTGCCCCTTTGCTTCCAAGTTGACTAGCCAACAATTTGAACCCTTTCATTATCTGTTTTGTAATGTATTCAAAGAATGGTTTTATGAATTTCCTAAACTCCTCATTCTCCTCTGAGGTTCCCTTCATCCTTAGCCATAGTTTTAACAAAATGCTCTTCTTCTCCTACTTCTTCCTCTTCAACAAAGGTGCTTTTAGTTTCATTTCCTAAGGGTGGTCCCTAAATTCTTTTCCTTGTTAATGGTAAGCCACATCAGGTTCAAGTACCATGCTCTGATACCACTTGTAGTGTCCCTTTTTAATAAATTTGGTAAAATTGGAAAAATTCCAAATTTTGGCCAATTCGACCCTTAGACTAGTATTGGCCCAAATGCCTCCAAAAGGATCTAAATGCTTCCAAATTGGTTCTGAATGTGTTTGGAAGGTATTAATACATAAAATTGTTATTGATGTATGCTTGGAAACTCTCAAAATACTTATGTAACATTCAATTATAAGCAGGGAAAGAAAGGGCAATTTACTAGTCAAATCAAGGTTCAAATCCCCCAAGGGTAGTGGTCAAAGATGTTAGGATATTCCTATACTCCATCCTAGTCCCACCAGTATTTTGATCATTTAAATTTTCAATCATGCATGCACCTTTATGGTTTGCATTCATTCTAGGGTTTGCATGCATCCCAGTCATCAGTCTAGCACCTAGCCCTCAGTTAGCTAGCCCCCAGGAGCTTCTCACTATTCAGTTTTACCCCTCCAGTTGCTTAATGCGCCCTTCTTCCTTGATTTTAGGGATCAACTCGCCCTTCTTCACCTACCAGTCCATTTTTCACTCAGTTACACTCAGTTACAGTCAGTTACAGTCAATTAAACTCAGTTACACTTAGTTACAGTTAGTTACAGTCAGTTACAGTCAGTTACACTCAGTTACATTGAGTTACACTCAGTTACACCTACCAGGGTTAGTTTGACTGATGGTTAAGAGTTACTTGAGCATTGATGACTCCACTGATGATGATGAAGACTTCCAGTTGCGCTTCGATGATCATGAGGACACCTAGTTGTGCTCCGATGACACTCTATTGATCTTATGATCACTTTGAGAGGCTAATTCGAATTGCCATCTTAGGCATTCAAATCCTCTCTACCATTGTACTATTTATTTGTCGATACTGTGATTAATTAATTAGTGTGTGTGAAGTATTATTACTTCTATCTAAGTTCTACTGTACCATATTATTCTGTTGCTCATTATACTGTATTGTTCACTTTTTTTCTATTTTCCTGCTTAATCATAATTACTCTTGTGAGGTATACATCATCTCTTAGATCTGCTGTAAGGATTTTCACATGGTATCAGAGCATGTTGAGAGTATTGTTTATCTCCATTCTTGAGAGTTTTTTTGTAGGTTATTACCAAGATTTCGAGTGTAGCAGTTGCAACAGTTTCTGCATTTTTGCAGCAGTAGCAGTTGCAGTTATTCTATATTGTTTTTGCAGGTCCTCTACAGCTTCAATCTATTCATCAGGAATTACTCCTCTTGATCAACTCAACTATGATGAATGGAAACCAAGAATGATAGCAGACTTAAAGAACCATGATCTTTTTTATTGTTATTTTGAAAGAGAGTTCGAATCCCCTGAAGAGAAGATTGACTGGTTAAATAAAAGTGATATGCACTTTGCAGCAATAATGTTTTCCTTGTTTGCACGCTAGAGATTCCAATTCAAATACCATAATGGTGTTGAAACTCCAAAGGCGTTATGGACTCCAAAAGAGATATGGGCTCACCTGGATGAAAAATTTGGCAGAAAGAATGAAGGACTTGGTCCTAACCCATTCGAAAGCAAGCAAAGTGATGCATTCGCTCCTCTTGATGGTCTCTCAGATCATGAACCAGTATCATCTCATATTGAAATTGTTGGCAAAGAACTTACAGATTCTCCACTCATGCTCAAACTTTCTTCTCTTTCTGTGCCAGCTCACACTCCAGATATTGTAGAAGGTCCTAAATCCTCTCTTGCACTAGAGTCTGTTGGTTTGCATCATGATCACATGATTATTTCAGAGGTCAAAACAGCTTTTGAAGGTATTGCATTCGCTCCTCTCCAGCTAAATCCTCTTTTATACTAGTATATGATCATAATTCCATGCTTTCAGAAGGTCATTGAAGAATATGGCCATTGCCATTCGCTTGGGATAATTTCTCATGCATCTACTGGTTTTTATCTCACCTCTCATGGTTCAAAGGAGATCTCAAGAAACCATGATTCAAGTCTTGGATCTAATTTGGATTCTAAGCAATTACTGCTTGGGATAATTTCTCATGCATATGATAGTTTTGATCTCACCCCTGTTGGTTCAAAGGAGATCTCAAGAAACTGTTTTTTAAGTCTTAAATCTGATTTTCATTTCAAGCAAACATGTAATAGTTATTTTTGGCATAATCTCACCCATGGTGGTTTGAAGGAGAAGACAAAAGACTATATGCACTTTCACAGATTTGATCCTACCTCAGCTGATTCAAATCACAGGTTCAAGGATCGTTCTCATACTATTGGATTTGTTCTCATCACATTCGATCTGAAGAGCAAGTACAAGCACATGCCTTTTGAGCATGATCCACTTCTTCCCAAGAAGAAGATACCTCCAGATATATGACCAAGCATTACACATGCTTGAGTTTGGAGCATTTATTTTTATGTGTGCCTTACAGTCTATTTTTTGAGGGGGGGGTATGTTTCCCATGGAATTTTCCCACTTCCTTGGTTTATTGATTGTTATTATTCATTGTATTGGGTGACCTTTGGTCTTAGTTACCAGGGCTTAGGATGGAATAAGGGGGGGTGTTAGGATATTCCTATACTCCATCATAGTCCCACCAGTATTTTGATCATTTACATTTTCAGTCATGCATGCACCTTTAGGGTTTGCATTCATTCTAGGGTTTGCATGCATCCCAGTCATCAGTCTAGTACCTAGCCCTCAGTTAGCTAGCCCCCAGGAGCTTCTCACTATTCAGTTTTACCCCTCCAGTTGCTTAATGCGCCCTTTTTCCTTGATTTTAGGGAGCAACTCACCCTTCTTCACCTACCAGTCCAGTTTTCACTCAGTTACACTCAGTTACAGTCAATTACAGTCAAATACACTCAGTTACACTTAGTTACAGTTAGTTACAGTCAGTTATAGTAAATTACACTCAGTTACATTGAGTTACACTCAGTAACACCTAACAGAGTTAGTTTGATTGATGGTTAACAGTTACTTGAGCATTGATGACTCCACTGATGATGATGAAGACTTCCAGTTGCGCTTCGATGATCATGAGGACACCTAGTTGTGCTCCGATGATACTCTATTTATGATCACTCTGAGAGGCTAATTCGAATTGCCATCTTAGGCATTCAAATCCTCTCTACCATTGTACTATTTATTTGTCGATACTATGATTAATTAATTAGTGTGTGTGAAGTATTATTGCTTCTATCTGAGTTCTACTGTACCATATTATTCTGTTGCTCATTATACTGTATTGTTCACTTTTTTTCTATTTTCCTGCTTAATCATAATTACTCTTGTGAGGTATACATCATCTCTTAGATCTGCTGTGAGGATTTTCACATGGTATCAGAGCAAGTTGAGAGTATTGCTTATCTCCATTCTTGAGAGTTTTTTTGCAGGTTATTACCAAGATTTTGAGTGTAGCAGTTGCAACAGTTTCTGCATTTTTGCAGCAGTAGCAGTTGTAGTTATTCTATATTGTTTTTGCAGTTCCTCTACAGCTTCAATGTATTCATCAGGAATTACTCCTCTTGATCAACTCAAATATGATGAATGGAAACCAAGAATGATAGCAGACTTAAAGATCCATGATCTTTTTTATTGTTATTTTGAAAGAGAGTTCGAATCCCCTGAAGAGAAGATTGACTGGTTAAATAAAAGTGACATGCACTTTGAAGCAATAATGTTTTCCTTGTTTGCACGCCAGAGATTCCAATTCAAATACCATAATGGTGTTGAAACTCCAAAGGAGTTATGGACTCCAAAAGAGATATGGGCTCACCTGGATGAAAAATTTGGCAGAAAGAATGAAGGACTTGGTCCTAACCCATTCGAAAGCAAGCAAAGTGATGCATTCGCTCCTCTTGATGGTCTCTCAGATCATGAACCAGTATCATCTCATATTGAAATTGTTGGCAAAGAACTTGCAGATTCTCCACTCATGCTCAAACTTTCTTCTCTTTCTGTGCCAGCTCACACTCCAGATATTGCAGAAGGTCCTAAATCCTCTCTTGCATCAGAGTCTGTTGGTTTGCATCATGATCACATGATTATTTCAGAGGTCAAAACAGCTTTTGAAGGTATTGCATTCGCTCCTCTCCAGCTAACTCCTCTTTTATACTAGTATATGATCATAATTCCATGCTTTCAGAAGGTCATTGAAGAATATGGCCATTGCCATTCGCTTGGGGTAATTTCTCATGCATCTACTGTATTTTATCTCACCTCTCATGGTTCAAAGGAGATCTCAAGAAACCATGATTCAAGTCTTGGATCTAATTTGGATTCTAAGCAATTACTGCTTGGGATAATTTCTCATGCATATGATAGTTTTGATCTCACCCCTGTTGGTTCAAAGGAGATCTCAAGAAACTGTTTTTTAAGTCTTAAATTTGATTTTGATTTCAAGCAAACATTTAATAGTTATTTTTGGCATAATCTCACCCATGGTGGTTCGAAGGAGAAGACAAAAGACTATATGCACTTTCACAGATTTGATCCTACCTCAGCTGATTCGAATCATAGGTTCAAGGATCTTTCTCATACTATTGGATTTGTTCTCATCACATTCGATCTAAAGAGCAAGTACAAGCACATGCCTTTTTAGCATGATCCACTTCTTCCCAAGAAGAAGATACCTCCAGACATATGACCAAGCATTACACATGCTTGAGTTTGGAGCATTTATTTTTATGTGTGCCTTATAGTCTATTTTTTGAGGGGGGGTATGTTTCCCATGGAATTTTCCCACTTCCTTGGTTTATTGATTGTTATTATTCATTGTATTGGGTGACCTTTGGTCTTAGTTACCAGGGCCTAGGATGGATTAAGGGGGGGTGTTTGGATATTCCTATACTCCATCCTAGTCCCACCAGTATTTTGATCATTTACATTTTCAGTCATGCATGCACCTTTAGGGTTTGCATGCATTTTGCATGCATCCCAGTCATCAGTCTAGCACCTAACCCTCAGTTAGCCAGCCCCCAGGAGCTTCTCACTATTCAGTTTTATCCCTCCAGTTGCTTAATGCACCCTTCTTCCTTGATTTTAGGGAGCAACTCGCCCTTCTTCACCTACCAGTCCATTTGTCACTCAATTACAGTCAGTTACAGTCAATTACACTTAGTTACAGTCAGTTACAGTCAGTTACACTCAGTTACACTTAGTTACATTGAGTTACACTCAGTTACATTGACTTACACTCAGTTACACCTACCAGAGTTAGTTTGACTGATGGTTAACAGTTACTTGAGCATTGATGACTCCACTGATGATGATGAAGGCTTCCAGTTGCGCTTCGATGATCATGAGGACACCTAGTTGTGCTCCGATGACACTCTATTGATCTTATGATCATTCTAAGAGGCTAATTCGAATTGCCACCTTAGGCATTCGAATCCTCTCTACCATTGTACTATTTATTTTTCCATACTGTGATTAATTAATTAGTGTGTGTGAAATATTATTGCTTCTATCTGAGTTCTACTGTACCATATTATTATGTTGTATATTATATTGTATTGTTCACTCTTCTTCTATTTTCCTGCTTAATCATATTTACTCTTGTGAGGTATACATCATCTCTTAGATTTGCTGTGAGGATTTTCACAAAAGATGGATCTCCAAATGATGTACGACCTTCAAAAATTTCAGAATAGATACATGGTACTATTAAAGGAATTCATTGGGATCCCAAATACATCATCAATCAGTTCCTAAAGGCTTATGCAACTTCCATAAATCAGATGTTTGTATACTAGCTTCAACATAGGGGGAAATGATAGTAAATCTTCACAAATGGTTATGAAACTTGAGAATATTTCTCCAAATGCTTGTCTAATGAATATGAAACTTATTCATCTTATTAATGGCGCTCCATACAACAATAATATATCATATTTTGACTGAACCATTTGATTTTGATACCAATTCAAGTTCTTATAACAAGGTATTGGGGAAATCGCACCATTTAATCATAGTTTAGCATTTGTACATAAAATATCTTGGAGTTTAGATCTAAAAGTATTATGAATAGTAAATATAGAGTATATATGTCATATTACAAAAATATGGGGCTTCAATATCTATCCCAAAGAGATCATCACCTCACCAAGTGCGCCCCTCTTCAAGGAGCAAGAATATGACAAGAAATGGAAGAATAGTTGTAGAAGCAAGCTGAAGGAGATGTGACCACAAGATTCCCTATAGCTTAAACATGAAACAAATGAATCCATTGTATCTCCAAATGAAAGTTCTGAATTTCCTCTCCAATTTCCAATTAGAGTGGGAATCTTTCACCCTCGAAGTTGGTGCTAAGGCAAGTAGAATAACACTCCACTGGCTCTCCTCTCCAAATGAAAAATGTAAAACGATCAAAAGCTGCTCTCCTTATTTTTTCTTGAATTTTATAAACTTCCAATGACCTCCTTAGCTCGAATTCCATCCATGAGATTCATGCCAACTCAAATTAAGAAGAGATTCCAATGTATGTCACGTGTCCCTCCATTCCCAGCCTCCTCCTTTACTCAATTCGAATGGGTGACTCTTTGGCTTCCCTAAATCCCTTGTGTTCCCTCTTGGAGGCTATTTTATCCCTGATATGTCATATATGTCAGATGTCAGCAATCAAGTCTAATTTTTGTCATAGGTTTCATATCATCTTCATCATTGTTGTCATAGAAGCTAGGGAATCTAGCTCAAGTGTCTCAAATTATCTCAAATGCCTCTTCCTCTTCCATGGGAGTTACTCTTCCACTCCAATTCAACATTCATTGAGTCATTCCAAGTATATTGACCTTCCAACTCCCCCAATAATGTGGAATCCACCTAGGATTCGAATTGGTGAGAGTGGAATGCCATGTGGCATGGGGAATCTTGCTTAAGTGGGCCCCACACCTCCAATGTGCCCTCACGACCAAGTTCCACCTTATTTTCCTATATTATTTATTTATTTATTCCCCATTTAATATATTTTTTCAAGCTAATGTCCATTTGGGGTTTTATAGTTCCCTTATTCCAAATCTAATGTTTCCACCCCAACCTAGGAAACTAGTCGATTGGTGGAATTTTCTCTTTTTGAGATTTATTTGAATGGGGACATTACATACTGCTTTATTATTGTTAGGGTGTGGGATGGATTGAGCAAGAAATTGTGTTGGACACATAGGATTTTGATGGGAAGATAGGTGTGGCTGATTTTTTTGTTGAAAATCTTGCATAAAGTATATAGGAACGTTTGTGCTGGAAGATGAGGGAAAGTAGTCATGTTATTGTAATATGGTCCATGTTGACCTTGTTTCCAAGGTTGGTAGGGGTTATGCTGAGACTTCCATGGTTTCCATGGTACAAGGGTATTCCATGATTGATTATGAGGGTAATAAAATGGACGGATAGTGTTTGTAACCATACATGTAGTTCAAGGTTTCCATGGATCTTGCAGTTCCATTGCATAAAGTGAACTTGCAGCTTCTGGATCTCCTTGATATGCCGCTTTCATCGTAGGTAAGGAAGGGAAGCTATCCGTAGGATGATTCAAGTCATGCATGCCACAACTTTCGAGACTAACCAAAGGGAAATCCCTTGTAGGATGATTCTTTTTCCACCAAGGGAAAAGTGATTCTTAAAATTTGTGAAATTACATAGGGGTAGATCACTAAGCTTGAACAAACCTCACAATTTCACTCAATTAATTGCAGAGAAGAATTAGCAAGAAGATGATCGAAATTCGCACATTAAACTCAAAATATATGAGAAATTGTTGTTGATACATTCATCAGCTGTAAGCTGGAAAAAATATGACAATATAATAGAATGAATTCGACACCCCTGGGTGATTTCGAATTCTCCTCAATTCATGGCTTAGTATGCATTGGAAACATCTCCCGATAAGGTCTAGTGGCCACCAATGGTTAATGATCAGTCAACCGGAGTAGAATTGAACCTAACTAAACCATGTGAGCACGATAATAGGGAAGGAGAATCCAAGGAGGGTGCATACTAGCTGTCACTGGTCAAGTAAGGTGCTCCTAACTCAGTAGCAATTAATCTAAGAGCTACAGTCAGTTAACTGATGGAACTGATTGATAGATCTCCTAAATCTATGGGGAGGGCGCACTTGTAACTCCAGTGATGAAAACATGGGTGCATGAGAGGCTAGGAGGGCTAATAATGACTAGAAACAAGCTCGAGGGGGCCCAGAATAGGGACTAGGTGCTAGGAGACTCCACTATTGCTGACTGGATGCATGTAATGTTGCATGGAATGCATGCATTCAGTGCATGCAAAACCAAGAAGTGATGGTGAGAATATTCCAATACCCCCCCTTAAGCTGGACTATGAGGAAATATAACTAAAAAATAGGGCCCTGGTTACTGAGACCAACAGTCACCGTGTACAACAATCTAAATAAAATGTGAGGAAAGAGGGAAAACCTAGTGGGAACAAAACCCCCCCTCAATATAGAATGTATACAAATCTAATCAAATAAGGTATCACTCACCCCAAGAAGGGATCGAAGCTAAGTGAAATTCTTCACCAAAAAAGACTCGGTGAAAATATATGCAATCTGCTCTTCTGTAGGACAATAGAGTAGTGTGATGGTACGATCATGCACCAATCCTCGGATGTAATGCATGTGTATCTCAATATGTTTGGTTCTTTGTCTTAGAACTGGATCTTTAGAAATACTGATAACACTATGATTGTCACAATAGATTACTGGTGGAGTACTGTAGCGAATACCAAACTCTAACAAGATGCCCCGCAACCAAATGCACTATGTGGTTCCATTCACTGCAACTATGTACTCAGCCCCAGCTGATGAAAGAGCTAAAGTAGTTTGCTTTTTCCTCGAACAATAGATAGGACCAGATCCAATCATGAAAACAAAACTGGATGTAGACTTCCAATCTGAGTTGTCTCCATCCCAATATGAATCTGTATACCCAACTAGGTTCAATGGAGACCCAGCTGCATAGTGAATACCATAGGTCTTCGTCCCTTGCACATAATACAAGATCCTATTTGCTTCCTTCAAGTGAATCTCATGAGGCTCCTGCATGTATCTAGAGACAACACTGACTACATAGGATAGATCAGGGTGAGTATGTGTAAGAAACAAAATACTCCTGATTAACTGCCGATACAAAGTACTATCCACCAAAGGTGTAGAAGAACCATCCTAATGGCTGATCCCTAAAAGAAAAGGAAACTATGTTGGTTTGCATTCCATCATATGAAACCTTTCAAGTAGATCTGATTCATATTTGTACTGTCCAACCTTGATTCCTGAGTCACTCTAAGAGACTTCAAGACCAAGAAACTACTTTAGCAGTCCCAGATTTGACATAGAGAAGGAGTTGTGCAAAGTTGTTTTGATAGATCTAAGACATTAAGAGAGGCTCCATGTAATCAACAAATCATCAACATAAAGAACAATAAGGAGTAGAGAGTTAGCATCATGTATTATGTAGACATTCGAATCATATTTGCATCTCTAAAAACCTTGTGACAATAAGGAGTCCATCTTAGCATACCATGCCCGAGGAGCCTGCTTGATCCCATACAAGGACTTCCTCAATCTGCACACTAGTGAAGGATCATCAGTGTATCCTTCAGGTTTCTTCATGTAGATCTCCTCCTCTAGATCTCCATGAAGAAAGTAACTCTTGACATCCATGTGATGCACTTCCCAGTGCTTGGATGCAACAAGAGCTAGAAAAAGACAAATGGAATCCATCCTTGCAACAGGATTGAATGTCTCTGAATAGTCAATCCCATGGAATTGGGAGAAAAATTTAGAAACCAAACGAGCCTTGTACTTGCTTGTGACTCCATCTAAATCCATCTTTGTTTTGTATACCCACTTGCATTGAAAAAGCTTCCTACCAGGAAGAAGAGAAACAAGCTCCCAAGTCTCATTTCTTTGAAGAGATTGATGCTCTTCATCCATAGATGCAATCCATCTTGGAACTTGGGAGGCCTCAAAGAAAGTTTTTGGATCTGAGCCAATCATAAGAAAGCATCTGTTAGTAAGAAATGGATCTATGTGAGAGAGTACAAACCTTTCATTTTGAAAATCAGATCTACTTCTTCTTGGATCTTGTGGATCTCCAACAAGATCACCGAAATATTCAAGAGTTATGGTAGCCCATCTCAGAAGAGGAGGTGGATCTTAAGGTGCTAGATCTTCAGGTTCTTGTGTATTTGGATCTAGCATTCACTCATCTTCACTTTCAGCGTCAGAATCTGAACTTTCATGAGAGTGTGCATCGCTATCTTCATCGACATGGTGGGAATCATGCAGTGGCCACTCCTCAAACTACAGACTTCTCACAAGAAATGTATGCATGGTGGATATATCTAGCAGTTTGTAGGACTTTTCACTCAGTGCATAACCAACAAGTATACACTCTTTACTCTGTGGCTCTAAAGCTCTCCTTTTCCCTGATGGAATCCTTTCCCAAGCCTTGGATCCAAATACTCTCAAATGAGATACATCAGGTTTGTATCACATCCATGCTTCAAAAGGATTTTTTCCTTGTATCCCTTTATGAGGAACTCTATTATGGAGGTAAGTAGCACAGTTAACAACTTCCGCCCAAAGTCTAAGAGACCATCATTTATACTCGAGCTTGCAAGTTGCCATTTCTTTCCAAGTTCTGTTCTTTCTCTCTACTACACCATTATGTTGCGATGTGTAAGGAACAATGTGTTGCATAGATATACCCTCATCTGCACAAAAATATTGAAACTCATTCTTCACATACTCTCCTCCATTGTTAGTACGAAGGACCTTGATCTTCTTCTCACTGAAATTTTCTATAGAAGATTTAAAGAAATTGAAGTATCCAAATACTTCTGATTTCAACTTAAGAAAATATACCCAACTAAATCTAGAATAATCATCTATGAATGTTAATATGTATCTTTCATTATTCAAAGATAGGTGAGGAAAAAGTCCTAATATGTAACTGTGAATCAACTCAAGAGGAAATGAGGCTCTCTTAGCCTTTCCTTTCTCAAACTTATGCTCTGGATGCTTACCAATCAAGCAACCTTTTGAGGTGCCTTTAGCAAATCTGATGTTCAGAATCCCTTCAACCATTTTCTGACTGTGTAGTTCTTTCAAATATTTGTAGTTGAGGTGCCCACACCTCTCATGCCAAATCCTGCTCACTTCATTCACATGAGTAAGAAGTGCACTTTGTTTTGAGTAAGGTAAGAAGTGAGAAAAATCATAGAGTTTCGAATGGTGGTTTGCAATACCTTGTGCAATGATATTTCCATATGAGATCTCTTGGATTTCAACCACATTAGGAGTAAAGGTAACCTTCTTTGGACCTCTTGTATGGGTCATTTGGTAAACAAAAAGGAGGTTAACTTCAAGAGTAGGCACATAGAGTACATTATTGAAGTACCCATGATCCAGATTGATCCTTCAAATTCCTTCTGAGGAGACTTCAGAATCATTTCTAATCAGAATAGAAGGCCCAATAGTAGGTTCAAATTCAGAGAATAGATCCTTACAAGGAGACATGTGCCTGCATGCTCCAAAATCTATGATGAAGGAGGAGTCATTCGAAGTTCCAGCCATGAGTGCATGACACCTCTCTTTGTCCTCTGATTTAGGATCGACTTCTTTTCTTCTAGCATTTGCAGGTACTGGAAGATTGTTTTTCTATAAAAGTTGGGCAATTAGATCAATGGTATTCTTCATGCAAGCAGTTTCAGAATGAAAACGTCTATTGCAATATGGACATTTGGTCTTCTCTTTGGGGTTTTTCTTGCCTCTCTTTGGATTCAAAGTCCCTTCTGATTGTTTTGGATTCTCTCTTGACTTATGCTCATAGGATTTCTTTTCCTTTCCATTTTGCTTCCCTTTTCAATTCACATTCTTTCCTTCTCCTGCAGCAAGGGATTGATCCATCTTTGGTTGTATCACTCCCATTTTCACCAATTTTTCCTTCTCCTTTGAGAGAGAGAGGATGAATGCATCTAGAGTGGGAATTTTCCAGTTTGGGATGGAATTTTTTTTTTTTGGAAGGTGGATACAAACACAAAATAATATGCACCTAGTTTTGAAAGGATAGCAAGGCTAAGCTGCTTGTATTCTTTCTCAATTCCACATTTCTTTAGCTGCACAACCAAGTTCTTGAACCTTGTGAAGAAATATGTGATAGATTCGAAACTGCTAGGGCTCAAAGAGATTAACTCATTTTCCAATTGATGCCCTCTCAAATCATCCTATTTACCAAATAAGGATTCGATATTTTTCCAAACCTCCTTGGAAGTTCTCAGACCAGTGAGATGAAAGAGTAAATCTTTGAAAATGCTGAGGAGTAGAAATCCAACTGCTTCATCAATTTTTTTTATATACTTAAATTTCTCTATAGAACCATTAGGTTCGGCCTCAGTCCCATGTAACACTCTGTGGAGACCTATGCTGAGAATGAATATCTCTAATTTTCCTTTCCATTCGAAGTAGTTGAAGGAGGTGATTTTTGTAATCAAGGAGAGATCCATAGCAGCTACTGAATGCGCTTTTGATGATGGAATAACCTGCAAAAAAAATGAAATTTGTCTATTGGAATGTTACAGAATATACTGAAGACTGCTTTAGGATAGTATTCACTTTTAGTTGTATCCTTCACACCTGGATAGACCTCACTAGATTGCTCCAGTGAATTCAAAGCAATGGAACCAGGATTTGCTGTGGAAATCCAGAGGCTTCTGGTGCTCTACTGAAAAACAACTGCTCAATAAACTGTTTCAATTTTTGCAACTGCTGCAAAATCTCTCACAAGATCCGATACCATGTGAAATTCCACATGGGTAAATCACTAAGCTTGAACAAACCTCACAATTTCACTCAGTTAATTGAAAAGAAGAATTAGCAGGAAGATGATCAAAATTCACACATTAAACTCAAAAGATGTGAGAAACTGTTGTTGATACATTCATCAACTATAAGATGGAAAAAATATGGTAATACAATAGAATGAATTCGATACCCCTAGGTGAGTTTGAATTCTCCTCAAGTCATGGCTTAGTCTACATTGGAAACATCTCCCGATAAGGTATAGTGGCCACCGATGGTCAATGATCAGTCAACCAGAGTAGAAATGAACCTAAATGAACCATGTGAGCACAATAATAGGGAAGGAGACACCAAGGAGGGTGCATACTATTTTTCAATGGTCAAGTAAGGTAATCCTAACTCAGTAGCAGTCAATCTAAGAGATACAGTCAGTTAAATGATGGAACTGGATGATAGATCTCCTAAATCTGTGGGGAGGGTGCACTTGTAACTCCAATGATGAAAACAAGGGCGCATGAGAGGCTAGGAGGGATAATAATGACCAGAAACAAGCTCCAGGGGGGGAAGAATAGGGACTAGGTGCTAGGCGACTCCACTGCTGCTGACGGGATGCATGTAGTGCTGCATGGAATGCATGCAAAACCAAGAAGTGATGGTGAAAATATTCCAACAAAATTCCTCCTTTTTCTTAGCCTACAAAATATCCAATTGTGAATTTAGAGAGCTAATAATATCAGTTTTAAAATTTTCAAAAAAACTATTGATTTCAACTCTTGCAACTCTTATTCTTACAACAGATTTCAAAAATTAGGAAGAAAGTTCTCTAGAATTCTTACCAGTCTTGGAGTTTCCTCTTGAATGCCTTCTACATAACTCACAAACATCATCATATGGTAGCTGAAATACATCACTTGTTGCCATCAGATTTAATTTGTCTAAAGATTCATCTTGGATTCATTTGAGCAGTAGGGTTTTCAAGGTCTCTTTCCTTAGTTTTCTTTGTTTTGATCTTTGAAGGTTGTATTGAAAGCGTTCCACATAGTCCTCCGAACTTTCTTCTTCCCCCTGTGTCATTCTGAAGATATATTCACTGTCCCTACAATAATATTGGTACTTCTTCAAGAATACATGTTTCATGTCTTCCCATGTTTGTACGCAATTCCCATCGAGGATCATGAACACTCAGAGATGCTCCTTTTAAAGTAAGTGTAAATACCATCAAATTTTTAGCATTAGCACAATAATAATATCCTCTACAAAGTACTTCAAATTCAAATAAGAATGCATTTGGGTCTTCAATTTCCAACCTGTGAAAATTTGGTGGAATGGGAGGGAGAATGATTTTCATTGGTGCCACTCCTCCTAGATCTCTGATGGGAAATTCAAAGGTATCAACATCTTCCTTGTTAGATATTGGATCTTTCTCACCTACCATCTCTTCCCAAAACATAATAAGTTCTTCATGTGCTCCTCCTTCGAATTTTCCTATCAATTGGTCAGTAGAATGGGTGGTGCGTACAACACCACTAAGTGGAATGGTATGATTTTTTCTTATTCTACCTCTATTCATGCATCCTATATGCCTAATTACTTCATGCAATTCATGCAATCTATGCACCCTAGTGCAGGTGAGATGGAGTCTACTACGGATAACCTTGAGGAGTTGGTGATATATGCATATGTTCTTACCTTCTATCTTTACTTCTTAGGCCTTAGTAGCACCCGATATAATGTAACTAACCCAGCACTAGTTTGTACTTTTGTTCCCTTATAACCTCCCCAACAACAACACCAAAATGTTGGGGATATTAATTGTATTTTAGGGAAACTAATTAACCTCACATTAATTATCAACTAGGGATCATATTTTATTCCAAGGTTATGTGCAAAGTCTATGTATGCTATAATTTCCTCCTTAGTGTTGATTTTTCTAATGTGATCATGCAGTACATAAATGAAAACTCAATCAATCCACTCTTCTTTGAAAACAAACACACTTCATGAAAAGTTATCAAATCAAGATGGCTTCTATAAATAAAGAAATCAAATCAATCCATACAATCATTACTGAAAATGAAATCACACTTGATCTATGTAATTATTGTTGAAATTAAATCCACACTCAATCCACACAACTCTTGCTGGGAAGGAAATTTGATCAATAACACTCTTGCTGAAGAGGGAATCACACTCCAAAGTTTATCTGCAAACCATTCATAAAAGAAAGGAAATCTAAAAACCACTCTATATAAAGTAAAAGCACTCTTCTAGAATTAATCTTGCACACTCAGTAACAACATTCAATCATATGGAAAGTAACAACTACATATCTATGATAATTAAGAAAACCAATGATTACAAAAGGGAATCAATCCAAAATGCGAATTATCTTGTAGAAGTGACAACAATAAGTAACATAATGCGAATTATCTTGTAGAAGTGAAAGCAATAAGTAACATCACTTAGAAAGTAGTAACAACACTAAGTAACCAAAAACTATAGAGTAACAATGTTGTATAAACTATGATCAAGTAGCAACAATCCAATACTGTACACACGCACTTCCAAACCAATATAAGTAACAACAATCGCAATTGTAACTGTAAGTCAACACACAAACAGTAACAACCAACGAAAATAAATCTACTTCCTAATAAAATCGCAACAACCATGTTAGAGAAGGGGTCCCTTCCTTCTCAACAAAGTGTTGGGAAAACTCAGAGATCACATACGCAACTCAAGATGTCGTGAATCCAACCACGAACTCTTGAATTTTTATTAATCACAACTCAGGAATTACAATTACACAAGGTGTTCATTAGAACTACATTCTAACTTTTGCCTATTGATTGATTATTGATCCCCTCCATACATGAGATGGTTTCATATTTATACATAAAATATTTGATGAATATCAGGAATTGAATTGCAAACTTGGAGTTTGTTTAACAAATTTGTCAATCTTGAAAAACGGTCATAACAACAAATCTAGTAAAATCATCTTCAGAAAACCACTCGTAACTCCCAGATCCTTGAATTTTGAGGACTCTACTTGTGATTCACCTAATTGGGGCCATCCTGCACAAAACCCATGTTTTGGATTTTGGAAATTCGTCTTCATATGCTAAAAAATTACAACACAAAATTTTCTCTTCTTATCTGGCACACTTTGTTAGGCGGAAATATTGTTGTTTAATTCCGTTGTAGTATTTTCCCATCCATTTAATTTGCCAATCCGAGGTTCGTAGGCTTACGAAGCACATGCAAAGTATATGCAGGACTGAAGTGAAATTAATCTAATCTAACCCCCCCCCTTGTTAATGGCTAATTGCTAATCTCATTCCCCCTTAAGCTGGAACACACAATTGCTAATCTAATGCTGGAAGCTGAAACACACTGCTGAAAGTAAATTGCATAAAAGAAAGACAACATATGAAGAGCAACTAGACAACACATGTGAGCTCACATTAACAAGAAATAAATCTTAATTTACATCACACAAATCAATGACAAATCATCAAAACTAGATTATGAACAAAAGCTAAGAATCCCCTTCTCCATATTACAAAACCAAAACTAACTTCTACAATGTGAGACTAATCTCCTCCTAATCTATGATTAACCTACATATCCCCAAACGAAGAGAGAGCACTCTCTTTTATACATGAATTTCTTTGAGAATAAGATAACCATCTCATAATGACAAATCCATTATTCTCTCAACCACTTTCAACTAGTTTCCTATTATTACAAAATATGGTTCCTTCAAATTCTCCTCATGTCTCTCACAAATTCTCCACATGTTTCTCATACATCCTAAATAAGATATGCCAACTAAATCTCCATGATCTTCTCCTTGGAATATTCTTTGAATAACTATCTCCATGAAGTGGAGGAGATATTCGAGGAGTCTTTCTTTGAATTGATCCTTCCATATTTCTACACATTACAAAGCTCATCCATACTTGAGATATTAGTGAAAAACATGTTATTTTCCAATATTTAATCATAAATTCACTTATAATACTAAAATGAATAAATGGAAAATAATGAGATGAAACTCAAGTATATGTATGGAAATGGTATGATGAAAGGTTAATGTGACGATGAAATGTGAAGAATAGCGAAAGGTAAAGTGGATGAAAATAGGACATTTCTGAGTCCCAACATACTCCCCAACTGAACTTGTTGCATGTCCTCATGCAACCTTGCATGGATCTGCTTAAGAACTTTTGGCATCTGAACTTTGGCTTTGCTTGATGATATCTTTTAAATGTTTCCAGGATGTGCATCATATGAGTAACAACTTGAATTTTCTTATGGTTGGTTCTTGTGTAACAACCATAAAGAATGTTGGTTCTTGTGTTAACAACATTTATTTCATGATGTGAAATGACAACTGATATTTTCTTTTGAATGCAAGGAGTGGAGTAACAGCTGATATTTTCTTTTAAATGCAAGGAATGTTGGTTCTTTTGTAAACAACATTCATTCCGTCATTTGTTTCCTTGTTGCAATAATTAAACCATATACTCACTGGAAATAATAAGTCATCAACTATGTATAAGCAAGTGTCACTGTGTATAAGAAAGACTTTTCTTTATGAATCATGCCAATATGTATATCCATGTGTATGAAGCAAAGTGCAACTATGGAGTTGTCGGAAAAGAAATATTGGTGAATGGTAAATGAGTGGAATGATAGTAGCGAAATGATGATAGTGAACATAGTTCGGAGTTGCAGCTGCGAAATGGAAGGTTTGGAGGAGTATTAGCTGCGAAGTAACAGCTGCTAGAGTAATAGCTGCGAAAGTAGGCAAATCTAGTGGAGTATCAGCTATTGTGCAGCAAACTTCCTGAGCTAATATCTCACAAACTACGATATGGGTTTGGCTGAAATTTGGCAAGCACGTTTCTATAAGTCCAATGCATCTCCACACAAAATTTAATAAAAACCCACATCATGGATTTCGAGAAAAATGCAAATTGGCTGTAGGTGATGATGGAAAGTTTGGCACAATCACAGCTAGTGTTGCAGAGAACTTCCTGAGCTAATATCTCACAAACTACGATATGGGTTTGGATGAAATTTGGCAAGCAAGTTTCTATAAGTCCAATGCATCGCCATACCGAAACTCGGAAAACCCACATCATGGATTTCGAGAAAATTGCAAATTGGTTGTAGGTGATGGCTGTTTTTTCGAAATCCATGCATTGGATTGAGCTGAAACTTGCCAATTTTGTTCATTATAATATTATCCACTCCCTGTCCAAAAATCATGAGGATCTAATGTATGGTTTGTGAGATATACTCAATTCAAATTCTGCATTTTATATGAGGAACAATATGCATATGAATAAACTGTCACAAAAGATTTCCTGTCCTCTGAAAATATGATTGCATTTGAGATCCTATAGAGTGTTCAGCAACCTCTATATCATCCTCCCCAACTGAACTCGTTGCATGTCCTCGTGCAACTCGGCATGGGTTATGCAAGTGAAAAATGAAATGGAGCGTGGTGAGGGAGTTTTTCAAATTATTCATTACTAGCATGTAAGGAATTGCATGATTAAAATTCAGAAAACTACATACCTCCACTTACCCAAGAATGATGATGAACTATGCAATAGGAGCGTGGTTGGTGATGTTGCTGGTGCAACTATTGTAACCGCTGGATCAGAGAAGATGTCACTGCAGGATCATGAAAATATAATTGAAATTGCTGCTGCTAAATTATGGAGAATGTGACTACTGTGACTGGATCATGGGCAGTGAAAGAATCAAAATTGTGGTAATCTCATATAGCTGAAGTCATGCTGCTAACGGAGTCATGAAAAAGTGTATAGTCTTCACCTGCTACAAAATTTGATGGTACAATTCTAGTCATGCGAATAAATGTGTCAATGTCGAGCATGAAAAGAAGTCATTGGATTACCGGCCATTGATGAATGCCATTAACCAATGCGAAGCAAACTCACCATTGATGTCAATGAGTGCCAAGATACCTGAGTACATCTTGCAAAGTGCGAATAGATGTGCTGATGTCGAGCCACTTGCAAGATATGACGATCAAGGGACATTGATGTATTCCCATGATTCTCATCGAGAGAACTTGCCATTAAGGCATGCAAGCCTCCAGGTACTCAAAAAGGAACTCTAGTCTATATCCCAGATAAGGTGCTGAGGTCGATGGGGCAAGACTTGTTGAAAGGTAGGCCTTAAGGAATCCCACATCAGTCAACGCGAGTTTTTACAAAAAGATTGGTAGGACAATAGGAAATATCTCAGTAGTAATAGTGCTTATGGAAAGGAAATGTAATTATGGAGAGGGAACTGGATGTTCTTATTGAGAAGGAAAACTAAAATGGAAAAAAATGAACTGAAAAAGATAAAGGGATGTATGCAACTCAGAAAGATAGGCCTGTGTGAAGTCATGACAGATAAGGCAATGGAAAATGGACTTCACATGAATGACTAATGTGCTTTGAAGGAGAGATGTGGGTATGACGCCAAAGGGTTTATGAATGGTTTCTATGTAACAACAAACGTCATGATATTTATGATGAATAAAAGCTCCTTCAAGCTGTCTATCAAAGCATGTTTCTAAAAAACAAATTCTGTGATTCTTGAAAAATCACTTCAGCAGCAGAATGTGATCGTATCTGAAACCTATAAAATGTGAGTACTAATCCTGCAATCGAAAATTTGTGAGCATCATAAAATGTGAAATGCAGGAATAAGTATCAATGCGAGAAAATAAAATGCAGTTGTACCTGTTGCCTGTGCTGGTTTCGTCATTAATTGCTGTCAAAGTGACTTGAGAAAAACAAATGAGCATTAAGCATAAAAGCATGTGTTGATTACTGTTTACAGGAATTTATTGAAATGTCCATTTGCAAAAAAAAAAAAAATTTATAATTTTTATTTTTTAAAGCTTTTCATGGTTTTATAATTTTTATGGTTTTTGTGTTATTTTGATAATACACACCGAAAGAAAAACGCAAAAATTATGCTAAAGAAAAACAACAAACAATCTTACTGTCTCGGCTTCATCAAAATTTCCCATGTGCATGAGTAACAATTTGCTGATACCTGTCACTAAAGTTCTGGAATTCAAGCTTTGAAAATTGTGCCAAGTATGATCCTCATCGATTACTGCATTGATTTCAAATGTTTTTCTTGCATGATCAGTCCTGTATATTGTCAAATTCAGATCATACATCTCTAGTGCAAGAAATAACAATTCGGGAGCAAATACATTCAATCTGGGTATATGTATTCATCACACACAAAATAGAGCATTCTATTTGGCGAAACAACTGTCCATTGGAGATTTCATTATTTCCCTGACCCCTTCTCCGAGTCCACGATTTCGGCAAAAGAGCTTGCCAAAAACACACTCAGACCGCAAGTTCTATTACGTGCCCTTCTAAAATGAATATGATAGTGAGGAAATTTCAAAGCGGTCCTCGTAATCCAGTGAAGATCGTATATTAGCTTGTAGTGCCGAAATTTCAAGGCTTCAACCTTGTGGAACTCCAGTATCAATTCCATCAAACAAAAGACAATAATTGCAACAATAAATAAGCTTCTTTTATTTTTGACGGAAATAAACAGGCTGGGGAAAAATTGCACAGGTAAAATATCCACACTTGGGATCACATATCAACTGGATTAAAATTTAGACATGGTGATAGACTCTCTTGTCAATTTCACTCTCAATTTGATTAGAATTCTGGCAACAATAGTTTTAGATAAAGGCGGTAAAGAATAGTTGTGAATCTTGGAGCATAGAATTCTCTGCAACAAATAGCAATCTGTAAATAAACACCAATGTTGATCCTGAATAGAAAAACTTGCTGCCTGCAAAAAAAAAAACATCGATCATAGATGCCAAAAGCATAAATATGTCATGAAAATTTTATTGTTTCTGCCCTCCAAATTGTTCATTCTACTACCAAAAGTTGACAGAGGAATAATGGTATTGTCGAATGACTGCTCAACTCCATAATAGATGATTACATAAATTTCTTTGAGGAGAATGAGAAATCGAACCCCCAACTTGTGATATGTAACAGCTGTGTTCAGCTATAACTGCTAACAAATTTGATAATGTGAAACACGGCCGTAACTGTAGATCTGGAAATTACATGTTTAGAGAACCGTCTGTATATCTCAAACCGTTGTTTTGTTTGGCGATTTCTTTGTGAGTCAAGTAATTGGGGCCGTTGCGCACAAAACCCATGTTTTGGATTTTTGAGATTCGTTTCCATCTGCCTATAAATTGAGACGCGAATCAAGGTTTTCTTATGTGGCACGCATTTTTGGTTAATGTCGTTTTGATCATGCGCTGGAGGCTGCCATCAGTGTTGCTACTGTTAATAAACCATCATCATAAATATAGTGGAGAAATCAACGCCTTCCTCCCACAAAACATTATTGAGATTGTTGTAGGGTTATTCGATTCTCTTCCATTTTGATGACGCTGCAACCAACTCACTTAACTACCCAGGTTTAGTAATGATTGATTTTCTTGTTGGGTGTCTTTCTCCATGTTTGAGATTTTTCTACAACTATCAAAGAGATGAGCGTGTCACCATTTGGTCGAGATGCTTGCCGAGCTGGCCGAGAGAGCTAATTGTTCCATTTATTTATTCCAGAGAAGGAAAGCTCATAGGCATGCAATCTTGAAGCTTGGGAGTTGAGTGATTAAATTATTTCATGCCGCTGTGTTTTGTTTGCAGGTTTAGGTATAAATTTAGGCGTTTCATTCAACCTCCAATTTCTTTTATTCAGAGTATGCCACTAACAGTTCCTGTGTGTAGGTCAAAGGATAAAAATGAAGAGCCATAACAGACCAAAGGATAAATGCACTGCTAGGTTTAATTTGAGGTTTAAAGGATACATGCAAGTCAAGGCTACTCTAACAAAAAAAAAAAAACCAAACCGAAATAGAGTTCGAGTGGATGAAACAATCAGATAAAGTCGCACGCAAATGGACAAGAAGCTTATAGGTGTGACATTGTTTCAGCTGTTGTTTCGGTGTTGTTCCAGCTTGGAGTTGCAGCTATTAAAATTTCATCATTTTTTTTTAATTTTATTTTTAGCAAATGGAGATCAATGATTTGCAAAATAAAGATAAAATCGATTAGGTATGTTGCAAACATTAATTATTCATTCCTGAAAACATTAGAAAACATCCTATTTTCTGATCCTGAGATCGCACGAAGCGCAGAGGAGAGCATACTTATTAAAAACTAAAAACCGAAAATAAAATCCTACCTACACTACACTAATTAAAATTTAGAAAGCAGTTACGTGTAGTTAAATATCCAATGTAGCCATTCGCGTAACATCAATAAAAATATGTTCAATGTTAATTCTGCAAATAAAAAATGAGGATAAACAGAAATGTGTGAAATTAGTTTCTGTGACTGTGAATTAACTAGAAGAAAAGAAAAACTAAATCGTTCTAACCTCGTACTTGCTTGAAACCATCGTTCGATAGGGATTTCGTAGGCACAGTTGTCCTCGCTCAGATCTTGCTGCAACTCCTTGTTGTCCTCCTCGACCTCCTACTCGCATAATTGTTCGTCATCTAATGTGCAGGATTCTTCGTATGTTAATTCTTCATCTGTTTCTGCAGGAGTAATTAATCTCTCGGCTGCTTTCAAGATCTCCTCTTCGTGAGAAGAGGAGATCCCCACTTTTGCAAGGATCTGAGTGAGCTGTTCCAAGCTTAAACTCATTATTAAATCATTTTGAAGAAGGGATTCTTACAACACCCAAATCTAAATGAAAAAAAAGAAAAGAAAATAAAAACACTCCAGAAAAAAATACACTCTGTACAAAAGAAAAACATTACTCTTCACAGCTGCAAAAAACACACTTGCAGGAATTGAAATCTACACTACCACACTTGCAGGAATTGAAATCTACACTACCACACTTGCAGGAATTGAAATTTACACTACCACACTTGCAGGAATTGAAATCTAGTGTACGCTTGCAGAAAATCAAACTAAACTTCAATCCATCATGCTTCCCCGGCAACAGCGCCAAAATGTTAGGCGGAAATATTGTCGTTTAATTCCGTTGTAGTATTTTCCCAACCATTTAATTTGTCAATCCGAGGTTCGTAGGCTTACAGAGCACATGCAAAGTATATGCAGGACTAAAGTGAAATTAATCTAATCTAACCCCCCCTTGCTAATGGCTAATTGCTAATCTCATTCCCCCTTAAGCTGAAACACACAATTGCTAATCTAATGCTGGAAGCTGAAACACATTGCTGAAAGTA
The DNA here is from genome assembly GCA_027924585.1 of Larix kaempferi. NCBI lineage: Eukaryota > Viridiplantae > Streptophyta > Pinopsida > Pinales > Pinaceae > Larix > Larix kaempferi. Next base: position 6,882,269 of record BSBM01000406.1, read on the forward strand.
GATTGCATAACAGAAAGACAACATATGAAGAGAAACTAGACAACACATGTGAGCTCACATTAACAAGAAAGAAATCTTAATTTACATCACACAAATTAGTGACAAATCATCAAAACTAGATTATGAACAAAAGTTGAGAATCCCCTTCTCCATATTACAAAACCAAAACTAACTTATACAATGTGAGACTAATCTCCTCCTAATCTATGATTAACCTACATATCCCCAAATGAAGAGAGAGCACTCTCTTTTATACATGAATTTCTTTGAGAAGAAGATAACCATCTCATAATAACAGATCCATTATTCCCTCAACCACTCTCAACTAGTTTCCTATTATTACAAAATATGGTTCCTTCAAATCCTCCACATGTCTCTCACAAATTCTCCACATGTTTCTCATACATCCTAAATAAGATATGCCAACTAAATCTCCATGATCTTCTCCGTGGAATATTCTTTGAATAACTATCTCCATTAAGTGGAGGAGATATTCGAGGAGTCTTTCTTTGAATTGGTCCTTCCATATTCCTACACGTTACAAAGCTCATCCATACTTGAGATATTAGTGAAAAACATGTTATTTTCCAATATTTAATCATAAATTCACTTATAATACTAAAATGAATAAATGGAAAATAATGAGATGAAACTCAAGTACATGTATGGAAATGGTATGATGAAAGGTTAATGGGACGATGAAATGTGAAGAATAGCGAAAGGTAAAGTGGATGAAAATAGGACATTTCTGAGTCCCAACACACTTTTACTAGAAACATTTGATCATGAGATGGAACTAAGACGTGCATCCTGGGTGAGAAATTGGAGGTTGGAGCCATAAGTGTCATCACATGAAATCTCTTCATAAACTGTCATCATCAAAACCATGCATAATAATATTTAATCTATTAAAAATGAAGGAAAATGAGCATTACTTAACCACTAAAGCATAACTAAGTATGATATGGTGTTTTATGAGAAATTGTGGTAAATGGAGTGATAGATGAGCGGTAAGAGGAAGTAAAAGGAAGGAAATGGATTTCTAGAAGTGATACTAATTGTGACAAATCAACAACCCAACAATACCTTGGAATGCTTATCAATGACCCTTTAGATATCTAAGGGAATATGAGCAGCTTAAATGTTTGAACCTCCAGTGAGAATAGTCATGCAATTACATATTAATGTCCTTTTTACAACCATTTTTTCATTCCATTAGATCTTGCCACCTTTCTTGGTTACCCTGTGATACCCCTTAACTCAAATTCTTTTCCTTCCTAGGAAAATTTCATACAAATTTCTTGAAAATGAAAAGCCATTGTTCCCAAAGATTTTAACCATTAAACCCCTAAGACAACATCACCACCCATTGGGATAACAATCATTGGAATATTAATACATATTCCCCCATAGTAAGATTTATATTATAGCATTTCCCTAATAAATTGATAGTTCCTCCATCTACAATCATTACTTGAAACACTAGTGTTAGATATATAAAGCAATTGAGACCTTTGACTAATTTACAGTGAATGAAATTATGAGTACTAACAGAATCAATCAACAGTGTTACTTTTTTCTTTTTGATATATCCTTCGATCTTGAGAGTTTTCAGAGTGCTGATTCCAACAAATGCATCACAAGATATGGTGGGAGTAATATCTTCTATTTCTTCAACTTGAGATGGTTCATGTTCTTTTTCTTCTTCCTCCTCACAATCTATTTAGAATAATTCCTTCTCACCACACCTATGTCCCCTATTATACTTGCTTTCTCAATTAAAGAATAGAACTTTTGTTCTTCTTTCATCCATTTGTTGAGGTGTCAACATTTTAGGTTGAGGTAGGTTAGAAGAAGGAACATCATTCTCTCTATAGGCATTAGAGGTGGTCCTTTTAGTAGCCATCGACATGTGTTTACTTTAAACCTTCCTTGCCAACATGAAATCCTTCTATAAGGATGTTAGTTCGAAGAGACACACCTCATGTTGATTCAATTATATCCTTCATGGTTCCAATAAAAATATCCAACAATTTATTATCTAGTATGCCCTCCACTATGAGACTCAACTTTTGAAATTGTTGAATGTGCTCAATTGCTGGACCCTTTTTCCTTATATTTATCAATTGGGTAAAGAAGGAATTGCTCTAAACATCATCAGGTTATTATATCAATTCTTCTATGAAAATGGACCAAGAGATAATGGATTTCTTTTTGTGTTCACAAAGCCATTGGTACCACACAAACTACTCAGGTTCTAAATATAAAGATGCAATAGTTACCTTTTGTAGATTTGTCACCTAGTGTATATCAAAGAATTGATCCATCTAGACTATCCATGTTATGGGATCATTTCCATCAAAATTAATCATGTCAATCTTGTGGATTTGGATACCCTTTGGGGACCATCCCTGATTAATCCCATCATTAGAATCAAATCCTCTTGGATTATTCTTATTAATGCAAGGTTGCTCAACATGAACGTTATATTTATCTTCCTAAGTACCTTGGGACACATCTTTTCCTTTATAGTGATTTTCCTTTGTATTTTGTACGATCTTAGAAATCATTTCCATTTCCTCCATCATATTATTCTCTAAATTAATTAACTTAGGCATTCTCACAGTCCCTTTAATTAGATCTTCCAACTTAGACACCGAAAAGATATATCTTCACTTTCATTAAAGGTTGTGGATGAATCCTCTGGTGGTTTGAGTGGAGATTGATTAGCTAACTAACCTTCCAACTTAGGTAACTTTGAAATTTTGGCCCCTCGAAGTATGAAACCCTTTTTTGCAGTAGCTTGATATTTCTCCTCTTCAATTCTATGGGTTTTACCTAATTCTAATCTGCCAATAAAAACTTTTGGAAATTTTCCCAACACTTGTTATTTTTGTTTCTTTCAGAAGAGAAAAAGTGTACGACCTGCCACATGTTCAAATTTTTGTATCTGATTCTGATGTTGCTACCATATATAATGTGGTTTGTATTTTTTATGATGCAAAGGGTATTACTCAATTTCGATCTAACATGATCCATATATAATAGTTTTTCCGAGAACACATGTTTGAAACTAATTTGTGGACTAGTCATAAACCCTAACTTCCAAAGAGTATAACTATGAACTTGTAATGAATTAGAATCTGAAACTCATACCACCAATATGTCGCTTTGCCCTCTGCGTCCTCTATGATTTTTTTTGAATGAACCATCCTATAAAAAATGTTATAGAGAAAATTCCAATATCACACACTTTGGAAGCATCCAAGCTCTGTTACCAAATGTTATGCAACAAATTCCTCAGAAGAGCATAAATAGACAACAAAGAGTAATCCACACCTTAATAATGACTAAAAGAGATGAATATCAAGCCTCTTTGAGGGGGAAACCTCCTTATACAATGTACTAAGTACACAAGACAAGACAAGACAAGGCAAGACAAGATGATTCAAATGAAAAAGGTCTCCTTCTTATATATAGGAGACAAAGAGGTACAATTACCACTAATAGACTCAAGATGGCGTCAATAATATAACAATACTAATATAAAATGCCCAATTTATGGGGGAATGGGCCACAATTTAGGGCTTAACCATAAGACTATGTAAAAGTTGAGAAAATTCAATATTAGATTTTGTTCTACATGCTCTCAAATTACATAGTTAAAACTATATCTATATTGATCATTGCCTTTTTACTTCTTTTTTTTTCATTTTGGATATAAGTGAGGTTATTGAGAAATATTTTGTTATCCAAACCATATTAAAAAAATACTTGGTATCAAACTATTTTAAAGGTGACAATAGGGCTTTGGAAAGAATAGCAAGGGTCAACCTGTGTTAATGGGGCATGAGCCATTTGTAAGGAGACACAATGGTTGAATGTTCTCTGAGGGAGTAATAACTATGATTCTAAGATGGGGGAGATTTGTAACTTGTAATATTCATTAATAAAAGATTTTTTTTTGTGTGCAATGGAGAGGAAGCTCTATTCTCTTAATTGATTCAAATGTTAATTCTACTCAATAAATTGATTGCAAGTAGATAATTGAGGAACGAAATATTGCAAAGTCTTTTTTGAGGAACGAAATATTGCAAAGTCTTCAAGGAGCATGTCCACGAACATCGAAGGTGTCTCTAATCCATGACCATTTGAAATTTGGCATTTGTTGGTGAGTAAAAATACACCAATTATGTGTATAGCTAACCCCTTTGTATTTATATTCTCTCTAAGCCATGACCATTTGCAATTTTACATCTGCGAGTGAGTAACAATACACCAATCTATGTATAGGTCACCCCTTTGTATTTATCTTTTGGGAAATTATAAATCCCGATGAATGTTGGTTTTCCCAATTGGATTTTCATGGTAAAATAATATTGTTTTACTATGCAAATGAATTCTTGATGGTTGTTTCAATTATTGTTTTGGTTATTAAATTGTTATTCTTTCTAGCAACATGCTACAATTTTTTCTCCATTTGGATAATTAAACCAGAGACAACATTAAATTATTTTTCTACAAATGTCTATTTTAGTAAGGTTGTCATGCAATGAGCCTATAGTTTACGGATCCTATGGTATTAGAGAAGGTTCCTGAGAAAGATTGAGAATACTTGTATCATAATCACCCACTGCGGGTATCAAACAACATGAGAGACTTTTCTACCAGGCCTACAAAGGAGCAAGAAACCGAACATGGCAACAATTTCTCATGAGGAAAAGTAGAACCGTAAATTCAATTTGCCTTGATTGGAGAAAAGCATTACCACATTAATAATGTTGGTCATGTAGCTGGTGGAAAAAGGATAGGGAAGAAACCTCAGTAGAGAATGAGCATGAAGAGTAAAAGGTGGATTGAGAAAGAGATGAAGGAAAGAAGCCTAAAGACTTAGATAAAATCCATATTTTTTCTGCATCTTCCAATCTCCCTTTTAAATTTGAAGTGAAACTGGAAATACCCATGTATGATGGTCAACTTAACGTTGAAGTCTTGAGTAGTTGGTTGAAGCAATTAGAAGTTTACTTTTTCCTTTATCAAATCCAAGAAGCACAACATATTTCTTTTCCAATTTGAATATGATTGGGCATGCTCTAGTGTGGCGGGAGAGTTATGTGGATGCATTAATGATAGGCAAGAAGCCTAAGTTTACCAAATGGGAAGACTTCAAGGAACAGTTTAAATAACAATTCTATCCCATTGACTACGAAGAAGAGTGGCTCGAGAAATGGAAATACATTCGACAAGAACAAGGACAAGGAGTGAAAGAGTATACCTTTAAATTCTAAAAGCAAGCCATTAGGATGGGAGTTTCTTTGGAATATCTGGGAGTGGTGATGAAGTACCTTGGAGGAACTTATTTGGAAATATTTGAAGGTATAAGTTGCAACTTCTTAGTGTGAAAAACATAGATAAGGAAAGTAGGAAGGCTCTCTATATTGAGATGGATTCCAAGAAAGGAAAACAAAAATAATGCCAAGAAGAAATCGACAAGAGAAATGATAAGCAGTTTGCAACCACAAATAGAAAAAAGGGATCCTCGTAGGAATTGTAAACATTGCGATGTGGATGGGCACATGGATGAGAAGTGCCATAAACTTCATATGGAATTGCATCAGAAATGGCATAAGTGTAAGAGGAAGAATTGAAGGTAGCTACCAAGACAAAAGGGGAAGTGGTAGAAAGCACCTTTGATATGGATGAAGCCATATCTTGCACTACATTGCAGCAACCAAATGTGAGTGGAGACATATATGCACTATTCTGAATCAAAATTCAACTGAAGAACTCAAAGGTAAATGCTCTTTTTGATAGTGGTTCTCAATGTAATATCATTTATAAAACATTAGTTGACGAACTTGGGTTGGAAACTTATGATCTAGTACATCCAAGTTTGTTATCATGGTTACAAGGGAAATATGTTATGAGAGTCACTCATAGATGTAAAATCAAGTTTTCCACTAATTCTAGCTATGTTGATGGGGTAGAATGTGAAGTGGTTCCATTGGATGCATGCAAAGTGATGTTTGGTATCCCATACCTATGGGATAGGGATGCTACCTTTTATAGGAAAGAAAAAAAATATCACTTGGTCAAGGGTGATAAGGCCTACCTTGTTAAATCACATAAATGGAGAGAGAGAATATATCGTCTATCAGCAAAGCATGGGCATACAAGCAAGCATGAAGCAACCTTATGCAACGATGGAGTGGTGGATAAGGAAAAGAAAGTGGAGGCCATGTGCTTCCTTCTCCTACATGGTCTATATTTTGGAGACGAAAGTCCTCCCAGTGGGGAGGTGTGATCTAAATTGGATCCTCATTGAAAAAACCCTCTCTTGCAATAATTTGCTAAACATATTTTTTTTGCAAATTGGGAAAGTCCATTTTTTCCTTGGAAGTTGAATCGAACCATTGTGCTGGTTCACCTTCCAAGGCTGAACAAATAAAAATTGAAGGATGGGAGAGAGAATTATTATTCATCCTTGGGGTAAAGAGAGGAGGAAAAAGAACGAAGAGGTTAGTAGCAGCAATGAGAGCTCGAAGATGGCATCTTGCTTGAAGATTGGTGGACGAAGGAGTCAAAGAGCCTATCCACAAATAATGAAGGTGTCTCTAAGCCATGTCCATTTGCAATTTTGCATTTTCCAATCAGTAACAATACACCAATTATGTGTATAGCTCACCCCTTTGTATTTATCTTCTGAGCAATTATAAATCCCCATGAATGTTGGTTTTTCCAATTGGGTTTCCAGAGTTAAAAAAATATGTGTGTTTACTATGCATTTGAATTCTTTATGGTTGTTTCAATTATTGTTCTGGCAATTAAATTGTTGGTCTTTCTAGCCACATGCTACAAATTTTCCTCCTTTTGGAAAAATAATCCAAAGACAACATTTAATTACTTTTCCACAAAGAGCTATGTTAGTGAGAGTGCCAGGATATGAGGCTATAATTTACATATAAAAAACAAAGGACAATCAGAGCAAAGTGACAATGGAGTGGATTTTCTTTAACAAAGGAGTGGTATTTTAGGGTACCTAAAAAGAGAGATAGATGTTAGTAGATGGAAACTTCATAAATGAATATATTTGGAAAATTGATTTTAGGGTGCCTACCAATAAATAACATTGATAATATGCCTTCAATTGAAGCTTTATCCACAAGTAGAGTGGACCATGACCAATCTCACCTTTGGAGAGTTGAAAAGAATTTTAAATGTCATTGTCTAGGTGAATAATAATATGGGCGATTATGAGAATGATAACAAAGAAACAATGTATAATCAGAGAAAAGTGGAGTGGGATTTTTTTTAACTCGACACAAAGAGTTTCATAAGCAAGCTTATTGTCATCGTCTTCTTTTTTCCTTTGAAAAATATACAAAAAAAATCTCCACCTTTTTAGTCCCAAAAATGACTCCAATACCATATGTTATGTGCCTTAGATTTGAATGTACAATTACACACAAGATAACCAAGATTTTATTAAATCACAAACTATGATATTAAAAAAGGTTCATTTACTTTATTAATATCAAAATACTCTTTAAGGTAAAGCAACACCGGCAATTATTCCTTATAGAAGGAATCACTTCATAAGTCATGTTTATTACAATAAAATACTCAAAACCAAATACTAATTTACCCAAGACAATGACACTCGTGTATTTATACTTTCCCATCTAAGTATTTATATGTCAATTACCTTTATTATTATATTATTTCTTCTAAGTATCTAGTCGGCATATTTAGTACCCGCCAAGTACCAAGTGAGTCTATTCACATTACACTCATTATCCCCTCATGTACCTCAACATGTACCCCATATTATCGTCCATAGATACGTTATATAAAATCACAAAATATTGCTAAAAATGAAACTAAAACTACAAAAAAGCAAGTAATATATGTACAATTAAAATCCTATTACAGTAAGAGAGTGAGTGGTTCAATCTTATAAATATTGGAAGATATAATGTCTCTCTACTTGAATCCATCCATTTCATAGAGTCTAAGAAAAGTGTAGAAAAAAAGGCATTCACATAAAAGAAAGAAGGGACATCTGCAACATTGATATGAACCATTAACATTTTAAATTGGACACCATTTTTCATTTAAATGGGGAACATTATACATCTACAACTAAATTTACTAGATATTTTCATTGTTCAAAATGAAGGGACATCAAATTTTATTAAGTTATCCTTGCTAAAGTTATTATTTAACAAAATAAGATCATCCTCAATTATATTATAAAATAAAATACACCCTTGAAAAAATAATAAAAAATTATAAAAAATAAAATATCGATTCAAAATAGATACCATGGTATATATATATAACTAAGCAAATTATATAAATTAAAGCCATAAACATTGCATTACACACTAAAATAATAACCAGAGTGTAAATGTTGAGGAAAGGTTTCCACCTTGAAAAATTTAATTCCTCTCAAATAATATTAACAATTTCTCTCAAAAATAAAAACTATCAAATATTTATTTAACCCATTTATAACTTAATATTATAATATAATATAATATCAATATTTCCTCTTTACATTAAAAACTATCAAGCATTTATAACCCAATGTCCTCCAAAACTTTTAGATTTAAAAACACTACAAAAAGAAATGGTTAAATTAATTGATATTAAAAAATTTTGTGGAAAAATATTTGTTAAAAATAACAAATATAAGTCTTAACGAGATCTATTAAAGAAATAACTTTTTCCAGAGGTTATTAAAGAAATAACTAATTATTGCATTAAGTTATTTTTTTTATAATATTAAGTTATTTTTAACTTTAGTGTAGATTTAAATAATTAGAAAATATGAAACATCAATATTTATTTTAAATGGACACCATTTTCATTTAAATGATAGAACATTACATCTACAACCAAATTTATTAAATTATTTCTTTGTTAAGAATAAAGAAATTTTAATTTTTCTTAAATTTGTTATTGCATTGAGTATGGAGCTTGTAAAGTTGTGTCCATTCCATAAATACAAAAATAAAAAATAAATATTTATATCAAGTATAATAGTATTATAGGCACCAAATATTTTAAGGTGTAATTTTTTTTATTAATGTGTAAAATATTTAAGATAAAATAATTTAAATAAAAAATAATTGTTTATATCAAGTACTATAGGTGTCAAATATCTTAAAATGTAATTTTTTTATTAATGTGTAACATATTTAAGATTAAAAAAATTACACGTTAAGAAAAATTAAAAACTAGGAGAGTCACAAGTGAAGTGGTGGGTGAACATCTATAGGCATAGCCAACCACTTAGTTTTGTGGAGATCACTGGTTGTTAAACAAAGGCTAAACATTAAACTAATCAATATAAACATTAAACAAATTAATATAAACATAAAAACAAATACTCTTTAATAAACATACCCCTTTTTTTAACCATTATTTAATTGAAGCTTATTTAAATCTTAACTATGAAATGAATCCTCACTGTACACCAATGAGGTTAATCTTGTTAATCCACTTAAGAAAGTCCAAAATTTTAGATAATATCTAAACACCTACCCCTGTAATTAAAACCCCTTCCTACTTAATAAATTCCTAATTAAGATGAAGCCAAAACTGATCTTGAACCTTCATCTATGCCACTGGACTGGATTGAATTCGAACCAGCCAAGGCTTGCTATGTACATATATCACTGAGATATTGCACCCATACTACACAGTGCTTACGAGATCTCATTCTTAGTTTGTTATGCCTATTGATATCATTTATCTTTCTATGCATGTAAAGTGTTATAAATGCTCAAATAATTTATCATTTGTGTCTATTGATATCATTTATTTTTTTGACGGGTCGGTAGTACTTACATATGCCACGTATTTAGTTTGTTAGTTTGTGGTTTTTTTTGGGGGTTAGTTTGTGGTTTATTGATAGTATATATATTTTTTTATGTAATACATTAATTTTTTTTAGCAAATGTTTAATTAAGTATAAACATATTTTAAATTTAAATTTATCAAGTATAAAGATTTTTAATTTTTTCACGTGTAATTTTTTAATTTTGAATTCAAGAAATTTAATTTCTATGCTGGTTGATAGATTTGATTTTAAGTTTTAATTTTTTATTTTATAAGTAGAAATGGTTTTTTAAAATTACTTTTCATATTTTTTCTATTTTATAAACAGAGATGTTTTTTTATAATATAATGTTAAATTTTAAGATACCTTATATAACAATATCTCCTCATACTAGATTATAGAGCATCTCATTGTACAATAAATTATGTATGAACATATTTCTTTTTAAGAAAAATCATTCTACTATATATTTGAAAATTGAGTGTTGTGTTCAACGAGCTAATCTTTCTGATTTATCTTTATCTACTGCTTAAGCCAATACGCAATACTGGTAAGCAATAAGTTGACTAAAAAATCATTATGTATTCATGCCATTCAATTAAAATACTTATTAAATATTAATGAAGATTGTAGACAAAATATTGAAATCCATACCAATCTCTACTTCATTGCCTCCATTGCTAACATGTGAATACCTACTTTTTTTTTCCTGGGAAAAAGTCCGTAATTTTATTTCAAAAAGATGATTAAAATTACATTCTGCAGATGTAGTAGAATCACAAGGATCCCTACATTTTCACATATTTCTGTCCCATATAAGCAGATACAACAACTTATAAAGAGCTGAACCAAAAAAAAGATAAACCCAATAAAACTTCGCCACAAGAAGATGAATCTTGAACAGTAAAGAGAAACCCAAACGTTGCCACAAGAAAAAGATCAGGTGACAAGTGGTTGGGAAGTCCTTGGAATCCTGGATCCATCTTGTAATCTTCACAAGGCCCTGCGAGCCGGAATACTGGATCCATCAGCTGAACCACCAATCAGGTGCCCGATAAGATCAATGGCAAAGCCACACGAACCCTGAGACACCCCCGCCGGCCACCAAGAAAGCAAGACGTCTTCAAACCGAAACCCTCAGCAGAAGAAACAGCAGCTCCAAGTCTGTGGACAAGCAGCAGACTCTGGATCTCCTAAACCGGCGAACTCAGCCAGCAACTACTGATGAAGAAAACGGCCAGACACCCTACGCACCAGGACCTGCGATGCCTCCACCGCACGCAGTCTATCATCCTGCAGACACAACCATCAAAATTTCGCTCCAAGAACCCTCGCCCCTCACCGCTCCCTCCAACTCATTGACAGTGATATTCTCGGACACTTCCTCGTTGCCCATTCCTGCTCCTCATTCTGCCTTGCCCTCACGAGCTTCTCCATCTCCAATTTCACGCGCCGAAGCTTCGCCTGCGCTGCCTTCTCCTCCTCTTCCTTCTTCCTCTGCAGTTGCCTCTCCAAAACCCTCTTATCCCTCTTTTTAACGAACTCGGCAAGCTGACGCACGGTCTCATTATACTCCCTCTTGGCCTTCTTCCTCAATTTCTTATTCTCGTCCTCCTTCAGCCTCCTGGTCTTGCGATTCGGCCCTGCGGAAACCCTATTCTCATCAACCCAAGTAAATTCCTTGACTGGAACCAAGCCAATAGTTATAGCAGAGACCTGGGCATGGGGGCTCTTGAGGTTTCCAAATAGGGGGGCCTCGGGGACGGCCGCTGTCCCATTGAATGAGCGTATGCTATTTCCAGGAACGCTCGCGGGGATCGGAAAGCCGGGCGGCGAGCTGCGAGAGACGCTGGGGACATCCCTGAAATGTATATCAACGGAGCGAAGAGGAAAAGCCCGTGGCGCCTGAAAAGGATGGAGAGCAGAAAATAAAGAAACCTCTGCCAGGTTCTTGAATCTGCGTCTCCAAAGAGATTTTGTGCCCAGCGCCCTGGCGTTTCTGATGAACGAGGAGCCTGAGATTGTGTCGGCTCAAGACGCTGCATCTCCAAGGGACGGATGCCGGCTTCTTTCAAGGTCCTTCATGATCCTGTAAGGGAGGGGAGGCGAGCGGGAGAGCTCCAAGAACACCAAGAACTGGGTGGAGGCGAGCGGGAGAGCTCCCCAGAATTCTCTGATGGCATTTGTCATGTGAATACCTACTATTACTGTATTCATTCCTAATTAGTGAGGATGGATGAAGTGGAAATTGAATAGGTGGTCGATTGAACCATGCTTGGTATGCTTCCTCTCCAAGTTGCGCTCTGTTTCCAGCCTTGTCTCGTTTTGACATTGTACTGGGGTGCAACGGAAGATAGTAGGTAGGCCGCCCATCATCAAAATTATGATTTCAAACGTATTGAACATTAAATTGATGATGTTAGTAAGCACAATGCAATTGGTTTGATCTAGCATTATAGAAAATAATTATTACAGAAGCACGAAAATAATTTCCAATAGAAAATGTTAAGCTGCAAAAAATTTATAAAGCAAACGTTCAGATTCAGAGATAAATTAACATCAATTCCACATTAAATATAAAAATTTAAAATTGAGCAACACATTTTAAAATTGAAATTAAAAATTTATAAACCATAATTTCAAACTGAGCAATACATTAACATTAATCCCATAGAAAATTAACAAATACAATTAATCAATGTTTTTTTCTCTTACGTCCCAAGGGAATGTCTAAAGGTAATCCCAATGCAAGGCGTCTCTAATGAGTGGTTGGTGGTCTACGAAAGTTATAGTTTATTAACAAGTTGCCACCAGGAGACAAACTGCGTATTGCATTGCATGTACAGTTCAATAAATGTGGACACTTTCCTTTTCATAAAGAACTCTTGGTCATTGAAGTGTTCCTCAATTGAACAATTTGGAGAAAATAAAGAGCACCTAGAACTATTTATGAACCCTGCAATGTTCCCATGAGTGTGTGGATGACCATCTATATACAATAGGTTATTCGTATTAAAGTTTCCAGAAACATAACCATTCATGCACATACTATACATGGAAACGTTGTGCTTGTATTTAACACTATTCAAGTAATCATACAGACAATAAATAGGACCAAAAAATGGCATAAGTGCTACTATATGTTTGGGAGGAATGAGTCACGGGGGGTTCACTAGAAGGCAATATAATATCAGGTTCATTCATATTGGGGTATTAAATAATCATGAAAACCTATAAATTATATTGCTTATATATTAAGGGGGAAAGGGTTTTTTTAATTTAATGTAACAATACAAACATACTTTGTGGTCTTTTTTATATGGGCGGGCTGACAAATATCCTCCAATTGGAGATGGAGAGATCACGGCCGTATGAGAAATCGGGTTGAGGCAAGGCTCGGGCTTACCAGTACGCAGGGAAATCGCGTCTTGAGGCATGCTTGAGGCCAGGGGTTTCGTGGTGAAGAGGGTTTCCAATCGATCATAGTCGAGAGACAATGGTCATTGACAGCCAATTGTTACCAATAACACTCAATCAGTTGTTACCAATAGCCTTGGGAGGATCTAAGCCTCTAGGGCCTATTATAGGCCCTCGATAGGCCTTGGGGGCTTGAATACTCAACCACTCATGCCTATTACAGGCCTTGGGGGGTTTATTCAGCCTCCTAGAGCCTGTTACAGGACTAGGGGCTTGGATACCTAGCCCACAATAGGCTTAGTGAGAGATTGGGGAACCGCAACATGCAATCTAAATGTTGTACTATGTGCATTGGCTCTAGTGACATACAAGAAGTGATCTCCTATCTCTTCATTAGACCATTAGATGTTGCAAATCATAATGATATGTGGTTGAGTAATTGCATTGTGGGTGAAGTAATGTGCATCCACAATATACATCAAAAGAAGCAAGGTGCATTGTAGAATGCATGTGGGGTCATAAGAGGGGATCATATCAATATACTAGGTAGAAATATAAAGGGGTATAAAAAATGTTAATGAAAAAATTGATACATACAATATCTAGTGAAAATAGGGTTTTTTTTAAATTGGGAAGGCATATTGGGAGGGGGTTATAAAAAACGATTTTAGAAGGTATTTTCCAATATTTAGTGAAATTATGGGTATTGTTTCATATGCCATGAACGAATATGCTATGATAGCGGTTTATTGAGTGAATCCCCTGTGGAATGAGTACATGTGAAAGGATAAACAACCCAAGATTTGCAGCATCTATATTAGAATTGGTAATCATAAAACAATTACCACAAAAGGAGAGTTTGATTCCAACATTAGGAACAGGTAGAGAAGACAGCCAAGATCCATACAAAGCGCGGTTGTAAGAAGATTGATATTTACTTTGAAAATTCATAGGAAGGGAGAAATCATCGCTACCCTCAAAAAATTCGATGGACCTCAGTGTGTACTTTGACAGTTTTTCTCTCAACTCCTTTAACTTTTTGGATCTTCTAGTAGAGATAGGTTGTGTGGAATTCATATCATACTTTGGATCACTAGAAATTTGAGTTGACTTCACGTAAGCAGAGAGGTTTTTCAATTTAGGATTAGGCATAGTTGTTTTGGCTTCCAAAATTTTCAAAAATGAGTATAGGGAAGTGTTCCTACGTGTCTTTTCTATATCACCTATTGAATTTTTTACTATAGTAGGGGGTATTAGACCATCAACATTGGGTAATCTATAATTGGTGTAATGGTTGATTGTGACACACCGATGGTTCTCCTTCAACCCTTGAAATTTTGAACAACCACAAATTACTGGGGTTTCATAAAAGAGTTCCATCTCAGGATGAATTACTATCGATGAACCAGGATGGAGGCTTGAAGATGGCATGTTACAATTGGAGGGGTAAAGCGGAGGCCATTTTCATCGACGAACTGCTTGCTTTGTCTTTATCCTGATAAGAGATTACGATGTTTTAAAATTGGTGGAATTTCTTGTGCATCCAAAATCGAACCTGAATCAAGATCCTGCAATAAAGAATAAATCAATATTTATATTCACATAGATAAGTAACATAAATTCAAAGAAATAGTCAAAATATAAATAAAAATTGAACTTACTAGGGATCAAAAGGGAGAACTCGTCGAACTTTGAACAAGATGGAATGAGCTGGAATATGAAGAATTGACCATTTGATACTACAAATGTTTCTCCCTACATTTGATCTAAATCAACAATCAATATACATCTCTACAGTCCTAAAATATTTTCAAGAACTATACCACAATCTAAAAGAAAATTTGGGATGAATATATAATTTTAAGTGGAAACATAAAACTAGAGGATTTTCAAATTAAACCGATGCGTCTATTCATATATACATGTACTGGTGCACTCACATATACAAAACTCAGCATGAAAGAACATATGCAAAACCCCCATAGTGGAAAATATCCACTACATTTGGTAGTAGATATTTCTACATGCATTTTTACAACATAATTCATTCTGATGCATTTTCTACACACAAGTGCACCGAGGCGTCTGAATTATACACACACCGCGACATGATTTTTTAAATTATTGTTTGGCTGGTGCGTTTTACATATGTACACACCGGTGCGACATGACAACAAGTACACCGAAATGCCAAAAATTAAAATTAAAAAAAAAATGCACAAGCTCTTTTTGCCGTCAATTGAAAAACGCGTGGAAATTTTAAGTTCGAAAAATAATTCTAAATAGTGTTTAAAAACAAAAAACCTAAACATTAATTCATTCTTTTGTCAAAAATTTCAAGGTAGAGTTTTGGAAGAGAGACTTACGTGGAAGGAGTTTGGATCAACTGAAAGGAGTTCCGAGGGTCGAAATTTGTTAGGTATGGTGAATCAAACAAAACCCTGCATAATAGAAATTTCAAGTATGTAATATTACTGTTTATCTTATTATCTTATTTAGCGTTTAACTAGATTTAGAGAAAAAAAACCCCATACTTACCTTCAATGTTGCAACCCTTATTTTCTCGTTGTTTTTTTTCGTTTTATGTGGCTACAAAATTTTACATTAGAGTTTAAATCCCTCTATTGTTATACAAAATTGCAATTCCACCTTTTAAGGATTTTGGATTTGCTGAGCTTGTGATTATATATAGAAAGTGTAAGGTGAGATGGGGCCACTTTCTTGGTCGAATCCGTAACCATGTCGGCGTTGTTAAGTTTTTTTTTTTTTTTTTAATTATTCAATAAAAAATGCATGCTTCAATATCGGTGTGTTTGTATTACGAGAACACAAGGATGTTGTCATAAACATAGCACATCGGATATGACATGCGGCAAGTCATTTTTTATTTTATAAAAACACAAAAGTCGATTTTTCATTTCTCAATTCTTTGTTTGTAGTGTGTATGTTTTATTTTAACACCCTGGTGCATTGCTTTTACTAACGCACCAGTGCGTTTCACATATTTCAGTGCATCGATATTAGATTTATTTATTTATTTTATTTTTTTCATATTTTGAAGCTTTGTAATTTATTTGTATAATATATTGATAGATTATGTATTTAATGGTCCATGTTGTTTATTGATATAAAATGCGTTTTATGATTTCAATGAACAACAACTTTAGTCAACATGATGGGAGCACATCCATAATTGTGAAGAAAGCAAGTGATTTTAATTAATTTATGTATTTAAATTAAATTGTTTGAATTATTTGTAAAGTTAACTAATATGTATTGGTTAATGTGTGATATACAGAGCCAAACAATGAGGAAGCTTGATAAAATTCTTACCAAACTAAGTCCAGAAGAGCATAAAAAATTGATGGAAAGTTGTAGAGGGATGAATAAGGTGAATAAAAAATAAGTCAATATGAATTATTTCTTCAAATTTGATTATTAATGTACTTAAGAATATTCACTAATATGTTTCAAATAATGTAATTCACATATGCTGAATGTTATGCAGGGACTGACAACAACAAAAGTCAATGTCATCATAAGAAGAAAAAATTATGGAAGATGAAAATGATGATCAATTAGTCCTTAGCTCATTTGGAGTGGTGTTGGAAGTTAATAGAAGGTGCAAAGAATTTTTTAATACTATGAGGGATATAGTGGAAAGAACGTATAGATGTACTTTTCACTTACAATACAAAAAGCGATCAAATGATTTGAAGAATCGGGTCATATGTAAAATCTCTGACCACCGAGTATTTTTTAGTTATAAAATATATCTGTAATGACCTCCATAAAAACATCTACTACCATTGGCGGAGGTCATAGCAGAGGTTTTTTTGACAATTTTTTCCAATCTTGTAACACTAAAAACCTTCGCTATGACCTCTTCTACATTGCCTTTTCCTTGTAGTGACAACTATTTATCCCCGAATGGATGGCTAGATAGAAGTAGGAAACATGTGTCTAAAACCTATTTGAGATGTTTTTATTTGGAAAAGAAACACTAATGGGTGCAGTGGTTATCTTTATTTAAATGGTCATGGCATAGTACTACTTGTCATGATGCTACAAAAATGACTCCATGGAGCAGTATATGGCGAACAACCACCTTCAATAGTGTTATAGAATTATTAGGTCCACTATTTCATAAAAAATATCATTATCCCTCTATACATCAAAATAAACAAATATTTTTCTTCAAAATGAAATTTTGATTGGTCCCATGAGTTTCCCTTTAGCAACTCATCGGGCCCCACATGTTCCCAAAAATACAAAAACAGTAAAAAAAAATTTAAATGATTTATCCTTATTATTACTTCTAATTCAGAGGACCATGGGACACTATTTTATTAGCAGAATCTTAATCTCATTGTAAAGGAACTTTAAAGTAATGTTTTATTACGATCTTATCCAAGTTTGTGCATGTGTAAGGATATTATGTTACTCAAAGTAAGTCATTCTGATAGCAAAATGAATTTCTCTCTAATTAAAAATTAAATATGCATTAGAGAGAAATTTTAGGCACAAACACGAATAATATTATTAAAAGTTTGAGCCATATTATCAAAAAAATCACTAAATCCTATATGGATGAAAATCCAACTTCATATTTCTAAAATTCCAATCACAAGAAGAAATTACAACCACATTAGACTACCACCTTATTATGACCATCTCATATGCTTTCTTATATTTCCTTTTTATATATCTATATGTTTTCCTAACCTAATCCAACAGAATCAATTTGTATTAATGAAATTTGAGATATCCAATTTTTTTAGATGTTAACTTTACACAATAAGTTTACAATAGGGACATTTAAGAAATTGAATCCATTTATACATTGAAAATAATTACGCCGTAGGCATTCACCAAGGAGAAGCATTACTTCCACATCAGCAAGATTCCTCGCTCATGGAGCGAATGGATTTTTTCCGCTTGGATGGCAATGCTTCTCCACGACTTGCCTTCTGCGATGCGATGCTATCTCGTTGAATGAACAATTTCACCCTTTATTTTCAACTTTATTGTGTCACAGCTCGCCAGCGACCAAGCGGTTTGCAATTTCTCTTTTAGTTTTTTTGCCTTGCACGAAGACCACCGACCGCCGACCCGTGACACAGTCAGGCGCAAATCGTTTTTTTTTTCCATGTCGCCAGCGACCGCCGACCAACGTGATTACTCGATTGATCCTTTGTTTATATGATATTTGTAGTATTGGTTGTTGATATGATGCATGGTTCTAAGCCACGGGATATCGAGTGTATAAGTCTTCTGAAAACGCAGCACACACAACTTTTTGCAGTTGTTTTAAACAAGGGATAAGAAAATAATACTAAACGTGATCCCAAATTTGTTCACGAATAGTTTATCCTTTGTAAAAGTCATATGTCGAAAGAGGAAGATCGACGGTGCAATGTTGAGAAGCCAGATCGACGGTCCACATTGACACTCGCATTGCCAAAGAGCTTGAGAGATAAGTAATAAAGCCGATGCGGAATACAAACCACCATCACATGTGTCCATTCTTGATACGTCCACATATGGAAAAGTGGTATTGCAAACGGCTCAAAGGGCAATGCGGAACCACCCTTTGCACGTGCGAAAAGACCATTTCCAAAAGTTATTTATTAGGTCAAATAATGCATTGTTTTTGTTATTTGCGCCTGAATTCTTTTGTAACCTCTACCCTATCTTAAATTCCATAATTTTACAGTTAAGCTATTCCATTGATTTCTGTCTTTGACTGGTCTACACGCAATGCTTCTCCGCGACTTTCCTTCTGCAACGCGATGCTGTCTCGTTGAATGAACAATTTCGTCGTTTATTTTCAACTTTATTGTGTTGCAGCTCGCCAGCGACCAGTGCAAGTGGTTCACAATTTCTCTTTTAGTTTTTTTTGCCTTGCACGGAGACCGCCGACCCGTGACACAGCCAGGCGCAAATCCTTTTGGTTTTCCATCTTGCTAGCGACCACCGACCAACATGATTACTCGATTGATCCTTTGTTTTCAACTTTGTCATGTCGCAGGTCGCCAGCGACCATTGCAAGCGGTTCGCATATTCTGTTTTAGTTTTTTTAGGCCTTGCATGGCGACCGATGACCAGCGAGACAGTGATTCATATTTTCATCAATCTCATACCTTAATTTGAGGAACAATAAAGCGCATTCCTGGTCTCTCAACTAAACCAATCAGATCATGATCCATGTATTCAAATACAATGTATCTCTAAATTTATTCTATCAGTATCTCCTATGTTGCTCCAATGGCATTTATATCGACTATGGATTCATTTATTTTAACAATTTACGGATTAAAACAAACTGATGCAACTCTGCATGAACCATTAGAGAGATTTTGAGGTCAAAAAATGGCCTCCTAAGAGATGTACTACAAAAATATGAGATATATTAAAATATTATGAATTGGGGGTTTTATGGGGTAGGTATATATGACAAGTCACCTCTCACACTATTTTCTATGCACAATATAAATAACCATGGTTGAGTTGCTTTTCAAAATTCACTAGAAATAAAATTAATAAAATAGGTCTACATTGATGTGACTAAGATTAATTGTAAATTCCCAAAAATTTATTGTCCTTTAGCATTTATTTGCCTTGAACTTGCAAATGAAATTAAATAATAAAAAATATTTTTAAGAGCTATTTTTTTAATTTTATGTTGACTTTTTATATTTAGTACTTTTCTCATGAATTTAATATAATGTAATTTAATTGAGAATTTATTTATATGTAAAATGTTAATAATATTATTATAATCCACATTGCATTATTATTATTATTATTAGTATTATTAGTATTTATTAAATCTATTATTATTATTTATTAATTTGACATTATGTTATTAAATAGAATGGAGTGAATATATAATTTAAAATTAAAAACATAAAAATGATAATATATTATTTTATAAAAAAATGTGAAAGGACTTTCTTTATGAATTAAGAGTACTTCACTTGAAAATGACAATAATATTATTTTATGAAAAGACTATCATTATGAGTACTTTACTTTATGACTTAAAAGTACTTACACCACTACCTTGGTTAACTATGTGTTTTCATTCACCATAGAAAATTTGACAAATAAGCATTCTTAACTCATGCAATGCCACCTCACCAAGGGGGATGATGTCATCTACTAGAATGTGATTGGTTGTTTTTTATAGTACATTTTCTTTGTTTTGAGGCCATTTTTTGACCTCAAAATTTCTCTAATGAAATATTATGAGATATAGATTTTTTTCTACAGTTGAGCATTGAATTATGGATTGGACATGGAACAACTTTCCATCGGGTTTGCCACGGAAAAATTTATTTCTTTGGGTCTACTCGATTACGAATTTATGAATCTTGATTCAATAGTACTCATTTCTGCCTATGAACATATTTGTGAATTTGACAGATTGGACCTTCTGCACATTCTATCTTCTGCAGATACGAGAATAGATTTCAATGCAACAATGGTTAAATGTGCTCAAACACCAATGCACCTCCTTTAGCTACAATCGTTTATAAATTTGGATGGATAAAGCTTATGTGATTGTATTCTTGTTTGTTGTTGTTATTGTGTCTCAGTTTTTTCTTCAACTCAACGACTCTCTTCAAGAGATTAAGTTTCTTGTTTTCTATTGAAAATCAAGGTTCTTTACTGAAACCAAAGTTATATTTGTTGTTATAATAACTCATATTTCTTGTTTAGTGTCTCAACTGTGATTTATTTACTCGTTTTACTTGTATGTTAAACCTTTAAAGTTATAATTTAATCATACATCTTATTTATTTACTACTTTAAGATGGAACGATGCGTCACTGACATTTGTGCTGCAACAGATATTTTTTCCTAGATAAAATGCCCGTTCCAAAAAAAAAAAAAAAAAATTCTTTTTTACTCACAATTGTGTTTTTCCCTCCTCTGAACTAATTTTCTCTGGTCTAAGATGTTTTTCCCTTTTCACAATTGTGTTTTAATTTGTCTATGTTCCTATTCTACTTTTTTGCTGCAACAGGTTTTGTCTCCTATTCTTAATGTATCTTTTATTGTCTAATGTATATTTTTGTCTATATATGCTTTATTGTATGCTTTCTAAGACCATACAATTTCTTCCTTTTGATTAACTAGGTCGTCAACAACTTTGTAAAGCAATTGGTTTTAGCCCAGATACAGAAGCTCGTACTGGGAATAGCCTTGCATTGTCGGAATTGTCTTTGAAGTAACTTGCACCTTTAAAATAATTTTCCCTGCTTTGAGGGGTTTTCCCTTTTCACAATTGTGTTTTCCTTTGTCTATGTTCCTATTCTGCTTTTTGCTGCAATAGGTTTTGTCTCCTAAAGAAGTTATCCATTCCTGAAATTATTTCTTTAATTTTTTCAGAATTGTGTTCTTGTTTGCTATTGTTATTGTGTCTCAGTATTTTGTTCATCTCAACCAAGCTCTTCAGGAGATAAAGCTTCTTGTTTTCTACTGAAAAATCAATTGTGTTTTAATTTGTCTATGTTTCTATTCTGCTTTTTTGCTGCAATAGGTTTTGTCTCTTCTTCTTAATGTATCTTTTATTGTCTGATGTATATTTTTGTCTATATATGCTTTATTGTATGCTTTCTAATACCATGCAATTTCTTCCTTTTGATTAACCAGGTCGTCAACAACTTTGTAAAGCAATTGGTTTTAGCCCAGATGCAGTAGCTCGTACTGGGAATAGCATTGCGTTGTCAGAATTATCTTTGAAGTAACTTGCACCTCTAAAGTAATTTTCCTTGCTCTGAGGTGTTTTTCCCTTTTCACAATTGTGTTTTTCTTTGTCTATGTTCCTATTCTGCTTTTTGTTGCAACAGATTTTGTCTCCTAAAGAAGTTATCCATTCCAGAAATTCTTTCTTTAATTTTGTCAGAATTGTGTTCTTGTTTGCTATTGTTATTGTGTCTCAGTTTTTTGTTCATCTCAACCAAGCTCTTCAGGAGATAAAGCTTCTTGTTTTCTACTGAAAATCAAGGTTCTTTTCTGAACCAAAGTTATATTTGGTGTTATAATAACTCATATTTTTTGTTTGGTGTTTGGACTATGGTTTATTTACTTGTTTTACTTGTATGTTCAACGTTTAAAGTCATAATTTAATCACTCATGTCATTTATTTACTAGTTTCAAATGTTTTCTGTTGCAATAGATATTGTCTCCTAGATAAATTGTCCGCTCCAGGAAATAACTCTTTTCTTTACTAACAACTGAATTTTTCCTTGCTCTAAAGTAACCCTATACTTCATGTTCACTCCCTCTTCAAATTCCTTGTTCATCCCTGTTCTCAAATAACCTAGACCTGTTGTTCACCCTTACTCACAATTGTGTTTTTCCCTGCTCTAAAGTAACCTATACTTCTTGTTCACTTCCTCTTAAAATTAGTTGCTCTGACTGTTCCTCTTCTTCTTTTTGCTGGAACATGATTTGTCTCCCAAACAACTTGTCCATTTCACAAAATAATTCTTTTATTTTCTCACAATTGTGTTCATCCCTATTCTGGAATAACCTATATCTACTACTGCCTCTGCTCCTTTACTGATTTTTGCTTCAAATCCATGTCCTCTCTTCTAAAATACTATGAAATTTTAGACTTACTAAATAAATTGCTCCTTTGCTGTGACTGGTATATATTCAGTTCTCTAAGTTTACCAATATAGATTCTTCCAATATAGTTCTTTTTCAGTAAATGATTCTATCATTTTCTTAGAATTCAGGTTTTTCCTGCTCTAAAATAAACTATACCTGTTGCTCACACCCTGCTGAAATTCCTTGTCTATTATGTACTTTTGCTGGTATAGATTTAGTTCTTAAAGATTTAAGCAAAGTAATAAAAACTTAGCAAACCTTCATTACTTGGATACATAGTTATCGGTGTGCCCCAACATGAGCATGCATCATAGGTTTTTTACCAAATTGTTATTCAACATTTGATAAGTTTACCAATATAGATTGAAGAAAAATTCACATTTAAGAGAATTAATCCAAAAATTAGCAAACCTTCATTACCTGCATACACAATTATGAGTATCCCCCAACATGAGTATCCATTATACGTATAATAGTTCCAATTTGACTGATCATTAGTACTTCTTATTGGATCATTTCTTCTCTTCTTATAAACAAAATATTGTTTACTAAAAATGTGTTTAGCACCATTTTCCTTGAAGTTCACTGAACTTGGGCATTCAATTTTTCCTTTTTTCTATCATCATCTTAAAAATAAGGCTCAAAGGACTAAAAATCACCCCATAGAGTTTTACCAATATAGATTGAATAAAAAATCACATTTAAGAGAAGTAATCCAAAAATTAGCAAACCTTCATTACCTGCATACACAATTATGAGTATCCCCCAACATGAGCATCCATTATAGGTACAATAGTTCCAATTTGACTGATCATTGCTACTTCTTATTGGATCATTTCTTTTCTTCTTATAAACAAAATATTGTTTGCTCAAAAGAGGTTTAGCTCCATTCTCCTTCAAGTTCACTAACCTTGGGCATTCAATTTTCCCTTTTCTATCATCATCTTAAAAATAGGGCTCAAAGCACTGAAAATCACCCCATACAATTTTACAAATAAATAGGCATGCGCATAACTACTTCTTACTACTTCTTATCTTTCTACCAGAGTACCCTTTGTTTCATGGTAGATATGTTTAGCCGGTTTCTTTTTTCAAAATACTTGTTCCAAATTCACTTAAACTATGGTACTGTTATAACCAACCGTGATATCAATTTTTAAATGAGTACTAACCATAGGGAATATTCCCAACCTGAATCAGAATTAACAAAAAATTATTGTTCACATTCCACAAAGTTCATTGCTCTTAAATTGCTACCTAGAATCTAACAATGTAAGTTTCAAAAACAAATAGACAATCTTTGATGTTGTTTGCACATGTTTCCTTATTACTTTAATAGGCACGTTCGTTGCTAAAAGCAAACCAATTTGAAACCTTTCATTTGTTTATTCTTCTATGTTCTACATGTTCTCGTAGATCTTTTATATTTACACTTAATATTAATTTCATCCATTTTCCAGGTTGCTTTTGCATTGCAACTATTTTCAATACAACATTATGGACACTCTATTGACCAAAAATGTAGCTTCAATTCTAATGAATGGTGCTATTGACCTATTCCCACTTGTACAAGTTGTTGCTCTCGATCAAGTAAGCTCTCTTAATTCAACAACTACTCGCTACCAAATCACTATCTCAAATGGAATTCATAGCCACGATACATTGCTTCCAAGTAGCCACAATAGTGTTGTGGAAAAACACCCACTCCAAGCAAGTTCAATCATCAAAATCATCAAGTGTACATGCAACACTATGCATAATGCGACGTATGGTTTGCTTATCGCATTTTATTGTAACTTGATTTCAATTGCACTCCCAACAAATGTACCAATTTTTTTACTTTTACTTACTTACCTTAATTCTTCTTGGCAGGACGATCGCACTGGACATAATCGAAATTGTCACATTGCAAACAACGATAGTTGGAGACCCATCACCTTTCAACTTAACCCCCAACTTTACCTCCCCGGCAATTCATCTGTTACAAGAATCAGCACTCTTGATCCCGAAAACCCATCAGGTATCATACCTTGTTCGCAAAATGCAATTGGAAACCCTACTGAACCTCCTCTTGCTTTTACATCACTCAACCCTTCCACCAAAACTTGGACCATTCAAGGTCGAGTTATTGCAAAAACAAATATGACTACCTACACCAATCAAAAAGGGCCTGGTCAACTTTTTGTCTTTGACCTTGTTAGTGCTACCAAAGATGAGCTTCATATCTCTGGTTTGAATGAACTAGCCACCTTATCATATGAAAAAATAAATGTTGGCATTGTCTACACCATCTCAAATGGGACAATATAATTGGCCAACCCAACATACAACCATTTGACAAGCCCCTTTGAGCTTTTTCTTAACCCCTCGTCAACCATTCAACCATTGTTGGAAGAATGTAATGTCCCCAGTTTGACCCCATGGCATTAACATTATAAATGATGTAATATTGTTATGAAATCATGGTGAGGAGATCAAGGCCAAGGCCCCACCATCGATTTAGTGATGCATATGTTTTGCGTGCTAGCAATGCACATTGGAAATTCAAATATCATGTAATATGCATTTTGATAAAAATACCCACAACTAGCTATGCAATGCAACAAAGAGATGGGGGCATGATTTCACAAGGAATTGAGAGGGAAAACATTTAAACCCTTGAGCCACTAGAGTCAAGCCAAGTGTCAATGAGAAAACCCATCAAACCCTCAACTACCCATGTTGACTTTTGTACCCAACCATTGATTTCTCCCAAGAGTTGGTTGGGGAAGTTAATGCCTTGGGAATGGGGAGGTATGGCTGTCCAAAATCGGGTATGGACAAGCCACCCTTCATGGAAAATCGTGTTTGTCCCCTTGGGCAAGAAAAGAGCCACGAAATTGCTCTCAAGGGGATTATTCACCATGGCCTTGCTCTCTCACGCAGTTCTAGCTGCCTGGGCATTTTCCTCCCTCGGTTTTCTGTGTTTCCCTTCATCTTTTAGCTGGGGAGGGGCGTTTTTGTGTGGGTTACCAGTGGGGAAAGAGAGCATAACGTTTTGGGTATTCTTGGAGGTCGTTTAGGCCATTGGGAAGGATCCTAACCAGTGGAGAGAAATCGGTTTTGCTCCCTGCGGTTGAAATCGAAATTTCACAGTTCGTTTGGGTGAACCACGAGTTGGGAGAACCAATGTGGACCCTGTTTTGTGAACACCTCTATTGTAATTGTGTAACCCTGTCAATAATCGTTTGGCTGTGAGAAGAAAGAGTATGTTGGGGTATGGGTAATGGGTAATCCATTGTTTTGGCTTGAGCTTGAGAATGAGCATCCATTGTTCCATTGTAGCCTGATAAACCCAGTTGGACTGGCTTGGCTGAGATAAAATGGTTAATGGGCTGTGGGTGAGCTGGAATGTTTCCTCTCCCTTGTGAGAATCATGCCCAGCTCGGGGGTGGCCTTCGGACGGACTCAGTATAAGCTGTCGAAGAGCCTATGGCTGGGTGGAATGTTGCAGCGACATAGCTAGTTGCTTGGGCAGTTGCAAAAATGAAGATAAGTGTTTTGATATCTATGTATTTACTTCTGCATTGTTTAATTAATTGATGACTGATATTGATATACTGAGTGCATATGAAGAGATGTGTGTGGATGAATTTGTTTCCGCTATGCATATTTTGTTTGATTTACATCTGCACACTTTGTTTTTAACTGTATGCCTCTAATGAATGGGCTGAGTTTTATGAAAAGCCCCCATAGATTGGTAGCATGGTCCCTGCCTTGCATATATTCCAAGGGTGGGTACATGACAAAGAATGTCCATTAATCCCTTTTCATTGCTTCCACTTTAAATCTATCCATGACATCAAAACTACACCCCTCAATTCCATGGTTGACGTTATTGGAATTGTCATTTATGTTTCCCCTACATCAACTATACGCAAAAGGGATGGCTTTGAAATCATTCGATGAACAGTTGGGTTAAGGGACATGTTTGGGTATAGCATAGACATCACACTTTGGGGTGATCACTACACAATGGAGGGTTCCCACCTTGCAAGCCTTCGAGGTTTTCCTACTCCCCCTATCCTTGCAATTAAAGGCAGGCGTGTTACTGAGTTCAATGGAAAAACCATTGGAACCATATCCAACACCAACCTCCTTATAAACCCAAATATTGAGGAAGCTCAACTTCTCCAAACATGGTTTACTGACAATGGTTTCCGTTCAGCCTCGCCATCTTTCAGCAGAAAATCCACCTCGCCTTCTTCTAGCTCTTGCAAATGCATTTCCATTTCTACTCTTCAAGCTCTCCAACCCTCTGAAAAAGCAACCTGGTATTCAATTATTGCTATAATCACCCATATTAACACTGATGACTTTCATTTCCTTGCATGTCCTTTGTTTGTCGATGGCATTCAATGCATGAAAAAAATTTCCCACAAAGTTGGTAATGTATGGCATTGTTCAAAATCTAATGGGGAATTTACAGAGTGTGCTTATCGATACATACTCAAACTTGACCTAATGGATGTGACTGGACAACTATACAGTGTCATAGCTTTTGATGATTCTACGTAGCAACTGATGGGCATCTCTACAAAAGATTTATTTCTTCTCTCAAATGATTCAACATCTATTTTGGAAATAGTTCAACATGTCTGTGCTTGAAAATACCTTTTAACCTTATCTGTACGAACAGAGACTTTGAATTCAACATCTTGCTTGAAGGTGTTGCTCATCATGTCAGAGGAAGCTTCCTTATCATCATCACCTATCAATTCCCTTGATGGAAATGAACCCATTTTGCGTACTACACGTCCAGTAGCTCGCAGGCTTTGAACTCTGCCTTTGATAACACTTTCCCAACAAGTTTCTACTCTTCAATTCTACCTTTTTGTACTTCATACTTGCTACTTATCCACTTCAAGCTTTTGTATTAACACCGGTATGTAAATTATACTTTTATGCATCATGGAGCATGCTTTAATATTATATGCTTTACTTTTTCCGTAACATTTTGTTAAATTGCATATTCATTGCAATGTCTCTTGTCACTTTCAAATTTATGCTTACATGAAGATTCATTTATCAACTTTATACTTCTTTTCTTTATAAACACTTTTCAAAACGATTCACATTTCTTTCTTGCAACAACTTACCATAAATTATGCATGGTCCATTTATCTTTAACAATCTACCTTTGTTTGCTTATTCAATGGCTTAATATATAGTATGTTTCTCCTCAAACAAATGCATTATTAAGTTCTTAACCAAAAAAACATGTTTCTTGTAGCCATGTCAACAAATGAGCACAATGATCATATCAATGGACGCAGAAGAGTTCTATATACTGAGAAGAAACAACAAAACAACAAGCGCCAACGCCTTCTATATAAAGCTGCTCGCCAACTTGTTAATATCCCTGCTCCATTTGAAATTGTCCAATCTCCCCTCGGACACTCTACATCGTCTGCATCAACACCCAACAATCAAGGAAACATTCACCTACAAGGTATACAACAACAATTCCGTACAAGGTTGGACAAATTATCTCCCATGAACGTATGCTCTATATGCATGGAGTCTTATCCTGGCATTAAGACAAGGCACTTTTCTAATGCATTTTCATGTTCACGATGCATTGGGGAAAAAAAACTTCATCGCTACTCCTTGGCAAACAACATGGATCCTGGGGTGCAACCACCTGTGCTCGCTATCCTTACTCAAGTTGAAGAAATGCTCATTTCTTGTGTTAACCCAATTTTACAAGTCACTCATGCTCGTGGGGGTCAATATACTTATTCTGGCCACACTATTAGCTTCCCCCAAGACATTACAAGCATTGCCACTTTACTCCCCTGCTTACTCTCAGACATTGACATCCTTATCATTCATAAATGCAATCCTAACAAGAATCCTTATGAGTTCTTTGTTAGTCGAACACGTGTTCTTGCTGCTCTCCAATTCA
This sequence comes from Larix kaempferi, assembly GCA_027924585.1. NCBI lineage: Eukaryota > Viridiplantae > Streptophyta > Pinopsida > Pinales > Pinaceae > Larix > Larix kaempferi. Next base: position 6,911,104 of record BSBM01000406.1, read on the forward strand.
AGCTGTTAAATGATCCCTACTACAAGGATGTTCAAGTTAACTAAATTGCATTGTCTTCTTTTCCTATTGAACCAACTGAAATTTCCTCCCTTCTTCGCCATATCAGACCTGAGGAAACCCTACTTGCTGAGCATACCTCAAATTCTAATATCCATTCAGCCAACTTCTTTGAACCCCATGAAGAACAATCCTCTTCCTTTATATCTACCCAGACAAATAGTAGAACTAAGGTTGATGAAATCAAACGCTTCTTAGCAACAAGCAATGCACCCACTCCGCCTTGCATTGACTGGCCACCAATAGATACTTCCCCTATCAATGAATACAACACAATAGGCCTCCTCTCAATGGCCTTCCCAACCCTATTTCCCACTGGAATCGCAATGCTTAAACAACCACACATTGAAGAGGTTGGTATTGACAATTATGCACTGTACCTACTTCGATACCACGACAATCGATTTGGCCAACATCCTCGATTTCGTTATTACATATATAATCTCATGATGCGCCACCACAGGCATTCTACTGCTGCTATGTTTGTAAAATGTAGTATTGAAGATACACTTCCTCCAACGGTTTCAGAGCTTCTACAACAATTACAAGAATTACCAGATGCTAAGATAGCTGAGCAAGTCATGCGGTTTGGCTCCAACCTTCGTGGGACCTGCTCCTACTGGAACAAAAGCAGAGCTGAACTAACTGACATGATCACACAGCAAGGAACACCAACATTCTTCTTTACACTCAGTGCAGCTGACACCAAATGGCCAGACCTGCATTCTTTCATTCCTGGACACGCTCCAGCAGCTTCACATCAACAATACCAATGGAGAATTTGCAACCTTATATCAAATCCACACGTTGCATCTCAATACATGGAGAAAAGATTCAAAATATTCCTAGAAGAAGTTCTTCAAAAAGGGCTTGCAACAAAAGACTATTGGTGTAGGTTTGTAACAAACCATATTCCCATCAAATTTCAGTGCATTCAATACCTCAACTCTTCATTTCTAATCTTAATATTTTCCATGCAGATATGAATGGCAACATAGAGGATCAACACATATGCATGGCTTCTTGTGGATGGACAATGCACCCGATATGGACACATTAGACTGGGCAGATCATGCTAGGGTTGCAAATGCAAAATAGTACTTTGACAAGTTTGTTACAGCATGGAATCCTCGCATCAACCATTCTCAAACCCCATTGTTCCAATCCTCAACTATAAATGATCCATGCACCATTGGATCACATTCTATACTTGCAAGTGATCACTTACATGACTACGAAGAACTTGTTAATTGTGCCCAAAGGCATACAAAATGTTCTGAGTCTTCATGCCTCCACAAAAAAGGGTCGACTCTTCAATGTCGTTACGGCTTTCCATTTAAACTACAACCTACCTCTTCCTTATTCATTGATGCAAATGGACGAAAAACATACAACCTTGCCAGGAATGATGCCCTCCTTAATATTCATAACCCTACCATGCTCTCCATTTGGAGAGCTAACGTTGATTGCCAACTTGTTCTCTCTAGACATGCTGTACTCAAATATATTTCAAAATATGAAGCAAAGGCAGAGCCAAAAATCAAAATCCTACTAGGCACTTCTTCATCGCATTGCACATGCAACTCCACATCATGCAACAATCCTGCAACCAATAAGAAGCTTCCTATCAGAAACTATTGCCGATCGAGACATTGGTGCACAAGAGACATGCCACATGCTCCAAAAGCTCCCTCTTTGTCTTTGTAGTCGTTCCTTTCTTTCCTTAAATGTTAGCCAAAGTGTTTTATGACGTATTTCCAATGACTGTCTTGATACCCCACCAACACCAACCTTCATTTTTTCCTACATGCGACGACCCCCTACACTCGAACATCTTACTCTTCTTGAAGCTGCACGCTCTTGGTCATTCTCATCTCGTAGAAAGCACTCCCAATGGAAACCAAACCACCCTCCCAAAATCGTTCGTGTCTTTCCTCGCTTCACTAGCATTCCACACATTTCTGAAGATGCCTTTGTTTCCTTCTGTTGGAGTGAGCTCCTGCTATACAAACCTTTTCGCACGTTGCACAATGACATTGGAGCAACAGAATTGGACATAACTTCTAATTGGGTTCGCATTAAAGACACATACATTGCATGGCATGTTGATCGTTTACCAGAAACCCCAGAAACCCCCAACACACCTCCCTCTGATGACTCTAATTCTGCTTCTAACCACTTTCCCTTACCACCTATTATGGATGAATGGGAATTGCTTTCCCAACTTCGCCCTGGAAACAACCTCTATGTTGACGACCTTGACATGCTTGGCCATCATGATTTTGATTAAGAACACAATTGGACCGAAAACCATATTTCTTCCCACATGAATGCAACAGCCATATCATTCACTGACCTCATGCGTTTATCCTCCCACATACACCATGACAACTATTCATCTTCAGGTCCTATTGCCTCCTTGTCTCCCACACAACGAATGGCCTTTGACCTTATCCTAAAACACTTAACAAGTTCTACAAACCCTCCCCCACTCAAAATGGTCATTCAAGGCATTGCAGGGACAAGCAAGTCTTTCTTAATATCGTGCATTAGAACTACACTCCATCCTGTCTCTAGCGATACACCTTCTCCCTTGCTCCTGCTAGCTCCAACCGATATTGCTACATTTAACATACAAGCCCTAACAATCCATTCAGCTCTTCGCATATGCATTGTTGAGATGCACCCTCTTGAAGGACAATCCCTTTCGTCCTTCCAAGAACAATTCCAGCATATTCGGTACATCATCATTGATGAAATGAGCTTCGTTGGCCCAAAAATGCTTTCTCGAATAGATGATCGCTTACGGCAAGCCTTCCTTTCCCATTCAACAACTCCCTTTGGTGGTTGTTCCATCATATTCCTTGGTGATTTTGGACAACTGCCCCCTGTAAAGGACATCCCCATGTATGTTGGCGCATCTTGAGGGAATATTCTATGGCACACATTTGACACCTTCGTTACACTTTCAACTGTCTTTCGACAACAAGGGAACAATGCTTCTCAAGTTTCCTTCCACCAACTACTTCTTAATCTCCGAAATGCAACACCGACTCTTGAAGATTGGACCCTCCTGATGTCCAGAACAACCTCAAACCTTTCACATGAAGAGAACCATACATTTGACAACTGCACTCATTTGTACGCAACTAATAACTCTATTGAAATGCACAACAAACAGATGTTGAAACACCTTAACATGCTAGTTGCACATTTCTTTGCAAAGCAAAAGAAACAACATCTCCAATCCTCAGTAGATGATGAACAACTTCCATTCAAGGTTCTACTAGCAATTGGTCAAGTCATGTTGACAGCCAACTTGTGTGTCTTTGCAGGTCTTGTAAATGGGTTGCTTGGGAAAGTTATTGCAATTGCCTACAACTCTAACGATCAACCACCGAAATTGCCATCTTATGTTGTAATTGACTTCCTCCACTACAAAGGACCCCCATGGGATTCTTGCAATCCAACATATGTTCCCATCCCTCCTATCACAAGGGGTACACAAAGGCAAGTACCACTTCGAATGGCATGGGCTTTAACAATTCATAAAACACAAGGGATGACTCTGCAAAATGCAACAATTGATATTGGCAACATTGACTGACAAGGCCTTACATTCACTGCAATATCAAGAGTTAAATCTTTATCAGGCCTTCGCATAGCTCCACCTTTTTCCTTTTGTAGGTATTCTCAAATTAAAGATACCCCCTATGTGCAACGTAGAATACAAGAAGAGACCTTGCTTTCTTCAAAGTCTTTGCAACCACATTCTCCATAGAGTTACATTCCACCTCCTTTACATGCCTACTTTGTATAGCTATCACTTTACTCCCTTCCACTTTTCCAAAATGACTTATCTACTTTGTTCATATCTTGTATTCCTACTCCTACTATCATTGAATATATTATACTTCTTCAGGTCAATTATAGAAGATATGAGTTGAAATGGAGGCCAAACTACTGACCAGTATTGACACAGAAATAAAAAAAAAAATGTGCCCCACTGAAATAAATGATTGTCCACTGTTATTATTTCTTCAAAAATCAATACTTAAGAAACTGTTGCAAAAGTAAATAGATGTCAACCACAATAGCAAAAAATAACAATGAACACAAAGTTGTTTGCTTCAAATAGTATTCAACACATGTCATTCTAAACCCCTTTACATCTTTTACACGTCATATTGTTTGATAAATCATCTTCTCACTACATACTAAACATTTTATACATCTATTTGTAATGCTCCTTTACATCTAAACCCAATTCGAATATAGATCTTTCACTATTTTTTTCCTCTCTCTTGTATTAAAATAGTGTCAACAAATCCTTGAAAGTTGGATTCACAAGTCACAAAAAATAACTCTTCTACTACCTATCACGTACCCAAAATATAGTTTCCAACAGTTTCTAAATATTTGCAAAATAAATTGCATCTCCCTGATTTTCTTGAACACAAAAAAACAACCAGGCCATAAAAGTAATTACAAAATTGCAATTATTTGCCCCTCAACTAACTACAGAAAAAACTTGTCCCAAGCATTAGCTTGTTCAGCAATAGTAGTAACTCTGCTTGGTTCCAAAACTTGCAAAGCAACTTCATGATATGACAATTGAGTCTCAACATATTCCCTTCCTTCTTCTGCTGCTACACAACTCTCTTCTAACAAATATGCATGTATGGATACTTGGCCAACCATATGGTGTACATCTTCTTCAATGAGGGTATCCAACTTTCTAATGTATTCTAATTCTCCTTGCAACGCAATGTTGATCTCTGTCATTTGCAACTCCTCTGCAGGCAACTCATCTATAGGTGGAAGCGGAAAAAGATGACACTTCTCATAGACCTTCTGGATTCTCTTGTAGAAGCCCATACATGCCTCAGTAGTCCTTGTAATGTCAGTATTCAGCTTTAGAGATGCCTTTTTGCAAAATTCTAGAAGTTGCATTTCTGACTTTAAATCCAAAACTGTTTTAGGCACTAATTTTGTAGGGTATTCAGAGTTTGTCTCTCTCCAAACCATATGTCGTTTAACCTTCTCTGCTACATCAAACTGCCTTCCTCTAGTTGCTTGCACCTCTACAGCAATTTCATCCATTTGTACCATCATTTGCTTCAAGTTGTAGACTTTCTCCATAACAGTCACTTGGAAATGATACATTTGCTCAATTACTTTGCAAGCTTCATCACAAAACACAGTTATTTCTACCTTTCTGTTGTTTCCTATTTCAAGCCGTTTTGTCAAGCCTCCGTTTTGTTTCTCTAACTCTTCAACCTTCAACTTCAACTCTTGGAGTTGCTGGTCAGTAGCTAATTGTTTTGATTTTAACTGAGTGGTCGCAGCTTCAAAATCATTATTTTCTCCTTCCAAAATCATCACCTGAACCGCCAATTTATCTTTTTCATCATCCAAACTCCATAGATCTTCAACCATTTTCTCCTTTTCAGATAACAAGTCACTATATTTCCTTTTCAGCTCTTTCCCTCGATTCTCTTCTCTATGTAGATTTTCTCATACCTTGGACAGTGTTGCCTTTGCAATTTCAAGATGGCCTACCAACTCATCCACATTATGCACACTTTCCTGGGCCATCGCTACGTTTGCTGCAACTGCAAACTTTGGATCATTGTTAATTCCCTCCTAGAATGGAGTTTCTATTACTGTGACAACATCTTCATAATTGGCACACTTCATTCTTTTCCCTGATTTCCTAACGATCATTTTTCTATCAGGATAAAAAAAAATTGAATCAAGATTTGCCACCTCATTCTCTTTACAAGGACTATATTTGCCGAGTTGAAGCCCTGGTAGTGGACAATACCCTCCACTTATACTTTCTAAGGGCCCTACTTCCATATTTTGTACATGAGGACACTTGAACTCTTCTTCTTGATTAGATTTTACCTCTTCTTCTCTTATCCTGCCTTCTTCCGCTGATCCTAATAGCCCTACTTCCATATTTTGTACATCAGCAGTTATTGCCTCTTCTTCTTGCTTAGATTTTATCTCTGCTTCTCTTATCCTGTCCTGTTCCACTGATTCTAGGGAACCTACTTCCATATTTTGTACATCATCATTGTTTGCCTCTTCTTATTGCTTGGATGTTCCCGCTTCTTCAGTTTCTTCTCTAAGTAGTCTGTCTGATGCTTCTTTTACCACCTTCTCATTCTCCTCCTGCTGCACTTTCTGAACTTCAGCTTCCTTCTTCTTCTTCTCAACCTCTGCTACTGACCTATCTAATACTTGTTCATGATGTGTATCTACCTCAACCTGCTTATCCTTGTCAACGATAGGACTAGAATTTGTTCCTTTTTTAAGACGATATCGGTTGTTTAGATCAATCATGTTCTTTGCGCTTCGATAAAACTACTCATCCTTCCAAAATAAGTGGCCATACTCATCGCCAATCCTGCAAAAGCCACAGTGTGCTTGCATCTTTCCATCAGGATCATTCCTTCTAAAACTCTTCGCCCCAAAATGAAAGCCTTCCAAATCTTCAACAAACACTTCAGCTTCCTTTGCTTTTGCAACTTTATATGCTCCTATTACAAATGGCATTGGTGGGTAAATCAAATTCTTCTTTTCAGCTAGAAAATGGCCAACTCCATTTACATAAACTTGCCTAACATCTTCTTTGTGTACCACAAAATCAATAGCGTATTGGGGCATCATAGAAGGAGCTTTGCTTCCACCAAACATCCGGATATACAATCCTTCCATGCATAAGTAATAATCTCCATACTTTTCAATGACTTTGATAGCATTCTCAGACATGCAACATGGTTCTTCCTTAAACATCAAGCAATACAGTGGTATGATGAATGATTCACATATTCTCTTATAGTGACTTTTATACCTGTCGCCCCAAATCATTTGATATGCTACATGCACAGGGGGCCCATTTGTATTCCAAACACATCCTAAACCTGGAAAAGGATATCTAATTAAGATACAATCCAACAAATACCTAGACATAAGAAAATTAACATTATCCTCGGCTACTCCTCATTGAGCTGCAACAATGTTTGTAGTTAAGCTGTCTGAGATGATTGCAAACCAATTGAATACTGTACCATGTGTCGCAACATGGCACATCATAGGTGCCCAACTGACTTTGTAAATATTCCCATCTGGAAATCCATAAATTTGGCTCAACATCAAAGCTATTAGGCGAAACGTGATTCTCAGGTGTTCAGTGTCATACTCGCCGCTCTTTTTTGTCCTTAACTGTTTTCCAGGGATTGTCATCTTCCTAGCAAATTCCAAATAATTAAAATTTGCATCTTTTACCCATTGAGTAGTCAACATAACATTAGCATGAGGAAGGTTGTATGCTGCATCTAAGTGACCTGCCTGGAAGGATCCAAGACCTGCACCAGTAGTGTCTGAAATCATTCTAGACGTTGCATCAGTCCTCTATATAATCCATCCTATCACTTCTGAGCATGGAAATAGCTCAAGCCGTGTTGCTGCTCTATAGAGGTGTGACTTCCTGATATTCTTATAAACCAATAATTCCTCAATATTTGCATCTGGGAAATTTGTGTCCCTAATAGCTCTATATAACTCAATCCATGAAAACTGTGGAGATTCTCTTGGCACAGGCTTTGTGTCTCCAAACATCATGTAAAAAGTACAGAGCAACAAAACTTATATGTCAAGGTCAAACTCTACTATGCTGCCTTTGCTTCTTTCGAATGACATGTACATATCCAACCTGTCCAAACGTAAAAGCACCAAATCAAAAAATAACATTGAAATCTTATTTGCAGTCAATGTTTATGGTCCAACAACCATAATCTACAATCTTGCGAAGACAGAAAACATTATCATTAATTTGGGTGTCAACTTATATAGTATTTTTTTACCTTTAGTCAAACACAATGCATTTGTCCAAGTATGTTAATCTACGAAGACTACATGTTCACTCTATGGATTGTTCATGGGTTTCGCAAATAACATGGAAAACAAAATACTGTAATTTATATGTTCTATAGCTTATTGTATTTTCAAATTATAAATTCAGCCAAATAAACCATACTCCCACAACACAAATTTATTGACTTTCACTCAAATTTTAATAAATTATAATATTTAACTCCATTGGAACAACAGAAATTAGTCAAAATTCACTATAACCATATCTTAAAATCACATCTACGCAAATATCACTTGTAAATTCCTGCACAAATATGCAATTTATACCCCCAGGATGGTCGCCATATGAGCCTCAATAACATAGAAAAAATGTAAGTCCTCCTACAATGAAAACTTTCATGCTACAACTCGATATTCTACACGGAAAAATTTAGTTTGGTGAGTGTACAACGAAATCCGCAAAGTTGCAACGTTCACCAAATCAGCTTTTGTTTAACTTAATTGTTTAAAACCCCAAACTTACTGCAACCCCAACTTCTCGCATTTAATCTCAAACACTGCTGCCATGACCCCCAAGTTTGAATCCTCTTTCTTTAAACCCAAATTCTTTGTTTTTCAGGGAAATGATGTGAAAGTGGGGTTTCATATAAGGACCAAAGCTCCAAATACTTTTAACGGAGATGCAGAACACCTGAGAGAATCGTTATGCAGATTAGCCTATTGCTATCTAGGTCTTTGACTCAACCAAATGCAAACCCTGCATATCCACGAAAATTATATTCATTCGTTGTGAATACCCAGGATAATAAGGTTATAACCATGAATTTAGAGGTTTATGAGAATACCCAACTAGATTATAATCATAGTTAGCACTTAGATTTTATCCCCAGTTGTAAAAGAATAACACCTAAGGTAACCTATTTCAAACCAATCTTTAGGTAGAAAGCTTAGCCATTTCTTCCACCAGAGAAGGCTCTATCACAAGATATATATAAAGGCTAAAAATATATAGAACACGCTCAAATTTCTCAAAAATGATTTACTTGGTTGAAAAGGAAACAAGAAACATTGGGCATAGATTCAAGATAGCAACCATATCACAGTCAATAAGATTTTGCAGGTAGCATAGAAAAAAATAATAACAGTCCATCAACAACAGGCATCAAACTAGGATGAATCCATTGTCAACCTTAGAGAAATAAATCAATACTTAAATGCGATAGATCAAGCCATAACCAGTATGAATCCCAATCTATTTCAAACGTTCATTTAAGCATAGAAGAAGAAAATAATGGAAGATATAACAAAGAAAATAGACATGCACATGAAGAGATAAGCGAAAATACAGACTGTAAAAATGATCAACACATGAATCTCTGGTCTTCAACAAAATAGGTATTTTCCACCGTACGGCTTTTTTATTCAAAATTTGACTTCAAAACTTATTGTCTCTCAAGGAGTTTCCAACCCCTTCAAAAATGATTCTCAATGTCTTTTATACAAAATTCGAAAGAAGTTTGACATAATTGCTTCTTTTAACTAATAACTGAAAATGTCTTAACTCCAAAGATAACAGTCTTTAAACAATATTACAAAATTTTCTTTTAAAATAAAAACATCATTTTTTCCACTTGACAAGAGTTTATGAATGCATCTTCATATATGAGTAGAATATCTCTGTCTTCCATATTTATCCACATAGTTCCATTGGTCAGCAGTGGGCATATCATAACTGGTCATTTCCTTTATTAAGACTCGCATTTCAATGTGACCTGCATAAGAAACAAGAGGAAGATTCTCACAGATTGAGATCAACATATTTAAAATTTCAAAGTCCTCCACAATTTTCTCCATTAGAATCTTTCCAGTAAGCATATGATCCAAATGTTGAAACTTTTCGTGATTCATTCTTATACCAAACAATAACCTCTTATATTCATTTGCATAAATCAATTCATGATTTGCATCCCAAAAAGCAAGGAATCCTTTGATTATCAATTTTTCAAATTGTTTCTTAAACCTGTTTACTTCCTCTCGTACATGTCCAGCTTTAACTTCAATATTTTCAATATGTGAATACTTCCCTAAAAATCTTCTAGCCCATGTAATGACTGAAATTCTATTCCTTATATCCATTGTTGTCAAATCCGCTTCAGTCAAACTATTTAGGAAAGTTATTGCTCTTTGTGCTATTTCCTTTGGATTTTTGTTCAGATTCTCTCTGGCTGCTCTACAGCTTTCAAAAGCATCTTTGGCCACTTTTTCTTTAACCTTCATATAATCAAGATAGGGTCTCAATTTTTCGACTTCTTTTATAATCTCATCCCACACCATATGTTTACAACCCTGCATTGCAGCTTGTCCTGTTACATGGGCTGACAATCTTCTATTGTTATCAGACCATTCTTGATTCTTTGTTTGCAAGGCTTCAATTGCCTTATCCTTTGTTTCATTGTCTTCTTTTAGCCTCTGTGTTCCATTTTTCAATTCTTTAATCTCAACATCCTTCAGACTTATCTGGGACATCGCTTGTAAGAGACTGTCTGCTCTAGCTTTCTCTTCACCTGTACCTACATATGCCTGTTGCTGACCTAATTCTGTTAACTTTTTCTTTACCTCTTCCAATTGCTCTTCCAAACAAATCTTCTCTTTTTCCCAATGATCTTTTTCTTCAGCGAGCTTCAACATTTTTGCAGTAATATCTTTCACTTCATCTGACAGCTCTTCTTTTTCCTTCTCTAGTACAGTCAGTTTGGATCCCTGGATAAGTTGAGCGTCTGGGATTTTCAGCCTCTGCTTTAACGTTCGAATTGTGTTGTCCTTTTCTTTGAGTAAATTTGCTGCCCCATCTCCGTCTTTGTTTTCCAAATCTGATTGCAATCTTTTTATTTGCTGCTGTCGAGACTTATTTTCTGTCTTTTCTTGTCTCAATTGGTTATTTAATTTGCCTACTAAAATCTTCAAATTGTTAACTTTTATGATCCCTTCCAAATAATCTGAGTATATAACTTCTCCGGTTTGTCCATGCAATAAGATTATGTCTAGAGCATTGATTTTTTTCAAGTCAACTTTCATTTCTGAGATCTTGTCTTTGGTAACAACTGAAAATTTAAGAGAGTTGTCTTTAACATTTCTACTAGTAAATAAACTGACTTCTGTGCTGGATATACTCCTAACCTTTGGAAATAATTTACTGGTTTGCCGGGAAGATTCTTGCTTGTTTTGACAGTGCTCATTAAAAACATCCATTATATTACATGGTTTATTTACATCTTTTTCCACCGGGGCTTCCTGAATACTATATTCATTTACTGTGACCTCTGGTATTTTGATTTCAGTTTTTTCTTCCTTTTCTGAAAATGCCATTAGATCTTGTTGCTCATCCATTTTTAACTTTTTCCCTTTTTCTGCTTCTTCAGTCTCAATGTTAGCTATGTCTTTTGCAGACCTTTTAGACCCCACCATTGCATTGTTCACCATGCTTATTGCCTCTACCATCGTACATGTCAATATCATTTCTTTTTCTTGAGAATCAGGAACAATTTCTTTGGTCTCCTTATAGTCCAACCAATTTTCTCTATCAAACATTCCCTCAATCACCTGATGATCCAACGCTTTGATGCGATGACCCGTTCTCCTTTTTGAAATTATGTTTAACGGATCATATTTGATGGCCACGTCTGTCTCAAATTCCATATCTTTCAATAGTTTTTCTATATAGATAGCAACATTTTTGTTCTTCACTGTGAATGGGCCAAGTGTAAACGGATACCTAATATCTGTTGCTTGTTTGAAAAACAAGAAATTATTATCTTCAACAATTAGTTTCTGCCTGAGAAACTCCAAGGCAAAAACCCTTAAGGTAAGAAACGCCGGTAAAATGTAGGGTTTATGTTTAAATCCATATAACCTAATCACTGTACTATCTTTTGACAGGAACCAATCCTCTATAGCATTTTCAGTACTTAATTGCATCCATGTCTGCATCTCCGGTAGTACTCTAGGAAACCTTTCTCCATAAATCATTCTGTAAATTTCTGAGAGCATATAATTTATGTAATTAAACATATTATTCTCCAATAAATTTGTCGAAACTATCTCAGGGAATTGTAGGTCTTTGTGATTGGCCATCGTGATCATTCTCATCAAGAATGACTGAAATATGAAGTGTCTGAGAGCAGGGAAATTAACCATCTGGTAATGGGTCTTTTCAGCCAACAGTTCTTCAAAGTTAAATCGAGGAATTTGACTTTCGTCAATCCCCGGTGGAACTATACTCATTCTATACAAAAGGCTTAATTGAAACTCAGTTACGTACATGTCTGTGTCGAAACCTAGGACCAAAGCTAACAAGGTTAAAACCAACTGGGTATTTTCATCAAATAGAGTGGCCTCTATAGGGTAAGCGATATCTGAAGTCCTTGCTTCTGGTTTAAGACATGTGGACAGGAACTTTTCTCTACTATATTGAAGGGCTTGGTGATAAAACTCAATAGCAGAGGTTTCCGAAAAAATTTCAGATTCGAGGGTTTGGGAAAAATTTATTTCTAGGGCTTCAATTATGACAGCGGGCTCTATATTACAGAAGGATTTGCTTTTCCGACCATCTAACACAATCCTTTCTTCTCTGGAATAATTATCAACACACCACGACACTAAATATGGAAAAGACGGGATTTGGTCAGGGCAGAAGGTTAGCAAGGATGATTGGTGGACTCTGTGTACGTCTACACCTTCTTCTAACAACCTAGACAATTTAAGCTTGATTTCAGTGACCAGTAACCTAATTAGGGTATCGTAAACGTCCCCATCTCTGTCTTCTAGGGCTTTGTTGGCTTTAAAAACGTCTATATCATGCACAGTCTCCATTTAAATTGTTTTTTTTTTAAACAAATTGCTTTAAAATATGCGAGACAGGTCACCAGACCCTACCTGTGCAGGCACATCCTTTATCCTTCTGACATAACTGGCAATCTCCATTGGTCTTCAAAACTCCCGAGAACAATGACACATAGACAAAATGCCATTTTTGAAAACCCTTTGTTTTATATAAGCTCTTTTCCTTATCTTTCTTGCAACTTTCTGGACGTATTTTCTTTCCAGCCATTGATCGCACGTATTAATGATTTGAGCCATCATATCTTGCGCCCTTTATTCTCCATGGCAGTATCCGCAATCCTACATAGTGGTTTTCCTTCCTGGTTTCGACTGCATGCGGATCAACCATCGCGTGACACCTGTGAAGGTGGTTTGTTTACCGCAAACACCCTTTTCCTTATCGAGTGTGCATTTCCCCTCATGCGGATGCATCTCATCCCTTGATCTTTTCTTAATGCATGTCGTCCAATTGATCATCATCAATGTATGGTGCATCTCCTGTGTATTTTCTGCATCCGCCACGTGCCATGGCCCACGCTTCCACATTTTACTCTTTGGCGGTTCCGCATAGCGCTTCAGTGGTTTGTGATACCACTATCACGTCAATGTGGGACAATAGCATTGTGCCACATATTCCAGTGGTATTACATCCGCAACCGCTCACCATGGTTTTCACACGAGCTTTTTGGCGATGTGGGATCCACGACAACCATCGATCTTTTCTTGAGCCATCTCCGCCGTTGGAACTTCGTCAGAATTTAATTTTTTCCTTTAAAATATGCGAGACAGGTCACCAGACCCTACCTGTGCAGACACGTCCTTTATCCTTCTGACGTAACTGGAAATCTCCACTGGTCTTCAAAACTCCCGAGAACAGCGACACATAAACAAAATGTCGTTTTTGAAAACCCTTTTGTTTTATATAAGCACTTTTTCTTATCTTTCTTGCATCTTTCCAGACGTATTTTCTTTCTAGTCGTTGATTGCACATATTAATGATTTGAGCCATCAGATCTTGTGCCCTTTATTCTCTATGGCGGTATCCGCGATCCTACATAGTGGTTTTCCTTTCTGATTTCAACTGCATGCGGACCAACCATCGCGTGACACCTGTGAAGGTGGTTTGTTTACCGCAACCACCCTTTCCGTTATTGAGTGTGCATTTCCCCTGATCCGGATGGGTCTCGTCCCTTGATCTTTTCTTAATGCATGTCATCCATCCGATCATCATCAATGTATAGCGCATCTCCCGTGCCACGGCCATCTCCATGTGCATCTCCCGTGCATCCGCCACATGCCATGGCCCACGCTTCCACATTTTACTCTTTGGCGGTTCCACATGGACATGATAGTGGTATCAGGATCAACCATCGCATGACACCTGTGAAGGTGGTTTGTTTACTGCAACCACCCTTTCCATTATCGAGTGTGCATTTTCCTTGATGTGGATGGGTCTCATCCCTTGATCTTTTCTTAATGCATGTCGTCCGTCCGATCATCATCAATGTATGGTGCATCTCCCGTGCCACAGCCATCTCCACGTGCATCTCCCGTGCATCCGCCACATGCCATGGCCCACGCTTCCACATTTTACTCTTTGGCGGTTCCGCATGGTGCTTCAGTGGTTTGGGATACCACTATCACGTCCATGCGGGACAATAGCATTGCGCCACGTATTCCAGTGGTATTGTATCCGCAACTGCTCACCATGGTTTTCACACGATATTTTTAGCGATGCGGGAATCCACGATGGAATACTACCACGTGTAGCTTTTCCTTTTTCTTTTATCCATGGATATATCAAAATACCAACTAACCTCTGAGCTCCGAAGTAAGAGCGTTTCTTTTGTATGCTCCTTGAGGCCCTTCACGAGCAATGACGGCTCTGTCCAGAGAGCGGGTGGCCTCGTGGTGCCTCCGGCCCTGTACAGGAATAATAATAACTTTATAAACAAAAAGAAAAAGCCCATGAAAAAAACGCATAGCAAAACCATGATGATAATCGCCCAGGATGGATTAAAAAAAGCATTGAAGCAAGAATGAAGATGGTCCTACGCCCTTCCCATAGCTTTCACCCAAAAAAAAAACGTATTGATAGCAAGAATGAGGAGTTTTCCTCTTTTGCGTAGGTCGTTTCTTCTCCTCATATAGAATATAATATGTAAAACAAATAAGAATTTCAAATTGACAGAGTTTCGTTCAAAACTTCACCGGAATTTAATCTTTTCCTTTAAAATATGCAAGACAGGTCACCAGACCCTACCTGTATAGACGTCCTTTATCCTTCTGACGTAACTGGAAATCTCCACTGGTCTTCAAAACTCCCAAGAACAGCAACACAGAGACAAAATGCCATTTTTGAAAACCCTTTTGTTTTATATAAGCACTTTTTCTTATCTTTCTTGCAGCTTTCTGGACGTATTTTCTTTCCAGCCGTTGATCGCACGTATTAATGATTTGAGCCATCAGATCTTGCGCCCTTTATTCTCCACAGTGGTATCCGCGATCCTACATAGTGGTTTTCCTTCCTGGTTTCGACTGCATGCGGATCAACCATCACGTGACACCTGTGAAGGTGGTTTGTTTACCGCAACCACCTTTCCGTTATCGAGTGTGCATTTCCCCTGATGCGGATGGGTCTCATCCCTTGATCTTTTCTTAATGCATGTCATCCGTCCGATCATCATCCATTATGGCGCATCTCCTGTGCCACGACCATCTCCACATGCATCACCCGTGCATTCGCCATGTGCCACGGCCCACGCTTCCACATTTTACTCTTTGGCGGTTCCGCATGGCACTTCAGTGGTTTGTGATACCACTATCGCGTCCATGCAAGACAATAGCATTGCGCCACATATTCCAGTGATATTGTATCCGCAACCGCTCACCATGGTTTTCACACGAGCTATTTGGCGATGCGGGAATCCACGACAACCATCGATCTTTTCTTGAGCCATCTCCGCCATTGGAACTTTGCCGAAATTTAATCTTCCCAAAAATTTCTTTCGAACTATAGCGCTTAGCCCCTAGCGACTAGCCCCTCGACGTTCATTTTTCCCCTCTCGGGGCGAATGCTAGTAAATATATCAATTGAAATTTACAAATTTCCAAAAATTTATCACACCACAAAATAAGAAAAATCAAATTTCAAAAACTTTTAACCTTCTTCTATGTTTTCAACTAATTAATTAATTCATTCAAGTATCACGTGAATGTGGGTCGAACAACATCATGCTAACATCATGTTGCTATAATGAGATCATCATGTTAACATATGATCATGTGATTATGGTGACATCAACATGCTAACATACCTTCATGTGACTATGATGATATCATAGCGCTGTGAACACCTAGCACTGATATATTGTGCAAACTAACACATGGAATTGCTATACTACACACACTATTTTTACTCTGTACGTAAGGTTTCATAATTGAGCTTAATGTGGTCGGATTCTTTTTTTCTTTGAAAAATATGTTTAAAAACACCTCGACTTTTTTTTAAAAAAGATTGTGCCTTAGATATAAATGTGCAATCACACACAAGATAACCAAGATTTGATTAAATCTACATCAAAGTTATCAAATAATTTATGATTCAAAATGAAAACGCCTCAAATTTTCTTAGCTTAAATTTTATATACAACAAAATTAAAGTCATTATCAACTATATTATAAAATAAAATAAAAGTATTTACAACCGAATTTATTTCTTAACGCTAAAAACTATTTAAACAATTGCAACCCACTTATTCCTCAACAACAAAAGTTATTTAAGCATTTACAACCTAGTGTCCTTCACACTTTATATATATATAATTGATATTAAAATAAATAGTGTAACAAAAGATTTATAAAATTAACAAATATAGACATATTAAAATAATAACTAATTATTATATCATCGGTTTAACAAAAATATAGATATATTAAAGTAATGACTTTTTTTTTTATAAATGTGGTTCACAATTATGAAGAGGAGGAGAGGAGTTGTTATGTCCACTCGAAAAGAACCTAATCCAGTGGAGACATCAAGTAAGACCCTTATATCAAGGCATCCGAGGAATTTGACCTCGATTAAAGTAATAACTAATTATTACATCATTTATTTGTATTAAAATATTAACAAATTATTCAATCATTTGTTTATAGTATTAAGTTACTTTTTAATTTGATTGTAGATTTAAGCAATTTGGCAATACCTTAATAAAATCAAATCAACAATTGACTTTACTTATGATCTTGCTTGTGGGGTATGGCATTTCAAATGAGCTCGTGGTGCAATATAGACGTTGCCCTCCATCAACATCAACATCAAGAAATAAGAAAGCTCGGGTAGAGTTGCTCATTGGCCCGTTGTGACAAGGCTCGAAGGGTAGGCGACCCATGGGATAGAGGCCCCGCCCTGGGATAAACGGTCTCGGGACGTCTCGGCCCCTGATGAGTCACAATTTTCTGGTATATCTGGCTTGCGGGTTGTTGGATATACCCTTGGGAGATTGTTGTTCCCATGGCTAAAAAATAAAAGCTCATGTGGACAAACTTTTATCTAATGTGAGACATTTCGAGGGTTCGATGTTCTTTAAGCTAAGATTGTGTATCAATAAAATACATTGAGAATATGAAGGCGTGCAACTTTCATTTATGGAAACTTTTATGAGATTGTTGGTATCAATATTGAGTTTTTATGTGAAATTAAATTAAAGATTATTAAAAATGTTAATTCACATAACTTGAAAAATAATAAAAATAATGGAATGTTATAAATCATAAACATCAAATCTGGATGGGTGGCTGGGGCGGTCAGCTATGGTTGTCCCCACCCGAGTTTGACCCACGCCTCTTTCCCTCGAGGCGCCTTTGCCTTCGGGCGCACACCGGTCCATCTACTCATGCGAAAAAACCATCAAATACCAAATTTCAAAGTTCATTTCGTGTCTCGCATATTCTCTTCCATAATTCAACAAACCAATAAGCAACAAAATAAATGACTTACAACATACAAAAAGGAAACTCTCCATGAAATTATTTTAAAAATTGATAAAATTTGAGATATAAAATCTTAATTTTACATAAGAAATTAATTTCAATTCTCAATTAAAAACAATAATTTTATCTTTTTTAACTATATTTATATTATACAACAAAATAAGGAAATTCAAATTCAAATTCTTAAAACTTTTATCATGACAATGTTGTTGAAATGACATTATATGTCTTTGTCAATGTAGTTGTGATAACATCATAGCATTGTATAAGGTATGTATATGGTAGGGTTGAAATTTGACGTCCTACTTTGCTAGTCAAGCGAGACTTTTTTGATTGGTCGAAAGTACTTACAGATTCCTTGATGGGGTTGTGGAGGTCCACACTATCAGCACGAATATCCTGAGTTACGATCTGGAACAGTGCATCGAGAAGGAAAGGCCCTGAAGGGGAGTAGAGGCAGTAAGCATCAAATATCAGCAGTAGTGAATAACCATCAGGATGAACACCAATCCACTGTGGTGGAATCATCAGGTAAAGTCAATAATGTTAAACTCAGAATCTTGTTTGATTCGAGTTGTATAGATAGTCTTATTTCTCCCTATGCATTATGTAAATGTGGGTTAGCAACCTGCGAGCACGATGATTTAAAGATTGAAAAAGAGACATGGAGACAAAAAGGTCTGGCAATTTGGTTTTCTTAGGGACACCAAAACACAAAGTATTTCCATCAATATGTTGAACATAGAAGAGTTTTTAATACAATCTGGGAACTAACAGGAGTAGATGGAATTTATATCACTGGTCAAAATAAATTTGGGTAAGAGGCGGTGAAACAATTTCAAGACATTTTTAAAGATACGGGAAACTTGTCCATTGTGAACAAATTGTAGGTAATAAAATGATACCCTCGTTTCTTTAATAAGGATGAAGGAAAAGATATAGAAAAATTTGTGACCTTGGAAGATATCAAGAATATTCTTGAAAGATTTGCTAAGGGAAAAATATCGGGTCTAGACGGGTGGACAAATAATTTTTTTTGGAGTTTTTTTATCTGTTGGGTTCTAAACTTCTTATTGTAGTGGAAGAGACTAGAGGATAACTAGGAAATTAGTTGGGGATTTCAATGCAACCTTCATTGAATTAATTCCTAAGTGTGATAAACCTAAATCATTTAATGATTTTAGGCATATATCCTTGTGCAATTTAGTGAATGAAATCATTACTAAGGTGATTGCGAACATAATTAATCCAATATTATCCAATTTTTTGTCAAAGGAGCAATTTGGGTTCTTGGATGATCGTCATATACTTGATGCAAACAGTGTAGCCCATGATAGTTTGCATAGTATTAAAGTAAGGAAGGCAATGGCTTTGGTATCGAAGCTGTATTTGATGAAATCCTCTAATAGCGTAAGATGGGATTTTCTCAGGCTGGTGTTGCTCTAGATTGGCCTCAATCTAGAGGCCACAAACTAGATTATGGGGTATTTGAATTCATCAAAATTTGTTCTCTTGATTAATGGTGGACCTACAACATTTTTCAGAAGTTCTAGGCGATTTAGACAAGGGTGTCCTTTGTCACCACTGTTTTTTTTCTAATAGTGGAAGGATTAAGTCAACTAATAATATAAGCAAATATGGATGGTAGATTAGAAGGTATTAAAATTTCAAATGTGTTTTGTAGATGAGGCATTATTGTTTGACAAAGGTACAATGTAAGAACGTCAGGTTATTAAGGAGATTTTGGACTTATTTGAAGGTGCTACAGGTATGGCTATTAGTGTTAATAAATCCACTTTTTTGGAAGTTGGAATCGAGGAAGAGGTTTTATATGAGATAAACGAGTTGTTTCCTATTAATGTTCAGTCACTCGATGAGGGTGTAAATTATCTGGGCTATTATATAAAGCCAAACAATTACTTAAATGAATATTGGTTATGGTTGCTGAGGAAATTTGAAAAGAGGATAGGACTGGTGCAATAGATGGTTGTCTTTAGGAGGAAGATATATTGGTTAAAAATCTATGTTGTAAAACATTCATGTGTACTAGCTTTCTTTAGCAATGATCCAAAGGTATATTTTCGATAAGGTTGGAGGAAAAAATTTTAGTTTTCTCTGGACTAGGCACAAAGAAAAGGAATGCATACATTTAATGAGATGGGACTTGCTGGAAAGGCCAAAATAATTTGGTGGGTGGGGACTAAAAAACATTTTTCATTTTGGGAAGGCATTAGCCTACAAAAAACATTAGGAATAATTTTTCTTTTGGATTGTGGAATGATGTCATTAACGATAAATATAAATTAAACAAAGGGATGTGGTAGATTGGATCACAAGCAATAGAAAAGTAACTAAAGGTATTTCAAATGTTTGGAGCTATTTACTTAACTATTTCCATGTCTTGAGTGACTGGTTAGCATGGAAGCCTGGAAATGGTCATTGCATTAGGATTGGTGTAGACCCAATGGTGGGTTCTGCAACTTTCTACAAGTTATCTTGTGAATTGGTTAATATTTTACATGGAAAAGGAATTAATGTCTTAGCATAGGTGGGCACTTTTGATGATTCTGGTTTAACTGGGTAAGGTTGGAAATTGGCTACAAAATTGGGACTTCAAGGGAATATGAAGGAGGAATGGCAGAATTCCGTGAATGGTTTGTAGCATTGTGGTTTTCATTTAATAGAGGGAGATGATATTTGAGTATGGTCTTGGAATGATAAGTCGGGGGAGGTAAGTGCCAAACTAACCTATGATGTTATTTTTACTATATTTGATATCCAACAAAAATGGTGGTATACTTTGTTTTGTAAATGGCATCTTCCTTTAAAATCAAGCCTTTTTGCTATTTGGCATTGGAAAATAAAATCATGACTTGGGATAATTTAGTTAGAAGAGTAGGTTATGGACTTGGTGTTTGTGTTTTATGTCTTTCTACTTCGAATTTTTTGGAACATCTCATGATTCAATGTCCGTTCACATAGATGGTATGGATGGAACTTTCAAAAAATCTTGAATGTATTAAAAGTTGGAATGCCCAATCTCTGGACCTTTGTTTTAAAGATTGGATGAAGGAAGCATCATATTGGAAAGAATTTCCATACTTTGTATGTTGGGAAGTATGGAAGCATAGGAACTCTGTATTGTTTTAAGGGATACCAAAATATGCAATGAGAGTAAGTTTATAAGTTTCAAAAATCTTTGGAGAGATTCATAAAGAACTAGTTAGCCCTAGGGTAAATGTAAAGAATCCTCCTGCTTTTAATGATAATATGCCCATTGGTCTTTTTTAATGGTGCTTTGCAGGAAGATGGAGGAAAATGTGAAACAGGGTTGTACTAAAGATGAATGACAGTTTAGTATATAAGATAAAAATGAACTGTGAAAAAAGGATAAATACATAGGAGGAGCTTCTGGCATTATGAGTTTTACTTTACTTTGCAAAGACTAAGCATATTTCTCAAATATAAGTTGGAGGTGATTCAAAGGTCATTATTAATTGACTCGCAAAATATATTTTTTTTACTGGTGAAAAATTTAAAAAGTTGACAATAGAAAATAAAGCTGATATTATCAAGTTTCTCTATCGTTGAAGCTCGTCCTTACAAGGAATTTAATACAGAAGCTAATGTACTCTCAAAACAAGCGTTGCTCTTGTAAAAAGCAAAAACCTAAATTTACTCCCTTTTAAATGATGGTGTTTCGGAATCTGAAAATTGTCTTTCAATTTTATGAACTCATGGTTTTGAAAATGCTATTCGGGGATCTAGCTTTTACATTTGTAGTTGAAGGTTAGTTTTTGTATTATGCTCCTTTATAGTTTGGTTTTGCTAGATATATGTACATTTTATATTTCTGTAATGAATTATAGTAGTATTTTTAGTGGTGAAAGAAAATTAATTATTATATAATTTGTTTAACAAATATAAATATATTAAAGTACTAACTAATTAGTATATCATTTGTTTATAATATTAAGCTATTTTTTAAATTTAATTGGAAATTTAAGTAATTAGCCAATACATTAATAAAGTCAAATCAACATTTGATTTTACTTAGAGCTACAAAGAATATTAACGAATATATCATCATTAAACGTTCCTTTGATATCTTGATTTTGCTTGTCGGGTACGGCGTTTCAAATGAGCTGGTCGTGCAATATAGACGTTGCCCTCAATCAACATCAAGAAAGAGAAAGCTCACGTGAACAAACTTTTATCGAATGTGACACATTTTGAAGGTTCGATGTTGCTTATGCTGATATTTTATATTTTATTTTGAATCATTATTTATCTCTGGTTATGGACAAAACATTTTTTGAATTTTTTTATTAATAATTTAATTAATTTTGTGAATTGTTTTTTTAAGATTTTAGAAAAATGTAAAGGATACCACATTAATCTTTAAATAAACAATATTAAACAAAATCAATTATATTAAACTTAGTCCAATTTCTAACATTTTAGAGTTGAGATAGATATAGGATGAATTTAGGAAGAATGTGCTCTCTTTGGTTTTAGTTATAAACAATTTGTTATTAATTTATGTGAATTTAAGTGAAAGGTTATTAAAAATGTTGATTCAAATATTATAATAATAATAATCTATTTTTAAGGTTACAGCTAAATCATACACCACTTTGGTATATAAGATCTCCTTGTTTGTGAAACAAGGGATCCATCTTTACACTACTATGTAACCACTGCTACTCTAAATTTGAATCACCAAACTAATGAACAATCAAATAAACCACTTACAACGTAAAAACTAACTTCTTACAAAATCATTTTAAAATTTAATAAAATATGAAATATGAATTAATTTTATTTCCCAATTAAAAATAGTAATTTTACCAATTTTTAACCATAATTATATGACACAGCAAAATACGAAAATTCAAATTCAAATTCTTACAACTTTTAAAACTTTCATCATGTGAATGTGGTTGAAATGACTTCATATGTCTTTGTCAATGTTGCTATGATAATGTGGCAATCCTTATCTGGATTACTGATTCCCTCCATCCAACAAGCATGAAGCAAAGTCAAAAATAACGTAACTACCCCCCCTCAGTGTTATTGACCAAAATCCGGCTATATCTTTCGTACTTCATTCAGTGCGCCAGCCTTCTGGAAAATTTTGTCAATGCACCCACAGTCACGGGATGCCGATTTTATCAAACAATGCAGCAACATCAACATCATCATCCTCATCATCCTCATCCTCATCATCATCATCATCATCCTCATCATCATCCTCATCAACATCCTCATCGTCATCATCATCGTTCTCCTCTTTATCATCATTGTAATCTCCATAATTCTCAAACCAATAAGCAACAAAATAAATGACTTACAACATACAAAAAGGCAACTCTCCATGAAATTATTTTAAAAATTGATAAAATTTGAGATATAAAATCTTAATTTTACATAAGAAATTAATTTGAATTCTCAATTAAAAACAATAATTTTATCCTTTTTAACTATATTTATATTATACAACAAAATAAGGAAATTCAAATTCAAATTCTTAAAACTTTTATCATGACAATGTTGTTGAAATGACATTAAATGTCTTTGTCAATGTAGTTGTGATAACATCATAGCATTGTATAAGGTATGTATATGGTAGGGTTGAAATTTGATGTCCTACTTTGCTAGTCAAGCGAGACATTTTTGACCGGTCGGAAGTACTTACAGATTGCTTGATGGGGTTGTGGAGGTCCACACTATCAGCACGAATATCCTGAGTTACGATCTGGAACAGTGCATCGAGGCCCTGATGGGGAGTAGAGGCAGTAAGCATCAAATATCAGCAGTAGTGAATAACCATCAGGCTGAACACCAATCCACTGTGGTGGAATCATCAGGTAAAGTCAATAATGTTAAACTCAGAATCTTGTTTGATTCCAGTTGTATAGATAGTCTTATTTCTCCATATGCATTATGTAAATGTGGGTTAGCAACCTGCGAGCACGATGATTTAAAGATTGAAAAAGAGACATGGAGACAAAAAGGTCTGGCAATTTGGTTTTCTTAGGGAGACCAAAGCACAAAGTATTTTCATCAATATGTTGAACATAGAAGAGTTGTTAATACAATCTGGGAACTAACAGGAGTAGATGGAATTTATATCACTGGTCAAAATAAATTTGGGTAAGAGGCGGTGAAACAATTTCAAGACATTTTTAAAGATACGGGAAACTTGTCCATTGTGATCAAATTGTAGGTAATAAAATGATACCCTCGTTTCTTTAATAAGGATGAAGGAAAAGATATAGAAAAATTTGTGACCTTGGAAGATATCAAGAATATTCTCGAAAGATTTGCTAAGGGAAAAATATCTGGTCTAGACGGGTGGACAAATAATTTTTTTTGGAGTTTTTTTATCTGTTGGGTTCTAAACTTCTTATTGTAGTGGAAGAGACTAGAGGATAACTAGGAAATTAGTTGGGGATTTCAATGCAACCTTCATTGAATTAATTCCTAAGTGTGATAAACCTAAATCATTTAATGATTTTAGGCATATATCCTTGTGCAATTTAGTGTATAAAATCATTACTAAGGTGATTGCGAACATAATTAATCCAATATTATCCAATTTTTTTTCAAAAGAGCAATTTGGGTTCTTGGATGATCGACATATACTTGATGCAAACAGTGTAGCCCATGAGAGTTTGCATAGTATTAAAGTAAGGAAGGCAATGGCTTTGGTATCGAAGCTCTATTTGATGAAATCCTCTAATAGCGTAAGATGGGATTTTCTCAGGTTGGTGTTGCTCTAGATTGGCCTCAATCTAGAGGCCACAAACTAGATTATGGGGTATTTGAATTCATCAAAATTTGTTCTCTTGATTAATGGTGGACCTACAACATTTTTCAGAAGTTCTAGGGGATTTAGACAAGGTTGTCCTTTGTGACCACTGTTTTTTTTTTCTAATAGTGGAAGGATTAAGTCAACTAATAATATAAGCAAATATGGATGGTAGATTAGAAGGTATTAAAATTTCAAATGTGTTTTGTAGATGAGGCATTATTGTTTGACAAAGGTACAATGTAAGAACGTCAAGTTATTAAGGAGATTTTGGACTTATTTGAAGGTGCTACAGGTATGGCTATTAGTGTTAATAAATCCACTTTTTTGGAAGTTGGAATCGAGGAAGAGGTTTTATATGAGATAAAAGAGTTGTTTCCTATTAATGTTCAGTCACTCGATGAGGGTGTAAATTATTTGGGCTATTATATAAAGCCAAACAATTACTTAAATGAATATTGGTTATGGTTGCTGAGGAAATTTGAAAAGAGGATAGGACTGGTGCAATAGATGGTTGTCTTTAGGAGGAAGATATATTGGTTAAAAATCTGTGTTGTAAAACATTCATGTGTACTAGCTTTCTTTAGCAATGATCCAAAGGTATATTTTGGATAAGGTTGGAGCAAAAAAATTTAGTTTTCTCTAGACTAGGCACAAATAAAAGGAATGCATACATTTAATGAGATGGGACTTGCTGGAAAGGCCAAAATAATTTGGTGGGTGGGGACTAAAAACCATTTTTCATTTTGGGAAGGCATTAGCCTACAAAAAACATTAGGAATAATTTTTCTTTTGGATTGTGGAATGATGTCATTAAAGATAAATATAAATTAAACAAAGGGATGTGGTAGATTGGATCACAAGCAATAGAAAAGTAACTAAAGGTAGTTCAAATGTTTGGAGCTATTTACTTAACTATTTCCATGTCTTGAGTGACTGGTTAGCATGGAAGCCTGGAAATGGTCATTGCATTAGGATTGGTGTAGACCCAATGGTGGGTTCTGCAACTTTCTACAAGTTATCTTGTGAATTGGTTAATATTTTACATGGAAAAGGAATTAATGTCTTAGCATAGGTGGGCACTTTTGATGATTCTGGTTTAACTGGGTAAGGTTGGAAATTGGCTACAAAATTGGGACTTCAAGGGAATATGAAGGAGGAATGGCAGAATTCCGTGAATGGTTTGTAGCATTGTGGTTTTCATTTAATAGAGGGAGATGATATTTGAGTATGGTCTTGGAATGATAAGTCGGGGGAGGTAAGTGCCAAACTAACCTATGATGTTATTTTTACTATATTTGATATCCAACAAAAACGGTGGCATACTTTGTTTTGTAAATGGCATCTTCCTTTAAAATCAAGCCTTTTTGCTATTTGGCATTGGAAAATAAAATCATGACTTGGGATAATTTAGCTAGAAGAGTAGGTTATGGACTTGGTGTTTGTGTTTTATGTCTTTCTACTTCGAATTTTTTGGAACATCTCATGATTCAATGTCGGTTCACATAGATGGTATGGATGGAACTTTCAAAAAATCTTGAATGTACTAAAAGTTGGAATGCCCAATCTCTGGACCTTTGTTTTAAAGATTGGATGAAGGAAGCATCATATTGGAAAGAATTTCCATACTTTGTATGTTGGGAAGTATGGAAGCATAGGAACTCTGTATTGTTTCAAGGGATACCAAAATATGCAATGAGAGTAAGTTTACAAGTTTCAAAAAGCTTTGGAGAGATTCATAAAGAACTAGTTAGCCCAAGGGTAAATGTAAAGAATCCTCCTGCTTTTAATGATAATATGCCCATTGGTCTTTTTTAATGGTGCTTTGCAGGAAGATGGAAGAAAATGTGAAAGAGGGTTGTACTAAAGATGAATGACAGTTTGGTATATAAGATAAAAATGAACTGCGAAAAAAGGACAAATACATAGGAGGAGCTTCTGGCATTATGAGTTTTACTTTACTTTGCAAAGACTAAGCATATTTCTCAAATATAAGTTGGAGGTGATTCAAAGGTCATCGTTAATTGACTCGCAAAATATTTTTTTTTACTGGTGAAAAATTTAAAAAGTTGACAATGGAAAATAAAGCTCATATTATCAAGTTTCTCTATTGTTGAAGCTCGTCTTTACAAGGAATTTAATGCAGAAGCTAATGTACTCTCAAAACAAGCCTTGCTCTTGGAAAAAGCAAAAACCTAAATTTACTCCTTTTTAAATTATGGTGTTTCGGGATCTGAAAATTGTCTTTCAATTTTTTGAACTCATGGTTTTGAAAATGCTATTCGAGGATCTAGCTTTTACATTTGTAGTTGAAAGTTAGTTTTTGTATTATGCTCCTTTACAGTTTGATTTTGCTAGATATATGTACATTTTATATTTCTGTAATGAATTATACTACTATTTTTAGTGGTGAAAGAAAATTAATTATTATATAATTTGTTTAACAAATATAAATATATTAAAGTACTAACTAATTAGTATATCATTTGTTTATAATATTAAGCTATTTTTTAAATTTAATTGGAAATTTAAGTAATTAGGCAATACATTAATAAAGTCAAATCAACATTTGATTTTACTTTGAGCTACAAAGAATATTCACGAATATATCATCATTAAACGTTCCTTTGATATCTTGATTTTGCTTGTCGGGTATGGCGTTTCAAATGAGCTGGTCGTGCAATATAGACGTTGCCCTCAATCAACATCAAGAAAGAAGAACAAACTTTTATCTAATGTGACACAAACTTTTATCTAGTGTGAACAAACTTTTATCTAATGTGACACATTTCGAAGGTTCGATGTTCCTTATGCTGATATTTTATATTTTATTTTGAATCATTTTTTATATCTAGTTATGGACAAAACATTTTTTGAATTTTTTTATTAATAATTTAATTAATTTTGTGAATTGTTTTTTTAAGATTTTTGAAAAATGTAAAGGATACCTCATTAATCTTTAAATAAACAATATTAAACAAAATCAAATCTATTAAACGTTGTCCAATTTCTAACATTTTAGAGTTGAGATAAATATAGGATGAATTTAGGAAGAATGTGCTCTCTTTGGTTTTAGTTATAAGTAATTTGTTATTAATTTATGTGAATTTAAGTGAAAGGTTATTAAAAATGTTAATTCAAATATTATAATAATAATAATTTATTTTTAAGGTTACAGCTAAATCATACACCACTTTGGTATATAAGATCTCCTTGTTTGTGAAACAAGGAATCCATCTTTACACAACTATGTAACCACTGCTACTGTAAATTTGAATCACCAAACTAATAAACAATCAAATAAACCACTTACAACGTAAAAACTAACTTCTTACAAAATCATTTTAAAATTTAATAAAATATGAAATATGAATTAATTTTATTTCTCAATTAAAAACAGTAATTTTACCAATTTTTAACCATAATTATATGACACAGCAAAATACGAAAATTCAAATTCAAATTCTTACAACTTTTAAAACTTTTATAATGTGAATGTGGTTAAAATGACTTCGCAAAGTCAAAAATAACAAACAAGTAACAGGTAACTACCCACCCTCAGTGTTATTGACCAAAATAGCCTTCTGAAAATTTTACCAATTTTTAACCATAATTATATGACACAGCGAAATACGAAAATTCAAATTCAAATTCTTACGACTTTTAAAACTTTTATCATGTAAATGTGGTTAAAATGACTTCGCAAAGTCAAAAATAACACGTAACAGGTAACTAGCCACCCTCAGTGTTATTGACCAAAATCCGTCTACAGTGCGCCAGCCTTCTTGCCAACGTTGCTGTGATAACATCGTGGCACTAACTTATTGCACAAACTGACACGTAACTGCCAGCAAAGAAGGAGTCTAAACATTTTAGGATTTCGCCTGCCCTCAGTGTTATATTTGACCGAAATCCAGCTATACCTTTCTTACTTCATTCAGTGCGCCAGCCTTCTGGAAAATTTCGTCAATGCACCCACAGTCACGGGATGCCGATTTTATCAAACAATGCAGCAACATCAACATGCAGATGTGGAGCTTTGTCGATCATTAAAGTTGGCGAACTCAGGAGGTGTTACAGATTCATCCAAAACCACGTGCAAAATGGGCAAATGTTCAGGTTACGTTTATTGACCAACCTCGGATTTGAAGCCTTGAGAACATATTTAAATGCTCCTGCATGAATAACAGTATGGGCGATTCTGAGAGAGTGAAAAACATAAACAATCAGAGCAAAGGGACGGAGGAGCCGGATTTCTTTGACAGAGGAGCGGGATTTTAGGGTGCCTGCAAAAAAGAGAGACGCTATTAGATGGCAGCTTCAGAAATGAATATATTGGGAAAATTGATTTTAGGGTGCCTGCCAATAGATAGCAACGATAATATAGCTTCAATTGAAGCTTTAGCCATGGCCGGAGTGGATTATGCCATTGTTCAGGCTCCGTTGATTGACCAGCCTCACCTTCGGAGAGTTGAGAAGATTTTTAAATGGCTTTGGCCCTTCCCGGTGAATAATTATATAAGCGATGATGAAGAAACGGTGTACAGTCAGAGCAAATCGACGGAGCGGGAATTTTTTGACTGGTCGGAAGTACTAACAAATGCCCGTTCTTAGTTCGTGTATGGGAATAAACATTCTCTTCAGAAAAGAAAAAACATTTTGCTATATATTTATCAGCAAGCTAATCCTTTTGATTTATCAGCACCTGAATGTCAACGTTATTTGAATAAAATACTTATCTACTGGTTTATAAAATACTTATAAACCATGGTCTAAAGATAAATACCAATATCTTAGATACTTAAAGATACTTGTATGATTCATCCATGTATATGGTCTAAAACCACAACACAAACCCTATAAATGAAATCATTAGAAGTATAATATAGATACCATTAAGAGGCATTAAGAGGTTTGAAATAGTGTGGCATCAAGATCCTAACATGATCCAAGGACAACTACTAAAGCCTAAAATATATTTTTAAGGTTCAATGTCCAACAAGCTAATCATTTTGTTTTATCACCATATGTGTCCAATGCTAATTAAATAAAATACTCACTTACTAGTTAAGCCGATATACAATACTTGGGAACAATAAATTAACCTAAAATACATGATTGTTTCCATGCCATGCAGTTAAAATTCATTAAATATTAATGAAGAGGGAATTTTATTTGTGGCACTATCTTAATAGTATACATTTCATCAACAAGAATCATTGAAATCATAACTTGTAGCCTTGTTTAAATCATTGATTAAATAATAATGGTGCACTTAAATCATAATCTATAGTATATAGTATTTAAATCATCAGTGGATATATTCAAAGATGTCATTATACTCAAAATTACATTTTAGAAATTGTTATAGATTATATTTTGATGAACAAATTCGAACTTTTGTCTTGTTAGTGACTATTTGATGAAATAATGTTCAAATATTTATTTCCACGTATTAATTATATATACAAATTTTTAAGACATGTACTAGTCCAATTTTATCACTATAATCTACATTTAGAAGTCTAATCAATCCTTAATTTCTATTGAAACTTATATAAGCCAACGTTTGAGCAAGAACATTGACCTGGACATTCAATAAACATGGTATATCCCCACAAGTTGAACACCTTAAGGAAACCTCTCACACAAACATATTCAAAGATTGGTATACAAGTGCATTAACATGATTGATTCAGAAAATATATTAGTGAGAAAGGAAAATATTTTACACGAGTTTCTCATCATTGATCATCAACAAATGATTTTTCATGATCTTTATATAAATATCATTGAACTATCAAGTGTTAAGCCATGTATCAATATAGTTGCTAATATTAAGGAGAATGAATTGTCAAATCACTATATGTCTAGAACATAATTGTGATGGTTGAAGTAAATAATTACAAATGCACACTAAAAAAACATACTAAAAACACACTTTACCTAAACAAATATAAGTCGATCACTTGTTGATCTTAACTAACCCCTAAGTGTATAAATATCCTAATACGTCCCCCTTAAGTACAATTTAGTATAGGATTGAAGGATTTACAAAAGTGAGGAGAACGAGAAGGAAGGAGGCATTAGAGCCTATCCCCCCTTAATGACAACTAGTAGGCACATTTCTTTTATCTGCTAATAAGTTTCAAGACACCATGCAAATTAGAGGATAAATGTATTGGTATAGACCCACTAGTAACTCATAGCTTTGAAAGTTTTGTCTATAATAAAAGGTAAGTCATTCTTCTCTTTATGCCAAAGCTTCGATTATGATCAAGATTTAAAGAGATAAAGAATGGATAGCTAAATTGAATTCACTTCCATTGAAAGATCATATGCATGAAAAAACTTGGACATGCAAAAATGCCAACATTAAAATTTGCATTGTTGTTTAAATAAAGTAGCATTCATAACCAAGTATTTTGGAGTGTTTTTTATTGAGTGAAACAACAAAAGCACTACTACTCAAAGAAGTGTTCTAATGACATTGTTTTAAATAATACCAAATATCATAACAACACACATCCATATTAACTTGGATATATCATGTGTCAAGAGTATAAGAATGCTTTAAATAATATAAAATAACATACTAGCGTTGACCCGTTGTAACTTGTATCTATCACGGGTAGAGAGAGATCAAATCACTAGTGATGCCCCCCTTGGTGGAGACACATTTCACACAGAGGTAACAATTTCAACATGTCAATTTGTTAATTCATGTTAGTTCATCGATTCATGCATGTCTAACTACGTGAACACTTGGTGACGACAAGCATCAACCGAAATCCAAACGCCATCGCTTTCATTTTCCTCTTGTCATAGACCATTCATAGATAAGGGTCGTATCTATATCAGACGGTCCTCTTCCAAAAAGAGTTTGGGTGTCCACAACCATGCATATATGAATTCCAAGGTAAGGTATAGCCATTGATGATAGTTGTTGATTAACTTTCAATTCATTGCACAACATGTTTTCTTAATGTTTATTTTGCATGTTTTCAACATTCCATTGGAGAGTTTTCCATGATATACCTTGAAGGGTTCATTGATGCAGTAGTTAATGTCGCATATGTGAAGGCAAAAATTCACACGAAAGTAATCATTTCAACATTTGTACATAGTTTATTCATGTTAGATTGTTTATTCATGCATGTCTAACCATTTTAACATTTGGTGACTGTAGCTATTGGCATTAGTAGCGCCTAGCCCCTACATTTCAATAGTGGATGTGACCAAGCTCGATGTTCAACAAACGACTACCAAGCTCGATGTTCAACAAACGACTCTGTTTGCCACACAAGGATCCCAATCTCCTTTCCTGGAGTCCGTTTTTTTGGTGAGATGTTCATTAATGAACAAGTGTTTTATTCAATTTTCATGCACATGTTGATAATTTTTGAATTAATTGAGATATGATCTGTTATTTGCATTGCATAGAGGGATTTGGCGAGGAGGGCAACACCACAAACATTGATACCTAGAATGGATTTGGTGAGTGTTTGTTATAAATAATTGTTTCGTAAATTAATTTTTAAGTTTGTTAGTGCTAATGTATTAGTGCATTTAGCTAATAAAAAAAATGATCTTTGATTTGCAAATTCCAGAGATGCAAATCAATCCTAGACATAGGCATCATATGTAAAATTTAGGAAAAAACAAGAGGAAGATTGAGTTTTGATGTGTATTCTAGGATACATGTACATCATTGTACTTTGGCATACATTTCCATTGATAGGCCATTTAAGGGATGGCTAGTGTCATAAGTTATATTATAAAAAATCGGTTATTAATGCATGATACAATTTATTTCATATTTTCTCTTGAGTTTCCACTTGTTCTTGTGTCGAGCTATTTCTTCCCCAAATTGATAAATTATGTTAATCAAATATAGAATTACATATTAAGTTACTCATTGCAAATAATCTTCTAAGCATAACTTTTACATTTCTTGTGTTGAACAAGTAACATGCCACCATTGTCTTGATCTTTGTCATATAAAACATTATACACATTTCATCAATTTAGAACTATGAAATCTTCACAAACTAAGAGAAAGTGTAATACATGTGCTACACATTTCATCAATGCTACCTCAAGCTATAAATGAAGGCTACATGCACCTAACAATGCTTGCAACCTTTCATAAATATTGAAATATATGTACACAACAATAGATGAATGCACAAGTGCATGTATCCTCTCAAATGATTATGGTTTACATGCTAATAGCATGAAAAGATAAACAGAAAGAAGCAACAAATACAACTAAGATGAAAGAAAAATGCACAGAGCCAAACACCAATCGGAAGGATGGAAAACCTTATGAAAAGGATAGAAAGAGATAAGAAAGGAGAATGTGTCCAAGTCCTTACACCATTAAACCAATAGTTAGAAAATTGTGCAAGATTCATCATGAAATGTAAAATTCATGGAAGTTTTCTTAACCTCAAATTTGTTGATAGCATCTCACTTCAAGGAAATATCAAACATATTTTTTGCAACAAATTTGAAAGATGTATATTTATCAACAATAACTTAGGAATTCAGGTAAGAATCAAAGCAATTGATATAACCAAAATGATAACTTCACTATGTTATCCCCTAAGGTTAAGGTATGTATTCAATATCCAAGAATAAGTCGTTCAAATGATTGAAAGGCTCATTATATATTGTGCAAATGCTATCATGGACCATATAGCTCATTGATGAAGGAGGCTTGTCCAAGCAAACAATATGAATGTAAAAGTTACCCCATAGGTGGGTAACCAAAAAGATCAAATAAAGTGGAGCTTCACCAATAGAAGTAATGGGTTCAATATAAAGAAAGCATAGCTTCACTACTTAAGAAGTTGTTGATGTAGGTGCCACTACAACCTTTTTTTTGTTAACAATGAGAAGATATTTAAGACATATAATACTGATGCTATATTTAGCATGGGATGGTCCACCAAAAAGACTAGTAGTGAATGTGGTTTTATTGGAGAGAAAGGTATAAAATATTGTACCTTTTATTGGATGATCCATCATCCAACATTGCATTTCAACAATGGCTATAAGATCAAATTTAATGAAGTCCCTCCCCCCTTATTTTAAGATTAGATATATCATCCTTCAATGAATCTAAAATAGACCATGCATTGCACAACTCAAATGGTTTTATGGGTGTCATCTTCTTGATATGCCTATATTTCTTCCCCTATATTATGAGAATGTTGAATCTATAAAGGAACAACTCCAAAGATATTGTTGGTGTAGGTGCCACTGCAACCTTCTTGTTTTTTTAACATTTTAACAAGAACCAAGTTATGTTATATCCTACAACTAAGTTTGGGAAGGGCCCAGGTGGGCACGCTAGCCACGGCCCCAACTGAGTGTTTTCCAATGTTGACCCCTTAGTGCAAAATTTCATTGTCTCTTACTGGGAAAAACCATAGTTTCTGAAATCATCGAGCTAGACGATCTCTGGGCGATGGACTAAGAGGAGAGAGGCACCCCTAGAATTATTCCAATGCCACACTCCAATGGATTGAATGGTTTTTCGATTCGATCCATGGTTGTCATTTTATGGCTAGTTATAACTCGTCTCCTAGAGGATTTTAGGGACACATGGTGAATCCCTGCCCCGGGAATATAATTCGAACCAAACAACAAAACCAAGTTCCCTAAGATCCTGCAAGTGTGTTTGGGTAGGGCACAAGTGGGAACACTACCCATGACCTCACGATTGAGTGTTTTCTAAATTTTACCCCTTAGTGCAAAATTTCATTGTCTCTTACTGAATCAAAGTGTTGAACTATGTTTCCATTGATCATATGAACTTCTTTGATGAGGTTTCACCCTCCTACTAGGAAATAATATCAATATTGAATTGAATTAAATCAGGGAATCCTATAGTTTATATGTTATTTGGTTTATAAATAATAAGAATTATTATCCCACATCTAGTAGCATTATGCATCATGAAAAAACAACAACTAAATAGATCAATGGACAAACTTGATTATTATTTCGTCATGACTTGTTTTAATACTAACTATTTTTTCAAATAAATCAATTTCTATACTTTTTGTTAATGATTATTTTACTAATTAAAATTAATGATTGTTATAAGTATTCTTCGAAATTTGGATTTTTATTTTACTTTTCAATTTTCCAAAAAAAATATATTATTTTCAATATAAGTAATTTAAGAATTTTCCCATAAGGAATGTTTTCCCTTTTTTTCATGCTTTAATTTTTGTGTATCTCTTTAAAGATAAATATAAGAAATGTAAATAATTTTTTTTGATAAATTGTACAAAATTAAATTTATGAAATTAACCACGATATCACTCATCTCATAATTAACCATGATATCATTAATAACTAATCTCATAATAAATATATTCAATTCATAATAAATATATTATTGTAAAAGTTTTGAGATTATTTATTATCCATTATATTGTGTATATCTTATTGCATTTATATTATAAATTTAATTGTTTATAACAATATATTACATCCACGTATTACTTTTAATGCATTATAATATCATGTTTTTTTAAATAAAAAATCTAATATAGTTTATGATGATGATATGATTATTATGATGGTTAACATCATCTAACATACAATCATCATCATCATCACCATCTTATAAACATAAACACCATATAAAATACACATCTAAAACTATGTAACATCATTGAAAATACACATCTATCATTAACTATCAAACATGATAATCATCTTCATACATTCACATAAACAGTTAGTTAACATAACCATACATAAAGTACATGATCAATCACAATTAACACACACATATAAAAAAACACAATCATTACTTAACAACATCATGTAACAATTAGCACATTGAACATCACCTAACATTCACATCTAATATTGTAACCCACCCTCATCTAAGATAAACATCTTAAATTACCTAACATAATCTAACATACCATCATCATGATCATCACCATCTAACAAACATAACCATCATCTAAAATTAGATAACATCATCTAAAATACACATCTGTCATCACCTATTAAATATGATAAGCACCATCTAACATACACATAAATAAATAGTTAAAACATCTAACAATACATATAAATGGCATCTAGCATATAAAACTGAAAATCAAATCTAACAAAACACAAGCATTGTCTAACATATTCATCTTCACACACATCTAGCAAGTATCATTTAACATACACATATAACAAACATATATTCTAACATGACCTAACAATATACACATCAACATCAGCATAGAAATAAAGTATATCATCATGAACATGAAAAATGAATCAAACATACATATATTTATAAGAACAATAATATCAAACTCGTGATAATAGTGTCAAATATATCTACATCTCAAGTCAAATATTTGCTAGAGCATATCTGGTTAACATACAGAACAAAAGGCATTAATACCTCCACCAAGAGAGGCAAAGGCATGATCAGTACCTCAACTAGCCAGAGGCATCCTATTCAGAATAGTCAAGCTCGTGTCTATAGTAGAGGATGATGGTGCCTGGTCAACTGATCGGTGGGGTGAAGGAGAAGCTGGAGTATGGCATGGTGCCTGGTCAATAGTGTGAGGTGAAGGGGGAGTTGGATCATGAGATGGTTCCTATTCAACTCAGGGAGGTGAAGGAGGAGGTGGATGAGAAGTTGGATGAGATGGTTCCTGGTCAACAGATTAGCGAGGTGAAGGAGGAGGTGGAGAAGGAGATGGATGAGATGGTGCCTAGTCAACTAATCGGTGAGGTGAAGGCGGAGCTGGAGAAGGAGTTGGATGAGATGGTGCTTGGTCAACTTATCAGAAAGGTGAAGGTGTAGGTGGTGAAGGAGATGGATGAGATGATGCCTAGTTAGCTTGGTGAGGTGAAGGAAGAGGTGAAGGAGAAGCTCGATGGGATGGTGTGTAATCAACCGATCAATGAGTTGATGGAAGAGGTGGAGAAGGAGTTGGATGATAAGGTTCCTAGTCAACTGATTGGTGAGGTGAAGGAAGACATGGAGATGGAGAAGGAGCTAGATGAGATGGTTCCTAGTTAGCTTGGTAGGGTGAAGTTGGAGGTGTAGGAGGTGAAGGAGGTGAAGGAGGTGGAGAAGGAGGATGACGATCCCTCAAACCTGCTATAGGGATAGCATCTCCAATGATATGATCGTATGAAGCATCATATCGACAAGAAGGTCCCTCCACATATACATGAGATTGGTGTCTCTTACGATATACTCAACGGGTGTAGGGGGCACTCCATGTCCATCCATATATGTAGACAATTGGTCAGTGATACACTACTTGTCTCTGGTAGAAGGCTTGCATCGCATACCGAGTCTTGGTAGCTCTAGAACCTGACCCTCCTGTTCGAACTCAACCATCCCAATGTAAACAAGTTGGGGACGTAAATCCCCAACAAAGATACCAATATCTGCAAAATATATAATACACAACAATAATTATGTGACAATTTCAATAAAATATTTAATAAAACAATTTAAATAAAGTGTTATAATTAATTTTATTTGCATTAAGTAAGACCATAAAATGAATCTATATTAATTTAAACATAAAAATAATATTACCTTGAGCATCGGTTGGCTCAACCAGAGTGAATAAGATGTTCGTACATCCTCTCCAATCCAACCCTGCATAAGGGCAAGGCACCATGTCTAAAGTAATGTGCTCATCCTCACTAGCAAGTAAGGCCACTATCTCGGATGTGATTTCAAGTAGGGAACATTAGTTGACCCCTCTTGAGAAACATATAGACCCACATATGCATCTATGCCTCAGTCATCGGCCTAGGAGGGTGACGGTCAAACAAAAGAATCATGACTGGAAACCTCTCAAAAACTAAACAAACAAAATATGAACCAAAAGGGAAGTTGGACCTTCCCTCGAGTTATGCATGACATCTATCAAGAGAAAATTTAAATAGAATTGCTACAAAAGAATGGCAGACCACCGAATGCATCTCGACCTCTGCACTAAAGAATCAACCTAAACTAATAAAGGGAAAATGATGTGTTATACATCACTGGTGTAGTGAGAAATGGTCGTCACCAACAATGAGATGCACTTAATGTCCTCTCTACAGAAAGCATAAATGTGTAGTTGTCCACCAAAAACTTGAAAATCCGTTTTATGATGGACATCAAGATGAACATATCTCGTATAGTAGTAAACCTGAGGCTCTGGAACTCCTACATCAGTAGGGACATCATGGAAGTGGGGAAAATACTCCCCTCTCCTAGATAGCCCTATGATAAAATATATATCCTCCTCGATGGGATCAAACCACTTATCGAGATCAATGTGGAAGGCGTGTCTCCAACTATCCCACTGACGGATCAATTGATCCAAAAATCCCAAGTTCCCATTCAAGGATCTAGCCTCCTCATAGAAATCGAGGAGGCCTACTACCCTCAAGAGGGCCCGCATCTCTACAATAATGGGGCGAGGGTACAATTCCCTCTCCCTCTCTCACGCATCCCTTGCTTGTAAAGCATAATATGGGTCAACAACTAGTTGTTGCTGTTGATGCTCATCTCTGTGCTAATGTATTTTATTAACAAATAAAATACAACAGTCTATTATATAAAACTTAAAAAAAAAATTAAATGAAAATTATACTTATAAATATGAAATAATATTTTTTTCCTAAAAATACATGAAATTCCAAATCAATGCACCTTAAAAATAGTCAAGCACCGCGTAAGACCTATGACAAAATGATATGCACTAGTCACAATGTGCTATATATGTAGCGCACCGAAAACATTATCTATTTTATAAAAAGAAACGGTGCATTGGTTAAATAAAAAGCATCGGTGATTTTGTAATACACCTAGGATCATATCAGTGTGTATATACAAATTCTACCCACCGCTAGAGAGCTACTAGGAACAATTTGGATGCTATTGTTTATTCCATAAAATAGAGTAACCAATGCATATGGTAAATCATTCAGCACCCACTGCGGTGCACACAAGTGAATACAATGCACTGCTGTTGGCCCATGCATTTATGAAAATGTTTAATGTGTCCATGTATGTGCGTTATCCTTGAAGCGCATTGTTACCAGTGCGTAGCATATAATGATTCCCACCACAAAGAAATTTTAATTTTAAATTAATTGTTTTTGGTGCTTCTATAGGAGTATAGCATCGAGTAAATTGTTAAGCACCTAAAGCAATTCACAAAAAAATCGACAATGCACCGCCATTGTCGTGTGCATTTGTGAAAAAGTGGTGCATGTGAAAGTGTGGTGGGTTTTTTCCTGGGAATGAATCGGTGTGACTTTTCCTTGCAATGCACCACTTTGGTTTTTTAAATATATATTTTCAAGTGCTCTTCAATTGGCCGCACCATTAGCAATGCAAGTGGATTTAACGTACCTGTGCTTTTCTCATCAATTAACGCATCGTGCTTATGTTTATATTTTTTCAATTTAGGTTAGTGATCCATATTCCATATAGATGGTGAATTGTTTTATCCTACAATTAGCACACCGTCTTAGCAATGCAATGGATTTAACGTACCTGTGCTTTTTTCATCAATTAACGCACTGTGCTTGTGTTTATATTTTTTCAATTTAGGTAAGTGCTCCATAGTCCATATAGAACCATACAGATGGTGAATTGTTTCATCCTACAATTAGCACATCGATGATGGTGTGCCTTGTAATCTCATAGTGTGCATCGGATTGTGATGCGAGCCAAAGCTTGACAACACACTGCACAAAAATTTTCATTTTTTTTAAAACGGGGAGAATTAAAACTCAATTTAAAATTTTAATCCGCTAAAATTTTAAGATACAAAAAAAGAAAGATATTTTCTGGAAATTTTCTTACCAAGGAGCCATGGTTTCCATGTAGTCCAAAAAATGAAAATGGCCCGCTAGTTTGCGAAATTCAAAAAGCACCTACTGATAAACAAAAGGAGAAATGCAGGTAAGAGAAGCACTGATTGTAGGGCGTTTAGGGTGGAAAAGGTGGCACTAGTGCTTCTAATCTCAAGAGAACTATGAAGGGTAAAAATGAACAATTCGACCAGTAATTTTTATTTATTTAACCTTAACTCAGTGCACCCAACAAATGGACGTACCGGAGCATCTTTGTAAACCAAACGCGCCGTGATGTTATTGAAAAATGTAAAAACAGGTGGGCACGACATTTTAAATAAAAATTAATTTCTATATTATCCCATATCGAGTGTGCTTATTTATTTTAATGCATAGGGGCGTGTTTCAGTTTGAGCACCAGTCCTAACAAAGTGTTGGGATCTTTTATTAGGGGATTCCACTATAGCCTCCGCAAGAGGGCGTTATCCTTCTAGTGTATTTTAAATAAATCCAGTTTTAAGAACACAATAAGGGTTAGATACCCCTTCCTGTATGATAGAATTGTAAACAATATTGAACCTATGAAGGGTCGACTGACCCATCCTATTTTTTAGAAAAATCGAGAATAGTGAACACAACTATTCAACAACTTGTCCACATGTTCAACTCTTCAACAACTTGTTGGCCTCTCATTCATCCCCATAGCCTTGATCATATGATGGCATGTGCTCAATTTAATCCTAGATCTATATAAATATCAAGAATACAGAGCACAAGAAGGGTTGGTCGCCCCTTCTTTTATGATTGAATTGTAAACAATATTGAACCTACGAAGGGTAAACAATTGCAACATATTTGTGAGTTTGATTGTGAGTTTCTACAACTACCAGATCCCTTGCAGATTCTTACATGGTATCAGAGCGGGAAGCAGTTATTCGAATTGTAACAATTGCGGCAACAGCAGTTGCAGCATTTCTTTGAGCGGCTATCTTTCCTTAAGGTAGTGTTCAATCGAAGTGTATTATTCTCCATCAGCACATCTTTTCATGTTTTGCAGGTTTCAAATTTTTTCTGCAGTTGCAGCAGTTTTTAAGGTTGCAACAGTAGATTTGAATTGAACAACATCTTCTATGTATCTGGAAGGAGGTCCTTCTGTCTCTCCATTCAACTATGATGAGTGGAAACCAAATATGGCATCATATCTGAAGAGATGTGGACTTTTTGATGTGTGTACTAGTATCAAGAGAGATTTTTCTTCTGATGAAGAGAAAGAAGATTGGCTTGATGCTTGTGAAATAGCCTCAGGAAAAATATGTATTACTATGTTTTCCAATATGGAATACTACATTGATCTCGATGAACATCCAAGTGATCTATGGACTAGAATGGATAGATTATTTGGAATTCGGGAGGAATAGGTTGATGCTAGCCATGTGGAAATCAAGCTCAGTGATACTTCCTATAGTGCGCTCTCTATTCAAAATCCAGCCTCTATCATCTCCCATGATGAAGTTGTTCAAGAAGAAGTCGAACATATGTTTTCAGTTGTTCCATCTTCCTATCTGATTTCTGAGCAAAATATATCAGCTATTACTCTAGAAGTTGAAGAGATCTTTGAAATATCTACTTCCCGTGAGCTTGTTGATGTGCAAGATGATGACCTACTGAGTTTTTTGAAGAAAAAGACAGATTTGGAAGGTAATGCATTTTCTCCTCCTCATCATATGCTTTCTTTGATCTCCTATTTGGTTATTGGCACATGCTTTCAGAACTTCACCGAAGATAGAAGACTGTACCATTCGATTGGATTCAAGTCTCAAGCATATCCTTGTGATTTTGGTTTTGATCTCAACACTATTGGTTCAAATAAGATTGATCTCACCACTATTGGTTCAGAGAAGATCATTAAAAACCATTTCCAAAATCTTGGATCTGATTTGAAGTTCAAGTCATCACCATTATATGGTTCATTTGGTTCTTATCTCACCTCTGCTGGTTCAAAGGAGATATCAAGGAACTACATACACTTTCATGGAGTTGATGCACCTATTGATGTGCAAGATGGTGATCTACTGGGTATTTTGAAGAAAACAGATTTGGAAGGTAATGCATTCGCTCTCCCTCATCATATGCTTTATTTGGATTCCTGTTTGGTCATTGGCACATTTTTTCAGAGTTTCATTGACAATGGAAGACTCTATCATTCGCTTGGGTTCATGACTCATGCACCTTTTTGGGATTTTGGTTTTGATTTCACCCTTGTTGGTTCAAAGGAGATCATGAGAAACCATCCTCCAAGTCTTGGATCTGATTTGATTACATCCATTATTGGAGATCTCAAGCACATGTTTATACAGTATGATATATTTCTTCCCAAGAGGAAGATAACTCTTTTTGAGAGAATGCTAGATCCAGATCCACAAGAACCTGAAGATCTAGCACCTATTGGTTCATGGGCCACCACCACTGTTTCATGCACCAGTTATCTTATTGAAGATTCACCATCATCATGTCATAGTTTCTTTGGTGATAATCACACCTATATCGGTTCAAAGGAGATATCAAAGAACTATTTGCACATTCATGGTTCTGATTCTACCTCAGTTGGTTCGAATTACATGCTTCATGATGATCTTCATATTATGTTTTTGCAGCATGATCCCCTTCTTCCCAAAAAGAAGATACCTCCTGGCTTTGATTGATGATCAAGAGAGAGATTCATCATCACATGAGATTTCAGATTCAGAATCTGAAGATTGAGATGATGATAGAATGTTAGATCCATATCCACAAGAACCTAAAGGTATAGCAACTGATGATGAATATGAGCGAATGGGAGATTCAGATCCACAAAAACCTGAAGATCTCTCACCTGATACTCCTCCTCTTCCTCAATGGGCATCTGCTACACTCCGATCTGTCGGTGATTTGGTTGGTGATCCACATGATCATAGAAGAACCAGATTATATTTTCAGCATGGAAGGTTTCATCCTTCTCACATTATTCATCCATTGTAGATTGATCGATCCTTCTTCAGAAAAGGACGCTTGCCTCCTTCAGGGATAATTCATGATATGCTACTTTAGCACCTTCAGTCTATTTTGAGGGAGGGATTTCTTCCCACTTTGTTTTCCCTCTTTCCTCACTTAGTTTATTTTAGATTGATTGTACGGGGTGACCTTTGGTCTCAGTAACCAGGGCCCTATCTTGTTTTTTTACAGGGTGACCTTTGGTATTAGTCACCAGGGCCCTATTCTTCAGTTATTTTCTCATAGTATAGCTTGCAGGGGGGTGTTGGAATATTCTCCCCATAATTTTTGGTTTTGCATGCATGCATCCCAATCATCAGTCCCATCACCTAGCCCTCAGTTAGCTAGCCCTGGGAGATTCTTTCAGATCAATTTTAGCCCTCCTAGTGCTTAGTGCGCCCTGCATGC
Organism: Larix kaempferi; assembly: GCA_027924585.1. NCBI lineage: Eukaryota > Viridiplantae > Streptophyta > Pinopsida > Pinales > Pinaceae > Larix > Larix kaempferi. The sequence goes on from BSBM01000406.1 coordinate 6,954,023, forward strand.
AATTGCATGCATCCCAGTCGCCCTCTCTCACCTACCACTCAGTTGCAATTCAGTTAGTTGAGTTATCTTTAGTTGTTTCCTTGATTTAAGGCTACACTGACTCTCAACTGATTGTATCACTCCGATGGACCTCTAGTGAGACTAGACTGCCCATTCTGACTCCAATTAGCTCCTCATGCTCCCTCCACTAAACCTCCTTCATTTAGTTAGTGCCCACATGTGCTAGTTACACCTACTACACTCAGTTAGACTCAGTTATCCACACTTGACTGACTGTTACCATTGATGACTGATACATTGATTGGATGATGACTCCACTATTATCCAAGCCAGACTCTCATTTAGGAATTCGAATGCCCTACTTGGCATATTCGAATCCTATATTATGCACCTTATTGTTCTATTGTACTCATTAACTTACATTCTTATTCATTGTATAATACTGAGCTATTGTTCTATTCTACTGTGTTTATGAGTGATCATTGAGTGTCTCCTTCTCTTCTTCTTTGCAACATATTTGTGAGTTGCTACAGCTGTTAGATCCCTTGTAGATTCTTACAATGATGAAGGGGGAGATGAGGATGATGATGATGGAGATGAGGATGATGGTGATGAGGATGATGATGATGATGGCGATGAATATGGTGGTGATGATGATCACGATCACGATGGTGATGATGATGATGATGATGATGATGAACCAGATGATGATGATGGAGATGAGGATGATGGTGATGAGGATGATGATGATGATGGTGATGAAGATGATCATGATGATGATGATATGATGATGATGATGGTGATGATGAAGAGGATGATGATGATGATGAGGATGATGATGATGAGGATGATGGTGATGAGGATGATGGTGATAAGGATGATGATGATGATGGAGATGAGGATGTTGGTGATGATGATGGTGATGAAGATGGTGATGATGATGATCATGATGATGATGATGATGATGATGATGATGATGATGATGAACAAGATGATGATGATGGAGATGAGGATGATGGTTATGAGGATGAGGATGAGGATGATGATGATTATGGTGATGAAGAAGATGATGATGATGATGATGATGATGATGATGATGATGATGATTATGATGATCATGATCATCATCATCAACATCTTCATCATCATCATCATAATAATAATCATCATCATCATCATCACCATCACCATCATCATCTTCATCACCATCATCATCATAATCATCGTCGTCCTCTTCATGATCACCATCATCATCATCCTCCTCACCATCCTCATCATCATCCTCATCCTCATCCTCATCATCATCATCCTCGTTCTCCTCTTTATCATCATTGTAATCTCCATAATTCGCAAACAAATAAGCAACAAAATAAATGACTTACAACATACAAAAAGGCAACTCTCCATGAAATTATTTTAAAAATTGATAAAATTTGAGATATAAAATCTTAATTTTACATAAGAAATTAATTTCAATTCTCAATTAAAAACAATAATTTTATCTTTTTTAACTATATTTATATTATACAACAAAATAAGGAAATTCAAATTCAATTCTTAAAACTTTTATCATGACAATGTTGTTGAAATGACATTATATGTCTTTTTCAATGTAGTTGTGATAACATCATAGCATTGTATAAGGTATGTATATGGTAGGGTTGAAATTTGACGTCCTACTTTGCTAGTCAAGCGAGACTTTTTTGACTAGTCGGAAGTACTTACAGATTGCTTGATGGGTTTGTGGAGGTCCACACTATCAACACGAATATCTTGAGTTACGATCTGGAATAGTGCATCGAGAAGGAAAGGCCCTGATGGGGAGTAGAGGCAGTAAGCATCAAATATCAGCAGTAGTGAATAACCATCAAGCTGAACACCAATCCACTGTGGTGGAATCATCAGGTAAAGTCAATAATGTTAAACTCAGAATCTTGTTTGATTCTAGTGGTATAGATAGTCTTATTTCTCCATATGCATTATGTAAATGTGGGTTAGCAACCTGCGAGCACGATGGTTTAAAGATTGAAAAAGAGACATGGAGACAAAAAGGTCTGGCAATTTGGTTTTCTTAGGGAGACCAAAACACAAAGTATTTTCATCAATATGTTGAACATAGAAGAGTTGTTAATACAATCTGGGAACTAACAGGAGTAGATGGAATTTATATCACTGGTCAAAATAAATTTGGGTAAGAGGCTCTAAAACAATTTCAAGACATTTTTAAAGATACGGGAAACTTGTCCATTGTGAAAAAATTGTAGGTAATAAAATGATACCCTCGTTTCTTTAATAAGGATGAAGGAAAAGATATAGAAAAATTTGTGACCTTGGAAGATATCAAGAATATTCTCGAAAGATTTGCTAAGGGAAAAATATCGGGTCTAGACGGGTGGACAAATAATTTTTTTTGGAGTTTTTTTATCTGTTGGGTTCTAAACTTCTTATTGTAGTGGAAGACACTAGAGGATAACTAGGAAATTAGTTGGGGATTTCAATGCAACCTTCATTGAATTAATTCCTAAGTGTGATAAACCTAAATCATTTAATGATTTTAGGCATATATCCTTGTGCAATTTAGTGTATGAAATCATTACTAAGGTGATTGTGAACATAATTAATCCAATATTATCCTAACCTTCAATGCAACCTTCATTGAATTAATTGAATTAACGAGGAAATTAGTTGGGGATTTCAATGCAACCTTCATTGAATTAATTCCTAAGTGTGATAAAACTAAATCATTTAATGATTTTAGGCATATATCCTTGTGCAATTTAGTGTATAAAATCATTACTAAGGTGATTGCGAACATAATTAATCCAATATTATCCAATTTTTTGTCAAAAGAGCAATTTGGGTTCTTGGATGATCAACATATACTTGATGCAAATAGTGTAGCCCATGAGAGTTTGCATAGTATTAAAGTAAGGAAGGCAGTGGCTTTGGTATCGAAGTTGTATTTGATGAAATCCTCTAATAGCGTAAGATGGGATTTTCTCAGGTTGGTGTTGCTCTAGATTTGCATCAATCTAGAGGCCACAAACTAGATTATGGGGTGTTTGAATTCATCAAAATTTTTTCTCTTGATTAATGGTGGACCTACAACATTTTTTCAGAAGTTCTAGGGGATTTAGACAAGGGTGTCCTTTGTCACCACTGTTTTGTTTTTCTAATAGTGGAAGCATTAAGTCAACTAATAATATAAGCAAATATGGATGGTAGATTAGAAGGTATTAAAATTTCAAATGTGTTTTGTAGATGAGGCATTATTGTTTGACAAAGGTACAATGTAAGAACGTTAGGTTATTAAGGAGATTTTGGACTTATTTGAAGGTGCTACAGGTATGGCTGTTAGTGTTAGTAAATCCACTTTTTTGGAAGTTGGAATCGAGGAAGAGGTTTTATATGAGATAAAAGAGTTGTTTCCTATTAATGTTCAGTCACTCGATGAGGGTGTAAATTATTTGGGCTATTATATAAAGCCAAACAATTACTTAAATGAATATTGGTTATGGTTGCTGAGGAAATTTGAAAAGAGGATAGGACTGGTGCAATAGATGGTTGTCTTTAGGAGGAAGATATATTGGTTAAAAATCTGTGTTGTAAAACATTCATGTGTACTAGCTTTCTTTAGCAATGATCCAAAGGTATATTTTGGATAAGGTTGGAGGAAAAAATTTTAGTTTTCTTTGGACTAGGCACAAAGAAAAGGAATGCATACATTTAATGAGACGGGACTTGCTAGAAAGGCCAAAATAATTTGGTGGGTGGGGACTAAAAACCATTTTTCATTTTGGGAAGGCATTAGCCTACAAAAAAACGTTAGGAATAATTTTTCTTTTGGATTGTGGAATGATGTCATTAAAGATAAATATAAATTAAACAAAGGGATGTGGTAGATTGGATCACAAGCAATAGAAAAGTAACTAAAGGTATTTCAAATGTTTGGAGCTATTTACTTAACTATTTCCATGTCTTGAGTGACTGGTTAGCATGGAAGCCTGGAAATGGTCATTGCATTAGGATTGGTGTAGACCCAATGGTGGGTTCTGCAACCTTCTACAAGTTATCTTGTGAATTGGTTAATATTTTACATGGAAAAAGAATTAATGTCTTAGCATAGGTGGGCACTTTTGATGATTCTGGTTTAACTGGGTAAGGTTGGAAATTGGCTACAAAATTGGGACTTCAAGGGAATATGAAGGAGGAATGGCAGAATTCCGTGAATGGTTTGTAGCATTGTGGTTTTCATTTAATAGAGGGAGATGATATTTGAGTATGGTCTTGGAATGATAAGTCGGGGGAGGTAAGTGCCAAACTAACCTATGATGTTATTTTTACTATATTTGATATCCAACAAAAATGGTGGCATACTTTGTTTTGTAAATAGCATCTTCCTTTAAAATCAAGCCTTTTTTCTATTTGGCATTGGAAAATAAAATCATGACTTGGGATAATTTAGTTAGAAGAGTAGGTTATGGACTTGGTGTTTGTGTTTTATGTCTTTTTACTTCGATTTTTTTGGAACATCTCATGATTCAATCTCCGTTCACATAGATGGTATGGATGGAACTTTCAAAAAATCTTGAATGTACTAAAAGTTGGAATGCCCAATCTCTGGACCTTTGTTTTAAAGATTGGATGAAGGAAGCATCATATTGGAAAGAATTTCCATACTTTGTATGTTGGGAAGTATGGAAGCATAGGAACTCTGTATTGTTTTAAGGGATACCAAAATATGCAATGAGAGTAAGTTTACAAGTTTCAAAAAGATTTGGAGAGATTCATAAAGAACTAGTTAGCCCTAGGGTAAATGTAAAGAATCCTCTTTCTTTTAATGATAATATGCCCATTGGTCTTTTTTAATGGTGCTTTGCAAGGAGATGGAAGAAAATGTGAAAGAGGGTTGTACTAAAGATGAATGACAGTTTGGTATATAAGATAAAAATGAACAGTGAAAAAAGGACAAATACATAGGAGGAGCTTTTGCATTATGAGTTTTACTTTACTTTGCAAAGACTAAGCATATTTCTCAAATTTAAGTTGGAGGTGATTCAAAGGTCATCATTAATTGACTTGCAAAATATATATTTTTTTACCGGTGAAAAATTTAAAAAGTTCACAATGGAAAATAAAGCTCATATTATCAAGTTTCTCTATTGTTGAAGCTCGTCTTTACAAGGAATTTAATGCAGAAGCTAATGTACTCTCAAAACAAGCCTTGCTCTTGGAAAAAGCAAAAACCTAAATTTACTCCATTTTAAATGATGGTGTTTCGGGATCTGAAAATTGTCTTTCAATTTTTTGAACTCATGGTTTTGAAAATGCTATTCAGGGATCTAGCTTTTACATTTGTAGTTGAAGGTTAGTTTTTGTATAATGCTCCTTTATAGTTTGGTTTTGCTAGATATATGTACATTTTATATTTCTATAATGAATTATAGTAGTATTTTTAGTGGTGAAAGAAAATTAATTATTATATAATTTGTTTAACAAATATAAATATATTAAAGTACTAACTAATTAGTATATCATTTGTTTATAATATTAAGGTATTTTTAAAATTTAATTGGAAATTTAAGTAATTAGCCAATACATTAATAAAGTCAAATCAACATTTGATTTTACTTAGAGCTACAAAGAATATTCACGTCTATATCATCATTAAACGTTCCTTTGATATCTTGATTTTGCTTGTCGGGTACGGCGTTTCAAATGAGCTGGTCGTGCAATATAGACGTTGCCCTCAATCAACATCAAGAAAGAGAAAGCTCACGTGAACAAACTTTTATCTAATGTGACACATTTTGAAGGTTGGATGTTCCTTATGCTGATATTTTATATTTTATTTTGAATCATTTTTTATATCTGGTTATGGACAAAACATTTTTTGAATTTTTTTATTAATAATTTAATTAATTTTGTGAATTGTTTTTTTAAGATTTTTGAAAAATGTAAAGGATACCTTATTAATCTTTAAATAAACAATATTAAACAAAATCAAATCTATTAAACTTTGTCCAATTTCTAACAATTTAGAGTTGAGATAAATATAGCATGAATTTAGGAAGAATGTGCTCTCTTTGGTTTTTGTTATTAATTTATGTGAATTTAAGTGAAAGGTTATTAAGAATGTTGATTCAAATATTATAATAATAATAATCTATTTTTAAGGTTACAGCTAAATCATACACCACTTTGGTATATAAGATCTCCTTGTTTGTGAAACAAGGGATCCATCTCTACACAACTATGTAACCACTGCTACTGTAAATTTGAATCACCAAACTAATAAATAATCAAATAAACCACTTACAACCTAAAAGCTAACTTCTTATAAAATCATTTTAAAATTTAATAAAATGTGAAATATGAATTAATTTTATTTCCCAATTAAAAACAGTAATTTTACCAGTTTTTAACCATAATTATATGACACAGCAAAATACGAAAATTCAAATTCAAATTCTTACAACTTTTAAAACTTTTATAATGTGAATGTGGTTAAAATGACTTCGTAAAGTCAAAAATAACACGTAACAGGTAACTCCCCACCCTCAGTGTTATTGACCAAAATTTGGTCAATGCACCCACAGTCACGGGATGCCGATTTTATCAAACAATGCAGCAACATCAACATGCAGATGTGGAGCTTTGTCGATCATTAAAGTTGGCGAACTCAGGAGGTGTTACAGATTCATCCAAAACCACGTGCAAAATGGGCAAATGTTCAGGTTACGTTTATTGACCAACCTCGGATTTGAAGCCTTGAGAACATATTTAAATGCTCCTGCATGAATAACAGTATGGGCGATTCTGAGAGAGTGAAAAACATAAACAATCAGAGCAAAGGGACGGAGGAGCCGGATTTCTTTGACAGAGGAGCGGGATTTTAGGGTGCCTGCAAAAAAGAGAGACGCTATTAGATGGCAGCTTCAGAAATGAATATATTGGGAAAATTGATTTTAGGGTGCCTGCCAATAGATAGCAACGATAATATAGCTTCAATTGAAGCTTTAGCCATGGCCGGAGTGGATTATGCCATTGTTCAGGCTCCGTTGATTGACCAGCCTCACCTTCGGAGAGTTGAGAAGATTTTTAAATGGCTTTGGCCCTTCCCGGTGAATAATTATATAAGCGATGATGAAGAAACGGTGTACAGTCAGAGCAAATCGACGGAGCGGGAATTTTTTGACTGGTCGGAAGTACTAACAAATGCCCGTTCTTAGTTCGTGTATGGGAATAAACATTCTCTTCAGAAAAGAAAAAACATTTTGCTATATATTTAACAATTGTGTTGTGTTCAGCAAGCTAATCCTTTTGATTTATCAGCACGTGAATGTCAACGTTATTTGAATAAAATACTTATCTACTGCTTAAGGCAATACGCAATAATCGGCAGCATCAATTTGAGCTCAAATATATGGTTGTTTCCATGCCATTCAATTAAAATTTTAAATAGTAATAGAGAGAGCCTTCGTTAAGCCACTTTCTTATTTGTTGAATTTTTATGAGAATTTTATATTATGGAAATCTTGGCAATTGGGAAGGAGTTAGTACTTATATTTTTAAGTGAATGTATTCATACAGCATATTAAGATTTGAATCTATGATCAGTTGAAAAAAAAAGATTTGAATCTATGATCTGTTTATAATGTATTATATAAGGGTTTGAATCTAATATGAAATATAAAATCTGGTGATTTGTGTTGATTAAATTGTTTTTCTGAACATCTATATCAATTCAGCACCTTGAAAAACCTCTCAAACATCCACATTATTTGAAATTCTAAAAATTTTATGACGGATTCCAACAAATTCATATCTACATTTCCCAAAAACAAAATCGTAACAATTTTAAACAACTCTTATTATTTCACTCCTCAACAACAAATAAGTCAAGTCGATCTACATCTCTGCGAGCATAACATTCTGAAACATAATTATTAAAATCATAATCTATATTGTTTAAATCATTCATTAAATATAAATGGTGCAGTCAAAGTGTCCCGTTGTTGAAATCATAATGTGTTCATTAAATTACATTCAAAATTGCATTTTGATGATGCCATAATATATTCAGATCAGATGCCATAACACTTAAATTAAATAACATTTTGAGATGCCATAATACTTCAAAATTACATTTTAAAAATTGACATCGATTAGATTTTGACGACCGGATTTGAGCTTCTGTCACGCCAGCGACGATCTGATGACTATTTACTGCAAGCCATGAAGACGTGTTCTTCGTCGAAATCAAAATCAGTCTTACAACCCCGAACGCTGAACAGAGAGCTTAAGCGATCACAAGGCAGGCTCTTAGTCTCTTCTATTTTATGCACTGGAGATGCTGACAAGAATGCTGCGATTTTCTAGATTTGTTTAGTGAAGTATGGTATTTTTGTGCAATCAACCAGTATGCGTTGTTTTGTACAAAGACACTTAACCGTTGCCCAACCAATAGACCTACTTTTATACGCTGAAAACGAAGTTTATATATATATATAGGTTACGCTAAATGATTAATTATTGAAATTGCATAATAAAAAATTAACTTATGTTTAGAGATGATATAATGGTATTACTTTAAATAATATATAATATAAAATGATATGAGAGTGTAGGTCCATCTTAACTTGGATTTATCACATGTTGAGAGCATAAACCTACTTTAAATAATATAAAAATAGCATATCAATGTAAATTCATCTAATCAAATCTCTAGAGGTGCAAACCTTTTTAGGTTTAATTGCTCATAAAGAGATTTACTATGCGGATTTACTATCTCTCCACAATACCTAAAAAAACCCATACCATGCTCCCCAGAACCTACAATACATTGACCTTATTTATCACAATTTAACAGCCCCTTTATAAAGGAACATGATAAGATATTGATTAACAAGATGAATCCCATGTCGGATCAATCTTATGGCCTTAACCATGGTCATATGGGGACCATTACAAGGTTCTCCACACTAGATGGCTCTTGAGACATAAACCATGGTCTAAAGATAAATACCAATACCAATATCTTAGGTACTTAAAAATACTTGTATGATTCATCCATATATATGGTCTAAAACCACAACACAAACCCTATAAATGAAATCATTAGAAGTATAATATAGATACCATTAAGAGGCATTAAGAGGTGTGGTATCAAGATCCAAACATGATCCAAGGACAACTACTAAAGCCTAAAATATTTTTTTAAGGTTCAATGTCCAACAAGCTAATCATTTTGTTTTATTACCATATGTGTCTAATGCTAATTAAATAAAATACTCACTTACTAGTTAAGCCGATATGCAATACTTGGGAACAATAAATTAACCTAAAATACATGATTGTTTCCATGCCATGCATTTAAAATTCATTAAATATTAATGAAGAGGGAATTTTATTTGTGGCACTATCTTAATAGTATACTTTTGATCAACAAGAATCATTGAAATCATAACTTGTAGCCTTGTTTAAATCATTGATTAAATAATAATGGTGCACTTAAATCATAATCTATAGTATATAGTATTTAAATAATTAGTGGATATATTCAAAGATCTCATTATACTCCAAATTACATTTTAGAAATTGTCATAGATTATATTTTGATGAATAAATTTGAACTTTTGTCTTGTTAGTGACTATTTGATGAAATAATGTTCAAATATTTATTTCCACGTATTAGTTATATATACAAATTTTTAAGACATGTATTAGTCCAATTTTATCACTATAATCTACATTTAGAAGTCTAATCGATCCTTAATTTCTATTGAAACTTATATAAGCCAACGTTTGAGCAAGAACATTGACCTGGACATTCAATAAACATGGTATATCCCCACAAGTTGAACACCTTAAGGAAACCTCTCACACAAACATATTCAAAGATTGGTATACAAGTGCATTAACATGATTGATTCAGAAAATATATTAGTGAGAAAGGAAAATATTTTACATGAGTTTCTCATCATTGATCATCAACAAATGATTTTTCATGATATTTATATAAATATCATTGAACTATCAAGTGTTAAGCCATGTATCAATATAGTTGCTAGTATTAAGGAGAATGAATTGTCAAATCACACTTATGTCTAAAACATAATTGTGATGGTTGAAGTAGATAATTACAAATGCACACTTAAAAAAACATATTAAAAACACACTTCACCTAAACAAATATAAGTCGATCCCTTGTTGATCTTAACTAACCCCTAAGTGTATAAATATCCTAATACGTCCCCCTTAAGTACAATTTAGTATAGGATTGAAGGATTTACAAAGGTGAGGAGAATGAGAAGGAAGGAGGCATTAGATCCTATCCCCCCTTAATGACAACTAGTAGGCATATTTCTTTTATCTGCTAATAAGTTTCAAGAGACCATAAAAATTAGAGGATAAATGTATTGGTATAGACCCACTAGTAACTCATAGCTTTCAAAGTTTTGTCTATAATAAAAGGTAAGTCATTTTTCTCTTTATGCCAAAGCTTCGATTATGATCAAGATTTAAAGAGATAAAGAATGGATAACTAAATTGAATTCACTTCCGTTGAAAGATCATTTGCATGTTTTCAACATTCCGTTGGAGAGTCTTCCATGATATACCTTGAAGGGGTCATTGATGCAATAGTTAATGTCGCATATGTGAAGGATAAAATTCACACGAAAGTAATCATTTCAACATTTGTACATAGTTTATTCATGTTAGATTGTTTATTCATGCATGTCTAACCATTTTAACATTTGGTGACTATAGCTATTGGCATCAGTAGCGCCTAGCCCCTCCATTTCAATAGTGGCTGTGACCAAGCTCGATGTTCAACAAATGACTCTGTTTGCTACACAAGGAGCCCAATCTCCTTTCCCGGAGTCTGTTTTTGTGGTGAGATGTTCATTAATGACCAAGTGTTTTATTCAATTTTCATGCACATGTTGATAATTTTTGAATTAATTGAGATATGATCTGTTATTTGCATTGCATAGAGGGATTTGGCGAGGAGGGCAACACCACAAACATTGATACCTAGAATGGATTTGGTGAGTGTTTGTTATAAATAATTGTTTCGTAAATTAATTTTTAAGTTTGTTAGTGCTAATGTATTAGTGCATTTAGCTAATAAAAAAAATGATCTTTGATTTGCAAATTCCAGAGATGCAAATCAATCCTAGACATAGGCATCATATGTAAAATTTAGGAAAAAACAAGAGGAAGATTGAGTTTTGATGTGTATTCTAGGATACATGTACATCATTGTACTTTGGCATACATGTCCATTGATAGGCCATTTAAGGGATGGCTAGTGTCATAAGTTATATTATAAAAAATCGGTTATTAATGCATGATACAATTTATTTCATATTTTCTCTTGAGTTTCCACTTGTTCTTGTGTCGAGCTATTTCTTCCCCAAATTGATCAATTATGTTATTCAAATATAGAATTACATATTAAGTTACTCATTGCAAATAATCTTTTAAGCATAACTTTTACATTTCTTGTGTTGAACAATTAACATGCCACCATTGTCTTGATCTTTGTCATATAAAACATTATACACATTTCATCAATTTAGATCTATGAAATCTTCACAAACTAAGAGAAAGTGTAATACATGTGCTACACATTTCATCAATGCTACCTCAAGCTTTAAATGAAGGCTACATGCACCTAACAATGCTTGCAACCTTTCATAAATATTGAAATATATGTACACAACAATAGATGAATGCACAAGTGCATGTATCCTCTCAAATTATTATGGTTTACATTCTAATAGCATGAAAAGATAAAAGAAAGAAGCAACAAATACAACTAAGATGAAAGAAAAATGTACAAAACCAAACACCAATCGGAAGGATGGAAACCCTTATGAAAAGGATAGAAAGAGATAAGAAAGGAGAATGTGTCCAAGTCCTTACACCATTAAACCAATAGTTAGAAAATTGTGCAAGATTCATCATGAAATGTAATATTCATGGAAGTTTTCTCAACCTCAAATTTGTTGATAGCATATCACTTCAAGGAAATATCAAACATATTTTTTGCAACAAATTTGAAAGTGTATATTTATCAACAATAACTTACGAATTCAGGTAAGAATCAAAGCAATCGATATAACCAAAAGGATAACTTCACTATCATGTTATCTGTAATGTCCCCATTCAAATAAGTGCATAGTAAGACAATCCCATCAATCCTACTAGTTTCCTAGGTTGGATGGGCACATGTGGGATGGTAATAAGGAAGCTAATAAATGATATTTAGACATTAGAAGGGTTCAAGCATTTAATAAATATGATGAATAAATAAATTCAAGAGAAATTCTAGGTGGCAAGTGGTTTTGGAGACATATGGAGGTGGTGGGACCCACACTAGCTTGATTTTTCAATGCCACATGGCAGCTCTCTCTTGCCAATTCGAATTCATGGGAAGGTGAACACTCTTGGGTGAGTTGGTAAGTCATAACACATGGCATTGAGCATCTTAGGTCGAAATTGGATGGAATAGTAACCTCCATGGGAGAGGAAGAGTCAAATTGGAGACTAGTGGACACTTGGGCTAGATTCCCTAGTTTTATGACAACAATAATGAAGCATCTATGACATTTATGACAAAATTCAGACCTGACTTCTTACACCTGACCATTATGACATGTCAGCCCCAAAAATAGGCTCAAGGAAGGCGTTCATGGAGTTGGAGGAATCTAAAGAGACTCAAATTCGAATTTGGGAGAAGATGGAAGGTTGGAACTAGGAGACAAGTGGCAAATGAGGAATATTTTCTAAATGGAAAATTATTGAATCTATTGAGAGGATTTCGACCCCTTGAAGGCTAATGTTGGTTATAAAATGTAGAAATCAAGTATGAGAATGGCTTTTGATGATTTGAGAAAAATTGCATTTGTGAAGAGAGAGCTAGTGGATGACTAGTTTCTTGCCTTAGCCAATTTCGAGGGTGAAAGATTCCCATCCAAGTTGGTGTTTAGAGAGGCCACTCAGGTCTTTCATGGTGCTTTAATGGAGTTTGTATTTTCAGGTAGCAGCTACAGGAAGTTTCATGGTTTGGTTTAGTGCAGCACTTTCTCTCCATCGTTTCCAGTTTTGAAGGCATATTCGTGCTCCTTGAGGGAGGGCGTTTTTGGTGAGCACTTGTGCTTCTTGAGAGAGCTTCTCATTATATATTTCTGATTTTAATAGCTTCATATCATCTGTTATTGATATTCATAAAGTATCAGGTCGAAATACCCACTGGTTGTATGCAAAACTATTGATTAATGGGCAAACAATGTCCATTTCCCCAATGCATTGATGTATGACACTATAATGTTGATTATTTCGAATGGATGGATGATTCTCTGATATATTTGTGATCAATATACTTCCATGGATGTCTTCTACAATTTTCATGTACTGTACTTGAGCATTTGAATCATTTTTACTCAGTTTAGTTGTATTGGGAGGTGAAATAGTGCCATTTCCCCAAGGGTCGAATTGGGGGTTTTTGCTGTTGAATGTGAGAGAGTTATAACAGTAGTAAAAATAAATTAATGGTGCATATGAGACCTTAATCACATAATTAACACATTATATACCTCTGTTCATAAATTTGTGGGAGTTTGGAGGCATTTGGAAGGCCATTTGCAGTGTTACCCGGGGGGGATTTGATGCACAAATTACTAGTCAAAATTACATATATTGATCAGAATACAAATCAAGTTTGCAGCAATATTTGGAGGGCCATAAAAAATCCCTGAACCTGATATTCAAGTCTAAATACCATTCATACACTCCTACAGAAGATTTGGGAGCATTTGGGTTGATTTGGAGGTCAAAACAGTAAAACTAGTCAAAGGTCGAAATTGGGAAAAAAAGTGGAAAATTGGGCATTTTAATAAAATTTGAAAAAGGGATATTACAAGTGGTATCAGAGCATGTTTTTGGCACCTGATGGTCTTAACAAGAAGTCAAAAGAATAATCCACCACCCTTTGAACCAGTAGTTGAAGAGGTTTTTGTTGAAGAAGAGGTAGTAGAAGAAGAGGAGTCTTTCACTGAAACCATGGGTAGAGAGGAGGATGACAAATTAAAACATAAGGAGGAACTTATTGCAACCTTAGATCCATGTTCCTCTAAAATTTCAGCAAACATGGATAGGATAGGTGATAAATTGTTGCAAGGATTCGAATTGTTGATTAGCCAGCTTCAAAGCAAAGGGATAATAGGAGATAATAGTGGTTCACACTCAGGGGAAAAGATGAAAGGGAATGAGCATATTTTCTCAAGTACAGGACCTCATAATAGACCTGATGAATTTCAAAGCACACAAAGGCCTACTGCACCTAAATTTCTCACACCCAAAGAAGAGCCCAATCTTGAATTGGATTACAAGAAACTAGTAAATGATTGGAATGATTTGAATGAAGAATGTAAAAGAGGTGTACCACTCAGTGACTACATTGATGCTATGAAAAAGATTAATAGGAAGGGAGACAATAGGAGTCCATTCCAAAACAAAGAATTAAATAGTGCTATTGGAAAAATGTCACTTCCTACTTTTGATGGTTCTTCTCAAAATTCTGCTAACACTTGGGTGCAAAAATTGAATGTATATTTTCAGCTGAATCCTATGTTGGAAGAGGATGCATTAAAAATGGCCATTTTGCATTTGGAAGGAGATGCCAATGAATGGTGGTTTCATGGGCTGAAAACCTTGGGTCATAATCAGGTTAAAACATATGGAGAATTTGTTGACAGGGTACTAGAAAGATTTGAACAAAAAGATCCAGAATTGCCTTTCAAAGAACTAGCTCAATTGAAGCAAATTGGGTCCCCTACTGAATATATGATGGAATTTCAAAAATTATCAGTCAAGGTGGCTGATGTATCTATGGGAAGATTAGTATTGTTGTTCACGGAAGTTTTGGCTGAACCCTTAATAGGTTTGGTCAAATCCCACAAGCCAACTACATTAAAAGATGCAATGAGCTTGACTAGGGATCTCCAAAATGTGCTTCCTAGAACGAGATTTCCTCCTAAGCCTAGCTATAAATTTGAAAAGAAACCTTGGAAAAGGGATGGATATGATAAGAAACCTTGGCAAAGAGAGTCATTTGAGAGGAATAAAAAAGAGGGACTAAACAGGGATGAACTTAGAAAAAAGAAACTATGCTTCACATGCTTCCAACCATGGACACCGGGGCACAAATGTACCAAAGGAAAGGCTCAATACATAGAAGTATTTTCTAATAATGAGGGGTATGATGGGGGCATGGATGAAGATGGACATATTTCAGATCAAGAAGAGGCATATGAGACAGCAGTAGAAGAGGAAAGACAAGAAGAAAATCAGCCTTCACCGGACAAAGCAAGAATGGCAGTGCTTTCAGCAGTACCTCGCTATCATACTATCCGATGCAAAGGTGTGGTACAAGGAAAAAGAACTTCAGTTTTGGTAGATGGAGGAGCCACTCATAACTTCATTGATGCAGAGATGGTAGAGAAAAGAAAGATACCTATTGAACCATTTGATGGCTTCACAGTTGTCATTCCCGGTCACAACACAATGCAATGCAAAACATGGGTTCCAAAGCTGCAAGTCACCGTAGGTAACTATACTTTTGTTGATAGTTTTTATGTGGTTGATTTTGCTGATACTAATGTGGTTTTGGGAGTACAATGGTTGTATTCAATAGGAGAGCATACAGTAAATTATCAAATTCCCGAAATGAAATTCCAAGATTCAAAAGGAGTACAAAGAGTTGTGAGAGGGCAACACACTTATCCAAATCAAGTAGTGACTTGCAATAGCATGAGATCTATACTGAGGCATGGGGATATAGAATGGGCTGCTGAATGTCATATTACATCTCCCAATCCAACTATAAATATTGTCAAACACCCAAAGGAGATAGAGATACTTTTGCAAAAATATGAAAAGGTTTTTAAAGACCTTCCACATGGTAGGCCACCGAATAGAGGGGTTGAGCACAGTATTGTTTTGGAGGAGGGTACTTCACCCATTCAGATACCACCTTATAGACATCCTAAAAGGTTTAGAGATGAGATTGAAAAAGCTATCCAAGAACTCCTAGAGTTGGGACTCATTAGACCAATCTCTAGCCCTTATGCTTCTTCAGTAGTGCTAGTGAAGAAAAAAGATGGAACATTGAGAATGTGCATAGATTTTATAGCCTTGAACAAAAAGAATATAAAGAATAGGTATCCTATTCCTAGGATTGATGAGCTTATGGATGAGCTGCATGGGGCCAAATACTTCTCAAAAATTGACCTTAGATCAGGGTATCACCAAATTCGAATGAAAGATGAAGATGTGCAAAAGACCGCTTTTCGATGTCATTTTGGCCACTTTGAATTTCTTGTCATGCCTTTTGGGTTAACCAATGCTCCAGCCACCTTTCAAGCATGTATGAATAGGATATTTTGCAAGCAACTAAGAAGATTTGTTTTGGTTTTCTTTGATGATATTCTCATTTACAGTAAAACATGGGAAGAGCATTTGCAGCAGTTAGAGATTGTGTTGAAAATCTTGCAAGAAGAGTCCTTATTTGCTAAATTATCAAAATGTGAATTTGGAATGAAAGAACTACTGTATCTTGGGCACATTATTGGGCAAGAAGGAGTGAAGGTACACATGGAAAAAATCAGGGCTATCTTGGAATGGCCATCACCAAAAAATATTACCGAATTGAGAGACTTTATTGGCATATGCACCTACTACAGAAAATTTGTGAAAGGGTTCTCCAAGTTGACTTCTCCACTCACTGATTTGACTAAGAAGGATGCTTTCAAGTGGGATGAAGAGGCTGAAAAGGCCTTCCAAAAAATGAAAGAGGTAATGAGTAGTTGTCCCATACTTGCACTTCCTGATTTTACTAAACCTTTTGTTGTGGAATGTGATGCTTCAAGTGGAGGAATAGGGGCTGCCCTAAAGCAAGGCCAACACCCCATATCCTTTGAGAGCAGAAAGTTGCAGCCTCATGAAAAACTTTACTCCATCTATTATAAAGAAATGCTGGACATTATGCATGCATTGGCCAAATTCAGACAATACTTGGTGGGCAACAAGTTTGTGGTGAAAACTGACCACAATAGTCTAAGACACTTTCTCACCCAAAAAGATCTAAATGAAAGGCAAAAAAAGTGGGTAAGCAAGATTCAAGCTTATGATTTTGATATTGAATATGTCAAAGGAAAGAATAATATAGTAGCAGATGCTTTGTCAAAAAGGCCTTTTTCTCTCATGGATATTGCCAAGGATTGGAAAAACATGCTACTAGTTGAATATGCCAAAGACAAATTTGCTTGTGATGTGTTGGATGGAATCAAAGGGGATGATAATTATAGTATTTTGAATGGGCTGATATATTATAAGGGAAGAATTTATTTAGTTCATAACTCCAAGCTCAAGTACCGAATTTTGTAAGAAGCACATGATTCCCCACTAGCGGGCCATCCGGGGATCTTCAAAACTTATAGACAGTTGAGGCAAAGATTTTTTTGGAAGGGGCTGAAGGAAGATGTTCATAAGTATGTGAATGAATGTAAAGCATGTCAACAAAACAAATCATAACTTACATGTCCAGCCGGCCTATTACAACCATTGCCCATTCCGGAGCAAAAATGGGACAGTATTTCCATGGATTTCATCACCGGATTGCCTAAATCCTTGGGTAAGGATTGTATCTATGTGGTAGTTGATAGGTTGACCAAATTTGCTCATTTTTTTGCTTTTACATCATCTTTTAGTGCTGCACAAGTGGCTGATATTTTTTTCAAAGAAATCTTCAGATTGCATGGGCTTCCCAAGAGCATTGTCAGTGATAGAGATAGTAGATTCATGGGTTCTTTTTGGAAAGAATTTTTTAGATTGGTAGGCACTCAATTGACTCCAAGTACCAGCTATCATCCACAAACTGATGGACAAACAGAGAGGGTAAACCAATGGTTGGAAGGATACCTAAGAAACTATGTGGGAGGGCAGCAAAAAGCATTGGCAAAATGGCTACACTTGGGTGAGTTTTGCTACAACACCACTTATCATATGTCAATAGGAATGTCTCCTTTCATAGCATTATATGGTTATGATGCACTTACATTTTCTGACATTATATTTGGTGATAGTAGAGCCCCAAAGGCTAAAGGTTGGGTGGAAGAGAGCCAAGAAATTTTAAAGCTCTTGAAAGACAATTTGCAGGTTGCTCAAAATCAGCAAAAACAATATGCTGATAGAAATAGAGAAGAGAGAACCTTTCAAGTCAATGATTTAGTATATTCAAGGTTGTAGCCCTATAAACAAACATCTCTCAAAAAGAATGGAGCAGAAAAATTAAAACCAAGGTACTATGGGCCATACAAGGTAGTACGGAAGGTTGGAGAAGTAGCATATGAACTAGAACTTCCGGAAGGGAGTAAAATCCACAATGTATTTCATGTTTCTTGTCTTAAGAAAGCTCTTGGTCAGCAAATCATCACTTCAGAAATACTTCCTCCTTTGGATGATGAAGGTCGGCTCACACTTGTTCCGGAAAAGATTTTGAAGACACGGGAAAGAAGGTTGAGGAGTAGAATCATCAAAGAATATTTAGTGCAATGGAAGGACTTACCAAATGAAGATGCCACATGGGAAGAGGAGAATATTTTGCAGCATCCAAATTTGAAATTGCTTGAGGACAAGCAATCTTGGGTGGGGAGGACTGTAATGTCCCCATTCAAATAAGTGCATAGTAAGACAATCCCATCAATCCTACTAGTTTCCTAGGTTGGATGGGCACATATGGGATGGTAATAAGGAAGCTAATAAATGATATTTAGACATTAGAAGGGTTCAAGCATTTAATAAATATGATGAATAAATAAATTCAAGAGAAATTCTAGGTGGCAAGTGGTTTTGGAGACATATGGAGGTGGTGGGACCCACACTAGCTTGATTTTTCAATGCCACATGGAAGCTCTCTCTTGCCAATTCGAATTCATGGGAAGGTGAACACTCTTGGGTGAGTTGGTAAGTCATAACACATGGCATTGATAATCTTAGGTCGAAATGGGATGGAATAGTAAACTCCATGGGAGAGGAAGAGTCAAATTGGAGACTAGTGGACACTTGGGCTAGATTCCCTAGTTTTATGACAACAATAATGAAGCATCTATGACATTTATGACAAAATTCAGACCTGACTTCTTACACCTGACCATTATGACATGTCAGCCCCAAAAATAGGCTCAAGGAAGGCGTTCATGGAGTTGGGGGAATCTAAAGAGACTCAAATTCGAATTTGGGAGAAGATGGAAGGTTGGAACTAAGAGACAAGTGGCAAATGAGGAATATTTTCTAAATGGAAAATTATTGAATCTATTGAGAGGATTTCGACCCCTTGAAGGCTAATGTTGGTTATAAAATGTAGAAATCAAGTATGAGAATGGCTTTTGATGATTTGAGAAAAATTGCATTTGTGAAGAGAGAGCTAGTGGATGACTAGTTTCTTGCCTTAGCCAATTTCGAGGGTGAAAGATTCCCATCCAAGTTGGTGTTTGGAGAGGCCACTCAGGTCTTTCATGGTGCTTTAATGGAGTTTGTATTTTCAGGTAGCAGCTATAGGAATTTTCATGGTTTGGTTTAGTGCAGCACTTTCTCTCCACCGTTTCCAGTTTTGAAGGCATATTCGTGCTCCTTGAGGGAGGGCGTTTTTGGTGAGCACTTGTGCTTCTTGAGAGAGCTTCTCATTATATATTTCTGATTATAATAGCTTCATATCCTCTGTTATTGATATTCAGAAAGTATCAGGTCGAAATACCCACTGGTTGTATGCAAAACTATTGATTAATGAGCAAACAATGTCCATTTTCCCAATGCATTGATGTATGACACTATAATGTTGATTATTTCGAATGGATGGATGATTCTCTGATATATTTGTGATCAATATACTGCCATGGATGTCTTCTACAATTTTCATGTACTGTACTTCAGCATTTGAAGCATTTTTATGTGAGGCACCTACAACAATTAATTAACAAGAATACGCGAAATAGCAGAAATGACAGAACTCAGAATCACTTTTGTATTGATCACAGGCCACTTCGAGGGGGCAACCTCCTTTGAGCAAGCTCAATACAAATAAATTCACGGTGCCTTCAATGACCTCAACACACACTTATATACTAAGTCTATGCCCAATACCCTGAGTCAAAACCATGGGACATATAATACTATGGGATGACTTACAAAGTATATGCGTCCAATACTATGGGTCAATACTATGGGCTAATATAAACTACGGATCAACAAATACTACGGGACGACTTACAAAGCATATGCGTCCAACAACAATATACTAACATAGTAAAGAGAAGGGTTTACATAGGTTCCTAACATCCCCTCTCCCTTAGAAAAAGCTTTGTCCTCAAAGCTTTGGTTGGAGAAATTGCTGCAGAAGCTGAAGGAGTGGTTCCCCGGTAGCATCCTCGGGTTTCATTTCAGGCCACTGACGCCTTTGGAGTGTCAAGGAGGATTGCTTGGAAGGTTGTAGATGAAGAAGAACCCTGTCAGCTGCGTGGAAAATGCGCTCAGAACGGTGCTGATTGGCTTGTTGATTCAGGCGAATTCTGGCCATGTGAAGATTGTCCTGCAGAATGAGAAGAATCTGATCGCGGTTTCGAAGAACCGAGTCAATTGCCTGAACTGGGGAGCTGTTAAGGGTGTATGGAAGAAGAACTGGCGGTGTTTTCCCATAGACCGCTTCATATGGTGTCCTGTGAGATGTGGTATTGTACCACCAGAGCGCTGCTAGGAAATCCATAGAAATAGTTGGCCAAAGCTGTTTAGGGATGGGCAAGGGTTTGAGCAATCCCGAAAGGAGTGTCGTTTCACCCTTGTTGACTTGGAAAGTATCATCGTCAGCCACCATCTATTGAATTGTCATTTTTAGTCCTTGCCAAAAGAAGTTACATTGTTCTTGGTCATACATGTTGCAGAACCCAGAGTGCCCTATTGATGAAGAAGCATGGAGTTCATAGAAAAGAGAGCCCTGTTGAACATATTGCACCCAATTTGGAACAAGCAGAGAAAGAGTTGTAAGCGAAACTGGGTCATCAATTGTGCAAGAAGGAGCATCTTCCACCATATTGTCCTTACCCTTCTTGTAAGTGATCACATAGGGATAACCCATGAGTTGGATAACCCATTTCAGGTGTGTTGGGAAGGAGACCCATTGTTCCAGAAAAATTTCCAGACTCGGGAGATCAGTCTTGATGCAGAAATAATTCCCTAATAGGTATGGCTGCCACTTCTGTACTGCATGCAACATAGCCATCATTTCCTGCTGAGAGGTAGATGTGGCTAAATTCTTACCGGAAAGGTTTCGTGAAGGTAGCAAGCGCATTGGTTCAGCAAAGATACCTGCATATCTATCCAAGGAAGTAGTGGAGACTGTTGATGGGTGCATCTGAATGGAATTGAGCTGAGCGATGACACCATGTGAATTATTCTTAAGGATTTTTTCCAGGCGATGTGAACTGATGATGCAGAGAGACCCTGGTTGTAAGCCCATAAATTTGTGTTGTGCCCCATTGACTTTAAACTGCATCCAAAGTTCAGCAAAATCCCATAAGATGGGGCCAAGTGTGCGTAACCATTGGATGCCCAAAACGACATCACATCCGCCTAAGGGCAAGGCAAACATGTCAGAGCGTAGGTTATAATCTTCCATAGAGATACGCACATTGTGACACTTCCCCTTGCAAGGTAAGGTGCCCCCATTGGCAACCATGACTTCAAAGTTGGAGTAAGGATGGACAAAGCAATCAGCCTGTTTGGCAATCCGAGGGTCAATGAAGTTATGAGTGCTACCAGAATCAAGGAGTATGGTAAGAGGGAGCTTCTTGAAGTATCCCCTGACCTGCATTGTTTGTGGGGGTGGTGACGCCGGTTACAGCATGGAGAGAGATCTCAGGTGGGTCGTTCGGAAATGGGGTGTCAACAGGCGGTTGTTGAATGTCGATCTGATCATCCACTGTATTCGTAGCTTCTTCACCAAGTTCTAAGGCAGGAGGAGAATCCACATCCAAGAGATAGAGCTTTTGTTGAACACATCTATGTCCCCGAGTGAATTTCTCATCACAATTATAGAAAAGCCCGTTTTTCTCGGCGTGCCTGCATTTCTATCTCAGACAAATGCTTGATAGGAGTTGGTTGAGGAGAAGGCGTGATGGGAGGTCGTTGGGAACCCATATTTTTGAAGGGAGCAAGGGTGGGTTTAGAGCATTGTTGAGATGCAATCTTGTCCTCAGCCAGCTTAGCCAACCCTAGGACTTCCATCATTGTGTTGGGACAAAACATTTTGACCTCTGAGCGAATTTCATCCTTGAGACCACTTATAAAACAACTCCTGTAGAATTCATCAGATAATCCTTCTGTGTGGTTGGCCAATTTCTCAAATTCTGTCTGATACTCTCTCACTGTGCCAATTTGGTGAAGTTTAGTGAGTGCTCCTGTGAAATCATCAAAAGCACTAGGGCCAAATCGTGGGAAAATGAGTTGGCAAAAATCTGTCCAGTTTGGCTCGGGATGAGCTTTGATGTACCAACGGTACCATTGAAGGGCTTCCTGTTCCAAATGAAATGATGCAAGTGGAACTTTCTGGACATCAAAAGTATTATGCAGACTGAAATATTGTTCTGCTCGGTATATCCATCCAGTCGGATCAGTACCATTGAAGCGAGGAAAATCAAGCTTCGGCCCACGAAAATTGTTGGAAGAAGAGAATCTGGTGGCTGCAAAAGATTCTGGCTGTTGGTTATTGTTCATGGCTGCATGCTGAAGATGGTTTGGATGGCTGCAAGTGCTTCCTCCATGGTGTTTGCTCCTGCACGTGTGACAACCATAACCAGGTGTTTTTTTTTTAACAGACTGGAGCAGCTACGGCTCGGAAGGAATCTGGAACAACGCCGAACGGCTGGATCTGGAATGGCTTGCAAAATGGATCTGAAACGGTGCAGCAGTGATCGGCAACAGATGGATCTGCAACGGCGCGGAACTGACCGGCAACAGTTTTGGACAGAGGAAATCTGCAATTGGGCAACTGAAAATAGATATGGACCCCAGGTATGTGCGGCTTCCTATCGGTTCAAGGGATTCACTCGGCCACCAATGCTGTCTGACGGCTTGCGTATTAGGGCAGTACCCCTCACTCCACGGCTCAGGTAAAACTGATAACCGCTTGGCCACAAACGACAACTCTTGGTTTACCTCACGGGTGGGAACTAGTCAATCAGGTAGGGGTCGTTGCCCTTTTCGCTTGGCAGGTCCTCTCAATGGCCAGCTACTTCGGGGTTCCTGTGGTACTCCTCACAATGAGTTTTAGGGATTATGCCCAAGTACTTCCCATAGATAAGCGGATAGGGATTATTCCCAGATCCGAACCTGCAACAGAAAAAAATTGGGCAGAAATTCCACCCAATGTTTAAAAACCGGATCTATATTGCTTAGAATCGCTATTATAGCATGTTTCCGGAACTGGAACAACCACTCTGCTTCTACCCATGAAAGCGGAATAGAAATCTGGGCACTCGGTCAAAAGATTTTCTCGCCGCAATTTCCACGACCGTCACCGAAATTCTGAAAAATTGCTGATTTTAAATCCGCAATATCTCCACTTTTAGAACTCCAAATGAGATGATTTCTTTTTTGAAACTGCGTATTTTTGAAAGAGGAATTCAGATATGCAATCGGTTTCTTCTGATTTTGTGCAAAAAGTTTCAGAAAATGATCTGAAAGTCGCCGCCCAAAAAAAGAAAAAAAAATTCCCACTTGTGCCAAGGAAAGTGCTCTGATACCAGATGTGAGGCACCTGCAACAATTAATTAACAAGAATATACGAAATAGCAGAAATGACAGAACTCAGAATCACTTTTGTATTGATCACAGGCCACTTCGAGGGGGCAACCTCCTTTGAGAAAGCTCAATACAAATAACTTCACGGTGCCTTCAATGACCTCAACACACACTTATATACTAAGTCTATGCCCAATACCCTGAGTCAAAACCATGGGACATATAATACTATGGGATGACTTACAAAGTATATGCGTCCAATACTATGGGTCAATACTATGGGCTAATATAAACTACGGATCAAAAAATACTACGGGACGACTTACAAAGCATATGCGTCCAACAACAATATACTAACATAGTAAAGAGAAGGGTTTACATAGGTTCCTAACATTTTACTTAGTTTAGTTGTATTGGGAGGTGAAATAGTGCCATTTCCCCAAGGGTCGAATTGGGGGTTTTTGCTGTTGAATGTGAGAGAGTTATAACAGTAGTAAAAATCAATTAATGGTGAATATGAGACCTTAATCACATACTTAACACATTATATACCTCTGTTCATAAATTTGTGGGAGTTTGGAGGCATTTGGAAGGCCATTTGCAGTGTTACCCGGGGGGGATTTGATGCACAAATTACTAGTCAAAATTACATATATTGATCAGAATACAAATCAAGTTTGAAGCAATATTTGGAGGGCCATAAAATATCCCTAAACCTGATATTCAAGTCTAAATACCATTCATACACTCCTACAGAAGATTTGGGAGCATTTGGGTTGATTTGGAGGTCAAAATAGTAAAACTAGTCAAAGGTCGAAATTGGGAAAAAAAGTGAAAAATTGGGCATTTTAATAAAATTTGAAAAAGGGATATTACATTATCCCCTAAGGTTAAGGTATATATTCAATATCCAAGAATAAGTTATTCAAATGATTCAAAGGCTCATTATATATTGTGCAAATGCTATCATGGACCATATAGCTCATTTATGAGGGAGGCTTGTCCAAGCAAACAATATGAATGGAAAAGTTACCCCATAGGTGGGTAACCAAAAAGATCAAAGAAAGTGGAGCTTCACCATAGAAGTAATGGGTTCAATATAAAGAAAGCATAGCTTCACTACTTAAGCAGTTGTTGATGTAGGTGCCACTACAAGATTTTTTTGTTAACAATGAGAAGATATTTAAGACATATAATATTGATTCTATATTTAGCATGGGATGGTCCACCAAAAAGACTAGTAGTGAATGTGGTTTTATTGGAGAGAAAGGTATAAAACATTGTACGTTTTATTGGATGATCCATCATCCAACATTGCATTTCAACAATGGCTGTAAGATCAAATTTAATGAAGTCCCTCCCCCCTTATTTTAAGATTAGATATATCATCCTTCAATGAATCTAAAATAGACCATGCATTGCACAACTCAAATGGTTTTATGGGTGTCATCTTCTTGATATGCCTATATTTCTTCCCCTATATTATGAGAATGTTGAATCTATAAAGGAACAACTCCAAAGATATTGTTGGTGTAGATGCCACTACAACCTTCTTGTTTTTTTAACATTTTAACAAGAACTGAGTTATGTTATATCCTACAACTATGTTTGGGAAGGGCCTAGGTGGGCACGCTAGCCACGGCCCCAATTGAGTGTTTTCCAATGTTGACCCCTTAGTGCAAAATTTCATTGTCTCTTACTGGGAAAAACCATAGTTTCTGAAATCATCAAACTAGACGATCTCTGGGCCATGGACTAAGAGGAGAGAGGCACCCCTAGAATTATTCCAATGCCACATTCCAATGGATTGAATGGTTTCTCGATTTGATCCATGGTTATCATTTTATGGCTAGTTATAACTCGTCTCCTAGATCCTCAACATTTGAAGTACGAGAGGAGAAAAGTGATGAGAGATGGAAGTAGAGTTATTCTTCAACAATCGAGGAGCTCTACTTTAGTTAGTAGTCATATTCAGGAGTGCATAACATATGGGAAGACCATGAAGTGATAAGAGGAAATATCCCCAGGAATTGTGATCATTGAACATTACAACGAGGATATTAGTAAGCACAATGCAATTGGTTTGATCTAGCATTATAGAAAAGAATTATTACAGAAGAACAAGAATCATTTCCAATATAAAATGTTAAACTACAAACAATTTATAAAGAAAAAATTCAGATTGAGCGATAAATTAACATCAATTCCACATTAAATATAAAAATTTAAAATTGAGAAACATATTTTAAAATTGAAATTATAAATTAAATTAACAATTTATAAAACATAATTTCAAACTGAGAAATACATTAACATTAATCCCATTGAAATTTAACAAATACAATTAATCAATGTTTTTTTTCTTACGTCCCAAGGGAATGTTTAAAGGTAATCCCAATGCAAGGCATCTCTGATGAGCGATTGGTGGTCTACGAAAGTTATAGTTTATTAACAACTTGTCACTAGGAGACAAACTACGTATTGCATGTACAACAATAAATGTGGAAAATTTCCTTTTCATAAAGAACTACTGGTCATTGAAGTGTTCCTCAAATGAACAATTTGAAAATAAAGAGCATTGTTGACACAGGGTCTTTCGACAAGGGTTCACACTGTCATCAACAACACCAACAACCGCTTATTTGTTAAATTTTCTGAATTTACTTCAATATGATCTAGGATCTTAACTGAGAGAACAACATGTACAGCATATCTATAGCATATCAATCATGGAGACAATAATGCAAGCACACAAGAGACACAAAGATTTACTTGGGGAAAACCATAAAGGTGAAAAACCCCAATAACTTCCTCAGAGATAGATAGAGCAATGATACAACCAACCAAGAGATAGACATAACCTAGTAGCAGATCCTCCTCCTCCATAAGTGCGCCACTCCTCCTTGAGTGCATGTGTGAGAAGTGAGTGAGCAAATAGAGTGCCTCCCGCACTCTATTTATACTTGACTTGACTTGCCTTTTTACCTAACTCATGTCGGCTCTAACTTAACCACATAACATAATGCTGAGTGGGCCGACCCCCAATAGGGTGGTCTAATAACCCTTTGACCCACATGGCCGACCCCCAATAGGGTGGTCTAATAACCCTTTGACCCACATGACTTATACAGGGCCGACCCCAAACAAGGTGGTCTAATAACCCATCAAGTATAAGTTACGACACTTACAATATAAATGACGACACTTCCTTATAGAGGAATAATACCATCTCTATAGGAATAAAATATACATATATGTGAAATACATTCCGAAGTTACATATACATCAACACTCCCTCTTAACTAGGAAGGTATTTCTCAGCATAGTTCTTCTAGCACAAGTCATCTTCTCTGGATCATCGTCACTAGATAATCGTCATCGAGTCATCATCATCGTCACTGCTGCTGCTATCTCAATCAATATCTGAATCTACTCGTCATAGGAAGTTCTACAGAGCCAGTCCTTTTTCATACTGGATGTAGGCCCACCACCTGCAGGTCTTCGTCATCACTGGCCATACTGTGGAATCCTCAGGACTTATTACGTGCGTCACAAAACCTCGAAAGAGCATCCCAGGATATTACGGGTACACAACTCCAACCTGTAGGATCTCCCAGGGCGCTATTATATGTGACCCCACCACAAAACCTCGAAAGAGCATCTTAGGATGTTACGGGTACACAACTCCGACCTAAGATCTCCCAGGGCACAAATTACATGTGGTCCACCACAAAACCTAGCAAGAGCATCTCAGGATGTTACGGGTACACAACTCCGACCTGAGATCTCCTAGGGCACAAATTACATGTGGTCATGGCAAAACCTCGCAAGAGCATCTCAGGATGTTACGGGTACACAACTCCGACCTGAGATCTCCCAGGGCCCAAATTACATGCCATAGGACAAAACCTCGAAAGAGCATCTGCCAGATATCCCAGGGCACAAATTACATGCCATAGGAAAAACCTCGAAAGACTATCTGCAGATCTCCCAGGGCACAAATTATATGTCCTCCCAAGCAAAACCTCGAAAGAGCATTTGCCAGATGTCCCAGGGCACAAATTACATGCCATAGGCAAAACCTCGAAAGACCATCTACAAATCTCCCAGGGCACAAATTACATGCTTATCTGCACAACCTGATCCACGGCCACAGAGTATCAAACTGATACTCACCATACATCATCCTGATGTATCCATGATCATCCTGATCATCATCACTGCAACATCCTGCTGCATGTCATCTGGAGCAACATCCTGAAGCTCGTCATCTATGATCATCCTGATCATCAATGCATCTACCTGATGCATACCAAGTATCTACCTGATACATATCATCATACATGATCCTCCTGATCATCAATGCATCTACCTGATGCATACCAAGTATCTACCTGATACATATCATCATACATGATCCTCCTGATCATCAATGCATCTACCTGATGCATACCAAGTATCTACCTGATACATATCATCATACATGATCCTCCTGATCATCAATGCATCTACCTGATGCATACCAAGTATCTACCTGATACATATCATACATGATCCTCCTGATCATCAATGTATCCACCTGATACAAATACAAATACATGATACATATCACCATACATGATCCACCCGATCATACAATGTACCCACCTGATACATATACAGATACATGGTCCAAGCATCCAACATGATGCATATACAAAATACATACACATGATCTAACTGATCATATCCAGCATCTACATGATGCATACATACATACAAAAATGATCCAACTGATCATATCCAGCATCCAACATGATGCGTACATACATACAAAAATGATCCAACTGATCATATCCAGCAGAAACCTGAACATCATCCTGATGCTCATCATCCAGCGCTTACATCCACAGCCATGTGAAGGATCCTCCTTCCAACATGCTTGGAATGGCTTCAGCAAATGTGTCCATCACTTCTTCCTCGAAGTGTCCTCGATCTGAAGAACGCCAAGCCTCTCTCTAAAGTACTCGAACTTCACCCTGGCTAGTGGCTTCGTCAACACATCTGCAATCTGCTCGTCCGTCGCAACATACAGGAGCTTCACAGCTCCTTTCTGCACCATATCCCTGATATAGTGATATTTGATCTCTATGTGTTTCGACCTGTCATGAAACACTGGGTTCTCGGACAGCTTCACACAAATCTGGTTATCACAGAAGATACCAGTAGCCTCCAACGGGAGATCAAATAACTCAGACAGTAGCTTCCGTAGCCATACTGCCTCACAACTAGCTGAACAGGCTGCAACATACTCTGCTTCAGCTGTACTCAGTGCTACGCGGGACTGCTTCCTGCTAAACCAAGAGATCACACCTGATCCCATACTGAAGCAACACCCAGATGTGCTCTTCCTATCTGCAGCACTGCCAGCCCAATCTGAATCAACATAACCCTGCAGGTTAAACTTTTGATTTGCCTCATATCTGAGCCCATAATCCACTGTACCCTTTAGGTACCTCAGAACATGCTTTACAGCAACCAGGTGAACACTCCTCGGATCCGTCAGGAACTGGCTCAATGTGTTCACAGCAAAGCAAATATCTGGTCTCGTGTTCGTCAGGTACATCAAGGACCCAATAATCTGATGATACATAGAAACATCAACTGGCTCAGATGAAGCATCACAAAGAAGCTTCAGATTCGATGCCATAGGTGTGGCCATGGCTTTGCAATCCATCATCCCAAACCTCTTCAGGATCTCTACTGCATACTTCCCTTGTCCAAGGAAAATTCCATCTGCAATCTGCCACACCTCCATGCCAAAAACAAATAGTGTATCATCCCCAAGTTCTTCATCTCGAACTCAGTAGTAAGCTTCCGCTGCGTGTCGGCAATCAATCTATTTTCACCATACCAAGTTCTGCACATATATGATTTCCTATCATGTGTCTCAGAACCAAGTGGCTGCTCTACATACACTTCTTCTTCAACTACACCATTCAAGGAAGCTGTCTTGAATCCATCTGGTGTATCTTCTATTTCATCACTTTTATATTTCTCAATGCTGCCATCTGCAACATGCTTGATCTGATAGTTCCGTTTGGAAGTCATAGCAAACTTCCCTTCATGCCTTGGGATTACATCCCAAACATCATTCTTCATGATCGACGGATCATGGCATTTCATTTCTTCATCCCAGATCCTGGGAACTTCAATATCTTCAATATCTTCAATAGATATCTTTGTTGCTGGAACAAATGTTGTAGTTATTCTTTTGTAGGAGATGTCATACGATCTTTCCTACACAACAAGTTAAATTGCATGATTAGAAACATCTCATAGTTTTCAGAACAAATTCTTACACATAACGAAATATGTCATACAATCATGCAATTATCTTACCCAATGCTTCAATACAACATTTATCCATATTCCGTAACTTTCTAGATGCCTTCCAATCTCTACCAGAACATTGTTAAGAGTGTGCACAACTCCCAACATGTCAGCAAAGAGGTTTCATTCTAGATAAGTAGCAATGGAATGTTGTATAATGCCATAGGCCACTTACCCATGTATATTAGTAGTATACTGTTCATCAATGCAACTATTCTAATATGCAAAATACATATCCTAAGTCTAGGAACATGAGCATATACATCATTGAACAATTTTATTTAAACAAACATATATGCAAGAAATGATAATAAAAATACTTATCTTTGTTTGTTCGTTGGGTGGACTCCCTCTGAGTCTTTGCTTCCTTGCAGGAGTTGTTGGATTCCTAATCTGAAGTAGCTTCTTCTACACCTTTCTGTTGTGGAATGTAGAAAGATGGTCAACTCCCTCTGAATATCTGCATCCTTGCATAAACCACTGGAGTGTACTCCCTCTTGATCTTTGCTTTCTGGATTACCTGTTCTTGAATCTCATATTCATCCTTGGTCCCTATGCATGCTTATTAGTATCATGAATGTGTTATCCTTGTGATCTCATATAAAATCATACATTCATTAGTATACTATTAAAACACAATAATCTCAAGCATGTATAGTCATGATCATTTCAAACAGAAATAATAAGCATTAGCATTCAAGGTTTATGTAGGATTCTTATGGTTAGTCAAATCATAAGAAACATAACATGTCTAAACCTGTAATTACTCAAACATATGACTCTTCAGGTTAGTTGAATCATCAATCAAGATTAGAGATATAAAATGCATAAAACCTGTGATTATTCAAACCTATACCATCATGATTCTTCTGGTTAGTCATATCATCAATTATGGTAAGAAACATAATATGCATACAATCATGATTATTCAAACCTATGACTTCATGAATAATCATTATCAACAACGCGATAGTATAAGATCCTAACCCAAGGTAGGAATCTAGCTTGATATAGGAAAAAAATACCTGGATTATCATGTTAGCTAGTTATGTCTAACATATCCGTATAATGTCTTTTGGTTCTCTTCAGTGACTTGTGCTAGTAACCTGCATGTCTCATAAGTTAACCATTATAAAACCAAGTTATACATACCTCGTGAATGGATCTTGTATGAGATCCATGACAATGGATGAATCTTTGTCCTCATGTTATCATGATCATATGTTCTTGGACCAGAACATGATCTGTCTTTCTTGGTGTACCTTTCATGTTAGTAGACAACATAAACCTCATACAACACCATAATGCATTAGTACAATCATAAGTGTCAACACCCTAACCAATGAATATCTTCTATCATGCATTCATAATTTTGTTAAGGTGATACAACAAATCTAAAATCAAAATTGTACTAACCATAATAACATGAAGACAATCATACCATAAACTTAATCATGGACAAATATCGAAACATACCTCGATGAGTCATACCTGTCGAGATCGCTTGTAATCTTCTTATGTAAGGCCTTATCCTCATCTCCCTCTGAGACAGAAACTTCTTTCACTTATGCAGGTGATCAATCCATCTTCTTCTAGGATTAACCCAATCCACTTGATTTACAAGAACTGGACCTTGAGCTGGATAAGGGTTTGTCAGAGAAACCCCAAAAATTCAAACTTTGAATTTCAACCTTCCGATAGGATAGGAATATGCGCCTTGATGAACTGGTCAAACTGGTATATTCAGAATTTGAAAACTGCAAAGTTTCACTCCTCAATTTTGCCTTTGAAACTTCTGGATTCACTGGACGTGACCCTGAACTGGGGTTTGATGAATCCCACTCTTTTGCCCCATCAAAATGTTTGATCCAAATCTCTAAGCTTCTATTTTTCTGAGGAGCTTCCAGCCGTGTTCACAGATTTCAAAAATTCCCATTTTTACAGAAGCCCTAATTTTCCACTTTTCTGATCAAAGTCCCGAACTAGGGTCTAATCAAGCCCGGCCTTCTGCCCAACCAAAAATTCTGATCTTGGTCTCTAAATTTCTATTTTGATGAGTAGCATCCAGCCGTGGTCTCCGATTACAAAAATTCCAACTTTCTCCAAAGCCCTAAATTCCGGAAGCCATGAATGAAGGTACCAAAAATAATTCTGTTTTGACAGAAATATGTACCTGATTGTTTCTGGTGTAGCTCCAAAAATTTTGATCCACAGGGTCTGAAAAAGTTTCCTGAGATAGCCTGACCTGTTATCTTTCCATCCTGATAGGTCTGACCTCAATTGGATTCTCTGAGAGAGAGTTATGCCAAATGTCGCAACGTGACCTGTTTTGGGATAAAACAGGAGAGCGAACTTGTACGGCGTGC
This sequence comes from Larix kaempferi, assembly GCA_027924585.1. NCBI lineage: Eukaryota > Viridiplantae > Streptophyta > Pinopsida > Pinales > Pinaceae > Larix > Larix kaempferi. The sequence continues at coordinate 6,986,623 of BSBM01000406.1, forward strand.
CACGTGTCACTGTTTTAACTTCTGCCTCTGAAAAAGTTTTCTGAGATAGATAGGCCTGTTACCTTTCCATCCTGATAGGTCTGACCTCAATTGGATTCTCTGAGAGAGAGTTATGCCAAATGTCGCAACGTGACCTGTTTATGGGATAATACAGGAGAGCGAACTTGTATGGAGTGCCACGTGTCACTGTTTGACCTTCGGCCTCTGAAAAAGTTTTATGAGATAGCTCGGCCTGTGTACTACCTGTCACTTTTCACGAAATTTCATTTGGAGCTTCCTAGCCCAAGTTATGACCTTTTTCCCAAGGTCACCTGATTCTGACTCAGATCTGGAAGAGGCAGAAACCCTATATTGTACAGATCATAAATCACAAAGTACAACGAATTAGAGGTTGTCCTTTGGACACAAGGTACCTGGAGATTTTAGCTTCGACCTGTAACAATTTCAGATCCAAAAAATTCGCCAAAACGGATTTATAGCGAAAGTGCTACGATGACTGGTTTTTGCTATATCAAGCCCTAGCATCGTAAATGCAACAAGTGTCATACATGCCATATCATGCCTTCTTTCAGGCTAGCTCTGATACCATGTTAAATTTTCTGAATTTACTTCAATATGATCTAGGATCTTAACTGAGAGAACAACATGTACAGCATATCTATAGCATATCAATCATGGAGACAATAATGCAAGCACACAAGAGACACAAAGATTTACTTGGGGAAAACCATAAAGGTGAAAAACCCCAATAACTTCCTCAGAGATAGATAGAGCAATGATACAACCAACCAAGAGATAGACATAACCTAGTAGCAGATCCTCCTCCTCCATAAGTGCGCCACTCCTCCTTGAGTGCATGTGTGAGAAGTGAGTGAGCAAATAGAGTGCCTCCCGCACTCTATTTATACTTGACTTGACTTGCCTTTTTACCTAACTCATGTCGGCTCTAACTTAACCACATAACATAATGCTGAGTGGGCCGACCCCCAATAGGGTGGTCTAATAACCCTTTGACCCACATGGCCGACCCCCAATAGGGTGGTCTAATAACCCTTTGACCCACATGACTTATACAGGGCCGACCCCAAACAAGGTGGTCTAATAACCCATCAAGTATAAGTTACGACACTTACAATATAAATGACGACACTTCCTTATAGAGGAATAATACCATCTCTATAGGAATAAAATATACATATATGTGAAATACATTCCGAAGTTACATATACATCAACATTATTCACCGGCCCGGAAGGGAGTTACCCTTCCCAGCAACACCTGCGAAGCAAGTGAGGTCTCACCCGAGGCAGACAAGGGTGCTGCAGGAACCAAACTTCTGTAGTGGAGAGGAGGATATGCTCTTACACCTAGAATCCACACTATCGCACGAACCAAAGATAACTAATTCTATGATCAACTATTCATTTATAATTCACATTAACAAACTCATCCTACTTAATCATATTAAGCATCATCAAATCCGTAATATCATAAACATACACAATTGTTCATCATTGTAAAAGACAGAAGATAGACCTCATAACCGAACATCTCCATGCATTCATTAAACACTGCGAAAAAACCAGTCGCAGAAACAGTCAAAACATAAACACCACGAATGCCGAATAGGTCCCATTTAGGATTATCATTCAAAACTTCGATGCCCTTAGGCTTACAATTCACTTCTATTTATATGCTTCTATCTTATTACAAAATGGTCCATTTCACCGACTTAGCAATTAAGTATGCTTGCGCTTCATTGGACTTCGCAATGATTCCTTCTTTCGCGGGATTTGGATTTCGCGCCTGTCGGCTTCCGCACTTCCTATGGATCTATCCCGTGCCAACAAGCACCTATAACTATTTATGAACAATGCAATGTTCCCATGAGTGCGTGGACAACCATCTATATACAATAGGTTATTCTTATTAAATTTTCCAGAAACATAACCATTCATGCACATACTATACATGGAAATGTTGTGCTTGTATTTAACACTATTCAAGTAATCATACTGACAATAGATAGGACCGAAAAATGGAATAAGTGCTACTATATGTTTGGGAGGAATGAGTACATGTGAAAGGATAAACAACCCAAGATTTGAAGCATCTATATTAGACTTGGTAATCATAAAATAATTACCACAAAAGGAGAATTCAGTTCCAACATCAGGCAGAGGTAGAGAAGACGGCCACGATCCATACAAAGCACAATTGTAAGAAGTTTGATATTTACTTTGCAAATTCATAGGAAACGAGAAATCATCGCTACCCTCCAACAATTGGACGGACCTCACAGTGTACTTTGACAGTTTTTCTCTCAACTCATGCAACTTTTTGGATATTCTAGTAGAGATAGGTTGGGTTGAATTCATATCATACTTTGGATCACTAGAACTTTGAGTTGACTGCACATAAGCAAAGGGGTTTGTCAATTTAGGATTATACATAGTTGTTTTGGCTTCCAAATTTTTCAAAAATGAGTATAGGGAAGTGTTCCTACATGTCTTTTCTATATCACCTATTGGATTTTTTACTGCAGTAGGGAGTATTAGACCATCAACATTGGGTAATCTATCATTGGTGTAATGGGTGATTGCGACACATCGATGGTTCTCCTTCAACCATTGAAATTTTGAACAACCAAAAATTACTGGGGTTTCATAAAAGAGTTCCATCTCGGGACTAATTACTATCAATAAACCAGGATGGCGGCTTGAAGACGGCATGCTACAATTGGAGGGGTAAAGCGGATGGCCATTTTCATCCACGAACTACTTGAGGTATCTTACTCATGATAAGAGATTATGACGTTTTGAAATGGGTGGAATGTCTTGTGCATCCAAACTCGAACCTGAATCAGGATCCTGCAATAAAGAATAAATCAATATTCAGATTCACATGGATAAGTAACATAAATTCAAATAAATAATCAAAATATAAATAAAACCTGAACTTACTAGGGATGAAAAGGGGGAACTCGTCAAACTTTGAACAAGATAGAATGAGTTGGAATCTAAAGAATTGACCATTTGCTACTACAAACGTTTCTCCCTACATTTTATCTAAATCAACAATCAATATACGTCTCTACAGTCCTAAAATATTTTCAAGAACTATACCACAATCTAACTTTCAATATAGTTTGGAAACCATTTTGTAAGAATAAGGTGAGTTTAAGCAACATATATATACTATGAAATATTGTAATTGGTGTGGTTAAATACCAAAACAAAATTTGGGATGAATATATAATTTTAAGTGGACACATAAAACTCGAGTATTTTCAAATTAAACCGATGTGTCTATTCATATATACATGCACCGGTGCGCTCACATATACAAAATGCATCGTCAAAGAAGATCTGCAAAATC